>CM034239.1:41060662-43683775 GCA_019916065.1 Vitellaria paradoxa
TATGCTTGTCAGAACATACTAGATTACATAAACTTATTGATGCAAAAGTTACAAAAGATGTAATTAACAATTGCAAAGTCGACTAATTGATCTCAACGGGCTTCTATTGAAGCCGTTTCTGGTTTTCTAGAAGAAGAATTATTAGAAGAAGAAAGCCACTTCTTTGAAATGAAAGCTGGTCGTTGAGGATTAGGAAGGGTTGCAGTTTCACATCCAAGCATGAAGACTACGTTAGGCATTGTAGGACGATCACTAGGATCTTCTTGCACACACAAAAGCCCAACTATTATGCACTTTGTGACTTCACTTTCGTTGCATGTTTCATACAATTCCACATCCATCAAATCCAGTGTCTTCTTTTCTGTCCACAATTTCCAGGCCTGAGATACATATATATATCCCCAAATTAGAGGTTGAAGTGAAAAATGACTACAAATGAATGGGCTTTAATTTGGGAACCATTTAACACTCACATGACCCAACAGATTGTAGGCTTGTTGGGACTTAAAAAACCCAATATTCCTTTTCCCACTCACGATTTCGAGCAAAATGACTCCAAAACTGTACACATCAGACTTAACAGAGAACAATCCTTCTAATGCGTATTCTGGAGACATATAACCGCTGCATTACTCGTCGAAAGATATTAGTTAGTATCTCAACTATAGCATGATCTGTAAAAGTTCGACAAAGAAATTGACCTTAATGGAGTGTTAGACACTTACTAGGTTCCAACAACTCCGTTGGTGTTTACTTCTGTTACCTTACCTCCAACTATCCTTGCCAATCCAAAGTCTGAAATTTTTGGATTCATCTCCTCATCTAAAAGAATATTGCTTGTCTTCAAATCTCTATGAATAATTCTCAGTCTGGAGTCTTGATGAAGATAAAGGAAACCGCGAGCAATACCCAAAATGATATCGAATCGTTTCTTCCAGTCCAACAAGAAACATAGCATTCGATCTTGTAAAGAATCCATTAAAAATTAATATTATTAACTATATTTAGTTTATATTTATTTAACGTGTAGTGTAGATCTAAGCATGTTTATTTCAAAAATTAATTAAAAAATTTCAGTTTCAGAGAAGCTAACCAAATATGAAGACATCTAAACTTTTGTTAGGCATGTACTCGTAAAGTAATATCTGTTCATCCCCTTTGATGCAGTAGCCCAAAAGCTTAACAAGATTCCGATGTTGAAGTTTGGCAATCAACACAACCTCATTCTTAAATTCTTCTAAGCCTTGTTTCGAATGACACGATAATCTATTCACAGCAATTTCTCGCCCTCTAGCAAACCTGCCCTGAAAGCAAATTTTTTTCACACAATCTTGTAGCAGTGTCATTTAATCAGGAGAAACAAGTTGAAAATGAACTTCACTGGTATGCATGTGTTTAGGGAAGTAATTACATATATAGATATATATATATATGTAACCTTGTAAACAGGTCCAAATCCCCCTTGTCCAAGCTTATTTGCAGATGAGAAGTAATCTGTCGCCTCTAATATGGTTTCTAATTCAAAATAAGGTACATCAATGCCCTTCTTATCATCTTCTTTCAATTCACCCGAACCTATCAAGTTTCTTGCCCATCTTTGAGTCTCATACAACCGAAGTGCTTTAGTTTCCTCTCTGCTTCCTGATGGATGTAGAATAATAAAAACACAACTAAAATTATACAATTAAGTCAAAGCTTGGTGATGTAGAAAGATGGCTCCAAGTACCTCGTATTTTTGCCACCATTCTTCTTCTGTAGAGAATAAAGCAAATGCTGCATAAGAGCAGAGCCGTGAAGAACACCACCATAACAGTGACTGCTATTTTCCAGGAAATTGACATATGTTTGTTCTCATGGCCTGAAGGGGGGGGGGGAGGAATCAGTTTATTTGGATTAATACAAATCCTCCTTTTCACTTAGCCATTTCTATTTTGTGTTATAATCCACACCAGATGGTAATGCACACATATAAGAGTGTTGGGAGTCGTAAAAATTAGTATAAATTTGTAAAAAAGATAAAGTTCCGTAATTTGTATAGTGAATAAAAAAAATTTAAATTTTACAAAAACTTGTAGAGTTTTTCTGTAAAATTTTGTAGAATTTCAAAGGAGCTTATACGGTACCTTTATTGTAATTCACAACACGGACAGAGATGTTGTGACCGTCTTCAGTATAGTCCTCCTGAAGATTAATAAGCTCCGTGATCCAAATCCAGCAGCCATGGTCTTCGTGATCCCTTTTCTCCGTACCATAAGGTTCATTATACGAGTACGCCTGGCATTGACAACTAGACAGACACGCGTTTCTACAATTATCCTCACTCTCGACCTTAAAAAAGTGCGTATCCTCTGGTTTCCTAGCTCTCATCATCTTCAAGTTCAAGAATTTGTCGCCCCCGCTGTCCTTACTGCATATTTCCAACTTCCTCTTGCACCCACTTGAAAAATCCCCGGAATTCCATTTCTCCGGTAAGGTAGGCTCGAAATCCTGCAAACACTTGCAGTACTGTAAATGATCCTTGCTCTTATTATTGCAGATGCCGAAATTCCCACAAGCGCTGGAGACGCTGCATTTGTCTCGTGGCTCTGACCATGCCAGAGACCATCCAGCTGTGACTTGGGTCGACGTACTTTGCCAGGTGAAATACTGAATCTCCCCGGAAGAATTCATCACCAGCCTAGAAGGAATATTGTTAACCAGAAAGTTTGTAGAATTTGATAGCAAGGCGGCTGCGAGGTCGCACGTGCGGTCGAACGAGATGAAGCTCGATGACTCTTTGCTTCTCCAATACACAATGTAGCCTCTCATAATAACGTAGCTACTTTGAGCGGACTCGAATGAGTAGTTCCCCTCTCTCGGGTCGTCGGGACCGCTCCACGAAATCAGCTTCTTCCCCTGGTTCATCTTCATCCCGGGAAGAAACGTGTCGGTCGGGTGATCAAAGCTTTCCCACAAAAACCGACCCGATTGATCATCTCTAACAACCAAGTTCCCGGAATCCAAAAGCATCAAGGTAGTAGTAGTACTATTGACAAAGCTCCCAAAACAGACGGACAAGTGTTAAACTCCACTTGAATCCGACCATGAGAGTGTGCCAGTGCCATTTTCAAGGCGGAAGAATGCAGTGGCTGAGTCGGGTACCGGGTTATTTCGGTTGGCGACCCATACAATTGCTGCGGGTTTCCATGTGTGGTACCATATACCTACGTATCTCCTGTGACCAAGTGCGAAGAACCCTAGCTCGAAGATTTTTCCCGGTGATGTGAGATGAGTTTCATTGCTTCCGGCGTTGATTGTGGAGCCTGTTGCCATTGAATCTCTAGTAGCCGCAGCACGGAATTGAACTGTCGCACACAACAAAATTATGCACGTAATGACAACTGCCTTTCTCATCATCTTTCTTTTCTTTGGATTTGGATTGATGCATAACCCCTATAGTTTATAGTTACAAGTTAAATTGTTAAAGGAAATGAAGAAATATATAAAAATTATTGACTTTTTTCAATGTTATTTTTCTCAGTCAAGAACTGATTGGAATTGGATAAAGTGATTTCTTTGTGGTGGAGGGAAAGTCGGAGTCGTTGTGACTAGCGTGTCTCACGGGGTCTACCAACCGGCTGGGAATTCTCTGGGTCCCCAAGGGCACGCCATGAAGGAAAAAAATGAACCGTGTTGACTAGTGTCACTCGTGTTTACCACCGAATTCGTGAGTTTCCATAGCTTTTTCAGCACTTCAGCTGATTTTATATATTCTCAAGAATTTGAACCTCAAACGCACACATATGACGTTAAAACTGAATTAATCCTTTCTTTAACACCGTTTGGCATCACCAAAATTTACCAAATTTTCACAGAATTTTGGCGAAGTGTCAGATTTTCTTAGCTGGGTGTTCCAACTTTGGCATAAATTTGTTAAAGTCGTGAAAAATTAAAAACAAATTGATAAAATTTAAAAATATTTGAAGAAAATTAATACAAATTGAAAAAAACATTACACACATTTAGACCCTATTTAGTAACGTTTTTATTTTCTATTTTTTTGTTTTTGTTTTCAAAATTTTGTAAATTGGCAATAGAAAAATATTTGTTAAATATGTTTACGCTTTTTTTTTTCCAAAAAAATGAAAATTTAAACTAGAAAAATGTAAACAGAGAAAAAGTATTTTCACTCTATTTTTTTCTGTTACAAATATTTTGTCAATTCTAATACTTTATACATTTTTGTTACATCATATTAAAATAAATTATTTTATTAAACTAAAAATATTTTTAATAAATAATATAATTAAATTAAATTAATTAAATTAAAATGTAATATCTATTATTAATTTATTTCTAATAAATAATTAAATTAAATTAGTTAACTAATTAATGAGAAATATATATTATTAAATTATTTTTAATAAATATTATAATTAAATTATTTAATTTAATTTAATAATTAGTTTAAATGTTATTAAATATATTCTATTAAATTATTTTTAATAAATATCATAATTAATTTAATTTAATTTATTTATTTAATATGAATTATATTTTATTAAATTATTTTTACTAAATATCATAATTAAATTATTTTTAGTAAATAATATAATTAAATTATAATTAATATATTTTATATTTACTGGATTAAATTATATAATATTTATATTCTATTCAATTTTTTAATAAATAATATAATTAAATTAATATAAAATATATTTATTAAATTCAATTAATTTATAAAAAATAATAAAGTTAGTAATTGTAAAAAAAATTAGTAATTATAAAAAAAATTATATTTTCAAACGTAATTTTAGTTTTCATTTCAGAAAAAAAATGATAACAAAAAAAAGAAAAATAAAAAATAAAACATATAAACATAAATAAAAAAAAAATAACGTTACCAAACGAACCCTTACTGTTAAAATGCAGAACCATAGACAAAAGCCAGCACAAAAGGCTAAAAAAAAATTGGTTTCTTTAGTGACAAAAAAAAAAAAAACATTTAGTGATGACTATTCTAATCCCTTCTTGCACGAAGCACTTTCACGAAGAGAGTTAATATTAATGAACAAAACTGTATAAGAAAGTGGAAAAGAAAAGAGAAAGAACAAAACTAAATTTTTAGCTAAATTTTTAGCTAGCAGTTATATAAAAAATTCAAACCTAAAAGTAAGATTTAAAGTCCATTGAATGTAATGTAAAATATTAAAAATTTTTAAAAATTATTTTTTATCTTATTTTATAAATTACAAATTTATAAATTATTTTATTTTTTCTTATTTTTTACCACTATAAACGTTACGTTTTTTTTATTTCATTTAACTTAAAATGTGTCTTGTCGATATCTTTCTTTTTTCGGTAAGATGTCAAGTGTTGACTGGGTCAACTGATTGGCAGTTTATCAGTTTCGGCAAAGCGTGTGGGGGTGGCTTAGCATCAATCCCGGTTGAAGCCAGCGAGATAACTTTTGAAGGTCCAAACTTGTACATATATTTATCGTCAAAAAAAAAAAAAAAAGAAAAAGAAAAACTTGTACATATATTTGCGCTGCAAAAATCTCAACTGGGTCAACAACAGCTTGCATGCTGGTTACCACACAAAAAAAAAAAAAACTTGAATGCTAATATAAGGGTGTTTAAGTGATTAAAATTATTCAAAATTCGTCAATTTTTATTAATTTTTTCCAATAAAATTTTATCACACATCATTTTTGTATCAAAATTTTATACTTTTACTGTTTTATTTGGCTAAATTTTTGCTAACTAAACACGCTTATAAAAGTGACATAGAAGGGTGTATTTGGAATAGTAAAAAATAAGATAAATTGAGATAAAATGTAATTTTAAGTTAATTTTAGCGTCTTTTTTAGAAATGAAAAGTAACAAATCATGAGAACGGTTATCATAAAACCGTTTCCACGAATTCAAAATATCAACACTCAATGTTTTGTTTTATATATGCATAGTGCCAAAACTGTGGGAATGGTTTTCTAAATCCGTTCCCACGGATTAAAAAAAATTCGTATAAAATAGCGACAATGATACTCATTTGATAGTTTTCGAGTCGAAAAATATGATTATCAAAAAAAATTTACACATTCGATTAAGTTCCTTCCAAATTTTTTGTTTTTTTGGCGAAATATTGAAATTTTTTGAAATTAATAAAGATGAGAATGTATAAATGTGTAAAAATAAATTTTGAGTTACTTATAGAAGTTGTTGGAGATTTATTTTATTTATTAAAGTTTATTAAAATACCAAATGCATACAGAAGAAGTTGAAAATTTTTAAAGTTTATTTTTTTAAAATTTTTTAAAAACTTTTGAAGACCCAAGCGGAGCAATATATTTGCGCTGCAAAAATCTCATTTGAGTCAACAGCTTCTATGCTCCTGTTCTTTGTTAAAGTTCATGGTTACATAACTCTCCGTTTAGGACTAAATAAAATAAAATAAAATTTTATAAATTTTTATAAATATAAATTACGAAATATTTATTTTTATAATTTTATTTTATTTTATACACTTTTATACAACTCCAAACACATTTTATATATATATATATATATATACACGTTTCTATGCATAATACTTTATTATGATTTATTTTCGTGCTCTAATCGATTTCCGTTACAAACCTTAAATTTGTGTGCGAGTTAATAGCAATGTTTTAAATTAATTAAAAATACAATTGGATCAAAAATTAATGGCTCAAAAATAAATTTTAATTGCAATGTTATAAATAAATTAAATGTTGCAGTAGTTAAAAATTATTTAAAAATCTAAAAATTATTAAACATTTGTTCGAATGTCAATTTTTCTTACAGAGTCATTATTTATTTAAATTTGTTATTAATTAAAAAAACATATAATGCATGTTTACAAGTGAATTTAAGACTTCTAAGGGTTTTAATTCATAAGAATATTATTTTAACTCTTAAAAAAATAATAACAACTAAATAATAATTCAATTTATAAGAATTGTTGAACTGATCGGTTAAAATGAACAGTAAATTATTCAAGTGGTTCAATAATTCAATCGTAATTCTTTTAATGATTTAAGTCATTTTCTCACAACTAATTTGTGTTATAAACTGAATTATATTTTTTTTAAACTGAAAATAATAGGTTTACGTGATTAATATAATGTTTAAACTATTAGCTAATAATATTATAAATTAAAACCACCCCAAACAGTTTATTTTGGAACAAGTGTATAAAGCAATTCCGTTTCTCATTTCTCAAAATTTTCATTTTTGCTATATTTACATTTGGGAAATTTTAAACAATGCTAACGTGCATGACGAGGGGCAGAGCCAAAATTTTTACTGAGGGGGCACCGGACACCAAGGGGGGCACCGAGCACTCGAGAAAAATACAATCGACTTATTTTTTTATTAAGAGTAGAAGAAAAACGATGTTATTTTTAGAAAGAAAATAAATTATTTTTGAGTATTAACTAGTGAATATATTTCTCACGGTTAATGGTTTAAGTACCTAAAGTTTATTAGAGATATCGCTCGCTACAAAAAATATAATTATTATTAAATTTTATTATCTATAGAATTTATTGTGTTATCTGCTAAATTTACTAATAGTATAAATAAAAATATGTAATAATATATTAAAAGGATACATTTTATTCCACAAAAAATATCAAGTTTGATTCTTTTAAATTTCTTATATATTAAAAAATTTTGAGTTAATTTTAAATTTTTAATAAAATCAAAATATTTTAATTTTTAATTAATTGAATTTTTAAATAAAATTAAAATAACGAAGAAGATATTTTAATAATTTTATCTATCGCTTGCCCCTTGCCCATGCAGGTCCGCCCGTGCGCACGACAACTGTTATCAATGGTTAAAAATTGCTCGATGATACTCACCAAGCAAACAACATTTGATTATTGTACTGTTGTTTACCAAGGACAGGTGGCTGAAGCAGTGTCATGATATTGTTAGGCATGTAATTAAAATCGGTTGATCTGACTAAGGGTAGAAACGAGCTGAACTGAGTCGAGCCGAGCTTTTTATACTGAGTTCGAACTTGAGCTCGAGCTCGATTCGAACTTTTATATAAGCTCGAACTCGGCTCGATAAAAAAGGATTTAGGCTCGATTAGGTTCGCGAATAATTTAATTAAATCAAAACGACGTCGTTTTGATTTAAAATATAATATATTTAAAAAATATAATAAAAATATTATTAAAATATAAAAATATTATTAAAAAAATATATATTATTCTAACCGAGCCTGCTCGCGAGCTTTCGAGCTGAGCTTCTCTAGGCTCGAGTTTGAGCTCAAATCCAAAACGAACCAAAAATCAAATTCAGTTCGAACTCGAGTAACTCGCGAACGGTTCGGTTCGTTTTCACCCTTAAATCTGACTCTGACTCGATCTGGGGTCCAAGTCGCCCTGCCTTCAATTCACCGTTCGTAATCGTCTCTACCCCTGGACAAGGATTGAGCGAGTCGGGTCATGTCGGGTAAGGGTCAAAAGAATCAAACCCTGACTTATGAGGCATTGATGTATTTCTAACTTTTTAAAATAATTTTTATAAATTATATAATATAAAATACAAATAAATAAAAATATAAATAAACATGAAGAGTTAAATATTTTTGTATTGAATAAGATAAAATTAAATAAAAAAAAGGTAGTGAAAACTATCGCCTTCACTCTCAGTGGCGAATCTAGAAAATTTGACCAGTGTAGGCGCAAATTAGGGTAACCCAAATCAACGTAACCTGTATCTTCAAGCTCCGACACATCGCAATAACAGATGTGAAGGTGGGCAGTGGTGGATCCAAAAAACGGATCCTTTAAGTTATCGCCGACCTTTATCTTCAAGCTCCGACATGTCGCATGTGAATACTTCCTATTCGCTCTTCCTTTTCACATTTTTCTCTAATACGCATAGAGAAAATGATAGATTTAGGGTTCGGGATTGCAACAATATAAAGAAAAGTGGGTTTAAGATTTTCTATACGTGGGTTAGGTTACCGGGTTGGATCGGATCATCGGGTCTAAAATTCCAGTGTAGGCCTTCACTTACACTTGACCCTTCGTGCGTCCGCCAGTGTTCACCCTTGCTCACGCAGTGCCATAGGATCGGCCTGAATTCCCTGCTATTTTTTATTTCATTATTTTTTTTACTTTTTTAAATTTTAACTGTTCATGTTCATCTAACGGCTGATAATAAATTTTTATGAGTCCAGTTTTATTGATTATTTCTCTTTTATTGTTGTATTGTAATTATTTTTACATTTATTACATATTGAGTTTGTGCTTTTAACTCTTAGATGAAATTGGCGACAACCCGTGGTTACAGTACTCTAAACAAAATTAGCATTCGCTTTCTTATATAATTGAAATTTTGGACAAAAAGTTCAAATCAAAAAAAGCACGATGATCCATGGATTTTAATTTTTTTCAAAACCAGTTATTATATGTGCTTTGAGCTTTCTTTCCAATTAATATTTGATAAGTAATATAAAAGAAAGCACAAATTATGGTACTTTAATTTAGAAAGTTCAACTTTCTAGAAATTATAATCGAGAGGAATTTAAATTTACAGTTTTGATTTATATATGATTTTTATCCTTAAAATATGGTAAAATTTAAAATATTTAAATTGTTTTGTGAAATAGAAGTAGTGAAGTCCAATAAAATAAGAATTAAGCGGGAAGTTAAAAATATAAAAATAATCTTAATCGTTAAATGAAAAAAAATAAAATAATTTTTAACTATTAGATCTTAGTTTATGAAATGAACATTTTAAAAACCATCCTATTTTATTATATAAATGCATAATTGAAATTTAAAAAAGTATAAAAATAACAAAATAAAAAATAACAGGAGCCGGGTCCCATAGGATTAGCTCGAGGAGGGAACATCTAATATCTAGTGTTAGAATAAAAGAAGGAGAAAAAAAATTATGTAATAATATTAGTAATTAATACTGTACAACGAAATCCTATACTTACAGGGTGAAATAGAAATTATGGTGAATAAGAAACATAAACCTAAGATTAGAATTAATTTAGAATATGCACTGATTTATGATATTTAATTTAAGATATGTACTAATTTAAGACACGTGCAGAAATATTCATGAACTATTCTAACACCTAACCGTGGTTAGAACCCATAATCACCAATTATTGGCCTGGGGGGGGGGGTGGCGCCAGGGGGGAATAAATGCAAAGCAAAGCAAAGCATAGCATGCCAGCACATGATTTCGCAATTCTATTTTATTATTGAAATATATTCTAGAATTAAAAAAATAAGATGTTAATTTTATTTCTCTGTCGTTAGCAAACAAAAAGAAATTCAGAATTCTAAAATTATTAAAAATTCGTTATTGGTGAATTATTTAGTACAACTAGTGAAAAAATCAAACAAAATGATTGTTCGATATCCAAACTCAGTAAAATATTCTTGACTCTTTTAAATGTGCAAAACTTAATTCGGATTCATTTTTTTTTTTTTTTGGTAAGTGGATTCATTCGTTTAAGAAAAGTATTAGAATAAATTCGAATTTCATTTTAAAATTTAGGAAAATTTTTTACTATGCCGACAATATGTAACAACAGATACTAGTGTAATTTTGAGTCGGGTGTCTACGTTAAAAAAAAAAAAAAAAAAAAAAACTTCAAGGCCTTAGTATAATTCAGTCAACGTATTAATTTATTCATTATTTTACATTTTCCATAATGTGCGATATATAATAAACTGTCATATCCCTTCTAGATTTTAATAGTTCTAAAAATGTACTTTCTAAAATTCTTTACGATTAAACTACTCCTATCAAAGCTTTTGCTACGTTTAACTAATACCAATATAACAATATTACATCTAAGGGTGCGTTTAGTGCACTAAAATTTGATGAAAATCTCTAAAAATATCTAAAAATTTCTATAAAATTTTACACATTCTTACATTCTTAAAATTTAAAAAACGTTCAATATCTTTCAAAAAAAGTTGATAACTAGAATTCGGTTAATCAAATAGTAAAAGGTTTTTCGCTATTTTCACTATAAACTCCCAATCTATCAAATGACACCCACTTTAATTATTTTTTGTGGCATTTTTAAAACTGTTCTAACGAATTGTAGAAACCGTTTCGACGGAATTGCGCGGCCAATTTTAGTCCAAACGGTTTCTACAATCCATTTGGACGAATTATGGTGTAAAAAAGTTATGACTGCCTAAAATTTTGAATCCGTCCAAACGGAAATCCAATCCGTCAGAACGAAATTTTACTATCCATCTCCAAAAAACACGGTTTGAGCGGTGTGCACCAAATACAAAAAATTTTTTTAAACTATATTTTATCCTACTTTTTGGTGCGCCAAATGCACTCTAAACTACATTTGGGATGCGTTTAAAATAACAAAAAGTGAGATACAATAAGATAAAATAAAATAAGTTATGAGTTCGTAATTCGTACAGTAAAATAAAAAATAAATAACTTTTAAAATTTTTTAAAGTTTTTTACCATCCCAATAGAGCGTTAGAGAATGTAAAGTGAAATTTTATTTAAATCACGATGCCCAATTCTTTTTTATATTACGAAAATAGTATAAAGTTTTAGAATATGTAAGCCACCTTCGATTGTTGTAATACTATACTATATATTTTTTTGTATTTCCAGAATTTAGGGAGGACCATTTATCAAAACGGTGTAAATTTTTTTTATAATAAAAAATGATTTATTGTTTTAAAAAAAATTAGAGAGATAACTTGTAATCAAAAAAATATTTTAAAATTTTATTATTGGAAGACAACTCATAACGCAGAGAATTTCCCCGCTGGACCCGCCAGTGGCATGGGTTAAAGCTTATAAAGGATGGTAATACCCATTTGTGCTCTGAGCGCAACCCATCATGAAAGCTCCGTTTTCACCGGAGCCCATTCACTTGCTGAGTTCTCAATATTTTATTCAGCTCCCTTGCCCGAATATATACCTCTGTCAGGCCTTCGTAGCCCGTCCTCACCTGAAACATTTTGTGATTTTAGTAATTATTTATAATCTTTTTTCGTCTACGAAAAAATAATATTAAAACAAATTACTACTGTTTAACTCCCTTGTATTGTGAGAAATTGAGGAGAATACTAATTTATTAATTAATTATGTATTTTAATAAGTCAAATAAAACTTGAAATAATTTTTTCCGATTCATCTATCTTTTATTTAGCTCTATAATAAAGTTATAGATTCAAAACTATTAAAAGGGCATTTAGAGTTTTGAAAAAATTTAAAAAAAATAATAAATTAGTGTTAAAATGACATAAAAATGATACGTAACAAAATTTAATTAGAGAAAATTTAAAAATTTTAAAATATTTTTAAAATTTTCTTAAAAAAATTTAAAATTCAAAGCAGAGCAAAAAATCTAAAATAGTCATAATTTATTTATTTTTCCCTTCACATCACTCAATTACTGCCAATGCAAATTTTACTCTCTGTCTGAAATTTTAAAAATTAGTAAAAATATTGAACGCTTAAAAACATTAAAATCTCTAAAAGTTATTAAATTTTATCTTATTATACAAATTACAAATTTGTAACATTTGTAACTTTTATTAAAATTTATAATTTTGTATCATTCCAAATGTTCCAAAAACAACATCTGTTGAAATTTTTTAAATACATTGGTAATATTAGGAGTAAAATAAAATAAAATTTTATAAATTTTTATAAACACAAATTACTCAACAAACAAATTTAAATTTTCTACTCATAAAATATTAAATATTATTTTTTATAATGTTATATAATTTTATACAAATTCAAACACTCAATACCAATAAATTTTGTTTTCGCATGTGCCTGGAGTGACGGGATAAGAGGTCGGTAGCATGTCAAATCCGTCAACTGTCCAGGGCAGTCTGACACGTTGGCTACAATCACATGGGATTGCCACCTAAGCATGCCCGCGTACTAAAGATTCTTACCACGAGCGCGTGGGATTCTCCCATCGCCTTATCTTCTACCTATCGATTAGCCCGCATATTTTTCTCGACCCTGAAAACGCAAGACCCGAAGATCGCCGAATTTACGTGAGGCCCACCTGTCAGGTGCTTATCACGTGGTCCGGGGTCACCCAGTGGACCAGATCAATCCACCTCATCAAATTAGAATCTTTAAGAACCATCGTCCCGCCACGTGGGTGACATGTCACCGGCTCGAACCAAAGTGAAAAAAAAAAAAATATCTCTAACTCCCGAACCTAGGAAGCAAGAGCTTTCGACCACAAACTCGCGTACGCACCACAGAACCTTACGAGCCGACACCTGGTACTTCTTTGAACCATTGGGCAGGCTCGTATTTTGCCCTCCCGGCGCAGAACCCTAGGCATAGACTATACATATCTTCTTCTGGATTTACATTTTTACCCCTCCCTGGCACCGCACGTAGAAGGTAATCGCGTAATTTGGTGAAAAAGTAGGGCGATATCCTACTAGGTGACTGCAAGTTGTTCATCTTCTTTCGTTTTCGTTCTGTAATTTTCTCTCACTTTCTCTCAATTCTTTTCAATCTCCTTCCCTTGCTGGACTTTCAGAGGAGAGAGGATTGCTTGGAGTTTTCGAAGATGAAGAGGTGTGAGTTGTGTAAGAGGGCGGCGAGGATGTTCTGCGAGTCGGATCAGGCGAGCTTATGCTGGGACTGCGACGCCAAGGTTCACTCCGCGAACTTCCTCGTCGCGAGGCATTCCAGACGTCTGCTCTGCTACGTTTGCCAGTCTCCAACGTCGTGGAACGCGTCCGGTTCGAAGCTCGGGCCGACGGTGTCGGTGTGCGAGAGTTGTGTTAACGGCCGTGAGGGATTGGCGGAAAAAAGAAACGGAGGGGAAGTGAGCGGTGGAGGTTACGGTGGTGAGGTTGATACGGAAGATGACGGTTTCGACGGTTATGAAGACGAGGAGGAGGAGGAGGAGGAGGAAGACGAAGAGGAAGACGAAGAGGAGGAATCTAGTGGAGATGATGAGGATGGTGATAATCAGGTGGTGCCGTGGTCTTCAACGCCGCCGCCGCCGCCTCCGGCAGCGAGTTCCTCGAGCAGCGATGAGTCATCGACCAGGTCTTGTAAGGACGATGCAGCAGTTTCGTTGGAGCGATTGCGTGGTGAATCGGCAGATCTTCGTTACGAAGTATGAAATTTTTGCTAATTTCTAATCTGCTGGATTTGCTTTCATTGATTCTCTTTGCATCAACAGATCCAATTATTTTCAAAATTCCTTACGTCTTTGAACTTCATTTGAAACTGGAATTTTATCGTTTGGTTCGTACATTCAGTCGTATCAATTTCAAAATGTTCGCTTTTCTCAACTGTCCTACGTCTTAGCCTTAGATTACGCGATAACCTGGATTCATATTTGATTCTTTACCAAGGAACTGTAACTGAAATTAATATGTGATAGTTTACCAAGAGACCGTACATTTGATGCTAAACGGCGAGGATTTGTTATGGTTGTATGGCAGGATGATCACGGATGTTCATCTAACCGACCACCGCCGGCGGCTTGGTTGGCAAGAGGCGGGGAAGCCGCTTTTGTTGACTCACTGAGGCCTTTGAAACGCCAAAGAACTGAACCCAACCAAGCTGAGGTTCAGCGTGGACCGTCCGGTTCGAGAACCGCGTTGATCATAGAGTCCGTGAAGAGGTTCCACGATCAGGACTTGACCTCCGTCAACAACGCTTCGGAGGCTATTGTTGGGATCTGTAAGTTGAGTAAAGAACCCGGGAGCCGTTGATTTGGATGCTGCGGAGTCACGGTAGGCGTTTGCTTTGAGGTAGTATAAACCCTTAATTAACCTCCTCTCTAACTACACTGCTTTGGATAGTCAATACCCTTTCACCGTCATCTTTTTTATTGGTGTTGTTGGTCCGGTTCTTTGAACATTGTTCTTTCTAAATTGTAATCCTCATTGTTATTACTATTACTATTATTATTATTTGTTCAAGTTTGCAAGTTTCAAAACGAATAGTAATGCAATCGTAATTGGTGGGATTCATGTTTGCGTATGTAATTTTTTTTTTTTTTTGGGGGGGGGGGGGGGGGGTTGTGTGTGGTGGCTGAGTTTGTTGCGGGTGGGGATGCCTTTGGAGGGGATTGATCCAGGCGAAACCACGGTGGGTTTGTGGTTGGATTGTTCTAATCATTTCAAACGTTAAAAAAGTGCCTCTACAGCCTGTGGGTTACGAGCACCGCATGTTTTTTTCTGGTACGAATGGGTGGTGGTTGATTGAGTGGCTTTTATGTTTCTGATTAATAAATGTAGTGGCTGATTCGTGTCGAACCTCTTATGATGCACTTTGGTTGGTTTGGGGGAAAGAGAAATGTCAAAGAGAACGATAAAAAAAATCTCTCTCCTGTTTCATTGACAGGTTTGGAGGGAAAATAGAGAAATTATAAAAGAAATTCTAACATATTTTCTGTCTTTTTTTATTTTTTTTAATTTCCCTTCTTTAAGTTCCAAACAAGAGTGTAAGGGAACATGGAGGAAAGATAGTAGAAAGTGAAAAAAAGATAGGGGAGTAAATTAATGCTCCCCTCTCTCCTCCCCCCCCCCCCCCCCAAAAAAAAAGGAAAAAAAAAATTCAAAGAAGAGGTTAAGGTATTGTTTTGTGGACAAAATTTCAGTAAAAAATAATTAGCTTTTGCTTATTATGCGTTGGATAAGACACTAATTTTTGTTATTTTTTTCTCAATTATAATAATTTGTTCAATTGAGAATTTATTAAAATTTTTATTAAACATAAAAGAAGTTAGAAGTTATTAATGATTTTATCAAAATTTAGAAGTAGCTAAAAATTATTGGATTTTATTTGTTTTCTTAAATACATTAAAAATTTGAACTATAAATTTTTGATTAAAAAAATTTGAAAAATTATTAAAAATTAAGGTGGCATGTGGTTTTAAAAATTTTGAAATTTTTGTTTTCTATTTTCATTTTATTTCTTAAAAATCTGAAAATAAGAAAATAAAAAATGTTCGATTTTCATTATTTTGATTTTTTTTATTTTGAGTTAAAAACACTTAAAATAATTTTTTATCATTTTTCATTTTATGCGTAAATTTATTTTTTATTTTTTAAAATTTGAAAAGATAAGTGATTAAATGCGTTTTGACTATTTTTTTATTTTCTAAAAATGTAAAATAAAAAATAAATTTAAAACAAAAAATAAAAAAAAAAACCAAATGAATAGTGAACTTTCTAACAACACTTAATAATGCAAGTTTTCTTTATCAATCTCTCTTTTTTGGATGTTGTTTTTCTATCTAGTATTTAGCTTTATCAGACCATCTAAACACGGCACAATTGGATTGGTCTATGGTTGGTTTACGTTCAGTGGGGGATTATTGTAATGGCTTTAAGTATGGGAGATATTTTCAGTATTTAATCAATTTGTTGAGTAAATATCTAGGGCTCATTAGTTCCCTCTTTTTCTCCCACACGTATTCCGAATAAACTAAAGCCACATTTTTTGTGGCCGGCAGTCACCATCAAAATGGGGAAAGCTTTCCTTGCAGGGCGACACCCACTTTGTTGAAACGAAGAATAATCAAACATCCTATTAGTCTTTAATAGTAATTAAAAAAAGAAAGAAAAAAAATTTAAAGTCGAAACGACTTTAATAAAGTTTGTGGATGAGGTGGTTTCTCGGCATACCGTTCCGACACGCATTTTTCAGTTGATTGCTGTTAGGGGACGTAGCTTTCGGCGATTCCTATTATTGTAGATTCTCTGGTATTGAGAGGACCGTTTGGTAAAGTAATAAAGAATTTGGCTTAGCGGAGAATGGAGGGAGAGGAATCAAAGTGACAGTGGGGGAAGGACGTGGTGGAGAATTGTTGATGGTTCTTGGGGAAGGAATGGAGTTCGGGCTCCGAAAGAATGATAAAGAAAACTTTTATTATTTTTGTTTGAGTTTGTGTTTGAGTTTGGCTTATTTGTTTATTTATTTATTTTAAAAATTATGTTCAAATATTTTTATTCATCTTACTTGATACGTCAAAAGCTAAAGAGCACCCTGACGCTAGATAAGTGATATATATATATATATATATATATATATTAATTTTTAAATGTATTATTCACAAGCATTAGAAAAAAGAAACAACTTTTTTTTTCATTTATATATATATATATATATATATTAATTTTTAAATGTATTATTCACAAGCATTAGAAAAAAGAAACAACTTTTTTTTTTCATTTATATCGGCAAATTTTCCTATGACGTGTGTGTGAAAGACAGAGGTGTTGTTTGATTGATTAAAATCAACTAAAAGTAACTAATTTCTTATATTTTCTTTTAATTAAATTTTGTTACGTATCATTTTTATATCAAATTTTGATATTTTTATTATATTTTTTAATTAATTTTTTTCCGACCAAACCCGTCAAAAACAAAAAAAAAAAGGGCGACAAAGGAAATTCATAACTGATTGTGTTCGTGTGGGGTTGGTTTGACATTATACATACATATATATACATATATATTTTGGGATGCAATGTGCTCGCTTGCTTGCTTATTTATGGCCACTCAGAAAAAAAAAAAAAAAAAAAAAGAGTAGGGTACCGTGGAGCGCTTTCTGAGCCTCAATTCAGCCGTCCAACAACCGCGCCAATCAGAGAATTTATTGGCTTCCATTTTGCCATGTATTTGTCGGGACTTGTCTGCTCTTTAATATTGAAGAAATGGGAGAAACCGCGTCCAAGAATATCCCATTCGTCCGCTGGGACCCCGCTTTTTGAGAGGTTTTTGGTTTGTTAAAATTTATTAATTTTTATTAATTTTTTGTGTTTTTTAATTAAATTTTATTGTATATTAATTTTACGTCAAATATTTATATTCTTTTATTAAATTTTTACTAACTAAACATCCCTTATTTTGCACGTTCAAAAATATATATACGGACATATGTACATGCGTATGTGTGTGATTTTTATTAATCAACAAAAAAAAAATTATAAAAGTTGTAGTATTAAAACTTTCTATTTTCTTTTCCCTTTCATTATTTATAAAATTTGAAATGTCATAATTAGTCGTGCACAAAATTGAAACAAAATAATTAGGATTAAGATTTTTGTAAGATTGGTTGGCTGGGTTACATATATTTAATATGTTTCGAATTTATTTACTTATTTTTTAAAAAAATTTTAATGTTTATTTTTAAAATACTAATGGATCTAACGAAATTAAAATCTTAAGGTACGACACAGTTTTGCATTCTCAAATGATATTAGGAGCATTTGCAGTTGCTGTGAAAATTATAAATTTTGATTATTTTTCTAAACTTCAATTGTATTTTAATACAATTTTGATTCCTGATATTTGTAGAATTGATGGAATCGAAATTGAATTAGATATTTTTAAATTATAATGCAAAGATAAACAAACATAGTACTAAATTTGCAAAATTATAGAATAAAAAATTAAATAAGTATATATAAAATATAATTTTGATTGTCCACTTCTTATTCGTGCGAAGAAAAAAAAAATTGGAATAACCATCTTAACTTAATTTTTGTTTTCTCCGATTTTTTTTTTTTTGAAAAAAAGAAAATTAAAAGTAAGAGAAATTGGTCGCTAAATGCTAGGTATCGTAGCTACTAAGCTTTAGATGCGAATCGAGTTTTCAAGAGGACTCCTTAAGGAGGGTGGTGATAATGAATCGCTGTGACGCACAAGAAACAAACAAAGTGTGTGTTTAGAGAAATAAAAAATGTGATAAAATAAAATAAAATGATATAAATAGTGAGTTTATAATTCATGCAGTGAATAAAAAGTAAATAATTTTTAAAAATTTTAGGAGGTTTACAGTAAATTAAAGAGAGCAAAAATATATATAAGTTTCGTTTGGGGTGATTAAAAATTTTAAAAAATAGTGAAAAATATTGAAAAACTTTAAAAATTATTCACTTTTTATTTCATTGTATGAATTACAAACTAACAACTTATTCCACTTTATCTCATTTTATCTTACTTTTTATTATTCTAAACACACACATAATTTGGTCTCAGCCATTCAATAATATATAGATGGCTTATTGTGATGTATTTGGAGAGGTTTAAGTTTCTAGCCATCCACCCTGTCCTTATCAACTGCAACTTTTTTAAATAGAAAACAATCGGATAGATGATTCGTGTGGGGGTTCTTGTCCATATTTTTATTTTTTTTAAATAATTTCATTTCAATTAAAAAAATTTTAATTTTTTGTCCGGAAAGCATTTCAGCTCTATTATGAGCTTCCTGAGCCAAAAACGTAACCTAAAATATCAGATGACTATGTGATTAAGATCTACTTGGAAAAAAACAATCCTCCATTGTCCCTTCCTTGTTACTTCCTTAACATAATCAAATTTCTAGGGATTTTTCTATTTATTTATTTATTTCTTTCTTTTTTCAAAAAATAAATAACCACACCATTAAAACTAATAATCATCCATTATTAATTACAAATTAAGGTCTATAATGAACTTCTCTCCCACGCTCACTATTGACTTTTCTAAGACAATAATTGGCGAACATAGACAAAATACTTAACAAATCTAAAAAAAAAATTCTTAGGGACGTTTGAAGTGACAAAAAATGAGATTATTTGTGAGTTCGTAATTCGTATGATGAAATAAAAAGTGAATAATTTTTAAAAATTTTCAGAATTTTTCCTTTTACCAAATGCACCCTTAATCTCCTAATTACAAACATCTATATTTTGAAGAAATTTTAATAGCAACATGCTACATCCGTCATTACCAAAACATTAATGGGATATATTTTACAAACACTCTCCATTGCCTTGAGACAAGCAATTGGTTCTTTCATTAGTACGGACGACATTTTGATCCAAGTTTCTGTTGCTAAAAGTTGAACACCCTTAGCATCCTTTATCATCCATGCCCGCAGCTGATTTGCCGCTGCTTGCTTTCCAATCTCCATCAACTAGGCTCCATCCCAGCATTCTTAAACATCACTTCAGTTTATGTTTTATGTCTCTTACTCTCTATCTTCTACCTTGTCAGAACTAAAGCGCATCCCACCTGCAAAACAATTATCGCTAATTCACGACATAAAAATATAATTTTTTTGTCATAGTAACATAATAGACTCCGGATCCCTTCTTAATTTATTGAAAAACTCTCTTTCCTTCCAACCCACAACGCCCAAAGAATGGCTACAGACTCCTTGAAAACCTCTTCATTGCCAAAATTCCTTATCAATCTCTTGATCCAATCACCAACATTCAACTGACTAACATCTAAAATTCTAATGCCTCAATTTGAATCAAACCACGCCGATCTAGCAAACTCACACTCCATAAACATATGATATCGTGTCCCCTTAATTTTAACACATCTAATACAACTCTCATTCAATATAATTCCTCTTTTAATCATATTACTCTTAATAAGTAATATATAACCTTCTACTTGCTTGGAATTTTCATTCTCCATAAAGTCCTCCATAATTTCTTATCCAATCTACCACAATCAGTTAATCCCTCAAATCCTCTTTGGGATAAAACATTTTAATCCACTCATAACACCATAAAACATTAAGTAACCAACTCAAATAGGGCATAGT
Organism: Vitellaria paradoxa; assembly: GCA_019916065.1. Classification (NCBI taxonomy): domain Eukaryota; kingdom Viridiplantae; phylum Streptophyta; class Magnoliopsida; order Ericales; family Sapotaceae; genus Vitellaria; species Vitellaria paradoxa. The sequence continues at coordinate 41,081,249 of CM034239.1, forward strand.
CGGCTTGCTAAACTCTTTAAAAATAATTCTGATCCATTTTTGACTAAAACTCATCTATTCCATAATTCTCAAAATAAAGGGAGTGTTTGAAGTGAGAAAAAAAATTAAAAAAATTCAAAAATTGGTGTTGATGTGATGTGAAAACAATATATAGTGAAATTTGATTAAAAAATTTAAAAACTTATGAAATTTTTTGAGATTTATTGAAAAATTTTGAGGATCCAAGCAGACCCAAAATCTCATCTAATTCTATATAATTCTTATTCATTTCTACTTTCAAAGCATAAAAAATTTATTCATGTCCCTTCTGCAGATAATCAAAATTCTAGATAATCAAACTGAGCTTCCATATGCCCAAGTAAATTTTTTGAAATGCCTTCCAACATATATTTTGTTTAATAATTCTCATCACCATTAATCAATATCGCTAGGTTCCAATTCATACGTAGGACCATCGTAATAACATAGCCTCGTACCACATGCAAATGTTCCAATTCACCGATATCGCTAGGTCTTAGGCCTGCTCATGATGCTTCCGTTGGCAGAGAGACATTAATGGAGTTATTTGATAACCTGCATGTGCGCCACTAGTGGAACCTGCGTACCTCTTTCGAAATCCGTCTAAAAAAATTATTGTATGTAGGGCCGTTGTGTCACATCACATCGCTTTTATAACACGTGGTAAAAGCATTAATTAGTTTTTTTTTTGGTGAAACTCAAATTATATAAAAATTATTATGTGTCATATTTAAAATTAAATTATATTCTATTAAGTCGTAAAAAATTATATCAAGTATAAGAAATATTACAATAATATTCATATGTTAATGAAAAAAACGAAAGAAAAAAAAATGGCATACGTTATATAATAATAGCGGCAATAAGTATTTTATTAATTTTTTAAAAAGCTAAGGCTCTGTTTGGTTATAAAGGGGTTTTGGCTTTTTTTTTTCTTTTAGCTTTTTCACATCTTATATGACTTTTTTTATCAAAATTTATTTTTTTTATATGACTTTTTTTATCAAAATTTATTTTTTTAAAAAAACTGTAATTTAGGTATGTTAATCACATTCGTAAAAAAAAAATGAAAAATTCATGTTCATTTTGGTAAAAGTTATCCGTTTAGGTAAAAAAAAATGAAAAAATTGACATTTTTATTTTTATTTTTTAGTTTTTACCCATTTAGATATGAATTTTTTTATTTTTAAGAATACGATTAACACGCCTAAAAGTTACATGTTTTTTAAAAAAAAAAAATCAAATTTTAGTGGAACAAAACTACACAAGACAAAAAAATTATAAAAAAAGCTGGATAACTTTTCTGAAACCAAACTAACCCTAAGTCAAGAAAAGAAATGCCCAGTTTTAAAAAAAAAAAAAAAGGAAAAGAAAAGAAATGTTCGAATTATATGAGGCATATCCAGCTTTCTAAGAAAACAGCATCATCTATAAAGAGAACATTCTTTTCTATCGTAATTTCTCTATTCTACAATGCTCAGCATATTTTTGTGGGCATTGCAAAATATATTATTATAATTAAATAACACCTAAAACATAAAAAGAATTAAGAAAATAAATATATCAAATCATATAATAAATGATTAATATGATATGAATAACAACGAACAAGGATCGATAATACATTAAATTTAAGTCAAACGGGACATAATGTATTTGGGATAAGAATTTCAATGAATTTTATATTATACAAGATTAAGTAAAATATAAAGTATTAGTTTGCAATTATAAATCTTATAGCCAAAAAGATTTGTCTCTATGAACCCTAAAAATATAGATATTAAAGCATAATGCATAAAAACTTAATAATTTGTAGACATAATTAAATAAATAAAAATTATAAAAATTTTCCCTAAAACAACTTCATTAAAATGCTAGCTATTCAAAATATATGAAAAATAATTAGAAGATTCAATCACAAATAATGTATAGTAAAAATTTAAGAATAATATTTTTTGTTGATAAAAGAAAAATTTTAATAAACGGATGAAATATATAATTGGAGTATATAATTGTAAAAATTTTAAATTTAAAAAATTTAAAATTTTTTTGTTAAATGAGAAACAAAGTGAGTGCAAGGTATATGTTTTTTTTTTTTTTTTTAGAGAGAAGGAGAGAGAGAGGGGGAGGTACCAACAAGAGAGGAGTGAGAGATTTCTTTTATACAGTAAAACGGTAAAAAAATAAATTAAAACAAAAAATTATGAATTATCCCACATTAAAAAAATCAGTATAGTTGCTGATTTTCATTTGCGATAACGATGCCCATACTTTAGACCTAAGATGAGAAGAGAGGGGCCCAACATGAGTTGGCAAGGAGCCCAGAGTGCTCTGTGCTCTTCTTATGAATCGAGTTTTGAGCCTGGAGAGGAAAGCCCTCTTCTCTACCCCTACGAGAGGCGGTTCGAGTGGCAAAATGTAATAAAATTTGATAAAAATTGTGAATTAGTAATTTGTTAAGGTAAAAAGTAAAAAATTTTTAGTATTTTTTAATAATTTTTAAAATTTTTCATAAGTCCAAACAGAGTATAATTCTCTTTGTATTATACATGTGTGTGCGAGAAAAATAGAGAATATGATATAATAAAATAAGATGAGAGAGGATTTAAATTATATTATTGTGTAAACAACCAAATGGAATACTGAATACAGAGAAACAGAGGAAACAAAGCCAACAACTACAGCATTCACTAGTTCGTTGAGGACTGTAATAAATTAGTAAGGTTCCGTTACCCTCCCAAAAAAAAAAAAAAACCTATAGCACTTACCACCATTGTCACACTCCAAGATGTAATTTTCCACCATCTATCACCACCTCTGAAAGGTCTTTAAGAAAGGTTAATAGGTTGACCACACAACTGCTGCAACTCATCTTCCAAGACTTTCGCCAAATTTGCTTTGGTCCGCCTATAAACCCAAGCATGCGCTTCCTGATCCCAGTCAAACCTGGATGGACCACTGCACGAGGAATATAATGTCAGACTATATAGAAAATCTAACTATAAATTTCTACATCATTGCCGCAAGGTGGAGCAAAAAAATGATAAAACACAGTCTCCAGCCTCACATCCCTCGTATAATGTGGATGGCCTTGAAGACATCACTCACTGATCTTTCCTCTCATTTCCTCTTTCAAACCTTCCTCTCTCTCTCTCTCTCTTTCAAGATTCATTGAGATGATAGATAAAAACAATAGTAGGGGAGCTAATAAGGTTGAATGTTATGACCACAAAATTCTGCAGCAAGAATTTATAAAGACGTTGTACAACCCTCAAGGATTGGGAATTGGAAGTGAAGTTCTAACTTCATTAATTGAGTTTTAAAAATAAATATACATATATATATTTAAACTTCTTCAGAGAATTAGAACATCATTTCATTTCTTTCCTTTTACCCTGCTTTTGGCAGCATAAATGTATTGTGCACTAGGTATCCTAATCTGCCTAACGTGGTCGAAGGATCACAGACTGATCTGCATATTCGCAGATCTGGGGCAAAAGCGGGTCAAATCTGCGAACTAAGAGAGTCAAACTTGTGGACTTTTTAGACTGGAGAAACTGTTTCAAAATTATTAACATTTTGAAGGCCCAAAGGCTCGAATGCATGATCAAGGGTGTGTTTGCATGCGCCCAACTACCAGACCAGTGCTCGTGATGGGTAAATGTAATTTATTTATTATAACTTCAACGTTAAAAGATATCTAAATTTCATTATTTTAAATTGATTAGAAAATAATTAATGTACAATAATATTGAATTTTGTTTAATGAGTTGTATATAAGCGTGTACATGCGCTTACAAGACGCTCCCATTCTCAATTTGTGTTCACAAATGACACCTTGATGCTTTCACGCTCCCGCACCATGAACTTGTTACTTAGTTCATGCACTGTGATTCTTTCCTATTGCTGGTGTTCATAAAACTATTAATTCTCTGACTAAAAAATAATTCTTTTACAACTGAAACTGATCGTTTTTATTTCTATGCAGAAAATATCTGTTTCATATATAAACTTTTCATCATAGTTTATAACTTTTCAACCTTTTTTTTCCCCTTTCTGCCCAGTCCAACGCTCAAAAAGCAAAAGAAAAATCAACATAAGGGAAGAAGGAAACACAACAGTAATAGCCTAGGCCTCTTAAGGAATTCCAGAGGACCAAAACATGGGTATAAATTCAAATCATGAATAAAAAAATGGTTGTTTGAACACATTAAAATTTATAACATTTTATACTGCAAAATTTCAAGGTTAACCTATTTCTGAATCAAAACTAGCCGTCAGCCCCATTGGTATGGATGCAAAGACCAATGGGAGTACTTCTAAATTCCACGTTGGGAATCCTTTTGGCCGTAAATGATACTACACAGGACCATATGGACTTGATTTATGTCAAGTGTGTTGAATTCTAATACTAAATTTGTTTTAATCTCAGACACCAACTTTTGCGCTTTTTAGCTGCAAAACAAAATGCAGGATGACAACAGAAGGTGCTAAATAAATTTCTTCAATTCAAAGATAAACATTCAACAGTCAATTTACACATAAATGACAACAAATAAGACAAAGACTAACAGGGAAATGGTATCAACTTTTTCTGCAAAAACTCAAAGAGTAAGTACCTCACTGGCGAAGACAGCCAAATCTGCCTATTTGGTGTTTGTTTGTTCAACACGTAGGTGCCCAAAGTCCCCAGCTTCAGTGTCAAAACCTGGTTCTGCCAGATCCATGACACAGTTATTTTAGAACAAACACAATATCTTCAAATGTTAAGTGTTACAAACAATAGCAAGTCATTCTCACCCCATAATCAATGTCAAAACTATCAATATCAATGGAGTCACCATATTCCTGCCAAGAAACATAAAATGGGAATAGTTAAAGCAAAGCGACATCAACTGCCATTGCAGTTCAAGGAAAATGACTTCTAATACTATATGACAATAAACAGTAAAAACATATCCACCATCCAGTTAAGCCAACCTCTATTATCAACAAATTGTATTCCTTGGCATTGTTTTTTGTTACAGATAATGAAAGTAATTGCATAAAACTTTGAATTCAAACTTTGCCACATCATTCACTAGAACAACCATATCTAAAACTCTGCATGAGTGACAGAGCCAGTAATTGCATTGCCTGTTAAAGCAGGAGACACTTAAGAGAACATGCGATGATTGTGGTAGCTAAAATCATCCGTTAGTTTAAGGCCAAGAAGGTGATCACTAAAAATCATCTTCTACTACAATTTTCTTAGGAGAAATTGATAAAATTCATGACTCACCATTGGGCTAAAACAGGTATATTCCCAAACTAATCATTAACCTAGAACTCTACATAAAAGATTGGCAACCAGTGACAATAGACAAATTAAAAAAAAAAAAAGGGCATTTCACCACAAATTATCACCTCTAATTTCTCAAGCAGGTCTTGTATTGTGGAATCAGCCAGCTTGTGAAACTCATCCTCCTGCAGTAGAGAACTGTAATCACATTAATCATTAGCAAATTCATTGTACTTCGCCACTAAAAATCATATTTTTCAGAAAAATATACATGAATAGCAAAAACAAATAAGATAGAATTAGTATTCCTGGTGAAAAATTGGCAAACTATTTAACAAAGCTTATTTTTTCTTTCTCATAAAATAAATTCAAACTAGTCGGATTTTTGAAATATATTCAAGCTTCTGATAAGCATGAATTTTGACAAAAATATAGAAGCATTCATATTAAAGAAATGAGGAATTAACACCTGCAATAAACCATCAAAACCTAATCCTGATAAATTGGTAATACATATGATTGGATGCAAAAAAACACCAACTTTATATAAGAAAACTTACAAAAATTAAATAAATAAATTGGGACACGTGTCACTACATCAAAGAAGCAGCCCTAACAACCAATATATATATATATATATATATAAAATACAAAAAAACAACATTTAGACTCGGTTGTTTCAATAACAAAAAGTTTTTGAGAAAACACATTTCTCATGTTTCATGAAAATATTAAAAAAAAAAAAGATCCAATGAAAGAATTTTCCCGAAAAACATTTTTACTGAAATCAAATATTGAAACGAGAGAAAAAAAATTAAAACAAAATAACAAAACACACACAACCCCCCCCCCCCAAAAAAAACATAAAAAAAAAAAGACAATGTCAATTCCAAATCAATCCTTCAGATTTTAATATATTAGGAGGATAGATATTACAGGATATAATCGGCACTGAAATTTGAAAATCATATAGAATTGTCCTTGACATTTGAAATTCATATTCAATTACTCAGAAATCAAAACAAATAGATGGCATACATAAGGTTCGGGGAAAAAAATCCCTCTTTTCCTCGCAAACAAACGGGAAGCAAAAACTATCCAACTCGGTTCCACCAACGAGAGGTTGAATATACAATTAGAGATACGCACCGGTAATCAATAGCTGCTGGGCCCTCGTCTTCGAGATCCAGAGGGCGAGAGCAGAAGCCTCTAGAAGGGGGCGTGAGAGGAGGCCTGCGAGCACACTTCGAAGCTTCCAGTAGGCACGGAAAAAAATAGAAACGTGATCTCTGAATCTGAATCGAAGTTAAAGAAGAAGAAGAAGAAGAAGAAGTAGAGAAGGGTTTTGGAGGCTTGAGAGCTCTCGACAGCCTTCTCAGTAGAAGCAACTTCGTCGTCGAAGCCATCTCTTTTCTCCTTCAGCCTCGACCCCCTGTTCGCTTCATATTTTTCCTTTGCAGTTGCAGAGTGGACCAAGTGAAACGGAAGGGCGAAAAAGTTAGAGAGCGAATATATGGGCTATATGGGGAAGCCCATTTATAGCCCAATGGGTTAGACTTGGCCCGTTTATTGAAGTAATTCTTTGTTCATGTATTTAAAAATAACACCCAAAAATTATTTATGTAATTTTATATCCAGGAATTTGTCGGGATATGCTTTTCGATTAAATCTTGCAAAACTTAGTTAGTACAAACAACATAATTCAGAAATTTAATCTCAAATTATATGTAACTCAACTCATTAATTTTATCACTTATAAAGTCTATTACAGTCCGTTTAGATAAAATACAATGAAAAGAAGAGAATAGAAAGGAAAAAAATTTTAGAATTTACCATTTGCTTGTGATTTTTATTTTAATTCTTTTAGAAAAAAAAAAGAAAAATAAGTGTTAAAATTTTAGAAAAATAAAAAAAATCTCTAAAAAATTACAAGAATTTTGTAGCTCACTCTTAATTACTTATAAATTTGGATGCAGAAAATAATAAAAGTAGGCAGTTATTAACAAAAATTTTACAATTATCAATTATTTTTTACACAAATTATAAAAAAATTATTCCTTCTACACATTCGTAATCTGATAAAATTTTATAAATTGTAACCTCGGAATTGAAAAAAAAAATTAAGATTTTACGAAATTTTATGGAAAAAAAATGGCTCTCCAAATGTATTACAAGTACATATTACAGGTATGCTACTTGCGTAATTGTTTGTGTCTACAAATTTGGAGGTTTTACGCGAAACTTTTATTATATTATTCTTCTTACTTTTTGAGGTGCAAAATTATTTATTAAAAAAATTATTAAATGTTAAAATTAAGTAATCACACAAATGAAAAAAATTATAAATAAAATGATTTGTAAAATGAATTAATATATCACAAACGTGGATGATAATTACATGATAATAAATGAAGATAAGAATTAGATTTGTAAAATAAATGAATGTAAGGATTAAATTTGGATGATGATTTGGCGATAACTACTTAATAAAGATATATAGTAAAAACAATTATAAATAAAATGATCTGTAAAATGAATTGATATATCACAAACGTGAATGATAATTACATGATAATAAATGAAGATAAGAATTAGATTTGTAAAATAAAATGAAAATAAGGATTAAATTTCAACAACTATATATATAAATAAAGGAGATAAGAATTGGATTTTTAAAATAAAATGAATCTAAGGATTAGATTTCTATGATAAGCTAGTTGATATGAACTGAAGATAAAAATTAGATTTGTAGAATGAAATAAAAATAAAGATTAAGTTGGGATGGATAACTACTTGATGAAGATAAAGGTTGGACGCTAAATCAACCACTTGATATAATGATAAAAATTAGATTTGTAGAATGAAATGAAGATAGAAATTAAATTGGGATGATGATATCAAAATAAGTCACAAACATGGATAATTACTTAATGAAGATAAGGATTATACGTGAATTGGGATGATGAATATTGATATGATTTATCTTTTCATTTTTTGTTTTAGTGTTTATCACATAGAAATAAAAATAGATAATTATAAATGTATACATAGAACGGAAAGAAATTCAAAAGTTAAGATAAAATTTTAAATAAATTAAAAAATAATAATTAATACATCAATAAAATTTTAAATGGTTTAAATATTATTTAATATTTTTATTACTAATAAAAGTTTTAAGAGATTGAGTCTTCTCTTTTAGTGGGACTCTAAGCAACCGCCTCATTGAACTTGGGGTTGCCACGGCATTGTTCTAGCACTTCTATTCTAGTTAATTAAGATGGTGTTTGGATAGTTAAAAAATAAATTAGTATAAAAATAATATATAATGAAATTTGATTACAAAAAAAACTAATAGCATTTTGTAACTTTTAGCGACCGGTCACCTAAATCAATCACCTCAAAATTCCGTAGTATTCTCTAGGCAATGAAGGTTTTCTATATGTCCCATTCATGCGAGGAAAGATGCAAGGAAAGTGCTATTCCCATTCCACCTTCCTCGCCCTGTGCCAACCTCTCGTCCGTTTCTATAACAGGGAAATTTTGAGAGGTGCTGACATATTTTGCTATTAGCTATTCTAGCTTTACTTTTTTTTTTTAAGTAGTAAATTAATTTTTAAAAATAAAAAATAACTTAAAAAACTCAGTAATAAAACTAGACAGCAAGTTAATATTCAATTCATGGGTTTGGTAAAAAATTTAGACAACAATAATTATAATAATATTTTCTTAAATAAGAATATATAATTATATCGAGTAATTGATTTCTAATATTCAAATCTATATAAAAAATAGAACGATTTTTAAAAATATTTTTTTCACAAACTAAGATCTAACGGTTAAAGATTATTTTTTTTTTCATTCAATGATTCAAATCATTTTTATATTTTTAACTTCCTGTCAATTCTTATCTTAGTTGATTTTACTACAATTTATCTCACAAAACGGTTTGCGCAATTTTTACTATATTTTAACGATGAAGATCATATAAATCAAAACTTTTAACTTAAATTTCACTCAATTATGATTTTTACGAAGTTAAACCTTTCAAATTAAAATACTGTAATTTGTGTTTTTTATTGTGTTTATAAATTAATTGGGGAGAAAGACCAACACACATTTAGTGTTTTTAGGACCTAAAGTTAAAAAAAAAAAAAAAAAAGAATCAAAACTCATTGATTATTATCGATTTGAACTTTTATCTAAAATTTTAATTATATAAGAAACTTAAAACTAATTTTGTTCGCATGGTAGGCACAAGTAATTTTTGGAATTTAATTTAAACTCAAACTATTAGCTCTCTGATATGCTGAGTCATGTTTAGATAAATAAGTCTGCAATCACTTTGCAGATTTTTAAGGAGTCGTTATTTAGTTTGTTTAGCAGGTCAAGTAGTGCCTTGAAAATGGGCTCAGTTGATGTTTTCTTTAGGAGTAAGTTGTTTTTTTTTAGAGTCTGTTGAAGTTTCTTTTGTTCCTATAAGTAGGTGTTGTGCTTAATGTTTAATGGCATGTCAAGTCAACAACATATCTTCATTCCTTCTATTATTCTCTCGTTACTTTGATTTTGTTTTTATTCTTGGAAATTAAAGACTCCAATTTTAATTTCTGACATTTGGTATCAGAGCTGGTATCATGCAGTGCTTCTTGTTGGTCTAAGTTCTCTTTCCTAGATTACTTAAGAAGTGTTCGATAATGAAGGGATCAATTCAACCTCAGCTTCCGAGGTTCAGTGGAAAACACCTTGATCAATGGTGTATCCAGATGAAGGCCTTGTTTGGTTTTTAGGAGTTATTCGAGATTGTTGATCTTGGATATACAGAACCTGTAGATCAAGCTACAGTTATAGCACTTACTCAAGTCTAGAAGGACAGTTTGAGAGACAACAGAAAGAAGGACAAGAAGGCCTTGTTCTTTCTCTACCAAGCTGTAGATGAGATTGTCTTTGAAAAGATCTCAAGTGCAACTACGGCTAAGGAGGCATGGGAGATGTTGCAAAAATCTTACAAAGGCAATGAGAAGGTGAAGAGTGTAAGGTTGCAAACCTTACGAGTGAATTTGAATCTCTTAAAATGAAAGATTCTGAATGTATATCATATTATTTTTCCCGAGTTCAATCTGTTGTCAATCAATTACGGGTTAACGGTGAAATAAAGGAAGATTTATATGTCATTGAAAAGATCATGAGATCTTTGACAGGTCAGTTTGATTATGTTGTTGTTGCAATTGAAGAAGGGAGGGATCTTTCAACCATGACGATTGAAGGTCTGATGGGGTCGTTATGCGCTCATGAATATAGAATAAACCAGAGGTCAGCTGAGCCTGTCGAGCATGTTTTTCAAAGCAAGGTGACTATTTCCAACAAAAGCAGTTCCAACAGTGGTAAAGGATCTACACAAGGCAAAGATGGAAAGAGTTCAAGCCCTAAAAATAGCGCCCTCTCTCAAAGAAGTAACTTCAATCAGCAAACTTCTGGAAATGGGAGGTTTGATAAGTCCAAAATTTAGTGTTATCGTTGCAAGAAATATGGGCATTATCGTTCAGATTGTAGAGTTAAATTGCCTAAAGTTAATTGTGAACAATCTAACTGTGTTAAAGCTGACTTATAAGAGAAGAAAACCTTGTTATTAGCTTGCAGCGCTTCTGAAGAAGAAAACCTTGACAAGTGGTATTTGGATATCGAATGCAGTAATCACATGTGTGGCAAAAAAGAGCTATTTTCGTACCTAGACGAATCGGTATGTGGGGAAGTGAAATTTGGAAACAAAGCTAAGGTTCCAATTTTGGGCAAAGGTAATATTCTCATACGCATGAAAGATGGCTCCCGTGAACATATCTCTGATATTTTTTATGTCCCTAGTTTACACTGAAATTTATTGAGTATGTGGCAACTCTTTGAAAAGGGACTTAAAATCATTATTGATAATGGGGTTTGCACTATAGAGAATAGAAAAAATGAACTTGTTGCGAAGGTTAAGATGATCGAAAATCGCTTGTTTTCTTTATTTATTCATACTGATTTGATCTGGTCTTTTAGTGCTGTTTATATCTTGAACAGATATCCAACAAAAAGTGTTTGTGATATGACATCTGAGGAGGCATGGAACAGTCACAAACCAGATGTTGGAGCCCTTGATGTGTTTGGCTGTGTTGCATATGCTCATGTACCAGCTGAGAAAATGAAGAAGTTTGATGATAAGAGTGTAAAATGCATTTTCCTTGGTTATAGTGACAGAACTAAAGGTTATAAGTTGTTCAATCCAAACACAGGTGAAGTTATTGTGAGCAGAAATGTAGAATTCAATGAAAGGGAAGCTTGGAATTGGACAGCTGATGAGAAGGAATAGATGGGGGATTGATTGGAATGATGGAATAAATAAAAACACACAATCTAAAGTGCCATTAATGGATATGAGCAATACTGCCTCTATTCCTTCTTTGACTCATGATGAAGTAGCTCGTAGATCATCACGAAGTCATGTTCTGCCAGCACGCTTACAAGATTATGTTATAACCAATGATAATGATGTTTCTGATGAAGAACTTGTCAATTTTGCATTGTTTGCAAATTGTGATCCTCTCTCTTTTGAAGAAGCGACAAAAGATGATAGATGGGTTCAAGCTATGGATGAAAAAATTCATTCAATGGAGAAGAATAGTACTTGGGAGATTACTTCACTTCCAAAGGGAAAGAAACCAATTGGCGTCAAATGGGTGTACAAAACTAAGTATAAACCAGATGGTCAGGTGGACCATTTGAAAGCTAGGTTGGTTGTCAAAGGAAACAAGCAAAAGCCAGGTATTGATTATTATGAAGTTTTTGCATCTGTAGCAAGACTTGATACTATTCGTTTGGTAATTGCTTTAGCTGCCCAAAAGCAGTGGCAGATACATCAGATGGATGTGAAATCTGCATTCCTAAATAGGTTACTTGAAGAAGAGGCCTTTGTTAATCAGCCAGTTGGTTATGTGAAGAAAGGTCATGAAGATAAGGTTCTCAAGCTAAAGAAAGCACTATATGGTTTAAAACAAGCACCATGGGTGTGGTATACTCGGATTGACTCATATTTTCAAGAGAATGGTTTTCTTAAGTGCCCTTATTTGTTTACATTATATGTCAGATCTGATTCACATGAAAATATGCTCATTGTATGTTTATATGTGGATGATTTGATATTTACTGGAAATGACCCAAGTATGTTTGACAAATTCAGGGAGGCTATGACTAGCAACTTTGAAATGACTGATATGGGACTTATGTCTTTTTATCTTGGACTTGAAGTTATGCAGGCAGGTGGTGGAATATTTGTCTCTCAAAAGAAGTATGTACCAGATATCTTGAAGCGGTTCAAGATGAAGTCATGTAAGTCGATCAATACTCCAGTTGAAGCAAGGCTCCAGTTGGATAAATCTGGTAATGGCAATCTTGTCAACCTAACCTACTTTCGGCGTTTAGTAGGTAGTCTACGTTATTTGACTTCTACTAGACCTGACATTAGTTTTGGAGTTGGCGTGATAAGCCGGTTTATGGAGACACCTAGTTAGGTTCATTTACAAGTTGCAAAACGGATTTTGCGATACATAAAAGATACTCAGAATCAGGGTATTTTTTATGCATTTGTTACTGATTGTGAGCTTGTTGGGTATTCAGATAACGATTGGGCAGGTGATATTAAAGAGAGGAAAAGTACTAGTGGTTTTATGTTTCACATTGGCTCAAGAATAATTTCTTAGTAATCAAAGAAGCAACAAGTTGTAGCACTGTCAACCACTAAAGCAGAATACATAGCTGCTGACTCTGCTGTATGTCAAGCTATTTGGATGCGCCCGTTGTGTGATTAGCTGAATCAGAAGCAAACGTTTCCTATAAAAATTTATTACGACAACAAGTTTGCTATTTCTCTAACAAAAAATCCTATGTTTCACGGGAGGAGCAAGCACATTGACATCAAATTTCACTACATACGTGATCTTGTCAAAGGAAGGGAGATAGAAATGGAGTTCTGCAGGTCAGAAGATCAAGTTGCCAACATTCTCACAAAGCCGTTGAAAGCTGAAGTCTTCCATAACTTGAAGAAGAAGATGGGGTTGTGTACCTCTGAAAGTTTGAGTTTAAGGGAGGTTGTTGGAATTTAATTTAAACTCAAACTAGTAGCTTTCTGTTATGCTGCGTCGTGTTTAGATAAATAAGTCTGCAATCACTTTGCAGATTTTTAGGAAGTTGTTATTTAGTTTGTTTAGTGGGTTAAGTAATACCTTGAAAATAGGCTCAGTTGACGTTTTCTTTAGGAGCAGGTTGTTTTTTTTTTTAGAGTTTGTTGAAGTTTCTTTTGTTCCTATAAATAGGTGTCGTGCTTAATGTTTAATGGTATGTCAAGTCAATAACATTTCTTCCTTCCTTCTACTATTCTCTCGTTACTTTGATCTTGTTTTTATTCTTAAAAATTAAAGACTCCAATTTTAATTTGTGATTGTAATTATTATTAAAATAATAAGCGGACATTTAATAACGTAATTTTTGGTAAAAAACAATCAACTTTTAATTTTGGGGCGTTTAGCAAATCACAATTTTTTCTAATTTTTTATTTTGTAACAGTAACTTCTCAGTTTAAAAGCTGTTCAAAATTGCTAAAAGTTACCAAAAGTTACTAAAAATTATCAAAAGTTAATAAAATTGTCAAAAGTTACAAAAAATTATAAAAAAATGGTAAAAATTACTATTTATTTTACCAAATATACCAAAAATTATAATTAATAATTTTTGATAAAAAATACTTATTATTAGAAATTATATTTCCAAACGCTCATTATTAAGCAAGATCAATACAGTTGACTATCCTATAAATTGGCACCGTCCAAAACTCTGCTTAAGGGGAAACGGGGGGATGACATCGCGCGCGATGTTAGCCCGCTACCCTCGCGCGATCGTGGCCGTTTGCCTTCCGCGCGCGTGATTCTAGCTGCTTGTTTTTTTTTTTTAGCCATCCGCACCACATTCGCCTCTTTTTTTTTTCAGTTTTTAGAAAAAATAAATTAAAACGAAAACAAAAAATAACAAAAAAAAAACGACAATATTGTCAAACGGACATAAGAAAATTAATTTTTTTTTACTTTTTTTTTCTTTTTTAAACATAGAAAAATTTAATTTTTTAATTAATTACACAATTTTTGTTTTAATTTCAAAAACAATAAATGGCAACAAAAAATAAAAAAATAAAAAACGACAACAAAAAAGAACAACAGAAAACGATAGTATTGTCAAACGGGCCTTAAAAAATTTACTTTTTTTTCTTTTTTAAACATAGAAAAATTTTATTTTTTAATTAATTACACAATTTTTGTTTTAATTTCAAAAAAAATAAATGGCAACAAAAAATAAAAAATAACAACAGAAAAATGACAGTGTTGTCAAATGGGTCTTAAAAAATTAACATTTTTTACTTTTTTAAACATAGAAAAAATTAATTTTTTAATAATTAATTAGTGATTAATTAAAAAATAACATTTTTTTACTAAACACAGTATCGCCCATGATGTCTGCTGGCAAAAAAATGATAGCATTGTCAATTAAAAAATTAATGGCTAACATTGCAGGGGATGCTGGGTTTAGAAAAAATGTTATTTTTTTAATTAATTACTAATTAATTATTAAAAAATTAATTTTTTCTATGTTTAAAAAAAAAAATAAAAAAAATTAATTTTCTTGTGCCCGTTTGATAATATTGTCATTTTTTTTGTTTTTATTTTTTTTATTTTCGTTTTAATTTATTTTTCTGAAAACTGAAAAAAAAAAAAAAAAGAGAGGCGAATGTGGTGCGGATGGCTGAAAAAAAAAAAAAAAACAAGCGGCTAAGATCACGCGCGCGGAAGGCGAACGGCCACGATCGCGCGAGGGTAGCGGGCTAACATCGCGCAGCGCGATGTCAGCCCCCCCGCTTCCTGCTTAGGGTTAGCGTTCGAAAGCGAAAACTCGTCCTTTCCTTGCGCCGTTTATTCGTAAAAACATGTACTTTTTTTTTTTTTCAAAATTTTTGCTTTTTGTATCGAAGGACAATTAGGAAATCTGGCTGAAGAGAGGTTCGATCGGTATTGCACCCTTTGATTTCCTCTTTAAATCCTTTGCTGATCCTTTTGATCTCTCTTTTGTTCCTTGTTAATTCTCTTTGTTTGACCTTTTTTTTTTGTGGTATTACAATTCAATTATATGTTCATCTTGCAACTTTTTAGTATATACATATTTAAGATGTATAGCCTCGTACTAAGTTCAGTTCGTTCTTGGTTTTGCGTTTGTTATGCGATTTGATCCGAACAAGTTAAAATTCTATTAATTGATCCTTCGGCCCCGAAATGTTGGTATATTGAAGGAATATGCATTTGATATGTTCATTAGGTCCTTAGCACTTTTAACCTGCTGAAGTTCGCAATGCTTTGGATCACCCAATATAAAAGGGAACTTTGGTACTCTTCACATCCACCCATCTGTTTGAAGCATCAACCATGTATGAGTCTATTGATTTGTTTATTTATTTATTTTTTTTTATAAACATGTATATATATGCATATAAGTGTGAGTGGGTAGTATAATTTATGTATACCTTAATTTGAAGAACATTTATACACACAATCTTCCTCCTTTTTTCATGGAAATTGAACAGTCGAACAGCTATTGCTATTCTTTTCTGGGTTCACACTTCACAGTTGTGACTGTTATTGAATCCCTTGGGGAAAGTCTACTTCTTTGTCAATGCTTTGTTGGGTTCTTATGTTATAATTATTTTCGGGGTATAATAGAGAAATGAAAAGTAATTACTCAGAATTCTTATATTTGATCTGAGGGGCCTCCTTGGCAGTTCTCTTGCAAACTGTATTCGAGTAAGTATTTTCATGTATCGTGAGTGTATTTAAGACTGGGTTTTAGGGCTAAAATTGAGCTGACCTCGCTATTGTACGGGGCTTGAGCTTAGCTCGAGCTTCTACCCTTGCTCGAGCTTAGTTCGTGAGTAGCTCAACCAACCTAAACATTGTCGTTTTGGTTTAAAATATAATTTGAGATAAAAGTGAGAATATTTTTATTATAAAATTATTAAAAATAATTATGGTAAAAATCAAGACGAATAGTTCAACTAAACCAAAACAATGTTATTTCACTAAACCAAAATGATATTATTTTGGTCAAAGTTATTATAAAAATCATATATATGTTTCATGAAGCCGATCCCAACTAATTTGGGACTAAGTTTTTATTGTGTTGAGATTATATACGTATTTATATCATTTTATTGAGGCTCCAGCTTGAATTTTAAATGAGCCACAAATCGTATTCGAATTTGGCTTGTGAAGGCCACACATCGGGTTATTATTAGCCACCCCTACTCAGTCTATTGGAACATGGAAAAACTGTTTTATGTGGTTCTTTTTTTCATTTTTTGTTTAAGAAAGATAAAGAAGTAAAGAGTAGCTTAATCTCTAAAATTCACCCTAGTCCATTATTACATGCATTGCAGAAAAAAAAAACTGCCAATATGCTTCAACTTTTCTATTGTGTTGAATACGATAATTTAAAATAAGATTATAATAGGGGTCCTTCTAACAAGTGCCCTTGGTGCAATTGTTAAGTAGCCATATTTTTTCGATACATATGCAAAACACTATTTGGCTCCAACTTTTGAATTAAAAAATTTCACATGACAAGTATTTTTGCATGCCTGTCCAGCCCATAATCATCCTTAACTTGCCCTGGGGCACTTGTTAGCGTTTCTTTTATAATAAATCATTATATTCTATTGAATGATCTATTTCACTTCTTTCATTCACATTTAATTTTATTGTTTTTTTTCATTCATCAGGCATCATCTCTTATGAGCATTGAGAATTTGGTTTCCATATTTTCCAAATATTTTATCTCACTCTGGCCGCTGCAACAAAGTCAAAGTCTTCTCACACCTCTAGGTGGGTGTGGGGTAATGGTGAAGGACTAATTGTACTTTATGGTTGGAGAAGATCAAGGTCATCACACATCTGGAGATTGTGCCGTGTTTCAGTGGGCTTGTCACTTGACTATGGCTAAGGTCACCATGGAATAAATCCCAAGAACATCAGTTGTAGCATGTGATTGTAAAGCAGTTTTGGCTCAGCTGAGCAGGATACGTAAATCTAGTTTTCAATGTAGCTTAAGAAGTAGTTTACATGTGAATAAAGCTTTAGTCAGTTCAAATAAAATGGTTAGGTTTCCCTGTTTCAACGGCCAGGTCCATTCGGACAAGCCAAAGGTAAGCAGAATAATCTTCTGAGGTTATTTATTTTTAGTTGAGCTTTTGTGAGAATATATGATTGACTTTGCTAATTCTGTTTATTTCTTTGATAATCAGAAAACAGTTAAACTGTCTATGGACTCAATGCAAAAGCCCTTGGAAGATTGTATGCAAAATCAGGCCCTGAATGATTTTAACGATTCTTCAGAATTGAACTCATTAAATTTGAAATCTCAAAGGGATGCTGTTCGCAATAGTAATGCTAATCATGTCATGATTTCTTCTGTTGCACATGGCTGGAAATCAGAGGAAATCAATAGCAAGTATAACGTTGGGAGTAACAGGGGGGTCAGTCATTCTGGACATATTAAAAAGAGCCTGTCTTTGGGAAGTGGATTGGATAGGGCAGCAAGGACTTCTGTTGGCAAGGACTCAGATGATGAGACAGAGCTGGGAAATTCCTTGGATGGCTTCCACCAGAACAATGGGATGGTGGTTTCACATAGCGGCAAGGATCTGCGAATCAGTGTGCCCAATCTATGTCAAGGAGCTCTGCCCTGTGATTCTTTTCAAGTAGGTTCTCATTTGGTGACTAATGGCCCAATCTTCTCAATCGGAGATACACAGCAGTCAGAAAAAGGAGGCGGTGACAAATCTGATACTCATTTCTCTGGTGAGAGTGCCGCTGAGTTTTGTGACCAGACACCTCATAAACTGCCAATTATAGTAAAATCAAATTCTTTACCCATCATGGGTGTGGGTTCCTCTGGTGAATGCTCTGCTCTTACATACTTAGTGCCTCATGCTAGATCTTCTGAGGACTTTTCTGTTCTAGAATTGAGGCAGAAGGAGATGGTTATTCATGATTTTGAAGGAGGCACGTTACGTGACCAAGAAAGAGATGCCAGTGTATTAAATAGTGAGAAAAATAATTGTGAAAACCCTGTCGAGGGTGGTTATGATTCTTATAACTATGTTGGTTCAGCAAAAGATTGGACAGTACCCATCATGGACAAGGTAAGTGTGAAGAAGAGCCTCCATGAAGGATCTTCTGCTTGCCAGAGGGAGGAATTGCCAAGCAAGTACTTCCAGATCAAACGTGTAGAGGAATGGATTATTGATCTTCAGCATTGCAGCCCTTTTGAAGAGACAAATGATGGATTATCCAATGTAGTAGAACATCGGGTACAAAAAGGTTCCACTGTTGTGGATAATTTGACTGCTAGAAGGTTTGACGGTAAGATCACCCCTGGTATGGAAGCTGCCAAAAAATATATCTCGTCTTTGAGTGCCACAGCCACCACAGTTCAGCTGGCAAATCATGGCTTGGCTGTGATCCCATTTCTCAGTGCATTTGTAAGCCTAAGGACACTCAATTTATCTGGAAATGCCATAGGTTTGCATATTTTACCAGTGACTTCTTCATCTTTTGAGTTTTACCTAGCTTAAATCTTTCACCGAACCAATATTTTTTTGTTTCTGTTACCTGACTTATTGATGATATTTCTTCTTCCTTTTTGCAGTGAGGATAACTGCAGGTGCTCTGCCTCGAGGGCTCCACATTTTGAACCTATCAAAAAACAATATCTCCAACATTGAAGGTCTGCGTGAACTTACACGGCTTCGTGTACTTGACCTGAGCTACAATCGAATAGTCAAAATTGGACATGGTATGGCTTTCCACTAAAATACAATTTGATTGTTGGTGACTTTCTTTTATTGATTTTCAATGGTCTTTTTTGACCTTATGTCTTTGTTATAGCTGAGTTCTGGACTATGCCTGTAACGTTGGTGGACAAACTTTTTGATTGCAATATCATAAAACATAGGCAATCTTCACCTATTTGAAATGATTAGGATCTTTCCTTTGAACTTTTGACATAAGTAAAATGTCTGATTTGTTAATTCAATTTATAATTCTCCACTGAAACTTTGTGATGCATAAATTATTTCATGTAAGATTTTGAATGAACTTTTTTTTTGGTAAGTGAGATTTTGAATGAACTTGTTTCGTCTTGTACCTTAATAATGTCCTCCGTTTGGTAAACCAACCTTCCAGCTTAAAAGCTGGCTTTATTTGGCTACATTTTTTGTTTATATGACTTGTTTCACCAAAATTTGGTTATATTTTTTCTTTTGGTAGTTTTTAGCCGTATTCACATTTTTTTTTTTGGGGGGGGGGGGAATTGAAGAACAAAATGCTTCAACATAGGAGAACCGTTGACTTGGGTGTAAAAAGCTGGGTTTTCTTCGCATGTTCCAGGGTTTATCCTATATGGAAGTTTTTTTTTTTTGGGGGGGGGGGTGGGATAAAGTTTTCAATAAATGTAAGTAACAAGCCTAAAATCTATGGAAAGCAAAATGAAAATCAAATTTTGGTTAAAAGTCATATAACACGAAAAATATAGCCAAAAAAAGCCAGCTTTTAAGCTGAAAGCCTGGCATACCGATGAAAGACTCAAATGTAATGAAAGACTCAAATGTAAGGTGGTGGCAATATATTTTCTTCTTATTTATTTTGAAGGCCTGGCTTCTTGTTCCTCTCTGAAAGAGTTGTACTTGGCTGGAAACAAAATTAGTGAGGTTGAAGGTCTTCACCGTCTCCTAAAACTGAATGTCCTTGATTTGCGTTCCAACAAAATCTCCACAGCCAAATGTCTTGACCAACTTGCAGCTAACTACAGTTCCTTACACGCCATCAGCCTGGATGGAAATCCAGCCCAGAAGAATGTTGGAGATGAACAGCTAAAGAAGCATCTCCAAGGGTTTCTTCCTCATCTGGCTTACTATAATGGGCAGTCTATCAAAGCTAGCACATTGATGGATGGGGCAGACCGGTTGGCTCGATTGGGCATCACCACTGATCGAGGCCTTAGATCAGAACACAAGAGTTTGAGAAAGGGAAGCCATAGTGCTTTCACTCACAAGACATCATGGTCTTCATCGATTCGTGGTCATAGAAATCAAGCAGTGGTATCATCGAAACCATCCAAGGGAAGGCATGGGCGTCTGCCTCCAACTAAAGCAACGAGTGCTCACCGGCAAAATTTCCATGATTTTGGCAGCGAAGTTCTAAGCTCAAGACCTGATCTTTCCATGCGGAGAAGTCAGAGCGAGGGAACTCTTGCGGCTCTATGATTTTGCTTCATGGTTCAGACATTGACATATATGACTCTGGCTTTGATTCCATTTGTGTTTCCGTGCGTTTTTTTTTCCTACCCTTTCAGCATTTTTACTAAAAATTTTTTAGTTAAACATTTATTTGTTATTGCAGGTTGAGTATGATCTCATACTATAAGAGGAAAATTAAAATTTTAGGTCCCGTTTGGTAACGTTTTTATTTTTTGTTTATGTTTTCAAAATTTTATAAACTGGCAATAAAAACATGTTTGTTAAATCTGTTTGCGTTTTTTTGTTTTAAAAAAAATAAAAACTTAAACAGAAAAATGAAAACAGAAAAAAAATATTTTCACTCTGTTTTTTTTCTGTTGCAAAAATTTTGCCAATTCTAATATTTTATTCATTTTTGTTACATTATGTTAAAATAAATTATTTTATCTAAATATTTTATTAAACTAAAATTATTTTTAATCAATAGTATAATTAAATTAAATTAATTAAATTAATATGCAATATTTATTATTAATTTATTTATAATGAATAATTAAATTAGTTAATTTAATTAATAAGAAATATATATTATTAAATTATTTTTAATAAATAATAAAATATATTAATTTAATTTAATAAATAATTTAATAAATTAAAGTTTTTTAATAAATATCTTAACTAAATTAAACTAAATTAATTTAATAATTTAATCTAATTAATTTATTTAATATGAATTATATTTTATTAAATTATTTTTAATAAATATCATAATTAAATTATTTAAATGATTATGGAATATATTTTATTTGATTATTTTAGTAAATAATTAAATATAATTATTATATTTTATATTTACTGGATTACATGATATAAGATTTATATTTTATTCAATTATTTTTAATAAATAATATAATTAAATTAAATTTACATAAAATATATTTATTAAATTTAGTTAATTTTTAAAAACTAATAAAATTAAATATTTTATGAAAAGAAAAAATTAATAATTGTAAATAAAATTGTATTTTCAAAAGCAATTTCAAATTTTCATTTCAAAAAAAGAAAACGATAATAGAAGACAAAAAAGAGTAAATATAAATATATAAATATAAACAAAAAAATGACAATGTTACCAAATCATTTCAAAAAAAGAAAACGATAACAGAAAACAAAAAAGAGAAAATATAAATATACAAATGTAAATAAAAAAATGACAGTATTACCAAACGGTCCCTTAGTAACCATTTGCAATAACTTTGCAAATTATGCTACTTGAATCGTATTAGACCAAACGGTCCCTAGTAACCATTTGCAATAGCTTTGCAAATTATGCTACTTGAATCGTATTAGTAACAAGTTCACAATTGTAATAAATTTGCAAATGGTGCGCGCTTGAATATCTTATTTTCTCGAAGGGTTTTGCTTGTTATGGTTCCTTTTGGGCATTGTTGCATTACTAAGAGTCACCCTCTTTAGACTATTTTGTTGACTCTTTTGTTTAGAGATGTCAAATATACCTGTACTTAGTGGGTATCTGCTTCACCTGCCTTATTCGAGAAGGGTATGGAGATATTAGTAGCGGGAACGGGAACGAATATGGAGATTTAAAATGTTACTCGAACGGTTATGGAGATGAGAACGGGTACGATAATCTCCACCCCACCTCGCACCCATTTAAATATTCATTTATTAATTTTGTTGGTGTGGTGTCTCCTTTAGAAATCCCACATCGATTTCTTACAAAGAAGTAGAGTTCTTGTGAAGTTATAAATAAAGATCTTTTTCTCTTTAGTTAAGTGCACCAATTAAAGTCAAATATTTGTATATATATTTTTAATTTTTATTTAATATATATATACAATATATATTTTTATTTAATTTATATAATATTATATATGTAATATATATTTTATTTAATATATATAATATTTAAAAAAATTTTAAATATTTATTTTATACATATAATATATCATTTGTAATAGTTAGTATACTTTGTAATAGTTAGTATACTTGGCGGGTAAATGGCGACAGAGACGGAGAATTCATTATCTCATGGGGACAGGTATGAGGAAAATTTTTTTCCCCTAAACGGGGACGAGGACGGGGACAGGTAAGAGTATTGCTAAACGGAGACAGAGAATGTCATATCTGTCCCATACCCACCCCGTTGATATCCCTACTTTTTTTGCCTTTTCCTCGTTATTTCTCCTTTGTCCCCGGGCTTCAGGGTAGCAGCACCCTCTGGGATTGTTTTCTTTTGTGTATATATATATACATACACATTTCCTGTGTGTCTATCATCTTTCTTTTTATTTGTCAGAATGAGTATTTTGTCTTTAAGCAATCTGATCTCTTTTGAAATCATAACAAGCTGTTGAATGACTTCAGATTTGATCCTGCTGTCTAAGCTAGCTCCTCCTTGCTTTTAATGCAAAATGCAAAACGCAGCGGAAATAAAGAAAGCTTCAACTCTTTACAACATCCGTACTTGCACAAGGCAAGTCGGCAGGAGGATACACAGTACAAAGAGAACACATTACAGTAACAATAATGATACAACGAGAGAGTCTTAGCCGCAATTGCACCTGTGCGAATGTGACCATTAACAGCCATGGTTCCTGATGATCGCCTTCATCGCTTTCTACCAAAGAAAAAGAAAAAAAAAAAAACACCGGGTATCATATTAGTATCCAGCCAAACACTTAAATTATGGTACAAAATCAATTTAACTATTGCGTTTTCACACAGAAACTACAGAGTAATTTAGTTATATCAACTGATGAATGAACGCAAATGACAAGGGTCTAAAGACCGACAGAAGGAAGAAATATTTAGTTATATCAATTGAAGAATGAACTCAAATGACAAAGGAGTCCAAAGAATGACAGAAGGCAATGGCAATGTTTCGGGCCTTGACAACAATTTAACTCCTCCCCAGGACAGTGATTGTAAGAAAAGCTTCTCGGTCAAATTTAACATGAACAAAACAATTAACTTGAAGTTTCTGCTTTCAAAATGAGTAATGCTATGTAACCAGAATTTTTAACAAGAAATTTTAACCAGAATGATGCATGCGGCTTCATTGTGAGCCAATTACTCTTATATAAACAACCCATCAAAATAGTGCTTTATCACAACTATACCATTGCTACATCATTCCAGTACAAAATTTTGTTAAAAATTTTGGTAAAGTAGCATTTTCCTTTTAAAATTCTAAGTTAGACATTTTTACAGGACTAAATCAAAGAGTGTAAAAGAAAATAAAAGTTTCTCACAGTTTTCGTGTTCAACTTAGAAGAGTGCCATTTTGCATGTAACAAACGCTTTGGAAGTAGGGCACGGATATTCATTATGAAGCATGCCCGACTCTAATAAGGAATCAACAACGAGACGTGTTAAAAGAGTGACAGTAGGTAAAACATGCTGTGGATGATGAATAAAAAAAATATAGTGAAAATATTTTTTCTGTTTACGTTCTTCTGTTTAATTTTTTATTTTTTGGGAAACAAAAAAACGTAAATAGATTTAACAAACAAATTTCTGTTACCAGTTTACAAAATTTTGAAAACATAAATAAAAAAACAAAAAACAAAAACGTTACTAAACGGGGCCTAAGTAAAACATTCCGTGGATGATGAGTAAACAAATTTATTCTGATGTCAATACTCAACAGTCAAGTAGAATCAAGATATTGCAGTTGCCCTTAGCACCATTTAAGCTTCCATTAAGAACATTATACCTGGAACAAGAATCAGTCAGATGTCAAGACTTACAACAGAGATTTTTTAGGTGTTTAGACCACCAAATACAAGACAACTTGATCTTGTTGTATTCACTTTCACTTGAAGAATGTTTCTTTTGGACACCTTAAAGGAAACTATTTTCGGTGAATATAAGAAAAAAAAAATCTACGAGTGGATTAATCACAGGTAAAGGGGAGGATATGGGTGAGTCACATTCCACAATTGTAAGTATAAGGTTTGAAACTAGATCAATAAATGTTTCACAGCAACCATAACAAAACAGAGACAACTGACTATGCAGAACCTAAAGCATTTGAAATTGGAGGAAAGGAATTATATCGTCCCCTTTATACATTGGCTGCATCCTACGCGTACCAGTTTCTTTTACGAGATTTTATGAAATAGAGTAAAAAGAGGTACTTCTTAGTTTTAGAAATTATTTATTCAACGTCACTCTACAGCCTACACCAGTTTCTCTAAATTATTATCCACAATAGAGAATGCTATTGTGACGGCTCAAAAAAACAAAAAAAAGGGGAGAAATTGATCATTACACGGACACTTGGCAGCCAAGGGCTTGAAGCCTCATTAGCCTTGGTGACCAAGGCTTTCCATATTTCTTTGCCAGCAACACACTCCTATGACTAGCACCATAATAAAACATCATCCTAGGGGGCAAATGGGTCACTCAAAAAGCTCCACCTATGGGCCCTTGCATATATATATATATATATATGTATATATGAGGAATGGGGGATGCTGCGGGACACACCAAACCGGGAAACAAAAGAAAACCGAGAGGAAAAAGGGGGAGGAAAGGAAAAAAAAAAAAGGAAAAAGGTTAGTTTTCTAATCTAAATTAAATTTTAAGCCTTTTAATTAAATTCATTCCTCACACGCCTACGCTGTCCA
Organism: Vitellaria paradoxa; assembly: GCA_019916065.1. NCBI lineage: Eukaryota > Viridiplantae > Streptophyta > Magnoliopsida > Ericales > Sapotaceae > Vitellaria > Vitellaria paradoxa. Next base: position 41,106,561 of record CM034239.1, read on the forward strand.
ATTTTGAAAAGGTGGTTTGGTGTGTACACACGGCAAATCCCCACTTCTCCAACCCAAGAAACGAGATAGGAAAATTAATGTATTATTTATACTTTTTGTGATGTTTATTTTGATAAGGAATAATTGTGAGGTTAAGTTTATATTATTATTAAATTAATATTAAGTTGATAACTGGATTTTCAATGGCATTGAAATTATGATTAAATTGATGAAATTTTCTATGCAATGCCGAGTCATGCTATAATTTGTTGGAACATGCTAAATATGTGTTTATTGTGAAACGGATGATAAAATGAACATATAAAATTGTGGAAGTTGATACACACTCATGGATATTGTTGCTAATCTTTAACAACATAAAAGGGAAAACTTAAGAAAATGTTGATTTTGTGGGGAAAGTGCGGATATGCATCGCGACCCGTATAATTATACGAACTGACGATAGTTTTGGACTACTACTATGATTGTGAGACAGTCTTGCAGAGTATCCTTCTTCACCTTGGGAAAATAAAATAATAAATGAAGAAATATTGACAATAGAACTAAAATTTACGAATAATGTGTTTTATTCTGCTACATATTGACGTATTTAATAATTTCTTGCTATATTCATTATTTTACATAATTCTTAAAAGGCATTATAAAAAGTATAAATCTATACGTCGGGAGCACACGTGGCTCGGTGCTCACGTCCCTATAGATTGTATTGCAGGTGTGGATCCCGAGACTTAGAAGAAGCGGTCTAGTTAATAAATCTTACAGATGTATTAAATAAAATTTCCTTTTTATGTAATGACCTCTAAAGTTTAATGTATGTAAACAGATACTGCTTTATAAACAGATATGGGTGACAGTATTCAGCTTTGATTTTTAATTGAGTATGCGATTTATCATAAAAGTAATCAATTTTATTGACTATATAAATGGAAAGCATGGTCATGTACTCTGAAGATATAAATGGCAGGATTATAGTAAGTCAGGTGTGATAAGTTTTTTATTCTAAACTCACCCCTCGAGACCTTAGAATTTCGGGGGCGTGACAGCTATAGTGCTTCTCTCCATTTGGAAATCCTGTGGAGAGATTCTCTAAAATAGAGAAGGTCTAGAAATGCTAAGGCAGACTAATTTTTTCTACTATTCTCTCTCTATTTTAGAGAAGAGATATGTTTAAAGAAAGAAAAATGCTTTACAACTAGAATTTTTATCCAAGAAGTTGAACGAGAATGATGTGCAAACTTTAATTGGCATTACTTTTAGAAGTAATAGGCCACAAGATTGCCACATGATTCTGGTTAACCTTTTTGTGGACATGTAGCACTGCTCTTAAAAGAAATTGATGCCAAAGGCAGCCCTTAACACATCAAAAGAAGTCTCCTGTCTCCTTCCGACCACCTGCCCTAATTATTGAGTTGTGGCACTGCAAATAGCCTAAATAGATCAATAAATTAACCATTTTGTGACAATTCAACATTTCTGTAGTCAACTCAATAAAAACATATAATTGATCAATGACCAAGAACACAAAAACAGCAAGATTAGGGTAGCAAATTAAATCACACCCGTCCAATTGCCTAGAAAAGGGGTAAATGGCAAAGAATTGAAGTAGAAGTACTCGATATCAATATTGAGATAATCTTAATAGTTAAAGCTCAAACCTTAATGTTCTTCATCAGCGTCCTGATACTCATGCTCTTCCTCAGGAACTGGATGTAGCTCTGGCTCTTCTCCAACCACCTTCTTCACAATGCCACCGCCACCGTCCTTCTCATCGGGAAACCTAACCACCATCACCGGACAAATACAGTGGTGCACGCAGTAATCACTAACACTCCCGAGCCGCGCCTTGCTGGTCCTCCTCGCCGCCCCAAATCCTCGGCTGCCCATAATGACGGCGCTCAGCCCAAGTCTTTCTACCTCCAGGCAAAGCCTCTCCTTCATGTCGTGGTCCTTCACTATGTGGATCTTAAAGGGAATTTGCGATTCGACGAGAGGCTGAGCGAGATCAGAGGTCTTGGTGAGAGTGAAGTTATCGAAGTCGTCCTCGAGCTTCTGTCGTGACTCTTCGGAAGAGTCTGCGGCGGTTCTATCGACGGCGCCCCAATCGGCGCCGTAGAGGACGGAGGTGGGGCGGACGTGGAGGAGGATCACGCCGTCCCCAGGACGGAGATAGTTCTGGACTGCCCACTTGACGGCGAATGCGCTCTCGTCGCTCAGATCGACCGCGATAGCGATCCGCCGGTGGGCCCCGGCCAGTGGGTTGCTGGTGGAAGAAGACACGGCGAAGCGCGAAGGGGAAGAAGACTGGATGCCAACCGCCGGAAGCGACGGTACCGGAATCAGAAGGTCCGGTTCTTGATTGGGTTGTTGCCCCTGATTCATAACACCTATTCTTCTCACTCCGTGTGTGCTTCGAGATTGATCGTCGATGACCCTTCCGCCGTTTTGTGCTTAGAGTTGATACAGTTTTTTAGCCACTCTGGTTCTAATATATCTATATATAGAGATAGTTATAGAAATAAATAGGGAGGAGGGTAATAATTGGCGTCAGGGGAAGAAGACTAGGCCTGTTCAGACTGTTCGGTTGTTAGTGGGGGGGAAATGGAAATTGAGGATTGTTTGACTGGAACGACAAATCACTGCCCACGTGGAGGGAGAGCTTTTAGGTACTGTTTGGGAAGCAAGCCAAAAAACCCTGGGTTTTTTTGCTCCTTTTTTTTAAATTACAAAAATTATTATTTATATTAAAATATCTCTCAAATTATAAAAAATAAATATGTTAAATGAATAAAAAATAAAAAATTAAGTGATGTTGGCCTTAGAGACGAATAAACTAAAGTCTTACTAATTGGGTTAATTTTCAAGGTTTAATATTTTAATTTCTTACTTACAATAAACTGGTTTATTTTTTTTAATGTAAGTAAAAATTTAAACATTTAATTAAAATTTGACGGTGAAAAATATATTTAAAGAATATAAATACACAACAACATTAAACTTTAATTCAACTTCCCGAATAACATCATTTGGGAGCTGATGTCATTTTCCCCAGCCCCCCTCTTTTTGTATTTGCCGCTTAACTTTTAGCCACCCAAAAAATAAAAATAAAAAAAAGGAAAAGGAAAGAAGACGTTTGATTTTTGAGCCTTTAATAAATTATCATTTTTTATTATTTTTCTATTCAAATACAATAATTTACTTACTTAAAAATTATTAACAGTTATTAAAAATTAATAAAAATTATTAAAAATTATCAAAAATTACAAAAAAATTTACTAAACATTCGAAAGTTGTAAAAAATGATTAAAAACTATTGGTTACTTGTCAACATACTAAAAATTATAACTAATAATTTTTAACAAAGAAATATCAAAAATTACTAAAATTTGTACCCCAAACCCCCAAATGGTGACAAAACTGAAATCACTATAATTTATGAGTTTGGAAGGTTTTAATATTGCATTCGATTGAACAAAAAAAAGAAAATTATAATTTTTGTCCTAATATTATTACATGTTATTTTTAATAAAAATTTATAAAAATAAAAAAAAGTTGAAAAAGTTAAAAAAAATAAAGTGTTTTTTTATGTTAAATGCTCTAAATTTGCTATTAATCAATTAAAAAAAAATTAAGATTCTATATTTTAAAAGTTCAAGTCATTATTAGCAGCTTATAATAAAGATTACCTGAAAAATAAGTGTAACTAATAATTAAAATCTTCAAAAAAATTGATTTTTGGATAAGTTGACTTTAATATTTTTACATTCAAAGTCAAATTTATTTATTTTTATATCTATAGTCATATATGTGCGCCTTATATATGTTTTTGGATAGGATGACTTTACTATAATGTATTTTTTGACGGTTTGAAAAAAAAAAAAAAACGCAAATAATTAGTTTTTCACCTAAGAACTCATTTCTAAATTTTTTAAGATATTGTAGTTTGAGTTGTGTTGATCTGACTAATCAACACAACTTAAATTATAAACCAAACTAAATTGCTCAATTTTTTTTATTTTTTAAATTAGAACCAATTAAACTATTGATTCAAAAAAATTCAAATTAAAAGGCCAATTTTGTTTGATTGGATAGTTTCACTGGTTTAGTTGTGCACCTCTAGTTGATTAATGTGATTTTTGGTTATTTTTAGGCTAAAACTGTATTTTAATTTGATTTCATTTTTATTATTTGCCAAACTAGAAGAGTTGAAAATAGAACTGAAAATTAATAAATATAAATATAAAGAACATACATAAACAAATTTGTACAAAAATATAATTAGTAATTAAATACATACGTGTATATAAATAAAATTTTAGTTAATATAATAACAACTTCATTATCATATGATTTGTTTAGCACAATAAAAATCTCTGAAAATTTCTAAAATTCTCTAACACATTTTTTATTCTTCGTATTTCGTAAAATTTGTATAAATTTATATGTATCTACATAACACAATAAATTTTTACAAACCCCAATTAATTTTTTACAAACTTCGATAACATTTCACAAACCCCAATAATTTTTCTACAAATCCTAAAAACTTTTTAACCACTTTTAATAAATTCTGACATAAAACCGTTCTAATGGAAGCAAAATAAAAATTATTTGGACGGTTTCTTTATCTAAAAAGCAGATACAAAAGTCAAAAAGTTTCGCTATTTATAATTTAAAAAACGTGATTTGGTGATTACGTGCTAAACGTTAAAAAAATTTCTTCAACCACAATTTTTGTTGTTTTTCATTATTTTTCGCTGTGACAAACGGACCCATAATATAATAAATTAAATAATTATACAAAATGACAGTACGATTTATTATTGAGAAAAATGAAATCAAAATCTCACTATATATTCAATAAATTGAATAACAACTATATTGTCAAATTTAGTACTGTTTAGCGCTTCAAAAAAAATAAAAAATATTGGAAACCTTTAAAATTTTTTAATACATTTTGCACTCATCGTATTTTGTGAACTTTTCTAAATTTATATATATCTACATATCCTAATAAATTTTTACAAATCTTAATAAATTTTTTACAAATCTTAATAACATTTCACAAACTCCAACAATCTTTATATAAATCCCAAAAATTTTTTAATCACTTTCAATAAATTCTGATACAAATTAAAAAATTCATTTAGACGGTTTATTTTTGTCACGCCCTGAATTCTTATTATATTATTATTTCATTTTTATTTTATGCCTAAAAATTTTAATTGTGTTAATTTGATATTATTTTAAATTTTTGTAAACCTTAATTGAAGTAGTATGAATATATTATAATTATTTTAAAATCTATTAACTAGAAAATTAATTTGGTTAATAGTAATTATATATTAGATTGGGTAAATAAATTGGTGGCTTAGATTGACGCGTGTGCAAACGTGGGCCAAGTATCAGTTGGTGAGGATCAATTGTGTCATGTGTGAAAATATAAGTGTGTAGCATGTTGTGTACGTGGCTAGTCTATGATTGGGGACACCTAAGCTACATGGGTAGATGAAGGTGTCGTTTAGTTGGTTAAAAAATAACTAATTTTTTTCTTTTATTACACACATTATGAACTTTTTATTTATCTCAATTTATTTTAATTTATCTCATTTTTTTTTACCCTAAACAAACCTCAGTATTGGGTACATGTGGGGAGTTTGCAAGTAAGCTGCGTGGCAGCTTTAATAAAAAAAAATAAATACATAAATAACAAATAAGCAAAATGATGATATCCATGTGATAGTGGCGGTGGGTATGTGTATATATATGGAACTCTCCTGTATAAAAAAAAAAAAAAAAAAGCAGTAAGGAAAGGAGACTGCCAAGGAAAAAAAAAAAAAAAAGGGAGAGAAGAAGGCTTGGCAGTGGAAAAAAAATTGGGAAGATTCGGCCAAAAATTTGGTAAGGCAACTAAGTTATTTTGTTAATCAATCATGTAAAGGATTAAATAAATTAAAAATGTAATGATTGTATTTTATTTACTAGATTTATATTATTAACTTAGATTAAATTTTAATGGTTTAATATTTTGGATTATAAAAAAATAATGATATATATCTATTGAGATTGGGCAAGATTGTTAACAGAAAAAAAATTATTAATTAAAACTCCTAGATTAAATGCAATAATTAAAGTAACCGAATAATAGAATGCGAATATATGTTGATTATCTATAAATTTTTATACAGAATTTAAACCAGACCAAGGATAAAAAATTCAAAAAAAAGGGATTACTGGACTTTTCAGGTGATAAGTAGGGGATTTATTCTTATAATCAAAATTTAGTATTTTGTATGAAGGCATGGAAATAAAATATAATTTCATTTCATGATTACTTTGAGAATACGAGAGAATGTGAAATAATGGGATTATAGTTGATGTTATAATTTTGTGCACTTTTATAAAAATATATTGAGGTGTTACAAGGGTGGCTGGGGGTTATAAGGGTGGTAAAGGGAATAGCCTGCGTGACATATTGAGGTGTTATAAGGGTGGTTGGGGATTATAACGATGGCATAGGAATAGCCTGAGTGGCATGTTGAATTATTACAAAGGCGAACATTTCACTGCTTATTTATTTTATTTGTACTACTATTGTTTGTTTTGGATAATAATGACAATTATTCGAACACTTAGTTTCTGTTTTTATATAAAAATACTTATTGATATAATCTGAATACTTTTTCTACTGGGTTTGGTAGCTCACCCTTTCTTTATGTTTTTCTTTTATATAGAGGAACTATCTGATAGTAAAGACTGAGTCCGACAGTCGTTAATGGTCATCTAAGAATGATGATTAAATGCTAGCCCAAAGTTTGGCACATATGTAATATTCTATTTTTTTTTCTTCTTTTAGCCAAGGCAGGGAGAAACTTATGTAATAAATCAGTATAATAAACTACCACACCTTTTTTTTGGGATATTACAATCTTCCCAAAAACTGACATAAAAGTTAAAAAATTTCACTATTTATCTCTGAAAAACTTGATTTGGTGGCTGTGCGCTAAATATTAAAAAGTTCCTCAAATCACATTTTTCATTATTTTTTATTACTTTTCGTCGCGCCAAATGGACCCTTAACTTTCGAATTTAACTTTTTGGGAGAGAGAGAGAGATCAAATTAATTTAACTTTTTATAAGTTTTGAACTTGTGTGCTTTTGAATAAACATCTCACAAGAATCTATGGTTTAAAATTTAAATAAATGTATAAATTGAAGAAATTGAAGGAATTTCTACAAATTTGTGCAATTCAAATCAACACCTGACTAAAGAGGCAAAATGATTTATGGGATATGGGAAATCAATTAATTAAGCCCAACTTGGTCCTGACAAAGTGTGCAAAAATTATCACAAAGGGCTTGAAGCCGTGAACTCAATCAATTGCCAAATCCTTCTTTATTAATAAGTTCAACAATTGTCCTGTGACCACAAAATGCTGCAGGGCCTTTTTTTTTTAGTTTTTCACTTCACAGTCCTTTAATTGGAGTTGGCTGTTTACATGACGCATGCAACTTGTGATTCTCCATCCTTTCTCTGTTGTTACCTTATTTTAAAGCAACTAATCAATCAATGTTAGAGATTTGATCATCCCCCACGCAACAAAGAAAGCGACCATTCACACAAAAAATTTAACGTGATTCAGTACTTATTCACATTCAGGGGTGAAAATATAGATTTCATTATAATTATAAAAAAAATTTAAAGCAGCTCAGTATCAGTCTATTTACATTTAGAAGCAAATGAATAAATAAGTAAATAAAATAAAATTTACTATAATTGTAAAAAAGTACGAACCTGACTTTTTTTTTAATCTTCTTACAACTATTTCACTAATAAAAAAAAAAAAAAAAACTTTACAGGAAATCTTACTCCACGAGCACAAGTTAGCTCATAAAAAATTTTGGTTGAAAGTTAATCTTAATATTCTTATAATTTTTTTTTTGGTTGCTACTAACTAACTCATTTTTTTCAGTTGATGTACACGGACACATTGGGCCGGTTTGGCATATAATAAACTTCTAAAAATCTCTATAAATCTCCAACAACTCCTCTATCTCTAATTTTCCCGTCATTACTGATTTCAAAAAATTTTAATATTTCACTAAAAAAATAAAAAAATCTGAAAGTAAGTTAACCGAATGTGTAAATTTTTTATATAATCATACTTTTCGTGTCAAAAGTTTTCAAACGAATATTATTGTTACTATTTTTTGTGACTTTTTTTGAATCTATGGGAACGGATTTGAAAAACTATTCCCACGGTTTGCTACTTTTCTAGGAAAAAAGGGCGCCAAAATTAACTTTAAATCACATTTTATCTTAATTTATCTTATTTTTTCTTACTTCAAATGAGACCATATAAAAATAAATAAGATAAAATAAAATAAGACATAGCATGCAGACAATAGTAACATTAATTAGCTTGCTTGTCAATCTTCAAATGCATCTTTCGATTGGGGTTTAACGGTGCAAATCATTTCAAATATATGACTAGAAAGTGACAAGTTTGTCTCATCAAAAAGTGCATTGAGAGATATTAGTTCCACTCTGAATTTTAAAAAAATTTCACTATATAAAAGTAATTTTTTTTAAATAAGAACTAAAGTATATTTTGTTTTTCTAAATTTTTGAAATAAATTATTTTTTAGAATAAAAATTTAAATTACTTTACAAATCTTTACAAATCTATATTAATTTCAAATTATATAAATTTTCTATATATATATATATATATAGATATCTACAAATATTAATATATCTCTACAAATTTCTTAAAAAAGTTCTTCATCAGAATCCATTTGAACGAATTTTTTACTATTCATTTTAATTTATCTTTTTGTAATTTGTTAGTAGCACTTTAAATATCAAAAAATTTATTAAATTATATTTTATAACAACTTTTAGAGCTCCAAACAACCATAAAGATTGAGTACAGAGTATAAAATTTTAAATTATTTTGGTTAATATAAATTACTATTTTAAGGAAGATATTGCATCATGTTTCGTGTTTGATGATTCATATATTGATGAATACATTAAATTTTATCCAATTTATCATTATTTTTTAATCAAAAATTTATTCTTTTATGTTTATAACAATTATAAAGTTATTCTGCTTGTTCTAGCTGCAATTGTTCTCCATAGTAAGTAATAAGGACGAACTTACCCTATGAGAATAGGGGCCATGGTTCTCAAGTATTGAATATATATATATATATATATAATATAAGTGAATTTATAAATATTTTTCTTTTAAAATGGTCACTCCACTCTTTTTACTTTTGATCATTAATAATATATCAAATTTAACCATTAATAATATTATTTAATCAATTGAATAACTTTTTAATGAGTCTGTAGATGTACCCTATATATTTGCTTGATTTTTAAAATTTTTAACTCTTAAATAAACTATTTAATTCTAAAATTATATTTAAAAATTTTTTTAAGTATTAAAATTTATAAAAATTAACTCAATTTTGTCTGATTGCGTCCCTCGTGGTGAGAAAGCGAGATCCATATGGGCTGCCAGCTTTTGCTCCGCTAGTTGGAAAAGGACCCCCAACGAAAGGGGTTTCAACGGCACTAATAAGTGCACTAGTTGCTGTATCTGAAATTTACATAGATGGACTTCTACGGCTTCCATGTATGCCTTGAGGGCACGGGCGGAGCTAGATTGAGACAAGAGGGGTACGTGACCCCTTAATTTTTAAAATAAAATTATTAAAATATCTTTTTTATTATTTTAATTTTATTTAAGATAATAATTATATTTTTTATAATGAGGGATATCTCTAATAAACTTTAAGTACTTGAACCATTAACCGTGAGAAATATATTTATTAGTTAATACTCAAGAATAATTTATTTTCTCTCTAAAAATAACATTGTTTTTCTCTTATTCTTAATCGAAAAATAAGTCGATTGTTATTTTTTCTTTGGTGCTTGATGCCCCCTCAGCGTCCGGTGCCCCCTCAGCAAAAATTCTGACTCTGTACCTGCATGAGGGTCCCTTGGGTTTGTCTTTTATTTTGTCAATTCAACATATAATTTAGAATTCTTATTTTTATACGTATTTGAAATTTTACTATCAAGTTTTAATGGGAATTAATCAGCGATCAAAGGTATAGCTTTAAATTCGATTTTAATTTTCTCTACTTCTTATAATGTGATATGATAAGGTATCATTTAATTTATTTATTTTTATATTTTTTATTTTCTATTTTATGTGTTTTATGTTTTAAAAATTTCAAAATAAGGAAATAAAAATATTTTATTTTTCTTATTTTGAGATTTTCCTTATTTCAAGTTTAAAACGTTAAAAATGACTTTTTATTATTTTTCATTTCATATATAAACTCATTTTCTATTTTCTAAATCAAGTTTTAAAAATACAAGTAAGGAAATGCATTTTGAATTGTTTTTCTTATTTTTAAAAGTGTAAAATGACAAATGAACTCAAAACAGAAAAAAAAAAAACCAAATGTTTTTTAATATATATAATTATATATATATATATGTAACGTGAACTTTTCAATTATATGAAGATTAAAATTTCAGTAGTACTGTATAAGGCATGCAAAGACGAACAAAAAAATTATTTTTTTAGCACTTCGATTCTGCAAGTTTTTTTATTTAAAATTTGATTTTTTAATTGAATAATTTTTACACATGTATTATATTTATAAAAAATAATTTACTTAAAAATGCATATAAAAAACTTATATGTACGAGCGAAAAAAAAATTAGTTTTCTATAAATAAATAAATTTTTTATTTTTATAATTTTTTTATAAATATGAAGAATATGTCTAAAAATGATTAAGTTGATGAGAGGGTGAGGAAGAAAGACGGGAGTGGTATGGGAATCACTCATTGATGGTGGCAAAATATACAGGGAGAAAGTTTGACCTTGGGGGACTTTCAAAAGGGGTTTTATTTGGGGTTGGTTGAGAGGTAAGAGGACAAGACAGAGAAGGTAAGTTGAGTGAGAAAGATATGTTCATCTATTCTGTAATATTTTTATATATAGTGAAGTTTGTGGATTGCCTATCATGGATGTAGGTAATTGCCAACTAGTAAATTTGATTTGTGTTGTAATTTATTTTATTATTTTGAACCCAACACGTTATTCGTTAAAGTATTACACACTTTACTATACCCTATCTCTTTTTTTTCCCATATAGTAGCGTGGTAATAACATGCTCATATAAGTCAAGTAGAGAATGTAGCAACAACGTTGCTTTAAACTCATCACCAATTTTTTCCTAATTTTGTAAATTAACAACAATTTTGTTAAAATTGTCCAAATGCACGGATAAATATATATATATATATATATAAATAGAAAGAGGAACTCCAAGGCTAGTAATAAATTATAAGCCTTTGAATGATGTTTTGCAGTGGATAAGATATCCAATCCCTAACAAGCAAGACCTCCTCCAAAGACTTGTACATGCTACCACTGGGCTGTAATTGGTATCAGAGCCATAGGTAGAGAGAATTAAGATATTTTAGAAACTTTGAATTTTTATTTTAGTTTACAAGATTTAGTAAACCTTGAACCTAACTCGGTGGGGAAACCCGATAGTCGCGTAGCCAGTTTAGGGCAATGTGTTGTAAGTCCCGTTTTTAGGCGTAAATCGTTGACAGGCCTAGGGTGAAAGTTTTACATAAGTTTTGTAAAATAAAATAACAATTTAATTTTTCTATCATGTCTTTCTTGTCTAGATCTATGTCTAGGGTATCAAGTTCATCCCAAGATAGTAATATAATAAATCAAGAAGAACAAAATATTCAAAATCTACAACAGCCTATATCAAACTGGAAAATCCCAAATGTTCCTATTAAAGAAGTTTATCATATCAAAAAATGGTCTTTTTCTTCTGATTACTCTATCAAAACAGTTGAACAAACTGTCCCATTTACATCTGAATGTCAATCTATCAAACTCCTTGACTCTAGTATCATTAGAAAACATCAAGAAAAATATTCATACATTTACTTTGGATTAGTTCAAATAGCTATCCAACCATTAACCAGAAGTGGATTAAACACATCAATCTTACTATGTCTTAGAGATCAAAGAAATCGTAAATTTCAAGACTCTTTACTAGGAGTAATTGAAACTAGTTTATATAATGGTCCCATATATTTTAACTGTTTTCCAAATTATCCTGTTTCTTTACATGACACTGGAATATTAAACTCTCTTGTCTTAAAAATACAAACATCAGGATATGATATGGAATCTGGAAACATTCCTTTTGCTGTAATCTATAAAATCCATTATAAAACTATGACCACTATCATGGATCATTTAGTTAAAACCGTTAGCCCTAAAGGAGAAACAATCTTTTTCCAAACTCAAAAGAAAACTCTAATTTAATAGTCCCACAAACCATACTTTGGAGTGATATCAATCTCCCAGTAGAATGGGAATTAGAAGATCAAATACCCGCTCCAAAAATAGAGAACAAAAAACTCCAACAAATTGAAGAACTCCCAAATGGATCTGTCAAACTCAAATTTTTATCCACAAAACTTTCTAATTTACAAATTAAAGAAGAAGGAGAAATACCTTTTCAAACAAAAAATTTTAATGAAGCTTATCAACCTCCTAGATCCTCTTATTCTAGAGAACCTTATCAACCTCCAAGATCATCCTATCAACCTCCGAGATCTTCTTGTTCTTCTATTCCAACATCAAGCAATTATGAACCTCTTAAGCTTAATAGAGTTAGAAATAGATCAACTATACCCCAACCTATTTACACGGATCAAATAAATCAACAAGAAAAAGATGATGAAGATAAATCCTCTGAACATATGTCCCCAACTCAATCTCAAATGCAAGATGATCCTCAAATATTGTCATAGATAGAGAATTTATTATGGATAAAAGTATATTAAAGAAAGATTTTGAATCATCCGAAAATGATCAAAAAAGAGAATGGTTCTTATCAAAATTTGATGAAGTTGCCAGAATACCAATAAGAGAAAAATTTTACAAATATGTTCAAAACTATAAACTCATTTTAGATTTTTTGATTGGTTTGAAAATTATGCTGCCAATAATTCTATAAATTATCCTTTTACCAAAGAAATAAATGTTACTCAAAAACCCCAACAATGGAATACATCAGAAGGTACTAAACAATCTACACATCCACCTCATGAAGAAATATCTGTTCAATATAGAAATTCAATCATTAAGGCTTACCTTATAAAATGAAATCACCATCAGAATCTGATATAACATCTAGAGATATACAAAAAATCTTAGAACAAAATAACTTTACAAATCAAAACCTTAAAACAATTAGTGATCAATTAAATAGAATTGAAAATAATTTACAAGAATCAGAACCTGCAATAAGTCAAAATTCACATAAAAAACCTTTATTTATTCCTCATGAAATTCCTAAGAAAATCAATACTCAATTAAAAGATAAAGATCTAATACAAGATATTGATAATAAAATTAAAAAACTACAAAACACATTGACTTTTATGGTAGCTTCTGAAACACCATCTCCATCAATAAAAGCCATCCACACATTATCACAATTATCTGAGACAGAGAAGTTGAAGAAATATTAGAAACTTTTACTCCTCAGGATCAAACAATCAATATGGTCAGATGGAATCATAACAAACATAATACAAAACAAATAAAAAATTATTATCCAAGACCATCTTTCCCAGATCAACAATATGAAGAAATAGTTGAGCCAACTCAATTTTCAAGGTACTGGATATCTATAAATGGAATTTAGATGGATTAACAGAATATCAAAAGATTAATAATTACAAGAAATGACAATGGTTGCAAGTGCTTACAAAATGAAAAAAACAATGTTCTGATAAAGCCGTAACAGAAATTCTTATATCCGGATTTCTGGAAGACTCAAAACTTGGTGGGATAAATATCTTACTGAATCAGAAAGAGATAATATATTAAATGCTATCAAAACTGATGAATTTAATGAACCTATCAAAGTTGAAGATGAAGATGATAATCCAACAATAATAGAAGATGCTGTTATACCCTAATATTTTCTATTGTTAAATATCTTTATAGGAAACACATCAAAAATTGAAGAAAGATCGTCCATAATCTTAACAAACTTAATGTCCAAAACTCAGACTATCACTGGTATGAAGAAACATTTTTAACTAAAACTTGGAATGAGAGATGACCAGCATCTCCCGTTCTGGAAAGAAAAAATTTATTGCAATGGATTACCAGATTATTTTGCTGAAAAGTAAAAACTAGATTAAGAGAACAAAATGAAGGCATAATACCATATGAACATTTAACATTTCCAGATATATCAGACACTATACAAGACATAGCATTTGAAATTTGTACTAATTTCCAATTAAACCAAAGATTACAAAAGAGAATTAACACAATCAATAAAGAGTAGGCACATTTTGTGAACAATTTGGATTAGCTAACAAAACTACCTCCATCAAGAAAACATAAAAACATAAAAAACTAATAATACCAAAACCCTATTCTAAAAAGAAAAAGACAACCTAGTCAAGATAATTTTTACAAAAACCTTACAAAATAAACCAAATAAATTCACACATAAAGGAAAAAAAAATCAAAAAAGCCTATTAACAATCAGAAATACCTCCAACATGTTATAAATGTGGAAAGATAGGACATTATAAAAATAATTGCCCATTAAAACGTAAAATAAATTCTTTAGATATTGATGAACACCTCAAAAACAATTAGAAATATTAATGTTAAATAATTCTGAATCAGAATATGAAAAATCAAACTCTCAAGATGACTTTGAAATAGATAATATCACATCATCAACTGAATCTAATACAGAAATATCTGATATTCATCTAGTAGCAAAACTATCAAGCAAAACTGTCATTGTAATGTTATTACCAGAGAACAAGAATTAATTATGGAAATGATTGAAGATATAGAAGACCCTCAACTGAAAAGAAATTATTTATTAAAATTAAAAGAAAACCTTCAACAAACTAAGAAGAATAAGAAAAGATTGTAGAAAATTGTTATGATCTAGATTCAATATTAAAAAAGGCTAAACAACCTCAGAAATCACAAAAAATTCCAATAGAAGACATTAAACTTGAAATAAAAGAAATCAAAAGAAATTAGATTTTAAAACAGGAATTAGGATTATCAAAATCAGAGATTCAAGAATTAACAAGACAAGTATTAATTCTAAAAAATCAACATAAGGATACTATAGCCTCAACCTCCGATCAAGAAACTGTTAACCCATAATAAAGAACATAAAAAAGATATTTTCCTATTAACCCAGATATCTTATCAAAAATGGAATGTAAAATTAAAAATTGTAATTAATAAAGAATATACTATTAATACTACTGCACTCTTTGATTCTGGTGCTGACCTTAACTGTATACAGGAAGGATTAGTACCCATAAAATATTTTGAACCAACAAAAGAAAGACTATCATCTGCTAATGGTATGCCATTAAAAGTCAAATATAAATTAACAAAAGCCATGTATGTAATCAAAATATGCATAAAACTCCATTTATTTTAGTAAAAGATTTAAATAGAGAAGTAATATTAGGAACACCTTTCTTAAATCTTATCCAACCCATGACTGTATCTCCTAAAGGAATTTCTACCAATATATTTGACCAAGAAATTATATTGAATTTCTTAATCCTCCAAATATTAAAGATTTGAATATTTTAAAAGATATAGCTATAGAAAAAACCCAAATAAATAATATCTCAAAAATCATATCAAAAGAAAAACATTAATGCTCCTAAAACAAGAAAAGGTATGTCAACAAATCAAAACAACTTCAAGATAGCCAGTGAAATTGCAATTGAAATTTTAAAAATAAAATAATCAAAGAAGTTCTTCCACCATCCCAAATGCATTTTGGAATAGGAAAAGCCATATCGTTACCCTTCCTATATCAAAGATTTTCAAGAATCAAAAATTAAAACAAAGCCAGACCTATCCAAATGAATCAAGAACTTTTGGATTACTGTAAAAAAGAAATCCAAGATTTATTAGATAAAAAACTAATAAGACCATCCAAATCTCCCTGGAGTTGTGCTGCTTTCTATGTGAATAAAAATGCTGAAATAGAAAGAGGAACTCCAAGGCTAGTAATAAATTACAAGCCTTTGAATGATGTTTTGCAGTGGATAAGATATCCAATCCCTAACAAGCAAGACCTCCTCCAAAGACTTGTACATGCTAAATATATTCAAAATTTGATTTAAAATCTGGATTTTGGCAAATTCAGATCTCAGAATCAGATAAATATAAAACCGCATTCACTGTCCCTTTTGGACAATATGAATGGAATGTAATGCCTTTTGGATTAAAAAATGCTCCAAGTGAATTTCAAAAAATCATGAATGACATCTTTAACCATATACTGATTTCTCAATAGTATACATTGATGAATATTAATCTTCTCAAATAGTATTCAATCTCATTGGAAGCATTTAAACTTTCCTTTATATTATAAGAAGAATGGTTTAGTGCTTTCTCCAACAAAAATCAATCTCTTTCAAACAAGGATAAGATTCTTGGACATTACATTGATCAAGGAACAATTACTCCAATTGAAAGAGCTTAGAATTTGCAAATTTCCTAATGAAATTAAGGATAAAAAACAACTTCAGAGGTTTTTAGGGAGCCTCAATTATATCTCAGAATATATCAAAAACTTAGTATCATTGCTGCTCCATTAAGAGAAGGCTTAAGAAAAATCCTCCTCCATGGTCTCCTCAGCATACCCAAATTATCAAACAACTTAAACAACATCTTAAGTCTTTGCCATGTTGCATATAGCAAACCCTCTAGCCTATAAAATTGTAGAAACTGATGCATCAGATTTAGGATACGGTGGTATTCTAAAACAACGTCTTCCTGGCACCATCAAGAACAATTAGTCCGGTTTACATCAGGAACATGGACTAATGCCCAGAAGAATTATAGCACTATTAAAAAAGAAATTTTATCTATTGTATTATGCATTCAAAAATTTCAAAGTGATTTATTAAATCAAGAATTTTTAATCAGAATTGATTGTAAGGCTGCCAAGCATGTTTTACAAAAAGATGTTCAAAACATTGCATCAAAACAGATTTTTGCAAGATGGCAAGCTATTTTATCAGTTTTTGATTATAAAATTGAATACATCAAAGGAGAAGCAAATTCCATCCCTGATTTCCTTACCCGTGAATTCTTGCAGGGAAACCATGCCTCCTAAACCTATTAGACCCTCTTCATCAACCCAACAACCAATATCAAAAGAATCATATGCCATGGTACCTATCAAACCATCCTCTAGTCAAACCACACCCTTACCAACTACCATTCCCAGGGTCCTTCCATTATCTCCATGACTGGTATACCCAGTTAATGGAAGAAGAAAGACAACAACAACAGATATTAAGCCAAGTGGCTAATAAGAGCTTTGCTCAAACAGTCACAACTGGATCATCAAAAGAGGTGGCTACACGTCCCTCTTCATCATCTATGGTGGCTCTTGGCCCCATAGCCTCTTCATCAAAAAATGTGGTGGTGTCGGCAAACCCCACACCAATTTCTCAATTTCCCTATCATCAAAATCACAATATTTTCCCAAACCACAAACCTATATATTACCAGATTATCTCAAGAATATGAAAACCCATTCACAAATCCACCCAATTATCAAGCTATCCATGATCTTCTCCAAACTGTATTTCTTCCAAACAACCATTTTGTAACTTCAAATTCCATGAAAACCCAAAAATTTTATGAATTTACTGATTGACATGAATCAGTATCTTTAAACATTATCCAGATAAATTTGACCAACCCAAATAGCCTATTCAACATGTCAGATTATCAAAATCTTATCTTTTGAAGACTGGGGAGGACATCCAAACCAATTCCGCCAGTTTTCAACATTTTGTTCCATCCACCTATAATTACTGGGATTATCAAAAAGCCTGGTATCACACCTTTTATCATCAAAATAAAACATTCAGACATTCTTGGATGTTTTACTTCCACAACAAATTCCATCAAGACCTTCCAGCATGGTTCATCGAATGGTGGAACATGTTTGGGCCATTACCAGAAATATTACCCCAACAAGCTCATCAAGGCCTCCAGATTTATCAAGACAGATTTAAAATCCCATCTCATTTTCCCATGAACCAATTCCCTCATCTATTCTATTTCTTCCAACAATTTTCCTTGCCTGGATCATCCAATGGGAATATTTTCATCAAGGACCAACCATTTCATCACTCATCCGCAGAATTAAAGTCAAATGGTGGGAGCAATTTAAAATTGACAGGGTTACTCCCGCGGCCATTGATAAGTATTTCCATCAACATTCAGTATTAACAACATCAACAAACCCTCAGTTCCTTCTTCAAAAAAGCCAGAATATGTCAAAACTTGCAGCTACAGCATCAAAAAAGGAATTAAAACAACAATTATTAGCTGCATTAGAATCTTATCAGAACAGGAATCAAGTGAGGACCCAATTCGGCAGAAAGCTTCACTTCAGTCAATCTTGGCAATGAAATGAAGACGACTGCTATGGTATCCTTCCTCCTATCCATAATCCTACTCCATCAGCACCAATCAAGGAAAAGAAGAAAAAAACAAAAGCAAAAAATTGATTATCAAGCTACTGCAGATTCACATGCCTGGAATCATCAAGTCTCACATGCCAAAGAAACTGTTGCCATCAAACTTTATGTCACTTTTCGGGCACGCCTGCAATTATTCATCAAGTCACCTGCCAAAGAGATTATTGCCATCAAGCTTTATGTCACTTTTCAGCTTTATGTCAACTTTATGTATTTATCATCTTTAACTTTATGTATTTATCACTTTACTTTCTTATGTCAAACTTTATGTCACCTTTGTAAAAAGAAGTCAGGCTCTTTATCAGTACCCATCACGGGAAAAACTGTAGCCTGATTCCTTTTCTTCTCTATAAAAGGAGACGGAAGAAAATATTGAGGGCATTCAGAGAAATTGAGAGAAATTCAGGAAAACCAAAATTTCTCTGTTTCACCTCCTTCAAAACTTCCTATCCTTTATCCTGCTATCTTTGATGTATCAAGTCTAGTCATTTGTATCAAGTAAGTTCTTGTATCAAAGTTATATTTACATTGTTTATTAATAAAGCTTTATTTGCATCATCTATATTTTTATCAGTTATACTTTGCTTCATCTTATGATTCTATTGAATTATTATAAACAAAAATTATCTTGGTATAGAACTTGTTTATCTATTACCAGACAAAGAATTTCTGAAACTGACATTTATCAAACAAGAATTTTAGAATCATTATTTATAAGTTATTTTTTCTTAAGAAAGAGAAAAATATTATTTAGACAGAATTAAAGAATTTTGTTATTAGATATAGCTTTTATTTTGCATCTTGAATATTTTGTCATGCTTGCTTTACTATCTTGCTATTCCTGGGCTGTAATTGATTTTGTTATTAGATATAGCTTTTATTTTGCATCTTGAATATTTTGTCATGCTTGCTTTACTATCTTGCTATTCCTGGGCTGTAATTGGTATATATATATATATATATATATTTTTTTTTCTTTGTGTACTAAAAGCGAAAGAGCTTCTTTTTCAGATGGAGTCGATTTTCAGTACTCCTCATCATATATTTGTCCTCCATTTTCTTTTATAATGTTTTTGTTAATATCTCATAAATAAAAGGATTTCTCTTTCAGAGATATAGGCTAATTGTCCATAAGCCTTACTGTTCATCTTCTTCCAATCTTCATTCTTCAAAATTTCTGGCTATAGGCTAATTGTCCATAAGCCTTACTGTTCATCTTCTTCCAATCTTCATTCTTCAAAATTTCTGGCTTATCTAAAAGAGAAATTCCCAGCTCTTGTTGGATCAAAACATTCATAACTTCACATTGCAATTGAGGTTGTTTTGACTATTAAATTTTTTTTGCGATTGCCGTTTCTCTTAAAAAGAGATCACAAGTACTAAAAAAAAATTGCAAACAAAAATTTCAAATTATAGAAAATTTTGAGTGACTGAATAGTAACCATACTTGTGAAAATTTCTCAACCAAAAAATTCAAACACTTAGATGGAAGATTCTAGATTTTGATACTAATTTGTTGTCCGAAATTATGGCAAAAAATATTTCTAATAATGATAATAACCGCAAATAAAGAATATAAAACACACAAAAGAAGATACAATATTTATGTGATTCATTCCTTAATAATAGGGATGTGTGAACTAGTGGATCACTTTCATGCAACACACAAACAAATTATGGCAAATAAACTAACACAAAAAATCACAATGGAAAGACATAAGATATATGTAGTTCATCAATTTGCTTTTGTCCACGAGTAAAATAAGATTTGATTTTTACTATAAAACTCCAATAATGGAGCAAGAAGAAGACAATGAGGAGAAAAAGAACCTTAAAAAAACTGTTTGATAAATCTCTCATCTTGTTTTTAGTTTTTCTCTCAACTCTAACATTAGAAAATCTTATTCTTAATTTCTTACAATGTACAATATGTTCCAGAATATATATATCCAAAACCTAAGTGAATTTTAAAACACAATTCAGAAAATTACCAGATCGATACTTGTGGGAACAGTCTTCCCACAAACTTCTAGTGAGTATTGCAACTCCCTTCTTGCACAATAAAATTCCAAAACACGCTTTCTGGTATTTTTTTGCAATCATAGCTGTCTTCCATTAGGCTTTTAGCGTGCTTCCTATGAAGTGACGAATCAGTAGTACTACTGTACCGTATGACAAAAGGCAACCCACCGTATAGATCTAAACCTTTTGTGTGTTTTGTGAATCAATGTAAACATAAATGGGCAAATACCTTTGCTTCATTAATTTTGTTGCACTCTACTCACTATATTCAGGCGTCTGTCCTTTTCAGTACTAATTATAATGAGTATAAGGTACAAGTCTAATAATTATAGGGTTACATATTGCTCAAGATCAATTTAATGGGTTACAAGAGACTCATCACAAAGTACACACAAATAAAAATAAAAATATTTTCTAACAAAAGAATTGTACCCTCCAAATAGGCATTCTTAATTTCTCTCCAATTTCTCTCCCAACTCTCTGCTATCTTTCATTTTTCAAATGCCTTTTACCTTCACCTATTTATAGGCAATTGTGATGGCAAGACAAGAAGACTGTAAGCCTCACGTTAGCACCGAATTTGTTGTCTAACTGCTGGTGAATCTTGCGAAGGAGCTTGCTCACCTATTATGACAAAGTCATTGACTTTGCAAAAGAAAACATGGCTGCAGGCAAAGTCATTGACTTTGCAAAAGAGAACATGGCTTTGCCATGCGCTTCGTCGGCCGGCTGCACATGGATGAACACCCACTTGGATTTCTCTATTTTGAGCCAAAATTCAACATAAATAAAGTATGGGTTACGACTAATCCGGAAGATTGACTTCCTTCCATTAATCCATCGATTTTGATTCATCTGGAATTAATATTGATTTCCATTGGTCCTCTCACTACAGCAAAATATGAATTTAAGGGTAATTATAATTGTCATTACAAACTCCATCTAATAACATTTTTTAACTAATGACATTTTCAAGAAATGTAAAAGATGTCTATGTCATGCTAGGTGTTAGTAGTATTCTTGGTGGCACTTAAAAGTGTTATCCTAGGAAGATGATTTGATTTCTTTTATGACAATTTAAATGCCAAAATATATATATTTTCGACACTTTCAAATGTCCTCAAATATATTCACTAACTGCACTTAGAATGCTATTATATAAATTTTACTACCCTAAAATATTTTCATATGATCCTTAAATGCTACTTTGAGTGTCATAATTAAGTATTTATGTTGTACTAATAAATGTTATTAGAATTTAATTATAAAAGAAATAACTTAACTATTATTTAAGTATTTTTATTTTTATTTTTAATTCAATTTTATTTTTTATTTCTATCTTTTATTTAATACCTAATGTATTTGAAATAAGTAAATTTTATAACTCTATTGAATTTATAAGCAAGTGGTATTTTTTTACGTGGGACACAAAATAAATTTTGTGAATGAAAAAAAAAAAAGACAAGAGAATTGGATAGAATAAAGAGAAGAGAGTGTCACAACTGCAAAAAATAGTGGCATTCTCTAATAAAGTACCATTAAATAATTAAATTTAATTGAAATTTAATGAAATTTTTAGAAGTACCATAATTGTTGTACAATTAAGAGTGGCATTTTTTACTATAGTATCATTAAACCATTATAATCTATTTGTTATTTAATAACATTTCTTAAAAATGTCATTGCTAATAGGTAAATGATGACATTTTCTTGTAAAAGTGTCATGAAATCATTACAATTTACTTGTCATTTAATGACATTTCTTAAAAATGCCACAATTATTGAATAAATGACATTTTTTAATAAAATGTCATTAAATCATTATAATTTATTGGCTATTTAATGACATTACTTAACAAAATGCCACAATTAATATGTACAAAACGGTTACATTTTTGTATAAAATGTTATTAAATTACCTCAATTTACTTATATTTTAATACACTTTTTAAAAACGATAAATATAAAATACCATGTCATTTATTTATAAATATCATTAAATTAGTATCATTACATCTAATTTTTGTTGTACTCTCTCTCTCTCTCTCTCTCTCTCTCTATGTCAGTACCTGTGTTGGAAAGTCTATTTGGTTCATCTAAGGTTTGTATCGGTAGAAGACTTCCATGGCTTTTTGACTATTCCTTGTTCGCGTCAAAGGATCAAATTGCCCGGGCTAAAATTTCAGAAAGCAAGCAAAAACATTTTAGATTAATGTTGCCATATTTTTTCTTTCTTTCCTTTGCTCCTTGTTGATTGTGAAAAGGACGAAAAAATAAATTGAATTGTACAATAAAATACTAAACTCAAATCTATCAACAAAAAAATAGATGAATCACCTCATTTTTCTTTTCGATATCTTCAAGATAAATTTGATTTTTATTTTTTATGTTTTTAAGTGTTTGTGAGTGCTAATTAAAAATTAATTCAATTAATTAAAACAAAATGAAAAAGATTATCAGTCAGGGGCATAATGAAACATATATCAATTGGTCAAGAAGTTGGAAGAAGGATAATGAGAATATGTAAAAGTTAATATATAAATATATATAATATATATTATTCTAAAAAAGATATTATATATATCATAATCGAACGTAATTTGATTCAAATTAATAAATCTATCTATTTATGTTTCATATTAAAAAATGTGTTTCTTTCTCATCTTCTTCTTTATTCTAATCCTGTTATTACCCCCTTATTAATAAAATCTTTATTTTATTTTATCTAACATTACTAGATAATCACATTTTCACAAATCTTTGAATAAAATACATTTACTTTCTATTGTTCCACATTTGTTGATGCTACACTTCATTATTCTTTTTGCGTATAAAATTACCATCGTTTTAACATGTAATTTTCATCGATATAAGGTAAATCATGGGTTTCTTAAATTGAACTTACCTATTGGTTCACTAGCTTAGCAAAGGGTTTTAAATTATTAAATATCAATTAAATTTAAATAATACAAATTCCCTTACGGTAATAAGTCTTAGTTTATTTTAAATTTAAAAACACAAAGAAAAATGTCTAATTATTAATTAGGCTTGAGATTAATTTTTTATTTTAAATTTAAATTTGTCATATTGACCATTTTCAATGGATTAACAATATTCAACATTTGAGTTATTTTTATAAATCTATATATACTAAAGTTTTGTAATTATTTCTTTTTTTTTCTCTCATTAAATCAAAATTTATGTGCACTTTCCTTATTTACAATTCTACTTTTCATTTAAAAAAAAAATTGAATGAAATGCTCTATGTTTCTTCTATTTTTTGATTTTTTCTTATTTTACTTCTTTTGTCTTACATCTGTGTATGATTACAATTCTATATTTTTTTTTGTCTACATAATCACTAGGGCTATAGTATCTGATTTTTAGAATGTAGAGTGGGCTAACGGATTTCTAAAATAGATTCACTTTTTTATTGGTTCACTATTATTAAAAAATTTATATATTGCAAACATATTAAGAATTAAGTTTAAACATACCAAAAAATTATCTAAATATTAATTAGGTTAGGAAAAAATTTAAAAATGGTTGACTATTAATTAAATTTGAAAATATCTAACCTTTCTTACAATAACAATCCTTAGTATATTATAAATTTAAAAATACAAAAACAATGCCTATTATTAATTAGGTTTGAAAGTGCATAAATGTTAATTAAGCTGCAGAATAATTTTTTTAAATTCTAATTTTAAATTTAAATTAGTCATATTAATTCATTAGATTGAAAACTTGATAACAATAATCAGCATTTGAGCTATTTTTATAAAGTACAGCATTTGATTAATTAAGATAATTTTTTTAATTTGAGTTATTTTTGTAAAATCAGTTAAAAAAATAATTCAATGCAATTAAAAATAATAGTATTTTTAAAGAATAATAGTATTTTAACTTAAGTTAATTTTATAAAATAAAAAATAAAATTTACTTAAAAATTGAAAAACATTTTGAAATTAAAAAGAGATTCGACCAATAAGATTGATTTAAGTTTTAATATATATTCTAGAACCAACCTTAATTTTAGGATTGGATCGAATGAATTATTTGATAAATATAATTTTTTAGTATTCATGTGGAAGTTCGAATTTGATCAACTTTATTGGGTCACTAAAATTAACACAAATATAAATATAAACATAAGAAAATAAATCACTAACTATTTTATGAAATTATATAATTTTATTAAAATATTTTATAATAAATTTAAAAACTATAATTATCAATAAAAAAATGTATACAATTCTTAAAAAGGAAGACTTTTGAGTCCTCTTAGGCAGCTTCATAAATGTTGTCTTTATAAAAGTTACATTTTCCCAGAGTCAGAAAGAAAAAAAAAAATTGTAAAAATGCATGGCTTAAAGGCGAGATGGTCAATTCCAGATGCCTGGCGGCCGGTAGGCTCCCTGGCACGGGCGGAGCTACATGGTAAGGGGAAGTGATCCCTCAATTTTTATGATAAAATTATTAAAATGTTCTTCTTTTTATTTTATATTTATTTAAAAATTTAATTAATAAAAATAAAAATATTTTAATTTTATTAAAAATTTAAAATTTACTCAAAATTTTTTAACATATAAGAAATTTAAAAGAATTAAATTTGGTATTTTTTATGGAATAAAGTGTATCATTTTAATACATTATTACATATTTTTGTTTATACTATCAGTAAATTTAGTGTAACAAAATAAATTCTATAGATAATAAAATTTAATAATAATTATATTTTTTATAGCGAGGGATATCTCTAATAAACTTTAGGTGCTTGAACCATTAATAGTGAGAAATATATTCACTAGTTAATACTTAAGAATAATTTATTTTCTCTCTAAAATAACCTATTCTTAATCAAAAAATAAGTCGATTGTTATTTTTTCTTGGGTGCTCGGTGTCCCCCTTGGTGTCCGATGCCCCTTCAGTAAAAATTCTGGCTCGACCCCTACTCCCTGAAAAGCAAATTAGCCATCAGATATCTATTTTTTTTTACGTTTTCATACAATTACCTCAAGTGAGATATGAGGGCAAGAATACAATTAAAAGTAATATTCTATTAAGTGAACTATATACGCTATTACACTTAATTATTTAAATTATTAAATCATGCATTATCAATTACACTAATCTGATTATAATGATGAGTGATTATAATGAATTAATTTGGAGTTAAAAATAACGGTTTGGTTTCCTTGATTGTGGGAGGCTTATAAAAGAACGAGAGACTCTAAAGTTCAAACCTATAACATTTTTTGTACCTCTAGCCATCGTGAGACACTATTGAGGTAAAGTTGTTAAGATGATCCTATTCTTTAAAAAAATCGAGAAAATTTACGGTATAGATTCAGGTACGCTCATGATTTTGCACATGATTTTATATTCTACTTATTGATTGTGATAAACATGAAAATCCAAGATCATATTTGAAAATGAAAATTTAACATGTGATATCAAAACTATCAGGTTGAGGACTATTATGCTTTTCAATTGAATGAATAGTTGTTATTGATTGTTTTTCGTTTCCCTTGATTTTGTTTGAAACGGGAAAAAAAAAAAAAGAAAAGTCTTTCATTATTTGATGTGTTAATCTTGCGGATTCAGATTTGAGGCCTAGGAAAATACATCAAATGACTTAGGAAATGTATGTTACAGAATTTGTACTCTGTATTTCAAAAAAACAAAAACAAAAAAAGCTTGCAATTTGAAATCTCACGTGTACGGGTCTATTGCAAGAAATGTAATCATTCACGTAATTTGCTTTTGAATGGTGTGCAGCCATTTGCTTTCAATTTAGATATTGAAATATCTAAATTAATTTGGTTGCTTTTGTTTTGTGCCGAGATTTATGAAGTTAAAAAAAAAAAAAAAACGAAAAGTGTGTTTCAGACCAATGTTTTAAGTTCTTGCACTTTGCTACAATATGTTTCTTGGGAAGTGCCCTTTGAATTGAGATATTTATTTTATTTTTTATCTAGTTAATGGTAGAATCTCAATCTGTTTTTTTTAATCTGCGTATATATCATGTGAATGGATACTATGGAGTATACATTTGATCCACGTATAGGAAAAAGACCATTGGTCTTGGGTGGAACATGTAATTAATGAAATGGAATTGGTTAACAAATAAGGAATATTACTAATTAGATACCATGAAAGTCATGATTATTACTTTATGATTTTAAATCCATGACAATATATGTAGAAAACTGACTTCCTGACTAGTTTTCGTTAACAGAAATTATATATATTAGCTATTTGCATGTGAGACTAAAGTATGAGAAACGAAAATATAAATTATTTTCAGTTTGCTCATGTCCATTGTTATATAAAAATTTCTTTATTTCCAGATGAATTTTATTTATTTATTAGATATTAAATTAATTGAGGTAATTTATTTGTACTAAAATTAAGTGAGATTTTGTTTGCCTAGAGGTACAAAATTTTAACTAATTTTAGATGGCAAATATTTAACCTCATAATTAATAAATAATATTGGAAAAAACACTAATATGTTAGGATCCTCTCATATGTTGAATCTTAATGATACAATTAGTTCATCTAGAGTTTGTATCATTGGAGTGAACAATTTGTGTGTCAAATTTCATGCCCAAAGGATGAATTTTGATAATACTACTAGTTCATCCACATAATTTAAATACAGGTTGTATGTTTGGATTATCCCAAAGGATAGATCTTACTGATATGTGATTACACTTGAAAAGTGTAATCACAAACTCCACTTTTTCATAGTTATTAAGGTAATTAAGTAATTTATTTTGAAGAATTATCATTATTTTGTCACTTATAAGGTTTGTTTTCTTAATTGCAGGGAAAACGGTGAATTAATTGAAGAAG
The DNA here is from genome assembly GCA_019916065.1 of Vitellaria paradoxa. Classification (NCBI taxonomy): domain Eukaryota; kingdom Viridiplantae; phylum Streptophyta; class Magnoliopsida; order Ericales; family Sapotaceae; genus Vitellaria; species Vitellaria paradoxa. The sequence continues at coordinate 41,134,089 of CM034239.1, forward strand.
ATAGTGATTTTGGTGACTTAGAAGACGAAGGGAAGGATATCGAACCAACTTCGTCCAGGATGGCCCGGAGTATCCCAAGGACTTAGTTGCAAATGAGAAGCAAAAGTGAAGAAACAAAGTTTCTGTGGTCCGGACCATCTGGCGCATGGTCCGGACCACAGTGTGGTGGAACGTCGCGCGGGCAATTTCAATTTTAGGGTTTTTCTGCAAGTTATAAAAGACTACTTGAGGGCCGACTAGGAAAGGCTCTTTTTCTCTTCTTTTTCATTCTTCTAGCATACTTGAGAGCCTTTAAGGAGTTTTGATTGGGTTCGTGAATGTTTTTACGCATTTTTGGAGCTTTTATCGCATTCGTTTTAGCAGTTACTATTCAGAGTTTTATTTCGAAGTTTTTTTCAGAGTACGTTACACTTCTTCATTGGATTAATGATATTATTTGAATGTTTGAAATAGAGGATTGATTGATTTCGTATGTGTAAAAAAAAAAAAAAAAAAAATAAAATTTGGACTTAAATTTTTTTTTATTAGAGACTTGTTATTTGCATGCTATTAAGATCGGGTAGAATAGTCGTAACTGAATCTGAATTAGGAGATCCTTCATACTTTCCCGAATCTTTTACACCAACCTTACTTTCCACTGTTTCACTTACCACATCTTCTTTTCACTCAATGGCTGAGTTAAGAGGTAATGGGGAAGGTAGTGAGCATGGGGATAACGATCCACGTGAAATTCCAGGTTTTGTTCCTATGAAAGATCATCTTAATCCTATTAGACAAACCACCCCATCATGCATAGTCTTGCCCTTAAATAAGGGGAACTTCAACCTTAGGCCAGGAATCATCCAACTTCTTCCTACTTTCCATGGTTTAGATTCTGAAAATCCCTACAACCATCTCAGGGAGTTTGAGGAAGTGAGCAACACATGTATAGATCATAATATCAATGAGGACGTAGTGCGTCTTCAACTCTTCCCATTTTCCTTAAAAGACAAGGCCAAGTTTTGGCTTAGTTCCCTTCGTCCACGTTCTATTGGAATGTGGCGTGAAATGCAGACTGAGTTTCTGAAGAAATATTTCCCAACTCAGAAAACTTAGTATTATAGGCGACAGATTACCACTTTCTCTTGCAAACCTAATGAGAATTTCTGTCAAGCCTGGGAAAGGTTTAAGGACCTCTTGATAGCTTGTCCTCACCATGGTTATGAATCATGGAGGTTAGTGAGCATCTTCCATGAATCCCTAACTCCCAGTCTTAAGCAATTAGTTTCTACCATGTGCAATGGTACTCTGTTTGATAAGACTGCGGAAGATGACATGGAATTCTTTGATATGGTGGCTGAGGACTCTAATGATTGGGAAATAGGACCACCTTCGTCTTTAGAGCATAGGAATCCCGTATCTAGCGGTCAGTTGATGTTAAGTGAGAGGGATGATTTAAGTGCTAGGATATTGCATTACAACATAAGTTAGATTCCCTTGAACTTAAGAACAAAGAGAAGTTGGTGGAAGCACAAGTGGTGTGTTGGGCATGCGACCAAGTAGGACATGATCCTAATTCATGTCCAGAGCTTCCTTTACTTAAGGAAGTAGCTTATGGTAATGTTATGTTAATAACACACATAACCGACCATTCCAAAATAGAGGGTAGGGTAACACTTCTACCCACAAGGTGAGTATGTTAAGTATCAAGGGGGAAATCAACATCTCGATGCTTACCCTCAGGGATGGAAAAGCCCTCCTGGTTTTGGGTGGAAAAATGATAACCAAAGCCAATCATTCCAACTTTCTTTTGTACCACCATCCTATGCTCCCTATATTCCTCCAAACAAAAGATCCACAGAAGAGACATTTTAACAATTCATGAATAGTCAAAATACACGTTGGATTCAAAATGATAAAATATGGATGAAATCAAGATCCAATTGAGAAATATGGATGAAATCAAGAGCCAATTGACTCTTTTGACGCAAACACTAGTCACACAACCAAAGGGTCAATTTCGGCTCAACCTCGTCCAAATCCGGTAGTCCAAGCTAAACAGGTTGAAGGATCTTTAGTACTCAAGGGAATGTAGAACAAATCCAAAACATCACCACACTTAGGAGTGGGAAAATTGTAAATAAAACTATTCCTCCTAGGAAGATGAAATGAGTGAAGAGTTGAAACCTAAATGTGTGGTGGATGATAGTGAGAAGGCGGGGAAAGAACCAATCATAGTTGAGGAGTCCACAATAGAAGAACGAGAGAAAACGGAAAAGGAGGAGGAAAAGGAAGAGGGAAAGGAAGAAGAACCCATGATAATACCTAGGGAATATGTTCCCAAAGCACCATTCCCTCAGAGATTTTTGAAAGCTAGGAAAGAAGCCCAAGCAGCTGAATTGCTAGATGTGTTCAAACAAGTGAAAATTAATATACCTCTCCTTGATGCAATTAAGCAATTCCCTTCTTATGCCAAATTCCTCAAGGAATTATGCACTGTAAAAGGGGCTTAAATGTCAAAGAAAAAGCATTCTCATGAGCAAGCAAGTGCCATAGTACAATGTCGTACTCCCCCTAAATATAAAGATCCAGGATGTCCTACGATATCTTGTATATAGGGAAGTATTATATTAGTAGAGCACTGCTTGACTTAGGAGCGAGTGTGAATTTGCTCCTTACTCAGTGTACGAGCAATTGGGCTTAGGTGAGTTGAAGCCTACCCGTGTGACTTTGTAACTTGCAGATAGATCAATTAAAGTCCTACAGGTATAATTGAAGATGTACTGGTACAAGTGAAAAATTTTTATTTTCCAGTGGATTTCATAATCCTAGATACTCAACCACTTACCAGTTTATTGCACCTGATCAGACACCAGTAATTCTAGGACGACCATTCTTAGCAACTTCGAATGCTTTGATTAATTGTAGGAATGGATCCATGAAAATGTCTTTTGGTAACATTGAGTTTGAAATGAATATCTTTCATGTTACCAAACGACCAAAAGAGGTGCCTGATATACAAAGTAGATTTAGTAGAATCCATAGTTCAGGATTACGTAGATTGAATTTATCGAGGATCCTTTAGAGAAAGCTATTCGCCTTAGCGAAGAGAATTCATACCCAATGATATCAAACCAAGAGCTAGGTGCTATAGTTGATTGGTTGGAAATGTGCCCAATCATGTCTATAAGTAAGTGGAATCCGACTTTTGAGAGTTTGGGACCTCTTTTAAATAAAGTAGAGTCCTCAGAAGTGAAAGCTCCTAGCCTGACAGAAAACTGTTACCTCACAATTTGAAATATGTTTTTCTAGGTGAGGAAGAGACATATCCTGTAGTCATTTCTTCATAATTGACTATTCATCAAGAGCAAATGTTAGTTCAACTTTGAAAAATCATAAGAAAGCTCTAGGATGGTCAGTAGCTATTGACAGGTATAAGTCATCTCCTTTGCACACATCGTATTTATCTAGAAGAGGAAGCCAAACTAGTTCGTCAGATGCAACGACGACTCAATCGAACATGAAAGAAGTGGTAAGAGCTGAAGTGTTGAAGCTACTTGATGTAGGGATAATTTATCCTATCTCCATTCTAAATGGGTAAGCCCTACACAGGTAGTTCCTAAGAAATCAGGTGTTACAGTGATTCGGAATGAGAAAAATGAGTTGGTTCCAACTCGAATACAAACTGGTTGGCGATTGTGTATCGACTATAGGAAACTTAATGCGGTTACACGAAAGGATCACTTTCCTCTTCCTTTTTAGACCAAGTTCTAGAAAGAGTAGCTGGCCATGTTACTATTGCTTTTTAGATGGCTATTCCGATATAATAAATAGAGGTAGCCTTAGAGGACCAAGCTAAAACCACTTTTACTTGTCCTTTTGGTACCTTCACATATAAAAGAATGCCTTTTGGCTTATGCAATGCTCCAGCTACTTTTCAACGCTGCATGATGAGTATCTTTAGTGAAATGGTAGAAGAAATAGTCGAGGTATTCATGGACGATTTCTCTGTGTATGGAGACTCGTTTGAGCAGTGTCTAAAGAATCTTGAGTTAGTTTTGGCACGATGTGAGGAAAAGAACCTAGTGTTAAATTGGGAGAAGTGTCATTTTATGGTCACCCAAGGAATCGTATTAGGACACATTGTATCTCAAGAAGGCATCTGAGTAGATCAAGCCAAAGTCGAGTTGATTCAAAAACTACCCATTCCTCAAATCTGTAAGGGATATTAGGTCATTCTTAGGGCACGCTGGGTTCATTCAATCTTTTAGTGAAATTGTTTAAACCCTTGTGTCAATTGTTGATGCAAGATACTCCATTTGAATGAACTACCCCAGTGTCAAAAGTCCTTCGATAAACTCAAGGGTTGTTTAACCTCAGCCCCTATCCTTCAACCTCCTAACTGGTCACTTCCCTTTGAACTGATGTGTGATGCAAGTGATCATGTTATAGGAGCCATTTTAGGGCAGATGAGGGACAAAAGGTGCATGTTATTTATTATGCTAGTAAAACCTTAAACGAGGCACAGAGAAATTATACGACAACTAAAAAGGAATTGCTAGCAGTTGTTTTCGCCCTCGAGAAATTTCGACCTTATTTCATTTGTTCATCAGTGATCGTCTTCACTTATCATTTAGCACTTAAATACTTGTTGACCAAGAAAGAGGCCAAAACCATGATTAATTCGATGGATTATTGCTGTTGCAAGAATTTGACCTTGAAATTAGAGATAAAAAGGTGTTGAAAATGTGTAGCAGATCATCTGTCACGTTTGCCAGTGAAAGTTTATTCACAGGATGAAACTAAAATAAACGATAGCTTCCTGACGAACAATTGTTTAACGAGAAAGCGATAACAACATCCAATCCTCCTTGGTATGCTGATATTGCTAACTATTCTAATAACAGGGCAAACTCCCAGAAGAATGGAACTATAAGAATAGGAAGAAATTCCTTAGAAAAGTACGTGTTTTCTTTTGGGATGATCTGTATTTATTTAAATATTGCCCTGATCAAGTGATACGCCGTTGTATCCCGGAGTGGGAAGTTTCAAGCATAATCGAGTTCTGTCACTCTCAAGTGTGTGGAGGCCATTTTTCCATTAACAAAATAGCCGCTAAAATTCTTCAATGTGGATTCTATTGGCCCAGCTTTTTAAAGATGTGCATCATTTTTGCACTACATGTGATAGATGCCAACGCTTGGGCAGTTTAACACGTAGGAACATGATGCCTCTATCCCCCATATTGTTTAGAAATCTTTTGATTGTTGGGGAATAGATTTCATGGGCCCCTTCCCAATTTCATTTGGTATGAATTTATATTAGTTGGGGTTGATTATGTCTCCAAATGGGTGGAAGCAATTGCCACAAGAACAAATGATCATAAAGTTGTGCTCAATTCCTTCATGAAAACATATTCTCACGTTCGGGGTACAATGAGCAGTTATTAGCGATGGAGGCAAACATTTCTGCAATTGGCCAGTAGAAATTTACTACACAGATATGGGGTAGTACATAAAGTAAGTACTGCATATCATCCCCAAACAAGTGGCTAAGTAGAGCTTGCAAATAAGGAAATTAAGCAAATTTTAGAAAAGACTGTTAATCCAAATCGCAAAGATTGGTCACTGAGGTTGATTGATTCTCTCTGGGCATATCGCACTGCATATAAGACTAACCCTGGGGATGTCACCGTATAGATTAGTTTATGGTAAGCCTTGCCATTTGCCCGTAGAATTGGAACACAAAGCTTATTGGGCAATTAAGAAACTTAACCTTGATCTTGATGAGGTCGGGCTACACCGTAAACTGCAGATTGCAGAAATGGAGGAGTTACGAAACGATACATATGAGAATGCATTAATCTCTAAGGAAAAGATAAAGAAAATACATGACTGGCATATTGCATGACGTTCATTTCATGAGGGTCAAAGGTATTACTTTATCGCTCACGACTTCACCTATTTCCGGGCAAATTGCAATCTAAATGTTGGGACCTTTCATTGTCACTCATGTAGCAGACCATAGAGCTATTGAGATAGAAAACCGAGTAATGGGAGTCATTTTAAAGTCAATGGGCATAGGCTAAGCCCTATTTGGAGAATTTTATTGGTTTGGTTGAGACACGAGATCTTTTGGATCCCTCATCTTATGAGTAATCTGGAATGAGCAGTTTGTTGTACCATACTTAGCTTAGGATAGATTTACTTTTCATTAGTTTAGAATATTAATTGTTAGGTTAGACCCATTTTCATTTTTAGAGGAATAGAGCAAACAGAGGGTAATGACCTTTCTGTGGTCCAGACCCCCTATCCACGTCGGGATCACAGTAAGCTGCTGGAATTCACACTGAACCGAGACCATTCTGTGGTTTGAACCGTCCACAAATGGTCCGGACCCTGCGGGTTTTATTTCCCAAATTCGGCCGCTCACATCTATTATTCTTCTCTCACAAGTCTCTCTCATCTCAAATCCCTTCTCCATCGTCACGGGTTTCTGCAAGCTTTAACGTATCTGAGTCCCATTTGGTGAGGAATTCGTCTCCATCCTCCGATTTACTCAATTTAAGGTAAGTTCTTTACTCCCTTTCAAGCCCTAGATCACGATTCTTTCATGCTTCTTCAACCCGAGGCTACAAGCTTCAAGGGTTGTGTTTTCTTCCTTCATGGAATTCAAAACCATGGGGAAAGACGAGATTTGCATGGGTGTGAAGTATTCCATATGTATTACTCCCTTTGCCGTGGGTTGCACTTTGGGTCCGAAGAGTTTGGTTTACTGTTGGATTTTGCTCTATTCTTGCTATAAAACTCTTAGTTGTTCACTTTGTGTTCAAATAATTTTGTTCAAATTGTTGTGTAGATTAAAGGACCCCATTTTGGTGGATATTGTATGGCCACCTAAATGATTAAGTGAACCCACTCATGGTAGATGTGCACAATCATGTACATTTCTCTCAAATGACATTTCCAACATGATTTGAATTTTCATATTGCAATTAGATGGGGCCACTGATTTGTGTGGACATAGGCTTGATTGGTTAATTTAATATTTATTTGTGATGGTTTGTAGCTCTCATGGCTCCACGGGTTAAACATAGTGCTAATAGGAACTTGGAGCTCATTCTTTTGATAGCACCCGATTCTGGAAGGCTGAATCTGAGCGTAGTTATGATGATATTTGGGCCCACAAACCTGTTGTCATTGAGCGATACTGGGAAATTGACCAATTTAGGGGGGAGGAATTCTTGTTGGAACAGAATTTTGAAGGGCATCAATGGCTCCACATCGCCAAATTCAATGCCTACTGCGTGACAGATTTAGTTAGAGAATTCTTTGCCAACGTCAAAGAAGGTTCCATTATCTGGAGACGAGGTAGAGAGCGCCTTATAAGCGGGGTCCGGGGGGTTGAGGTTTATAGTAACACCAGATGATTTCGACTCAAGTATTTCAATTGCCCCGCGTGCAAAATCTTGAGTCACATGTCCAGCTGAGGGTACCCCACCTTTCCCTATCGTAGTGTCAGAAATTTATCAGAAGGATAGGATTGGGTAGGGGAAGTATAGGAAACCAGCTTCGGTACTAAAGGATAAATACTGGGCCCTGCATATGTTCTTTTGTACCAACCTGATGCCTCAGAATAGGAATTCCGATTGCACTGCCCTTCGAGCTCGCCTGATATATGCCATTGGGACAGGAATGACATTGGATTTACCTTCTTACTTATGGCACCAATTGGCTTATGCTTGTGAGCATTCGGGATCTTTAACCGCTCTATCATTTGGAGGCGCTTTAACTGATATTTTTGGAGAAATGGAGCTCAAATTTCAGACGACTTGCCCATTGCCTTGGGATTGCAACCCTTCAACATTACATCTTACGCTAAATCCCGAGGTATACTAAACAAGAAGAGGAAAACTGAGGACCCAGTGGAGGGTGGACCATCACAGGTTTTGGAGGATTCAGATGATGATCAGGATGTTACTAATGCAGAATTGGTAGAGCAAATTAGTGCATTGGCTGAGCACATCAGCCTTATAGAGCAGAACCAAGAAGAGGATCATCAGTTAGTGTTACGTATCACTCAGTCCCAACAGACTCAAGGACACCTTCTCCAGAGTATCTTAGATCATCTTAGGGACTCTTTTCCACCTCTGGCCCCTTAGTATTGGGATGATTTGTTTTCTTTTTTTTTGTTTTATTTTTCTTTTTGGAAGTTTAGGATTCGATATTTTCTGTGTGATTTAATATTCCTAAAACTTCAAAAGTTGTACTTTTTATTTTTTGGGATTTGGACTATGTATGACTGTTATTTGCACTATTTACTTTTGTTTAGTTATTTCTTTTGATCTTCCTTGCTTATGATTATTACCTTCTGGTTGTTGGCATTGTCATTTCTGTTCTTAATATCTTGTCTTATTTTTTCTGAAAGCACAGGTTCGTCATGACTGGTCCTACTTCTGATGTTAATAATCCAGTGTTAAACACTAACATATTAATTGGAAGGAAACGTAAGTGGGAGAGTTTACCTTATATATACCATGAGGAGAGTGATTCTAACCATTCGGAGAGTGACTTGGACTCATGGCCAAACGAGTGTTTTGTTGAGAGTAACTCATTGCCATTGCCACTTATATTTCTTCCCTTTGTTCATATAAACCCTGACCAACTTCTTGAGGGACAATGATGGGATGAGGTCGACCTTCAACTTCTTTTATACATGGAGTGGACCGAAATCACAATCTCCATTGATTGGCCTGATGAACCCACTTACGACACAGACACAGATATTGACCTTGGATCTGATATGGGATATCAGGATATGCCTCCATTGGAAATCCTTGAGGGTTCGAGTGCTAACAGTGAGATTAGAGCTGAGAGTGCTGACACTGCTAATGAATCGGACCAGGATGATTTTGGCATTTCTTTGCAATCCCTTTTTGATTTTCGTCATGCTTTAGCTACATTTGAGGCCAACTTAAGGTAATTCTCAACCCTACTATTTACTTTATTTTATTCTGTTACTTTTTATTCTTCTTATATTAGTATTAATTTTTCCTCTATTGCGTTTATATTATAAGTCACTTGTACTTAAGTTGGGGGGCATATTAGTTGTTACTTTCAGTGACTTGAATGATGGGTACATACTTAGTTTACTGTGTGTTTTGTTCTTATTTATATTTTTTGTGGTTATTGTTTCATGCTCATCATCATGCTCCTTATTGCACACTACAGACCCACATATGCATCATGGTTCTCACATTAAGGACAATGTGAATTTTAAGTTGGGGGGTAGGGTTCGCATGATGACCTTTATGCCAAAATTGAAAATTTAAAAATTTTTGAGCATCCTTAATCTTGAATACATGAACTTAGCACATTTGTACCTCCATGTTAGCCCTTTTTGGTTTGGTTGATTGTGGAATTGAGTGAGAAAGTGATAAATGAGTTTTGTTCAAGCTTTAATAGAAACTTATCTCGAGTTGATTGTATAATGACCTTGTGCATTTTTTACTATCATAGAGAAGAGTTTATGTGCTTAGGAGTAGATTTTATTTAACATTGGTTAATTGAGCATTCTTGGACTAGATGGAGACTTATACCCCCAATGGTGAGCTTTTGAGCCTATTATTCTTTTCTTGAGGGGTTGCACATAATCACAGCTCTTTTGTTCTTTACTTTGGTTTTCAATGCACCAATTGCATCACACACTTGCATGAGTTTCACTTGGCACATTATGAGTTGTTGTAAGCTTTGAACATGATGCTAGGCCTTCTTTGCTATTTTGGGCCTTCTTATCCTTTCCTTGATATGAAATTACCCTAAGAACCAACTTGAAGCCTTTTAATAAAGTGTGTGATATATTTATATATTTTCTTAGTTCCCACCTCATATATTATCCCTTAGCCTCATTCACACACTTTAAGCCTTACCCTCACATGTTTTGGGTTGTACAAGTGCTTCAATGTCAATGATGTAGATGGGGAGCATATTAGGAGAAAATATTGGGTGGAGAATTCAGCTTATGTTATTTCAGTTTAATAAAAAAAAGAAAAAAGAAAAAGAAAAAAAAAAGAGAGAAAATAGAAAAAAAAGGGGTTTCTCATTCCTTTTTGCTTGTGTAATTTTTGGGACTTGTATATTCTTTGCCATATTTGCAATTGTCCCAAAGGTAGTATTTAGTGTGAATAAGCTTATTGTTGGGATCCTTGTTGGGGTTTGGAAACGAAATGGGTAGTTTGGGACTTGTGCACACTTGAGCATCTTTATCCCAAGACATGTGCTTTGATTTCCATATCCTCCATTGTTAACCATTACCCTTGGCCAATTTACAACCAAAATAAAGACCTAGTGGATTCTAAGCAAGCAACTCTTATATTGTGCATGTAGTGGTCTTATGTAGGTTGTGTGGTGTGATCTCTTATACTTGCATTGGAACATGGTTATGAGCTGTCTACTTTGAATTTCATTTCAGTTCACTCACATATTTGAGGGGTTATGTGCAACTAGGATAGCATTATATGCTAATAGGTACATGTGAACCCTTGATGAGTGAATTCTTTTTTATGAGTGGCACCTTGTGAGCATTTGAAGTCAAAACCTAGTTCCGTTTATGCTCTTGCAACCTTGTTAAATGAATGAAACAATTTTGCACACTTACTCTTGCTACTTTGATAGTCCATGCATTTATGCTTAGCACTTGGGAATTGAACATGATATTTGGGTTTTGTGACTTGTTGGGCTTGAGCCTGATTCATGTTTGATCTTGATCACTTTTTAACACTTTGAGACCATGCCATAGAATTTTGTGGGTAGATTCACTGCAAACCCTCACGAGACCTTACTCGTCCACTAGGGGCAACCTAGGGGTTTAAAGGGCTTGCTGCACGTAGCTAAGTATAGTCGTGTTTTCAACGAAAAGAGAAATAGGATAGTAGTTGCATTTCATTTTAGTAAAGGACATTGCTAGGGACTAGCAACGCTCAAGTTAGGGGGTGTGATTACACTTGAAAAGTGTAATTACAAACTCCACTTTTTCATAGTTATTAAGGTAATTAAGTACTTTATTTTGAAGAATTATCATTATTTTGTCACTTATAAGGTTTGTTTTCTTAATTGCAGGGAAAACGGTGAATTAATTGAAGAAGATAGTGATTTTGGTGACTTAGAAGACGAAGGGAAGGATATCGAACCAACTTCGTCCAGGATGGCCCGGAGTATCCCAAGGACTTAGTTGCAAATGAGAAGCAAAAGTGAAGAAACAAAGTTTCTGTGGTCCGGACCATCTGGCGCACGGTCCGGACCACAGTGTGGTGGAACGTCACACGGGCAATTTCAATTTTTAGGTTTTTCTGCAAGTTATAAAAAGACTACTTGAGGGCCGACTAGGAAAGGCTCTTTTTCTCTTCTTTTTCATTCTTCTAGCATACTTGAGAGCCTTTAAGGAGTTTTGATTGGGTTCGTGAATGTTTTTATGCGTTTTTGGAGCTTTTATCACATTCATTTCAGCAGTTACTATTCAGAGTTTTATTTCGAAGTTTTTTTCAGAGTACGTTACACTTCTTCATTAGATTAATGATATTATTTGAATGTTTGAAATAGAGGATTGATTGATTTCGTATGTTTAGTCCTGATTTCGTCGTTTAATAATCTTATTTCATTGTTTGATTTAGTGAATCCATTAAATATGTCTTCAATGAATGTTTCCGTTTTGTTTACAAGCATGTTAGCGTAGAAACCCTAGTTATTGATTCAACGAATCAAGAAAGGGTAGTTTACTCTGATCTATGGAATGTACGTAGAACCTTCGCAGAGTTTGCAAAAACTTATGCGTAGGGATCTACAACTTTTAGACGCGTGCGTAGACTCTTCGCATGGTTTGCGAGAGCTCGTGCGTAGGGATCTACACCTTTTAAAACCTAATTCAGTTCTTTCAAAAACTTTCAAAAACGAAAACCTTTGACTATATTCTCTGTAATCACTGGTAAAGGTTTTTAATTAAAATTTTCCTAATAATTTTGAAGAACTGAAAATTTAGATTTTGAATCCTAATTTGAATTGGTTTGTTTCAAAAAAACTTTCGAAAACGAAAACCTTTGACTATATTCTCTGTAATCACTAGTAAAGGTTTTCGATTAAAATTTTCTTAATAATTTGTATAAACTAGAAGAATTGGATTTGAATTCGAATTCGAATAGGATTGTTTGAAAACCCTTCGAAAACAGAAGTTTTTGACTATATTCTCTGTAATCACTGGTAAAAACTTCTGATTAAAACTTTCTCAATAATTTTCAAACAAATCCTAATTTAGGTTTTAACGCAAGTATTACAACACATCCCATAGTGAAGACGTAAGCTACTCGGAATTGATAGTTGGATCAAGGACTTCTTAAATTTATTTCTTATTAATCGAATTGCCTTCGGTTGATTTAATTGAAGTGTTTACATTGCAGTTTTTAGATTAGATTATTTTGAAGCGCATTTAAATTAGGAAAAATCCTTTTAGCTAATATTTAATTCCTTGAAATCAAAAATCAAAAGTTAAATTGCTGAAATTTTGTTAATAGGTTGTTAAGTTGTTTTAATTTGAATTTTAAATTTGCAAAACCCTAAGAATTAGTTTTAATTAATCTTCAAACTTAGTTTACATTCAAATTTAGGATTTCCATTATAACCTAGAAACTAAATAACGTAGGCTCCTTGTGAATTCGACCTCAGACTCACCGAGTTAAAACTATACTGCACACCCTTGCACTTGGGGGTTAATTTAGACGCACTTTCTAATAGCGGTCAATATGTTAGTTCATCTATTCTAATTTAAATTTTGATTATTGTTTTATGAGTGTCTAATTCAAAGTTTTAACATAATTAATTGAAATTCCTTGTAGTAAATATACTAGTCTCATTATACTCACAGGCTTTAGTTGTTCTTATGTTAAATGGGAGTAACTTCTTAGAATGGGTAGAGAGGGTAAGGTTCAATCTAGCAGTTCTTGACTTAGATTTATCTCTTTAACTCCAAAACTAGCCACTCTTACTGAAAATAAAAGCAAAGATGAGAAAGACCTTTTTAAAGCTTGGGTGAGATCCAATAGGTTGAGTCTCATGTTCAAGAGGATGACCATAGCTAGAAACATCAAACACTTACTCCCTAGCACAAAGGATGCCCAAACCTTTCTAACTAATATTGAGGAAAGATTTTGTACTGCAGATAAGTCTCTAGTAGGGATTTTAATGGCTAGGCTTGCCACTACGAAACATGACGAGGCTAAGGGAATGCATGAGCATATTCTAGAGATGATCAACATAACTGCCAAACTTAAAACATTAGGAGTGAAAGTGGAAGAATCCTTCATTGTACAATTCATCTTGAATTCTTTGCCACCTCAGTATGGTCCATTCCAAATGAACTACAATTCTATCAAAGACATATGGAATGTGAATGAGTTGGCAAGTATCGTGATTCAGGAGGAGGTAAGGCTGAAGCAATAAGGGATTTTTTTCTGTTAATTTTGTGTCTCAAGAAGCTTGAAAGAAAAAGCACCATTAGAGTAAGGGTAAGAAACCAGCACCACCAAAGGTAAAACGACCTGTTAAAGGCAAACAGATTCAAGAAAATGATGTAATTTGTCATTTCTGTAAGAAGCCTGGACATATGAAAGCTGAGTGTCCAAAACAAAAGGCTTGGTTTGAAAAGAAGGGTAAGCTTTATGCTTTTGTATATTTCGAATCAAATCTTGTAAGTGTTCCTACTAATTGTTGGTGGTTAGATTTTGGTGCTAATGTTCATGTTTCTATAACTATGCAGGGATACCTTTTAAGCAATGCACCAAACCTAACTGAATGCTTCATCTTCATGGGGAATAAAAATAAGGCTGAAGTTTTAGCCTCTGGAACTTTTCGTTTAGTTTTAGATACTGGCCATTATTTAGACCTTTATGATACTATTTATGTGCCTTTTGTGAGGCTCAATTTGATTTCTTTATCAAGACTTGATATTGATGGTTATTCTTTGTTTTTCAGAATGGTTGTTTTAATTTATTTAAGAATACAATTTTTGTTGGTTTTGGTTTCCTTTCTAATAGTCTTTATCAACTTCATTTTGATAGTACCTTTGTTAATGATGTTTACACCTAGCACCATGAAGTTTGCATTAGAAAGAAAAGAAACATGACTAATGAAAAATCAGATAACTTGTGGCATAAAAGATTGGGGCATATCTTCAAAGAAAGGTTGAAAAGATTAGCACAAGATTGGGGCACATCTTGATAGTACTTTTACCAATCTTGATATGTGTGTGGATTGCATTAAAGGAAAGCAAACCGAACATACAAAGAAAAGTGTCACAAGGAGTAAGGAGCTTTTTGAAATTATTCATATAGATATATTTGGACCCTTCGCCATAGAAAGTTTTGGTGGGGAAAAATACTTTATCACCTTTATAGATGATTTTTCATGGTATGGATATATTTATCTACTGCATGAGAAGTGTTAAACTGTAATAGTCCTTAAGTTATTTCTTAATGAGGTTGAAAGGCAGTTAGATAAAAAGGTGGAAGTCACTAGATTGGATTGAGGTGGTTAGTACTATGGTAGATATAATGAATTGGGCCATATTCCTAGCCCATTTGCCAAACTTCTAGAACAACGTGGTATTATAGCACAGTACACTATGCTAGGAACCCATCAGCAGAATGGTGTTGCTAAAAGGTATAATAAGACATTATTAGACATGGTTAAGAGCATGGTAAGCAATTTTACTTTACCTGAATCTTTATGGACTGAAGCTCTTAAGGCATCTATGTATATCTTGAACCGAGTCCCTAGTAAGGCAGTTCCAAAAACTCCTTTTAAGTTATGGACTGGAAGGGTACCAAGTTTGAGACATATGCATATCTGGGGTTGCCCAGTTGAAGTGAGAGTTTACAATCCACATGAAAAGAAATTGGATCCTAGAACCGTAAGCGGGTACTTTATTGGTTACCTAGAGACATCCAAAGGGTATAGGTTTTATTATCCGAACCACAATTTGAGAATTGTTGAAACTGGAAATGCCAAATTGATTGAGCTTGGTGAAGTCAGTGGGAATAAGGAATTAAGAGAAGTGATCATAGAAGAAGTGCAGGTGGATATTCCTACACCTACAATTTTAGAAAGGGTTACAGTTCCACCTAATGATCATTCCAATGATATTGTGGAACAAGTAAATGACGATCCATCACAAAATGAGAATGCCACAGATGAACTAGTTATGAAGATACCGAAACAGATACCATTACGTAGATCTTAGAGGGATCAGAGACTTGCTATTTCATCTGATTATGTAGTGTATCTCCAGGAGCATGAATTTTATATTGGAATAATTGATGATCCAATTATGTTTTCACAACTTAAAAATTGAAGTGATTTTGATAATGGATTGATGCCATGAAAAAATCGTTGAAATCTATGGCTAAAAACAAAGTCTGGGATTTTGTTGAATTGCCTAAAGGATGCAAAAGAGTCAGATGTAAATGGGTTTTCAAAAGAAAACAAGACTCCAAAGGCAATCTTCAACAGTATAAAGCCAGACTTATGGCCAAGGGTTTTACTTAGAAAGAGAGTGTTGATTATAAAGAGACTTTTTCTCTAGTCTCCAAAAATGACTCTTTCAGAATCATTATGGCATTAGTGGCTCACTTTGATTTAGAGTTACACCAAATGGATGTGAAAACAACTTTTTTGAATGGAAGTTTGGATGAAGAGGTCTACATAGAGAAGCCAGAAGGCTTATCAGAAAAAGGTAAGAGTCACCTGGTCTGTAAGCTCAATAGGTTAATTTATGGACTAAAACAAGCTTCTTGACAATGGTATATAAAGTTTTACAATACCATTACTACCTTTGGATTTAAAGACAACATCATTGATCGATGCATATATCTGAAGGTCAGTGGGAGCAAGTTTATTTTTCTAGTCTTTTATGTGGATGACATATTGTTGGCAAGTAGTGATGTGGGTCTTTTGTATGAGACTAAGAGTTTTCTCTTAAAGAATTTTGAAATGAAAGATATGGGTGAGGCATCTTTCGTGATTGGAATCAAAATTTTTCAAGACTGAAAATGAGGACTATTAAGATAGTCCTTTATGTGGATGACATATTGTTGGCCAGTAGTGATGTGGGTCTTTTGTATGAGACTAAGAGTTTTCTCTCAAAGAATTTTGAAATGAAAGATATGGTTGAGGCATCTTTCGTGATTGGAATCAAAATTTTCCAAGACTGAAAATGAGGACTATTAAGATTGTCTTAGAAAAGTTACATAGAAAAGAATTCTTGAAAGATTTGGCATGAAGGGTTGTTCATCTTTAGATACCCCGATTACGAAAGGTAATAAGTTCAACATTTCACAGTTTCCCAAAACTATTGGGGAGCGAAATGAGATAGAGAAGATTCCATATGCATCAGTTGTGGGAAGTTTGTTTGATATATGCACAGACTTGTATGAGACCATATATCAGTTTTGCGGTTGGCATGCTTGGGCGTTACCAAATTAAGTAACCTAGGCATGTCCCACTGCTTGTGAAAGGGTACTCTATTATTTGTAAGGAACTAAAGATTTTTCACTCACCTTCAGAAGAGCTGACAATCTTGAGGTGATTGGATACTTAAACTTTGATTTTTCTTGTTGCTTAGATAGCAAAAAATCTTCATCTGGGTATGTGTTCTTACTAGCTGGTGGAGCTATTTCCTGGAAAAGTATGAAGCAATCCATTACTACTTCATCTACAATGGAAGCTGAGTTTGTGGCATGCTTTGAAGCCAAAGTGTATGGCTTATGGCTGAGGAATTTCATCTCAGGACTTGGAGTTGTTGACTCTATAACCAAGCCGCTGAAAATTTATTGTGATAATTCCTCTGCAGTCTTATTCTCCAAAAATGACAAATATTCTAATGGTGCGAAGCACATGGAGCTCAAATACCTCAGTGTCAAGGAGGAAGTACAGAAACAAATAGTGTCCATAGAGCACATCGTGACTTTACTTATGGTGGTTGATCCTTTGACGAAGGATTGATAGGGAAAAACTTCAAAGAACACATTGAAAGTATGGGTCTTATGTGTTTATCCATGATCTGAACATGTTAGTGAGCTCATTGAAGTATTGGATGTTTTCTTTTGGACATATATGGATATCCAATTATGATTGTTTCTATTTTTTTGTTTTCCACTTATATATACATTGAATGGAGTGGATGAATAATGACAAGAAAATGTCTGAAGTAGACATGAATATGAACCCAAGGCATTATGGTATTATCCTTACACCCTTATAAAATGTCATGTTGAATGAAGTTGCTAGTGTTGTGGTACATGAAAAGAATTTTGTTAATGGATAATGAATGACTGTCATGACTTGCATTGGTAGCCAATCTGACATTGATATAGCGAAATTCATATAAAGCATATTAGATTGGGAAGGTTTTCAAAAGTGCGCACATGTAAGTTTTATGTTTTTATGACCTATAAGAGTTGTTTTTTTAAGAAAATGTTTCCAAAATTTTTACAAATAGAAAATATTTTATTTTATTTTTTAGGTGCATGGATCAAGTGGGAGAATATAAGAATATTATTAAAATTAATATTTAATTTAAATTATTAAATTATATGTTATCGGTTATACTAATCTAATTATAACAATGAGTGATTATGATGAATTAATTTGGAGTTAAAAATAACGGTTTGGTTTCCTTGATGGTGGGAGGTCTATAAAAGGAATGAGAGACTCTAGGGTTTAGATCAACCTATAACATTTTTGTGTCTCTAGGCATCGTGAGGCACTTTAAGGTAAAGTTGTTAGGGTGATCCTACTCTCTAGAAAAATCAAGAAAATTCACGGCATGAATTCCGGTACGCTCATAATTTTGCACATGATTTTATATTCCGCTTATTGATTGTGATTAACATGATAATCCAAGATCATATTTGAAAATGAAAATTTAACAATGAGTTCATTAGATGTCTTAGCCTTGTTCAGAAAAATAGTGTCAAGAGATCATATGGGTATCAGAATAATTATAAGCTTTGTTCTATCTATTTTTTTCTTATGCTTCCCTTTCAACAACCATCTCTCCCTTGGACCTGACTTTATAACTGTGAACCAATCTCTGTTAGGAGACCAAACCATCATCTCTGAAGGTGAAAACTTTGAACTGGGTTTCTTCAAGCCAGTGTGTGGTATAAGAAAATCTCTAATTCAACCATAGTTTGGGTAGCAAATAAAGAGACAGCCATTGTTGATAAATATTCCTCGGAGCTGAAAGTCTTAGATGGTAACTTAGTGCTTGTCAATGAGTCCCAAATCCAAGTTTGATCCAGAAATCAGAACTCCACGAATTCAAATTATGTTATAGCAGTCCTTGATGATAGTAATTTGTTCTCAGAGAGGGTGTTAATTTAACTACAGAAACCATTTGGCAAAGTTTTCATAATCCAGCCCACACTTGGATGCCTGGAGGGAAGCTTGCATATAATAAGCGTGCTAGGACACACAATAGTATTACTTCGTGGCAGAATTCAGAAGATCTTGCACCTGGGCTATTTTCTCTTACTTTTGACTCGAATTATGGGGAGATTTTACGGTGGAATGGCCCGAATGGGCCTGAAAAGTATTGGATGACTGGAGCATGGAATGGTAAGGTTTTCAGTTTAGTACCCGAAAGTAGGATGGATAATCTGCTTTATTTCAGCTACGTAGACAATGAGAATGAGAGTTACTTAATGTTTTCTATGTACGATCCTTCGTTTATATCTAGATTTATTGTGGATGTTTCGGGGCAATTTAAGGTCTTTCGACATCTAGGATTGTTGGATGGCACTGATCAATGGAGGTTGTTATTTTTTCGGCCAGGAAAACAGTAGTGCGACGTCTATGCTTCATGTGGGCAATTTGGCACCTATGAGGAGGAGGCTCTTCACTTATGTAAATGTTTAGCCGGTTTCAATCCTAAGTCTGACAAGGATTGGAACCTGAAGGCTTATTCTGGTGGGTGCTTGAGAAAAACCCAGTTACTGTGTGTGAATACTAGTATAATTCCTAACAAAGAGTGAGATAAGTTTATGGTATACTCCAACATGAGATTGCCAAATCACCCTCAATCTCTGGCTGTTGGGAGTGCCAAAGAATGTGAAACTGCCTGTTTAAATAACTGCTCTTGCATTGCTTATACTTGTGAAGGCAGAGAGTGTTCAATTTGGGATGGGGAGCTCTTAAATCTACAACAGCTCCCCGGAAATGATGAAGGTGGAAAAACTCTTCATCCTAGAGTGGTTGCTTTTGATTTCAGAAAGGATAGAACTGACAATGGGATTACCACCGGTGCTATTGTGGGTTCAGTTTCAGCTCTGGTTTTTCTAGTCCTCGTTTGTATTGTCATCTAGAAATTGTGCGGATTGGTAGGAACCTCCTTTTTGCTTTGGGCAAACGCTTTTTGTCGTTGGTTGAACATTCTACATAAGGAAAGGCTGACAACATTTGAGGGTTCCTTAGTTGCCTTTCAGTACAAAAGTTTGTAAAATGCAACAAAAAATTTCTCACAGAAATTGGGGGAGGGAAGTTTCGGATCTATTTTCAAAGGAATGTTGCCTGATTCAATTTTCATAGTAGTGAAGAAGCTTAAAGGCATCAGCCAAGGACAGAAGCAATTCCAGGCAGAAGTTAGCACAATCAGAATTATCCATCACGTTGTTCCGCTACGTGGATTCTGCTGTGAAAGTAACAAGAAGTTGTTAGTGTACAATTACATGTAGAATGGCTCTTTGGATTCCTATCTTTTCAATAGAAATGATTCGAACGTTTTGGATTGGAAAACAAGGTACCAAATTACTTTAGGGACAACCTGAGGATTAACTAATCTTCACGAGAAGTGTAAGGAACGCATTATACATTGCGACATAAAGTTAGAAATCATTCTATTAGATGCTGAATTTTACCAAAAATAGCAGATTTTGGCCTGACAAAAGGGGCGGAATTCTGCAGGGTTTTGACAAGTATAAGAGGCACAATAAGCTATATTGCGCCTAAGTGGTTATCAGGTGTATCCATTACAGCTAAAGCCGATATTTATAGTTTTGGTATAATGCTTCTTGAATTCATCTCAATAAGAAAAAACTTTGAGCGGATCAATGGGGATAGATTCAAGTTCTTCCCCACGTGGGCTACGAGTGTAGTCACCGAAGGAGGCGATGTCCTTGGCTTGTTAGACCATGGTTTGGAAAGGAATGCCAGATGCCGAAGAACTAAGAAGAATTTGTAGAGTTGCTTGTTGATGCATCCAAGATGATGAAAATTACAGGTCAACAATGGGTCAAGTGGTTTAGATACTTGAGGGGGTTTAGGAAGTGGACACAACTCTAAATATTCCTTGACTTTTCCTAACTCTTGTTGATGATCAGCAGAGCATTTAGTTTTCCGCAATAAGTTCCCTCCCCCCTGTCAGAGTTGACAACCTTGGAAATAATTAATTATGCTTCCTTCAGCCGCCACCTTTCTATTGGCCAAGGGCTTTATAAATAATTTTCCTGTGTCTCAAGTAAAAATGAAGAATGGTGTAGTCAATTGTCCTCCTTTAACTATTATCTTCAATATTTGTCACAAAAAATGACTCACGCGTGCATTGATCAAGTCTATAGTAACTTAAATGTTTTTTATATTCTAATAAGTTATTTTATAAATGACTATTTGCAACCTTATAGATGAAATATATACATGTCATCTCAGTGAACGAGTTTCTTCGTTGGATAAGAAAATTGGCAACTGTAAACTGTTTTTGATAGAGTGGGTAACTGCGATTGAGTGTATTTTCAATACCGTGTTTCAAGATTTCTTTACTTGAATTTCATTCCACTCTGGAAAGAGCGAATGACCGTTACCTCTCAAGCAATTCATTTCTTAGACTGGCATAAACTCATGGTAAAATGATAATTTTACCTTGAAGCTCATTTTTACCCCAAATTCATATTTTATATTTTTAAAAAGACTAAAAAATATTCATTAATGGGCTTTTTAATAGTTAAGAAAATTTTTACTGATTTAAACTCGAGTCGCAAATGAAAATTTTACTCGTGTTACTTTTTACCCAAATTTGCATTCTTGCTGCCTAAAATGCTAAAAATTATTTATCAACATAATTATTAATAGTTAAGCAAATTTCAGCCCAATCTAAAATTAGATTGTAAAATGATAATTTTATCCAAGGTCATTTTTTGGCTCAGATTTATATTATAGGCTTCCAATTAAGTGGTTAAAACATATTAATGAATATATTTCTTAATAACTAAGTAAATTTCAGTCTAATCTGAATTTGGATTATAAAATTATAATTTTATCCATAGGCCTTTTTTTTGCCTAGTTTTGCATTCTGAGATGCCAAAATGCTAGAAATGTTCGTCAACATGATTTTAGTAGTTTAGCAAATTTCAGCTAGATTTGAATTTGGAAAGTAAAATAACCATTTTACCTACAAGCCAGTTTTTTATCCAAGTTGATATTGCAGACTTTCCAAAAATTTAAAAAATATTTATTGATATATTTTTTTAGTAGTTATTTAAATTTTGGTTCGATTTGAACTCTAGATGTAAAATTATAATTTTACCCTTGGGCTCATTCTTTTTTTTTTTTAAACGAAATTTGCATTCTAGGTTGCTCAAAATTCTAAAAAATATTCATTGGCATGTTTTTTCATAGTTAAACAAATTTTGTCCCGATCTGAAATCGAATTGTAAATTTATCATTTTATTCTTAGGCTTGTTTTTTGCTTAGATTTGTATCCAGGCGCGCTAAAAGATTAAAAAATATTTATTGATATATTTCTTAATAGTTGATAAAATTTTGGCCCAAATGGAACTCAAGTTTTAAAATAAAAAGTTTACCTCTAAGCTCGTTTTTTTGGCCAGATTCACATTCTGAAGATAAAATTTATTTTATAATTTAAAAAAATTGATGTTAGCAATTTTTATGACATGTTATTTTATTTCATCATATTTAAAATATGCGATCAAATTATGAGAATTTAAATGTCCATATTTAATTTTCCTAATTTTTATGCTAGCAACCAAACAAAAAAATCAAATGCTTATTCTATTCCATTCCATTCTCGTCCCTATTGCATTTGCACCCATCATTTTATTCTATTATCATGTCATAAGCATAATCCCCATATTTCCTCTTAAATATAGTTTGAAACTTTCCTCTTTTATAGCTACAATAATCAGTCTCTTTGGCTCTCCAATTTTAGCTAATGGTTGAAAATACCATTTTGCTATCAAATCCACTCCATGTCATTTTCCAAAATTAATTTTAGGCGTTAACAATGTCCCCTCATTTATCCTGATTGAGACTTTGTTTGGATAAATGAACTTCACTTGTTTCAAATAGCATCACTCCTCTTTAAGTATATAAACCTTTAACCAGGATATATATATATATATATATTTATTTCATGCTAAATTTTGAAATTCCCTTACCTTTGTAATATCACCAAACAAATTTATAGCTTCTTCGACTTCTTCAAATCTAATGTGACACTTAGATGTTGCGGCTAGAACTGCGAAGTTGATGCAATCGATTTTATGTTCATCTTTCAATGCCCCTTCGGAAAAGCAAGTAGCTTTTGCTCTTGGGCTTGGTTTCATGAATAACCTTCCTAAAGACATTCCATTACCCTAATTTGGAAACCTACCTAAAGATGTTCCATTACCCTAATTTGGATTAACAAACAGCATTGTCCTTAATCATCCAGTCCTAAACTCGACACATTGGTATGAATACAAGGTGGGCTATAAACATAACAAAGAACAAAGTTTAGTTGTGAGGGCGAAAGTTTAGCTCCAATATTATGCATTGTGAAATTTTGCCATTTTCTATTATGGATCATTGATCAATTAATCAAACAAACAATCTCATAATGGAAAAAAATAAAAGGATTAAACACCATGATATATTTGAGAGACTGTGAGGGATTTGCTTGTGAGGGACTTGTTTGTGAGAGAGTGAAATGAGAGGTGAAGTCGAGAAGTAATAACTTTCGTCCCACATTACTTGCGTAGAGAAAGGAAGTGACATATGTAATGTTTGATATTTATAAAATACAGCGCGTTTTAAAGTTATAAGTGCATTGAATTCGATGAAAATTCTAAGGTTAAGTGTGCTTCAGTGACAGATAATATTGTATTGCGTAAATGTATTATTTCATGTCACGAAGATAAAAAAAAATCTCCACTACATGCAATATCATACATAGGAGGACCACGGCCTCACAAATAAAGAAAAAACACTACAATCAATATCTTACAAAAGAGGACCATGATCTCACAAACAAAAAAAAAAACAAAAACCACATCAATCAATATCTTAGAAATGAGGACTGCGATCTCACAAATAAAGAAAAAACTTCAATGTCATGAAGATAAAAAATCTCCACTACATATAATATTTTACAAAGGAGGACCACGATCAGAGTTATTCAAACTATTTTGGAGCATAAGATGAAAATAATTTGGTTTGGGGCCTAAGATGAAAATAATTTGAGCCTAAAAAATTTTCATAGGTGCAAATTATTAATATCCAAACCGGCTTTGCACTACAGATATTACTTCTATTAAGATAAGTTTAAAAATTATTTGAGATAAAGATAAATATTGAAATTGAGGATGTTAGGGGATAAATTTAAAATAACTAAATATATATATATATATATATATTTTATATTTGGGACTTTTTTTATTGAGTGGGAGTCTTAGACAATTGCTTAAGTTGCTTAGTGCTTGAACCAACTTTAACCACGGTAGGATACAAAATTTATTTTTCATAGCCATTGAACGCACCAATCATAATGAACGCTTTTAGTGACACATAATAAATTACACATTTGAATTCCTTCAAAACACACACACAAATATAAAAGAATAATCTTTTATGAAAAAGTTAAGAGAAATCTCCTTCATGCACAATAAATGAAGAAATTTAATTGTGCAAGTATAAAATTTCAATCTCGCACAGGGTTGCCACGTTAATAGAATTCTCCCCTCATTACCTGAAAAACAAAAATTAATGAAGAGATTCATGGTTCGAATGTTTCCGACTAAAGAACTCTTTAATACTTAAGTTTGAAAATATTCAAAAAAATGTAACAATGAGAGAGAATTTAGTCAATAGTAGTATGCATATACCTTATTAAGTAATCTCCCTGAACTATTTACAGACATGAAAATATTCAGTGGTCTTCCAAAACTATTTCAATCATAATGTGAATTTAATGACTTAGCTCTACAAACGTTATCTACCAAGACTACTCCTAGGCCTGTTTCCAAACAATTTTATTCTATCTTTTTAGTCCTTTTCTTTTTTAATTTTCAGAATTTAAACAATTAAAAATAAAATAAAACTTGTTTGATAACGTTTTCATGATTTTAACAACAGTTTTCAATTTAAGAAATTTGACTATTATCAATTTTTTTTTTTCACATTATGACAATTAAAAATTATATTTTTACTTGTTTTGATAATTTTTTTTTAATTTTTGTCGCTTGTTAATTTAAGAATCACCGCATCACTTGTATATATTTTATTCAGAGGATGTTTGGAGTGTCGAAAAGTAAAAAAAATTGTGATTTGAGTAATTTTTTAGTTTTTGGCGTGTAATCACTAAATCACATTTTTTAGAAATGAATAGTGAAACTTTTTTATTTTTTCTTAATTTTTTGGAGAGAAAAATCGTCCAAACAATTTTTTTGGATTTGTCAGAACGTTTTTATGTCAAAATTTATTTGAAGCCGTGGAAAAGTTTTGAGAATTATAAAAAAGTTATTAAAGTTTGTAAAATATTATTTGCGTTTGCAAAAAATTTATTGAAGTTTGTAAAAAATTGTTAAGATACGAGGATGTATATAAATTTATAAAAATTTTATAAAGTACGAAAAATATAAAATGTATTAAAAAATTTTAAAATTTTTTTAAAATTTAAAAAATGTCTCAGCATTTTTTTTAATGAATTTCATCGCACCAACCCCTAAGTCTTCGGAACAGATTCAAACACGCGTGGAAAATGGTTTTGGAGTCCAAACTGGTAGGCGCCACATTCCCCGCGTTTCCAACAAATCTACCCCCGAAAAAATTTGATTGCAGTGCCCAGTATTATTAGGCCAGTTAATGGGTTAGGTTAGATTCAAATCTAATTCAAATCAAATCTAATAATATTATATTAAATTCATTTAATTGAATTTGTGATTCAACGAATTTAGATCTATTAAGTTCAATAATTAATGAATCCACGTCCAAATGATACGAAAGATTTATTATTTTTAAAAATAAAATATTTAAAAATAAAAAATAAAAATTTAAAAATAAAAAATTTATCATTTTAACTATTTTTACTCTACTATATATATATAGATATATATGTATATAAATATGTGTGTATATATATATATATATATATATGAAGCATTCACACATACGTATATATTGAAGTGGCTGAGAATGCCAGATATTTGTGAGGTTACCAGTTGATCTCTAAGACAGAAATCTAGAGAGAGAGAGAGAGAGAGAGGGGGGGGGGTGTGAATGGCTGAGCATAACACCGGGTATAAAATTCGTCCAAAACCAGTGAGCTCTTTCCCATTGGTGAGTGTTTCGCCCAAAACGTGGGAGCGGTTTCCGACCCAAAAAAAAGTAGTCTCGCGTGGAATTTCCATTGCATTTTCCAGCGTGATCTCTATCCAAAAGCTCATACACACAAAATTTTACAGGTTTTCACACGTTTTCTTCCACTGCGGGACCATTTGCGTAGATCTTTTGCAATCGAGCTTTAGTTTTTCCATCTCCATTCCAGCAACTGCACGAGAACCTTGTCGCTGACTCCCTGAATACAAGACCAAGACGAAACACGTGGTGGCGGTGCTAGACTGCAAGTCCTTCGTCAACCGACATAAAATATTTTATTTATATAATATATTTTAAATAAAATATATTTTTTATTTTTATGAAATGATTATTAAAATTTTTTTAGAACAGATTGGATATGTCGAATATATGGATTTGGATTGGATTTTATAAATTGAATTCGATTACTTTTAAATCTAAATCAGATTCATTATAATTGAATCTAAATCTAACAAATTTGGTTCAGATCAAATTTAAATCTTTCCCATAGACAAGTGTTATAAAATAAAACACTCTCACAATTCTGTGTCAAAATTTAAAACACTCTCAATTCTATATCAAAATTAGGGGTGTTTGATGACCCAAAAAAAAGTATAAAAAAATTAAAGTAAAAATAATATATAACAAAATTTAATTTAAAAAAAATGATATTTTTTTTATAACTTTTAGTAACTTTTTATATTTTTTAAAATTTAATAACAATTTCTAAAATTCTTTACTTAGATTATAAAAATAATTAATTATACAACGAATAAATTGTTAGGAAAAAAAAAAAAAGTTAACTTCAGCTTTTTTTATCTATACTATGAGTGTGTTTGGAGTAACAAAAATTGAAATAAAATGAGATAAGGTGAAATAAATTATGAGTTCGTAATTTGTATAAAGAAATAAAAAGTAAATAATTTTTAAAATTTTTAATATTTTTCACTTTTTTTTTTTTTTTTCACTCCAAACGGATCCTGTATAAACCATGCATCACTCGGGTTACATATTCATGCCTACTGCTTCTGCTAAAAAATTTTTGTGCCGACAGACATGGGTATGAGAAACAATCCATGCTTCGTACTTTCTCTTTTCTTCTTCTGCTTCTGTTTCAACAACAATCTCTCCCTTGGACCTGACACCATCTCTGCGAACCATTCTCTTTCTGGGGACCACACCATAGTCTCAGCTGGTGGAGTGTTCGAGTTGGGTTTCTGCAAACTAGGTAACTCTTCAAGTCACATTTACATATGTACGAGGTACAAGAAAATACCAACTCAGGACATAGTATGGGTAGCAAACAGAGAAACACCCATCTCTGATAAGAATTCCTCGGAGCTGAAAATCATAGGTGGGAACTTAGTCCTTCTCAACGAATCCAAAATCCCAGTTTGGTCAACAAACCAGAACTCCACCACTTCAAATTCTGTGGTCGCAGTTCTTCTTGATGATGGTAATCTGGTTCTGAAGGACATTTATGGGATTAATTCAAAAGAGCCAATTTGGCAGAGTTTTGACAACCCTGCTCATACATGGTTGCCTGGTGGGAAGATTGCGTACAACAAGAGAACGAACACAAGCACAACCTTCACTTCATGGAAGAATTCAGAAGACCCTGCACCTGGTTTATTCTCCCTTGTTCTAGATGGCAGTAGCAATCAGGGTATTTTTCTGTGGAATGGGTCTGTTCAGTATTGGACTAGTGGACCCTGGAATGGGAAGATTTTCAGTTTGTGGCCAGAAATGGAGGGTAATGTTTTATTTAATTTTAGCTATGTTAAAAACGAGAATGAGAGTTACTTCATTGTTTCTATGGTTAATCCTTCTGCGATTTGTAGATTTATCGTGGATATTTCTGGGCAACTCAAGGCCTTCTTTTGGTTGGATGATTTGAAGAAATGGAGCTTACTTGCATCTCAGCCGAGACAGCAGTGCGAGGTCTACGCTTTTTGTGGGCCGTTTGGCACCTGCAACGAGAATGCTCTTCCGTTCTGTAATTGTTTGACGGGTTTCAATACCAAGTCCGACGAGGATTGGAAACTGAAAGATTATTCTGGTGGGTGTGAGAGGAGAGCCCAGTTAGCAGCATGTGGGGGGAATAGTACTAGCGTTGCTCATCAAGAGAGGGATAAGTTTATGGTATATTCCAACGTGAAATTTCCTGAGAATCCTCAGCCTGTGGCTGTTGGGAGTGCCAAAGAGTGTGAATCTGCCTGCTTAAATAACTGTTCTTGCACTGCTTTTGCTTATGAAGGCAGTGTGTGTTCAATTTGGATTGGGGGGCTCTTAAATTTGAAGCAACTCTCGGATAAGGATGGTAATGGAAAAACTCTTAATCTCAGGCTAGCCGCTTCTGAGTTTAGAATGGCTACAAATGACGAAAGGACCACAATAGGTGCTGCCGTGGGTTCTGTTGGGGGAGTGTTACTCTTTGTTGCTTCCGTTTTTGTTATTAGCAGCTGGATGCGTCGAAGAGGACTAGTCCATGGAACAACAAAATCAGTAGAGGGTTCACTGGTTGCATTTGCATACAAAGATTTGCAAATTGAAACTAAAAATTTCTCGGAGAAGTTAGGGGGAGGAGGTTTCGGTTCTGTTTTCAAGGGCGTATTGCCTGATTCAACTGCGATCGCTGTGAAGAAGCTTGGAAGTATCAGCCAAGGAGAGAAGCAATTTCGAACAGAAGTTAGCACCGTTGGAAATATCCAGCATGTCAATCTCGTTCGGCTCCGTGGATTTTGCTCTCAAGGTAAGAACAAGTTGTTAGTTTACGAATACATGCAGAAAGGCTCCTTAAATTCCCTTCTTTTCCCCAAGAACGGATCCGAGTTTTTGGACTGGAAAACAAGGTACAAGATTGCCCTTGGGATAGCGAGGGGTTTGGCTTATCTCCACGAGAAGTGTAGGGACTGCATCATACATTGTGACATAAAGCCTGAGAACATTTTACTAGATGCTGAGTTCTGCCCAAAA
Source organism: Vitellaria paradoxa (assembly GCA_019916065.1). NCBI lineage: Eukaryota > Viridiplantae > Streptophyta > Magnoliopsida > Ericales > Sapotaceae > Vitellaria > Vitellaria paradoxa. The sequence goes on from CM034239.1 coordinate 41,162,711, forward strand.
ATAGCAGATTTTGGTCTAGCCAAGCTTTTTGGCCGAGAATTCAGCAAAGTTCTGACTACCATGAGAGGGACAATAGGTTATATTGCACCAGAGTGGATATCAGGCGTGGCGATAACAGTCAAAATTGATGTTTATAGCTACGGAATGATACTTTTTGAATTCATTTCCGGAAGAAGAAATACTGAGCAATTTGAGGAAGGGAGATTCAAATTCTTCCCTAGCTGGGCAACAAGTGTAATTATAGAAGGAGGTGATGTGCTTGATCTATTGGATAGTAGATTGGAGATCGGGAACGTAGACGTTGAAGAGGTGACGAGAATATGCAGAGTTGCATGTTGGTGTATCCTAGATGATGAAAATCAAAGGCCAACAATGGGTCAGGTTGTTCAGACCCTCGAAGGGATTTTGGATTTGGGGCCTCCTCCAAATATTCCAAGATTTTTTCAAGCTTTTCTTTATGACCAAGACGACTAAGTTTCTCACTGCAGTCAAAAGTTCACAGCTTTTGACCAATCCTTCATGAACCAATAAACAAGTATGTGCTTTTTAATATCTAAATTTTAGTTTGTCTCTAGAACGCTTGAACCATGAAGCTATTTTTCCTTTATTCGATTTGTAATCAATGTAACTTGTATTGAACTGTATTATGCACAATAAAGTAATTAAATTTAATAATTTTTATTACTTTATTAATACAATTAAATGAACAATTAATGTTTATAAAATTATTACAATTATCAATTTCATTAAACTGAAATGGTGTTAAAGGAATTGTTAATTTTAAAATATCTTATCCTTTTCGAGCAATTTTAAATAGGCTAATAGTTTAATATATTTACTTAACAATATCTTAATATATTTACAATGTTATTAGATCGATAGAGATGACAATAAATAATTATAATCTAATAGATATATTAATAAAAAAAAGAAATTATAGCATTTCCTTTATTAAAAAATAAAAATTAATAGAAAATGATTATGTTGTTTTACGAGTACTGTATATAATATGTACAGACTTCTCTTGTCAAAATACATAACTCTTAAAATAATATATAAAAAGTTGAATGTAATGAGATAACAAAAGCTCCTAACCAGGTAGTCTGGCCTCCATATCAAGCACGATCCTGTTAGAACCCGCAATAAGGAGTCTTTAAGGATATAAGCACCCCCACACCGATGTGTTCACAAATAAAAACAAAATCATGTTATATGATGCTACTAACATGGAATATTATGGATTTAATGTAAAGATATTATTGGCACATAAGTAAGATTTTAATATTATCATGCTTTTGGTACAATATTCTAGGTAAAATAAATCTTTTGATATTTAGTAAAATAATTTTATGATAAGTCAAACAAATTCTGGTGAAAACAAAATATAAAAAATTTTAACAAAAATCAATTTAATACTTCTACATGTTTGAAACACTACTAAAAATGAGAATTTTAGCAACCGCCAGTGACCATTACTTAAATGAGGGTCTTGGTGGTTACTAAAAGTGGGTTGGTGACCACTAATAAATTTTAGCGACCGTTGAGAATGGGTCGCAATTGTGACGTAGTTAACAACTATTTGGTGGTCGCTATTGCATTTGCAATTGCAGTGGCGACTGCTTGTGAGTTTAAGTGAAGGGCTTTTGCGATAAGAATAAAGTGGTCGCTACTTCTTTCCCGTGAACTTGGTGCCAAGTCCCTGCCATGTGGCAAGTGAACATTAGCGACCGCCTTATTCAGAGGTAATCGCAAAAACCCTTTATATTTTTTTAATTATTTTGTTGAGATTTATTATTTTCTCATTAGCGATTGCATATGGCGCTCGCAATAAGATTTTTTTTATTTTTTAAAATTTTTTTATTAATTTATTAATTATTTTAATTACTTTTTTTATTAATTTTTAAAATTAATTTATTATTGATATTATTTATTTGTAAATATTTATTTCTAAATTAATTTAATTTGGTTATAATTTAAATTGCACATGTAATAGAAAATTTTTTAAATAAAATAAAAAAAATCTTCATTTATATATACAAAAATAGTACGAAATTTAATTACAAAATTTGTTATATACAAATGTACACAAAAGGAAAAAGAAAATAAACAATTAATTTGCAAAATACGAAAAACAAAATATGCCAGTCAGAATCATTCTAATCCAGTCCAAGAGGGCTAGTCACCATCGTTCGGGTCTTACAATGAAACGAGAAATGAATGAGAACATGACAACAAACATAAATAAATAAATTTATAAAATTTTAATTAATTATAAATAAAAAAATTAATATTTTTAACCAAATGAGGGGGATGATGGCTCTGACTCTAAGATAAGCGCCTCTCCATATCGGCCATCATCTCGGCCTAAAGCGACGCCTCTCGTGCATCCATCTCCGCATGAAAGGTTTAGAGGAGGTCCTATTCGCGGCGTTTGACTTGGGAGGATGACTTCGCTTGTGCAATAGACCGGTGTGGAATGCCCACGCTCTGTGTGAGCATGTATCCGTGGCCATCACGTCTGACGATAGAGAAGAATATCTCATCTCTCATCGTCTCGAACTCCTTCTCATCTGCCGACAACTCGATGAGACATACCTCAAACTAAGCCTAGGGGAAACAAGACAAGATGGATAAGAAAGATAAGTAACTAAATTATGTAAAGAAAAATTGAATAAATTCATTGGAAAAAATATATAAATTAATTACCCGTATGGACTGAACCTCCGATGAATCTTCCCTACGAGTCTGTAACCACATGGCTATCTGATTAGTCCTCTAGCTTTCTTATGCCAACTATTGAATAGTAGATTATATGTTAATAGTTTATGACATGAATATAAATGAAATTTTTAGGTGGTAGGCTAACGTTTACCTCGCAGCGGACTTGTGTAATGTGTTGAGTCCCCTCCTTGTGGTTGGGTCGCTACAACCCTTGGTTCCATGAGTTCCTTGCAGCCTCTTTCTATTTTCATTTCTTGCCAATTAGTTTTTGTAAATTACTCTTTATAACTTAAAAACTTTAGGGAAAAAAATTTCAGATTGTAATCTACTCACCTGTGCTTTGCCGCTCGACCAATAACTGACGAGCTCAGACAATTGGTGGGGGAAGACACCCGGTGGAATCCGTTGAATAATGTCAGGGTCAGTCTCATGACCCTTCCAGTTGGTAGACTTGACCTTGATCTTATGGTTCTTCCATATCTTCCAGCACTTACCATAGCAAATACTCCAAAAGTCTGGAGGAACCCCAACTCCACTAGCCTGAAAAAGACAAATTACAGAATATTGTTCAATATTGTAAGTTTTAACACAAACACCGCGTACAGCATAAGAAAACTATGATACCTACACCTCGGCCTAGAGGCCCTTGAATGCGTTGGGTGAGAAGGCGTCCTAATCGAGGTGGTTAGTGGGAATCTTATCATATTCCAGACTATGTGTCTGATTTGGGAGATGAGAGACCGTCTGGCTTCCCCTTTTGGGTAGGACATGTCGTCCTACTGCACAATCATCCATTGACACGCGCAGTTCCACTGCGGCAATGCTTTCAAAGGCCTTCTATTGGACTTGGAAGGCTTGTTCGAATTGGGAGAATCTGTTGCATACAAAATATTAAGTTTAATAAGTTGAAAGAAATAATTTTAATGGTTAAAAAATGTCTTAAACTAACAATTTATATCTGTCACTGCATAGTCAGACATTGAAGATGCCTGATTGTGCATCGAAGGATGCGCTGATGTGGAGAGTGATGTTGGGATAGCGTCTGCCAGGCTACTACCCACATAGGATAGGCTAAGATGCTCGGCCATCATCCTAGGACCAGTTCTCCTTCTAGATCGTCTGAACATGTCTATGTACATATTCACAAAATAGACTTTGTTAGGATATTTATTATAATTTCAAAAAAATAAATATTTAAAATAAACTTGTTAAGATAAAAAAGTACATAACCTTTTATTAGTCATATAAGTTAACGGTATCTCCTTCGATGGTCTCCCTAACCCCATTAACATCTTCCTCACATCGGACGATTGTATCTTGGTCAAGAGATTGTTGGGCAAATGCATCAATATTTGGCTCATCGTATTCGATTTGATACATTCTTTTTCTCGACATTTTAACCGCAATGTGCTAGTTAGGATTGGCTCGATCTCCAACATAATAAACTTGCTCTACCATCGACGTTAGTATGTAAGGTTCATGTTGTATTCGCACATCCCAGTATAACAAATTGTTAAACTTTACCAATTTAAACTGGTACTTATCAATTTTAACCCCGTGGATTGGATCACCCCAGTCACACTTAAACAATAGAAATCTCAAATTGCGATTATGTATGACTTCAATAATGTCATTCAATTGGTCATAGTTGGTTATTTTTCCAGTAAGGTAACTCATAAAAAATACTCTTCTTCTTCTTCTTCTTCTTCTAATTATGACTTCGGTTCCAGTTCGCACTCGGAATAGATGCCAGCAAAAGGGCCAACAGATCATGAAAATCATACACTATTTGTATTTTCTCCCACTAGATCTGGGCTAACAAATCATTTTTACTCCCACGCACTTTCTACAGGGACAACTAATGCGATGAGTTGATTAATCCCCTCCATATATTCCTTAGACATCTTATTTGGTAAATCAATCCAACTCTTATCATCTTGCTAACTATTTCTACGGAGTACCAAAATGAAGACGAATAATTATGCTAAAGGATCGTGCAATATGCAAAGTGCCTAGTTTTAAACTTCACCTTTTCACTACAGGGTGGTTGGTCCTACCCCATTCGAGACTGCACGATCCAACATGCACTTAACAACTTGATGCCTTCGTCTCCTAATTAGACAAAATTTCTGCAGTATGTCTGCATAGTTTTCTAAGTACACAATGTAGACACAACATCTGTCATACTCCATGTATGCACCTAGAGAACAATAGGACGTCAACTGAAACTTCATCTAATATCAGACATTACATGAGTTGTTGAAGACAAGATGGATAGTTGTACAATTCAAGAATCGCGTACGTCAATTCCCGTGTGTTCATCAAAAGAACGACCAACTTGGTTGAAGACCTAATTTGTCGTCTAAGAATGACCTAACGGGTGGCGTACAAGATTCTCAAACGGGTCTAAGTTTCATTAATGCATGCAAATGAATAAAGTAAAGCAATTCTAAGTTTCTCTTGGTTTGTTAACTTAGACTAAAGTAAAAAAGTTTTAAATTTCTCTTTATTTTCTAACGTAGAATAAAGTAAAAAAGTTCTAAGTTTCTCTTTATTTCCTAACTTAGAATAAATTTAGATTTAGATTGGATTGGATTGGATTGGATTGGATTTAGATTGGATAAGATTAGCCCGAGTAATATTATTAGATTGGATTGGGCCAAAGTAATAATTTCGATTAGGCGCACGTAATATTATTAATTTATTATAATATTATTTCTAAGATTATAATTTAATATTACTTCTTATAATTAATATTATTACTACTATTATTATTACTATTTCTATTATTATTATTTAATATTATTAATACTTAATTACCTAATTGTAATATTATAATATTATTTTTTACATAATTTCCTTATAATATTAATATTGGATTGGATTGGATTGAGCCCAAGTAAGATTAGAGATTTGTGTATTAGTTATTATTTAACTAATTAAATATTATTAATTAACTATTATTAATTACTTAATTATAATATTATAATATTATTATTTTACTTAATTTCCTTATTATATTAATATTGGATTGGATTGGGTCCAAATAAGATAAAGGGTTTGTGCGTTAGCTATTAATTTACCTAATTAAATATTATTAATTAACTATTATTAAATATCTAATTATAATATTATAATATTATTATTTTACCTAATTTCTTTATTGTATTAATATTGGACTAGATTGAGCCCAAGTAAGATTAGGAATTTGTGCATTAGCTATTAATTTAACTAATTAAATATTATTGTTATTTTACCTAAGTTTCTTACATTACTAATATTTGATTTGATTGAGCTTAAGAAAGATATTTGATTGGGCACAAGTAAGATATTGGATTGAGTCCAAGTAAGATTAGGAGTTTATATATTAACTAATAATTTAACTAATTAAATATTATTAATTAACTATTATTAATTATCTAATTATAATATTATAATATCATTATTTTACCTAATTATAACATTATAATATTATTATTTTACTCAATTTCCTTATAGTATTAATATTAGATTAGATTGGACCCAAGAAAGATATTGGATTGGACCCAAGTAAGATTAGGGGTTTGTGTATTAGTTGTTAATTTAACTAATTAAATACTATTAATTAACTATTACTAGTTACCTAATTATAATATTATAATATTATTATTTTACCTAATTTTCTTATTTTATTAATATTTAATTGGATTGACCCCAAGAAAGATATTAGATTGGACCCAAGTAAGATTAGAGGTTTGTGTATTAGTTATTAATTTAGCTAATTAAATACTATTAATTAACTATTACTAATAAACTATTATAATTTAATATTACTAATTAACTAAGGGTAACTTACACTAACACCCTTTAAACATTTCAACCTATTACATTTACACCTCCCGTAGACCCACAAATTTTAAAAATCACAAAAAGACCCATGGGGACCATGTAAGTATTTACATAAAACCCTAATAGTTTCTACTAATTAAAGAACATACCCTTAAAATCTACAAATACTTCCTAATATTCTAACTTTTAGGTTTATGATATTTTTTTGTCTATTGATCTACTTCCCGATTAACGGATAAATCTATTAATATTAAATACAAATCATATAGAATGTTTAAAGGACTTCCTGAAATATTAAAATTACATATATAAGTTAAAAAAGATTCAAAAGAAGCAAAGTAGATAAGATAAGCTCTAGTATCATTATTCATCTGTTATTGATCTTTGTGGAGAAGATAACTTACACCCTTAGAACCATCTGGGCTTTGATACTAGTAGTTAAAAACACTCAAAAAATAGAAGAACACTTAAACTCTCAAACTTTTATTAATAATACTAGATATTATACATAGAATTTTTCTAACAGAGGACTAGAAAGAGAGAATGAGAGAGCATTCTAATTTTTTCGGTGCCTTCTCATTACAACAAGACATTTTTAATAGGCCTTATACTCGGACTTCAAATCTAGATTTCAAACATTATATGATAAAAAATAAGGATAGCAAAAAAAAAAAAGGGCATAAATAAAGTAGTACAATTATGGTATTGCTTTTTGTTAATGCAAATTCTTTCACATGGGCTCTGTTGTGTGCTAAATAAGGGTGCAGTTGTTTATGACCCACTTCTGAAAAATTTTATTCTTTTTCTTTTGGTAATATTCTTAGTTAGTCTACTGGGTTTCCATGATGGTGTAGCTTTTATTAATCTTCCATCATGTTCTCAATATTGTGCCACTCCTCTTTACTTATGTTCTCCCATAATCTTGTTCTACTTGGGCTTCTTCGGCTGAGAGTGCGGCTTCTAATATTATTTTTGCTTCAAATTTTTCATACATATCATCTAGATAAATTACCACCTCAGATGATGCATCAATTTCATTCGTCTAATTTTGTTTAAAAAGTTGAATGCCTCACTTTTCATTTCTTTAGTAGCTTAGAACATTAATGGAATAGAAGATAAAAATAATCCCCTGCCATCAGCAACTGTATGTTTTTCTAGCATGTTTTGTAGAATTTTGGCATTGTAAACCAATTCTACCTAAGATCGTAGTAAAATTTGTTCTTTTGAAATAACCTCTTTTTTCTGCTGGTTTAGAGGAAATATAGGTGTCAACGAGGGTGTATTCCTTTAATTTTCAAATCTGATAAGACCTGTAAAATCTTTCATTGTAACACCATCCAACAAAGCAATAAATTTCAAAAGCCATGATTTTTCTTTTAAAACTATAGGGGATTTTATTGATTATGGTTTTGATTAGTGCTGGAAAATCTTGATAAGCTGTTGCCTCTAGTGGATTGAAGATGATCTTTTTGATTAAATCCCAATCAATTGTTTCAAACCTGCAATTGCCACCTTGAAGGTCAAATTGAATTTTTCTAATATGAAAAGTAGGATCATATCTAGTTTTATCAGAAAATTCTTAAAAGATTAGTTTAATCTTTTGATTGTTAATATACTTATCAACAATAGAAAATAATGCTCTAGGAAAGACTTGTTTAGCCTCTTTATAAAACTTTATTCTTTTAACTTTTTCAAAATGAGTATTACCATTAGAAATTTCTTAAATTTCCATGATTTACTGAATTTCAGAAATCCTTTAGTGATCGAACAAAGAAGTTTCAAGATCAAATTTTGAAATCATATTTTTTTGACAATTCTTTTAATTTATTAATTTTGTCTTGGAGCTTTTTCAGCTCATATGTCATGCCTGTCATTGCTTTGCAGAATTGATAGTTTTTCTTCCTGAAATATGGATTTTCCATGTTTTATTACGGGGGACTATAAAGTTTGTTCTCCAAACTAGGATTGAAGAAGTCTAGTATGACTTTTTCTGTTAAAGCAAGTGGCTTTTTTAACATTACTTGAGCATAGTTTTCTTGAGAAAAATTTTTCTGGAATGTTTTCCCAGAAAAAGTATTTTCAACTTATTTAGTTGTTGCTTCTTTGCCCTTAGAGCTGGTTGCCCGAACATCTCAGTCTTGTTTGGCTTTTCTGAAACTTTCTACAATATAAGGACTTTTGTTAGTCTTTAATATCTATTTGGATGCCCGCTGAGATAATCTGCAAGAATATTTTTAGTAGATCCAATATGCTCAACTTTAAATGATACTAAAATATATAATTGAACTACTTAATTCTTCTAGATTTATTTTCAACTCTCTTTTTCTTAAGAAAGTTTTTAACCGATTGATTATCTGTTCTTATCAAAAACTTAACAAGAGCTAAAAAGATTTAAAATATTTTTATACTTTTTTTATGGCTAAGAGTTATTTTCTAAAAATAATATAATTATGTTCATTTGGGTTGAACTCACCAGAATTATATTCACATATTAATTTTCAGAACCTTTTTGTTCTTTAAAAGTTTTGAGAATATCTTCTTGTTCAAATTTCTCTTTTATTTTTATTGTTTTTAGTGCTACTCCCCAAAACATTTCTGAGGCATCTGTCTCCAGGGTTAGGAGATTAGATTCTGTAGGAAAATAAACCTTTAAATTAAGTTTAAATAAAGTTTTGATTTCTTTTATCCTTATATCTTCCTCATTTCATTCAATTTTTATATTAAAATTCTTTTGATTCTTTTGAGCTTTTTTCAAAATTTCAAGGAATAGCTTTTCCCATTTAGAAAGACTTTTTACAAGCTATCTTTCATAGTTTAATAAACCAAGAAGAATTTGCAAATCTTTTAGAGTCTCTAGTTTTTCTGGAAACTCTTTAATTTTTGTAGTTATATGAGATTGCAACACAATTCTTGTTGAACTAATTACAATATCTAAATAATTAATTTTTTTTCTGTCTTAATCTTTTTTGGACTGAGAATTATTCCATTATCAAAAATTTTTTACAAACTATCTCTAAGTGATACTTTTGTTCTTCTATGTTTTTAGAGAAAATCAATACATCATTTATATAGACCTAACAAAAATCTTTGATATCTTTAAAGATATCGTCCATCTATCTTTAAAATATTTGTAGCGCAGTACACATTCTAAATGGTAAAATTGTTCACTGGTAATGGCCACTTGTTAACTTAAAAGTTATTAAGGCCCTGTTTGATTAGGTTAAAAATCACCGAAAGTTACAAAAAGTTACAAATATTTATTTACTTTTACCAACTTTTGTCATTTTTATTTTTTCGTGCATTTATTTTCAAAATTTAAAATTTCCAAACCTTTACAAAAAGTTACAAAAAACTACAAAAAGTTGAGTACTTTTTCTTACTTTTTCAATATTTGTCATCTTTTCGTACTACTTTTTGACTAAAACCATTGGAATAGCTTGTTTTGCACTGTTCCAACGGATTATTTTGTTCACTTTTGGTTGGTCCGCCAAATACCAAAAAGTGACTGATATTTCTTAATTTTTTCAACTTTTGGCCACTTTTGACCCTTTGAATGGCCTGTAAAAATTGTTAAAAGTTATTAAAAATTAATAAAAATTACTAAAAATTATGAAAGGTTACCAAAAATTTTACTAAACACTCAAAGTTGTAAAACATTATTAAAAATTACTACTTACTTTACTAAACATACCAAAAATTACAATTAGCAATTTTTAACAAAAAATATCAAAAATTACTAAAAATTGTGCCTTATAACCCCCGAAGGGCGACAAAACTAAAATCACTGTAACTTACGAGTTTGAAAGGTTTTAATATTGCATTTTGACAAAAGAAAAATTATAATTTTTGTCCTAATATTATCATATGTTATTTTTAATCAAAATTTTGTGTTTAATAAAAACTTATAAAAATTAAAAAAAGTTGAAAAATTTTGATAATTTTATATGTGATAAATTTTAATGGAAAAAGTTAGAGAAAAATTAAAAAAAAAAAAGTTCAGTGTTTTTTTTTAATGTTAAATGCATTATTAATATCTTGCCATTAATCAATTAAAAAAATTAAGATTTTATATTTTAAGAGTTCAAGGCATTATTAATAGCTCAAAATAAAGATCACCTGAAAAAAGTAAGAGTAACTAATAATTAAACTCTTCAAAAAGATTTATTTTTGGATAAGATTACTTTAATATTTTTATATACAAAGTCAAATTTATTTATTTTTATATTAATATTCATACATGTGCCTCAGTATATTTTTGGATAAGATGACTTTTACTATAATGTATTTTTTGACTTTAAAAAAAAAAAACACAAGTAATTAGTTTTCCACCAAACAACTATTTCTAATTCTTGTAAGATATTATAAATTATATGTGTTACATCTACTAGAATCGATATGATCCGATAAACAACACAACTAAAACTATAAACCAAACTAAATTGCTCAATTTTTTTAATTTTCTAAACCGGAACCAAACTATTGATTCAAAAAAATCGAATTGAAAGGCCAATTTTGTTTGATTTGATGGTTTAACTAGTTTTGTTGTGGACGTCTAGTTGATTAATTTGATTTTTGGTTATTTTTAAGCTAAAATTGTATTTTAATTCGATTCCATGTGTAGTATTTACAAAACTAGAAGAGTTGAAAATAGAATTAAAAATTTGTAAATATAAATATAAAAAACATATATAAACAAATTTGTACAAAAATATAATTAGTAATTAAATACATACGTGTACATAAATACAATTTTAGTTAATATAATAATAACTTCATTCTCATAGGATCCGTTTGGTACAATAAAAATACACTTGAAAATCTCTAAAATTCTTTAACATATTTTGCACTCTTCATATTTCGTAAAATTTATATAAATTCATATATGTTTACATATCCCAACAAATTTTTACAAGTCTCAATAAATTTTTTACAAACCTCAATAACATTTCACAAAACCCCAATAATATTTCTACAAATCTTAAAAACTTTTTAACCATTTTTAATAAATTCTGACATAAAACCATTCTGATGGAACTAAAAAAAATCATTTGGACGGTTTCTCTCTCCAAAAAGTAGATGCAAAAGTAAAAAAAATTTCACTATTTATTTTTAAAAAACGTGTTTGGGTGACTACATGTCAAACGCCAAAAAAATTTCTCAAACCACATTTTTTATTATTTTTGGCCACGCCAAATGAACCCCTAATATAATAAATTGAATAATTATAAAAAATCACAGTATGATTTATTATTGAGAAAAATGAAATCAAAATCTCAATATATATTTAATAAATTGAATAACTATTATTAGGGGTGGAAACGAATCGAATTACTCGTGAGCTACTTGAGCTCGACTTAAAAAAACTCGGCTCAAGCTCTGTTCGTGAGTAAAACGTGTTTGAATAGAGCTTGATTTATGGCTCGTTTAGATTCCAGCTCAAGTTCAAGCCTAGAAAAGTTTGGCTTGAAAGCTTGCAAACAAGATTGTTAAAATAATATATATATTTTTAGTAATATATTTTATATTTTTTTTAATAATATTTTTATTACATTTTAAAATATTTTATTTATTATATTTCAAACCAAAATGACGTTATTTTGGTTTAATCGAACTATTCACGAGCGGAGATCGAGCCTAAATTCTTTTTTATCGAACCGAATTCGAACCTGTATAAAAGTTCGAATTGAGTTTGAACTCAGTATAAAAAGCTCAAGCTAAGCTCGAGCAAGTTAAAGCTCGGCTCCTTGGCTCGATTCCACCCCTAACTATTATATTTTCAAATTTAGAACTTCTTTGGCGTTCCAAAAAAAGGTAAAAAATATTAAAAATCTTTAAAATTTTCTAACATATTTTGCACTAATTATATTTCGTGAAATTTTTATAAACTTATATATATCTACATATCCCAACAAATTGTTATAAACTTTAATAAATTTTTTATAAACATTAATAACATTTCACAAACCCTAATAACATTTTTATAAATCTTAAAAATTTTTTAACCACTTTCAATAATTTTTGACACAAAACTGTTTCGAATAAACCAAAAAAATCGTTTGGACAGTTCTCTCTCTAAAAAGTTCACACAAAAGTCGAAAAATTTCACTATTCATCTCTAAAAAAGTGGTTTGGTAGCTACACACTAAATGTCAAAAAGTTTCTCGAATTACATTTTTTCCTTTTTTTTTTTGGTTATTTTTGGCATTTCAAACGGACCCTTAGCTTTCCAATTTAGTTTTTTGAGAAAGAGAGAGAGAGAGAGAGAGAGAGAGATCAAATCAATTCAGCTTTTTACAAGTTTTGAACTTGCTTTTGAACGAACATCTCACAAGAATCTATGGTTTAAACTTTAAATAAATGTATATATTGAAGAAACTGAAGGAATTTCTATAAATTTCTGCAATTCAAATCAACACCTGACTAAAGAGGCAAAATGATCTATGGGATATGGGAAATCAATTAATTAAGCCCAACTTGGTCCCGACAAAAGTGTGCAAAAGTTATCACAAAGGGCTTGAAGCCGTGAACTCAATCAATTGCTAAATCCTTCTTTATTAATAAGTTCAACAATTTTCTTGTGACCACAAAATGCTGCAGAGCCTTTTTTTTTCGCTTCACAGTCCTTCAATTGGATTGGCTGTTTACATGACGCATGCAACTTGTGATTCTCCACCCTCCCTCTGTTGTTACCTTATTTTAAAGCAACTAATTAATTAATGTTAGGGATTTGATTATCCCCCACGCAACAAAGAAGGCAACCATCACATAGTGAATCACTTTCATGCAATACACACAAACAAATTATGGTAAATAAATGCGCACAAAAAAAAAAAAAAAATCACAATGGAAAGACATAAGATATATGTACTTCATCAATTTGCCTATGTTTATGGGTAAAATAAAATCTGATTTTCACTGTAGGACTCTAATAATAGAGTAAGAAGAATACAATGAAGAGAAAAAGAACCTTAAAAAAAATTATTTGATAAATCTCTTATCTTGTTTTTAGCTTTTTTCTCAATTCTAGCATTAGAAAATCTTAATTTTAATTTTTAACAATGTACAATATGTCTCAGAATATATATACCTAAAAACCTTAAGTGAAATTGGACTTTAAAACACAATTCAGAAAATTACCAAATCGGTAATTGTGGGAGCAGCTTTCCACAAACTTCTAGCGAGTATTGCAACTCTCTTCTTGCATAATAAAATTCCAAGACATGTCTCTTGGTATTTTTTTGCAAACCAGAGCTATCGTCCCACAGGCTTTCAGCGCGCTTCTCGTGAAGTGACGAATCAATAGTATTACTAAGCCTTCTTTGCGTTTTTATAAACCAATGTAAACCTAAACGAGCAGATATCTTCGCTTCACTCATTTTGCTACACTCTACTCACTATGTTCAAGTGTGTGTTTCCATTTTCAATACTTGATTATAATGAATATAAAGTAGAACTCTAACAATTATAGGGCTACATACTGCTTAAGATCAATTTAATGGGTTACAAAAGAGACTTATCACAAAGTACGCACAAATAAAAATAAAAATATTTTCTAACAAAAGAAAAGTACACTTCAAATAAGCATTCTTAATTTCCTCTCAGATTTCTCTCTACTCTTTGCTATCTTTCATTTTTCAAATGCCTTTCACCTTCACCTATTTATAGGCAATTGTGATAGCAAAAGAAGAAGACTGTAAGCCTCAAGTTAGCACCGAAGTTGTTGTCTTAATGCTGTTGAATCTTGAGAAGGAGCTTGGTCACCTATTATGACAAAGTCATTGACTTTGCAAAAGAGACCATGGCTTTTTTGCCACGCGCTTCCTCGGCCGGCTGCACATGGAATGATTCACCCACTTGGATTTCTCTATTTTGAGCCAAAATTCAACATAAATAAAGTATGGGTTACGACTAATCCGGAAGATTGACTTCCATTAATCCATTGCTTTTGAATGATCTGGAATATTGATTTCCATTGGTCCTCTCACTACAACAAAATATGTATTTAATGGTAATTATAATTGTTACTACAAATTTCTTCTAATGACATTTTTTAATTAATGACAATTTCAAGAAACGTAAAAGATGTTTATGCCATTTTAAGTGTTAGTGGCACTTAAAAGGTGTCTTCCTAGCAAGATGACTCGATTTGTTTTATGATACTTTAAATACTAAAATATACATTATCTTCAACACTTTCAAATGTCATCAAATATATTTACTAGCTGCATTTTGAAATATCATTATATAAATTTTACTATCTTAAAATACTTTCATATGATCCTTAAATAGCACTTTGAGTGTCACAATTAAGTATTTTTGTCGTGCTAATAAATATCATTAGAATCTAATTATTATAAAAGAAATAACCTAATTATTATTTAAGCATTTTATTTTTATTTTTTAATTCAATTTTATTTTTTATTTCTATCTTTTATTTAATACCAAATGTATTTAAAATAAGTAAATTTTATAACTCTATTGAATTTATAAGTTTTTCGATGTAGGACACAAAAGGATAAACTTTGTGAATTAAAAAAAAAAAAAACAAGAGAATAGGATAGAAAGAAGGAAAAGAGAGTGTCACAATTGCTAAAAACAATAACATTCTCTAATGAAGTGCGATTAAATAATTAGATTTTAATTGAAATTTAATGACATTTTTTTAGAAGTACCATAACTGTTGTACAATTAAGAGTGGCATTTTTTAACTAAATTATCATTAAATCATTATAATTTATTTGTTATTTAGTGACATTTCTTAAAAATGTCATTCTTAATAGGTAAATGATGACATTATCTTGTAAGTGTCATGCAATCATTGCAATTTATTTGTAATTTAATAATATTTCTTCAAAAATATTTGTCATGCCTCTAACCTCATAGTTCGGAACAAACGGAATAAGAATGTAAAAACTAAATAAAATAAATAAAATTCAATCTAAATTCTATTCACAATGAATTGCAATCATCAGTACATCCAAAATTATTACTCATTCCTATATAAAGTAATGTTTGAAGGCATCATTATTAATTAATTAATAACGTAATCTATTTTAATATCATTCCTAATGACCGCATCCAAGATCTCAAATTTGAAGAAAAGATAAAAAAAAGAGTGGAGAATCTTGAAACTCCAAATCTTCTCTCTCCCATTTCTCTCACCTCTAGAAAAATCATCACGATCCGACACAGTCATGTTGATCACGATGCCGAAAATACCAAGAATCTGCTATACTTGATCTCAACCCTCACTTTCTCTTTCTACTTTCTCCCTCCTCTCTCTCCTTCACTTTCTCTTCTCTCTTCTTTTCCCCCATCTGCCATGAACCAAAGAAAAGAAAAAAAAAAAAAAAAAGAAGAAGAAAGGGAAAAAAGAAAAAAACAAAAAATAAAAAAAAGAGTTTGGACTCCAAGCCTAACTCGAAGCCCAGTAACCACTCAAGACCAACTTCCGCCCAGAAAAATAAAATAAAATCTAGCAAACCGCTCTTTTTGTTTAGGATTCGAAAAACAGTTTCAAACACGCATTGAAAATCAATTTGGAATCCAAAGTCCAAACTTGCAGGTGCCAGGTTCCCACCGCTTCCTGGAAGTCTACATACGATAAAATTTTATAGCAGTACTATAAAATTAAAACACCGTTACAATTTCGTTGCAGGATCAGGTGAAAATTAATAACAGTTTCTAAATGCTTGACTTAGATTATAAAAATAATTAATTAAACAACGAGGGAATTGTTAGGGAAAAAATATTAACTTCAGCTTCTTGTATCCATATATTATATATACACCATGCATCACCTGTGTTACGTATTCAGGCCCACTGCCGCTGGTAAAAAATATTTCGGCAAAGAGTCATGGGTGTGGGAAACAATCCATGCTTTGTTCTCCGAGAGTTTATGGTATATTCCAACATGAAATTGCCTGAGAATCCTCAATCTGTGGCTGCTGAGAGTGCCAAAGAGTGTGAATCTGCCTGGTTGAATAACTGTTCTTGCACTGCGCATGCTTATGAAGGCAGTGCGTCCAATTTGGAGTGGAAGGCTCTTAAATTTGAAACAACTCTCGGAGAACGATGGTTATGGAAAAATTCTTAATCTAAGGCTAGCCGCTTCTGAGTTTAGAAAGGCTACAAATAACAAATGGACCGCAATAGGTGCTGCTGTGGGCTTTGTTGGAGGAGCATTACTCTTTGTTGCTTCCGCTTTTGTTATTAGCAGCTGGATGCGTCGAAGAAGACTAGTCCATGGAATAACAAAATCAGTAGAGGGTTCATTGGTTGCATTTGTAAGTTTATAATTAAATTAATACATAATATTTAATTAAATATACAGAATCTTTATCTTTATAATATTTACATAATTTTTTTGGTAAATATAATATTTACATATTTTGCCTACTTACATAATATAATTAAGAACACATACCTTGAGCTATTGTTTTAAAAAATCTGAATGCGTAAGTTATCTCAAAATTATTGTTTTTGAATCTTCTTATTCAACAAAATAAAACCCTTCTGGAAACTAAAGTTTCTCCCTCTTATCCTATAAACCTTAATGTGTTATAATTTTAATGTGTATGAATTGATGGAATTCATTCACTATTTATAAGGAGAGAGAGGATCCAATTTTTTAATTAGTCATTTAATCTCTACCGTCCATCAAAGTAGGATATGATTAAGAAATTAACTCACAATCTTTTGCCAATAATAACTTTCTAAATAATTTCTTATCAAATTGGAATTTTTATGTGGACCACTTTAATTAGGACACTAATTATAGGAATTAAATATTAATTAATTCTAATGGTCTTTCACTTGGTTCGTATAATAATCCTACAGTCATAATTTGATATAAGAAACATAACGCGCACAATAACATTAGAAAAGTCATCTTAATGGCTTGCCTTAATTAAATAAAACATTAATGAGAGTCATGGCGGTTCCATACTAATTCAAGAGCATGGTTCATTCCATATACTACACCATCAACAATTTATTTAATAAGGTCTATAAAGTGAGCTATTGTTAATGGTCCCATAATATCTTTATAAAAATTATTTCTGTCACATTAAACAAATCACATGCATGTAAAACAAATATTGTAAGACAGAAATTTATAAATTCAAAAGGTCTTTAATAGATATCAAAAATTATAATGTCAAATAAACAAGCACTAAGCAATCCACAAATTAATTAATTTATTTGATACTCTCAAGATTCATCTTTTCAGCATGCTGCATAATTGTCTTTGGAGATAGCTCTTTCATAAGTAGATTTGCTATGTTAACACTCGTACTAATGTGTTCAATTGATATTTGTTATCTCTAAACTTCTTTAACAGATAGGTATTTTAACTTAATGTGCTTGGCCACCTTAGCATACCTATCATTCTTCAAAAAGAAAATTGCTATAACATTATTACAGTAAATTTTCAGGGCTTAGAAATAGTATCCATAACTTCTAACCCTGAAATAAAATTTTACAGCTATAATCAATGATTTATAGTCTCAAAATAAGTAACAAACTCAGCTTCCATAGTGGATATTAAAGTAATAACTCTTAGCACTCTTCCATGAAACAACCTTTCTCGCATAATGAAAAGTGCTCTTTCAGCAATTAACACATCCTCCAAAATATGAGTTTGAATATCCAATCTCCTCAAGGTGATTGGCCTTCCTAAATGTGAGCATGTAATTATTTATGTCCTGCAAATATCTTAAAACTTTATTTGCAGTTTTCCAAATGATCAAATCCCAGTTTTCTTTGGTATATATATAACATCCCGATAATAATATTAATGTCTAGCTTGATGCAAATCTATATATACATTAAACTCATATGATTAGAAGTATAAGAAATATCTTTCATACTGTTATATGTTCCAATTCATTTTGGGACATTAACTTAAGCTGAACTTATCCTCCTTTTGAATTAGAACAACAGTAGAGCCATAATTATGCATATTATTCATTCAAAAACTTCACTAATATAGGCTTTATGAGAAAACCTTAACAATTTACATGATCTATCTCAGAATATTTCTATTCCTATCACAAAGGATGCCTTTCGTATATGCTTCATTTCAAAGTCTTTCAAAAGAAAATCTTTAGTTTTCGTAGTAAACCAAGGTCACTGTTAGCTATAAGTAGGTCATCAACATATAATACTAAAAACAGAAATTTGCTTCCACTGGTCTTCAGGTATATACACTGATCAACAACGTTTTCCTTAAACCTAAATGAAGTAATAATATCATGAAACATAAGATACCATTGTTGGGAAGCTTGTTTAAGTCCATATATTAACTTCTTTAACAAACAAACCATATTTTTCTTTCTTTTTTTTATGAAGCCTTCTAGTTGTGTCATATAGACTTCTTTTTTTAAACTCCCATTTAAGAAAACCGTCTTTACATCCATCTAGTGTAGCTCTAGATCAAACTGAGTTACTGGTGCTAAAATGATTCTTAAAGAGTCCTTCTTTGATATAGGAGATGAGGTCTCATTATAATCAATGCCTTAACGTTGATTAAAACCTTTGGCTACATGTCTAGCTTTATGTCGTTTGATATTAACCTTTGAATCGTGTTTGGTTTTAAGAACCCATTTACGCCCGATTTTTTATGTTCTGCAGGCAATTCGACCCAAACCTTATTGGAGTCTATAAATTTTATTTCATCATTCATGACATTAATCCATTTAGTAGAATCATTACTATTAATGGCTTCTAAATATGTAACCAGATCATTAATATCCCCCATATTATACTCATATTCTTGTAAATATACCATATAGTCATCCAAAATAGCAAGTCTCCTATTTCTAGGAGATTTTCTTAATGCTACTTCTTGTGGCACATCTATAATAGGGTCAGTGGTTATAATCTCATTATGAGAATCATCAGGTTACTGATCATTTATTTGTCGTTCATGATTGTTAATTGTATCAACATCATTAGGAACAATGGGACTGTTATAAATCAGAGGTAAGGTAAATTGTACCCTGATTTCTTGAATGATTACATCCCTAATTTTACCACTTCCACTAATTTCGCCATTCTCAATGAATCTGGTATTTTTAGTTTTAACAATTTTTGTACTATAGTTAGGACAATAAAATTTATATCCTTTTGATTTTTTTAGACATCCAATAAAAAAATAAGTAATTGTTCTTGGATCCAATTTCTTTTTATGTTGATTATAAATTCTTACTTTTGTTGGGCAACCCTAACCATGCAAATGACTTAAACTGGGTTTCTATCCTTTCCCCCAGTTCAAAAGGTGTCCTTAGAATTGCCTTACTGGGAACCCTATTTAAGACATACACATTAGTTTTAAGAGCATGCATCCACAAGGATATAAGTAATCTTGTATTACTTATCATACTTCTAACCATATCCATAATAGTACGATTGCGCCTTTCAACTACACCATTTTACCAAGGTTCACCTAACATTGTGTATTGTGCTCAAATACCTAAACGTTAAAGGAGTTTAGCGAAAGGTTCACTTATGCCTTTATATATTATTTCTAGAAGTTAGAAACTTCTTATTGCTTATTTCTTCATATGTTTGGTCTGTTTACCTTTAATACAATCCACACACACATCAAAATAAGCCCAATCCAGATTTGAGATAATTCCTTCGTTTATTATTCTCTCCATTCTTTTTTTAGATATGCAACCTAATCTTTTATGCCACAAGTAAGATGAATGCTCATCAAATGACTCACGTTTATTTCTAACATTATTATGCAGAGTAAGAAAGGATTTAGAGAAAAAGGTTCAAGGTTAATTTGATATAATCCATTTACCAAAATTCTAGATATATTAAGGTAAGAGATCTTAAATAAACTCGAAGAAAAAAAAATTTTTGCATTGAGTTTAAAACATGAGTACTTGAATAATAATCAATCCACTAAGTATTAGAAGGAATATCAATTAGGTTTGGTTCGAAACATCCTAAAGCTATAAGCTTACCCCTATTTTCAAACCATACCTTATATTTTAGGCAATCTTTTTGAAAGTGTCCACTTTATTTCCAAAGTGGCACTTATCGTTTTTATTTTCCTTTTTGGGGTAGATTGATAAGATCCATTCAACTTGGATTGGCACGCTTGATGCCTTTCCCAGCTTTATTCTTTCTAGCTTATTCTTTCACCATTAAATGCGTGCATAAGTTTTATTTGTTATTGGACCAACATACTAAGGAGCTTATTTACATTCTATTTATTCTTAATAGTGTAGTAATTGAATTGAAAATGTCCATATTCTATAAGTAAAGAATTCAGGACAAAGTGGACAAGAAAAAACTAATCCACAATCATGGCTAAAGTCTTTAATTTTGCCGTCCGATTGGTCATCTCAGTAATGTGTTCATTCATGGTACGAGTACCATGAAAACGTATAGTGTTAAGTTCAGCCATAAATTTTCTAGCGAGTGATTTATGAGTACATTGAAAATATTTTTCAAAATTATTAAGATCTTCCTTAGTATTCTACATTTCAAGGAGATATGATTTAACAATTACAGTAATAGTCATGCACAAAACATTAGGCTTAACTTATTAGGTCTAGACCATGCCATATGAGTGGCGTTCTCAGCTTCACTGCTTTTATTAATAACAACAGCAGGTTCATTGATGAGAAGACACAAATCAAGGTCAGGAACTCCCAAATTAAACTCGACTTGTTCATGCCACTAAAAAAAAAAAAAAAAAAAAATTAGTATTAAAAAATCTAAGGATGTTTGAGTCTTGGGAATGAAGTAAAAAAGGATTTGGAACTGCAATATTATTACATATGCTCACATATCTATTTCATTTATAACAAGACATAAATAACAATTATGCAAAAAAACAAAAATTGTTGATATTTAAGAATATTTAATTGGGTGATACATTATTTCAAATATATATATATATATATATATGGCATCTGTGGATGTCCATAATTTTTTTCTAGTAAAATAATTTATCATCCCATAATAATTATTTAATTAATATAATTGGACCTGTGGGTAACCAAATTATATAACTGAATACACAATAATTAAAATATTAACAATTCAACATTCACTACTATTTTTGGGCCTGTCGACAACCAAAATATAAATACATGAATAAAATTTTAATAATATAATATTTATAACAATAGATTAAAAAACGCTGTGATGAATATTTAATCTAATCATAATATGAATATTAGAATTAAGTATAACCATAAATTTAATATTCAAAATAACTGATATGAGCACTGTGGTGAACACCAAACTATTTATAACGTGAATATTAAATAAATATATATATTAATCATCCAATATTTACTACCTTATTTGGGCCTGTGGGCAACCAAAACATACATGGTATGATTAAAATTTTAATAATCTAATATTCATAACTATAGATTAAAAGACATTATGGTGAATATTTAATCTAATCATAATATATATTTAATTTAATCATATTATGAATAATAGAATTAAATATAATCATAAATTTAATATTCACAATAATCGAGGAGCACAGTGGTGAACACCAAACCATTTATAATGTGAATATTAGAATCAATAATAATGGCTAAAATAATTAATTTACTTAATTTAATCATTAAACATTAAAAGAATATTATTATTATTTTTTCTCAAGTTTTCCCAAAATACAAATAAAGGAAAACAAAATAAAAAAATAATAACAAAACTTAAATGCATTTTTTTATTTAGAATTTAGAAGGCATACCATTAATCATTAAATATATATATATATATATATATATTTAATAGGCAACCTAGTTAAAACCTTTCAAGAACTTGAGGGTTCAACATGTCCACATAAAGAATTGTTAAACATTTAATATATATATATATATATATATACATTTTATAACTCAGTAATGTTAAAATGTAAGTCGTTTGTCATCCTTAAAAGATTAATTAAATTCATTAAATTCCCTAATTTCTTGTTAGCAATTAAGTCACAGCCTTCACAATATAAACATATACTTTCAGTTGATTATCCAAGAATCCTAATTGGAAAAATCAACTTAAAATAAACAATCGTAACTTAATACAAGCCTTGTGATTTAAATCCTTAATCATGCTGTTCGCATTCAAACTATTTTATTGAACGCAATAATATAAGAATGTGAATACAAATTCAATATCTTATCTTGAGCAAGTTTTTAAAGAATTTTAATAAGAATAGAAAACCAAAATCCATGCAATATATATATATATATATGGGAATAAGCTTCTCTTAATTTTCTCAAATACATATATAATTAAATATGCAACAAAATTCAATTAGCGACAATATCATAATGGAATATCATGAGATTACAAACTTGAGTTCTGATACCATATGTAAATTTATAATTAAATTAACACATAATATTTAATTAAATATACAGGACTTCATGATATTCACATATTTTGCCTACTTACATAATATAATTAAGAACACATACCTTGAGCCATTACTTTAAAAAATTTGAATGCAGAAACTATCTCAAAATTATTATTCTTGAATCTTTTCCTTCAACAAAATAAAACCCTTTCGAAAATTAATGTTTCTTTCTCTTGCCCTATAAACCATAATGTATTATAATTTTAATGCGTATGAATTGATGGAATTCATTCACTATTTATAGGGAGAGAGAGGACCCAATTTTTAAATTAGTCATTTAATCTCTACCATCCATTAAAGTAGGATATGATTAAGAAATTAACTCACAATCTTTTGCCAGTAATAACTTAACTCACAATCTTTTACCAATAATAACTTTCTAAATAATTTCTTATCAAATTTAAATTATTATATGATACCACTTTAATTAGAACACTAATTATGGAAATTAAATATTAATTAATTCCAACAGCATTTGCATACAAAGATTTGCAAATTGCAACTAAAAATTTCTTGAAAAAGTTAGGAGGAGGAGGAGGAGGAGGAGGAGGAGGTTTCGGTTATGTTTTTAAGGGAGTATTACTCGATTCAACTGCGATTGCTGCGAAGAAACCTGAAAGTATCAACCAAGGAGAGAACAATTCCGAACAGAAGTAAGCAACATTGGAAATATCCGACATGTCAATCTCATTCGGCTCCATGGATTCTGCTCTTAAGGTAAGAACAAGTTGTTAGTTTACGACTACATGCAGGAGGGCTCCTTGAATTCCCATCTTGTCCCTAAGAACAGGTCCGAGTTTTAAACTGGAAAATAAGGTACAAGGTTGCCCTTGGGATATCGAGGGGTTTGGCTTTTCTTCACGAGCAATGCAGAGATTGCATCATACACTGTGATATAAAACCCGAGAACATTCTACTGGATGCTGAGTTCTGTCCAAAAATAGCTAATTTTGGTCTAGCCAAGCTTTTTGGCCAACAATTCGGCAGAGTTGGGACGATGATGAGAGAGAAAATAGGCTATATTGCACTAGAGTGAATATGAGCTGTGGCTATAGTCAAAGTTGATGTTTATAGTTACGGAATGATATTTTTTGAATTCATTTTGGGAAGAAGAAATACTAAGCAATTTGAGGAAGGAAGATTTAGATTCTTCCCTAGCTGGGCAACAAGTGTAGTTATAGAAGGAGGTGATGTGCTTGATCTATTAGATGGTAGATTGGGAATTGGGAACGTAGATGTTGAAGAAGTGAGGAGAATATGCAGAGTTGCATGTTAGTGCTTCCTAGATGATGAAAATCAAAGGCCAACAATGGTCGGGTTGTTCAGACGCTCGTAGGGATTTGGGATTTGGAGCCTCCTGCAAATATTCCAAGATTTTTTCAAGCTTTTTCTTGATGACGAGGGCGACTAGGTTTCTCATTGCAGTCACTGGGTTTGACCTGCTGTCCAGAATGCACAGCTTTGGAGCATTCCTTCATGAGCCAATAAACAAGTATGTGCTTTAATAACTAAATTTTAGTTTTATATGTGGAACGCTTAAACCATGAAGCTATTTTTTCTTTATTCGATTTGTAACCAATGTAACCACTATTGAACCTGTATTATGCACAATAAAGTAATTAAATTTAATAAATTTTTATTACTTTATTAATAAAATTAAATGAATAATTATATAATGTTTATAAAATTATTATAATTATCAATTTCATTAAACTAAAATGATGTTAAAGGAATTGTTAATTTTAAAATATCTTAACTTCCTCAAGCAATTTTAAATAGGTTAATAGTTTAATATATTTACTTAACAATATCTTAATATATTTACAATGTTATAAGATCGGTAGAGATGACAATAAATAATTATAATCTAATACATATATTAATAAAAAAAAAAGAAAATATTGCAGTTCCTCTATTAAAAAATAAAAATTAATAAGAAATGATTGTGTTGTTTTACGGGCACTGTATATAATATGTATAGATTTCTCTAATCAAAATACATGACTCTCAAAATAATATATAAAAGGTTGAATGTAATGGGAGAACAAAGTCTCCTGGCCTGGCGGCCTTTGGGCTCGCTGTCAAGTATGGTCTTATCAAAACCTGCAATAGAAGAGTCTGTAAGGATATGAGGACCCCACACAGATGTGTGCACAAATGACAACAAAATGATTTTGTTATATCGAGTGTGTTGGAGGTTGTATAAAATTGTAAAAATTTATATCTTATGTTTTGTGTAATGAGTGGAGAATTTAAATTTTATCGTCTCGTAATTCATGATCATAGAAATTTGTAAAATTTTATATTATTTTATTTTAACTCCAAACAAAGTCGATATCATGATATTAACATGAAATATTATGGATTTTATGTAATGATATTATTGGCACATAAGTAAGATATTTAAAATTATCATGTTTATGGTGTAATATCCTAGGTAAGATAAGTCAAACAAAATGAGGTGAAAACAAAATATAGAAAATTTGAAAGTTTTAAGAAAATAGTTCTTAAATATTTCAACAAAGAAACTGTTCAAAAAAATAACTGATAATTTTTCAATTTATTAAAACAGCAAGTTAAATAAGTGTAAAATAAATATCAATAATCTTTTAAAAATATAGTAAAATTATTGTTAATAAATTATACATATATATGAAAACAATAATAATTAGTGAACTTATCTATTTTATATATTAAATATATAATACTAGTAATTGATTTTTAGGATAATTTCATATTATTCCGAGCTCATATTACATTAACATTTATTTCAAGAATTTATTCAACCACACTCACTGTTGATTTGAGAAAACTAAATAAAAATAAAAAAATAAAAAATACTATTAATATTTTAACAGGATGCCAAAATCATTGTAAAAAAACAAAAACAAAAACTATGATTGTAAAAATTTAAAATATTTATGGTATATAAGGAAATTAAAATATTTAAATATATAATTAAATGTATAAGATTAAACCATCCTCCGGAACATAGTAAGGGAAAACAAAGTTCTAACTTATTTCTTATATTTATTTTTTTGATACTTGAATAATTGAATTTAGTCATGGAAACAATTCAAGTTTTGAATTTGTAAGTTAAGGTAAAATTCAAAATTTCAACTAATCAATTATGACACATTATTCATAGAATATCTAATTCGAAATTATGTAAAATTAAGTTTAAAGAAATAATTCAAATTTTTAATGAGTAAAATTATGACACGTCGTTGTAAATATAATATCTAATTGAAAATTATAAGAATATAAATTAAGAGTTTCAAATACTGTGATCAAATAACGTAAGATTAAATTGAGTTTTAGGTTTTATTTACTTTATTACCATCTCTAATAAAAAAGTATTTTTGTTGGTCGATCATTAATTATAAACCTGTCTGGCATATTAACTTTTAACAAAATTTTAAGTTTTGCTTGGTTTTTTTAATTTTAATTTTATTTTTTTTGTATTAGGTAAAAATCGATCATGACATTTATACGGATGACTGGTAGAGAGACTAACGAGTTTTCTATCACAATTGGTCTACACCAAGGCTCAGCGCTAAATCCGTACTTGTTTACTCTAGTTATGAATGAAATTACAAGATATAACGAGTTTTCTATCACAATTGGTCTACACCAAGGCTCAATGCTAAGTCCGTACTTGTTTGCTCTAGTTATGAATGAGATTACAAGATATATTCAGGATGAAGTACCGTGGTGTATGCTATTTGCAGATGATATTGTTTTAGTAGATGAGATGAGAGAATGAGTGAATACTAAGTTAGAATTGTGGCGAGAAACGTTAGAGACAAAAGGGTTTACGCTAAGCCGATACAAAACGGAACATATGGAATGCAAGTTTAGTCAAAGTAGGGTAACTGGTAGCATAGAAGTAAGTTTAGGCATACAATAGATTGTACATAAAATTTTAGGTACCTTAGATCTATGGTGCAACAAAATGGAGGGATTGATATTGATGTAAGTCATAGGATTCATGTCGAGTGGACCAAATAGAGGAGTGTTTCGGTGGCCTTGTGCAATCGAAAAGTCCTTCTCAAGGTGAAAGGAAAGTATTATAAGATGGCGGTAAGACTAGCATTACTATATAGATCAGAGTGTTGGGCAGTGAAACATAATTATGTTTAGAAGATGGCAGTTGTGGAGATGAGAATGCTAAAATGGATGTGCGGGATTACAAGGAGAGATAGGATTAGGAACGAGGAGATTAGGGGCAAAGTAGGAATATCATCGATTGAAGATAAAATGAGAGAAAATCGATTAAGATGGTTCGGCCATGTTAGAGACAAAAGGGTTTACGCTAAGCCGATGCAAAACGGAATATATGGAATGCAAGTTTAGTCAAAGTAGGGTAACTGATAGCATAGAAGTAAGTTTAGGCACACAAAAGATTGGACAGAAAACTTTAGGTACCTTAGATCTATGGTGCAACAAGATGGAGGGATTGATATTGATGTAAGTCATAGGATTCATGTCGAGTGGACCAAAGGGAGGAGTGCTTCGGGGGTCTTGTGCAATCAAAAAATCCTTCTCAAGGTGAAAGGAAAGTATTATAAGGTGACGGTAAGATCAGCATTACTATATGGATCAGAGTGTTGGGCAGTAAAGTATAATCATGTTCAAAAGACGGCAGTTGCGGAGATGAGAATACTAAGATGGATGTGCAGGATTACAATGAGAGATAGGATTAGGAACGAGGAGATTAGGGGCAAAGTAGGGATATCACCGATTGAAGATAAAATGAGAGAAAATCGATTAAAATGGTTCGACCATGTTAGAAGGCGTCCAACGGAGGCACCTGTTAGAAGGTGTAAAAGTATGGAGATTGCTAGAAGTAGGAAAGGAAGAGGAAGACCCAAGAGAAGTTGGAAAGAACTATTAAACATGACCTTACTTACTTAGATCTAACGAAGGACGTGACCCTAAACAGATTTGATTGGCGTTGTCAAATCCATATAGCCGACCCCACCTAGTAAGAAAAAGGTTTGGTTTGGTTTGGTTTGGTTTTATTTGGTAAAAATTGATATTTTATGTAATGCATCAAAAATTATCACATATATATACTAAGGTTAAAAAATTAAAATTTACCCTAACTTTTAATAAAATATGAAAAAAAATTACGTTTGTAACTTTTAGTATAAAATATAAAAAATAAAAAATTAACGTGTGAGATGAGCGGTGTATCTTTAAAAAATTAATCCCTTGCTGATTGATTTTATTTTGAAATCAACAAATTGCCATTTTTCGATATAATTCATTCTATTACACAAAGAGGTCACATGAAACCTTAGGCGGTGTTGGTTGGTTGGTCTAGGTATCGATCGGGGTGTTTAGATCGTAAAATACATATATATATATATATATATAATTGATGTAAAAATAATATTTAACGAAATTTGATTAGAAAATTTTGATTATTATTTTTAACTTTGGTTATAGTTTAATAAATTAAACATCCCCTTTCATAAATGAATACAGCTTAGCTCTCACCATTCTCGGCCGTGTGAAACCCACTTAAAGACCTCTCTTCTCGTGAAAATGACCTGTTCATATCACGTGTCAATTGACGTGCGGTACCAGTCATTCAGGGATGAATTGGTAATTCTATTCTTGAGTGGAGGAGCTGCACTAAAAAATATTATTTTCAAAATTATAACATATAAATTTTAAATTAATTAGTATAGAAATTAAAATTACTTGATAAAGGTTTAAATCTATAATTAATTTTTAAATTGATATAAAAAGATTGATTAAACTTGAAATCAGTTTCAAAATAATAATACTCTATTTGGAACGGTATATTTGATATGATTTAATTTCATTTGATGAAAATTCTCATTAATTCTTAGATTTGTAATCAATATAAGATATTATAAATTTCATTTCATTTCATTTTATACTTAAATTTTGTAATTTTTATACCATTTGAAATTCAACCTAAAATAAAATAGAATTTGAAGGGAATTTATTTTTTTTGTTAAAAGTGGATAAATTTATCCTTATATATCATGTTTATGCTATTTTCTTTTTTTTTTTTTCATTAGTATTTAGTTAAATTTTTCCTTTTGAGTTAAACTAGTTTGAAAAAAATGATTTTCATAAAAATGGATAAATAATAGTATATTTTTATTAATTTTTATGAAAGGAAGAAATATTTTTTTAAAAAAAACTTAAAACATAATTTATAGACATAAATTTACATCTATTTTTCTTAATATTGTCTTTTGTACAATAACGTATTGGTTTTCAGATATATAAATTTAGTTAAATTTAACGCATTTTATTAGAATATTAGTTTTTAAAAATATAAATTTCAATAAATTTAACAAATTTTATTAAATTTATACTCCAGCGTTTAGAATTTGTTGAATTGATTTTTGAGCACTAACGGCGCGTTTCGTTGCCCCAAATGGGGTGTTAGAATAAAACAAAACAAGTAGAATATATTGGCCAATCAGCTAGGAGCTGCGTAGGTCTGATCAACTAATAGAGATAGTCAGATGTCACTCTTCGGTTTGAAACTTCAAAAGTCTTTCCTTGACTTTACATCAAGGATAAGATATTAAAGCTATGGCCAACTTTAATTCTAAAGTCTGTCAAAAGGCCAAGTTGCCCAGCACACTAGAGCTTCAGTAAGCATATATTTAAGAGGAAACCATAAGTTAGTGGGTCTGAAATTCAGAAGATTTTTAGGTTTGATTCCTTCCCTGACTAACTTAAAATGTTAAAATTTTTGGATTAAAATGGTGGTAAGTATAAATTTTTGGATCAAAATATTTTATTTTATAATTTGACTCCCTAAAATTTAAATACTTTTTTATATAATTAAAAATTTTTATTATCGGATCAATTTTATTATTAATATTTAATTTATTTTATTTTATCACTTATATAAAACTTATTTTTTGATCGTTAAAGCTTTTGTTGACCAAATATAATTTAGTCGTTGGTTGGTTAGGAAAGATTAGTCACAGAAGGTATTGACAACTAAAAGTATATTTAATCCGTAAAAGTACAATTCTTATTGATCAAATTTTGGTCACTAAAAAGTAATTTTTTGAAATTTAAAATGCAATAATTATTTTTTTCGAAATTCAAAATTCAATTTTGAAGTTCAATATGACTCCTCTTAGTAGTTGATGTGCTAGTCAGGGTCACTTCAAAAAATTAATTTTTTATACATAGGGACTTGTTTTCTCATTCCTTAGATATTGTAAACAAAATATGTTTATTGGAATGAAATAAGAAAGGGTATAGGGATAGAAACACTATTAGGTGATTTTTTTTTTTTAACTGATAATCTTTATATTTAAAGGTAGATAGGTTTATATTTAAAGGTAGATATTTATTAGGATTAAGAAACTATTGACAATATTCTAAGCATAATCTTCATATTTCCTCTTAAATATAGTTTGAAACTTTTTCTCTTTTATGGCTATAATAATCGTCTCTTTGGCTCTCCAACTTCAACTAATGACTGAAAATACTATTTTACTGCCCAGTGCACTCCATGCCATTTTCCAAAATTAAGTGTAGGCGTTAACAATGTCCCCTCATTTATTCTGGTTAAGACTTTGTTTGAATAAATGAAATTCACTTGTTTCAAATAGCGTCACTCTTTCAATACATAAACCTTTAACCTGGATGTATAGATATTTTTGAAAGTAAAGTACAAAAATTACCCTTACATTTTACCCTTGATATCACTTTAGTCTCACATGTTTCAATTTAATAAAATATATCTCTACACTTTCAGTTAAGTATCAATTCGGTCATTTCGTTAGTTGACTGTTAAAAACAACCGCTAGACTAATGATAAAACGGTAATTTTATTTATAATTTACGCTCAATGTCACTTTAGTACATCACGTTTTCAATTATAACAATCGAATCCCTATACTTTCGGTGTATATTTGAAATATATTTTATTAAATTATTTTTAATAAATAATATAATCTGAAATATATTTTATTAAATTATATAATATATTTTAATTTGAAATATATCTTGTTAAATTATTTTTAATCAATAATATATTTAAATTATATTTGATATATTATATTTTTTTGAATTAAATTATTTTTCATAAATAATATGATTAAATTAGTAATATAATTAAAATAAAATTTAATTTAGTTTAATTAATATGAAATATATTTTATTAAATTTGATTAATTTTCTTAAAATTAATAAATAAAAAATTTTATTAAATGGTGATTTGATGATTTCACTAATAATTATTACAATTAATAGAATAGAATTAAAAGAGTCACATATATAAATGTATACTTTCTAATTAAATATATATACAAAATTAAATATAAAGAGAAAACTGCAGAGAGTATATAGTTTTGTGTGTGTATATATAGAGTATACAAAATTATATATAGAGAGTATACAAAATGTATACTCTTGAATCGATATTTTCTAAATTTTCTTTCTTTGCAGTTTTATGTGTATATTGCTCAATGCTTAAATTTTATTAATGTACATTTTAAATCTTATTTTTACTTATCTGTTTGAAAAAATGATCTATGAGTGTTGCATGACGCGCGATGAGTGCATTTCATATTATGGGTGAGTAAGAAAAAAAATTAGTTTTTTTTGGAGGGAAGAGAAAAGACTATGCTATGACTACTAGAGTTTTTTTTTTCTTTTTCTTAAATTTGACATATTCTCTCTTTATGATTTGAAAGATAATAAAAATATAATTAAGAGAATAATTTAATTTATTTAAAAAAAAAAGTTAGTGGCCAAAAATTACTCTCCTTCCACCCCAAAAAAGAAGAAGTTAATGCTAACAAAAAATCGGTGCTTGACAACTTGGAACATCTTGGCCCGGGGATAAAATTCCGACGAATTGAAAAGTATTTAATAAAAGAAGTTTGAAAATTTTCGCATTTAGTCATATAAATACTAACTCAACAAAAGAAAATCAAGACAAATTTGCGCTTCTTAAATTATTGTTAGGCTTTTCATTCTAATATGATAATTTTTTTTATTAAAATAATAATTTTAGTTTTATATTTTAAAAACTAAACTAAGGTGTTCGAGAATATAGAATTGATAGTTTTAAAATCAAAGTAGAACATATTCTAAACTAGAATTGAGGCTTATTGAGCTTGCTGTGTTGGAGATAGCTCATCTGATACACTAGATGGGTTAGCTAGATTTGTTGGATGGTTGGCAATATATGTTGGACGGGTTAGAAGGGCTACAATGGATAAATACATTGTAGGACTACAGTGCAAAAATAAAGGATTAAGATGCATATTATTAAATTATTGAGAGATTTGTACTATTAAATAATATGAACTATTAAATAATCATTAAATCTTTTGGAGAAAATACGTTGAATCAAAACTATTAAATTATTTGAAACAAATTAATATCGCATCTCAACCTTTCATTTTTACATTGCAGCTCTTACAATACATTTACCCACTGCAACTCCTAAAACCCTATGTTAGATGGGCCATTGAATAAGTTATTGGATACATCCTGAAAATGTATGTATTCTGAAGTTGATGAAAATTTAATTTTAACAAAAGAAAAGAGCTCATTAGATACTCGTTGAAAATTCTTGACCCAAAATTTTTCACTCATATTAGTGGAGGATTTTCATCATTAATTCTTATATTTCAATCTCTTTATTTATTTATTTTTTTCACCTAAGATTCTTTATTTGGTTCAAGTAATCATGCTAATAAAGTTTAAAATTTAATATATATAGTAGAAGGGTAAGAGATCGATCTTCATTGCCATGGAAGTTTGCATACATTTATTGGTGAAAACTCTAAATTGGAATTAGCTTCCATTATTGGAAGAGACTTGGACTTTTGGTCAACTTGTCATAATTAAATTTATTACTTCATTTCCATCTTTATCTTCATCTTTATTGCAAATAACTAATTAGGTTGGAAAAGCCTAACATGTATGGTCAATATATATTAATATGTAATTAATAACTTGAAAGCAAATCATCACCAACTTGAGCAGTATTTATGGTTACCGTTACTTCCATGAAGATGGCTAATGACTAATTAAGTCGTTCTATGAAATTTTTGATTGGCCTAAATTTTTAAAATATATATAAAAAATCGTGTTGAACCAACTATGGAGCAATATCTAATCCATGTTTGGTTAACTACGTACACAAATGCAAATCTCCACCTTTAGATCCATTGCTCACTAGTCGATTCATATGATATAAAATTTGTAACGTAGCTATCTATATATTAATTAGGAGCCAACTGGTTGAAATTTATAACGTAGTTATCTAAAGTGACACTGATTATAAACTATATATAAAATTATCATTTTATCTTTAGTAGAACAGTTGTTTCTAACGGTCAACTAACAAAAAGATCAAATTGATATTTAACCGACAGTGTAAGGATTTAACTGTTACAATTGAAACGTATAGGACTAAAATGATACCGAAAATAAACTGTAAAGGTAATTTTTGTACTTCACCCTTTATTTATTATTGTTATTATTATTATTATTATTATTGGCATAAACCGAGCGAAGGGGTTCATGAAGGAGGCGGCTTTTAGAGAGGTAAGAGTTTGGAATTTTGTGAGGATTTTCTCTGCGTAACATTAACAGGTAAATTCTCCTCCTCATCTAGCTGAAATTGCATTTTTCAATAACTACGGCTTCACCAAACCCCCAGATCTCAGATGTCCTCAGAAAGTATCCTCGGGCAATCTGAAGAAAACCTTTTTGCCCAAAAAATGGAGTTTTTCAAATTGAAAGGCTTTTTGCGCACAAAGGTTGCCAAATTTCTGACTACACAGCTGTCTATTCTGTATAGAAGCGTGGAAAACCAGATCATCTCTTATTTCAATCTCTGTTAAAATTTTGATTCAATCTATGGAAAAAAAAATATGGTTTGTCAATAACGCCACGATGTTGCACTTTGGCACGGCAGCTTTTTGCAGAATTTCAATATTGGGGCCATGTACAGAAGTTTGAAGATGAATCAAAAGCATTCCAAGAGAGCGCTTGACGGCATAAATAATATTTTTTCCCTAGATTGAATCAAATTTTTAACAGAGATTGAAAGAAGAGATGATTTCTCCATGCCCTATACAGAATAGATGGCTGTGTAGTCAGAATTTGGGCAACCTCTGTGCACAAAAAGCCTTTCAATTTGACAAACTCCATTTTTTAGTCAAAATGGTTTTCTTCACATCGCACGAGAGGACCGAGGATACTTTCTGACGACATCTGAGATCTGGGGTTTGATGAAGGCGTAGTTACTGAAAAATGCAATTTCAGCTAGATGAGGAGGAGAATTTACCTGTTAATGTTGCGCAGAGAAAATCCTCACAAAATTCCAAACTCTTACCTCTCTAAAAGCCGCCTCAACCCCTTTGCTCAGTTCACGCCAAAAAAAAAATAATAATAAGTAACAGGTAAAGTACAAAAATTATTCCTATAATTTACTCTCGGTATTACTTTAGTTTTATACGTTTCAATTACAATAGTCAAGTCCCTACACTTTCGATTAAATATTAATTTAATTATTCCGTTAATTGACCGTTAAAAACAACCGTTAGACTGACAATAAAATAGTAATTTCATATATATTTCACCTTTAGTATTACTTTAGATAACTACGTTACAAATTTCATGACAATTGGCCCCTAATTAATATATAGATAACTACATTACAAATTTCATATCATATGAATCAACTAGTGAACAATGAACCTAAAGGTGGAGATTTTCATTTATGTACGTAGTTAACCAAACATGGATTAGATATTGCTCTATGGTTAGTTCAACATGAGTTTTTATATATATTTTAAAATTTTAAGCCAATCAAAAATTTTCTAAAACGACTTAATTGGTCGTTAGCCATCTTCATGGAAGTAACAGTAACTCTAAACAGCGCTCAAGTTGGTAATGATTTGCTTTCAAGTTATTAATTACACATTATTATATATTGACCATACATGCTAGGCTTTTCCAACCTAATTAGTTGTCTGCAATAAAGATGAAGATGAAGATGGAAATGAAGCAATAAATTTAATTATGACAAGTTGACCAAAAGTCGAAGTCTCTTCCAATAATGGAAGCTAATTCCAATTTAGAGTTTTCACCAATAAATGCATGCAAACCTCCATGGCAATGAAGATCG
This sequence comes from Vitellaria paradoxa, assembly GCA_019916065.1. NCBI lineage: Eukaryota > Viridiplantae > Streptophyta > Magnoliopsida > Ericales > Sapotaceae > Vitellaria > Vitellaria paradoxa. The sequence goes on from CM034239.1 coordinate 41,197,825, forward strand.
ATCTCTTGCCCTCCTATTATATATATTAAATTTTAAACTGTATTAGCATGATTACTTGAACCAAATAAAGAATCTTAGGTGAAAAAATAAATAAATAAATAAATAAAGAGATTGAAATATAAGAATTAATGAAGAAAATCCCCCACTTAATATGAGTGAAAAATTTTGGGTCAAGAACTTTCAACGAGTATCCAATGAGCTCCTTTTTTTTAGTTAAAATTTTCATCAACTTCAGAATACATACATTTTTAGTGGGCATCCAACAACTTATTCAATGGCCCATCTAACATAGGGTTTTAAGAGTTGCAGTGGATAAATGTACTGTAGGGGCTGCAATGTAAAAATGAAAAATTGAGATGCGATATTGATTTATTTCAAATAATTTAATAATTCTGATTTAACTTATTTTCTTCAAATGATTTAATGATTATTTAATAGTTTTTTTTTATAGGTAAGGGGGGAACACCCCAGGGTGTCAAACCCGCACTACTACAAAAATGCATAAACATCACAACTTTTAAGCGTGATGTTTCACTTTTTATCTCAGTCACAAAAGCGTGATTGATCCAAGTGAGATTGTAAGTCACCTCTTTTTTATCACAGTTTACAACCGTGATCGAAAACTTACAACAATCACACACTAAAAGCGTGATCTTTATGGTAAAAACTGAGATGAAAAGAAATCTCGTGTGATCTTTTATGTATTTTGATCTCACTTTTTTTGAAAAATCGTGATCAAATATAAACAAATAATCACGCTGAAAAAATGGATTAATTTTAAAAATAATAAAAATCCACATGGCAACCTACTATCACGCCATCATAGCACCGTTTGCCACCTTATCATTTTAGCAACCTTATATATTTCATTTTTTTTGTTGCTGCTGAGAATCGAACCCCTGCCATTCATTTGGAAGTTGGTGTAGTTGACCGCTAGTCCAACCTATCATTTATATATACATTTTGCATATTAATATATATAAACAAATTTTTATCACCTTAGAGGTTACTAAAAGTAATAAAATTATATTATTTTAAGTTTTTACAATAATTTATTATAACTTTTGTCAACCAATTAGTAGTTAAAAGTTACATTTTTCCTGATCAATTGACCTGAAAAAATAATAAAAAATTTACTTTTATTTAATTATTTTAACTTTTTGCAACAACTTGAAATTGTAAGTAATATATAGAATAATGTGAATACTTAATAAATAATTTATAAATATCTATTATATTTAATTAAAAATAATCTCAAATCTTTTTCTTATTTTCCTTTACTCTTTGTGTATAGCATATATTTAATCATAACTCACTATTTATAATATATTTTTCTTCATTTTGTATTATATTTTTAAAAGTAATTAGGTCACGTTTAGTTTTAGTTCTAGAAAATTGTTGTTCAAAACAAAATTTTTGAAAATTATTTTAAAAATTGATTTGTAATACAAAAAATATTTTCAATGATTATATTCAAAAATTAGTTCTAAAAAAACAAAAAAATGAAAATTTTTATTATTTTTATTTGTAAATTTTTATCACTTCCAACAAAATATAAAATAATGTCACTTTTAATATAAATAATATTAAAGATACACTAAATATTTATTAGATACTAAATATTTAATATTCAACTTGTTATAAGTTATACAAATTATGAAAACTACTTCCATATATTTACTAAAAAAATAATAATTATATATTTAGCGTTATTTAAATTTGATTTGATAAATTTAGTTTTAACATTAATTTTAAATTTTTTTGTTTATTGATCTATGATTATTGTTTTTATATCATATTCAATTAATTAAAATTAATAAATATAAATAATATTAAAGATACATGAAATATTTATTAGATATTAAATATTTAATATTCACCTCGTTATAAGTTATACAAATTATGAAAACTACTTCCACATATTTACTGAAAAAAATAATAATCATATATTTAGTGTTATTTAAATTTGATTTGGTAAATTTAGTTTTAACATTAATTTAAAATTTTTTTGTTTATTGATCTATGATTATAGTTTTTATATCATATTCAATTAATTAAAATTAATACATAAATGTTACAATAAAGTTTACAAAATCTAATTTAAATCATATAAGATAATAAACAAAATTATTTCAGAGAGATATAAAGAAAAAAATAACAATATTATCTCTCATTCTTTTAATTATCTCATTTTTTTTAAGATATAATTTTACTCACTTTTTGATATCAGTTTTTTTTAGAGATGTTTTCACTGATCTTTTATCTCAGTTTTTTCTAGAGATAGTTTTCACTAATTTTTTATCTCAGTTTTTTGTTGAGATGGTTTCCACTGATCTTTTATCTCGTTTTAAATACAATCACGGTTTTAACAAAAATGAGATAAAAAGTATTAAAAGTAACTTTTTATCTCAATTTTTTAATTAGACTGAGATAAAAAGTTTAACTCACAAATCTTTATCACGCTTTTTCTAAAACTGTGATCTTTATGAATTTCTTAGTGTGATCTTTATCAATTATTGTAGTAGTGCCGGGTGGATGAGCAGGCAAATGGGGCCGGCTGCCACTCAGCCAAGAACAATGCATTATTAAATAATGGTTCATATTATTTAATAGTGTAGATCTCTCAATGATTTAATAATGTGCGTCTCAACCTTTTATTTTTGTACTGTGGCTTATAGTGCACTTATCAATTGTAGCTCTTGAAGGCCATCCAACATATACTGCCAACCATCCAACAAATTTAGCCAACCCATCTAGCACATCAAGTAAGCTTTCTCCAACACACCAAACTCAATAAGCCTCAATTCTAGTTTAGAATATGCTCTGCATCGATTTTAAAACTATCAATTTTATATTCTGGAACACCCTAGCTTAGTTCTAAAAATACAAAACTAAAATTATTATTTTAGTAAAAAATTATCATATTACAATGAAAAACCTAGCAATAATTTAAGAAGCGCAAATTTGTCTTGATTTTCTTTTGTTGAGTTAGCATTTGTATGACTAAATGTTGAAATTCTCAAACATCCTTTATCAAATACTTTTCAATTCATCAGAATTTATATTCCTGGGCCAAGATGTTCCAAGTTGTCAAGCACCGATTTTTTTTTTTTTTAAGCATTAACTTCTTCTTTTTTGGAGTGGGGGGAGAGTAATTTTTGGCCACTAACTTTTTATTTTTCTAAATAATTAAAATTATTCTCTTAATTACATTTTTATTAACTTTCAAATCATAAAGAGAGAATATGTCAAATTTAAAAAAAGAAAAGAAAAATTCTGGCAGTCATAGCATAGTCTTTTCTCTTCCCTCTAAAAAAAAATTAATTTTTTCTTACTCACCCATAATATGAAATGCACTCATCGCGCATCATGCAACACTTACGGATCACTTTTTCAAATAGATAAGTAAAAATAAAATTTAAAATGTATAAAATTTAAGCATTGGGCAATATACATATAAAACTGCAGAGCAAGAAAATTTAGAAAATATCGATTCAAGAGTATACATTTTGTATACTCTCTATATATAATTTTGTATACTCTATATATATATATATACACACACAAAACTATATACTCTCTGCAGTTTTCTCTCTATATTTAATTTTGTATATATATTTAATTCGAGAGTATACATTTATATATGTGACTTTTTTAATTTTATTCCATTAATTATAACAACTATTAGTGAAACTATCAAATTACTCTTTAATAAAATTTTTTATTTTATTAATTTTAAAAAAATTAACCAAATTTAATAAAATATATTTCATATTAGTTAAACTAAATTAAATATTATTTTAATTATATTATTAATTTAATCATATTATTTATGAAAATAATTTAATTCAAAAAATATAATATATCAAATATAATATAAATATATTATTGATCAAAAATAATTTAATAAGATATATTTCAAATTAAAATATATTATATAATTTAATAAAATATATTTCAGATTATATTATTTATTAAAAATAATTTAATAAAATATATTTCCAATATACATCGAAAGTACAGGGATCTGATTGTTATAATTGAAAACGTGAGAGACTAAACTAACACTGATAGTGAATTATAAATGAAATTACCATTTTATCCTCAGTTTAATGTTGTTTTTAATGGTCAACTAACGAAATGAACGAATTAATATTTGATCGAAAGTATAAGGCTTTGACTATTATAATTGAAATATGTGGGACTAAAGTTATATTAAGGGTAAACTGCAAGGGTGATTTTTATACTTTACCCTATTTTTTATTTCATGCTAAATTTCGAAATCCTTTTACTTTTGTAATATCACTAGACAAATTAAATCTAGAGCTTCTTCGACTTCTTCAAACCTAATGCAACACTCAAATGTTGTAGTTAGAGCTGCAAAGTTGATGCTATCGATTTTAATTTCATCTTTCGATGCCCCTCAGGAAAGACAAGTAGCTTTTGCTTGAGCTTGGTTTCATGAATAACTTTCCTAAAGGCGTCCCATTCCCCTAATTTGGACTAAAGTAACCTTGTCCTTAAATGTCCCAGCCCCAAACTTGACACATTGGTATGAATACAATATGGGCTATAAAAGATAACAAAGAACAAAATTTAGTTGAGGATGAAAATTTAGTTCTTTACCATTTTCTATTATAGATCATTGATCAGTTAATCAAACAAACAATCTCACAATAGAAAAAATAAAAAAATTAAACACTATGATATATGTGAGGGACTCTGTCTGTAGGAGAGTAAAACAATAGATAAAGTAGAGAAGTAATACCTTTTATCCACATCGCTTGGGTAGAGAAATGAAGTGTCATATATGTAATGTTCGATATCTATAAAATACAACGCATTTTAAAATTGTGAGAATATTGGATTTAGTAGAAATTTTGGGGTTAAACATGCTTCAGTGTCGAACAATACTGTACTGTATCAAAAAACTTCATGTCACGAAGAAAAAAAAAAAAAAAAAACCTTTGCTACATGCAATATCCTACAAAGAAGGATTGCAAATTGAGGGTACATCAAACTATTTTGGGGCCTAAGGTGAAAAAAATTTGGGCCTAAAAATTTTTCATACATTGGCTTCGTACTATTGATATTGTTTCTATAAACTAAGATAAGTTCAAAAATTTTTTGAGATTAAGATAAATATTGAAATTGAGGAGGGGATAAATTTAAAATTGTTATATATATATATATATATTTTTTTTTTTTTTTAAATTTGAGACCTTTTTATTGAATGAGGTCTTAGACATTCGCCTAAGTTGCTAGTGTTTGAATTGGCTCTGACCATAATAGGATACACAATTTATTTTTCGTAGCCCTTGAATGCACCAATCATAATGAACATTTTCATCGACACATAATAAATTACACATTTGAACTCTTTCGAAGCATGCACACACAAATATGGAAAGAATAATCTTTTGTAGAAAAGTTAAGGAAAATCTCCTTGATGCACAATAAATGAATGAATATAATTGTGCGGGGATAAAATTTCAATCTCACACAAAAGTTATCATGTCAACAAAATTCTCCCTTTGTTACTTGCAAAACAAGAATTAATGAAGAAATTCACGGTCGGGAGAGACTCTCCAATACTTAAGATAGAAAATATTCAAAGAAGTGTAACAATGAAAGAGAATTTAATTTATTATAGTAAGCATATTACATACACCTCGTTAAGTGATCTCCCTAAACTATTTATAGACACGAAAATATGCAGTTATCTTCCTTAACTATTTCAATCTTAATGTGAATTTAATGACTTGCTCTACGAACGTTATGTACCAGGCCTTAGGCCCATTTCCAACCAATTTTATTTTATCTTTTTAGTCCTTTTTTTTTTTAATTTTCAGAATTTAAACAACTAAAAACAAAATAAAACATGTTTGATAACGTTTTTATGATTTTAACAACAGTTTTCAATTTCAAAAATTTGACTATTATCAATTTTTTTTTTCACATTATGACAATTAAAAAATGTATTTTTACTTGTTTTGGTAATTTTATTTTAATTTTTGTCACTTACTAATTTAAGATATTATTCAGAAGATGACAGTTATAGAGATGAGAATGTTAAGATGGATGTGCGGGATTACAAGGAGAAATAGGATTAGGAACGAGAAGATTAGGGGCAAAGTAGAAATATTACGAATTGAAGATAAAATGAGAGAAGATCGATTAAGATGGTTCGGTCATGTTAGAAGGCGTCTCCGTAAAATGAGAGAAGATCGATTAAGATGGTTCGGCCATGTTAGAAGGCGTCCAACGGAGACACCTGTTAGAAGGTGTGAAAGTATGAAGATTGCTACGAGTAGGAGAGTAAAAGGAAGACTCAAGAAAAGTTGAAAAGAAACTACTAAACATGACTTTACCTACCTGAATCTAATAGACAACATGACCCTTAACAGATTTGATTGGCGTGGTCAAATATATATAGCTGACCCTATCTAGTGAGAAAATACTTGGTTTGGTTTGGTTTGGTACTAATTTAAGATATTATTTGAGAAAGTTTTTTGACTTTTTTTAAAATGATCAAATTTACTCTCTTTTATTTTATACTTTTTTTAAGTATTGAAGGGCAAAACTGTCAAATTAATAAAAAATTAAAAAATTAATTACTAAAAATATAATTTCTCTCTTCTTCTAAAAAAAATTAATTTTTTAATAATTAATTACTAACTAATTAAAAAAAAATTTTAACTTCCCAAATCATCACTTCTAACAACGTACCACTGCCGCTGCTATCCCCACAAAAATGTCCATGTCTTCCTTTCAAACCATGTACAGTCCCGAGTAACCCTCCAAACTTGCCTACCACAAACTTGTCCTCTTTCATTTAATAAAATACTGACTTTTTCGATGATAATGTTTTTATGAAAATGTCTCCAATATATATTTTATTTAGGATTCGGAATACCATCAAACACGCGTTGAAAATGAATTTGCATTCCAAACTTGCAGGTGCCAGATTCCCACCGCTTCCAAGAAGTCCACCCACGACAAAATTTGATTGCAGTGTCAGCAATTGATTGATTGACGGTGCTATAAAAAAATAAAACATTTTGACAGTGCCGTATTAGAATTAGGTGAAATTTAGGATGATAGAAGTGAGATAAGATTAAATATGTACTGTTTAAAGTTAAATAAAAAATATAAAATTTTATAAACTCCCACTCTCACGAATTATGATAATGTAAAAAATTTAAATTTTTACTTATTATATAAAATACAAAATATTAATTTTTATAAATTTATACAAAATTGTGCGTTGGTAATTCGTATAATGAAATAAAAAGTAAATAATTTTAAAATATTTTTAAAATTTTTATTATTTTTTATTTCACCAAATAAACCCTCAATAACAATTTTTATAATTTAATAATTAATTATATAAAGAATAAATGGATAGGAAAAAAAAAAAAAAAAGTTAACTTCAGCTTCTTGTATCTATATTATCTAAATACACCATGCATCACCCGTGTATTCAGGCCCACTGCTTCTGCTAAAAAATATTTGTGCAGACAGACATGGGTATGAGAGACAATCCATGCTTCGTGCTTTCTCTTTTCTTCTTCAGCTTCTGTTTTAACAACCATCTCTTCCTTGCATCTGACACCATCTCTGCGAACCATTCTCTTTCTGGGGACCAGACCATAGTCTCAGCAGGTGGGCTTTTCGAGTTGGGTTTCTGCAAACCAGGTAACTCTTCCGATCACATTTACATATGTACAAGGTACAAGAAAATACCAACTCACGACATAGTATGGGTAGCAAACAGAGAAACACCCATCTCTGATAAAAATTCCTCAGAGCTGAAAATCATAGATGGCAACTTGGTCCTTCTCAACGAATCCAAAATCCCAGTTTGGTCCACAAACCAAAACTCCACCACTTCAAATTCTGTCGTCGCAGTTCTTCTTGATGATGGTAATCTGGTTCTGAGGGACATTCATGGGATTAATTCAAAAGAGTCAATTTGGGAGAGTTTTGATAACCCTGCCCATACATGGTTGCCTGGTGCGAAGACTACGTACAACAAGAGAACCAACACAAGCACAACCTACACTTCATGGAGGAATTCAGAAGACCCTGCACCTGGTTTATTCTCCCTGGTTCTAGATGGACGTGGCAATCAGAGTCTTTTACTGTGGAATGGGTCTGTTCATCAGTATTGGACAAGTGGACCCTGGAATGGGGCGATTTTCAGTTTGATGCCAGAAATGAGGGGTACTCCTTTATTTAATTTTAGATATGTTGACAACGAGAATGAGAGTTGCTTCATTATTTCTTTGGCCAATCCTTCTGTGATATCCAGATTTACCCTGGATATTTCCGGGCAATTCAAGGTCCTCACTTGGTTGGATGATTTGAAGGGATGGAACTTATTGGAAACTATGCCGAGACAGCAGTGTGAGGTTTATGCTTTTTGTGGGCCGTTTGGCACCTGCAATGAGAATGCTCTTCCGTTCTGTAGTTGTTTGACGGGTTTCAATGCCAACTCCGACAAGGATTGGAAACTGAAAGATTATTCTGGTGGGTGTGTGAGGAAAGCTCAGTTAGCAGCGTGTGGGGGGAATAGTACTAGCGTTGCTAATCAAGAAAGGGATGAGTTTATGGTATATTCCAACGTGAAATTGCCTGGGAATCCTCAACCTGTGGCCGTTGGGAGTGCCAAGGAGTGTGAATCTGCCTGCTTGAATAACTGTTCTTGCACTGCTTTTGCTTATGAAGGCAGTGTGTGTTCAATTTGGATTGGGGGGCTCTTAAATTTGAAAAAACTCTCGGATAGGGATGGTAATGGAAAAACTCTTAATCTCAGGCTAGCCGCTTCTGAGTTTAGAATGGCTAAAAATAACGAAAGGAGAACAATAGGTGCTGTTGTGGGTTCTGTTGGAGGAGTATTACTCTTTGTTGCTTCCGTTTTTGTTATTAGCAGCTGGATGCGTCGAAGGGGACTAGTCCGTGGAATAACAAAATTAGTAGAGGGTTCATTGATTGTATTTGCATACAAAGATTTGCAAATTGCAACTAAAAATTTTTCGGAAAAGTTAGGGGAAGGAAGTTTCGGTTCTGTTTTCAAGGGAGTATTGCCCGATTCAACTGCGATCGCTGTGAAGAAGCTTGAAAGTATCAGCCAAGGAGAGAAGCAATTCCGAACAGAAGTTAGCACCATTGGAAATATCCAGCATGTCAATCTCGTTCGGCTCCGTGGATTCTGCTCTCAAGGTAAGAACAAGTTATTAGTTTACGACTACATGCAGAAGGGCTCGTTGAATTCTCATCTTTTCCCCAAGAAAGGGTCCGAGTTTTTGGACTGGAAAACAAGGTATAAGATTGCCCTTGAGACAGCGAGGGGTTTGGCTTATCTCCACGAGAAGTGCAGGGATTACATCATACACTGCGACATAAAGCCTGAGAACATTCTACTAGATGCTGAGTTCTGCCCAAAAATAGCAGATTTTGGTCTAGCCAAGCTTTTTGGTCGAGAATTCAGCAAAATTATGACGACCATAAGAGGGACAATAGGGTATATTGCACCAGAATGGATATCAGGCGTGGCCATAACAGTTAAAGCTGATGTTTATAGTTATGGAATGATACTTTTTGAACTTATTTCCGGAAGAAGAAATACTGAGCACTTTGAGAAAGGGAGATTTAGATTCTTCCCTAGCTGGGTAGCAAGTGTAGTCATAGAAGGAGGTAATGTGCTTGATCTATTGGACGGTCGATTGGAGATCGAGAGCATAAATGTTGAAGAGGTGAGGAGACTATGCAGAGTTGCATGTTGGTGCGTCCTAGATGATGAAAATCAAAGGCCAACAATGGGTCGGGTTGTTCAGACCCTCGAAGGGATTTTGGATTTGGAGCCTCCTCCAACTCTTCCAGGATTTTTTCAAGCTTTTCTTGATGACCAGGACGACTAGGTTTCTCACTGCAGTCACTGGGTTTTTCCTGCCCTACTGTCAAGATTCACAGCTTTGGAGCGATCCTTCATGAGCCAAAAACAAGTATGTGCTTTTTATTATGTAAATTTTAGTTATATCTGTAAAATGCTTAAACCATGAAGCTATTTTTCCTTTATTCGATTTGTAATCAATGTAACTCGTATTGAACTGTATTATGCACAGCAAAGTAATTAAATTTAATATTTTTTTACTTTATTAATAAAATTAAATGAACAATTAATGTTTATAAAATTATTATAATTATCAATTTCATTAAACTAAAATGGTGTTAAAGGAATTGTTAATTTTAAAATATCTTATCTTCCTCAAGCAATTTTAAATAGGCTAATAGTTTAATATATTAACTTAGCAATATCTTAATATATTTACAATGTTATAAGGTGGAGATAACAACAAATAATTATAATCTAATACACACATTAATAAAAAAAAGAAATTATTGCATTTCGTCTATTAAAAAAATAAAAATTTATAGGAAATGATAGTATTGTTTTACAAGTATTATGGGTGAGTTTGGAGTAAGATAAAGTAAGATAAATTGAGATAAATTGAGAGTTCGTAATGCGTGCAGTGAAAGAAAAAAGTTGATGTGATATAAAATTAATAGAGATTTATAGAAATTTTTGAAATTTTATTGCAAACCAAACTCACCCTATATATAATATGTACATACTTCTTTTGTTAAAATACATAATTCTCAAAATAATATATAAAAAGTTGAATGTAATGGGACAACAAAGGCTCCTAACCTGATGATTTGGCTCTTACTAAGTATAGTCCTGTCAAAACTTGCAGCAGAGGAGATATGAACACCCCACACTACTGTGTTCACAAATAAAAACAAAATCATGTAATATAATGTGACTAACATGAAGGCTACGTTTGACATAAAAAAAAACACTGAAAATCTCTATAAATTTCTAACAACTCTTTTATCTTTAATTTTTCCGTCATCACTAATTTCAAAAAATTCCAATATTTCGCTAAAAAAATAAAAAATTTAGAATTAGATTATCTAAATATATAAACTTTTTATACAATCATATATTTCTTGTTGAGAGCTTTCAAACGAGTATCATTGTCGCTATTTTTTGTGATTTTTTTTGAATCCCTGGGAACGGATTTGGCAAACCGTTCCCACGGTTTGTGACTTTTCAAAAAAAAGTAACGCTAAAATCAACCCCAAACCACATTTTATCTGAATTTATCTTATTTTTTCTTACGCCAAATAGGGCCGAAATATTATGGATTTTGTGTAATGATATTATTGGCACTTAAGTAAGATATTTAAAATTATTATGTTTATGATATAATATTCTAGGTAAAATAAATCTTTTGATATTTAGTAAAATAATTTTATGATAAGTCAAACAAATTCGGCTGAAAACAAAATATAAAAAAGTTTAACAAAAATCAATTTAATACTTCTACATGTTTGAAAATTTTAAAAAAATAATTCTTAAATATTTTAACAAAGAAACTGTTCAGAATAAATAACAATAATTTTAAAATTTATTAAAACAACAAGTTAAATAAGTGTAAAATAAATATCAATACTCTTTTAAAAATATAGTAAAATTATTGTTAATAAATTATACATATATATGAAAACAATAATTATGAACTTATCTATTTTATATATTAAATATATAATACTAGTAATTGATTTTTAGGATAATTTCATATTATTCCGAACTCATGTTACTTTAACATTTATTTCAACAATTTATTCAACCACACTCACTGTTGATTTGAGAAAACTAAATAAAAATAAAACAAAATACTATTAATATTTTAACAAGATACCAAAATCATTGTAAAAAAATAAATAAATACAAAAACTATGATTGTAAAAATTTAAAATATTTATGGTATGTAAGGAAATTAAAATATTTAAATATATAATAAAATGTGTAAGATTAAACCATCCTCTGGAACATAATAAGGGAAAATAAAGTTCTAACTTATTTCTTATATTTTTTTTGATACTTAAATAATTGAATTTAGTCATGGAAACAATTCAAATTTTGAATTTGTAAGTTAAGGTAATAATTCAAAATTTCAACTAATCAATTATGACATATTATTTTTCATGGAATATCTAATTCGAAATTAATTCTGTAAAATTAAGTTTAAAGAAATAATTCAAATTTTTAACAAGTGAAATTATGACACGTCGTTGTAAATATAATATCTAATTAAAAATTATAAAAAAAAATAAATTAAGAGTTTCAAATACAGTGATCAAATAGCGTAAGATTAAATTGAGTTTTAGGTTTTATTTACTTTATTACCATCTCTAATAAAAAAATATTTTTGTTGGTCGATCATTATAAGCCTGTTTGGCATATTAACTTTTAACAAATTTTAAGTTTTGCTTTGTTTTTTATTTTTATTTTTATTTCTATTATTTTTTTATATTTAATAAAAATCGATATTTTATGAAATGTATAAAAAATTATCACATATATATACAATGGTTAAAAAATTAAAAATTTACTCTAACTTTTAATAAAATATGAAAAAAATTACGTTTGTAACTTTTAGTATAAAATATAAAAAATACAAAAATTAACGTGCCAGATGAGCCGTGTATATTTAAAAAATTAATCCCTTGCCGATTGATTTTATTTTGAAATCAACAAATTGCCATCATTTCGAGACAATTCATTCTACCACCCAAGGAGGTCACGTGAAACGGGGTGTTTAGACGGCAAGAAAATAAATATATGTATAATTGATGTAAAAATAATAACTGACGATATTTGATTAAAAAAATTTAATTATTTTTTTAACTTCACTATAGTTTAATAAATTAAAAGTGTATTTTGTGTACCAAAGTTTGATGAAAATTTCAAAAAATTTTTGAAAATTTCTATAAAATTTTACATATTCCCGCCTTCTTAAAATTCAAAAAACGTTTAATATTTTTTAAAAAAAGTTGATAACTAGAATTCGGTTAATCAAATAACAAAAATTTTTTCTTCATTCTCACCATAGACTCCCAAGTTACCAAATGACATCCGCTTTGATTATTTTTTTAGCGTTTTTAAAACCGTTCCAACTGATTATAGAAATCGTTCCGACAGAATCACGCGGCTAATTTTCGTTCAAACGGTTTCTACAAAAAATGCGTCCAAACGAAAATTTAATTCGTCGGAACAAAATTTTACTATTCATCTTTAAAAAATATAATTTGAGCGGTGTGTATCAAATATAAAAAATTTTCTCAAATTATATATATATATATATATTTTTTTTTACTTTTTGATGCGCGAGATGGAGTCTAAACATCCTCTTACCAAAATGAAACAGCTCAGCTCTCACCATTCCGCCGTGTAAAGACATCTCTTCTCATGAAAATGACCTGTTCATATCATGTGTCAATTCACGTGCGGTACCAGTCATTCAGGGACGAACTGGTAATTCTATCCTTAAGTAGAGGGGCTGCACTAAAAAAATATTATTTTCAAAATTATAACTTAGAAATTTTAAATTAATTAATATAGAAATTAAAATTACTTGATAGAGGTTTAAATCTATAATTATTTTTGAAATTGATATAAAAGATTGATTGAGCTTGAAATTGAAATATGTGAAGTTTCAAAATAGTAACACTCTATTTAGAATGATAAATTTGATGTGATTTAATTTCATTTGTTAAAAATTCTCACTAATTCTTAGATTTATAGTCAGCATAAGATTTTATAAATTGAATTTAATTTCATTTTATACTTAAATTTTGTAATTGTTATACCATTTGAAATTCAACCCAAAAATATAATAGGATTTGAAGAGAATTTATTTATTGTTTGTTAAACATATAAGTAAGTAAATAAATTTATCTTATATATCATGTTTATCTTATTTTCTTTTTTCCATTAGTATTTAATTAATTTTTTCCTTATGAGTTAAAATTAGTTTGAGAAAAATAATTTTCATAAAAATAGATAAATAATAGTATATTTTTATTAATTTTTTACGTAAGGAAGAACTATTTAAAAAAAAAAAAAAACTTAAAACATAATTTATAGACATAAATTTACATCTATTTTTCTTAATATTGTCTTTTGTACAATAACATATTGGTTTTCAGATATATAAATTTAGTTAAATTTAACACATTTTATTAGGATATTAGTTTTTTAAAATATAAATTTCAATAAATTTTACATATTTTATTAAATTTATACTCCAGCGTTTAGAATTTGTTGAATTGATTTTTGAGCACTAATGACGCGTTTCGTTGCCCCCCAATGAGGTGTTAGAAAAAAACAAAATAAGTTGGGATGTCAACAAGACAGATATACGAGCGTACCGACCCGATCGACCTTGATAAAAACTCGTTAAGAAATACTTTAATAGGATTGTGATGGGTTTGGAATTGAAAATTAATACTTGTGCAGGTCTGCGACGGGTTTAGAATTTATTTGTAAGGTACCTAATACATGTTTATACTTATAGGCTGTGTTTGTTTGAGGGATTGGATGATGGGGGATAAGTAATTCTGTGGAATCCACAGATAGGATTGGATAAAAGATAGGATTAATTTTTTATATAAGATTATTTTTTTGGTGTTTAGTTGGTGGGATATAAAGTGAGATAAAAGATGTGATTTGATATGCAATGTGATAGGAAATAATTTTGGACCTTTGGATCTTGGAGGGAAACAAATCCGGAAATGGAATATTAATAATACCACATACCCTACCGGATTACTTATCCGGCAAATCCCCTCACTATATATTCAATCCGTGGGACCCACAGATTAAACAAAAATCAAAACAAACACTTCACTTGGTGAGTCCCACGGATTATTCCTCCAATCCCCCGTTTCTCATCCGGCAAACAAACATAGTCATAAAGTATCCGATATCCGATACTTGTATAGTACTCGTTAAGTACTTGTCTAATAAAATAAAAAATATATATATATATATATATATTTATAATTTTATTCTTAAAATAAAAATTTTGAAATTCTTAATCTAAGGACATTTATAGAATTTCGCTTATTTTTGCCATAACATATAATGTGATATATTAGTAGCTGCAGTATATAATATATATTTTTGCCGTAGTATATAACATATATTTACATTTACATGTCAAAGATTGTTCCATATTGGGTTTGAAAATTTTTTGTAAACAATGATTTCTATTGTAATGTTCTGGGATATATCTCTATATATTTTATATATTTATTTCTACTATTTATAGTATATTTCTTTTACGTTTCAAAAAAAAAAAAAGAAATTCAAAGGTTCTTTAACCAATGAATTTATTCAATTTAATAAATTTAATATTTTTATTACTTATTAATTTTTTTATTTTTATCTAAAATCGGATATTTAATGCGTAGTCAATATGTAATTTCACCAATTAAACATAAATTGATTTCGTGGGTTTAAAATGAATTTTATGAGTTTGAGATGCGACGAGTATGAGATTTAAATTAAAAAATAAATAAATTTAAAATGATAATAATAAGTAAAAAAATAAATGAGTTTGATAATAAAATTAGTTAGTAAAGTGGGCATCTAACCTATTTGCATCCCTGAAATCGAGGAATAGAATACATTCAGCTAGGAGCTGCATTGACCTGATCAACTGATAGAGATAGTCAGCGGTCAGTCTTCGGTTTGAAAGTTGAAAAGTCTTTCCTTGACTTTTAAAAAAAGAAAAGATACAAAAGCTATGGCCAGCTTTAATTCTGAAGTCAGTGTCAAAGGACCAAGTTGCCGAAGCACACTAAAACTTTAGTAAGCATACAGTTAAGAGGAACCCATAAGTTAGTGGGCCTGAAATTCAGAGGACTTTAGGTTTGATTCTTTCCCAAACTAACTCAAAACGCTAAAATTTTTGGATTAAAATGGTAGTAAGTATAAATTTTTGGATTAAAATATTTTATTTTATAATTTGACTTCGTAAAATTTAAATACTTTTCTATATAATTTAAAATTTTTATTATCAAATCAATTTTATTATTAATATTTAATTTAATTTAATTTAATTTATCACTTTTATAAAAGTGACTTTTTGGTCGTTAAAACTTTTGTTGACCAAGCATAATTTGGTTGCTAGTTAGTTAGTAAAGGATAGTCGGAGAAGGTATTAACAATTAAGAGTTTATTCGGCCAATAAAAATATGATATTTACCAATGAAACTTTAGCCGCTAAAGGGTAAATTTTTTGTGTTATTAAAGGTAATTTTTCAAAATTCAAAACACAATAATTATTTTTTTCAAAATTTAAAATTCAAATTTTAAAATTTAATGTGACCTGTCTTACTTGTTGATGTGCTAGTGGGGGCCACTTAAAAAATTAGTTTTTTATACATAGGGACAAGTTTTATTATTTCTTGAATATTGTGAATAAAATAAGTTATTAGAAATGAAATAGGGAAGCGGTATAGAGATAAGAACCTTGCTATGTGGCGTTTTTTTACTAATAATCTTTATAATTATAGCTAGGAATTAGGTTGAATAAATTACTAACAATGCTTTCAGCATAATTTTCATATTTTTTTCTTAAATACAGCTTGAAACTTTCCTTTTTTTATGGCTACAATAATCGTCTCCCTGACTCTCCAACTTCATCTTAAATATAGTTTGAAACTTTTCTCTTTTATGGCTACAATAATCGTCTCCTTGGCTCTCCAACTTCAACTAATTACAGAAAATACCATTCTGCTGCCAAGTGCATGGCCATGTCATTTTCAAAGTTAAATTTAGGCGTTGACAATGTCCCCTCATTTATCCTGACTAAGACTTTGTTTGGATAAATAAACTTCACTTGTTTCAAATAGTGTCACTCTTCTTCAAGCATATAAACTTTTAATCTCGATATATATATATATATATATATATTATTTCAAGCTAAATTCCATAATCCTATTACTTTTGTAACATCACCAATAAGAAATCTAGAGCTTCTTCTTCAAACCTAATGCAACGCTCAGATGTTGCGATTAGAACTGCAAAGTTGATGCGCGCGATCAATTTTAACTTCATCTTTTTGATGCCCCTTAGGATGGCTTTGGATAGAACTTTAAATGAATCAAGCTATTTATAAGTTTATAACGAGACTTGGTTTGAATTATTTAAGAACTCGACTTGTGCATAAAATTAAGTTGATTAATCAACAAATAAATTCTCAGCTTGGGTTTATTCAATAATTTATAATATTTAATATTTATATAATTTTATGATTTTAAATACGTGCAGATAAGCTAGAAGACTTGGATAGAGGCCCCTGTAGGCAAGATGCGGGGAGCCCAAGGCTGCAAGTAGGCAATTTTAAGTTGGATCGGTTTTTCCTATTCTCAACAAGATTGCAATAGGTATAGGTTTTTCTATAAATATGCATTTGTAAACAAAGAATTTTGATAGAGCATATTTTATAGAGTCTAAGAGAGAATTATTTGGAAAGCTTGAGTGTTTTCTTTATCCTTCTACTCATCATTACAAACTTAGATGATTGTAAGGTGCACTTTTTGAGGAGTCAAAAAATTTATTTCTATTTGGTCTAATTATGTCGAGAATTCAAGCAAGTGTTTGAAAGAAGCCGTGCGAGAAGTTGTAGAGATTTTGAGCGGGTACTTGTAATCTAATTATATAGTAGAAGTTTGAGTAGTCTCCGAAATCAGATTTAGATTTTTACGTTTGCTAGTTAGTAAAAAATTTCGTCGTTACCAATCTTCTGTTCATTATTTTTGTGATTGGTTAATTGATTTGAGTAATTCAAAATTTTCATAAAAATATCTTATCTTCTTCGTGCAATTTTAAATTGACTAAGATTTTAATATATTTACTTAATTAACAGTATCTTAATCATATAACCCTCATTGACAATGTTATAAGATAGAGACAAGTAGGAATTGAAACGAATCAAGTTATTCACGAACTATTTGAGCTCAGTTCGAACTTGATTCGTGATTAAAACAAACTCGAATTGAGCTTGATTTTTGACTCGTTTAGATTCGAGTTTGAGCTTGAATTCGAGCTTAGAAAAACTTGACTCCAAAACTTGTGAGTAGTCTCGATAAAATAATATATATATTTTTAATAATATTTTTATATTTTTATTAATATTTCTATTATATAATTTTATAATATTTTATTTATTATATTTTAAACTAAAACGATGTCGTTTTGGTTTAATCGAGTTATTCGCAAGTCAAGCTCGAGTCTAAATACTTCTTTATTGAACCAAGCTTGAGTTTATATAAAAATTTGAATCGAGCTTAAGCTTGATTTAAAAAGCTTGAGCCGAGCTAGAACAAACATGTTAAAACTTAACTCAATTTGACTCGTTTTCACCCCTAGAGACTATAATAAATAATTATAATCTAATACATCCATTAATAGAAAAGAAATTATAGCATTTTCTCTATTAAAAAATAAAAATTAATAGGAAATAATAGTGTTGTTTTACAGTAGTGTCATGCCTCTGATTTTTTTGTAAATTGTGGTGCAGGTAAAATATATGTAAATTAATCAAATCCAGTCCCTGATGATCAAAGTAGAATCACAAGATAAATAAAGCAAAACTATATATAACCTATACAACTTCATCGAAAATGGTATATAATAGTACAAACTCCTTTCGTCAAAAGAAATAACTCTTAAAAATAATAAATAATGGTTGAATAGAATGGAACAGCTGGGCCTCTCGACTTGGCCGTATGGCCTCCCTATCAAGCGTGGTCATATCAAAACCTACGATAGAGGAGTCTATGGAAATATGAGCACCCACACAGATGTGTCCACAATTAACAACAAAATCATGTTCTATCATACTACTAACATGAAATATTTTGGATTTTATGTAATGATATTGTTGGCACATATGTAAGATATTCAATATTATCATGTTAATGGTATAATATTCTAGGTAAACTAAATCTTTCGATATTTAGTAAAATAATTTTATGATAAGTCAAACAAAATGTAATGAGAAGAAAATATAAAAAATTTAAGAAAAATCAATTCAATACTTCTACATGTTTGAAAATTTTAAGGAAATAATTCGTCAATATTTTGCCAAACAAACTGTTGAAAATAAATAACGAAGATTTTAAAATTTATTAAAAAAGCAAGTCAAATAAGTATAAAAAAATATCAATAATTTTTCAAAAATATAATAAAATTATTGGTAATAAATTACATATATACGAAAACAATAATTATGAACTTATCTATTTTATATATTAAATATATAATACTACCAATTGATTTTTAGGATAATTTCATATTATTCCGAACTCATGTCACATCAACATTTATTCAACAATTTATTCAACCACACTCACATGTTGATTTGAGAAATTTAAAAAAAAAATACTATTAATATTTTAACAAGTTAGCAAAATCATTGTAAAAAAAATAAATACAAAAACTATGATTGTAAAAATTTAAAATATTTATGGTATATTAGGGAATTAAATATTAATTTAAATATATAATAAAATATATTTCCATCCTCTGCAACATAATAAAGAAAAATAAAGTTTTAATTCATTTCTTGTATATTTTGATACGTAAATAATTAAATTTAGTCATGGAAGCAATTCAAATTTTGAGTTTGTAAGTTAAGGTGTTAATTCGAAATTTCAACTAATCAAATTATGGCACATTATTTTCAATAGAATATCTAATTAAAAATTATGAAAAGTTAAGTTAAAGAAACAGTTCCAATTTTTAACAAATGAAATTATGACACAGTGTTGTAAATATAATATTCAATTAAAATTATGAAAAAATAAATTGAGAGTTTCAAATACAATGATCACATCACGTAGGATTGGATTGAATTTCACGCTTTATTTACTTTATTGTCATTTCTAATAAGAAAATATTTTTTTTGTTCATGGGCGAAGGTGTATACAGATTAGGGTATGCTGTAATTTAGGTAAAATTTGTTTTGAAAAGGAATTTAAGTAAAATTTTGGCCTAAATATTTTTTAATACTAATAGAATATAATATTTTAACTTAATTATCCATAGTTCAATTTAATACTAAGTTATAATCTGGTCTAATACTCAATTCATAACTAAGAATGATAAAAATTTTTAACTTAATTTAATATTCAGTCATAATTTAGTTTAATTCCAAACTTATTTTTGTTGGTTGATTATTATAAGCTTGTTTGGTATACTAACTTTTAGTAATTTTTAAGTTTTGATTTTTTTTCTGTTTTTTTTTTTTTTTTTTTTTTTTGTTGTGTTTGGTAAAAACTGACACGTAAAAAATTACCATATACATTAATGTTAAAAAACTAAAAGTTTAATCTAAAACTTTTAATAAAAATATGTAAAAAAGAAATTTACGTTTATATCTTCTAGTACAAAAATAAAAAAAAAAGTGCCAAATGAGGCATGTATATTTAAAAAATTAATCCCTTGATTGATTAATTTTATTTTGAAATCAACGAACCACCACCCAAGGGAGTCAAATGAAACCTTGGGTGCAAAAGGCGATACTCTCGCCTCCAAGGCCCCCACCCCCACCCCCGCCCCTAAGGGAATAGTAGAGGAAGTAAATCACAATACACGGCGGCCTCCTAGACAGGAGGATCAGTGCCTGGTGTCCACAAAAAACCACCCCCACAAGAGGGTGAAACTCCCACACTGTGACTGTCAGGACTCGAACCTGCATCATTGAATGCAATCTGCTGCCTAAGTACCAACCGTGCTACGCCCGCGAGGCGAGTCAAATGAAACCTTAAGCGACGTTGGTAGAGTAGAAAGAGGGGATTTGACTCGGGGGCGCCAGATTGGCCTGTTCACGAATGAATGCAAGCATACAACTCAAGCTTGGTTGGTTTTCGATTTTAGCTTTTTCGTTAATTGTTTTTTTTAGTCTTTATGTGATTTTTTTTTATCAAAATTTAATTTTTTTTAAAATATGTAGTTTTTAGGTGTGTTAATAACATTCATAAAAAAGAATAAAAAATTCATATCTATTTAGATAAACGTTATCTGTTTAAACTAAAAAAATAACAAAATAATTAATTTTTTTATTTTTTTAATATTTATTCAAATGGGCATAAGTTTTTTTTTTTTTACAAATACGATTAACATACTTAAAAATACATCTTTTGATAAAAAAAAATTAAATTTTGTTTAAAAAAATCATATAAAACAAAAAAAAAATTAATAAAAAAAATTAAAAGTTGAAACGGAACCAAACACAGCCAACCCTCACCCGTCTCTGCCGTGTGAAGCCTACCTAGAGGCCTCTCCTCCCAGGAGGACGATCTGTTCATATCATGTGTCAATTCACATGCGTTACCAGTCATTCAGGGACGAACTGGTAACTTTCTTCCCGAGGGGAGGGCTGCACTAAAAAATTATTTTCAAAACTATAGCATACAAAATTACTTAAGAGATGTTTAAATCTATAAGTATTTTTTAAATTGATATTAAATATTGTTTGAACTTGAAATTAAAAAATATAGAGTTTCAAAACCAAAACACTTTGTTTGGAATGACGAATTGATGTATTTTGATTCATTTAGTAATAATTCTTACAAACTCTTATGTTTGAAATCAAACATAAGATTGTGAGTTGAATTTGACTTTGTTTTATTGCTTAAATTTTAAAATTTAACTTAAAATAATAAAATTTAACGAAAATTTATTCTGTTCTTAAATTATCTAAATATGTGCACAAATTTACGTCCATATATCATATTTATTCTATTTTCTCTTTTTCACTAACATTTAATTAAATTTGTATTTTATGAGTTAAAATTAGTTTGAAAAAATAATATTCATGAAAATGAATAAATAATAATATATTTTGACCAATTTTTATGTAAAGACGAAATATTTTTTAAAGAAACTTCAAATTAAATTAATAGAGAAATTTCTATCTATTTCTCCCAACATTGTCTTTTGTACAATAACATAATAGTTTTCCTAGATATAAATTTAGTTAATATTAACTAATTTTATTAGAATATTAGTTTTTAAAAATATAAATTTAATAAAATTTGTTAATTTTATTAAAGTTATACTCCAGCGTCTAGAGTTTGTTGAATTGATTTTCGAGCACTAACGGTGCGTTTTGTTACCCAAATAAATGAGGTCTTAGAAAAAAACAAACAAGGAGTAGAATATGTTGGCCAATCAGCTAGGAGCTGCATTGACTTGAGCGTCATTCTTCCTTGGTTTGATACTTAAGAAGTCTTTCCTTGACTTTTCTTCAGAGATAGGCTATAAAGACTACAGTAAAGCTATGCCACCGCATCCTTGTTCAACACTAATCACCTTTCATATTTTGACAGTTAATTTTTAAATAATAGAATAATAGTTTATAACTGTGATGATTTTAGATAAAATATATTAATTATTATCCATGACCACTACTATAAAAATATGTAAGCAATGACCGGTGCAAGACAAAAAAAAGATGAATGGTAGAATTTTTGTAAAGACTATGGCCAGCCTTTAATTCTAGTCAATGCATCAAAAGACCAAGTTGCTCAAACACTTTGTTTGTTTGACGTGATTTAAAACGTTAAAAAATTTTAAAAATATCTAAAAATTTTAAAAATTATTTATTTTTTTATCTCACTATTCGAATTACAAATACTCTCTAAAATAAAACTTCAATAAGCATGCATTTTAAGAAGAATCATAAGTCAGTGGGTCAGATATATAGAAGATTTTAGGGTTAATTCCTTCTCAAATTAATTCAGAACGTTAAAATCTTTTAATTAAAAGGGTAGTAAGCATAAATTTTTGGATTAAAATATTTTATTTTATAATTTGACTTCCTAAAAATTACATGCCTTTTTATATAATTAGTTTCTTTTGCCAAATCAATTTTATTATTAATATTTAATTTACTTTATAAGTTAATATTTTTTGGGTAAGTAATCCATCACTTATCATTAATAATAAAGAAACTAAACGACAATTTAATTTGAAAATTAAATAGTTGTAAAAATTTATGTTATGAATTATTAGTATAATTTGTATATTCTTTTATACAAGATTTATAATTTTAATAACCCAATTAATTTTACAATCAATAATGACACAAAAGATAAAAAGAAAAAAAAAATTCTAGCCCAAATTGTACAAAGTAAATTACATTTTTGGTCTAATTATAGATAACTACACTCATTTTTTGAAATTTACATCCACACACCTTATTTAAAATATTTATCATAATAAATTATTTTGTTAATCTAATCATCAAAATTAGATGAAAAGTAATGTAATCACATGAAAAATCAGACAAGATATCTATTTTATCTCTTAAGATTATATAAAATAAATAAAATGCCACAAATACAAAGAATAATGTATGAAGCGAATAATTTGTAATATTTTTACTTTATTTTTTTATTTTCAAACATTGATTTTAATTTTGGAGAGCAAGTTAAACTATATTATGAGAAGTAGAATATTTTTTTTAATATTTAAATGATATTTTGAACCTTTTATATATTGTTTAAAAGGATAAAAGAGACATTTAATATGATCCATCCACGACAGATACATTATTTTTCATTTAATAATATTAGCTAGATCAACAAAAAAATTTAATTGAAACAAATATTTCAAAATAATTAGTGTAAGTATAAATGCCATTGAGAGTAGTAATTTGTAATTAACCAATGGTTTAGGAGAGATAAGCATAATTTATCCAAATGTAAATGGAATGGCTTTTGAAATTTAATAATATAAAAATACTCCTACTCTAAATATCTTAAAATTTAAAGTCTATTATGAGTATCAAAACTTCAGATAAAGTTTAAGAAGTCAAATAATAATAACAATAACAATAACAAATAACAACAACAATAATAATAATAATATGTAAAATTACTTCTCGCAATTTTTAGGTATGTTTAGAACTCTACAAAAATGTGATAAATTTCTATAAATATATCTCTATAAAATTTAAATTTTTTATTCTCTGTACGAATTACGAAATTATAATTCTTACAAATTTATACAATTTTTTTCTTTACTTCAAACACCCTCTAAACAAGTTGCACATGTCACCACCGTAGTAGGAGTCATACGTTTTGCCTTTTGCAGCTTCTAAATTTATTTGTATATATAATTTTTTTTCTTTGCTTTGTTAGCCTTTTAGTATGTTTTATGTAAATAACAACTTAAATTATATGTATTCATTTTATATGCGAAGGAATTAAGGTAAATACATATTATTTGTTAATATTTTAGTTGAAAATTTTTCTAGGTTTAAATTTGAGACCCTCAAATCCTGATCAACTTTGTTTCTGGTTTAATCATAATTAAAGAGTTAAAGTTATTGATTTACAAAACGTAAGATCTATACATTTAATAATTATAATTCGTCAGTTACAAACAACACTAAGTTTTCTCTAAATTTAAATCATTGCATATTATTCCTTTTTTCCCCCTCTTTTCTCACTTTCATTGCTACCGGTTGATAAAAAGATAAATTAATAATTTAAAGTATAATAAATTACTAAACTCAAAATTTTATAGAAGAAATAGGTGATTCTCTCTCTCTCTCTCTCACACGCTTTTGGCTTGATCGAATTTTCCCTATTGGTAGGGTGTTTGCCTCATTAAATTCAATTAATTTTCTTTAACTTTCTTCAATTTTCTCTATCAAATACATTTTTAATTTTTTTAACTTTTATCAATTTTTTTAATTTTTACTAACTTATATTTTAATTTTTATAAATTTTTACTAAATACTCAACTAAAAATTAATATGATACATGTTGCATCAAAGTACAAAATTACACTTCTTTTCGTTTTTTTTTTTTCACCAACCAGCCTCCTCTTTTTTAACAGCTTTCTTTTACGTCAGTCCACCACATTTGCCTTATAGCTTTCTCGCGCAATGAGTCAACCAACCACATAATTCCTTTTCTGTCATTCGAGTAGCCAAAGAGGTCTGACTAATCCACCAAGGTGAGGACTGAGGAGCTTTCTTTTGCTACCTTGAGCGTGCAAGTTACTTTAAAATAATTGTGAATTTGTGATAGATTAGAAGTAAAAAATTATGAAAAAAAGTACGTAGCATTTTTTGGTACTTATATTTTAACATTTGTGAGAGGCGTAAAAGGTTGTGGCTCAAGACTCACATGAGTTTGCAAAAATGTCTTGAGGGCAAGATGGTCAATTCCAGATGCCTCGTTGTTTTGACTTCCTATTTCCTAACCATCAGCTTCTTACATGAATGACGTGTTACATTTCCCAGACACTCACCTCAACCAAGTGGATCTGAGAGTCATATTATAATAATTAATCCGGACACTGCAGAAAAATGGGCATCAGAAACAATCCACCTTTCCTGCTTTCTTTTTTCTGCTTATGCTTCTCTTTCAACAACCATCTCTCCCTTGGAGCTGACACAATCTCCGTGAACCAGTCCCTGTCCGGGAACCAGATCATTGTCTCAGCTGGTGGAATTTTCGAGTTGGATTTCTACAAACCAGGTAACTCTTCCAATCACCATTACATATGCATGTGGTACAAGAAAATACCTAGTCCAACCATAGTCTGGGTAGCAAATAGAGAGAGACACCCATTGTTGATAAGTATTCCTCACAAATGAAAATCTTAGAGGGTAATTTAGTCCTTCTCAATGAGTCTAACACCCCTGTTTGGTCTACAAATCTGAATTCCACAACTCCCAATTCTGTTGTGGTAGTTCTTCTTGATGATGGTAATTTGGTTCTGAGAGATCATGGGCTTAATTCAAAAGAACCAATTTGGCAAAATTTTGATAGTCCATACTTGGTTGCCTGGGGCCAAGCTTGCTTACAACAAGCGAACCAAAACCAGCCAACGTCTTACTTCATGGAAAAATTCAGAAGACCCAGCACCTGGTCTATTTTCTCTTAATATAGATGAAAGTAATAAGCTGTATATTTTGCTGTGT
Organism: Vitellaria paradoxa; assembly: GCA_019916065.1. Classification (NCBI taxonomy): domain Eukaryota; kingdom Viridiplantae; phylum Streptophyta; class Magnoliopsida; order Ericales; family Sapotaceae; genus Vitellaria; species Vitellaria paradoxa. Next base: position 41,223,693 of record CM034239.1, read on the forward strand.
AATGGGTCTGAACAATATTGGACTACTGGACCTGGAAATGGACAGATTTTAAGCAATGGGCCCGGTAGTTCAAATCACAGGCCAACAATGGGCCATGCAGTTCAAATCCTTGAAGGGGTTATTGAAGTTAACCCGTCCCCAATTCCCAAATCTCTGCAAGCCCTTGAAGAGGATTATGAAAATCAAGACAACATTGCTTTCTTCACCGAATTGTCCTCCGGGTGGAGTTCTCAACCGCGTACCACAGGACCACTTAATTTTACTGGGTAAATTAATGCATAAAAGTGCATTTAATATGGAAATCTCAACTAAAGAGGGGATGCCGTTTTTCTGTTTCTACCTTGTATATGACTTGTGTATGTGGCTTGTCCTCTTTGTTTTGCATTCTCAATCAATAAAAGTGCAATGCCATTGTTGTTTCTTTTGTCTTTTCTCTCTTTTTTTTTCCTAATGCACAGCCCCCAAGCCAACTTTTTATAATAGTTTAAATTAACATTTTAAAAATTAGATAGTTAATCGAACCGAAAAAATGACTGGATCATAGATCAATGGTTCAACTAAAATTGAACTAGAGTTAAACCGTAATATCATAAATATATTTAAATATATAACTGAAATATCAAAATATATATTAAATTATATAATAACTTTGATAACTTACATTTTTCTACATGTTATTCTATTATTTTTTATTTCACTAATAAATAAGTGTCTCAAAATAGATATAATTATAATAAAACAATTACAAAAAATCATCTTGATAATATATAATAATAAAATCACTCAAAAAATCATCTCACTGAGAGGTCGGTGCTCGCAACTCACTTGTACTGTGCGTTCTTTAAAGTTTAAACCCGTTTGGTTTCAATATTTTTGTCCATAATAATGAACACAGCATGGGGCGAGATTATGAGTTCCATAAGCCACGACTTGAACGAGGAAACTCTACTGCAATCTCGTCTCAACAAACTAACCTCTTCTACAGGAAAGCTCGATTTGATATTCGCCCTCCTCGTCCTCCTCGCGATGTCGGCCCGTTACTTCACCGGAAGCACAAAAGACGTGAACGGAAGCGCAAGTTCAACGGGAAGAGTATTATTTTTGTATGAATTGAGCGGTTCTTTTAAACTTGTTAGTTGCTACCGGTTTGTCGGTTCGTCGATTCAACTGGTGGATTACCGATTTTAAGTTAATTTAACTTTCAAATAATTTTTACTGATTGATCGGATCGTTTCTTAAACTGATTAGTCTAGTCTAATTTTTTAAACATTAGTTTAAATGAAAAATATATTATTATTATTATTTTTTTTTTTTTTTTGGTTTGGTGTACATTTATTTGGATGGAAGATAATCAATTTATCTAGTGCTTAGCGCCCGTTAGATTTAAAGATCTGAAAATGATGATTTATGTTTGAGAACCATGAGATGTACTGAAAAATTTGTTGTTGGTTGTTAGACTCATAGTTTTAATGATTGTATTTTGTTATTTGGATTAATTGTGAGTGGTTACATCCGAGTCGAATATGTTTAATTTATTTGATAGAATTACGGCTGGTTGGGCCCAAGATTTGAGTAAATTGGAAACAATTATTAAAATAGTTTTGGGTGTTTAATCTCGGGGAAAACAATATCCAACCTCGCCCGTTATCCATATCTGCTTGGCACAGTCCCCACTCACTCAAGAACATCGAAATTGACTAGGCATAAAGCAGTTGTTCACTAGCTTCTTGGTAATGATGGTCAATTCCAGAACAGATGAAAAAATAAAAATAAAAATAATTGTTTTCTTTTATATTTATTTATTTTATTTTATTTTTGATATGTAGAAAAAGTTGACTTCGCATCTAATGGGTGAAATTATCAGAGCTGATAAAAGTGGGCAAAACTCCCTGTTTCAAGTTCTGTGAAGGAAAGCTATGGGGATTCTGATCATAAACTATCCACATTTCTTACTCTCTGTTTTCTTCATCTGCTACTCTTTCAACCGCCATCTCTCCTGTGTAGCTATGGTTTTAAAAAGCGGTAACGGGTGTTGTAACGATAACGGTCGCAGTAACGCGGATGCGAAGTGTAACGGATGTTACGTAACGGAAACAGAAATCAGAAGCGTGATTTTTTTTTTTTTAAATTCACATTTTACCTCAACGAATTAGTTTTTGATATTTTAACAATTAAAATGTATAAATATAAATTATTAGTGTTGTTTAATAGTTTTATATTAATCAATAATGTCATATATAGATATTACTTTTTTTAGACATGTATATAAAATAAGCTCACACGCGTGCGTGTGCGCATACACCCACGTATATATTAAATTGTTATTTATATAATAATTAACACAAAAATAATGTTCAATTACTAAATTTAAATAATATATCAATTTAGAAGAAAATAATCTATTGGTTAATAAATAAAAAGTCATAGAAACAAAACAATAATCATAGTCCATTCTTATAAAAACTAAACAAAAAATAAAGTTAGAATAATAGAACTTACATGAATTAGATGAAACAAGTGATGTAGCCATAAAAGTCACCACCAAAATGAATGTCTTGCAGGCTCAGTTGCTTTTTGAGAGTCATCATCCCATCCTATGCTATTAAACGTGTTATTGTCATTGTAAAATTGATACCCACCAAAAGGATGAAGATATTGAGGAGGGTATTGAGAGGCATATTGAGGGAGATATTGAGGGTATTGAGGAGGATATTGAGAGGTATATTGAGGGGGATGTTGAGGGTATTGAGGGGGGTAGCTGTAAGGGTCAAAAGTACTATATGGATGTAATGAATTATATGATGACTCGCAACCACTACCTTGTGAAGACTCACCAAGTGAAACTCCTCCAAAACTTAAAAAAAAATGTCATTAGAAGAACCCTCTGACTCATGTTGTTGTATTCTTCTATTTCGTCTTGATCGTTCTCTCATTTCCTGAGACTCATCCGTATGAAATGGATGCTGTGGAGGTATCGGTACAGGTTCTCCTACCTCTTCATCATCCCTAAAACCATACATTCCTGTTTCTCCTATATATTGTTTTGGGATCTCATGATCACCACCACCATCATCACCACTAGGAGGGCTCAAGCCACCGTCTTCATCACTAGGACCTGGACTAGAGCTTGCACCAGGAACATCATGTGATGAGGGGTCGACATCACCACTGTTAATAATTTGATGTATTCTTAACTGAAAATCTTCATCTGTGTCTAACAAGCGATCCTCTTTCTCTTCTAGCCATTGATTTAGTGGGCCATCTTCCTCAAAAATACAGTCCAAATTGATTGGATTGAAGCTAGCGTCAATTTCTAATTGGCTTCTCCTCATTTTATGCCTCATCCTCAACCTCATATTATAGTGAACAAAAACTAATTTGTGAAGTTTGATATACTTTAACCTATTCCTTGTTTTGCTATGGATTAGGCTAAATGTACTCCAATTTCTTTCACAATTTGAGGAAGACGTTGATTGGCTCAAAACTTTAACAGCTATACGTTGTAACTCGGGAGCACTAGAACCGTGAAGAATCTACCACTCCGCTGTAATGTATAAATAAGTTTAAATTAGTTTGAGATAAAAGTATAACAACAAATATATTAAATATATTAAAATAGTAGCGAGTAAAATTTTAAATATGTTTACTTGGGTTAGTCCTCGTTACCGATCTTTGAGCCACAGGTTGACCAAACGAGTTATGTTTATCTCTAAAGATAAGTAACTGTAAAATATCATAAGTTTAGTAAGTGATTTTCAATCATAAATATAAATTAATTAATTTTTTTGTGTGAATGAACAAAAATAATTGTTATCACCTGATTCATGGCCAAAATTTGATTTTCGAATACTGGTTCCAATCTTGTGATTACATTTTTAGTTCCATTTAACACTTCCGTTAACACATCAGTGGAAGATTGAGTCCAATATTGAAATTGGGGATTCAAGAAATATCCTGCCATGGATATAAATGTAAAAAAATGTTACTATAAGAAAATAAATAAAGAACATGTGATTTAAGGAGAAAAACAAAAAAGACAAATATAAAAAAATATACCTGCTACGTGTAAATCATGATGCAATTGTGAAGCCCAATGACTATCAATTATCTTCCAATATTCTTGATAGTAGCGACAATTATTTTTAATTGTCAATTTTGCTCTATCCATTGCCTCGTATATGAAACCCATGGTAGGTTTTTTATCACCATCCACTAACCTTAGTACCTTGACAAGAGGTTCATATACTTTAATTATATCATTGGACTTCTTCCAAAACTCGGAATCTAAAATTATTTTGTTTCACTTCAACCTCTGGACCACTTCTTGACCTCCCTCATTTTGATCTTCTCCACTCTTCTGATGTAAACATATTTCTCAACTCCTGCTTATACCTCACTATACTTTCAAGTGTAATAAAATTTGTTGCAAATCTAGTGATAGCAGGACGAAGTAATTCTCTTCCCCCAGTGAACTTCTTCATGATGTGGTAGACAGTTGGATAATTATAAATAAAAGTTGTGATAGATTTTGATGTATCCAAGACTTTTGCTACACTTTTTTTTTTTGAAATATCATGTAGCATCAAATCAATACAATGTGCAGCACATGCAGTCCAATACAAGTGGTGTCTTTTTTGCATCAACTTGTGGCCCGCAGCTTTTAAAGCTGCCTCATTATCAGTCATAACTTGAACCACGTTAGACTCACCAATTTCTTCTACCACAGAATCTAACAACCCGAAATAATATTCTGCTATCTTACTGCTCACATGTGATGCATCAATGGACTTGTGAAATATTATTCCTTTATTACAATACACCAAAAAATTAATTATGTGATCACGTGTTGGTCCAGTCCACCCATCACACATAATTGTAACACCTATCTCCTTGCAAATCCCTTCAAATGAGCGTATCCATTGTTTGATCTCTTCGTACTCCTTAGGCAGGTATACCTCTAAAATCTCATATGCAGTAGGAACCTTCACCTCTTTCCCTAACTCTGCTACTATATCAAACATAGGCTGAGCATATTCTGACTCTATAGCCCGAAAGGGGATATTATTAAAAAAACATAAATTTGGATATAGCTCTACCCAACTTTTCTCTTGCTACTTTTAATCCCTTAAAATTCAGCTTGGGTTGTTTTGAACTTTTACTTTTTTGGAGTAAAATATCCATTTCTCTCAACTTAACTTCAGGTGACTCCCGATCAATCCAATTCATCTGTCTACCACCAACATTATGTACACTTCTTCCCTGTGTCAATCCACGTCTAATTTCACCCTCGCTACCACTGCTCCTTGCACCTCTCATTCTTTCTATCCAATCTTGATGATCTTGTCTACTCTATATTTTGCATATGCCAATTCTGAATCAGAATCAGCATCAGAATCCTCATCTTCTCCCAAATTAATACCACGACTATCATCCCTCAATTGTATTTCCAATTCTTCTTTTCTTTTTTGTTTATCATTCTTTTTTTGTGTGACATCTTTCAAATGTTTCATCGTTTCTTCTCTCACTTCTTTAGATACACTCCCACACGGTACTACATTTCCTCTTTTTGCTACCAAATGTTCTTTCACACGTGTAATGTCCCCTTTAATAATTTTTTCACAAAATTTGCATTTCGCGTCATGTCTAGTGCCAATAGGTGTTGCAAACCTTCAACCAATATCATCACTGGGATTAAGTCTAGAAGTGTCATCACCACCACCACTAATATTTGATTGACCCCTAATATTTGATTGACCCCTACTATCACCCATAATATTTGATTGACGTGGCATTATTACCCTACAAAATAAAATTTAATATTATATTATTTATTTATTTTGAATCATCAAAATATAAAATTTAAACATTTGGTGTTATATTTTGTTATAGTTAAAATTTTAAATTAAATTTAATTAATTACAATAATTAAATTTATTTATATTAATATAATACTAATATTATAATAATATGTAATTAATATTTTTTTAATATGTTAATAATGTTTAATATAATATAACTAAAATAAATTAAATAATATAATATTATAGATTATATTAAATTAAATTTATTGCACCTCTAATTTAATATAACTTTTTTTTGGTACGTAATTTATAACTTTTTGTATAGTTAATATTATTGTTATTATGTTATGGAATTAAAATTTATTATAACTCTGATTTAACATTTTTATTATTATGTTATAGTATAACAATTATACTTAATTAATAATTTTTAATTTCCAATGCCTAACTAATATTATTTGATATTGTTAATATAAATTATATATTTTATTAATATAACAATATTACTAATTTTAAAGAGAGTTTAAATTTCTCAAAAATATTAAAAATTTTAATTTTTATTATTTTTTAAAATTTTTAATGGAATTTTGATAAGTATCACTTTTATTCTAATATTTGATTTTTTATTTTTTTAACAAAGCTAACAGCCTAACCATATTATAGGGTGTGATTGGAGTCCCAAAAAAACTAAAAAAACTAAAAGATAGGGTTGATGTGATGTAAAAATGATAAGTGGTAAAATTTAATTGAAGAAATTTAAAAACTTCTAAAGTTTTTTGAAATTTTTTGATTTTTTTGGATTCCAAATGAACCCATAATATATTTATATTTTAAAAATATAATATATTAACACTACATATTATAATTATATTAATATATTATAATTATGTATATATATACTAACATATTAACTTACAACCTATTTTGCCGCCCAAAGATTAAAATAAAAAAAAAAAGAAAAATTGGCTTCTACTGCTTGAACCTTCCGTGTTCCAACTTCCAAGGTTCGGCACTTCCTTTAATATGTTATAACTAGTGACATAATCAAGGCTGGCAATGAACAGTCCAATCTTGAAGCATATCACAATAATGAGATTATATATATTAATACATTATAATTATATATATATATATATATATATATATATATATATCATTATATCATTCCTTACCTGACTCTGTAAGCCGCCCGAGAAACCCACTCCTTCTCCCTCACCCACTCTTTCTTCTAGACTCTTCCAAGTTCCAACTTCCAAGATTCAACAGTCTTTTCGTCTTCTCAGACTCTCAGTTCCTCCTTTGGTTCAAAGTTCAAACACCCGCTGCCCCGCACCGCGCCCACGGCCTACTTCAAATTTTTTTCCTGAAAATTTGTTTCAAAATCACAGATTCACAAGTTTTATAACAACTATCTATGGATCTAAAGAAGAGAGGGAAAAAATTAAAGAAAGAAAAAAAAGATATGGAGATCTAAACCCTTTTGTACCTTTTCAGGCTTTCGGCTGCTGAAATCGGAACCCGATGAAGATGAAACCAAGATCCCAGCCGATCTAAGGTGAAGAGGTGAAGTTTTTTAGTTCGATCTGAAAGACTAAAATAATAGAACTTGACGATTTTTTGTTCTCTACTTCTCTCTCACAATTTTTTATTTAGCAAAAGAGTAGGTACTTCTTTAATTTCAAAATTTGAATGAAACCTCTGTTGATTTTTTTCGAATCTATGTTGAATAAAGCTTCTACTTTTCAGCTTTTGTCGATTTTGCGTTTCAGATTTTGTTTGTTGTTGATTTTTTTGGTTTGATTGAGCTGTTACTCTGGTGTTACACCACCGTAGCAGCCGTTACGCGGCTGTAACGTGCCGTTATGGTGTGAAGGCCGCTACACACCACGTAATGTGGTCTTAACGGGCTCAGAAGGAGCTGATTCCGTTACGTAACGCTGCTTTTTAAAACCATGTATGCAGCTGACACCGTTTCATCCAGTTAGTCAAGTCATTGGTGAGGTAACTAACAAGATGAAAACACACATGCAATTAAGGAATGAGGTAACTTATGTATGCTATGTTTCTTGTGTTGAACCCAAAAATATTAAAGAAACCTTGCTTGATGAAAATTGGGTAAATGCCACGCATGAAGAATTAGATCAATTTGTTCGTAATGATGTGTGGATGTTAGTACCTAGACCTACTCACACTAATGTAATTGGGACTAAATGGATATTTAAAAATAAAAGTGATGAGTTTGGGAATGTCATTAGAAACAAAGCTAGGCTTGTTTCACAAGGTTACACACAAGTAGAGAGAATTGACTTTGATGAGACTTTTGCGCTAGTTGCTAGACTTGAATCCATTAGGTTGCTTTTGGTTGTTGCATGTTTGTTGAAATTCAAATTCTTTCAAATGGATGTCAAGAGTGCATTTTTGAATGGTGTTCTTCAAGAAGAAGCTTATGTAGAACAACCTAGAGGGTTTGAGGATCCTAAATTTCCAAATCATGTTTTTAAATTGAAAAAGGCTCTTTATGGTTTGAAACAAGCTCCACGTGCATGGTATAAAAGACTCACTGCGTTTTTAATTGAATCTGAATTTACTCGTGGTAGTGTAGACAAGACATTATTCATTCGCATGGATTCTAAGCACATTTTAATTGCACAAATTTATATAGATGACATTGTGTTTGGTTCTACTTGTGAATCATATGCTATTGAGTTTGGTAAGTTAATGTCTACACAGTTTGAGATGAGCATGATAGGTGAGTTGACTTACTTTCTTGGACTCCAAATTAAATAGGAAGATAATGGGATTTTCATTTCACAATCCAAGTATGCTAGAGACTTAGTGAAAAGGTTTGGTCTCTCAAGTGCAAAACATGCTAGAACCCCCATGAGCACAAGTACAAAATTGCATAAAGATCCAAGTGGAAAAAGTGTTGATCAGACCATGTATAGAAGCATGATAGGGAGTTTGTTATATCTTACATCTAGTAGACCTGACATTGCATTTAGTGTAGGTGCGTGCACTAGATATCAGGCTGATCCCAAGGAATCACACTTGCATGCAGTCAAAAGGATAATAAAATATGTCAGTGGTACACTAGAGTTTGGGATATGGTTTACATGTGACACCAATTCTGATCTTGCGGGATACTCTGATGCTGATTGGGCAGGGAGTGTAGATGATCGCAAGAGCACTTCTGGCGGATGTTTTTACGTTGGAAATAATTTAGTCTCTTGGCATAGTAAGAAACAAAATTCCATTTCATTATCTACTGCAGAGGCTGAATACATTGCTGCTGGTAGTCGCTGTACCCAACTCCTATGGATGAAGCAAATGCTTGCTGACTATGGAATGGAGCAAGGCCCTATTACTCTGTTTGGTGATAACATAAGTGCTATTAGTATCACTAAGAACCCTGTCTTGCATTCTCGCACCAAGCATATAGACATTAGGCATCACTTCATTAAAGAGCTGGTATTGGAGCATGTGCAAACTGAAAATCAACTTGCTAATTTTTTCACAAAACCCTTGGATGCCCTTCATTTCGATTCTCTAAGAAAATCTGTAGGCATTTGTGCACACCTTTGAAATCTAAAAGATAAGTTAGAAGTTCATTGATTAAGTTGAAAATATTTTATGACTTCTATACTGCTACATGTGTATTAAATCTTCCAAATTCATAGATTTCAATGAGTTCATAATTTTTGCATTCCTTGTAAATTGATACGAAGTGTTTTAGTTATTTTTGTCATAATTTTGGAGTGCTTCCCATTATACTTGATTGTACATGCATATACCTCTTTCTCTTCTTTTCTACAAATCAAGGGTTATTGTTTGATGTGTTTAAAAAATGATGAGAAGCCTGATATGTGCATATCAAAGTTATGCATAAAAAAAAAAAAAAAAAACTTGGAAAGGGCTGCCAGTGGGACCAGTTTGAAGCCCCTTAATGACTCATTGATTGTTAAGGGAATAGCTACCTACCCATAAGTGTGTGAAAGCTGCCAAGTGTTTTTAAAAAAAAAAAAGGGAGGAAGATTGGCTCTCAATTCATTTGGTACATCAAATTTAACGTTTTAAGTCTATGATTTGTTTGAGGGGGAGCTTATATGTGTATTACAATCAAAACCTCACACGTGCACAAGTATTTGTCCAATTTTATGACTTATTTCACCTCCTGACACAAAATTGAAGATTTTCTTGGAAAATCAAAATGTGAATCTTTGAATTTATGAAGGGTGAGAGATTGATGTACATGCATTGGTATAGTAGACTTAAAGTTTCTTTTAACATTTTTAATGAATTCTTCTACTGTCTCTTTTTGGTTTTGATTGTCTGTGTCCAAATTTGCACTAACAAGATTTTCCCGAGAGCCTCGCAGACAGGGCGCAGGATGCGCGCCCCTTCGCCGCCCCTGGCGCAGGATATCCGCTGGATGCACGCGGGTGCACTGTGGGGTATATATGGGTCCGCAGGTCATTTTCCAGCACGTTCTCCTCCGCACCAGCGACCATCCGGCTTTCTTTCCAGCGCTTGTGTTTGCATGTTTGCACTCTAGGTACTCTGCACGTCCTTCTCACTTAGTTTCTGTTATTTTCATAATCATGTTTAAAAGAAGTCGAATTGGGTCATTCTCCATATCTGGAAATCAATTTTTGAATCAAAATGAATTCCGCATGTTGTTTTCCAAACGCCCAGTTCTTATTGAACGTCAAATGGATTTGAATGATTTTCCGTTGATTCGCCCTCTTTTTGCTCAATTGGGTTGGGAACCCATTACCTCCATTTTTGCATAAGTTCAAATTAAATTTGTCCAAGAGTTTTATGCAATTTTCCATAAGACTGACTTTGAAAATACAGTTTTTAACACCTATGTCAATCGAGTTCCCATTTGTGTTACACCTGACACTATAGCTTCCATACTTGGCATTGAGCGTCCTAGTCTTGAAGAAAGACATACCTTGTTTTATCCTACACAAGATGGAACTTTTCCATCTAAAGTTGAGTTATCCAATGTGTTTAATGTTTTGACTGGCTCTCCTTCTTAGAGAGGTGAGACTTATGTTCATGGGCATCTCAAGACTGATCATCGCATGCTTAATTTGTTCGTGTCAGCATCCATTGACCTCACCTCACACTATTCTGATGTCACCTTGAGACGTGGTAGTGTTATCTATGCTATTCTTCTGGGTCTCAAGTTTGATTTACCTCTTTTCATATTCTGTCTTATGTTCACTGCTCAACAACTGAAACGCACAAAGGATTCTCTTCCTTTTGGTGTCCTTGTCACCAAAATTATACAGTCCAATCAGATTGAATTACCTTCTTCTAGTCTTACTCCACAGCCTACACCCATCACCAGACTTACTGCTAAGAAATCAGTTAGTCAGGCTGTGGATGACACACTTGATGAACCAAACGAGGTTGAGTCTAGTCGTAGCACACGTCCCTTTACCATGAATTCCAAGTCTTTGTCTTTGCTGTAACTTGAGGGGGAGGTTGAAAATATTCGTGCTGATTAGACTGCAATTAATGGGCGGTTGGATACCATCGATGCAAACATCCAAGCCTTAAGGATTTGTGCACCACTCAATTTCAGTCCTTACATCGCCAGATTGATAATTAGGGAGCATTTCAGGATGAGCTACCACAGAACGATGATGATGATGACACTGGATTTGGTGGTGGTTCTTATGGAGGAGCTGATGGTACTGGCGGCAGTGGCAGTGGTGGTTTTGATGATGGCAGTGGTGGTTTTGATGATGGCAGTGGATTCTTTTGATCTATTCTGATTGATCTGTTCTGATTTCTTTTGTCTTTCGATCATTCTCCTTATTTTTGTGAGCTTGTCATTTCCATATCAAAAAGGGGGAGTGATTTGATATTTGAGATTATGTTATGTACTGTTTTGATGTATTGGATATTTCGTGCATATGTGTTGGTTATTTAAGCTCTTTCCATTTTGATGCCTTGATGTGTGTATTCAGTGTGCAGTGTATGCAGAATTTGAACTTTAACTCAAATTTTGATATGGAATTGCCAAGGGGGATATTGTAAAGTTTTATGGCAAATCTAAACAAAATTTCAGTTAAAGTAGGAAAGAAGTAAAAGTTTCCTAAAGTGATACAAATTGAAGATTTGAAGAATTTTGAACCATTAAGGAGATAAAACAAATCAAGTTGACCAAGATTTTGAAGAATTCTAATTGGTGTGAAGGATTATAAAACCTAATTGGACTCGGATGCAGCTTTCTGGAATGTGGACAAAATTTCTAGTATACCTCACAGGCATGGCACGGGAAGCGCGCGGGTGCGTTCCAAGCCCGCAGGCAGCGTGCGGGTGCGCCAAGCTGCTATGACATGTCCCAGAAATTTCAGTAAGGTCCGCAGGCAGGAGGATGGGAGAGCGAGGCTGCGCCAGTATTATTTCCTAAAGTATAAAAATTCCAGTGCAAGTCACAGGCTGGAGGATGGGAGCGCGAGGGATCGAGCTGCGAATATTTTGTTCGGATTTAATTGCCTATTTTGCCAAACTAGGGCAACCTTGTGTAACCCTATATATGTGAAACCAACTCTGTTAATAAAGGGGTGGGAGAACATATTATAAGGATCTAGAGAGAGAGTCTTTAATGATTGAGAGCTTTCATGTTCTTTCTCTAAAGTCTTTCTGTATTCTCTTTTCACTTTCTATGTGAGACAGAAAGTCTGCTTGTAGGGTTTATCGAGTGATTCGAGCAAGAGTGATGAAAGGATTCATGCGAGTGATTTGTAAAGAGTCTTAGTACAGTCTTGTAACCCGTTGATAGTGAGATTGTAAATAGAGGTTTTTCTCCCTGTGATAGGGTTTCCTCGTTATTCTTTTGTGTGATTACTTCTCTAAGTGTGTGATTGTTTGGATTTGGAATTTTCAGATGACTTTGAGCTTCTTCACTGCTACGAATGTTGAATCAGGCAACGTTCCTTTAAAAACAGTTCCGAAACCTCCCTCCCCCAATTTCTGTGAGAAATTTTTTGTTGCATTTTGCAAAATCTTGTACTGAAAGGCAATCAATGAACCCCCAAATGTTGTAGGCCTTTCCTTGTGAAGAAAGTTCAACCAGCAATAAAAAGTGTTTGCCCAAAGCAAAAAGGAGGTTCCTACCAATCTGCGCAGACTCCACATGACAATACAAACGAGGGCTAGGAGTACCACAGCTGAAACTGAACCCACAATAGCACCTGAGCTAATCCCATTATCAGTTCTATCCTTTCTGAAATCAGAAGCAGCCATTCTGAGATGAAAAGTTTTTCCATGTTCATCATTTTCTGGGAGTTGCTGCAGATTTAAGAGCTCCCCATTCCAAAGCGAACACTCTTTGCCTTCATAAGCATAAGCAGTGCAAGAGCAGTTATTTAAACAGGCAGCTTCACATTCATTGGCACTCCCAACAGCCAGAGATTGAGGGTGATCTGGCAATCTCATGTTGGAATATACCACAAACTTATCTCTATCATTGTTAGGAATTATACTGGTATTCCCACATGGTAACTGAGTTTTTCTCCAACAGCCACCAGAATAAGCATCCAGGTTCCAATCCTTGTCAGACTTTGGATTGAAACCAGTCAAACAATTACAAAAGCGAAAAGCCTGCTCCTCACAGGTGCCAAATGGCCCACAGGAAGCATAGACGTCGCACTGTTTTGTCGGCCGAAGAAACAATAAAATCCATTGATTAGTGCCATCCAACAATTCTAGATCATGTTGAAAGACCAAGAACTTATATTGCCCCGAAACATCCACAATAAATCTAGACATAAACGAAGGATCGGGCAAAGAAAACGTTAAGTAACTCTCATTCTCATTGTCTACGTAGCTGAAATTAGTGAGCAGAGGTCTTCTCCTACTTTCAGGTACTAAACTGAAAAACTCTCCATTCCAAGCTCCAGACATCCAATACTTTTTAGACCCATTCCACTGTAAAATGGTCCCACGATTCGAATCGAGAGTAAGAGAAAATAGGCCAGGCGCAGGATCTTCTGAATTCTTCCACGAAGTAATACTATTGTATGTCCTAGTACGCTTATTATATGCAAGCTTCGCACCAGGCATCCACGTGTGGGCTCGATTATCAAAACTTTGCCAAATGGGTTCTGTTGAATTAACACCCTCTCTGAGAACCAAATTACTATCATCAAGAAGGACTGCCATAACATAATTTGAATTTGTGGAGTTCCGATTTGTGGACCACACTGGGATTTGGGACTCATTGACAAGCACTAAGTTACCATCTAAGATTTTAAGCTCCGAGGAATATTTATCAACAATGGGTGTATCTCTGTTTGCTACCCAAACTATGGTTGAATTAGATTTCTTGTACCACACGCCTATGTAGGAGTAGGAAGACTTACCTGGCTTGAAGAAACCCAGTTCGAAGTTTCCACTTTCAGAGATGATGGTTTGGTCTCCTGACACAGATTGGTTCACAGATATGGAGTCAACTCCAACTGCAAGGGAGAGATGGCTGTTCAAAGAGAAGCATAAGAAGAAAAATGATAGAACGAAGCTTGGAATTTTTCTGATATCCATATGATCTCTTAACAATATTTTTCTCAAGAAGGCTAAGATATCTGATGAACTCAGATGATCACCTGAGTTGAGGTACCTATGAAACGTAGAAAATTAAGTGTGTTTGGAAAGGGTAGGTAGAAGTTCAGCTTTTAATTACTCAAATTTTTGGTTTTTTTTTTTTTTAAATGACCAAATTCATCGTATTACATTTTAAATTTCTCTTAAATTATAAAGCATAAAAATATCAAAAATTAACAAAAATTTAAAAATTAGCTACTAAAAGTTATTTTTTTTTCTAAACACAAAAATACCTAACTTTTTAGTTAAATTTTTTTTTTCCAAACACAACCAAAAAAAACAAAAAATAACTTTTATTAACTGATTACTAGCGTACTAGCTAATTAAAAAAAATTAACATTTTTTTTGGCTTCCAAAATACTACCTAAATATCTGATGGCTAATTTGCCTTCCAGGAAGCCAATAACTGGTTCAGCTGTTAGGCCTCTGGAATTAACATTTCGCCTTGTAAGCCATTCTTTTTTGCAATTTTTTTTCTTTTTCTTTTTTTTTTTCTTTTCTTTTTTTAACTTGCGGGAAAAAATAACTTTTACAAAGAGAACATTTAGGTTGAATTTGGAAAGTAAAAAAGTTATTATTATTTTTTTTTTTTGAGAAGAGAAAAACACTAACTTTTTACTAGTTAATTTTTTAATTTTTTGTTAATTTGACATTTTTATTTTTCTCAGTTTAAAAAAATTAAAAATATAATAAGATAAATATAATATTTAAAAAATAAAAAAATTAAATAACTAGAAATTGAGTAGCTCAACTTGGTTACCAAGCGCAACCTCACAAAGCAACCTAGGGGCACTCAAAAGTCTGCCTCTTTTGCGAAAGAAATTTTTGACTAAATTCAACACAAACATTATAGCAATCCAAATTAGAAAAATCAATAACCCGCTTGGACGCATGACTTTTAACCAAAAAAAAAAAAACCTATAAATTTTTCTTTTTTGATTATTCAACAAACCATTAATTTTTATTACTTTTTTGCTTAGATATAATAATTCATTAACTCAAAAGTTATGAAATGTTATTAAAAATTACTAAATTTTGTTAAAAATTGTCAAAAAATTTACTAAACACCCAAAATTTATAAAAAATTATTAAAAATTATTACTTGTTTCACCACACATATTAAAAATTAGAACTAAAAACTTTTAGTAAAAAAATATCCAAAGTTGCTAAAATTTAAATTTCCAAACACTACCTTAGAAATAGCATTCACTCTTCAAAGCAACCAACGAAAAGATAATTTAACTAAAAACTACTGTTGACATGTGCAAAACACGAACTTGTATAATTTTTTTTCTGAGAAGAGAAAAATAAGTGAGTTTGGAAAAGGTAGGTAGAAGTTCAGCTTTTAATTACTTAAATTATTTATTTATTTTTTTAAATGATCAAATTCATCATATTACATTTTAAATTTCTTTTAAATTATAAAGCAAAAAAATCTCAAAAAAATTAACAAAAATTAAAAAATTAGCTACTAAAAGTTATTTTTTTCCCTTTCTAAACACAAAAATAGCTAACCTTTTAGTTAACTTTTTTCTCTTTCCAAACACAACCAAAAAAAAAAAAAAAATTATTTTTTATTAACTACTACTAGCGCACTAGCAAATTATTAAAAAAAAAAATAACATTTTTTTTTGGCTTCCAAAATTCTACCTAAATACCTGATGGCTAATTTGCTTTCCAGGAAGCCAGTAAGTGTTCAGCTCTTGGGCCCCCGGAATTGACATCGCCTTATAAGCCATTTTTTTGGGCTTTTTTTTTCTTTTTCTTTTTTATTTTATGTGTTTGGGAAGAGAAAAATACTAGTTTTTTAATAGTTAATTTTTTAATTTTTTATTAATTTGATTTTATTTTTCATAATTTAAAAGAAGTTTAAAATGTAAAAAAAATAAATATAATATTTAAAAAAATCAAAAGATTGAATAAGTAAAAACTGAGTAACTCAACTTGGTTACCAAACGCAACCTTATGAAGCAACCTAAGGCCACTCAAAAGTCTGCCTCTTTTGCCAAATAAATTTTTGACTAAATTCAACACAAACATTATAACAATACCCAATTTAGAAAAATCAATAACCCACTTGGAGGCATAACTTTTAACCAGAAAGACTATCAATTTTTGTTTTTTTATTCCTTGGTAAATCATTAATTTTTATCATTTTTTTAGTCAGGTACAATAATTTTTCATAATTTTTCAACTCAACAGTTATGAAAAATTGTTAAAAATTATCAAAATTTATTAAAAATTATCAAAAATTTTACTCAACGCTCAGAAATTACAAAAAGTTGTTAAAAATTACTAATTGCTTCATCAATCATATTAAAAATTAGAACTAAAAATTTTTAGTAAAAAAATATCCAAGGTTGCTAAAATTTAAATTTCCAAACGCTATCTTAGAAATAGCATTCACTCTTCAAAGCAACCAACGAAAAATTAATCAAACTAAAAACTACTGTTGACATGTGCAAAACACGAATTTGTTTAGATTTTTTTATCGATAAAAGATCATTTTTGAATATATTATAAAATATTCTAATAAAATTACATAATTTTATAAAATATTTAGTAAGTTATTTTTTATATTTATATTTTTGATTTGTGTTAATTTTAATAAGTCAATAGAGTTGATCAAAGTCAAATTTTTATATAAGTACTAAAAATTTATATTTTGTATTTTATCAAATCTTGACTTAATCTAATCCTAAAAATTAAGGTTGGTTCTATTAAATCTTAAATCAACCTAACTAATTGGCCCGATCTCTTTTTAATTTGAAAATTTTGTTAATTTTATTGTAAATTTTAGTTTTTAATTTTTAAATCATTTTGTAAAATTAACTTGGGTTAAAAATACAATTATTCTTTAAAAATATTATTATTTTTAACTGTATTAAAATAAGTTTTTGACTGGTTTTATAAAATAATACAAACTAAAAATATTATTTTTATCAATCATACACTATACTTGAAAAAATAACTCAAATATTGATTATTATTAACTAAGTTTTCAACTGAATGATCAACATGACTAATTTAAATTAAAAATTAGAATTTAAAAAATAATTACTCTCTAACTTAATTAACATTTAAGTACTCTTAAGCCTAATTAATAGTAGGCATTTTTTTATATTTTTAAATTAAGAATATATTAAGAGTTGTTATTGTGTGGGAGAAGTTAGATTTTTTTTCAAATTTAATTAGTATTTAACCATTTTTAAACCTTTCCAAGCTTAATTAATATTTAGATAGTTTCTTTTTATTTTTAAATTTAATTTCCATTATGTTTGAAATATGTAAATTTTTCAACAATATTGAAGCAGTAGGCAAGTAGCTCTATTTTAAGAATGAGTTAATATATTCTTCAAATCTTATGCAACAAGCATAGTGATTATATAGATAAAAGAAAAAATAGGGTTGTGATTAGGTACCAATGTAAGACAAAAGGAAGTAAAATAAGAAAAAAAGTGCATTGAAAAAATAAAAGGAAGAAAGAGTAGTTCATTCAAAAATTTCTTTAAAAAAAAAAGAAAAAGTAGAATTATAAATAAGAGACTACACATAAGACTTGGTTTAATGAGAAAAAAAAAATAAAATAAAGAAGGTAAACAACTATACAATTTAGTATGTGCAAAAGTTTATTTAAACAACTATACAATTTAGTTTGTGCAAAAGTTTATAAAAATGACTCAAATATTGAGTAATGTTAATCGGCTGAAAATGATCAACATGATAATTTAAATTTAAAATAAAAAATTACTCTCATACCTAATTAATATTTAGACATTTTTATTGTACTTTTAAATTTAAAATAAAATAAGACTTGTTAATTATGAGAGAAGTTATATTTTTTAAATTTAATTGATGCTCAATAATTTTAAACCCTTTTCCAAGCCAGTAAACTAATAGGCAAGATCACTTTAAGAAATTTATAAGTTTATCTTACAATGATGAAAATTACACATCAAAACCATGGTGATTTTATACACAAAAAAAAAAAAAAAAAAGTTATAGTTATCTGTTGATGCGAAATAAAAGAAAGTAAATGTATTTTATTCAAAAAATTGTGAATAAGAAGATGGTAATTTATTCAAAGATTTGTAAAAATAGTGTTGTCCCAAATAACAACACTAGAGGAGGGTGAATAGGGTTGCTTAAAAATTTTGTAAATAAAAATTTCAACCCTAAAACTAATAAGTCAAGATGAATATGAAATGCACCAAAAAAAATTATTCAATATTTGTGAATGAAGAGTGAGTGCTAGTGTTTGCAATAAATATAAAGAGAAGGGAAGAGAAGCAAACACAATCGATTTATAGTGGTTCGGTTTCAATGTTGTCTACGTCCACTCCCCCAAGGCCTTCCTTGAGATTTCTCCACTATTCTTTGAAGAGCTTATTACACACTAGTTTCCCAATGTGCTAGAAACCTTTCCCAAGTGATTTTATCCCCAAATCACTCACACAAGTCTCTCTCAAAGAAAGTCTCTTGTTTTGGTCCTAACACTTGAATCAAAACCAACAAGAGCTCACCCAACTCTCACAAATTAAAAGGGCTTTAAATTTCCCTTTCTTACAACAACAATGATGAGTTTAAAACTCAATCAAATTAAAAAGAAACTCTCACAAGTTGAATATGAAATATGAAGCACAAATGTGAGAAGAAATCACTCTATGTTTGCAAAGTTATGGAATTTCTTGTATCTCTTTGTAAGCACTTCTTTCTTGCCTTGTTCATCTATTTGAATCTGAGTTTGAGGCTCTATTTATAGATGAAAATCTCCAAATGGCCGTTACTAAGTGAAAAGACACTTTTGCCCTTGAAAGAAATTGAATTTCCTTGCCTCCAATGCTGTCTTTCAGATTCAGATTTTCTGAGATATATTTGTGACATTTTTTCACGCTCATAAAGTTCAAATCTGACATTGCCTCTAAGTAAAGACTTTGTAGATATATAAGTCAGCTATCACATGTCAAATTTTGAGCTTCATCCAACGGTCAGATAGTCAGATATGGCTTCTGAACTGATACCAGCTTCTGATAGCTTTTTCTGACATTCTGAATCTGTGTTTCCCATTTAAGCTTCTGTTTCACCATGATACTTTTAGAATTAGAAGAAACCTAAACTACAAAAGTTGTATCTTTTTTAATCTTCTTTTCACAGGCCAAAAATCAGAATTTTTAAAGCTGTAGAGTATGAGTTATATCTCAAAAACTAAGACTAGCTCCAGAATCCAGAATTAAAAACCTTTCTGTAATGACTAATATTCCAACTCATGTTTTGATATCTTAACATCAGATCCATAAAAATTTCCCTTCGATAAAGTTGTAGATATAGAAGTCTAATTTACTATATTAAAATTTCATAATAATTGAACTGTTGGATCTTAAAATATCATCTATATACTGACATGTGTCCGAGTTAACCTCTAGTTCAAATCTTTATCTTACTTTGATTTCTATTACTCCCAACTTTGAAATTCCTTTATTCCTTCCTCCAAATTATGTGAAAATATCTAAAAAATAATATCAATCTCTTCCAACTCTATTATCTTGAATCTATCAAATGAATTATAACATTTCTTACAATGTCTATTTGAAAATTTATTGTGAAAATTTAATTCAATGTTTGTTATCATCAAAATCAATTATAAAACTAACTTTATAAACCTTGGGCCAACAAATAGAATTAAAATGAAGAATAGGATCCGAAGAGTACTATTTGGTAATAATTTTTCGTTTGGTTTGTAAAAATAACTCAAAATAAAAATATGATTAATAATCATACATTATGCTTTATAAAAAAAATATAGTGACCAATTTAGATTTAAAATTAAAATTTTGAAAAATAATTACTTACAAGCCTTAAGAGCTATTATATACATTATGCTTTGTAAAAAATATGGTAACCAATTTAAATTTAAATTAAAATTCAAAAAATAAAATTACTCCCAAGCCTTAAGAGTTATTATTGTGCAAAAATAATTTTTAAATATTTTTTTAAAACCTATTATTATTTTGGCTTTTTTTGTCTTTAAATTTAAGGGTAATGCGTTTGAAATATGTAAATTTTATAATTATTATGAATTAATAAGGAAGTAGGTCTATTTTAAGAATTCATGAACTCACTTCACATTGATCAAAACTATCGGTCATAATTTTAATAACCTTATCTGAAAAAAAGTGAAATCATAATTATTTATTTAAATAAATTTCATGTTACATAAATTAACAATTTTGATTTATTAATTGTGACTAAACTGCAAGGGGAATCGATCAGGATTTATTATCGAGGGAGTCAAATTTAAACTTAGAAAATATTTCAACTAAAGCACTAACAAATAATATGCATTTATCTTAATTCCAAAAAGTCCCAAAAAATTTTAAAAAACTTCCAAGTTTCTAACAGAAAATATTTCAACTAAAGCACTAACAAATAATATGCATTTATCTTAATTCCAAAAAGTCCCAAAAAATTTTAAAAAACTTCCAAGTTTCTAACCTTCTTCATTAAATTTCATCTCAACGTGTATCACTTTTTCACAAATTTTTATTTTTATGTTTTTATTTTTTCGAAACTTCAACCGCTAAGTAAAAGGTTAATAAAGTAAATGAAAAAAAAAAAAAAAAACTATACAAATTTAAAAGTTGCAAAAGGCAAAACGTATAACTCCTACTAAGGTGGTGACATGTGCAATTTGTTTTGTTGTTGGAACTAAATTTGCATATTAATTTTGATGATTTTTTTATTGTTATTATTACTTTTTATTTTTTTTAAACTTTATTTGATGTATTGATGTTGGTAATAGACTTTAAATTTTAAGATTTTTAGGGTAGTAGTATTTTTATATAATTAAATTTCTAAAGCCATTTAAATTTAGATAAATTATACTTAAACCATTGATTAATTACAAGTAACTTTTCTCAATGTTCACTACTACAATAATTGATAAAGATCACGGTAAGAAATTCATAAAGATCACGGTTTTAGAAAAAGCGTGATAAAAATTTGTGAGTTAAACTTTTTATCTCAGTCTTATTAAAAAACTGAGATAAAAAGTTACTTTTAATACTTTTTATCTCACTTTTGTTAAAACTGTAATTGTATTTAAAACGAGATAAAAGATCAGTGAAAACCATCTCTACAAAAAACTGAGATAAAAGATCAGTAGAAATCATCTCTAGAAAAAACCAAAATAAAAGATCAGTGGAAACATCTCTAGAAAAAATTGAGATCAAAAAGTGAGAAAAATCATATTTTTAAAAAAAGTGAGATAATTAAAAGAATGAAAGATAATATTATTATTTTTTCTCTCTATCTCTCTCAAACAACTTTGTTTATCATTTTATATAATTTAAATTAGATTTCATAAATTTTATTATAACATTTATTTAATAATTTTAATTAATTGAATATGCTACAAAAACTATAATCATAGATCAATAAACAAAATTATTTTTAAATTAATGTTAAAACTAAATTTATCAAATTAAATTTAAATAATGGTAAATGTATAATCATTATTTTTTCAGTAAATATATGGAAATAGTTTTCATAATTTGTTTAATTTATAACGAGGCGAATATTAAATATTTAATATCTAATAAATGTTTAGTGTATCTTTAATATTAATTATATTAAGGTGACATTATTTTATATTTTGTTGGAATTGATAAAAATTTAGAAATAATAATAATAAAAATTTTCATTTTTTTTGTTTTTTTGAACTAATTTTTGAATATAATCATTGAAAATATTTTTTGTATTACAAATCAATTTTTAAAATAGTTTTCAAAAATTTTGTTTTGAACAATAATTTTCTAAAACTAAAACTAAATGCGACATAATTAATTTTAAAAATATAATACAGAATGAAAAAAATATATTATAAATAGTAAGTCATGATTAAATATATGCTATACAGAAAGATTAAAGGATAATAAGAAAAAGATTTAAGATCATTTTTAATTAAATATGATAGATATTCATAAATTATTTATTAAGTATTCGCATAGTTTTATATATTGGTTATAATTTCAAATTATTGTAAAAAGTAAAAATAATTAAATAAAAGTAAAATTTTTATCATTTTCCTGACCAATTGATCAGGAAAAGTGTAACTTTTATCTACTAATTAGTTGACAAAAGTTATAATAAATTATTGTAAGAAACTTAAAATAACTAAATTAAAATAATATAATTTTATTACTTTTACTAACCCCAAAAGTAAAAACATTGTTTATATATATCAATATGTAAAATGTAGATGTAAATGATAGTTTGGACTAGCGGTTAACTACAATAACTTTCAGAGGAATGGCACGAGTTCGATTCTCAGTAGAAACCAAAAAATATCAAATATATAAGGTTGCTATAATAACAAGGCGTCAAATGATGCTATGATGGTATGATAGCAGGCTGCCATGTGGTTTTTTTATTATTTTTAAAATTAATCTATTTTTTCAGCATGATTATTTGTCAATATTTGATCACGTTTTTTCAAAAAAAGTGAGATCAAAATTCATAAAAGATCACGCGAGATTTCTTTTCATCTCAGTTTTTACCATAAAGGATCACGCTTTTAATGCGTGATTGTTGTAAGTTTTTTATCACAGTTATAAGTTGTGATCGAAAAGAGGTGACTTACAATCTCACCTGAATTAATCACACTTTTGTGACCGAGATAGAAAGTGAAACATCACACCTAAAAGCTGTGATGTTTATACATTTTTGTAGTAGTGGTTTGATATTTACCCTCACACTGGTTATTTTGAAATATTTGTCATAGTTAAAATTTTTAGTTCACTTGACTAATATTATTAAATGAAAAATGTATGGTCAATGTAGAAAAATCATATTAGATATCTTTTCTACCCTTTTAGACAATATAAAAAATGTTTAAAACACTAATGAGATATTTAAATGTTTAAAAAGAAATATCTGACGTCTCATGTTACAGTTTAACTCCCTCTCCAAAATTACAGTCAATGTTTGAAAAGAGAAATAATAAAATAAACTAAAAACATTGCAAATTATTCGTTTGGCACATTATTCTTTTCTTTTAACCTTTAAATATCCCTTAACCATCGGCGTATTGTATATTTTATATAATATGAAAGAATAAAAGAGATATCTTCTATGCTTTTTCTCATGTGATTACACTATTTTCCATTTAATTTTGATAACCAGATCAACGAAATAATTTATTATAATAAACATTTCAAAATAAAAGATGTGAATGTAAATTTAAAAATTACTTTATAAAGTTTGAGGTAGATATTTTTTTCTTTTAATCTTTTGTGTATTAAATATAAGTATTGATTGTAAAATTAATTGTGCTATTAAAATTTTGAATCACGTATAAAAGAATATTCAAAATATACGAATAATTCATAACTTAAATATCTAAGGCTATTTAAAATTTGAATTTAACTGTTTTTTTGTTTTTTATTATTAATGATAAGTAATGGATAACTTACAAAAGAAGAAAAATAAGTGATAAACTAAATTAAATATTAATAATAAAATTGATTCGACAATAAAAAAATTAAATTATATAAGAAAGTATTTAAATTTTAGGGAGCTAAATTATAAAATAAAATATTTTAATCCAAAAATTTACACAAAATATCATTTTTAATCCAAAAATTTTAACGTTTTGAGTCAGGCTCTTTTTGAAGTTTCAAAATTTTCTAAAAAATTCTGAAAAATTTTAAAATTTTTTACTTTCTTTTAATTAAATTTTATCACGAGTCATTTGTACGTCACTTTAATATCAACTTTTAATTTTTTTTAAAGTGACAAAAAAGTCATAAAAATTAATGAAAACTGTAAATTTATAATTCATGTAGTAAAAAAAAATAAGTAATTTTTAGAAATTTATAATAGTTTACTGATAATAATTTCAAAGTTTCAAACGGAATTGAGAATGAATCAAACCTGAAATTACCTTCTGCATCTGACCGACTAACTCATTGGCTCTTCATAAATATATGATTTATTGAAGTTTCAATAAGTTTGGGCAACTTGGTCCTGGACACCGACTAGAATTAAAGCTGGCCGTAGACTTTATATCCTAATCTTTGAAGAAAAGTCATAGAAAGACTTTTGAAGTATCTAACCTGGGAAGAATGGCGTTGACGGCAGAACCGGTGCATTTACGCAGCGGCGCACGATATGTCTATTTGGTTACCATTGACATTTGCCACAAAATACGATGATTTAAGGGCTCCGTAATTTAAATAATTTACCCCCGTTCCTAGTCATAGGAGCCAATTAAAAAAGATGCACCTGACATGCACTGATGCTATTTACCAGCTCTACCCGAATCCAAAAAAATGACCGATGACTGTCTCTTTGGTCAGGTCATTGTGGCCCCTGGCAAAAGAGTAGAAAAGGACGGATTACATTACACGCTCCCAATTGAAAAAAAGTAAAATGATTGATGTTAATTACCCAAAAAGAAAAACAAAAAAAAAAAGGTATAATGATTAATGTTGAAAATACAAACATTCGGGGTAACAAAACGTATCGTTAGTGCTCAAAAAGTCAATTCAACAAAAATCAGTCCAAATGCATTTTGAAATTGTCTCAGGGCCTCTGTTGGAAATTTTATTGTACATTAGTAAATTTATACCCAAAATAAAATTCCAGTCTTTGTAAATATAAATTTACGCTAAAATGTTAGAGTTTTAAGACAATAAAAAATATGTTGAGCTCAAAATAAGTTTGAAAGACTGCAAAACTCAGACAACTAGATTTAATTATTTCATGCGCTAGAAGTTCGTTTTGACTTGTTGGATAATACTAAGAACCTGTTTCTAGACATAGACCATGTGAAAAGCTCGATTTGAGCTATGGATGACTACAAAAAGGCCGTATAATGACTTTTCATATGAGGATCGTAGTGACTGGCTTTCACGTTGTGTTTCAGAAATTCTATACATCCGAATTTCATTCATATATATTCTAAAACGCACCTACTGTTTTCCATAAAGAAAAACATTTCACAAGGGAAAGAAAGATCAATTGCGAAGTGTTTTCTCATTACTTAACCCCAAACATTGAGTGTGCGTGATTCGGATGAGTTTGAATCGTTAGTGTTGTGAATTTAGCGCACTATCATATGTTTGGTCTGTCTCCATGAATTCCAAAAAAGTGTCTTCCACAAGGTTTAGGTGCATCAATAATTCGAGTAAAAAAAGTCAACAATATAGGTTTGTAAATTTGAGTCTACTGCAAGGTTAATATTTTGTAACCAATTTGCTATCTAGTAAAAGATTTGAGATTTTTCAGTTTAAGTTTTCCTTATTAGATCTTGTCTTCTTATTTATTATTTCATTGTATTGTTTGGAAATTCAGGTTTTAGTTTATATATTATTACACAAATGTGGCGGACTACGCAAAAGTATGATGTTAACAAAGAGACTCTTTTGCACCACCAAAAAAATACAGCTTTGTATTAGGATACGACACATGTCATACTAATTTTAATTAAGTATCTAATAAAGATTTATAAAAGTTAAAAAAATTAATAAAAATTAAAAAAATTGATGAAAGATAAAATTCATTAGTAAAAATTAAAAATGTGTTTAATAAACAAAATTAAAAAAAATAAAATCGATCAGTATTTATTGTTGAGGGAGTCAAATTTAAACCTAGAAAAATTTTCAACTAAAACATTAACAAATAATATGCATTTATCTTAATTCCTCCATATCTAAAATTAATACATATAATTTAAGTTTTTATTTACATGAAACATGCTAAAACGTTTTAAAAAAAAAAAAAAAAACTACACAAATAAATTTAAAAGTTGCAAAAGGCAAAACGGATATATATAATACAATTAAGCTTTTTACCATTAAAAAATAAACATATACAAAATAATAAATATATTAACATATAAATTAATGAGTCTTTTAATGAACACAAGTATATTTCCTTTTTTATGTGTTTCTTTTTCACCGAATCATGTTACGTTCAAACAAAATGATAGTAGAGTAAAATAGTTAAAATAATTAATTTTATTTGCATATAAATTTTATATTTTTAAATATTTTTTAACTTTTTATTTTTAAATATTTTATATTTAAAAATAATAAATCTGATGAATCGATCCAAAATCTGGTATGTTAACCATTATATTCAACGGATTTAGATGTATCGGGTCACAGAGAGCAACTCATGCCAAAGAGAGAAGTGAGAATATATGGGATCACGGCTCACATCTTTAGCCCCACACACACAAACAACACTAATATATAACACGAAATAATTCTCATGTTTTACCAATCGTAAATTCGAATCCCAATTAACAAAAGTAAGCAAAACTTCAAATAACCTCAAAATCCAAAAATATAGCAACCAACAATGAAAATTAAAAAATAATGTTAAATACCGAGTCGTTACAAATCACTTATTGTTATGTGTGATTGATTTAACCACCATGATTTAGTATTATTTAATTATTGTGCTATTTTTGTGATTTGACATGTATTCAATTATTTGAATTTTCAGTAATTACACTTTATCACTTGAAGCTTACTTTCAAATCATATGATCTTTTATAATTTAAAAGTCAATACATAACCATCTTGTGATTTGGATTAAAATAAAAATTTAATAAAATATAATAAATTTAACTAAATTTGTGTCTTATGAATTAAAATTGGTTTCTCAGAAATAAAAATATTTACGTTCAAACGAAATGATAGTAGAATAAAATAGTTAAAATAATTAATTTTATTTGAATATAAATTTGTTATTTTTAAATATTTTTTAATTTTTAATTTTTTCATTTTAAATATTTTATATTTAAAAATAATATGTTTGATGGATTAATTCGAAATCAGATCCATTAGTCATAAAATTCAACATACCTAGATCTATTGAGTCATAGAAAGCAACCCACATTAGAGTGAAAAGTGAGAATATATGGGGTCACTGGTCACAACTCACACCCTTAGTAACATACACACAAAAAACGCTAATATGTATCACAAAATAATTCTCAAGTTAATTTTACTAATCGTAAGGTCGAATCCCAATTAACAAAATTAAACAAAACTTCAAATAACCTCAAAATCTAAACATAGAGCAACTAACAACGAAAAGTAAAATAATATAAATTAATGAGTTATTACAAATCACGTATTGTTATGCGTGATTAATTTAACTACCACAATTTAGTATTATTTAAATATTGTGCTATTTTTGTGGTTTGACATCTATTCAATTATTTGAATTTTCACTAATTACACTTTATTACTTGGACCTTACTCCCAACACATATGATCCTTTTAGTTTAAAAATCAACACATGACCATCTCGCAATTTGGATTAAAGCAAAAATTTGAACAAATATAATAAATTTAATTAAATTTGTGTCTTATGAATTAAAATTGGTTTCTTAAAATTAAAAATATTTACATTCAAACAAAATGATAGTAGAGTAAAATAGTCAAAATAATTAATTTTATTTGCATATAATTTTTTATTTTAACTATTTTTTAACTTTTTATTTTTCACTTTTAAATATTTTATACTTAAAAATAATGAGTTTGACAAATCGATTGAAATTCAGATTTATTAGTCATAAAATTTAACAGATCTAAATCCGTTGAGTTACAGAGATCAACCCACATCGGAGAAAAAAGTGAGGATATATGGGATCACTAATCACCACTCCCACCCTTAGCCACAAACACACAAACAGCACTAATATGTAACACGAAATAATTCCCAAGTTTTACAAACTTTAAATAACCTCAAAATCTAAAATATAAAAACCAACAATGAAAAGTAAAATAATATAAACTACCGAGTTACTACAAACCACATATTGTTATGCGTCATTGATTTAACTACCACGATTTAGTATTATTTAATTATTGTGCTATTTGTGGTGATTTGACATCTATTCAATTACTTGAATTTTTAGTAATTACACTTTATCACTTGGAGCTTGCTCCCAAAACATATGATCATTTATTGTTTAAAAATCAACAAATAACCATCTCGTGATTTAGATTAAAGTAAAATTATGATACAATATAATAAATTTAACTAATTTTGAGCCCTGTGATTTAAAATTGGTTTCTTAAAAATAAAAATATTTATGTTCAAATAAAATGTTAGTAGAGTAAAATAGTGAAAATAATTAATTTTATTTGCATATAAATTTTATATTTTTAAATATTTTTTAATTTTTAATTTTTAAATATTTTATATTTAAAAATAATTAGTCTAATAAATCAATCTAAATCTATATCCATTAATTATAGAATTCAACGGATCTGGATCCGATAGGTCACATAGAGCAACCGACATCAAAGAGGGAAGTGAGAATATATGGGATCACTGATCACCAATTACACCCTTAGCCGCATACACACAAACAATACTAATATATAACACGAAATAATTCTCAAGTTTTACCAATCGTAAATTCGAATCCCAGTTAACAAAAGTAAGTAGAACTTCAAATAATTAACCTCAAAATCTAAAAATATAGCAACCAACAATGAACAATAAGATAATATAAAATATCGAGCCATTACAAAACGCGTATTGTTATGTGTGATTGATTTAACTATCACGATTTAGTATTATTTAATTATTGTGTTATTTTTGTGGTTTGATATCTATTCAATTATTTGAATTTTCAGTAATTACACTTTGGTGGTATTTGATTTACCAAACTCCACCAAAATTACAAAAAGTTACTAATCTTTTTCAATTAAATTTTGTTACGTATTACTTTTGCATCAAATTTTTTGTATTTTTCTTCTACTTTTTTGTCATCCAAACACTGCATTTATCACTTGGAGCTTGCTCCTTAAACATATGATCCTTTATAGTTTAAAAGTTAACATATGATTATCTCGTGATTTGGATTAAAATAAAATTTTGATAAAATATAATAAATTTAATTAAATTTGTGCCTTACAAATTAAAATTAGTTTCAGAAAAATAATTTTTATGAAAATGGATAAATAACAGTATATTTTTACCAATTTTTTTAATGTAAAGATGAAACATTATTTAAAGAGACATAAAACACAATTTAGAGACAAATTTACGTTTATTTTTCTCAATATTGTCTTTTATACAATAATATACTAGTTTTCAGATCCTTAAATTTAATTAAATTTAACAAATTTTATTAGAATATTAGTTTTGCAAAATATAAATTTAGTTAAATCTCTATGAATTTTATTAGATTTATACTTTAATTCAAATTACTAAAAGATCATAAGTGGACTTTTGAATCAGATAATGATCATAATGAAACAACAGCTTGCTTCTATTAATCAAGCATAATGAAAATAGTTGGCTTCCTCATTAAAGTGTTGTGGTATGTAGAATGAGGGCCTGAGACCACTTCAAAATGCATTTGGATTGATTTTCGTTGAATTGATTTTTGAGCACTCACGGTACTTTTCGTTACCCCAAAGGTGTTAGAAAAAATCAAATTAATGGAGTAGAATATATATTGGCCAATCAGGAGCTGCGTTGACCTGATAAATTGATAGAGATAGTCAGCCATCATTCTTCCTAGTAATGTTACACTTACACCATTTTATTTATACTTTTCTTATACTCATGATGAGTTATGATCAATGTATTTTATTTAAAATCATCACAGCCGTTGGATGTCATCTTCTACGTGCTGTTATGATAATTTTGAGTAGACTATACTGGTCATGACCTGTCATAACCAGTGGGATGTAGAAAGAGTGTAAATAAAAGGATGTAAGTGTAGCATTACTTTTCTTCTTAGTTTTGATATTTTGAGAAGTTTTTCCTCCACTTTATTAATTTTTTTTTTGGTAATCGAAGAAATCACGCGCTGAGTCCTGTGGACTCACTGAGTTACAAACTTTCGAAAAGATTAGCGCGTTCTACTATCAAAATCTTCCACTTAAATATTTGACTTGTTCAAGAAAAAAATTCAAACCCACAACTTAAATAGATCGCCCAAGTTTGAAACTCGCCACCTGCTTCTTTCCTCCACTTTTGTTCAAAGATACGATGATGTGAAGACAATGGCCGGCTCTAATTCCAGTCAGTGTCAACGGACCAAGTTCCCACACCCGCTAAGTTATGAAGACAATGGCCAGCTTTAATTCTAGTCAGTGTCAAAGGCCAAATTGCCCATGGCAGTACGTCAAAGATGCAGAAGATTTTAGGTTTGAATTCTTCTCAAAGTAACTCAGGAATGCTAGGATTTTTGGATTAAAATGGTAGTTGGGGTTGTTTGGCCTCCAACTAAATAATAAAATTTATCAAAAGTTATAAAAAATTTATATTTTTTCTAATTAAATTTTACCACATATCATATTTATATCAAATCTTTGTATTTTTACTATATTTTTTGACTAACTTTTTTTCAACCAAACATCCCTAAATACAAATTTTTGAATAAAAATACTTTATTTTATAATTTGGCTCCCTTAAATTTAAATGCTTTTTTATATAATTAAATTTTTTTTATTGTCGAATCAATTTTTTTATTATTATTATTTTGGATAAGTAATCCATCATTTATAATTAATAACAAAAAACTAAAAAACTATTTAATTCATAATTTAATTAGCCAAAGAAATTTAAGTTATGAATTATTTGTATAATCTGAATATTCTTTTATTCATGGTTTAAAATTCTAATAGCACAATTAATTTTACAATCAGTAATGACACAGAAGATAGAAAAAAAAAAAAATCTAGCCCACGCTATATAAGCTAAATTAAATTACACTTTTTGTTTAAATTATAGATAAGTATGCTCATTTTTTTAAATTTGCACTCACACATCTTATTTTATATCATAATAAATCATTTTATTAATGTGTTCATTAAAATTAGATGAAAAATAGTGTAATCACTTGAAAAAATCATATAAGATATCTTTTTTATCCTTTAAGATAATATAAAATATACAAAACACCGTTAGGATATTTAAAAGTTAAAAGCAAAGAATAATGAGCGAAGCAAATAATTTATAATATTTTTACTTTATTTCATTGTTTCTTATTTTTAAATAGTGACTTTAATTTTGGAGGGGGAGATAAACTAAAAAAAAAAAATCAAAAGTTGAAGAATTTTTTTAGATGTTTAAATATCTCAATGGTGTTTTAAACATTTTATATATAGTCTAAAGGGATAAAAGAAATATTTAATATGATTTTTCCACGATGATCACATTATTTTTCATTTGACAATATTGTCAAATGAACTGAAGAATCTAATTTTGACAAATATTTCAAAGTAAATACGACGAGTGTAAATTTCAAATACAATTTCAATTTTTACTAATTTTTTTAATTTTTAATAATTTTTTAAATTTTTATTAATTTTTTTTATTTTTATTAATTTTTACCAAACACTAACTAACAATTGACATCACTAGTATCGTATCCCAGTACAAATTTGCACTTTTTTTTTTTTTTTTAAATACCCAACAGCGTCTCCTTTGTAAAACCACATTTGCCTATTAACAGCTTTCTCGCGGGATGAGTCAATCAACCATATTATAGGGTGTGTTTAAAATTGTATAAAATTATATTAAATTGTAAAAATAAATGTCTCATAATTTATGCAGTGAATGAAGAATTTAAATTTTACTGTTTCGTAATTTATATTTGTAAAAATTTATAAAATTTTATTTTATTTTTTTGGAGAGCTCCAAACGGAGCCATAATTCTCTTTCTGTCTTCCGACTAGCCAAAGAGGTCTGACTCATTCAACAAGGGGAGAAGCTTTCTTTCGCCAGCTTGAGCGTGCGAATTACTTGTAAATAATTGTGATAGATTAAAAATTCATAAAATTATGATAAACGCAGAGTTTCAAATTTTATCAAAATTTCTTAAAAATTCTTTTAAAATTTTAATTTATTATGCACTACATAAATTATAAAACATTAATTTTTATCAATTTATATAAATTTTTTTTATTAATCTAAACACACCCAAAGCGGGTAGTATTATGCTAATTATTTTTTAACAATTGTGAGAGAGGCTTGAAAGGTTGGCTCCGAGTGATTTGATAGTTTGCAAAAATGTCGTAAGGGCAAGATAGTCAATTCCGGATGCCTCATTGTTTTGACTTCTATTTCCTAACCATCAGCTTCTTATATAAATGGCCCGCGTTTCATTTCCGCACACTCACCTCAACCAAGCCGATCTTAGACTTTATATTCTAATATACAATTCTGATACCTCGCCTTTAGCGGAAAAAAATGGGCTTCAGAAACAATCCACCATTTTTGCTTTATTTTTTCTACTTATTCTTCTCTTTCAACAACCATCTCTCCCTTGGAACCGACACCCTCTCCGTGAACCAATCTCTCTCTGGGAACCAGACCATCGTCTCAGCAGGTGGAATTTTCGAGTTGGGTTTCTACAAACCAGGTAACTCTTCCAATCACCATTACATATGCATGTGGTACAAGAAAATACCCACTCCAACCATAGTCTGGGTAGCAAATAGAGAGACACCCATTGTTGATAAGTATTCCTCACAACTGAAAATCTTGGAGGGTAATTTAGTCCTTCTCAATGAGTCTAACACCCCTGTTTGGTCTACAAATCTGAAATCCACAACTTCAAATTCTGTTGTGGCGGTTCTTCTTGATGATGGTAATTTGGTTCTGAGAGATAGGCTTAATTCAAAACAACCAATTTGGCAAAGTTTTGATAATCCTACCCACACCTGGCTGCCTGGGGCCAAGTTTGGTTACAACAAGCGAACCAAAACCCGCCAAAGCCTTACTTCATGGAAAAATTTAGAAGACCCTGCACCTGGCCTATTTTCTGCTACTGTAGATGAAAGTAAAAAGCAGTACATTTTGCTGTGGAATGGATCTGAAAAATATTGGACAACTGGACCTTGGAATGGACAGATTTTCAGCTTAGTGCCAGAAATGAGATTGAATTTTAACTTTAATTCCAGCAATTTTAACTTTAGTTTCAGCTATGTAGACAACGAAAATGAGAGTTACTTTACATTCTCATTGTTTAATCCTTCGATTTTGTATAGGGTTACCATGGATGTTTCAGGGCAAACTTGGGCCGTCATTTGGTTGGATGCCACCAACCAGTGGAACTTATTGTGGGCTCTGCCAAGGCGACAAGGCGAGGTTTATGATATGTGTGGAGCATTTGGCATCTGCAATGAGAATACGTCTACCTTCTGTAGTTGTTTGTGGGGTTTCAATCCCAAGTCCGAGAAGGACTGGAATCTGAAGGACCATTCTGGTGGATGTGTGAGGCGAACTCCGTTAGTTTGTGGGAATATTAGTGCCGGTGGTCAAGAGAGGGATAAGTTTTTGGAACATTCCAATGTGAAATTACCCGAACATCCTCAATCTGTGTCGGTTGGGAGTGCCGTGGAATGTGAATCTGCCTGCTTAGATAACTGTTCTTGCACTGCTTATGCTTATGAAGGCGATAAGTGTTCAATTTGGATTGGGGAGTTATTGAATCTTCAACAGCTCACAAGAAATGATGGTGGTGGCAAGACTTTTTACCTCAGAATGGCTGCTTCTGAGTTTGGAAGGGCTAAAGGTAACAAGGTGGGTATCATTGGTGCTGTTGTCGGTTCAATTGCAGCAGTGGCCCTCCTTGGCTTTGTTTTTTATGTTGTCTGGGTTTGGAAAAGCAGATTGTTTGGGAAAACGAAAGCAATAGAAGGTTCACTGGTTGCATTTGCATACAAAGATCTGCAAAATGCAACTAAGAATTTCTCAGAGAAGTTGGGAGGAGGCGGGTTTGGTTCTGTTTTTAGGGGGGAATTGCTTGATTCGACTGTTGTAGCGGTGAAGAAGCTTGAAAATATCGGGCAAGGGGAGAAGCAATTCCGAACAGAAGTCAGCACCATTGGAGCAATCCAACACATCAATCTTATCCGGCTTCGTGGCTTCTGCTCTGAAGGTAATAAGAAGTTGTTGGTGTATGATTACATGAAGAACCGCTCATTGGATTGGCATCTTTTCCAGGAAAAGGACTCCAATGTTCTCGACTGGAAAATTCTCGACTGGAAAAGGAGATACCAAATAGCATTGGGGACGGCCAAGGGATTGGCCTATCTCCACGAGAAGTGCAGGGATTGCATCATACATTGCGACATAAAGCCTGAAAACATTCTCTTAGATGATGAATTTTGTCCAAAAGTTGCAGATTTTGGTCTGGCAAAGCTTGTGGGACGAGAATTCAGCAGGGTCCTAACAACCATGAGAGGGACGAGAGGGTATCTTGCCCCCGAGTGGATATCAGGGGTACCTGTAACAGTCAAAGCAGATGTTTATAGTTACGGCATGATGCTTTTTGAGTTCCTATCCGGAAGAAGAAACACCGAGCAATCCGAAAATGGAAGAGTTCAATTCTTCCCAATCTGGGCTGCCAGGGTTGTGGAGGAGGGAGGGGATATGATTAGCCTATTAGACCATAGGCTGGATGGGAATGCTGACAGCGAAGAGGTGAGGAGGATTGGTAGAGTTGCTTGTTGGTGCATCCAAGATGATGAAAATCAGAGGCCGACAATGGGTTTGGTAGTTCAAGTCCTTGAGGGGGCTTTGGAAGTGAACTCAACTCCAATTCCAAGGTTTCTTCAAGTCATCGCTGATAATGAAGAGCGTATTGTTTTCTTCACCGAGCCGTCCTCCAAGCAGAGTTCGCAGCCACAGACCACTCCTTCCACCGCTTCCCCACAGGCCAAAAGCTCTTCATCATCAATGAGTTGAGTTCCAAATCATGAACAGGACAATAATAAATAAAATAAACGTCTCTCTGGGGCGCTTCTCTGTACTACCTTAGTTATAAATAAGTTGCGTCTTTTATATGAAAGCCTCAACGGGCACGAGAAGGCTTCTTTAGTTGTATAATGTTTATATATTAGCTGTCGGTTTCACTGGTTTTGTTTTCTCAGTCAATGTAATTGCACATCCCTTTGTCTTGGTTTCAGAATGTAGCATTAGTTCCAATGTCCAAAATTTGGGCTTTTACATAATATTTAGTAGTTCATACTCACTTGAATAATTATTTATTTTTGTGTGTTTGAAATATTGAGACAGGAAAAGCTAATGAATCGAATGAATAAAGTAAATAAATTTTGAGTTGTCTGTTTAATTTAGGAATATTAAAAAAGAAACACAAATTTTTTACAGTTGTCTAACAAATATTTTATTAATTAAAACCAACCAGACTTTTAGGCTAACAAAATTTAAGTTAAAAAAAAAGGGATAAAACTTAATCAAAATTAGAGAGCAGAATAATACAAAATAGGGTAAATTACACTTAGAATCCTGAAAATTAAGCTAATTACATTTATGCCCTCTGAACATTTAAACCTTACACTTAGATCCCTTATTCTTAAATGTTTGTAATACTTAGGTCCTTCTGTTAGTTTTCTCCGTTAACTGCCGTTAACTGCATTGTAAAATGATGAAAATACCCCTACTTTGTTAGCAATACTCAAGGGGTCTACGTGTAATTAACCTAATGTTCAGGAGGTCTAGGTGTAATTTATTCTTATTAAAATAATTTTTATTAAAATATTTTATTAAATTATCTTAATTTTATTAAATCTAATAATAATTTATTATTAAATTAATTTATAATGATACATTTTGTTAAAACTAATTATTATTAAAAATAAATATTTGTAACATTAAATTAATTAATTTAAATATATTTTATTAAATTAATTAATCAAATTAAATTAATTACTGTAAATAAAATTATATCACCAAACATATTTATGTTTTTATTAATGTTTTAATAAAATTATATATTTATGTTTTAGAAATATCCAGTAAACGTTTTTTAACTGGGTATGGCTCAAAAATGATTGTTTTACAAATATTTTCATTTAAAAATTTATTCTTTTTAATTATATCCATCCTTAAATTTATTGAACCAATCATTTAAACTATTTTTTTTCTTAAAAATCTACTCTTACTAATAAAAATATTTTAAATTATTTTAATTACTTAATTACATATTTTTTCTCATTTAATTTTTTTAATTATATGATTAAAGTTGTGTCATATGAAAAATAAAATAAAATTAAAAAAGATATTGCATTAAAAAATTTAAAATAATTAATTTCTTTAATTTTTGTTATTTAATTATTTTTAAAACTATTTTTCTTCCATTAGACTCAATTTTAGTAGAGGACTTTGTTTAAAAAATAATTAATAAAAAATATTGATATTTATCAATTTAATTTTGGATTCTTTTATAGTTTTAATTTTTGTAATTTATAAAAATTATTTGAACATGATAGGATAAAATTTAAAAATTATTAATTAATAAAAAATATTGATATTTATTAATTTGATTTCTGATTTTTATTTAGTTTTAATTTTTGTAATTTATAAACATTATTTTGATCACGATAGAATAAAAGCTAAAAATTACTAATTTTTTAAAAAATCTTCCACTAAAATTGAGTCTGATCGAAGAAAAATGTATCTAAAAATAATTAAATCGTAAAAATTGAAAACATTAATTTTTTTGAATTTTTTCAAATGCAAAGTATTTTTTAATTTAATTTAATTTTTCATTTGACATAGTTTTGATCATATAATTAAGAATAAAATTAAAATGAGAAAAAATGTAATTAAGTAATTAAAATAATTTGAAACATTTTTATTAGTGAGGGTAGATTTTTAAGAAAAATAATTTAAAAGATTAATTCAATACATTTAAGGATGGATGCAATTAAAAATAATAAATTTTTAGATAAACAAACGTTTGTAGAACAATCGTTTTTGAGTCATACCCAGTTAAAAAGCATTTATTAGATATTTCTAAAAACATAAATATATAATTTTATTTAAACATAAATAAAAACATAATACGTTAGGTGATATATCTAAATAAAAATATGTAATTTTATTAAAAAATATAAAATTAATTGAATTCAATAAAATAAATTTAAATTAGTTAATTTAATGTTATAAATATTTATTTTTAATGATAATTAGTTTTAATAAAAAGTATTATTATAACTTAATTTAATAATAAATTATTATTAGATTTAATAAAATTAATATAATTTAATAAAATATTTCAATAAAATAAAACCATTTTAATAAGAATAAATTACACCTAGACTCCCTTAACATTAGGTTAATTACACGTAGACCCCTTGAGAATTACTAATGGGGCAGCAGCATTTTCGTTATTTTATAATACAGTTAATGGAGAAAACTGACAGGAGGACTTAAGTATTACAAACATTTGAGAATAAGGGGTCTAAGTATAAGGTTCAAATGTTCAGGGGTCTAGGTATAATTAGCCCAATGTTTAAGGGATGTAGGTGTAATTTTACTTATAAAATAAGAAAATAAAATAACTCATAACTGTATAAATTCCTAACTTCAGTACTAAGTTAAATAAAATATTCAGAAAAATTTAAAAATATAAATAAATATTTTAAAATTAATTCTAAATAAAATAAAATTGATAGTTAAATATAATTTTTTTGACAAGTAAATCAGTACTCCAAGTACCTTGTTTTTAATTTTGTTGGGAGTCCTAAAATTTTTCAAAAAAAAAATTAAAAATTTTTAACTTTTTCTAATTAAATTTCGTTACATATCACTTTTACATTACTTCAATATTAATTTATTATTTTTTTTTTGAATTTTTTTTTAGAAATCCAAATCCCTCTACTACTGGATCACTATACAAAATCCCTAACTTGCTGAGAAGTCAAATTATGCGAATCCTAGAAAATGACAAGGATGTGTTACTTTCATCTTTAAATTAGCAAACCTAAAAGATGAAGGCTACAAAAGTCACTTTCTTTCTTCATTTTGAACACGAAAACATTTTCTTTTCAAGAATCGATACAGAAATTTTGATATCAACGAAATATCAACAAAATGACGTACTGTGACAAATTTTCATCAAAAATTATTATTAGAATAATATTGTAAAAATATTTAAATAATAAAAAACACATATTAATAAGTTCTTATTTTAAAAATAATAAATTTATAAATAATCATAGTACTCTAATAATAAATTCTAACTAGCAACATCACTCAAACATTTCGTCCCAGGATGAGGAATAGTAGAAACCAAAGATATAGATGCGGTCGGTAGAGTTAGATCCACTGTTAATGTATGTTCACATTGGTTTGACGTCTTAATTACTTCCATTTGCACAAAAAAATTACCCAATTCTTTTTTTTTTTTTTTAAGTAGAATAGCTAGTTTAATACCTATTCATACAATATTTAAGATGCCGAGTTCTTATCCTCACTAAGTCATACAAATACAGTGATGATCGATACATTTGGTGCATTACAGCTACTTTGAGATTGAGGGATGTGAGAATCTTGAAATTAAAATACAATTTTAGAGTTTAAAGTTGTATATTTAATTTTTCAATTTTTATAAAAGGTAATCCCATGGATAAAAATGTTTTAAATTTGTCAGATAAACTTTTATAAAAATTCGAATTTAACTTCAGAAATCACTATTCTGAGATTAGGAGCCAATTACTCTTGAGAAAATTTACTTAATTTCTTGAAGTAAGCATCTAAAAACATTAGTTTTCTTTTATGAAAATTTATTATATATTCGATTAATGTTATGCATATCTTTTTTTTTATTTGGACGGATATGTATCTTATTCTATTCATCAAAATATTTTTCATTTGCCTTTCATTTAGATTAATTATCTTAGTAATTCTTTTTTTCATAATTTTATATAATTAATTTATTTATGATAGGTTAATCTGAAATTTGGAATAGTTTGATGTTTGTATTTAAATATTTTATATGATGAGATTTAGAAATATGTGTGCGGTTGAATTTTTGTTTCAAACACTTATTATGCACAGATATATGCATTATTAAAAACAAATTTTCTCGTTTATGATATTTTATGTTGATTATGTTTTATGTTTTATTTAAAAGCTCAAATTATAATTACATTTATATCATTCTGTTTATATTTTATACCTTATTTTATCCACTAAATGAGAATTAACTGGATCTTGAAATCAGCCTTTTTATTTATCAAAAAAAGGAAAAAAAAATTATACATATTTAATTTTCTTGAACTGCACTGAGTTATTATTCGTTTTTTTTTGTTTTTTATTTATTTTTCTGAGTTAGAACCACTTCTAGCATAAAATTACATTTTACATGTCTGAACTTTATCCGAAATATCGAAGACCTAGTTTTTTTTTCTTTTTTGGGTAATAATTAAGGGGTCTGAACTTTTTTTTTTTTTAATAAAGAAAGGCCTCAGGAAGCCTTTTATCCTTGAAAGTATGTGAGAGTGCAGGAGTTTAATAGTCATTGAGGCTCTTAGTTATTACCCCAAAAAATAAATTCAAGTCCTTTATTGTTATTGGGAAAAAAGAAAAAAAAAAAAGCCTTGAAGCAAGATTATTGATAAAGTTCAGGAATATATTTAGCCCCACAGCTCTATCCAATCAATTTGTGAACTAACTTTACAAATTAACCAATATTAGTAGATAATAAGTAGTTGAGCTCTTTTAGCTCCACTCTCGTATATATTTTCCTCGCAAAAAAAAGTAATGTAAAGGTGCGATCATGCATAAAGGGCAGCCTGATCTTCATATTTACAGAGAAGATGATAATCGGCAAGAATTTTTTTTTTTTTTTTTTTTTTTTTTTTTTCACTTTTGCAATACGGGACAACACTTGGCTTCTTTTTCTACTATCTGTATCCTCCTATAGCTAAGTATAACCAGCCGCCTATTTTAATTTAGATAAAAAAGCCGCACCAACTAGCAATCTGTGTGGCATTTCCTTTATTCACTCGGTCAGTACGTACTCTTATCTTAGGCCCTTTGTTCATAATTTGGCCCGGTGGATAACACTAACACCTAGTAATAATGTGTCATTTATGTTAGGAATTAATAAATTTATTTGCTTCTAAATTCAAAAAAAAAAAAAAAAAAAACCCGTCCAACCTTCGCCACATTATGTTATACAAGCAATTCAACTTATAAATGATAGGAAGAGAAGTAAAAAATTTAGGTGCCATCTGGTTTGTATTTTTATTTATTTATTTTTTGTTTTGGTTTTCAATTTTCTGCTTTATGTATTTTATATTTTAAATATTTCAAAATAAGAAAAACAGAAAATGCATTTAGTTTGATATTCTCTATTTTTCACATTTGAGATTTTTTTTTTTTTATTTTTGGATTGAAAACGCTCACAATGACTTTTTGTCATTTTACATTTTACATGTAAATTTATTTTCTATTTTATAAAATAAAATTTGAATGAATTTTCAACTGTTATCCTTATTTTCGAAATTATAAAATAAAAAATTGGTTCAAAACAGCCATATCAAATAATACCTCAAATTTTCAATAAACACGTCAACTAAGTCAGAGAGAGAGAGATCCATTACAATCCACTATCCACTTGTTTTTTTGTCCTCATTATAGTTGATTTCTTAGTTCAAATACAATATTTTTATCATAATTAAAGCACCATTAAGTTAATACTTCCCGTAAATGAATTAAAAGGTTTTCTTTTTCTTTTTTTTATTATTTTTTTGGGGGGTCATAGGACATAGTAAATACAAGAGTAAATTTCACTTTATCTCTGAGTTCTACCGGAAATTATAAGATCTTAGTTATATTTTGTTTTTTTTTGTTTTTTAACTATTATAAGCCTTAGTTTTTAATTAGATGCAGCGTTCATCATTTTACTTCTAAAATTTAGACAACAACGGTGGAAGTGCAGGTCATTAAATAAAAAGAATGTAACTAATTAAGGATCTAGGTCTTTAATTGTAAATGGATAGGCAAAAGTGAAATAATTAGAACTCTTATAACACATATACGGTTGGAACGATAACAAGTTTATGCATGTCAACTCGGGATGACATGTAAGAAAGTACCATTGTCTTTCCCCGCATTGAACCCATGGCAGTTAAGAAAACACAATTCCAGTCGCAACTACCGTGAACACTTGATCATAGAAGAAAAATTTTGATTATTTCTCCCATTCAGTTTAAGTAGTTTTTAACTTGACTGCTGAATGAGTTATTTATTTAATTAGTTTTAACTTGACTGTTGAATGAGTTGTTTATTTAATTTCTTTGAAGTGAGATCTCATATAATTAAAAT
Organism: Vitellaria paradoxa; assembly: GCA_019916065.1. Taxonomy (NCBI): domain Eukaryota; kingdom Viridiplantae; phylum Streptophyta; class Magnoliopsida; order Ericales; family Sapotaceae; genus Vitellaria; species Vitellaria paradoxa. Next base: position 41,265,236 of record CM034239.1, read on the forward strand.
TTTGTTGGTACAGTGAAAATTATGGTAACACTTCGTTTGAAATAGTAGATTTGATAGAATTTGATTTAATTTAATGAGAATTCTTACCAATTCTTATATTTGGAATTAAAATAAAATTTTATGAGTTCAATTTGATTTTATTTTATAATGTAAATTTTAGGAATTCTTTATTATTTAAAATTTAATCCAAAACAATAGAATTTGATGGGCATTCATTTTTTTCTTAAGCTACCTAATTAGGTGGACAAATTTATCCTCATATATCATATTTACCCTATTTTCTATTTCATATATATTAATATAGTTAAATTTAGTATTTCTCTTAAATTAAATCAAATCAATTCCTAAATTTAAAATGAGTACCAAGTTTCTTACAATCACTGTGTTTGTCTTGCTGCCAAGAGTTTACGAGTTTGGAACAATCCTGCATCAAGCAATAAACAAGTTTGTGCTTTTTAATATCTAAATTTTAGTTTATATGCAGAACGGTCAACCCATGAAGCTATTTTAAATTCATTTGTATTGATATTTATTTTACACTCATTTGACTTGCTTTTTTAATAAATTTTAAAATTATCGTTATTTATTTTAAACAGTTTCTTTGTTAAAAATATTTAGGAAATATTTTCTTAAAACTTTCAAACATGTAGAAGTGTTAATGAACACAAATATTGATTTTTCTTAATATTTTTTATATTTTGTCCTCACCAACTTTTGTTTGACTTATCGTAAAATTATTTTCCTAAATATCAAAAGATTTAGTTTACCTGAAATATCATACCATAAACATGATAATATTAATTAGGGTCATTGGTGAACTTATTTACACTCCACACAATACCTTTTTGCACTCCGCGTTACTTTTTCATTAATTAAATTTATATAATTACTTATCTATTTTTTTACATATGTTTTGCGTACTTATAATGACATAAAATTGTTTATATAAAAGCTTAATTAAAGACATAATTATAATGTCATAAATATTTTTATTTATATAATAGAAATTATATTTTTTAAATATATACAAAAGATAACTTATGATTGCTCGCAATTATTATTGATTTTAATCTCATTTTACACTCCTCTTTGAAACATTTTATTAAGTAAAATTCATTTCTTATCATGTTTTGAGTATTTATATGGTTGTTATGTATTTTGTAAGGGTATGGAAGGAAAACACTCAAAGAAAAGCAACCTGGAAGCTTAAAGAAGCAAATCAGCAGAGAAGTGGGAAAGCTTGTTGATTAAAATTTGGGGCATATCTTGATCTTTTGGGGTCCAATGGAGGCGATTCGAAAGCCTAAAATCAAGTACACATTCTAAGTTATAACTTTTGAAAAACTCAAGTTCAAAAGAGGTCTACATCTACCCCAAAATTAGCTTGCAAAGTTGTACAATTCAAAATTTTTCAGATGGTTCAGCTTGACACCCTATCAATGTTTTGATTATAATTTTTTATTCGCAACTCCGATTGATGCGATTTTTTTTTGGATTAAAAAGAAGACTCAAAGAGCTACAACATAGTGTTAGGGGTGAACACTGTCCTTTGGCGTCCTGATGGCGTTGGGACGGCAAAGACCAGTAGGCTCCTGACTTCAAACTATAAAGTAGACATCTTCACTGCCTAGTTGGGATGCAGGGGTCTCGATGGTTCACTTTTTAGGATTTTTTTCGCATTCTTCTGTGAATACAGACATTGTATTAGACTTTAGAGAGCTGTTCATACATTTTAGGGTTATTTTTTCTGAGAATTTTCTTTAAATTTTGGGATTCGCTACATTACGTTTACACATTAGGTTCAATTAAATTTTCATATGGCGATTTTGTTCTTCTCTCTCTTAGAGTTTATATATAAGTGACTTATTTTTTAATATTTTCAATTAAATACTTTCAATTAAACAATCTTCGTTTTAGTTCTTTTTTTTTTTTTTCTTATTCCATACTTGTTTTACAACTTGTGCATGCACTTTGTTTTCACTCATTTTTAACTTAAAATATAGAATGAATGTTTATTCTTCTTCGCATAGTCTTGTTTACAATTCAAATGTGCGAGGCTAAATCCATCTTAGTTTTAACCTAGGAATGTAATATAAGAGAAGAAGATAAATTCGAATATTATGATCTTAAATGAAATATATTTTTGATTAGATCGTAAGATTTGTTGAATCTAGGTTTAACACTAGAAATTGAATCACTTGTGTTATAATCGGCCCTTTGTTTTGAGTCGATGCCTGTGCACACTGAGTTTCCGATTCAGTGTCCCGATAACTTCAAATCTGATTTCAAAACCCTAGTTCAACGTATGTTTTACAAAAAGGTTTTTAAAGTTAAATCTTCCAACCTAGCACTACATGCGTAGATGAGATACAAATATATTCGAATCGATCTCTTCGAATCCATTACAGGAATAGGTTAAAACCAAGCATTGTCATTTAAGAGTAATTTTCTAAAATTGAATTGCATCTTTTCATTAGTGTTTTAAGTTGAAGTTAATTTTTGTGTTTAAGCCTCTTTCAAATCTATTTTCGAAAACCCTAAAAAAATATAAATATATAGCTATAAATTGTTTTTTGCTTTTCAGTTTACTATTATTTGTAAGTGCTTTGACAATAAGTTTTCCCTAAAACAAATAATCACACACTTGCTTCTTGTGGAGATGACTTACGACTTACCTAAACTAAACTATGAACACCTCTTGCACTTGAGAATATGAACCCCTTTAATTTTTGAGAGCGGTCAAACTTTTGGCGCTGCTACTGGGGAGCAACGGTTGGTGTGATGAATTCAGAAAGCTTGTGGCAGAATGTGCATGCCACCCATCTTCAACGCAATTGCGTTTGAACTTCCAGGTGATATTGCTCCATTCGTCTTTTTAATTTTTATTTTCATCTGTATCTTGTTCTTTTTTTATTATTTTTAGGAATTGTTACAGAATTTAATTTTTTAAAAAAATAAAAAAATTGAAAAAAAAAATTTGAATTGCATACAATTACGTTCAGGTAGGGTAATTGTAGTTGATCCTAAACTAAAAAACCCATTTTATGTTCCCAAATTGTTTGGCTCATTTTCCATAGTTTCACTTACTACTTCATCATTTCACTCAATGGCTGATTTAAGAGGTGAAAGAAGTGTCCATTAGGACAATGATCCCCCAGAGTTTTTGGGTTTTATACCAATAAAAGATCACTTGAACCCAATTAGGTGAACTACACCTTCGTATATCATTTTACCCTTGAATGGTGGGAACTTTATTAAGACCTGGGATCATCTACCTCCTTCCCATATTTTATGGCCTTGACTCTAAAAATCCCTACAATCACTTATGAGAATTTGAGGAAGTAAGTAATACTTGCATTGACCAAAATGTCAACAAGGAAGTAGTTTGTCTTCAATTCTTTCTTTTTTCCCTCAAGGACAAGGTCGAATTCTGGCTCAATTCCCTCCGGCCTCATTTTGTTGAAAAAGTACTTCCCAACCCAAAAGACTCAGCATTATAGGCAACAGATCACTACTTTTTCATGTAAACCTAATGAGAACTTCTGTTGAGCCTGGGAAAGATTTAAGGATCTCTTGATGACTTGTCCCCACCATGGTTTTGAATCATGGAGACTTGTGAGTATTTCCACAAATCCCTTACTCCCAATCTTAAGCAACTCATGTCTACCATATGTAATCGTACCTTATTCGATAAGACTACAGAGGATGCCATAGGCTTCTTTGACATGGTGGCTGAAGACTCCAATGATTGGAAGATTGGACCTCTTTTTTTCTCCTGAGCATGGGAGTCATTTACCTAGTGGCCAGTTAGAATTGAGCGAGAGTGATGATCTTCAAGCAAGGTTAGCTATAACGCAACATAAGTTAGACACTCTAGAATTGAAAAACAAGGAAAAACTGGTAGAGGTTAAGGTGATTTGTGCTACTTGTGATTAAGTGTATGACCTCCAGGCCCACTATTTTCCTAATAAGAATCAAGGAGGCAATTCTTACCCACAAGGTGGGAATACTAACTATCAAAGGGGAGGCTAGGCATCTAATGCACATCCATCTGGGTGGAGAAGCCTTCCTGATTTCTTGTATAACCAAGGTTAACAATTTCAACAAATTCCTTCACCACCACTCCAATACCAACAGCCAAATCCTGTTGCATTTCAACCTGCACAAAAGAAGCCTACTGAGGACACTCTTAATCAATTCATGTAATAGCAATTGAATATCAATAACAATGTGAACTGGACTTTGGATGACATTAGAGAGCAAATTTCTAAGTTGACATAAGTCATGAGCACTACTCTAAGTTGTAAACTCCCTACTCAAACATTCCCAAACGTGAAAAATCAAGCAAACATGACTAAGTCATCAACCTCAAGCACTATCTCACTTGAGAAAGTACAAGTGATTACCACTTTGAGAAGTGGAAAAGTCATTCGGAAAACCTATAGATCCTAGAATCGATATGCCTATTGATAAGTTAAGATTTGGGGGTAGTGAGGTAGAGAAGGAAAATGAGGAAGAAGTGAAGGAGAAAGAAAGGAGGAAAGGAAGAAAGAAAAGTAATCATTATAAGCAGAGTCTTGAGTTTAAAAAGGAGAGTGAAGGAGAGGAGAAAAAAAATAAAGAGGAAACAAAAAAGGAGAATTTGGGTAGGAAAATTGAGCAAACCATAGAATATATCCCTAGGCCACCATTTCCCTTGACAAAGATTAGCAAAAGACAAGAATGAGATGTTGAATTTTGAAATTTATGAGATATTTAAGCAAGTGAGAATCAAAATTCCATTACTTGAGGCTGTCAAACAAAATCCCTCTTATGCTAAATTCCTAAAGGATATGTGCACTGTGAAGAGAAAGCCTAATGTCAAGAAGAAAGCTTTATTAACTGAACAAGTAAGTGCCACACTCAAGCGTGATACCCTTTATAAGTATAAAAATCTTGGGTGTCCAACCATCTCTTGTATAATTGGGGACCACATCATTGATAAGGCATTACTAGACCTAGGTGCTATGTCAACTTGTTGCCTTACACAGTGTATCAACAACTAGGGTTAGGTGAGCTTAAACCCACTCGGGTCACATTATAATTAGCTGACTGCTCAATTAAGATACCTAGGGGTATAGTGGAGGATGTGTTAGTTCAAATAGATAAGTCTTATTTCCTAGTTGATTTCATTGTGTTAGACCCCTAATCCATTCCAGTCCTTCTAGGTAGACCATTCTTCACCACCTCCAGTGCTATAATTAATTGTAAGAGTAGGGTCTTGAAACTCTCATTCAAAAATATGACCATGGAAATGAATATCTTTAGGGTGGGGAAACAAATGGGAGAATGTGAGGATATTCGGGAGGTGGATTTGATTCATACTTTAAGAAGACTTATTTTGATGACCCTTTAGAGCGAGCCCTAGTAAGGAGTAAAAGATGTGAGATTCTTGATGGAGTAGATTTTGTGGGGAGTAATAAGCTAGTGAATATGAAAGAAGAAGTTATTAGCTATTAATAACTGGGTTTTGATGTTTAAGCCTTTGGAGCCATCATTGATTAAACCCAAGCCATCGGTTGAGTGTCTTCCTTGTCCCTCTAGGAAACCTTTACCTAGTGAAATTAAGTATGCATTCCTAGGAGATGGTGAGACATTCCCAGTAGTTATTTCTTCTAAGTTCGAGAGAATTCAGAAAAGAGATTGTTAACAGTCTTATGTGCTCACCAAAAGGCCTCGGGGTGGACAGTGGTAGATCTCTAAGGTATTAGCCCCTTAGTGTGTACTCATCATAAATACCTTAAGGATGATGCCAAAATGGTAAGGTAAATGTAACGTAGGTTAGATCCCAATATGAAAGAGGTTGTGAAGGGCAAAGTACTTAAGTTGTTAGATGCGGGTATTATTTACCCCATCTTTGACTCAAAGTGGGTGAGTCCTACTCAAGTGGTCCTTAAAAAGTCTGGTGTCATTGTTGTAGAAAATGAAAAAGGAGAGTTAGTATCACAACGTATACAAATCAGGTGGCGTATGTATATTGACAATAGACGTCTAAATGCTGTGACCCAGAAGGACTGTTTTCCCCTTCCACTCCTTAATCTCGAGAGTAGTGAGGAAGTCCTTCTATTGTTTTCTTGATGGGTATTCGGGGCACAATCAAGTTGAAATAGTACTTGAAGATCAAGAAAAGACCACTTTCACATGCCCATTCGGTATTTATGTGTATAGACGTATGCCATTTGGGTTATGTAATGCACCAATGACTTTTCAATGGTGTGTAATGAGCATATTTAGTGATATGGTCAAAAATTTCTAGAGGTTTTCATAGGTGATTTCTCTATTTATGGAGATGACTTTGATGAGTGCTTAGGAAACTTAGAGAGCATCTTGGTTTGTTGTGAGGAGAGCAACTTAGTAGTAAATTGGGAGAAGTGCCATTTCATGGTAAATTCGGGATAGTCTTGGGACATATAGTCTCATCCAAAGGGGCAGAGGTCGATAAGACGAAAGTTGAACTCAAAGAGAAATTACCTACTCCAACGTGTGTTAAGGATGTGAGATCTTTTCTTGGACATGGTGGATTCTATCGTACATTTATCCAATCCTTTAGCTGCATAGCTCATTTTTTGTGTGCCTTACTTTCTAAGGATGTTTCATTTGTTTGGACATCTGAGTGTCAAAGGGCATTTGGTCGGTTAAAGAGTATGCTTACCACTGCACCTATAATTCAAAGCCCAGATTGGTCCTTACTATTTGAGCTTATATGTGACGTAAGTAACCATATGGTGGGAGCTGTTTTGGGGCAAAGAAAATAAGGCAAGCCTTATGTCATTTATTATGCTAGCAAGACCCTTAATGAAGCTATTAAACTACACTACCACTAAGAATCACTTGTTAGCAGTAGTATTTGCCCTTGACAAGTTTAGGTCTTATTTGGTAGGGTCCCATATTACAATGTTCACAAACCATATAGCCTTGAAATATCTTCTTTTGAAACAAGAGGCCGAACCCCACCTCATTAGGTGGATTCTGCTCCTACAATAGTTTAACTTAGAAATCAAGGATAAGAAGGGAGTAAAAAATGCAGTGGCCGATCATTTATCTAGGTTACCATCTCACGTGTCTGACCATAGTGACCTGCCAATAGAGGAGCATTTTCTGGATGAACATATTATGCATGTGAATACCACTTCTTAGGACTATTCCCTTTTGTATTTGGACATTGTCAACTTTTTGGTGACTGGCCTTATGCCTTCACATTGGACTAGAATTGATAGAAGGAAATTTCTACGCAATGTGCGTAATTTCTTTTGGGATGAGCCATACCTCTACAAATATTGCCCAGATCAAATTGTTAGATGTTGCATTCCCGAGAATGAGATTCCTAGTGTTATTGAGTTTTTTCATTCCCTAGCATGTGGAGGTCATTTCTCCTCAAAGAAAATAGCTGCTAAGATTCTTTAAAGTGGATTTTATTGGCCTTTATTATTTAGGGATGTCCATAATTATTGCCTTAGATGTGACCGGTGTCAAAGGTTAAGAGCCCTTACTAAGTGAAATGAGATGCCTCAAAGCCCCATAATTATTTTGGAGATTTTTGACTGTTGGGGAATTGATTTTATAGGGCCATTCCCTAAGTCATTTCATTTTGTGTTCATACTCGTGGCTATAGATTATGTTTCAAAGTGGGTAGAAGCCATTGTGACTCGCACCAACGATCACAGGGTGGTGGTTAAGTTCTTGAAGGAGTATATCTTCTCATGCTTTGGGATGCCACGGTCCATCATTAGTGATGGAGGCAAGCATTTTTACAACAAGCCTGTCAGTGTCTTGTTACGTAATTATGGTGTGACACATAAGATGGGTACCTCATACCATCCACAGAATAGTGGCCAAGTAAAGTTGGGGAATAGGAAGATTAAGGGCATACTTGAGAAAACCATAAACCCTACACACATGAATTAGTCTTTGTGTCTCATTGATACTTTGTTAGCATATCGAACAGCATACAAGACCATTTTAGGAATGTCTCCTTATCACTTTGTCTTTGGTAAAGATTGCCACCTACCCGTAGAGATAAAGCACAGGGCCTACTAGGCAGTCTAACAGTTTAATGAAAGTTTGGATGATGTCGGTGTTCTCCGAAAGTTACAATTGAATGAATTTAAAGAATTACATAATGATGCTTTCGAGAACGGAAAGATCACCAAGGCCAAAATGAAAGACTTGCATGATAAGCACATTTCTAAAAAGTCTTTTCATGTAGGCCAAATAGTCTTAATGTATAACTCTCAGTTGCACCTCTTCCTGGCACAAGCTTTGATCAAGATGGTCTGGTTCATTCACCATTATCTCAATCTCAGAACATGGTGTGTGCGAGGTTCACAATCCACGCAATGACACCACTTTCAAGGTCAATGGCTATCGTCTCAAGCCATATTTGGATAACTTCATGGCTAAAATTGAGACGCGAGAGCTCTCTGACCCTCTCCCTTTTGATTGAAATATGTGCACAAATTTTTGTATAATATTAGTGTAGGAGTTCTTATTTTTTTTTTCCTCTTTAGACTTAGTTTTAGGAGTAAGTTTCTTCTTATTCTTTTTCTTTTACTATATTTCCTTTATTTCCATTTACTAACTTTCTTTTCTTTCTTCATTTTTTTCTTCTCTGTTCTTTTCTTTTTATCTCATATTCTGCTTTGTAGGTTTTTGGTTATTTAATTAATTAAGTGGCTTTGAGGTAATATCTACCCTCTTCACATTCTATTTCTATATTTTGACGATTACACCTTAGTATATTTTGTTGATGCTGTTAGAGTGCTATAGAAACTAGGTTGGGGTTATTTTTGTTGCTTCAGGTTTGTTCATTGGAGTTCATGCTTGGCATATGTGTTATATATTGATTAATTTTTATGCTCGTCATTATCATCATTCTCACTTTGTACACTACAGACCCACATATGCATTATGGTTCTCACATTGATGACAATGTTTAGCTTAGGTTAGGGGGTAGAGCTCGCATGATGACCTTTGTGCTAAAAATTGCAAAATTTTTGAGTATTTTTGAACTTGTATACATGATTTTAGCACATTTACACCAACATGTTAGCCTTTTTTTGGTTTGGTTAATTGTGGAATTGAGTGAGAGAGTGATGAATGAGTCTTGTTCAAGCATTAATAAAAATTTTGGTTCAAGTTGAGTGTGTCATGACCTTGTGCATTTTTGACTATCATGGAGAAGAGCTTATGTGCTTAGGAGTAAATTTTGTTTAACATTGGTTAATTGAGTATTCTTGGACTAGGTGGAGACTTATACCCCTTAATGGTGAACTTTTGAGCGTATTATTCTTTTCTTATGGGGTTGCACATAATTACAGCTCTTTCATTCTTCACTTTGGTTTTCAATGCACCAATTACATCACACACACTTGCATGAGTTTCACTTGGTACATTATGAGTTATTGCAAGCTTTGAACATGATGCTAGGCCCTCTTTGCTATTTTGGGCCTTTTTATCCTTTCTTGGTTATGAATTACCCTAACAACCAACTTGAAGGCTTTTGATAAAGTGTGTGATATATTTTTTTTTTCTTGGTTCCCACCTCATATATTATCTGTTATCCTTATTCACATACTTTAAGCCTTATCCTCACATGTCTTGGGTTGAAAAAATACCTCAATGTCAATGATGTGAATGTGGGTTAGGAACGGAAACTTTTGAGAGCTTGTTGAGAGAAAATACTGGGTGGAGAATTTAGTTGATGTCTATTTCATTATTTCAAAAAATAAAAAAAAAAAGAAGAAGAAGAAAAAACAGAGAGAAAAAAATTTCTCATTTCTTTTTGCTTATGTAATTGTAGGACTTGTGCATTGTATCGTAATTATGGAAAATGTCCTATGAGTAGTTTGTATTTAATGTGAAAAAGCTTCTTGTTGGAGTTGGAAAGTAATTGGGTAATTTGGGATTTGTGTGCACTAGAACAACATTAGCCTAAGACATGTGCTTTGATTTCCATATCTTCCCTTGTTAAGCGCTTACCCTTGGCCAAGTTACAACCAAAATAAAGACCTAGTGGATTCTAAGCTAGCAACTCTTGTGTTGTGCATGTAGTGGTCTTATGTGAGTTGTGGTGTGATCTCTTACACATGCATTGGAATATTGTTATGAGCTGTCCACTTTGAACTTAAATTCAGTTCACTTACTTATTTGTGGGGTTATGCACAACTAGGATAGAATTATATGCTAATAGGTATGTGTGAACCCTTAATTAGTGAATTCCTTTCTGTGAGTGATATCTTGTAAGTATTTGAAGTCAAAATCTAGTTCCGTTTACGCTTTTGCAACCTTGTTGAATGAATGAAATAATTTTGCACACATGCTCTTCCTAATTTGATAGTCTATGCATTTATGCTTAGTACTTGGGAATCACACATGATATTAATTGGGTTTTGTGACTTGTTGGGCTTGAGCTTGATTCATTTTTAACCTTAATCACTCTTTGACATCTTGAGACCATGGCATAAATATTTGCGGGTAGCATCACTACAAACTCTCACGAGACCTTACTCATCTATTAGGGGGAATCTATGGGTTTAAAGGACTTACCTCACGCGCTAAGTGTGGCCGTGTGTCTCCTACACAAAAAAAAAAAAAGACCTCCCTTTTAGTTAGAATTGTTGGTTTTTTTAGTTGAATAAAATTGATTTGCTTGGTATGTGTTCATTTTCTCTTGATCATAATTCTTTCCATTCCTATGGACTAGCAATGTCTAGGTTAGGGGTGTGATTGGTCACAATTATTAATGATTTTAACCTCATTTTACACTCTTAGGAACATTTTATCAAGTGAAATTTATTTTTTTATCATGTTTTGAGTATTTATATGGTTTTTATGTATTTTATAAGGGTATGGAAGGAAAAAAACTCAAAGAAAGGCAACTTGGAAGCTTAAAGAAGCAAATCAGCAAAGAAGTAGATTAGAACTTGGGGCATATTTTAAGCTTCTGGGGTCCAATTGAGGTGATTCAAAACCCTAAAATGAAGTACACATCCTAAATTCCAACTTTTGTGGAGAACTCAAGTTCAAAAGACGTCTACATCTACCTCGAAATTAGCTTGCAAAGTTGCATAATTCAGAATTCTTCAGATGGTTTAGCATGACACCCTTTTAGTGTTTTGACCATAACTTTTTACTCACAACTCTGATTGATGCAATTCTGGGTTGGAAAGAAGACTCAAAGGGCTACAATATAGATTAGAGCCGAATACTATCATTTGGCATCCTGATGGCATCGGGACGGCAAAATCCAATAGGCTCCTGACTCCAAACTGCAAAGCAGCAATCTTCACTGCCCAATAGTGGCCTCGATAGTTCAGTTTTTAAGGTTTTTCCGCATTCTTCTATAAATACGAATGTCATATCAGACTTTGGGAATCCGTTCATACATTTTAGGATTATTTTTTCTAAGAATTTTCTTTATGTTTTGGGATTCGCTACATTATGTTTACACATTAGGTTCGGTTAGGCTTTGGTATGGTGATTTTGTTCTTCTCTCTCAGGGTTTATGTGTAAGTGACTTGTTTTTTAATATTTTCAATTGAACAATCTTCGTTTTAGTTCTATTTCTTTCATTCTTATTTCATACTCGTTTTACAACTTGTGCATGCATTCTATTTTCACTTCTTTTCAACTTAAAATATCAAATGGATGTTTATTCTTCTTCGCGTAGTCTTGTTTACGATTCAAACATGCTAGGCTAAATCTATCTTGGTTTTAACCTAGGAATGTAATAGAAAAGAAGAAGATAGATTTGAATATTATGATCTTAAATGAAATATATTTTTGATTAGATCGTGAGATTCGTTGAATCTAGGTTTAACCTTAAAAATAGGATCACTTGTGTTAGAATTGACCCTTGGTTGCAAGTTGATGCTCGTGCACACCGAGTTTCGGATTCAATGTCCCAGTGACTTTGAATCTAATTTCAAAACCCTAGTTCAACGTATGTTTTACGATAATGTTTATAAAGTTGAATCTTCTAACCTAACACTATATGTGTAGATGATAGGTTGAGTTACAAATATATTTAAATCGATCTCTTCGAACACATTACAGGAATAGGTTAAAACCAAGTGTTGTCATTTAAGAGTAATTTTCTAAAATTGAATTGCATCTTTTCATTAATGTTTTAAATTTAAGCTAAGTTTTGTGTTTAAGCCTTCTTCAAACCTATTTTCAAAACCCTAAAAAAAATATATAAATATATAGATATAAATTGTTGGGGTTTTTGGAGGCCGGTCACTATTTATGCACTTATAAGGATTTAAGTCATACCAAAAAAACTTGTTTGTAAATAAGTCACACTTGCAACAAAAAGACAAAAAAGGACATCACGCGTTTTTCACCACATTTCAAAACTGCCAGTTTTATCCGAAAATAGTGTACACTTCACTCATAACTTCCGTGACTTTCCATCTTCTTTACAAAGCAAGAAAAATCGATTTTTGGAAACAAAATCAAAACTGTTTGGGAAAAACTTAATTTCGCGACTTTCCATCTTCTTTACAAAGTAAGCAAAATTGATTTTTGAAAACAAAATCAAAACTGTTTGGAAAAACCTAATTCCGCGACTTTCCATCTTCTTTACAAAGCAAGCAAAATCGATTTTTGGAAACAAAAATCAAAACTATTTGGGAAAAACCTAAATCGATTATCATTCCTAAGTATATTTATTTTTTTTTATTTTGAAACAGTATCGGTACTGTTTTGAAGATATCTCAAAATACTAATCAACTCCATGGATTTCTCTTGCTCAAAACTTATCATCTGCTTATAATTCATGGTGCTATTTTAAAAACAATACCGGTACTGTTTTGAAGACAGTACCGATAAAACAGTACCGGTACTCTTTTGAATCGGTACTGTTTTCATACTGCCTAAAAAACATCAATCGATACATAATACAAACCAACGATACGAGCCAACATCATCATATTTTTTGAAACAGTACCGGTACTGTTTTGAAGATAGCTCAAAACGCCAATCGACCCTATGGATTTCTCTTGCCCTTAAAACTCGTCATCTGCTTATAATTCATGGTGCTATTTTGAAAACAATACCGGTACTGTTTTGAAAACAGTACCGATAAAACAGTACCGGTACTATTTTCATATTGCCTAAAAAACATCAATCGATACATAACAAAAACCAACGATACGAGCCAACATCATCATATTTTTTGAAACAGTACCGGTACTGTTTTGAAGATAGCTCAAAAAGTCAATCGGCCCCATGGATTTCTCTTGCCCTTAAAACTCGTCATCCGCTTATAATTCATGGTGCTGTTTTGAAAACAGTACCAATAAAACAGTACCGGTACTGTGTATAAAACAGTACCGATAAAACAGTACCGGTACTGTTTTGGACCGGTACTGTTTTCATATTACGTAAAAAACATCAATCGATAGATAACACAAACCAACCATACGAGCCAACATCATCATATTTTTTGAAACAGTACCGGTACTGTTTTGAAGATATCTCAAAACGTTAATCGGCCCAATAGATTTCTCTTACCCTTAAAACTTGTCATCCGCTTATAATTTATGGTGCTGTTTTGAAAACAGTACCAATAAAACAGTACCGGTACTGTGTTGAAAACAGTATCGATAAAACAGTACCGGTACTGTTTTGGACCGGTACTATTTTCATACTGCCTAAAAAACATCAATCGATACATAACATAAACCAATCATACGAGCCAACATCATCATATTTTTTGAAACAGTACCGGTACTGTTTTGAAAATAGCTCAAAACGCCAATCGGCAAAATCAATCCATGAAGAAGATAGGCCAAATAAGTTCTATCTTCTTAATATCTTCACGACTAAAACTGTAAATAATGAAACTGAAAATAAGGAAAGAAAAAAAATGGAAGAAGCGTGATTCTTGGTAAACATATCTTCACGTGATTCCCGGAATTCCTGGAAATAACTTGTGTAACTTTGTTATAGAAATAAAGGATATTATCGGTATATTAGAAACTATATTTAAAACAAACTCGTGGGACCCACTCAAAAGTGTGACTTAAATACAAAACTTTCCACATTAATGTGACTTAAAAGCAATACGTTTTTTTGGGTGTGACTAATAGTTTTAAAAGATTACAAAGTATGACTTGGATACAATTTTCCGTAAATTGTTTTTCTCTTTTTAGTTTACTATTGTGCTTTCACAATAAGTTTTCCCTAAAACAAATAATCACACACTTGCTCCCTGTAAAGATGACCTAGTGACCGCTCTCTAATTTTGGTAGTGGCTCACTCTTAAGTATAAGAGGTCGGTTATGTCTAATCTAGGTGAGTCCTAGGTCATCTCCACAGGGAACAAAAGTGTGCCTAAGTGTAGGAAAACTTGCTTTAACAAACACTTGCAACAATTTTCAAAAAGAAAACAATGAAAATCTTTTTGGGGTTTTCAAATAGGTAATTGACAGTATGATTTGAAAGTAATTGGGAAAACAACTCGAAAATTTAGAAGAAATACACATTAAACTAAAAATGAACCACTAAGAAAACAACCAATTAATTGCTTACGCAATTGGATGAATGGAAATACTTGGATTTAACCTAGTCCTATAATGTCCTAGAAGGCTTGAACTCGAATGTGACATTAACTCAACCTAACCTTTACACATGTAAGATTAGGCCAGAAGATTCAACGTTAAAAACCTTATTTCGTAAAGAAATTGTAGTTCCAGGGTTTTGAAGTCAAGTTCGAAATCACCGGGACATGGAATTGATCTCCGATTCATGCTAGTGTAAACGGAGGTCAATTGTATCACAAGGTTTCGTTTTCGAAAATCAACCTAAAATTACAATTCTTACGTTATCATTCAAAAGAAGATGAATTCATTTCAATTCGCTTTATCTGAGCCCAAGACCTTCGATTTCATTACGAACCTAGGTTAAAACCAAGAAAAACCCTAGCCTAGCATAGCAAAAGTATAAACAAAGCAATTCGAAAAGAAAAACATCTTCAACATGCAACAAAACACAAAAACGAAATAGATTGAAAAGGTTTAAAACAATTTCGAAAGCAATGCAATAGAAACTATGACGACGAAACACTACGAAGCAAACGTAAAAGACGAAGCACAAAGAACATGAAATTTGTTATTAAAACGAATCAACAAATAAAACTTACGCATCAATCTTATAGCGATGACAAAGTAATGCTTGAACAATCCAAAGCGAAAAGCAAAATCCCAATCCTTCGTGCACTTAGAATGTAATCTTTATATAAAACTCTTAGAAAATAAAATCTAAACTTTTCCTAGGGTTCCGACCCTCTATACATCAGAAATCTACCCTTTTATATCATTACATAATTTAGGGGCAAAATGGTAAAATTACACTCCAACTTCTTTTGAACATGTGCTGGAGAAGACATCATGGGCGCCTATGGTTGATGTGGGGCACCCATGGTACAAGTGTTCGATGAAGTCCTCAAAGAATAGCATGAAAAACAATCAAAAACTTCCTCTCTGTGGGCGCCCACCTGATGAATAGTGGGGCGCCAAAGGGTCCTTAAGGGCACCCAAGGGTATAGGTGGGGCGCCCATGCTCTGGTGCCTCCAACTGTTTGATGAAATGTCTCTTAGGCCTAACTTTCCCCTTCAAAAACAGCTCTCTGTGGGCGCCCACCTGATGAAGAGTAGGGCGCCCATCCTCAAGTGGGGCGCCCATGGGTCTAGGTGGGGCGCCCATGGTCCTCTTCCTCAGCTTTCTTCTTCATCTCTTCACTTTTCTAGCTCCTTTTTGCACCCATTTCCTTAAGTTTGAGCATGTAACCCTGCAAAATCCCATAAGTGCATTAATATGCTTATTTTATAATAATAATAATAATAATAGCAAATAAAGGTCCAACTAACAGTTAAATGAACATAGTAATTTAACATGGAATGCACCCAATCACCTAGGACTTACCTAAACTAAATTACGACCACCTCCTACACTTAAGAGTATGAATCCCTTCAATTTTTGATAGCAGTCAACCTACTAATATTTTTCTTAAATATTTTGATAAGTGAGAGGACAATTACAATATAAATTTTTTTAAAAAAAATTAGTTATTCATATGAATTTCCTTACTATAATAAAATTTCTAATTCTAGATTCTTTAAAAAAATATTTTTATTGTAAAACATTTAAATTAAGTTTTCATAAGAGAGATATTAATGTTTTGTTTGCTAAATCTATTTGTATACTTAAAAATTAACTTTTCAGTTCATTGATTTCCCTAATTAGATATTTTTAGTAGTTTTATTTTATATTATTATTTATTTATTTATTTTTAGATGAATGGTAAGAAAAAAAATAGTGATTTTATTTTGAATTTAGGATGAGAAAAGTTAATAGAGGTCAAAGACAATTAGAAATTAAAATCTACAAATAGTCTTATTTTCATGTTTGTAGGTTTTATCTAAGAAAAAAATATTTTGAAAGACTAAAATAAATTTTATTTTCATTATATTTTTAGAATTCACATAAAAATAATTTTTTAATTTATTTTATAACTTAATCAAATAAGAAAATAACTTATTTCATTTCAAATTATTTATAAACTCTTATCATTTTCTTTTCATATTGATATTTATTTTTTATTTTACAAATCTTTCATAAATTATTTATTTTAACATTTATCATATTTATATTTTATTTCATTAGATTATTTTTAATAAAATTATAAGAATTGAAATGTTCTCATAGAATCTTACTAAATGACTTGAAAATGATAACAACAGTTAAAATGACAAAAGTTAATAAACAAAAGGAATGAAAGAAATTAATTAATTTTTAATTTGATTAAATTATGAAATAAAATAAAGTACAATTTATTTTTATATGATTGTTAAAGATATAAATATTAATAAACATTATTTTAGTTTTTAAAAATAAATTTTCTATTCACTTGTAGTTCTAAGTGTGTTTGTTCTAATTTGTAAATGTTTTTTTATGAAAGGTAATTATGTCATTTTAAATTAGGCATAAGAATATCTAATTGAAAAAAAAAGGATAATTTTGTAATTTTATTTAATAAAAGTAAAGTGGAATGTAAGAAACTATTTATAGAGTGTAAATAGGCTCACCTTTACTTTGACTACGCACAAATTTGATGCGAACTCGCTCACACACATATTTGATGCGAACTCGCTCTGGTAATCTTTCAACATAACATGAAATTATAAAGACAAGACGGAAGCTCTTTTCTCTCTCTTTTTCTTTCCCTAGATCAGATTTTAGGGGGTTTATATAGACCCTCGCAAGAAACTTCCTACACAAGCCTCACCCTTGGCCTTCCTCATGCAGCCATAAAACTGTCACCTCAAACAACGAATAGGTGCGCATGCCACCCCTCTCCACTAATAGGGAACCACCTTCACACGACGAATGAGGAGCAAGCGCCTGTTCTAACCACTACTCAAAATTAACGCAGCCCAAACATATAATAATCATGCATGCTACTAATAAAATGCATATGTTACACTTAAACAAATAATGAGACAGAAATTTAAATAAAATAAGATCTGAATCTTAAATATAAACAAAATCAAATAAAATAAATACGTATATATATATTTTTCAAAATTCCAGTTCTTTACAGTTCTTTTTTCAACAAGTCATATTAATGATAAATTATGTTATTGTATTATTTCAATTTTTTTTAAAAATTACTTAAAAATAAAAATATTTATGTGCAAACAAAATAATAGTAGAGTAAAATAGTTAAAATAATTAATTTTATTTGCATATAAATTTTTTGTTTTTAAATATTTTTAAATTTTTATTTTTTATTTTGAAATATCTCATATTTAAAAATAATAAGTCTAGTGGATTGAATCTATCATGTCACTGATTGAATATGTCAAATCAAGCCTAATATTATTAGATCTGGTTTAAATTAAATTTAGATCAAATTTGACTTATTGACAGATCTACTGATAACACACGTGAATTGACACATGATATGAACAGATTATTTTCATACGAGGAGAGGCCTTGAGATGGGCTACACACGGCCCAGAAGGGTGAGGTTTGAGCTGTATTCATTCGTGAAATCTTCATTCGTGAAATCTGGCCCAACTTGGCGCCCTGGAGTCAAGTCCTCCCTTTCTAGTCTACCAACGCCGCTTAATGTTTCATTTGCCCTCCTTGTGTGTAGAATGAATTCCATGGAAATGATTGCAATTTGTTAATTTCAGAATAAAATCAATCAACAAGGATATTAGATAATCATAATTTTATTTTTTTATATACAATTATTAGACTTGTGGCATATAATTTTAATAGATGTGAAGTGAACTCATGTAGAGATTCACCCGCTATTAGTTCATTAAAATTATAAAATTTACATATTTCAAATGTATTAGAAATATAATTTAAAAATGCAAATAAAAAATACTTATTTTTATAAAATTGTTAGAAATATTATTACATACCTTAATTGGTACTCTCTCTATTTACCACTATACTTTTTTTATTCCTATCAATTTTTGAGTAATATACTCTCTTCTCATTTTTTTAATTTTTTTTTCTTTTTTACAAAACCTTTACTTTCTTTCTTTGGTCGTACATCAATAGATGGATATAATTCTATTTTTTGCTATAAAACTATTATAGTTGCAATATGTGATTTTCATCGATATAAAAAGAACTTATGAGTTCCTTAAATGGATCTTGACTATTGAGTCACTGTAATTATAAAATTTAAGTGCCATTTGATTTACTTTTCTATTTTTAGTTTTTTATTTTATGTGTTAAAAATCTCGAAACGGGGAAATAGAAACTACTCTATTTTCCTCGTTTTTAAATTTTCCTTACTTTTTGTTAAAAAATTTCAAAACGACTTTTTACTATTTTCATTTCATGTGTAAACTCATTTTTTATTTTTAAAAATAAATTTTGAAAACATAAGTAACCAAATGAGTTTTAAGCTGTTTTCCTTATTTTCAGAAATACAAAATGAAAAATGAGCTCAAAACAAAAAAATAAAAAACAAAAACAGAAAATAAAAAATAGAAAAATAAACCAAATAACACCTTATATATTTAAAAATATAGTAAAATACCTAAAAAATAATTTAGATTGGAAGATATTTAAAATTTATTGAATATTAATTAAATTTAAAAAATCTACCTTCTCTTACAATAACAACTTTTATTATATTTTAAATTTAAAACACAAAAAATGCCTAAATATAATTTAGCTTTGAGAGTAATTTTTTTTTAGAAAAATTTTAATTATAAATTTAAATTGGTTACGCTGATCATTTTTAACCAATTGATAATACCAAAATCTAATTTAATTTATATTTTATAAGTCTATATTATTTATATTTATATTTATATTTAATACTAAAATAATATTTTTCTATGGGTTTGGTATTATTCATGGGCTTGGTCGGCATTTAAATATCTCTTTTATCAACGCTTAATTTAAAGTTGAAATATAATATTATTTTCAACGCTTCTAGGCTGTAAAATATTTTTACCAATTTTCAATGACGATTTTTTCACTACCGTTGAGTTTCGATAAAATTTTAACACCAAATTTTTGTGTGCTGATGTGAAATAATTTTTTCAACTTATAATTTTGGGTAAAGTACACAAATTATTTCTATAATTTACATTCGGTATCATTTTAGCCCCACACGTTTCAATTATAACAGTCAAATCCTTACACTTTCAGTTAAGTATTAGTTAGATCCTTCTATTAGTTGACCGTTAGAAGCAACTGTTTAATTGGAGATAAAATGGTAATTTCATTTATAGTTTACCCTCAACGTTACTTTAATCTCTCACGTTTTCAATTATAACAATTGAATCCCTATACTTTCGATGTATATTTGAAACATATTTTGTTAAATTATTTTTAATAAATAATATAATCTGAAATATATTTTATTAAATTATATAACATATTTTAGTTTGAATATATCTTATTAAATTATTTTTAATCAATAACATATTTAAATTATATACAATATATTCTATTTTTATTGAATTAAATTATTTTTCATAAATAATATGATTAAATTAATAATATAATTAAAATAATATTTAATTTAGTTTAGTTAATATGAAATATATTTTATTGAATTTGGTTAATCTTTTAAAAAATTAATAAAATTAAAAATTTTATTAAAGGGTGATTTGATGGTTTCACTAAAAATTTTATTGAATCATTATAACTATTAATAAAACCCTCAAATCACCCTTTAATAAAATTAATTTTATTAATTTTTAAGAAAATTAACCGAATTCAATAAATTATATTTCATATCATTTAAACTAAATTAAATATTATTTTAATTATATCATTAATTTAATCATATTATTTATGAAAAATAATTTAATTCAATAAAAATAGAATATATTAAATATAATTTAAATACATTATTGATTAAAAATAATTTAATAAGATAGATTTCAAATTAAAATATGTTATGTAATTTAATAAAATATATTTCAGATAATATTATTTATTAAAAATAATTTAATAAAATATATTTTAAATATACACCGAAAATGTAGGGATTCGATTGTTATATAATTGAAAACGTAAGGGACTAAAATGATATCGAGGGCAAACTATAAAT
Source organism: Vitellaria paradoxa (assembly GCA_019916065.1). Taxonomy (NCBI): domain Eukaryota; kingdom Viridiplantae; phylum Streptophyta; class Magnoliopsida; order Ericales; family Sapotaceae; genus Vitellaria; species Vitellaria paradoxa. Next base: position 41,285,874 of record CM034239.1, read on the forward strand.
GATATTACTATTTTATCTTCAGTCTAATGGTTGTTTCTAATGGTCAACTGACGCAAGGACCAAATTAATACTTGACCGAAAGTATAAGAATTTGACTGTTGTAATTAAAACATATAAGACTAAAGTGATATTAAAGGTAAACTGTAGGGACAATTTTTATACTTTACTCTATAATTTTTTATGGTCATTTTACGTGTTGAAATAAAAAGATAATGTCATATACTTTTTTTCCACGATTAGCTTTAAACGTTGAACAAAAGTATATATTTTAACGATAATTAATAACTATAAAAAATTAGGAAGGCATTTGATCTCTTTTCTTATAGTGTACAAAAGTAAGAGGACTTCGAAATTTAGCATGAAATAAAAAATGTCCAGGTTAAAGTTTTATCTACTTAAACAGAGTGACGCTGAAGTTTATTTATCTAAACAAAGTCTTAACTAGCGTAAGCGAGAGGACATTGTTAACCCCTGAAATTAAGTTTGGCAGAAGACATGGAGTACACTTAGCAGCAAAATGGTATTTCCCGCCATTAGCTGAAGTTGAAGAGCCAAAGAGAGACGATTATTATAACCATAAAAAAGGAAAATTTCAAACTATATTTGAGAGGAGATATAAAGAGTATGTTTATAACATGAATATAGAATAGAATAAGAGGTGGAAATGAGATTGGGACAAGAATGGAATAAAATGAGAGCATTCTATTTTTTTGTTTAGTTGCTAACTTGAAAAATCATGTGAATTAAATGGGCATTCAAATTCTCGTAATTTGATTTTATATTTTAAATATGATGAAATAAAATGAAATGTCATAAAATTTATCAATATTAATTTTTAAATATATAAAATAAATTTTATTTTTTTAAATATAAACCTAGGCAAAAAAAGCGAGCTGAGAGGTAAAATTCTTATTTTATGGCTTCTGTTCTTTTTAAGTCAAAATTTTACTAATTATAAAGAAATGTCATTGAATATTTTATATTCTTTTAGGAAGCTTGGAATATAAATTTGGGCCAAAATAGGTTTAAGAGTAAAATGGTAATTTTATACTAGAAGTTCAGATTAGGTCAAAATTTGTTTAACTATTAAAAAATACATCGATGAATATTTTTTAGAATTTTGGGAACCTATAATGCAGACTTAAGCATAAGATGGGTCCAAGGGTAAAATTATAATTTTACAACTTGAGTCCAACACCCACATACTTGGCCATTTATTTTTCTGCACTCTAGTTTTATTGCATTTAGGAATAGTTCTTAAATTAGTTTAAATTATTTGTGACTTGTTACTTGTGAAGGAAGTGTCACTACATATGTTAATTTTGTATCAAAGAGTAATAAATACAATTTGCTATTCTTCATTCTTCTTTGGGTGATATCTAAATAAATTCTGAAATCCAATATTTAAAACACACACAATCGCAGTTACCTACTCTATCGAATAGTTTATGATTGCCAATTTTTTTATCGAACAAAGAAACCCGTTCATTGAGATAAAGTGTATATTCTTAATCACTTTATCTACAAGGTTGCAAATATTCATTTATAAAATAACTTACTGGAATATAAAAACACTTAAGTTACTATAGAGTTGATCAATATTGACCGACCTTAAAAAGTGTTTGGGTTCTACTTCTCAAGTGCAAAAGGGTCGTCGTAGTTTTAAACTCGGTGAGTTCGAGGTCGAATTCACAGGGAGCCTAATGTTATTTAGTTTCTAGGTTATGAAGGAAATTCTAAATTTAATTTCAAGCAAGGTTTGGAATTCTATTTTAAAGCAATTAAACTAATAAACTTAAGAATTCAAGGTTTTTAATGAACTAAGCAATATCTTAAGAAATTCAACTAAATTTAAAAACACTACTTTAAATTTCAAGGTAAAGTAAGTATGATGAAAATTAAATCGAATTGCAAATTTAATATGAACTAGGTTCTTGATTCAACTTCAAGTCCGGGTAGTTCAGTACTTCACCTTGAGATGTTTATATTCAAATCTAGATTAGGGTTTAGTTCAAAAAGTGTTAAGAATGTTTAAATCAAAGGTCAGTACCAGTGATTTCAAACGAATATGGTTAAAGACCTTTGTTTTCGAAAGTTTTTCAAACAAACGAAACTAGATGTGAATTCAATTCTTATTTTTAATTTTGTTCGAAAGTGTTTAAACAGTTATAATAAAAAACTCATACCAGTGATTTCAAATGAATATGGTTAAGAATTTTTGGTTTCAAATGTCTTCGAAATAAGTTAAAATAAGTTTAGATTGAGTAGATCCATTCGAATGAAGTTTCACAACCCATGCGAAGGGACTACGAACATCCCAAGGTGTTTTCCTGAACTATCCTTTTTTGATTCGTTGAATCAAGAACTAGGGTTTACGCTATAACCATTTTAAACAAAACGAAAGCAATAAATACGAATTCAAACATTTGATCTATTGATTGAAACAAACGAAACATAAGATTAAGGAACGAACTGAAATAAAACTTACAATGTAAATTGTTCGCAAATAAAATAATGAAATATCACAGCTATGCAGAATAAAAGAGCTTCCAAGGCATCCATGAACAATCTTTAAGAATAACAAAACACTCTCAAAACTAATCTAAAAACTAAGCTAACTCTCAAAGTATCTGAAGAATTATGAAAAAAGGTTTTTTTTTTGCACGATTGCACATAAAGTCTTTTTATATTGCAAAGAAACCCTAGAAGATGTGTTTCAAAATCGTGCCTCTAGATACATGGTGGTCCGCACCATCTGGGGAGGGGTCCGGATCACAGAATAGTCTTTCTCCAATTCTTGGCCGAGCTATCTTACTGTGGTCTGGACCACCAAGTGCGTTTTGTGTTGCTTCTCTTCCTCCTTCACTTCGGGTCTTTGGGCTAGTCTTAACCATTCAAAGTGGGGTTAGAACCATGACTTTTTCTTCATCCTCTAGGTCATTCCCACAGCTATAAACTTCAACCTCTTTGCCCTTTTTCCTACAATTAAAAAGATAGAAGCATAAGTGACAAAATAACAATAAAACTTCAACTCTATTTATTCAAATGCATTGCTAAGTGTTAAATTAAGGAGCTTGTAATTACACTTTTCAAGTGTAATCAAATACACAGGAAGGAAATTGACTACACCATTCTTTTTTTTAACTTAAGACACAGGAAAATTATTTATGGAGCCTATGAGCAATAGAGATGAGGCAGTTGAAGGAAGCATAATTAACTACTCCAAGGTTGTCAACTTTGACAGAGGGGAGATAACTTATTGTAGAAAACTAAACGCTCTGCTGATTGACCGCTTCTGAAAAGTGCGTCTAAATTAACCCCCCCAGTGCAAGGGTGTGCGGTGTAGCTTTAACTCGGTGAGTCCGAGGTCGAATTCACAGGGAGCTTACGTTATTTAGTTTCTAGGTTAAAATGGAAATCCTAAATTTGAATGTAAACTAAGTTTGAAGATTAATTAAAACTAATTCCTAGGGTTTTGCAAGTTTAAAATTCAAATTAAAACAAATTAACAACCTATTAACAGAATTCCAGCAATTTAAAATTTTGATTTTTGATTTCAAGGAATTAAATATTAACTAAATGAATTCTTCCTAATTTAAATATGCTTCAAAATAATCTAATCTAAAAATTGCAATGTAACCACTTCAATTAAATCAACCGAAGGCAATTTGATTAATAAGAAATAAATTTAAGAAGTCCTTGATCCAACCATCAATTCCGGGTAGCTTACGTCTTCACTATGGGATGTGTTGTAATACTTGCGTTAAAACCTAAATTAGGATTTGTTTGAAAATTATTGAGAAAGTTTTAATCAGAAGTTTTTACCAGTGATTGCAGAGAATATGGTCAAAAACTTCTGTTTTCAAAGGGTTCTCAAACAATCCTATTCGAATTCAAATTCAAATCTAATTTTTCTAGTTTATCCAAAATTATTAAGAAAATTTTAATCAAAACCTTTACCAGTGATTATAGAGAATATAGTCAAAGATTTTCATTTTCGAATGTTTCTGAAATAAAATAATTCAAATTAGGATTCAAAATCTGATTTTTCAGTTCTTCAAAATTATTAAGAAAATTTTAATCGAAAATCTTCACCAGTGATTACAGAGAATATAGTCAAAGATTTTCGTTTTCGAAAGTTTTTAAAAGAACTGAATTAGGTTTTAAAAGGTGTAGATCCCTACGCACGAGCTTTCGCAAACCATGCAAAGGGTCTACGCATGCGTCAAAAAGTTGTAGATCCCTACGCATGAGTTTTCGCAAACTCAGCAAAGGGTCTACGTACATTCCATAGATCAGAGTAAACTACCCTTTCTTGATTCGTTGAATCAAGAACTAGGGTTTCTACGCTAACATGCTTGTAAACGAAATGGAAACATTCATTGAAGACATATTTAATGGATTCACTAAATCAAACAATGAAACAAGATTATTAAACGACGAAATCAGAACTAAACATACGAAATCAATCAATCATCTATTTCAAACATTCAAATAATGTCATTAATCCAATGAAGAAGTGTAACGTACTCTGAAACAAACTTCGAAATAAAACTCTAAATAGTAACTGATGAAACGAATGCGATGAAAACTCCGAAACAACGTAAGAACATTAACGTATGCGATTAAAACTCTCAAAGCTACTCTAATTTTCTGGAAGAATGAAAAAAAATAGAGAGCAAAAGAGCCCCTTAGTCGGCCCTCAAGTAGTTTTTTTATAACTTGCAGAAAAACCCTAAAATTTGAAATTGCCCGCGCGACGTTCCACCACACTATGGTCCGGACCGTGCACCAGGTGGTCCAGACCACAGAAAGCTTATTTTTTGCACTTTTGCTCCTCATTTGTAGCTAAGTCCTTGGGATACTCCGGGCCATCCTGGACGAAGTTGGTTCGATATCCTCCCATTCGTCTGCTAAGTCACCAAAATCATTATCTTCTTCATTTAATTCACCGTTTTCCCTGCAATTAAGAAAACAAACCTTATAAGTGACAAAATAATAATAATTCTTCAAAATAAAGTACTTAATTACCTTAATAACTATGAAAAAGTGGCGTTTGTAATTACACTTTTCAAGTGTAATCACTGATCATCAATAAGAGCTAGGAAAAACCGAGGAATAGTTAGAGTCACGTCTACTTCCTGAACCCCTTCATCAAGGATATGAACTACTTGACCTATTTGTTGGCCTGTAATTTTCATTATCTTGGATGCACCAACAAGCAACTCTACAAATTCTCCTTAGTTCTTCAGCATCTACATTCCTTTCCAACCGATGGTCTAATAGGCCAAGGACATTTCTTCAACCTACAACATTTCTTGAAAAGTTCTTCATAGGCTTCTTAAATGTCTTCAAACTCTTCGTCAGATTCATCATTCTCATGGTTTGATATCTTGGTGTCGCTCAAAGATGCAAAAGGTGTTCCTGTAGAAGACGTGTGAGAAGTTAAAAAAGAAATAAAATTACCTTCATTATCAGAAGAAGCTAATGTAGAGGATTCATCTGAGTTAGAGTCATCATCAAGTGTGGCATTCATCACTTTGACTTGTTTTTGCTTCATCTTTTTGTTTACACAATCTTGAGCAAAGTGACCATAGCCATGACAATCAAAACACTGTATCTTATTCTTCGTATCTTCTTCTTTATCATTCTTCTTTAATATCTTACCTTTGTCTTTGGACCTCGACTCATTCTTATTGTTTTTGTTGAACATTGATTTTTTGGCCTTCTCAAGATATTTGATAAACTTCTTAGCCATCTTAGCCATCTCAGCCATCCCTTCATCTGATTCTTCTTTCTCGTCATCTTCTTCTTTCACTATTTTAAAAGCAATTCCTTTCGAAGACTTTCAAGGTTTGAGTATATTTGCCTCATAAGTTTGTAATGATCCCACGAGATCCTTGATCCTCATAGAATCTAATTCCTTGACTTCTTCAATTGCAGTAACTTTAGAGTCAAAAGTATAGGGAAAAGATCGTAATATTTTACATACCACATTGGATTCGGGAATAGGTTCTCCAAGGTTGTGGCAGGAATTGACAACATGGCTCAGACGAACGGAAAAATCATCAAACTTTTCGTCTTTGTTCATCTTCAAGCCTTCAAATTCAAAAAAGAGTTTTTGAAGCTTTGATGTTTTCACTTAGGTGTAACCTTCATGGGTATTTTGCAGAACTCATTTGGACTTACAGTTGCAAATATCACATTCAAGGCTTTGAAATTCCATTCTGAACTATCTTGTTCAACTTTAGTCCATGTCAGAATTGGCTTTGCCTCAATATGACTGTTGACTTCATGTGTTGGTTCTTCCTATCCTTAAACAGCAGAAGTCCAAACTTTATAATTCAAAGATAAAATATGAGCTTGCATTCGTATCTTCCAATATGAATAATTTGTGCCGTCAAACCATGGGGGTCTGGTGCTTAAACCTCTTTCACGTGATGGATCCATTATTCGGATTAAGATCTTCATTCAATGATATAGAGTGATCCGCTATAATACCAATTGAAAATTTTTCGAACCAAGTAATCACACAGAATGCAAAATAATAACACTAGAGAACAACGAGGAAACCTTGTCACAGGAAGAAAAATCTTAATTACAAATTCCACTATCAACGGGTTACAAGACACTACTCGAATTCACTACGACTCACTCGCACAAATTCTTTCGCCAATCTTGCTCGACTCACTCGACTAAACCTACAAGTAGGCTTTTCTATCTCACATGGAAAGTAAAGAAAAATAAAAAGAAAAAGAAGAGAAAGACTGTTAGGCTCACCAAATAAAAATTCTTTCTCTCAAAAGACTCTATAATATACCCTTCAATTTCCCTTCATGTACATTAAGCTTGGGTGCATATATATAGACTTACAAAATCCTATTCCAATTAGGAGTCAAATATATAAACAAATTTCCTAAATGAAGACAGAATCTTCCATAAAATAATTTGTTCAACCATTGACCTCCCATTGGCCAGGCTGCAAGGTCTACTAGAATCCGTTTTGGGGCTAAAAATTAATATGGGTGAACCCTGCGAATCCTGTGAGCTCCCGATACCAATGTGGTGTAGCCGCACACTACTTGTGTGCTGGAAGCATGCTGCCTTCGATGCATACTGAAATTTTGGGTTCAGCTTTGCTAAGTCCTAATTAGTGTAGGATTCTACTTTGTTCATACTTTAACTTGGATCGAAATATTGTGGTGGTGGTCTTTTGGAAACTTACCAATTTAAAACATTTTCAATTTAGAAAACATACAAATCTTCTCATTTCTTCAATTTAAGAAACATTCAAATTTGTCATATTTAATTTAAGATTTTGTATGAATTTGCCATTATAAAATCTTACACCACAGACAACACCAACAGATAAATCAGTAACTTTGTAACCTCCAAAAGATCCTATTGAAATCCAAAAAGCTGTCTAGAACACAGTATGGTGCCTGCCAAAGAGTTTCCAATGCTTAAGTTAGCAAAAGAGTTCGGGAAATATTTTAGCAAAAGAGTGTTGTACTTGGGTTTTGTGAAGTGGTGATATATATAGAATTGACCTCACATGGAAAAGCTTTCATGCAGTCACAAGTAACTTCACGTAACATGTTTTCTTCTTCCCTAATGGGGTAATGTCACTTATCTTTTAGATCCCAAAGTTGGTTTTTTAGTTTGTTAACCAACATGTTGTGGTAGCGCTTTCCTATGCATATAAATTGGAACTGCTAGGAGAGAGTTGTACACATGACTCGCGATGTGAGCTGTTTTAAAGTAATCGATCAGGGGTGCCCTCACTCTGTCTCTTGTTCGGGTAGCTGAGACTGATCGGGAAGAACTTCACTCGGGTGGTCCCACCGGATATGAGTCAAGTGATCCTGATTGGGTATGGGTCAAATGGGAAACCTATGCGATGCCCCTAGTTGGACATGGGACCTCCCTATATCACCATGTACAAAAATTTGATAATTAAAATTATCATGACTAAGTGAAAAGAAGTTAATTATAAGCTCACAGAAAATATGATCTTATCTCTCTTGTGGCGCTTCATGACCCTGGAAGAAGGTTTCTATTTATAGAGTACTTAAGCAATTAAATCCTTCGTAAGAATGTATAGTTTCTTATATTTAAAATATTTTCAAAACATTTCAACCTCCTTAAGCATTAAGAAATCTTCCCTAAAATATTTTCAACCTTCTTAATTATTAGGAAACCTTTCCAAACATTTAGAAGCCTTTGCAACCTCCTTAAGTATTAGGAAGTTTTACAAAAATTTTCAAACCTGTATCTTTGATAATTTAACCAAATACCTAAAAATACAAGTTTAAAATTATTGTTTTGTTCACTAATTTGACAATTACAAAAATAAACCCAACAGTATTAGTTTTTAGAGTTATAAATTTAGTTAAATTTAACAAATTTTATTAAAATATTAGATTTCAAAAACATAAATTTAGTTAAATTTAACAAATTTTAATAGATTTATACTCTAATTCAAATTACTAAGGTGACATTTGGTTTACTTCTCTATTTTCTATTTTTTGTTTTTATTTTATGTTTTAAAAATCTCAAAATAAGGAAAGAGAAAATACTTTGTTTTCATTATTTTGAGATTTTTCTTGTTTTGGATCAAAATCGCTCAAAATGACTTTTTGTCATTTTATGTGTAAATTCATTTTTTGTTTTCTAAAATAAAATTTAAAAATACAAGTGACCAAATGCATTTTGAACTATTTTCCTTATTTTCAAAAGCATAAAATGGGAAATAAGTTCAAAACAAAAAATAAAAAACAAAAACAAAAAATAAAAAATAAAAAATAGAAAAACAAACCAAATGAGCCCTAAAAGATCGTATGTTGACTTTGAATTAGATAATGACGATAACATGTTTAATTTTAAGTTAAATATATAGAGATAAAAGTGCACTAACTATTTTTTTTTAAATTATTACTCACAATGAAACAACAGATTACTTCTAATAATCAGGCATTAGTGAAATTCGCTTCTGCATTGATATGTTGTCGTATATATATGAAAGGAGGGCATGAGACCATTTCAAAGTGCATTTGGACTGATTTTTGTTGAATTGATTTTTGAGCACTAACGATACGTTTTGTTACCCCAAATGAGGCGTTAGAAAAATATATATATATATATACATATATGTCAAGGGTAGAATGTATTGACCCATCGGCTAGGAGCTGCATTGACCTGGCCGACTGATGGAGATAGTCAGCGGTCAGTCTTCCTAGGTTTGAAACTTAAAAAGTCTTTCCCTGATTTCTCTTCAAAGATGGGATACAAAAGCTATGGCCAACTTTAATTCTAAGTCAATGTCAAAGGACCAAGTTGCCCAAAAAAGCTTAAAAACCCTTTTTCGTACCTTTTTTTATATGACTTTTTCACGAATATTTAATTTTTTAAAAAAAATTAAAATTTTTAGACGTATTAATCGTATTCGTAAAAAAATTAAAAAATTTTTATTTATTTGAGTAAAATCTATCCGTTTGGCTAAAAAATAACAAAAAAGTTATTTTTATTTTATTTTTCCATCTTTCACCCAAATTGATGTAAATTTTTCAATTTATTTTTTTACAAATATAATTAATACACCTAAAAGTTACAACTTCTAAAAAAAATTTAAGTTTTGATAAAAAGACAAAAAATTACTAAAAAATCTAATAACTTTTTTGAATCCAAACAAAGCTTAGCGGGTCAGAGATGCCGAAGATTTTAGGTCCGAGTCCTTCCCAAACTAACTCAGAACGCTAAAATTTTTGGAGTAAAATGATAGTATGTTAAAATTTTGGATTAAAATATTTTATTTTATAATTTGGTTCCCTAAAATTTAAATTCTTCTTTATATAATTAAAATTTTTATTGTCAAATCAATTTTATAATTAGTATTTAATTCAATTTATCACTTATTATTTTTTTGGTAAGTGATCCATCATTTATCATTAATATATAATAAAAAGACTTAAAAAACCATATAATTTAAAATTTAAATAGCCCTAGAATTTAAGTTATGAATTATTTGTGTAATTTGAATATTCTTTTATACATAATTTAAAATTCTAATAGCACAGTTAATTTTAACCAATAATGATACAGAGATAGAAAAAAAATATTTAACCCATGCTGCATAAGGTAAATTACATTTTTTGTCTAAATTATATATAACTATGCTTTTTTGAAATTTACACTCACACCTCTTATTTTAAAATATTCATCATAATAAACCATTTCATTAATCTATTCATCAAAACTGGAAGAAGAATGGTATAATCACTTGAAAAAATCATATAGGATATCTTTTTTACCCTTTAAGATTATATAAAATATAACAGACGCTATTGGAATTTTGAAAGTTAAAAGCAAAGAGCAACATGCGAAGTAAATAATTTGTAATATTTTTACTTTATGTCGTTATTTCTCATTTTTAAACGTTGACTTTAATTTTTGAGAGGGAGATAAACTAAAATATCGGAAGTTGAAAATGTTTTTTAGATGTTTAAATATCTCAATGGTGAGTTAAACATTTTATATATAGTCTAAAGAAATAAAGAGAAATATTTAATATGATCTTCCTAGATGACTACATTATTTTTCATTTTTAACAATAATTGTCAAATGAATAGAAAAATTTAATTTTGATAAATATTTCACAATAAATAAAGCGAGTGTAAATTTTAAACACAATTTCAAATTTTATTTTCTTCCATTTTTGTTGATTTTTTTAATTTTTCTCAACTTTTTTGTATTTTTTATAAATTTTTACCAAACATCGACTAAAAATTAACATCACAAGTATCTTATCTTAGTACAAATTTGCACTTCTTTTTTTTTTTTTTTTTTTTTGGGAACTGATACCAAACAGCGTCTCCTTTGTTAAAACCACATTTGCCTATTAACAGCTTGCACGCGGGATGAGTCAATCAACCATATAATTATTTTTCTGTCTTTCGACTAGCTAAAGAGGTCTGACTAATTCACCGAGGGGGGGAGCTTTCTTTCGCCACCTTGAGCGTGCGAATTACTTATAAATAATTGTGATTGATTAAAAATTTATAAAATTATGATAAAAAGCTCCATTTAGAGCTTTAAATTTTATCAAAATTTTTATAAATTTTTTTTTAAATTTTAATTTTTTACAAATTACATAAATTACAAAACATTAATTTTTATCAATTTATACGAATTTTTTTTTATCACTCCAAGCCCACCTAAAGTGTGTCACATTATACTAATTATTTTTTCACATTTGTGAGGGAGGCTTAAAGGTTGGCTCCGAGTGATTTGATAGTTTGCAAAAATGTCTTAAGGGCAAGATAGTCAATTCCGGATGCCTCATTGGGCCCGTTTGGTTTGCAATAATTTGATGAAAATCTCTATAAATCTCTGTTAACTTTATATCACATCAACTTTTTTCTCTCACTGCACGCATTACGAACTCTCCCCAAACCACAATTTATCTCATTTTATCTCATTTTTTCTTAACTAGGGGTGTAAATCGGGCTGATCCGGCCCGAGCCAACCCTTGAATTCGGGCCGACCTGCCCCTTCCGCCCCAGCCGAGCTTCGGGTCGGGTCAAGGGTCATGCCACCCGCCCCAGCTGATCCGGTATTTTTTTAATATTTTTTTTATTTTTTTTAAAAAATAAAAATAAATAAAAATCAAACAAACACATTAAAATCATTAATCATTATTGAAAAAAATTAAAATTTATTACACAACAACTAATTACATAATTAACATTAAATTTAAAATTACAATTTATAAATGTAAAATTATAAAATAAATAAATAAATGATAAAGTAATTAATAGGTGCATCACTTCACGTCTTATACATCCTAACTAGGTTGGCACCTATAAGAGTGATTATCATTTGTAAATATTACTCTATTTATACATAATTATTATTCATCACTAGATCCACTAGCGTGTTATTCTCTTTCACCTAAATAAATTGCATTCTTTTTCGGCATCTTCCTGTTGTCTATTTTCTGCAAGATACCAATCTCGTAAACACATCAAGGCTTCTCCTGTCGGAGGGGCCAGTCGACTCCTGAATTGACTGATAACGCGTCCACTAGCACTAAATGCTTGCTCGGATGCTACGTTAGAAACTGGAAATACGAATATATCACGAGTTAAAGCTGAAAGAGTAGGAAACTTTGATTGTTATCCTTTCCACCAGTCTAAAAGACTGAAATCATCTTATTTTCTATTGGAAGTGTACCAAGATAACGTTGGAGGTCGGATGAATTTGAACTTGCACTTGTTGATGCATCTGTCCGTTGGGATGTTATTCTTCTCCAAATGGACATATTGCCACCAAAGTCACGGTGAGAAGAGGACATTGCGGCCATAGTTGGTTGGACAGTCGTACGATTACTATTATACCGACCCAATAGAGTTTGAATTTCCTGTTTAATTTGATAAAATTGTTCTTGGGCACTTTTATGCCCATATATCATCCCCAATAATTGAAAGAAAAGATCTTCTTTATACCTAGGGTCTAAAATAGTAGTAATACCAAAATATAAGGGAAGTGGGTTAAAATATTTATCAAATTTTTCTTTCATTACAACAACCAAAGAAGCATAATATTCTTGGGCACCATATTTGTTAAAAATTTCATCAATAACATCAATAACCCCTAATTGATAAATAATAGTAGAAAAAGTAGGATAATAAATTCCACAAAATATTTTAGTAGCAACATCAAAAACATGTAAAAAATCTTTATAGAAAATTGCATTTGCCCAATCAATTGGTTCAATACTATGTAATCCAATAGCTTGATTACTTAAAATAAATAAATCAATTGCTTTTTGATATTTAATGGCAACTTTTAACATTATATAGGTTGATTTCCATCTTATATTAATTTTCATTGGTAATTTTCTAGGTTTTAAACCAATTTGATTGCATATGTCAGCAAATAGACTAATTCTTTTTGGAGAGCTCATGGCACAAATTACAGCTCTTTTTATTTTTACAATAGAAGATTCATAAATGTTCAATCTATCTCTTACAATTAAATTAAGTATATGGGCACAACAACGACCATGAAATAATGGACCATTTGCAGACAAAGCATTATTTAAATAATTAAAACAAACATCATTATATGAAGCATTGTCTAAAGTAATAGAAAAAATTTTTGTAGATAATTGCCACGATGCAAGTTCATGCAAAATAAGTTCCCTCACGGTGAATCCAGTGAATGGTTGTTCAACTAATTTAAATGAAATAATGCGTTTATTTATTTTCTAATTTTTATCAATATAATGTGCAGTTATACAAAGATATTCAATATCTTGGCAAGATTTCCACATATCGGCGGTCAAGCAAACATTTCCTTCAAAATTAGTAAAATAAGTTCTTAATTCATCCTTTTTTGATTCAATTTCTCGTAAAACTTATTTTTTGAAGTATTTCTTGAAAAATCGCGATATTGTGGTGCAAAACTTTCGCGAATAAATTCTTCAAAATATCGATTTTAACTCATTGTAAAGGGTTGCTCATCTTTAACAATATATCTAACTAAATTATTTCGTGCTCTTGCAGGGTCATAAGAAAAAATATTTAAATTACCCCCTTCATTATCTAATTGAGTTTGTGTTGTACGTGAAAAATATTGATCAATTAAACTATTAATGCGAGGATCTTGTTGGTGCCTTCTATTTAAATGTCTTTTTAAATGACTAGTTCCGGATGTATTTCTACCATTTAATAAATCCCCACAAATAACGCATTTAGCCTTATGCATTCCATCATCACGTGGAATTCTAATAAAAAAATCCCATGCTTTTGAAGTGCCACGCTGGTGTTGGGCGTGACGGAAAGATGATGCACCAACATTACCAGCTGTGGTAGTAGGTGTTGGTATTTCTGGACCTTGTGGATGTGGTGATGTAAATTGTTCCATTTGTTCTTGAGAGGGAAAGGAGATTGAGTCTTCATCCTCCAAATCAAAAAAATGAGTATCTCGTGGATCCATTTAGAAAAAATAATTTAATTAAAAAAATTAAATTATGAAAATTAAAATTTAAAAAATGTATGTATGCAATTTAAAAAAATAATAAAAATACTAACTTGAAATAATTTGAAGTCTTGAATCACTTGATCTTAATTCTTGAAATCTTGACTTCAAATTTGACAAAATGGAATGCACTTGAGCACAATTGAAGAGCACACTAGAGTGTTGGAAAGCACAATTAAAGAGCACACTTGAGCACAATTGGAGAGAAAGTTTGTTAATTTTTTGTGAGGGGTGAGTGAATGTGAGTGTGGGGTATTTATAATGGAAGAGGGTGGAGAAGTTTTGTAATTTTGTAGAATTTATTTGGAATAAAAAAAAAAAAGAGGAAGGGCTGAAGGAGCCGTTCTGCTGAGCAGAGCGGTAAAAAAATTTTAAGGAAAAGGGAGAGAGGCGTTGCTGGCTGTTGGGCAGTGCTGGGGCAAGCATAAAAAAAAAAAATTAGAGGCAAAGACCGTTCTGCCAAAGCAGAACAGTAAAAAGAAAAGGATAAGGGGGCCGCGGGGGGCGGGGCGAGGCGGGGCGGGGCGGTCAGGTCGGGGCTCAGGCCGAGTCAAGGGTGACCCAAGCCCTGACCCCGAGGGGGAGGGGCGGGGTCGGGTCAGGCTGTATGGAATTGCGGGTCGGGCTGGGTCGGGGCAATTCTGGGTCGGGTCGGGTCGCGGGCCGACCCGACCCATTTACATCCCTGTTCTTAACCATCGGCTTTTTGTATAAATGACAAGCGTTTCATTTCCAGACACTCACCTCAAACAAGTCGATCCGAGACTTACATTCTAATATACAATTCAGATACCTCACCTTCAGTGGGAAAAGATGGGCTTCAGAAACAATCCACCTTTCCTGCTTTATTTTTTCTACTTATGCTTCTCTTTCCACAACCACCTCTCCCTTGGAGCTGACACCATCTCCGTGAACCAATCTCTCTCTGGGAACCAGACCATCGTCTCAGCACGTGGAATTTTCGAGTTGGGTTTCTACAAACCAGGTAACTCTTCCAATCGCCATTACATATGCATGTGGTACAAGAAAATACCCACTCCAACCATAGTCTGTGTAGCAAATAGAGAGACACCCATTGTTGATAAGTATTCCTCGCAGCTGAAAATCTTAGAGGGTAATTTAGTCCTTCTCAATGAGTCTAACACCCCTGTTTGGTCTACGAATCTGAACTCCACAACTTCAAATTCTGTTGTGGCGGTTCTTCTTGATGATGGTAATTTGGTTCTGAGAGATAGGCTTAACTCAAAAGAACCAATTTGGCAAAGTTTTGATGATCCTACCGATACCTGGTTGCCTGGGGCTAAGGTTGCTTACAACAGGCGAACCAAAACCCGCCAACGTCTAACTTCATGGAAAAATTCAGAAGACCCTGCACCTGGTCTATTTTCTCTTAATATAGATGAAAGTAATAAGCAGTATATTTTGCTGTGGAATAGGTCTGAACAATATTGGACAAGTGGACCTTGGAATGGACATTTTTTCAGCTTAGTGCCAGAAATGGGATTGAATTTTAACTTTAATTTCAGCAATTATAACTTTAATTTCAGCTATGTAGACAACGAAAATGAGAGTTACTTTACATTCTCAATGTATTATCCTTCGATTTTGTCTAGATTTACCATAGATGTTTCAGGGCAAATTTGGGTCGTCACTTGGTTGGATGGCTCCAAAACTTGGAACGTATTTTGGTCTCAGCCAAGGCGACAATGCGAGGTTTATGACATGTGTGGAGCATATGGCATCTGCAATGAGAATACGTCTACCTTCTGTAGTTGTTTGTGGGGTTTCAATCCCAAGTCTGAGAAGGACTGGAATCTGAAGGACCATTCTGGTGGATGTGTGAGGCAAACTCAGTTAGTTTGCGGAAATACTAGTGCCGGTGGTCAAGAGAGGGATAAGTTTTTGAAATATCCCAACATGAAATTGCCCGAAATCCTCAATCTGTGTCGGTTGGGAGTGTCGTGGAATGTGAATCTGCCTGCTTAGATAACTGTTCTTGCACTGCTTATGCTTATGAAGGCGATAAGTGTTCAATTTGGATTGGGGAGTTCTTGAATCTTCAACAGCTCACAAGAAATGATGGTGGTGGCAAGACTTTTTACCTCAGAATGGCTGCTTCTGAGTTTGGAAGGGCTAAAGGTAACAAGGTGGTTATCATTGGTGCTGTTGTCGGTTCAATTGCAGCAGTGGCCCTCCTGGGCTTTGTTTTTTATGTTGTCTGGGTTTGGAAAAGAAGATTGTTTGGGAAAACGAAAGCAATAGAAGGTTCACTGGTTGCATTTGCATACAAAGATCTGCAAAACGCAACTAAGAATTTCTCAGAGAAGTTGGGAGGAGGCGGGTTTGGTTCTGTTTTTAGGGGGGAATTGCTTGATTCGACTGTCGTAGCGGTGAAGAAGCTTGAAAGTATCGGGCAAGGGGAGAAGCAATTCCGAACAGAAGTCAGCACCATTGGAGCAATCCAACACGTCAATCTTATCCGGCTTCGTGGCTTCTGCTCTGAAGGTGATAAGAAGTTGTTGGTGTATGATTACATGAAGAACCGCTCATTGGATTGGCATCTTTTCCAGGAAAAGGACTCCAAGGTTCTCGACTGGAAAAGGAGATACCAAATAGCATTGGGGACGGCCAAGGGATTGGCCTATCTCCACGAGAAGTGTAGGGACTGCATCATACATTGCGACATAAAGCCCGAAAACATTCTCTTAGATGATGAATTTTGTCCAAAAGTTGCAGATTTTGGTCTGGCAAAGCTTGTGGGACGAGAATTCAGCAGGGTCCTAACAACCATGAGAGGGACGAGAGGGTATCTTGCACCCGAGTGGATATCAGGGGTACCTATAACAGTCAAAGCAGATGTTTACAGTTACGGCATGATGCTTTTTGAATTCATATCCGGAAGAAGAAACACCGAGCAATCCGAGAATGGAAGAGTTCGATTCTTCCCAATCTCGGCTGCCACGGTTGTGGAGGAGGGAGGGGATATGATTAGCCTATTAGACCACAGGCTGGATGGGAATGCTGACAGCGAAGAGGTGAGGAGGATTGGTAGAGTTGCTTGTTGGTGCATCCAAGATGATGAAAATCAGAGGCCGACAATGGGTTTGGTAGTTCAAGCCCTTGAGGGGGCTTTGGAAGTGAACTCAACTCCAATTCCAAGGTTTCTCCAAGTCATGGCTGATAATGAAGAGCGTATTGTTTTCTTCACCGAGCCGTCCTCCAAGCAGAGTTCAAAGCCACAGGCCACTCCTTCCACTGCCTCCCCACAGGCCAAGAGCTCTTCATCATCAATGAGTTGAGTTCCAAATCATGAACAGGACAATAATAAATAACATAAACGTCTCTCTGGGGCGCTTCTCTGTACTACCTTAGTTATAAATAAGTTGCGTCTTTTATATGAAAGCCTCAACGGGCACTAGAAAGCTTCTTTAGTTGTATAATGTTTATATATTAGCTGTCGGTTTCACTGGTTTTGTTTTCTCAGTCAATGTAATTGCACATCCCTTTGTCTTGGTATCAGAATGTAGCATTAGTTCCAATGTCCAAAATTTGGGCTTTCACATAATATTTAGTAGTTCATACTCACTTGAATAATTATTTAATTATTTTTGTGTGTTTGAAATATTGAGGCAGGAAAAGCTAATGAATCGAATGAGTAAAGTAAATAAATTTTGAGTTCTCTGTTTAATTTAGGAATATTAAAAAAGAAACACAAATTTTTTAAAGTTGTCTAACAAATATTCTATTAAATATAATTTTAAATAAAATAAAATTGATAGTTAAATATAATTTTTTTGACAAGTAAATCAGTACTCCAAGTACCCTGCTTTTAATTTCGTTGGGGGTCTTAAAATTTTTCAAAAAAAAAAAAATCAAAAATTTTTAATTTTTAATTTTTTTTAATTAAATTTCGTTACATATCACTTTTACATTACCTCAATATTAATTTTTCTTTTTTGAATTTTTTTTAGAACTCTAAATCCCTCTACTACTGGATCACTATACAAAATCTCTGACTTGCTGAGAGATCAAATTATGCGAATCCTAGAAATGACAAGGATGTGTTACTTTCATCATTAAATTAGCAAACCTAAAAGATGAAAGCTACAAAAGTCACTTTCTTTCTTCATTTTGAACACGAAAACATTTTCTTTTCAAGAATCGATACAAAAATTTTGATATCAACGAAATCTCAATAAAATGACGTACTGTGACAAATTTTCATCAAAAATTATTATTAGAATAATATTGTAAAAATATTTAAATAATAAAAAACACATATTAATAAGTTCTTATTTTAAAAATAATAAATTTATAAATAATCATAGTACTCTAATAATAAATTCTAACTAGCAACATCACTCAAACATTTCGTCCCAGGATGAGGAATAGTAGAAACCAAAGATATAGATGCGGTCGGTAGAGTTAGATCCACTGTTAATGTATGTTCACATTGGTTTGACGTCTTAATTACTTCCATTTGCACAAAAAAATTACCCAATTCTTTTTTTTTTTTTTTAAGTAGAATAGCTAGTTTAATACCTATTCATACAATATTTAAGATGCCGAGTTCTTATCCTCACTAAGTCATACAAATACAGTGATGATCGATACATTTGGTGCATTACAGCTACTTTGAGATTGAGGGATGTGAGAATCTTGAAATTAAAATACAATTTTAGAGTTTAAAGTTGTATATTTAATTTTTCAATTTTTATAAAAGGTAATCCCATGGATAAAAATGTTTTAAATTTGTCAGATAAACTTTTATAAAAATTTGAATTCAACTTCAGAAATCACTATTCTGAGATTAGGAGCCAATTAATCTTGAGAAAATTTACTTAATTTCTTGAAGTAAGCATCTAAAAACATTAGTTTTCTTTTATGAAAATTTATTATATATTCGATTAATGTTATGCATATCTTTTTTTTTATTTGGACGGATATGTATCTTATTCTATTCATCAAAATATTTTTCATTTGCCTTTCATTTAGATTAATTATCTTAGTAATTCTTTTTTTCATAATTTTATATAATTAATTTATTTATGATAGGTTAATCTGAAATTTGGAATAGTTTGATGTTTGTATTTAAACATTTTATATGATGAGATTTGGAAATATGTGTACGGTTGATTTTTTGTTTCAAACACTTATTATACACATATATATGCATTATTAAAAACAAATTTTCTCATTTATGATATTTTATGTTGATTATGTTTTATGTTTTATTTAAAAGCTCAAATTATAATTACATTCATATCATTCTGTTTATATTTTATACCTTATTTTATCCACTAAATGAGAATTAACTGGATCTTGAAATCAACCTTTTTATTTACAAAAAAAAGGAAAAAAACTATTCATATTTAATTTTCTTGAACTGCACTGAGTTATTATTTGTTTTTTTCGTTTTTTTATTTATTTTTCTAAGTTAGAATCACTTCTAGCATAAAATTACATTTTACATATCTGAACTTTACCCGAAATATCAAAGACCTAGTTTTTTTATTTCTTTTTTGGGTAATAATTAAGGGGTCTGAACTTTTTTTTTTTTTAATAAAGAAAGGCCTCAGGAAGCCTTTTATCCTTGAAAGTATGTGAGAGTGCAGGAGTTTTTAAGGACAAAATAGTCATTGAGGCTCTTAATTATTACCCCAAAAAATAAATTCAAGTCCTTTATTGTTATTGGGAAAAAAGAAAAAAAAAAAGCCTTGAAGCAAGATTATTGATAAAGTTCAGGAATATATTTAGCCCCACAGCTCTATCCAATCAATTTGTGAACTAACTTTACAAATTAACCAATATTAGTAGATAATAAGTAGTTGAGCTCTTTTAGCTCCACTCTCGTATATATTTTCCTCGCAAAAAAAAAAGTAATGTAAAGGTGCGATCATGCATAAAGGGCAGCCTGATCTTCATATTTACAGAGAAGATGATAATTGGCAAGAATTTTTTTTTTTTTTTTTTCACTTTTGCAATACGGGACAACACTTGGCTTCTTTTTCTACTATCTGTATCCTCCTATAGCTAAGTATAACCAGCCGCCTGTTTTAATTTAGACCTTTTTCATTTCTAGAAAATTAAAAAAGCCGCACCAACTAGCAATCTGTGTGGCATTTCCTTTATTCACTCGGTCAGTACGTACTCTTGTCTTAGGCCCTTTGTTCATAATTTGGCCCGGTGGATAACACTAACACCTAGTAATAATGTGTCATTTATGTTAGGAATTAATAAATTTATTTGCTTCTAAATTCAAAAAAAAAAAAAAAAAACCCGTCCAACCTTCGCTACATTATGTTATACAAGCAATTCAACTTATAAATGATAGGAAGAGAAGTCAAAAATTTAGGTGCCATCTGGTTTGTATTTTTATTTTTTGTTTTGGTTTTCAATTTTCTGCTTTATGTATTTTATATTTTAAATATTTCAAAATAAGAAAAACAGAAAACGCATTTAGTTTGATATTCTCTATTTTTCACATTTGAGATTTTTTTTTTTATTTTTGGATTGAAAACGCTCACAATGACTTTTTGTCATTTTACATTTTACATGTAAACTTATTTTCTATTTTATAAAATAAAATTTGAATGAATTTTCAACTGTTATCCTTATTTTCGAAATTATAAAATAAAAAATTGGTTCAAAACAGCCATATCAAATAACACCTCAAATTTTCAATAAACACGCGAACTAAATCAGAGAGAGAGAGATTCATTAAAATCCACTATCCACTAGTTTTTTTGTCCTCATTATAGTTGATTTCTTAGTTCAAATACAATATTTTTATCATAATTAAAGCACCATTAAGTTAATACTTCCCGTAAATGAATTAAAAGGTTTTCTTTTTCTTTTTTTTATTATTTTTTTGGGGGGTTATAGGACATAGTAAATACAAGAGTAAATTTCACTTTATCCCTGAGTTCTACCGGAAATTATAAGATCTTAGTTATATTTTGTTTTTTTTGTTTTTTTTTTTTTTGTTTTGTTTTTTAACTATTATAAGCCTTAGTTTTTAATTAGATGCAGCGTTCATCATTTTACTTCTAAAATTTAGACAATAACGGTGGAAGTGCAGGTCATTAAATGAAAAGATTGTAACTAATTAAGGATCTAGGTCTTTAATTGTAAATGGATAGGCAAAAGTGAAATAATTAGAACTCTTATAACACATATACGGTTGGAACGATAACAAGTTTATGCATGTCAACTCGGGATGACATGTAAGAAAGTACCATTGTCTTTCCCCGCATTGAACCCATGGCAGTTAAGAAAACACAATTCCAGTCGCAACCACCGTGAACACTTGATCATAGAAGAAAAATTTTGATTATTTCTCCCATTCAGTTTAAGTAGTTTTTAACTTGACTGCTGAATGAGTTATTTATTTAATTAGTTTTAACTTGACTGTTGAATGAGTTGTTCATTTAATTTCTTTGAAGTGAGATCTCATATAATTAAAATTTTGTTGGTACAGTGAAAATTATGGTAACACTTCGTTTGAAATAGTAGATTTGATAAAATTTGATTTAATTTAATGAGAATTCTTACCAATTCTTATATTTGAAATTAAAATAAAATTTTATGAGTTCAATTTGATTTTATTTTATAATGTAAATTTTAGGAATTCTTTATTATTTAATTTAATCCAAAATAATAGAATTTGATGGTCATTCATTTTTTTCTTAAGCTACCTAATTAGGTGGATAAATTTATCCTCATATATCATATTTACCCTATTTTCTATTTCATATATATTAATATGATTAAATTTAGTATTTCTCTTAAATCAAATCAAATCAATTCCTAAATTTAAAATGAGTACCAAGTTTCTTACAATCACTGTGTTTGTCTTGCTGCCAAGAGTTTACGAGTTTGGAACAATCCTGCATCAAGCAATAAACAAGTTTGTGCTTTTTAATATCTAAATTTTAGTTTATATGCAGAACGGTCAACCCATGAAGCTATTTTAAATTCATTTGTATTGATATTTATTTTACACTCATTTGACTTGCTTTTTTAATAAATTTTAAAATTATCGTTATTTATTTTAAACAGTTTCTTTGTTAAAAATATTTAGGAAATATTTTCTTAAAACTTTCAAACATGTAGAAGTGTTAATGAACACAAATATTGATTTTTCTTAAAATTTTTTATATTTTGTCCTCACCAACTTTTGTTTGACTTATCGTAAAATTATTTTCCTAAATATCAAAAGATTTAGTTTACCTGAAATATCATACCATAAACATGATAATATTAATTAGGGTCATTGGTGAACTTATTTACACTCCACACAATACCTTTTTGCACTCCGCGTTACTTTTTCATTAATTAAATTTATATAATTACTTATCTATTTTTTTACATATGTTTTGCGTACTTATAATGACATAAAATTGTTTATATAAAAGCTTAATTAAAGACATAATTATAATGTCATAAATATTTTTATTTATATAATAGAAATTATATTTTTTAAATATATACAAAAGATAACTTATGATTGCTCGCAATTATTATTGATTTTAATCTCATTTTACACTCCTCTTTGAAACATTTTATTAAGTAAAATTCATTTCTTATCATGTTTTGAGTATTTATATGGTTGTTATGTATTTTGTAAGGGTATGGAAGGAAAACACTCAAAGAAAAGCAACCTGGAAGCTTAAAGAAGCAAATCAGCAGAGAAGTGGGAAAGCTTGTTGATTAAAATTTGGGGCATATCTTGATCTTTTGGGGTCCAATGGAGGCGATTCGAAAGCCTAAAATCAAGTACACATTCTAAGTTATAACTTTTGAAAAACTCAAGTTCAAAAGAGGTCTACATCTACCCCAAAATTAGCTTGCAAAGTTGTACAATTCAAAATTTTTCAGATGGTTCAGCTTGACACCCTATCAATGTTTTGATTATAATTTTTTATTCGCAACTCCGATTGATGCGATTTTTTTTTGGATTAAAAAGAAGACTCAAAGAGCTACAACATAGTGTTAGGGGTGAACACTGTCCTTTGGCGTCCTAATGGCGTTGGGACGGCAAAGACCAGTAGGCTCCTGACTTCAAACTATAAAGTAGACATCTTCACTGCCTAGTTGGGATGCAGGGGTCTCGATGGTTCACTTTTTAGGATTTTTTTCGCATTCTTCTGTGAATACAGACATTGTATTAGACTTTAGAGAGCTGTTCATACATTTTAGGGTTATTTTTTCTGAGAATTTTCTTTAAATTTTGGGATTCGCTACATTACGTTTACACATTAGGTTCAATTAAATTTTCATATGGCGATTTTGTTCTTCTCTCTCTTAGAGTTTATATATAAGTGACTTATTTTTTAATATTTTCAATTAAATACTTTCAATTAAACAATCTTCGTTTTAGTTCTTTTTTTTTTTTTTTTCTTATTCCATACTTGTTTTACAACTTGTGCATGCACTTTGTTTTCACTCATTTTTAACTTAAAATATAGAATGGATGTTTATTCTTCTTCGCATAGTCTTGTTTACAATTCAAATGTGCGAGGCTAAATCCATCTTAGTTTTAACCTAGGAATGTAATATAAGAGAAGAAGATAAATTCGAATATTATGATCTTAAATGAAATATATTTTTGATTAGATCGTAAGATTTGTTGAATCTAGGTTTAACACTAGAAATTGAATCACTTGTGTTATAATCGGCCCTTTGTTTTGAGTCGATGCCTGTGCACACTGAGTTTCTGATTCAGTGTCCCGATAACTTCAAATCTAATTTCAAAACCCTAGTTCAACGTATGTTTTACAAAAAGGTTTTTAAAGTTAAATCTTCCAACCTAGCACTACATGCGTAGATGAGTTACAAATATATTCGAATCGATCTCTTCGAATCCATTACAGGAATAGGTTAAAACCAAGCATTGTCATTTAAGAGTAATTTTCTAAAATTGAATTGCATCTTTTCATTAGTGTGTTAAGTTGAAGTTAATTTTTGTGTTTAAGCCTCTTTCAAATCTATTTTCGAAAACCCTAAAAAAATATAAATATATAGCTATAAATTGTTTTTTGCTTTTCAGTTTACTATTATTTGTAAGCGCTTTGACAATAAGTTTTCCCTAAAACAAATAATCACACACTTGCTTCTTGTGGAGATGACTTACGACTTACCTAAACTAAACTATGAACACCTCTTGCACTTGAGAATATGAACCCCTTTAATTTTTGAGAGCGGTCAAACTTTTGGCGCTGCTACTGGGGAGCAACGGTTGGTGTGATGAATTCAGAAAGCTTGTGGCAGAATGTGCATGCCACCCATCTTCAACGCAATTGCGTTTGAACTTCCAGGTGATATTGCTCCATTCGTCTTTTTAATTTTTATTTTCATCTGTATCTTGTTCTTTTTTTATTATTTTTAGGAATTGTTACAGAATTTAATTTTTTAAAAAAATAAAAAAATTGAAAAAAAAAATTTGAATTGCATACAATTACGTTCAGGTAGGGTAATTGTAGTTGATCCTAAACTAAAAAACCCATTTTATGTTCCCAAATTGTTTGGCTCATTTTCCATAGTTTCACTTACTACTTCATCATTTCACTCAATGGCTGATTTAAGAGGTGAAAGAAGTGTCCATTAGGACAATGATCCCCCAGAGTTTTTGGGTTTTATACCAATAAAAGATCACTTGAACCCAATTAGGTGAACTACACCTTCGTATATCATTTTACCCTTGAATGGTGGGAACTTTATTAAGACCTGGGATCATCTACCTCCTTCCCATATTTTATGGCCTTGACTCTAAAAATCCCTACAATCACTTATGAGAATTTGAGGAAGTAAGTAATACTTGCATTGACCAAAATGTCAACAAGGAAGTAGTTTGTCTTCAATTCTTTCTTTTTTCCCTCAAGGACAAGGTCGAATTCTGGCTCAATTCCCTCCGGCCTCATTTTGTTGAAAAAGTACTTCCCAACCCAAAAGACTCAGCATTATAGGCAACAGATCACTACTTTTTCATGTAAACCTAATGAGAACTTCTGTTGAGCCTGGGAAAGATTTAAGGATCTCTTGATGACTTGTCCCCACCATGGTTTTGAATCATGGAGACTTGTGAGTATTTCCACAAATCCCTTACTCCCAATCTTAAGCAACTCATGTCTACCATATGTAATCGTACCTTATTCGATAAGACTACAGAGGATGCCATAGGCTTCTTTGACATGGTGGCTGAAGACTCCAATGATTGGAAGATTGGACCTCTTTTTTTCTCCTGAGCATGGGAGTCATTTACCTAGTGGCCAGTTAGAATTGAGCGAGAGTGATGATCTTCAAGCAAGGTTAGCTATAACGCAACATAAGTTAGACACTCTAGAATTGAAAAACAAGGAAAAACTGGTAGAGGTTAAGGTGATTTGTGCTACTTGTGATTAAGTGTATGACCTCCAGGCCCACTATTTTCCTAATAAGAATCAAGGAGGCAATTCTTACCCACAAGGTGGGAATACTAACTATCAAAGGGGAGGCTAGGCATCTAATGCACATCCATCTGGGTGGAGAAGCCTTCCTGATTTCTTGTATAACCAAGGTTAACAATTTCAACAAATTCCTTCACCACCACTCCAATACCAACAGCCAAATCCTGTTGCATTTCAACCTGCACAAAAGAAGCCTACTGAGGACACTCTTAATCAATTCATGTAATAGCAATTGAATATCAATAACAATGTGAACTGGACTTTGGATGACATTAGAGAGCAAATTTCTAAGTTGACATAAGTCATGAGCACTACTCTAAGTTGTAAACTCCCTACTCAAACATTCCCAAACGTGAAAAATCAAGCAAACATGACTAAGTCATCAACCTCAAGCACTATCTCACTTGAGAAAGTACAAGTGATTACCACTTTGAGAAGTGGAAAAGTCATTCGGAAAACCTATAGATCCTAGAATCGATATGCCTATTGATAAGTTAAGATTTGGGGGTAGTGAGGTAGAGAAGGAAAATGAGGAAGAAGTGAAGGAGAAAGAAAGGAGGAAAGGAAGAAAGAAAAGTAATCATTATAAGCAGAGTCTTGAGTTTAAAAAGGAGAGTGAAGGAGAGGAGAAAAAAAATAAAGAGGAAACAAAAAAGGAGAATTTGGGTAGGAAAATTGAGCAAACCATAGAATATATCCCTAGGCCACCATTTCCCTTGACAGAGATTAGCAAAAGACAAGAATGAGATGTTGAATTTTGAAATTTATGAGATATTTAAGCAAGTGAGAATCAAAATTCCATTACTTGAGGCTGTCAAACAAAATCCCTCTTATGCTAAATTCCTAAAGGATATGTGCACTGTGAAGAGAAAGCCTAATGTCAAGAAGAAAGCTTTATTAACTGAACAAGTAAGTGCCACACTCAAGCGTGATACCCTTTATAAGTATAAAAATCTTGGGTGTCCAACCATCTCTTGTATAATTGGGGACCACATCATTGATAAGGCATTACTAGACCTAGGTGCTATGTCAACTTGTTGCCTTACACAGTGTATCAACAACTAGGGTTAGGTGAGCTTAAACCCACTCGGGTCACATTATAATTAGCTGACTGCTCAATTAAGATACCTAGGGGTATAGTGGAGGATGTGTTAGTTCAAATAGATAAGTCTTATTTCCTAGTTGATTTCATTGTGTTAGACCCCTAATCCATTCCAGTCCTTCTAGGTAGACCATTCTTCACCACCTCCAGTGCTATAATTAATTGTAAGAGTAGGGTCTTGAAACTCTCATTCAAAAATATGACCATGGAAATGAATATCTTTAGGGTGGGGAAACAAATGGGAGAATGTGAGGATATTCGGGAGGTGGATTTGATTCATACTTTAAGAAGACTTATTTTGATGACCCTTTAGAACGAGCCCTAGTAAGGAGTAAAAGATGTGAGATTCTTGATGGAGTAGATTTTGTGGGGAGTAATAAGCTAGTGAATGTGAAAGAAGAAGTTATTAGCTATTAATAACTGGGTTTTGATGTTTAAGCCTTTGGAGCCATCATTGATTAAACCCAAGCCATCGGTTGAGTGTCTTCCTTGTCCCTCTAGGAAACCTTTACCTAGTGAAATTAAGTATGCATTCCTAGGAGATGGTGAGACATTCCCAGTAGTTATTTCTTCTAAGTTCGAGAGAATTCAGAAAAGAGATTGTTAACAGTCTTATGTGCTCACCAAAAGGCCTCGGGGTGGACAGTGGTAGATCTCTAAGGTATTAGCCCCTTAGTGTGTACTCATCATAAATACCTTAAGGATGATGCCAAAATGGTAAGGTAAATGTAACGTAGGTTAGATCCCAATATGAAAGAGGTTGTGAAGGGCAAAGTACTTAAGTTGTTAGATGCGGGTATTATTTACCCCATCTTTGACTCAAAGTGGGTGAGTCCTACTCAAGTGGTCCTTAAAAAGTCTGGTGTCATTGTTGTAGAAAATGAAAAAGGAGAGTTAGTATCACAACGTATACAAATCAGGTGGCGTATGTATATTGACAATAGACGTCTAAATGCTGTGACCCAGAAGGACTGTTTTCCCCTTCCACTCCTTAATCTCGAGAGTAGTGAGGAAGTCCTTCTATTGTTTTCTTGATGGGTATTCGGGGCACAATCAAGTTGAAATAGTACTTGAAGATCAAGAAAAGACCACTTTCACATGCCCATTCGGTATTTATGTGTATAGACGTATGCCATTTGGGTTATGTAATGCACCAATGACTTTTCAATGGTGTGTAATGAGCATATTTAGTGATATGGTCAAAAATTTCTAGAGGTTTTCATAGGTGATTTCTCTATTTATGGAGATGACTTTGATGAGTGCTTAGGAAACTTAGAGAGCATCTTGGTTTGTTGTGAGGAGAGCAACTTAGTAGTAAATTGGGAGAAGTGCCATTTCATGGTAAATTCGGGATAGTCTTGGGACATATAGTCTCATCCACAGGGGCAGAGGTCGATAAGACGAAAGTTGAACTCAAAGAGAAATTACCTACTCCAACGTGTGTTAAGGATGTGAGATCTTTTCTTGGACATGGTGGATTCTATCGTACATTTATCCAATCCTTTAGCTGTATAGCTCATTTTTTGTGTGCCTTACTTTCTAAGGATGTTTCATTTGTTTGGACATCTGAGTGTCAAAGGGCATTTGGTCGGTTAAAGAGTATGCTTACCACTGCACCTATAATTCAAAGCCCAGATTGGTCCTTACTATTTGAGCTTATGTGTGACATAAGTAACCATATGGTGGGAGCTGTTTTGGGGCAAAGAAAATAAGGCAAGCCTTATGTCATTTATTATGCTAGCAAGACCCTTAATGAAGCTATTAAACTACACTACCACTAAGAATCACTTGTTAGCAGTAGTATTTGCCCTTGACAAGTTTAGGTCTTATTTGGTAGGGTCCCATATTACAATGTTCACAAACCATATAGCCTTGAAATATCTTCTTTTGAAACAAGAGGCCGAACCCCACCTCATTAGGTGGATTCTGCTCCTACAATAGTTTAACTTAGAAATCAAGGATAAGAAGGGAGTAAAAAATGCAGTGGCCGATCATAATTATTGCCTTAGATGTGACCAGTGTCAAAGGTTAAGAGCCCTTACTAAGTGAAATGAGATACCTCAAAGCCCCATAATTATTTTGGAGATTTTTGACTGTTGGGGAATTGATTTTATAGGGCCATTCCCTAAGTCATTTCATTTTGTGTTCATACTCGTGGCTATAGATTATGTTTCAAAGTGGGTAGAAGCCATTGTGACTCGCACCAACGATCACAGGGTGGTGGTTAAGTTCTTGAAGGAGTATATCTTCTCATGCTTTGGGATGCCACGGTCCATCATTAGTGATGGAGGCAAGCATTTTTACAACAAGCCTGTCAGTGTCTTGTTACGTAATTATGGTGTGACACATAAGATGGGTACCTCATACCATCCACAGAATAGTGGCCAAGTAAAGTTGGGGAATAGGAAGATTAAGGGCATACTTGAGAAAACCATAAACCCTACACACATGAATTAGTCTTTGTGTCTCATTGATACTTTGTTAGCGTATCGAACAGCATACAAGACCATTTTAGGAATGTCTCTTTATCACTTTATCTTTGGTAAAGATTGCCACCTACCCGTAGAGATAAAGCACAGGGCCTACTAGGCAGTCTAACAGTTTAATGAAAGTTTGGATGATGTCGGTGTTCTCCGAAAGTTACAATTGAATGAATTTAAAGAATTACATAATGATGCTTTCGAGAACGGAAAGATCACCAAGGCCAAAATGAAAGACTTGCATGATAAGCACATTTCTAAAAAGTCTTTTCATGTAGGCCAAATAGTCTTAATGTATAACTCTCAGTTGCACCTCTTCCTGGCACAAGCTTTGATCAAGATGGTCTGGTTCATTCACCATTATCTCAATCTCAGAACATGGTGTGTGCGAGGTTCACAATCCACGCAATGACACCACTTTCAGGGTCAATGGCTATCGTCTTAAGCCATATTTGGATAACTTCATGGCTGAAATTGAGACGCGAGAGCTCTCTGACCCTCTCCCTTTTGATTGAAATATGTGCACAAATTTTTGTATAATATTAGTGTAGGAGTTCTTGTTTTTTTTTTTTTTTTTTTCCTCTTTAGACTTAGTTTTAGGAGTAAGTTTCTTCTTATTCTTTTTCTTTTACTATATTTCCTTTATTTCCATTTACTAACTTTCTTTTCTTTCTTCATTTTTTTCTTCTCTGTTCTTTTCTTTTTATCTCATATTCTGCTTTGTAGGTTTTTGGTTATTTAATAAATTAAGTGGCTTTGAGGTAATATCTACCCTCTTCACATTCTATTTCTATATTTTGACGATTACACCTTAGTATATTTTGTTGATGCTGTTAGAGTGCTA
This sequence comes from Vitellaria paradoxa, assembly GCA_019916065.1. Lineage (NCBI taxonomy): Eukaryota > Viridiplantae > Streptophyta > Magnoliopsida > Ericales > Sapotaceae > Vitellaria > Vitellaria paradoxa. Next base: position 41,315,787 of record CM034239.1, read on the forward strand.
TAGAAACTAGGTTGGGGTTATTTTTGTTGCTTCAGGTTTGTTCATTGGAGTGCATGCTTGGCATATGTGTTATATATTGATTAATTTTTATGCTCGTCATTATCATCATTCTTACTTTGTACACTACAGACCCACATATGCATTATGGTTCTCACATTGATGACAATGTTTAGCTTAGGTTAGGGGGTAGAGCTCGCATGATGACCTTTGTGCTAAAAATTGCAAAATTTTTGAGTATTTTTGAACTTGTATACATGATTTTAGCACATTTACACCAACATGTTAGCCTTTTTTGGTTTGGTTAATTGTGGAATTGAGTGAGAGAGTGATGAATGAGTCTTGTTCAAGCATTAATAAAAATTTTGGTTCAAGTTGAGTGTGTCATGACCTTGTGCATTTTTGACTATCATGGAGAAGAGCTTATGTGCTTAGGAGTAAATTTTGTTTAACATTGGTTAATTGAGTATTCTTGGACTAGGTGGAGACTTATACCCCTTAATGGTGAACTTTTGAGCGTATTATTCTTTTCTTAAGGGGTTGCACATAATTACAGCTCTTTTATTCTTCACTTTGGTTTTCAATGCACCAATTACATCACACACACTTGCATGAGTTTCACTTGGTACATTATGAGTTATTGCAAGCTTTGAACATGATGCTAGGCCCTCTTTGCTATTTTGGGCCTTTTTATCCTTTCTTGGTTATGAATTACCCTAACAACCAACTTGAAGGCTTTTGATAAAGTGTGTGATATATTTTTTTTCTTGGTTCCCACCTCATATATTATCTGTTATCCTTATTCACACACTTTAAGCCTTATCCTCACATGTCTTGGGTTGAAAAAATGCCTCAATGTCAATGATGTGAATGTGGGTTAGGAACGGAAACTTTTGAGAGCTTGTTGAGAGAAAATACTGGGTGGAGAATTTAGCTGATGTATATTTCATTATTTCAAAAAATAAAAAAAAAAGAAGAAGAAGAAGAAAAAACAGAGAGAAAAAAATTTCTCATTTCTTTTTGCTTATGTAATTGTAGGACTTGTGCATTGTATCGTAATTATGGAAAATGTCCTATGAGTAGTTTGTATTTAATGTGAAAAAGCTTCTTGTTGGAGTTGGAAAGTAATTGGGTAATTTGGGATTTGTGTGCACTAGAACAACATTAGCCTAAGACATGTGATTTGATTTCCATATCTTCTCTTGTTAAGCGCTTACCCTTGGCCAAGTTACAACCAAAATAAAGACCTAGTGGATTCTAAGCTAGCAACTCTTGTGTTGTGCATGTAGTGGTCTTATGTGAGTTGTGGTGTGATCTCTTACACATGCATTGGAATATTGTTATGAGCTGTCCACTTTGAACTTAAATTCAGTTCACTTACTTATTTGTGGGGTTATGCACAACTAGGATAGAATTATATGCTAATAGGTATGTGTGAACCCTTAATTAGTGAATTCCTTTCTATGAGTGATATCTTGTAAGTATTTGAAGTCAAAATCTAGTTCCGTTTACGCTTTTGCAACCTTGTTGAATGAATGAAATAATTTTGCACACATGCTCTTCCTAATTTGATAGTCTATGCATTTATGCTTAGTACTTAGGAATCACACATGATATTAATTGAGTTTTGTGACTTGTTGGGCTTGAGCTTGATTCATTTTTAACCTTAATCACTCTTTGACATCTTGAGACCATGGCATAAATATTTGCGGGTAGCATCACTACAAACTCTCACGAGACCTTACTCGTCTATTAGGGGGAATCTATGGGTTTAAAGGACTTACCTCACGCGCTAAGTGTGGCCGTGTGTCTCCTACAAAAAAAAAAAAAAAAAAAAAGACTTCCCTTTTAGTTAGAATTGTTGGTTTTTTTAGTTGAATAAAATTGATTTGCTTGGTATGTGTTCATTTTCTCTTGATCATAATTCTTTCCATTCCTATGGACTAGCAATGTCTAGGTTAGGGGTGTGATTGGTCACAATTATTAATGATTTTGACCTCATTTTACACTCTTAGGAACATTTTATCAAGTGAAATTTATTTTTTTATCATGTTTTGAGTATTTATATGGTTTTTATGTATTTTATAAGGCTATGGAAGGAAAAAAACCCAAAGAAAGGCAACTTGGAAGCTTAAAGAAGCAAATCAGCAAAGAAGTAGATTAGAACTTGGGGCATATCTTAAGCTTCTGGGGTCCAATTGAGGTGATTCAAAACCGTAAAATGAAGTACACATCCTAAATTCCAACTTTTGTGGAGAACTCAAGTTCAAAAGACGTCTACATCTACCTCGAAATTAGCTTGAAAAGTTGCATAATTCAGAATTCTTTAGATGGTTTAGCATGACACCCTTTTAGTGTTTTGACCATAACTTTTTACTCACAACTCTGATTGATGCAATTCTGGGTTGGAAAGAAGACTCAAAGGGCTACAATATAGATTAGAGCCGAACACTATCCTTTGGCATCCTGATGGCATCGGGACGGCAAAATCCAATAGGCTCCTGACTCCAAACTGCAAAGCAGCAATCTTCACTGCCCAATAGTGGCCTCGATAGTTCAGTTTTTAAGGTTTTTCCGCATTCTTCTATAAATACGAATGTCATATCAGACTTTGGGAAGCTGTTCATACATTTTAGGATTATTTTTTCTAAGAATTTTCTTTATGTTTTGGGATTCGCTACATTATGTTTACACATTAGGTTCGGTTAGGCTTTGGTATGGTGATTTTGTTCTTCTCTCTCAGGGTTTATGTGTAAGTGACTTGTTTTTTAATATTTTCAATTGAACAATCTTCGTTTTAGTTCTATTTCTTTCATTCTTATTTCATACTCGTTTTACAACTTGTGCATGCATTCTATTTTCACTTCTTTTCAACTTAAAATATCAAATGGATGTTTATTCTTCTTCGCGTAATCTTGTTTACGATTCAAACATGCAAGGCTAAATCTATCTTGGTTTTAACCTAGGAATGTAATAGAAAAGAAGAAGATAGATTTGAATATTATGATCTTAAATGAAATATATTTTTGATTAGATCGTGAGATTCGTTGAATCTAGGTTTGACCTTAAAAATAGGATCACTTGTGTTAGAATTGACCCTTGGTTGCAAGTTGATGCTCGTGCACACCGAGTTTCGGATTCAATGTCCCAGTGGCTTTGAATCTAATTTCAAAACCCTAGTTCAACGTATGTTTTACGATAATGTTTATAGAGTTGAATCTTCTAACCTAACACTATATGTTAGATGATAGGTTGAGTTACAAATATATTTAAATCGATCTCTTCGAACACATTACAGGAATAGGTTAAAACCAAGTGTTGTCATTTAAGAGTAATTTTCTAAAATTGAATTGCATCTTTTCATTAATGTTTTAAATTTAAGCTAAGTTTTGTGTTTAAGCCTTCTTCAAACCTATTTTCAAAACCCTAAAAAAAATATATAAATATATAGATATAAATTGTTTTTCTCTTTTTAGTTTACTATTGTGCTTTCACAATAAGTTTTCCCTAAAACAAATAATCACACACTTGCTCCTTGTAAAGATGACCTAGTGACCGCTCTCTAATTTTGGTAGTGGCTCACTCTTAAGTATAAGAGGTCGGTTATGTCTAATCTAGGTGAGTCCTAGGTCATCTCCACAGGGAACAAAAGTGTGCCTAAGTGTAGGAAAACTTGCTTTAACAAACACTTGCAACAATTTTCAAAAAGAAAACAATGAAAATCTTTTTGGGGTTTTCAAATAGGTAATTGACAGTATGATTTGAAAGTAATTGGGAAAACAACTCGAAAATTTAGAAGAAATACACATTAAACTAAAAATGAACCACTAAGAAAACAACCAATTTAAAAACTTAAAAGATGATGTGAATTGCTTACACAATTGGATGAATGGAAATACTTGGATTTAACCTAGTCCTATAATGTCCTAGAAGGCTTGAACTCGAATGTGACATTAACTCAACCTAACCTTTACACATGTAAGATTAGGCCAGAAGATTCAACGTTAAAAACCTTATTTCGTAAAGAAATTGTAGTTCCAGGGTTTTGAAGTCAAGTTCGAAATCACCGGGACATGGAATTGATCTCCGATTCATGCTAGTGTAAACGGAGGTCAATTGTATCACAAGGTTTCGTTTTCAAAAATCAACCTAAAATTACAATTCTTACGTTATCATTCAAAAGAAGATGAATTCATTTCAATTCGCTTTATCTGAGCCCAAGACCTTCGATTTCATTACGAACCTAGGTTAAAACCAAGAAAAACCCTAGCCTAGCATAGCGAAAGTATAAACAAAGCAATTCGAAAAGAAAAACATCTTCAACATGCAACAAAACACAAAAATGAAATAGATTGAAAAGGTTTAAAACAATTTCGAAAGCAATGCAATAGAAACTACGACGACGAAACACTACGAAGCAAACGTAAAAGACGAAGCACAAAGAACATGAAATTTGTTATTAAAACGAATCAACAAATAAAACTTACGCATCAATCTTATAGCGATGACAAAGTAATGCTTGAACAATCCAAAGCGAAAAGCAAAATCCCAATCCTTCGTGCACTTAGAATGTAATCTTTATATAAAACTCTTAGAAAATAAAATCTAAACTTTTCCTAGGGTTCCGACCCTCTATACATCAGAAATCTACCCTTTTATATCATTACATAATTTAGGGGCAAAATGGTAAAATTACACTCCAACTTCTTTTGAACATGTGCTGGAGAAGACATCATGGGCGCCTATGGTTGATGTGGGGCACCCATGGTACAAGTGTTCGATGAAGTCCTCAAAGAATAGCATGAAAAACAGTCAAAAACTTCCTATCTGTGGGCGCCCACCTGATGAGTAGTGGGGCGCCCAAGGGTCCTTAAGGGCGCCCAAGGGTATAGGTGGGGCGCCCATGCTCTGGTGCCTCCAACTGTTTGATGAAATGTCTCTTAGGCCTGACTTTCCCCTTCAAAAACAGCTCTCTGTGGGTGCCCACCTGATGAAGAGTAGGGCACCCATCCTCAAGTGGGGCGCCCATGGGTCTAGGTGGGGTGCCCATGGTCCTCTTCCTCAGCTTTCTTCTTCATCTCTTCACTTTTCTAGCTCCTTTTTGCACCCATTTCCTCAAGTTTGAGCATGTAACCCTGCAAAATCCCATAAGTGCATTAATATGCTTATTTTATAATAATAATAATAATAATAGCAAATAAAGGTCCAACTAACAGTTAAATGAACATAGTAATTTAACATGGAATGCACCCAATCACCTAGGACTTACCTAAACTAAATTACGACCACCTCCTACACTTAAGAGTATGAATCCCTTCAATTTTTGATAGCAGTCAACCTACTAATATTTTTCCTAAATATTTTGATAAGTGAGAGGACAATTCAATATAAATTTTTTAAAAAAAATTAGTTATTCATATGAATTTCCTTACTATAATAAAATTTCTAATTCTAGATTCCTTAAAAAAATATTTTTATTGTAAAACATTTAAATTAAGTTTTCATAAGAGAGATATTAATGTTTTGTTTGCTAAATCTATTTGTATACTTAAAAATTAACTTTTCAGTTCATTGATTTCCCTAATTAGATATTTTTAGTAGTTTTATTTTATATTATTATTTATTTATTTTTAGATGAATGGTAAGAAAAAAAATAGTGATTTTATTTTGAATTTAGGATGAGAAAAGTTAATAGAGGTCAAAGACAATTAGAAATTAAAATTTACAAATAGTCTTATTTTCATGTTTGTAGGTTTTATCTAAGAAAAAAATATTTTGAAAGACTAAAATAAATTTTATTTTCATTATATTTTTAGAATTCACATAAAAATAATTTTTTAATTTATTTTATAACTTAATCAAATAAGAAAATAACTTATTTCATTTCAAATTATTTATAAACTCTTATCATTTTCTTTTCATATTGATATTTATTTTTTATTTTACAAATCTTTCATAAATTATTTATTTTAACATTTATCATATTTATATTTTATTTCATTACATTATTTTTAATAAAATTATAAGAATTGAAATGTTCTCATAGAATCTTACTAAATGACTTGAAAATGATAACAACAGTTAAAATGACAAAAGTTAATAAACAAAAGGAATGAAAGAAATTAATTAATTTTTAATTTGATTAAATTATGAAATAAAATAAAGTACAATTTATTTTTATATGATTGTTAAAGATATAAATATTAATAAACATTATTTTAGTTTTTAAAAATAAATTTTCTATTCACTTGTAGTTCTAAGTGTGTTTGTTCTAATTTGTAAATGTTTTTTTATGAAAGGTAATTATGTCATTTTAAATTAGGCATAAGAATATCTAATTGAAAAAAAAGGATAATTTTGTAATTTTATTTAATGAAAGTAAAGTGGAATATAAGAAACTATTTATAGAGTGTAAATAGGCTCACCTTTACTTTGACTACGCACAAATTTGATGCGAACTCGCTCACACACAAATTTGATGCGAACTCGCTCTAGTAATCTTTCAACATAACATGAAATTATAAAGACAAGACGGAAGCTCTTTTCTCTCTCTTTTTCTTTCCCTAGATCAGATTTTAGGGGGTTTATATAGACCCTCGCAAGAAACTTCCTACACAAGCCTCACCCTTGGCCTTCCTCATGCAGCCATAAAACTGTCACCTCAAACAACGAATAGGTGCGCATGCCACCCCTCTCCACTAATAGGGAACCACCTTCACACGACGAATGAGGAGCAAGCGCCTGTTCTAACCACTACTCAAAATTAACGCAGCCCAAACATATAATAATCATGCATGCTACTAATAAAATGCATATGTTACACTTAAACAAATAATGAGACAGAAATTTAAATAAAATAAGATCTGAATCTTAAATATAAACAAAATCAAATAAAATAAATACGTATATATATATTTTTCAAAATTTCAGTTCTTTACAGTTCTTTTTTCAACAAGTCATATTAATGATAAATTATGTTATTGTATTATTTCAATTTTTTTTAACAATTACTTAAAAATAAAAATATTTATGTGCAAACAAAATAATAGTAGAGTAAAATAGTTAAAATAATTAATTTTATTTGCATATAAATTTTTTGTTTTTAAATATTTTTAAATTTTTATTTTTTATTTTGAAATATCTCATATTTAAAAATAATAAGTCTAGTGGATCGAATCTATCATGTCACTGATTGAATATGTCAAATCAAGCCTAATATTATTTAGATCTGGTTTAAATTAAATTTAGATCAAATTTGACTTATTGACAGATCTACTGATAACACACGTAAATTGACACATGATATGAACAGATTATTTTCATACGAGGAGAGGCCTTGAGATGGGCTACACACGGCCCAGAAGGGTGAGGCTTGAGCTCTATTCATTCGTGAAATCTTCATTCGTGAAATCTGGCCCAACTTGGCGCCCTGGAGTCAAGTCCTCCCTTTCTAGTCTACCAACGCCGCTTAATGTTTCATTTGCCCTCCTTGTGTGTAGAATGAATTCCATGGAAATGATTGCAATTTGTTAATTTCAGAATAAAATCAATCAACGAGGATATTAGATAATCACAATTTTATTTTTTTATATAAAATTATTAGACTTGTGGCATATAATCTATTTAATAGATGTGAAGTGAACTCATGTAGAGATTCACCCGCTATTAATTCATTATAATTATAAAATTTATATATTTCAAATGCATTAGAAATATAATCTAAAAATGCAAATAAAAAATACTTATTTTAATAAAACTGGAGGAAATATTATTACATACCTTAATTCGTACTCTCTCTATTTATCATTATACTTTTTTTATTTTTATCAATTTTTGAGTAAAATACTCTCTTCTCATTTTTTTAATTTTTTTTCTTTTTTACAAAATCTTTACTTTCTTTCTTTGGTCGCACATCAATAGATGGATATAATTCTATTTTTTTCTATAAAACTATTATAGTTGAAACATGTGATTTTCATTGATATAAAAAGAATTTATGAGTTCATTAAATGGATCTTGACTATTGAGGCGCTGTAATTATAAAATTTAAGTGCCATTTGATTTACTTTTTTATTTTCTGTTTTCTGTTTTTTATTTTATGTGTTAAAAATCTCAAAACAAGAAAATAGAAAATATTATATTTTTCTCGTTTTGAAAATTTCCTTACTTTTTGTTAAAAAAATCTCAAAATGACTTTTTGTCATTTTTCATTTCATGTGTAAACTCATTTTTTGTTTTTAAAAATAAATTTTGAAAACTTAAGTAATCAAATAAGTTTTAAACTGTTTTCCTTATTTTCAGAAATACAAAATGAAAAATGAGCTCAAAACAAAAAAATAAAGAACAAAAATAGAAAATAAAAAATAGAAAAATAAACCAAATGACACCTAAATTTCTAAGGCTATTTAAATTTTAAATTTAATTGTTTTTTTGATTTTTTTATTATCAATGATAAGTAATGGATTACTTACCAAAAAAAATAATAAGTGATAAATTAAATTAAATATTAATAATAAAATTGATTCGACAATAAACATTTAAATTATATGAGAAAGTATTTAAATTTTAGGGAGCTAAATTATAAAATAAAGTATTTTAATCCAAAATTTTAGGGCTCTTTTCATTTATTTTTCTATTTTCTGTTTTTATTTTCTATTTTCTATTTTGAATATATATTTTTATTTTGTGCTTTTAAAAATAAAAGAAATATGTCAAAACTCATTTGGTTACTTATATTTTCAAATTTTGTTTTCGAAAACAAAAATTGACTTTACACATGAAATAAAAAATGGCAAAAAATCGTTTTGAGAGTTTTTAACAAAAATTTGAGGAAAATTGCAAAATAAGAAAAATAGAGTATTTTCTATTTCCTCTTTTGAGATTTTTAACATATAAAATAAAAATAGAAAACAAAAAATAAAAAAGTAAACCAAATGCCACCTTAGCGTTTTGAGTTAAGGCCCTTTTGAAGTTTCAAATATTTTTAAAAAATTTTAAAAATTCTAAAAGTTTTCACTTTCTTTTAATTAAATTTCATCATGTATCGCTTTTATATCACTTTAATACCAACTTTTATATTTCTTTAATTTTTTTTAGAGTGATAAAAGGTTATAAAAATTAATAAAAGTTGCAGGTTTGTATTTGTGTAATGAAAAAAAAGTGAGTAACTTTTAAAAATTTTTAATAATTTTTTGATAATTTTCAGAACTCTAAACAGAGTCGAGAAAAAATCAAACCTAAAATTATCTTGGCATCTGACCAACTAACTCATTGGCTCCTCATAAATGTATGATTTATTGAAGTTTCAATACGTTTGGGCAACTTGGTCCTGGACACTGACTAGAATTAAAACTGGCCATAGACTCTATATCCTAATCTTTGAAGAAAACTCATGGGAAGACTCTTGAAGTATCTAACCTTGGAAGAATGGCATTGACGGCAAAGCCAGTGCATTTCCGTGGCGGTGCACGACATGTGCATTTGGTTACCATTGATATTTGAAAAAGAATATAATGGTTTAAGGGCTTCCGTGGTTCAAATAATTTACACCCGTTCTTACTCGTAAAAACCAATTAAAAAAATGCACTTGACATATAGTGCGCAAATGTATCGGCTCTACCCGAATCCCAAAAAAATGATCGATGACTCTCTCCATTTGTTGGTCGGGTCAATGCAGCTCCTGGCAAAAGAGTGGAAAAGGACGGATTACATTACACACTTCCAATTGAGAAAAAGTAAAATGATTGATGTTGAAAATACAAACATTCGGGGCAACAAAACGCATCGTTAGCGCTCAAAAATCAATTCAACAAAAATCAGTCCAAATGCATTTTGAAATTGTCTCGGGGCCTCTGCTGGAAATTTTAGTGTAAATTAGTAAATTTATACTCAACATAGAATTCCAATCTTTGAAAATATAGATTTAGGTTAAAATGTTGGAGTTTTAAGATAGTAGAAAATATGTTGAGTTCAAAATAAGTTTGAAAGATTGCAAATCGGAAGATTCTCTTTTATGTTACTTGTGATTCAAATTTAATTTACTTCTTTCAAAATTTAAAAAAAAAAAATTGTTTTAACCTGAAAATCTTTATCAATGATTACAAGAATATGATCAAAGATCTTAATTTTCGATAGTCTTTTAATAATAATAAATCAAATTTGAAAAAAATAATGGGCTTATACATAGATGTTTTCACATTGTATGTCTAACCCTAGCATATCGTACTAATCAAATATTCTACCCTCCTTTTGATTCGTCGAATCAAGGTGGAGTAGTTCAACCTAACATTGATTTAACATTTAGAATAGAAACAAAAACAGCAAATGTACGAATAATAATTGCCATTAAATCAGAAATCGAAAGTACCGTATTTCAACACAAAATCAAGATTGAAGCGAGGAACAATGAAAATTGACAAAAAACTGATGAACAAGCCAAAATTCCTCAATTGCATTCTCCAAACTAGGCAAAAATAGAGGAAAAAATATTCTAGAAAGGCGTGTCCTGGTAGCTAACACAAACCTAGAATTTATAGGCAACTCAAGGACCTAACCCTAAAAAAAAAAAAAAAAATTTCATGCAATTGGTCGCTAGTGTTCGGACCGCTCGACTTGGGTGTTCGAACAACAATAAGCTTCAACTTTACGTTTTATTCTTCTGCCTTATTTGGTTTATATCTTTTTGCTACTGTCCAGCCTGAGCGACGGAGTGCCCAAACATCAGCGGCTTCATCTTCATCTTCACCGCTGCTAATCTTAATGATTTCCACTTTTTTCCTGCATTTTGAAAACAAAACACTATAAATAACAAAAGTTAATTAAAAACTTTAATATTAAGTAAATAAATGCATGATTTATATTCTTAAATGGTGGTTTTAATTACACTTTTTAAGTGTAGTCACACACCCCCAACTAAAGCATTACTAGTCCCTAGAAATGACATTATTAAAGTGAGTTAAAACACTATCCTATTTCTCTTTTCGTTAGAAACACGGTTACACTTAGTAATGTGCAACAAACCTTTTAAACCCCAAGGTTCCCTCTAGTGGACGAGTGAACTCCCGTGAAGGTTTGCAGTGAATCTACTAACAAAATTCCTACACCAGTCTAATGAATGGTATTATTTAATCTAACAACTCCTGATTCAAGTTCAATATGAAATAAGTAACAAAATTCAAAGATTGCATAAAATTTCCCTATATCAAACTTACCTGGCTTTTCACCCATTTCATTTCAAATGTATTATTTCATATTATTCAATCACCTAGGTTATCAAGTGTATTTAGAAGACTACAATTTCAACCGCAAACCTCACTAGGTGTTTCATTCTACAATTGAATTCACACTGAAATTGAACTAGGTTGAGTAAGTGTATCGAAATGTAACACATGTCATTTATATGAGAAGCGGATGGTTAGGAAATAGGAAGTTAAAGCAATGAGGCACCTATAAAGATGAAATTTTTTTTAAAAAGACTTAAAACAATCTAATTTTTTTTTTCATGTTTGACTTTTGTATAATATCATATTTAAAAATTTTCCCTTACTAGTTACGGACTAGTGAGCAATCAAATACAATCTCAAAATGCAAAAGAAAATAATAATAATAATAATAATAATAATAATAATAATAATAATAATAAGATTAAACATAAAATTTTTTACGAGAAAACCTTTTCAAATAAGAGAGAAAAATGTTAGGTCATGTAGACTGAAGTTTTCACTATAAACACATGGTTATAAGAAGGGCAACGATAGCACATAGAATCTACTTTTCCAACATTGCTGCACTGATAACAGTTGATGTCTTCTCCAACACATAGAGAAGAATCTTCAGCTGTACTTGATGAAGAGCACCTTTATGCCTTTAAACTTGTTTGAAGAACCCATGTGATATATTAGTAACTTTGTAACCTCCAAAACATCCGATCCAAATCCAAAAAGCTATCTAAAACACCAGTGTGGTACCTGCCAAAGAGTCTCGATGTTAAGTTAGCAAAAGAGTTCAGGAAATATTTTAGCAAAGTTTTGACAAGGTGAAAGTGTTGTACCTAGGTTCTGTGAAGTAGTAATATATATAAAAGGGACCTCACATGGAAAGTCTTACATGCAGTTACAAGTAACTTCATGTAACATGTTTTATTTTTCCCTAGTGGGGTAATGCCATCTGTCTTATAGATACCAAAGTTAGTTTTTTAGTTTGTTAACCAACACATTATGGTAGCACTTTTATATGCGTATAAATTGGAACTGTCAGGAGAGGGCTATACCCATGACTCGTGATGTGGCCTATTTTAGAGTAATCGATAAGGGGTATCCTTACTCTGTCTCCTATTCGGGCAGTCAAGACCAATCAGAAGAAACTTCACTCGGGTGGCCCCATTGGATATGAGTCGGGTGATCCTATCCAAGTATGGATCGAGCAATCTTGACTGGGTATGGGTCAAATGGAAAACCTGTTCAATGCCCCTCAATGGGCATGGGACCTCCCTATATCAGATGCCCCTAATTCCCCTGGTCTCCTAAGCAAGAGTAAGGGAATCTAATAGTTCTTAGTATCATCGTTTCACATGCACATTTAATACACCCCAAGTAGCGTAATGCTAGCACAGCATTAATGAGACGCATTTTTTTCTTTCTTGCCACTTGTCAACTAAATAGAAATTAGAAATTTAAAAAATGTTTAGATTAATCCTATCCGTCTATTGAAGTTAATTATGGCCATTGAAGGTGAAGCGGGATTTTGTATTGTTATACTCCCATTTCAAACCTTTTACCTCCACTATTGTTACAGTTATCTCTTTAGCTTCACATTTTCTTATTTTCTTAGCATCTAATCCTCTCTTCCCTTAAGTAATTCTTTTAATCATTTTGGTGAGTTTAGTATGGCCTCCGATTTTTCTTCTTCATCTTTCTTTCCTTTGTATGCACTGGATCGCCTGCTGTGGCATTTGGTTTTATCATAAACTGCGTCAAGTCCCCTATTTTGGAGGATTTATAGGAAACCTAAGATTTCTTAGGGCAATTTTGGGATTTTGCTTTTCGATTCCTATACTGCAATATTAAGAAAATTAATGGATGATTCAGAGAGCACCCATTCCAATGACCTAGTTAGGGTTAAGGCAAACCATGTCTAACATCCCATTCTACTACCGAAGTCGAGTCCTAAGCTAAAAATTTTGGGCCTATAGTGGATGCTTTCGGTCCTGAGGTCACTAATTCCAGCCATCTAATAATTCTAGCCGTTCGACTAGGGAACAGCCTCAATTTTATGCCGAAGATATAGTGTCCTTTATGGACACGGCGAAGATTCAGTACCTTTGGTTTGCCTTCTAATTCCCTTGATCCTTGTTCTTTAGGGTCCTTGAGAAAGGCGACAGGGTATGCTGGCCAAAGGACAGAGAAATTACCGTTTATGAGGGGGCCCTTGTAGGTGGTCTACGATTCCCTATCATAAAGCCTGTTTGGAAGATTTTGAATCGACTCGATTTGTCACCGAGTCAGATTCTCCTAAATGGTTAGAGAATCATGGTCAGCTACTCCGTTCTCTAGAGGGCAATCATTGGCAATGAGCTGACTGCCAAGATGTTCCTTTATTGTTACAAGGTCACTAAGGTAGGTAAAGGCTGGTGGTTCTTCTCAGGCCATGAGCGGACTTCAATTTGGTTATGCGCCTATCGTCTTCCAACAAAAGTTAGAAAGATAAGTTCTTTTTCATATATGGAGACGGATGGGAATTCTAGCACTGGGAGGCTTCCAACCTTTCAGCCATTTAAGCCTTAAGGCAATGGGGTTGCCCAACGAAAAGAGGTATATTATATTTTGTTTTCGTTTTTATAAATTTCCATTAATTCAATGCCTTAGTTATTATACCTATTGCTGATTGTTCATTTCTTTATGTATAAGCCGAACCCAGCCAAGGTGTCTGACGAACTTAAGGCTCAACTCAAGCTCGTGCAAGACCACAATGTCCTTGAAGCCGACATTCTGGTCAATGTCGAATCATTGGCCACCTACATGCTTAGCCCCAAGTCGATGAGAGAGGCCTTGGCTGTTGAACGTGAGTAAAGTGAGTCTACATTCTATATATTTTTCTTTTGTCTTCTTTGAAACTAATCTGAATTTGTTATTTGACTTGTGCAGATCACCCTTCTCTACCATCCTCTTCAAATGCCATGAAGTTCGACCTCAACCGCCTAAAGAGGAAGAACAAAGAAGCTGATGAGGGAGAGGCCTCAAAAAAGCCAAAGGTAAAGCAGTTAGGAGCACCGGAGCTAAGGATAATTTGCTTGCACCTTGACTGATCAAGCCAGTAACTATTAGCCCATCATTCCCTTCTCGTCAAGGTGGTGCTGAAGGATCTGGCCCTTAGTCTGACATGCCAACCATGACTCGAGGCTTCACCAGTCTCATTGACGACTCTGATCTGGCATAGGACACAGTCATGAAGATGCTAAGCAATAATAAGCTTGCCAGTTGTCCAACATCACCACTTGCTGACTCATTTGGGACATGAATCACAACCTTGTGAGGGTAAGTTTTTGTTCTCTGATTGTCTTCTATTAGCTTTCGCTCATTTCTTTCTTTTTTTAACTTACACTTTACCTTCTCTTTAATAAGCCATTACTTGAGTAGCCATGCTAGCCATTTGGCTTTCTATGTCCAAAGAGGAAATATTCACGGATGAATTGTAAATAAGAAGGCTGAAAGCCAAGGTCAATCTTCATAAGGCTCGGAGCCTCGCTGCAGCTGAGGAGAGGGATGACATAGTGCAGGAGAAGGAGGCTGTTAAGAAAGAAAAACGCATGCTCACAAAAAAACCTAAACAGCCTCCTTTTCTTGAATGGGGTATTTAGGTTTTTTTTTTTTTTTTTTTTTGAAGTGTTGACTTTTCTTGAGCATGTCCCTTAGACATTTCTTTCTTATTCTTTTCTATTGTTTTTTTTTTTTTTTTTGAATCGGGCTCGTAGGCCATCTTTACGCTGCTCGGCCAAGTGAACTAAGCAAGATCTCTACACTACTCGGCTACGTGAGCTTAGCAGGATCTCTACACTACTCGGCCACATGAGCTGAGCAAGTTTCCTTGTCTTTTTTAGGCTTTAGCCTCATAGGCTATCTTGCACTGCTCAGCCACATAAGCTAAGTAAGATCTTTGCACTACTCGGCCACGTGAGCTAAGTAAGATCGAGTAGGATTCCTTATCATTTTTTACCATTTGGCCACATGAGCCAACTTTGTGTTGCCTAACTATGTGATCCTATATTCTGCTATAAGAATTTCCTTATATTTTGCTCTATGATGCTCGGTAAGGCCTCAGCTTCAGCCTACTTCATGAACTAGTCAATAGCCACTACAGCGAGCTTTCTTTGCCTCCTTCCTAATGGAAATGGCCCAACAATGTTGATGCCCCATTAAACAAATAGCCAGGGAGTCTGGATTGGCATTAACTCTTGAGCAAGTTACCTTAAAATATTGGAAAATCTTTGGCACTTATCACACTTCCTAACAAACTCTTGGGTGTCTTTTTCCATGGTAGGTCAACAATAGCCAGTGCTCAAAATTTTTCTAGCTAGAGCTCTGCCTCCTGAGTGATTTCTACAAATACCTTTATAAATTTTCCCCATTACATAATCAGCTTCTCGCTCGTTCACACATCTAAGCAAGGGAGAACTATGTCCCCTCTTATAAAGGATTCCATTCATTATCAGATATCTGCTTGTTCAGTATTGTATTCCTTTGGCTTCATTATTGTTATTTGTCAAAGCTCTACTTTCTAAATACACCCTAATCAGCTTGGCCCATTCGGCATTCTCCTCAACCTGATTGACTTCTAAGGTTTGAATGCTTGGGGAATCCAACACTTAATCGGAATATCCAAGGTCATCTCCCTAGAAGACGCAATCCTTGCTAGTCGGTCTGCTTCCTCATTTTACAATCAGGGACACTCTGTAACTAGAACTTAGAAAATCTTCTAATTAAGCCTTTAGCTATTTGACAATATTCAGTCATATTTTCTCCTTTTGCTTCATAATCACCTTACACTTGCTCAACTACCAATTGCAAGCCGCTTCGAACAATTATATGCTCTACCCCATTCCCCGAGCCATTTGAAGACTAGCAATAAGTGTTTCGTACTCAGCTCCATTATTGGAGGTCGAGAATCGGAAACGGAGAGCGTACTCCAACTTGTGGCCATCAGAGGAGATTAAGATTATACCTATGTCGCTAAAAATTTGTGTGGATGAGCTGTCAACATTCAGGACCCAAGTTTGCTTTGCATCTTCCACTTCGGGTGGGTCAAGTGGATGGGTTGTAAATCTAGCTATAAAATTTGCCGCAACTTGCCATTTTATTACTAGTCTCAACCTATACTAAATATCAAACTGACTGAGCTTGATCGACTAATTTACTAATCTACTCGTAGTTTTCAGCTTATGTAAAACATTATTCAATGGCTAATCAGTCAAAGAATCGTATGGGCTTAAAAGTAAGCCCTGAGACGCCAAGCGCTAGTAACCAGAGCGAGAGCTAGCAACTTCATCCTAGGGTATCTTTCTTCTACTCCTCAAAGGGCCTTGCTAGTATAGTAAATCGATTTTGTATCCCTTCTTCTTCATGGACTAGCATATAACTAATCACTATACCTAAAACTGAAAAGTATAAATACAATTTCTCTCCCGAGGTGGTTCGATTGAGTAGTGGAACCGATCCTAAATATTTCTTCAGTTGCTAAAAGGTGATTACGCTTGAAAAGTTTAATTACAAACTCCACATTTTGACATTTATTGATACATTTAAGTAATTAACTTTGCAGTTTTATTATTATTTTATTACTTATAGCTTCTATCTTCTTAATTGTAGGGAAAATGGTGAAATAATTGAGATTAGCAGCAATGAAAGTGGCTATCGAGGAGGAAAAAAGAGTCTAAAGTTCAAGATAGTTGAAGTGGTGTGTAGCTGAAGTTCCAGCTTGACACCCTCCGAAGCCTGAATCAATCGTCTTCGAGGTCAAAATCACGTTGGAAGTTGAGGACAGAAAGCTGTCAAAAGAAAGAGACGACTTCAAGAGGAAGCCAAATTTGGGGAATCATGGTTCTATGATCCGGACCCCCACCCAAATGGTCCGAACCACAGTATGCCAGGCGCACAAGTTTAATTCTCATCTTTTAAGGGTTTTCTTGTAACCCCTTTATAATCCCTGTTACACGGCCGAACCGAGGGAGCCCTAGTTCAGTTTTACATACTTTAGAATAGCCCTAGTTTTAGTTTTCATCTCTTTTTAGAGTTTTAGATAGTTTTTAGAGATTTGTAATGTTCGTAGAATGTTTTAAAGACTTTTTAGAGTTTGAGTAGGCTTCGCTACAACAGTAATCTTTCATTACCATGTTATGAATTCGATTATAGAGTACGTTTACTTTCGTTTTTACTTTTAATAATATTGTTTTGCTGTTTTGTTCATTGGATCTATTAAATATGAGTTTGTTGATTGTTTTCGCTTCGTTTAAAGTTATGTTAGCATAGAAACCCCAGTTCTTTATTCAACAAATCAAGGAATGGTAGTTCATGACATACTATGGGATGTGCATAGACCCTTCGCATGGTTTGCGAAAACTCATGCGTAGGGATCTACTATTTTTTTAAACCTATTTTAATTTGTTTCGAAAGCATTCGAAAACGAGAGCCTTTAACCATATTCGTTGAAATCATTGGTATGGGTTTTCGATTACAATTGGTTAAACATTTTTGGACAAATTAGAAATAGGATTCGAATTCAAATCTAATTTCGTTTGTTTGAAAAACTTTCAAAAACAAAAGTCTTTAACCAAATTTGTTGAAATCAGTGGTACTGATTTTTGATTAAAATGTTCTCAATATTTTTTTGAACAAACCCCTAATTCAGGTTTGAATCCAAACATCCCATAGTGAAGTAATGAACTACCCAGATTTGAAAGTTGGATCAAGAACCTCTTTAATAACGTGCTCGTGACTTAATTTAATTTCTGAGTTGATTTATTTGCTTTAAAATTTAGAGTAGATTGTTTGTTCACACTTTAAAATTAAATTGAATTCCTTTAATTAATATTTAATCCATTTATAACCTAAAATAAAAATTGAGTTCTATTAATAAATTTTGTGAACAAGTCTGGAGCTTTTAACAAAGCCCTCCCTGTGAAGATAACATTGGTTCTCACCGAGTAAAACTACGACTGCTCTCTTTCACTTGAGAGGTAGAACCTGAACACATTTTAGGGTCGGTCAAAAGGCCATGTTGCACTTGTCTGTCCATTCAAATGCTCTTCTCAGAACCTAAAATAATGGATGGCATTTGTTAATTGACCTGAAAATAAATTTATTCAGTGCAGCAACTTGACCGACAAGCTTCTGGACTTTTTTTGTGGTTCACAGGGGCTGCATTTCCACGATTGCTCACACTTTCTCTGGTTTCGCTTCAATTCCCCACCTAGATACCATAAAGCTAAGGAATTTTCCAGAAGTAACTCAAAAAGCACATTTAGCCGGATTCAATTTCATTTTACACTTGCTTAAGGTGTCAAAAATCTCTCGCAAATCAGTAACTGGAAGTCAATTTTCTTGCTTTTAATGAGTATGTCATCCACATACACCTTCACTTTTCTCCCGATCTAACCCTCAAATATCTTGTTCATCAATGTCTGATATGTTGCCCTAGCAATCTTCAATCCAAATGGTATGGCGTTGTAGCAATACAAACCTCAATCTATAATAAAGGCTGTGTGCTCTCAGTCATATTCTACCATTTTGATCTGATTATAGCTAGAGAAGACATCCATAAAGGATAACAGTTCATGCCATGCACAAAAGATAACAGTTCATGCCCCACTATAGAATCAACTAATAGACCAATCGCCAGTAAAGGGAAGCTGTCCTTTGGGCAGGCTTTGTTCAAATCAGTAAAATCCACACACATTCGCCATTTTCCATTAGACTTCTTCACCATCATAACATTTGATAGCTAGGCTGGATACTGAACCTCATCAATGAACTTTATTTTAAGTGACTTATCAACCTCATCTGCTATGGCTTCATTGCGCTCAGGGGCAAATGTTCTTCATATCTGCTTTACCGGCCTGGCAGTCAGGAAGATGTTCAGGTAATGAGCTACCACCTTGGTGTCAATGCTAAGCATGTTTTCATGAGACCAAGCAAAGACATCTGCGTTCTCCACCAAAAATTTTTTTGAACTCATTTTTCAAGTCGTCTGGGGTTGCTGAGCTTATCTTTATAGTTTTTCCTTAGTCAGGGATAGCAAGTACTACATCCTCAAGATCACCTTCAAGCTCTCTCTTCCTTAATTCCTCATCATCCTTGACTTCGAGTTCCTCTACTATCAATGTCTTCTTTTAATGAAGACATGTAACATTCCTGAGCGACCTTTTTGATCACCTTTCACGGACTCTACACCATTCTCGGTGGGAAACTTGACTTTCAAACGGCAAATAAATGTAACTACTTTGAACTGATTCAAGGAAGTCGTTCCCAAGATAGCATTATATGCTGAGGGGTAGTCCACCACTAAAAAATTAACCATCCTGGTGGCCTGGTGTGATCCCTCTCATAGTGTAACCAACAACATAATGGACCTAAGTGGGACAACTCAGTCTCTTGTGAAGCTGACCAAGGGGGAAGAAACTGATTCCAATTTTTTTTTGCCAACTCCTATTTTCTCAAAGGCCTCATAATATAAAATATCAACTAAACTCCCACTATCATTAAGATCCTCTAAATTTTGAAATTCACAATTACCGATAAAATAATGAGTGGGTTATCATGAGGTTGACATACCTCGTTAGCCTCCTCCTCAGTGAAGGTAATTGGGTGGGGCTCTGGTTTGGGTTTCTTACTTAGTCGATCAGTAGTCAAAACTTCTCGAGTCTGCTCGTCTCTCTAAAATACTTCTTCCTCATGGTTGAGGTCTCGCCCCTTGCCGTGAACCCTCTTGAGGTAACCCGTATCTCTCCGATTAGCTACTGGTTCTGCAGGGCTCGGTCGAGACTTCTCCGATTGGGACTCCTCTTCCTCAGGCTTCTCCAGTTAAGACTTTTTCAATCAGCCTTTTTATTGTTGTTCTGTCCAACTACAAACTGACTCAACCTTCCTCGTCTAATCAATTCCTTAACCTACTTTTTCAGGTCCATGCAATCATCTATATCATGTCTGTGGCTCTTATGGAATTGGCAATACTTCGCTCGGGACCGCTTGTCAGCTAGGGCCCTCATCCTTTCGAGCCATTTCAAGGCTGGGTCGTGTTAAATCTCACAAAAAAATATTCTCTGGTCTGGTATTCAAAGGGGTGAAATTACGGTCAAGATCGCCATATCGTCACCCACCCCAATCTGATCTGTATTCAAATCTTCAATTTTTAAAATTCCAAGAATCCCGACTATTTTCAAAGTTGTTCGGGTGCTTTTTATCTACTTTGGAGCCTCCTGCCCCATCGCTCTCCCCCCATCACTATCTCACTTTGCCCTGAGACCATCCTCCTCATTTATGTGGTTCTATGCCCTGTTTCACTATGTTTACGAAAGCCTTCTCGAGGAGTGAGGCCATAAATCTAGGCGTCCTCAGCCCACTCATGAAGGTTGTACCACCATCTTGTCATCGACCTCATCCACTTCTAAGATCTCCTTATTAAATCTCCCAACGCAATTTCTAAGAAACCCCTCCTTACCCTATTTAATTGTTAGGAGGTGGGTGGCTGGCCTTCTCTACCCTTTTCCTCCAATGAAGTGACTCACAAATAGCTTGCAGAGCTGTGAAAAATTGAAAATGGTACTTAGCTTGATTTTATTGAATCACAGTCGAGTAAGGCCTTTGAACGTTGCTAAGAATACCCGACATAAGATCTCGTCGGGATATATGTATACACATCAATGTTTTGTACGTCTCTAGATGGTCAAAGGGATCCTTTGAACCATCAAAAGAGTCAAGTGCTAGCATCTTAAATTTTGGTGATATGGGGCAAGCCATCACCACTTGGGAGAAAGGGGAGTCTGCATCAACATCAGCTTCGTCTATTGCATGAGAGCCTTTAACCGCTGTAAGAATTCTATGGATTTGGGCTACATGGCCTTTATCAATTCCTCCTACAAATGGATGCTAGCGTCTATCATGCTTGCTATTTTAGTGCATGACGTCTCAGGATGACCGCCAGCTCCACCATCAGGCATAATAGTTTTCTCCTGTCTTCTTGATTCCTCTAGTTATCTAACAAGAATTTCATTTTCCCCTATGATACCCGCTCCGTACACCCCTTGTCCTTCTCCATTCACTCATTCATTCATTTCTACTATTCCTCCGTTGTGCGCCCCACTAATTGGGGGATCCATTAGGAGAGGTGGAATATGAATAGGGACAGTATTCTGGCGTTGAAGTAGTGTTTGATTCTAAGCCACCAAAGTCTGCATAATCACCATGATGTCTTTCATCGAGTTCTCAATGGCATTAATCCGTTCATTGTTCTGATTCTCCATTGTTTCCGTTGACTGTAATTGTGGTTGAGTGTTCTTACTGGACCTAGTTTGGACCATAAAAATTGTGAGAAAAGTCATTTTCCACATGAAAATTCTCTGAACCAGGTAATCACACACAATGCAAAATAATAACACCAGAGAATAACGAGGAAACTTCTCATAGGAAGAAAACTCCTAATTACAAATCCCACTATTAGCGGGTTAATAAGACATTAATTGAATTCACTTCGACTCGTTCACACAAATCCTTTCGCCAATCTTGCTCGACTCGCTCGACTAACCCTACAATTGGACTTTCTATCTCACACAGAAAGTAAAGAAAAAATATAAAGATATATAAAAGAAAGACTGTTAAGCTCACCAAATGAAAATTTTTTCTCTCAAAAGACTCTATAATATGCCCCTTCAGTTTACCTCATGTACATTAAGCTTGGGTGCATATATATAGACTTACAAAATCCTATTCCAATTAGGACTCAAATATATAAACAGATTTCCTAAATAGAAACAGAATCTTCCATAAAATAATTTGCTCGAACCATCGCGCTCCCATTAGCTAGGCTGCGAGGTCTACTGGAATCCGTTCAGAGGCCAGAAATCAATATGGGCGAACCCTCACGTCTCTTGCAAGCTCCCAGTGCCAATGTAGTGTAGCCGCGAGCTCCCTGGATGCTACATACGTTGCGTACTGGAATTTTGCATTCAACTCTGCTAAGTCCTAGTCAATGTAGGATTCTATTTTGTTTATACTTTGACTTAGGTTGTAATATTGTGGTTGTGGTCTTTTGGAAACTTGTCAATTTGAAAAATTTTCAATTTAGGTAATATGCAAATCTTCTCATCTCTTCAATTTAGGAAACATTCAAATACGTCATATTTAATTTAGAATTTTGTGTGGATTTGCCATTATAAAACCTTACAATCTTTCCTTTGGCGATTCCATATCAAAATTTAAATTAAATTTCAAAATATATTTGCAACACTTGAACAAATACATCAAGGCATCATATGGCAAAAATTTTAAAATAACAATATTCAAGTCCAAATTCCAAGTTTAACTTCCAAGATCACAAGCAACAAAATATTAAAATAAACTTGTAAATTTTGAAATTTTCTACTCCCCCTTTTTGATATGAATTGACAAGCTCAGAAAATGATAAGGGAATAAGAAAATAGATTGAAAACAAATTACTGGATTTGCTTAAGGCTTCCGTCTTTCAGCATCTACCATGCCAACTTCTCCACAAATTCTTATAGGTCCATGACCGCTATTAGAAAATGCGTCTAAATTAACCCCCAAGTGCAAGGGTGTGCGGTGTAGTTTTAACTCGGTGAGTCCGAGGTCGAATTCACAAGGAGCCTATGATATTTAGTTTCTAGGTTAAATGGAAATCCTAAATTTGATTGTAAACTAAGTTCGAAAATTAATTAAAACTAATTCCTAGGGTTTTGCAAGTTCAAAATTTAAATTAAACTAACTTAACAACCTATTAACAAAATTTCAGCAATTTAATATTGATTGTTGATTCAAGGAGTAAAATATTAGCTAAACGAATTTTTCCTAATTTAAATGCGCAGTAAAATAAACTAATCTAAAAACTGCAATGTAAATCAAACAAAGGCAATTCAATTAATAAGCAAATAAATTTAAGAAGTCCTTGATCCAACTATCAATTCCGGGTAGTTTACGTCTTCACTATGGGATGGTTTGCAATACTTACGTTAAAACCTAAATTAGGATTTGTTTGAAAATTATTGAGAAAGTTTTAATCAAAAGCTTTTACCAGTGATTACAGAGAATATAGTCAAAAACTTCCGTTTTCGAAGGGTTTTCAAACAATCCTATTCGAATTCGGATTCAAATCCAATTCTTCTAATTTATCCAAAATTATTAAGAAAATTTTAATCGAAAACCTTTACCAGTGATTACAAAGAATATAGTCAAAGATTTTCATTTTCGAATGTTTCTGAAATAAACTAATTCAAATTAGGATTCAAAATCTGAATTTTCAGTTCTTCAAAATTATTAAGAAAATTTTAATCGAAAACCCTTACCAGTGATTACAGAGAATATAGTCAAAGGTTTTCGTTTTCGAAAGTTTTTGAAAGAACTGAATTAGGTTTTAAAAAGTGTAGATCCCTACGCATGAGCTTTCGCAAACCATGCGAAGGGTCTACGCAGACGTCTCAAAGTTGTAGACCCCTACGCATGAGCTTTCGCAAACTCTGCGAAGGGTCTACGTACATCCCATAGATCAGAGTAAACTACCCTTTCTTGATTCGTTGAATCAAGAACTAGGGTTTCTACGCTAGCATGATTTTAAACACAACGGATATATTCGTCGAAAACATATTTAAAAGATGTGCTAAATCAAACAATGAAACAAGATTCTTAAACAACTAAATCAAAACTAAAGGTGCGAAATCAATCAAACTTCTATTTCGAATATTCGAATAATACCATTAATCCAAAGAAAAATTGTAACGTACTCAAAAACAAGCTTCGAAACAAAACGCTGAATGGCGACTGCTGAAACGAATGTGATGAAAGCTCCGAAACCAAGTAAGAACATCCACGTAAGTAAAACAAAACCTTCAAAATTTGTAGACGAAAAATAAAAATATCGAAAAGAAGAAGAAGAAGAAGTAGTAGCCGTCCTCTTCAGTCGGCCCCCAAGCAGTCCTTTTTAAACTTGTAAAAGAAACCCTAAAACTTAAATTGCCCGCGCGACGGTCCACCATACTGTGGTCCGGACCGTGCGCCAGGTGGTCTGGACCACAGAAGCCTTTTTTCTACACTTTTGCTCCTCATTTGCCGCTAAGTCCTTGGGGTACTCCGAGCCATCCCTAACGAAGTTGGTTCGATATCCTCCCTTTCATCTCCAAAGTCACTATCTTCTTCATTTAATTCCCCGTTTTCCCTGCAATTAAGAAAACAAATCTTATAAGTGATAAAATAATGATAATTCTTCAAAATAGAGTACTCAATTACCTTAATAACCATGAAAATGTGGAGTTTGTAATTACACTTTTCAAGTGTAATCAGTCCAATTTTGTGCACAAAAAAAAATTAAATGAAATAAATATGTAAAAAAGAATGATATGAAATTTCACTAAAGGAATTAATGAAATTTTACTTTACCTATGTCCAAATATGTAAATCAATCCTTCAATCTTTATAAATTTAAATAAACAAAAATTCATCTTTCCAAATAAATCTCCAAGTCTACGTCATGAGATGAATTAAGCTATAAAATCAAAAGAAAATGCTTGTGCGCGTGTGAGATTATGACTTAACAAACATATATGCTCCCCCTCAAACAAATCATAAGATCAAGAAATTACATTTGATGCATCAAATGAATTGAGAGCAAGTTTTTTTTTCCATTTGCAATTATTTTATTTTATTTTTTTATCTAGCTGCAAATCTTTATGTGTATCCCTTTCAAGGTCCTAACGGCTTTCATACGTTTATAGGTAGGTAGCTTTTTCCTTAACAATCAACGAGTCATTAAGAGACTTCTTACTGATTCCACCAATAGCCCTTTTCAGGACAGGATACTTTTTTATTTGCTCTTCAATATTTTTTAAATACATCAAACAATAGTTTAAGATCTATTTAGGAAAAGATATATGCAAAACTAGTTAAGTGTTTAAAGAAGCACATCAAAATTATGGCAAAGTTTACCAAAACACTTTTTTCAATTTAAATGGAAATACAAATTTTTAATCCATTATAAATTTATTTGACTGAATGATTAATGCACATATAAAGAGATAGAAGTCATAAAATATCTTCAAAACAAATAATGAACTCCTATCCTTTTTATTTTGGGCAAATTAAGAATGTGCACAAACACCTAAAGAACTCTTAAAAGATTCAAAGCAGAAGTTGTGCAAGCGTTTGGTAAAAAGATCAAAATTTTGAACCCAAATAGCCATAGTTTTTGGAAAAATGATCTTGACAATGTTTTTCTCATGTCTAAAATTTGAATTATTTTTCTTTGAAAAGTTTGCATGTTCAAATTTTAAAAAATTCAGATTTTTAGATTTTTGAAATTGACTTGAGTTTTCAAAAGTATTTTCAGAAAAATTAGAAAAGGCTTGAAACCTATTTGTCATGAGAACTTTAGGTTTTGAGTTTCTAGAAAAAAATTTTACATGGTTCAAGGGGAGACCATAGAGTTTATAACAATTAGGGCCAATATATCCTTTAATACCGCAATAATGGTACACAGGTACAAGAGTTAGGGTTTAGCAAAGTATGTACCTTTCATCTTTGGAGGAGGACATTGTTGAAACTTATTCTTTGGAGCACTCCTCTATGGTGGGGCTACATACTTTGGGAAGGTCTTTGAAGCTTCTGCATATTTTGGAGCAATCTTTGGGGGTTCTGACGAGTATGTGGATGTTGCAAGTTTGGTCTTCTCGTTGATATATCCTAGGCCAAATTTATCTCCATGTGGCTTCTACTTGTTCCAAATTTCTTCAAACATAGTCAAACTTGAGTTCATCTTCTCAAGAATCTTACTATCATTCTTTGTTTTTGCTTCCAACTCTTTGATCCTTGCTTGAAGTTCCCTTATAGATTTCTCCTTTTCTTCAAGCTTTTTGTCCTTCTCTTTTAACTTTTTATTCTTCTCGTCATGCTTTGCTTTCATCTTTTCTACACTTTGAGATTGCGAATTTTTATCAATTTCTAAAGAAGATAATTTACCTAGGAGTTTTTCATTCTTAATCTTCAAAGCATCTCTCTCAGTCTTTAGCATATTATTCTTTTAATGCTAGGCTTTTTTTTCCTTCTTCAACCTACAACATTTCTTGAAAAGTTCTTTGTAGGCTTCTTAAATATCTTCAAATTCTTCATCAGATTCATCATTCTCATGGTTTGATATCTCGGTGTCGCTCAAAGATGCAAAAGGTGTTCCTATAGAAGACGTGTGAGAAGTTAAAAAAGAAATAAAATTAGCTTCATTATCAAAAGAACCTAATGTAGAGGATTCATCTGAGTTAGAGTCATCATCAAGTGTGGTATTCATCACTTTGACTTGTTTTTGCTTCATCTTTTTGTTTACACAATCTTGAGCAAAGTGACCATAGCCATGACAATCAAAACACTGTATCTTATTCTTCGTATCTTCTTCTTTATCATTCTTATTGAATATCTTACCTTTGTCTTTGGACCTCGACTCCTTCTTATTGTTTTTATTGAACATTGATTTTAGGCCTTCTCGAGATATTTGATAAACTTCTTAGCCATATCTTCATTTGATTCTTCTCCCTCGTCATCTTCTTCTTCCACTATTTTGAAAGCAATTCCTTTTGAAGACTTTTGAGCTTTGAGCATATTTGCCTTATAAGTTTGTAATGATCCCATAAGATCCTCGATCCTCATAGAATCTAATTCCCTGACTTTTTCAATTGCAGTAACTTTAGAGTCAAAAGTACAGGGAAAAGATCGTAATATTTTACGTACTACTTTGGATTCGGGAATAGGTTCTCCAAGGTTGTGGCAAGAATTGACAACATGGCTCAGACGAACATAAAAATCATCAAACTTTTCGTCTTTGTTCATCTTCAAGCCTTCAAATTCAGAAATGAGTTTTTAAAGCTTTGATGTTTTCACTTAGGTGTAACCTTCATGGGTATTTTGCAAGATCATTCGGGTTTTCCTTGTACTGTTGCAACTAGAAATTCAGTAGAACTCATTTGGACTTACAGTTGCAAATATTGCATTCAAGGCTTTGAAATTCCATTCTAAACTATCTTGTTCAACTTTAGTCCATGTCAGAATTGGCTTTGCCTCAATATGACTGTTGACTTCATGCGTTGGTTCTTCCTATCCTTGAACCGCAGAAGTTCAAACTTTATAATTCAATGATAAAATATGAGCTTGCATTCATATCTTCCAATATGAATAATTTGTGCCGTCAAACCATGGGAGTTTGGTGCTTGAACCTCCTTCACGTGATGGATCCATTGTTCGGATTAAGATCTTCACTCAACGATATAGAGTGATCCGCTCTAATACCAATTGAAAATTTTTTGAACCAAGTAATCACACAGAATGCAAAATAATAACACTAGAGAACAACGAGGAAACCTTGTCACAGGGAGAAAAATCTTAATTACAAATTCCACAATCAACGGGTTACAATACACTACTTGAATTCACTACAACTCACTCGCACAAATTCTTTCACCAATCTTGCTCGACTCACTTGACTAAACCTATAAGCAGACTTTTCTGTCTCACATGGAAAGTAAAGAAAAATATAAAGAAAAAGAAGAGAAAGACTGTTAGGCTCACCAAATAAAAATTCTTTCTCTCAAAAGACTCTATAATTTGCCCCTTCAGTTTCCCCTCATATACATTAAGCTTGGGTGCATATATATAGACTTACAAAATTCTATTCCAATTAAGAGTCAAATATATAAATAAATTCCCTAAATGAAGACAGAATCTTCCATAAAATAATTTGCTCAACCATTATTCTCCTATTGGCCAGGCTACGAGGTCTACTAGAATCCGTTTTGGGGCTAGAAATTAATATGGGCGAACCCTCGCGCATCCTGCGAGCTCCCGATGCCAATGTGGTGCAGCCACGCGCTCTTTGCGTGTTGGGAGCATGCTGCCTTCGATGCATACTGAAATTTTACGTTCAGCTTTGCTAAGTCCTAGTTAGTGTAGGATTCTGCTTTGTTCATACTTTAACTTGGATCGAAATATTGTGGTGGTGGTCTTTTGCAAACTTGCCAATTTAAAACATCTTCAATTTAGAAAACATACAAATCTTCTCCTCTCTTCAATTTAAGAAACATTCAAATTTTCCATATTTAATTTAAGATTTTGTATGAATTTGCCATTATAAAATTGATTTTCTATGAGTTTTCCATTATAAAATCTTACACCACAAATGACACCAATTGATAAATCAATAACTTTGTAACGTCCAAAAGATCCGATCCAAACCCAAAAGGCTGTCTAGAATACAGTGTGGTGCCTGCCAAAGAGTCTCCAATGCTTAAGTTAGCAAAAGAGTTCGGGAAATATTTTAGCAAAAGAATGTTGTACTTGGGTTTTGTGAAGTGGTGATATATATAGAATTGACCTCACATGGAAAAGCTTTCATGCAGTCACAAGTAATTTCACGTAACATGTTTTCTTCTTCCCTAATGGGGTAATGCCACTTATCTTTTAGATCCCAAAGTTGGTTTTTTAGTTTATTAACCAACATGTTGTGGTAGCGCTTTCATAGGCGTATAAATTGGAACTGTTAGAAGTAGGCTGTACGCATGACTCACGATGTGAGCTGTTTTAGAGTAATCAATTAGGGGTGCCCTCACTCTATCTCTTGTTCGGGCAGCTGAGACTAATCGGGAGAAACTTCACTCGGGTGGCCCCACCGGATATGGGTCAAGTGATCCTGACCGGGTATGGGTCGAATAGGAAACCTATGCAATGCCACTAGCTGGACATGGGACCTCCCCATATTACC
Source organism: Vitellaria paradoxa (assembly GCA_019916065.1). Lineage (NCBI taxonomy): Eukaryota > Viridiplantae > Streptophyta > Magnoliopsida > Ericales > Sapotaceae > Vitellaria > Vitellaria paradoxa. Next base: position 41,344,791 of record CM034239.1, read on the forward strand.
ACGTACAAAAATTTGATAATTAAAACTATCGTGACCAAGTCAAAAGAAGTTAATTATAAGCTCACAAAAAATATGATCTTATCTCTCTTGTGGCGCTTCATGACCCTAGAAGAAGGTTTTTATTTATAGAGTACTTAAGCAATTAAATCCTTTGTAAGAATGTATAGTTATTTTTAAAATATTTTCGAAACATTTCAACATCCTTAAACATTAAGAAATCTTCCCTAAAATATTTTCAACCTTCTTAATTATTAGGAAACCTTTCCAAACATTTAGAAGCCTTTGCAACCTCCTTAATTATTAGGAAGTTTTACAAAAATTTTCAAACCTATATCTTTGATAATTTAACCAAATACCTAAAAATACAAGTTTGAAATTATTATTTTGCTCACTAATTTGACAATTACAAAAATAAACCCAACAATATTAGTTGTTAGAGATATAAATTTAGTTAAATTTAACAAATTTTATTAGATTTATACTCTAATTCAAATTACTAAAAGATCGTATGGACGTTGACTTTGAATTAGATAATGACGATAACATGTTTAATTTTAAGTTAAATATATAGAGATAAAAGTGCACTAACTTTTTTTTATTATTATTATTCATAATGAAACAACAGATTACTTCTAATAATCAGGCATTAGTGAAATTCGCTTCTGCATTGATATGTTGTCGTATATGAAATGAGGGCATGAGACCATTTCAAAGTGCATTTGGACTGATTTTTGTTGAATTGATTTTTGAGCACTTACGATACGTTTTGTTACCCCAAATGAGGCGTTAGAAAATATATATATATATATATATATATGTCAAGGGTAGAATATATTGACCCATCAACTAGGAGCTGCATTGACCTGGCCGACTGATAGAGATAGTCAGCGGTCAGTCTTCCTAGGTTTGAAACTTCAAGTCTTTCCCTGACTTTTATTCAAAGATGGAATATAAAAGCTATCGCCAACTTTAATTCTAAGTCAATGTCAAAGGACCAAGTTGCCCAAAAAAGCTTAAAAACCTTTTTTTCGTACCATTTTTTATATGACTTTTTCACGAATATTTAATTTTTAAAAAAAGATTAAAATTTTTAGATATATTAATCGTATTCGTAAAAATATTAAAAAATTTTTATTTATTTGAGTAAAATCTATCTGTTTGGCTACAAAATAATAAAAAAGTTATTTTTATTTTATTTTTCCATCTTTCACCCAAATTGATGTAAATTTTTCAATTTATTTTTTTACGAATATAATTAATACACCTAAAATTTACAACTTCTAAAAAAATTTTAAATTTTGATAAAAAGACAAAAAATTACTAAAAAAATCTAATAACTTTTTTGAATCCAAACAAAGCTTAACGGGTCAAAGATGCAAAAGATTTTAGGACCAAGTCCTTCCTAGACTAACTCAGAACGCTAAAATTTTTGGAGTAAAATGATAGTATGTTAAAATTTTGGATTAAAATATTTTATTTTATAATTTGGCTTCGTAAAATTTAAATTCTTCTTTATATAATTAAAATTTTTATTGTCAAATCAATTTTATAATTAGTATTTAATTCAATTTATCACTTATTATTTTTTTTGGGTAAGTGATCCATCATTTATCATTAATATATAATAAAAAACTAAAAAAACCATATAATTTAAAATTTAAATAGCCCTAGAATTTAAGTTACGAATTATTTGTGTAATTTGAATATTCTTTTATACATGATTTAAAATTCTAATAGCACAGTTAATTTTACAATCAATCATGATACAGAGATAGAAAAAAAAAATATTTAACCCATGCTGCATAAGGTAAATTACACTTTTTGTCTAAATTATATATAACTATACTTTTTTTAAAATTTACACTCACACCTCTTATTTTAAAATATTCATCATAATAAATTATTTCGTTAATCTATTCATCAAAATTGGAGGAAAAATAGTATAATCACTTGAAAAAATCATATAGGATATCTTTTTTACCCTTAAAGATTATATAAAATATAACAAATGCCGTTGGAATATTTGAAAGTTAAAAGCAAAGAGCAATATGCGAAGTAAATAATTTGTAATATTTTTACTTTATGTCATTATTTCTCATTTTCAAACGTTGACTTTAATTTTGGAGAGGGAGATAAACTAAAATATTGGAAGTTTAAAAATTTTTTTAGATGTTTAAATATCTCAATGGTGAATTAAACATTTTATATATAGTCTAAAGAAGTAAGAGAAATATTTAATATGATCTTCCCAGGATGATCACATTATTTTTCATTTTTAACAATATTTGTCAAATTGTCAAATGAATAGAAGAATTTAATTTTGACAAATATTTCAAAATAAATAAGGTGAGTGTAAATTTTAAACACAATTTCAAATTTTATTTTCTTTCATTCTTCTTATTTTTTTTTAATTTTTCTCAATTTTTTTATCTTTTATAAATTTTTACCAAACATCGACTAAAAATTAACATCACAAGTATCGTATCTTAGTACAAATTTGCACTTCTTTTTTTTTTTTTTTTTTATGGGAAATGATACCAAACAGCGTCTCCTTTGTTAAAACCACATTTACCTATTAACAGCTTTCCCGCGGGATGAGTCAATCAACCATATAATTCTTTTTCTGTCTTTCGACTAGCCAAAGGGGTCTGACTAATTCACCGAGGGGAGGAGCTTTCTTTCGCTGCCTTGAGCGTGCGAATTACTTATAAATAATTGTGATTGATTAGAAATTCATAAAATTATGATAAAAGGCTCCATTTAGAATTCTAAATTTTATCAAAATCTTTTATAATTTTTTTTTAAATTTTAATTTTTTACACATTACATAAATTACAAAGCATTAATTTTTATCAATTTATACGAGTTTTTTTTTTTTTATTACTCTGAACACACCTAAAGTGTGTTACATTATACTAATTATTTTTTCACATATGTGAGGGAGGCTTCAAGGTTGACTCCAAGTGACTTGATAGTTACTTACCCAAAAAAACGTGACTTGATAGTTTGCAAAAATGTCTTAAGGGCAAGATAGTCAATTCCGGATGCCTCATTGTTTTGACTTCCTATTTCTTAACCATCACCTTCTTATCTAAATGACATGCGTTTCATTTCCAGACACTCACCTCAACCAAGTCGATCTGAGACTTATATTCTAATATACAAATCAGATACCTCACCTTCGGTGGGAAAAGATGGGCTTCAGAAACAATCCACTTTTCCTGTTTTATTTTTTCTACTTATGCTTCTCTTTCAACAACCATCTCTCCCTTGGAACCGACACCCTCTCCATGAACCAATCTCTCTCTGGGAACCAGACCATCGTCTCAGCAAGTGGAATTTTCGAGTTGGGTTTCTACAAACCAGGTAACTCTTCCAATCGCCATTACATATGCATGTGGTACAAGAAAATACCCACTCCAACCATAGTCTGGGTAGCAAATAGAGAGACACCCATTGTTGATAAGTATTCCTCACAACTGAAAATCTTAGAGGGTAATTTAGTCCTTCTCAATGAGTCTAACACCCCTGTTTGGTCTACAAATCTGAACTCCACAACTTCAAATTCTGTTGTGGCGGTTCTTCTTGATGATGGTAATTTGGTTCTGAGAGATAAGCGTAATTCAAAAGAACCAATTTGGCAAAGTTTTGAAAATCCTACCCAAACTTGGTTGCCCGGGAACAAGCTTGGTTACAACAAGCGAACCAAAACCCGCCAAAGTATTCCTGCATGGAAAAATTCAGAAGACCCTGCACCTGGACTATTTTCTGTTACTATAGATGAAAGTCGAAAGCAGTATATTTTGCTGTGGAATGGGTCTGAACAATATTGGACAGCTGGAACTTGGAATGGAAAGATTTTCGGCTTGGTGCCAGAAATGAGATTGAGTTATAACTATAATTTCAGCTATGTAGACAACGAAAATGAGACTTCTTTCACATTCTCAATGTATGACAGTTCTATTTTGTCTATATTTACCGTGGATGTTTCAGGGCAAATTTGGGTTATCACTTGGTTGGATGGCACCAAAAATTGGAATGTAATTTGGGCTCAGCCAAGGCGACAATGCGAGGTTTATGGTATGTGTGGAGCATTTGGCATCTGCAATGAGAATACGTCAACCTTCTGTAGTTGTTTGGGGGGTTTTGATCCCAAGTTTGAGAAGGACTGGAATCTGAAGGACCATTCTGGTGGATGCATGAGGCGAACTCAGTTAGTTTGTGGGAATACTAGCGCCGGTGGTCAAGAGAGGGATACGTTTTCGAGATATTCCAACATGAAATTGCCCGAACATCCTCAGTCTGTGTCTGTTGGGAGTGCCGTGGAATGTGAATTTGCCTGCTTGTATAACTGTTCTTGCACTGCTTATGCTTTTGAAGGCGGTGAGTGTTCAATTTGGATTGGGGAGTTACTGAATCTTCAACAGCTTACAGGAGATGATGGTCCTGGCAAAACTTTTTTTCTCAGAATGGCTGCTTCTGAGTTTGAAAGGGCTAAAGGTAACAAGGTGGTTGTTATTGGTGCTGTTGTGGGTTCAATTGCAGCACTGGCCCTTCTGGGCTTTGTTTTTTATGTTGTCTGGGTTCGAAAAAGAAAATTGTTTGGGAAAACAAAAGCAATAGAAGGTCCACTGGTTGCATTTGCATATAAAGATTTGCAAAATGCAACTAAAAATTTCTCCGAGAAGTTGGGAGGAGGCGGGTTTGGTTCTGTTTTCAAGGGGAAATTGCCCGACTTGACTATTGTATTGGTAAAGAAGCTTGAAAGTATCGGCCAAGGGGAGAAGCAATTCCGAACAGAAGTCAGCACCATTGGAGCAATCCAACATATCAATCTTGTCCGGCTTCGTGGTTTCTGCTCTGAAGGTAGTAAGAAGTTGTTGGTGTATGATTACATGAAGAACCACTCATTAGATTCGCATCTTTTCCAAGAAAAGGACTCCAAGGTTCTGGACTGGAAAAGGAGATACCAAATAGCACTGGGAACGGCCAAGGGATTGGCTTATCTCCACGAGAAGTGTAGAGACTGCATCATACACTGCGACATAAAACCTGAAAACATTCTCTTAGACGAAGAATTTTGTCCAAAAGTTGCAGATTTTGGTCTGGCGAAACTTATGGGATGAGAATTCAGTAGGGTCCTAACAACCATGAGAGGGACGAGAGGGTATCTTGCACCCGAATGGATATCGGGGCTACCCATAACAGCCAAAGCAGATGTTTACAGTTATGGCATGATGCTTTTTGAGCTCATATCCGGAAGAAGAAACACTGAGCAATCCGAGAATGGAAGAGTTCAATTCTTCCCAATCTGGGCTGCGAGGGTTGTGGAGGAGGAAGGGAATATGATTAGCCTATTAGACCATAGGCTGGATGGGAATGCTAACAGGGAAGAAGTGAGGAGGATTGGTAGAGTTGCTTGTTGGTGCATCCAAGATGATGAAAATCAGAGGCCGACAATGGGTTTGGTAGTTCAAATCCTTGAAGGGGTTATGGAAGTGAACACAACTCCAATTCCAAGGCTTCTCCAAGCCATGGCTGATAATGAAGAGCATATTGTTTTCTTCACCGAGCCGTCCTCCAAGCAGATTTCAAAACCACAGACCACTCCTTCCACTGCTTCTCCACAGGTCAAGAGCTATTCATCATCAATGAGTTGAGTTCCAAATCATGAACAATACAATCATAAATAAAATAAACGTCTCTCTGGGGCACTTTTCTGTATTACCTTAGTTATAAATAAGTTGCATCTTTTATATGGAAGCCCCAAGGGGTACTGAAAGGCTTCTTTAGTTGTATAATGCTTATGTGTTAGTTGTCGGTACCACTGATTTTGCTTTCTCAGTCAATGTAATTGCACATCCCTTTGTCTTAGTTTCAGAAAGTAGCATAAGTTCCAATGTCCAAAGTTCGGGTTTTTACATATTATTTTGTAGTTCATACTCACTTAAGTAATTATTTATTTTTGTGTGTTTGAAACATTGAGGCAGGAAAAGCTAATGAATTGAATAAGTAAAATTAATAAATTATGAGTTCCTTGTTTAAGATTACTAAAAAATAACACAAATTTTTTAAAGTTCTCTAACAAATATTATTAATTAAAATCAACCAAATAGTTTTGTGGGCTTACAAAATTTAAGTAAAAAAAAATCCTAATAACATTTAATCAAAATTAGGGAATAGAATAATATAAAATAAGGAAATAAAATAACTCATAACTGTATAAGTTTCCAACTTAATTTAATTAGCACTAAGTTAAATAAAAAATTTTAAAAATATAAATAAATATTTTAAAATTAATTCTAAGTAAAATAAAATTGATAATTAAATATAATTTTTTTGACTAGTAAATTTGTACTCCAAACACCCTGCCTATAATTCCGTTTGAGGTTTTAAAATTTTCCAAAGAACTCTGTAAATTTTTAATTTTTTTTAATTAAATTTTATTATGTATTATTTTTACGTAACTTCAATATTAATTTTTTTACTTTTTTTTAATTTTTTCAAAATTTCAAATACCTCTTCTGCTGTATCACTGTACAAAATCCCTGACTTACAAAGAGATCAAATTATGCGAATCCCGAAAAATGACAAGGATGTGTTACTTTCATCATTAAAGATGAAGGCAACAGAGTCACTTTCTTTCTTCATTTTGAACACGAAAACATTTTCTTTTCCAAAATCAATGCAGAAATTTTGATATCAAAGAAATATCGACAATGACAAATTGTGACAAAATTTTATCAATATTTATAATTAGAATAATATTATTGTTCGGCAGCAAAAAATACCACCGGAACTGCTGACCACGCCAACCGAAAATGCAATCACCGACCTACCGAACAAAGACAGAAAGAAAGGTTACGGCCGGAGTGGAAGTCTCTGGCTGGAAAACCCTCCGATGCTTAAGTCAGCAAGTCGCTCAAAGAAGGAAACTTTCAGAAAAGAAATGAGTAAAAGCTTAAGTTGACAATAGTCAGCTTACCTTTGTTGTTCAGTGGAATGTTCTATTTATAGTAACTTGAATAATAATTAAAGTATACCTGCGATTTGACATTACGCACACTTCCGTGTTCCTTTTTTTCATCCTTGCTTTAAATGTCCTTCCCGTTCATTTAATGCCTCAAACCTCGTATTTAATACACCATGCCTTTCATTTAATGCTTCTGGTGGCTTAACACGGCATTACAACCAGAATTTCAGGGTCAGACTGTCTTCCTGTCACATCCACCAACTACTCGTGACGAGATGAACTGACTTAGTTACTTTCTCAGAGATAAATACCCAGTTCAGTCTTAACTACGGTGCATTTATGGTCATGAGCCCTCTTTAAAGGCTGTGGGTCCCAAGTTCAACATTTACTAGCCACCAATGGATGGGCCGAACAAACAAACTATTGAGGTCCTCGGCTATAGCCACGTAGCAACATACTATTCATTGGTGCTGAGGTTCAGGGTATCCTTTGGAATATTAACCCTAAACATGTGTTCGTGTATAACACTCACGTGGAACTCTCGTGCCATTAATCATCTGTTCGGCAGGACGCCACGTGTCACGATGCAACGTGCTCGGTGAATGACTACGTGGCTCAGACAAATATGCTCGGCACCAGGCCAAGTGGCGCCTTGACTACACTTGTTCGGCACCCCGTACATCTAAGTATTATTTTGCCCAACATTTTGCCCCCACTCTGGTTGGAAAAAGATGTTTTCCGAGCAGAGTAGCAAAGCGGAAAAGCCTTACCTTACCAATCCGTTCCATCTTCCTCATGCGATTTGTCGTTTAGTGCCCTCCTGACGCGCTTCTAATCTGATTGGACCCTTTTCTCTCTTGGTAATGACACGCGTAATGCCTTTCAGCTTTTCATCCGCCGCGCCGCTTACGCGGATCCCCAGATCCGGGGTGTCAAAACGTGAGTGGTTAGAAATTTGAAAACTGGGGCGGTAATAAATGCCATTTTTGCTGCTCCTTGCCTTTTTATTGGTAACGCTTCGGTTACCCCCACAGATACACACACATATATATATATATACTAGGTTCATCTTCTTTTACTTCCTTTCTGCGACTCGAGCCATCAGATTTCCTTTACTTTTTTCCCTCTGAGTTTTCATCTTCTCGAGCTTTCATCCTTCCCGTCGTTCTTCGTTCCTGGTAAGTTAATTCTTTTTATTTCAAATCTTCCATTATGGGTAGACTCGCAAACGAGCTAAACTCTGAGGAAAAAATTAGGGTTTTCAAGGAAAAATACCAAATTCCTCAGAACGTAAACATTAGGCTCGTCGAACAAGGCGAGCGCGAAACAGGGGAGTTCCCTATAGTGGCCATCACCGAAGGTGGCCTTAGGTTCCTCCTACACCCTTTTCTTCGCTCTATGATGAGCATCTTAGATCTTGGCCCTATGAATCTTACCCACAACTTCTACAGGATAGTCAATGGGGTGATAGAAATAAATAGACGATACGGATTCCACATATCTGAGTGGGATTTACTTTATTGTTATTCCATCCAAAAGATGATGAAGGATGAGAACAGGTGGTATTTGAAATCCCGACCAGAAAAGCCTTAGTCCATATGCTACCTGATACGATTAAGTCAGAAAGTGACCTGTGCATGGTCACGGGTCACTGGACACACGATCCAGATGACGATCATTTTCCAATCGTCCCTCTGGTTTCTTTGGGCCTAGGTTGGTTGATTTCGAATATTACCATCTCTCACTCCTCTTCGACTATCTATTTTTTGAAAGCACACTAACTGTTTGATTTGATTTCTATGCAGTCGATCAAACAAAGAAGTTCTGGGCCACCGGTATTCGTGCTAACAAAGATCACCTCGAACAGGTGTTCAAATTTCTTGGAGGTCCTGATCTCTATCCATTTGCCAGAGCAGTCCCAATTCTGTTCAACTTCATCCCTTCTCACCAAACGTTCATCGCTCCCCCTCAAGGTTTCGCAACCTCGGAGGCTATCAGGCGTCTTCAGTGGTGGTTCCGGGCTTCTGCTGAAGAAAAGGAGAACTACTACGCCTTGAGGCACCCGGAGTGGGTTCGTCCGCCTCCATTTGCTATCCCGCTGGTAGCCGAACAAGTTCCAGCTGCTGAAGCAGTGACTCCTGTCCGCGCCGAGCAACTTAGGAGACGGAAACTCGTCCTTTTGAACGAGGAGGAGGAAGGAAAAGAAGAATGAGAGGTTGAACCACCCCCAGCCTTCGAGTACTTCTCAGATCCAGTAGAAGAAGAAGAGGGGGTAGACATGGCTCCTAAAATCAACTACAGAAAACTTACTTTGGCCAAAGCCAAGGAGCAAAGAGTTGATGAAGAAAAGAAGAAGAAGGCCGAAGAGCATAAGGCCGCTGGGAAAAGGAAGCTTGATGAGGGGAAGGCCCCTGCTCCTACAACTGCTGATCAAATACTGAAGGTAAAAATAAAGAAGGGGAAGGAGCAGGAGGCAGCTGAAAAGAAACCCTCTGGTCCCCCTGAGCAGAAAAGGGCCAGAACGTAACAAACCGAAGCGGTTCAAGTCGCCAAGCAACCGAAGTTGCCGAAGGTAACTACTGGTAAGGAGGCAGTACCTCCTAAGGGTGTGCCACCCACCAAAGACGCACCGCCAAAGACCACTGAGCCATCGCCTTCTCAGCCGATTGGGCCCGTGCCTCTCGCCATCGAGTACCCAGCCAATCCGGTTCGAGATTCCCCTCCATTCGTTCCGAAAATCCTCATTCCTAGCCTCGAGCACCCTCAAGGCTGACCCTTTACCATCCAAGATATAGCTCTCAATCATACCGAGGAGTATCTCAAAGGTGTCCTCCCTCCTCGGGATGTCAACGCAACAAGAAAGAATAAGACGGAGGACATCCACCAGACTCTAATGAAGAATGTCATTTCTGTAAGTATAATGATATTCCTCTATGCACATCCTTTTGCCATTATGCTTTTTCTAACTCTCTGTTCTTTCTACAGACTTCTCTCTACAAAATGGAGCTAATTACTCGAAGCCAAGCCTCCGATGCCAGAGCCGAGCAGGATAGGTCAGACATAAAGGAATTAAAGGCAAATGTGAGGACCTTGGAGAAGGAGAAGAAGAATCTCCAATCCAGCAATGACGCTCTGGCGAAAGAGATGAGCCAACTTGGAGATGAGAAAAAAGAACTCGAGCGGCAGCTTAATGATGCCCTTGGCCAAGTAGCAGGGAGCAAAGCTCGTGTAGAATCCATGGATAAAGTCCTTGTCCGTAAGGACGAAGAGCTACTGGAGGTCAAGGGCAAACTTTATAAAGCCGAGATTGAACTATCCTCCTCGAAGGCTGGGCAAGAGATACTTCTGAAGGAGTTGGAGACTTCCAGGGCCGAGCAGAGCAAATCGAAACAGGAGCTTGCCAACCTCCGAGCAGAGCTCGCACTTAAGACTCGGGCCCTGGAAGAAAAGGAAACTGCCCTCTGCACAGCCGAGGAGAAGGCCAAAGCTGATGTGGAGGCGTAGATTAATGACTGCGTGGATCAGATGAGGGACGCTCACAACGATTTTTTCCTCGAGGGTTGGGAGGTTGCAATGAAGAAGAACAACATCGATCACACCAACCCCATATACACAGAGGTCCCTTATCCTGATCCTGAATGCCCAACTCCTCAATTCAGCTTCGAACGTCCACCTCAGACACCCTCAATTCAGACTGCTGAAGAAACCATTGACGAGGGGGAGGTTGAGGTGGATAGTGCCCAGAAGGACACCTCCCAAGCACCTAAACAGATTGACCTGGTTGTGGAGAGTGATCCCACTAAGGAGGGAGAGAAGTGAGCCTCTTTGTATTTTTGTTTTGCTTTTTTATTCAATTCAGATGTAACAATGTAACGAACTACGTAAAGCTTTTTGACTCTGAATGAATGAAAATACTTTGGTTTTTCTCTAATCTCGCTTCGTTTTTCCATGTCTTTGCTTCTTTAGAACTGCTGATAAATTGATTGAAGAATACTTTGACTTGGTTGCTGACGAAGTTATAGGGACTGCAGCCGAGGAGTACCTTGATGTTTTTGCATACGAGATAGCTACAAACCCTTATAACAAATGCTAATGCCTCATCTTGGGTTTAGGATAGTCTCTTCGGTTGACAATTATGTAAAGTATATTGTAATTGTACTCTGAAACACGTAATAAAAGCTTTTGAATTGTTTCCTATTGAGAGTCTGCTTTTCTATTTATATGTTTTATGCTTGTGTTGAAGTATGTACCGTGAATGGATTTGTACCAATTAGCCAAGTAACCATAAGTTTTAACAGAAATGCTTTAAACATCAAGTCTTTCAAGGATAACAAGTTCACGTAGTAGTTTGCTTTTCATCAAGTAACTTCAAGCTTTGGCTAAAAGAGGCATAACTTTAATAAATCTCGCATACCTCAATGAGTTCGGCTGTCCTCCAGCTTTCATATAATAACGGAGGAATCTACCTTTTGACAAAATTTCGCTTTTCAATTTCATGCCTAGCATCGGAGAAGTGAATCTCTATGATACGAGGGCTTTTTCACATCAGGGCCGAGCTTCCTTGAAATGATTCTTTGTGTTGTAAGGCCTTTTGCTTCTATTGTATGTCACGCCCTGGATTTTCATAACCGAATGCCCAGGGGTGACTTGGAATTTATTTGTTAGGTATAAAAATAAGATGATAATAACACGCTGTCACATCCCAGAGTTTTCCTCCAAATTGGGGTTGACCCGTAAAAAAATTTAAGATAGTCAAAATCCTATGATTATCCCAAACAATATTTATAAGTCATTGGACTGAACCATTTGATGGGATTTCAACTACAGGGCACAAGATAAAGATAGAGAAAAATATTACAGAGCCATCTAAGTGTCCCAACCACGCGATTAACATTACATACCAAATAAAAGCAAATTAGGTCTATGCTTAATAATTACAATCATCCAACAATTATTACAGACCAAAAATAAAGTCCTCCAGCTCTGCGCAGGAAAGAAGAAAAAAATAGATAACTCTTTTAATGAAATATTTAAGAGAAATTAATCTCTTTCCAGCTCATCTTCTGTATCCCTGTGCTTAATGTCCTGAAAAAAATATTCCCACAAGGGGTGAGTTACTAAAGCCCAGTAATCAGAATCTCCTAAGTGCCTATATGCAATGGTTGTAATACTACACTGTATCAAGTGAATGTGTTTAGGTGGCATACTATTTATGCAACAATTAATTCAATAGATCTCAACTGAATAATATAAATTATACTTACAACGATTCGATGAAACCATCACTGTAACTACTATTTTACTTATATGTAAAAAGAGTTAAATTTTGATGTGTGTACCACAATGAAGTCTGTGTCGCAGTGTTAGGGATCTCAGATTTAGATCTTCAGGGTCTCGGGATCAAACCCCGTAGCGATGTAGGTTTCATACATATATATATATATATATATATTTATAAAATATTAATCGAGAGGAATTAAATATAATTAAATAATTCCAACACATCATTCATATATAACAAGAGAGGTTGCTAGTCACAGTAAAATTTTGTAAAGGAGTTTAATCTAAATCCTCCTAAGATAATCATACTCCTATCCTCCTCTACCCCCAACCTTGGGAACCAGTGACTTTACGGACTTAGCATCCAATGCATACCGACGGTGTCACCTACCAAAAACCTAGCCGTCGCGACCGGCTACCTGACTGGCCAGGTCAGAAGGGAGCATCTCCCAAATAAAATGCATGTTCCCATCTTCATCTAAAAGGCCATTTCTACCCAACCATCACCCCATTGCCAAAAATAACTTTAGCACTGAGTGCCTTAATTTCTTCTCACCCTTTTACATTCCAAAGGTACCTTGTATGGAAATCAGACATTTTTAATAACAACCGGCAATGTTCTCGGGTGATGAATCAAAAGTGGGATTATTCAGTCACAAGCAGTATATATTTTTTTTAAGCACTTTATCTAAATCCATAATTTAATAGAAATTCTCAATAAATCAAAGATTTAACATAGCCATCAATATCATTATCACAAAGGTAGGTACTATATGTAAATTTACAAGTAGCAAGTAAAACAAAATTTAGAATACGAATTAGTATTTTAGTTAATTGTTTTGACAAGTTTACCGTACCAAATTTGATAAGAATAAAATTATTTCTAATAGTATATTAATTAGGCCGAGGTTGGTAGCTTAGTGGGTGGGCGACCCTAATTGCGATTTAAAGTCGCAAGTTCGAACCTCATTGGCTGCAAATCTCAGTTTTTGCTTCTTTTACCTTTTATTTTATTATTTTATGGAATATAAAGAAAATAAATAGCTCTTTGACTTATATTTAATTTTTAGCAAAATTGATAAGTTTTATTTTATTCAAAATAATCTAAATAAATTTCCAATCATCATCTTATTTATAACCAAACCCTTATCATAGGTTTTTGGCTTCAAGATATCCACAAATATCCACAGAATTATTCCAATGTTTAGGAAGGTATTAAATGAGTTTCATTAAATTCACTTAATCATAAAAATATAACTTGCTAGGTTGACAAAACAATGCCTAAAAATAAATCAAATTCATTTAAGAAAGACCAAATGAGAAAAGAACAAGTCCATTGTTTCTTTTGGGCATTTTATCAAATACTAGCATTTTAGTTTGAATAAGTCATCTAACTATCCATGATGAAACTGATTATCTAAGTCAATTATCATCAATATTAGAGTGTCAAATAATACATAATATCTAGTTTAAAATAATTTTATATCAATAGAAATTATTAACATGACAATAACTAACAGAAGGAAATTGGAAATTTAAATAAATCTTTAAACATAATATTCTAAACAAATCCAAACAAGCATCAATTAAAGCTAAGTAGAATAGCAGTTTGAAAGAAAATTCATATAAAATAGAGCAGGACTCCAATATCTATAAACTTTATATCTGTAGAAACTAGACTTCAAGATCTACAACTTTCATATTTTACACTTCAAAATTCTAAGGTCTAAAGGTACAAAAACAGCTTTGAGTTCAATTTGTTCAGAAAATACAGTTTTACACGTGCTCAGTATTTTGGGCATAACTTTTGACTCACAAATCGGATCGATGCAATTCTTTTTGGGTTAAAAAGAAAACTGAAAGGGCTACAACTTTCATGTTTTAGCCGAAACCTAATTCCACCGTTTTAGAGATCAGAAGCACATAAGAAGTTACAAATAGAGAGCTGTCAGCATACTGAGTTACATAAGTCAAAATTTTGACTTCCCTACCCCCAATATACGGGTATTTATAATTTATCACAATCAAGTTTCACACTTCAAACCAGAAAATGCATCAAATATATTTTAGGAGGTTCATCATCCTACCTCAATGAAGATATTAATGACCAAGTCTGAGAAGAAAAAATGAGTTAGCTTTGAACACCACCCAAATTGGAAAATTCCAAGCCTTTCTTCTTCCTCCAAGCAACACCAAATCTTCAGCCTCACTAATTAATAATTTATTATTATTTCTCTCTTATTTTCTTCTCTTTGAAGACACACAATTTATAGGGAGTGTAGAGAAAATTATTAGTGGAGAAAAATCAACTAAGGTAAGATCATGCCTATACAATTGGTAGCATGATCCAAGAAGCATGCTTACTTTTTGACTATCTAACCATATCATTTAAGAAAAGCATTGGGAAAGATGTATGGAGGTGGCATGATCCGAGAATCATGCTAGCTTTTTGACAAATTAAACAAAATTATTTAAAAGATGCTTTAAGTGTTTAAATCATGCTAGGTAAGTAATTTGGAAGAATGCTTTAAAGTCATCAATGTAGGGTCTTCTTTTTGACTAATTAGCCACCTAATTTTGAAAGATGGTAAGAGTGTATGGAAGATGGAAAATGAAGTTGTCGGGAAATAATTTAGAGCAACTATTCATGAGTCAACTCATTGAGTGATAAAGTGAGTTGAAGTGAGTTGAGGTGAGTCAAAGAAAAGGGTTGACCCATGGGTTAATGGGCTTGGTTTGAACCAAATAAGTAATTGGGCTAGGAAGTGTTTGGATAAAAATTTAGAAATTCTACATTAAACTCCCACATAGGGTGAAATTAAATCCGAAAATCTTTCCAACCAATTCCAAAAATTTTCAAATCCTCAATTTTCTAGATTTTTATTATAACAAGTATCACCACCACACTTAAGTAATTTAATTAAGAAAAAAAAATTCAGGTTATTACATTGTACCAACGCTAAGGAAACTGAGCGTGGCTTCTTTTCTTTCAAATCAATAAACTAAGGAATTGAATCTTGGCTTAAAGAGCGTGTCTGGTCAATGAATAAACCAGGATTAGGCCAACATCAGAAATGATGTGGATTCTTTCTGTACCAACGTTCGGCAAGCCAAGCGTGGCTCCTTTTGATAATTCTTTTCAGAAAACTGAGGAATTGAATCCCAGTTTAAAGAGAATACCTGGTCAGTCAATAAACCAGGAATGTACCAACGTTCGGCAAGCTGAGCGTGGCTCCTTCTGATAATTCTTTTCAGAAAACTGGGGAATTGAATCCCAGTTTAAAGAGAATACCTAGTCAGTCAATAAATCAGGAATGTACCAACGTTCGGCAAGCTGAGCGTGGCTCTTTTTGATAATTTTTTTCAGAAAACTGGGGAATTGAATCCCAGTTTAAAGAGAATACCTGGTCAGTCAATAAACCAGGAATGTACCAACGTTCGGCAAGCCGAGCGTGGCTCCTTTGGATAATTTTTTTCAGAAAACTGGGGAATTGAATCCCAGTTTAAAGAGAATACCTGGTCAGTCAATAAACCAGGAATGTACCAACGTTCGGCAAGCCGAGCGTGGCTCCTTTGGATAATTCTTTTCAGAAAACTGGGGAATTGAATCCCAGTTTAAAGAGAATACCTGGTCAGTCAATAAACCAGGAATGTACCAACGTTCGGCAAGCCGAGCGTGGCTCCTTTTGATAATTCTTTTCAAAAAACTGGGGAATTGAATCCCAGTTTAAAGAGAATATCTGGTCAGTCAATAAACCAGGAATGTACCAACGTTCGGCAAGTCGAGCATGGCTCCTTTTGATAATTCTTTTCAAAAAATTGGAGAATTGAATCCCAGTTTAAAGAGAATACCTGGTCGGTAAATAAACCAGAGTTGAACCAACATCCAAAAGGATGTGGCATTTTTTGTACCAATGCTCGGCAGGCCGAGCATGGCTCTTTTCCAGGCCATCACTCAAAGAGGTGTGGCGTGTTTTTGCTAAGCAGGGAGTTGTCTCAAGCTTTTGAAATTGCTTTAATTGCTTACAAAAGAATGGCTTTTCAATAAATGTACAAAGTCTTTAACAATAAATGTACAATAATATCAATGATAGTACAACTTTAAATGGGCTATATTCCATGGTCTTTTGATTGGCTTTCCTCCCATGTCAGTTAACTTGTAAGCACCATTGCCGAGCACCTCCGAGACGAGGAATGGTCCTTCCCAATTTGCTTCAAGCTTTCCTTCGGTTTGATCTTTCCTGCTTCCCATCAATTTTCTCAACACCCAGTCGCCAGTGCTGAATTCTCTATGTCTGACCCCTTTATTAAATTTCTTCCTTATCTCTTGCTGGTAGTTAGCTAACCTCAGCGCGGCCAGTTCCCTTCTTTCATCAATCAGATCTAGACTCATAGCCATAGCTTTATCATTCTCTCCTTTATCAAAGGCTAGAGTCCTGATACTCGGCATGCCAACCTCCAGCGGAATGACAGCTTCAACTCCGTAAGCCAGAGAGAAGGGAGATTCTCCAGTTGATCTTCTAGGGGTTGTTCGGTATGTCCACAGCACTGATGGCAATTCTTCCACCCATTTCCCCTTTGTCGCTTCCAGTCTTTTCTTGATCCTATTGAGAATGACCTTGTTTGTAGCTTCGGCTTGACCATTGCTCTGGGGGTAAGCTGGTGTAAAGTAAATATTCTTGATTCCATATCTAGAACAATACTCCCTAAATGGGGCACTGTCAAATTGCGTCCCATTGTCGGAAATGAGTGTCCTAGGGATGCCATGCCTGGTAATGATGTTCTTCCAAATAAATCGAATGGTATCAGCATCTCTGATGTGAGCTAAAGGTTCTGTTTCCACCCACTTAGTAAAGTAGTCAGTGCCGACCACTAAAAACTTTTTATTTCTCGAAGCAGTAGGTAGGGGTCCCATAATGTGGAGTCCCCATTGAGCGAACGGCCAAGGACTAGTCAGCGGACTGAGTTCTTGGGCTGGCTGGTAAGGAATGGGAGTGAACTTTTGGCATTTCTTGCATCTCCGAACATAGGCTTGAGCATCATACCCCATCTTCGGCCACCAATACCCTTGTGTGATTGCTCGGTGCGCCAGTGATCTGCCCCCAGTATGTGCCCCACAGACCCCTTCATGAATCTCATAGAGGAAGTCTTGCACTTTGTCAGGATGAACACAAAGAAGATAGGGACCTGTGAAGGATTTCTTGTATAGCTTATGGTCAGGAGAGAGCCAAAACCTGGTGGCCTTTATTCGCAGCTTCCTCGCTTCTGTTTTGTCCTCGGGGAGAGTCCCGTCCTTCAGGCAAACAATGATTGGATCCATCCAAGATGGGGCTAAGTCAGCACACATTACCTCCTCATCTTTCGTTATGCTCGGCCTCTTTAGAACTTCCATGAAAACCTGATCAGTTAGCCTTATTCGAGAAGAGGCAGCCAGCGTTGCAAGTGCGTCAGCGTGAGCATTACGATCTCTCCCAATGAGCTCCACGCTAGCTTTATTAAAGCCTTCAATTTTCTTCTTTGCCACTTGTAAATACTCTGCCATCTTCTCACTTCTAGCCATATACTCACCCTTTAGCTGATTGGCAACCAGCTGAGAGTCAGTCTTTATTACAACATCGTTTGCCATTAATCGGCGAGCAATGTTGAGTCCGGTTAAGAGAGCTTCATACTCTGCTTCATTATTAGTGACCTCGAATTCGAGCTTTATTGCGTATTCTATAGTGACCCCTTCCGGGGTAGTCAGAATAATGCCTACACCGCCGCCTTTCCTAGACGAAGATCCATCAACCTCAATTTGCCAAGGTTGTTCGGCATCAACGTGTTTGGATGGGGCAGACTTTATTTCCACTTGCCATACTTCTTCTGGTGGGCCAGGGGCTGGTGTGGTGAATTTTGCTACAAAATCGGCCAAAACTTGAGCCTTTATTGCAGTTCTTGGAATGAATTTTATGTCAAATACCGCGAGAGAAACTGCCCATTTTGCCACCCGACCAGACACATCAGCCCTCTTTAAAACATGGCCAATTGGCTGATCGGTGACTACTTGAATGGTGTGTGCATGGAAGTAATGGGCTAACTTCCTGGATGTCATTATCAATGCCAAGGTCAGCTTCTCTAGGGGAAGGTATCTGGTCTCCGCCCCTTGCATTGTTTTGCTCACATAGTAGATAGGATGATGCTTCCCCTGTTCCTCTCTCAGCAGGACGGCACTGACTGCATGTTCTGAAACTGCCAGATATAGTTGCAAAATATCCCCCGGCTGCGGTGTTGATAATATCGGGACAGTTGTCAGGTATTTTTTAAGCTTCTCCAGTGCCGCGTCTGCCTCAGCATCCCATTGTATCTTATTGGCTCCTTTGAACAGTCTGAAGAATGGTCGGCACTTGTCAGATGACCTACTGATGAACTGATTGAGGCCGCTACCATCCCTGTGAGCTTCAGGACTTCTTTTTTAGTGCGTGGAGGAGAAACAGACTGGATGGCACGTATTTGATCAGGATCAGCCTCAATTCCCCTTCTGCTCACCAAGTGGCCCAAAAATTTACCCGAGCCAACTCCAAATGCACACTTGGCAGCGTTTAATTTTAACCCATACCGATCAAGGGTAGAAAAAACATGCTGGAGATGTTGGAGATGAGTGTTCGGCTCCTTACTTTTCACCACCATATCATCAATGTAGATCTCCATCGTCTGTCCGAGGTCTTCTTTGAATATTTTCGTAACTAACCGTTGATAGGTGGCTCCAGCGTTTTTCAATCCGAATGGCATAACCCTGTAACAGTATATGCCTCGAGGGGTTATGAAAGAAGTCTTCTCCTCATCAGGGCCGAACATGGGGATCTGGTGATATCCCCTATAAGCGTCCAGGAACGACATCCTGGAACATCCAGCGGTTGAGTCAACGAGTTGGTCGATCTTTGGTAGAGGGAATGGATCCTTCGGGCAGGCCTTATTCAAGTCTGTGTAGTCTACGCAGATTCTCCATTTCCTGTTCTTT
The DNA here is from genome assembly GCA_019916065.1 of Vitellaria paradoxa. Lineage (NCBI taxonomy): Eukaryota > Viridiplantae > Streptophyta > Magnoliopsida > Ericales > Sapotaceae > Vitellaria > Vitellaria paradoxa. The sequence goes on from CM034239.1 coordinate 41,364,041, forward strand.
TTAACCACGACTGTATTGGCCAACCACTCCGGGTATGAGACTTCCCGGATGGCCTCAGCCTCTAACAATTGGCCGACTTCCTCTATGACAGCCTCTGCATGCTGGAGAGCTGACCGCCTTGCCTTTTGTACCACAGGTTTTACCCCCGAATTCACATTCAACTTATGAGTCATAATTTCGGGGGAAATACCTGGCATTTCATGCAGAGTCCAGGCGAATGTTCCAATATTCTTCAAGATCATCTCTGTTAGCTCCAGTTTCTCCTCGGCGTATAGGTTTGTACCGATCAGGAAGAATCTGTCATCCTCAGCGGGGTCAATCTGATATTTCTCCAAGCCTTCTATGGCTTTCTTCTGTGGATCACCGTCGACATCATCGATCTTCGGGGCGTCCTCGGGAAGTTCCGTCAGTTGGACTTGCTCAGGAATGGTTTTGGATTTTAGGGCTGCAGTGAAGCACTTTTGAGAAATATTTTGATCCCCCAAAATAGAGATCACTTCCCCACAATAGGGGAACTTCAGCACCTGGTGGTAGGTTGAGGGGACCGCCTTCAAAGCATGAATCCACGACCTTCCTACTATAGCGTTGTAGGAAGAAGGAGAATCCACAACAGTGAACTCAACATCTTGCTCTACTGGACCCACACGAACAGGAATGACAACTCTGCCCAGAGGCCAAACAGGGGCAAAATTGAATCTTATGAGTGGGCACTCTGCCGGTTCCAGATCCTCTTCAGTTAATCCGAGCTTCTTAAATAAGCTCAGGAACATGACTTCTGTTGAGCTTCCTGCGTCCACCAGAATTCTCCTCACTTCGGAGTCGAACATGCCCAGAGTGATTACCAAGACGTCATTGTGCGGCAGCTGAACACCAGAATACTCATCTTCATGAAAGGTGATTCCCTCCGTGGCGGCTTTCCTCGGACATTTGCTTGGCTGGCCTGCCACGCCCAAGATCTCTTGACTTTGTGGATTAGGGGCATGGTTAATGACACTCTGGGGTCGCTTCTCCATATGGATCACGTGGATGACTGTAGGTCTTGGGACATCTCTACGTGCCCTGGCTCTTGGTGGGGGTTGCACCTCCTCGGCAGCCTCCTCCCCGGCAGTCTCTTCTCGTTGCCTCCTTGGCTCTCTATCCTGTGGGGTTGCTTCTTTAGTTCTGCCCTCATCTATGAACTCTTTAAGGTAGCCCTTGTGCACCAATTCCTCCAGATGATGCCGCAATGATCGGCAGACTCCGGTGCGATGCCCCTTGTCTTGATGATACGCGTAATAATTATTGGAATTCTCCTTTCCAGGGAAGTTCGGCAGCTTTCCGGACCATCTAAAATATGGCTTACTTCTTATTTGAGGGAGGATCTTGAAAATCGGTATCTTGAACACCGTATTGACCGCTTTGAAGCCGGACTTCTCTTCATCTACGAATCGGCGGCCTCCTCCCCGACTTTTATCTCCTCTTTGGCCTTGGGATCTCCTTTCTTTTTGCTCGGTCGGCTGTGTCTCGTCCTCCACCTTGGCGTATTTTTCAATCCGACACATAAGATTTGACATGTTAGCCGCGGGCTTTTTGGTCAAAGAGAGCCACAGCCTATCCTCCTTCCGCAACCCCAGCTTAAATGAAGTTACGGCCAATTGCTCCGAACATTCTCCCACCTCGTTGTAGAGCTCCAGGTAGCGGTGGGAATAATCTCTCAATGATTTCCCGGGTTTTCTTTTCATCGTGAGGAGAACATCAGCGGTTTTGGGCTATTTTGTGTTAGCCAAAAACCGAGTGACGAACTCCTCTGCCAGTTGCTGCCAACTCCGGATACTGCCAGGGGGGTAGTTTATGGAACCACTGAAGTGTTGTATCCCAAACTGGAAGGGAATACTCTGCACATAAGATGGTTGTTGCTGCTCCATAATGTCATGGCCTACATGTAATGGCGGTAATGGGCCAATGGGTCAGTTCTTCCATCATAGAGGTTAAGCCTTGGAGTTTGGAACTTCTCCGGAGGCTCTGCATCAGTTATTTCGTCAATGAATGGAGAGGCAGAGATCCGCCCCAAGGCTTTCCTTGCCATCATACGTGTGCTCTGGCCCTGAGCACCCCATTCCTCTTCTTGCCCCCAATCCTCTACTTTTGCTTTACCCGCCTTCTTTCGTTTCAAAGTTACCTCTTCTTGCTCTGAGCTTTCTGCTTCTTCTGAGTGTGCCTCCGGGGCCCTTTTGGAGTAACTCTTTTTATGGTGCACTTTGGCGAGTAGGTCAGCATCGGATCTCGCGCCACGTTTCGTTATCATTTTAACGTGACGCGAGCCCTTTTTGGAAGGAGTGACATCACGTCGTGAGCGGGAACGTACCTCCTCTTGTTCATGAGCGTCCCCGTCATCTTCTTCAGTGGGGTCCTCGTAAAGAGCATCGTAACTTTCGTCAGATTCTTAGTCAGATCGATCAGAATCGGCTGCATGGCTAGCTGCTTAATTCCAGAAGAATCTCCTCCAATTCTGCTTGCTTCTCACTGGCCTTAGCCATCAACTCCTCTCTCCGTTTCAGTGCCTCAGGGTCCTCCATTTTCCTTCTCCTGGCATGCTTCAGACCTGGAGTCCGGATAACCAGCGCACTCCCTTTAGTTTTGGCAGGAGTGGAACCGTCCCCTACCCGTGGAGATGATGGTGGAGTAGTGTTTCCTCCTGAAGTCATTACGTGGACAAATACTAGAGACTTGACAAAGAAACAAGAAAAAAGCTGGTAAACAACAATATTGGGCTAAACAACGGGCCCCACGGTGGGCGCCAAATGTTCGGCAGTAAAAAATACCACCGGAACTGCTGACCACGCCAACCGGAAATGCAATCGCCGACCTGCCGAATAAAGACAGAAAGAAAGGTTACGGCCGGAGTGGGGGTCTCTGGCTGGAAAACCCTCCGATGCTTAAGTCAGCAAGTCACTCAAAGAAGGAAACTTTCAGAAAAGAAATGAGTAAAAACTTAAGTTGGCAATAGCCAGCTTACCTTTGTTGTTCAGTGGAATATTCTATTTATAGTAACTTGAATAATAATTAAAGCATACCTGTGATTTGACATTACGCACACTTCCGTGTTCCTTTTTTCCATCCTTACTTTAAATGCCCTTCCCGTTCATTTAATGCCTCAAACCTCTCATTTAATACACCATGCCTTTCATTTAATGCTTCTGGTGGCTTAACACGGCATTACAACCAGAATTTCAGGGTCAGACTGTCTTCCTGTCACATCCACCAACTACTCGTGACGAGATGAACTGACTTAGTTACTTTCTCAGAGATAAATACCCAGTTCAGTCTTAACTACGGTGCATTTATGGTCATGAGCCCTCTTTAAAGGCTGTGGGTCCCAAGTTCAACATTTACTAGCCGCCAATGGATGGGCCGAACAAACAAGCTATTGAGGTCCTCGGCTATAGCCACGTAGCAACATACTATTCATTGGTGCTGAGGTTCGGGGTATCCTTTGGAATATTAACCCTAAGACATGTGTTCGTGTATAACACTCACGTGGAACTCTCGTGCCATTAATCATCTATTCGGCAGGACGCCACGTGTCACGATGCAACGTGCTCGGTGAATGACTACGTGGCTCAGACAAATATGCTCGGCACCGGGCCAAGTGGCGCCTTGACTACACTTGTTCGACACCCCGTACATCTAAGTATTATTTTGCCCAACAATTATAAACATATTTAAATAATTAAAAAAACTTATTAATAAGTTATTATTTAAAAAAAACAAATTTATAAATAATCATATTATTATGATAATAAATTCTAAACAACAGCATTACTCAAACATTTCGTCCCAGGAGAAGATATAGTAGAAACCAAAGATATAGACGCGGTCGGTATAGTTAGAACCTCTGTTAGTGTATGTTCGCATATTCCATTTGACGTCTTACTTCCGTTTGCACAAAAAAATACCCAACTTTTTCAGTGGAATAGGTAGTTCAATACCTATTCATACAATATTTAAGATGCCGCGACTCGTTATCCTCACTAGTCGTACAAATACGATACATTTGATGCATCAGAGGTATGAGATTCGGGGATGAGAGTATCTTAAAATTAAAATACAATTTTAAGGTTTAAAGTTGCATGTTTAATTTTTCAATTCTTATAAAAGTTAATCCCAAAGATGAAAATATTTTAAATTTTATCATGGGATGAACTTTTATAAGAATTCAATTTTAAAAAATACAAATTCAACTCTTAAAATTATATTTCAAGTTCAGAAATCACCATTCCAAGATTAGGAGCCAATTAATCTTGGAAAATTTTGCTTAATTTCTTGAAGTGGGCATCTGAAAACATTAGTTTTCTTTTATAAAAATTTATTATATATTCAATTAATGTTATGCATTTTTTTTTTATTTGAATGGATATGTATCTTATATCTATTCATCAAAATATTTTTTATGTGCCTTCATTTAGATTAGTTATCTCAATAATTCTTTTTTTATAATTTTATATAATTAATTTATTTACGATAGGTTAATTTGAAATTTGGAATAGTTTGATGTTTGTATTTAAATATTTTATATAATGAGATTCAGGAGTATGTGTTCGGCTGAATTTTTGTTTCAAACACTTATTATACATATATGTATACATTATTAAAAACAAATTTTCTTGTTTATGATATTTTATGTTGATTATATCTTATGTTTTATTTAAAAGCTCAAATTATAGTTACATTTATATCGATCTGTTTATATTTTATACCTTATTTTATCCACTAAATTAGAATTAATTGAATCTTGAAATCAGCCTTTTATTCGCAAAAAGAAGAAAAAAAATTGTCCAAGTTTAATTTTTCCTAAGCTCGGATCTTGTGCACTGAGTTATTATTTATTTTTTTTCTTTTTTTATTTATTTTTCTTGGTTAGAACCACTTTTAGCGTAAAATTACATTTCACATGCCTGAATTTTATTCTAAATATCAGAGGCCTAGTTTTTTTTTTTTTAATAATTAAGGGTCTGAAATTTTTTTTTAATATATAAATGAAGGCCTCAGTTATTATTTTGGTCGGGAAGCCTTTTATCCTTGAAAGTATGTGAGAGTACAGGAGTTCAAAGGACAAAATGGTAGTTGAGGCTCTTAATTATTACCCAAAAAATAAACTTAAGTCCTTAATTGTTATCTTAAAAAAAAAAAAAAAAGAAAGAAAGAAAAAAGAGCCTTAAAGTAAGATTATTGATAAAGTTCAGGATTACATTTGGCTCCACAGCTCTATCCAATCAATTTGTGAACTAATTTTACAAAGTAACCAATATTAGTAGATAACAAGTAGTTGAGCTCTTTTAACTTCCACTCTTGTATATATTTTCCTCGCGAAAGAAGTAATGTAAAGGTGCGATCATGCATAAAGGGCAGCCTGATCTTCATATTACATAGAAGATGACAATTGGCAAGTTTTTTAAAACCAAACCCCTCTTTTTTTTTTTTTTTTTTTTCTTTTTGCACTTTTGCGATACAGGACAACACTTGGCCGCTTTTTCTACTATCTATATCATTTTACAGCGAAGTATAACTAGCCATCTGTTTCAATTTAGACCTTTTTCATTTCTAGAAGATTAAAAAAACCGCACCAACTAGCAATCCATGTGGCATTTCCTCTATTCACTCGATCAGTACGTACTCTTATCTTAGGCCCTTTGTTCATAATTTGGCGGGATGTTTAACGCTAACACCTAGTAATAATGTGTCATTTATATTAAGAATTAATAGATTTATTTGCTTCTAAATTAAAAAAAATGTATTTCAAAATTTAAATTTTCAATAAACACGCAAACTAGATCAGATAGGGATCCATTAAAAATTAACCACTAACCACTTGTTTTTCTGTCCTAATTATAATTGATTTCTTAGTTCAAATACAAAAAGTTTATCCTAATTAAAACGCCATTAAGTTAATACTTCCTATAAATGGATTAAAAGGTTTTCTTTCTTCTTTTGGGGGGTTTATAATACACAGTAAATGTAAGAGTAAATTTCACTTTCTCCCTGAGTTTTACCAGAAATTACATTTTAGGATCTTAATTTTATTTTATTTTTTTTTTAGGTCTTAGTTTTTTATTAAATGTAATGTTTCCTAAGTGATCATTTGGCTTCTAAAATTTAGACAATAATGGTGGAAGTGCAGGTCATTAAATGGAGAGATAGTAAATAATCAAGGATCTAGGTCTTTAGTTGCAAATCGATAGGCAACAGTGAAATGATTAGAACTCTCATAACACATGTACAGTTGAAACGATAGCACGTATATGCACGTCAACTCCGGATGACATGTAAGAAAGTGCCATTGTCTTTATCCACATTGAACCCATGGCGGTTAAGAAAACACGATTCCGGTAGCAACTACCATGAACACATGATCATAGAAGAAAATTTTTTATTATTTCTCCCATTCAATTTTAGTTTTTAACTTGACTGTTGAATGAGTTAGTTTATTTAATTTCTTTGGAATAAGATTTCATGTAATTAAAATTTAGTTGGTAAAGTGAAATTTATGGTAATTAACACTCCATTTAGAATAATGGATTTGATAGAACTTAATTTTATTTAATGAGAATTCTCATCAATTCTTATATTTAAAATTAAAATTAAAATTTTTGAGTTAGATTTAATTTCGTTTCATAATTTATATTTTAAGATTTTTTTATCATTTGAAATTCAATCCAAAATAATAGAATTTGATGAGAATTTATTTTTTTTCTTAAGTTACCTAAATAAGTGAATAAATTTAATCTCATATATCATATTTACCTTATTTTCTATTTCATATATATTAACATAGTCAAATTTGATATTTCTTTTAAATTAAATTAAATTAAATCAATTCTTAAATTCAAAAAGTATTCCAAACACAAATTTTTATTTATCGAATCAAATTAATTCTTTATTTTAAAATTAAATCAATTCTAAGAAATGAATGTTTTCAAACAGAGTGTAAATATAATTTAAAAGATTAAATAAAAAAATTGGTACGAATTTAGAGTGTAAAAATACAATTTTCTCGAGTAAAAATAACTAAAATTATAATTAATTCAAAATTTTGATGGCGTAATCAAGGTAAAAATAAAATTGTGAGATTTTTCTTATATCAAATAATAGTGATATACTATAGTAATTATTTTTGTAAAAAAAATCATAATAATTCTATAATGAGAATTTTGTCCTCCAACCTCATCGTAACCCTAATTTGCTAACTTAAAAAACAAAAAAAAATGACCCCCAGTCCAGCTGTTGTAACGCCACCAGTTCCTCTATCTCTCTCTCTCATCCTTTGTCTTTTATCTCACTATTAATTGAAATTTTCACTTAATCTCATTCTCTCTCTTCTTTGTCCAATCACATCTTACTTATCTATCTTCCGTTGTCATACATACCATCAATTTTTTCATAGCCATACTCGACTGATCCTTACTTTTTGAAATGAATCTTATAATTAATCAGATTATTTAATTGTTGTACCCAGTGTGTTTTTTAATTGTTACAATTCCTTAACTTTTAATTGTTAATATATGTCAATAAACCTCAAATTGTGTGTTAAATGGGTTTCAATTTTCCAAGCTAGTCTAAGATACAATCAAACTATTTAAACTTAGCCTGATTTGAGATCATGTGTAATAACATTTTTTGTTATTTTTGCTATTTAATTAGTTTATGTTTTTTATGTAGTTTTGATTTGGTCAAGATATGCTTAAGTCATAGCGATATGCATTACTCATTATTTTTTTTTTATAAGTTTACACTTTGATTATTTAATTGATTAATACCTATTTCTTTCTTTTTTTTTTTTATAAAGTTGGGTCAAAGTGTGTTTAAGTTATAATAATATGTATAATCTGTAATATCTTTTGATTAATAGTTTTTATTTTTGCATGTTATTTTTACATTTTTCAAGTGAATTTGATCTTTTTTTTTTTTCTTTTGAAAGGCATGTGAATTTGATCTTAGTGAAAATGTGTTTGAGTTATAGTTATATTATCATTAATTTTTTTAATTAGTAATTTTTATTTTTGTAAGTTATTTTTATAACTTTTTATGTAAATTTATTTTATAAATTTATACTTAAAACTATCTGTAGACAAAATTATACTGATGTGCCTTTAAAAAGCACAATTGCTAGTAATACAAAACAGAAGACCATCATTAGTTGTAAGAACAATATCCAAATTAAGATCTTGAACCTCCCAATCATTTTTTTTTTTTAAAGAGGTATTGGTTATTCAAAATTAATTAATATTTATTAATTTTTAATAATTTTTTATTTTTTTTCAATTAAATTTCATTACATATCACTTTTATATCAAATTTTTATATTTTTACTATATTTTTTGAGGAATTAAATATTATACTTTTGAGGAATTAAACATTGTACTTTTTTGATCAATCTAACGCCCAGTAGCACGGAAAAAAGCTTCGCAGTCGACATTTCTTAGTTACAATCAAAGAAAAAGAAATAACTAATAAAAAAATCCATTATCGGATAAAGCTCCATGACTAGGACAGCCAAATGGTTAAAACCCTTGGTTTTTATGATGGGGACTGCGAGAGCTACTCACTCACAAAAGGCCCATCAGCTCATTTGGTTAACCAAATCCGTATCTTTAACAACATCGACTCTTTTCCACCTAGATACACCTTTTCCGACAAAAGATTTCTAGAGGCAATCAAAGAGCTTCACGGGGAAAGCTACTCATATTAACTACCCCACGGGGCTTTCCACGCACAAAGCAGAAAAACCATTTTTAATCCATTTCTAAAGGTTCCTTGTATTTTGATCTGCAATCATACCGATATTGTCATCTCCGAATCCATCTCTCTAATTACTGGGATTTTAGTTGTAGACCTTCTCATTAATTCAGTTTGAGGGTGTTATTATTATTATTTTTTTTAAGAGACCTTTCATATTTGGTATTGGTTTCATGAAATTGGTTCGCAAACATATTTTAAGTATCGTCATATATTTATTAGGTAGTATTTGGGAAAAGTAGCTAATTACTCAACTTCTAATTATTCAATTTTTTTATTTTTTTAAATAATAGAGTTTATCATCTTATATTTTAAACTTCTTTTAATCATAAACTACAAAAAAATATCAAATTAACAAAAAAATAAAAAAAATTTATTACTAAAAAAGTTGACATTTTTTACCCTTCCTAAACACACACACACACACACAAACAAACAAAAAAGTTAACATTTTGCTTCCCAAACTCTATCTTAGTATTGGTTCCAATAGATATATTATATCAAAATTATAAATATACCCTTATAAGTATCCTTGATTTTTGTACATGATAGTGGTAAAATTGAACTTTCAATACAAACAAGTTGCTTTTTTAAGCTAGTTTCTTTGTTGCCAAACAAATCCTTAGTATTTTGAAAATCTATATAATAAAGAAGTTCAAGATAATATTTTTAACTTTTAGACTTATTTAATGGTTCAAATTATTTTTTCTTCATTTTGGTTCTTTTTGTCACACCATATGAATATACTGTCACTTCATATGGAAATACACTCTTATTATGCCAATATATTTTGAATACTTTTTAATAAAAATTTTTTAAAATGTAATAATATTTGTAGTGAATAAATTAATATTTTTAAATATTGTATGAATACTTATAAGATAAAGTCAATTAAGATTTTTTATTACAAAAAATAATATTTATGTTTTAATTTTCTTTAAAATTTTCTTAAAAATGAACATTTAAATTGAAACTTCAATTTTAATATACATAAAACTTCAATTTTTAAATACATATATTTTTACACTCTTTGGTTACACTGTTACAATGCCACTAGGCCTGTCTCCCTCCCTTCCCCTCACTCTCTCTGTAATTTCAACTATTAAAACCTTTACCATTAAATCTCATTCTCAATCTCTTATCTCATTACTAATTGAAACTCCAATTGAATCTTATTTTTTGTCTCTCTTTTCTTTAATAACATCTCACTCATCTCTCTCCATTTGCCATACCCACTCATTACTTTCTCCACAGGCGGACTTGACTAATCTATTCCCTCTCAAATGTAGCTTAGAATATAACAAATTATTTAATTATGTTACAAATTTATATTTGAGTTATTTTTCGATCAAATTATCTTTTGTTGTTTTTAGGCACTGGTAATTCTTTATTAAATTATAAGTCAAGAGTCATGTTAATAGATACCCAATGGTACTTATTAAATGCCAATATATAGACACATGTCACGTAAAATAAAAATAATAGTTTTTCATTTTTTACCCAAATAGATAGCTTTTACCTAAATGGATATGAATTTTTTATTATTATTATTATTTTTTTACGAATACGATTAACACGCGTAAAAACTATCATTCCTTTAAAAAAATTAAATTTTAGTGGAAAAAAGTCATATAAGAGCATGTGCAGCAAAAGAGGTAAAAGAACCATTTTATGTATTTTTGCTAGCAAATATGAAAAAACCCCTCTGCACCAAACTCTCCAAACATGCAGCTATTCTTCCTCCTGCTACAATAACTCTTTTTTTTCCGCCAAGTTACTGTTCACAAGTAAAATAATTGTTTATTATTTGTTGAATAAGACGATGGCCTTTATATTGATTGGTTGCCAATGCCGTTGGGCTCCAATTTTGAAAAATTAATTTTTTAATAGATAATTGGTAAAATGCCTACCATTAGTGTGGCTTGAAAAAAAAAAAACTATTAGCTAAACCCAAAATATGTACTATTTACTAGATAATTTAGCTATCTATTGGTGCACTTGCTCTAAGACCAAAAAAAGTTACCAAAAAAAAAGTTAAAACCAAAATTTGTAACCAAACTCAACCTCAAACTAATATTTTTGTTATTTAGTAAAATTTTTTCTTAAATTAATTTTCATCAGTAAAAGATAAATATATAAAATTTAATTTTAGAACTAATTATTCAAAATATTCATGTTTCATTAATTAATAAATTAATTACTAAATTTTGTTGTATGCAAACTTGAGATAAAACGCACTCATACCTTCGAAAATTCATTCGAAGAACTTATACACAAGAAGTTTTACAGTAAAATTATCTTAGCTAAGTTTAGAGGAGTTAATTATAAATTCACAAATGATATGTTCAGTTTATTTAGAAGTTTTTCAAAACACTCGGATAAAATCTCTATTTTTAGAGTATTCAATCAATTCAATCTTCATATGAAGTGTTTAGTTAGTCAAAATTTACAGTAAAAGTATAAAATTTAATATAAAAGTGATATGTGATGAAATTTGATTGGAATAAAGTAAAAAAAAATAGTGAAAGTTGGTAGGTTTAGTTGATTTTGACAAACCTAACACCTCCAGTTTTCTATTTTCAAAATCTTTTAGAAAATTTTTCTATAAATGATTCCAAATTCCTAAAACATTAGGAAACTTTTCTCAAAGTATTTCCAACCTCTTAAGCATTGGGAAGTCTTTCCATTCATTAAGCACCAGAAAATATTTTCAGCCTCATTAAGTATCAAGAAACCTTTTTCAAAGTATCTCCAACCTCCTAAAGTATCTCCAACCTCCTTAAGCATTAGCAAAACTTTTTAACCTATACCTTCGACATCTTACCAAAATTATTTAAAAATATAAGTTTAAAACTAATATTTTTTTCATTAATTTATCAATTACAAATATAAACCTACCAATCATCATAAATACCACAAAATAATAATAGAATAAAAGAATATTTAAAATGCATACTAAAAATAATGTGATGTATAAATATGAATCTATAACTCCATTTGAAGCACCTTCTTTTTTTTTTTTTTGTCAAATTGCTTTTAAATTAAAATTTTTTACTTACTGTAAATTACTAAACTGCAACTTTTACAAATTTGAACGAATTTTAATAAAATTTTCAAAACTCCAAACACCTTCAATATTAAAAGCACAGATCCACTCGCATAAATACAAAGTTTTTCTCATTGTTTTAAAAATCGGACCGAACCGGCCGGTTCAACCGGGAACCAGTCCAAGAAACAGTCCGGTTGAACCGAACTGTTTTTTTAATTTTTTTAAATGGTAAAACTATATTAAAAGCACAGACCCACTCGCATAAATGCAAAGTTTTTCTCATTGTTTTAAAAACCGGACCAAACCGGCCAGTTCAACCGAAAACCGGTTGAAGAAACAGTCCGGTTGAACCGGATTTTTTTTTAATTTTTTTAGATGGTAAAACTAATACGCACCAGTCTAGAATCGAATCTGGGTCTATTTTGTGATAAAGTACTTTATTCCACTGAACCACCAACGCTTGTTGTTTCTTATTTTTACTTGTTTTTACTTATATAATATATTAGTTTTAAGTGATTTTATTTTACAACACATTTTGTTGACATTTTTTATCAGTAAAACGAAACAAAGTAGAAGAATATGTGAAAAATATAAGTTTTTAAAATTATTATATTATTTTATCATATTTTTATATTTTATTTATATATTTAAATATATTTATGACGTCACAGTTCAACTCTGGTTCAATTTCAGTTGAACCGACGATTGAACAACTAACCGGTGACCCGGTCGCTTTTCCGGTTCGATGACCGGTCCGATTTTTAAAACATTAGTTTTTCTATTACATTATTCTAGTTATATGTAAGGGTAAAAAAAAACATTTTTTTCATCACTACAAAACATCGTCAAAAAATTGTTCAGAAACAAACAAATTATGATTTGTATTGACTTTCATTTTCAGATAGTACGTAAACATGTAAACTCAAAAAGAAAAGAAAAGAAAAGAAAAAAAAATAATAAATGAGAGGAGAGAATATCTTGGACAATCTCCTCCCAAAAATATGAAAAGAAAAGATCGTCTGAGCCTGCAGCAATTTAAACCCGCCAGAAAATTGTTTCACGTTAGCATGAAAAAATAAATAATAATAATAATAATTAACGCCCTGTACGTTGGTGGTTCCTCCCTAGCAATCCTTCCATTATGACTCTCTTCCTGTAATCTCCGGCAGATGACTCCCTCTCCGGCGACGAGCCCACCATTTTTTCCGGCGATTGTTGCTGGCAAATACTCTGGCATCGCAGCAAGTAAAGACACAGTGATGTAAACAGAATCGCACAGAGTCGGCCATAAAACACGGTGATGAAAAGACCGATCAGAATCAAGAACCCTGCGTTCGAACTCAAACAACCATTTACTCTGTTTTCTGTTAGCGCTTGAGTAGTCTGTTGAGGATTCTTGATGCTCTGTTTTTTCCGAGTCGGCGAACCAGATTCCAGGTAAGAACGCCTGATAGATGCGATCTTTTGCGACGGTGATGAATTCGAAGAAGAGCTTGAAGTTGATGATGATGTTGATGAATCACTCTGCAAATTCGTGTCTGAGAACACATCGCTTCTGCTTCGATCACTGCTTTCTGAACCCAGAATGAGTTGAGGAGGAATTTTTCTTTTCCGAGCTTTCTCTCTCTGTGAACAGTTAGAAATACGATGGGTTATCAAGAACGTGTTGAAATATTGAAAATCGAACTCAAAAAGTTTTGATTTCTTGAGAAAACTAACCAAAGAAATTCCGAACAGAACAGCTTTGACAACCCCAGAAAAGGAGTTGACCGCGACCCGCTTTCGAGTTCGAATTTCATTCTGCGAGGATTTCGACCTTTCTCTTGTGGAAATTCGCGATTTAGCCACTGAAAGCTTTGAATCTCTCTGATTAGAGACTCTCATACAAGTGAAAACCCGGTCATCGAAAGATCCACCGCCATGGGATTTTGTCGCCGTTTCGACGACGAACGGTCGGAAACAGACGAATAACTTGTTCTTCATCGCCGCTAGTATCACTCTTTAGGCTTCAAAGGGACTGAACTTCAAAGTTACAGAATTTTAGACAGAGAAAGTTTCCGATAAACCCAATATACGGGAGAGAAACGAGGAGGCACAGCAACAACTAGGAGCAAGAGATGCTCTGTTTTATGTAAATTAGTTGGGCCGGCAATGCCGGTTTTTCGTCTGTTTCCTAATCCTAGGATATATATCAGAAGAAAATCCACGATCCGCTGACAAACACGTGGGATATAGTTTCCTAATCCAATTTTCACTTTGGGCATTACTTTTTTTTTTTTTTTGATAAAATAAGTAACAATTTTTAGTACATTTTAACAATTTATGTGTCTTTGATAAAATTTTTAACAACTTTTAATAATTTATGAGAACTTTTTGTGTATTTGTTAAAAATTTTAATAACTTTAAGTTAAGTAATTTACTATTTCTGAGTACAACAGTGACAAAATTTAATGTTTTGTCAAACACCCAGTGTCAAAAATTGATCCATTTATACTCATTTTTAATCCACCAAACAATACTTAAAATAGGAGAATTTGAAAGGGGATGCTGTTAGCCCCATGACATTAAGTGTATGAATCGTTAGATTGAAATTTAACGGTTTAAATTTATTTAAGTATTTTTTAATTAAAAAATATATAAAAATACTTGAATGTGTTTGAACGGTTGAATTTTAATTTAACGATTGATAAATTTGATATCATGAGCCTACCATCAAAATCAATGCCAGCCCCCAAAATCTAGAGAATTTAGGCTTAACTCTGAATAAAATAAAAGTTAGATTCTTTTATTTTATAATTGGTAACTGGTTAGCAATTAAAGAACTAGGTTTTCCCCTTACAAAATTAGTTCTTTAGTGGGTTATTTTTTAATTTTTAGTTAATTTGATATTTTATCCTTTATAACTTAAAAAAATTTAAAATTTAATTAGATAAATTTGATGAAGAAGTTAAAAAGTTGAGTAATCAAAAACTAACTTTCTAAGCAGAGCCTTATTCTATGTTGAATCCTCATAATTTTTCATGCATATATAGGTTTAAATATGGGTACACCATATGAACTTCCCTTGTGCTAAACAATATTTTTATATTTAAAAATTTACTCTAACATTTATTATTTTAAATTTTATTGAAAAATAAATGCCCAAAAATGTACAATCTATTTAATGTTAAATGATACCTCTAAAAATTAACTAAAATATTTTCATATAAAATACTGTAATACAATTTGATTTTTTACATTACAAGTAAAATTTTTTTATTAATTTATATAAAATATTTGATGTCAATAACATTTTGTGCATTTATAGCTATTTAAATGGCATCAGGGAACTTTTTATAAAGAAACTTAAAAATAAAAAAAAAAGTAATTAATTTTTCAAAAATAAGGATAATATTCAACTTTTAAAAAATGGTGATTCTATTTGCACTTCACTTATTCCCTCTTGCACTCTCCACTTACTCTCTCTTGCACTTCACTTTTTTTTTATTAATTAAAATTACAAAATTAACTCTTTTAGTTAGCTATTTTATGTATAATTTGAAATGCCTTATTCAACATCATAAATAGATCTTTAGAAATTTGGATAGTTTGGTACAAGAGAACTAAAAAAAAATGTTTAAAAGATTAAAATAAATTTTATTTATATTTAAATTTTTAACAAGCATATTAAAATAATTTTTATTTTATTTTCTAACTTAATAATCAATCAACAAAATTAATTTCTTTCATTTATTTTTTTTTTACAAACTTTTGTCATCACTTCCAAATTATTTGATCAGCGTAGATATAAATTTAAAAAAAATATCAAAATAAGTAAATTAGTATATTAAAAAATTAAACTTTAAGCCAACAAAATTTATCAAACAAACTATAAGTATCATTATTCCAAAAATTTAATTTTTTAGTAATAGAAATTATTTCTTAAAAAAATCTAAAATTAAAAATGTTTCATTTAGTCAGAGTTTATATAAACTTTTCAAAAAAAAATCAAAATAAGTAAATTAATATATCAAAAAATTAAACTTTAAGCAAAAAAAAAATTTATCAAGTAAACTGTAAGTACCATTATTCTGAAAATTTAATTTTTTATAATGGAAAATATTTTTTAAAAAAATATAGAATTAGAAATGTTTATCACAGTAAGATTACTTACATGTCATAAATGAATTTTTTCCAAAAATTAAGGTACAATTACTCGCTTGTCAAAAAATGTAAAGAGGGAAAATTATTTTTGGGAAGTTGCTTTTCAATATTTTGTACTAAATGATATATATTTTCTATTATAAAATAAGGATACTTATGATATTATAATTATACTTTACTTTGAAATTTTGTATAAGGATATGTGTGGTATTATAATTATGTATAATATATGATGAAAAAGAAGATAGGTGATTATATAATTTCAATTAATAAAAAAAAAAAAATAGAATGCAAGAGAGAATAAACATAGTGCAAGTAGGCTCACTTTTTCGAGAAGCCTCAATGCAATTTGCCGTTTAAATATTCGTAAATTTATTGGGACTTGCATTAAAAAGGTTGAAATTTTAAAACTTCTTTTTGGTTTTCTCGCAAACAAGTGGAGCCCAAATTCTCATGAATTTTTAAATAAATTTTACGATATAGATAAATTTTATTTTTTTATAATTGAGAGTGTTTAAGTCAATTTACACACATTTTAACTAATCTCCAAGAATTTTAAATTTAACAGTTGACTGAACCTTCAGTACTTCAAAAATAACTTAAAAGTAATACTTTTCTTAGTAATTTTTATTATTTTTTATGCCCATAATTTTTCCAATAATTTTTTTCTATAACTACAATATCTCATGATTATTAAATTAATTTTAATCAAATTTTCTATTATATATTTCTTCGGAGTGGTCGCTAGTCCTCTGATTGCAGTAGGGATAATGGTGGAATCGCTAGAAAGAATTAGCAATTAACATGTGGCAGTCTATAAATTTTAGATTTTTTTATTTCATTTAAATGATTGCTAGCTACCGTTACTATTACCTTTTGAAAATGTTTCAAGATGCTAATTAATTTCTTTTAATAAAAATTAAAATAATAATTGTTTAATACTATACATGTATGTATGTATACATGTCTCAACAAAAATATATATCTGTATTTCAGATATCAAATCATTCAATAGAAAATAAGAAAAAAAGATCTTTATTATTAAAATTTTACAAATTTATTAATAAATATTACAAATTCTATTTCACATTAATAAAATTAATCCTCCAAAATAAAATAAAATTCTTAAAAACAAGAAACAAAAATCTCAATCATCCGGAATTCAAGATCGCCCGAAATCAAACGTGACTACATAAAGAATAAAAAATTTGAAATTCAAAATTTCAAACTTAAACTAGGAACAATGTTTATCAACTATAGGCACTCAAGGATATAGAATAATTACTTGTGCCTAGATAACACTACATTTCAACTCTCGTTACCATTTAAGATTGTTCGGTTGATTTCAGTGAATGACTTAAAATTTAAATATTCTAAGTTCTTTTTTAAGAAGAAATTATATTTATTGACAGTAGACAAGCAACTTGAAACTTAAAATAATGTGTTATTCGTCCTTGTTTGATTAGGTCTATATCTTTTTTTTTTCTTTTTTTAATATATATGCTCATATAACGAATGATGAAGACATATAGAACATAAGATAGTCTGAAGAAGAGAGTTTTTATTGCGTGAATTTTTTTTTTTCATTTCTTTACGTTTTATATGTTTGTAAATCTTGAAAAATTTCTAGACAATATTTCTTAAGAGTTAATAAGCTCTTCTTCACTTGGTCATGGTGCATCTAAGAGTCGAGTAAAATAATTGAGTGAATATGGGTGAATAGTTATAAATTACTTAACAGTTTTTTGTAACCAATTTTATAGTTTGGTAATGGTGCATTTAGGGGTCGAGCAAAATAATTGAGTCAATATGTGTGAGTAATTGTAAAATATTTATGATCAATTTTTTTGTAACCAATTTTTATAGTGAATGTATTTAGGTGATCTTCAAAATCAGACTTGAGATTTTATCTTATTGTTTTGATAAGGGTTCTTCCATTATCAGCCGTGTGCTTTTTCAATGATTATGCTTCTTTGATTCATTATTGTTGAACATTCTTAGATTTGAGAAATTTTCATTTTCTAACATATTTTCATATTAGATTTTTGTTTCTGCCGGCTTTTTTTGGTTGCCGTTAGCGACTATTCTAATATCTCATGAAAGAGCAGAATTTCTGCAAACAATTAAGTGTTGCCAGATGCCAATCTGTAGGTCTTCTCACCAAATCTCATTTTAATTGAGCTGCCGATATCAACTAATGGCTCAAGTGGTTAGAATTTATTCCTTCATAAAATTCATTGTGGGTTCGAGTCTTATCGGTACGACTGAAATTTGGGTGAAATGCAATGTAATGTTTGATATTAATTGAAAAAAAAAAATCAAAACAAAACAAAACAAAACTATGAGCTGTCCGAAATAAGGTAAAAAGATATAATATTGTGCTGCTTGCACGTCATTATCCTGGCAAAGAAAATGCCTTATTAATTAATTGGGCTAGAGGAGAAAGCGTTGATATTTAATTTGCACATGAATTTATTAGAATTTTTTTTATTAAAGTGATGTGATATATTTATGAATTTGTTATTTAAATTTTTTTTAATCCCCTAATACTCTGTTATTATATTAATACTGTTGCTAAATCATTTTAATAATTTTTTAATATAATAACACTCTGTCTAGCCATTGTTGGAATTTTTCATAATTCAAAGTTTTTTTTTCCAAGAAAGTACAGCTATCAACTCCAAAAATTAAGAAGTTTTGCTACCAAAAAGATTTTGGCTGCAGAATATCGAACCGAATTAAACGACCGGTGAGTACATAAGACTTTCACTTACTTTATATTTGAAAATAAATAATTTATGCAATTTTACTTGTGATAACTCAAAAGACGTTGCCGAATGCCTTATTTTATTTTATTATTGTTCTCGTATTTTGCTTTTTATTTTAAGTAGATCTGTTTATTTTGTAAATTATTTTATAATAAAATAAATAAACATATTTGTTAAAAATATTTTGAGTAGGTATGTTTCTCATATAATATATTAGAGTGAGTTTATTTACATTTTACATATAAATTCTTATAATTCATTTTACTTTTTTGTTAAATAAAATTACACAGTTACTCTAATTCTTGCAAAATAATATTTATGACATTAAAATTATACAATATATCTTATTAGAAAAATAAAAGTAATTGTGTAAATTTATTTAATGAAAAAGTAAAGTGAAATGTAAGAATTTATTTATGGAGTGTTAATAAACTCACCTAATAGATTATTTTAGTATTTTATTTTAAATAAACATTCTTAATTATTAGAGTAGTTAAGAGTTTGAAATTATTAGATTCTGTCCACTCTTCTTTTATATTATTGGATTAATTGAAATTCAGCTACTGGCTAATATCTGATGAGTTATGGCAATTCAGGACTTTGAATAAATAAATAAATAAGTTTTAAAGAGTAAATTATACTTTTTTTTTTTTTTAAGTTTTACTCAAATTTTAGTTGAAGTCTTGAATTTATTTACTTTTATAATTAAAGATATGACATTTCAAGTAGTTATAGTCTTAATTCCCTTTTTAGTGACTATTATGCCCTGCACTCATATCTTAGCGTAAAATAGTCACAAATATTATAATTATTTAAAAATTCACACACTTAATTAGTAAAAAGAAACTTAGGTCTCAAAATAAGATTTCGGGTAAAAGTTAAGAAATAAAGTAAAATTTATCCAATTTTTAATTATCCCTCTATGACATTTAAAAGCAAATGCTCAGTACTGGAAAATCATTTGTTATTGTCTTTCATAGTAGTTTCTACACTAATATTGTATTTAAATTAAACATTTGTTAGAAGAAAAAAAATTAAAGGACTTACATTACTTAAGTATACTCATTTCTAGTCATTAATGAAAAAAGTTTTTATTTTAACAAATTTACATAGCTCAATTTTTTGACTCGTCTAAAAAAGAAACATAAACTTAATATTTTTATTTCTCTTTTTATATTTTACCTTCACTTTTCTTTTCTATCCACATGTCTAAGCTCCAAGTACACTTCAAGTGATATTTATAACACTTTGGAAAAGAATATTAGGAATAATTTTTTTTTTTTTACTCTTTATATTTAAGGTGAAAATTACTTATATCATTAAACTTTAGAAACTAACATTTGCATCTCTTATACTTTAAATTAAAGTGAAAATTAAAGTGAAATTGTGAATAACATTAAATTTTTAAATAAAAATAAAACATACACATTAAAAATCAAGTAGAATTGGGGGTATAAGTATAGATTATAGCTCCATTTGAAACTCTACTGTAATACCTTGTATTTATTTTTGACTATTTATGTGTTGTTTTAGGCTAATAAATATTTATTTCAAGATTTAGTTGATTTATTTTTCCTGGGCCAGTTGTGGTCTAAATTGGTAATTGATTAGACAATTGGGCCAAGAACTTAG
This sequence comes from Vitellaria paradoxa, assembly GCA_019916065.1. Taxonomy (NCBI): domain Eukaryota; kingdom Viridiplantae; phylum Streptophyta; class Magnoliopsida; order Ericales; family Sapotaceae; genus Vitellaria; species Vitellaria paradoxa. The sequence continues at coordinate 41,384,405 of CM034239.1, forward strand.
CTTCATTTTCTTTCCTTTTTCTTTTCTTTTTCCTTTGGTTTTGGCTTGGCTGCCCAGAGAGACTAGAGGGAAAAAAGAGAAGAGAAAGAGAGAAAAGAGAGAGAGTAGAGAGAGAAAATGAGTTCCAGGAAGGAAAATCAGTGAATTGGGGTAATATTCGACACTATAAATGTTGTGGTGATGCCCGTTTCTCATGATTTTGCTCAAGGTAAAGGATACGGGCATTTGAAATTCAAAAACCAAAACCCAAATCTTCTGATTTCTTCTTTTCTCTTTGGATTTGAGGTAAATAGAACTTATATTCATGTATTAGACACTGTTAGGATAATTTTGGTATATATATGTATATATATGTGCTTGATTTGGTTGAAAATCATGTGATTCATGCATATATACATATATATGTGAATGTGGTTATATATATGCTTATAAATGTGAATATCTTGCATATATTGGAGTTATTTTTTGATTAAGTGTTAAAAAAACATGTTATTTATGTATTTATACGTGAGTTGTTGTTGAGATTGAAGCTTGAAATGATGATTTGGGGCTAGGTTCGTCAAAAACGAATCTAGGAATTGGGCACTAGACTCTGGTGTCCGAACTAACTGATTGGGGTGTTTTGTGCAGTGAGTAGAGAATTTAAATTTTATTGTCTTGTAATTTGTATTTGTAGAGATTTATAGAGTTTTGTATTATTTTATTTTAACTCGAAACGATGCCTATAAGTGGTGTGACCCAGAGAGTGTGTTCGATATTGATATTTATGACATTATTATTTAGATAGCTATTAACATGGTTATAGTACTTGCTGTAATTGTATAGACCTTAGATGTAGTCATTGGAAATGGTATTAAGGTAGATGATGCTATTGATAAATTGATAGTGATCTATTCAACTATTATTTTAATATAGAAATGAGGGACATGTTTAGTTGTTCTGATGATGGTTATTGTAATATGACTCAATCTTGGAACATATTTTTTATTTAATTTAATTTGTTCACATATTCTTATACTGTCCGTCCTAGATAAGTAAGTTAGGGGCGTGACATTTATAATTCTCTATAAATCTCCATAAAACTCTAACTTTTTACTTATTGTACAAATTACAAGACTATAAATTATGAGACTGTCAGTGTACCAGTTTATATTAACTTTTTGCACTCAAAACACACACAGAATATGAATTACATGGAGTATAAATGTAAATTTTAAAGTTATTGAGAGATAAAACCGTTATCTTTGATAATTTTTTTAACATTTTCACTATAATTTAACTTATAAGGGTACAAACCGTTAAAAATGTAATTATGTTTCATTTATTTCAAAGTGATTAGGCCATAACCATAAGGGATGGAAACATGTCAGGTTTGGATTGAGTTTATCTAGGGTGTTTGATTTATCAAATTTTACTGAAAGTTACAAAAATTATCACTGACCTTCAATTAAAATTTGCCACATATTATTTTTACACTAAATTTTTTTTTAAATTTTTTGTCATCCAAAGACCCCACTAAATCATACCTCGACCATAACAGGAAATACTCTCCCAATACCTGCTCCCATAATTGTGATGGGTTGAAATTGTCCTTCTCATATCCATCCCACTTTATTAATCAAGTTAAACAATTTAAACACACCAAAATCTCAAATGATTTTTTTTTTCAAACAAAATTAAAGTAATAAAAATTATATGAATGTAAATCATAACATAAAAAAATATATTAATAAATATTTATTTATTACATTTTACTAATTGATATTATTTCCGTACTATTATAACATAAAATAAATATTTAAGTTATTACACTATGCAACTCGGTTGGGTTTGGATTAGGATCATTAAAACCCACATGAGCGTTGGGTTAAGATGACCAAACTCCACATATGCATTAGATTTCTTCAGCTTTTATTTTTCCAAATTCCATATCCTTCTCAGTAGAGTCTGAGTTGAATTTTTAAGTTACATTAACATTCCGAATAACCATACCATATCACATCCTTGCGCTCTTTTTGTACGTAGCACTCCGATCGAAGTTGAAATATACACAGAGCCACAACTATAGTTTCACAAGATTCTATGGGGGATCCTGGGATGCCGCTAGCTATCATTTCCTTTAATGGAGTCATTTATGATGGGAGATATTGAGGTAATTAAGATGCCGCCTAAAGGCAAGTAAAGTTAGTTGTTTCATGCAAACTTCAAAGTCCTTGTTGGGTTTAGTTTTCTTGGTACGGTTTTGTCTCCCCCTTTCTTTGATCCCGTTGTTTTATTCAGATTGTTGTGGGTATATACTTCAATTATCCCCCTATTAATTTCTATATCTCAATCGAAGTCAGATGTATCTATTACCATGAAAATTGTACCTCGTGCTCTAAAGTATTGGAAGTGAAGTCCCTGTTCTCGTAAAGTACATTGAAAACGGGTTTTAATTTGTCTCTCCGAATGATTCTCCTTTGTGACTTTGTCTTGTTTGAAAATAACTTGTATTGATTTGCTTCTATCAACTGGTCCGGGAAGCTTTCAAGAGAATTTGTCCACATGCTTCCTTGTTGGGTCCGATCCACAGTTGGAGCCTAATGGACAATGAGAAACAAAATGCCATTCTCCTACCGGCTGAAATCCAGCAAGGAATCTGAAAATGATCTTTCCAAACATCCCCAAACACGTGTTAATGGTCGCTAAAGTTTACTTGGAGGCTTGGGGCCAATTTTCAATAAATTCTTCTGCATATTCTTTAGATATGACGAGTGTTTCAATTCTGACGTGATTCCTTCAAATTGGGTTAACTATTATAATATCTCGATTACTGAAATCTCAATTTCGAGTAACTCTAGGGCGCGTCTAGTACGTGATTAAAAATTAAATAAAGTAATTGTTAAGAGTGTAAAATTTTAATTTTTAATCATATTTTTAATTATTTAATAATGAAAATTAGCTTTTAACCTTTTAAACATTAATCATTTTTTATATGAAAAACACGATTGAAGATTATTTTCAACTTTTTTTTGAAAGTTAATCCATTAAAAAAAAAAAAAAAAGAGGTAAGAAAAATAACTTTTGTAAGCTCCAAAAATGCTAAGCTTGGCCTAAATTGGCCACTTTTTGCTTAAATTATAATTGTGTTGAAATTTCTTTACTTACTGATAAGAAATATATAACTAAATATTTTTACGTTGTTTGAAAAGTACATAATGCAAATCAAAATCAATCTAGAGCAAAAATGAGTCTAGAAATAAAATTAAAATTTCTCTTGAGAAGTTTGTAAAGCGATCAAAATGGGTTTAAATGTAAAATAATTATTTTTTTACTCAGAATTTTAATCAAACTGACATTTTTTCAACTGATAATAAACATACGTATCATTATACAATTTTTTATGAACCCTAGAAGGTGAATTTGAGCAAAAATGATATCAGGATAAAATAATCATTCTTCGTCTTGAGTTGTTAGGTAATAAGAATAATGTTAAGGACTACTTCTTGGCCTTTTGAAAAAATCAAAACATAAATTTAGGTGTAAAAGCTGTCCAATGTAAAATGTTCATTTTTTGCATGAGTTTTGGTTGGGGCCGTAATGAATTGATATGTCATATTTTATTATTTATGTATTTTGGAGTGTATTTTACTATTTTGTGGGGTTATTTGAGTTTGATTGACTCTATTTAGTTAAAGGTTGTGTTAGATTTTTATTATAATTATGTCTTGGCTCAACACTTATAAAATCATCAATGTGGGGTTTAGGCGTGTGTATGACAATGGCTACCTCGGGCGCATAAGAATCGGAAAAAGGTTGTCTTGTACGTGCAGTTTGTATAGATATTTTTTTGATAGTTTTTACCTAACAAATTTTTACTTTATATATAGATTAGTGCAGGGGACGAAACTAGGATTTTATAAGAAGGGGGACCAAAAAACTTTTAGTAAAAATATTGATGTAAATCAAGTTTGATGGAATGCTTTGTTTGATCAAATGGATAAACCTCTTTTTAAAGAAGAAAAACAATTAGAACCAAAACAAAAAGGTTTGAAAAAAAAAAAAAAAGAATACTAACTTTTTATTTAGGATTTATTTTTGCTGGAATTAAAAATTTTTTTCAGTGCTATAGCTAACAGAGAAAAATGATATGTAGAGAAAGAGAAAGGGAGAATAGTAAAGTAAGAAAAGATAAAAATGATAAGAATATAGAGTGGACAAAAAAAATGAGAAAATTTGATAACAGAAATGATTTGTAGAGATAGAGAGGGACAAAAAGTGAATAATAATGAAGTAAGAAAAGGTGAAAACAATAGGAAGATTAAGTGTATAAAAGAAAATGTGAAAAGATAATAATTAATGATATAGAAAAAAGAGATTACGGGGATAGAGAGAGAGAGATATTTTTGAGTTTGCATTAAAAAAATGTGCTTAATTAATTTTTACGTGTCCTAGTTGAGACTTTTCATTTAGCCACATTATTAAAGATGTATTTATTTTCATTAAAAATATCACATGTACTTAGACAAAAATACCAAAAGAGGGGGGCATGGCTGCCCCTTAAGACCCCGTTGCTTCGTCCTTACACACGTGTGCATATATGGTCAACTCATTTGAGGCTTTTCACTCGGATTTATCTTCCTTCTTCAGCTTTGATTTCCCTTATTCCCTTACACAGATATTTATTTAATATATTTTAATTATTTATGACATTATTTTGAAGTATTTATAAGATTTAAATGCCATATTATTACATTGGAGTTGGTTTGAGAGGGCTGCGTATAGCACCTGGGTCTGGTTGGATCGAGGTCAACCAAATTCACTCATGACTTGTTCCCTCGGTCTCGGCTTAATTTTTATGATATTTTTATAAAATTTATAAACACAAATAAAATTTATAAAAACTAATTAAAGTATATAATATTCTTTATCAATAAATTTTATTAAAAAATAAAAAATTACCTAATTAACATTGAATCCAAATTACAAATATAGAATTCTAATTAAAAAAGTTATTAAATTAAAATTAATTACAAATTATCAAATTTACAAATTTACTAATTATACATTATCAAATATATAAATTACAAATGTACAGATTTACTAAGTACAAATTCTCAGATTGACTTTTTTTGTTTTTTTTACCATCGCCAATGGCTGGCAACAGCAAGCGAAGGAAAAAAATAGAAAAGAAAAGAAAAAAAAAGGCTGGCTGCGTGGGAAAATAATAAAGATCTATAGAATCGCGCAGGGTAGGGGCGGGCCTGGGTGGGTGTCGAGTCGAGTTATGGGCCGAAACATGGTCATCCAAGCCTTGATCCGAGTAGACAGGGGCCGGCCGGGCCGGACAAGGAATTAGATCGACTCGACCATTTATATCTCTACTTGTAATTCATGATTTCACACTTGAAGGTCATTTTTGAGTCGCACACTAAAGTGTTTAATATAATACTCCCCATTGATTTTCTCGGCCCATTTTTCACACATTTCGGTTCCAAATCGTTCGTGACTCCTTCATTTGCATCACAGGTCGCTAGACTTCAAAATGTCAATAATATTAATACTCGAATTACAAAACACCACGACTAACTATGCCCGAATGGTGATCTGCCACTGAGATTTAGAAACGTCAAAATAAAAAAATGACCTATAATTTCTCTTCCCCTCAAACAAACAGAGCTGCAGAGCTTCAAATGGCGCCCCTCTTTTTGTTTTCCCTCATCGGCTCACTCCTCACCCTCACCGACCTCACGCGGCGCAAGTCTGATCCATTTTCTTCTTTGGCAAGGTCGAAAGCACCAAATGTTGTCGATTTACGTAGGGAGATAAGATTTTCTTCTCCCATCTTCTTAAGATTTTCTTCTCCCATCTTCTTCTCTGCCCGTATTTTTCTTCTTTACACTTTCAGATCATTAAATCATCATTTTCGTGGCGTGGGCTGATAAATTCAGGAAAGAAGTTGGCAACAGCTACAACGAGGAAGCGTCAAACAGGATCGCAAGTTTATGCAATCATTTTGCTTCATCAGTGTTTCATTGAGGAATAACCTTAATTTTTGAGTCTCTAGTCCCGTGTTCTTCAAGTGGTTATAATCTCAAGTTATTTAAGTGGGCTCGTTCGGTTAGCGCCAAAAAAAAAAAAAAAAACAAAAAGACTTTTAGACTTTTTTTAGTAATTTTTAGTAATTAAAACTTTTGGTGCATTTGATAAAAATTTAAAATTTTTAAAAATTTTTAAAAACATTTGGTTTTTTGGTAAAATATTAGAAACTTTTTAAACAATTTTTAGGATTTTCGATAACTTTTGGTTATTTGATAAAAAATTAGAAAAGCTTTCAGCAACTTTTAGTGATGTAACCAAACGCAGACCTGTTTGATAATGTTGTCTTTTTTATTTATATTTATTTGGTTATATTTTTTATTTTTTGTTTTTTAATTTTTTTCTAAAATAAAAATTAAAATTGCGTTTGAAATACAGTTTTGTTTACAATAATTATTTTTTAAATAAAATATTTCATTTTATTAGTTTTATAAAAATTAATTGAATTTAATAAAATATATTTCATATTAATTGAATTTAAATTAATTAATTTATTAATTAAATTATTTATTAAAAATCATATAATTCAACAAATATAAAATATGTTAAATTTTAATTTAATCATATTATTTATTAAAAACAATTGAATAATGTATATTTTCATAATAATTTAAATAATTTAATTATGATATTTATTAAATAATTTAATAAAATAATATTAATTAAATTGAAAATTTATTAAATTAAATTAATTTTATTATTTATTAAAAATAATTTTAATTTAATAAAATATTTGAATAAAATAATTTATTTTAATATGATGTAACAAAAATACATAAAGTATTAAAATTAACAAAATATTTGTAATAGAAAAAATCAGCGTGAAAACATCTTAGTTGTTTAAGTTTTTTTTTTTTTTTATTTAAGTTTTCTTTTTTTAGAAAACAAAAAATTAAATTTAACAAACATATTTTTGTTGTCAATTTATAAAAAAAATTTAACAAACATATTTTTATTGTCAATTTATAAAATTTTGATAATATAAACGAAAAAACAAAAAATAAAACCGTTATCAAACAGGGATCCAAAAAAAATTATCAAAAATTCTTATTTGTTGACAACCAAACGAGGCGGATGAGTTGTTAAACTAAACTATGGTAATGTTCTTATTTGGAAATTTAAAATTTCTTATTGTTGCTATTCTTCTGACTGCAGATCTTTAGAGAGCTCAGAGCTCTAGCCATGCAGAAAAATGAAGCGAAATTTTTTTTTTGGTAATTAAAATGAACTTTCTTTCCTCTGCAGTTGTTCCTTCTTCCAATAAGTAGATATTTAAGGGTTAAAATATATTTGGTTTTATATTTGTTGTTTACTTTGATTGTTTATGTAAAGATATAGTTGGTTTGTGCGGATGAGCTCGAGGTCCTTATTTTGATTAATTAATAGGATGCCTCAAGCCATTTATTCATCAATCCCGATTTGTTGGGAATTTAAGCTTCCTAATTTCACCCCTCATAATCTACTTTCTGCAAAATATTAAGTAGAATAGAAAAATAATAATAATATTAGAATTTATATGAAAAATTCCTAAATGGGATAAAAAATCATGAACACTTAAAAGAAGAAAATTCACTATGTGAAAAATTTATACAATGACACAATTCTTTCTCTCACCCAATACCTCAAAATACCCCACAAAAAAAAAAAAGAATTTAACTAGCGTTTAAATTCGCTATTTAAAATTTTAATTGGTGTATTTTTACCCAAAGAAACGAGTCTTTATTTATAACTTTACAAGGCCTCCCTCCCTTTATGAGTAAACTAATATGGGACTCCTAAAGGAGCCGCCATACCAACAATCTTCACCTTGGCGATTTTAGATGGTCCCACATTAAACTTTCACCTCCAAGGAAATTTTTTGAAAAAAAAAAAAAAAAAAAAAAAACTCTCAATCATAGAGAATTATCATGCTCCACCATTCTCCGCACATGTCGAAACCTTGCTGAAAAATTATGGTGCAGCTCACATATTTGACTTTCATGGAAGTTCATCAGCCATTGACATAAATTTTCATTACACACATTGCATCAAAATCAAACCAATACCCGTGTGCAAACTTGTGGACCTACAAACAGTAACACATCCTCTATCATGGCAACTTTGGGGATTAATAGCATGCCATGAGGATGTACACAACATTTGCGACATTGTTAGTCTTTCCATTTACTGACCTTTGGCTGCTCGCCAAACTTGCTTCACCTCTTAGACTATTTTTCTTGACATGCCCGAATTGTCCCATATGTCCAGTAGACTACGTTGGAATTCTTTTTCTTTCCATTATCTACTACTAGATCTAAGTCTTTATGAGGAATATTGATTCCACCACATAATATTCTCTCTTCATAAAAGAGTTTACAGTAACTTTTGAAAGAATTACTATTCCTTCCCACTAGTAGTACTACTAATTTTAGGGATTGGCATGCCTTTCAATACCTTGTGTAATCCTGAGTGAATCAAAATGCCTTGTCACAAACCAAAATTAATTCTCACGTCGAATTTCTCCACCTCAAATTTAACAAGGTTTGAAGCCTTACTTCTTGACATTTTTTCACACCACTGCCTTGAAGAATTTTACCGTAGAAGTGAATAGTACCCACTAAGTAAGTTTCTAGAAAAGATTAGAAAGATTACACTGGTCTTACTTAAAACTCAATCTCCCAGACAAAACTTTTTTAGACTTGTACGTATCCACACTACCACACCTTAAACTTGTACATATGTACATTACCACACCAAATCTCCACTGCACGAAAGAACTTAAGCTCTAATACCACTTCTCGAGAATTTAGGCCTCTTAAATTTATTCCTCAAGATCTATCTTTGGCAAAATATTAGAAAAATAAAGAAATAATAACGATATAAGAATTTATGTAGAAAACTCCTAAATCGAAAAAAAACCACGGGCACTCAGAGAAGAAAACTCACCATGTGAAAATTTTGTACAATCACACAATTCTTCCTCTCATCTAATGCCCCAAGACACTCCACAAAGAAATTTCCTAAGCAAATTTTAACTCTCACCTCACAAAAAAAAAATTTAACTAAAGTTTAAATTCACTATCTAAATCCTTAACTGGTGTGTCTCTACCCAAAGAAAAAGATTCTTTATTCATAATCTCACAAGATCTCCCTCCCTTTGTCAGTAGATCAATGTAGGACTTTTAAAGGAGCCACCACACAATTGCCTTTAAATTAATGGAGTGCTTTTTTATTTTATTTTATTTCATTTTTTCGGTGCTACCCTCTAGAGCCTCTACTAGATAATTTGGATATTACTTCAACTCGCGTCCAAATGATGATTTTTGAATTCTACCTTCTAAGCTACTTACCATTTGATTTATCTACGACTAAAAATGCCCTCTTTTTGCATGGATTTTAATTTTTTTAATATTGTAATATTTGTAATATCTGATATAGATTTTAATTTTTTTAGATTTTAAAATATTTTAAATTTGATGAAGATTAATTACTTCGTTAGTGTGTCTTTTTACTCTCGTAATAAATGCGTGGTGTTAGTGTTGGATATATCTAATACGTGTCATGACAAGCTCAAGTATTAAATAAAACAGTATAATATTTTGTCATGATTTTTTTTTACACCTCTTTTTTTTTTTAAATTCAATTTGGGCATTCTATTTTGAAGGTCTAACAGTAACTTCTTGTTATTTTTTTTGGCTATGTGAAATATCTACATAGAAATAGTATGACGGGGTAACACTAACATGGTCGCAAAAAAGTATTATAGGGCTAAGAATTAACAATACTTATCACTCAAGCATGAATGATTTGAATTAAGGGTTTGTGTTCTCCAATTCATCAGATTTGTATCATTTTTTCGTACAGTGATCCTGATATCTTGTCCATTCTGCTACTCCAAAAAAAAGCAAAATATTATGGGCTACTCCAAATTTCTTAATAGTCACCACACAAGAGATAATTTGAGTAGATCTTTTCTAACTCGCTCTACTAATCTTGTTAGGATCCATCCAAATAGGTAGCAATTGCAAGATCTTTTTTTCATTATTGTCTCTTTTAATGGACGGTTTGAGTTACCTTTCATTATTCCTCTATTTGTATGTATAAATTATAAGAGGATTATATTTGATGGTGTGGCAAAAAGATGTAAGGGATGCAGGTGAGAGAATGGAACTCAGAAAAGTGCTGTGAATTTGTATTGGGGTTGTGGCAATTTTGCAAATGAAGTCTCTTTATTGAGAAACTTGGTAATAAAAATATTTTACAAACACACACTTGAGTACACACACTAGAGCACTTCCCAACTTGCTCCCTTACACACCTCAAAACAAGCCAAACTCATCTATTTATGGTGATGGAGAATAGCCTTACACTTTCTCGCATATTTTAGGATAACGTATGTAAGGGCTAAGTGAAAAACTCTAGAAAGAATAAATTAGTGAACTCTAGATACTAAGAAAGAAAGAAAGTAGGAGAGGGAGAGAATTCTAGAATACTTTTAGGTGGACAAGGATAGATATATAGAAATATAAAATAATTTAGAGAGAGAGAGAGAGAGAAAGAGAGAGAGAGAGTTGGTGCTCACTTAACAAGCTTTTAAATGAATAAACAAAATATTCATTTGAAATCGAAATATTACTAAATTAAGTCAAATTTAAACAAAATTTATAATTCGAGCTTGATTTGATAAGATTAAATTTGTAAAGTAATTAAGTTACTTGACCTCGTTTCAAATTCCACTTGAAAATTTACTTGACCTTGTTTCAAATTCCACTTGAAAGTTTAACAAGTCAAATTTGAACAAAATTACAAATTTCAAACTAAAAAGATTTCTAAATTAAATTTGAGCAACCTATTAAGCATCTAGTTCAAGAACAAAAATTTATCTACATATCTAAATCAATACAAAAATTTAGCTACCTATCCAAATCAATATAAATGTAGTAATTTTTAGTGTGTTTTAGTAGTTGAGTATATTAAGGAGTTTATGTAGTTAAAATTATTTTAAGTTTTCATTATTTATTATCAATTAATATTTTAAAATTTAATCATTGGGTATCATTTAAAAGCCTATTGGCATCCAATTCCATAATAGAAATCTACCTATGGATATATATATACATAATTGTGAGGATCCTTAGTGTACTCTAAGGCGATGGTTGTTTTGGGGTAATAAAAAGTAAATTTTATTGGAGTAATTTTTACATTTTATTATATCAGTTTGGATGAAGGGTAATAATTATTTTGAAGTAAAAATTAATCCCACCTGAGGATAAATTTTTACTCTAAGAGGAGGTGGTTAACCTGAGGGGGGAGGGTGTAATGGAAAACTTTTATCTTTTTCTCATTATCCCAATCTCGTTATTGCATAAAATATTTTTTTACACCCTTATAAAACCCTAGGCAACATTTTCTTATAAATAATTATAATAAATATTATAAAATAATAATATAATTAAATAATTTATTTAATCAAACTAAAATTAATTAATTATTAAATTATTTTATCAAAATAATATTTAATAAATACTAACTTATTATTAAAATAATTTATTTTATGAAATGAAAATTATTTATCATAAATAATAATTTATTGATTATGTATTGTATTAATTAAATTAATAATTTAGTTAAATAAATTAAAATTATTTTTTATTAAATTATTTTGTCAAAATAAAATAATTTTTAAGAAATAATAATTCACCACTAAAATTGATTACTATTGAAATATTAATCTATGATAAAATTAGTTTTTATAGTTAATATTTTTATTTAAAATTATATATAATAATATATTTTATTAAGCATAATTATTATTAAAATAAAAATTATTATGATGATTTATTTTATTATAATAATTTACTAAGATTAAATCTTAACTTTTACTCCTTGGTCAATTTATCCTCATTCTAAACACAATTAATTTTTACCTTTCAAAATATTTAGCATTCTAAATGTAATATAATTACTACCAGGTAATATTTACTTTTTGAGTAAATTATATCTGCCTCCAATTAATATTTAGATAATTATATTTAGCACCCACAACATTTAAAAGTGACACTTACTTCTCTTATTTTGAAATGTTATTATCATTGACTTCCTTCCAATAAAATCAACAGTTAAAATTTAATAAAAAATATTAAAATAACTAAAATTTTAGGTATTTTTCCTATTTTATCCCTCCCTTCTTACATTTTCGTAATTTTTTTTTTATAAAAATCTCCAAAAATAAGTAAAAAGTAAGTAAAAACAAATAATTTTTTAGAAATTTTATAAAGAAAACTGATGAGATATGAGAGGGGGTAAAATAAAAAAAATATTTAAAATTTTAGTTAGTTTGACATTCTATGTTAAGTTTTAATCAACGATTTTATCAAACGGAGATTAATGTTAACAATATTTCAAAATAAGGAGATAAGTGTAACTTTTAAATGTTATAGGTACTAAGTGTAATTATCCAAATATTAAAGGGAGATAGGTGTAATTTACCCTTACTTTTTCAATCCAAATATAAATATCATAAATTTGTTACTCCATTAACTGTTAATATGGTAATTGTTATCTTAATAATTTTTTACTCTCAAAATTTTAACTTTATACCTAACGTTCTTTTAATACTGTTAAGATAGTTGAGTATGTTTAGGAGTTTGTGGGGCACTGTTAGAGGGTTACAGTGGAAAATCAATGGTTGAAATTTATTTATATTTAATCTAATGATTTCAATTTAATTTAATTAAAATTATTTTTAAAATAAAAATAAAATTTAAAATATTTTGATTGGACCATAATCAATGAAAATGTAAAAGTTACATGTCATTAAAATGTAAATAAATCTCAACTCTTAATTTTTTCACTGCAGCTTCTGCAGTAGATTTTTTTACTGTAGCCTCTTGAAACCCGAATTTGTGTAGTTAAAATTGTTTTAATTATTTAAATATTATTTTTTAGTTACTATCAATTCTTAAATTTAGTCAATGAGTGTCATTTGAAATCTTTCGCATCCAATTCCATAACAAATCATCTATTTATATCTATACTACTGTATATAATTATGAGAATTTGTAGGGTTTTCTAATTGTTTGACTGTAGTTAAGAGTTTATATATTTAAAATTATTTTAATCACTTTAACTTTTTATTGTTTATTATCAATTAATTATTAGGAGTCTATCTACTTAAAAGTTACTAATTAATTAGACTATCTATTCATAAAAGTAATTTTCACTATTCAACCAAATTATTAATTAATTGAAAATTATCAAGTCTTAAAAATATTTTAATTATTTTAAATTTTTATTATGTATAATAAATATAAATAAGTTTCTATAGTTAGGAGTCTATGTACTTAAATTTATTTTAATTACTTTTCTTTTATTATTTATTATCAATTAATTCACTAAGTGTCTATCCATTTAAAATCTTAATAAGTAGATTGTTTGTTCATAAAAAGTATTTTAATTATTCGTTCGACCGAAGTTATTAATAAATAATAAAAATTATTTTAATTATTTTTATTATTCATTATCAATATGAATACTTTTTTTTAAATATCGCTTAGGCAGATGGATGGATTTGCTGTCGCTACTGGGCCGGGCCAATATCTGTAACCATTTCCATAAAGTCCAAAAGCAATATTGGAGTAGATTTGGAAATTTCTAAGCCGCATATATATGTCTTCGTCTCATCTTTCAATTATGTGGTGATAGGGATAGAAATGAACCGAATTGAACTGAATTTTAATTTATTCGAGTTCAAGTTGAGTTATTCATTTCAAACTCAGACCTTGATTCTATCTGTTTTACAAATTCGAGATTGGGTCAATAAAAAAGAATTAAGACTCGAGTTTGACTTGCGAATAGTTTGATTAAATTATAACGATATCATTTTAGTCTAAAATATAAAATATTATAATAAAAATAGTATTAAAATAATATAAAATATTATTAAATATATATATATTATTTTATCAGACTAGCTCACGAGTTTTCAAATTGATTTTTTTAAATTCGATCTTGAACCTAAACGAGACGCCAATCAACTTTAATTCAAATTCATTTTAATTATGAATTGAATTCAAACCAAACTTTTATTTTCAACTGAGTTCGAATAATTCACAAATAACTCGATTTATTTCTCCGTCTATTTAGTGACTTTCCATAAAATCTTAATGCGTTCAACTTTCCCCGTACTTTATTTGTTTGATTCTATTACTTTTTCTTTTGTAATTTTAATTTTGAATAAACTTTAGACTCAAATTATTTGACTCAGACTCGGAAGATTCAGAAGCTGTTCTCTCACACATTCACGTGCGTTATTCATAACCTTTGGAGGGCCCAAACGTTACCCTCGCCCTCGGAAGATGCTTCGTAGCATTAGCAACGATATTGCAATACATAGCATTATGGAGTGAACGTTTATGCGATCTTTTGATATTGATGATCACTTACTTTCTAGTGCCTTGTTTTATATTCATTTCAACGTTCAAAAGCTACGAAGACCACAAAAGCACTATTGCTTTTCAAAGTCATCCGTCTGCCTTTTCAAAGTCCTCTGAATGCATTCTTTTGATTGGTCTTCTATATTTTGCAAAATTAACTTATTAGTGGGAGACTATAAATAAGGGAAATTAAAATATTAGTGGAAGACCATAAATGCGAGGTTACATTTCGTTAGGGGATAAAATAACAGATATAAGTAATATTAGAAAATATTATATAGGATTTGTTTGGATACTAATAAGTTAATTTTTTGGGTTTACCTTATTTGTCTTATGTGATTTTTTTTTTTTTTTGCATTTTAAAATTTTTTTATTATAAGTGTGACTAATAAACCTAAAAATTAAGTTTTAGACGTCTTAATTGTATTCATAAAAAAAATTAAAAATATAAATAAAAAGTCATGTAAGATAAAATAAGCTAAACCCAAAAAAGTTAGTTTATTGGTACCAAACAAACTGTAATTTTTTATGTCAAATTATTTTTTTAATATTTGGCTAGTAAGATACAAATTAAAATAAGAGTTATGATTTAAAATGAGAATTAATCGAAGATAATTCTGAACTCTTGAATTCTGCTAGAAAATAAATTTAGAAATGAGTATACAATATCACACGAAGAGTGATTATATTCCCATTTTAACGGATATACCACCTCGTGAACGGCAAGGGGAAAAAAAAAAAGAAATAAAGAAAAAATAAGAGGTTCAAAATGAGATGGTTCTCTTATTCAAGCAATAGTGTTAACGGATGTGGCTATTGAAAAGATTGGCTGACACTTTGAGTAGATTGTGTTGACAGCTCACACTTTGATTGAATTGTGTTGACAAACTTGATCTATTTGGCTAATTGTTCCGGCTCAAATTGAGCATTCTACATCAGATGAAAACCCTGTGATCAGACGTAACGAGAATTGTTACACTGCTAATATATATATATATATATATATATATATGAATGAGGTGATGTTTGTTCTTTCATAACTTTAAGTCAATTTTGTTTGATTAATGCTAGCTATCATAATTTCAAACAATTTAGGGAATTAAATCATTTACATTCGCCGTATTAAATAATTTAAGAACATTTAACTTGACAAAAAGGTGTCAAGGGCACATTTGATTTGTTAAAAAACATAAAAAAATTTGAAATCTCTGAACTATACTAATTACAAATTTATAAATTATCTCACTTTATATCAATTTATCTAATTTTTTGTTACTTTAAACATACTCAAAATTAATTTAACATTCCAAACTCACTTATGGTAGTGATTAAATGAGTACGATCATAGTCAAAGATACGGCTCGCTTGAGGTAGAGAGACACGCTTTGAGCATGGTTAGATGAGAATCATGAAAGCTATTATTGAACTTTTCAAGGTTGTTAAGAAAATACCCATTGCTTGAGATATACACCACACCTTACCATATCCTTTCAAATGAAAACTGATGCTCTCTCTCTCTCTCTCTCTCTCTCTCTCTCTCTCTCTCTCTCTCTCTCTCTCTCTCTCTCTCTCTCTCTCTCTCTCTCTCTCTCTCAGAAGTTGCAAAAAAAACAACGAAATTTTACTAGAGTTATATGGTGAAAGTGAAAGGATTAGAGTTGGACAATATGTATGAGTTTAATTATAAAAAAGAGTGTGTTTGGAGTATTACAAATTTGTATAAATTTTTAAAAACTAGTGTCTCGTGATTTATGTAGTGAGTAGAAATTTTAATATTGATAATCCCGTAATTCGTATTTATAGAGATTTATAAAATTTTGTATTATATTTCTTTAACTCCAAACATGTTCAAATTCAGGTCTGAACCCAATATATTTGTATTCCATCAAATTATTGAAAAAGGCAAATCATGTGCTTGACTTTAGGCCCCCCCACTAGAAATTGAGCCCGACATTCATGTCATGCTTACAGACTATTGTGTATCGTCCGAGAGACCCCGCACTTGACTTTGACTTAGAAGTTGACCTTACTCGCCCTTAATTATTTTCGTCATCTATACACGTTATTCATATCCTTAAAAAAAAAAAAATTATAAAGAGCAGTAGATCAATATATGTATGTTATTCACAATCTCAAAAGCAATATTTACACCTTGAAGACCTACTTAAAAGCAGGAACTGGCTCAGAATTTGAGGTATTAGATTGATATAAAATTTTATTATAAAAAATTTAATTTTTATTCATATAAAAAGAATAACAAAAATAAAAGAAATAAATACTAATAGCAGAGTGACTTGTGTTACAAAAATTTAGAATAAATTAAATTTGTAAAAAATATATAAATAAATAAATTGAACTAAAAAAAAATTAGACTAGACTATTCGAACTATAGTACGAAGCAGTCCAAGTCTTAGTCCGCTTCTAGTTAAAAAATTTTGTTAGATTAATTTGTAATATAAATAATTTTTTATATTCACTTAATTCAACATTCAAAGCCACTAGTGCACGGTTGTATCACATGCATTTGAATAGCTTCCCAAATTGGTTCACTAATATTTTCCTATGTGGCTTGACTAGGTAGGACCATGTTTAAGTCCTGCAAAAACCTACTAAATCTTTAATTTGATTTACCTTTCTCTTTAAGATTTTCCTTTGACCATTTTTGATTGGCCAGAATTATGGGAATATTTCTCAATATGAACTCATCGACCAATGAGATGTTGATCTAACAATTTCAATAATTTCTTCACTATACATGTGCAGATGCTCCACTGCAGCATATCATTTGGGGCCCTTGCATATAAAGACTATTTGCATGGATAATGACATGTAAGCTTTGCAAGAGAACTTGACGCAAAGAAGGGTGACTTATATATTAACGATGGGATCAAGGACAATGCACAGTTAGTCTTCTTAATAGTTAGTCTTCTTAATAAACTAGCTACTCTCACTCTCTCTCTCTCTCTCTCTCTGTGTCTCTCTCTGTATCAAAGTGCCGACCATATTCACAACAGTGTGAAAATCTATGCTATTCTAAATGCGTTCACAAACAATTATGCTCGTGTATTATTGCCCCTCCTTTGTGTGCATATAAACATTTAGGCTGAATTTGAAGGATAATAACGAGGTGAAAAATTACTTGAGGTAATTATTAATCTCCCTTACACAAACTTGAAATTAGATGGCCAGGCTTGGTTTGGGAAGTAAAAGAATTAATTTTCTTTTTTAGTAACTAATTAATAAAAAATTAATTTTTTTGTGTTTGAAAAAAAAAAGTTAATTTTTTAGTAGCTAGTTTTATGCTTTTTTTTGTTAATTAGACATTTTTGCCTTTGAAAATTTAAAAGAATATTAAAATATAAGAGAGTAAATTTAGTCATTATAAAACAAGTTAAAAAATAATAGCTGGTAGTTGAGCTACTAGTTACCGGTTCTCAAACAGAACCTAAGTGTCACTTTAGGGAATTAGGGTAACATGATGTATTAAAAAAAAAAAAAAACAAAAACAAAAACAAAAACAAAGTTTACACTTTTCTTGCTTTTCTTTTCCAATCTCTTTACATCTCCCAAAAATTAATTTATAATAATTGTTA
This sequence comes from Vitellaria paradoxa, assembly GCA_019916065.1. Taxonomy (NCBI): domain Eukaryota; kingdom Viridiplantae; phylum Streptophyta; class Magnoliopsida; order Ericales; family Sapotaceae; genus Vitellaria; species Vitellaria paradoxa. The sequence goes on from CM034239.1 coordinate 41,402,490, forward strand.
TAAATAAAATAACTTAACAATTATTTATTTTATTAAAATATTTTTCATAGTTAAATTTAATTTATAATCACTAATAATTTATTATTAAAATAACTTAATTTAATAAAGCTAAAACTAAATTAGTGTCAAAATAATGAATTATTGTTAGAATGAACTTTGTCAAATTAAAATTAAATTTTATTAACTAATAATCTATTATTCAAATGGTTTATTTATTAAAATTATAATTACTATTCAAATAATAATTTAAGATTAAAATGATTTATTTGATTAATTTAATAATTGTTTTAAATAATTGAATTTAAAATTATTTTATTATTAAATAATATATTTTATTAATATAATTTTTTTTAAATAAATGATAATTTAATAATAATTTAATATTACAAATTCTAATAGGTGAGTACTTTATATAGATTAGCTGTTATTCTCAAACCAAATAAATTAAATTAAATTATATAATGAATTATTATACAAATTCTAAAGTTAATATAATCATTATAAGTTAATGTTACATCTTTTATCCAAACATAGCTAAAAATAATTTATTACTTCCATAACTATTATTAGCGTAAAGTTTATGATAGGGTTTCTTACATCGATTATGCAAATGATGGGTGGTCAACTTATAAATATGAAAAAAAAGTCTTACCTCTTAAACTAATTTTTAGAGTTGAGATAGGTTTAGAACCACCCAATATTAATATCAAAGTTTATGTTTGCAAATTATCTCTGTTCACCGAGAGAAATAGATTATCACATTTTTCAACTTAAAGCGATCTAATATGGGAAATGAGGGATTGTTGGGATTTTATTACCTCTAACCTAAGACGACTTAATGTGTAAAGAGAGAGATTGTAAAAGTTTTTCATATCGATTGTGAAAGAAATTGATTGTTAATTTATAAGTATGAAGAAAAATTTTACCCCTTAACCTAGCTTTACTCTGGCAAGAATCAATACACGCGTCTTTATCCCCAGTCGAAACTTGCCCACGTATTTCCTTTTCGACGGGATAGCTTTGACAAGTTTTAGCTGAGCGTAGCGACCGGGCTTGAGATGTATTGTTATTATCGCTGTCATTTTTTCCGTCTTTGAGAAGTTCTTTGAAAAGTAATTGTTTTGAGTATTTTTATCTTACTTATTTATTTATTTTATATTTTATTTTTGGGCTTCATGAGTTTTAACGTTTCTTTGGCTGCTTGTGTTTATTTTCAAACCATGGTCAAGGATATACATCAGAGATTGGACAAAATATGTCAGTAGATTTATATAACAAGGAAGCTAAAAATTTAAGCTTGAAATATTTTTAATTATTAAATTTTATTCAATGATCATGCTTATATCTTTTTCTTCTATTATTATTACTATTATTATTATTATTATATTTTCAATTACTTTTTTTTATAAAAATTTTAAATTAATATTTTTAAAACATGCGATATTATTTTTATTTAGTGCTGTATATATTTTAATTAATAATTTTTATTTTTCAAGTTATTTTTACATTCCTTCGTATATGTTTGTATTATAAATTTGCATTAAAACTCTTTCGCAAACAAAATTATGTTTTTGTGTTTTTAAACACGGATAATTCTTGCCCTCGAATCATTTATATATCTCAAAGCATCCATTCACAAGCGAATCTCATTTCAAGCTTTAGTCCATATATATATATATATATATATATATTTATTTATATAGTTGTTAATATTTTACACTCCTAATTTTTATCACTTTTGCTTATTTTTTTTAAATTACTATTTAATTCCGTAAGAGATTAAAAAAATATTTAATATAATTAAAAGAGATGAAATTTTAGAATGATAATATTTAGTCCTTCAGCCACGTAAACAGTCAACAGAATTGAAATTTGGACAATATATGCGATCACTTTACAGGGCACTTTCAAATGTTCTACTGGTTAATACATCAAAGGGAACTTTATTCAAAATTTTCTAGAATGCTGACGTAGTCCAGTTGTTTCTTCATCGTTTTTGGTCAGTATTACGTCATTTATATAAATTTTTATTAACAGAATTTCTAAAATATAGTACCAAAAAAAAAACCTTTTTTTTTAATTTATAGATTTTTGTTGAATAATATTTTACATCAGATACTCTAAAATATAATATTTATTTTTTAAAATTTTTAATTAAAATTAAAAATATGATAAATTAGTGTTCACCAGAGAAAAAGCAGTGTATTCTTTTTTAATAAAAAGTTTAATATTTGTTGACGCAGAGTTGAGTGAGAAACTTTTTTTTTTAAAGAAAAAATAAAATAATGATTGGTTAGAGCGTGAGAGAGAGAGAGAGAGTAAGAGATACGGATTGTGGTCAAAAACAGTGATTTGTGTGAGAGAAATTAGTAGTCAATTGTGGGGTTGATGGTGTTGCATTGTGGAAGGAGGACCTGTGATTTGAAGTGATACCTTATATTCCACCAATCAAATAATAAAAAAAATAATTAATATTATTTATATTCAATATCATACATTATCCTATCTTATGATTTCACTTATAGTTTATTATTCAATTCCTTATATAAACATAACTCTTTAATACAAGGGTTTGACTAGAATATATCCTGAATTTAATATGAGGGCCCTGAGATTAAATAGCATTTAAAATCTCATTTTTTTTAATTTCATTTTCTGACTCTAAAGTTGGACTAGTACTGGATCTTAATGTGACCAGAAGCTAATAAAGAATATACAATTCCAGACATGTTGGCTGATCACTATCATTTTTTTAAAACACTTTGAAGCTAGCCTTCTGAAATATTGCTGATTTTGTGCTTTTATACACAGTGCTCCTCCTCTTGTGATTTTAATTCTGAAGGAGATTTTTTTTTTTTATATATATTACAAATTCAAGATAAGTAATTTTAATTGTGAGAAATTATGAGTAACATGTTTTTTTTTTTTTTTGGTAACGGGAGAAATCACCCATCAATTTTACCCACTGAGTTACAAATCCTCGGGGGAACTAGCGCAGCTACCCACCGCCACAGCCCCCCACTTAAATCTTAGCCGTTTCAGGTGAGAATCGAACCTACGACCTGGGCATATCACCCAAGTTTTGGGCTTGATTCCCGCTCCATTAGACCAACCAGGGGTGAGTTTGAGTAGCATGTTCTTACTTGAACATTTTTCAAAATTGTGTTCATACTTGAATTATTTTTTATTACTCTTGATGAAATTTTATGATAATTTAAACGTTGATTGGTTATCAGTATTTCTTGCCAAATCAACCTTAGTAATGAGGCATGGTTTGGGAACTATTAGCACTTTTTTTTTTTTTGGGTTTGGAAAGTATACTAAAAGCATGTTTTTTTATAAATTGACATTTTTACCCTCGTTACTTTATACTATTTTCTAAAATTATCTTGAAGACACAAATACCCAATAAAAAGATAATTCCGTAATTTTAAATTTAACCATTAGCACATATTATAGTAAATTAAAAAAAAAAGTATACTTTTAGTATAAGTTTCCAAACCAATCTCACCAGGTTGTTTAGTCTAAACACCTTTCTATGAACGAATTAATTAGGAACACGTTTCTACTTATGAATTAATTAGGACCCAAGCCAAAAAAAAAATGTGTAGCTTGGGTTGTTTGACCGAACGATAGAGACCAGCCTCTCGTGAATTCATGCGCGTAACCAAGCCAAGAGAACCAAAAAAAAAAAAAAAGGGTTTGCAAACATGACTGCAGTTTAAAAAAAAAAAAAAAATGATCAGCCAAAGCATAGAATAAGACGTGGCAGAAAAAGATGCATGGTACATAAATCAATCGTACAGTGAGGACATTTGGAATGACAAGAAAATAATAAAAATTAAATAAAATTTATGAATTCATAATTTATATAATAAAATAAAAAATAAATAATTTTTTAAATTTTTAATAAATTGTAGTGATTTTTAGAGGTGGAGCGGAATCGGTATCTAAAGTAGATTCATCCAGCCAAATTAGAGCAAAACCTATGTGAAACATGTTTGATGAGTAGATTACCTCTAAATTACTGATGATGATCGTGGACATGATGCGTCAGTAGGGTCTAGCATGTCACGTGTGCATTTCACGGATGGAGAAGGCGCTAACCCCATTTCGAAGAAGCGACATGACACTAATGTTCCGCTTGTCATTAACAGGTGGAAAAAGAAATAGGTCCACCGGTCAATCTTCTCCATGGGCCCCCTCGGGGCCCAAGTCCCGATGGTGCTGCGTGAAATGTGTTACGCGTTTCAGGCCTCGAAAATCATAGTACATATAGAGTTGAACCTTTGAAATTCTTTGACGCCAGGCAAGCACTTCAAACTAGGGGAGGGGGAGAGAGAGAGAGAGGGAGAGAGATGGTGAGGACTCCTTGTTGTGACAAAACTGGACTGAAGAAGGGAACTTGGACTCCCGAAGAAGATAGGAAGCTCAAAGGCTATATTAATGAACATGGTTGTTCAAATTGGCGCCAGCTTCCCAAGCTTGCAGGTAAGAAAACTAACTTATAGATTAACTATATAATCGGGATGGGATATGTATAGATATATATAGATGAAAGGACCTCATTTGAATCCTTACTGAGTTTTGTTTTTCTTGTCATTAGCTCTCTCGTGAAGAAAATAAAATAATGGAACTCACACACACACTTATATATATATATGTATATGAATATATCATACACGCACAAACTGGCTAGTTCCTTCATCTATCTAAAACATAAACGGATATTCTCCTCAACATCTTGACATTCTCCTCCATCAAAACTTGTATAGGACATCATTCATAACGATGCTAATTCTTCTTTAATGTTTATGTGATATCAGAACGAGGGTCCTATGAATTCTTTCTGATAGTCACTTCTTTTCTTCTTTTAAGGATTATCACGATGTGGGAAGAGTTGTAGACTCCGATGGATGAACTATCTACGACCGAACATCAAGAGGGGGAACTTTAGCCAAGAAGAGGAGGACATAATCGTCAAGTTACATGAATCACTGGGGAATAGGTATTTCCTAAGATAATTACTTCTTCTGCACCAGGTTTAATTATGTAAATATAACAAATCTCGCCAATGTACAAGCCTTTTTTTTTTTTTTTTGGGTGGTATTTTCCATTTCTATCAAGAAATAACCAGGTATAGATGTTTTTTTTTTCATTTAAAATAAACAATTAAAATACGTGCAACCACTATGAAATTCAACTAAGTCTTTCAAAAGATCTTACTCTTTAACCATTCATGATTTTAAGAGTTTAAATTACTTTTTTTTTCTCAATAGCGGCCGTTTAATTGTGACTTGAGTTCCGAATCCTAAATACAATTTCTCTATTTGCAAAGAAAAGATAACATACAATGGTAGAGGGGCTGAGGTTGAAAAAATTATATTCCGGAGACCATTAGGAGTTTTTTTTTTAAACAAAAACAAAAAAAAAAACAAAAAAAAAAATTGTAGCAGAGAGAGAGCATTTCCAAATTAATTGGGGTGCTTAAAAGTTTTACCCGCTATATATACATACATCTAGTCCTCCCATATCCCTCAATACAAAGTCTTTAATTTGCACTGAGATATATATATATCCTTCATTTTACTTATTCTTTCTCCTTTTGGCAGGTGGTCTGCCATTGCCGCCGAGTTGCCGGGAAGAACAGACAACGAGGTTAAGAACCATTGGCACACCTACCTCAAGAAACAATCGCGACAAATCTCAATCTCCCAAGGGGAAAAATCGAGCTCCAAAGGTCGTTCCAAGTGCAAAAACACTGGAGGAAAAAGATCAGAATTTAAGAACTCTTCTAAAAACAACCCAACCCACCAAATTGTTGAAAGCTCCCAATTCTCACCAAAACCATCATCGAGTGATCAATTATGCCTCTCAGTGATGGACACCTTGGCAGTAAATACACAGAGCTTTATAGCAGAAAATGGCGTCTCTGCTTCAGAGATCTTTGCCGAAACTGCTGGCAGCTTTTGGACAGAACCATTTTTGGCAGACAACCACGACGCCACATATGACGTCCTGGCACCATTAGTTAACAATGGATTTATATATCCCAATTATCCTCTTACTGGGGAAGAATTACTAGGTTCGTATGGTTTTTATGATGAGTATAACAATGTATTGATCTGGTAAAACAAGTTCCATTTACGTCTTTCTTCCTCACTTGGAAGGGTTTCACTTAACTAAAGATATATGGCTGAATTAAGGAACATGAATTTTAGATATGATGTGCAAAATGTATTGTACAAATGATGTGAATGGTTTGGCTCTTAGCACTTAATATGTAATATAAACCAATCACGATGGCCTGTACTTCAGAATCTTAACACCATATCATTGGATTAAGAATTCTACATGTTCAAGAATTTTATTATTTGGAAGCTGGGAGAATTACAGTTATGAAAAAATTGTAGTTAGCGCTTGTTTGAATATCATTGCCAAAAATTAAAAAAAAAAATCACATTTGTAAATTTTTTTTCAACGGAAAATAGTGGTAAAATTATTACATTGCATTTTGGGGTTATGGGCTCAAAGTTTAAACACGCACTTACTTAAAGAGAGAAAGTTACTCACGTTCAACCTTTTTCAAATTCCATAATATGAAAGCCTTTTGCACTAAATTACCACTATATTTTTGTATAGAAACATGCGTTTGATTTTTTTTGTCAAAAATATTGAATTGAGAGATGAATTGTTGTATTGTATTAAAGTTCATTTTAACTTATTTATATATACAGAATCCTAACTATTACAATCAATTAATCAGATATTTCTACAATATCAAATTATGAAATCAATTATCTTCATATATATTTACAACAATATCTAACACTCTACCTTAATTTTGAACATATATATTGTACGTTCGAAACTTATAACATATATATTAAACATGAGAATTTCCAAGAGATTTGGTGAGCAAATCCGCTAGTTGATCTTCAAATTGAAAGTGATCAGTTTTGATAATATTCTGTACGATCTTCTCTCTAATAAAGTAACAATATATCTCAATATGTTTAGTTTTTTTCTTTTTTTTTCTTTCATGAAATATTGGACTGGAGGCAACATGGATATTTGCTTGGTTATTATATAATAATTCCATAGGTTATGAGTGAAATACACCCAATTTCTTACTCAAGTTAATGTTGTATCCAAACAAGCTCACATGAGGTGTGAGCCATGATCTTATATTCTAATTTTACACTTAATCTTTCCACAACTATTTGTTTTTTATTTTTCCATAAGATTAAGTTGTTCCCAACAAAAACACAATAACCAATAAGTAGAACGCCCATCTAATTGAGATATTCTCTTGGACTTATCATATTTAAAAAATTTTTCAAATAATTATTATTTAGAAAAGACTAATAACCAATAAGTAAAATGCCTATCTAATTGAGATATTCTCTTGGACTTATCATATTTAAAAAATTTTTCAAATAATTATTATTTGGAAAAGACTACTAATAAGTAGAGTGAAGCTCCCCATCGTAATATCGGTTGTCAAAATGAGCACACATTAGGTAGTGACTTGATGGGCTAAAGGCTACTCATCTATAAGTGAGTAAAATCCACCAAGTTTGGTAGGAGTCGTGCATATTCAAAAAAAAAAGAAAAAGAATATTGAAAAATATAATAAAAACAAGATTACGGGTGAAAATTAAGTGTTTTCTTCAAAATTTTAGGAGAATTAGTTGAAAACTGAAGAATTTCATTTTACTCTCAATTGCTACTCAATGGTTAATGGAGAGCGTAAGAAATTGCATTAAAGTACAATAGTGTGAATGCCTTTTATTTATGTTGGATAATCTTCACACCCTTCTTTAATATTTTTCACTTCTATGCTTTAGAACAAATTATGAAATGAAAGGTCTTAATTTTTTGAATTCCTTAATTAATTCAAGACATGTAGTGTGTGAGAATACTTTATATTTTGTCTAAGGTATAGTTTGGCTCATGGCATGAGCAAAGAAAAGCTAAGGTGTTTAAGTTGAAAAAATTACTTTTTAGTATTTAGCTATTGCGTGCATGCTTTTTACATTTAGTTGCATATTGATTTTCCAATTTTTCATAACCCTCATCGTTTGTACTCTTTGTCATATTTCTTATCGTTTACTGTCTTACTTTTGTTATTTGTCAATTTCATGATAAATAGGAGGAGAAAAGATTTTAAATTAATTTAAATCCTTTATATCTTAAAACTTTTTACATAGAGTTATGTTTGGTGGTGTGATATATGGTTTTTGTTCAAAATGGGGTATTAATCGAGGAAGAGTTTGACCACTGTAATTGTTTAAGATTTTTATTATAGAAGTATTGATTTTATCATAACATTGTCAAATGGAAAAATTGCTAGGTTTTACAGTTGCAAATTAGCAATTCATAAACAAAACAAATATATCATTCTTGTATTCTTTGACTTTCTAACTTAATTGTCCTGGTAATAGGATTGATGAAGAGCCGGTTTGGAGGATTAAAAATTAGTAAAAAAGTAAAATTTTTACTAGTTTTTGTGTGTTTTTTAGTTAAATTTTTTGTATGTTTGGTGGAACAAAGTGTAATTTTTAACTTTTTTTTGTAACTTTTTAGGTGTTTGGTAAATTTTTTACTGTAGTAATGCAAAAAAGTGGTAACTTTTTGTGTATTTGGTAAGTTTTTTACTGTAGCGAAAAAAAGTGACAATTTTTGTGTATTTGGTAAAACTTTTTGTTTTATTTTTTACTATAGCAAAGTAAAAAAGTAAAAAAAATTGTGATTTTGTCATTTTGCAACTTTTAGTACTTTTTTTGCTAGTTATTGAGCCTCTAAACGGGCCGGAGGTTTTTTTTTGGTCCAACACACAGTAGAATCTAGACGGAACTTGAAACTGTGTGGATGTTACTTGAAGATGGCTGGATGAAATCAAATGAAGATCAAGATTCACCCCTTGGGTTGTGACATACGTGGGCAAGCAATCAAATTCCATCATTTAGGGGATAAATTTTGCTTCTTTTTTTTTTTTTTTTTAATTTATATAGTGACATTTGCGCTTGAAAGAAATCCAAAATTAACTTGTTTCTATTATGTGTTTTTTAGATTTTTTTTTTTAATATGTTGTCAGTTTCTTATTTTAAATATTAGGTTTATAATTTTTTTAATTTAAATACCCATTGTAACTGCCTGTCACAATCATCTTGAAGTTTAATAAAATTTGTTTTTACATAATTTTCTTTATTTTTTTGATTGACTCGATGTCCACGCTAAAGGTGAGTTTGGGAAGAAAAAAATTAATTTTCGCTCATTAACATTTTAACTGGCTACTAAAAAGTTAATTTTTTTTTTCATTGGCGTTTAATAAGAGGGAAAAACTAACTTTTGGCTACTTGCGTTTTTACATTTTTGTTAATTTGGTATGTTCATCCTTTATGATTTAAAAGAACTTAAAATTATAAGAGAATAATTTTATTCATTTCATAAAAAGACAAAAAATAATTTTAATCATTTCATAAAAAAAAAAACAAAAAATTAGTAGCCAAAATCTTGACTACTCTTTCCAAACAAACCCTAATATTTAGCAAATTTTGCATCTAATTTGAACCATATCAACCAATCTCAATTATATTTGCACCATGTAACATGTCATATCATCCGTAGATACAATTAAATTAAATTTTTGTAGACTTTTATGCTATGTTTAGATCATAAATTTGTGAAGGAAAAGAAAAAGTAAAGAAAATTAATAGTGAAAAAGTTAAAATTTTTTTTTTTATTACGTTTAGAAAATGAGACTAAAATAAATAAATATTTATCAACAAAAGTTAACTTTTACTTGATTAAACATACAAAAATTACACAAATTATAAATTTTCTTTTCTTTTTATTTTTCCATTCAATTCAAAAATCTATATTTCAAACGTATCATTAGGATTTGATCACTGAAAAATCTATTAACTATAATTATATTTTTCACGATATTATTTGGGCCTGCCCGACGTAAGCCCATGAAAGTCAATTGCAGTCACTGAATATTTGGTCCAATTTTAGGGTTACTCCATTGGCACCATCAATGGCTGAAAACTTGCAAATGTAACAGTAACAAAAACGTGAAGCGCGCTGTCCAAAAACATGTATTATGGGTGGGGCAAATAGAATTTAACCGTTAGTCATCTTTAAACTCAAATATTTTTCCCTAAAAAACCAGCCAATTGTGGCTCCATTTGGAGTGATAAAAATTTTTAAAAAGCGATGAAAAATATTAAAAAAATTATTTATTTTTTATCTTACTCACGAATTACGAATCTATAATTTATCTCATTTTATTTTATTTTATTTTATCTCATTTTTTATTATTTTAAACGCACATTTTATTTTAAAGCTTCCAGAAACAAACAAATAAATAACTTAGAATACCAACAAAATTAACAAGACATCGAAACGTTAGAAATTATGCAGTTGTCCAAATAACTTGGACAGACATTTATTTCTATTTGTCGGGTAACCTTTTTGTATCGGAGGGGCAAGAAAGGTAAACTACATTCCACCTTTTCTTTCCCGCGCTGCTGACCACAAAATAAAGCCCAAGATGATTTTCAGAGAAAATTATTCTGTTTTTATCTTTTCTCATTATTCCTCCGCCAGAAACCAAAGAGACACCACCAACCGGACCAAACAAAGACCAATGAATGCAAAGTTTGTTTTTTGTCTTCGTTCCCCCCCCCCCCTTCTCTCTCTCCAGAAAATGAAAAGAAGGCAATTTTCTTTTATGCTTTTCTCTCTCCTTATTTTTTCATGGGGTGAGATAACAGATGAAAAGCTCGACAACATCAAGGACAATACCATTTCCATCCATCTCATCAGTCACAGACTCAAAAAAAAACTTTTGATGCACACAACTAGCTATAGCCACTGTCGCTCTCGAACGGACCAATGGTTCATTTGATGGTTGCTCTCTCTCTCTCTTTAATATATATTTATATATCACTCTCTCTCCCTCCCCCCCTGCCTTGTGGGGACTTAAGTTCAGCGATTCTGAATCTTCGATATCAGAACCGAGTTATCGTTTTTGAAACAGCTGCTAATCTTTCGACGCTTCATGTCTCCCTCTAGCCTAACTGTTGTGATGTTAATAATAGCTCCAGAGCGATTGGTCCTCTCGCTATCCGAGCTCGGGCAATGCAGGTCAAGCACATTGACCGGGGTGCTAGCGCTAGACAAACCCTCCAGCACAGATTCGTAGCCTTCCATTGCTATCTCCTGCATCAAATCGTAACAGCTGAACAACTTCTCCTGCGACCCATCTCGCCAAAATTGAAATCAGACGATTGAATTAGTGTTTAAAGGGTTAAAAATAAAGGGATATATATTTTAGTTTTGCTTTACCTTATTTACATTTGAACATTTTGAAACTGCATTCGTAAAGCACCGGAATTGTAATGGAAATAGTTCGTGAGAAGCAAAGAGAAGGGCTGAGGCTGCAATTATAGATGGCCTGAACTCTAATAGCTTGATGTCTGTAATACGAAATCAAGTACTCTTTCTCAAGTTATGAAGTGGGTTGTGCTTGTATAAATTCATACACACACACACACACACATATAAATGATTTAGTTTTGTGTACCATTTTGTGCTTTGAAAATAATCTCAGTGGCTCGAGCTTTCAGAGCTTGAATCGATGGTGGGTCTTTGAATTTGAACAACGAAATGAAGAAATTGAGGAAATAGAAAGGAGTTATGGAGCGCATTCGCCACCGAAGAGCTCCCAGAATTAACAACTCCATTCGTCGAATTGTTTGAGCATCAAAGATGACACCAGCTCCATTTTCCTATTCCCACAAGCCTTGTTCATGTAAGATCTCTAAACATATTTAAAAAAAAAAACGCACTTTATATTAGCGAATATTAAACAATCAAGTGTTAAAATCACCTGAATATCAGTGACAGAGAGACCTGTTTCTCTCATCTTCAATGCCAGATATAAGCAAGAAACTGCAAGAAGCCTCACAACCCAAGGCTTCCCTTGCTGCAAAATATATATATATATATATATATATATCAAGCACCCATCAGATCTTGACCCATATTAATATAGATATAGAGATCAATCACATCTACATAAACATTTATACATGGGTACATATGATTATGTTTATACCGTAATGCGTTGGGTGGAAAGGAATCGATCGAGGTAATTGATGGCGAGGTAAGACAGAAAAGGGTCAAAGTTGCAAGAGAAATGTAAGATTAAGGAGATAGCTTCCCGGCGAACGGAGATGCAAATGTCTCCGGCGGCGAGGGACTGAGAATAGCCGTGGGAGGGCATGTGATCGGTCTCAACGTCGAAAGCAGTGGGGATTGAGGCGGAATGGTAGTTGAGGTTGTGCGAGGTTGACAGTGGGTTTTCCAGATCGAACTCCATTGATGATATGTGAGGCAATGAACTAGGAGGTGAGTGGTGAAGCAAAGAGACAGATAAACAAAGGAGAAAAGGTGCAAGTTCGCAGCTTCTGAAGTGACAGATGGAGAAGAAAAGCAGAGATATAACTCAGCCAAATGAGAATGGGAAGCAGAATGGAAAAAGACTTTTAAAATTTAGTAAATTGGAATCGAGATTTTTTTTTTTTTTTTTTTTACCGGATTTGGCATGTAGGAATGTATCTAGAATTAAAATGAAAATATTAATTAAAAATAAAAATTATTTTTTTAAAAAGATAATACTTAATAAATGAAGATAATTTTACCAATTTATATCTTAGAAAGAATTCTTTTAATTGTAAAATTTTGAAATTTGTGTTTGTTTTTTAGTAATTCATTGAAAAATTTATCTAATCATTAATTTTGAAATGTCAAAGGTTACGGGCGTAAATTGAGTCAGATATCTTAAGAAGCATTTAAAAAAAATTAAAAAACCATACAATGCTACATAATATACAATTTCGCAAATTTAGTAATATGATCCAATTCATTGATCAAAAATTTGTAGATGGGGTCATGAACCAAATGGCTAATTAAAAAGAGTATCGGAATAAGTGCTTAGACTAGTTTACCTCTTCGTGATTCTTTGTCAGTTAGGGTCACGGGACGGGTTTCACCCAGTGCACACTCATGAGTAGCGGTTGCGGGTTTCTCCCCGACACCAAAAGAGCATCGAAATAAGGTTATACAACCAAAAAGTGTTGTCATGAAAATCTATCAAAATGATGTGGCATAAGTGTAGACATATAACTTCAAAGCAAAAATTTTATAAATATGCTTTTTATTTAGAAAATTATCATTGTCACATCATTCTTATAATATTTTTTTTTAATTTTTATAATTAAGTGAAATTTTTTTAAATTTTAATAGAATGATACAATAGTGATATTAGTATAATATAAAAACATTCTAATGGCTTTTTTTTTAATGTGGTAGGCTAAAAAAAATTGCCACATCTTTTGGTAATTTTTTTTTTTTTTTGGTTAAGAATTTTGGGCGCATAATATTATCCAAATGAAGTTTGAAATTAAAATAAAACACTACAGAACTCTACAAATTTCTACAAATACGAATTACGAGACAATAGATTTAAATTCTCCACTTACTACACAAAATACGAGACATTAACTTTTACAATTTTATACAACTCTAAACACACTTAGAGAAACACTAAGGTGGCATTTGGTTTTTTTTTTTTATTTTTTGTTTTCTGTTTTTGTGTTTTGTGTTAAAAATCTCAAAACGAGAAAATAGAAGACGTTATGTTTTCCTTATTTTGAGATTTTTCTTACTTTTTATTAAAAACTCTCGAAATAACTTTTTGTAATTTTTCATTTCATGTGTTTACTCATTTTCTATAGACAAATTTTGAAAAAATAAGCAACTAAATAAGTTTTGAATTGCTTCCTTTATTTTTGAAAGTGCAAGATGAAAAATGAGCTCAAAATAGAAAATAAAAAATAAAAATAGAAGTCAAAAATTTAAAAAAATAAACCAAATGACAACTAGCAAAATTTAATAAGAATGATGTAACATGATGATATATTATAATTAAAATATATTTATATGGGTTCGATATTTTAAAGTGATAAAAACATTAAAATTTTACATATAACTGTTAATTTTTTTTCTATTTATTTTAGTGGTTGTACAATATTACTCAAATTAAAATATGATAAAAAAATTTTAGTTTTCTTTCTGGAGATGCTATTTATCACCCTAAATTTACCCTCATTTTCTCGCCAATTGATTTGGTAATTTTTTATATTCATTAGAACTTTTCCTATCAAAATTGTTTCTATATAAAATTAGTTAAAAAATGAGAAGAAGGTTGGCGGGACACGTGACATTCCTCTTGATCGTAATTTTATTTGCATATTTTATTCAATAATAATTTGTATCAGATTTATTAAATTATTATATAACTAGACGTTAGTGCGAGCGTGATTATTACCATTTGATAGCTATAGAAATTTCAAATGAGAAGTGAAGGTATTAAGAGAGGTTTTGGAAGTTCATAATTTTTAATATTTTTTTTTTAAAAATTAGTAGTTAAAATTTTCGGATAGTTGGTAAAATAAATAGTAATTTTTAGTAATTTTTGATAATTTTTGAATATTAGGTAAAATTTTTGATAACTTTTAATATGTTTAATAAAAATTTTAATAATTTTTAAGTTGAACAAATTACTGTTACTATGTAGAAAAGAGATAAGTTTTAGTGATTTACAAAACACTTAAATCCATTAAGAGTCCGTTTGGAGGTTTAAAAAAAAAGTAAAAAAGTAAAACTTTTGCTAGTTTTTTGTGTTTTTTTGTAGTTATAATTTTTTGGTGTGTTTGGTAGAATAAAGTATAATTTTTAGTAATTTTTTACAACTTTTAGGTGTTTGGTAAATTTTTTACTGTAGCGAAGCAAAAAAGTTGTAATTTTTTGTGTGTTTAGTAAGTTTTTTACTGTAGTTGAGCAGAAAAGTGGTAATTTTTGTGTATTTGGTAAAACTTTTTGTGGAATAAATTATTGTAACAGATAAAAAAGGTGGAAAAATTATGCTTTCACCAAACACACCGAAAGTTACAAAATATAACTTTTGGTACTTTTTTATCTTTTTTTGAACCTCCAAACAGGCTCTAATTAGTATTTTTTTGGGTCAAAAATTGAGCCTCCAAACGATACCTAATAAAATGTAAAAAGTTTTAAGATAGAAATTACGTAAATGATCAATAATTTGAGAAAAATTATTTTTAGATGTCTTCCAATTATGGGTAGTTACAAGTGTTTGCAAGGTATTTAAAAATAGAAAATAAAAAATTTCATCAAATACGATTAGGGTTATCTTATCATACTACTATAAATAATATTTAAAAATCTATTTCTCCAATAGTTTTATATTTATTGTTCAACAGTCATATTATTGTCGAGGGATATATTTTATATTAGTCATACACTTAACAGTGTTATATAATATATTCGTAAATAGAATAATATCAATTTATATTATAATATATTATACTTGAGGAACAACCATTAAAATCTGGACAGAGAATTAAAATAAGAGAAATAAGTTCAAAAATATTTTTCTTAATAAAATAATTATAACGAAGAGCTACAATTTTATTCTAATTAATTAATTTTGGAATGAACTGTAGAGGAAAATATAAGGTTCTGTTGGGGAATCAGTAACTAGTAGTTACTCAGCTTTTTGCCTCTTTTTCAAATGATCAAAATTATTTTTTTACGTTTTAATTTTTTTTAAACCATCAAAGGTAAATATGTTAAATTAACAAAAAATTAAGAGTCTGTTTGGTAACCATTTCTTTTTCAGTTTTCTGTTTTTGTTTTTTTGTTTTTTTTAACTGAACATGAAAAATTGTTTGACAATTTTGTTTTCAATTTTTAATTCTCAAAAAACAGAAAACTGTTTTCAAGATTTTTAAAAATTATAAAAATATAGAAAAAGTGTTTTCTCAAATTTTTATTTTCAATTTTCATTTTCCCATATAACTACTACCAGTTACTACTATCAACCACTAGCGTCCGTTGGCGGCCACAACATCCGGCTACCACCTTTTACGAGTTTCAGGGGGCTACAGTAGAAGAATACACTGCAGGGACTGTAGTGGATCAATTAATGGTCAGAATGTAATTGTTTCAAATCTAATGGTCTTAATTCAATGTAATAAAATTAATTTCAAAATAAAAATAAAAGTAAAACAAAATCTGATTGGAAGATCATTAATGAAGAATATGAAAAAACACATCATATTAAAATGTAATTATATCCTAATCGTTGATTGACCCATTGCAGTCCCTTGAAACCCACCTTTTACCACTGCCATTACCTCTCACTCATCTCTGATCACTGTCAAATTTATTATTATTTAATATAAAAATACTTAATTAAAATATAAAATATATTAATATATTAAACTAATAATATATTATTTTTATTTATATAAAAATATATTAAATATAATTTAATTAATAGTTAGTTTTATCAATAATTAATTGAATATATTAAATATATTAATTAACTAAATTATGTTAATTATAATTGAATTTAATTAGTTAAATTAATATAAAAATATTTTATTAAATTATCTTTAATAAATAATATAATAAATTATATTTAATATATTTTATTTTTATTGAATTAAATTATTTTTAATAAAAATATAATTAAAATAAGTACATTTAATTAATTTAAATTAATTAAATTTGATTAGATAATGTAATTAAATTATATTGAATATATTTTATTTTTATTGAATTAAATTATTTTGAAAAAATAATATAAATAAAATAATTAAATTTAATTAATATAGTTAATTGAATTAAATTAATTTAAGGTAATTAAATTGAACATGAAATATATTTTACTAAATTATTTTTAAAAATAATCATAATAAATTATATTTAGTATATTTTATTTTTATTGGATTAAATTATTTTTAATAATTAATATAATTAAGATAATTAAATTTATTGAATTTAATTAATTAACTGCTATAACTACTAATTAACAACTATCGTTATTAAACGTCTGTTCAAGTTTTTTTTTTTCTTTTTCTACTATGAAAATAAAAATTAAAAATTAAACATTAAAATTAAAAACTAAATATAAAAACTAAATACAAAAATTAAAAATTAACAGTTTTACCAAACGAGTCCTAAAACAGTAACTATTCAATTTTTTTTTTTTTTATTTTAGCCTCTCAAACTTAACCTAAGAGTACTAGATGTAGCTTCAAATATATACGCACACACATATGTATGTCTTAAATAATATAAAATGCCATAGGGATCCATTTTAACGAAATCAATGCTATTGCACTTGCTTCACTAGCACTCTGTTCTTCTCTGTATATTGTTACGAGAAGAAATAGTTAACAATATTCTTAAATTAAAGTCGGGTATTAATGTTATTTTTTATTTTTAAATGAAAGAAAAATTATCCTCATATGTTCATTCACTTCTAAAATAAGTGAAAAATAATAAAGGAGAGAAAATATAAAAAGTTAAAAGCGTGATTGATGAACACACCTGATTGTATATTAATTGGTTGTTATAGGTTAATTTACATTTGTATATTTACTTCACAACATGGGCATTTGTTAAATATGAATTTTATTATGTATCTTCACAGACTTCCCTCTCCTAAAAAAAATAAAAATAAAAAATTTTGGCAAACAAATCATCAAATTGATTTTCTAAGTTTGCATGTGACTTGTTTTGATGATATTCTGTAATGTATTCTCTCTGATAAAATGACAATTAATCTCAATGTATTTGGTTCTCTAATAGATTACTGGATTAAAATCTAAATGGGTGGCAATTTGATTGTCACGTAGTAACTGTATACATGGGCAGATGTATGTATAGGCTAGTGTGGATTGTAGTCTAGATAAAATTTTTGCCTAAATTATTTTTAGTAGTAACAATATATAACATTCTAATCTAATGGTATATAATCTAGTTTAATATTCAGTTAACACAGTTAAGGGCCCGTTTAGTTGGCCAAACTATGGCTAAAAAGTACAATAAAAAGAAAAAGATTTGACATAAAAATGATAAATATTAAAATTTAATTAGAAGAAAGTACAAAAAAATAATTAAAGATTGGTAAGTTTTGATAAACTTTGATAGGGCAAACGGGGCCTAAATACTCAACTTATAGCACAAGACAAGGAATATTCATAACCTAATTTAATATCTAGCCATAATCCAATTTAATGTGCAGTCCATAAAATCAAGGCAAAAAAATTTTTTACTCTACCCTTGACTCTATAGGTTGTGACTAAGGAAACTCCAACTTCTTCGAATATGATAGATCCACACCAACTTATAAATTGTATATATCATGACTCTATACTTTGATTTTGTTTTTAGGTAACATTTGGTGGACAAATTTTTAATATAAAATAACTAACTTTTTGCTTCTTGGGTGTTTGGTAAAGCACCAATTTTTGTCAAATTTCTACTTGTTACAGTATCTTGCTTAACTCAAAAGTTATCAAAATTTATACTAAACATACCAAAAATTATTAAAAATTGCTAAAAATTTTATCAAATATTCAAAAATTGTTAAAAATTATTACTTGCTTTGCAAACACACCAAAAATTTCAATTATTAATTTTTGACAAAAAATGTGAAAAGTTGCTAAAAATGAGACTTCTAAATAACACCATACTTTTACAAGACATCAAATTACTCTTCCAACAAAGACACAATATTATGTAGTAAATTGTCTATTTGATAATGACCCAACCCTCCCCAAATAAATGTGTAGCCATTATATATCTTTGTATAATAAACCACAATCAGGTATACCCTTCTGATACCTCAAAATATAGATCACAACTTTCCAATGACTCATATGAAATAAGTCAAAAATTAACTAATCACACTCATAACGGAAAAAAAAGTGTTAGGTTATGTGATTAAATATTTAATTTACCAGCTAATCTACTATATTGTTTAGGATCAGGGGCAAATCGACTCTTAGGTTCACTCACCTAGGCTATAGCTTGGGTAATTTAACCAAAATTTATTTTTTTTAGTCCTTTTTTTTTAAATTTAACGCAACTTAAATTTTTGTAATATAGTCCACTTTATCTTTAAAATCTTTAATTGTTCAACCTAATTTTTTACAGTTCAGTTAGGGGCAGATCCAAAAATTTTGTTGAGTGGGGATAAAATTAAAAAATATAAACATTATAAATTTTTAAATGACAAACTTTAAGTACTATTTAAAAGTCTAAATTTTAGCAACTTTTGGTATTTTTTGCCAAAAGTTGCTAGTTGTAATTTTCAGTGCATTTAGTGAAGCAAATAGAAATTTAAAAAATTTTAGCAACTTTTTACAATTTTAGCAACTTTTTACAATTTTTGAGTGTTTGATAAAATTTTTGACAACTTTTAGTAATTTTTAACAACTTCTGGTACCTTTTAGGTTAAGCAAATCACTGTAATTGAGTAAAAAAAAAAGAAAAATTTTAATTGATTTGACAATAAAAAAATTATCAAACATATTTAAAAATATAAATTTTAAATTCCGTGGGAGATAATTTATATATTATATATTAAAAAAATAAAAAATTTATACAAAATATATATAAAACATATACAAATTTTCCAACTAGTTGGGCAGCTGCCCCCTACCCATGCTAAATCCACCCTTGAGTTCAACCCCTTATTTAGTACTGATGAGTTCTTCCTAACTAGGGTTATCTAGTAATTCATATTCATATGTAACAAGCTTGGTATTTAGATTTATTGAAGTATTTACTGGTTTAGAACCTAATATTCTTATTTTAAACAACCGGAACATGTAATTAGAAGGTTGATATAATTTACAAGATAATTTTACGTATATACGTAAAGAAAACGACAAAGCTTGAAACCTTGCCCTCTTCATGTCAAGCCCACGCCTACTCCAACCGATAAAAGTCTTGATTCACTATCCCATTTCTTACGAATAAAAACTTCCAAACCTCTCTCTATAGTATTACCAAATCATGACAGGAGTCAGCTTGTGCTCGTGTCGTTGAATGAGTGGCTATTTTCGCACAGACAATAAAGAAGATCATCAATAGGACAAAGCAGCAGTTACATTTATGCATCCATAGGACTTCACGTTATAATTCAAAATGCAGTAAAATAAACTTTTTACCGTGTTCCGTTGAAAAGAAAAAAGGTCGTCGAGGGAAATGCCTTTAGGTTTGAATTAAACTGAAATAGGGTTTTATGGCAAAAAGTTATAAAAATTAATAAAAGTTGTAGGTTGTAATTTGTGTAGCGAAATAAAAGTGAACAAAGTCTAGAGAATTCTGGTGTTATTTTGGTAAGTTTTAGAACTCCAAACTGAGCGTAATAAAAAACATTTGTTAATATATGTTGAACACTCATTAAACATCAATAAAAAAATATGTTATATAATAATATTTCATATTTTTTATAATATTATTACGTGGCATATATTGATTAATTCTTAGTAATTGTTTCAAGCAGCAGTTAACAGGAACTAATGATGATCAGACTTCGTGGCTCTCGATCCGAACTCTTTAACGAGCGATCTGACCTAAATATGGGAACCTATTTATCTGAGACACTAGTATGGTGCCTCCCAAAAAATCTCCGACAATCAAGTTAGTAAAGGTTCATGTAAATTTTGACAAAATAACGGTAGAGTGAATAATAATATACCTGGGATAAAGGTCTCCTCCATTATTTATAGGAACGATGTGTTAATTCAAAGATAGAAACAAAATGAGATTCTTTCCTGATTTGTCTCAACTTCTTTATTTGGATAAAGAAAGTGTAAGATTTGCACCAATTTTGGGATCTCTTATTTAAGTTAATGATTTTGAATCAACAAACACGGCACATATTTCGAGACCATGATCATGAAGATTTTATACGCTCCCTCAAATCCAGCTCGACACTGAGTAGCTTGTGTTGTAGAGATTAGCCTAAGCAATCCTACTTCAGTAGCTCGATAGGTCAGTTCAGGCAGTCGGGTCGTTAAGTCGGTTCGGTCTTTTGAAATATTTTTATCATCGCTGATGGATATTTTTATCATTTCAACTGAGTTCGAAAATTTCCCTCTTCAATAACCTCTTAATATTTTATTATAAGAATTGGAATCAATCTTTCGATACCTAGAATAAAAGCAAGCTGCTTATATCCGATATTTTTTATATTCCACAGTACAGTAATTTGATTCTCTGAGTTAAATTTATTATTTATTGTAGAAGTCTTGCCAATTTTGTCAGGATTTGAATAAGCAGTTCTGCCATTCGATGAGCAAAAGTCGCTTGGACTTTAAGGCTCTTGGACGACCTCAACAAACAATTAAATTAGGTTTGGTAGAACTAAATTGGCGGTGCTGTTTCCTGACGCTTTCGTTTACAAGTCCCTGTATTCTCTGCTTTTTTTTAGTACTAATTGTTTTTCCTTTTCTTTAATATCCCAGGAAATAAAAATAAGAATAAAAATAAAAATAATTGATGCCATAGCCACGCACAAGACGGCATCTTTTAATTGCTTTGTATAATATAACAAATTTAGGAAAGCTTTTGCATAAATTAAAAAAAAAAAAATGTCTGCATAAATTTAAATTAACAATCCAGAATCTTACATAAGTCAGATATTATATATTAATCTAGCGCTTCCATGATTTGTACAGAGGAATGTACACGCAAGCGATCATACGTCATGCACAGATATATATATATATATATATATTTGGTTCAACAACCAGGAGCGATCTAAGAAAGGTTCAGTGGGAGAGTTGCTCCTGCTAATTTGAAATATTGTATCAAAATTTTATTTATCTTGTTATTTTTTTTCTTAAAAATCATATATATTTTTTATTTTATTTCCACTATATTTTTATTTCTTCTTTTATTTATCTTAAAAATATAATTTTATCTCCACTTATTATAAATTCTGAATTCACTCCATCAACAACCATACTTGATATAGATGCAAGACATGTACGTATCCTTGGTTCAACAACCATAGTGAATATAGCCGCATGACATGTGAAATGGCTGAGGCATATGTTTTTTTATATGTATATATATTACAAGTTGAGTTAATTGGATACCATCGAAACTGTAGTTGTCAATATAAGGACCGACAAAACTGCAATAACCCTTTGGAGACATTTGAGCAAAGTTTATTTACCTTGCATTGCCCCCCCAATCCGAATCCAATACTGGTTCACTCTTTTTAAAAAAAAAAAAATTAAAAAAAAAACTGTCTTTAAATCAAGAAGAATTTGTAAAAGAGATAAAATATAAAAGTAGAATAAAATAAAAAAATATTAAATTTATTTGATTTTTGGTATGATACAAAATATAAAAAATGAATATATATTTATAAAAATTATAATTTAATTAATTAATCATCAAATAAGTACATACAAGTACTTTTGTTTGCCGCGCCTTTTCTTTTGCGTCTATCAATCTCTACTCCAACTATACCCTACTTGTCGGTAATTTTCGACATGAAGTTATAATGTGAAGTCTACCTTACCAAACAGTCATAATTATAATAAATGTTATTTTAACAAACAAATTATCTTTCCTATATTAATATAGACAAGTTTCGACTTAAAGCGTCTAATTGTTTAATTTTTTTAACCTTTTTTCGTGAATTAGAAAAAAATAATTTATTAGCTTGTTTACAAACGTTTAAATGAGACCATTCACAAAATATAAATAAAATTATTTACAAACATTTAATTAAATAATGTATATTTGTTAACATTTAATAAAATTAAATTTATTCGTGAACATTTAAATGCGTATTTTCATAAATAACAAATGACTTTATCGTGAATTTTATCGAATCGAATTTATCTTTATTTTAACCTAACTTATTTATTTTTGAAAAACACGTCAAAACTTATTCTTTTAACTCATTATCGTGAGTTTTATCGAATCGAATTTATTTTTATTTTAACCTAACTTATTTATTTTTGAAAAACACATCAAAACTTATTCTTTTAACTCATCAAACGAAGATAAACGAGCCTTTAACGAACAATAATTGTCAAATACTTATTTCGTTTGCACCCAAAAAAAAACTTGCGGATGCATAAAGAGAGTGCGTTGAAAATTCAAAACTAAAAATTATTAATTGTATTATTTTGTAGTCGGTAACATATATAATAACTTATTGACGATGTTTTCACGACCAATCAATAAACCGACATGTACTTTTTAAAAACAATTTGTACATTTTGTTTGTATATGCAGCATTGCCCATCTGAGAAGCTATTGCTCGTCGTAATTAATAATTTTCTGAAAAAGGTGCGCTGTAACACATGATAATCCATTTAACATCACTGCGAAAGTGACAATGGGATGGATTGTTTAGGGGCAAGTTTCGCTAACTAATTAAAACTCTATTTAGTTTATTAAAAATTATTGAAAAATATTAAAAATAGATCAAATTTTTTAAAAATAATTAATTTTTTATTTTCTGTTTTGATCTCATTTGTTATTTTATACTTTTGAAAATAAAGAAAATAGTTTAAAACGTATTTAGTCACTTGTGTTTTTGAAATTTATTTTAAAAAACAGAAATTGAGTCTACATGTAAAATGAAAATTGAACAAAAAATTATTTTGGGGATTTTCAATCTAAAATAAAAAAAAGTAAAACATTTTCTTTGTTTAAGAATTTTTAAAATTTCTTTGTTGTTGAAAATTTATTTATTTAAGAATTTTTGAAACATAAAACACAAAAAATAAAAAACGAGAAAGCAAATCAAACGTCGCGTTAATGTTTTGTTATTTCATTTTCAAAATTGAATGAAAAAAAAGGTCTGATAAATTAATACTTTATTCTCATATTTATAGCAATGCCTTGCATGATGTTAAAAAAAAAATAAAGATAATAATACAGGCAAGAACTTTTCCACACCAGTGGGCAACTAGACAGTAATATATATATATATATATATAATTAGATTACAAAGCCAACTAGATGGTAATGTGATCTACAATTAATGAGGGGGTACGGAAGAATATTTTTTTCTACCACTTCAGTTAAATTAATTAATTAAATGAAATATATTTTATTAAATAATTGATTAAATCAAATTAAGTATTTTAAAATTAACAAAATCGAATTTTTTGAAATTAATTAATTACATTGAATATACTTTATTAAATTAATTCAATTTTACATAAATAATATTTTATTAAAATAAAGGTAATTATGGTAAATAAAATTATAGTATCAAATATGTTTTCTGTATTTATTTCTTAACAAAATAATAATAATAACTAAACGTAAGTTATAAAAAATCACAGTTGTCAAATATAAACAGAAAAATATTAATGTTACCAAAGTACCCCTTACTATTTATCACCCTTCAGCTAAGTAGAATTGTGTTCTAGTTTCCTAAACACCCCCCCCCCCTGTTTTTTTAACACAATAGTTTGGATTTGCGAGTCTTCATAGGATTCTTGTTGGAAGCTGTGAGTCATCTTTGAGTCCTAAATAAACAATGGTTACAAGTACTAATTGAATATATGGAGAATTATAAAAATGGTCATGTTTTTTGAGAATGGAGACACAAAAGGTTTAGGGAAAGAAGAGTCCAACCAGCTTTTATTGTGTTCATCACTTCAAAAATGCCTTAGAAAAACGCTCCTTTTTTTTTTTTTTTTTTTTTTTTTTTTTTGGGTTGCTTGAAGCTTGCTCCACCTCGAACTACTCTATTTTTATCCATTGCCAAACATACATACACAAATATGTATGTATGTATGTATATATATTCCTTCATACTTTTCTTGTAAAGTGCCATTTCTTGATGCAAGAGAGAAAACGAAACATATTGTTATACATTATTCTATTATCATGTGATGTGTATGTTTAGAGTGAAAAAAATGAGATAAATTGAGAGTTCATAATGCGTACAGTGAAAGAAAAAAGTTAGTGTAATATAAAGTTAACAGAGATTTATAGAATTTTTTGTTGATTTTTTACAAATCAAACGGTGCCGATGTCAGAGTAACAAAGATAAATACATTTTTTGCTCTTTTGAATGACCAGTTCAACTGCACATGCGTGATGCTTTTCCGCTGATTTTTATTTTTTATTTTATTTTTACCATAATTCATTGTTAGAATACTATAAAAAAATATGTGTAATTATCACTTTAAATAAAAATACACAATAAAAATCATTTTTATTATTAAATTATTATTGACATATAATTTTAATATATTTTTGTGATATATTATTTTGGCATAATACTATTTTTCTGTGCCTTTGGCTTTGGTTCTCTCTCTCTTTGCTAGCCGTGATATTAATTAGTTTGCAAGTCAGAAGGTTAGTGTGCACGCTTGAAATATTAATGTGAAAGAGGGCGGGAGAGGCATGCGACCATTAAGAGTTTCACACGCCAATTCCCCCTTGAGATAGCACCCATCATTAAATGTTTTCCATTGTACAAAGTGAGTGGTCGTCATTTTTTTCCATTTATTATATTTATTATTTATTTTGGGCGATGATAACACTAGAACAAGTTAATAACAGATCGTATTTAATACAATTTTTATATGTTCACAATTTTATTCGGATTCAATAAAAAAATTGACTACAGGATTGTAGTGAAAAATGAAATGTTTAGAGCTAATTATATTTAATTTAATTAAAATTATTTTTAAAATAAAAGTAAAAGTTAAAAAATATAACTGAAATACAATCAATGTAAAATGTAAAAAGTCATATGTTATTAAAGTGTAAATAAATTTAGACCCTCTATTTTGTTTCAGGTTTAAGGGGGATGCAGTCAAAAAATCCACTGCAGGGGGCTACAGTAGAGAAACGAACTGTTAAGATTTCTTTATACTTTAATAACACGTGATCTTTAATATTCCGCATTAATTGTGCCCCAATCAAAATTTTTAAACTTTTATTTTTATTTTAAAAAATAAATTTAATTAAAATAAATTGTAACCATTGGATTAAATGCAAAAAAATTTCAACCATTCATTTTTCACTGCAACCCCTGCAGATGATTTGTTCACTGCAACCCCCTATTGAAATTCTTGCAGTGAATTTTTTCACTACAACCTCTAGAACCCGTTTTACTCTTATTTAGTTATATGAAAAATTAAATATAATATTTATTATTTATATAATGAACTAACTTTTATGTTATCATTTATTGTCATCTATCCACTTTATCACAAAACTAAATCTTGTTTTTTTAATATTAATATAATAATAATCAAAATGCAAAAATGATGAGTAATTTGAATAATTAATTCTAAAATTTGAATCAATTTATTTTTTAGTCATAATATTTACTTTTATAATAAATTTTACTTATTAATTTAGTAATTAATAGAGTTTGGATAATTAATTTTAAAATTTAATTTTTTTATATTTATCTACTAATCTTGAAAATTTGATATAACAAATTTTATTAATTGATTTATTAATTAACGAAAAATGAGTAGTTTAAATACTTAGTTCTAAAATTAAATTTTTTATATTTATCTTTTAGTTATGAAAATTAATTTAATAAAAAATTTTACTAAATAACCAAATATTAATTTGGATATTTAGTTCGATAGATATTAGACTGAATCAATTTTTATGACTAAAAAATAAATATAAAAGTTTCAAGTTTTGGAGTTAAGTATCTAAATTAATATTCTCGCTAATTAATAAAATTGTTACTAAATCAATTTTCATGAATAAAAGATAAATATATAGTATTTAAATTTTAAAAATAATTATTCAAACTACTTATATTTCCCTTAATCAATTGGTAAAATTTATAATTAAATCAAATAAATATATAAAATTTGATTTTTAAAATTAATTATCCAAACTAATGTTTCTTTCAATGAGAAATTTTTTGATTAAAACAAGTTTCATGACTAAAATAGAAATACATAAAATTTAAATTTTAAAATTAATCATTTAAACTATTCATGTTTTGTAAATTAATTAGTAAGACTTATTATTAAATTAATTTTATAACTAAAAATATATATAAAACTCAATTTTAATAACTAATAATTTAAATTAATGTTTCTTTATTTAGTAAAATTTTTTATTACATTAATTCTCATGAGTTAAATATAAATATATACAATTTAATTTTAGAACTAATTACCTAAATTACTCATTTTTTCTTTAATTAGTAAATCAAATAATAATTAGTTATTAAAACGACTATATTTTCCAAATTCTCTAAAATGATCAAATTTACATTTTTACATTTTAATATTCTTTTAAAACAATCAAGGGTAAAAATGTCAAATTAACATTAACTACTAAAAAGTTAACTTTTTTTCCTTTCCCAAACACAAAAAAATTAATTTTTTAATAGGTAAGTATTACCTAGTTGCAAAAAAAAACTAAATTTTTACTTTCCAAATCAAGTCTTAATCTTTTAATGCATAAAGGTGGTAACAACGAGTTGATGTTATTTTATTAACGGCCCGATTGGATGATACTAAAATTTCTGAGGAATAAGTTTTAGAGAATGTATTATTTTTAGAAGGTTGGCTCACATTGATATGATATTTATGGAGGGGGATAACTTTTGACTTGGTTTAGATGTTTTATAAATAAGAGAAGGTGAATGATAAAAAAAACAGTCAAATGACTCTTTTGCCATTGTGGTATCCCAAACTTGGTTACCCATTAAATTAAACTTGGTTACCCAAACCTAATTATATGTTTATGTTACTTATATAATGTGAAAACCAACTAGTACAAATTAATTTTAGACAAATTAATTATAAATAAATTATGTTATTAATAAATTAAACTTTATAAAATATATAAATTAGTTTCGCAAACAATAACATCCCAATTTATCCGAAGCTTTCTTAGTCACTTATTTTTTTCTCCTTATTTAAAAAATATCAATATATGTGTAATTCTGTATAAATTTGCTAAAATATAATATTATTATATTTGCTAAAAAATAATATTATCTTAAAATCACATCACCTTCTATTTGAAAAAAAATATTTTTTTTAATCACACAACCCCCTATTTAGAAAAAAATTATATTTTTTTATTTTTATTAATATAATTTTTTAATACATTTTCCATTAGAAAAAAAAAGGATTTATTTCTAATATAACATACATTTTGTAGGTGAGAAGAGGGATAAGAAGGAGAATAATGGTCTAATTTAGTCTATACAAGGGGGGATAATTTTTGGAGAGCTCAAACCCTCTCCAAAAATAATACACTTTCAGCCCGATTGGATGCCGCTAAGGCATGGGGGCATAAATTTTACCCGTGGGCCCCGCATTTTTTGCTTGGTTTGGCAGCCAAATCTTCTCCGATTTTTATTTTGCATGGTATTAAATTTAGCCCCCGCGGGGGGATAATTTTTAGCTAGGGTTTGGGCTAGCTAAAAATTATCCCCCTTCAAGTGGATAAATTTTTGACGTTTTTAACCTTCGTTAATAGTATTGTTAACTTGATTAAAATAAATATAATGTTAATAAAAAAAATAATAGATATGCCAACAAGTCAAAATAAACATAATTAAAAAAATTAGATAATAACCAACCATTCAAAAGTACATATTTAAAAAAAAAGTTTTTTAAATAAATTTATAAAAAATTAAATTTTTAATGAAATAAATAATATAACTTCAAATTGTCCAAAAATAATTAAATAGAGTGGGTTTTGTAATTTAATATTTAATTTAATAAGTAACCAAGTTTAGGATACCACAAGGGCAAAAGAGTCATTTAATTGATTTTTTCATCCTTCGTCCCCTCTTATTTATAAAACATCCAAATCAAGTCAAAAGTTATCCCCCTCCATAAACATCACATCAATGTGGGCCAATCCTTTAAAAATAATATCCCCTCTTATCTTATACCCCCTCTAAAACTTATCCTCTTAAAATTTTAGCACCATCCAATCGTGCCCTTTCTTTCAAGATCAAGAAGGGAGGATAATTTTTAGAAGGGAGAAATTTAACTTCCCAAACCAAACAAAAAAAATCACATCAAAACTTATAAGGGTGTATTATTTATGGAGGTCACATTTTGTAGCATCCAATCGGCCCCTAAGGGTGAATTACGCCTATACCTTCTTAATATTTAATTAATTATAAATAATTACTTTTAATATTTAAAAATTACATTTGATTTTCAAATGCAATTGGAGGAGTGTGGTTTGGAAGTAATCTCACGTAGAAGACTGGTCGCCTGACTAAACCCACCCTTTATAGCAAAATGGTTCGGACAAATACTGCTGGAAACAAGGAAGATGGACAGCAGTTTCTTTAGCTAAGGCAGTTTCTTTTATCTCAAAGGTCGCAACTCCATGTGTCTACAGGAAGTTAAAATTAACCTTCATTGAACGTATTTGAGGCTGGTCAAAGAATGGGCTTTGGTCGTTCCCCTGATGCTGCAGATAAGCCAATCGAGGTACTAATTTCACAGCAGCAAAAGCCTTAAAGAATCTTTTGTCCCTCATCGCAGCGCCCAGAGCTCTATGCCTATAGACTTTCGTAGGGGTGGCATGCGATGGATTATTAAACTCATGAACCCGTTTAATTAAATTTAAATTAAATAAATTTGAATACAAATAAAACGATTAGCAGACACAATTGGATAAAAAAGATAATAGTTACTTGATCAATGAGTTTATAATATAACTCATTAAATACTCAATTATTTACTTGAAGAATTATGAGATATAAAAAAAAAAATTCACTTCGGCCAATTAAGCTTACAATGAAAGGTAAGAAATTTGATATTTGAATAAAAATGATACATTTTGTCAAATTACGAATTGAATATATGGAGGCCATTTTGGAGTGTAAAAGAAATTTGAAATTTTCTTAAAAGTGAAATTTTTTGGAATTTTGAGTGTGGAAAGTTGATTTGAAATAATAGTTGGATGTTTGTATTTGATTTGATATAAAGTTGTTAAAAATTATATAAAGTGATACTAACAAAATTTTAGTAAAGAATCTTGAAAAATTTTGATATTTTGTGAAATTTTTAGATACAAATGTCAGTTTAACTTTTTAAAATATTTGCCAAAATCTATTGAAACACACTATAACGATTTATTCTAACAGATTTTGACAAATTTTATGAAAAAATTAAAATTTTTTAGAGTTTAAAAAAATTGAAACTTTTAATTTTTTTTTTTTAACTTTTTTGGAGCTCCATACAATCCTGTAAGCAAAAGCAAATCACATAAAAATACACATATAGTATATATTTGATAAATATGGACAGATAGTTAAAGAGAGAAGGCGGTGGCCACAGTTAAATTATCTACATCACTACATTAGTAAACAATATTGTACTTAAAAACTACAGTTAAATTATCTGTGTCATAAGTAGTTACGTACTACAGTTAAAACCAATTACATACTTCACTTAGTTAATAACCCATGTAATGGGCGGGCAACATTCTAGCGTGTGCAGATGTGTGTATGTATATGTAGTGAGGCCGAGCATATATAGGTATATATTTTATATAAACTAAAATTATTTTTTTTTTTAAATAACTGTCGATTATGCAAGAGTCTAACGAGACATATATTCTTATTCTTAAAATACTGAGTCTAATTATTTGTATTTCTATTTTATTATTACTCTTAAAAAATAAAAAATTTTTATTATATTTTTATTTAGCATTTAATGATGAATTTTTAATTTATTAATTTTAAATTATATTAGACATTGCATAAATATATCCTACTTGAGGAGTCACAATAGTTCTAAAAAATTCTATAAACATCCGATTTTCAATCTACTAGTTGTTATGGATTGGTGAACCAATAAATCAAATTATATATATTAAAAATATAAAAAATATGTTTAAAGTTCAAAAAATAATTAAAATTTGAATTTAAGTTTACGAGTTTAATATAACTCGTATTTAACCCACCCAATAATGAAACCTGTTTACTCATAACATATTTTGAACCAACTGCCAAATCCACCCAAACGTGCCCATTTGCCAGCTCTAGACCTTCTTAAGTTTCTGAAAAATAAGAATCCTAGGGTTTATTGGGTGTCTTGTTTTATGTTTTCTGATGTCCCAAAAAAAGAAAAAGAAAAATTACAAAACTCTTTCCCCAAGGCCCAAACCAATAATTAATGGGCCAAAGATTTGTCCAGCCCAACTTGGAGCCGCCGACCAGCCATGTGGATGTCAAAGTACAATAGAAGGTCAGGAATGATATCCAAATATGTGGCTGTCTAGGGGTCACCTCTATCCCCTTTTGACGCCACAACGCTCCTCGCCTTATCCTCTCTTAACTACTGCTTTCTGATCTTCTGTACCTAAACCCATCTTCCACACGGCACTCTCCGTCTCCTCCAAGTCTCCCCCACAAATGGCTGCTTCCACCCTATCTCCAGTCACTCCATCTCAGGTAAACAAATTCACAGTCAAGATTAAAGTATAAATACGTTATACCATGTGCGTATGTAGTTATTTGGTTTCAAATTCAACCCAATTTTTACGTTTATTTATCATCTAATTTCAGCTGTGCTCGAGCAAGAATGGAGTGTACTCTCCTTCCAGAGCTCTGGTAAAGCCCGCGAGGGCTCATGTGGTAGGGAGGGAGAAGAGAATGGGAGTGAGGTGCATGGCCACGAGTATTCCGGCCGACAGGGTGCCGGACATGGGCAAGAGGGAGCTCATGAATTTGCTTCTGTTGGGTACTGTTTCTCTTCCCACTGTTGGCATGTTGGTTCCTTATGCCTCTTTCTTTGCCCCACCCGGGTGGGTAACACTCTCTGATCACTCTCTCTACTTTTTATTTAATTTGGTTCATTGTGTGATTTCCCAGTTTCTATTCTTATTTTGCTTCGTTGTTGTGAAGCTATTATGTGGTTTGATTGCTGAAGGATGCGTCTGGTGGATCCTGTTCGGAGTTGGAATTTTTTTTTTTTTTTGACTAATTTTTTTTTTCACCAGGGAATAAGAAATGAATATTAAATTGGATAATGAATAATTGAACTAAAATATTCTATGATATGAGTACCACAAAAGATTAGGCTAAAATTTTATCATGCTATAAACCACAATAGGTTTTTTATGGTTACACCTTTGTTGAGCTTAGATGATTTCAAAAAATGATAAAGGCTGGTATAGTAATAACGAAAAATAATATGTATAATAAGATGGAAAAGACGTATAACAAAAAAAAAAAGAAAAATAAAGAAATTCAAAAATGTTACAAAACAATCTAAAACTTAGTATTTTTTTCAATGTGGAATGCGAATTGTGTTCTATTTATTATGCTACGGAACATATTTTTTTAACGATAGGGCTAATGATAAAATCTTTGCTCTACTTCCTTTTGCTAGGTGTGACTTTTGCTTGTTCGCCTTGACATTGCATTGTTTGACTTAATTATTTTGTATTTATGCTACGCAACTAAATCTTCTCGTAGAATTTGGCATTAGAATGATGGTCTGGATATATAATAGGGAAGGGGGTATGTCTGATGCACCGGATCGTCCGGTGCACTTACGGACCGTTAGATAAAAAATATTATTATTTGATCTAATAGTCCGGTACACTAGACCTACCCCTAATTCTATATAATAAGCCTATTACCTTAAAAAGCAAATATTTACTAAAATACTCCTTCATCAAAAGAGTGCCACCTAACAAACAATTATGATGCAAGTGTATATATGAAAGATGCTTCTTCCGTAGTTTCTCTATCCAAGGGAATTCCTTGTAATAAGGGAGGGAATTTTTTGGCCTCCAACAGATTTTCTATCTGCTTCTCGAAGTTGGTACCATTAAAAAATGAATAGCCACATTTAGGGATAACTCTTAAGTCTAGCTTCTCTAAAAACTATTATTGTACTATTTTTTTTTAATTTTTCATTTAAATAAAGTCATTAGAAAAGAAACATTTTTAAAAAATAAAAACAATAAAAAATATTTTTTATTGCAGTAGAGAATGATTTAAGGAAACTGCTTAAGACTCAATTAATAGGAAATTAAGCTCTAAAATATGGAAACAGTATTTTTTAATTATTTCAAGTAATCTAGTTAAGGTTGCTACTTTATCATAATTTACAAGTTTACACTCGAGCCAGAAGCCATCCCAACATCCATTTCAATTTTTTTTTTCATTTAGAATTGTTGTTTGTTTTCTGGGATTTCCCATTTGACAATTTTTATTTTTCATAATAATAAAAAAATAATAACAGGACAGGCGGTGAAGGTGGTGGTGTAGTTGCGAAGGATGCTCTGGGAAATGATATCATTGTTGATGCATGGCTTAAGACCCATGGACCTGGCGACCGAACTCTTTCACAAGGACTGAAGGTATCTAATGTCGTAGTGCCAACTGTGATATCTTTGATGATTTTGTTTTTAATTTCTTATTTTTTTTTTCTAATTTTACTATTTCTAGATGATCACGTACATAATAAAATGTAATTTTAGAAATTGAACCATGGTTTACTGAGGCCCGTTTAACAAAATTTTTAATTTTTAATTTTTGTATTTATTTTTTTGAAAACTGAATAAGAAAACTCGTTGCGTAAATTTATTTCTAGTTTTTAATTTTTTAAAAAATTGAAAATTATTTTTAAAATTTTTAAAAATTATGAAAACTTAAAAAAAAAACATTTTATCAAGTTTTCATTTTTCTCCATAATCACTCATAGTTTGGTTGGCCACCTCTTTCGCCGATCAACTATTATCGCTGTCAACTGCTGATGGCTATTAGCCACCGCCCAACCTCTTAATACCATAATTATTAACTAACAATTATTATTACTAAATATATTTTTAAGTTTGTTTGTTTTTTTTAACTATGAAAATAAAAATTAAAAATAAAGACTGAATATCAAAATTAAAAATTAAAAATTGAGTACAAAAAATAAAAATTGGTAATTTTGTCAGATGGGCTCTATGGTTCTGGTTGATAATGCGTTCAGTTTTATTTTTTTTTTTGTCTTTAATTTTTTTATTTTTTGTTTAAGTTTTCCTATAAGAAAAAAAAACATATTTTTTTTGAAAGATAAAGTTTTTTTTTTTTTTATAAAGGAGGTGGGGAAAATTTTAAACCACTGAAGTACAAGACACGCTAAAAAAGAAACTTATTTAATATTTACAAATACTATAAATATAAAATTAAGAAATATAATAGAAATAAACATGAAAAAAGAGGAGTGATAACAAAAACTACGATTGATGATGGCGGGCAGCGGCGGTTGTTGGGGAGGAATTGTCAGCGTGGATGTGCTGGTTGTGATTGTTTGGGGGATGTTTGTTGGTGGGGGAAATGGCTAGTGAACGGTAAAAATGAAAATAAAAGCTTGAAAACAAGTGATATTTTTTATTTTATTTTTCGTCATAGTAATTTTTAAAACTACTCAAAAACAACAAAAATATTATTGAATGTGTTATTGTTTCTAGCCATTTTTAAACTCTTGAAAATAAACATACAAAAGAAAGAGAAAAAAAAAAGGGAAAAAAAAAATAACGCTGTCAAACGTGCCATATATAATTACGAATTTAAGTCGCCAATGGCTTCATCAAAATTTATTACTGACATTGCTTTCGACTGTTTAATTTTTGGTGGTTCTCATTTACTCGAAAACAAGGTTTTGATATGTCAATGATATATGTTTGAGTGAGTAATGCATTCGTTAATTTATTTTAGCCGGCCGGAAAGCAACACTATATATAGACTTTTGTGGATTTAGAATTTTTAATCAGTGAAAATAAAATTTGTTTATAGTTAATTATATACAATATATTCGTAATAAAATAAAAATTTTTAAGAATAGTTGTAAAAATTTTATAAAATATGTAAGAGTAATCTAAAATTATTTTAGCAGGAGTAGTGTAGCGGGCCACGGTGGACAATGATAAGTAAAATATTGGAGGGGTCTTTTGTTCAACTGGAAACTGATGGGGGCCGGTTTGAGCCTAATTTTCAAGGGAGTAGGGGCAATTATTCCATTAGGAAAAGTAATTGTGACACTTGTTGAAAAATGACTCGGCAGTGATTCAAACAGTTGTATCATATGCGTCTAGGGACAAAATTTTTAGTATTTTTTTGGTTAAAGTTGCTAGTTATAATTTTTGGTATGTTTGATGAAATAAGTAGTAATTTTTAATAATTTTTTTATAATTTTTTGTAACTTTTGAGTATTTGATAAAATTTTTGATAACTTTTAGTAATTTTTAATATCTTTTGATAACTTTTATTAATTTTTATTAACTTTTAGTAACTTTTGAGTTGAAAAATAGTGTAGAAAAATAGTAAAAGTTGATAGTTTGTCAAACACTTACAAATTAAAGGTTGATAATTTTTTTATTAAAAATTTGGTTACCAAACGCCCTTTTAATATTAATATTTTTTACCTTTAAAAAAAAGTTAAAATTTTAGATGCCGACATTATCTGGAATTGTCATTTGAGAAAATTTCTCCTCCACAAGCAAATTTTTGAACCTAAAAATTTTTCATATACTAATATTTTGAATCTGAAAAGTGTTTAAAATTTTTGAGATAAAAAAATAAAATAAAAAACTTCTTATAAATGCGAAAACGTGCTTAATTAAAACTATGAAAAAACATAAATAAAATAAAAATTTTGATTAAAAAATCATATAAAATAAAAAAAAGAGAAGTCCAAATAAAAATAGTTCGTCCATTTTCATTAAATTAAACTTAATCAACTTATTTGAAATAAAATATTCACACAATTCTACGCAAGCATTATCCGTATAGAAGTGATGTGAGAACATTTTAAATAATTGTTAATATATGTAAATTTTATTTAAAATTTGAAACGAAACTAAAATTTTTAAAATATTTAGTAGAATATAAAATATTTTAAGATTTTTTATTTAAAGATAATTTTTCTAGTTGTTTGAAATATATAATTACTTATTAAATTTTAGTGTTCACTTTTAAAATAATAATTATTATTGTGCAATTAATAAATATAATTTTTTAATTGTGTAATAAGAGAGAATATATTATCATTAGTGTGAAAATAAAAAGAAATAAAGTTTATTTGAAATAATACTTTTAATAAATATATTATAGCTACGTATTATTTTATGTGAATTAAGAAAAGTTATAAAATATAAGATTAAGATAAATATTAAAATTAAGAAGATGATAAATTTAAGGTAACTAAATATATATTTGTATATATTTCTTAAAAAAAATTTATAACTTTCTTATTTAAGGCCTTAGGCGATTATTAAGTTGCTTGGTGCTTGAATTAGTTTTGCTCCCTAGTTGAACCCCAACTAAGGATGGTCATTTCGGTTGACCCATCTGAATCTAGTCCGTTATCCGAGCTAAATCGATGTAGGATTTGGATTTTTTTTTTTTTTTAAAGATCAGATCGGATTCAAATTTTATAAAAAAAAAATTCGAATATTGGATAGAATATGGGAATGTAATTGCTTTCGCCCCGATCCACCTCAAATCCAATACCCAATCTGCATATACGCCGAAAATATTTGAATAGGCTCGAACAGCCCCGAAAAATATCATATTTTGTATTTGCTACTTTGAGTTGGGATAATGTTGGTACTTTAGAATTATGTATTAGTTAGTAAAATAAGACTTTGGTTAAATATTGGTTTTGGAAATATTTATGTATTACTCTGGTGAACTATTATTGCGATAATACTTATGTATTATTTTAATTTTGGAGATAAATTATTTAGTAGTAATAGGTTATATATGTAATCAAATTATATATCAAGTTAGGGGCGGATTCGGAGACAGATGGAAGGTTTGGAGTCCAAATTCGAATGTTACCATATTTGTCTCCGTTCTGTCCCATCGTCATCCTTAGCCCCAACTAGGCTATAAAATTTAGACCATTTAAAATACTGTTGTCGGGTGAAATGAAAGCAGCATTTATGGAGCAATTGGGTACAATGCAAATTTTATTTATTTTTTTCCCTTCAATTCCATTTGAAGGCAAAAAGTTGTTAATTTCGACCAAGCCAATTACAGGGGAAGTGCAGTTTATGCTACGAGTGACAACAAATCTTAGGTTTAAAGATTAACAAAAAAAACTCATCTGGTGTGTGCTATATGGGAAAATGAGAACGGTAATTTCATATTCTAACTCTGCTTGTAAGATAATAATGCAACAATTGAACTTGAACTTTTATTTATTTATGATGAATTTCAGGGAGATCCTACTTACCTAGTTGTGGAGAATGACAGAACTCTTGCGACATATGGAATCAATGCTGTCTGCACCCACCTTGGTTGTGTTGTGCCATGGAATACTGCTGAGAACAAGTTCATCTGCCCCTGCCATGGATCTCAATACAACAATCAAGGCACAGTTGTAAGAGGACCAGCTCCTCTGGTAAGTAGAATAATACCCATTATGGTTCCCCCATTTTTTTTTTTTTGATGATTTCCACCGAATATCATTTGAAAATAACATCATCAAGATCCTTCTAGTAGAGAGCGATCCTGGTTTTTTTTTTTTTTTTTTTTACTTTTTTTTTAAATAATCAAATTTATCTGCTTACATTTTAATTTTTTAAGCTATTAAAAGTAAAAATATTAAATTAACAAAAAGTTAAAAAAAAAAAAACAAAATTTTTAGTAGCACAAAGGTGTTAACTCTTTTTTTTTTTTTTCGCCTTTCCAAACTAAGTTTAAATATTAGGCTAAATTTTACTTTATTCAGTGTTTTATCTGAGTTCTTAGTTCACAATTTGAATTTTTTTATTGTAACAATTAAATAATTAAAATTTTAATTAATTGCAATCTATCTCTTAATGATTATTTTAAATTTACACTCCTATTGTTAACCTTTCAACTTTGAAAGTCAAAATGGCCACTGAGAAATAATGTTAGATCTGATTAAAAGTTCAAACTCTTAATTATTAAAAAAAAGAAGGGGAGGCACAGGGACTAAAATAAAATTTCAGGTAAAAAAGCTTAGGGGCCGAAATAAAATTTACTCCAAATATGGTCACATATTTTGATGACAAATATGTCTTCAAAATTTGTTTCAAAGTGAAGGATGGCATTCATAAACGGCACAAATAACATTAGGGAAAATCACAAAACCTTTTGCTATACATTTAGCGAGGCGCAGGTAGATCACAATTATTTAAATATTACACAAATACTTCTTTATTTAATAAATATTTTAAATACTTAGCGAAAGCTATTAATATTTCATTTAATATTAAATGAAAATAGTTACATAATTAAAATCTCCGTATACTATATAACTCACCAATTATTCGTTAAATATGTAAAATGTTCAAAATTTATTTAAGGGTAAACTACATTTTGTACTCTTGAATTTTATCTAGAATTGCATTTCAGAGTTTGAGCTTCCCCCTTTTTCTGGTAACAGTTAATTACCGTTTTACCTCAATACTCACTATTAACTATTCACTTGTCCAACTTTCAAAGGCAAAATAGTTATTGGGGCCCTTGATTGTTACAAAAATAATAATAATAATAATAATAATAATAATAACAATAATAATAATTCAGGCACTAAAGTGAGACTTAAGATAAAACTCAAGATTACAAAATATAATTTACCCTTGATTTGATGATTTATTAGAGATTTACAATTTCAACATCATAAGACCATTAAAAAGGTAAATTATTATTTAGTACCATTAAATTTTTCAGCAAATCTCACTTTAGGGTTTGACATTTAATTGTAATAATTAAAAGATTGAGAATTTAATTTGTTACAATTAAGGGCTTCTGTCAAGTTTTACTTAAAATTTTTATAGTTAAGTACATATGAAACCATTAATTGATGTGTAAAACAATAAATGTACGTGCGAATAAAACTATAATGGTGACGACAAGGCCATTACAATAAATTAAATTCTCAAGCCAGTTGAATTTGGTAAAATACCCTGGAATGCAAATTACAATTCACCTCTAGAAAATTGTTATTAAATCTCGTTTGAACTTTTTACAATGTTATAAAAGGATAAAAATTGTTCATTATGTAAATATTCTAATGATAGTATCTAATTTGACCGATGATTGTAGTTCGGTGTTAAATAATATTTGCAAAACTTAAGGGTGTCACTGTAATATTAAAATTAGTTGGTCTACCTTGTGATTATCCAAATGTTCGGGGATATTCTTGTGATTCGCTTTACATATATACATGTATATATATATATATATATATTCTCTCACCTTTATCTGTTTCATATTGTGGCTATTGATTAACTTGAAAGGTCATGCACTTTCTTTGGAACAGTCCTTGGCGTTGGTTCACGCTGATGTTGATGACGGGAAGGTTGTATTTGTCCCATGGGTTGAAACCGATTTCCGAACTGGTGATGCTCCATGGTGGGCTTGAACATCTTAAATTTCTCTCCCTCCCTTTTCTCTCCCTCTTTCAAAAGTCTTGTCAAAGTGAATTGCAGTTTGTTTTGCACATATTGCCTGGCTTTTAATTTCATAAAATGAAGTTTACAATTTGTAACAGGGACGTCTTTTGCTACGGGGCATTGACCATCTCAAATCAATTAATATTTTTCTATCATACATTTATTTGCCTGTATATTATTATTCACAATGTCAAATGTTATTTGCTTCCTTATCAAGGTATGATCGAACATTTTAATTCTTGTGCACATCTTCATATATTTCTGTCGATTCCTTTTTGTCATGATTGGAAACCCAATTAATATGGATACATAGGCGAAGGAAAAACTATTACATTTTTGTTCTAAAAATTAAAATTATTTTTGTAAAAGGGGGCCAAAGTAACCCACCACCCCCCCCCAAAAAAAAAAAGGACATAGATGTCATAATAGGAAAGGCTCTCTTTTATGAAGGGAAAGGTACCCATTTGTAGAAGATAGGATGATGCGCAGTCAAATGTTGGTGAGAACATAGAACCGGTACTTAACCAATTCAAGGGTCATTCACATCAGATTTAGGATAGAGCTGGTGTGCTTGTGCACTGGTTCATAGCTAGTGCATTTTTTTCACTGGTTTTCATATATAAGAACTGGTATAATTTGTTCAAATCACTAGAAACCTTTGATGTTTGTATCATATTCAAAAATCAACAGTTAAGATGTGTACTGGCTATCAATTGAATTCTATTCAGGTCTCAACTAGAAAAAATAGGGTCGTCCCTCCCAAATAGGAGGTCAACTCGTGCTTCTCTAAGAGGAGGATCTGAGGAAAGAATGATAACTGCTAGAACCACTACGGCTCAAGAAAGAGTAGTGGAGTCATTGCATGCCAATGCCCACGGTAAACATACAAGTAACATATGATATGGCAACGATAGTAGTCGCCTTCTATCTGAAGAGTGGCAATGATAAGACCAGTGATACCTCCTACAGGGGGTCAAGCTGTGGCTTATAATAATTTGAATTTTCCTTTCAGAGGAAATGTGCTAGGGGGTCAAGGGTTTTTTTTTTAACCTCCTCAGCAAGAGGAGGAGTTTGGCATAAACTCCGATCAGTTTATTAATATTAAAAAAAGTAATACAAGATGGAGTAGACCTATCGAACAGCTAAAGTTGTGCAAGAGCTGTACAGTCAAGGAATAGAATAATATTTCAAAAACTATTCTTAATTGCTTATGTGGCATTTGGTTTACATTGTTATTTTTTATTTTTTGTTTTTTATTTTATGTTTTATGTTTTGAAAATTTCAAAACACGGAAAACAGAAAACGTAATTGATTTGACATTTTCTGGTTTTAGTGTTTTGGGATTTTTCTTGTTTTGGGTTTTTTAACGCTCAAAACGACTTTTTGTCATTTTAAATTTCATGTATAAACTTATTTTCTATTTCCTACAATAAATTTTGAAAACATAAGTGACTAAATATATTTTGACTTACTTTTTTTATTTTTAAAAATGTAAAATAAAAAATGGATTCAAAACAGATATACTAAATAGCAAGTTAGATAATTATGCACTCCCGAAAGGATTCAGAATTCCTGAATTCAATTTGTTCTCTAAGGAAGAGAATCAGTCAACCATCGAGCACAATAGAAGGTTTAGATTGCAATGTAATGAGTTAGGAAATAATGACAACTTCAAGTTACGATTATTTCCAAACTAATTAACAAAGACAGTATTCTTGTGGTATATAAACTTGCCAGTGAATTCCATTTTCACGTGGCAAGAGATGGAAGAAAATTTCCATGCTCAGTTCTTTAGAGATGAGCTAAAAGTTTCTATATATGAAGAATTTGTCGAAATTCAAATAAAGGTCAAGAGAGTCCATGGAACAATACATTGTACATTTATAGATTTAAAAGGGTGAAAAGCATATGTCATGTATATCTGCCCAAACTAGAGATGGTAAAACTGGCAATAAATGGGCTTGAATTTGAGTTAGGGAAAACGTTTGGAGGCACGGAGTTGCTGATTTGTTTCAGTTTTCTTCTCGAGCATCTCGATATGAGACGACACTAAGGGAAGAACAACATCGAAAACAAACAGGATTAGGAACTTATTACCTAGATTTTGGCAATGAAGTGAAAATCGATTGATGTAGCACAAATCATTGGTAAGCCTTTATGACACATTGAGAAAAATGGAACACTATATCAATATGTTGTCTGGAAATCCAAACAACACTAATGGATGTCAACTTGGTATTTACAGACCTTGGGGACGTGAAAAAGGATGCTTAGTACGATATAATCTGAAAAGTAAAAGAATCAAAATATGTTTATAAAAGAAGAGTCAATAATTCTATTACTGCTAAATCTGTGTGCGGCTTGTGATGTGCTAGGGAAGTAACAAACCAAAGAGCCATCCCTTGAGATGTCGTGAGGGAAAGAAGCATTGATCGAGGTCTTTGGTTCAACACAAATAATTTTGGGGATCCATTTATCTTTAACGGAGCTCAGATAAAATTTTAAGGAGTAGATCCTGAAATATTTAACCTAGCTAGTTAAAAGGGATTTGCACAACTGATAAATCAATAAACTCGTATCCTTCTAAAAGTCTAATCAAATCCCGAAAAGTTGTTTAGAATACAAGTGTAGTGTCTATCAAAAAATTTTCGATACTTAATTTAACAAGAAAACTGATAAAGTGATTTAATAGAGTTTTAGTAAGGTAAATGTGTTGTATATGTATCTGTATCCTTGTGAAGCAGTGATACAGATATAAGAAATCTCATGTGGAATGGCATGCATAAACTACATGTAACTATATGTAATCGTGCTTTCTCATTCTCCAATGGAATGATGCCACCACTACTAGGAAGATTGGTTTTCTCGGCCGCCTAAAGCAGTCGAGAAAAGTCCTCGAAGCAGCCAACAAATGTTT
This sequence comes from Vitellaria paradoxa, assembly GCA_019916065.1. Taxonomy (NCBI): domain Eukaryota; kingdom Viridiplantae; phylum Streptophyta; class Magnoliopsida; order Ericales; family Sapotaceae; genus Vitellaria; species Vitellaria paradoxa. Next base: position 41,444,746 of record CM034239.1, read on the forward strand.
TCTTGACCGCCAAACAACCGTTTAATAGCGGCCATATCTGCTGGGGTCGAGAAAGCGAATATTCGACCGCCTCGAAGCGGTTGACAAAAGTTTCGTCCCACCAAACCAGTCGACAAAAGATCGCGACCAAAGGTTTTCTCGTTCACTACCTGGCGGTCAACTAATGTTTTTCTCGGCTACTACCTGGCGGTCGACCAAAGGCATATTCTTTAAAAAAAAAAGCTAATTTTATTTCAAACTAAAAAAATAACTTGTACATTTATATAGCAAAACCTGTACGTTGTATATAGTAAGATGAAATCAAAATTATATAAACAAAATTAAAAATTTTCATAAAATATGTAGCAAAAAATACACATAACATTAAAGAGTTTAACTACAAATACTTTAAAAAGAAAACAACATTCCCTTGCACCTGTTGCAGTCGACTTCAAAATAATTTGAGCGTCCATCGAAGCTAAAAGACACAAAACAATTAAATTAAAAATGTTATATGTTTTATGAATATAAAATCAAACTCATAAAATGAAATAAATCATTAACTCATCAAATATATATTTTCACTTTTCTACTTGCTCACTCAAAACATTAGACAGAACATACAATGCTAGCCTCTTGAAGTTGTTCCTTCTTGACAGCAAACAGGGCAGTGTTCATAACACACTCCAGTACATGCAATCCAGAAACACAGGCATAATGATACATGTCTCTTAAGCAAGAACAGGTTGCCATTCTCAAGGATGAAGCTCTTTCACTTGGATTTATCTCAGGTTTCAAGTTGGCAATAAAACTCTGAAGATGCTCAAGAAAGGGTGGAATCTAGTTGTTATCAGCGGCTCTGAACATTTTGATCTCTTTAGCAAGCAAATCATCATGAATAGCCTGTAGAAGTTCATTTGCACACATTAAGAATGCAAAACCATTCTAACACAACCAATACAGTCTTCCAAAATATGGGGCATCTACAAGATTTCTTTCTTTTATATTTTTTTTGTGAGCAGAAAGTTCACTATTAAGGTGCTAATCAATTTTATTTCACTTGAAAAAAAATTAAAAAAAAAAATAAAAAAACAACAACAAGAACAACTCATATTGAACATTCATGCATCTAGTTCTCACCTTAGCTTCCCTCACTTTTTAAAAAAGTTGCGAAAGCCAAGTGGGCCTCTTCTTTTAAAGCCTATATATTATAAAATGCCTACCACAAACATATCATTTCCCCATCACTTCATGTTAATGCTTTATAGACCAGATCAAATGGGTAGCAGAGGTACCCTTAGAGACCAAATGCATCATTCCAGAAGTTACAACTGAAGCACACAAAGAAAAATAAATACCATATTCAAACTTCACCAATATATGGATCTACAAGGGGAGAAAGATATAATGGCCTGTCCAATTTAAAAGCAACTAGTAAAAATTGGGCATCAGGTTTTCACCAACCACCAAGCTTCGGGAAATTAATAAGGAATACAAAGATTTCTTGGTTGAATGGGAATATGAAGGCAACCATAACTGGCATCAATTAAGACAACTTGAAGTAAATTATTTTCTTAAAGGAGGATAGTCGAATGAAGAAAGCATCAGTATATTATTCTTTCTTCCATAAGTTTAATTCTTTGAGGTCTCATCTGTTCTATCTTCTAATCTACTTTTCTTCCAACAAAAGTTTATCTCTTCGGTCTTCAACCCAAATAATAAGTAAAAATTTATATTATAAAACTAGAACTGTAGAAGGGGCCATTAGTACAGACTGAACCTTCCTTTGTATATAATGCTCAAGAATAATCTCAGAGCAAGAAAATGATAGATATAGCAGTAATAATGGATAAGAGAAATATCATAATGAGAGCCAAACAAACCCAACCAGAGTACAAAAAATTATACATGTATGAAATAAGGATTAAAAACAAGATTCATCCATTTGAACATTTTACAAAGAAATTAATCATAAATGGGCACCACAACCATTCCTAACAATAAAGCCTACCACCCAGAGAACTTATAGAAAATGAATAATAAAACAACCTGAATCATTTGAACAAGGTGAGTACAAGTTGACGAAAGAGCTTCTCTATAAATTGATAACAATTTATCTTGCATGACAAACCAAGTGTCTCCATATCCAACCTTTCTTGACAAAACCTTCTTAAGGAAATCTTGCAAAACAATGCTATCAAAAACATAAAAAGAAATTAAAATTAAAAATTTATAAAATGAGAAGAAAGAATAAATACTAAATCCATTGAATTTACTGAAGGTGTGGGGGAAAAGCAGCAGGAAAAATAGATATAACTACATATACACTTGGTATAAGGATTAGGTTAGTCACAAAGAATAAATAAGGTGAAATTAAAGACAATCGCCTATCTAGTCGTCATACGAAATTCTCCCAAAAGAGAGTGTAGGATTTGCATAATATAAAAAATTTTCTCAAAAGGGAAGGCAGGAAATTTTGACCACGTTAGTACATGATTCAAAAGATAAGCAAGTAAAAGACAAGATGTCACCTCAAATCAATAATGTTCAGCTTTCCAAATACAAATTACATAGAGATGACACAGTATAACAAGCTACCCTCCTCCATCAAAGCCCAGCACTATCAAATAGATGCTTTGGTCAAGCAATTTGGTTCAACACCCCTGTCAAGCTTTTCAAAACTTCCTAAATAAGCTGGCATAATATTACAACACCTTTACAAGTAAAATTCTACCAAATTCTCTACTACTATGTCACCTTCATTATTATATTTGCTCTACTGACAAAATCACGACTCTCTCGATTATATTAACTTCTCAAAATAAGTTATAAGGATTCATATTGTACTCATTTTTGTATCCTAAATCAAAAACAAACATGAACCTATGACATGGACTTGATAAAAGTGTGGACATAGGACTCATCATTTTTTTTATACTAAGGGTATCTCCACATTCGGTGGGACTAATACCTTAGGACTCCTAACTCACCTAACCAAACCAAAAGCCAGATAATGCCGAGGGGTTCAAATTGGTGACCTCTACTTCAATTGGTAAAGGTCTTAGCCCTAAACTGCCCCCATATGGGCAGCACGAGACTCCACAATTTTGAGAATAGAGATACAGAAAAAATGATTATTTTATTAACTATATACATGAATATATAACATCCAAAAACACAAATATATATACATTTCAATGAATAACTATATTTTAAATATAAAATAAACAAAAACAAGGGAAGATTTTAAACATTTTGGCCACTCAATCTAAAGTGTCCCAAGTGTGCATGAAAAAAACAAATAATAATAATAATTAAAAAAAAAAGTTCCATAAGCTACTAGGAATCTGTCATGTATTTTAAGTGTGTCCAAGGAATATATGTGGTTTATACACGTCAAGTAGAAATACGAGACCTGTTTTAGAGTGTCCATGATTCGTAACCCTAGATAGATCCTTACCTTATGGCATTTCAATTACCCTGGACAATAACTTTTGCCGCACATATCCCAAACACAATTCTTGCCTATTAACAGCATCTAAATATTGATCTTTCACCCCAACCAACCCTTTCTCATTTCTTATTGCACACAAATGTGGAACATTTGTCACAATTTTCGGCACTCATTAATTGCACACAAGTTCTATAAATCTGTATTAGTTTCCAATCTCAAGCTATCTTCTCTTGTTGCCAAAAACTTAAAATCAGAGAGATGAGAACAGGTAGTATTTCTGTGTGAAGCTAACTAATTTTTTTTTCCTTTTTCTAAACTCTAACTAGTTAAATAGTCAACTAATGCAAACAACTCTGAGAAGAAAATGTAGATATTCAAAGAACTATACATTTTATGTCCTTAAATGTAGAAGTTATAGCTGCTTTTTGTTTGATAACGATGAAGGGCCCGAAAGAGCAATAAGAAGCATACAGAATTGAAATAAACCACCGAGAAACACTTAGCCATTCGCAAAAGCAAACATCTGACTCGATTAATCAATAATATAAACAATGGGTATGGGTACCGGTACTTCGTCTCCTCCATTCCATAATCCAACTGAAGGAACCGAATATGGGACAACACTCCTTCTCCATCACTGTCATTGAAGCATTCCTTAATAGCATCCAAATATGCAATCTGAACACTCCTCTGTATCAACCTAAGCAAATATTAAATATTAAATTTTATTTTTAAATATTTTAATAGTCAATATAATTATTATATCAAGCCAGTAATTTAAAGATATTTTTGCAATTTGAACTATACTTCAAAAAAATAAAAATACAAATTTGGTTTTGCTTGGTTTTTACTTTTGCAGTTTAACTGTGAAAAAAATAAAAAAACACAAAAAGTAAAAAAATAAAAAATGAAAAATGAAAGAAACATCAGAATTTGCTGGCCTCCCTTTGGGTTTGGCGTTGGCCGTGAATGATAAAAAATGGTGCATCGTGCGGTGAGAATTTAATGGTAGCCGGCTGACACCAAAACCCGATGTCAGCGCCCCCTTTCCAGAAATTTCCGCTCAAAAACAATAACCCCAGTTGATTTTTCTAAATGGGCGGTGACCTAGGATCGTCCATTAATGAATCCTCCATAAATGAATTGATTTGCAATGTTGGAGGAAGAAGAAGATTTCAAACAAATGGAAGAAGTAAAGCTACTTGGAGCTTGGCCTAGCCCGTACGTTTACAGAATAATATGGGCTCTGAATCTCAAAGGCGTGAAGTATGAGTACATAGAAGAGGATCTTTCTAACAAGAGTGATATGCTCCTAAAATATCACAAGAAGGTACTTGTGCTCATATGAGTTCTCTTTACCGGGTTTAATTTGGACGAAATCAAGGCCCTTTGCTTCGGTCGCTCTAGCCGTTTGCTCCAGAATGGGGGCAGTTTGCGCCGGTCACCTGCTTCACCGAGTGGTGGCTCGGGTTCAATGTCACCTACCACAGGGAGATAGAGAGGGACGGTGGTGCGAGAGAAAGGAGAGTGTCGATGAACTCGAGGGCCTTTGCTTCGGTTACTCCAATCGCCTGGGTCGCTGTGCGGCTCGGGTTCAATGTCGCCTGCCATAGGGAGACAGAGAAGGATGCTGGAGCAGAAAGAGAGACAAATAAGGATGGGGGAGAGAGAGAGAGAAAGTACTCAAAGACAGAGCTAAGAACGCAGTTAACTGCGTGAGAGGGCCTTCTGACAGGGAAAATCAGGAGGGAAATAGGATTGGCGTAAGGGAGAATGGTGGTTTTTTAGGGGAAAATGAGTTCTCTTTCTCGACAGCCTAAAGGCGGTCGTCCGGCGTGAGATAGCGATCACCGAATGAGGTTTTCTCAACCGCCAATAAGCGGTCGTCCGGTTCCTACGTCGCCAATAACACTCTCTCTCGTAGTGCACTTGTATTGTAAATGCCATAGTTGATTCCTTAGTTCATTAACCATCACCTTATATGAAATATGGTATATAACAACATTTTTATAGGCATAAATATCAAAACTGTTAGGAGAGGATTGTATGAGTGACTCGTGACGTAAGTTGCTTTAGCGGAATAATTCATATGAAGTGCTTAATTTGAGATCGATCAAGTGATTGAGGCTTGATCAGGTGTGTCCTTACTTGGATCCTCCCGGTCGGGTATGGGTCAACTGGGGAGCTTGGCAGATGTCCCTGGTCAGGAATAGGTTGAGCAGGAAGCTCAACCATTACTGGTGGTAGAGGATCTCCCTATATCATCATTTCGATTCTCTATTGCTGCTATTAACTACGATTCTAGTTGAGTGTTTTTGTCGAACTTGGTTTGAACTATAAAAACTACGAGAAGACGATTCCCACAGATGACACCAACTGATAAATTAGTAAACTCATATCCTTTTGAAAGTCCAATCCAAACTTGGAAAGCTGTTTAGAACACCAGTGTGGTGCCTGCCAAAGAATCTCTGATACTTAAGTTAGCAAGAGAGCTGAGAAAGTAATTTGGCAGAGTTTCAGTAACGTTAATGTATTGTATCTATATCCTTATGAAATGGTGATATATATATATATATATATATATATAAGAAATCTCAGGTGGAATGGCATGCATGAACTACATGTAACTGTATGTAATCGTAATTTCTCATTCTCCAATAGGATGATGCTACTTGTATGGTAAATCTCAAGGTTGATTTCTTAGTTTGTTAACCATCGCGTTATATGAAATGCGGTTTATAACGGTACTTTTATAGGTGTATATATTAGAACTGTCAAGACAGGGCTGTAGGCGTGACCCATAACGTAATTGGTTTTAGCAGGAATAGTTCATATGAAATGCCTAGTTAGAGATCGGTCGGGTAATTAAGATCCAATTGGGAGCATCCTTACTCAGATTGTCCTAGTCGGGTGTGAGTTGAGTGGGGAGCTTGACAGTTGCCCGTGGTCGGGTATGAGTTGAACTCAGATGCCCTCAATCGAGAATGGTTGAGCGAGAAATGCATTTCAGACCCCACAGAAAGGACAGGTATTATTCGAAGAAAATTTTGTTAAATAAAGGGAAAGAAGTTATTTGCTCTCCGTAACCAGAAGAAAAGAACGGGAAACATGTCAAGGAGGATAGAGCTATTCACTAAATACACTCCTCAATGTTATGGGAAAGATGGCCGTATGATTTGCAAAAATAATAGGTTAACTAAAGTAGGCCTATCAAAGGCCACCATTTGGAACAGAGAAAGTTTGGTGGTACAATATGAGGTATGAAGAGTGACAATGGGATTTGCATATGACAAAGAAGTCGAATGCCTTGAGTGGGCTAAATTGACTGGCCGATTGACTTAGGTTATATCTCTGTCTCCGTGTCGGACGACATTGCCAATATAGATAAATGCTGCCAAAAAAAAAAAAAGCAACTCTAAATTCTTCTTTAAAAAAAAAATGTGAGAGTGAGAATCGAAATAGAAAAATTACATAAAATTTTAATTATTTAATTTTTTTTATTAAATTTTAACAGTTGATTTAATAAAATAAGTCATTATTGACAAAATTTAAAAATAAAAAAATAAATATAAATTTTAAATGTTGAGAAGTTTAAGTACAGTTATCTAAATATTAAGAGGTGTAAATATAATTTATCCATGATTTAATATATATAAAATATATGTTATGTATATTAAAATAATATAAATTACATTAATTACTTATTAAAAGTGGACGGAGTCAGACCTACGTGTAAACTCAAACTCAATTAAAAAATTTAGATTCGAATTTGTGTCAAAACTTATCTCATAAATAAATTTTCTATTTTCCAAAGTGATTCATGAACGGTTGAGGCAACAACCAACCAAAGCCGAAAGTTGCAACTGCAATAATGGAAGGCAGAAGTTTTGGGACTTTGAAGGGAGCCATATACAGCCACTAATCGTTACCCCACCAATATTGATACATTTTTCTAGATTCAAATTGTGTAGGTCTTATTTTCTGTTTGGATGGAATGAACCCCCCCCCCCCCCGGGGGGGGAAGAAGGGAAAATAAAAAATAAAAAATTTTAAAATCTTTAAATTATTTCTGAGTTTATCTAAGAAAGAAAAGAAAAGAAAAGAAAAGAAATAAGAAGAAAAATTAATGTTGAAATTTTAAAATTTCATAGAAATAGAAGGAAGAGAAGAATTAATTAAGGAAACTTTTGAAATAATAAAATTATCTATAAACTAAAGAATAAGAAAAAAAATTACAAACATATTTTAGGGCTAAAAAATTTGATAACCTTTCAACTCATTAAATAATTTATTTTCTAAACTTACAAACAAATAGAAAGAAAATATTATTCTTTCACTTTTCTTCTCTTCTTTTTTTTTTTCCTAACTAATGTTTTCTTTTTTTTTTTTCTTTTCTAAACATGCAAACAGAGTCTTGCGTTGTCTTTTGTATTAAAAAAAAGCTAAAAATTTAATTTTTTATTTTTTTGTGTAAATCGAGAAATATCTTACACTAAAATTATAAATATATCTTCCTACGCACCTTTGAATTTTTATGAATGGCAAAAGATAAAATTGATTTTTTTAAACTTTAATCTGAATAAAAATAAAAAAAATCAAGGTATTAATTTTTTTTTCCAAACACACCTTTAAATTTAAAATTTTTACAAGTATACTTTAACATAATTAAAAGAGTAAAATTTTACAAACATAACTTTACGAATCGGGTGAAGTAACTTCTCGAAAAACATTTAGATCGAAACAAGAAAGCAAATCTAAAGAAGTTAATTGCAGCTGCAACCTTGGGATTTGAAAGACTAGTTCACGGTTGCGTTTAATTTATTAAAAAATATTGATAAATTTTAAAATTTTTTTAAAATCTCTAAAAATTATTAATTTTTTATTTCGTTGTACGAATTATAAACTTATAAATTGTCTCACTTTTTATCACTTTAAAAGCACCATACATACATAATACATACATAGACACATGGCGCAAGGGAGTCAAATAGTGGAGCGACTGATAATTGCTACTCACCAAACATTGGTACCCTTTTGCAGATTCAAATCGTATCAGACTTGAAATGTTTTAGTCATGTAATGTGGCTTAGCGCAAAGCACGTCGATGCCTTACGAATGTTACAAAACAAGGACAAAGCGAAAGCCAAGCTATCAAACACGAGACTAGAGCAATCTGTTGTTCGTGGGCTCACCGACTTTAGGGCTGTGGTTAGTGGTTGATGGCGTAAAAGATCATGTCAAACGGGCCTTTTTTAAAAGTCAAACCCTGCCCAATTTGAGGAGAAGACATGTTACTATTTGTGAGGAGGAGACCCGATCCGTAAGAATTCTGAGATATGATAGATTTCTTCTGTCACTAGTTTTTTTCAATAAAAAATATATTCACTTTAGTATTATGTGATAAAACAAAATTTTAAAATGTCTTTTACAAACTAAGATTCAACAGTTAAAAATTATTTTTTCTTTCATATCATTTTTATATTTTTAACTTTTCGCTCAATTTTTATTATAGTAGATCTCACTACCATCTATCTCACAAAACAGTTTGGATATTTTAAGTTTCACTACATTTCAATGATATTATATGTAAATCTAAACTACCAACTTCGGTAAGTAAATGGGAAATGGTCTGAACAGAGGGACCTCCAATGTCAACCATAGGCTCAAAATCAACATTTTCAAGACAAGGAATATTTAAAAATTAGAAAACAATAGAATCTGTCAATTCAATATCAACTAATCTAACATAGAAACGTAAGACACCGGCAGAAAGTTCAACTGCATGCATATCCACATAAAATTCGCAAACCAATTCCCCAATAGCATATTCATAAAATGGACCTTCAAAACTAGAATATAAAGCATAGGCAGTCCAACCTAGGTGATCAAAGAAACGCTCTACAGTAGGAAAATCACGTAGCAGAATGCCACGTTCAACAACAATAGGGCGATACTTAAAAGTTTCAACATACGTGGATTGTTTAGTATCACCCCTAAATCTATGAGAATCAAAGTTATTGCGAGTCATTCTTCTAGATCCCATGTAGACAGGAAAAACAAGACACAAAGATGACAAGAAAATGAAACTAAAAGAGTAAAGTTCCTTGAAGAGGACACATAGGCACGGACTGAAATCAAAGAAACAGGATAGGAGGATGACGTTAGAAATGAACCTGGACTTGATTTGAGCTCAAGGGGGCATAAATATGCCTTACCGCGAGAACCCCGCACCTGCGGCGATCCCGCGCCCTTTCCACAGGTATACCGCGGTCTTCCTATGGAAAGAAATATTGAGACACTCTTCTCGGGATTATCCCATGACTCAAAGCGTTGATATCGTGGCCATCTTGTGATTTTTTTTAATAAAAAAGGATAAATAGTATAAAAAAATTAAATACGAGAAGGGAAAAGAGTTAAAATTACTAGAGTATTCCAAGTTTCATATCCTTAAATACAGACCAAAACACAGTTTCAAACTTTTAATCAAACATAAGTAGTTATGAAAATGAATTCCAAAAAGCACTCTACTACTTATGTCATAAGATGTTCACACATGCCGTACCAATAATCAAATGCCTGTGCAGTGTGTGAAGCGGGGTTTATGGACAGTCATGATTTATACTTTTCACATACTTGCAAGTAATTTAAGAATGCTCCTTTTGGACTTTGAATTGAATTAAGTGAGAAATGTAGTGTTAGCTCTTCAACTAGACACTTCTCAATTCATTTTTTTTCAACTATGCACCAAGATATATATATTTTTTCATCCACCAATTTTTTTTTTAATTTCTACTTGGCGGCTTTCACACACTTATGAATAGGTAGCATTCTTTCTGTATCGTCAAACTCAGAGGGTGGTTATTTTGATAACCTGCACGTCAACAAGCTAGCTGTACTCTATCCCAGTAGTAGCCATTTCCAAGTGATTTTATTATTATTATTTTTTATTTTGTAAGAACTCAAGAACAACCAATAGTCTAAAAAGAAGAATTTATAAAAAACAAGTAAGTGGAAAAAATAGTTCATGATAGCCTAACCCTAGTGAATTTACAATAGGCATATCACTACCATGATAAGGAACATCAAAACATAGATTTCAAGATTATTAAGGAAATCAATTTCATATTTCTTATGTAAATTAAAAGTAATACTTCCATGATTTTGAAATGTATATAAAGAAAAAGTTTTTGCAATAGGCATCAAATCGTCATCCTTTTCCTTTAAGTACACAAACCTAATATATCTATATATATGAACAAAAATTAAGGAAAAATTTTGAAAGCACTTCAGTCTAGAGAACAAATGCCCAGAGAGGATCTGAGATATTCAAACCTCAAATGATCTAAAGGCTTAGTAAATATATCGGCTAGTTAGTTTTGAGTTTCTATGTGCTCTGGGGATATGACATGTTGTTCAACTAGCTCACGGATGAAATGATACCGAATATCTATATGTTTGGTATGAGAATGTTGAACAAGATTCTTAGAGATATAGATGGCACTGAGATTATCACAGAATAAGGTCATGGTTTCCTGTTCTATTCCATAATCTGCTAGCATTTGTTTCATCCAAAGAAGTTGGGGGCAATAACTACTAGCAGCTATGTACTTAGATTCAGCAGTGGATAAGGATATTAAGTTTTTTTTTTTACTATGCCAGGAAACTAGATTTGTTCCAACATAAATTGCACAGGGCTTGAAATGTTTTTGTAATGAAAAGAGAAGGGTGACATAAACTACGACATTAAGTGTAGACAGCTGAATTTTAATTCAATAATCTATATATATTTACACTATTTTAATTCAAAACAAATATAAATACATCTAAATCATTAAATTTATGATGGCTTACACACATTATAATTTACAAAACAATGATAAAGGAAAAGCCAAGCTATCAAACACGAGACTAGATCAATGTGATATTCATGGCGGATTGGCTTTAGGGCTATACTTGTCAAACAGGTACCTAATTGTGATGAGAAGACCCATTACTAGTTGTGAGGGGAGTACCTGATCCTTTAGACTCTGAAATTTGATAAATTTCTTCTATTGCTTGTCTTTTATAATTAAAATGAAAAATATATTTTTTCGGTGTCTCTCTTTATATGATATCTATTTATATATAGTAGCTCAGATAGTTTAACTTCAAAAAGAAATTAGTTTAATTTTTTTTGGCTAAATTTCATTCTCTAAAAATTTTTGTAATTCAGTCTATTTTTCTAATTTAACACATTCCACGTCTAATCCTTTTTTCTAAATTTTGAATCTTCTCCTAATATTTCCATAAATTTTTATCTAAAATGAGACAACAGTCGCACATGAAAGGCCATTAGCTGTGGCAGGGATGAATTCAAAATTTCGATTTCACCTGAACTGATATAAAATTTTATAAAATAATTTGAGATTTAAAATAGAGTGAACTAAAAAAAATAGATTAAACTAAATTTAAAAAATAAAAAAATATACTGAAAAAAAAATTAACGAACCACCCGAGTTGTGGCTCAAATGAGTCTGTCGGTGGGTGTGTCCACCCCTGTGCTGTAAGAAAAAGACCAGAGATGTCAATGGGACCATGTGCATGTGCAATGACTCGAGTTTTGCGCTTCGCGCTTTCTCTTGACAGTACAGTGAAGTAATCTACTGTATTCTCCACGTAATAAACATGCATAAATACAAAGAACCAATGGGAGGGAGAGAGAAAAGTGCAGGGTGTACTTATTAACGTCATACTCTTGTATTGACAATTTTTTTGATCAAATGAGATTTTGAATTCTTGGTTAAATAGAACTTAAATTATTGAATTATAATTATTAAAAAAAAAAGTCTTTTTCTTGTTTGGTTAGGATGGATAGAATTCTAATTATATTTGAAATATTTAGTATTTTTGTTAAAATATTACTAAAATTATTTAATCCGGGAACAAGTACGACAATATTAAACCATCGTATAAACTGAATATTGATTTATCAAAGCCTAGTCCTGGATAATGTCTTATGTGGGAACTTGAATTCATGAATTGGGGTTCTCTGGGGATAACAATTTTATTCATATTTAATTTGTATACTCTTCTATCCTACTCGTTATAAATAGGGTGTATCTCTTTTTTTTTTTTTTTTTTGAATCTTACTATAAATGTAAGGTGTGAAAGTATAAATTATAATGATAAGGCGGATATTATTCATATTCCATCCATTACCTTTCATAAAGTCTATTAATAGTATAATTAATTAATACACTATCATATGAAGGAGAGGATTTTTCACTGTTAGTTAAACTGTAAATCAAACTATATGTAATTAAAATAAATATATCTATAATTAATTATTATTAAATAGATATATTTAATTATTATTAAAATATTGGCTTAATCTTGCCACTATATGTCTCGGTTGTCTCAGGCATCACTACTAAACACAAGAATTTTAGACCTCTAAAAGCTGTCGCAAAAAATTGAAAAGCCGTCATCGCTGAATGAAAATAACTCATAATCTAATTCTAATATGAGTTCTTGATGAAAATCAAACCCTCAAGCCTCGAAAACAACCATTTCAAGTTGCCATTTCAAAAATACAACATATGTACGTATGTAGCAACTTCAATAACACATTATTAACCAGGATTTCATGATTTTCTAGCATTACTTTTGAGGATCTATATATTTTTATGTACATAAACTAAATTCATCATCATGACCAAGCGACTCCCTCATACACACACACTCAGCTCAAACTCTTTCATTTCTACTCTTCAACCAACTACTCTCTTTCAGCTCTCTTCTCTGATCTCTTAAAATCTCTCTCTTGTCTCTATCTCAACTGAAGCTTTCAGACACACCCCCATGTACACGCATATAAATACATATGAGACGAGAGGAAAAAGATATGAGGGAAGTAGGGGCATGTTGTTAGGAGACGGATAGGGTGGCTGGAGATGTGGTTGAAACGAGTGAGGTGATTAAAAGCTAGAAAATCAGAAAAAGAACTGAAACGAGCAAATTGTCCGGACACTAGCCCCATACTTTGAAAAATTCTAAGTGTTGAGATATATACTCAACTATGGCCAAATTCTAACCCAATTTCGATCAAAACTAACTCAACTTATAACCTAACCAATTAAATACGACTCAAACAAACCCCAAAAAACAACACATACTTTGAAAATGTAACGAAAAATATAAATACAAAAATCCGAGTAATTACATTTTTATAAAGTAGTAAAAATATTTATAAGATTATATACTTATGCTAGGATTATTTAATTATTATTATATTTTTGTTGCAGCAAATAAAATTAGTCTCTCTCTCTCTCTCTTTTACTATGCACCATGATGATTAAAAAATTTGAAAAAATTCATTTTCCAAACAAATTTTTAATTTTCTTATCTCAAATTCTTGGAACTAATAGCTATTAATTTTTTTATTATTTGCAAAATATTTTTAAAAATTAATTTGAAATTAATTGGACAACGACTATTATAGAATTAGTTTGAAACTAATAGGAACGTGGAATTAATGATGAGGAAAAATATCTTATAATTAATGGAAAGTAAAAAAGAAAAAAGCCCATCTCAATTAGTATTTTAATTGATAATATTGAAAACTCCGGCAAAATTTATTATTTCTATAAACTTTGTTAAGTATTAAAATTATTTAAAATTAAGATAAGTATTAAAATTACTTTTATTAGCAGAAACTAAAATTAAAATCACTAAATACATAAAATTTATTATTTTTTTTTTTTTCAGATTATAACATTCTCATTGAAAGGGACCTCAAGTGGTTGCCTATGTCATCATTGAGCGGGCTAGCAAAGAAACATTGACAATGGCTCGTAACATATCAATAAGTCGAAACATATTTTATTTATGACATGGTCCTTCTACCGACACAAGCAGACACAATTAACACTTATTAAACCAATCCATGCAAACGCGATAATAATTTAATTTATAAGACTTTCAACAAACAGACTGAACAATCATACTAGCTAGTCAACTATCTTGCAAGCATTCGCCAATGCCAAGAGATCGTGGGCTTTCTCCTGGATCAACTTCCACAAAGCATCAATGTGCCTTCCCTCTGTCAGCGTCCCCCCAATAGCACAGCGTATAACAAAAGTACAACCCACCACTGCATGAGTCATGAAAGCAAGCCCGCTTGAATTCACTGCCTCCAGAAGCTTGGAATTCAGCTCGGAGCCATCTTCTTCTTCCCTCTCCGGCCTCAGTCGAAAGCACACCAACGCAAACTTTCTCGGCACCACCACCTCAAATCTCTGGTCTTTCCTAACCAACGCCTCAAATTGCTCGGCTAGCTTTACGTCACTTCTAATGTGCTCCATCAAGTTGCTCACACCATATCTTCTCAGCACCATCCAAAGCTTTAACGCTCGGAACCTCCGGCTGAGCGCGATTTGCCAATCCTTATAGTCTACTACCTCGTTTGATTCACTAGCCTTGTTCCTCAAATACTCAGGACTCGTGGATAGTGATTCCACCATTGCAGGAGGGTCCTTCAACCACATGCAACAACAATCCATGTTTGTGAGAAACCATTTGTGAGGATTCATGCTAATAGAATCAGCAAGCTCAACCCCATTCAAATAGCCTCTGAACTCTGGGCAGATACAAGCACTGCCTGTAGCATAATAACCTTAACAGGTGAATCCAAGAAATCATATATGTAAAATTAATTAAAAAATATAAACATATTTGTAGTCATTGCAAACTATTATACACGGTAGATTCCTTTTTTGTACTCTACTATCTTCCACGTCCATAATTCAAATACAGAGAAGAATCCTCTACTATTCACTCAAGAATGGAATGCAAGTTAAAAAAAAAAATTAAGGTTTAGGTTGGATTTTTAACTTATTTATACTGAATTGTATTTTATTTTATTTCACTCTATTGAAAAATAATAAAATAAAATATCAGGTCTCTACACATTACAAAATCTATATTAGCTTGTATGCAGATGAAATATATTTTAAGCCCAATTTATTTAATTTGATCATCAAACTTAACATGATTTATAGACATTACTCAAAATCTACAGCATGTAATGTATAACGATGTAAATATGTAATTTATAAAATTTCTAGCACTACCTGCGTAAGCAGCATCAACGTGGAGCCAAACACCATAACTTTTCGCCACCTTACCAAGTTCCTCCAGAGGGTCTACTGCTCCTGACGCCGTAGTCCCAATTGTAGCGCAAAGAAACAGCGGCACCAGCCCGGATGCCAAGTCCTCCTCCATGGCCGACTTAACATTCTCCGGTGCAAGCGCGAAGCACTCGAGCCGCGAGGTTTCGATTGCTCGAAAGTTTTTGGGAAGAATGCCGACGAGCTTGGCAGCCTTTTGTAGCATAGAATGCGTTTGGTCCGAGCCATAAACCACCAATTTGGTTATCTTGTCTTCGCCCAATTGTTTCAAAGCCTTGTCTCTAGCAGCAGCCAATGTACATGTTACGGCCTCGCATGTGCTGCCATACAAGACACCTCCACCATTGCCGGAGAAAAGGAATGGTTTTGGGAGATTTAGGATTTTCCCAATCCAGTCCATGACAATCATTTCGAGTTCAGTGGCAGCAGGGGAAGATATCCAGTTGAACCCAACAACGTTGAGGCCGGTGCAAAGCATCTCGCCAAGAAAGGCAGCTGTGCTTGCATTGGTTTGGAAATAGGCAAAGAAATTGGGGCTCTGCCAGTGAGTGAGGCCTGGGATTATGTTGCTTTGAATATCTCCCAATATGGTTTCCAATGGCTCTGGGAAGTCAGGGGCAGCGTCTGGAGATAACTTTAGCAGATAACCAGGCTCAACTTGGCTTCGAACAGGGTATCTCTCAACGTTTTTGTAGTAGTTTGCGATGAATTTCACTACTTTGAATGATTCATCAACAAAACGTTTTGGCTCCAAGGGATTGAAAATATCTGATGGGAGGGAACCCATTGAGCGGTAATTGTTGCCTATTAATCTCTAGGATATGGAATTTTAGTGTTTCTAGTTCTATCGAGCATCGTTCTCTTATATAGGCGCGCCCCACCCAACTGAATTAATTAATTCGAAATTGATTTCAAAAATCAATTTTGGAAATTTAATTTTTTATTATAAAAGAAATTTTGGGACCTCACAAATTATGGAGATTTTTGAAATTTTCTCAGGAGATTTCAATTTCACCAAAGTAGAGAGGATTAAGTTTTATGAATAAGTTAAATAAATATTTTTTAAAGCATTATTTTCAAATGTGCTAATCTATTTTGATGAACTTTAAAAAATATATTAAAAAAAATTAAAAAATAAATAATTTAACTTCTAAATAAGATGACAGAGATAAAATTAAATTTTTTTGAATAACACGAATGATAAAACCCGTCATAAGATTTAAAATATCATGGAGGATTGAAAAAAGTCTTAATATTACATAAGTTTAGTGGACCAACTCTAAAAGCTACCAAAATAAAAATAATCAAATTTTTATAAAGGTCATGCACAATTATACACTTTATTTAACATATATCAACGCTCATCTTAAAGAATTAGTTTTAATTAAAAAAGATTTTGTAATTATTGTATAATTAGTGTCTTTTTCTTTTTATCTTATTTTTTCTTTTTCTTTTTCTGTTGTTATATTGTTTTATAAATTTGGGTTTGAAATCCAAATGGCATTTCATTTCAAAGAAAGAGGCATCGAAAAAACATAGCATTCTTTCATTTTTTTTTTTTTTTTTGGTAATATTTTTCTCTTGTAATATCAGTTTAACAATAAAGTTGAGTGTTTCAATAATAATTGTGTGATATCTGTGAAAATTGTTGGCAATATTAATTTTTTTTTTTTTGGTAAGTTGGCAATATTAATTGGCATACGAAAGTATGCTTTTTAATTACTAGAAATTTATAAGATTATTTTGTAAATATTAGTATGGTCCTTCTGTTATTTTGTATACTTGCTGGGTTTCAAAGAAAAAGGAAAAACAGGAGGGTTAACTTGTAATGGTAATGACGCAGGCTTTTTGTTCTTAGGAGACGCTCTATATGCTATCAATGGACCAAACATACAGATTCCAGTGTTGTATAGAAAGAAAAGGTCAAAGAATCCCTATACAGTTCACACTCTGCCACCCTACATTTCAGACATTAAGGAATTTCAACCACCTCCCACCCTCCTCTTTTTTCTCGAAATTCTCTTATTGTGGAAATTCCATGAATTGAAGTCCGTAAAGCGTGGTTTACATATTTCTGATACATGTTATGCATATTAAATTAATATAAATTACATTAATTACTTATTAAAAGCGGACCGAGTTAGAGTTAGACAAATACATGTAAACTCATACTAAAAAAAATTCAAATTTATGTCCAAATTAATTCATCTCATAAACAATTTATAATATAAAGAAACTAATGGGGTGGGGGGGGGGGAGGTGTCGCCAATCGCACCGAGTTTGATCAGGATGAAAATTTCATTTTTGGGCTCTAATCTGTGGGTGGGGCCCAAGCACATATGGGGGGAGGGGTTGTCACTAATCGCACCTCTATTTTTACTCCCACACTCCAGTTAAATTTTTTCTATGTTTGGACAAAAATACTTTAATACAAAGTGACCTCCTTATCCTTTATAGTTACTATACATAATCCACACTTTAAAAGTTCTTATATAAAATTTTGACAGAAACTTACTAAAAATATCAAATAATATCGATATTCACTTGCTAAAAAAATCAAATAAATTCAATAATCACTTGCAAAAAAATTTTTTTCAACAAATAAATGAAATATTTTAGTAATTGATTACTGAATAAATTAAAAACTTTTACCATGTATTTGCTAAAAAAATCAAATAATTTCAATAATTAGTTATAAAAATTTAACAAATTTGTCAGTATTTTTGAAATTTTAAGTGCAATTTGTTATATACCATTGTCATATTATAAATATGTTTTTTGTCATGAAGATCACATGGGGAGAGGGAATCAAATTGTGGAGCCACTAATTAATTGCTACTCACCAAATATTGGTCCCCTTTTGTAGATTCAAAATCGGACTTGAAATGTTTTTGTGATGTGAAGGGACTTTTACATCACAAAAACATTTCAAGTCTGGTAGCATTGCCCCTTTACATCACAAAAACATTTCAACTTCAGTACAATTTGAATCTGCGAAAGGGTACCAATGCAGCAATTAATTAGTGGCTCCACAATTTGATTTCCTCTCCCCATGTGATCTTCATGACAAAAACATTTTCAATGGCTCTGGGAAGTCAGAGGCAGCATCTGGAGATAACTTTAGCAGATAACCAAGCTCAACTTGGCTTCGAACAGGGCATTTCTCGACGTTTTTGTAGTAGTTTGCGATGAATTCCTCTACTTTGAATGATTCATCAACAAAACGTTCTGGCTCCAAGGGATTGAAAATATCTGATGGGAGGGAACCCATTGAGCAGTAATTGTTGCCTATTAATCTTTAGGATATGGAATTTTAGTGTTTCTAGTTTTATCGAGCATCATCCTCTTATGTAGGCGCGCCCAACCCAACTGAATTAATTAATTCGAAATTGATTTCAAAAATCGATTTTGAAACTTCAATTTTTGATTATGAAAGAATTTTCGAGATCTAACAAATTATTGAGATTTTAAAAATTTTGTCTGGAGGATCAAATTTACCGAATTAAAGAAGATTAAGTTTTATAAAGAGGTTTGATAACAACTTCAACTTTTTATTATGAAAGAATTTTTGAGATCTAACAAATTATTGAGATTTTAATAATTATGCCTGGGAGATTCAAATTTACCAAACAAGATTAAGTTTTATAAAGAGGTTTAATAAGTACTTCCTCATTATTTTCAATTGTTAATGAATACGTTAATAATCAAAAGATTAAACCAATCCACGGAGAATTTTTTGATAAAAAATGATATAATCTTATTTCTTATATCAGAAAATTTGAATTTTATCTTTAATAAGACAATTGGAGAAGCAAAGTAATTGATTAAGGATTAGTAAAAAAAATATGATCTTATTTTTTATATTAGAAAAATTAAATTTGATCTTCAATTACACAGTTTGAGAAGCAAAGTAATTGATTAAAGATTAAAAAAAAAGTCATCTTCAATTGTTTTTAACCTTGGTCAGCAAGATTCCCCGTTAACTTTAAAAGAAATATCATGAAATAAATGATCAATTTTATAGGATGAAGATACAATAAATGATTTTATGAGCCGAATCAAATCTCGAATATTGGAAAATACTCTCCTTTAAATACTTTTCTTACCTTTAAAAAAGAGGATAAAAACCAAAATGTGAAGTCATATCAAAAGAATAAATTCTATTGTGATCATGGATAAAGTTGGTCAACGAGGCCAAAAATCCTACAAACATGCCGGAAAATACATTTGCTACAGATAACATGAGCTTATTTGTATTTTTGTTACATTAATGTTTCGAGCAACTGATAATAAAAAAAAAAGATAAAGTATTCGATTTTTTTTAAGTAAATTTTATCACATGGAAATTGATGCGTCATCAAATGTGCTAATCTATCTTGATGAATATTATGAAAAATGTGAAAAAGAATTCAAAAAGTAAATGATTTAACTTCAAATAAGATGCCAAAGTTAAAATAGATCTTTTGAATAACAGAGATGTCAAGACTTGTTATGATATTGAAAATATGATCAAGGGTTAAAGAAAGCTGCAACATCATAAAAGCTTCGTAGACCAACAATGAAAGCTGCCGAAATAAATAAGTAAATAATTAAATTTTTGTTAAAGGCCTTGCACGATTGTACTTTATTTCGCACATGTCACACTTTAGATTAAAGAATCAATTTTAATTAAAAGAGATTTCTTAATTATTGTACTATTGTTATTATTTTTTCTTCCTACCTTATCTTTTTTTTATCGTTTATTGTATTGTGTTTTAAATTTGGGATATGAGACTATAAGTAGGATTTAATTTCAGAGAAAGACTCATAAAAAAAACAAAGCTTTCTTTCACTTTTTTTTTTTGGGGGGTAATATTTTTGTCTTGTAATATTAGTTTAACAATAAATTTTGAGTGTAACAATAATTTGAATGCTTCGACAACGGCAGATGAAATATGTGAAAATTATGTGCAATATTAATAGATATCAGAGGTCATACGATTTAAATGTCATAATTGTAAGATTATTATTATTTTACGGAGGTATGTTTTTTAATTATTAAAAATTTATGAGATTATTTTATAAAAATTAGTGTAGTCCTTTCGATATTTCAAATACTTACGAGACTACAAGAGTGTAAGTGTAACATTTTCAAATGTTTAAAGAATATGAGTGCAACTGGCTAAAAATAAATAAAGAAGAGAGTAAGATTCTAATTATGAAGACCAAATATAACAACAAAAAAAATGATAGTTGAAAAAAAATTAAAAAGAAAAGAAATTTCCATTGTGGCTAGCTACTAGGTCAACTCATCACTCATCCCGCAAAATACAATTCAATATGTGGATAGTATATATTTGACCCACAAAAAGAATATAATCTATCAAAATTATTATTATTATTATTTTTTTTTTTTTTTTGTTTCCTGAAGAAAGAAAAGGAGGGGAGGGAGATGGTGTATTTCATATGTTTTGATCTAGACTCCAAGGCTTATGAATTTTTTTTTTTTCTTTTTTTTGGGGGGGGGGGGGGGAGGGTAAGGTCTATGAAATTTTGCTTACCTCTATGGATTGTTTATTTCATATGTGCCAATCTGCCAATGGATTGTTTAATTGTTTTTTCCCATTTTTAATTCCTTGGAAAATAGTTTTTTCCCATTTTTAATTCCTTGGAAAATAACAAAAAGGAAAAACACGAGGGTTCACTTCTAATGGTAATGGTACAGGCTTTCTATTCCTATTCTCCTAGCAGCCTCTCTATATGCCATCAATGGATCAAGCATACAGATTCTAGAGTTCTATTGAAAGAAAATGTTAAAAAATCTCTATAAAGCTCACACTTTGCTACCCACATTTCAGACATTAAGCAGGTAAATTCAACCACCTCCCACCCCACTCTTTTTTCTCGAAAATTTGTTATTGTGGAAATTCCATGACTTGAAAGTCTGTAATAAAGTGTGGATTTACATGATTCTGTCAATGACATATAATTGATCA
Source organism: Vitellaria paradoxa (assembly GCA_019916065.1). Lineage (NCBI taxonomy): Eukaryota > Viridiplantae > Streptophyta > Magnoliopsida > Ericales > Sapotaceae > Vitellaria > Vitellaria paradoxa. Next base: position 41,466,321 of record CM034239.1, read on the forward strand.
TGTTTTTTTATTTTTATTTTTTTTATCAATTTGTTAACTTTCCTTACTGATTTAAAACGTTTTCCAACCCTATTTTTAATAGGGGATGGTAATTTTTGACACTACGCAAACGCATACACAAAGTTATTAGGAGAAAAAATGATAATGACATCGTACAAAGATTTTGATTCCAAATTAATACAATTTGTTCTAATTTTGATACAAATTGATTACTCAATATGTATTTTAATTTTTTAAATATTTAAACGTAAAAACAAATCGAAACATAATTGTGAATCTAAACACAACACAACAAGATCCAATTGCCACCCCTAGTTCTTAATTGACAGTCCAATAATCCCATTCTTCCAGGTTTGAAACTTGTAAAGTTATTTTGGTAAGCGATTTTTCTACTTTAAAAATGTATAATATTGGATTATCAACTATAAAATAAAATTTTAGTAATGAAAGATTTATAACAAATGAATTTGAATTTTGAAAATCATTTTCTAGTTCTAGAAAGCACTTTATTTCTTGATGTCAAAATAGAATATGCGGTATTTTTATAAAAATTTCAAAGTTACATTTCATGGTAGAAGGTGAAAAAAAAAAAAAAAAAAAAGACTATCTTTCTATTAATATTAGTTAGGACTCCCACTTGCGAAGCATGTGCGAGTTTTGAGTACTCACACAAATCCATAAGAAAGATACTTACACAGATCCATAAGAAAGATTATAGGATAATAAGTGTTTAACAAAGGGTTAATTTATAAAATATTTTCAGAATTAATACAATGTTAAAACTGTTTGGCAGGACTTAATGAGGGAGACACCAATTCGGTGTTAAGTTACATTAATTTGAGATTATCTAATAAGATTTTTTTTTTTTTTTTTTTTCAATGCAACCACTAGCTTTCTGTACATCTCTAAGCTAAGTTCTTTAGTTTTTTCCATTGATCATAACTTGGGCTATTTATCATTTAAAGGACTCTGAAAGGATCAATCATGCATCGGGGTCTTGTTAAACTTCAGGTTTATTTTATGATTATATTTCTTCATTATTTTCATTAGAGAAAATTTTTAATTTTCAGTAAGATAAATTGTGCATTTCTAATATGAATTTCTTATTGTTATAATATGAAAAGTAAGAAAGAAATTCTGAAAAAAAAAAAAAAATTGAATTCTGTATATTAATGTGTAGAGTATGTACATATATACAGGCTTACAAATTTCTTAAATACAAATCACCTAAATAAGATAATGAGATATGCTATGATATACATAAGGTAACTAAATATTAGAGAATAATATATACATTAGAATATTTTTAACACACCCCCACAAACTCAAGGAGGCATAGAATTTCTAATATGCCGTTACTAAAAAAAAATAGAATTTTTAATATGAATTGTGCATTTCTAATATGAATTTCTTATTGTTAGAATATGAAAAGTAAGAAAAAAATTCTGAAAAAAAAATAATTGAATTCTATATATTAATGTGTAGAGTATGTACATATATATAGGCTTACAAATTTCTTAAATACAAATCATCTAAATAAGATAATGAGATATGCTATGATATACATAAGGTAACAAAATATTAGAGAATAATATATACATTAGAATATTTCTAACATACTCCCGCAAACTCAAGGAGGTATAGAAGAAATAAACTTGAGTTTGAAAACTAATTCATAAAATCTTCTAGGAGGTAATGCTTTAATAAACAAATCAGTAGTCTGAGCAGTAGAAGTTACATAAATAAGTTTTATGGTACTTTGTGCCATATGTTGATGCACAAAATTATAGTTAATCTCTACGTATTTGGTGCGATCATTGAAAATATTATTGTGAGCAATTTGAATGGCACTCCGATTGTCACAATAAATAGTAGTGGCAGCGGAATGAGACACACACATATAAGAGAGTTACCAACGAAGCCAAAGTAGCTCTTATGCAATGTCAGTAAAAGCATGATATTCTGCTTCAATGTTAGAGTGGGTAGTGACAGTCTATTTTTTGCTGCACCAAGATATGAGGTTGTCACCTAGGAAGAAGCAAAATCGAGTGATAGATCGCTGATCAGTAAAATCACTAGCCTAATCAGCATCAATGTAGGCCCGAAGATCAAGAGATGTCTGAGATGAATAATGAAGTCCAAAGAATAAGGTGCCCTTAGCATATCATAGAATACGAAGAACTACAATATAATGAACTGAGTAAAAAGCTAACATGAACTGACTGACAATGTAAATAGCATATGCAATGTCAAGTTAAGTAACAATGAGATAGTTAAGACTCCCAACTAGCTAACAATACAGTGTGGCATCAGACAAAGGCATGCCGTCAAGAGGTGTGAGGCAAACATCAGGCTCAAGAGGAGTTGGTACAGTCTTGTTATCAGTGAGTCTGACCCGGGAGAGAAGAACAGAAGCATACTTAGCTTGAAAAATGAAGTAAAATGTAATGTCAATAGTGATTTTAAAACCAAGAAAGTAACCGAAATTACCCCAAGTCTTTCATTTCAAAATGGAAACTGAGCAGAGACTTAAGTTCAGAGATACTCCGTGATCATCACCAGTGATGATCATATTATCCACATATAAGAGAAGAAGAACAATGCCATGTGTTAATGTCCGAATGAAAAGGGCAGAATCATGAGAACTAAAAGAAAAACTAAATGTACCAATAGTTGCACTGAATTTAGCAAACCAAGCACGAGTTGCTTACTTGAGTCTATAGAAAACACAAGTAGTTTGCAGACCTGATGTGAAGTATAAGAAGTGTCAGGAGAAGATTGCATGTAAACTTCTTCGGCTAAGTCACCATTAAGAAGGGCATGTTTAACATTCATCTGAAATAAGGGCCAATGACGAACGGCGGCAACAGTAAGCAAACTTTAGACAAATGTGAGTCGGGCTACAAGGGTAAAGGTCTCCTTATAGTCAATCCCATATTCCTAAGTATATAGCCTTTAGCCAGCAGACGAGCTTTGTAAAACTCAATGGAACCATCAGAGTGAATCTTAATCTTGTAAACTCATTTGCGGCCAATGGTTGTTTTACCAAGAATAAGATTAACTAGATCCCAAGTGTGAGACTTTTCAAGAGCTTGTAATTTTTCAAACATTGCTTGCTACCAACGAGGGTTAGAAGTAGCCTCTCGAAAAAAGCGAGGCTCATGTTGGAAGATAATAGTAGAAAAATAATGAAAATCACAAAGGTGAGATGGAATTTTTCTTACTCGAGCAGAACAGTCAAGAAATGTAGAATCAGTATTAGAGGACTCAAGTGGTATAGATGCAGTATTTGAAGTTGTAGGATTAGTATTAAAAGACTTAAGTGATATAGATACGGTGTCTAAAGGTGAAGGATAAACAAGCAGCACTGGAGAATAAAGAGAGACCAAAGTAGGCATTGCAGGAGCTAATGAAGGCTCAGAAGAAGAGAAAAGTAGGTTCGAAGTCGGCATGGGAGGAACTGGTGATGCCTTAGAAAGAGATGATGATGTGTTGTTAAGAAAGAGATCAATATAGGAATTAGTGAAAAATGAAGGAGAAGTAGTAAAAGGAGAAGGAAATGAGGATATAGATGAGAACATTTTGTGTTCCCAGAAGACTACATGGCAAGAGTCAGGAAGACGATTAGAGACAGGATTCGATCAACGATAACCCTTGTGTTCAATTTCATAACCTAAAAAACAACACATATGAGCACGAGATTCCAATTTTGTGCATTCATGAGAGGTAAGCAAAACAAAACAAACACATCCAAAAACATGAAGAAGTTCATGAGAAGGAGTAGACTCATATAATCGTTCATAGGGAGTTTTACTGTGAAGGAGAGGGATAGAGACATGATTAATAGTATAGACAACAGTAAGAGCAGCTTCTCTTTAAAATTTTGCAAGACAGGATAAGGAAATGAGAAAAGCCCGAACGGTGTCAAGAATGTGATGATGTTTACATTCTGCTTAACCATTTTGCTAGGAAGTGTGAGGATAAGAGCGGTGAGAAGAGTGCTTTGTTATTGAAGAAAGGCAAGAAAATCATATTTTTGATACTCCATGACATTGTTAGAACGAAAAATTTTAATAGTTGAGAGAATTATGTTTTATTCATGGCAGCAAACTCAAAGTAAATTTTTGAAAGTTGGGATTGACTGTGTATAAGATAAAACTAAGTAAAGCAAGTGTAATCATCCACAAATATAATAAAACAGCGAGCCCCCCATAGTAGTAGGAAAAGGATTGCAAACATCTAAATGAACAAGATTAAAAGCAAATAAAGAAAAATTATCACTTTTATTAAATGATAAAATAGGTTGTTTTGTAAGTTTACATGACACACAATCAAGAGGTTCAATATGATCTTATCCTAACTAACCACTAGAAATTAAAAATTATAAATGACTAGCTAAAGGATGTCCTAATATAAAATGCTAAGGGTCTGCCCGACTATAGATCCTACACAAGACAACCAAAAAAAGAAAAGGTAATAGTAAGTTCAAGATCACACAATTGACCAACAGAAATAAAATTAAGAGATAGTTGGGGTAAATAATGTGTTTGAGAGAGGGAAACTTGTGAAGTAGATACATGGCTAATATGGTGAACATACATATGAGACCCATTAGTAGTTTTGATAGAAGGTACATATGAGGTAGATGATGCGGTAGTGAAGAGTGTAAGATTTGATGTCATATGATAGGAGCAAAAAGAGTTAAAAAGCCAAGAAGAAGTACCTGTAGTAGCAAACATAGTAGTAGAAGGATTACCAGAAATAGAACTAAGCTAACGAATGATATCAGCAATGTCAGTTGTGGTCTAGTTGGACGAAGAGGATGGTGTAGCAAAATGTGGCAAAGTAGAGGCAGCAATAGACTGAGTAGGCTCCATGGATTTGCAATGTTGTTGGTTGCAGCCATAAGACTTATTGATGTGAGAGTTAGGCGGTTTCTTGGGACACTGATGATGTAGGTGTCCAAGACCCCACTTGTGGCAGTGAATACATATACGGTTAGGACACAGTAGCAAGGAGTGATCAAGATGCTTGCAATATTTTTCACGAAGGTTGATTAAAGGGTTTCCATGAGAAGAATTCAACGAAACAAAACAAGGATGATGAGAAGCATAGGTAGTATCTGGTGATTGAATTTAGAAAGTGCTAAGACGAGTTTCTTTAGAAAAAAGTTCAGAGATTGCTTGATCAAGATTTGAAAGAGGGATGTGATGTAAAAGAGATGCCCGAACTGGCTCAAAATTGTTAATCAAGGCCATAAGAAATATACTCAACCTCTAATTATCGTGATAGAGAGCAAATTTATGTGCATCAATGGAATTAGTCCAAGTAGGTTCAGAGGCAGATAGTTGATCCCATTAAACTTGCATCTGAGCCGGAAAACTGTGAATGGATTAGCCAGGTTCTTAATAAAGATAGTAAAGTTGGGCCAAATTTTGATATTAGTGAATAAGATCATCAGTGGTATAAAAAGAACGAAGAAAATCCCAAACCTCTTTAGCAGTCTCAAAACGATGAAACTGAGACCCAGTAGAAGGAATAGAGGTATTACGAAGCTAGGTAATAATTTGATGATTCTTGCTATCCTATTCGTTAATACGCTCATTAAACTTTTCATCTGATTCATCTTTATTTTTAACTGAAAGACAGACATCACCAAAGACATAGCCCCAGAGCTTGCGACTTTTCAGAGGCAGATAGTTGATCCCAATAAACTTGCATCTGAGCCAAAAAACTGTGAATGGATTGGCCAGGTTCTTGACGAAGACAGTAAAGTTGGGTCCAGAATTTGATATTGGTGAGTAAGATCATTAGTGGTGTAGTAGGAACGAAAAAAATCCCAAACCTCTTTAGTAGTCTCAAAACGATGAAACTAAGACTTAGTAGAAGGAATAGAGGTATTACGAAGCCAGGTAATAATCTGATGATTTTTGCTATCCCATTCATTAAGACACTCATTAAACTTTTCACCTGGTTCATCTTTATTTTTAACTAGAGGACAGATATCACCAAAGACATAGTACCTGAGCTTGCGGCCTTTTAAAAAACTAGACATGACATGAGCCCAACGCAGATAATTCGGGCCGAAAAGAATGATGGTGATTAGGTTGAGCAGTATCCGTCGGCTCCATAGATAATAACCAAGTAAGCAATGTACTATAGAAACCAAATCTAGCAAAATTGGCGTTAAAAGTGGGTTCAAGGTGATAAAAAAACCCTAGGAATTGGGTTGAACCAGTAAAGAATTATAGTAAAAGGGCTTGAACTAGACACAAGAAAGTTAGAGCCAGCCTGGAGACTGAACCGATGCTGGTAACGCTAAATTGGAGCTGCGGCACTAAAGGAAGCCACACAGGAGCCGCGATGCTGAAGGAAGTTGTGCGAGAGCTATGGTGTTAAGGAGGGTGAAACAGAAGCCAAGGCGTGGGACGAGCCATGTGTAAGGAGAGATTGGCTTTGTTGAGCTGCAATTGGGAAGTCACACCTGGAGGCTTATGAATCAAGTGGTGGCACGTGGGTATGTTTCAGGGGCACGTGAGGGCATGTGTAAAGGTTTTTAGACAAGATTTTTATACGGATAGACTCAGAAGATGAGACAAATTCAATGATATGTTGGATTCGTAGGATAAAAGAACTCATAGAAGCCAAGGTGTGGCATTGGGTTGTTTCTGGTGATGGTGCAACTAGCTATGGAAAACCAATTGACCATGGCTCTAATGCCATGTTAAATATGAAAAATAAGAAAGAAATTCTGAAGAGAATAGTTGAATTCTGTATATTAATGTGTAGAGCATGTACATATATATAGACCAGCGAATTTCCTAAACGCAATCACCTAAATAAGGTAATGAAACATGCTATGATATACATAAGGCAAATATTAGAGAATAATATATATACATTATAATGTTTCTAACACTTATAAATATAAATATATATATATATATATATCCCCTATCATTTTCAAGGCAAGTATACTGCAATTATGGTGTGTTGGCTTCTCGGAAATGCGTGCATTTTTTCATGGAACAGTATGCTTACAATAGAAGATTGCTATATTACCTTGTTTCCAGTAATTCATCTCCAATTTTTGAATTAAATATGTTGGTTTCAGGAGTTATTTGACTTTGTTTTGGTTCTTGCTGCCATTTCTTCTATTAGGAATCTCCGAATTTATTAATAAATCCTCACTTAAGATCGAGGAATACCATGGTTAAAATATATATATCGATATAACAACAACAACAAGCAGCATATCTAAGAATGAAAAATCTGATTAGGAACCTCATCCAAACTCGTGTATATGTAGGAAACACCCCCTGCACCTCACTTAGGCAAAAAAATCCATCACTTTATCTTTATGAAACTGATGAGTAATTGAATAGTCCATACCTTGGATGCGTAACTTCACAATTTGAAGCACCTAATTAATTAGGTGCACTTTACGTAATTTATATTGTCTTAAAAAAGAATATCCAATTCAATTATATGTTCATCAATCATACAGATCCCAATTATATGATTCAGGGCCAAGTTAATACTCTCAAGTTGACACAAGTTTAAGCATTCACTGGATATTCCCAATTTAAATTTCTTAAATTCTCGTGGAAAATCACTGCAATCTTGAGGAGAAGAAAAAGCTAAATTTTTTTCCATTTTAAATTATCTAATTCCTAAGGTGGCATTTGGTTTACCTTTTTGTTTTCTATTTTCTGTTTTCGTTTTGTGTTAAAAACTCAAAACGAGAAAACAAAAAATACTCTATTTTCCTTATTTTGAGATTTTCTTTGTTTTTTGTTAAAAACTCTCAAAATAACTTTTTATCATTTTTCATTTCATATGTAAATTCATTTTTATTTTTCGAAAATAAATTTTGAAAACACAAATAACTAAATGAATTTTGAACTATTTTCCTTATTTTACAAAATAAAAAAGAGCTCAAAACAGAAAATAGAAAACAAAAACAAAAAATAGAAAAGAGAAAAATAAACCAAATGACCCCTAAGTTTCCCGTGATTCAAACAACTGCCAAGAAGGTATCTCTGTTCTTGTGTTTCTTATATTCTATAGTGCTTCCACTTGTACCAACAGAAGACTGTGAATTGAGGCACTGCTACAAACTGTGAAATAACCAATAATTTTAACCTTTAATGAAATGATAATGAGTAAACATTTGTGTTAAACAAGTAGTACTTAGTTTTATAAATATTTACACTACTTTATTTTCTTTTATTTTTTTTCAATAAGTCACTTTTATATACCAAAATATTTTAGTAGTATGATAATTCTATGAGAAGCAAGAAGCCTATCCCCACATTTAAGAGTATATGTGTATCACATCCTCGTTTTCGTTCCATGTACCAAAACAATCCAAGTCTTAGTTAACATTGCATAATTTGCATCAAATTCGAAATATTATGGCCAAGTACTATTTTTCTTCTCCTGAATTTTGTTTCAAATTAACCACGATATTTGTCTTTAGAATACTATCAAAACTGACTTCAGTTACTATCGAGCTATGGCTATATGTGATGGAAAATTTGCTACTGTTGCTTGCTGCTGCTTCTGCTACATCTGTTGATTGTCATGTAGAGCTAAAATACCCTTGCAAATAATTTGTGTGTTTCTTTATTTGTGCAGAGATACCATCCCTTAAGGGTCCTTACTCTTGTATATCAACCATTTGCACTTGGAACACTTGCAATACTAGCATACAATGAGGCAAAAATCAATACTAGACAAAGGATTCTATTTGGATATATAATATTTTTCACAAGTGCTCTTTTGGTTTTAGTTGTAAGTACCATATATATATATATATATATATATATATATATATATATATATATCCTATATTACATATTCCAGTGTACTCCTGAATCATTGAAGTAGCGTATCTTATATTTTGTAGTTAAAAGATTTTAAATTTGGTATTTGTCCCCCCTGTCAAAAATTCACCATAGTTACCGTTAATGCTATAGGCATTTTAACCCTATCTGAAATGTCTAGTTCCGTTCCTAATCATTTCAATCAAATTTTGATTCACCCTTTCATTTTTCTTACCTTAGTTGGCTTTAGCTACATCTAGGAAAGGAGGATTTGGAACTTATATGGGAATATGGCATAATTAGTGGTGCCTTTGGAGTTGCAGATGCTTATGTTCAGGGGGAAATGGGTGGAGATCTGTCATTCATGTTACCTGAGTTCGTTCAGGTTATTTATTTTTTTGTTGTCAATTTTTATGTTAATTCGTATCTGATATTCATAAAATTTGAAAATCTTCTTGGAATCTTCAGTCATTCCTTGCTGGTTTGGCTACATCTTGGGCTCTAACATCTAGTTTGAAGTTGATCACAAAAGCAGCGTTCGAGAATTCCAAGAATGGCCTATGGAAAGAAGCCAATATGCTTAAATCTCTTTTAGTTGTTTTTATTAATGCTGTCTTACATGTGATTAAACAATTTATTGCTACCTTTTGGGGTTGATTACTTGCATTTGAACCCAAAACTCCCGAGGCCAATTTTATGTCAAGTTTAGCTTAATATTAAAGTATGAATCTAAAGTATATGGAAAATAGGTGCAGAACGAATAGGAAGGGAGCTTAATATAGTTTGAATTAGATCCAAAGCTTATATGATTCAAACAAGATCAAAAGTTGCTAGTTGTCGTGCTAGCCGAATGCAAGCCCAACACACCAAAAAGAGAAATGATTCTCTAAAATATATATTCTTTTGAATTCAAAACTTTAAAAAAAAATTGCCAACAAATCCAATTAATTAATCCCAATAGGACAATCAAGCAATAAGACAATTAACCACGAGTTCAAAAAATTAAAGAGATAATGCACAAGAATTTAACGAAAAAACCCTAAGAAAGGTAGAAAAAAAAACCTCAAGTGATATCACTGATGATCAAAACTCCACTATATATTTTTGGTTGATAATATTTTTCTACGACAATTGTAGAATTGAACTCTCAATCCTATCATACAAACTACTTACTTGGGCATATGCAACTCACCAACTCGAAAAAAATAAGCCCACGAATTGAAACGACAATTCGTAAATAGTGGTCTTCTACGAATATATGTTGATTGTTGGCAAAGTGCAATAGAGGTCTCAATAAAACACTCAATATATATCTTCTTCTCTCTGAATGGATGCTCTAAATCTTAGGACTAGTTCCTTTAAATAGATCTCAAATCTAGTCCATTCTTAAATAAAATTTGATTGGAATTCCCATGATTTTCAAGTTGTTGAATGATTAGAATTCTTTCCCTTGGTGTTTCCAACCTCCTTGGACCCTAGGAAATCAACCTAAAATATAATACCAACTGTACAACATGTTTAGTCAATTCTCAAATTGATTTGGATATAAAATAGGACTTTGAACCGTATTAAAAAAATCTGAAAATTCTAACGCTCATTGGGATAAGGTAACTAAAGAACTCCAAAATTTCCAAGCTCAAGATCATAAAATCTATGTTACTCAACAAGTTATCCAACAACGTCTATAGGTACCTAAAGTCTATGATTAATTCAAAATGTTGCTATTTGTTTTTTCCAGCGGATCCCAATAAGGTCTATAGGTACCTGGAGTCCGTCTTAATTCAAAACACTACTATGTTTTTCCAAACGGGTATTGGCGAGCTACTTGGATATATGTACCTAATGTCTCTTATGATTTCGTCAAGGAAGGTCTATGGGCACCTAGAATCTGCTTCTCAATCTTTTGTTGCACTGCTCTAATTTGATCTGCTAAGTTCCCACTCAATAAACCCATCAAACCTATGTACTTCACCACCTTAGCCAAACGTCTAAGAAATACAAGTTTGAATCCAATGTTTTGTGCACTAAATGATGGGAGAAAAGCAATAATTCAACAGATATTTCTCCTGTGCATATGAATTCTATAAGAGACAAATATTTCACCACAATGTATAAGCTGACAATAATCAAAAATTCAAAGAATATAATCACACGCATGCACAATGACACAATCGAATTTTTAACGTGAAAAACCTCCTCGAATTGAGGAGTAAAAATCACGAGGCCTTGGCCCACCAAAAAACTTCACTATCAATCAAATTGCGAGTACACAAGGTATCCCTTGCATCACCTAGGGATAAATAACAGCCGCAACATGAAGAAATTAAATTCTTGGAATACAATCACAATTTAACAATGAAGTGAAGTAAAACAGAGAGATGTCACAAATACAGCAATGTCTGGACTGTATAACTCTCTGTAGCAATCCCCAATTGACGATCTCTCCGGTCAAATCACAGAACCATATGTCATAAACCTTCTGTCAAAATTTCAACTTAATCCAACGGTTGATTGCAGAGATATCACCCTTTAAAAAAAACTTCACTGAACAGTTAACAAGTTTCCCTATTTTCTGATCACCACTGTTTGGTCGACCGGAACTCACCACAAGGCACTGATACGGATGATCCAACCCTTCAAAATATAGAACCAGATGTTCTGAACAATCTGACCAAAAACCAAACTGATCCAACGGTTAACCACGGAGATGAAGACAATAGATGAAGACTGCGCACCAAAAAAAAACTGCAACTCTGCGCTTCCAAACTGCTCTGTTCGGAAACGCTGTTCTCACTGTTGGAAGATCAAATCAACGATCGAACCGTCCAAGCACAAGAATCACAAGAGAGGGATGTACTGATCAAATTTCAGGCCAATCCGACGGTGAATAAAGAAGATATAGCCCGTAAAAGTTTGCTGCACATAGGCCCCTGTTTCTTCTTCTCTCTCTTCCTCTCCTGTTCGTTATGCCATATTTTTCTCTTGTTGTGGCTGCCCTATTTTGCCAGCTCATTGGGCTGGATATTTGGGCCTCAAGCCCAACACTAAATTGCCAATTGCATTCATGTTCCTAACAAAAACTGCATACGCTGAGTGGCTACAGTGAATTTATATTACAACCTAAACTCTAGTAATTGTACAAGAAACTGCAATGTACTCATCATTTACCAAAATTGGCACAGAGGAATATTCGCAGAATCCTGGGCTGCAAGACTCTTAATCAGCACAGAATTGAAGATGTCAACCGAAAAATGCTAATTTAAGACCATAAATGAAGCTGATTTGATTGTCAAGTGAGACGCTTCTAGTGAAGATGTGATCTCACCGCTTCTCAAGATTCTTCCCCCGAATCCATATTTTGACCGTCCAAATCTGACACCTTAGAACAGATTATCAAAATTTAAGTGTCCAAATTTGGTCAAATCATGTTTATAATTCTCTTTTTAGATAGTCAATTTTCATGCAATTTTTAGTCTATTCACCACACCTGTCCAGGTTAATTGTTCTAATTGTGCACGTGCTGAATTTTTAGCCAGTATATGCTTTACTTGATCAGGCTAGTAGTGTTTATGGCAAATCACAGGGATTTATGCTACTTAAATATGTTAGTGTGTCCATAAATTTGCTTGTTGTACAAGTCGATTTTTCGAGCATTATAGCTAGAAATGTTTTCCGTTCTTCTGTTTATATTTTTAAAATTTTGTAAACTCACAACAAAAACATGTTTGATAAGTCTGTTTTTATTTTTTTGTTTTAAAAAAAATAAAAATATAAATAAAAAAATATAAAAAGAAAAGATATTTTCACTCTACCTTTCTTTTCTGTTGCCAATATTTTGTCAATTTTAAAACTTTGTCTATTTTTGTTACATTACATAAAAATAAATTATTTTAATTAAATATTTTATTAAAATAAGTTATTTTAATAAATAATATAATTAAATTCAATAATTAAATTAATTATATAAATTAATAAAATTATTTTAATAAATAATAAAACCAAATTAATTTAATTTAATTTAATAATTAATTATTGCAAAATTATCTGAAATAAATATCATAATTAATTTATTTAATTTAATAATTAAATTAATTTATATAAAATAATTAATAATAAATAATTAAATTAAATTAATTTTTAATTTAATTTAATTTAATAATAATTATTAAATTATTTTAAATAAATATCATAATTAAATTAAATTAAATTATTTATGATTTAATTAATTTAATTTATATAAAATATATTTTATTAAATTATTTTAATAAATAATTAAATGAATTTAATTGATTTAAAAATAAATAATTTAATCTAGTAATTAATCTAATTTAATTATTTATTTAATATGAAATATATTTTATTAAATTATTTTTAATAAATAATATAATTTAATATATTTTATATTTATTGAATTAAATGATTTTAATAAATAATTTATTGTATTAATTTAATTAATTATATTAATTAAATTAAATTAATATAAAATATATTTTATTAAGTTCTATTAATTTTTTAAAACTAATAAAATTAAATATTTTCTAAAATAAAAAAATTAATAATTATAAATAAACTTGTATTTCCAAATACAGTTTCAGTTTTCATTTCAAAAAAAGTAAACAGTAACAGAAAACAAAAAATAGAAAATGAGAACAGGAAAACAACAACAACAAAACGACAGTTTTGTCAAACGGACCCTAATTGTCTGTTACTGTTCAATGTAGTTTTATTTTTAGCTGTCTCTGCATTTTTTGAACTGCTCTGCATTTTTCTCCGTGTGCTTGTCTTTCCGAAGCTACCAGTTGTAAAGTACTATCGTTCAAAGGCTGCCATGGAAGGATCGAAGACTGTTTCAGCTGACCTTACTGCTGCTGGCTTTACTACAGAACCAAAACAAGAAGTATGCTTCTTTACCTTCTATCAAAAAATGATTATACATAAAAAAAAAAAAATGCTTTTCTACTTGAAAGAGCAACAAGAATGATGTGACAATTACATTTTTTGTAATAAAAGGCAAACTTGATAGGTTTTTGTTTTTAATTTAATTGGACCATAGCTTCACAACATGATTGTGGTTGAGTTTTTCTTTAAAAATAAATAAGTAAATAAATCTTCTGGTCTTCTGGTTGTATTGCTTGTATAAAGCAACATATTCCTGGTAGCGCATGATCAATCTTTAATTCTAATCTGTGCAGACTGGAGAAGATGCTGAACTACTTGAGAGACTAAGCAGCAAAGAATTGTTATGCACTAGATGTGTTTCTGATATACGTGCTGACATTGTCAATTTTCCCTAAATTCTTATCTGAAGATACTGGATCACATGCCTTGGGTGCATGGTTAGTATTTCTTAACTGCTTAGTGTTCTGATTACAAGTGAAAAACGAAAATCATTTCAGAGTTGGTATATTTAACAATTTAGGAAAAGAAAGTACAGATTATCCGTGTGTGTGTGTGTGTGTGTGTGCGTGTGAGTAAGACGGTTTTCTGATTTCTGGCATCTGATAATATTGCAGGTATGCACTTGTTCTGATAACAATGTATAATGTGTGGGATCTTATTGGGAGATACAAGCGACTTTTCAAATGGCTAAAGTTGGTGTCACGAAGAGGACTAATGGCAGTTATTCTTTCTTGCTTCTTCCTCATACCAGCATTCTATTTCACAGCCAAATATGGCGCCCAGGGGTGGATGATATTGCTCATGTCTTTCTTGGGGTTAAGTAATGGTTATCTTACTCTGTGTCCTTACTTCTGCTCCAAAAGGTTTCAAGGTTCGGTTATTACAGAAAATAATCATTGAACTTACAATTTGAAGTTTTGAGATATGTTTTTGGAACAAGCTTATGGGATTGTCGTTCTGCAGAAACCAGAGCCAAATGCCTTGGGGAACATATTTGTGTTGTTTCTTATAGGAGGCATATTTGCAGGGGTGACACTTGTCCGGTTGTGGCTCATAGGCAAAGGTTGGTGGGCTTCAATCCATGCTATTCTGTAGCTAGGATTTTTTTATCTGTTCTGCTGAAAGGAAAATCTGTTCTTCCCTTTTTTATAGAATCTTGATCCCGGTGAATGAAAAAATGGTAAGAAAGCAAACTTAATTTTGAATTGATGAAAGCGTTGCTCCAAGCATTACCTCTTTAGGCTTCACTCCAGAAATAATGTAGGAGATTTTGCTAAATACAGCCACAACTGTGAGACTATACAATCCCAACCATGGATGTGCATGGATCCCACAGCCATAATGGTTTTCATCCACATTGTTAAGTTTGGTATTATATATAGTTAGTATTATATTTAGAATCTTGTAATTTATGGATTCCTTATTATGTATCATACCATAATTAGGATTACTATCCATATCATACTAGGATTAGGGTTATTGTCCTATCCATATCATAGTAGGATTAGGGTTATTGTCCCGCTTATATAAGGGACCTTGTATCTTGTATTCAACACACATCAATAAACAAGAATTCTTTTCTTTTCTTCTAACATGGTATCAGAGCCTTCGCTCTAATTCTTTTCATATTTTTTTTCAGCCATTATTTTCTAGAAAATTCTGGTTTTTTTTTTTTTTTTTTTTTTGCGTGATTTACAGACGTTCTTGTCTGTTTTGCTTCTATCATCCGTCATCTTGCGGTTATTCAGAGATCTCCATATATCATCGGGTTGCTCTTTCAGAGACGAACCTAACACCATCAACCAGAAGCCGAAACAAGTCTCCACGCGCTCTCACGCGCCGCCTGAAGACTGCCTGACGATTGCCCGTGATTTTCAGAAGTTCTTGTTTCTTTCGCTTCTGTTCGTCTTCGTCTTGCAGTTATTCGAGGATATATATATATCATCGGGTCCCTCTCTCAGAGACGAACCTACCACCGTCAACCGGCCCCAAAAAGAAGCCCGCACGCGCCCTCACGCGCCGCTTGAATTCTGCGCGTGATCTCACGCGCCGCTGCCAGATCCAGACCGGTTCATCCCGAACCGGTTTCCGTTCGCCCTTTGGGCCGGTTCACTCATCTTCCGTCAGCTTTTCAGCCGGTTCAGACCGGTTCCTGACCTTTTTCGGCGTTCCGGACACACTGGTGATCTCCGTTTTGTCCCATTCTTCTCTGTTTTTCATCTACTGTTTATTGTGCCCTTTTGAAAGCTACCTCTATGGACCGCTCCGACAACATTACGTCCCTTTCTGTCATTCTCGATGGGACCAATTATGTTTTGTGGGCCCAAGCCCTTTCTGGTTTTATCAAGGGCCGTCGTTTATGGCATATTATCTCTGGTTCTCAGACAAAACCTATTCAGAAAGACAATGAGGATCAATCAGCCTTTGATGATCGTCTTGACGATTGGGAAAGCAAGAATTACCAGATTGTTACCTGGTTTCGTGCTACTACTGTTCCTTCCATTAGTCTTCAATTCGGCCGCTTCCATGATGATGCTCAGTATCCTTCTCCAGCTAAGGCTATTTGGGATTTCTTAAAGGATCGTTATCAGACCACTGGTCATGCCCATCAATATCAGCTACTTCAGAATCTTCACCGTATGCGTCAAGAGCCTGGGCAGTCCATCAATGACTTCCTCTCTCACATGTCCTCTGTTTGGGATCAGCTTGTCTTATGTGAACCCACCTGGAAAGATTCTGAGGATGCTCAATTGTACACTGTCCACCGCAATCATCAACGACTGTTGCTCTTCCTTATGGCTCTTCATAACACCTTTGAGTCGGTTCGTGCCTCGTTGCTCCATCGCATGCCACTACCCACTCTTGAACAGGCTATTTCAGAACTTTTGTCTGAAGAAACCCGTCTTGGCCTCAAAACCAAGACGTTGGACTCAGTTCTTGCTACGACACCGTCCTCCGTTCCAGATGCCGCCCTTGTCATATCTCACACTCGCTCTTCTGGATCATCAGCTTCTCACTCCTGCATCTACTGTCAAAACAGGGGTCTACCACATACTCATTCATTTGAGCACTGTCCAGTTCGTAAGTGTTTGACTTGTCACAAAACAGCTCCTGGTCATTTTCAGCGTGACTGTCCCAAGGCTTCCTCCTCCAAGGCTCCTTTCAAAAGAGGATCTTCTACGTCCTCAGCCAAATCTTCTGGCTCCCGTACCACTGCTGCTGTTGCTTCAGACGGATCCTCATCTTCTGATCCATCATTTTCTATGACTGATGTGGAATCCATCATTCAGCAAGTTCTTGCCAAAACTGGTACATCTCCATCTACTGCTCTTTCCGTCATGCCAGGTAATTCCTCTTGGTATTTTGATTCAGGATGTTGCAATCATATGACTTCGGATTCTACTATTTTTTCCTCCATTGCTCCATCATCCTCTATTCCCACCATTCCTACTGCTGATGGTACCCATATGTCTGTTACTCATACTGGTCACATTTCTACACCATCTATTTCTCTTTCTGAAGTTTATCATATTCCCAATCTTACTTTAAATCTTGTGTCTATTGGTCAATTATGTGACCTGGGTCTCATCATTACTTTTTCTGCTTCTGGTTGTTTGGTGCAGGATCCACGGACGAAACAGGTTCTTGGGATCGGCCGTAAGCATGGACGTCTGTTTGAGATTGTTTACCTCCAGCTTCCACTACCTTCTGCTACTTCCGCTGCTACTTCTGCTGCTTCCGCTGCTGCTTCTGCTTCCCCAGCCTCTACTTTTAATCTTTGGCATTGTCGTTTGGGTCACGTGTCTTTTAGTCGTTTGAAAACCTTAATTTCTAGTGGTCAATTGGGTCATGTGGTTTCTGAGAAAACTGATTGTTTATCATGTCAAACTGCTAAACAACATGCTTTACCTTTTAATAATAGCAATTCTGTTTCTCTTGCACCTTTTGATCTTGTTCACTCGGATATTTGGGGGCCTTCACCCACTCCCACTATGGGCGGCTCTCGCTATTTTGTTATTTTTGTGGATGATTTTACCCGTTATACTTGGTTGTACCTTTTGACTAAACGTTCTGAACTTAAACAAATATACTCTGATTTCTCAACAATGGTGAAAAACCAATTTTCTAGTACAATCAAAGTTTTTCGATCTGATAATGCTATGGAATATCTTGACTCTGAGTTTCTATCTGCTCTCCGTTCTTAGGGGACCCTATCTCATCTTTCTTGTCCTGGGACATCTCAGCAGAATGGTCGGGCTGAACGCAAACACCGTCATCTTCTTGATACAATTCGTGCCCTTCTTATTTCATCCTCTTGTCCAGAAAAATTTTGGGGGGAAGCTGCTCTTACTGCCGCCTATACCATTAATCGTGTTCCCACCTCTGTCCTTGGTAATACTACCCCTTTTGAACGCTTGTATGGATTTCCTCCTGATTATTCTCATCTTAGAGTGTTTGGTTCTGCTTGTTTTGTTCTTCTTCAACCTCATGAACGCACTAAACTTGAACCACGCTCTCGTCTCTGTTGCTTCCTGGGTTATGGTATTGAACATAAAGGGTATCGTTGTTGGGATCCCATTTCTCGGCGTCTTCGTGTCTCACGACATGTTGTCTTTTGGGAACACAAGATGTTTTCCACTCTTTCTTCATTTCAACTTTCTCCCTCTTCCCACATTCCTCTTTTTACTGATGTTTCTACTGATTTGCATTCTGACATATTTGATACAGAAAGTCCACAGATTTCTCAGCCGCCACTGCTTACGATTCATCCCGAGACACCTGGGCCTTCTGCTGGACCTGTGACCACTCCTGATGAGTATTCTCCCCCCTCTCCTATTGACAATTCTCCTCCTTCAGAACGTCCTAAACGGGTAACACAGCCTTCTGTTCGTCTTCGTGATTATATTGTTGGTTCTGCTGCCTTTTCTACTCATGAACCTTCTTCCTACCGTGAGGCTTGTACTAATCCTTTATGGCAGCACGCTATGGATGATGAGCTACAGGCTCTTGAGAAAACTCATACTTGGGATGTGGTACCTCTTCCTCCTGAGAAAACTGCTATCAGTTGCAAATGGATTTACAAAATCAAAACTCGTTCAGATGGTTCCATTGAGCGACACAAAGCTCGTCTTGTTGCTCGAGGTTTCACTCAAGAGTATGGCATTAACTATGAAGAAACTTTTGCTCCTGTTGCTAGGCTTACATCTGTTCGCAGCTTACTTGCTATTTCTGTTGCTCGTAACTGGAACATTCATCAGATGGATGTTAAGAATGCTTTTCTGAATGGTGATCTCACTGAGGAAGTCTACATGCAGCCTCCTCCTGGCTCATCTGTTCCGTCTTCTCATGTTTGCAAGCTTCGTCGAGCACTATATGGGTTGAAACAGGCTCCCCGTGCCTGGTTTGCAAAATTTAGTTCTACTATTCATGAGTTTGGATTTACCTCCAGTTCATATGACTCTGCTTTGTTTCTCCGCACCACTACAGCTGGATCTGTTCTTCTTCTTCTGTATGTGGATGATATGATTATTACTGGGGATGACAGTGTTGGCATTTCTCATCTCAAACAATTTCTCAGTCGCCAGTTTGAGATGAAGGATTTGGGGTTTCTCAATTATTTCTTGGGTTTGGAGATCTCCCGTGATTCTTCTGGTTATTTTCTCTCTCAAGCTAAGTATGCCTCTGATCTCTTGACACGGGCAGGTATTTCTGATTGTAAGACTGCTTCTACCCCGATTGATACACAGCTCCGTCTCACTCCTCTTGATGGTACACCTTTATCTGATGCGACTTTGTATCGTCAACTTGTTGGTAGCCTTGTTTATCTTACTGTCACTCGCCCTGATATTGCTTATGCTGTCCATATTGTTAGTCAGTTCATGGCTGCTCCACGGTCTCATCATTTTACTGCTTTACTCCGCATTCTTCGCTATATCAAGGGCACTATGTTTCATGGTCTTTATTACTCAGCACATTCTCCACTTGAGTTACATGCCTTTTCTGATGCTGACTGGGCTGGTGATCCGACTGATCGTCGCTCCACTACAGGGTTTTGTTTCTTTCTAGGGACCTCTCTCATAACCTGGCGTAGTAAGAAACAAACCCTCACTGCTCGCTCTAGTACTGAAGCTGAGTACCGTGCTCTCGCTGATACTACTCAAGAGCTCCTTTGGCTTAGGTGGCTCCTTACTGATATGGGTGTCCCTCATTCTACAGGCACTCCATTATATTGTGACAATCAAAGTGCTATTCAGATTGCTCACAATGATATTTTTCATGATCGCACCAAACACATTGAAATAGATTGTCACTTTATTCGTCAACATGTCAGACAAGGCTCTGTTCGTCTTATTTCTGTATCTTCAGCGAATCAAATTGCAGATCTCTTCACAAAGGCTCATCCTCCTGGCCGCTTTTCTGAATTAATCGCCAAACTCAAGTTGATTCCTGCGTTACCACCTTGAGTTTGAGGGGGGGTGTTAAGTTTGGTATTATATATAGTTAGTATTATATTTAGAATCTTGTAATTTATGGATTCCTTATTATGTATCATACCATAATTAGGATTACTATCCATATCATACTAGGATTAGGGTTATTGTCCTATCCATATCATAGTAGGATTAGGGTTATTGTCCCGCTTATATAAGGGACCTTGTATCTTGTATTCAACACACATCAATAAACAAGAATTCTTTTCTTTTCTTCTAACACACATCAATGACTGGGATTGCAAATTCGCGACTGCACAACAGTACATAATGTTGCTTATAATGTAAAGAGCAGTCTAGTGCGCAAAATTCTTGCCTATGATGGATCCATCTATATATATAAATATATTTCACATAATGATTGACTCTGATTAATCACAAATGGTTAATTTTTACCAAATATTCAAGTTGGAGGATATCTGGCATACCAATCAATCATCTATTCATCTGAAAAGTACACAAATATTTTCTTTGTGGAAGTAGGAGTTGCTAGCGCCAATAGAATTCCAGATGCATGCTATTGCAAATAGCAGCTTGTGCTGCTTATCAAATTACTTACTACGAGTGAGCTCAATTCTATTAGTAATCCTAAGGAACAACCACTACTTCTGTCATATCCAAGGGGCAGCCATTGGGTCTGAGTAATTTGTGTGTGAGTGCTTCCCATCCGTCAGCACTATTCCACTCAACATCTGGTTCATATTGCTGTGACTCACCACACTGATACTGGTGGCAGTTGATCTTCTCGAAGTAAACTAGATCAGGAAAATGTTCCTGCAGAAACGGCCCTTCTATATTCAAGTTCCTCAGATATTTCACCCGCAAAATCTTCACTCCCCATTTCTTGTTTTCCTCCGGAACCAAGCAATCGAGTTCCCCTCCCCTAATGTACAGCCTCTTCAAATGTTCCATGTTGCCGGGTTTCAGCCAGTCCGGGGACATTCGACGGGGGAAGCACCTAAGATCCAGTTTCTCCAACTTTGGCGGGAATGAGAAAGACTTCATTGTCAATGTAGCAGTTTTGGTCAATTTTTTAGAACCACCTTTCCCCTGCACATTGGATTCTTCTGCATTTGAACTTGCCTTTGCGCCTATTTGCACACTGTATTTGGACTGCAGAGCCACGCCTCCCCACGCAATTGTTAGGACGCGGAGAGACACGATTTCCTTCAGCTTATTGAGCTCCCCTTCCTGTATAACAGCTTCGCTTCCAATGTGTACACTCAGCTTCCTCAATTTCTTCAACTGAGCGAGATCGCCCAGCTTGCAAGGATTCTTCCTCGAATGCCCTATCACGAAACCCTTCAGAACTTGGAGCGAGGAGAGCTTTTCAATCCCCTTTGGCATGCTCTCGAGCAAGTAGCACTGCGAGACGTCCAAGTGAGTGAGCTTCCTCAATCGCCCGATATCAGAAGGCAGTGTCTCCAAATTGTGACACGCCCTGAGGTCGAGGATCTCAAGATTGTTGCACTCGACAATTGAGGAAGGTATTGAGGTAATTCCTGAAATCCCCTGAAGACAGAGATACCTCAAGTGCTTCTGAGCCTGTAATTCGTTCAAGAACTCGCAATTCTCAACCTCAATATGATGTTCAGCCCAGTTCTGCCACCTACCCAGTTGAATAACCACAAGCTTCCTGAGTTTCAAAAACAGCTCGGGCTCGAAACTCAAGTACTGCTCATTCACATTGAACACGGTGAACAACTCCACGTCTTCGGGACTATTCGTAACCGAAAATCCTGGATTGCCCAAAACTAAGCATGCCCGGCCCGATTTAGAGTAGTTGTTGACAATCTTCCCAGAATGATGAATGTCGAGGAACTCGGCTCTTCTGGCCACTGCAATCAGCATTCGACGAATCCACGGATGGATCACACAGCCACCCATTAGTGGATTTTTCTGATTCTTCCCCTTGTGGAATGGCTGTATCATTCCCTTCCCACTGAGCTTAGCTAAGATTCCTTCCCCCACTTCCTCCGCAGATTTATCCCTAGATTTTCTGATTAAACCCTCTCCAATCCACCAGAAGATCAGTGGCTTCTTCTTAAGAACCACCTTCTCGGGGAAAACTGCCAAACAGAGCAAACAGAGTTTCAGCTGAAGATCAAGCGCATCGTAGCTCAGCTGAAGACGAGCCATGGCAGGGGAGGAGAGAATGTTCTCCTCAACGCTCAAGCGCAACCAGTCCTCCGACGCCTTCCGGGCTTCGGCCACCGACGGATCTTCCGGCTGCGATTCTCCCCGCGATTCGGCCGGTTCAGGTAAATGAATTTGGGACTTCAGCTTGTCAATATTCTCGAGCATTTCGTCGATTGACTTGATCTTCTCGTTCTGGTCCCGACGAACGAACATGTCGTCATCGTCGTCGATTAATTTTTCCAGGGCAGCCAACGCATTCGTGAGGGCTTTCTCGCAGTGGTCTAACTGGGGCAACAAGTTATCTTCCATCTCTTCGAGCTGGGTTTTGATCTTCTGGAACGATAGCAAGAGAGGATTGTCGTTGCTTTGTGGGGTGGCATTTGCAATGACTTCGGTGACTTGATTCAGCAGAATTGAGACTCTGTCGATTGCTCTTCGACGAATTGGCATGTTGTAATCAAGATCGAGAGAAGCTCCGTGAAGATAAATTAAAAGAAAGTAACAAGGAAGAAAGAGTTGGAAGAGAAAGAGGTAATGGAAGTAATCAACTATTACAGGTGAAAGTACAGCAACCGCGTTCGAGAAAATGGGATGAAACGGAGAGGAAGGTTAGCGGCGGCTTCCCAGACATGACACGGTTTACACCAGGAACGTCAAGTCAACTGGCCGTGGGCGACGTACCAAAATAAAAAGAATAATTTCTTTTACGCTACTTAATATTTAAAAATTATATTTAATTTATTATTTTAAAATATTATTAACATCAATCGATTAAATTGATATTAAAACTTATAATAGAAAATATCGATGTAATTCAAAATTTTAAGTGTTGTTCTAATTTTGCCTCTCCTTTTATATTTTTGTCAATTTGTTTTGTAAAATATTTCTAAAAATAAGTTAAAAAATAAAAATAAAATAAATTCAGAGATTTTTATAAAAAACTAACAAAAGCGTGAGGGATAAAGGAGTAACCTGGGAAATGCACCTAAAATTTTTTGTTATTTTGGCATATTCTATTAATTTTAATGATTAATTTAATGAAAATAAATAAATATTAATAATAATTTAAAATAAGAAAGGTAAGTGTAATTTTAAATGTTGAAGGGTAAAAGTATAATTATCTAAATGTTAAAGAAAGATATGTGTAATTTACCCAAAAATAGACAAAGGTGATGTTTGGTTGGGTGAATATAATGCTTGTTTGGAGTATCAAATTTTGGTAGAAAAAGAAACAAAAAATATTGGTAAAAGTTGAAAAAAGTTAAAAAATTTTGGTGAGAAGAAAGTTGGAAAGAAATAAAAAAAAATAGAGATTTTTAGTTAATTTTGACACTCCAAATGTAGACATATTAATGGAAACTTTAAAAAAAATAAATTTTTAATCTCAAATTTCTATTTCAATGAGTTAGAATTTTGAAATTTCAAATATATAAAATTTTACAGTGAAATTGGGCTTAACTAGTTTTTACATTTGATTTCTACGCCATGTGCAATTGGGGTGCAATAAAAGTTTGTATATTTAACATTTTAAGCTTTTAGTTTATTAAAATAAAATTTTTGATTAAATTATTTTTTTAAATTTTCTTTAAAATAATTTTGTTCTTGTCAAACTTATAAAAATAAAAAGAGTAGTGCCATACTGCTAAAAATTTTAGCATCAAAATGATATAGCATGCATGCAAACTTATCATTTTTAAAAAAAATAGCTCATTAAAGAGTCATTTTATTACATAAATAACATTATCACATTTGGTAAAAAAATTTTGAAAGAATATCTTTTCCTAAATAAATAAAAGTAATGATAAAATATTAGAAAATATAAATAAAAATATCAACAAGAAATGACGTGGACAAATTGTGAACCTTTCACTTTAAAATATTTAAATCATTAAAGTGTTCTGAGGGTAATATAGGGCCCGTTTGGTTTGCCATTTTTTGTTGAAAATCTTCAAAAATCTCTATAAATCTCTGTTAACTTTATATCACATCAATTTTTTCTCTCACTGCATGCATTACGAAATCTCTCCAAACCACAATTTATCTCAATTTATCTCATTTTTTCTTACTCCAAACAAACCCATAGTGAAATTAGAATTTTTAAGTTGAAATATTGATCAAAATGATGGGATGCATTGTGAATCAAACGCTTTTAAATAACTGCCCACTAAAATAAAGTTTTATTATAGAAATACTATTAATACAATATTGTGGCTGAAAATTCTAGTAACGTATATTTTTTCAATAAATAAATATCATTAAACTACCAAAGTTTCCTAAAATGAATAATATTATACAAGAAAAAATAACAAGAAAATTTTACAACAAGAAGCAGTCATTTGGAGCTCCAAATAAGCTCAAAAATTTTAAAAAGCCTTAATTTTTTCAACCTTCAAAAAAATCAAAAATTTTCAAAAAATTTATCAAAATCCACAGAATAAATTATTATAATGCATTCTAACAGATTTTAACAAATTTTGTAAAAAATTGGACTAATATTTGTACTAATAAGTTTCACAAAATTCTAAAAGTTTTCAAGATTCTCCATTAAAATTTTGGTACTTGTCATTTTATATAGGCCCTGTTTGGTATACCTAAAAAAACTAAAAGTCACCAAAATCCATCAAAATGCATCAATTTCTTCTAATCAAATTTCGCTACATATCACTTTTACATTAAATTTTTATACTTTTATTATACTTTTTTGTCAACCAAACACTCTCATAATTTTTAATAACTTTATATCAAATCAAATATAAACATTCAACTATCATTTCAAAATAATTTTTTTTACCTTCCAAACTTTAAAAAATTTTATTTTTGTTAATTTTTGATTTTTTTTGTTTTAATATTCCAAACGGCCTCTAAAATAATTTACAGTGTGAAACATTTGTGTAGACTTGTCAGTTGAGTACAATAAACTTACATAATCTATTTTAGGCTTGTTTTGGGTAGGATCAGCTTCAGCTCGTTTTGTCTCCATTTTGTTTTTATTTTTTTATTTTTTGGCATTTCATATGATTTTTCACCGAAAATTGATTATTATTCTTTTTTTTATTTTTGTATATTTTAGACATGTTAATCATATCCATCACAAAATTATGAAAAAATAATTAAAAAAAGAAAAATTTATGTACATATGAAAAAGGTTAACTTTTTTTTTTTAAATAAATAAACCAACTCTTAAGATAAATTACACCTACCTCTCCTTAACATTTGAGTAATTATACTTAACACCCACAACATTTAAGAGTTATAATTGCCTCTCTTATTTTAAAATGTTGTTAACATTAACATCCTTTCGATAAAATCAGTCATTAAAATTTAATATAAAATGTCAAAATAAACAAGATTTTAGATATTTTTTTATTTTAGCTCTCTATCTCTCACATTTCGTCATTTCTTTTTACAAAAATCCTTAATTTTTTTTTTTACTTATTTTTTGCTTATTTTTGGAATTTTTGTAAAAAAAAATTAACAAAAATGATAGAGAGTGAGAGATAAAATAAGAAAAAATATCTAAATTTTTAGTTATTTTAATATTTTCTATTAGGTTTTAACAGTTAATTTTATTGGAAGTAAGTCAATGTTAACTTGTTACAATAAGGGAGACAAGCGTAACTTTTAAATATTGTAGGTAGTAAGTGTAATTATCTAATGTTAAGGAAAGATAAATGTAATTTATTTATTTATTTTTTTTTTTTGTTAGATGTGAATAGCATATCTAAATGTTATTTAAAAAAAAATCAAATTTTGATAAAAAATCATATAAGACAAAAAAAATTAAAAAGAAAAAAAAATTAGAGCTAATCATTTCCAATTCACTTTTTAGTGACGCTTCTACCATTATAATATCATTTTAATTTTTAGTTTCCCCCTTTATTACACTTTTCCAATACAATAGTAATTTTCTTTTTTTTACTGAGTTGATTTCCCATACTTTGAAAATTGCAATAATTTTTCTTATTTTTTTAAGTTTTGTAACAATTTCTCTTTGTTATCAAACACTCAAAATAGAAAATGATCGACAACGTTTATTATTATTATTGTGTGAGAAGGTACTTGATTGGCCAAAATTTATTTAAACATTCAATTTTTATAAATTTTTTTATTTTTTTAATCAAAATTTATCACATATCATTTTTATATTAATTTTTTATATTTTTATTGTATTTTTTTCTAGTCAAACAGGTGCTACGATGATGGTGGATGGATTAGTATAAATTTGTTGTGTGATTTCATTATTGATAAATTTATAGGTGCATTTGGTATATAAAAAATGTAAAATTTTTAATAACTTTTATTATGGTGTTGTCACGTGTTATTTTTGTAAAAAGTTACGTATTTGTAAAATTTTATAAAAATTGAAAAGATTAGTAAAAGTTAAAAAAATAGTTAATAAAAATTACAAATATATTTAATAAATTTGAGTGAAAACATTAAAGAAAGATGATAAAAATTAAAAAAATATTGTGAAAATTTTATAAAAATTGATAGTAACTAAACGAGCATTGTCTTTTAATAACAATATCAAGTGACAGTAACTGAATTAGTTGTTGGTTGTAACTGAATTAGCTGTTATGACACAGTTGGGGTCGACAGTGGAATGGTTGTTTTCACGAATGTGATGTTTAGTGGATTGGGCCGGTCGTGTTTGGAACATCAAAATACACTAAAAATTATAAAAAAAAATTATTAATTTTTTTAATTTATTCCAATTAAATTTTATTATGTATTATTTTTTCATTAATTTTTTTTTAATCACCATCATCATCATCCAAACACCACACTGGCAACATGGGCACGTGTGATTGGCAATGACGAGTCTCCTTAAGTGGTAGTCCGGATGCTCAAAACAGATCTCTTTCCCCAAGCGTAGTTGAGGCATAATTCCTTTCTCCATTTAGTGAAAAAGCAAAAGGTAAAATATATACCCCACTTTAACTTTTAAAAAGACTGCACAAGCATCCCTTCTTAGGGTGCATTTGGTATACTAAAAAAGTTAAAAAAATTTAAAAATTTTTAAAAATTATTTATTTTTTATTTCAGTATATAAATTACGAACTCACGAATTATGTCAAATTATTTCACTTTATCTCATTTTTTCTTTATTTCAAACATTCCCTTAATATATAAAATCTTAAAAACAATACAAAATTCAGTTTACGCCAACTTTTTTTTTTTTTTTTTAAGTAAGAATTATTAACTTAAACCTATAACGTATAAACCCTCAGAACTAATAAAAATTATTTTTAAGTTAGAAGAAGATCAGCATAAAAAAAATTAGGTCATTCTTAATTCATCGTTAAATTAGGCATCTTTAAGACCCAAATCTGAATTTTTTGAGTGAAACTTCTTTTAAAATAAACAATTTAAAATAACTGATAATCGCGAAAATAATTTTTATGTGTAAGAAAAAATAGCAAAGAAAATTTAAACGTCAAATTTAAAAAAGAAATGGCAAAGAATATTTAGAAGTCAAATTCATGTTTTTAAAAAAGAGTAAAGTAGCTTAAACTTAGAACTTTAAAACTAATAGTGTGTTTGAATTAATAGGAACTATAAATAAAATAGAAAATAAGATAAATTATGTAAATCTACATGAAACTCCAAAGATTTTGCTTGAAAAATATAGATAACAAAAACTATATCGGTGAAACATCTGCACTTCAAACAAATAAAAATGATAAAGTCCCAAACTTATATAAAGGAGGAAAAAAATTATGATGTAAAATTGACAATAAAAGAAATTGTTAGAGAAAAAACTTATAAAAACTTCGAATGTCACGTCTCAAATTCTATAGAATTTGAAGGTGAGTAATATATGGTAAATGATTCTAATAAATAAAAAAATTTTTAATACTGGCGAAGGCAGCATTAGCCCAGAGGGGTACATGCCCACTCTCAAATTTTTTTATTATCTATTATTTACTTATTTTATTAATAATATATTTAGTGTTTAATTGTGCTTACTCAAGAAAAAGTAAAAAATTAATTTAATGCTAATTGTACTTACCCAACAAAAGAAAAAAATTAATCTAATACTAATTAATTGTACTCATCTAATAAAAGAAACAAATTTTAACCTAATACGCGCCAATACAATTTTATCTAACTCATCGGAAATAACAAAAAATTATTGACTTTTGATAATTTTTGTCAACAAAAATTTTATGTAGTATATAAAATTTAAATTATTTTAATATTTTATAATTAGTGTTTACCCACACATAAATTTTTTATTTCGCTCCAGAATCTAAGAATTTATCATGATAATTATTATTATTATTTTTTTATTTGAGGCCAGGTTTTGTCTCTTGTCATCATTTTTTTTTTTTTGAACATCATCAAAATTTTTTCAAACTATGACGACACAGTTGTAGATGTCAAACCTGAGATTGATCTGGCACTGTGCAGTTTCAGTTCTTGGATCGGTGCACAAAACGCGTTGATCCAAGAAATATGAATGTACGTCACTCTGTTCTGTAAAAGAGGGACCCTCACCCATCTGAGTTGCACCACCAATTGTTTGGAACAGTGGAAGATTCACTTTTAGAGCGAAGACTCTGGTTTTGTTTGGAGTTTAAAATTTGACAAATTTTATTAATTTTAACTAAATTATTATATTTTTTTAATTAAATTTTTTTACATATCATTTTTATGTTATACTTTTTATTTTTATTATACTTTTTGATTGATTTTTTTTTTTAACCAAACACATTTTCTATGGTTAGTCGAGCTCATCAACTTACAACAAGGTCACACAACTAAAATGTAAGGATTACAATCAATCTCAATAAATGATGAGTCGGTTTGGAGCTCTCAAAAAAATAATAAAATTTTATAAATTTTTATAAATATAAATTACGAGATAGTAAAATTTAAATTTTGTATTTATTATACGAATTACGAGACATCTATTTTTATAATTTTATATTATTTTATACAACTCTAAACATACCTGATATACCTTCACTTTCATATGAAGCGTTGTTTCGATCCAAACAAAAGTTTCCAAGCTCTCTTTTTTTTTTTTTTGTTTTTGGTAGTTTCTTTTTATTTTATATGATTTTTTTAATCGAAATTTAATTTTTTTTAAATTTTAACTTTTAAACGTGTTAATCGCATTCGAAAAAAATGAAAAAATTAAAAATTTACAACCATTTGGACAAAAGATAGAAAAAATTAACTTATTTGTTACTTTTTTAGCCAAACAAGTAGTTTTATTCAAATAGATGAGAATTTTTTTATTTTTTTTTTTACTAATACGATTAACAGGTCTAAGAAGTTACAATTTCTTTAAAAAAAAATTAAATCTTAATAAAAAAATCAAATAAAACAAACAAAAAAAACAAAGCTTTCCAGCTTCTTGTAGAATTCAAACTAACCCTCATTACTCTAATTCTTGTAATTGTCCTTTATATCATTTAAGATATGTTTAATTTGTTAAAATTTATTAAAAAATATTAAAAATTATTAAAATTATTTATTTTTTTATCTTATTATCTGAATTAAGAATCTTATAATTTCTAACAAATTTTATTAATTTTTACCATTCTAAACCCCTCTTAACAACTTATAATACGGAGGAGGAGGAGAGCGAACGCAATGAATAGGGCAAATGAGTTCGGGGTGCCAGATTTTTAACCGTTTTGTCATCCCACTTTGCTTGTCACTATCTCAAAGAGATCAAAACGCTGATCAATATATGTGATAATTATTATAATAGTCTTACTTAAAAACTTTAATGTTACGTTTGGAATATAAATTTAAAGAAGGACAAAAATAAAAAATAAAATTTATAATCTATTCAATTTTTAAATGTTTAACCGAAATCAAGGCAAACACATAAATCTGCCATTGATTAGGGTCAAATCACAACTGAAATATACTCAATATACAGCCAAAAAAAATAATATACAAAAATAGAGTCATAAAATAAACAATACTCTTAAAAAAATAAAAAAAAATATTCACAGTCTATACAATCCAATTGAAAACAATATATATAATATATACAAATTTTTACGCACAAGAAATACATATTCTAAAAAATATATAATAAAATAATTAAACAAGTCTCATACAGCTATACCTCACGGCTAAGTGATCCAACCTTGTAATGAAGTACAATCCTAATAGAACTTGTAATAATGTTTGTAGGAGAGTGAGCATTCACACAGATGTGCCCACTGTACAGCAACACGAAATGTGATGCCCTATTATAATACAAATATGAAATATAATAAATATAAATATCAACATCAACAAGTTATAATCTTAACATCAATATCTTAATATTTTAACATCCATCACCATCAAAACAAATAATTTAGATTAAGTATTCTACAAGATTAAGTATTCTGCATGACTGATCTGAAATCTCAGCATGATATACAATCCTTCATACAGCTCCGAGATATATTAACACATTCCTCACATATATCTAATGATTTATCCTTCACACATAGTTCTAGAACATAAACATGCTATCACAAACATCTACATCATTATGTAAGTTACTAGCATATTAGTATAACAACCAACTGTTGTGCAGATTTATGAACTCTCAACTCATGAATACATACTTTTTATATAAGCACCTCTCAAACCCAAAGTAACAGCAAACTTAAAATCCAATCATCTCAACACATATATCTCATCATGAATATACAACCAACATCTCAACATGATTTATATACTTAAATCCAGAATTTTAATGCTTAAAATCCCATAATAATCAAGTATACATAATTCATACATTTAATTTTGAAATAAAGAGGAAAAGTTTTAAGTAAACCTCTGTCATTCGGCTATCCGTCTGAATAGAAGGATTATGCGAACAAGGGTACAGACGAAGTGCTATTTGTGTAGCTAATAAGGCAAGAACAACAACTCAAAACCAGGCATCCGTCTGGACAAGCATTCACACGACTCGACCATATGGATAATCATCCGAACAACATCGATCGGTCAGAATTTTGAAAATTTACAATTCATACTAAGTTTTTGTTTCAAAATCAAAATTTTAACAATTAATTACATTATCAATATGTAAACTTATTTCTATAGTTTGGCTCTGTTTGGTGACAAACAAAATAAAATAAAATCTTACAAATCTCTACAAACACGAATTATGAGACAGCAAAATTTAAATTCTTCACTCACTGCACGAATTACGAGATATTTACTTTACAATTTTATTTTATTTTATACACTTTTATACAATTCCAAACACATCTTTTCTCAGGTGGTTTCCTTTCTTTTCTCTTCTAAGGTTACAAACCACACCCTATATATAAATTTACACTATCGGAACTATACAGCACTTAACTCTCAAATCTTCTCCAGTAACCCTCTCAATCTTAGCTCTTACTCTTGCCGGATGAGCCATCTAACTCAACTCACTCATGCATGCGTGATGGATAGAGTAAATATAAGGTGGAGATGGAGTGGCCAACAAGATAGTTAGGTGTAATGTAGAACAGGTAGGGTATGATGTCTCCTAAGTGGGGTTTCCACCCATGCGAATATATATATGTATATATATATATAACTTAGTTAGGGACGGAATCAGAAATTTAGTAAGGGAAGAGCCAACTCATATGAATTTTAATATTTCTCCCATAATCTAAAAAATGTAATATTAAAATTAAATAGTTTATTTGGGTTTTTAATAAGTAATATAAATCAATAATTAGATATTTAATCATTCATAAATAAAATAATCATGAGAATTTATCATTCAATCACATTTCAAAACGTTATTAATATAATCTATAAATTAAAGAATATTAAAGGAGAAATTAAATGCATGAAATATAATTTTAGTAAGATTAGAAATAAGATTTATCAAAATATTATGACCAAGAGAATCCTAATACTGATTACTTTTGTCATTTTTAGTCATAATGTATAAAGAATAAAATATTGAGGATATATACACTTAACAGCACAATTGTACACAAAGAAAAAAAGAAACAAGCAAATAATTGGTACACTTGTTAATTAATGGGACTCAAAGCCAAGTGAGTTGATTGAGAAATGTTAAACAAAAAAATATATCAAGCATTCAAACTTTTTGTCAGTTTTGAGATTCAGCTTCAATGAAAGAGAAACTTACAGGGTTTGAGTTTCAATTTCAATGCCGAGAGAGAGAGAGAGAGAGAGAGTATAACTTAAGAAAATCCTAACTTTTGCCTTCTATCAATGTGTAATCTCAAAAGTTTATCTTAAAAATTATTTAATTGATTAGGATAAATTATTAATAACCCAACTCAAGAATTTAAATCTTATATTTTATTAATGACCTAACTCAAAAATTATAGTCCAAAATAAAAAAAAAATTAAGGGTGTCATTTAAAAATATATATGTATGTATAAAAATATTTATACTGTATATATAATATTTTTTTCAATATGTGGGAGAGCCAATTAGCCCCTTTGGTCAAGCCTTGGTTCCATTTCTGTAACGCAGTGTTAGCTGGTAAAGCTGTCAGACAAATCCAAAAAATACACTGTCATATGGGTGGTTATTCAAGTGACCCGTCATCTGAACACGCATGCGGACAAAGTTCTAAACTTGAAAAATTTTTAGTGTTTGGATAAGTTAAGCCAGGCAAAATGTTATTTTTATTCCTCACATAATTTAATATTAAATGATACCGAATAAAGATAAATGAACAAAATATTTTGAATAAAACTCATGTCACAAACGCTAGGCATTGTTTCTTATACC
Source organism: Vitellaria paradoxa (assembly GCA_019916065.1). Lineage (NCBI taxonomy): Eukaryota > Viridiplantae > Streptophyta > Magnoliopsida > Ericales > Sapotaceae > Vitellaria > Vitellaria paradoxa. The sequence continues at coordinate 41,499,413 of CM034239.1, forward strand.
ATCCAGATAATGACTTGATTCAGGAGATATGATATTATTATTCATTTTTGAGTTTCAACCTACACCAATTTTAAAAGGCTTCATAGCAAATGAACCTAGCGTCGTGCATTTATAATACCTTACTTTATTTAGGGGATATATATGAAATAAGTGAAGGGCTTCCCGGTCACCACCAAAACCCACTAGTCTCCGTCAATTTCACTTAAAAGGGGACTTTACCAACAATCTGCCGGATAGCACATTTATAATAATTAATGAATCAGCTCTTCTTATTGTGCTCTTAATTAGGGATCTCTCAATCCATTTGGCTAGCTTGGGAGCTTGGGACAAATATTCAACCACGATTCTCTCCCACAAACATGTGACACGATGCTTAAATTAGTCGATTATGAGTTGTTTTAGATCTAACCCTTTTCTTTGTTTACTTATTTCAAACCTGAAAGCATGTTCGTTTGTTAATTTTTGCCCCCTTCAACTATAGGACCAACATGCTTAGTCCTTTGGAAGTAGTTGCCCTTTCTCGAGATTTTCGATAAAAAAGATAAATAATTTTTTACCCTATGTTATGCACGGAAATACAGAATCATCACCTGGTTGATGAGTCTCACTCACGGGCGCAGGGTGCAGTGTAGGTTATACTGCGGGGCTGAAATGTAGAGGCAAAAGAGTAATAATTTAATCAAGATTTGTTGATTCTGTCAAATAATATTTATTAATTCAGTCACATTTATCTTGATTAAATCATATACCGTCCATCCCTACACTTCAACTTTTATAATATATTTTGAACGCCACCCTCCTATAAACCTTTACTATGCTGGTTGCCTAAACCAAAATTTACACTTTGAAAAGTAATCCCAATGCAGTCTCCGTCTCAAATTTATTCCTGATTTCCACGTCTGCATGTCAGCGTTTGGTGTAGTGAAAAATAAGAAAAAATAAATAAATTGAGGTAAAATATGATTTTGATTTAATTTTAACATTTGATATTTTCTTTTCAAATCGTATTTTTTTATATGAATAGTAACAAATCGTTAAAACGGTTACCCTAAAACCGTTCCCACATATTCCAAAAATTAACACTTAATATTCTGTTTGGAGATGTACAACACTAAAACAGTAGGAACGATTTTTCAAAACCGTTCTCATAGATTCAAAAAAATTCGTACAAAATAATAATAATAGTACTTGTTTGAAAGTTTCGATTCGAAGAACATGATTGTAAAAAAAAATTTACGCATTTAGTTAACTTTCATCCGAATTTTTTTTTTACCGAAATATTAAAAATTTTTTAAAATTAGTAAGGATGAAAATGTATAAATATGTAATAGAGAATTTTAATAATTTATAAAGGTTGTTAGAGTTTTATTTTGTTTTATTTTATTTCTTAGAATACCAAACGCTGGCAATTCATTAGTGAGTGCACAGCTCGCTCTGGTATTTGTTTGTCTGAAAAATGCTTGGATTTCAGAGAAGAAATAAAACTAAATAAATAAGAATATATATATAAAGGGAAGGTAAGAAGATTCCCCGGCGGTAATATCAGATTACAAGTCTAAAAATATAACCCTGATTTACAGTAAGCAAAAAGACAAAAAAGGGCCTCGCTTTTGTCAAGTTACGCTGCACTGCTGGCGAAAGTACCCAATAATAAGCAAGAATGAGAAGCCAAGCAGACGACAAAGTCGCTTTACAAAGACAGTAACAGAGAGACAGTAACGATTAGGGGCAAAAATGAACACCCAAAAATGATCGTCGGAGCAGGACAACACGACGACGACGACGACTCAACATTTTCGAACTGAAGGGAATCGACGGCGAGGGGCATGTTCTCATGGTCGGGGCTGCAACTGGACTGGTGGGGCGGGTGCGCACTGTACATGATGGCGCGCAATACAGCCGACACGGTCGGAATGTACTCCGTCTTGTTGCGGGCCAGCAACCACGTGAGGCCCATCAGCTGGCAGTCCCTGGTGAACATTTTGCTTTCTCGATCTCCAACTTCGCTTCGGTTGCCCTCTAACTGTAATAACCCAACACGAACAAGGGCATTTCAGACTACACACATCCGACCAGAACTGATGCTAGAAAGAGGAAAGATGGAAAAGGTCCGTAGGCTGAGAGTGAAACCATTGTGGTCACTGGTAATTTTCTTATGTAGAAAAGGCCATTTATGTAAAAGGCTGAAAAGCTATACTCTGGCTTGGGCTTGTTTCACGGAATCAAAAAGTAGGAGATGATATGACGTTTTTACATGTCCGATTGCATTGGCAGGGTCATCGCCAACCACATAAATTTTCTTTAAAAATTCAAGTCCAAATGTAAACATGAACATGATGATTTCATTCTTGTTTTTCTTACTACTTTCTCAATTTTTTTCACATCATATTAAAATGATTATTTTATGTAAGTACTTTATTTTAATAATATAAATTAAGGATCCGTTTGACTCATTGAAAAACGTTAAAAATTTTTAAAAATTATTTATTTTTTATTTTACTGCACAAATTACAAATTCATAAATTATCTTAAATTATCTCATTTTTTATCATTTCAAACACTCTCTAACTTGATTATTAAAAATAGATTATCAAATCTATTTACAACCTTTAATTCAGAGAAAGAAAACAACAACTAAAAATATAAAATATAAAATGAAAATTGTTAAATATAAATGTTACTAAATAGGCTCTAACTGAGTTAAATTTAATTTTTTTTTAAAGACTCATTTAAAGTTCAAGTTACACTTGAGCTATTAATTATTTGGTTCAAAAAAACTAACATCTATTTTATGATTTTTTTGATTAAAACAAAATCTTTATTGAATAAAATAAAATATTGATAATTTAGTCAAATTATTCATTTTAAGTTATAATATTTTAGATCAAAATAATTTCAGTTATAATATTTTAACTATTTTAGACCCATACTCATTGGTCATAGGAATTTAAAACAAAATAAGCAAAGTTAATTAAAGCAATAAATAATACTAAATAATAACCTTATTATTATTTAGCAAAAATTAAAAGTAATTTTATATTTCTTTAGTTTCGCAAATTAGAGATGTAATTCATTTGGTCAACTCGTTTATACGGAAATTCAAGGTTATTTTCACTAATCCAAGCCTATAAAATCACCATTTTATTCCACCTTTAACATATTTTGCCTGTTTGATTGGTCAAATTTTGGCCAAAAAGTACAATAAAAATAAAAATATGTGATATAAAGGTGATAGGTAATAAAATTTTATTGAAAGAAAGTATAAAAAATAATTAAAATTTGATAACTTTTGGTAAAGTTTGGTAAGATAAACATGCCCATTATTTAACAATTACTATAGAACTCAAGGAAAAGAAAAACTCAATATTGGTTTTCCTTTTTAATATTTCAATTGCATGAATAATTATCATATTTAAATTCCACTTATGAGCAACTTCATAAAATTGTAACAATGAAAAAAAAAATTATGTTTTTTGTTTTTTTTTAAATAAGTTACAAAATCAGGGGTTTTAGATTTTAAATTAGTGTTTGGAGTAATAAAAGTGAGATAAAATAAAATAATTTATAAATTCGTAATTCGTATCGTAAAATAAAAAATAGATGACTTTTTAAAATTTTTAAAAAATTTTAAATTTTTTCAATGAATTTTAACGAACCAAATGCGCAGCAAACGAGACTCGATCGAAAGGTATTACCTTTAGTAGAGCACCAAGGCATCTGGTGCAACCCGCATACGAGGAGTTCCGGCAACTACCCTCCAGATTCCTCACGACGGCGGTCGGCGTCGCATTCCGATGCGATGTGACGTTGAAGGCAGTGGGGCAGCTTAAGGAGGTGATCTGGTGGAGCCTAATTCCACAGAAGCAGAGCGCAGCGTCGCAGGTAGCGTTAGGCTGCGGAATGTGGATGTTGCGGCTCTGCAGCGAGCTCTGAAGCGAGTTGACGCACTTCTGCGAATCGTCCGGAACCATCGGCATGTCGGAGGACGACGGCGCCGCAGCCGTCGGCACCTGAAGCGCCGATCGAGCATGCGCCGCGAACAGCCACGCCGCGAGCACTGGGCAGCACCGGCTCCGGTCAAGGTCCCGGCCGCAGGCGTCCTTCACGCCGCCGAAGAGCTCAGTTGAGAGGTCGAGTCGACACGTCTGCGTCTGCGTCTGGAGCGGAAACGCCGGGACCGTGTTGGGAGTCGAATGGTCTCCCGGTTTAAGGGGTTGCGCCGGTTCGGCGAGTGATAGATCAAAGAGTAGTAACATGAAAGCGAAAGACATCATACGGACCGGTGATTTCTCCATTTCCGCTAACATCCACGAGTCGTAACGCTGGGAGAATTCAAAACCGTCAGATTAATTTTCACGTTTGGTTTCGATAAATTGAAAGCTTTTTCACTGCAGAAAAGTAGAAAGAAAGAAGCCTGGGAAAATACTTGGAACTTGGGAAGGGAGGAAAATAAGATCACTTTGAATCCACCTTTATTTGTTTTTCTTTTTTTTTTTTTTTTTTTTTCTTTTCTTGTGAGAAAAGATGAGTCAGAAGCCTTTTGTGCTTGGAGAGTACTTTCTACGTTTTGATATTCAGAAGGTAGAAGGAAAATAATGTTTTCGTTGAATCCAAAGGAGAGGAAGAAGAAGAAGAAGAAGAAGAAGAAGAATTTGTGTATGGACAGTGGGTTGAAAAAGGCTGAAAACAGAGAGAGAGATAGAGACAGAGAGAGAGAGAGAGAGAGGGGAAAGCCCCGGAGGCTGGCGAGGAATCACTCTGGATTTTTATGTGTTGTACGCTGTATGGCACTTCAAGTTTTTAGGGTGCGAGATTTAGCCAAAAATTTTAACTTTTTTCCAGATTTTGAAAAATTTTTTAATATTTTTTCACATAAAAAGTTTTTAAACTTTTTTAATTTTCTTCAACTTCCACCAAATTTTACCAATTTTATATATTTTTTACTTTTTTATGCTTTTCAAGAAAATATACTAAATATCAAAAAAAATTAAAATTTACTTAATTTTTAATATTAACTAAAATTTGACACTCTCAAACTAAATAGTGTAATCGTACATATGTATTTATTAGTGTTAAAACAGAAAATTAAGAGAAGAGCTATTCACACCATTAAGGGCTCGTTTGGAGTAAAAGAAAATTTTAAAAAATTCTATAAATCTCTAACAACTCCTCTACTTCTAATTTTTCTACCATCACTAATTTTAAAAAAATTCAATATTTCGTTAATAAAACAAAAAAAATCTAAAAATAGGTTAATCGAATGTGTAAATTTTTTATATAATCACATTTTTCGTGTCGAAAGCTTTCAAATGAGTACCATTGTCGCTATTTTTTTAAATTTTTTTTGAATCCGTGGAAACGAATTTAAAAAATTGTTCCCACGATTTATGATTTAAAAAAAAAAAAACGGCGCCTAAATCAGGAGGGAGGTGTTAATAAATTCCAAATGGTTGAGGAAGTTATGAGATTATGCCAATGTTAAAAGAAAGCTAATGCAATTATAATTTACATTATTGTTATTATCTCAAAGGTATAAAGCCGAGTTTGTTATATAATTTACATTATTATATAACACATATATTTATTTGGTTTTGTGATGAACAACAAAAAAGAAAGTACAGAATTTGGGAAATTAAAAAATTAATTTAGTGAATAATTCTTTTTGTATCTTATATTTTTTTAATCAATTCAAATAAAATTATGTAATTAAAATTTTATATTTTTTCTTTTTTTAATACCTTTCTTATATTTCTTTCTTTTCCTCTCTAAATCCCAATCTAACAAAATCAATAGGTAAGATTAAACAATGTTGCACTGAGGGCAACTTTTTTTTAACATTTTATACCTCTAATTTTAAATGAAAAATGAGGGGAATTTTGACCAGTGCGAACAATAAGGGGAAGGAAAGAGATTGGTGGGCACAAAGTCGGAGATAGAAAGTGAGTTGATAATTGAGGATTGATAAGGAAAAAAGGCTGTCTGAGGTTTTGGCTGGTAGCGAACTCCTTTTCCTTTATCTTTGTCCTGTGCCAGACTCCACTGGGCTGCTGATGGGAAAAGTTCCACTCTTTCTGCCTTACATTGCTTGGCTTGGTTTGGATACTGGAAAGGCATCGCAATTTAAATAGTTTGTCTGAGAGAAAAAAAAAATAAAGAAAAAAATAAATAAATAATAAGATGGATCAAGAAATGCTGTGCAGACTGGTTGTGGATGCCAACAGGTTGGGGTGTGGTGTATAAAAAAAACGGAACAAAATGAAAGCCGAATCAATTTTACAACTTCGGTTTGGATTACTTTAAATTTATACCAAAATCAGTTTGGTTCTGAATTAAAAAATTAACTGCCATTTGGTATATACTTATTTTGAATTTATTTTTTATTTTATAATTTTAAAAACAAAACAAAAAAAAAATAGCTCGAAACACATTTAATCACCTATATTTTTAAAATTTTTTTAGAAAATAAAAAATAAGCTTACGCATAAAATGTAAAATGATAAAAAGTCATTTTGAGCGTTTTCAACCCAAAATAAAAAAAATCTCAAAACACAAAAAATAGAAACTGTCAAACTAAATGCGTTTTCTGTTTTCCTTATTTTGAAATTTTCAAAACATAAAACAAAAAATAGGTTTAGGATCCAGAACGTATGACGCATTATTTATTTGAATGTTTAGGATCCAGAAATAACAAATTAGTTTAACCCGAAAATCAACCCAATCCAACTTGAAAATTGAACCAATCTAACCTAATATTTTTTATTTGGTTCAATTCTAACTTGAAATCGGTTTAGTTTCAGGTTCAATTTTTCAAGAACAAAAAAATTAGTTTAGTTCTGAGTTAAGTTTGAATCCAAACCGAATCAACTCATGCACATCCATATGTGTGTGTAACTCAGAATGTGTTTAGTTATAAAAAAAAAAAAAGTTTTAGCTTTTTTTGTGACTTTTTTCTCCAAAATTTATTTTAATTTTTAAGAAATTATAATTTTGGACGTGTTAATCAAATTTGTAAAAAAATAAAAAATAAAAAGTTCACGTCCGTTTGTATAGAAGTTAAAAATAAAAAATTAACTTTTTTGTCACTTTTTTACCCAAATGTATAGATTTTATTTAAAAAGATATGAATTTTTTATTTTTTTACCTCTCTTACGAATGTAATTAACATGCCTAGAAAACACAACTTCTAAAAATAAAATTAAGATTTGATAAGAAAAAGTCATGTAAGATGAAAAAATACTTAAAAAAAAAAAAGGCTTCCAACAAAGCCCAGTCGGAAGTGAATAATTGAATCGAAATTAGTTGAGTTATGCGTATATGTGTCTACTTTGACCATGTTTTGTTCTTGTTTTCTATTTTTATTTTTAGAAAAAAAATATAATAAATGAAAAATATGTTTAACTTAGTGAATTATTTTTAGAAAATATATTTTGTATAAAACAAAAAAATAATAAAATATCTTTTTTTTTCATAAAGAAGAATAATATATTTTATTCCGCAAAGAATAAAAAACAAAAATGATACTTTTAGAACCAAACACAATTGTTTTTGATTTTCAATTCCGATTTCAATTATTATTTAAGTATTATAATCTCGGAAATTACTAAATTAATATTTTATATGTATATATTAAAATACATAGAATAAATTTAATTTATACTTACAATTATTCATTATATGTTTATTCGTTTCATTTGTAAGTTTTTTAATTATTACTTAATTCATTTGTAAGTTTTTTGAACAATTCATTTTGATTCTTTATTTATTATTTGAAAAAAAATGGGTTTATTGAGTGAATAATTCAAACAAAAACTAAAAATTTAACAACAAAAAAAAGAAAAATCAAATAATTATGGTAGTATTCCATAGCAAAAGAGGACTGGAAGTTGCTCGAATGAATTAATCAATAAATAAATCACAAGATTGATCCATCATGACCAAGGCCATGAATGATTAGTTTTGGATCGTTTGAATAACATCTGTCAGATGAATAGGTCCCATTTGAAATAAATTTTTTCACTCTCAATTCTTCGCTAAAATATTGGGCCATTATGACCATCATTTTTTCAGCTAATTAGTTTGGTAATTTGGTCCCATTGAAACCTGCACTAATAAGGACAATTTTTACGTTCGGATTCCCATATCAATATATCACAAGTAGAAATTCAATTTTTTGTATATATATATATATATATATATTTATATTTATATGGAGCGACCTCAATCCCTCAAGTAAAATTAATTTTGCCAAATTAGTTGATTCTTTATTTTGAGTTTAATTTTAAAATACTGTCAGTTTAATTTTTTTTTTTTTTATATACAAATAACACGTAACAATGTAGTATATTATTTTATAATTTGATGAAATATGAAAATTAAATTAGAGTAATAATTATAAATACATATCAATTTTAAAATTATTTTTATGGAAAAAATTATTTGTATAAAAATATTTTTTTAGGCGAAGGAGAGACAGAGGAAAAGAGAGAATATGAGAATGCACATTTCTACCAGAGACAAGGGAAATAAAGGAAATGAAATACTTTTTTTTTTTTTTTTACACTTCTCCGGTGCAGTTAAACTGGCAAATGGGTGTGCTTCCTACGTTGTTGTCGAGGTTTTGAGTCTCACTACTTAACTAAGAGGCATGGTCAAGGGAGCCGGTTATGTATTCTCCAATTTACTCTCCCATCTATTTTGGTAAGGTTTCGGGTCACCAAGAAAAAAAAATATTTTTTTAGTTGATGTCCCTTATTTTTGGATGAAAAATTAAAAAAAAGTGAAAAAGAGAAAAGGAAAAAAAAAAGAAAGAAAAGTTAAAAAGGAAAAAAGAAAGAAAGAAAGAGAGAGATTGAAAGAAATGGAGAGCATCTTTAGGGATCTGACTTTACTCCCTTCAACTCTCAGCTTTAATCTTGCAGGAGCGGTGCGTGGCAGCCAATGGAAAGTCCACTTAATTTGTTTCCATAAATAAAAAATTGTCTACCCCCAGAGTTGCTCCCACTGCACTTTAAATTATAAACGATTATGTCAAACAGATTTGCTCTAGGCCAAATTTTTAGACTTTAAAATAATATATATCATTTATTTACGTTAAAAATAGATTTAAACACTATAATATGTTTTTCTTTAATACTGCATTCATTTACTTAAATGTTCGCATGGATACATATTTTTAAATAAACATGCATGTAAGATAAAATTTTCATAGTTCAATTCAAGTCTTTTAGGTTTTGTTCGAAAACTCAAAAATCTGCTTTAAAAAAAATCAACTTTTTGATTTATTTACCGAAAATGCTAAACTTGTCCATGTCACTTTTTTTTTTTTTTTAAAACTTCAATCGAAGAAAAAATTAATTTCTAATTCTTGGAGAAGAATTTTGATCAACTGAAATGAATAGAGTTTGAGCGTGGTTTATAACTAAGTGGTTAAGAGGCTCTCTTACCAGCTTATGACTTGAATTGGAGTCTTCTCCTCCTTTTTAAAAAAAAAATTTATCTTTCAAAAAAAAAAAAAAAGTAATGAATAGAGTTTAAGCTACTGTTATTATTCTTTGTATCGGAGAATATACAAATCCAAAAGGGGAAGCAACAAATTTATAAGCAAGAGGCAGGGATGAAGATGCTTAGCTTAAGGGGCTGAAGCTCCCATGCATTTTACACCAATTTTTTCGTTCACTCCACCATACAGCCCCAAGGATTAAATTATCCACAAATATCATACATTATTATAGTAGGGCAAGAGCTAGAAGATGCTTTAAAGTGAACAAATGAGAGAGAAAGAGAGAGAGAGAGAGAGAATTTGCAGTGATTTATATTAGACAAAACATAAAGGGTCAATCAGACAAAATGATTCCATCAAAAAGCGTCCCTTTGCAAATGGTTGTAACTTTTTTTTTCCCCTTAATTTTTTTTGTTTTATATGATTTTTTTTTATCAAAATTTACTTTTTCTTTTTAAAGATATAATTTTTAGATATATTAATTGTATTAAAAAATAAAAAAATTCACGTTCATTTAGATAAAAACCATTCATTTGGATAAAAAAATAACAAAAAAAGTTGTTTTTTTTTAACCAAATAGACATGAAACTTTCATTATTTATTATTATTATTATTATTATTATTATTACTATTGCGAATGCGATTAATATGCTCAGAAGTTACATTTAAAAAAAAATTAAATTTTTAATTTAAAAAAAATTATATGAGACGAAAAAAATTAACTCAAAAAAAAAAAAAAAAAACTAAAAGTTAAAATGAAACCAAAACAATCCTAACTCTCACTCAGGGTCTACTGGGTGACAATTGAGAAAAAAAAAAAAAAAAAAGGCCAAATTTTCATTTTTTTTTATTTTTTAACCTTTTCTAATCTTTTTCACTAATATTTACTAAGCACATAAAATATTTACCACGCAAAATCATTAATTTTTTTTTAACTTTCATTAACTTTTGTTAGTTTTTATTAAATTACCAAAGCAATTTTAGTGATGGAAATTCCACAATCAAAAGTAAAAAAAAAAAAATTAGAATTTATTAAAAAGATTGATACCACACATGATCCATAAATTAATTTGAAAATTTGATTTGATCTTATTTTAGTAGAATGTAAGTGAGTAAAATATTAACATTTGATAGGGTTTAGAAGTGGAGCAAGCTTAGAATAAAATTCTCCCACTATCAATATATTTATAATTATAAAAATATTCCCACTCATCTCGTTCTGTATGTTAATTAATTAAAATGTTAATGCCGATTAGATATTTATTTTTATTATTGTATTAATTTATATATATATTTATTTGTAATTAATAATTAATTTGTATATATTTTGTTTTGTTATTTTATTTTTAAAATTAAAACAATAAATTATTATTACTTTTAATAAAATGAGGTAAAATACAAATAACGAAACAAAAATAAATAAATTACTTGACGAGAGGATATTAAATAAGGGACTCGCGCGCCCTTTCCCCCGTGCCCCACCCCTTAATTTCCTATTCCTCTATCTCAATCTACCTTTTTTACCCTTCCCTTTTTGTCTCTTTAGCCTTTGTTTGGGCACCGGAGAAGAAAAGGGTCTAGCAACTTTATAGCTTTTCTAAACACAAGCTGATTATTATGAGGGTGTTTGTAAGGCAAAAAAAAATAAAAATAAAAATAATAATAATAATGATATGTGACGAAATTTGATTGAAAGAAGTGAATAGTTTTTTTATAATTTTTGATAATTTTTTTGTAAGTTTTAGTCCAGCCAAAGCCCTTCTATATCATAATAAACTATCAAAGATTAGATTATACATGGGAGGACTAAAAGATGAGAGAGACCTGATTATTATGGAGTTGTTTGACAACTACTACTTCTGATTTTTTTTTTAACTTTTTTTAATTAAAATTTAAGTTTTATTTGTTAAAGTTTATGCATGTTATTTATACTTATTAAAAAATTATAAGAAATAATTTCAAATTAAAAATTTCACGTATGGCAAAAAAATTAAGGGCTCATTTGGTTTATTTTTCTATTTTTTATTTTTTGTTTTTGTTTTCTATTTCTATTTTGAACTCATTTTTCATTCTATGTTTTTGAAAATAAGAAAAAAGTTCAAAACGTATTTGGTCACTTGTATTTTTAAAATTTATTTTCGAAAATAGAAAATAGGCTTACACATAAAATGAAATAACAAAAAGTCATTTTGAGTGTTTTTAATCCAAAATAAAAAAATTTCAAAATAGCGAAAATAGAGTATTTTATGTTTCTTTATTTTAAGATTTTTAAAATATAAAATGAAAACAAAAAACAAAAAATAGAAAAACAAACCAAATGTGACATAACCTGCCGACTAGGTCAAATATTTTTACCCTTACATAAATATTTTCTATTTGAAAATATTCTTTTTATAAATTTTTTATGAATGTAAATAATAATTTTAAAATAATCAAAAAAATTAAATTTTGATAAAAAAATTAAAACAGAAAAAATTGAAGGTAAGGATTCGAACCAAGGTTTTATGTTTGGGATGTCGCATCTTTTTGCAATTTTTATTAATTTTTAGTAGTTTTTTTTTTTTTTAATTTTTATCGAACGGGCTCTTATATCTGGGTTTTGGGTAATTGGAGCATGAAAGCAACCTGGCGAAAAGTGGCAATCATGATGTTTGCAAATATTATACGCATGGTTGACAAACTCGGCGCGTGGTCTCCAACGCTAGGGTTTCCAGGCCCTTTTGCTTTACGATATATAGATATATATACATATATATACACGTGTAAAGCTTGGAATCAGTCACTGCGGGCCTGATTATTGCTTTGATTTGTTTAGAGGCCCAAATGCTTCGGGTGGTGTTTTGATTGGGGAAAAAAGGTTCAGGTAAAGTACAAAAAAATACCTTTATAATTTACTCTTAATATTATTTTGGTCCCAAATATTTTAATTACAACAATTAAATTTTTATATTTTCGATCAAGCATTAATTCAATCTTTTCGTTAGTTGATTGTTAAAAACAACCGTTAGATTGAAAATGACACTGATGGTAAGCTATAAATAAAATTACCATTTTATCCTCAGTTGAACGGTTACTTCTAACAGTCAACTAACAGAAGGACCGAATTGATACTTGACCAAAAGTGTAGGGATTTGACTGTTACAATTGAAACGTGTGAGATCAAAGTGATACCGAGGGTAAACTGTAGGGGTATTTTTTATACTTTACCCAAAGGTATATATATACATAAAATATGAAGATGTAAGAGGTGTTTTAAGTGCTTACAAATAACGAAAAATGTGATTTGAGTAAATTTTTAATATTTGGTGCGTAATCACTATATCACATTTTTTAGAGATAAATAACACTGTTTTTGACTTTTATGTCACTTTTTTTTAGAGAGAATCTGTTCGAACGGTTTTTTTAGTCCATTTGAACGATTTTATGTTAGAATTTTATGAAAATTGTTGAAAATTTTTTGAAATTTATAAAAAAGCTATTGGGATTTGTGAAAATATTATTAGGGTTTGTAAAAAATTTATTCGAATTTATAAAAATTTATTGAGATATATATATATATATATATATTTATAAAAATCTCACGAAGTACAACAAGGGGAAAATGTGTTATCAAATTTTAAAAATTTCTAGAAAATTTTAGAGGTTCTTAGATGGTTTTCCTAATTTTTAGAGTATCAAATGTACTCTTAATATAAAAATGATATATCATGAATTTAATTAAAAAATATAAAAAATTAATATAAATTACTGAATTTTGATTGATTTTGATAACGTAAATCTGTAGAACCGCCGAAGCTTGCTTGTCCAGGGATATGCATCTTCCGCTTCATTCTCTTTTTTGTTTTTGAGTTATGAACTGATTTTGTAGGTTGCCTTTTGGAGTTGCACCTTGTTACACCTTTTAATGCAGTGTTCGGAACACTGATTTCAGAAGGGAAAAGAAAAATCAAAACAAATTAATGATGATAAAGTAAAGTAAATTAAATATATTTTCTTATACAATTAGGAAAACACGGATTGGCCAATCAATGAGTAGAAAATTCGGACGATCGCTTTTGGCGGTCGCTATAACGTTAAAGCGGTCGCTATATTGGGCATCGCTAATCAAGTGCGCAAAAGGAAAGGCGACAGAAAAATTCGAACAATCGCTCATGACGGTCGCTAATATCTTTTAGGCGCAGCATTAGCGACCGCCTAAAGCAGTTGCTAATACTCTAATTATATCGGGCAGAACGCCCCTCTCTTTTTCCTCTCTTTCACTCCCTCTTTCCTCTCCCTCCCCCGCACTCTCTCCTTTCTCCCCCCTGCCCCTCTCTCCTCCCTTTGCCGCCTTCCCTTTGCCGCCGCTACCGTAGTCGGACGCACGGCCGCCGCTGCCACCGGTAAGTTCTCCCTTTCTAGCTCTCTCTCTCTCTCTCTTTTGCTTTCTCTTGTTCTTTGTTTCTCTCTCTCTCTCTTGCTCTCTCTCACTAACAATTTCTTTTTTATGTATTAGAGTTATTTGGAGGCCTCACTACCACACCACTAGGTTTGATTTTTTTTTTTAGTTTGAATTATTTTTTTTTATGTTTAGATTTATTTTGTTTATTATTGGATGAATGTAAATAATTTTTTTTTTTTGTTTTTGTGGTTGGGGTTTGCTGATTCATCTATGCATACATGTATATATTATTGTGTGTTTTGCTTTTTATTTTACTTACTCATTAATTTGTTAGTTTCGTATATATGCTGTTAATGTTGGATATTAGTTGTTTGATTGGAATGTTTTTTTTTTTTAATTGTTGGTTGTAAAATGTAATATTAATTGTTGAAATGTTGCTGTTGAATTTTTTTTTTACTATGTAATGTAATTTTTTTATGTATTTTTTTAAATTTTTGTATGTTGCTGTTTTTTAATTTTTTTTATGTATTAGCGACCGCTTCTAGCGGTCGCTAATTATCTAACTTTTTTAACTCAAGCGGTCGCAAGCACGGTCGCAAAAAATTTAGCGACCGTCTTGACGACCCAAATGCGACTCGCTTGACACGGTCGCTAATACTTTTAGCGGCTGCTATTTTATTTTTAGCGACCGCTTGTAGTGGTCACTAATACCTCTCTTTCCACTAGTGAAAGAATAAAAAAATGAAAAGATATTTGTCAAAATTTTAATTATTCATTTAACTGATCATAAAAAAATCAGTATATAAAAATAATTTCAAATCTCCCTATTTTTCTAATTTTCTTTTTCCTCTATAAATCCTCAATTCCAAACACACTCTAACCGAGTAAAAAGCCTTGCAAAGAAAACGAGGAACATCGGATGCTGGAACTCGCTTTATAAATATATCTGAACAAAGACTTATTTGGAGACCAGCCAGGTCGCCAAATAAATAATTCTTAATGATTAAGCTTATTTATTTGTTTCTTTTAAGTTACGATTAAGCTGAGGAGCCTATTCATTTAACAAGTAATACGACAATTATTAGAACTGAGTTCCAATCGTTTAGAGTGCGTTTGATAACTATATTTTTGACAATTTTTGTTAATTTCTTGACCAAAAATTATTAATTAAAATATTTTATACGTTTAATAAATATTAGTACTCTTTAACAAATTTTAGTGGTTTAATACAATGTTAGTAACTTTTAGTATAATTTTGTGAAAAAAAGTTACTAAAAATTACTAATATTTGAAAATTGTCAAACAAATAACTTTTAAAAATTATTAAAATTTTAACAATTAAACGGACGTTTAATTAGTACCAGAGTTAAATGTTCGAATTTGTAATAGGGGACTCGTTAACGTTTGGATTCCATCACAAGTGGCAATTAGGGCTCTTTGGTAAACATACAAAAAAACTTTAATTATTTTTAACTTTCAAAATTTTCTAATTTGTTCAATTATTTTTAATTTTCTTTAACAAAATTTACTAAATACATAAAGAAAAGCTTATAACCACGCACAAAATTACATTTTTTTTTTAATTTTTACAAGATTTTATCGAACTCATAACTTTTATCAAAAGTAATACCTATTAATTAACACTTGAACAAAAGTTACAAAAAAAAATTAAAATTTTTTAATTTACCATACGTAGCGTTAAGCAGGGTTAATGCAAAATTAAATTAAAAAGACCTATATTTAAGTAGTGCTGAGTTTGACCTTATCCAATGGAAACACTTGTTAGAAGGTGTGAAAGTATGGAGATTGACAGGAGTAGAAGAGGAAGATGAAAACCCAAAAGAAATTAGAAAGAAACTATTAAACATGATTTTACCTACTTGAATTTAACGGAAGACATGATTCTAAATAAATTTGATTGATATCGTCGAATTTATATAACGCATTCTATTTAATAAAGAAAGACTTGATTTGATTTAATTTAGTTTAGTGTTGAGTTTGGCCTTATACTTCAGAATCATGAAGCAATGGTCACTACCTTTTAACAACCAATCGATCAAAGGGAAAAGCAAAATAATTTTCAACTTATGAAAAAGAAAATGCTTTAAAAGTTAGCATGATTGTATGGCCCACTTCATCAACTTTCCGAGGCAGGTCACGACTGAAACAAAAGCAGATTCCTGCCGGACAAGTATTAATAATATTCAGAATTCTAGAATATATATAAATAATATTCAGAACCCCATGTAACTTTTTCAATCACCCCATGTAACTTTTTCAATCTGGTGATCATATTCTCCACTGTGGAAGCTACCCCCATTGGTTGAGTGGCTGCTCCATTATAGTGATGCAATATTTTATTTTCGCAATATATATATATATATATATGCAATTGAATATGAGATAACTTTATGTTCTTAATTTTTGTTATTTATTTTATTTTATTATATTATATATGACTAATAATATTTAGTGAGCATTTGAAAGGCCAAATTCTACTTAAAAAAAAAGTACATTCTTTTGTCGTCACTTTTTGATATTTTAAAGATAAATTTTAACATTTTGACAACAATGTTCGAATGTGGTTAAACATGGTCGAATGGTCTATTCGAACGATTTTTATGTATTGTTGTGTGAAATTTTTGAATTGACAGAACTTTCTAATGTTTTGGTTAAAAGAATTTAAAGTTTTAAAATAAATGCATGAAAAATAAAAATGATCAAAAATTAATAAAATTTTACAAAAGTTATAAATTTTATAAAATGTGAGATCCCAAACAAGGCCTTATCATGTATAAAAATAGAATCTTGATGCCGAAAAATATGTCCAGTGCACGCCGAGCTGGTCGAAGCTCTGGAACGGGTTTACATCGAGTGTCCGAAGCCGAGCTTGTTGCGTTCGCAGCGATTGATCCGCAAGTGTCTCATTTTGTCTAACATCTCCAACCCAAACAAAATCAAAGTGTGGTTTCAGAATACCAGGTAAAGGACAATAGATGTGTTCACCTGGGCCATGGCAGAAAGGATATATTGTCGATCATCATTTTTTTTTTTTAAATCAAATCTTTTTTCGATTGAACTTTTCTTTACTGTTACAATCTCTAACCTCAAGTTTGTTGTCATGGCGAAAACCTCGTATTGCCAGTAACTTCTTTTTTCTTTTCTTTTTTTTTTTTAATTTTGTATCAATTAATGAATCAAATTTGTTTTCATTTAAAAGTTTACTTTTTCTGTATTAATCTCTAAGCTCCTGTTTGTTGTAATTTGGGTTCTCTGATTGGATTTCCCGAAAATTCAATAAGCCATACAAGCAAGGTCCTGGCAAGTAGAGGCCTTCCTTTTAATTCTCTCTCTTCTCTCTATCTTGATATATATATTTACGAATGTATATAATATATGATGATAAATTTGTCTACTTACTTAAATGATTATTTAGAAAAGAATGAATTTTGATTAAAATTTTATTAATTTGTATTAGATTTCAAATAATATATAACTCTTAAAATTTTAAATTATGAAATGATGTTAAATTTAATTTATAAAATTTTATTTTAATTCTAAACATAAAATTTTCTAAAAGTCACACCAAATAAAATCAAATCCCGTTAAATTTATCATTCCATATAATTACCACATATTTTGCTCTTTCTCATACCTCAAATGGAATTACCAAAATGTCCTTGAATATTGGAATCAGGTGAAATAGTTCCAATTATCATATTGGTGCATGCATAGATTGGTACAGAGGCACCATTGCCCTCATAAGATCGGGGATATATATGTATACAAGCTGGATTATCCGGTTATATATGCAACCTTTTAACTTCTCATTTATTTATTTTTTTTTAATTTTTCTTGAATGTTCTGAACTTTTATAATTAATGACCATGGTTGAGAAGCAGCGCAATGACGTGAACCCAGCAAAATAAAAAATCTTCCATTACGCTTGCAGCCCCTTTCCTTGTCTAACTTATAACTCTTTCTCCAAACCCACGAGCAGATGATCCATTGCAGCAATAACAACAGCAAATTGATATGATGGCCTTGGAGAGAGAACACATCTCTCTTCAGCAACTTTTTCTTTGACCCCACCACACAGAAAATTTAGTATGTTCCATTCTTACACGTCTTTCTTTCCAACCTTTCGCTACCCTTTTCTTTTCGTATCCCAATAATCCTACATATGAAAGGGTGATTATGGGGAAGAAGGATATGCAAAGACAAGATTGCACTTTTTACATTTTGACTTTCAAAGTTTAACTTATGAAGGAGAGCATTACAACACATTGATTCTGGTTGCTGAGCAAGTCCTTTTTTGTGTATGCTAAAGGTGGCAAGGTAGAGAGAGAAAGAGAGAGGGGGGGAGAGAGAGAGAGAGAGACAGTCACAAATCCACGCAGCAAAGTCGTGCTTCGATTTTCTTTTGTTACATTGCTAGTGTATTATGTATTGTGAAATTCCTCAACTAAACTATTAGTTTTGTCCCCACAAAAAGAAGCAAAATTTTTGTGAATTAAGTTGATGAAGATGTAAAACCCCGGCATTATGTAATAATTGAATGGTTGATGAAGCAAAAAGTTCAATCATCCACTCCATTTAAGCTGTTTCATTGGAAGATTTATCGGAGAAAATTGAGACAAATAGGGTTTAGGAAATTAAAGTTAATTTGATGGAACGTGATAGAAAATGAAAAGAACAAATCATGGAGTTAAGAAATTAAAATTAAAAATTAATATATTGATTAGTACTTTTTTATTTTATTGTATTTTTTAATTCTATTTTGGTAAGGATATGTATATTTAGAATTTTTTACTTTCTTTTCTCTTTTTCCTATTCCTTTTCCTTTCATTTTCTTTCCCCCTCGGGTCAAATCCTTGCTTCAAAAACACCCTTAATGTAATGAATGAGAGTTTCTCTACCACGATAAACAATATATATATATATATATATATATATATATATATTATATCATCCTTGTATAGCACCTTCAACATAGCCGTTAAAATCTGTTCATTTTTGGAAAGACTGATGCTAAGGAAGTTTGTTTAATGTTGTTACAGGGAAACAAAATGAGATTCTCTTCAATACGATAAATTTGGTAACTTACGAAGAAGTAGACCATAAATTTGAATTGTCAAAGGTAAGTGGCTATTCTAAACTTGTATTTTGCAGAAGAAATTTATGAATTAAAATAAAAAAAAAAGCTTTCGAATTATTATGTCAATAAACTCTCCTAGGTGATCCTTAATCCATCTAAATTCTCATAAATAAATAAATAAACATGATAGAAGGAAGACCATTTATATCCAAAATGCAACTAAAAATATGAAGACACTTATACGATATTATTAAATATTTATACAAACAACCATCTGCAAAGTAGCAAAACCGTTCAGCTATCAACACCAACTACAAATCTGAAGAAAGAACGCAAAACCCGAATACCGAAACAAAGAAAAAAAGGAGTTTATTCCCCGCTGCCCTTTCAAAATACAAGAAAATATATAATATATTTACATAAAATCATCAAAGTCTAAGCTCTCTGGAATTTCAAACTTCAACAAGCTGCTGCTGCAGTAGCTTTCTTTCTCGTCTTCAGTACTGCCGCTGTTGATGAACGTGGACGATGAGTTCAATTGCGTAGGGCTCGACATAGGCGTCGATAGAACTGAATCAAAGTTGAAATTCTGGCTGGCCTTGCTATTGTTATTCATCGATGATGATAGAAAGGTCGAGTTTTCCGGTGGATCGGCCGTTATTTGACCAGACGTATTAATATTATTACATACATAATTTGGTAGCCCAAAAATGGTTCCATTTGAACTAGAAGGGGTCGCATTCTCTTGGAAATTTTGGCGATTCAAGTCTGTGAAATTGGTTGGAAACTGCCCCATCTCCATCCCTTGCATGGTCTGTGTTTGATTAAGAAGTGAAGTAAAAGGAACTTCCTGAATTGGAGTCTGGTTTTGAATTTGGGTATTGAGGAGTTGGTTTTCTTGAAGCTTTTGTGAAAGCATCTCTGGGTTTTCTTGATTGGATGCTAAGAGAGTTGAAACAAGCCTTAAAAGATCAGGATTTACCAGAGTCTGAAGACCGAGAAAGTTGGAAAGATTGAGCTGATGAGTTGAGCTAAGAATCGATGACAGGTCTAGAAGATCAAGGCGAGGGCTATGAGTGACTGGATCAATACCCATTCTAAGGAGCCTCTTTCTGATATGGGTGTTCCAGTAATTCTTTATTTCGTTGTCTGTTCTTCCGGGCAACCGAGCAGCTATGGCCGACCACCTGAGATCAAACAAACAGAAATAAGTTAGAAAAATTTTAGGGATCACAAATATATATACTCCTTGGGTGCGTTCTTTAGTCAACTTACTTGTTTCCGAGAATACTGTGTAGTTGGATTATTGTTTCTTCTTCTTCAAACGAGAACCTTCCTCTTTTGATGTCGGGCCTCAAATAGTTTGTCCATCGAAGACGACAACTTTTCCCACATCTTTGAAGACCTATATATATATATATATATATACAATTGAACCATGGAATTTAAACAAACACCGTATCTCATAATTCATAAAAGTTTTAAAATAAGAATAGATATAGAAGCAATATATATATGCATGTATGTGTATACCGGCAATCTTTGGAAGGGATCGCCAGTTGCCTGGTCCATGCATCTGAATATGTTGAATGAGTTTGCTGTCTTCCTCTGGAGTCCAGGGACCTTTCTTGAGACCATTTTTATCACAACAAGGTGCTCTTCCCATTGGTGATCTCTTTGTTATAAACTGAAACGAAGACTGTGATGCGGATAGAGGGAGGAAGAGAAGCTTAGCAATGATAGATATATATGGTGAGCTTTTTGTAAGAGAGAAGTGGACTTGTTGGTTCAAATGGGAAGATGGCTTCAACATATATAGATGATGAGAAAAACAACCCTAGAGATAGATTGAAGTCAACGAAAATTCGGTGCCGCCTCTCTCTCTCTCTCTCTCTCTCTCTCTCTCTCTCTCTAAATCGTCTTGCGGATGATTGATTGTATAACTCGAAGAGGACTTTCAACCCGTTGGGTAGGATGACAGGAATAATATTATGAAATAAAAAAATATTATTTAATTTAAGAGATTTATCAAAAATTTGTACTAAAATAATATAATAATAATATAAGTATAATAGAACATATCATAATATATCTATATTTCGCAGTGATATAAACTCATAAATATGCTCAGGAACGGAAATAGCTATGATTAAGTAGGGATAATTAATCTCACTAATTTTTATTTTAAAAATTAGTTAAATATAGTCTTCGGTATTATCTTTATTATTTTTTTTACTCCACTATCTTAATTTGTCTCTAAAAGATTAAAAAATTAAATTATTTTTTAACAAAACTCTCCACTTTCTCTCATTATTTCTTTCTTCCTTCTTAACATAAATCCTTTTTATTCTTTTAAAAGATTTTTTATATTATTTTGGTGTAAGTCACATCTTTTAATTAGTTATATTGAATGAATCACTGAATAAACATACTTGTACCCTCTCATTTTGAGCCTCTTTGCTGCCTAATACAGGTATATATATATATATATTTGGGTTATTGAATTTTGATGAAATTATTATTGCATTTTGATGAGATTATTACTATATAATATGTGTATGTATATGTGTATACATAGACCCAAATGTGAATTTTTTAATATTTTACTTATTTTTCAAAATAAAAATCTTATATATTTCTTTAGTTTCCCTTGTCTATTATATTTTTTACCTTTGCCACTGAATATGTTATATTATTCGAACAAATTGTTTTAACAAAACATCACTACCTTTTATGAAATAATATATAAGAATATATATATGAATTAATTGTTACTTAGGATATACTTTTTTTTCTTTTATTTAATTGATGAAATACCAAATTTACCTTCCCAAAAAAAAAAGGAATACCAAATTTAATTTAAATATTAGCAAAGGCAAAAAAAAAAAAAACTAATTCAAGCATGAGTGGTATTGCATATCATTCCAATGGAAAACCAAAAAAGCAAACAAACACACTTTTCTTAACGCAAATCCTCTCTCAAATCCATATCAATAGCCAAGGGGAGGTAACTAGCTCGAGGTAAATTTTGATAGGATGTTTCGTGTCCGTTAAAAATTAAATTGCTAATAACAAAGGGTTTGACCATTGGAATTGTCCCACTGATTGGTCGGTATGGTTGTTAGATCCTCCACCAGGGCATTACACATCCTCCCTTTGTTTTCAGAGTTTGCTTCTTTAGCTGAAATTTCGAAGAATTTCCCACAAAATTTCTTTGCCTACGTTTTGATGACATCAGCACCATCTAGGGTCCAATTGCGCCGTAGCATGTCAACAATAGAAGCTGTCTGTGCATTTTCCTGATACCATATTTGGTGGATTAAGTACAACAAATTTTATCATGTTTTTTGACAATATGAACTATTTTAGTCTCTAAAAAGTTGAAATTTTGAAATTGAAAAGAAAAAAAAAAAACAAAAAAAGAAGAATATATTTTGTGGGGGTGTGAAAGAGAAAGTGAAGTCAAAATGTGTATAACAGCTAGCAAAATCCTAAAAAAAGAAAATTTGTAGAGAAAACTATATATAAAATCTTCCGAGAAAAAAAAAATTAAACAACAAAAATGCATGACTTCGTGTATGTCATTCTCACAGGCCAACCAAAGCCTTGAGTAGAATTTCGAAGTTAATCTTCTTGCCTTTCCGGGAATAAGTCAATTCCTTTAATCTTGTTTGCAATTAAGAACAGATATGTAGATACTATTAAAAAATACGTTAAATATATACATATATATATATATATATATATATATATATATATGAATTTAATTTTAAAATAGTGATATTTGTATTTCCTCCATTAACTTAATATAAACCATCATATTTTTAATGGAAAAAAGTAATGCGAAGTTAAAAAAGTTAATGAAAAAATGCATTTATCATTTCTCTTAATTTTAGGGGTTGTTTGGAGTAAGAAAAAATGAGACAAATTGTGGTTTGGAGAGAATTCGTAATGCGTGCAGTGAGAGAAAAAAATTGATGTGATATAAAATTAACAGAGATTTATAGAGATTTTTAGAGATTTTCATCAAACCATTGCAAACCAAACGGGGCCTTGATATACTAACAGTACAATTACCAAAAAATATATATATGTAGTAACAGTATTTTTTTTTTACATAAGTAACACATTATTTTATAAAATATTATTATTTTATAATTTAATAAAATATAAAAAATAATAATTACAAACACGTATCATGCTTTATATAATCTATTTACATAAATAATTTTACACTTATAATATATTAGCATTAAAGTCTATATATATATATATATTTAAAAAATTAAAACGTACTTATCAACGAAGTATAGGGAAAAGGGAGGTCTAAGAAAGGCTCAAATTCTTTATCATGATATGGGAAAATTGTAAACACTTTTGTCACTTCGGAATAGGCGGTGTGGATTTAACTAAAGTACTCGTGCCCAATCGATGAAGTGGCACGTGCTCTAACAAATTATCATATTAATATTATTTAGAACCTAAAGTTTCCTACTTTGAATCATGTCCACTCGATTATATACATCCCACCTAGCCCTCAATTCTCAATGACAAGTGTCCTCCATCTGAAAAATAGCTCAACCATCCCTTCATCTCTATCGGATGCTCCTAAAACAGCAACCACAAACGAGGTTACACTTGTCTCAATTGGAACATTTTAGTTATTGGCATGTCATCAACTTGGGAAATGCCTGAAACCATAAAATGACCTTCAATTCAATTTAACAAAATTTTAATTCACACAAGTTAAAATCGACTCCAAGGAAATTTTCACATCGAGTTGACACGTCTTTTTATTTGTTTGAATAGTAATATTAAATAAAGGTTTGTAAAAGTTAATAAAAATAAGTAAAAATTAATAAAAAATAAGAAAATTCGTAAAAATTCGTAAAAACTAAAGAATGTTAGTAAAAATTAATTTTGTATTTGGTGGAGAAAATTGGAAAAAATTAGTAAAAGTTTTTCTTGATAAAATTTAATAGATCAAACACCCATATATAATTTTTTTTTCATTTATTTATATTATAAATTAAATTTTCTATGAAATTATAAAAAATTAATCAAGTCTTTTTTGAATTTTTACAACTTCATCTCTAGCAATTTTAGGTCTAATTTTTGCTACACTTATTTTTATTATTTTTTAATTTTTAAGAGTGTTTTTGTATGATAATGTTTGTAACTATGTTTAATGTTGCTATCCCAAATGGTAGTTTAGCTGGTAAAATTTTAGATTTGTTTCTTAATGGTCATTAATTAGTTCAAATTTCTTTAGAGTCACTGGAATACTTACCCGTTGTTAATTTTAAGAATTCAATAATTAATTGAGGTGTGTACAAGTTAATTGAACACCCTGAATTGTTCCCTCACCCCAAATAAAAAAAGAAAAAAAAATAGAAAGAGAAAGTGTTGTGTTGCTTCGTAAAAGTAAAAGCAGAACCAATCTAGCAAGTAAAGCTTGCAAAAATGGTGAAACCCAATTCAAAGTCGTTGAAATTCAGGTGTTCCCTCCATCCACCTCCATCTAACAATAAAGGTTTTTGGTCAAATATTATTATATTCATTTCATCATCTACTGAGATAATCTGTCTCAATGTCAAAATACGTAGCAGCGTTGCCTGCTTGCTTGCCTTACATGTTTACCTTTCCTATATTAATTAATAATTGTTCTAGAAGTTAACATTTTTTTAAAGGATGTAATCTAACCTACATATATAATCTGAGATTGTATGGCTCCCACGTTGAAAATGTTACTATGTATATGGTAAATAATCACTGTCCCCCAGCTTGGTCTCTCAAAAAAAAATCTGAGTCTTCTGTATTACAAAATTGGGATTTGGATATATTTATATATACATGTATCACACCAATGGAGACATCATGAAACGTACCAGTAAAATTCGACATTTGTCTTGTTTTCAAAACTTAAGGATAATTAAATAAAAGAAAAAAATATGTATTTGTGTGTGTGTATATATATATATATATATGTACACGTATGACATGGGCTAAGCACATATTTTTAATTGTATAGTTCGTCCACATGACAGGAAACTCAGACCATGCTTACATATATGATATATACCGCTTAAGGTAATTACTTGTCACAAATCTAGGAGTTTGCTTGTGCATGGCTTGCCCTAATTAGTCCCCATGTCTCGCAAGTTGACGATATCATGCGTATAGATTTGGTAGTTACATGAATGTCGTTAAATTCTTGTTGAGAGGGGTGTCCAAATGGCTTCAACGAACTTTGAATAATACTATTGCTTTCTACGTGTGATCGTCATGCATGAATATTTAGGCGGAGCGTTCACACATCATGATTTAGGGTTTATCATGACTTAAACAAGATCTACAAGCATTTGGTTTTTTTTAATAATTTTTATTTTTAATTTCAATGCACTCCATGGACATTAATTTGTTTATACCACGTTCGCAGACTATGTTAATTGAATACATAAAAGTTAATATTATATGGTTGATATACTTGCTTTTGTATATATTATATTGTGGTGAAGATAAATCTCAAGGCATTGTCAGCAGTTGAATTTACGTAAGGCTGACCCCTGACCTAAAATCCTGGCTTGGGTTCAGGCACGT
Source organism: Vitellaria paradoxa (assembly GCA_019916065.1). NCBI lineage: Eukaryota > Viridiplantae > Streptophyta > Magnoliopsida > Ericales > Sapotaceae > Vitellaria > Vitellaria paradoxa. The sequence goes on from CM034239.1 coordinate 41,524,991, forward strand.
ATTATATGTATGCAGGATGACACATTATGTAAATGTTGGATATATATATGCAGGGCAGACTGGTTCAATAGCCACAATTATCTCTACTTAAGAAATTACATTTGTGTCGTATTATTTTTTCCCTCATTTATCTAAAGAATTTACTTTTACCTTCGTTATTTTTTCACTTGTTATATTTATTTATTTATAAATTATATTTTTATCTTTACTAATTATAAATATTGAGCACACACTTACAAATGTAATGATGAATATCCATATTTTTATCCTACATTAATATCCATATATTTTACACATTGCAACTAAGTTGAATTGTACTTAGGCAGTAGTGGACTGTAGCCCAAATGAGATTTTGGTCTAATTTTTGTTTTAGTGCTAGTAGTATATAGTATCTTAATTATTTATAATTCAGTTTAAAACCTAACTTAAAACTAAAGACGAGAAAAAAAAAATCATCACCATTTAGTGGTTCAAAGTTTATAAAAATTCTTAACTGTGCCTTTGCCTGTAATTAACATATTGAATTAGTCATTCGTAATCTTTGCTCAAAAGTCCAAAAATTAGACCACCATGAGTATTAATTTGTGAAGGCATGTATATTGTCAATATGATGACTACCTCTTCCCTTTTTTGATGAAAGGCAAGACCCATTTCAAATGAAGCCAAGTTCACTTGGGGACGTCAAATATTGGACGAGCATCTCCCTTGTTCACACGACTATATGATTCTACATATGAAAAAGGGAAAGTAGGAACCATGATCTGGCGCGCGGAAAGCAAAGTTTATATTGACTTTATGACTCCTTTCGTTGTATTTTTGAATTTCTTATTAGATTTCTTCACCAAATTGTGTAAATAAAATACATAACTTTACTTTGTGTGAAAATGTGCTTTATTTTTAATTTAATTGCATATATGGAACCGACTTATGCAATAATATAGTGATAATTAGTTTTTATGGCAGCGATGATACGTTGGGTATTTGGTTTCCATAAGGCAATTCCTCCATAAACTTAAAATAAAAAGAATAATCAAAATATATAATATGGCAAAAAATATTTATATGATAATATAAATTTTTAAACAAAATAAGCTAGCTCACATACACGCGTATTCAAGGGTAGAGCCATGAAATCATATGATGGAGGACACTAATTATAAGATATATAAATAATTGGTAGGATTCTATGAAAGAAATAAAAAAGAGGCTTATCTGTCATTGGATAGAGAAAGAGAGAGAGAAGGGTCAAATTGGGTTAGATATATATTTTTTTAGTTGTATTAGATGGATTAGGTACAATTGTATTGGTGTGTACATAATTTAGAACCAAATTCTTTTTTTTTTTTTTCCTATCATTGGGTAGACACATTTGGTATTAAGCTATTTTTTTTTTCTTTTTTTTGGGTGGGCACATTTTGTATTGAGATAAATTTTTTTTTTTTTTTTTTTTTGAGAGGGTATGATTGAGTACTAAATATAATCAGCAAAAAATATATGTATATACACATATATTTTTTTTCAGGACTACTGCTAGCTCCGCCCATGCTCACATTATAATTATATCGCTACGCATTTGTTTATATATGCCTCAAAGTTTGAGAAAACATTTCATATATTTGAAATTAACTAAAAAGGAATAATCCTAGAATGACAATTGAATCGGATATTCCAACCCCAAGCAGACATACAGTGAGCCCTGTCAAGCTCGAAAGCTACCCCTTTTTTCTTTTTCTTTTTTTTTTTTTTTATTTTCCTTTCGCCTTAGGCTCCATTTGGAGCACCAAAATAACACCAAAATCTACCAATGTTAATTAATTTTTATATTTTTCTCTTATTAAATTTCTTCACATATTACATTTATGTCACATTTTTTTATTTTTATTATATTTTTTAGTTAACTTTTTATCATTCAAACACACATTTAATTTCATAGATGTTATAGAGTTGTTCTCGCTTGCTGGGGAAACATCCTTTTCAAACTCTAAATTTGGAAAATTAAACCCTATATCATTCATGCCACAGAAGCGATAGTCTGTTTTCAGCCTTTATTGTTTACTCGTAAGTCTTACAAGGTTGGATATATATGGCGTGCAAGTTTGTGGGATTTACTCCTACATTTATTAGAGTTTATGTTCATTTTAAAATTTGATGGGACGGACGTGAGAAAATTTGTAGGCTCAATTTTACAATTAGATCAAGACTGAGAATTGTGTCAAAGGCTAAGTCCGTACGCATTGGAATATATATATATTTTTATAAATATATAATTTATTAATATATTATAAAAATACAAGAAAATTAAAAATATAATACACAAACATCAAAGTAAATGTTTTAATTGAACAAACTAACACAAATCGAGTTTAAAATAAAATAATATGCCCGATTTTAATAATGAACTGAGTCAAAGCAAACACAATGAGTGTATTGTTTTAGTGTAGGCTTAGACTTAAGTCCGGCCTACTAAATATCCATTTTTACACCAAAAAAAAAAAAAAGAAAAGAAAAAAAGGGAATAACAATGAAGATAGCTACTATTCATAAGTTGAAAACTATGTAATTTGTTATAATTTTTATCTAACTTGAATTGTGTTAGCATTTTTTTATTTTTGAAATTGAGAAAATTATATTAATAGGAATTAACTGATTATAATTGTTAATAAAATTCTTGAATTGTGTTAATATATTTATTACAAATTTACTCAAAATCACTCTTATATATCATATTCAATAATCAATATTGTGATAATTCGACCTCTCACGCTAGCATGTTTTGTTTTTCATAACTAAAGTATAAGTGGGGGAATTTTTAGTATATAAATTAGAGTTATCAACTCAAAAGTTACTTTTTTTTAGTTATTTCGAAAAAACTCCAATTGTTGATACAATTAGTGCTAGAGTTAACTTATATTGGTCAAAACTTAAAACGAACTATATTACACTATTTCAATTGAGTCATCACAAATGATATTGAAATAGTTGTCTATATTAGTATAGGCCATGTCTCATGAGATTGGTTCGAGTGATTCATGGATATACTCTCCGCAAAGATCACATGTGTTCAATTCTTAACTTAAGTAAGATATGGATGAGGAGCAGCATACATCTCTCCAATATACCAATCGTTTATTATAAACAGGTGTGAGTGCGGGGTTACAACCAAAAAAAAAAACAAAGAAAGTATAAATTATGTGTTGACGCGTATCTAGAAAGAAAATAAATTACAATATTCACTAGCCTAATTCATTTTGGTACTAATTTATGTAAGGACATGCGAAGTCTCATTTTTATAGTTTTCAAGTTCGTCTCTCTATTTTCAACTTAAAATCTACTTAAATTTATTATTATCATTTCAATTCAAATTCATAAATATGAATAAAATCAGATGTTTGGATTGCAATCTTACTATTTATAATGGGGTAAGCCAATCTCAATTGTTTCCCAGCTGCTTCTGTACTTATGACTAGGTGAATTTTAGTATTTAATTTAATTAATTATAAAAAATAAATACAGGTAAAATAATTTAATTTTCTTTTCCCTCGATAAATTCCTGCTTCAAACTTAATGTCAAAGACTTGTGAGTTAAATATATATATATATAAATACAACAAAGTATGCTGAACTTACACAAAGGAATTGATAATGATTCTAACAAAAATATATGCATATATATATATAGAAATTCTTACTCACCTGTAACAATATTTTCCGTAGGACTTGCAAGTGTTAAGAATGCGGTCAATGTTCGTCCTAAATCAGAATCGAAATCTCTGTGAGATTCAATAATTAATCTGTTTGTCTATATCTTTCATTCTCGACATTGCTCGTCTTTATGTGCTATAAATTCAGTAGGAGTTACAAGAGGTTGAACTACAAAATAAAATTCAGCAGTTAAAGTATATTAAGTAGCGGTCTTGATTTTGTTGTATTTCAGTCAAATATAATTTTTTATATTTTACATTAATTTTATTCTAATCAGTTTTCTTTTAACATTTACTTTTATTTTAAAATTATTTCAATTAAATAAAATTAAAACAATTAAATCATTTTAAAAAAATCAAAACCGTTAATTTTTACATTTCAGCCACTCTAACCCATTCCCTTGGAGACCACTGCCAAAAACAAAGCCATTGTTACCCCGAGAGAACGAAATGCAAAACCCAATCAACTCCCCCCCGGCCCCCCCAAAAAAAAAAAAATAATAAATAAATAAATAAATGAGGCTTGCTTATGGAAGACGTACCGTAACAGGGGGAGAAGGGAGCAGAATGAACTGAAGCACTTCTGTCTCGTCAGCTGATCGATCGGACGCAACCACACATTACGTACATTTTATGTTTAATTAATTAATTTTTTCGGTTGAGTTGCTTTGCAAACAATGATCCATAAAATAGCAAAATTAAAGTTATTATCTCCCGAATTTAGATAATTTTAATCATTAAAACCTTTAATCAAGTTGAGCTGAAGTGAGCAAGATATACCATATATATTGACAAAAAAAAACATTCCGTTTGAGTTGGGGAATAAACATAATACAAGTACGAAATTTGATATAATATTGAATTATTTTTAAAGTGTGATGCATGATGTTTGGGTTATAAGATATAGAGTGAGATAAAAAATATAATTTAGTAAGTGAATAATTTTAAATCTTTACATATTTTTTATTAGAAATAGTTTAGAAGAGGATGGATCCAAAAATTTGAGTGTGAGATGATCAAGGTAATTTTTTTTAATATTTTGAAAAAATAAGGTAACATTTTTTTTTTTAATTTTGAAGGATAAATATATTATATACTAACATAATTACTCTAAAAAAAAAAAAAATTACATACTTTGAGAAGGCTGTGGCCCCATGCCCGCCACCATATACCGTGGGATCAACACCACCCTCGTGGTATTATTATATATCTCCCACTTTGAGGGTTAATAATATATAGCCAGTATCAGTATGCCTTGCATGCTACTCATTGGTTTGGTGGGAAGAAACTTGAGCGAAGGAATTAATCACTGCCTGTAGCCCAAAGTTAGCCGCATGTTCCCTTATTCGTTTCCCTCAAAGCAAGCATGCTCATCCCGTTGCTGAGTCCTTTATACTTACTTGTTTATCGTACAAATTTAATTAGGAAATTTTACCAAGGTCTCTCTCTGAAGGTCGCGAGTTGAGCAGAATAGGAGAGTGTGATCATAGAATTCCAAACAGATTAACAAATGCGGCTGAATTGGCTGGTATTTTATCATAAGAACAGATAAAATGATATGAAGAATTTCTCAAACAGCAAGCGGCGGAGATTGGCAAAACGAAAAAACAAAGGCTTGGAACCACCACAATCACGCCATAACTGTGTTAAGGTTGCGTCATTCGCACCAACTGATGCAGAGGTAAGAATTGGATTTTTTTTTTTTTTTTTTTGAGTGTTTGTACCAGTTTACGCACATCTCGCTAATTTCTGATAATTCTGAAGTTAACAATCATATAAATTCTCCAGTAACTTTGAGGAAATTCAAACTAATGAGTTTTAGAGAATAAATCTAAACTTTTACTAGTTAAGCTAATTTTTAGAATTGTAAGAATTGAGTTCTTAATTTAACAAAGGAAAGCACAAAAAAAATTCCAAAAAAAAAAAAAGGCACAATGCAATTAAGTACCCAAACATACAAAGATGTTCACTCATATTTCAATATCGAATTGTTACTTTTTTTTTTTCTTTTCTCTCTCCCCTCCTAGGTAAGTGCTAGCTTGATAATTAAGGGCGGATTGATTTCTATCGTAATTGTTTAATTGCTTTGGCCAATTCACACGGCATTTCAAAAAAGAGATTTCGTGGTCTAAGAGAAACGTGAGGACATTAACCTAATATGTATTCACTGTGGGTGGTAGATTTAGACATTTATGAAGGCCATTAATATATAGTTCCCAACATTTTGTTTCATAAACTTAATTCAATTTCATCGCTATCCCTTTTAAAATTCTATTATATTTATGCGAATTGCTAGCTTATATTCTAAGTCCAAAGTAATTGTAATATTCTTATAATAGGGTTCTCTCTCTCACATAGAGTTGAATAAAGTTGACCCGATTCGGGATCATTAGAATTTCTTTTTTTTTTTTTTGGTAATTGGGATTATTAGAAATTTAATTTTTGTTTAATTCTAGTTCGATGTTTTAAGATGTCTTAAATTTATTAGTTCAGGCTTAAAATATTTATTAGATTTTAAATTCTTCCAATGAGTACAGAATAAAATAAAATATATAAAAATACATAAAAACATAATAGTTGTTTTGTGTTAGTGTGCACAAATAATAGATTGCATTTAATTATGAAATGAAGGTTGGATCGGCTAGCTGAGCTTACACATATATACAAAAAATCTAGGCCCGAAACAAAAATACTTCCGGCTTAAAATTTTTGTCCAGGTCCATAGAAAATAAACAAGCGTCCAAGAATACAAAATTAGTGTGAACGCGTTAGAGCCATCATCGCTCTATCTGCACATTACCCATTTTATTTAATTAGCATTGTGCATGGCAACCTAATTTGTGATAGTTAATTTAGTATAATAATTAATACATATGATTTTTAACTAGTACGGTATGAAAAATAATAGCGTTGTAAAATAAAAAAGTTTACCAAAAAAAATAACAACTGAGATAGTTTTGACCCATCACTTGAAAAAAAAAAAAAACTATAAAAGTCTATTTTTATTTTACAAAATTATATAAAATTATTTAATTTTAAAAGCAGAAAAATCACTTATAAAATTAAAATTTTGTTGATTCTATGTCCCAAAATCAAAATTTTATTCATTTTTATACCTATTAAGATTTTATGCAAAATTGAATAAGTTTTCTCACTCTGTCATCGTAAAAACGTAAAATTTTAAGATTTCAATTGAAGTTTTTAAAAACATTGTACATATGTTAATTTTTGACCAAAAATTGATGCACCAAACGCATAATAAATATACCTAATTCTTTTGGATCATAAAACTAATTTTAGAATGGATCCAAATACCTATTTGCCATCTTTACGTACGCAACTATCCATAAATGCATTCTTTAGTTCAAATATTCTCCATCCGTAATTACGTGCAGTATTTAATTCCCCGACTTAGTTGGGAAAAATTTATTGTTTTTCAAGTTGTCCACGTTAAGTATCCTTTCATTTATTATCTAAAATTTAATGTGCGCAATTACAAATATATCCTTAATGATGTACTCTAAATTTGTGTTTAGCATGGAATTGTAAAGGATAAATGTTAACTCTACATTTTACCCATTTTAATTATATTAAGTATATTTTATGAATATTTAGATTAATTAATATTTTTCGCCCTTAAGAAATAGAACGCTAGTTTTCTTTAAAGATAATAATAATAATAATAAAATAAAAAATTGTGAAAATTGAATATTAAAAACAACCCCTAAATGTACATTATTATTTCTAAATTAATGGGCATAATAATTTTGTGATATGATTTTTGTATTTACTTCCTTCAGAATGTGAAAGATAATATGATGGGAGCTTTTCGTTGTTGTAAGCTTCGGGACGCCAATAAGGTATGCTCAATCACCTCCAACGCTTTTTACAATTTATAATTTCTTTATAATTTTACACTTTTCTCTCATTATTGTAATTAAAAATCCCACCTTCAAAAGATGGTAGATATTTGGTTTGCATAAGTAAATTAGACTCCACTTTTAGGGTATGTTTGAAATAAAAATTTATCAAGGAAAAAATAAAAATAAATTATTTGATTTATAAATATATTTATTATTATTAATTAAATAAAAAGAATTATTTTTTGAAAAATATTTATTCATTCTCTTCTTATTTTTTTAATATTTTTTTAATCATACTAAAAAAATTAAATAAATTTAATATTTTTGTTGTACTATTTTTTATCCTTTTACAAATCCGAATTCTAAACAGAGATTAAAATTTGATTGCGTTAGTCTTATTTACTATTTTGTTTGTGACGATACTAGCTACATTAAACAACTTAAACTTCACCAATTAAAATAAATAATTACTAATTTTAATTTTGATTAGTTGTTATATGAATTTGAATTGTTATCGAAGGAAATAATAAAATAGAATTAAAAAAAAAAGAATTTAACGTATTAAAATCTGTGTTGAAATAGACAGAATAAAAAAAATTTATGTACCAATTCTAAAAATTTAAAATTTATAAACCCCAAAGTCTAGTTATATTAGCTAGTGGGTTTGCCTCTCAAATAAGCAATGCGAATTCAAATTCTACGAGTTAAATTGGAGGCATTGAGGGATCCGCCACATGTCCTTCAGTCAATCCGTTGAGGAGTGCAATAAATAAGTGAGGTTCTGGGTCACCTTAAAAAAAATTACAAGTTTCAAGTCACCTTAAAAAGAAAAAATTCTAAACTTTACAATGTGTTACGAAGAAACAAATAAAAGGAAAAAGGAAATTTTGGATAACAGATTAATAATATATATTTTTTATATTTAATTTTTCTTCAATTTAACTAAAATAATAAAACCATTTATTTATTTTTAATTCTATGAAAAAAAGTTTTTATTTGGGGGAGTTTAAAGTTTGGAAAAGATTTTTAAAAAAAATTAAAAATTGATATTAAAGTGATATGAAAAGTGACATATAGTGAAATCTGATTGAAAAAATTAAAATTTAAAAAAACTTGAACCTTCAAACGAAACCTTTATTTTGATTGTTCTTACAAATGGAGTGTTTAATTTACCAAAACTCACCAAAACTCAATAATTTGTATCAACTTTTTTTTAATTTTTTTCATTCAAATTTCATCACATATTAATTTTACATTAATTTTTTTTTATAATTTTTTTTGTCACCGAAATACTCCAAGATTAACCGAAAAAAAATTTTTTTTTTCTCAACGGTGGGGTGGGCTACCGCCAACGTTATCCTCGTTGCTAAAGTGGACTTCAAGTCGGACAAAATAAAAGAATAAAAAATCTCTCTTTGTAGTCTCCGCAGAATTTTCCCACTGAGTATCCCGCCCTTTCTCGCTCGGGCCCAAAAGAGAAAAGGCAAAAAGATAAGGTGTGATTTGGTTTAATTTTTTATTTTTTATTTTATATATAAATTTATTTTTTATTTCTTTAAATAAAATTTAAAAATTCAAGTGACCAAATGCGTTATACTGTTTTCTTTGTTTCCGAAGAACGAAATGACAAATATACTTAAAACAGAAAATTAAAAATAAAAATAAAAAATAAAAAAATAAATTAAATAAGCCCTAAATTATTTAGGGTTGTTTGGTCGATAAAATTTTAACAAAAAATACAGTGGAAATAGAAAATTTTAATGTAAAAATAATAAATAATAAAATTTAATAAAAAAATATAAAAAATTAATAAAAATTAATAAATTTTGATTAATTTTAACAAGTCAAAAACGCTGACCGTCAGCAATTGTGATGGTTAAAAAATTGAAACACAGATCCCCACTTGTGCTGTCTGAAACTAATCACAGTCCGGTCGTACCGGCCATGTGATCAATTTCCATCTTCTCTCCGTTTGTTTATATTTATATATGTGTGTGTACATTGACTTCGTCTTCTCCCTCTCCGAACTGGTTAACCTCTCTGCCGTTGAATTTTTCGAGAAAGATTTTCCCGGTGAGTCTTCTTTCTTCGATCTCAAATTACAGCCCGACTTTCTTATGTAATTCGATTAAAATGCTTTCCAATTGTTCGATAATTAATCCAATTTGTTCGTGAATGATTGATTTGTTGTTCTGCCATCTCACATGGATTGTTTGACCCACGCGCAAATGTTGATTCTCGAACAAAGCTTCTGGTTAGCCGTGATTTCGTTGTAGTTGATTTGTAATATGTTTATCACAGTTGTATATGTCCGAGACAAGCTTTTTCTTGCAGTTCTTAAGGTTCTAGACGAGTATGCATAGTCCATTTTTGCTGTGTTATGCCATTGAATTAGCCTCCTCTTCAATTTTTTTGTTTTTTTTTTTTTTTTGAGTTCTAATAACTTTTGCCTTGATTTTTTCTAATTATTATCTTGAAAGTGTCACATGGATTGCTATCTAAACTGACATGGACTATTTTGAGTTTTGTGTAAACTTTTGATTTATTCAAGTATTGGATCTGTCGTATATGATACCTGCTGGAGGACAATAAATTTATATGATTGTGGTCACGTCTATTGTTATAAAATGAACCTATTTTATATTGTTGTAGCATTTTGTTTTCGAATTCTAGAATTTTCGTCTATAGTTGCACATGATTAAATTTTGATGGGATTTGCGGAAATTTTTTTCTTTCAAAGAAATAGTTAATATAAATAATAAAATTGTTCATTTTTTAACAATTTATGTTTTTAAGTGAGATAGTGGCTAACAAACTAATATGGCACCAAAAAAAGAAAAGGTCCTAAATTCAAACCTTACCACCAAAAAAATAAAAAAATAAAAAATAAAAATCAATAGTTCCACGTGTTTGGCCCGTTCAAAAAAGCCAATCAGGCCACATGTGGCACACAAATATGGGAATTAGTAGCTATTGATTCATTAACTCATCTTCATCCTATTTTTACGTGGAAAACTTTGTTGTCCATTTGTTATGGAAATCAATTCAAATTATATTATTGTTTTTGATGACCAATAATGTTATGGCTCCCTGTTGTTCTCATTTATCTTCTTTTGGGCAATGTAGTAATTTATTCGCATTGTAATGAGTTAATCTTGTATGTTCCCTAGCGAAAGAAAAGTATTATGGTTTCTTATGGATTAACAAAATTTCTGTTCATAGTATTTCTCAAACTCGATGATAAACACTTTTGCAGTTTGAACTACTGATGGATGATTATAATCCAGAGTCTGACAATTATCTGCAATTCAAAATACCTCATTATATACTAGTGCCCAATTCAAACGCTGAATATATCTCTGACCCTGTTCTACCACCAAGATGCCCAGTGCTAGTGTTCATCAACTCCAAAAGTGGTGGTCAGCTGGGCAGTGATCTTCTTATCACATACCGTTCTCTTCTGAATGAAAAACAGGTGTGTTGGCCTTTAGTGATGTACAATTTGAATTTTTGGGATTTTTATTGTAGGATACTAGGATTGCGTAAAATTTGGATTGAGTTGAATTAGTATATTTTGATACGTGGCTTACTGTACCATTTTAGGTTTTTGATTTGCTGGAAGAGGCTCCTGATGTAGTGTTACGCAGACTGTATCTCAATATTGAAAAGCTCAAACTTGATGGTGATAAATTGGCTCCTAAGATTGAGGAGGGACTAAGAATCATTGTAAGTTGAGTTACAAATTACATGTAAATGTTGAATTTCTTGTATATAGCTTGTCAGTTTCATATATTGTAGTCATTGACTGCATATCAATTTTGTTTCTACATTTCTCACAATGATGTAGCTCTTTAGGTTGCAGGTGGGGATGGCACAGCTGGTTGGCTTCTTGGAGTTGTTTCCGATCTCAAATTATCTCACCCACCACCAATTGCAACAGTGCCCCTGGGTACTGGGAACAACCTTCCATTCGCTTTTGGTTGGGTATGAGAAAGCCTGTATTTTTTTTTTTTTTTTATGGTGTTGGTTTAACATGAAAATATACTAACTGTTGGGCTGATTCTGCTTTTTCTGGATTTGCACAATATATCTTGGCAGCGGTCGGTGAGAATTGTGAAGAATGCATTACAATGTTAAATATAGCATGCTTTTTCTTTTTTTTTTTTTCTCCTCTCATTATGCTGTACTAAAGATTAAAATGCAGTGATAACTTCTAATATTAAATTTCAAATAATACTAATAGTTTAGGACCTTGTTCCCCATATCCTACCGATCGCAACTGATTGACTACAATGTTGGTTCTGATTTCAGTGCACTTCATGTAATGCTGCTTTATTTATTACTGTTATTATTATATTTTATTTTATGTATTTGTACAGTGAAGTCCAACATTGACTAGTTTGGAGTTGAATAATTTGCAGGGAAAGAAGAATCCTGGAACAGATGCTCCTTCTGTAAAATCATTCTTGTGTCGAGTAATGAATGCCAAAGAAATGAAAATGGACAGGTTAGGCACATCTCCTGTTTCCGTTGAAAAATAACAGTGTGTTGCTGAATATGACCGAGTTGATTTATTTTGCGCCCTTTCTGTGCTAATATTCTTTGACATCTTTAAATGTGTATGTCTTATTCCTGATGAGCTTTAAGATTTTTCATTTTGAGCTGATAGTTTGAGATACTAGAAAGATGCCTTCCTTATATCCTCTGGAGCGTGGGCAAGTATAACAGACTTAGTTCTTTTTCTTATTCATGATTGTTTAGTTCCACTGAAATGCTCGATCTGCAAAAACACAAGGTCAAAATTGAGCATGTTTTGCTCGCAGTCTAATGGATGTGTCCCTTGGATCAGATTGAAAACAAAAGGATTTGGCCTTCAGATAAATTTACAAATAAATGAATCACAAATACGGAAGGCTGCTAGAAGTGAGTATATCAAACTTTGGACCTGCTTTCTAATTCTTGAGAGACCAAGCTCTTACCACCACACCAATAAATGGCCTCAAACCAAAGGTTGAAGAATTGAAGTCTCTAGACATAGTATTTTTAAATTCAAAATTACCAAAATTCTGTTAGAGTATAAACACTTGCAATTGGAAAGGGGTATGTGGTCTGTGGAATAGCAAATTGTCTTTGACTTTTCCAAGCTTTTCTGCCTTTTGTGAGGCCCATAATATTTGTATAGCTATTCGGTAACACGAGGAATTGGAGAATTTATTAGCCAACCTCTTTTCTCCCTGATGTTAAAACATGTGATTAGTTTCTATACATTTATAGGTTCTGAATTTCCAATAAATAATGCAAAAGGCTCTGTTAAATAAGTACTTTGGCCAAATTGAAAAGCATATTTATTTTCCCTTCTATTTTAGTTTGATTTCTTTCATCAGTGACGTGTCATATCTTGCTAAAAGTATGATTTGTATTTAGCATTTTTTTGTTCCAATACCCACTTTTAATGGGGAAAAAAGTACTATCTCCTTACCTTTTAGTTCTCCCATCCCCTTCCTCTTTTGCGCTCCTATGCTGCCTAGTTCTTTTGTCATTTTGAATCAGGGCAGGCACAATCCAGTTGTTTGGTTATATGATACCCATATTTTTTTAAAATGATTTTGTTTTTAAAATATATTCCAGTTAGTAATAAAAGTTGAGGATCATAAGTCTGTGAATCTTATGTACTTTTCATGGCAAGCATGTGTTCAGAATGGTAATTTTCATTCTTTCGACAAAATCTATGGTATGTTCTTGACAATGGTCAACTTTAGTTCTTGCACTATGAGCCACTTTATATTACATAATTCAAAATGTTTTAAAGGTAATGATTGATATGATTAGTAGTAACACTAATTTCTAAATTATCTGCATAATTCAGTAAATTCTGATCCCTTGGAAAGATGTATTCTGTTTCCTCCCTGTCGTACCCTTTGTGTTCTAGAATTTTAACCAACAAAGTTTATTCAATGATTTAGATCTTGCTTGTTTCTAAACTTTTCATTGTACTATTTAAACTAGTTTGTTATGAAAAGTTTGTTAACTTTTAAAAAATAAACAGATATGAAGACAACTAAAATTAACTTGCAAGTTGCAAACTATATGGAAAGTTCACGTGTTTGTCCCATAGTTGTGGAGTGAGGAATTCCATTCCCATGTCCTGCCTTTCTTTGTTTTTTTGTCCTGAAATTATGCATTTTGAAACAATAAATGTTTATTGCTCAATTTAGCACAATTATACATCCAAGATTGTAATTTTTTTGATATTATCTTTCAAATTTTCAATATATCCAGCTGGCACATTCTTATGAGAATGAAAGCTCCAACACAAGGTTCCTGTGATCCAATTCCCCCTCTTGAGTTACCACATTCTTTACATGCATTCCAACATGTGTCTTCAACAGACACACTCAACATGGTAAGACTGTCAACTTTGTCTACTGCTTCCAGAAAGAAGGGTGATATAAAATCGGTCTATTTCCGACATCATATCCATAGTTAGCGCATTCATCATAGTTAGCAGCTCCAGCTCCGTATCAAGGTCACGATCGATATCGTCACTATCATCAATATCGTCACTAGCATCAATATCGTCACTAGCATCAATGCCTATTACATCATATGCAAGCAATTGGTAAATGAAAAAAAAATTCAATTTGCATGAAACTGTTGTCTAGTATGAATAATGTGGTTTACTAAGTTTTACTTCTAGATTTCTTTCATCGTAGTCCTTTTTACTGTACAAGTGCTAGGTTCATAAGTAGGAGTTGAAATGAATATGAATCTGCTACCGTAAATGACATTGCATTTTCAATTTTGGAACATTCTACAAATATCACCACTCAACCAGTAATAATTTTTTCATCATTGCAATTACTGAATGGGAAAACTAATCCTTAGGTGCTCATGATAATGGAAATTTAGAAACATTTTATTTCAGGTAAAAATGAATCGGAGGGGAAAAAAATATAGAAATCATAAATGTGGTTGGTAAATGTGTATTATTTCATGTGCATAGAACCTTTGGGCCACAGATGTATGGTGAAATAGCCTAAAAGCATCCCTAACTAAACCATCTTCCAAATGATTGAAGTAACAAACAATCTACAAATATTTGGGAAAGAGACTAATATTCTTCTTTGACCAAAATAAAAAGTTAAAACAGAAAGTATTTAATTGGAACATAAGATTGTGATTGAGTATTCAATTTTACCAATAAGACATGGAATTTACTTCACAATTGGAATGGCACAAAGATTATCTTGACGATTGGGAGGTGCCTTGTTGGTCCATCAAAAAGATTGGACCAAAACAACACTAGCATGCATCTAATCTAAGCAGGAGAATGCATTTCTCACTGGATGGGAGGGGTGGTTTTTTGTCTTGATGTGTGCAAAAAGGCTAGCTACATCTTTATTCCTAGAGGTCATTATTTGTTCACACATTTCAGATGCAGGCATGCAGCATGCTTGGATGAAGCGCTGAGTGGAGAAGGTCTAAAAGATACCAAGAGTAGATATTTCCTATGTTCATTCTTTTGCAAAATCCTCTCCAAGATGAAATTTTTGCTAATTGACTTGTGTAAATTGCAGTTAAAGCTGTTTCTTGAAAGTTCTAAGAGGTTGTGACCAGCATGATGGCAATTGTTATCTGCACTGCTCCATAGCATGAAAAGTGCGGGACCCCGGGGGGCTTGAGATTTCCTATCTCTCCTTGACCCCTACTATAAGCATGGAAACTTGTGCACCTAGTAACCTTTTTAAGATAAATGTACTTGCCTACACACTAGAATGGTTGAGCCAACTTGGCATCAGTCCATGATATAGGAAGGTATTGAGGCATCCTCTGAATATACTGGTGGGGCTGTCCAATCTTCTACTTTTGGAGATTGGTTTATTCAACCATCAAAGAAAATAGGCCACATGGTCATCTTCCTCTGCTGCCACTGGTTATTTTGTTTATTTGTTGTTATCATAACACACTCAAATAGTTTATCTGTGTTAGCTTGAGTAAATTTTCTAGACATCAACTTGAACAGATGTGGATGATATAAAAAAGCAACCAAGATGTCCAACAGTAAAACGTAAGCTTGAATTCAGTTGTTAGAAGGCATTATAATGCAATATCTTCCAATGTTTAAAATTTGATTAAAACAATCATATGCATGAAGCCATGAGTACACAAAGTACTTTAATTCATTTAAACCAGAAATTTTACTCTTTTTTTTTTCCTGCTGTTGTTGAAGATCATCAAATTATCCATTTTTCACCTACATACAAAAGGACAAGCCAATGCAAGATAATGTTTCCGATTCTTAGTTGCTGCAAGTCAGGAACCACTATAAATCCTAATTGTGGGAGGACTATAGAGAAATTGAAGGAAGATACATATTGAAAATTCTATGAATAAACTGTTTTAAGACAACAAAAATTCAGAGGATTAGGACATGCGTGCTTATTAACTTTTTCATTGTGTTGTTAATCCTCCCATAAGTACTAAATTCCTATGCTTTCTTATGGTAACATTTTTTTTCTTCTCAGGAGGGTTACCATACTTATCGTGGAGGGTTCTGGAACTACTTCAGCATGGGTAGGTGTATTTTCACCAGTTTGTAACCCATCTGAATCTTACTAGGTTGTGTTGTTTCAATCATTTTATTTGACACTATAAAAGATGACTGAAATTAATAACTTTGTGAGATTTTTCTGTCATAAGATCTATTTAATAATGTAGTTGCAGAATTGGGGTTAAAAAGAAAACTAAAATTATAATCATCTCTTGCCACCTTTTGGCCATTCCAGTACATCATATCATATGTGTGGATAAAACTGATGTGGCTTAGGTCTCAAGCCTAGCTGAAGTTTAGCTTTTTGGAGAATTTGTGATCATGCATCAATCTAGATAAAGGAGTAAAATCAAATATTCAAGAGTTCCTTTTTCTCCAAGTCAAAAAGCTCAATTTCAATTCTAGATTACATAGGAATGGGACAACCCTCCATCCAATAGTGAATTTTTCAAAGAAAGACCACATAACTTTCAAGTCTTTAGGGAAAAAAGATTGACCAAATTAACATTTGTTAGGGGGATTGAACCTAGGAAATATACTAACTCCTCCCAACAATAATAAATAAAATAGACAAAGTCCCAAGAAAGGATAATAGACCAAATAGAAAAGAAAACTAAAGATATCCTCAAATTGCAATTGTGTAGTTGGCGAAGTCGTTCTTTAGGAAAACAACCATAACTTTCCCTATAAATGTAGAAAATATTGGAATTTAGATTCATAGACCTTTGTGACAATACCTTTCCAACCTCACTCATCATGTGCTGGAAGTTCTGCCTAGATGGCTTCCATCATTTGTTTTCCTAGGGAATGCCCCTTGTATTTTATGTATATTTTATTTTAATATATTCTTTCTTATCTTTCAAAAAAAAAAAGAAGCTGTTGCAATTGTATCCTCAAATCATCTACCTCAATGGCTCTTAGGTTCCTTTCACAAACTGGGACGACTATGACCAGCCATAATGAATTAAAACTATGATACTAAATTTGACGCCAGTAAATGAAAAAAAGTTAGAAGACAACACAAGTGATAACAACAAACTCTCAAATGTTTGAAATCCACCAAAGGGATTAAGCCAAAGATACAATAAGAATTCCTTCTTTTCTAAGTCAAAAGACTCAATTTCAATTTAACTTCAGCTGCTAAAACATTCAAATTACAAAGCTATATAGGAATGAAACAACCCTCCATCCAAGCAAGAATGGAAGTCTTCCAAGAAAAACTTCACAACTTCCAAGTTTCTAGGGAATAAAATTTAACCAATTTAATACTTCCAAAGGGGATTAAACCTAGAAATACACTAATAAGATCCCAATAATAATAAATAAAGTAGATAAAGTGAATAGATAATATATAAAAGAAAACTAAATATGTGTTGAATTTGCTATTATGCAGTTTACCCACCTACTTTGGGAAAATAGTCATAACGTTCTTTTGGCTCCAAATGACGACTTATAATGTGTTGGAAATTAGATTCATAGTCCTTTGCAATCATAACTTGATAAAATATGTGGAGCTCTATAAAAAATCAGATTTCAGTTCTAAGTTACCCCTAAAAATATGGACAACAATGCTTTATTTCGGAAATCAGAGCATTGATTGTTGGACAACTAACTAGGAGAGCATTTCAAGATGTCCTCTGGCATCACATAGAAGGCTTTTAAAACAATGGGATTCAATTAATCAAAACTAATGAGCTGTCTTCTACAACTGTAGTCATTCTTAGTGGTTTAGCATTGTTGAAAGGGAAAAGAGAGATTGGAAGGGAATGAATTCCCTATCTTTCTCACAATGTATATATAATTAGAGATACAAGAAATTAGGAAATAAGATGCATTCAAACCTAACCATATCATGTATCCTAAGTTCCTAACAAGATTGTAATAGGTTGTTAACTTATTAGTGACTCACATCAATAGTGTTCACTAGTCAATTGTATGTTTGTTAACCCAAAATTTGATTTTTCATGCATGTTTCAATGGTTATGCTGGTGCACAATAAAAATGCTGATGCAAACTTTTTTGTATCAGCTAAGAGTGTAAATAATGAGTTACGTTTGTGACTAGGCTGATGTCCCCGACATATTACTTTTTGGAAACCATTTAGAGTTTTGAAATTTAATATTTCGGTTAATAAAAAGCCAGAATTGTTTTGATATAGTTTTAACACCTTGGATAATCTAAATATGAAACTTCTTAAGAAAGACCAGCAATGTCATTTATGTTATATAATATACTGTGAAAACTTGTGCGTGATACAAAATTTTAAACCGCATGAAAGTCCACCTGTTGAGAGATTTAAGTCATGAGTGAACTTTTAATTTGTGTCCATAAAAGTTAATTGTCCATTCTTCCATGCTTTTTAGGTGCTTGAACTAAAGTTTTTGTTTGCTTCCACTCACATAAACTTCTTATTGCATTCCTGAATATGAAATCATACTCTTCAGTTCGTCTTAAGCTAGTTGTGATCAATAACATAGGAACATTGTGTGTGAATAATTGTAAGAGTGGCAAGATCATTCTATCTAGTACTTTTAGGTGTGTAGGTGCATTTTTTCCATTGTAAAAGAAAATATTGCCGAAAGCCAACATTTAAGATTGCATTCATCTGTTTACTACTACGCCTGAATCAATTTTGGCCATTGGTAACTCAAGAAAGAGATGTAATATGGTCATAAATTGGTAATGTGTGTAGGACTGATTCGACTGAAAGTTTGAAACAGTTGACCAAATGTTAAAGCATTCAAGTTCAATGTGGCTAGGGAGTTTTGTGTTTGGTTTTTCTATCGTTTGGAAAGCTTAGATGATGACCATGTCAATGCAAGAGATGTTAAGGACTTGGTGTAGGGTTGTTCTTACAGAACTCTTTAAGGCTTGGGAGTTGGGAAGGGCAAGTTGTTATATTGTAGTGGAATAAACTGTCCTCTAATAAAGTGGCACTTCTTACCGCAGCTTTGAATAGATGTTTTCTTTTTGGGTTTAGAGGTCCATGTTTGGTTCCATGGAAACTTTTGAATAGTTTTATGGTGGCTTTATGTTTGGATCTTTTGATATGCATCTTGTATGCATGGCTTCTGCTCTCATTTTTGGTGCCTTCTCTCGTTTCGATTGCCAAGGGGCAATTTCAAAAGCACCACTTTTGTGGAGTTAAAGCATTTCTTCATGTCTTGCATGGTAAAAAGGTGACGTTTTATTAGAAGTCTGTTTTCAATACTTTGGTCCTTTTCCTTTTCAATTATTTATGTTTAAAATGTCGGACATCCTCTGTGATGAGCATTGTATTTTCTCCCTTTTGTTTCTAATTCAGAATCTAATTTAATACCCCCCTTTGCAGGAATGGATGCTCAAGTATCCTATGCCTTTCATTGTGAGCGAAAGTCCCATCCAGAAAAATTTAAAAACCAGCTGATTAATCAGGTAGCACATTATTATGTGCAGGTTTACAATGTTAGGCTGGTTGGCAACAACTAGACGGCCTGTTTAGTAAACTGATTTCTTAACATTATGAAGTTCTTGATATAGTTTGTAAAAGATAAATTTACTAATTTGGTTTAATTAGTTTTGTTCTGTAAAAATAAATAACTAAATAAAAAGAAATTGTAAAATTTGACCCTTTTGCGGTCATGATGCAAGGCATTAATTATCTTTTTGGCTCAGCTGAAGGCATTTGGTATATTCAATTCTAGGAACATGTTATGTTGTATGACAATTAACCAATAAAATATGGTGCCATTATTGTGATATGTGAAGATGTTAATCTTGCTATTAGTACTATATTGGGGCAGGGGCAGGGGTAGACATAAGGAGTGGCTAGCGGGGGGCCACGTCCCCTCCTAAAATTTGTGAAGTCTTATTTAAACTCTACTAAATTTGGATATATGCCCTAAGCAATAGTGTATTGGCCTTCTAAACTCTACTTGTTTTGGATATAATACTCATGTAAACATGCCCTATTATGCTTTAGATTTTTTTAGAGCCAAGCACCTAGAGAATACATGTGTCCATCTCTTAACTCTTCAAATACTTGAAGAATATGTATCCATCAGTTCTACACATAAAACAAATTGTAGGTATGAAAAAATACTTAAAATGTTGTAATAAGATAAAATAGTATGGATTCATACTTGTTGATCCTTTCTCCTTTATAATTTATAATTTTATTATTTCTAAAACGCAAAATTTCCAATTTATTAATGAATAGAGTTTTCTAAATTACACATTAAGACTTTTTATCCACACTTTTTTTGTAATATGTATATTGAAGAAATAATTTACGGATATAAATAAAAATAAAGTGAATGAATAGATAATTATTATTTCCATTTATACATATAAAAATGTATATTTATTTGTTGCTCATCCATATCATGTCATGGCATTTTGTGTGTGTGTGTGTGTGTGCACGTGCGCGCGTGCATGTTAGAATATCTGTGTCATTTTATATTCATGCTCACTGTTCATCCATGCTAGTCTGTTTCTATTTTTTTTTTTGGTCATATTTTCTCTTTGGACTATGTTGTAGAATTAACAGATTTTATGCTTAGGATTCTCATAAATTATTAAAATGGTAAATGTTTATAGTAAGCTTTTAATGACATATTGCAGCGATTCACTTTTATTAACTAAACAAGCCTCTCAACAATCTACTATTTCATTTTCACTATTGTTAATTGAAGATTTGGTTTGCTGTACGATTCCATATTGATTCATCATGATTCTATGATGGAGAAAATGCAAAATACTATTACTTGGGATTTGTCTCTAGAGGACATGTTTTATATAGTTATCAGCTTGGTGATGCTTTGTTCATATTCTAGTTAAGTTCTTTTGGTGAGAAGATGCTACCTTTTGTTTTGGTGTTATTCAGAGTACTTACACGAAGCTTGGCTGTACACAAGGATGGTTTTGGGCTTCTCTTTCCCATCCTCATTCAAAGTGAGTGTATTGGCCTATTGGTTATATGCAATATGTAAAAAATCTGATTTCTCTCTTCTTTTTTTTAAGAAATTGTTGGAAACAGAATTTATTTTCCTACCTCTTGATGGAAATTTTGAGTTATCTAGTTTAATTATTAATTTTTTTTTTAATTTTTTTCCTGTCTTTGAAAGGTGATCACAATTTCATGGCTGACATTGTATTTGTTGTTTTTGAAATACATTGGAAATCTGTATGGAGATGAGTTTATTTTCAAATTCGGTTTTATGGATTGGATTATCATGATTATTGAGATTTTAATTGTTTTGGCCTGAGTTAGTTGTTGGATTTGTGGCAGCTTATGTCTTGTGTAGTTGATGTACATTCCTCTCTGTTTACGTTGTATGTTCTCCATGAGACTCTACCCAACTGAATTCATGTGAAAGTACTTACACAAGTTTTGCTGTTATAATAAGCTTCAATGAACTATGATTTGGATATGTAAAGTGGGTGTGCTCTTTATCCTTGATTCTAATGTTGAGTAGCTTGTGTTAAAGTTTTGACTTTTCTGCCCAACTATGACAATAATATTTGTACATTGAACCAGTTTTGACAATATATGAAATCATCTTCATTATATTTGGCAGCCAATAGTTGTTGCATAATTTCCCCCATAATTTAATACCAACTGCTGAATTGTTCAACATCATTATTTTGAGTCCAATAACTAGAAGTGACGAAAATATGGTGAACTTGTGCATGTTAATGTTTAATGGATAAAATTCTAGGCTAAGAAGCATGGAACTCACTATCAAGGGTGCCATCTGCGAGTTGGACTCCCACAAAATCAGACACGTGTTAGATTCACCTTTTGCAATGTTGGATTTTTTTGTTCCGACATAGCTTGGACAAATCACAAACTCATTTGAAACACATTTTGGACTTATTAAAAAAATACAACATTTTTTCTTTGTTGATTTTTAAGTTATTGATCATAGTTCATTTTGGGTTCTTTGTTGAGTTTTTGAGTTATGAAATGCATGGTTTTTTATTTTAATTAATGTTATTTTGCATTACTTCTATTTTTTGAATAAAATATGAATATCTAAGACAAAAAAATATATATAAAAATATATAATTTTGCAAGTCTCCGCCGTGTCCTGTCTTGTTTTTTTTTTCCCCCCTCCCCCCCAAAATCACTAAGTCAGCGCATCCGTGTCCACTCATGTTGATGTCCGTGCTCCTTAGGCTCCATGGCATACAGATGGCAGACATTTAGAAAGTTGACCTGTTACAACAAATTGTCACTGTACTAGGTGGACTAGGTACCAATTAAAATCTCAACCTTTGATGGATAGCTAAAAAAGGGCAACCCGGTGCTCCCATATTGTTTGATGGATAGCTCAATACACAAAATTTATTGTAGGCATTGAGACTAATTTTTCACTTTGTCAATACAATACATCATATGTAAAATTTGGAAAAGCCATAATTGGGTTAACCAACCTTGTCAAGTAATGGATGGGATGCATTAGTTTTGGGGATTGTAATTGACGGTCTTGGATTCACCATTATTGGTGGTAATTTTGTAGTCCATCTTGCATTAGTTTTTTTTTTTTTTTCCAGTAAAAAGGTTATTTAATCTTCTATGCAGGAACATAGCTCAACTTGCAAAGGTTAGGATCATGAAAAGACATGGTGAATGGAAGGACCTTGACATACCTCCCAGGTATGTTAATGGTTTGTCTTTCTATTGTTGTGCAGCACTAGTATTCATCTTTGATAGGCTTTTATAATTGTAGTGTTTCTACTTGGCACCTTTATTTTTGTGCTTTAGACTGTATAACATGAATCATTCACATGCTTTGGGTGCATTAACTTTGGGGAAAGACAAGGTAGGGAATTATTTGGAAGTGATGTACAAGCACTGGTGCCTTAAAACCTTGAAAATTAATGGAGTATTTTGTGCCAATACCCATGCATGTGGCTTAAGAAGTAAATCTGGGATGACAGGCTTGGATTAGAAACTCGGGGCATTGGTCCATTGATGGGAAAAGGATGGTCGTAGCAGATACTGCAATTGGGAGAGTTGGTTTATGTTGTCTGTTAGAGGCAAAATCAAATGAATCCAGAAAATACAAACAAAGAAATGCATCAGGGATAGCTGCAGATATGAATCAGAGCAAGAAATGGTAACATTATCAGTGGTCATTCTGAAGACCAATGAATGAATCCTGCTCCCATCCTAGTTGTGAGGATTTATAGGAAAAAGTGACGGCTAACCCCATTGTTTCAGTTTCCTGAAAAGGGGTATTAAGAATTTCAGCATTTCAATTAGATGTGGAAAATAAAAATTTTAGGACTGCTGTGTTCTGTTAAGTAGTTTTGTGTACTGCTGCAAAACAACGAAAATTCATTCTGTCTGTACTTCAGGCTGTTAGTATTGATTTTTTTTCCTTTTATTATAATTATTATTATTATTTTGACTTCTAGAGAACTTTTTTCTTTGAAAATTGAAAGAAATAGTGAGGAATTGAATTGGGATGCCACTGTATCTCTTTCTCAATCCAAAGAAATAGAATTTTGATTTAATGGTTTTAGGTTTTATAAATGCTTGTTGAAACTCCGTTCGGTTAGGTGCTCTCATTAAAAAAAGTATCAATAAGATAATCATGCTCCTGGCACTCTAATTGTCCCTGCAATGCATAAAGGAAGTTTGGCTTTCAGTTTTTTTCTGAAAAGACACTATTTCTCTTATTCTGAGTTCTTGTTAAATTTTAAAGGATTCTCCATTGAAAATTGATGAGGAATGCATCCTTTATCTCTCCGGACCTCAGGTTGCTGTCCCTTTCTTTCGGGAAATTTGATGAGTAACTCTAGGTTTTATATTTAAATTAACATTTTATATGACCTGTGGAAATATCGATCTCCTTTGATTTTGCCACTGCTTCCAGCTCCGGAGTGTCAAGACTGTTGTTCTTTCCCCTTCTTTGGTTGCCAAGTAACATTAGCTCTTTTTGTAGGATCAATTCCTTTCTGTTCCATGTTGTCATGCAACAATTTTCCCGTTGCATTTTATTGCTCTGAATTTATTTGTCTCTTTTACATACAGTATTAGGTCCATTTTATGCCTTAACTTGCCTAGCTTCTCTGGTGGACTAAATCCTTGGGGAACACCGAGTGCAAAGAAGAGACGTGATGTTAGTACTCTTTCACTACTTTTTTATTTTCCTTCTCTCATTCCCTTCTATTCATTTATTTATTTTGTTTCCCGGCTTTTTTTTTTGGGGGGGGGGGGGTGGTGTGGCGTTTGCAGAGATAGGTTAGATGCCTTGATTGATGTAATTTTAGTAATTGCAATTAATTTAAAATTATTTTTTTTCCTTCCACTTCTCTGATGAATGTACATTACTGCAACCGTGGCATGCAGAGAGGCTTGACCCCACAATATGTAGATGATGGCCTTCTTGAAGTTGTTGGTTTTAGAGATGCTTGGCATGGTCTTCTTGTGCTTGCTCCAAAGGGACATGGGACTCGTCTTGCACAGGTTAGGAATCAAATTGAAACTGCCACTGATGATAAATTTGCTATCAATTTTAAGGAATCTTTTGGGACAAATATGCACAAAAAAAATTAAGTGCATATGACTAACAACATAACTTTGGAGGAGTCACTTTGGTGAGTTAAGATAGGGCCACGCTCATTATATGCAACTAAAAATATAAATCTAAGACACTAATGGGTAACATCTCCCTTGTTGACCTATAAAGATTAGGACTGAACTTCCTACTGATATAAATTTAGTATCATTTTTAAGGAATCTTTCAGGACAAAGATGCACAAACAGATCACGTGCATGACAAACAACATAAATTTGAGTGTTGATAAACCTTGCACGCTGAAGTGTTGCATCTTAACCTTTTTTATGCATTTTGAGAAATATGATATGATTATTTTTGGGCGTTTTAGAAGTGTATGTACACATTGGAGCAAAAACATTTATCCAATTCTAAGCATAAATAAAATATGAAATGTTACAGGCTCTCACCAACACAATTGTTTATAAAAAGGAAAAATAAAGAGTATGGATATAGACATTGAGCACGTCAACATTTATATATATTTTTTGTGTCTAATATTTATTATGTAAAGTTACGTTTTTAACTAAATTAGAAGTTTTGAGTTTTAAAATTCCTAAATTAAGCAATTTGAAGGATGAATCGTTAATGCTTGTAAATTCATATTGTTCTCATTTTATTATTTGATTGTATGTTTTTCCTAAAACAACATTCCACCCAACTGTGTTTGATGAGGAACGAAGGAATTCTTTTAAAAGTTAAGGCTGCATATGTATTTATGAATTTAAAATCAATAAATTTGAAGCTAATTATTTAAGAAAATTTATTCAAATATGAACTTTGTTAGTTTATATAGAAGTTTTATTATAGATTTGTGTAATTTAATATGATGAATTTAAAATCACAAAAAAAAAGTAATTTAAAACTCTTTGTCATAATGGCTTCAACATTTTGGGGGGGGGGACATCATTACTTTAGTAGTAATTATTAAAAAATTTTCATATATTATTACATAAATTTACTTTCTTAGAAGTGGTGTCCATAGACTCAATCCCACTTCGCTTTATGATTATTCTCCCAAACTAGTCCTTTGCGATTATTATTCACTCCCAAAGGCATTCTCGCCGGGTCCCTAGAAAATGGGTAATTTGCGATTCTTATTTTGTCTCATCTCGATTATGGGTGGATCCCCTTGAAAGCCTACAAGAATTGAACTTGGCATTTTTTTTGAAATAAAGTGTATTCTTTCATTGCACCATTAAATGCTTTTGTAAATAATATCAATAAATATAATACATAACATAATAAATTTTATGAATAATAAAATATAATAATTATATTTTTTTTGCGACATGAAAAATTTTTAGTAAATTTTCAGGTAGTGTTGAGAGGTCCCAGTTTAACCAATAAAATGTGAAAATTTTATTAATTGATTTAATGTCTGATTCAATTGATGATAATTTTATTTTTCGTTAAAAAACATATTCACTTCTTTCTCATCTCTAACGCTAACTCGATTTGCAACACTCTTATCATGTGTTTTGTGCCTCATCTGAGTGAAAAACCTGAGTTCATCCTTGACGTGAATCTAATAGTTTGAAGCTGATGGTAATGATAAATGGGCTTAACTGAAAATTGTGGGTCCTTTGCAATGACTATTTCACTCCCAAAGGCATTTCTGGGCGGGTCCCTGAAAAATGGGCAATTTGCCATCCCTATTTCTTGTCACCTCAATCGACTAGTTTGAAAATGATAAGCGGGCTGAATCAGATTACAAACCACGAATAGTATTTAATATGAACCTTTAATTTGGAAATATATGGCTTGAAGAAGGCACTACCCTTTGTTTGGGTCATAAGTAGTTGCACATCACATGAATTCTAGTTAAATACAGAGATACGGCAGGTCGGTATTGATGTTGTGAGTTGTTTGTCTAAAACAATTCCATTCTCCATTTATCTACAAGGGTTGTTTCCTATTTATTTTATTTTATTATTTTTATTTTATTTATTTATTTATTTATTTTTCTCTTGAATCAATGTAGGCACACCGGATAAAGTTCGAATTTCACAAGGGCGCAGCTGACCAAACATATATGAGGATTGATGGGGAACCCTGGAAGCAACCCCTTCCAGCTGAGTCAGCTGACGATGACAAAGTTGTCGTAGAGATCTCTCATCTTGGCCAGGCGAAGATGCTTGCCACCCATGATTGTAGATCCAAAAGTATAAACGATCCCTTAAATCCTACAGATCACGATGCCAATGACGAAGATAGTGACGACGATTACGCAGCAGGTGGAGAAAGGAAGAAGTTTGGGGCCGCAGACACGTTCAAGGTCCCAATCCCAGATGAGGTCGACATTTCTCACCTCAGTTAAGAGACGATCGATCGGTCATAATCATTGATTTCGTGTTTGTTTGTGAAGTGGAATAATTCAATCCCTATTGTATTTCGACGTTGCTTTGCTTTTGTAGTGTACCTATGGATCTCAGGGAATGACCCCATCCCTGGCTTGCTTGTATCAATTTCTTGAAAATCCTATGGTGCTCGTGTAATTATGACCAATACGGATACAAGCTAAATTGTATCATGCCTGTAACATTATAACTTCAACTTTCTAATTTTTATTTATTTTAATAAATAAACAATTAGGGTAACTAAACTTAGCACTAATGTATTTTGTGTCCAATTTCACTTTGCTCCTGTACATTAATTGTACTTTCAAATCGGAGGTTTGTCTAATTTTCTCAAAAAATTATTAACTCCTATCAATTTTTTTAATTTTTTGATACATTTTTTATTTTTTTTTTATAACTTTTACATGTTGTTACTAAACACACAATTTTATTGAAAGGGACACATGACAATATTAAAACAAAAGCTGAAAAAAAATTGTTTTTTTTTAATTTATGAAACACCCCTTAAATACTGTATTTGCGTGCAAGGACGAATTTAGAATTTAAAAATATAATAGGTTCAAAAATTTAATAACAATTGAATAGAAGTATAATTTATAAAAGAATTAAAATAAAATCAATAAAATTTTGATATAATCTTTTAAATTAATGGAGCTAATTATTCTCGCTGAACCTTTAATCGGTCGCCCATATTTGCTTTGGGGAGAGGTTAAGTTTTCGATAGATTCTCCCTAACATTCAAGCTGGATAGGTTTTCATTTTACCTATCGCAGGCATCCATCAGCTGCATTTTTAAAGCGACAGAAATCAAAATAAACACAGTCAAACCATGGTTTGCTCTGCTTTGCTTTGCTTTGCCGACTAACCATCTCTTTAGTCAACAAGTGTTACTTCCTCAGTTATTATATTCACAATTCCAACACGATAATCCCTTCCTTTGACTGATTCATCACCAAGCATTTCAGAGTTCACAGCATGCGCCAAAAGTTAAAAGTTCAGAGACGGCTCTGATAGAGAATAGGGTACTTTCCAAACTATAAGTTAGTAATTAAGAGGACCCACATATCGGTTTTGATATTAATCTTATGATATAATTAATTTTAATTGTTGAATTTAATTTAATAATTTAAAATTTTTAATTAATGTTTTTGATAAAAGGTAAGTTTATAGTATTAAATTAGTCAAAAATTATTTTTTTTAAATACAAAATCTAACAAAGGGGATCTAATTGAATGTAATACAAATTTTAAGGAATTTAAATATAATTTGAAAGATCAAGTACACATTATGAAACTTGTAATGTCTAAATAACTAAAAATAAAGAAAATGTCGGTAAAATAAACCCATGTTATTAATGGTAGTAACAAGTGCATAGCTCCAATTTGGTAAAAGTCCAAATTAAATTGGCATTTTAAACAAGTTGGATGGATATATAGATAATCTAAATGAAATGCTAATTAACTTGGCGCTTGGATCCTACATTTACATTGTAATTAATTTATTACTTTTTTGTGAATCTTTTTATATTAATATTTTAAATTATTACGCTTTGTATTAATACTTTATATTTAATTATATATATATACTAGCATGATACTCCTGTAAAGTACGATTACTTCCCCCTCCCCTAACATCCCTCCACCCTAACCTGAAGTTCCCCCCTCCCCCTTCCACATAGGACAACCGTTCTATCAATGGTTATCTCTTATTATATAGATTAGTGATTATACGCACATAAATATATAAATTATCATTTTTTTTGTCATTAATTTAATAAACTAAATATGGAAGAGATAAAATTTTAGTCTTTCATTTTCTTTTATTTTCTTTCCATCAATATTAAATAATACCAAAAGAACCCTTGCTCTCAATTTCATGCATTTATTATTATTATTATTTTTTTTTTTTGTGTAAGTTCATGCATTTGTTTTTATTAATACTAAAGATATAAAAGTAATTTATTAGCATTAAATTGGTCAACATTACTTTTGAATGAAAAATTTAACAGAGAGAATATAAATATCTAAGAGGTGTGGGTGCACATTTATAAAACTTATAAAGTATAAGTACATAAAAATAAAAATGAAACTATATGGGATTTAGGATAAATAAACCCTTATGATATTAGTATATTAATTATTTATGGAATATGCTATACTTTTTTTTTTTTTGAGTCGGCTCCCTGCTATTTGTTTTTCTACTATTCCTTTATTATTATTAAATCCCAACCCTTCATTTCATCTATGGCAAAAATTCAACATTTGTGAGTCCTATTTTAAAAGACTTTCTTTTTGTTATCTTTCCTTAATTTTTCCATCAGATTCCCTTCCTAATTTTGCCAAATCCACCGGTGACGTGGAAGAATTGCCCATCCATCGACGTCGCATGTCGACAGTGGCGGCAACACCGCCGCAAGGAGGTATGCCTATGGGGCCTACCTTGCTGGTGGTAGAGGACGATGTCGAAGACTTCTATGAGCCTCTCCCTATTGTTTGGCAATTTTTGATTTGTTTGCATCTTTGTCTTCACTTTCACTTTCAATCGTTTTACCACATATTTCTAGGTTGGAGATAAGCCCATCGCCGCTATCCATAGATGTGTACTGGGTGAAACTTATCCCGTGGTTTTAGCCGACAAAGAACCACGAGGAGATAAACCAGCCTAGGCAAAACCTGGCTGACCGGCTCAACCGGAAAGGACGTTGAAGATCGCCTCTATATTAAGATGAAAGACCGCCCCCCGAAGGATTCGAACTCGAGACCTCACGTGGCTCGAGCCTTACAGCCCCGACCCTTGACCAACCCGACTATCCCTTTCGGAACAATCGTTTTACGACATACTTGATTATATAAAAGCTAGGTTTTATTTGAGACCAAAAAAAAAGCAAGGGAATCTATAGAAAATTAGGGCAAGAAAACAAAAGAAAATGCATTTAAAATGGGACTTACAAAAGTTGAATTTTTAGCCATCGCATGAAATGAAAAGCGGAGATTTTATAATAATAGAGAAATAGTAGAAAAACAAATAGCATGAGAGCCGGCTCCGCTTTTTTTTTTTTTTTATATTATTGAGAAATTTTTTCGAGGCATGCAGATTCATATTGGATTCATTCTTGGCTTTATTTGGAATGAAAAAATTTGAAAAATTTTTCAGTTACTTAAATTTTAGTTTTTTTTTTTTTTTGGTGCGTTTGGCATGTTAAATAAAATATAATATAATAAAACAAAACAAAAACAAAAACAAAACTGATTTCGGTTCAATTGATTTAATTAATCATGTTTTGTTACTAATTTTCCAAGATTAACTGTGAGTAGAAATTACCACTATTAGTTAATTAATCAGAGCAGTGGAGAAGGTGACACGATATTTGCTAATTAAACAGTGCAGAAAAGCTTTCCAGGCCACCTGCAAATATTCTCTGACATGTTTATGTTGATCTTATCCACATAAACCTTTAATAAACTCCTATATATAGAGAGAGAGTAATATAATTCATTTGATTGTACGTACACTTGTTGATGCTATCCACCTTCCCATATGATTATATGCCTTCTTCTCCGACGTTCATGGAGGACCCTTATAAAGTGATTTTCATGCTTCTTTTCACTGCGTTGTCTGATTGCTTCGACATGTTGTTACTGTTTGCAGGTACTAAAGAATGTGGAGATGTTCAGTAAGGCCAAGTGACTCATCAATCATGACCATTACTTCAATTAAGGACCTTAGAGCAAGGGTAGGATACACATAAACAGCTATGCAATCAAGATGTTTTATATTGAGTAATTAACTTTTATGTAATTTTGATGCAACTTTTTACTTTTCTCTCCCCAGTATAAATATATATATATATATATATACACATGTAACTTCAATCCAAATTAATGCACCCTCTCCCTCTCTCTCTCTCTCAACACCATATTTATGTACTGTTTAAATGTTTAATTGGGTTTGGGTTTGAATGATACCAGATTGAGTATGAGTAACAAGGTATTTTCACAAGTGGAGCAGAGAATCAAAGAGAAGTCTCCAGAGTGTGACTCTGACTCCAGCACTAAAGCAATCAATGGTGGTTCTGCTTCTGAGATGCAGCTGCAGGTGAGAACAAAAGATGGTGCTGATAAGCAGCAGCAAGCTGCTAAAGGCAGTAGGAGGAGGAGGATCGTTGATGATAACAACAGATATAAACAAGCTGAGGAGTCTCTTCGTATCGTGATGTACTTGAGCTGTTGGGGCCCTAATTAAAATATATAATGCAACTCCAAGTCCCCAGTTGATCGGTGCTGTTTTAGTAACTTTGCTTTTCCTTTTTTCCTTTATTTCCCTCTTCTTAAAAAGAAAAAATGCTTGTTGTACTCAGGAGAGTGTGTGTATATATATATATATATATTTTTTTTTTATTTTCTTTTTTTCAATACTCCACAGCTTCCGGTCAGTGGCAGTGTCATAGCCAGAGATCAACAATTAAAAATATGACATAAACAGGAGCAGACTTAGGCTTGGTGTGGCTACATAGATGTTGATTTTTTTTTAATTATTTTTTATAGTCTTTTTCTTCTTATGTGGTTTTTTTGGGTTAAATTTTAAGTTATGCTAGAAATAATAAATTTCAAACGTGTTAATTACATTCGTGAAAAAATAAATAAATCAATCAATCAAAAAAATCACGTCTATTTGAATAAAAATTATTTGTTTAAATAAAAAAGAAAAAACAAAATTTGTTATTTTTTTCTAATTTTTATCTAAATGAACATAAATTTTTTATTTTTATTTTTTTTACGGATGCAATTAACATGTCTAAAAGTTATAGTTTCTTTTAAAAAAATAAATTTTAATGAAAAAAGTCATGTAAAACAAAAAAAATTATAAAAAAAAGGAAAATAATTTTTGTAGCCTAACATTAAAAATTATTTTAATGTTTGAAAGTGAGGTGAAAATTTTAATACGTAATTCTAGTCAAGATTTTAAAAAAATAAAATTAAATTAATAAGTGAAAGATAAGCCTTTACATATATTAAAAAGAATATTTAAAATTTTTACTAGAATTACACTAAAATATTAAATTTTTTTAATTATTTACCATGTCTCAACATAATTAATTCCACGTGGGCTGATAAGAGTATCGACATGTGCGTGACAAAGGAGGAAATAAAAGTAGGACAGGGAGAATCAGAATAATGAATATATAGCTAGCAGTTCTTGAGCTTAAGCAAGAATTACTGAATCAATTATTCGGTGGCATAATTATGAGTGGAGAATTTTCCATCTACATCCATGATAATTTTTTTTTTTTTTGATAAATTAAGTAAATTTAATATTTTTATACTTCATCACTAGTTTCACTTTTATGATAGGTATTCCAAATTATATCATTTTCCCTCATTTATATTTTATTATTTTATTTCTTTTCTTTTTGTTAAATTTATTAATAAAAAATATCACATGTTTATCTTATGACATTCCAATCATGTCTTTTTTATTTGTCATTGACATAAATGACAAAATAAAAATGAATTAAATATACAAAAGTAAAGTAAGATGATTTAAATTATGTCTTATAATACAATTATTAGTAAATGATATTAAGAGGGCGTTTTGGCAGTTCAAAAAATAAAAAATAAAAAAGCTCAACTTTTGCTAGTTTTTTTTGTGTGCGCGCGCGTGTTTTTTATTTTTTTTGTATTTTTTTGTGTGTTTGGTTGAACAAACTATATTTTTTAATATTTTTTGTAACTTTTAGATGTTTGATAAATTTTTTATCGTAACAAATCAAAAAAGTGGTAACCTTTTGTGTGTTTGGTATGTTTTTTACTGTAGTAAATCAAAAAAGTGATAACTTTTTGTTTTACTTTTTACTATAGCAAATCAAAAAAGTAAAAAATTTTATAGTTTTACCAAATGCACCAAAAGTTACAAAATATAATTTTTGATATTTTTTTACTAATTTTTGAGTTGTCAAACGGGCTCTAAATATAATTTTTTTATTATTATTAGTTGGCAAAGTTTGCACTCCTTCTAAAATAATAGAATATAGAAGCTATTTTACTATCAAGCTTAAGCATATTTCAAGATCGAGCAAAGGAATAACATTGTGGAAGTCCCAAAAGATATAAAAAAGTTGAGTTGTTTCACTCAGTCAGTGGATGTACATCATATGTAAAGTATCCCTATTTGAGAATCCACTAGAAATTGACATGCACAAAACTATAAACAGCATTCTAAATATACATTCAATATTCACCACCTAAATTTGGACACTGCTATTCAACCATGAAATAGCATAGAAAATTTTAGCACAATAATGTGAATAAGTTTGTATCTATCATTTTGAAATAATGAAAATATAAAATTATATTTATTTATAAAATTTTTACCACTACATTATTCTAGTAGAATAATAATTTTTTTAATTTTATTATTGTACATGAAAAAATTTCACTGAAATTACGTATATATGGCTCTCATGTAGAGTTAGGCATGTAAAGTGGGTCAACTAGACCCAAAAATTAGATTGACCTAACTCGATTTATCCATATTTTGGCTACCTCTACGAGAACCGAGTCGTGTTAACTCAAACTCAAACATATTTGATATTGACTTATTAATCTTAGTTTTTTTATATTTTTCTAAAATATTTATCAAAATTTTTTAAAATAAATTAATTATAACTTGAACTTAATATAAAATAATTAATCAATTGGTCTTAAAAATAATAAATTCTATTATTATTGTAAATTCACAAGTGTAAGGATTTTTTAATCATGAATGATAGAATTAATTAAACATTTAGCAGTAAGATTATAAAATATTCATACATATTACCCATTTTAGTGTAGTATAAGCTAAAACAAATTAAAAAATAATAGAAATAAAATTAAATGTACAGAGACAAAGTTAAGTTGGCCTAGAGTCGAACAGGGTGTCCCAGCCTTGAACCTTATGTATAGGGTAAGGTCAGGTTAGTATCAGGTCTATATGAACTGTTAAAATAAAATAATAGAAAAAAAATAATAAAGTTCGGGAAGAAAATATAAGGTCTACATCTCATTATATATGTTATAAAGATTAAAAAAAATATCTTTAAATAGACTTACAATGAAATGCCTATATAGTAATACTCAACGTATTAGAATAAAACTAACTATTTATTAAATTCTAAAATATAGAATATTCTAATATAAGTTATATATATAAATAATATATCATGTTCTAATATAGAATATTCTAACAACCTCTCTCAAATGCAAGATAGTAAACTAACTTGAGTTTGGAAATAAGAGTAATCCAAAATAAGTCGAACTGGATAATAGAACAAGTTATGAATGTAAAATCCGGAGCTGTGTGGCTACTAGCGACGACAAAGTTTTAACGATGAGTTTTTTAAAAAATTTTACTACTACTTGTATGATTATTTTCTGATTTGGAGCTCGAAAAATAACTAAACAAAATATAGGGTGTGCGAAGATGGAATAAGAAAGACAAAACTGTAAAATGTCAAAAAAAAATAGCAGCACTTTACTCTCCAGAGTTTATGACGAGTAAAAAAAAAAAACTAACATTTGTTGGTTTATAATAATCAATTCCATCAAAAACAATACTGTAGATAGAATGAAAATACGTTGAGATGTCATTCTAAATAAAAAGTATACTAAGATGATGAAATACAAAGAAATAGATATTAGAATCAAAATAAGAATAGTCAAAAACTCTAAGAAGCAATTCAGACTGTGAAAAAAAAAATTTTGGAATGATTGTAGTGATGTTGTGGCAGAGCAAAGTTTTGAAAAGAAAAACAACAGAGAATTAAAAAAAAAAAAACGCAAAAAGCTTTGTTATGATTTAGAATGCAGACTATCCAAGATCGAAAACCACGAGTTCTAATACCCATGTTAAAATAGAAGGTAAAAAAATTCTCTGTATATGACGAAATGTAGACCTTACATTTTTTCTCCCTAATTTTATTTCTTATCTTTTATTTTTTATTTTAACATAGTATTAGGGACATATTCTATTTTTTTTATTTCTTTTAGGTAGCAACATTCTACTTTATTATTTTTCATCAGAATTTATGATTTTCGATTTTATTGAATTTCCACCGGTGCTACTATTGTCTTATTTTGTTACACTATTTTTTACCACCATAACATATTCAAAGAATTTTTTCATCCTCCATTTCAATGCGAACATTAGAATCAAATTTGAGTCATGTCAAGTTTGATCTGGCTTTCTTTATATTTATAAAGTTTTAAAAAATAATAACAAAAATGTATTTGATAAATTTGTTTTTATTTTTTGTTACCAAAAAATAAAAATTTAAACAAAAAACGTAAATAAAAAATATGATTTTACTCTTTTTTTTATAAATATTTTATCAATTTTAACACTTTATTCATTTTTTTACTTTATATTAAAATGAATCATTTTATTCAAATATTTTATTAAACTAAAATTATTTTTAATAATTAATATACTATCATAATGATTTATTTTATTAAAATTAAAATAATAATCTATGATTAAAATGATATATTTTATCAAACTAAAATTATTTTTTAGAAAATAATAATCACATATTAAAATATTTAAATTAATTATAATTAAAATAATAATTTATTTTGCTAGATTAAAATTATTTTTTACGGAATAATGGATACATGTTTTTTATTTTTATTTCAAAGAGAAAATAACAACTGAAAATAAAAAAATAAAAACATAAACCAAAAAAAAATATAAATATTACTAAGCGGCTAAACAGTTCATATCAATTGAATTGTTTTGTTTAGTTTTGTTTATTTATTTATTTATTATTATTATTATTATATTTTTTTTGAACCATGAATTTGGGTCTTGCTGATTGAGGGGCCCGAGCATCCCCTTCATAACCCTCCAGAGTTATGAATTTTACTTTCTTAGCCCTCTTGGGCAGTCTCTGCCAACATGCCACAGACTCATCCCTCCCTGCTAATAATTCAATAACTAATTAAACGCCAAATTGATGACAAAAGATCAAACACCAAACAACTGATTGAACAGAGAATTTCCCAAAAGTGCTTGTGAGAGTTCATTCATGCTAAAAGTAATAAAGCCAAATAGCATGCAGAGAGAGAAACAGACCTTATAACAAGTTTGCCATCAAGACATCACCAAAACTCAGTATTTCTTTCTGATCACAACAAACTTATCTCTCTCTGTCTCTGGATATTATAGTAATAATAATTAAAAAAAAAAAAAACCTATTTAAGAGACTCGGATATAATAAAGGGTTAGAAGAATGACTAAAATATGAATCTAATGAGGTCCCCAGCAGATGAGGTGCATGAGTTTCTCGGCCTTCTCAGCTTCCCTTATCCTGCGCTTCTGATCTTCCGCGTTCACCTTCTTCCCCAACTCTCCCGCACCGGAAACCCATCTCAGATTACTGGGTTTGCCGGATTCCGATGTGGGTCCTGCCGGAGAAGACTTGATTCCGGCCGTCATCACCCCTCCAGAGCTCTGCTCCCTCATCCCTGGAAGTAGTAATACTGCTCTTAAACAAACCTTCTCTTGTACCTCAAACTCAAGTAATACACTACGCTCCTCAGAGACTTTATGATCCGACAATTGTGTTAATAACTTATTTGATCGAAAGCCGCTGAAGGCCTTCGAAAGGCTCTTGGAATCTGATCAATCTTAAGCCTTCACACTTGCTGGAAGAAATGAGTTTGTGTTCCTTGGCCTACAATGCGTTCATAATAAATATATATATATATATATATATGGGGTCATTGTTTTATGGGAAAACAGAGGGCTGTAGTAATACCAATCCCTGGTTTTGTCGGTATTTTCAAGTTTGTGGCCTCTGTGCTCCTTTGGGTATAATTTGGACGCCTTATTAGAGGGGGTATTTGGTTTACCCCAATAATAATAATAATAATAATAATTTTTTTATTAATATTATTTTAACTTTTTCTACCAAATTTGGTTATATGTCGTCCCTATATATACTAAATTTTTATTTATTTTCTTTTGTAAACCAAACACCCCATACAGGAAGTAAACTGTATAGGGAGAAAATGAAAGGCCCGTTTGGTGTGCAATAATTTGTTGAAAATCTCTGAAAATTTCTATAAATCTCTATTAACTTTATATCACATCAATTTTTTTCTCTCACTGTACGTATTACGAAATCTCTCCAAACCACAATTTATCTCAATTTATCTCATTTTTTATTACTCCAAACAAACCCTTCTATTTTATAATTTTATAACCAGATGCAAGGAATATTTTTTTTGTTCTACTCTGATAATAGAAAAAAATTAAAGAAAGGTTGCTGAGAAAAAACAATTCAAAAACTACTCTGACATTTAGTTTGTATTTCTATCTTCTATTTTATAATTTTTGTTTTATGTACTTTATATTTTAAAAATTCTAAAAAAACAAAAACAGAAAAATGTATTTAATTTAACATTTTCTATTTTTTTATATTTTGTAATTTTTCTTATTTTTGGTTAAAAACACTCAAAATGACTTATTTTGCATTTCAGGTATAAACCCATTTTCTATTTTTGAAAACAGATTTTAAAAACACCAATGATTAAATATATTTTGACTTGTTTTCCTTATTTTTAAAAAATACAAAATGAAAAATTAGTTCAAAACAGATATACCAAATAGCAAAATAAATATTTTCAAACTAAGCCGATTTTTTTTATTTTCAAAATCTATATCTCATATTTTTTTGTTTTTTTTTTTTTTTGGTTTTTTGAATCTCTGTCTCTGATTTTTTTTTTTTTTTTTTTTTTTTTGCTGAACTGCTTGTCAAATTTTCAAAAGCTATATTATCTTCTTTTTAGTCAAAGAAGTTGTTTTCAGAATCAATATCCCGATTTTTTTTCGTTAAGGTACTGACTTTAGAAGGGAAGTAACGAAGAAAACGCTGATTTTTTTTTAAATCTATATCGCTGATTTTTCTTTTTTCTTTTTTTTTACAATTTATATCCTAATTTTAGTTAAGTATAAGATACTGACTTAAGAAAGGGAGTACAATTTATATCCTAATTTTTTTTACGATTTATGATTTTTTTTTTTCATATTATATCCTAATTTTTTTTAAAGGATTTTTAAATTTTGAATTAAATTTTAATTTTGTATTGTTAATTATTCTTAAAGATGTTTAAGACATTTTTTTATACTATAAAAGGGCTATTTAGAAGGTCCCCCATTGCGAAGGTTAAAAATGTAAGATGTAGACAATTTTTTTTTTCCCTGCAAATAGAGACCTTGATTTCAAAGTACAAAAGTTAAAAAAAAAAATGAAAAAATTACTTTTTATACCCCAAAAATAAACTTTTTCCTAACTTGTTAAATTTTGTAATCATTAATTTTAAATTTAAGGGCTCGATTGGATGGTGCTAAAATTTTAGGGGGATAAGTTTTAGAGGAGGTATAAGATAAGAGGGGGTATTATTTTTAAAGGGTTGGCCCACATTGATGTGATGTTTATAGATGGGGATAACTTTTGAATTGATTTGGATGTTTTATAAATAAGAGGGGTGAAGGATGGAAAAATCAATTAAATGACTCTTTTGCCCTTGTGGTGTCCTAAACTTGGTTACTTATTAAATTAAATATTAAATTACAAAACCCACTCTATTTAATTATTTTTAGACAATTTGAAGTTATATTATTTATTTCATTGAAAATTTAATTTTTTATAAATTTATTTAAAAAACTTTTTTTTAAATATGTACTTTTGAATGGTTGGTTATTATCTAATTTTTTTAATTATATTTATTTTGACTTGTTGGCATATCTATTATTTTTTTTATTAACATTATATTTATTTTAATTAAGTTAACAATACCATTAACGAAGGTTAAAGAGGTCAAAAATTTATCCACTTGAAGGGGGATAATTTTTAGCTAGCTCAAACTCTAGCTAAAAATTATCCCCGCGGGGGCTAAATTTAATACGGGGCAAAATCAAAATCGGGGAAGAGGAGAGGTACATTCGACTACCAAACCAAGTAAAAGACGCGAGGTCCACGGGCAAATTTTTGAGGGGCTGTTTTACTCTCATCCAAGCGGCCCCTAAAAAGTTAAAAATTATAAGCAAATACGCTTATAAGAAAAAATACATAAAATTTTTATTAAAAAACCCCCAAAATAAAAAAATGCTTTATTTTGAAAAAATAAAAAGAAATTAAACTGCCAGATAGGTCCTAATTAATAAATTATTTATGTTGACAACTTCTAGTCATATTTGTCTAGGCACGACTTGTAGTGACTTGTACGTCGGACTTCGTTACAATCAATCTTCCGTGCACGCCAACTCAAAACCTTAGGTTATCTCTCACAGTTTGGACAAAACGAATTAGAATTAGTGTTTGATTTACTAAAATTTACAAAAAAAAAAGTTATAAAAATTATTTTATTTTTTAGTTAAATTTCATCACGTAATATTTTTATATTGATTGATTGATTTATTTTTTTAACCATTTAAACACCCCCACCCCCGGGGCTATTGAAAGCGAGGGGATCTCTCGTTGTCAAGATTAAAGAAAACCAACTACACAAAACCAAGTCCTTGTTTGGTCTACGGGGCAACCAAGGGCGTAGCTGTGAAGAGGTAAAGGGGTCAAGTTCTCCTCAATTTTAAAGGTAAAAAGATAAAATTATCCCTTTCTTAAATAATTATAATTACAAAATTATTCTTTACCTTAATATTTTTTATGTTTCAGACTACCAACTCAATAGTTCTCAACAAAGACAAAGTAAGTTCACAAAATTAAATATTTTAAAAGAAAAGTGACCAAAAAAAAATCATTCTCACTGAATTCCAACGAACTTTTAACAAAAATTCCCTTAAACAAGACATCATTAAGTAACAAACTTAAAAAAAAAAAAAAAATCGTGTACCCCCTAATAAAGATTCTAGTAATGAAGTTTCAAAAAAAAGTCGTGTGCTCCCTTAACAAGAATCCTAAATCTGCCCCTGGGGACAATGAGGAGAAATGTCAACTTTGTTTGAAATTTGTCTATTGAAATAATGTTTAGCGAATATATTATTCCAAAAGCAATAAAAACTAATTACTACGGAAGTAAGAAGTAGGAAGTAGGAATCGAACTAAAATGAGGTGATAATAATATTTATTATTTAGCTAATAACAACATTCGTTAATGATTATTTATTTATTTATGTTTTTTACATCGATAAACTTGCATGCACAATACGTTATTCTAATTTTATTTGCGTGTTTGTTTTTATAATATATAACAATAGTACCATTGTAAACTGCCATATCTTTCACAATCAAAGGACTCTCCCATTCGTAATTAAAGCACCGTTTGTAGCTTCAAATCTTCTCAAAAAAATTTAAAAAATTTTAATTTATTTCAATTAAACTTTATTGTTGTGTCATTTTTATATTAATTTTTAATTTTTTACAACCCCAAACACCACTTAAAAGATCCATAAATAATCGTGGATTTTCATCAAATCAGACTCACTTAAATAACTTGTTAACTATTGACTATCCTTCTGCAATATAGAAAAGTTTGCTTATATATATACATATATATATATATATAATTTGGAAAGAATAAAATTAATTTTTTATGTTTGGTAAAAAAAAAAATTAACTTTTGAGTTTTTTTTTTTGTTAATTTAATATTTTTACATTTGATGATTTAAAAGAAATTTAAAATGTAATAAAATAAATTTAATCATTTAAAAAAAAAGCCTTAGAAGTTAATAAGTTGGTTGACTTTTTAAATCGAGCTTTATTAATTTTATAATTAAATAAAATATAATAATCATGAACAAGTGTCTTACCTTAAAATTGGCACGTGCAAATAATGCATTAAAATTAAATTTTATTTTTTTATTATAAAAAGTATGTTAATTTTAGGGGGAAATCGGAAATCTGTAGCTAATTAAGCAACTGTCGTGCCCACCCATGTTTCCTTTTTGGGCTTACGTTCAAAACAAGTGCCGCACAAAAACAGCTGGCTGTTTCCCGCAGGGGTTTGGCGGAAATTTCCACCTTGGTACAACCTTGCACTACTACCCCATCCTCGGATCTTCTGTACGTATTTTCTATTTATGTGCATATACAATTAAGGTCCCGTTTGAGGTAAGAAAAAATAAGATAAATTAAAATAAAATATGATTTGAGACTGATTTTGACGCTTTTTTTTATGAAAAGTTTGAAACTGTGAGAACAGTGTTTCAAATCTGTTCCCACGGATTCAAAAAAATTCACAAAAAATAGCGACGATAGTACTCGTTTGAAAGCTTTTGACATGAATGATATGATTGTATAAAAATTTACACATTCGGTTAACCTACTTTCAGATTTTTTATTTTTTTAGCAAAATATTAGAATTTTTTGAAATTCATAATAGTGGAAAAATTAGAGGTAGAGAGGTTGTTAGAGATTTATAGAAGTTTATACAGGTTGTTCATTTGGTCAAACGAGGCCTAATTTGGCTTTGGAGCTCTAAATTTTGGTATTGTCTAGAATTTTAAAAAAGTTTTAAAAAAAGTTAATCAAAAGTTAATATTAAAATGGTGTAGATGTCACTTCATGAGTTCGATTATAAAGAGTTTAAAATTTTTGAATGTTAGATTTTTTTTTTTAATTTGGAGCTCCAAACATAGCTTTTACTAAAAAAAAAAACACTAAAAAGTTAAAAAGCAAAAATCTAATTTTTACTTATATAAATTACGAAACAACAATTTTTATTAAATTTTCTATTAATTTTATTTTTCACCACTCTAAACATACTCTGTATTATTTTAAGCTTCCCAAGCATCTTCATCCACAAAAGAAGAAGAAGTAGAAGAAGAAGGAGAAGAGAGAACTTTGTATCATACACTCCAAGTTGATTTTCTCTACAAAAATTTATTAAGGGTTCACTTGGTGCAGTGAAAAATAATAAAAAATATAGTTCGAAAAAATTTTTAATGTTTGGTACACACATCTCAAACCGTTTTTTTTTTTTTTTAAAAGAAGAATAGTAGGATTACCATTCCAACGGATTGGATTTCCATTTGGAGGGTTTCAAAATTTTTGTCAATTATGACTTTTTTACAGATCAAATCGAACTCGAAACGCCACTAGCGTCAAAATAGTTTACAGTGACCTATTTGGACGGAAGTTAGTGGTGCTAAATCGTTGGAACGATTTGGTGTGACCCATTTGGACAGTATTAAACTACTACCCTTTATATTTTATCCTTCCATGAGAGCATCCAAATCATTTCTACAATCTTTTAGAACGACTCTAGAAAATTTAGTTATAGTGGGTGTCATTCGGTAGAGTTGGAGTCTGTAGTGAGAATAGAATAGTAAAAATTTTTTTTGTTATTTAAATAATAGAATTCCACTTATCGAATTTTTTTTTTAAAAGGAATTGAACTTTTTTAGAACTTCAAAGAAGTAAAAAAATGTAAAAATGTAATAGATATTTTGAAAAATTTTCAAAGATTTTTAATAAATGTTATTGCGCCAAACAGGCTCTAAGTTAAGCCTTCAAACTTACAGATTCAGTATTTTCTAATTTAAGCGTTAAAGACGCGTGCTACTGTCTATTAAAAATATTAATTGACAATATTGTTTTATTATTTTTTAATAGATAAAATTAGACATATTTAAAAAAAAAAGTAAAAAGATGAAAAGTCATACACTAAATACAAGAAGTATTCATCAAGTAAAAGTCTTCAAAAAATATCTAAAAGCTTGTCCAAATTAGTAGCCTACGGGCAAAAAAAAAAAAAAAAAAATAAATAAATTGGTAAAAATGGAGGATCACATCAAATCTGGAATCCATATGTCTAAGGACTGGCCAGCACAAGCCTACCGCTATCGAACACGATGTCCATCAAATATCAATCCCACATCTTTGTATCAAATGAAGATTAGTTGGTGTCTTAATCAATAATTTATTCATATCTCTTAATCAATAATTTATTCATAATTACGAACAAGTTTGGTAAGCAAAAAAATACTTAATTTTTGCTACTTTAATACTATCATTTTTTTATTTATATTTATTTATGTATATTTTTTATTTTTTATTTTATGTTGTTATTTTTTTAAAATAAAAATTGAAACTACATTTAGAAATACAATTTTGTTTATAATTATTAACTTTTATTTTCATAAAATATTTAATTTTATTAGTTTTTAAAAAATTATTTGAATTTCATAAAAATATATTTCATATTAATTTAATTAATTAGATTAAATAAATTAAATTAATCAATTAAATTATTTATTAAAATGATTCATTCAATAAATATAAAATATATTAAATTATAATTAAATTATATTATTTATTAAAAACAATTGAATAAAATATAATTATTATATCATGTAATTCAGTGAATATAAAATATATTAATTACAATTTAATTATATTATTTATTAAAAATAATTGAATAAAATATATTTTACATAAATTAAATTAATTATTTATTAAAAATAAATTAATAAAGTATATTACATATTAATTTAGATAATAAATTTATTAATTTAATTTAATTTGATTGTATTATTTAGTAAAAATAATTTTAGTTTAATAAAATATTTGAATAAATTATTATATTTTAATAAAATGCAACAAATATAGAAGAAGTGTTAAAATTGACAAAATATTTGTCATAAGAAAAAATAGAATAAAAATACTTTCTTTATATTTTTTATTTATGTTTTTATTTTAAAAAAAAATATAAATAAATTTAACAGATATAGGGGCTGTTTGGTTGGCCAACTTTGGCCAAAAAGTACAACAAAAATAGAAAGATGTGACATAAAAGTGATAGATGTTAAAATTTAATTAAAAAAATACAAAAAATAATTAAAATTTAGTAATTTTTAATTTTTTTTATTAGCCAAACAGCCTCATAACTTTATTATCAATTTATAAAATTTTAAAAACATAAAAAATAAAAAATAAGAACATTGCCAAATGTAAGGAAAGTCGGAAGCAGGGGTGGGTGGCAGATAAAGTAACTTTTTGAGTATAGCTGGAAACCAATCGTGGCAAGTCAGATCAAAGCGGGTTAGAGCTTCAGCATTGAAAAACACATGCCTCCCGATCAAATGGTCTGACTTCTGAGAGAGTGTACCTGAGATATTAGGCCCAATTTTGATATTATTGTCGGGCGAATAGAAATATCTTCCAGTGGGGTCGGGATCTAAGGCTATGAGATGATCTAATTAGTTGGAAATTCAGATAATATTTGTAGAGAAAGTTCTGTAAACAATAGCGAATTTAACTTAATTAAGGTGTTTATAAAGTAATAAAAAGTAAAATAACATAAAATAAAGTAAACTAAGTTATAAGTTTGTAATTTGTGCAGTGAGATAAAAAGTAAATAATTTTTAAAAATTTTTTGATATTTTTAATTATTTTTAAAAAAATTTTATCACTTCAAACAGAACCTTAATAATTATCTTGAATTATATATAGTTTA
This sequence comes from Vitellaria paradoxa, assembly GCA_019916065.1. Lineage (NCBI taxonomy): Eukaryota > Viridiplantae > Streptophyta > Magnoliopsida > Ericales > Sapotaceae > Vitellaria > Vitellaria paradoxa. Next base: position 41,569,471 of record CM034239.1, read on the forward strand.
AAAAATGTAATAATTAGTGGAACATAAATTTAATTCTGTCAATACCACTAAATGCGGGTGGAATTATTTGTAGGAAAATGTGTGAGATGTAACATATTTAAAAAAAACAATCATCATACCATATCCCCTACAATCATAAATAATGAATTAATTAAATTATAATAACCACAACCTTAATTTTTCATTCTGTTAACTAGTACTTGAGATCGGGAAAGTAATCTCGTACTCGAGACCAAACACTTGGATTCATACGGAGCTCGATACGAGTACTTAAGTCAGGATTTTGCTCGAGACCGAACACTCGGATTCATATGGAGCTCGGTACGTATACTTGGGATGACCGGGGACGAAGTCAGGAGATTGAGTCCAGGGAATCAAAATATTTATAACTGATATTATAAATTATACTAAGTAAATAAAAAAATAATTTAATATATATGTTCAAATTATACGATGAGTTGATCTTCTAATTTTTAAATTATGGTTCTGTTTATAATAGTAAAAAATTTTGAAAAAATGTAAAAAATACTCAAAAAATTCTAAAAGTTATTTATTTTTTATCTTACTACAAGGATTACGAATTTATAACTTATCTCACTTTATCTCGGTTTATCTTACTTTTTGTCACTCCAAACACATCTTATATATAACAATTAAGAAAAACATAATTAAATTTTAAAAATATTGGTCCATAACTTAAATTTTTAGGTAAAATTTCTTATTCAAAAATTTATATGTATTTACTAGAGATATATTTTTGATTAATATTAATTATTTTTTAAAATTTTAAAGGGGGCCAAGTTATAGTGTAATAAGTTAAAAATTCTTATGTGTAAATGATATTTTTCAACACTGAAGCTCCTCTGTACCTGGGAATGACGGTCACGTGTCGAGTTTGTTTTCTTGTACCAATAACCAATGATGTGGCTTTAGCTTCAAGAGAGGGAGATAGAGACAGAGAGAAACTATGATATGGCGTTCTCTACAGGGCTAGCCAGCTGGTTCCAACCACCGAAGGCCGCTCCAACGGCTTCAGTTGGCTAATTGTGCTAGAATTATATGTATATATTATACATATACTAGAAGTTTTTCAAATCAGGCCAATTCCGAGTCACGTACGAAAGTGTCTTATTATTTGAGCGAAATTGTTATATAAATTTTAAATGCAGTAGATATAAGTAGGAAAACCGCTGCACAAGAAAAATTAATGAGAAGTTATTCTTCATTTCATTTGGGGTAGAATCGCCTTTAAGAGGTTTATCATTTCTCTTCTCCGTTTTCTTCCCTTCCAAACGCCTTCCTCACAGTAGGGTAAGAATAGGAAGCATTATTGGAGATGGTTGCAAAATATCTTCCAATTTCAAATGCAATATATTCTAGCTCTGTTTGGAGCAACACAAAATAAAATAAAATCTTACAAATCTCTACAAATACGAATTACGAGACAACAAAATTTAAATTTTTCACTCACTACACGAATTACGAAATATTTACTTTTACAATTTTATTTTATTTTATACACTTTTATACAACTCCCAACACACCCTCTATCTCAATCGATACGCCAAAATCAATGCTTGATTTGTAAAATAAATATACATAGAGGGGCGGATCTAATATTCTTGTTAAGGGGCACACGATTTTTTTTTTTTTTTTTATAAAGTTTGTTATTTAATGATGTCTTGTTTAAGGAAATTTTTGTTGAAGATTTGTTAGAATTCAGTGAAGATGATTTTTTTTTGTTACTTTTCTTTTAAAATAACTGATTTTGTGAACATACTTTGTCTTTATCGATAACTGTTGAGTTAGCAGTCTGGAATATAAAAAATATTAGAATAAAAAATAATTTTATAATTATAATAATTTAAGAGAATGATATTTTTATTTTTTTACTTTTATAATTAATGGGTACTTGACCCTCTTGCCTCTTACCCTCTTGTCTCTTAATTGATACGCCCTTGTGTATATATATATATATATATATTGGCTTGTCTTGACTGAGTTAACCCTATGCATGGCTTTTCCATCAATCGTCTTGGATCCCGAATTCAATCGATTGATTAAAACACGGCATTATTAATTGTTAGACACTAGGTCTAAGTTTTGTTACTAGTCGCAACACACCATGTCAATTTGTGGGGCATGCAACTTAAATTTCTTTAACTGCATTATTGAGCCACTGTGTGTGTTGCATTATTGAGTGGGCCCTGTGCAAGAAAGCGGCCCCACAACAAAATCGAGTGGAGGAAAAACAAAAACGATAATGTTAGGAAAAAAAAAAAAAAAAAAAAGAGCAGATAGGAGAGGGCCCATATTATTAATTAGCAGAAAAAATGATAAAGATCTACGAGTCAATTTTTTTTCTAAAATTAATTTAGACTTCCACTTTTTCTGTGAGCTGTTTCGATTAGTTTGGGTCTCAACTCGGGAGGTTACAGAGAACAAGCTATCTCACATCAGAACAGTTAGAGTGCGTGTGTTACTATATATCCTTCACTTATCTTTCTAACTTTTGAACTAAAAAGTTAAGTGGTAAGTTTTCTTTTACTCAAAAAAAATTTAGAGTTAATGGTTCACTGGGCAAAATCCTATTCATCACTTAAAAGGGTGTAATTTGAATTGAGGATTTGGAGAGAGAGAGAGATATGAAAATGAAAGGAAAATAGAAATATATATATATATATATAATTTTAAATACATATTATTATTTAATTAGATTAAAAATAAATAGAAAAATAAAATTATTTTTTAATTTAATTATTTTTAAGTTTATAAATCATAGGCATATTTTTAATATTTTTTATTACAAACCAAAAAAAAGAAGTAATTTTTAATTTTCTCCACACTTCTTTTTATTTCCGTATCCAACCACCTCTTAAAAGTGCGAATACTTGTCCATGCACTCATTGACATGTCCATTGCTATCTAACTAAAATTGTGAGATTAATTAGTCGTTAAAAAATAAATCATAATTTTTATTTTTTCATATATTATGTGATAATTCTATTGGGATATTAAATTAAGAAAATATTGTACAATTAAATTTATTTGGTAATATCACATTCTATTTAGAGATGAGACTAGCAAATAGCCACCTAAAACACACGTAAGCCATTGAATAAACTCCACTAGCAATACAATCTTGGCCTATATAACACGTGTATTTCCTTAAACAAAGTCTAATACTGAAATAAAAAATAATTTAATAAAATTCTGAATAATACTATCAATAATTAATCATTCGAATAAAATCAACTAAATAACTAATTAAAATAATGGACCCAAAAAATTTAGCAATGCTATGATAGCATAAATCCTCAAATCTAAAATTAATAATTAAATATTTCTATAAAAGATTACAGGCCAAGTTGAGTTCTCGGACCATTCAAAAGTTAATGTGTAAGATTTTTTCATCTTCATCTAAAAATTAATAAAAATTAGGATTGAATTTAAAAACCCATTGAATGAAAAAAAAATGTGTAATTAATAAATAAATATTTATACGCACATCTATATTATATAGTTCAACATAAACAATTTATTGTAGTAAATGAATTTGCCAATACTGGCTTTTCAGTGCATATAAAGTAATTTTTAAAATATCAATTTTTGATATGCAAATTAATATTCTAAAAATAATTGTATATATATATATATATATATATATATATAATTATGACCTTTATTCACATTTTGCCACCTTAATTAACATTTTTCCCCCTTAATTATCAATAGTCTTAAATTACACGATCCTAAACTATAGTTATGTTTCTCATATTGTCTTAAATTATTTGTCATTTAAATTGTTGACGGAAACAGTTAAGTGAAGCAATAAATTAAGTAGAACAATAAAAAAAAAAAAAAAAACTTGCTTCTTTAAGTTATAACACATGTTCCACCTTATCCCATCAACTATTATTTCACAATACACCCTAAATTAAAATTTTGTAACTCAAATTTTCTTTTATTTAATTGTTAAAAAATAAAATAAAATCTTTTATTTAAATATGTTTAATTTATCAAAATTCATTCATTTTTATCAATTTTTTTTATATTTTTTCAATCAAATTTCACCACATAATATTTTTGTCACATTATTTTTTACTTTAATTTTTACATTTTACTCAGACATTTTTTTTTTTTTTTTGGCAATCAAAACACCCCTTAGAGGTTAGAAAATTAGAAAATAAGTAAGAAACAGCACAGTCCCGCATTGCGGATCTAATCCAAAATTTTTATACAATAAATTAGTTGTACCTCTTTTTAATATTTGTTTAATTACAAGTAAATAATTTTATTATTTAAAATTTACATTCATTCTTTATTTAAAAATATTTATTGGAATTAAATCATGCCATCTTTTTGAGAATCAATATCAAAAATAAAAAGCAGTGTAACAAATGTTAGTTAAAAATTGAAAAACATCTCGTATGATTTTTTTATTTATACATCTGCATTAAATTTAATTTAACATTAATAAAAAAATTTAATTACAACTAATATTTAAAAATATGAAATATTAAACTAATTTAATGATAATAAAATTTTTTAATTAGAATAAATATTTAAAAACATGAAATACGCAAGTTAAGGGCATATGATTATAAATTCAAATATTATGAATAATTATCTATTATAAATGTAAATTTTAAATATTTTAAATATTTATTTCTAATTAATTAAATATTAAAAAAATGTATTTTATTCAATTTTTAAATCCAAATTTGTTTGGAAGAGGCAATAGGAATTCAGAAATTTAGGGAATTTATTGTACACTTTTCACAATTTTTACACAAACTGTAAAAAAGAGTTGACATCCCCGTATCTTTAATCCTCCTTCCAATGTTCAGTTCCATTTTTAGCCACCCCAAGCTCATCCTTTCCACTCGCTCATCAACACCACCCTCACCGAGTCAACTCACTCACTCTTATCTTTCCACCGACGGCACTTCTCGCCGGTGAATGAATCTTTTCGCTTCAAAATAATTCCGATCGTCTCGCTGGAAATCGTCAGATCCCCGGCGAAATCCAGACACCGCGCGTCAGCTTGGGCCCCAGCAGTTCAAGTACATGACTTGCCGGAGGGACTCGTCGGCCTGTTTCCTTTTCTCCTCTCTACTGCCACTGCCAAAGAATCCGTCTAGATCGGATCCTACCATGCCGGAGATCGGGCGGAATTCCGCCGGATCTGTGCCGGCCGAGGAGGAGGAGGAGGAGGAAGACAGCCGTTTCTTGCCAGGCTGGAGAGACTTGAGGCCGGACTTCAATTTACAACCGTGATCGGCGTGGCCGTTAACGACGGCCACGGTCGTCGCCACCCAAACCCGGTTTAGGTAACTCATCTTTATTTTATCACAACCTTTGCTTGGTGGCCTTTGATAGTTGATTGAGAAAGTAAAGGGGGGTGGGGGTATATATAGAAGGGGCAGGGGACAGTATTGTGAGAAAAAAAAAAGGCGGTTTTAGTAAACCAGAAACCGGAAACAATGTGGTTTTGGGATGTCACTGGTGGCTAGATGGAAATATCGATATTGGATCTATCGATAGTTCACCAAATAGTGATTATCATCAACTTCTCGCAAAGAATTGCTTTCCCCATTTGTCGTATGCAAGAAAGGCCTTGGAATATGCAATTGGGGGCCAGGTGGGGGGCTTATCCGAAGGTAGCCATCATGACACTGGGATCAGCCAATGGGCAGCCAACAGGTTTCCTGCCTCTCGCTGCCAGGTTACATATTTTGGGGGTGGGGGTTGGTCCTACCGCAAGGCTGGTAATCCAGCGATGTGTTTAGATTTATGCGCGCGCTTGATTTGCTTAAAAAAAAAGTTAAACATTTTTTAAAATTCTTAAAAGTTATAAAAATTATTTAATTTTTTATCTCACGTTATATATATTTAAAGTGATAAAAAATAAAATAAAATAAAATAAAATAAAAAATATAGATTCATAATTCGTGTAGTAAATTAAAAAATAATACTTTTTAAAAATTTTTAAAAGTTTATATAGCAAACTAAATGAAGCTCTTATTACGAATTCACATATTATCTTATTTTATCTCAATTTATCTCATTTTTTATCACTTTAAACGAATCTTATATTTAATACTAAAAATTTATTAAATTGATAAATAGATTAAATAATTAATTTTTTTAATCAGATCTCACTGTATCAATTTTAAGTTAATATACTTGACCTTATTTGTGTTTTGTTTATCTAACATTTATCCTTGTTGACGGTACTAATTTTGGTACTGTTTGGAGTTAATAAAAAATATAAAATTTTACAAATCTTACAAAATATGAGATTGTAAAATTTAAATTTTTTATTCACCGTATAAAATGCGAGAAATTAATTTTTACATATTTATACAATTTCAAGTACACTCTTACGTTCTCCTGCGTTGTCTTTAACATTAATTTTATTTTTTTAATTGGAAAAAAAAGAAAGGTAAAAAAAATAATTAAAAACTGTATAAAATTAGTTTTATTTTTTTATATATTTTTTCTTCTTCCTCGTAGTAATCGTATTCTCCCAAACCAAGGAGGTTTGGTTTGGAATAATTAACTAACTTTTTTTATTTTTTATTTTTCTTTTTTCTGTTATATATATATTTTTTATTAAAATTTGATTTTTATTTTTTATTTTAGTAATTTTTAAGTATGGTATTTATATTTATAAAAAATTTACTAAAAATAACTAAAATATAAAAACTTCAGTACAAGTTAGAAAAGTTTAACCAGTTTTTTTTCAAATTGTACAGCATTTTTTCTTATAATCTTCTTTTTATGAAAGTAAATTACGGACCCTGTCCTGGTCTGAGTGGTCTCTCCGCGAGCCTAACGCGCTAGTAGACGAAGAAAGCGACACGGAGGCCGTGGATTTGACCTCTGCGTCGTTTCTCCATCTCTATCGGCCCCAATGTTTCAGCACACAGGATGGGCCCATCAGCCATGGGGCTCACGCGCTTGAGTGGTCCAACTATTATTATTTCTTTGAAAAAAAAAAAAAAAAAAAAAAAAACAGTGAAAAGTCTAAAAAATGTAAAGAAACTTCTTGGTAGATGATTGATGGATTGGTTGAGGATAAGATCAGTGGGGTACGTTGGGATTGTGGGATTAGGGCATCTTGATGTTGATTTTTGTAAGGTCGCGTTTGGGGTGATTAGAAAAATAATAATATAATAATAATAAGATAAAGGTTCTGTTTGGAGTTAAATAAAATAAAATAAAATCTTATAAATCTCTACAGACACGAATTACGAGATAATAAAATTTAAAATTTTCACTCACTGCACAAATTACGAGTATAATTTTATTTTATTTTATTTTATACACATTTATACAATTCCAAACACATCCAAATTGAGGTGAATTGTGATTTTAAGTTAATTTTAATATTAAGTGTTTTTTTTAAATTGTATTTTTTGGAGATGAACAGTATCAAACTGTTAAAATAGTTTTTCCAAATTCATTCTAATTGATTCAAAAAATCAACACTCAATGTTCTACACAATAATTCTACTCCCTCTCTCGACAGTAGTAAACTGTTAAAACAGTTTTCTAAATCCATTCTAACGGATTCAAAAAGTCTCTTTAGAAATGCACAACGCTAAAACCATTAAAACGATTTCTAAATCCGTTCTAATGGATTCAAAAGGCTTCTTTAGAAATGCACAACGCAAAGACAGTTTTTCCAAATCCGTTCTAACAGATTCAAGAAAATTCGTATAATATAGCGACAATAGTACTTGTTTGAAAATTTTCGACTCAAAAAATATGGTTATAAGAAAAAGTTATACATTCGGTTAACCTCCATCTGCATTTTTTGTTTTTTAGGGAAATATTGAAATTTTTTAAAATTAGTAAAAATGATATTGTGTAATGTGTAATAAAGAATTTTAGTATTTATAGAGATTATTAGAGATTTATTTTATTTTATTTTTTGACACTCCAAACGGTGCCTAAGATTTAAGAAAATATTATTTTATCATAAAAGTGTTTTTACTTCTAGAATGATGTGGCTGGTAAGATTGTGGGATTATTGTAATTAAAATGTAATTTGATAAATTTATTAATTTAGAATAAATCATTCTCATTAACATTTCTTAAAAAGTGAATTACTCTATTAAATAGTAGCCATTAGATTCCAGAAATTTTAGTTTCTCCTGTGTCAAAGCCCCAGCAGCCCCTGAACCCGCCATAGACAGTGCAACGGGTGGAGGTTACTACTGAGCTTGGTGAATGGTGGGAGATGCCTAGGAGACCATCAGAAGAGCCTACAAGATGGGCTAGGTTTGTTGACCCGGTTCAATAAACGTTAAGCCCAAACTTAGGAGGTCCAATCTTGGGACCAAGAAAGTTGCCAGCGAAGTTTTGATGGCCCAAGTCAAGCACCTTAAGCCCAATTGATTAAACCTTGGCCCAACTTCAACTATTAATTATACTGAGGTTAAAAAAGAAGTTAATAGAAACTGTAGTTTTTTTTTTTTTTTTTGTAATTCAAAGTGTCCGGATCAATTTACTCGCATGTCGATTAAACAATGACGATCTATCAAATAAATAGTTAGAAGCGGAGTGGAAGTATATAGAGTAGAGCATTGTAAAGAAAAATCGCACAATGTTTCTTTCCTCTATGGGAGGTTGATGCTAGAATTTCTCCCAAATTGAATGGTTGAAAACAAGGGCCATCAATTTTAGGTTTAATTTTTTTTTTTTTTAATTAACAGACCGGTTAAGTTATGAGTCTTTTGTATATTCTCTCTTAATGTCTGCGTAAGTGTATAAATAGGAGGGATTTTATTGAGAGGAGGAGTGGGCAAGTGAGAGGATCCCAAAGGGGGCCACAAGCAAAATGTAAAGATTGTGGGAGTTGCAATGGGTTGTGAGGTGAGTGAGAATTAAGAGAGAGGTGAGAGTTAAAGATGGTTATTTTATTTATTTATTTATTTTTTCACATACTGTAATTGGGTCGAATTACAGTGGATATATCTGAAATTCTCCCGTTGTGGATATAGGCAGTTTACCAAATCATATATATTAATCCGTTGGCGTTTGATTTAATTTCTCTAGACCTTCTAACAATTGATTCGCCCCAAAGTGGCTGTCTTTTTCTTCATTTTCCTTTTGTTTCTTGTCATTTTCTCTCAGAGTAAACGGTCAGAGTAGGTCGCTCTAGGACCAATTTTGGGAAGAGTATTTCAGTAATATCACATTACCTCGTGGACCCTTACGGGCAGAGAGTGAGAAGGGTCTATATATGCAATGCATGGGATGATGACCAGATATTATGCATATTATATTATTATTACCTCAAAGCTTATTGCCTTGTCCTTTTTTCTTTACATCTTGTCTTTGGTGCTCATGAGTAATGGGTCTCCCTCCAAGACCCACAATCAATATAAAAAAAGAAAAAGGAATGGTAATGGGTATCATTCGCTCACACCCTGCAATCTTTCATATGAGGGCCACAAAATCAACTTCCAAAGGTGTATTTTAAGTAAAGATATCCAAGATGATTTTCTTTCTCTAGTGCCAAGCTCCCAAAAGTTAAATCTTAATTGCAGTGCATCCAGTTGTGTGATTCCTTTCCATGGCTGTCTTTCTCCCCAGCCCAATAATCTGTCCGAATATAGATCCCCTGCCCTGAAAGAAAGGAATACATTAGTCTTTTGAGTAAAGATATTAGATACCACTTTAATAAGATACTTGATTAAAACTTATCAAAAAAAGAATAAGTGCTTGATTAAAGGCACTTTCAGTCATGAACTAGAACTAAAGTAATAAGAAGCCATCCTATCCTCTGGCTAGGAAACCACTTCTCAAGATATGATCTTCTCTCTTTTATGGTCTTTTGGTTTATTATTAAATAAATTGGTATTTGTCGTTATCAACCATGGTGTGTCAAGAATTTGTTTGGATGTTCTGACAGAGAGTCTATACACAGCCACTAAGTTACGATTGTGTCATCAAAATTTCAAAATTGTTAAACGACCAACACTAGCTGCAATTATAATCCCCTTTGTACTTGGACTAACCCTCACCTAAAAAATTCATTCAGTCTCTGTATTTTATTAAAGGAGGCATTCTAACACACTATTTTTGTCTTTCGAAATCCAGACAAACCAATAAAATAGAACCAATCTTCTAATTAGTAAAGGAAATTAAAATTAATTATTTTCAATCAAATAAATTTGACCCATCAAGCATGTAGTCGAGGGTGTGTTTGGAGTTGTATAAAATTGTAAAAGTTAATGTCTCGTATTTTGTGCAGTGAGTGAAAAATTTAAGTTTATTATCTCGTAATTCGTGTTTGTAGAGATTTATAGAGTTTTGTAAAATTTAATATTGACTCCAAACGGACTCCAAATAAACCCGCTTTTGAAAAACTATTGACTACCTTGGAAAATGTACATTTAATTCTTTCAATTTGAAACGAAATTAGCTTGTTTATTATGAGAAATAGCTTAATTTTTTTATCTTTTATTAATAAGAAGGTTGGTGAATTTAATTATAGGAAATCAAGTGAATAGGGTAAAGGAGGTTAAAATTGAAAATCGTTTGGATTCTAATCCGGATAGCAGTCTCATAAAAAATGTGCAAATATCAATAGAAAATAAAATCATTGTTTTTTTGATAAAAAACAGTTTATAAGTGCAAGAATGTTATTTGGATAGGGGTGCACGCAGAGAAGTACGTTGATATAGAGACGACGTTCATGCGCATGCGCACGCATGTTTGATCGACAAAAGGCAAGTATTGCGAGGCTGTTCGAACCCTCGTGCAAACGGGTTGGCCGTTTAGTCAATTTGCCGATACAATTTATGTGTACAACTAATGTACTTTTGGATATAATATGAATTAGGAAAACGTCATATTCTGTATCTTTTTAACGTAACTTTGAGGGAGGGTAAGATTGCAGAGGTTATAGAATTGATAATTGATTTTTACAAGTTTTAAGTAATTATTTTTCGCAGCATTTCTTTTCAAGTTTTCATAGGATTTTTTAAGATCTTTTGAATTCTTTCAGTTTCCTTTACTTTTAATGTAATAGTTTACAATTATAGTTAAATCAATGAGTATATATATATATATATATATTTGGTAATTGAGTTTATATTTCACTTTGAGTGGTTGATTTCTCTCTTCTTGGCTCAAATGTATGGATTGGAATTGAATTAGGCGATTTCTCTCACTTTGATTTAAATTTCTTGCAGATCTAAAGGTAGTAAATTGTTTGACTGATTTTGAGTGTTGGACCAATTTCAATTGCATATGTGAACTATGTAGTCATTGGCTTTATAGTTTAAAAAAAAAAAAAAAAAATCAACTGACAGTGGCTTTATTAAAATAAAAAATTAATATTATTAAAAGAAATATTTAGTAAAATGTAGATTTTTTATTAGTTAATTTTACTTATATATCATATACTTATAACACATTTAAAACATGTTTAAATTTTGATTACCTCAGGATTGAAATTAGAATACTTAATATTGATCTAAACACACCTTAAGTTTAAAGATACAAAACTTAAAAACTATGTAAAAGATAGGATTCACAAGCTATGATATTTATTTTAAGATTAGTACATAACATCATCGTTTTTTTTTAATATTTATATTCTATTATTCTTTCTAATATATTAATATTAAAATAAGATGGTGATAATTTCAGAGCAAAAAATTCTTTAAGTAATAACTAAGTAGGGTGATTATGATAATTATAACTCACCCTATGATGATGATAGCTATAAAATTAAGAATAAAATTAATTAATAACTAATTTTGAAAGATGCTTTACATAACCTAGCAATAACATATAAGGCTGAACTTCAAGAGCTATTGTGGCATGATTTTTTACAAAATAAAAAGACATTGTTTTTAATAAATGTCCGATAACCATCCTTAATAGTTTGGAAAATTAACGTTAAAACATCCTAATTAAATAAAAATTTCTGTAATTTTTTTTTTTTTTTTTGTCTTCCGAAGTTATTTACTTACTGAAGTAGTAGTTAAAAAACGATGAAAAAAATCAAAAAAAAAATGAAAATTATCAAATTTGTAAATTTAACTGAATAGGTTTAGTTTATGTGTAAATCTAATATTCATATGTTTGAAATCTATATGAGAGGGAAAATAATATTTTGTGGGTATAATTTACTACGTCACCAACTGTACAATGGACATCATGTTAATTAAATTATAAGATTTTATGTTAAACTATAAATTAATAGAAGTAAATTAAATTTAATTTTGACAAACTTTTTTAAACTATGTTTATTTGGGTTAAATATTATCGAAAGTTATAAAAGTTACAAATATTTACTTATTTTTACTAATTTTTGTCATTTTCATTTTCATGTATTTATTTTAAAATTTTAAATTTTATAAATTCTTAAACAAAGTTATCAATTTTTTTACTTTTTTTAACATTTGTCAATTTTTTGTGTTGATTTTTGGCCAAAATTATTTGGACGACTTTCTTATTACTGTTGCAATGGATTATAATAAATTTTGATTAAACTTCTAAACACCCAAAAGCAACTTATATTCTTCACTTTTTTTTAACTTTTGGTCCCTTTGATTGTACGAACGGCCTCCTCTTAGTTTACATATTTACATATCAATTAATTGAGATAATTATTTAACGGGTGCGCAACAATTATTTAACGGATAAAAAATATCTACATATTTTTCTCATAGTGACTCCAAAATTGAAAATCTATTGTTGTATCAACTGAGCTGATGATGATCATCATCACGAGTTGGGGCCCCAACAGCTCAAGTACATGACCATCCTCAGAGACTCCTCCGACTGTTTCGCTTTGTTGTCCCTCGCAGGAGCATTAACCGATGAAGAGACCTTCTTGGCCCACGAGGAGGCCCTGAGCTGCTGGTTCACGGACTTGACGGCGTCGTTCCACCGAGAGAAGCCTCCTCCTCCTTGATCGTCGGTCGCCGTTGCAATCCAAGCAGCTCTGCTTGTCGAACTCATATCCAGCTCCGGCGCCTTCTTAATAAAAATTCAGTGGCCTACTAGTATTAAAGAGAGAGAGAGAGAGATTTGCAGGAGTTGTTGAAGCAAATGGTGGCACGTGAATGTTGTTTATAGAGCGACGGCTTGTTAATTTATAGAAGTGAATTAGAAAAAAACAAAAACAAAAACAGAGGCAACGGCTGGTGAGCGAAGATGCGGTGGGGGCGAGTAATGACGATGATAATTGATCCGCCCACTGTCTGGTGATTAGTGATCCAATTTCCGCCCGGAGTTTGGGTTGAAAACCGGTTGTTTAAAATTGTTGGCGTGGTGTCTCTGTTGGGTGGGGTCCAATTTTTGTGCACTTAGCGGCGGTATAATAATATTTAAATTATACTTGTTAAATCCATTCACTAAATTTAAAAAAAAAAATTTAATCTAAGTTTGTTTTATTTATTTCTTCATTTGAATTTTTTAATTGAAAAAAAATCCTTAGTTAGGTTGGAATAAATTTTGTTACTTTTATGTTATATTTATAAAGCGTTAATTCGTTAAATTAAATTCAATTATATAATTTAAATTCAAATTTATTATTTCAAAACATATCTATTAACTGATTCAAATCCAAACCAACTAGTTTGATTGATTTTCCGGCAGGCCATGACAGGTGCAATGGATCCAGTAGTCCAATCCAGATCAATTAAGGTACGGACACTACTCTACCGTCATAGTGAGCTCATCGATTTGTTTGTTTCCGAATATCAAGTGGTTTGGAATTTTTTTATTATTATTTATTTTGTGGGTTTGCAGCCTTTTCTTTGTTTGCTTGTTTGTTTTTGTTTTTTATGTTATGAAAAAAAAATTGCTAAATTTATTAACTGTGGCACTAGCTATACATGAAGAATAGTTGGTTTAAAACAACCACCAACAATATTTATTTATTTGTTTTTATCTTACTCTATTTAGACTTATTAGAAGTAATACAAATGGTAGTGTTAATTTTTCTTATATACAAATCGCTGTTTTAAAATTGTCAAATCTATCTTTATTAAAATTAGTAATTCATGATTGAAATAGAGTTTTAATTCATGTAAAATTTGACATAAATTAAGGTATTAGAGTTTGCATTTGGAATAGATTGTTTTAGGTCTTAAAAAATGTCTGACTTTTATCATTTAGTAAGGAGGATGTTGAAACCTACTCTAATTTGTGGAAAAATACCGAGAGGTGGATTTCAACGGTTATGGTTTTATAAGAAAGTCGAAAAATTCAACTCAAACTCAAGGGGAACCCCATTCTTGCCAACGTCAATTTAACAACCTTTAAATTGTGATTTGAAAGTCTTATTAGTCTTTATTTTTAGAGTTTTATATATTCTATGACGTTTATAGAATTTCTTACAGAGATAAACAACATTAGAGAGTAAAAAGAATTCAATAGTTTAAGATTTTCGAATTCAATAGTTTAAAAATTTCTCTTATGTATTAGTCACAAATAATTCATATCTTATGTGTGTGATTCAATGGAATTCAAATCTTGCGTAAGTGCTATAGGTTCAGCGAATTTTCAAGAATTATTCCTCATCAACGATCCGAAGAAATGTTTTCACTTGGGGATCACTACATTGATAAGTTAAGCAAATATTCAACAACATATATTCGTGAATTTGAGTTTTTTGAGAAGTTGTATTTTATAACCAGGTTTGATTATAGTGAAAAAAAACTCAAGATTTTCTTAGACGAGATTTTCGTATTTAAATCTTTTGCCTTTTTATTTTTCACTTTAGCTTATTGATTACGATTAATTACATGAATTATTTGAATCTTCAACTAATGAAATTTAAAAAACCTAGTATTCTACCCATCCAATATCAAATACAAATGGTCTGTAATGTCTTAGTTTTAACTTTCCTTATATACAATTTATTGGTTTAAAATCATGAGTATTACTCTCATCCAATATCAAATACAAATAGTATTGTATACATCTAAAAAATATTCTTCAACCAATTTCCTAAGCAACACATTAAATTTCATTTGTTGTAATTTATGTATTTGGGGGAAACTTTGAACTATCATAATTTTTTTTTTGGCATAAATTATTAAATAGCTCAATATTTATAGGATTGAAAAATTTTTAAGTCTCATTTTCAATACTGCAAGCCTTGCATAAAATTGAGTGTTGTAGAAAAAAAAAATTGTAACCATTTTTAGAAAGTGTGACACTGTTATCTACAAAACAGTGAATTAAGCACCATGAAATGTCATAATTTTTTGTACAAATTAGAAAATTGTTTAATATTTATATATTGAAAAGATTTTTGAGTCTAGTTTCTAGACTCATGCCTCGTGCTATTTCAAGTTTTGTAGAGAAAATTATGTGCATTTTTATAAAGTGTAACAATTCTGACTGTAGAACCATGAATTGACCAAAAAAACTTCTTAATTAATTTCTCCACCTAACCTGAATTTTTATTCAATTTAAACTCTGTCCTTGCCAAAAAAATAAATAAATAAAATAAACTCTGTCATATAACACAAATCCATTTGTTACACTATCCTCTACAGTGTACACCAATTTTGTTATTGGTGCAATATGTAACGTTTTTGAATACCATTTTAGATTTATCATTATAAAATCATATATTTTTTTAAAAATATATAAATATCTACTCAAAATGTTTAATATATTATTTAAATAATTATAAAATATAATTCAATTATAAAATAAAGGTTATGAATACTATGTTAATATTAATTGATATAACTTATTCACCATATTTGCATTTTATTGTAATAATAACAAAATTAAAAAAAAAAAATTATGTAGGGGTGAATAGGAAATGAAAAGACACAAAAAATTCTGTTTTTGTCATTCTTAATTTTACAAAGTTTAGGAAAGAAACCCTTTTTGGATTCACAATTATATGACATAACATATGGAAAACAAAATTGCACCCTTCTTCCGCTGATAACAACTCAGAACAATTTGCTTCAACTTTTATTGCTTAGTTTTTTTTTTAATTATAATTTGATTTTTTCTATTTAATAACCTTTAAGTATGTTATTCACATCCATTAAAAAATAAATAAACCAATAATGCAAGAGATTAAAAATTGAAAAATCTATGTAAAGAAAAGCTAGCTTATTGATATATATATATATATATATATCCAGCATTTTTTTATACGTATGTAAATTTTTTTATTTAAAAGTATTTTTTTGTAATGAATTTTTTTAATAGAAGTGAATAATATGCTTAAAATTTACCAACTAAAAAAATAAAATAAGGTTTCAATAAAAATAAAAAAATCACATGAGACGAGGAGAAAAAGGGTTAAAACGAACAAAACCGAAGCTAACGTTGGCCAAACATACATGCAAATTAGAAGCAGTAGGTACGTGCCAATCAATCTACTGCCGTCTGCACCATTTCTCCCGGAGAGACTATGAATTCTCTTTCCCATCTATTTGCCTTTAGTTTTCTCCACATCCACACACAGTAAATTAAAAAATAAAAAGGAAATGGATTTCACAAAATCGGATATCCCACAAAGAAGAACTTAAAAGAAAATAAGCCATTCGAATAAATACAAGAATCCAACCCACGGACACTTCTCTCTCTCCCTCTCCCCCCCCCCCCTTCTCTCTCTCTCTCTGAGACAACCTGCATGCTCTTAAGGATAGTCCATTCCATCCTCTCAAATGCACACAAACAAAACAAGAAGAGTGCCTTATGCAATACCCAACCACGGAGGAAACAATCCTGCCAGCCATGAAGATGATGAAGCTAAGCTGCAATTAAAACAAACCCTCAAAATCAAAATGCACGCGGGCAAACCACACACGGGCTTTCATCATACAGCCAAAGAAAGGCTCTTCTGGCTTCCAATATTTTGTGGCTTTATTTCCCAAGAGGCAGCCTCGTCTGCTTCTTGGGGGAAGATAAACGGCAAAGAGATCTCCCGAATCATCAAGTCCCCGCAAAATGGGCATTCACTAGCGATCGCATCATCCAACTGTGATCGTATCTGTGCATACAAATTGACACATGTTAGTCTATCTAGGAAGGACAATTTCTGCATCAGCCAGGAGGAAGTGAGCATACTTTATACTGAATTGGAACAATAAACTGAAGTTAAAGCATGCTCTCTCTAATTTAGGAAAGCATTTGAAGTAAAAATCCATCATTTCGATATGCCGAAAAACAAAAAAAGAAATAAAAAATTAGGAACATAATTCTCACCACCATCTCCACCAGCAAAGTAGCAGGAGACGACAGCAGCATCAAATAATAACAATAATAAACAAAATGGATGAAACAGAGTGGTCAATGGGGAAAGGGGGGAGAAAAGAAAAGGGGGAAGAAGAAGAAGAAGAAGAAGACCCAAGAGCTTGAGAAGGAAACACCAGAAATTATGTCAGGGATGAAAGATCACTTAATGGAAATGTTCCATTGATTTTCTACAATATCAGTAATTAAATTGATTCATCTCAAATTTGGTCAAAAAAACAAAATAAAACTTAATTAGATGAATGTTTAACATGGGATGATTTTAAAGCAGAGAAGCATTTGCGAGCTTTCTTTATCAACAAGCTGCTCAAGGAAAAACAAAACATATTACAGACCTTATTTGTCGGGGTCATGCTAGCTATGGATTCCTCCTCAGTTAAGGCACCATTTGACTCCCTCCTCAATTCACCCCCCAATAAAGTAAGTTGCTTCTGCAGATCCAATATATATTCTGCCTGCAATGTTCATTTGAAGGAAAGAACAGAAGTGAAAAAATCAAGCAAAAGAGATTTCCGTTTCTTAAATTACAGTAACAGAAAATATCAGTAAGAATAATCGCATAAAATTAACTAAAACCCACAATAAGAATCTATTGTGTATATATATATATTGGAAGACACTGAAAATATCGGTGAGTATAATTGCATAAAATTAACCAAAACCCACAATAAGAATCTATTGTCTATTGGAAGACACTACTTCAGAAATCCTTTCAACTGAGAGATGAAAACTTAAAGCACCAATTCTAGCACTGCAGAGAATGATTCGGGATGATATCTGCTAAACCTTTCTAGATAACCTCACATCTGGGAATTGAATAGCTGGGTTCTTGAAATGTAACCATTTTTTTTTTTTTTTCCTTTTCTTTTTTGAACCAGTTATGGACATTTATGCCAGATTAATCAGCACAAGCGAACACTGAAATTAAACATTTATCACTTGTGCCAATTCCATACATAGTGATTTGGAAACCTAAGAAGCACAGATAAAGACACAATACACGGATACGACACGACAAGAACACATCAATACGTAATCTTAAAAGAATACTGGGGACATCATGGTAGGGAGTAGGGACGCGTCAATAGATATATTGCATGGAAAACTATTAATTCCCTTTTATATTAAAAATACATTGATCTTTTATTTATATCTAGTTCAGAAAATTCTATTTACAAACAAATCAGAATTTTAGGTCTCAAAATTCATAAAAATTATAAAAGAACAAGGTATAAGGAAATAGCAAATAAAAATTTGAACCATTTTCATCTTGTTATTCAATTTCAAATTTTTTCCCAACCTCCAAAGATTGTCTGTTTCTAACAAAAAAAATTTAAAATAATAACACAAATTTAGACGAGTGTCCGGCATGTGAGTATCTGATGAATGTGGTGTCAAACAGAGACAATATGACATGGATATATCATTTTACTATAATTGTTTGTCCTACTTAGGCGGGAACCAACCATATGGGTATAAGCTTTTTCTTGGCACTAGTGGAACAGAACCAAAACTTTCTTACACATTATATGATGATCAAATCAGCATTAAGAGAGAGAGCTAGGAAAAGAAAGATCATATATTTTCTTGGTAAAAATAAAATCAGAATGGCTCTCCATGGAAATACATTAATGGCCAAAAAACTTTGTGATAGTGTAATGAGTTTTAGTGATTCATACTGGAAGGTGCGGTATAAACTTACCGTCACAAACTTCACTAGACAAAGCACGGACACTGACCCTGACATGAACACAACAAGAAGGACATACTGATATAACAAACTAATTAAAATAAATTGATCAGGAAAAAAGGGTCTCTTTTTCAATTTTTTTCATCTATGAACCAGCTCCCACTTCAATGGTTCGAATTACTATTGAAAAGCCCAATTATGTCATAAGATGTGCTTCTAAAAGGGACATGTATGTATGGGAAGTGTCCAAATAACAATTAAACGTTAAAACCAAAAAAAAAAAAATTCCTACCAGGCCAAACAGCATGACTGATCCATGCCTTATGCATTTTCACAGTTCCTAGATAACATGGAAAGATGATTTTTATTTTCCATTTTATTTTATATTTTAAGAACTATTCCAAACCAAATAGTTGCAGGCCATCAAAGTTTCTTCAGTATATACATACACATGGCAACAACAGACACCAAGAATAGTGCTTTCTACAATGGCAGAAGATTTCCCAAAAGTATCCTAAATTCTAATAATAATTTATTTCCAGCATGTTCCACTAAGGAAAGAATATTAACCCATGTTAATTCCATTAATCCAGCTACTTGGAGATTCGATCGGGAAAGTCCTCTAGACAAAGATTCATGATGGCATGATAAGAATGTAAAGAATTCTATAAAAACAAAGCACGAATGTTATGAAGTGTGGCAAAAGTGTAAAAATGAGAAAAATTTTAGAAGGCACAAGTATGTTAAGAAATAAGATATAGGATATAGGTACAGATATGGATGCGGTGATTTTAAATTTGCTAAATTAAAAGGAACTAGAGATTTTAATCATATTAAATGCATTACAAATGAGGAATCATGAGTAATAGTGCAAGATGAAGAAAGCAAAGAAAGGTGGAGAAATTATTTTGATAAATTATTGAATGAAAACCAACCAGGAAACATAAGTTTGTAACTAAATGATAGTAGTAAAGCGTTTAGGCGAATAGATACTTTCGTAAGAATTGAGTATCTGAAGTGTATTGTACACTGAGAAAGACGAGAGTAGGGAAAGTTGTAGGGTGAGACAGTCTCCCAATCAAGGCATTGAAGTGTTTAGGTGATATAGGCGTAGCCAAGATTTTAAATAACGAAAACTATAGGTGTAATGATTGCAAATGTAGCGTTAATGGATATGGGGCATAATTGATATAAAATAACTAAAATTCAGTGTGACGAACATTATCGGACTATAACAGAATTGGAACCTTTGAAATCGTTATGTAACTACTGCATCGGCTGTTTTTTAAAACTATTGGAAAATCGTTAACATTAGATGGTCTCCCAGTCGAGGTTTGAAAGTGTTTGCGTGACATAAGCATAGGGTGTAAGGAAAGCTGTAGGGTTAGATGGTCTCCCAATCGAGGTGTGGAAGTGTATAGATGATAAAGGCATAGCCATGGTTTTAAACAACGATAACGGTTGGTGTAACAGTCGTGAATGTAAAAAATATGGCGCATAATGGAAACTAAATTACTAAAATTTAATGTGACGGACATTACGTAACAGACCATAATGAAATTGAAATCCTCTGAAATCGTTATGTAACTATGGCATAAGCCCCCCCCCCCCCCTTCTTTTTTTTTCCAACCATGCATAGCAATGGTTAACTATTTAATAAATTCATATTGACCAACAAAATGCTGAAATCAGTGGAGAAATTTTATTTTAATACCAATTGAAAAAAAATAAGGGCAATATTCAAAGTTGTAACAATTATAGAGCCATTCAACTTATGAGTCATGCTACAAAAATATGGGAGCGAATAATCAAATATAGGTTAAGACTTAAAACAACTATATCAAATAATCAGATTGGCTTTATGAGGGGTGAGGAGGTCAATATTGAAGCAATCTACCCGACTAATGGAGAGATACAGATAAAAGAAGAAAAATCTTTATATGATGCTTAAAATTTAGAGAAAATTTATGATAGGATAACTAGAGATTTTATTTGAAAAGCATTGAGAAATAGGGGTGTCACATAAAGGTATATTTAGATGATACAAGACATGTATAGTGGCGCCACAATCTAAAGGATACTAGTGAATTTCCTATAGGCCATAACTATATGTATTTCATCAAGGTTTTGAATTAAAACCTAATCTTTTGCATTAAAAACTTATTGTTTTGATTTAGATATGGAAGAATTGACTTAGAAATGTACAAAAAGAGATGTCACATTGTATGTTGCTTGTAGATGATATAGTTTTAGTAGATGAAATAAAAGATGGGGTAAATGCCAAGTTAGAATTGCAGAGAAAAGTGTTAGAATCACAAAAATTTAGAATAAATAGGACTAAAATTAAATATACGAAATGTAAATTTAGTAGTACCCAAAATACAAAAGAAGGAATAATTATCATTGATGGTGAAGAAATACTTAAATAATTAGCATTGATGGTCAAGAAATACTTAAAAATAGGGTCTATTATTCAAGCGGTGGGAGAGATTGCCAAGGATGTTGCGCATATAATTAAGTTAGGTTGGATTAAGTTAAAGAATGCATTCAATATTTTGTAATCGTCGTATACCTTTATATTTAAAAAGAACGTTTCATAAAACAGCGGTTAGACCTACTATGTATACGGTTCAGAAAGTTAGGCAACTAAAAATATGATAATAAAATGAATATAGTTGAGATGAGAATATAAAGTTGGATGTGGTAAAACGAGAAATATAGGATTAGGAATGACCAAATATGTGAGATGGGCGAGGTTGCACCAATTGAAGAAATTGAGGAAAATCAGTTAAGGTGATTGGTCAAATACATTGGAGACCAATAGATGCATCAATTAAGAGGAATGATAGCATTCAAATTGTGGGTAATGCGAGAGGATGAGGTAAACCAAAACTAATGTGATAGAAATGATAAAGAAAGACAAGGCTCAATGTGGTTTAACAGAGAAAATGACCCTCAATTGAGCAGAGTAGAAAAAAATTGATCAATGTAGCCAACCCCCTTTTAGTCGCAAAAGGGCTAATTTAAGTTCAGTTGAGTACTAGGAGGTCAAAATGCAGAATGACTCTACAGCATTACTTACCGAAAGGGCTGCAATCAGAATAATATGCACTTTTGGCAAATCCACTTGTATGAACAGGAAAATATGTGGATCATTTCCTAATATACTTCACAAATATACAGAAAAGTATAAGAATCACTTAGATACTTACTTGAGCTCGGTTGGTACACCTTGTGACATGGGCAATCAGGCATTGTGCATGAAAGGCATGTCCACATGGAAAAACATAGAAAGGGGCCATTGCCCCTGCTGACGTAT
The DNA here is from genome assembly GCA_019916065.1 of Vitellaria paradoxa. Lineage (NCBI taxonomy): Eukaryota > Viridiplantae > Streptophyta > Magnoliopsida > Ericales > Sapotaceae > Vitellaria > Vitellaria paradoxa. The sequence continues at coordinate 41,591,748 of CM034239.1, forward strand.
AACCCTTAGCCATCCAATGATCCCAACTGGCAGTTAGGATCTTCTTCCGACAAACCTGAAAGTCGCAAGTGATGCAAAGATAACAAATATGGGCAACAAGTAAGCCAACGATAAAAGTATAAAACCCAACTAGATGGTGGTATGGGAAGGAATGAGAACAAGAACAGAAAAATAGAGAAGGGGGAGTGTTTCTCTCTCTCTCTCTCTCTCTCTCTCTCTCTTTTTTTTGGGGGGGGGGGGGGGGGAGGGGCGGGGGGTGTTTGGATCCATCAATAGTGTGACAGAAGGTTTATGTTGCCAGAATTTAACCTGTTTGAAAGGGAAAACAGAAAGGAAAGATGGCTCTGAACTGATTGCAAACAAAAATTGAAAGAAAAGAGTTCCTGAGGAACCAGGTGAAGCGTTAAAGGCTAGCCAAATTAAGTGTGATGACAATTAGGTTTATGAGAAAAAAGATTGCAAGAAACAGCAAACATGCCCAGGAAGGAAAAAAGCAAAGCTTGTGAACTACATTTGCTTATCTATGGCAAATAGTACTTGTCAACAAAATAATCAGTTGCCCATAATATCAGGAATGTCCATCAGCAATATCATTACCCCACAATCCTCATCACGATCAATGACAGCATATCGTTGAGCAAGAGCACTGATGTCATTTCTAATGTTATCTGCACCATGTGTTGCATCATTCATCTCCTGTTTCAGTTGCTCAATCTGCTTGTTGTAATCCTCCAAGGAAGAGCAAATTGCCTCCTGCAAGTACATCAACGCATGTAATTTAATGGGGAGATGAATACAGTCCAGGATATGCCCACAAAAAGCATTGGAACCCAGTTTGCACAAGAAATATGTGCATAGGCAAATGGCTATACCGATAGAAAGAAAGATTATACTTGCAAAGTACATAAATCATAGAATGTCTAGCAATTACATGCTAGGAGGAGAAGCAGCGAAACCATGAATCTAAACAATTGAAAACAAGAAAAAGAAGCAGAAAAAAAGCATTTTTAGTCATTATTTCCTACTTAAACAATAAAATATATATATATATATATAATGTCTTAACATTAAAAACCCCACCTAGTGGGAAAAAGGCTTGGTTTGGTTTGGTAATGTCTTAACATTAAAAACCCTGCCAAGAAATAAATAAATAACTAAATAAAAGAATACCTCTAGTTTAAAACTCAAAAATCTAATTGTGGCTTTCCTTAAGAGGCCTACATATGTTGTTTAATGTTTCTTCCTCTTTTCCTTGCCTTCTGAATCTTTTTTTTTTTTTGAAAGGTCCTTGCCTATTGAACTTGATATGGTACAACTCAACGAGCCTTGGTCCCGAACACATGCATCAGCTAAATGGAACCCCTTCCTATATTTTCCTTATTTTACTGAATTTGTCATTTTAAAGATGGATAACAGAAAACAAAAATACAAGTTGAAATTAAAACATAACTAACACAAATATTTGCAAATTTTCAGAATTTTTTTATAATTTAAAATATAGCAATTTTTCCTGAAAAAAAAATATATATTGTGAAGAATAGATGCTTCCACCAAGAGAAGTCCTTTTGACCAAAGCAAACTTAAAAGAAGACCCAAAGTTTCTCATGCCTTTTGTGTGCCTTCAAATCACAAAGCTGGAATATTAGGTCAACTTCTAAAAGGCCACTATTTACAATGCCATGTTGAATTTCGACAGAAGTAAGTTTTTTTTTTTTAAATCCAAACCATATTAATAGACAAAAAGAAAATGCATCAAGTCATTTGTATAAGACTATAATTTCAAATCCATGAATTCAATAAAGGTTAAAAGGGAGAGAAAAAAAAAAAAGTTGTTGAGTTCTGGCTTTTTACCCCTAGTTAACCAGATGTACAAAATGGAGAAAAAAAAATGCTCTTAATCCTATACAAAGGAGGATTCTCTTGAGTCTCAAAACAATCTTCCATTGCTCTTACTCCAAATAATTCCAGCTAGACGGAAAGGAATGATATTCTACACCGCCTTTCTTCTTTTGTGAACTTTAGCTCCCCACCAGCACTCGAACACTTGTGTAGCTTCAAGAAGACAAACCCAAGACATACCAAAAGAGTTGCCTTTCAAAGCTCTTTCACCCATCCACAATGAATAAAAATATAATTGCTAATCTCACCACTCTTCCTACAGAGGCAACATTTGTTAACAAATGATGTACCTTCTAACAATAAGGTTATCAATGGTAAGAATCCTCTCACTACACAATAAAGTCACTTTTAGAGGCACTCCAAACAACCGAACGTTATTCCAAGAAAACTTTCCCCTTCGCATCCAGTTAAAGCGAGATGAAAAGATTTTCACATTAAAGTGCTCCGTTCCAGGACACATCAAGCATTTAAAATCCAAGTTTGTTTTTTGATAATTTGTGTAACCTTGATTATGGAGTTTAAACAAACTCTTCTACTTCACTATAGCAGCTACATGCTTATGATCCTCTACAGGTACTGATAAAGGACGATAAAGGAGCAGATTTATAACTCATCATATCTTCTCCTTATATGGCTCTGTCCTCCTCATTGAATTATATGCATGTACTCTAATAAATTCATGGTAAACTTTTGCAAGGTTACAAATGACTGGTGTAAAGATTCATAGAATCAATCTAATAAAATTTAGAAATTACTTTGATAAGGCAAGAAGGAAATAAACGATTTCCAACATATGGAAAAGTATATGATCAGCCTCTTACGCTAAAAAATGATTAGTTTTTTTTTTTTTTTTTTTAACGAGAAGTCATGCAACAGCCCACAACGGTATCAAAGGGAATTCCCATTTTTCTTAAACAATGCTGGAGATAATTAAAACCAAAAACTAGAGGAATGAGAACTGAAAAACCAAAATCATTTGTCCAACGGTTCACATGGTCCATACTGAAGAAAAATGCCCAGCAACTCAATTGAACAGCACTGATAACTTTTTTACACTGAGCATCAATTCCAAAGTAATTTTTTAGAGACACGGAAGGAAATCAACAATTCTTATTTTTTTTTAGATAAAAAAAATCAATATTATTAATATAGCATTGAGGAAATGCCAACCAATACAGCTTCTCCACCTAGCTAACTACACAATCATATTCTCAACAAAATCCAAAAAAACAAATAAATCTGACTTTAACCCCCCCTCCTTTTTCAATAACCACCCGCACTACATAGATAAGACTCTTCAATCTATGTAGAGGCAGCTTCCTCCCTTGAAAGGTTCTCCCATTTCTTTCCTTCTAAATAAGGCTTATTGAGAAAAATGGAGCGATGCCTCCTCCCCCCCCCCCCCAAAAAAAAGCACACACCTGAAATCCCTATCATGAATCAAACAAACTATCGGTATCGCTTCAAAATACCCAATACACTCAAAAACCTGACAAAAGCAAATTCCATAATTCCTTAGACCAAGAACACCGTACACAAATGTAATCAATTGATTCCCCATCTTCTTTACTGTTGGGTCGGTGGACCCTGATAAGTACCGTTTACTCAAACCCTGGGTCCAACGGAGGGGTTTGGGGGGTCCTCCTCCAAGTGTGGGGTACTTTCGTAATTTTCTTGTATTTCTGTGTAACCCTAATTCTATACTTATAAATAGATGAGGGGGGCGCCTATCCCATTGTACAACAGAGAGAAAGAGACTTGTAATTTTCAGATCATAGTGAAAGACTGCAGCAACCGTGGACGTAGCCCTATTCTGGGGTAAACCACGTAAATCCTTGTGTTTCTCTGTGTGATTGTTATTTTGATACAATATTCTTCGTTTTGTTATTTTCGTTTCTCATCGATCCTGGTTAGGAAGGACTAATTCCCAACAACTGGTATCAGAACATTGGTTCGAGTGGGAGCGATGGCTACAGACGAAAAGGTTAGAATCGATAAATTCAATGGCACAGATTTCGGATTTTGGAAGATTCAGATTGAAGATTATCTGTATCAGAAAAATCTGTATGAACCTCTTTCAGCGAAGAAGCCAGCAAACATGAAGGATGAAGATTGGACTCTTCTTGATCGTCAAGCGCTAGGGGTTATTCGGCTAACGTTGTCACGTAACGTTGCGTTTAACATAGCGAAGGAGAAAACTACAGCAGGTCTGATGGCGGCACTCTCAAACATGTACGAAAAACCCTCTGCCTCAAATAAAGTTTATTTGATGCGCAGACTGTTTAATCTGAGGATGACAGAAGGCGCCTCAGTGGCTGAGCATCTGAACGAATTCAATATCGTGGTAACACAAATTGAGTTCTGTATCTATTGAATTTGATGATGAGGTTAGGGCTTTGATTCTTCTATCCAGTTTACCAGAAAGTTGGAATGGTACTGTAACGGCAGTGAGTAATTCTTCAAGAAAAGCAAAGTTGAATTACAATGATGTTCGAGATTTAATTCTGAGTGAAGAAATTCGCAAGAGAGAATTAGGAGAAACATCAGGTTCTGCCTTGAATACAGAAGTCAGAGGAAGATCAGCAGGAAGAAATCCTAATCGCAACAGATCAAAATCTAAACACAGAAGTAAGTCAAGAACTGGAGAGGGACGAAGCTGTTGGAACTGTGGAAAGAAGGGACATCTAAAAGCAGATTGCCCGACAGTAAATAAGAACAAAGGTGAACAAAATCAGAAGTCTGCTAATGCTGCAACAGAAGAAATTCTTGATGCTTTGATCTTAAGCATTGACAGTCCGCTTGAATCTTGGATCTTAGATTCTGAGGCATCATTCCATTCTACTTTACAGAGAGAAATCATGGACAATTACATTGGTGGTGATTTCGGAAAAGTTTATCTGGCTGATGATGAACCTTTGAAGATTGTGGGTAAAGGGGATGTAACAATCAGGTTGCCAAATGGATCAGTTTGGAAGATACAGAATGTCAGACATGGGCCTGGTTTGAAACGAAATTTAATCTCTATTGGACAACTTGATGATGAAGGTTATGTTGTAACCTTCATGGGTGGTTTGTAGAAAATTACCAAAGGAGCTATGGTTATTGCTCGTGGTCAAAAAGAAGGCACTCTTTACATGACTACGAACAATAGGAATGTAGTAGCAATTGCTGGTGAGAAAGAAGATTCAAATCTATGGCACCGAAGGCTTGGGCATATGAGTCAAAAAGGGATGAAGGTACTTGCAGACAAGGGGAAACTGTCAGATTTGAAATCAGTGGACATTGACTTTTGTGAAGATTGCATCTTCGGCAAACAAAAGAGGGTCAATTTTTCAAAGGATGGCAGGAAACCGAAGTCAGAAAAGTTGGAGTTGGTTCATACAGATGTGTGGGGACCTGCACCAGTTTCATCTCTTGGAGGATCATCATACTATGTTACCTTTATTGATGACTCAACGAGAAAAGTATGGGTTTATTTTCTAAAACATAAGTATGAAACTTTTGCTATCTTTAAAAGGTGGAAAGCCTTGGTGGAGACTGAAACAGGTCTGAAAATTAAGTGTTTGAGATCAGACAATGGAGGGGAATATGAAGAAAATGAGTTCAAGAAATATTGTGCGGAAAGTGGAATTAGAATGGAGAAGACTGTTAAAAAGACATCTCAACAGAATGGCGTTGCTGAACGCATGAATAGAACTCTGAATGAACGTGCTAGAAGTATGAGAATACATGCCGGATTACCAAAGCAATTTTGGGCAGATGCAGTTAATACTGCAGCATATCTGATCAACCGTGGTCTATTTGTTCTATTGGATGGAGAATTACCAGAAGAGGTTTGGAGTGGTAAAGAGGTAAATCTTTCTTTTTTGAAAATTTTTGGCTGTGTCTCATATGTGCATATTAACTCTGCTGATAGAAGTAAACTTGATCCGAAATCTGTTAAATGTACTTTTATTGGGTATGGCATTGATCAATTTGGTTATCGGTTTTGGGATGATAAAAATCGAAAAATAATCAGAAGTAGAGATGTCATATTTAATGAAAAAGTAATGTATAAAGATAGGGAAAAGTCTATATCTGAATCTGAATCTGTTACTTGTGATGAGCATGTTGAGTTAGAGGGGATTAGTGAGGATGTTTTGAATAGTAGGATTCAGAATAATCCTGAAAATATTATTCCACAAACTGAGCAACATACTCCTACTCCTGTTTTGAGACGATCAGAAAGACTGTCAAAACCTACACAGCGCTGGTCTCCATCTTTACATTATTTGTTGCTGTTTGATGGGGGTGAACCCGAAAATTATGATGAGGCTTTGCAGGTTGATGATTCAATTAAGTGGAAGTCAGCGATGCAGGATGAAATGAATTCACTCAAAGCAAATCAGACATGGGAGTTGACTGAACTACCAGCGGGTAAGAAAACTTTGCACAACAAGTGGGTTTACAGGCTTAAACAAGAACATGATGGGAGTAAACGCTACAAGGCCAGATTGGTTGCAAAGGGATTTCAACAAAAGGAAGGAGTTGACTACACTGAAATTTTCTCTCCAGTTGTAAAGTTGACCACTATCAGATTGGTGGTGGGAATTATGGCTGCTGAAGACTTGCACCTTGAGCAAATGGATGTGAAGACGGCTTTTCTCCATGGTGATTTGGAGGAGGAAATTTACATGAAGCAACCACAAGGTTTCTTGACACGAGGGAAAGAGGAGCTTGTATGCAAACTTCGAAAAAGTTTGTATGGTTTGAAACAAGCTCCTAGGCAGTGGTACAAGAAATTTGATGGGTTTATGTGTAGCAACGGTTTTACAAGATGCCAAGCAGATCATTGCTGTTATTTCAAGAAGTTTGACAAAAGTTATATTATTTTACTCTTATACGTTGATGATATGCTTATCGCAGGATCTAGCATTGAAGAGATAAAAAGATTGAAGAAACTTTTGTCCAACCAATTTGAGATGAAGGACCTTGGAGTTGCAAACAAAATCCTTAGTATGAGAATTTACAGGGACAAGGCAAATGGTATTTTGAAGTTGTCACAGGCTGAGTATGTCAAGAAAGTTATTAAGAGATTTAGCATGGAATGTGCAAAACCAGTGAGCACCCCATTGGCTAGCCACTTCAAACTTACTAAAGAGCAGTCTCCAAATACCGAAGAAGAGCAGGCTTACATGGAACATGTTACATATGCTTCAACTATCGGTAGCATAATGTATGCTATGGTTTGTACCAGACCAAACATTGCACATGTAGGGGGAGTGGTTAGCAGATACATGAGTAATCCAGGCAAGCAGCATTGGGAGGCAGTAAAGTGGATACTTAGATACTTGAGTGGTACTACAGACATGGCACTTTGCTTTAGACGAACTGGCATCGGGTTACATGGTTACGTTGATGCAGACTTGGCTGGTGATTTAGATAACAAAAAGAGTACTACTGGCTATATTTACACATTGGGTGGCACAGCAGTGAGTTGGATTTCACAATTACAAAAGATTGTGGCCCTTTCTACAACAGAGGCTGAGTATGTTGCTATTACTGAAGCTGGAAAGGAGATGATTTGGTTACAGAACTTTCAAGTAGAGTTGGGTAAGACGCAAGAAAGGAATATTTTGCATAGTGACAGTCAGAGTGCTATTCATCTTGCAAAGAATCCAGCTTTTCATTTTAGGACAAAACACATTCAGCTGATATACCATTTCATTCGTTCACTTGTAGATGATGGAGTCTTGTCTCTTGAGAAGATTCATGGCAGTAAGAATCCAGCAGATATGTTGACCAAAACAGTCACCATTGACAAACTGAAGTTGTGTGCAACTTCAGTTGGACTTCAAGAGTGATGAAGGAAGATCAAGCTATTGCGGTGTTTTCTCTATGTAATGAAGATGATGGAGAGCTTGTGTTATCAGGTTCCAAGTGGGAGATTATTGGGTCGGTGGACCCTGATAAGTACCGTTCACTCAAACCCTGGGTCCAACGGAGGGGTTTGGGGGGTCCTCCCCCCAAGTGTGGGGTACTTTCATAATTTTCTTGTATTTCTGTGTAACCCTAATTCTATACTTATAAATAGATGAGGGGGGCGCCTATCCCATTGTACAACAGAGAGAAAGAGACTTGTAATTTTCAGATCATAGTGAAAGCCTGTAGCAGCCGTGGACGTAGCCCTATTCTGGGGTGAACCACGTAAATCCTTGTGTTTCTCTGTGTGATTGTTATTTTGATTCAATATTCTTCGTTTTATTATTTTCGTTTCTCATCGATCCTGGTTAGGAAGGACTAATTCCCAACATTTACATATACAAACCCCAATTCACTAGCAACTGTCTTTTCAAAATTAAATTATCTATAATAAGAATTCTCCCCCGAATTGCACACCATGTGAAAAAAGCTACCTTAGGAGTAACTCCTAATCTCCAAACAATCTTCCAAAGAAAAGGCATCCCTCCTTTAGACCACCAACCAGTTATAATACGACTTCACATCAAACACTGCTCTTTTCGAAGGAACACATTTAATGTCATCATGTCCCTCACTGATATTATCACTATGCAACATTTAAGCTTTCAAAACTCTCCAATTCCCCATCAAACAAATTCCAATGTGATGTAACATTTGCATAATGTTATCCCCATTTAAAATAAGACAATTAGCTACAAAGGCCTCCTTATCAACTGCCAAATCAAAAATATCAAGGAAAAGATCCTTCAGCCTCCTATTTGCTAGCCACTTGACACTATCCCCTCTCCCCACTTGCCAAGAAAGATTTACATGAAACCATTCAAACGGCTACATATTCATTTTCACAAACTCACCCCACGCCAATCTACCCCAAACGTCGATGATTTTATTTTCTACCATAATCTCTCTCTTTCACTAGCAAACCTCCAAAACCACTTAGCAAAACAAAGCCTCATTGAACTTATTCACTCTTTTAATACCCACTCCACCAACTTGAATAGGCATGCAAACAATACCCCAATGAACCAGATGGTATTTGAAAGTTTCCCCAACACCACCCCATAAAGAGTCCTTTTGAAGTTTCTGTAACCTATTTGCCAGAACAATATTGGAATAATGAAGAGGGAAATAAAATAAGCTGGCAAACTCAAAAAAGTGCTTTATCAAAGTTACCCGTGCCCCTTAGAAAAATATTTTTTTTTCTGTCCCTAGAGTCTTTCCTAAAATCTTTCAACCGCTTCACTCCAAACACTCACCAAATTATATGAAGTCCCTAACAGACAGCCCAGATGTGACGATGGAAAATTGCACCCCAACACTGCAACAAGCACATCCACATTGTCCACAGCCCCATTGGAATCATCTCATATTTACCAAAATTACTCTTTAACGTAGAAAATGCCTCAAAGCATAACACACATCTAAGATGTCCTAGTTGCAATACATCCGCTCCACAAAATGCAATAGAATTGTCAGGAAATAAAAGATGAGATACCTCTATAGAATTTTTAGCCGAGCCTCCCACATTAAATCCTTCAATAAAACCTTCATTCACCACTTTCCCCAACAATTTAGAAAACCATTCCAACATAAGAGAAAAATGGATCAACTTGTCATAAACTCCTTAAAGAACAAAAAAAGCCAATGGGTGCCCTAGTAACCAAAGCCGAGAATCTCACGGTAGAACATACCAAAATATTCACTTCCTCAAATTGTCTCCGAACCCTATTCTTTCCATAAAATACAACAAGAACTCCCAATTAACATGATCATAAGCTTTTTCAATAACAAACTAACAAAACAATCCCCAGCACCCAACTCTTAATTTTGGCATCCACCACTTTGTTAGATTTCATCACCCTTTTAAATCGTAGTGTTAACAGATCCACAATTAAAGTATACAAGCTTCCCACCCCAGACTGATAGGTCGAAAGTCTAATATTCACATCCCTATTCTTCTTGTAATAAAAAAAATGCATTGATCCTCTTCACAAACTCTCCTGTCTGGTAAAAATACACCTTTATGGTATCTTCTTAAAAAATGTCCCAACAATTTTTGAAACAAAGCCATTGTCATTTCATCTCGTCCTAGTGCCTTTTACTCAAAGATTTAAATGCCAATGACACTTCCTCTTCCATAAAGGTACATTCCAGCTCTTGATTCTCTAATCCAGAAATAGGTGAGAACCACAAGCCATCCAGACGAGATTTCCAAGATTCATTTTCAGTAAACACATCTTTATAAACAATACTATGTCTGACCTGCTCTTCCTATTCCATGTCACTGCCATCCACAATAAGCTTAGCAATTTGATTATTCCTTCTGTGTGCATTTACGAAAGAATCGTGTTTCTATCCACTTCTTTCAACCACAAGACTCTTGATTTTTGCCTCCAACTTATTTCATCCAACTTGGCTATGTTTGCTAAACTCCTCCGGTTTCTTTTCCTTCAACAAAATTTTATCTACAGTCAAAATCCCATCCTCCCCTTCATTCTTGAGCTGGAAGGAAATTAACGATTCTTGCCCCCATATGTAGCTCTAATGGGTTGCTCTTCCAATCAAAGTGAAAGGTTTCTAATAAAAATTCTGCTCCTAGGCCCTAGGGTTTCCATCACTGAATAAACAATCTTTTAATGAAGATGCAGATAACTCAATTTGGAAACAAGGTTACAATACACAGTCCAGTATACCGTACAATTGGGAAATGAACATTGGGTTTTATTGACATGTAAATTTTAATCTGTAACTACAAGGCCTACATAGAGATTAAATGTAATAACACATCATGAAGGCCAGCAAAAAACCATTCTTTCAAAGCTTTGGAAATATCATTTGTCCAGATTGAATTATCCATCTAGACTGACCCTTGGTTCCTCCCCCCCCCCCCCAAAAAAAAAAAGAAAAAAATATAAATAAATGAATAAAAATAATACAAGCGGTTTTGTCATTGTCTAATACCATCAGCTCAAAGAAGAACAATATAACCAGTAAACTTAGATTTTGAAACAATAGTGATCCTATCTACATGTGCTTGAGTAACTGCAGGGTGAAAACCTAATAAAGTGAAGAAGAAAACAGAACACAAACCCTTGAAAAAACATCCCCAGGCCTCTCAATAAAATACATCAAAAGCATGTCATCAAGTGCCCACCACTAGATGGTAAGTAAGAGTTTCAAACTTACCATTATGTCTCATTTTAGATTTGTAGAAATATACAGCAGTATGTGCAATATTGCAACCTCCATAAAGCTGTTTTGTGATGAATCATTTTAATTGCAAGGAAACAGGCACCTAGCACTTCTAAAAATGAAAAGCAGCCAGTGGAATGACTAACATCTAGTACTGAACTGCTAGCAGCACAATGATTGATACTTGCAGAAAAAAATTTATACTTATTGAGAATTATGAAATTTTGCTCAACCTTTCATTGTTTCAGTACTGCAACTTTCAGAGTTAGGCTGTCTATTCACATTGCATTCCAAAATACCAACAACTATGATCAAAAAGCATGCACTATCAAACCATAATGATTACAAAATGATAAATAAAATTTAACACTTAAGTTTATCAAAAAAGAATAAGATGTATTAGTTAAATTCTTTAGTATCATTCTTCTTCCAGTGAAAACAAATGTTTAAAAGTGTACCTTGAAGTCATCAATTAAGGCGAAGTCTGGAAAGAATGGCAAAATATCCTCAATCTTGAGCAGCCCATCAGTTTCCTTCAGAAATGCTATTGCCTTTCGAATGTTTTCCCTTTTAGTTCCTTTTTCCTGTTCAACAACATGCTTCGCAACCATAAGCCAGAGCTTCTTTCGCAAGTCTTCATCATCTTCAACCTTGTCAGCTTCAGCCATGGCAAGTTCTGGGTCAACCTAGTGCACCAAAAAAAGTTGTTGCGAAAAGTAGTATATAAAGTTTCCATACAGTATTTACCCCCCTCCCCCCCCCCCCCAAAAAAAAAGTGAACATTTTTAAGAATAAACATGTGTAATCTTAAGAAACCAGATATCAGTCGTCGGAGATTGATGGTGCCGGAAAATAGTGACAAATTGATAATCTGTAGGATTTTTGGATTCTGATTCCAAATATGTGCAACCAAAAAGGGCATTTAGCGGAAGGGAAAAGGAAATAGCCAACAAAGAAAGAATAATTAAGCTCAAAAGGAGAAGAACACAAGAGGGAGAAGGGAAATTAACTTCAAAAGCTCCACTATCAATTCACGATATTCAACCATATCATCTTTTTAACACATTACTCAAATAGAAAATACAAAAAGGACATCAAGTGGCCCTAGGGAAAACTACAAGAATACCCTAGGATAATTAAACAGATTATTAAGGAACGTATTAATCGAAGGGATGTATTTATTTAAATGCTTGATATCCCCATCATAAAATGTGTTCATTCGTATAGTACAATCACAATTCACGTACCACCCGAACATGTGAGCCCGTTGTCATATCCCGCACTAACAGTTAGGTTAGGCCATACAGAGCTAGCCACCAGTCATATGGACAACCTCCCCTGGTGCATAAAGGCCAACCTTCTTTCCCTAACCTCCCACCTATATAAACACTCTTCGTCTACCTTACATGCATTCAAACCTTTCACCATAGCTAAGCCTCAGTTCCGCTGTGCTTGCTCTCACTTCAAACTACCCTATCTCTTTCCTTGCTCGCCTCCATTGAGTTTTTCCATCAACTATTATTATTAGCATTGTTCCCAACCAACCTAAATGTCCAACTCAATCTCAACCATACACAATATACAAGTACGTATGTAGATATAGACATGCCAAACCAAACCAAGCTTTTTCCCACTAGGTGGGGAGATATAGACATGCATTTATCCTAAATGGCTAAATTCCTAATCAAACATGCATGTGTCAATAGAAATAAATGGTTGTGTACCAACTTGGGTCTCCGAACTGTAACGGGTAGTGCATGTGTCTAAATGATAGATAGTTGTGTATATAATCAGCTCCACTTGCTCGTGGAAAGGATGATAGTTAAACAAATGCAATGCTTAAACAAGTAACTGCACCAAAAACTGTGTTACGTCAATCTGAAATAAAAAGGAAAAAGTCTAATTCTTTATATAAATGTCCCATTATTCTGTTAAATTGAAGCTGGAGTTAACTAGTCAGATCCAACCAAGCAATTAATTTAGTAAATTTTGCACAACTACTTCAATATCTTTAAGTTAAACGCCCGTATAACAGAAATATAATGGGCCCCAAATAAAAGGAACCTGAAAAAATGTGCTTCCTCCTATACCCTTTTTCCGTGCATTAGTAGAAAACATACGTAGAAGTTCCAGAATAAATCTTTTGATGCACTATGAAAATTGAAATATTCAAACAACCACATGCTAACAACAAGGCATAGTGATATTCTAAAGAAAACATACTTAATCAAAACCCAAAAAAAAAAAAAGTATTAAACTAAACTAAACGAAACCAAGCTTTTTCCCACTAGGTGGGATCGGCTATATGGATTTGACAATGCCAATCAAATCTATTTAGGGCCATGTCCTCCGTTAGATCCAAGTAAGTAAGGTTATGTTTAATAGTTTCTTTCCAACTTCTCTTGGGTCTTCCTCTTCCTCTCCTACTCCTGTCAATCTCCATACTTTCACACCTTCTAACAGGTGTCTCCGTTGGACACCTTCTAACATGATCAAACCATCTTGATCGATTTTCTCTCATTTTATCTTCAATCGGTGATATTCCTACTTTGTCCGTAATCTCCTCGTTCCTAATCCTATCTCTCCTTGTAATCCCGCACATTCATCTTAGCATTCTCATTTCCGCAACTACCATCTTTTGAACATGGTTATGCTTTACTGCCCAACACTTTGATCCATATAGCAACGCCGGTCTTACTACTACCTTATAATACTTTCCTTTCACCTTGAGGGGGACTTTTCGATCGCACAAAACCCCCGAAACACTCCTCCATTTGGTCCACTCAGCCTAAATCCTGCGACTTACATCAGTATCAATCCCTCCATCTTGTTGCACCATAGATCCAAGAAATCTAAAGTTTTCTTTCTCTACAATCTTTTGTACGCCTAAACTTATTTTTATACTATCAGTTACTCTATTTTAACTAAACTTGCATTCCATATATTCCGTTTTGCATCGACTTAGCCTAAACCCTTTTGTCTCTAACGTTTCCCGCCACAATTTTAGCTTAGCATTCACTCCTTCTCTCGTCTCATCTACTAAAATAATATCATCTGCAAATAGCATACACCACGCTATCTCATCCTGAATATGTCTTGTAATCTCATCCATAACTAGAGCAAACGAGTAGAAAATCTACAGCTTAACATTAGCCAATAAAAAAAATAGTGTACGAAGAATAGCATTAATGGTGAAGCAGATTAAAAGGAAATAAAGAATGAGGAACAATAAAGGAAAATGAAAGAACCAACGAGCGTAACAAACACAATTGCACAATAATATTACCTGTAGAGCAAGAGCAACTGCTTCTTCATGCATAGACATCATGCTGTATATATGAACACAAGCCCGCATCCGCTTTTCCTTAAGGCAAAGACGCAGTGCATATTTGGGATCATAGAAAAATTCAGGGCCATTAGGTCGCCCTTTGCCAAACTTGCATTGTAGGAAACGAAGAAGGGCACTGTCATCCTCCTAATTATGATATGAAAGGGAATATATATCAGATTGATAGATGCAATTTAAGCATTCATTACTCGATTTTGTGGGAAAGAATATACAGTAATAATGTAGTCACCAATTATATGCAAAGACATAGATGTTTTAATGCAATATGACTTTAAATCCGTTGCGGCCCACAAATGTCAAAAAATCATTTCAAAATAAAATGAAAACAGTTTTATCGAAACATGAAATATTTAAACAGGTGAAATTCCCGTGTTTTCCTTCAATTGAAAGCCACTCTGCTAAAGAATGCAAGACAGAACATATTGAAATGGGTATTGGCCGCCACAACTTAAAAAATATATATTACAAGCATAAAATTCCATTTGGTATGTGTTCTCAATGCATTTATAACATCATTGTTACAAGAGACATCCCAGAACACCACAAAGAGTACATAACAGATTACAGGTGCAGTAAAAAAAGATATTGGAAGGACTAAAGTATCATTCAGTCAAAACTTTCCCAGTAATTTCCTTGCCCTCAGAAGAAAACATTCAACTACTTTCACTTGTAAATACAACAAAGGTGTTCCAAACTGAGAAGTAAAAGAAGTATGTATATACATACATAAAATGCTACTTGGACAATGGTAATCCTAGATTCCTCGAAGGAGGAGAAGGGGAGGTGGGCGGAATGAAATAGTGGACAAAATGCTTACCTAAAAAATAAATATATTTTCTAAATTGACCAAAATATACAGAGAAATAGAATATCCTCTCTAAGAAAATAACTAATTATCCAAATTAACAAGAATCCAAGTCAGTTTCAATTACATGTATGAGATGATTAAGATAATAAAGAGAGAACTTCATCATCATTGTACGCACAATCTCTGCAAGAAGTTATCCACATAATATTTACTGTCAAATATACAGATGACAGTTGTTTGAGGTTCAAGGAGCCATGAAAGTTAAAATTAACATTGGAACCACGGAGTCGGGATTTTCATCATGATCGGGTCCTAATTACGATTGTTTCATTGAGCATATATTTGGTCAATATTTTATATGTTTACCATTTTATATAACTACTATAATCACGAAGTCTGTCCTTTACCAAGTTTTTATTCCTTTTATATACTGTTATATTTCAAACTCCTACAAGTTTGCAGGAATCTATCTATATTAAACTAATCAAAATCAGGCCATAATACCACTTCCTCAACTGCCAAATATTACATTTGTCATTAAAGCTAGTGGGAGCGCAAAGGAATCCTGAGTTTTGAAATATAGCTTCCTGACACCGTAGAGATCTGGTAGCAAAGGCAAATCAAGTTTTTCTATATGACACTCCAATTTTTTATGAATCAGCAGCAAATTCTACAAAATTAATTGGAAAAGCACTACTGAATAACCTCACCTCAAAATCAAGGAATTTTGACATGGAAACGTTTTAAGCAGCTTTCGTGAATCATAGGGATCCTTTGTTCCCCCCTTTTTTTTCAGTAAGTATAGATCCTTCATTCCCTAGACAACGATTTATGTTACAAAGGCACCTTCAAAGATGGGTTTTTGTTTGGATGGTGGAACATGAAAAAACACCGTTGAGAACCTAATCTGGTGACACCCTAATCTGGTGACACCATGACAGTAAATTGGTGTTTCCATGTGCAAGGACATTAGTGAACCACTTAATCATCTTATTCATTGACATGTAGCAAGAAAGCTCTAGCACATGATTCTTTAAATTTTTGTTTTATTCTCTCTCTCTCTCTCTCTTTGGCTTTTTTTCTTTTGTTGGCGCATTGGGTTTTTCTAGAGATGTGGTAGCTCTTATTGTTGGTTGGACAATGATACAAACATCTGCCAAAAACTAGACTAACTTAGAGCCGAGGCCTCTATTTATAATAATTAGGAGATCCATACAAAACATTGAATGAATAATAGAAATCCAACATCTGCATAAACACATAACACCCTAAATAGAATAGTTATTTACTTCTAACAGAGTCTAGAAATGTATACTTAAGAAGCAATACAAAAATCAAACACATGAAAATCACAGCAAGTATGAACTATTTGGTAATGAAAACTGTTTCTAGAAACTTCATAAATGTTAACGAGTAGGGAGCTCAACCTGCTTTGCATACAGAGAAAGCAACAAGTTGTGAACTCCAGAATCTTCATTCTGCAAACGGTGAACACAAAACTCCAGATATTTTATTACTTCATGGGTTTCATTCCTGCATTTTATGGTATGGGGTAAGATCGGAGATTCCTAACAGAAGGTAAAGATATTTGAACTGTGTAATCCAATCACAAGAAAGGAGACAGATCTGATGCAAGTCATACTAACTTAACAGCTGTAGGTCTCTATCAATCAGAAGCCCTGCCTGAAGATGTAAAAGATATAGCTATCCTTAATAAAAGTATTTGTAGGTCTTGCCATAACTTTGTGCCAAAATTTCAATCTCTTCTAATCATTCATCTTATGCATCTGTCTTTATGCTTGTGTGGGATAACAATTACATTAATAGATGGTTCCTAGTTCCTACATATTAAATCACAGCATGGAATACATCCAAACTATATTGCACCACTATACCAGTCACCAGAGAGCACACATCATTGTGTTTAGGACTGCAAATAAGCCAAACGTTTTACAAGCTGCTTGCGAAAAAGCTTGTTAAGAGTTTGTTTATGCTTGTTTAGGTAAACAAACAAACTTGAGCACATTTTTTAAGCTCAATGAATAAACAAGACAAGCTTGAGCAAGGGTGAGCTCGGCTTGATAAGGCACAGGAACAAGCTCATTTATCATTCATGAACATACTCATTTATAACTTGTGAACATGCTCATTTAAGTATTCGTGAACACGCTTATAATTAAATTAGATAAGATTGTTTATGAGGTTTTAATGACTTAGCTTTTCTTATGAATACCTAGATTAGTTCTAAGTTGTTGCCTGTAAATTTACAACTTGTTTATTAAGTTAGAAAAATTTATTTGTTTGTTCATTAAAACTTTTTTTGTTTGTGGAGTTTATTCATTAGCAAGCTCAATTAGAAGCTCGTAAGCATGCTTGACTCAACCTCAAGCTTGCCAATTGACCTATAAACAAGCTTGAACACAATATTTGGGCTCGGCTCATTTGCAGACTAAATTATGTGCACAACTGCTTTTAGACTATTAACATTCAAACAAACTGTGATTTTATCAAAGAATCAGGATCATATCCGCCTAGAACTAAATTCCCAAAATATCTAGAATAATATAACTATAAAAACCATATGCCTTAAACTAACATATTTGCTACCAGAAATTCAAGCTGGAGAGAACATTACTTTGCATGTGGTTCACTTGAATAACGCATCATTGCAGGAATCAACTTCCTTGGATTCAGGTTTTTTGTAGTCATCCATGCCTCAACAGTTTCATATGCATCAAGCATGATGAGATCAGGTGCAAACTTGTACTGTAACGTAAGCACAATTTGTCAAGTTTTAACTACAAGTTTTAAAGTGTGTAGATAATCTATGTTTTGCCAAAACAATTAGAGAAAAAAGCAGCAGCAGCTCCACAGGAAATGATTAAAGAAAAGAAGATGCTAAGTGCAACTAAGTCAATACTGTGCCTGTGCTCAGAAAATGTACAAAAGGGAATTGTCCAACCTTACCTAGAAGCCTCAATATTAGCCATTACCTGAAGATCTATGGGCACAGCAGGTTTTTGAAGTACTTCCAATGCTTTTTTTGCTTCTCCTTGCTAAGCTCGGTACAAAAGAATAACAAAAAGGGAAGCAGCAATTAATAAAAGAAGCAAAATAGGAATCTCTCTCATACAAGTATTAAACCATGTTTAAAAAAAATTAAGTGTTTTCATTTTGGCCAAAGAAAATTAGTAGGAAAGAAGAAATGGTATTTCCACACAAGAATTAGCCTTATTTAGTATCTTTTTTTATGCTTTATTGACCCTCCCATTTCACAAGTTCACTTGAGTAGCCTCTCTAAGAATAAATATCCATACATCAATGAAAAAAATGTGCATGATGAATTGATAACTACTTAGAATGGAAAACCAAGATTCGTGTAACTAACCCTAATAATTGGGATGAGGAAAACTTATTGCTTCACATTCTATATAAGCACAAAGAAAAAGTAATGATAAAGGAATACCTTGCAGACACATGACCTTGTATTTTCATTGATCATAATATCACATCCACAAGTCAAAGTTCTTTTTCTTTAATTAATATTCATATAAATTTCATATACATCAGTAAAACTACGTAGAGGCACAATAATGGATGTGAATATTAAAAAGGACAAAATTCAACACAGGTGGTACTAATATTATTTCTTTCCATGAATGCAATGGTATTAATATTAATTTTTAAGTTTAGAAGTTATGGGCCATTGGATAATTTAATAACTGATCCTAAGATATGATTAGGTGTGCTTTAGACCATGGGTCTACTTGTAAAGCTAGCTGTTAAATATTATGCCATGCGTAAATAAGTAATTGTGATTGGTGGCCTACTATAAGATAAGTGGCTTTGATAGAATAGATTAAAACCTCACATATAAACCATCAAATCAGATCAGGTTTTAATTATTTTTTATTCAATAAAAAAGAGGTAGAGTGAAATAGATTGTAGAATAGTAGGCGACAGCAGAAAGAAGAGTTGCTGTTTAAGGTTCAAATACATCTGACACTTTTTGTTCTTCTCTTTTTGTGTATTGTGTTGATTATATATACCATACTTTCGTTTTATGTATTAATGAGATAGATGCCATTGGATTGTTGGATAATAAATTGGGAAGAAGAATGTGACAGAACAAAATTTTTAGGCAGTTTTAAGGTCCAAAATACTAGTATATGAAAACTTTTAAAAATAAATGAAAATATTTTAGCCCAATTTTTTTTTCGCCTTAGGGCCCCAGATAGTTTAATACGGCCCTGGGTTGAGGATATGACCTGTGATGCATTTTTGCAGTAAGTTTTATTAATTGAATTGCTTTTTGACCTGTTTTAAACTTTTTTAGCATGTGGAATACAATTTTGAAGTTATTTTGAATAAATTAAGACTCGAGGATATAATTTTAATAAGTTCTATTATATTTACATAATTAAGGTTAGAAGCACTTTATTTCAGTTTAACTTGATGTTGCATTTTTGGATTTCAGGTAAGTAGTCTTGCCTTACTATTATAATGTGTTGCAAAGTTCCATGCATACTTGTTTCAAAAATGCTTTTGCAAACTTCAAAATCTGTACATAAAATTTTGGAAAAAGGAATATTGTGATTGGTTGATTTGTTGATGACATGAGACAAAGTATTTAAATTGTTTTAAGAAAGATGCAAGGATTGGAGAAATTGAATTTACTTGTTAAAAAAATTTATTGAGAAAGTTGGAACTGTGAATATTTGTTAAATGATGCAAGTTGATTGATATTATATTATGGGATCGTGAGAAGTCAGTCCAGGGAAGAAGTCCTCTTGTGGGGTGACACTAGTAACTAGGACTTGTGAGGTGACACTGGTAACACTGGTAAGTAGGACTTGTGGGGTGACTAGCTCTCAATGGTCAAATCAACATTTGAACCAGCTTAGCGAGTAAGTCCAAATCAATGAAAAAATGTGTCACTGAGATTGATATATGTTTGATTTGCATGAGGTCCTTTAGGAATTACGTATTTATCTTTGAGCTAGCACAATTGAGTTGCAAGTAAAAGTGACAAGTAGTTTTACTAACATTGATTTAGAAATGAGTTTCTGAAAAATTCTGAATACTTTTTTGCAAGAAGAAATCATATGCATGCATGGACAAGTTTAAACGTAGACCAAATAGTTTTGTGAAATTTTATTACTATTATGTTAAAAATATTTATATTGGGAGGCATGCTTTTCACTAAGCTATGAGTTCATTCCTATTTTACCTTATTTTTCAGGTAAGCATGGCGAGAAGTAGGAAATGGAATCTGAATGTTAGGACTTTTTGCAATGGCCTCCTAGAGATTTCTTTTATCTTATTGTTTCTGTCATTAAACTAAGTATTGGACTAGACCAGTTAAATTTGGATTATCTAATGTTATTCGTTAGGTAGGCTCGTGACTTTGGGCAGAAAACTTTGAGACGAAGGATACAGAACTCAATTTTCTAGTCATTGGATGGAAATTATTTTAATATCGTTCCTTTTGTTTTTATTTATGGTTTTTAGTTAAACTCTAGGCTTTCATGTTCCTTGGACTAAGGCTCAAAAGTTATTGGTCAGTTATATCCCTAAGTGGGATGTGACAACATACAAATCAGGAACCTTGAGAACCTCTGAAATATTAGAAATGTGTTTCACAAAATTAATCAACTCATGCATGGAATATAAAATGAACAATTCTATGTAGAAAACATCACATCATTTACCAAAGATTTACAATTGTAGGTACCCCTGATGTAACCCAAAGTGGCACCTCCACACAGGGTCCTTGTGCCAGCCTCATAAGGCGGCATCTGGATCCATCTCTTTATAAACATGCTCACATCATTCTGGTAACAGCTTGACTCATCCACACATTCACTCAAGCCATTGATCTCCTACTACTAAGTTGACCTTCCCCCCAACAGCTGCATAAGCTCTGACCTGATGGGTCACCAGGCTCACCAAATAATGCTCACACCTACGAGTGCCTCTTTGGTGGGTTGTTTACCACCTCGCCTGAGAAACGACTAATTCCTAGAACAACTCCTACAAATAAAATTCTCAATCGAGACCACTCACAAATAGCAATGGACAAGAGGCTAGAGCAAGAGTTTGCCAAGGTACTTGCAGATCCGCTCGGAGGACTATGACTCGGCCAGCTAAGAGAAAGATCTACAACATACAGTGACAAACTACAACCTAAAGACATGTTTCTTATCCTGCCTAGTGTACAGACCTCATGCAGTGCCTCAATAGTGCCTCTTTGCCATGACAAACCATTTAATTCCTTGTGCCCTTTAGTACACCTCTGGCACCTGTCTTAGGCAAATCCCCATCGCAATGAGCTAACTTGGCGAGCTAGAGCAAACCTTTTAAATAACATAACTTCCCTTCATCTACACGACTATTTAATGCATTACCTATTATCTCTCTTGGTTGCCTATTTCTCCCTCTACTGCATCTAGGTGGCTCACCAAGTCATTAAAGAGTGATCGTCTCTGATGTTAAACATATAAGAAATTTAAGCTAAGGAGAGAAGAAATAGCTGAGAGAGAGAGAGAGAGAAGAATTACGCTCAAAAGGAGAACACAGGGGGGAGAAGGGAAATCAGCTCCACAAGCTCCATTTCATTATCAATTCATAACATTCAACCATATCATCTTCTTAGCACAACAATACTTAAATAGAAAACACACAAAGGGATATCGAGTGGCCCTAGGGAAAACCCAAAGAATATGCTAGGATAACTAAACAGATTATTAGGGGATGTATTAATCAAGGAGATGTATTTATTTAAATGCTTCATGTCCCCATCAGTCACCTTCGCAAGTAGGCGCATGCCATCAGTCTTATTGCGAGTACCCTTGTATAACAAACAACAATTTGGGCAGCAGTATTACCCTTATATGATGATTTTACTCATCTTACCGAACACGCACACATTACAACAATCTCAAATGCAATTAGTTTAGTACTAATTTAGAAAGATACTGGTTGAAAACAAATACTCAAAACAAATTGACAATCAAAATCAACATAAATATTATGATACCACAGGAGAAAAAAAAATGGAAGGAAAAAAAAAAACACCTGGATATAGTGATGAACCACAATCTCATACTGCTCCTTCAGGCTAGCAAAATATACCAACTCGTCGACTCTGCCATAACTGCCAAAAATTGGAAAACAAAACAAATATAAATAAAATAAAATCATTTCAGCATACCTTGAGGTAAGGAGAGTTACATATTTAAGTAGTTAGCACAAGTCTATTGCAATTACAACAATGCCACATAGACAGCAAGTCTCAGGGAACAATGATTAAACTGGTCTAGAAAAAACTAAAACATAAACCTTTCCATATTCATGCCTCATTGCCTTGGATACAATAGGCTCAATCTATCTATGACTGTTCTCCCTATACTGCGTCTTGCGAGCTCACACCTTTGTGACGCAACCCAAAACAAAATTACTAAGGAGCACATCCTTATTAATTAACAGCAGTCTAGGGCTAGGCAAAACAAAAATCTGAATAGGCACATCTAGGTAATCCTTCACTAATCTCAGATTTGGCGACAACCCCATTGATGAGTCTTCTATTTGGCAAAGGACACTTTCGGCCATCTCCCTACCTCTCCTTACCAACTATCATGGCTAAGAACCCAGGCATATGAGGTCAATTTTTCACACCTTCATCTGCCTATAGAAGGCAAAACAGATCACAATGCCAGTGAGACGACCAAGCTCAAACTCACCTACTAAAGTATCAAAGAACTGAAATGCGTCCAATGAGGATCCAAGCAAAGTTCACCTAAGAGTAGAGGTGGACATTCAGGCCCACCATGTTGTTTTTTAAGATTGAAAAATTTTTTTAGCCCGATTAGTTAAATGGGTTGGGCTTGGAATTAAGCAAATCGATCCGAGGCCCAACTCAAAATAGTTCTTAAAACAATAATATTTTACGTATTCATATACTATTTTATTTATATTTTCTTCTAAAAAATGATTTTCTATTTCAAATTTTATAAAAAAAAAAAAAGTAATTATTTTAGTACAAAAAATATATATTTTTATAAGTATTAAAATTATTTTTATCCAAAAATAAATAGGTTTAAGTAGGTGGGCCTCGGATTAAACCTAGGTCTGGGTCTTTTTTAGGCTCGGTATGACCCAGCCAATTAGGCAATAAAATAAAATTAAGCTTCACCTGAGCCTGCCCATGTCCAACACTACCTAAGACCATTCGCCCAAACTCACACAACCTTCATGTGCACAAACTTAGTGGTTCACCTGACCATAAGGCACATTCCAATCTGATTTGTGCCCACAACTAGGAATTAGTCGCCCAAAAAACAATGCACCAAGCATCAGTATAGCAACTCACGACAAAGCGACATACACCAAACCTTCCACCAAACATTCAAGGACCAAGCAGGCACGCCCAAAACGTAGTATGCAAGGCGCAAGCCCCCTATTAAGTCAACATGCCTTGCTAGTGATGTTGGAAAAGGGTCGCGTTCGATTTGTGAGACTTTAGGTACCTAAGTTTCCATTTAATTTATTATTTGTTAGTTAATTGACCAAATCATTGAATTGTTCAATAACTCTTTTCTTCCTCGTGTTTTTTAGGATCTCAAAATGCAAAGGATAATTGGTTTGGGAGGTAAGCAGGTTGGTCTATACTATCTTGATCCTACAAAACTTTCAATTTTAGTGCGGTCAGTAGCACTATCTCTTGAACCATCCATCCCTAGCTCAGATTAAATAAGAAATCACTAATCTAGATTCTATTTCGAGTCTCGAATGTGAGAGTTGATAGCTTGACCAACATCATAGCAATTCTTTTCCAAGCCATGGTCATAGTCATCAGTCTAAGTCCTTTAATTTTTAGTCCCTATAGATATATTCGGTCCTCAAGTATTTTATCATTTTTGTGAATGATTACACCTATATGACTTGATTGTTTTTAACGAAAAGTTGCTCTGAGCTGCCTACCATTGTCTCACGCTTTTATAATGAGATTCTCACTCAATTTGGCAAAGTTCTTCATTCTGATAACACCCACCAAACCTCCCATCCACCCTTTTTGTGTTGAGCAGGTATGGGGCATTATTTACTAGATGACATGTGTTTATGCGTCTCAACATAATGGTGTTGTTGAGCGCAATCACCGCCATTTATTGGATGTTGCCCGCACTTAAGGATGATATACACTTCCAAAGCAACATTGGTAGTGATGCTGTCTCGACTACTTGCTATCTTTTTTTTTTTTTTGAAAAAGATAAGTAAAATATTATTTCAAAAAGTAATAAAATGTGGGCATCAGAAAGATGCTTATACAAAACTACCCACCATCTAAGATCATCTCAATGAATCAAGAAAATTTAGAATAGAACAAAGATCAAAATCACTTCCCTCTCGTACCCAACCATATAAACAAGAAAGAAATGTACTCTTTATCTTCAAGACAGTCCTCATATCTTCTTCGAATATCCTCCTGTTGCGTTCTTTCCAGATTATCCAGAATAGACAAAATGGAACTAGATTCCAAATGGAACTAGAATCGACTGCTTGCTATCTTGTTTATCATGTTCCATTTATCACCCTTAGCAATCAATTTTCCTTCTCACTTTTCTTGCCCTTCCATTGCTCCATTTTCTCACTTCTTTAACCATCTGCTACTCCAATTCCTCACTTCTCATACCTTTGATTGTGTTACATTTGTTCATAATCTCGACTCGTATTTTGACAAACTATGTCATTGCACTTGTTGGTGAATCTTCCCTTGATTATTATTGCATTTAGAAGGGTTATCATTATCATCCTTTTTCTTGTAGGACATTTGTTAGTGGTAATGTTGCCTTTTTTTAGTTTACTTTCTATTTTTCCTCCATGTTGAATAAGAGAGAAAATCATAGTATAACCTTAATATCTCCAATGGACCTTCCACTCTAATTATAAAATAATGTAGATGGGTTCCACTCTAACAATAAAGTAATATTTGATCATGTGATGAGAAAACAATTATTCTAAAGTTTTCATTCTCCAAGGTTAATTGGTTTAAACCCTAAGAGTCCACTTTGTACACCCTAAAGGCCGCCTAAGAAACCCCGGGGGGGGGGGGGGGAGAGGAAAGAAAGGAAGGAAGAATCCCAATAGAATGTTAATGACCTAATTGATGATTCATAATCACGGTCCATCTTAATATCTTTTTTATATCGGTATATTGCCGTTAGAAACAACTGGCTACATAGTTGAGTGCTTCAATACAACACGATAACCAGAAAAAGAACCAAGATCAAGGAAGTGCTCATGCTAATACCAATAGATTAAAAACAAATTTAGTTGTAGTGCACATCCACGGTAAAATGCAAAGTTTACCTTTCCAATAGCTTCATTGTAGTCACCTCATCCAACACATCCTTGCTGTCACTAAGAAAGGCACGGAACTCTTTTATGATTGAGTAGTACTCTGAACTACGATTCTCTAAAGCACTATCATCTTCAAGAAGAAGTCGATTGATCTAAAAATCAAAATTTACAAATAAAATTTTCTTAAAATATAAAATTATCATATAGCCTATGATAAGCATGTTAATGATACTCTAATATAAGTGACAATTCATGTGATGTGATGCATATATAGGTCACAAAAAATATAAAATTATATTTTCTTGCTATCTCCCTGTCATATGGATATCCACACCTTTTTCCAGATCACTGTATCCATGCTTCCTAGTACATTATATACAAAAATGTCCAACAATAATCAGCAAGATTTTTATTGCAACCACTAGCATAGTTACAAGCATGTTAAAAGAACTCAACCATTTAGCAAGTAGCTAAAACTTGACATTGAAAAGCAAACAGCATTTTCCCACTAAACATAGTATGTTTCATATTTATGAACCAAAAATGTTAGCTTAGGTAACACCTAAGAACCCAATCCCTGTAATATAACCTGCTGCTAACCAAGTCTCTCTTTTACATGCCATATTAGCTTTTGTTCACAGCTTACCTAAGTACGCATTCTGACAATTCCGTTCATACCAAAACAAAGATCACTGTCCTAGCAAAACTAATAACCATAACAATTACTTTCTCACATTGCCCACCGAACCAGATATGAGCATTGCCTTTATAAGCCAAAGTAGCTCACACATTGTCAAAAATAATGCTCAAAGGTTTGCTGTGGATTTATGGACATACGTATAGCATTTAGCAACAAGAGAAGTATTTTAACTGTTAACCACTATATCACCAAAAAGCTTAAGTTGATAGGGAAAAAAGTCAATAACTGCACATGTTTGGCCTCTTCAAAATACTCAGTCTAGCAACACATTGGCTATGTTTGTTTTGGGGGATTGGATAATGGGGTATAAATAATACCATGGGATAATAGATGGAATTGGATATAACATGGGATTAATTTTTTATGTGGGATTATTTTTTTGTTGTTTGATTGGTGGGATATAAAGTGGGATAAAAGATGTGATTTGACATGAGATGTGACAAGAAATAATTTTGGACCTTTAGATTTTGGCGGGAAACAAATCCATAGATGGGGGATAAGTAATACTATATCTCCCATGGTATTACTTATCCCCCATTTTGGGGGATATGCTATCCAATCCAGACTATTTATCCATAGTCATTTTACAAATCCAAACAAGGAATATTGGGCCTCACTGGACTACCAATCGCATCCCCCCTTTTTTATCCTATAATCAAACATAGCCATTGAGTTTAAACATAGCATCTCTATCTTAGTCATTGTGATTTTATAGTTAATCATGTGTTTGAATAGATATTTTGAACTTAAATCAGTTTTAGTTATTTGTTGGGAATGGAAGGAAAAGTTAATCAAGTTAGAATTTAGAAAACCAAGCAATTCATGGAGAAGTTCTAAATGATGGGAAGGAATTCAACAATCATAAGAGGAAATTGAGGGTAGCTGAAATGTGAAAGAGCCATCCTTCAAGCATCCACGTTCAAGCCACACGGGGAGTTTGAACACTATTTTACAGCAAAGGAGACTTGAGTTGAACTTGAACCAAACAGCGTTCAAACACAGTTGTGCCCATTTGAACACAAACATGCATTCTCAAACCCAGTCTGACTGCAAGGTGTATAATTGGTTCTGGATGAGACCATTCGAAAGCCATGACGCAAGAACGTATATTCAATTTCGTATTGCAGATCAAGAATTGATATAGATTTTTATTCAGTTTCCTATGTATTTGGAGGTTTTGTAAATCAATATAAAAGAGGAACCATAGGAGGAGCCAAGGGGCATTCTGATCACCAATTCTTCTTCTTCTCCTCCTCTTTTCTTCTGCAACTTTTTTTTTTTTACTCCTCCTCCTCCTCCTCCTCCTCCTTCTTCTTCTTCTTCTGTATGGCTGGTAACTAAAAACCCACCTTAGGCTAGGTTGGAAACTAACTGAAAACCATGTAAGTTTGTCAAAATATGGGCATGTTTGTTTTGTTGTATCTTGGATTGGATAGAAGGTAGCATTCATTCTTAATTCTTATCTCCCATACAATTACAAATCTTTTATG
The DNA here is from genome assembly GCA_019916065.1 of Vitellaria paradoxa. Classification (NCBI taxonomy): domain Eukaryota; kingdom Viridiplantae; phylum Streptophyta; class Magnoliopsida; order Ericales; family Sapotaceae; genus Vitellaria; species Vitellaria paradoxa. The sequence goes on from CM034239.1 coordinate 41,619,506, forward strand.
GGATAACATCTATCATAGGATGTCATCTACAATGTTATTTCCATGAGAGATGTTATCCCGATAAAAAAGTTACAGCCAAACATATATTTGATAAAAATTAAAAGTGGGATGTTATCTCCTATCCAACCCCATATCCCATGAAACAAACATGCCATTATTATATGACATATAATTAAACCAAAGAAGAAGATCAATGAGACAGCTAAGTAAATTCATCCAACAGTAAAAAGGCTATAGAAGCAAAACCTTATCCAGGTATAATTCAGTTGCCCATGTGGAAATCATGGTAATTTGGCATTTATCATCTTTTGCAAGATTGTCAAGCTTCCGCAATAAGAAAGTCCTCAAAGCATCCTGCAAGGAGGCACGAATATCATATAAGTTCATAACCAACAAACTTTATAATCTCAGTGGCATATCATTTATAGTATAAATGAGCAAAAATAAATCTAATTCACTTCAAAGGCTTTAACTGGTAATAATAAAATGTTTTCCCTTAAGCCATGACATTATTGACCAGAACTTCAGGTGAGCTATGAAACAATTGACTCTCCACATGTAGTTTTCTTTGCCATCTTGGACAACATACAGTGCATGTTATTTCACACACATCCATGTGACAAAAGCTCAGTAGTAGCATTCGCATCCATGTGACAAAAGATCCATGTGCCAACTTGTCACACCAAACTTCTGCAAATATTTGCTAACATCCATTATCACATTTCAAATTACATGCTACATTGGGACATAAATTCTTTGTACACATCAAAATGCAGAAATTTGGAATTTTTAGTGTGAAATTCCGACCCATGAGATGGCTTGAGCACAAGGGGCAGATGTTATTGTGTGAATAAATAGAAAACAATATTAACTAGCTTGCATACACCAATCAGACATGGAATAGGGTCTCAGCCATTAAAAGGGCTGGGGCTGGTTCAGTTCAGTTGAAGGCAAATGGGCTAAGCAAGCTTCAAAGTAAGCCCAATCCAATACACTTAAGTCAGATTCATGGTCCTTCATCTCTACCGTCTTCTTTTTCTTCGTCTCGGTCTTCTCCCACTTCTTTTTTGGAATGAACTAAGACTTCTTGGTGGGAGCATGGAGACTTCTCATGCAGAGTGGGCCCTTCAGGGATGGATTGTCTAGGAAGGGAAAAGATAGCAGCTTCGATTTTTTTTTTTTTTTTGGGGGGGGGGGGTGGGAAGGTAAATGCAAATCCATAGTGGTCTGAGAGGAAAATTTTGTTCTAAACACACAAGGATTGAATAGAATTGCTCGATCCCTTTAGATCTCAACACATATATTTATATTCACAGTACCAGTTACAAATTTGGAAATAGAATCATAATCTGATCTAATCTCTTATACAAGGGAAGAGAACAAAGCCCAAATTTTGTATCTATATTTACAGTACTCTCTAACACTACCTTTCAAGCTGGATTGTATATATCATATGTTCTAAACTTGTTAAAATGTGTCGAACCCAAGACCCTCCAAGTGCTTTAGTAAACAAATCAGCAAGATGGTCCTCGGATTTGACATAACTAATATTGATAGTGTTTTGCAAGATTTTTTCTTTCAAAAAATGACAACCACCTCAATATGCTTAATCCTTCCATGAAATATTGGATTGGAAGCAATATGAACAACAGTCTGATTATCGCACAAAAGCTCCATAGGTTGTAGGTGATGAACTCCCAACTCATTCATCACATGTTGTATAGAAAGCAACTCACATGAGGTTTTAGTCATGGCTCTGTAATCTAATTTTGCACTTAATCTTGCTACTACCATCTACTTCTTGCTCTTCCATGATACTAAATAACCTCCAAAGAAAATGCAATAACCGGTAGTAGAATGTCTATTTGATGGTAATCCTACCCAATTTGCATCTATATACCTTTGTACTAAGGTATTTTCATTGTCATGATACAACAAGAATTTTTCCAAGTCTTCCCTTCGAATATCTCAGGATTGACGAGATAATTTTAGAAACAGACAAACCACACTCATAGTGAATGAAATATTTAATCTTGTCACTATCAAGAAGTTCAGCTTTCAACTAACCTTCTGTACTGACTATAACTCTCTAACAAGTCACCCTCATCTACAAGTGTCTTTGCATTAAGTTCACTGGAGTATCTATGGGTTTAGAACCAAGCATACCTATCTCAAATAACAAGTCTAGAACAAATTTGCTCTGAGGAAAGCAATACATTTGTGTGATCAAGCTATCTCAATACTCAAGAAGTACTTCACTACCCCAAATCTTTAGTGTTGAACTTACTCTAAAAGAATGACTTCGACTTCGTGGAACCCAGTGTATCTTCAACTTGGTGATATCCAGTGCATCATCACCTGTGTATACCCCTTATCAACCAAGCGGGCTTTTAATCTGTCAATTGAACAATCAAGTTGTATCTTCGCTAATTACCAAACAAAAAAACAAAAAAAAAGTTGTATCTTCTCTGTACGTACCCATCTACATCCGACAACTGATTTTCTAAAGGGTAGAGCTGTATCATTTGCTCTCAAAGTAGACATCTCCTCTTCCATAGAAGTATGCTACCCAAAATGAGAAAGGGCTTCATGCATAGAGTTAGGAATAAAGATAAATGACTTAAGAAGACACAAGTGCATAATAGGAGACAAGGCTAAAAATTAGATAAGAAATACAAGTACGTTTAACTTTCTAAATAGCAATAGGTAGAGCCAAATCATCAATAGGCTTTATACACGCAAGAATTGTAAACCTACATTTCAAGACGAGAAAGACAATTGGAAAGGGATTGTTGCAGCGGTAGGGAAGGTAAACCTGTGGTAGCAAGAACTTGTGAAGAAAGACCCCATCAAGAGAAGAGAGAGACTGAGAATGAAAGAAGAATGGAGTGAACTCAAAGGATATGAAATCAGCACAGATAAAGTATAAATTAACTGATGGACTATGATAACTTTTTTTTTAAGCGAAAATGTCCCAGAAAGACATTTATAAGCACGAGAATCACACTAACCAACCCCACTATACAAGAAGAGAGAAAATAGGGGTTGTTTGGAAAACAAGATGGAATCCGAAAATCTTTTACATTAATTGAAGAAGGCATCCTATTAATCAAGTGACGATTAGTAAATACGGTGACATCGCAATAGACTTAGGGGCATGCCTTTGAAACAACAGACATCATGTAGTTTCAATGACATTAAAATTATTTCTCTCAGGGACCCCATTTTATTGTGGAGTGCGAGAACATAATGATTGATAAAGCATACCAAGGAAGGACTAGAAATCAGTTAATAGTTTTGAAAAATATTCCTTGGCATTATCACTATAAAGAATTTTAACAAGGATGCCAAACTAAATTAGAATTTCAATAAAAAGGATTTAAAAATAGAGAACAATTTAGAACGAATTTTCATTAAATATAACCAAGTAATGCTTGAAAAGCATCCACAAAAGTCACAAAGTACTGAAACCCTGATTTAAAAATGATACGACTCATTCTCCAAACATCTGAATCAGCCAAATGAAATAGGTGTAAAGCCCTATTAATAATCCAAAGAAGGAAAGAAGCTCGATGATACTTTCCTAACTGACATGGAAGTTATGTCCTATAAACACACCAAAGTTGTATGCAACATCTTCAAGGAACTCATCACCACCACTCTTTTGTCAGAATCATTAAGCAATAGCAAAGGAAACTCACCCCTTTAACCCTTTCCTTCAACCTCTCCTCTAAACATGCCCTCCTCCATACCTACGCACCCCACCCAACTGTTAATAGAATAAATGGCAGTAAGGAGCTGCCCCAAGCTCCAGCCCTCAGCTCTTGATTCCTCCTCCATGATATTTGAATAACTTGAAACTCTCTTTTCTCAACACCATAGCCCAAGAATCACTTCCTGAGCAACCCTTATTGTGTTCATGACAGGGATCTTTACTGCCAAAACAATGGTAGGTTTGAATGATAATGTAAGGGAGGAAAAAGAAGATCCACCCCGCACAATTCCAAAAAAAGAGAGTTTTTTTGACATACCTAGGTCGATTTAGATTGAAGAATGTCTATTTTGTTATGCACCCACAAGTCAGGCCAACTCTTTGTGATGGTTGAGCTTCACAATTCCCAACCAAACGGTTTAAATCCCCAAAAGAGTTTGGCTATCATTTGCAAGAAGGGAAAAAAATAAATAAATAAATAAATAAAATTGTATTGAAGGGTGGCTAATTTACTCTTGTTACATAATAGTCTTGTTATGAATGTCAGCTAAACTAACAGCAGAGGCCAAATTTTTAATCATCTATTTTAGTTGATTATTACATTGGATGAAGATTATTAAAGCTCTCCATCTCCCAATCATGAAGATTTCTATGAAAAATAATGTGCCGAACAACGGTACCAACTTCAAGGAGTAATTATTTGCCACTGTGGCCCTCCTATCCAAAGCCAACACAACCAAAAAATAAATAAATAAATAAAGATATGTATCCTTCAAGCATCCGTTTCCAACCCCAAATGACTCCAAAATTTAAGATGGTTGCTACTACCAACATCAATTGAAATAAATCTCTGAAAACTATACCAAGAACTTCGGATAACTTTCCATAAACTTGTACCATGTGATCCAAGAGGACCAAGGCCATCCACAGTAGTTCATTCACCACCAAGAAAGCCCATATTTAGTTCATACCAGTATCCTCCAAAATTTCTCTCTTTTACAAGCAAAACTCCAAGGTTCCATGAGAATCAAAACAACATACCAAAACAAATCCTGACTCTTGTTTCTTTGAGAACAAAACAATCTCATAATCATAGGATGATGTAATAACAAGAAAAATGTTATACTGTGGTGAATCAGATATTATGGCCTTTGCTAGAGTGAAATGGCAAAATGCGATGAATCCATGAAGCCAACTCCTAGTAGTTGGAAAAGGCTTTGCACGTTATAAACACAGAATGACAAAATATAGAATGATTTCTGATAGTAGGCACAGATTCCTTTTATAATTAGTAAATTATATGAAAATAAGGAAATAAGAGGTGCACGAGCACGACCTCGTGAAATCTGGCAAAAAAGACGCGAACACTAAAACACTTAAAAACAAAGCTCTCTTATATACCAACCACAATGTTTCAATCATTAAAAATAAAAAAATATGAACCTGAAAGTATAAAGATCTGGACATTGTAACATAGACAATATAAGATGAAGTTCCAGTCAGTCATATAAATCTGCAGTGCAACTTTAGAATGCTGAAAGGAGAGGGGGGGGACTTTACGTACCTGTTCATTTACACTAATAAACTTCAAAGTGATCTCTTCAAATGATAGTATGTAATTAATCTGCAATATACATTCACTTGTTAAAAATTCTCTTTCAATACATAGACAAAATCAGTAAAACAGACATTTATACTCATGCAGGTGTGATTGTTGTTATACGGTTATTAAAATTAAAAAAAAAAGGGGAAAATAAATAAGAAAAACTATAGAAACATCAACCACATGGTATTTTGTTTTGGGATAATGTGACTTCAGGTCACATGGTAACTATGATGATTGTCATAATAATCATTTTGTGCTACGGACATTTAAATGGTTTTATTGACATGCGAATTAAAATTCAATCACATGCCAAACGGAGACAAAACCAAAACAAAATGGTAATTCACCTTTGCATAGAAAGATGCTGCTCTGAGGAAATCCTTGGCAGAAAATGCAGCTTCAGCCTGCATAACAAATAACTTAATTATGAACTACACAAATAACTTCAAGTAGCAGTGAGATGTAAGTGGTTTCAAGTCTAACCAACTAAATCCATAGGTTAAGACCTGCGCAAGATATACTTGATCTCTCTGGAAGGGATCCCGACAATTTGCTAAAGCTGCAGCATATTCCTTCAAGTCCAGGTAGACCTTCCACATATCTTGGCCCTCGTCATTTACAGACACCTGCTTTACAATCTCAAATTCAGCATATGGATTGGCAGAAATAACGTTGCAACAACTGATGTAGGCAGAAAAAATAGGCACTGCATTTAGTATAAAAAATCAGGCAAGAAGTAAACATTTTTTTACGGTGTTGGGGCAGTTAGGTGCTATAGTCATTTTGTTGATATTTTCACAGCGTGTGTGTGTGTGTGTGTGTGTTGGTGAACAGGGACTGTGCAGATATGAATATTGCAACAGTGAAATCATCCTCGCGTACAAACCTGAAAGATTGAATTCTGATCATATGCATAGAACAACCCAGCAGAGGCATCACTGCATAATCCAATAATACCCCTTGAAATTGATTCTGTTGTTTGATCAAACTGAAGTTCCTCTATGATCTGTTCACTGATTCTATTTACAACCTAAATCACGATTAAAACAAAAACAAAAAACACACAACATCATTTTAATGACAGTGAGCATGGGAACAGTTCATGATATATTGTATGGTCAAATGTAATAAATACTAATGAAGCCAAATGAAGAAATCTTGAAGCCAATTTGTAATTTGTCCATGTCATCGACAAAAGAAAATATAAGGCACTATGACATCCATCTGCGTAAAATTTTATTACCAGCACACAATACAATTATATTCATAAAATTGACAAGAAAATTCAAAATCATGTGTATAAATATATGCAAAGACGCACCTTAACTTTGTTCCCAAGGAGAAGCAGAAAATGAAACTCAGACACCACCAGAGAACTGGGTTTAACAGCTTCACCACCTTCAGATAATTTTGAGTAGTCCAGAAGACCCTTGTTCTCCACAAAATTTTCACCCCCATCTGGTGAACTACACATCCGTTTTCCAAAAACATTCAATAAGAAAAGTGCATCATGACAGAACTTTTTTTATTACTACATAAATAAACAATAACCAACAAGACCAAGAAAATTAAAATATATATATATATATATCATCATAAAGCCCAGACGTAATACCCGGTTAAAAAAAATTATAGAATATAGGCCTATTATTCTGTCCACAAAAGGAAAGGTGATGAGGGCCACCTCCTACCTATGCTGTGCTCCAAAATTTAGGCTACCATGATAGATACCTACTCCAGAAAGCCAAGCAAAATGTACAGCTCTTCTTTGCTTGATAAAGAAATGCAGTTCACTGCAAGACAAGAAACATGAACTTCATCTAAAAAATTCAAAAGGATGATTATGATGAAAATAAGATTTTGTTATGCATACTCCATGATTAAATTCCCCACTCCACAGTAGTGCTAATTTACTTCAGGTTAAAAAAAAAAGGAGGATAATACGGAATGGGGGAAGCTAATAGAGCGCAAATATCCTCAACCTAAAACTATCTCCATCTGACATTTTGCAAAATCAAAACTGATTTGATTCGACAAAAGAGAAGAGAACCCCTCAAAACTGTCTTCTTAACAAACCGACAGCATAAGCAAAAACAATAACATTCTTCTTTTTTTTTTTTTTTTTTTTTCGGTAAGAACAATAACATTCTATTCACTCGCATAGTGCATATCAAAAACATGGTAAAAGATAGTGAGTCATTCAACGGTGGTTAAAAGAAAAATACCCTTCATTCCTCCCCTATATTCAAAGACATGGCATTCTGAGATGACTCCAAAGGTATGAAAAAAAAGAACACTATTTACCTCATTATTCAGTTAACAATACACTCTGTGCAATGGATGCATTCACCGCATTGAATTACCGGAACAAATCAATTAATGCAAGTAACAAGCATGGTTCAGTGCAGTGCATTAAAGCAACTAAACTAGCCATACCAAGGTTGGCAGCAACAATCAGTCAATCAGAACACAACTCAGATTTGGTTTAGCAGCTGCACTTGATAGGTCATAGATGTACTTCAGGACAATCTAAAGTGAACGAGGCAAAGTTTAACGTAGTTTGACAAAGTGCCAACCTCATAAAATATCCTAGAGCAAAAAAATGCACTGAGTTTTTTTTTATCAAAAGTGACTTATTAATTCATCAGTATTTTTTGCTTCTATGAACCCGTATTTTGTAATTTGATACACATAAGGAAGTTGAATGCAAGCTTATGACTAATATTGGTCATAATTTTTTAAATATATGGGAAGATAGTTGATAATATGCCTACTTTAATATTCCTAGTTCTAGCTCTAGAAGCTCCATCTGTCATTTATTTTCACTCGTTATTCCAATAGTATGAAAATGTGGAAATATTTGGAGTTAAACAAAATAATACAAAACTCTACAAATCTCTACAAACAAGAATTACGAGACTGTAAAATTTAAATTCTCTACTCACTACACAAAACATGAGACATTAACTTTTACAATTTTATACAAATTTGTACAACTCCAAACACACCCTTTATCTCACTACACGAATTACGAACCCACAATTTATCTCACTTTTTCTCACATTAAACACACCCTATGTATCATGAGCATGCCAAATTGATTACTCCGTATCATGCCTCAAATGTTTCGAAATGTTAGATGTGAATATAGATTAGGGTTAGGGTAATGTAGTCTTTATATGTGTACTTAGCGTTTTGACATGTGGACTGTCACTTTGTCCAAGGAAAACTTATTCAGAATGTCATAAAGACTGGTCATACACCAATCAAAAAAAAGACTGGTCATATAAAATCTGAAGACCCACTCACAAATCTTTTTACCAAAGCTCTAGGAGATATAGGGATTCAATACATTTGTAACAAACTCGGAATATATGGCATATATGCTCCAGCTTGAGGGAGAGGGTTAGATATAAATACAGAATAGGGTTAGGGAATGTCATCTTTGTATAGGCATTTAGAGTTTGTTTATTTCCTATAGTGTAAAGTCTCATAACTATAAATAGAGTAATAGACCCCAAGTTGTGGGAGCCATGAATTCCTCAATTCTGTGTATCTTAACAGAAAAGACAACTAGAGAACCTGTCAATTCCAAATCTGTATATGTTTCAACTTCATAGTTCACATCATTATTTATCTATCTTCTAGTGGAGTTTAAAAACACAAATAAGTGGAAATATAAGGCCTCGTTTGGCAACGTTTTCGTTTTCTATTTTTCTGTTTATCTTTTCAAAATTTTATAAACTGGCAACAGAAACATATTTGTTAAATCTGTTTATGTTTTTTTGTTTCTAAAAAAATAAAAACTTAAACAGAAAAAATGTGTTTTCACTTTGTATTTTCTTTCCTGTTGTAAACATTTTGTTAATTCTAATACTTTATCCATTTTTGTTACATCATATTAAAATAAATTATTTTATTCAAATATTTTATTAAACTAAAATTATTTTAGTAAATAATATAATTAAATTAATATGTAATATCTATTATTAATTTATTTCTAATAAATAATTAGATTAAATTAGTTAATTTAATTAATAAGAAATATATATTATTAAATTATTTTTAATAAATACATAATTTAATTAATTTAATAATTAATTTAATTTATTTAATATGAACTATATTTTTATTAAATTATTTCTAATAAATATCGTAATTAAATTATTTAAATTATTATGAAATATATTTTATTCAATTATTTTTAATAAATAATATAATTAATTATAATTAATATATTTTATATTTATTGGATTAAATGATATAATATTTATATTTTATTTAATTGTTCTTAATAAATAATATAATTAAATTAAATTAAATTATTGTAAAATATATTTATTAAATTCAATTAATTTTTAAAAAACTAATAAAATTAAATATTTTTATGAAAATAAAAAATTAGTAATCGTAAACAAAATTTTATTTCCAAACGCAGTTTTAGTTTTCATTTCAAAAAAAGAAAACAACAACAGAAAACAAAAAACAGAAAACATAAACATATAAATGCAAACAGAAAAGTGACAGCATTACCAAACGGCCCCTAAGTAACTCCAAGTGAGATGCAACGTGAAAATAAAAGAAGCATCTAAGATATCAGTTCTCAGTGTGCCAGTAAATTTGACTATTTTTCATATCAAAAGCACTTGCCTGTTTGGTATGTCACCCGGAAGTTCCATAAAACGCATTGGACGATCAACATAACTAGCAAAAACAGCCTAGAAAGTGAAATGGAGTTGATAAACAAAGAAGTCCAAATAAAATGAACATTAACTAATCTTGAAGAATTATAGAATTTATAATGCACCATTTATAGAAGGCATGAAAAGAAGAATTTTAAAAAACCAAGTGTAGCCACTTAAATAGGTGAGCTTCTACAAAAGTATGAGGGTTTAAAGCAACATTTCAATAACTCCTTAATGCAATCACAGCCACATAAGACCTGAGAGATGGAAGAGTGTACGCTTGAGATGTAAGCCACGAACAAAATGTCATTTGTTTTCAATCAAAACAGAGCCAAAAAATTTCTGTTTTTTAACAAATTAAAAGAAAACACTAGTAGAATGGTATAATGTTTCCATAAAATATGGTAAATTGCACTCAAATACAGAATATTATACCAAAATAATATGTTATTTAATTGATGTATTATTGAGATTTCATAGATTTAGATAAATTTCAATTCCTATATCTACACATTCATATATATATATATATATATATATATATATATATATATATTTTAGAATTATAGAAATAGAATAGGTTTTTTGACATTTATTCCTTGATTTATTCTTTTTCCCAATTTGTATCGGATTCTAATCCTTACCTATTTTGTACAGGACTCTTACAAGTATAAATACAAAATTGCTTAACACTACTTGGGTGTCAAGCCAATCAATCAATTCTTGTTTGTCTGCACGGTATCAGAGCTAAGATCCTAATAGTGTTTATATAAAAGGCCCCAGAAGCCCGCATGAAGTAAAGGATTTAGCTAAACTTACATCCAAAGATCCAATGCCTGTGAAAGAATAAAGTCGTGTAGCAGTAACAGCCATCACATAATATTTAGTTCCACTACTAGTACTAGCCATCTCCATCTGAAAAGAAAAGTAAGAAAGATAAGAGAAAGAAATTATAGATAAAGAGCACGTAAAAATCTAACCATACTGAGAAATGGCAAAATAGTTAGGGAAGGTAAAGTTTCTACAGCCATTTCAGTATTAGTGATTATCCACACGCATTTTTCCCCCTTTTTCTTTCTGTTATTTTTAACAAACCAAGATTGAAAGTCCTCAAAGAAATCTATATATCCTATAGAGAATGACCACACAAATGTATAGACTTTAAAGCCAACCAGTTGCGTGCTAAATTTTGATGCAATTTCAGATATTTGCCAGTCTGCCTAGTAATTAGTAAAGAGGAAGGCACCGAGAGGCAATGGCAGATTGGAATGCATCCCCAGATCTGAAAAGAGAACAAAAAGTCCACAAGACGTGAGATGCTAGGGGAAAACCTGCAAACCCATGAATGCTTCTGGAAGTTCTTTTAGTTCAAATAGGAAATTTATGTGCTTCTCCCTCTTATCCTTCTCATCTACAGCAATTTCATAGAGTTGGCCATTATCCGTACCAAGAATCACTTCCCTTGTAGAAGCTGCAAAGACATTAGACAAACAAGAAGAAATCAATTGACATGCAAAAATCCTTCTAAAATGTTTAGCACAAAAATGAGGCGTGACTGAGAAACCAAACACTTACCTTCTGTTATCTGTTGTCTATTCCAGGCAACAGCATTCACAACAAGACCTTTCAGTTTGCTTAAAACACGGGGCTTTGTCCACTTAGCATGCGTATAAAATGTATCCGCACCACCACTACCAATAACAGTAGCAATACAGTGGCTACCCCCAGGATCAACAAAAACTCTATGGATGGATTGCTCCCCAGATCGACCCACAGAGAGATCAATGTCTATGAGTGAAATGATAAAGAATTTATGAGTGTTAAGTGTCAGATGCAACTGAAGGTCTAGATCCTAAAAGTTGCACAAAGAACAAACGCAAACTGCAATTGTTGGAGGGGTTTATGACAATCCCAGCACGTAATAACAATAAAAATCAAAAGGAATTAACAATCGGCATGTATTCTATAATGTAATTGAATTCATAGAACAAGATTTTTGAATGAAATTAGGGTTGCAGAAATCATCACCGCTCTACTGGAAATGAAATAACTGTGCAAAGAGTTCCCTTTCCAAATATTATCATGTAATTGAGTTGCAGTGAGTCCATAGGTGTGGAAGCAACCCATTTCCATGAATGCCAATATTGATTGATAATGAAGAAATAATACTCAATTTCCAGCACAGCAAGTGTTGAATTTTAACATAGGAGTTGTATGGGCAAACTGGATCTCTAATTTATAATATGACAACTGCAAGCATAAAATGCAAGCCTACAATCTTATCCCATCTAGTTTGTATTGAGAGCCGTGTGTCTGCACTAACAAAAAATGCTTCAACATGTCCCATGTTTACTTTTTAAGTTTTTAACTAGGTTTTCACCAAAGGGTGATAGTTTTTTTTTTTTTTTGGTTTGTGCCACACATACCGGCCCCTCAACATGTATAGCGGTAAATCGCGAACTCGCGTAGCGGCGGGGAGTCGGACCCACACCAAGAACTGGATACGGTTCGTCCAGCCAAGGAGGCCCGTCCTACCAACCTTTACTACGCTTTGCGCCCGGGAGGCTGGCCCCAAGTTTTGCTAGAGAGGAGACTTGAACTTGAGACCTTGGGTGGTAAGCCCCTAAGTCCCAGTCCAAGACCATCCCATCTAACCCCTTAGGGTTTTCACCAAAGGGTGATAGTGATTTTTACAATTGAATCACAAAAGAGAATAAGGAAGAACCACAAAGCAAATATGTAGAAGGGTATACCAAAGGAATCTCCAACTCCAAAATCATGTCTAATGATCCACCCTTTACTAGTTCCTATTACAATAACATCATTTCCAGCAGCCATGCATGTGATAACTCCACGCCCCTTTGCTGCATATCTCTCCAGAAGATCCACAGAAAAAACTTGCCTCCCTGCTTCCATCTTTCAGATCCAAAAGTCTCAACCTAATAATTGACAACCTTTTCGCTTAGAATTAAAACATTATACAAACCATAAGTTATAACAATGGGAAAAATATACAACATTTAAAAGATATGATTCTAAGAAAAGAAAATACTCCGAAAAATGGAACACCTTACAAAATTAAACTTGCTTTTCCAAAATATGTCTCATTGTCACTCAATGGCAAAGAAAAAAAAAGTTAATAAAGAAGTGGAACACTTTAAATTCAACATGCAAAAATAAAAATAATATCTTCAGGTCAACCAAAAGGGTAAGGAGATACAAAAGTAAAACAGCAAAGATTAAAAAACAAATTCAAATCAAATCAAAATAAAATCTCTAGATCAACTGAAATGGGGAAGAAATACATAACTAAAACAGCAAAGGAAATAAGGGGGGAAAAAACACGTATCCAAAAATATTGATGCTTTGGAATCTGACTACTAATATTAGTAACGACCAAAACAAGATAACTGCCAGAGATAATATTGTTCTAATATTTTACATGTTTCCTAATTATGTGCACACCCTCTTGAAAATTTCCTTTCTATTATTCTGCTTCATGCCAAATAAAGTGCTTCTTTTTTCCCCTGAACACTGCAGGGGGAGAAGGGGGTTTGGCGGCAACGGCAACCCATGCACTGGGAGGTCCCTTAAGGGACGGCAATCCAAAGAGATTGCAAAGAGATTCTGCCCTGTCTCTCATATTCTAAACAACTATTTTTTTTCAATACATTGACCAGTATAATCTTTTGCAACTGTATGTTTGGTTGGAGGGGTTTTGGGAATAATAGGTAACTACGTAGTGGAACTAATAGCAATGCTCAATTATTGCCAGCCAACTGATGGAGGCCATTGATCATTGTGGAGAATAATTGATGGAGGTCACCATCCACCAATAAAATGGGATTTTACAATGTTTTTCGTGAGGATAAAAAGTTTAGCAAAACAGATGAAATCTTGATTGGATGTTTATCTGCAATTTTATTCAGGAGTAACTTCTTCAATACTCAAAATTCATTAACACACAGTTTATTTAAGTTCTAAAATAAATAATCTAATCCAGATACAAATTGAATATCACTGAAAATTAAACAAATAACTTGTAGATTTTTAAAGTACTATACTGTCACAGTGTCACTGTCAACTATATTTTCTTATCACAAGGTGATACTTCCTGTCATTTTTGTACTTCCATTTCTCATTTTTACTTTTTTTCTCTTCTTAAAAGAACTTTTTAACTAGTCTATGAGAATTGGCTTGTTTATCTTTTCCATACAAGATTTATAAAGCCAATTAATAAATTACTTATAATTTATTCTACAACATTCTGAAAACTGCTTTGGCACTGACTCCGGCAGATGAATCACAGTGGGACTGCTGGCGTACAAACTGTAACACTTCAAGGAAGCAAGAGTTTGAAATCTCTCACACCCATATATTTTATTAATAAATATTTCATGATTAAGAAAAAAAACTTGAAGTACTAAGATTAACATTGCGAAGGAAAATTCAAGATAGCACCTTTATTCGTTACATACTTATACAGCCACAAGCATTTATATATTACATGCATACACAAAACATATATGCAGATATCAATTCCTATTGTCTTGCATGATCACAAAATGACCATCATCATCCACCTTGGCGTTATTGAACTCAATTTCAGATCAATAAGAATCAGCAAGATGAAGAAGAAAGAAAGAAAGAAGAAATTAATTACCCAAAAAAAAAAAAGATGATGAAGAAACTAACCGAACAAACAACGAGGAAGAATGCTGTCTAGATTCTCATTTCTCATGTTTTCCTCATATTTCTCAGCAGACAACAATGGAGAAATGATAATGACAGCAACAAATTGATGGAGTTGAAAGCGGAGACTGACCTTCTCAGAGATGGGACCTCCTCATTGTTCCCGCGAGTTCTATTCCCAATTTATGATCGCAACTGAGACTGAATTGAAGGTTGTGAAAGATGAATGACAGCCCTAATATACGCAATTAGAAAGAAAAAAAAAATTGACAATCAAAAACAGCACAATTGTTACACGTTCACATACAAATTGCATAATCTTCTATGTAAAAAATTGCAAAATCACCACTGTATCCTCTTAGGAAATCGCCAATCACCGAAATGGATTTTGACAGCAGGAGGATGTACACGTTTCTGGCCTCGTAGTTCTAGGGTTTAGAAGAGGGAGGGAGGGACAGGGCAGCTAAGTGAGTCCGAGATCAACGACGTGAGTGAGGATGTAGATAGCCTTCCACGGCCTGGAAGAGGACAAGAGGCAGAGCCGCAGCGGGTAAGCATACGAGAGAAATGGTGAATCATACAATCACTAAGGGTCCGTTGTAAAGTTTACGAGAGAAAAAATAAAATAAAATAACATTAATTTGAGAAAAAAAGTTTATTATTTTTTTATTTGTTTATAAGTTTTGGAAACAAAAAAAAAAAAAGACAAGAAAGTGTGTTATTTTATTATTATATTTTTTAAAACATCAGATAATTGGCAATTCCATAAGACATATTTATAATTTTTTATTCTTTATTTTGAGAACAAATTTGTCATTTTAAAAATTCACCAATTGGCTTTTAAATAAAATTGACAAACATTTTTGAAATTAAAAAAATAAATCATGTCAATTAGACAATGAGATTTAATATATATTCTAAAATTAATTTTTATTTTTAAGATTTAAGTCGGATTAAGATTTGATTAACATAAATTTTTAATATTCATATATAAGTGACTTTAATTCACTTTATTGATTCGCTAAAACTAATTTAAATAAAATATATAA
Organism: Vitellaria paradoxa; assembly: GCA_019916065.1. NCBI lineage: Eukaryota > Viridiplantae > Streptophyta > Magnoliopsida > Ericales > Sapotaceae > Vitellaria > Vitellaria paradoxa. The sequence goes on from CM034239.1 coordinate 41,635,250, forward strand.
TATCATACAATAATTAATTTGAGATATTATACAACTTTATAAAAATATTTTATAATATATTTAAAAGTTATTTTTGTTAATACAAAAAAATATTATATATATATTATACTGGTCAATACCAATTGTTTTTTTTTTTAAATTTACACTAATCAATACTAGTATCTTTAGAAATACATTAGAGTAAATGGATTATGAAATAATGACAGTTCGTTGGAATTTTCTTTCAGTTTGGAGGAAGAATCTCGCTTGAAGTAGATTCAACTTTCCTTTTCAAGTTCTCTTAATTTTATTGTATTTTTTTTAGTCCGAACAGTGAGAAGTTGGTACTATAGACGTGGGCGTTTGGAGCATAATTTTTAATAATTTTTAGTCAAAAGTTACTTGTTACAACTTTTTGTATGTTTCGTAAAATAAGTTGTAATTTTTAGTAATTTTTTATAATTTTAGGGTGTTTGGTAAAATTTTTGTCAACTTTTTAGTAATTTTTGAGTATTTGATAAAATTTTTTAACAATTTTTAACAACTTTTATATATTTGATAAAACTTTTAGTAATTTTTAAGTGAAGTAAATTATTATAGTAGAGAAAAAAATGACAAAATTAAGATTTTACCAAACGCTTACTTTGTAATTTCTGATAAATTTTTGCACATTTTTATTCTGGGGCCGTTGTTTGTATAAAAAATTATTTGTATTAAATCAAACTCACTATTAAATTAATCAACTTAAATTAAGGGATCTTTCACGAAAACAAACAGACGCTTGGCAAATTAAGCTCAATCAAGGGGCATTTGGCACCCAAAAATTAAGCTTATTTCGGGTCAAAAAATTAAAAATAAAAATCAAGCTCAATTAAAGGAAAGTTCAATTTTTAGCAATTGTTACCTTTTTTATTAAAAAATAGTAGATTTATGTTGAAAATTAAAAAATTTATACTAAAAATTGATAAATTTATACCAAAAATTTATAGATTTATGCCAAAATTTTTTTATCAAACAATATTATGCCAAAATTTTTTTTATCAAATAGTGCCTTTGTTTTCAACTCTTTAACCTTTGATTAATATAACTAAAAAATTTTGGCCAAATCTATTAAAACTTGATCTTATCCATCCGTTTAAACGGTTGAGGCCATAAAAATTGTCAAGAAATTAAAAAAATTTAGGATTAGAAGTTGATAAAATTTAACAAAATGTTATAAAAAATTTAAATTTTTAAATCAAACGTGCGAAAAATGAGAATTGGCAAAAACTGGTGAACTTTTGTAATAATTTGTGATTTGAAGTAAACACGGCGCTCCGTTGCTACGAGTCAATGACAAATGTCAATTAGCCTTTTAAAATCAAATCGGAGCGTTCTTAGGAGCCGTTTATCATCAAGCGGCCAGGATGGAGCGGACACCCAACGTCTATTTTTTTCAACGGTCAAAAAAACTTAAAAAAAAAAAAACAGAAATTTCTCTAATCAGGCCATTTCTCTACTATACCAGAAATCGCTCTCAAGAATTCTCCTAGAATTCAAGAAAACGCCATCAAATCTCTCTCTAGAAATTTTCTATACCCATTACAGGAGAATGAGTATTCTTCAATACCCAGAAGCCATGAACGCAGCAGATCTCCAGGTATGGAACAACGCCGCATTTGATAATGGCGACTCCGAAGATACAGCAACAATAAGATCTTCTTGGTCTTCACTGAAACCCATTTTCGTGAATCGATCCGATTCTCTTGATTCCGTTTCGTGTAAAGAGAAAGAGAATCAGAGTCCTGAATCCGGAAAACCCCCGGTTTCCGTCAAGACTCCGGCGCCAGTCAAGCCGCTTCACCCAAACGGCGCTATTGGGAATTCACAAGGAAAGCCCAAGAACCTCCTTCACAGACAGCACCAGGATCTTCTTAAGAAGGGAAGCGAAGAAGAAGAGGTTCGCGATGAAAGGAAAATCGATGCGGAGATTGAGGAGATTCAGATGGAAATAAGTCGATTGTCGTCTAAACTAGAGGCACTCCGGCTTGAAAAGGTAGACCAGAAACTGAAAAACCTGGAAAAGCGCGGAAGAGTTGTGCCGGCAAAGTTCATGGAGCAGAAACAGAGTGTTAAAATTTCAGATGGAGTGAAAAAGACTGAAGAACCCTCAACATTGAGTGCCAGAACAAAGATTCACCGCCGGGGTGTGAGTTTGGGCCCGTCGGAGATCTTAGCCGGAGCGCGAAGAGGAGTAGTCAGTTTGGGGCCGCCAGCGGCAGAGAGGCAATTGGGTAAGCAAGAAATCACCCCTGTTCAGCCCATACAGAATAGAAGAAAGTCATGCTTTTGGAAACTACAAGACATTGATGAAATGAAGGTGACAAAAGAAAGGGGAACGAGTTTGAGTGTTAGCCCCAAATCCAGGAAGACCATCTCCAAGACTCAACCTCCTCCAAGGCAAGCAGCCACAACCGTTGGATCAAAGAAGGCTGTCAAGAAAGAAGATGGGGTTCTTTCCGCAATTCAGCCAAAGAAGCTGTTTGGAGACAAGTCAGTGCCTTCTAGGAAGCCATTGAAACCCGGAAGAGTTGTGGCCAGCCGTTATAATCAGAGTTCCTCCGTTCAGTCTAATGGGCATTCGACAATGAGAAAGAGGTCTTTTCCGGAAAGTGACAAGGAAGATAGTAAGAGGTTTGACAAGAAGCGCACTTCATCATCGGTTGGGAAATCGAGCGGCTCGCTTCCAGAAATAAGCGAGAATCAAGTTACTGAGAATCATCGAGTGAAGAAACAGTGGGAAATTCCCAGTGATTACTTAGTGATTCACAGTTCAGTGGATGATGATGAATCGTCCCCTGTTTCGGCTGCTGAAATCCCTGACATGCTTCCGAGGATTAGGACAGTGAGGTGCAACAATGAGAGCCCCAGAGACTCGGGACCTGCGAAAAGGGTAGCTGAGTTAGTTGGAAGAAAATCGTACTTCTGCAATGATGAGAAGGTTGAGGCACCAGTTTGTCAGGCCTTGAGTTTTGCGGAAGATGTTGAAGAAAAATAAATGGGAAGCAAGGTTTTCTTTTCTTTTTTTCAATTTCTCAGTTTTCAAGTCTAGTTCTGAAATTTAGCATAATTGATGAAGGGGTGGGGGTGGTAAGCATTCTTTTGCTTCCCTTGGATGATATGGAAGTGTTTAGTTTTTCATCCTTGTAATGCCATAATGGGATGAACTATGTTATCTCGATTTCTTTTTTGGGTTTTTTTTTTTTTTTTTTTTTTTTTTTTTGGTGTCATTGTGACAATGTGGGTAAAAGCTTACTTTTGCCTTCCTCTTAATAAATTCTAGTATTTTAGTTTTGCATTCTTTGATATTGCCTTGATCAAATAAGCTTTTCTTCTCTCTTGCTTTCTGATTCTACTTTGACGATAGATGCATTTGATCATATGACAAAAAGGTACTGTTTTTGCATTCTAAATTTTTTAGTTCTGCTTTCTGGCTTCTTATGTATATCATTTCTCTGCTTTCTGATTTTATTCGTCGATGTATCCTCATCTCATGAAGCAGAAAATAAGATTAAACCTTCTATCCCTCGTGCCAAAAAAAAAAAAGTTCAGGGGCCTAAGTTTGGTGAAATATGACATTTATTGTTGATAATTATTCCCCAGAAGAAATAATTGTATTCCTTTTTTCTATTCCCTTTTTCTGTTTCTCTGTTGACTATCTTGTTAATTGATCAAACAGTATGGAAAATTAATTTGTGCCATGATTATACAATGTCAAGCACGTGGTTGCATTTGGGACTGGTGGTGTTGACCTTGACTTTAATGCTAAAGAGAGTGAGGATGGGGATGGAGAGGGAGGGGGATGGATGATAGTTGTGCTTTGGACCTTGGATGTAGTAGTTATTTATTAGAAGAAAATGCGAGCATCCCTGAGAGTTCTTGTATCAGAGACTGGACATCCGTCCACATGGTAGTTGTCTAGTTAAGCTATATATTTTCATGCTAGTTGGTAGTTTAATATGGCTAATTGAAGGGCTGAATGTAGCTAATTGACCATTCAAGAGGACTCTCTTTGATGATCAATTAAAAAGGACAGCATGAAAATAATTTCTTTGCTCCAAGTCGCCATTCGGAGTGATGATTTCGTCAAAATCCTAACATCATTATTATAACAAAGAATTTTACTTACCCAGAAAAAAAAAAAGGAATTCAGTTGAAGACGTTTTATTGAACCACGATTTTATCAAGAGAACCAAATAAATAAAAATTGGCCCCTAAAGTGGTCTTTTGCTATTACAACTTTAGCAAGGCATTCTTTTCACAGCAGCTTCCCTTTGATGGTGGCAACCTTTTTTTTTTTGTAATTATTATTTATATTATATAAAAGGAGAATTAATTTCGATATATCATTTATAGCCACTTTAATGCACTTTTGAATTCCTAAAGTGTCTTCGTTTTGGAATCACGACGTTATGATATTGTGGCTTTGAACATCGTTGCTTGGAATAAGGATTTTAAGATAATACCAAATTAGGCTCTGTTTAGATATTTAATAATTTTAAATTAGATTTGATGTTAAATTATATCAAAATATAAGTTAGAGAATTAGACTATTAATAATATATTATTTTTTTGATAAATTACTATCAAAATATATAGTAGTGCCACTACTTCTTTAAAATTGTAAAACTATTATTACGAATGATTTTAAATAAATATTTTTTGTAATGATTTCAAATTTATAATAATTGATTATTTTAAACTACTCAAATCTATAATAAAATCTCTATCTAAAATAATAAAATTATATTAATGTAATTATCTATACTATTGTACAAGGATATAGTAGGGGTATTCGTGAAGTTTGAAAATAAAAATTTTAGTTTTGGTAAATACTTTTTTAGTTTTCTAAAATAACCTCCAACCTCTATCAAATTAAAATTTTAAATCAAACAATTTTTAACAATTACCCTTAATTAAGTCATTTTACAAATTTTGTAATTTTAACCATCACATTCTTTTACTTTTATACCCCAAATTAAATAACACAGATAAAGTGATAACAATACACCTTACATGTGCACACCTCTAATCTTTAAATAATTAGCCTCAATATGTTAATTTTAAATTCATAAATACAAATATAACATTAGAAAATTGATTGATTAAGTGCATTAGTTACAGATTTGAGTTTTACTTACTATTGCATTGGGCCAAAGCATAGCCTCCTTATATGGTTGATATAGGTGGAAATGTGACAAGTCAAATTTTAATTTATTCAAACTCAGCTCGAAATAGTTATATTGGACTTGAGTTTAGCTCAAACTTTTATATAAGTTCGAACATAGCTCAACAAAAAAAAAAAGGTTCAAAATTGATTCGTGAATAACTTGATTAAACTGAAATGATGTTGTTATAATCTAAGATATAAAAATAAAATATTATAAAAAATATCATTAAAAATATTATATATATTTCTTTATCGAACCAAAATTTTCTACATTTGAACTCGAATTCAATTCTAAACGAGTCAAAAATTAAGTATGATTTAAGTTCATTTTAATCACAAATAAAAACGATCAAAGTCAAATTTTCACATTACCGAGCGCAAAATGCTAACAAAGCTTACATATATATATATATATATATACACACACACGCTAGTAATTGATGTGTGTTTTACTTGGAATATGGTGTTAAACTCTCTCTCTCTTTTTTTTTTTCATGTGTTTACTCAATGTTCCGCTTAAGTTTTTTTTTTTTTTTTTCTCATTTCAGACTATTGTAGAATCATATGTATTTAAAATAATGAATCTACACATATCGATATTAATCATTGAATTTAATATATTTAAATTCATAACATCACGTATCAGGTCTGTCGAATTTGATTCTAATATTATTAGATTGAATTCGTACTAGATCTAAATCGAATCTGTGCCAAATTCAACTTATTGACAAGGCTATTCCACATAAGCTTATTCAATGATCTAATTTTTAATTATAATAATTAAACTCTTATGCTTCATCTTTTGTTAATTTTTGTTTAGAGATTTTATATTAATTGTCACATGACTTTTTTTTTTTTTTACGAGTGAAAATTTAAAATTAATGTGCTATACGTGACAATCTTATAATTTGTACAATATGCAAAAAGTTAATATCAACTCGCTTTGTAAATAAAGCTACAAACATACCATTTATAAAAAGTATCCATCAAAATTAACCTATCATTTATCGAATCATATAAACAAAGAATAGGAAATGCATTGCTAGTGCTAATATGGAAGAATGTGAATATTTTTACTTGTTTCTTTTTTAGGATTTTTTCTTGTTGAAAAATGATAATTTTAAAATTTATTATCAAAATGATATGATAATATTATTTGAATAATAAAAACACATATTAGTGGATTATTATTTTATAAATTATAGATATATAAACAATTACATCATTATAATAATGATTTCTCTTAATAAATTCTGATAGAATAATATTATTTTATTTTTTTAAAAGCTTAGAAAACATTCATATTGCAACAAATCAGAAGTGTAAAGTATCAATTATCACAATTAAAAATGTACACCCTAAAAGTGAAATTCGATAGAAGTGTAAAAATATAAAATATAATTTATCTTAATTTTCAAATATACTTGTAATGGCATCGGAGTCATAATATACCAAACATTTTTGTGACTACATTTATTATTAAGGGTGTGTTTAGGGTGTCAAATTTGCACAAAAAATTTCAACTTTCTTCGCGCAAAAAATCTTTAATTTTTTTCAATTTTTACCATTTTTAAACACTTTTTGAAGAACAATCAATAATCTAAAATTTATTTATTTATTTTTTTATAAAAATTTAACACTTTAAACATGCATTAATAAATTCATATAAGTTTTTCATAATATTTAATTTCTAAAAAAATCCTTTATCCATTCATTCAACTTAGAGAAACGGCTTTCTAATGTTTTACAAATTTTTCCTTTCACTTTAACCAACTTCTAATATATAAACCCAATTTTTACAAATCCACGCATGACAGAAAGGGTTGTTGATATTGGGGGATCATTGCCCCACGCATCGTCAGATATCCTTCAAAAATGGTAAAACCGATTCAATAAATAAATTTAATTTGTAAATTCATTAATACTGGCCCGATTCTTAATTACTAAAAATATTTTCTAGCATTTTAAAAAAATTTTTAATTTAATAGTACATATGCCTCTTTCAAAAGGTGAAAAATTCAAATTTGATAATTAAATTTTAAACAAAATAAAAACTAGCATATATATATATATTTTTCACTGCAAAACAAACAGGGTAAGGTAATATATAAATACATATCCCTAAAAAAATTATATATTCACCCCAACTTGATCTAGAAAAAAATAATCAAAATTAAAATTTATTCAAAATTAATGATGAATTTAAATATCATTTCAAAACCTGCAAAAATATAAGCCCATTAGAAAAAAAAAATTAAAAATTAATGCCCACAGACCACTCAAGGCCGTGGAATGAAATTATACAAATTAATTATTATTAGAAAACATATATATAACCTTATATGATTAAAAAAATGACACATAACCATTTAACATTATATTTTAATATCTAATTATATCTTAAGGTTTTTGCGCTGAAGTTTTAAGTAAACAGTATTTATTAAAGTTAACGAACTCTGTTATCTATTTTTCTGTTAAGGAATGATGATTAAATAATTAAAATATTAATTTGTAATTTTATTTTAAACTCGGTTACATTTTTAAAAAGACAATTTGTCATTCCACTACCATTTTATTTTGGTTAAAAAATGCAATATAGTGGCCGGTTGGAGTTCTAATTAAGTTTAAAAAATTTAAAAAAATTTTAAAAGTTTTAACATTTTCAAACTCTAAAAAATTTTGATATTTTCAAAAATTTTATCAAAATCTGTTGGAATAAACCATTATAGTGCGTGTCCAACGAATTTTATTAGTTTTTTGAAAAAGTTGGAGTGATATTTGTATCAAAAAATTTCACAAAACTCTAAAAATTTTTAAGATTTTTCACCAAAATCTTACCATGTTTCACTTTATATCAAACTAAATATAAATATTCAACCATACTTTCAAAACAACTTTTTATATTCTAAATTCCAAAACATTTCGCTTTTGGTTTTTTTAACACCCCAAAATAGTTATATAATTTTATTTAATGAAAAAATAAAATAGAGTGTTAGAACTATTTATAGAGTGTAAATAAACTCATCTTTACACAAATACTCACATCTTATAGAAAGGTATTTATGAATTGAAATTATACAAATAGTTGTGTACTTTTATTTAATGAAAAATAAAGGGGAATATAAAAATTTATCTGTGGTTTGTAAATAAACCAACCCTTTAAATTTATTCCATACCATAATTTGATAATTCATTCCAAACAAAGAGGAATCTGAGTTAGCACAAATTCAATTTGGAAAGCGAACCCAACCCGAGGAATTTCGAATCCTCGCCTGCCTCGAAGGCTTCGTCCCGCCTCCCAACCAAATGCACCCTAATTAACAACTCGAGACCTCATCAATGGTTTTTTCACATACACAGGCGGGTCCAGTCTCGGATTCCTCATTCACGCTCGACCGCCGTTGCCGCCGGGGGTAATAGCGGTGCTTGCTGCCTCGTCAACAACAGTTCAGTCGTAGCCCCAATTGTCATCGGTTAACTGAGGCCACATAGGATTCGAGTGCGCTTCATAAACCCTAGAACAATTCCGTACATAGAACTTTCTCGGCGGCCTCAAGAATGTCTGGGGCTTCCAAGTCCTTCAAGCAGCTTATCCAACGGAAACCTAGTTCGTACTTTTCAAGTTTTGAGCATCAGTTGTGCTTGAATCGTCGGCTTGTCGGAGAACAAGTAGATGGGAAGAGAACGTGGTGGTTTAATATACGCGTCAATGGATACCTTCTAGCGTCTTCTCATCCACTACAAAGGAGAAGATATTACCAGTACACTGTGAGTTCGAATCTCCGATTGCTTTTGCGTGTTACATGGTATCTCAACTTCTCATGCCTTTGCTCTGCAATGCTTTTGTGAACTTAGTATCTCTAAATTAAAAGTAGTTGACTTAGGTCTTCCTTGTTATAATTTTTTTTAATTCATCTTCCGGATTCGTTTCTTCCAGAATCATTATTTTATTGCATTTCTGTTAGTTCTTGGTGTAGTGAAGTCTGTAGTCATAAGAAACAATGTGGGTTACTGTTTTTCCTTAACTTGGTAATTGAACGACATTATCGTTTAACTCAAAATTTTGAATAAATTGAAGGTCTTTTAGTTAAATCTCAATTCCTCTGCATGAGATGTAGACTCTAATTTGTGAATGGGAGTGATTCAGTTGCATGTTAAATAGGAAGAAATAATTTGATGTGGGACAAGAATATAGCAAAGAGACAAGAATATAGCCAAGGGAGAGAAGAAAATAGCCAAGGAGAGAAGAAATATCCACACAGAGAGAGAGAGAGAGAGAGAGAGAGAGAGAGAAGAGCGCAATGAGGGAGAAGGAAAACAACCCACTAGCTGTATTTTTATCAAATATTCAACCATTATTTCAAGCAACACATGCAGCCCTTAAAATAGAAAATACAAAAACAATCCAAAAGACATCCTGTGGAGAACAAAAGGCAATTTAAGGGGAATGTATTATTCAAGAGGAATACATTTATTAAATGCTTGATGTCCCATCAAGGGTGATACCTTTTTGCATAACTGAGGCCGCGTTTGGTTTTCTAAAAACAAAAAAAAATCTTTGAAAACCTCTAAAAATTATTCACTTTTTATCTTACTGCACGAATTACGAACCCATAACTTATCCCGTTTTATTTTACTTTGTCTCATTTTTTATCACTCCAAACGATCCCAAGTTTATTTGGCCGAAAAAGGGTAGAACATCAAAACTCTTTTATGTAGATTAAAAGGCATTGTGTTGTCTACTTTGTATAGGTGGATTTCAGAGGGTTTGATCCATATTTAATGTATTTTCTTCGTTCATGGGGAATATGGTTACATAAATGCTGGGTTGTAATTGGCCGGCATCCTCATGATGCCATCTAATAATAAAAAAATTATGCTTGTTGACGAGGAAAAGCAACTTCCAAGTGGCTTATTCCGAGCTGGTCTAGGTTTTTGGCTTAGGAACAAAAGGCTGCCTATCCCCATACTTATCCATTTTGTGTTGTTGTCACTGATTTCATGCATCTCTTAGGATTTTTGTTGACAAAAGTTGGGACACCCCGGTGAGCTTTCCTTCTTAGCCCCAATCGAAAGAAAAAAACAAATCGTCTTTCCCTCAATGTCATGGGTATAAAATTTGGTGTAAAGATGAGGAGAAATTCATAAATTTAGGTTTAAATAAATATCCAGCTAGATCTAAGTTTGTGAAGAAGTTCCTTTGATCAATCTATAATTGAACTAGATAAGCTAGTAAATTTGGATTTGGACTTGTGAACAATTGCAACTTTAGCAAGATGCCATTCCTGAAACATAAATGCTGATGTAGTTTTTTAAAAAATCACTTCAAAAGAAAATTGATTTTGTGATTACCGGATGCTTGTATTTTGATGTAAAATTTTTTCTTTTATCTTTTATGTGATAATGAACTTAATCTTGTGGAAAGCTTGTGCTATGTGGAACCCATACACTGAGCCTGGGAAGGTGATGGGAGTTGGTTGAGCACTGTCCAACACAAACTCGACAGAGTTCAGCCAACAAGGGCTTAAAGTCCTGCTACTTGACGCCACCTGGGCTTGTTTGCCCCACTGTTTGATTTGTGAATTGTGTTACCAAATTTTGGTGGTAAATAGGTAATATTAGTGATTTCATATTTTAAATTTTGCAAGTTGCATATCCACGAGTATACTTTTTATGGCTCTCCTTTTTTCCCCCTTAAATTAACAACCTCAATTCTCGACTGTGCTTGAACTGCTCTTTCAGGCTTTAATGCTGCAGTGTGGAATCACGATACAAATTGTGTTTCCATATGCTTATTAATAATGACTACGTTTCTAATACAGAATTTTGTTGCCTCCATCCTAGTTGGGGTCTCCTGGACCTGGCCTTCTTTTGCCACTCTGAACAGTTCCATTGGCCATTATCAATCAATATCAACCGAAGCTTCTCCATCAGAAGATGAAGTGACAGATGAATTCCTGAATCAAATCCTTGCTGCTATAGAGAATTCTCCAACCTCAACCCAGGAAATCTGTACTACTTACATTGAAAAGCTGTGCAGAGCAGGAAATCTTTCAGCTGCAGCTAGGCTACTGCAGTCCTTGCGTGATAAACACATCATCCTCAGTGCTAAGGCATATAATCTACTTTTAGCGGCAGCAGGTGAAGGGAACGATGTTGGCCTTTCGTCTAAAATTTTCAAGGACCTACTGATTTCTAGTGAATCAATAAGTTCAACCTCTTATCTCAATCTTGCCAAGGCTTTTGTGAACATAAATGATGCCATCTTGTTACTTAGATTCATCAAAGAAGTCTCAGAATTGATACCTCCAAGAAGTGCAACTGTTGTAAATAGAATCATCTATGCTTTTGCTGAATGTGGACAGATTGACAAGGCCCTGCTGATATTTGACCATATGAAGAGTCTAAAATGCAAACCAGATTTGATTACATACAATACTGTTTTAGGGATCCTGGGTAGGGTTGGTCGTGCAGATGAAATGCTCCAAGAGTTTGCCTCCATGAAAGAGGCTAACATTATCCCTGATATAATTTCTTATAATACCTTAATAAACAGTATGCGGAAGTTAGGGAGACTAGATACGTGCTTGGTATTTTTGAAAGAGATGGAAGAGAGGGGACTCGAGCCAGACTTGCGAACCTACACTGCATTGATTGAGAGCTTTGGTCGATCAGGAAATATTGAGGAATCATTGAGACTTTTTGATGAGATGAGGCACAGGCGTGTCCGGCCATCTATCTATGTCTACCGATCACTAATCAATAACTTAAAGAAGATGGGGAAATTTGAATTGGCAACGGCTTTTTTGGAGGAGATGAACACATCTCTTGCAGATCTTGTTGGTCCAAAGGATTTCAGACGAAAATACAGATGAGTTCAACAATCCAAAACTCTGAGATTTTGAATTCCCATCGATTTCGAGATCTCACAGTGCATTAATTTGGTCCCTGATTAAAGACAAGGGGAAGTTGGAGTAGGCAATGAGTATTTTTGAAGGGGATGAATGCATCTCTTGCAGATATTGTTACCCCAAACGATTTCAATGGAAGGAAAAGCAGACAGAGATTCTAGTCCTCCAACCTTGAGGTGCTGAATTCCTAATAGTTGGTTGATCTGAAAATAGGTATGTCATTCTGCTCCATATCCAATTTTTTTTTCTCCTGTTACAACTTCTGATAAGCAATCTATTTATTTATTTATTTTCCATATTTGCAGTATGATTAAATTGCACTGTGTTGACTCAATACAGTTACAAATCAGAAGTGATCTCAGGGTTCAATAAAAAACGTGGACTAATAATTTGTTATTTCCTATTGACAGGTTGGTAGCTAGTCATTAGAGGCGCTGTGGGGGCTGGCTGGCCCGCGCATCTGTTCTGTTTGAAAAATCAGCTGCCATTAAGAAGCTCCTTTACGTGAATGGAAGCCTGTAAAGAAGGAGCAAGCAAGTTTGCTACCTAGGAGAATCCAGTTTCTAGGTTTCCTGTTTCTAGATTTGTCTTCTGGTTCTGGTGCTGGTCAAGGATTACAATCCATCTCAGATCCCTGAGCATCTTTAAAGGAACACTGCACTGCCATGTGGTGCACTTTATTAATCCAAAACTGCCATAGTTTTAGAGATTTATTTATCACTGAGTATGATCCTTGCCAGGGTAGTATTTGGTGGGAAACCTGCTTGGATAATGATTACGGCAGATTTGATAGGGATGCTGTGTAACATATCTTGATGCCATAAATGTCACGACGATGAAAAAGAAATACAGAAACTTTTAACAGCACATATTTTCCCTCATCGTTTCTCAGAGCTTCTTCCTTTACCATGGGATTTTTATGCAATGGCATTTCTGATCTATGTTCTACCATCAGATTTGGCAACCATCACTATCTCTACAGGCAACCCACATGGAATTGTTTACGATTTACGAAGAATTCCTAGTCGGTGAGAAATTTATTCCTACAGATGATGGTCACATGGTACAGACTTTCATTGTCATTTTGGAGGGTGTTTGGCTCACCTATTTTTAAACCCCCCCCCCCCCCCCCCAAAAAAGATTTTACTAATTTTCTTTTATTTTTTTCACCTTTTTTTCCACCAAACACATTTTCAACTTTTATCATTTTTTTTTAACTTCTATTAACTTGCTTTACTAATTTATTTTCAACTTTATCTAATTATTAAAATTTTTATTAAATTAAACACTCAACTAAAAATTAATATGATGCATATTGCATCTTGATACAAAATTATACTTTTTATGGTGCCAAACAGTCTCTTAGTATGTAGAATGGGACTATTGTCATTATAAAGTATGTGAATCATATTGAAGTTATTTTTATATATCCATTACATGAAATAATTTTCTTAGTTAGTAAGATTCGTGTAATAGTTTTTATGGTCACATTGGTCACATTGGAAATGATTTTCACATGACCGTCACATGGAATAATTTTTCTAATTGGTGAAACTTGTGTAAATGTTTTTATGATCAGGTTGGAAGTCCTTCTCATGTGGCCTTCACATTGAAGAATGAAAGAAATTCAATAAATTGCTATTACAACAATCCAAATGTAAACGCAAATGCCAATTGAGATGTTGGGTTTGTTCGATGTTGGAAGCTTGAATGCATTGTTCACAAGCAAAAGTCAATGACTTCACTTCTCTGAGATGCACATCCAGCTGATATTTATAGAACCTTACTGAATTTGCATGGACCTATCATCAAAACGAATGACAGAGATGAATCTTAGCTGGAGGAAAAATTTCTTAAAGAAGGGTGTTGAGGCTAAATTGACAAGCAGAATGTGCCTAAATGATCTTGTTGAGGGAACTGAAATTCAAAAATCTAAATTGAATTATATTAAGATAAAGAGCCATTGCAGAAAATATTTTAACAATAAAAAAGAGAAATGAGAACAAAATCTGCATTACTTTATATATCCATAGCAGTAAAAGCCGTCGGAGAAATTTTGCATAGCCTGAAGCAGCTGTCTCAGATTTGGCTTGAGTCCCTTCCAAAAAGAAATCTTCTACTCCAGTCAGACACCACCAGCATCCTATTCCGCCAGCTCACTTGTTTGCTAGCCGTCAAGAGAAATACATTCGCGTTCAAATTGTGTAATTAAAGTTATAAACATGCAAAAGCCACAGAGCTTGAAGCAGTCAACTCATTTACACAAGACACATCTTGGAACTTTTTTTCTTACCTTGCGTACACTGAATACCAAAGCCACTGGGTGCTTTGACCAATGGAAACCCAATCCCCAGGAAGATGAGCTGCAGTCTGTTCTCCTCCCAGTGGAGCAAATTGACCGAAATGCTTGTACCTTATATCAGACAGATCACAAGTTCATTCAGTCGTGGAACTACCTAACAATCTCTTACCACAAAAGTATCTGTAGTAGTACATGTCTATGCAAGTTATCGACAGATAAGAATGAGAAGGAATGAGGATAACAATAATATTCTTCATGCAAAAATCCCATGGAATCCAACTCAGCATTCATCTTCACTTGTCAAACATCTACTTTTGGTGGCCGAGACACTCTAAGAGAATAAGATCCTGGCTTTCATATGTTTAAAATATAAATTATAAAGTTATCCTTATTTTTAACAGTTTAAGATTTTAGATAAGATTGAGACTAATAATCTAATACTAACTACATACTTCTGCACTTGTTTTTCTATTTCGTTGTTTATAGAACCAGTGTTTGGATCTTAGGGTTATGAAGGGAAAGAAAATCAAAGAGAAAAGGTAGGAAGGAAAACAAAATGAAAGATGTTAACTTTATTTTATTTTATTTTTTTTAGTTGGATTAGAAAATGAGAAGAAAATAAATAGATAGAAAAGGGTATAAAAATAAATAAATAAATAAATAGTTCGGTTAATAAAAATATGAATATATTAGAGGAATAATATTTCCCTCTCGTTTTCTTTTTTCCTTAAGACATAATTGATTCAAACACAACATTATTGATTTGATTTAGAGATGCTCAATTAACCTTTTCTTTTCTTCCCCCTTTATTTCTATTTAGCTACAAGCTATTGATTTCTTTATGTTTGTTACTGCAATCCTACTGCCTTCCAAGGGAAACATACTGCTAATCATTCTCATCACACTTGAAAGTTCAAAGTAATCATTTTCAAAATAAGCAAAAAAATCATACCTGAAGGGGCGAAACTGATGCCGTCCAGATCCCCTGATCCTAATTGGACCTTCAGGATTTTTTTCACACTCTTCCATGCGATTGAAACAATTCGCAAGATAAGCACCTTGTTGAGCGGCTACCTAAAATATGAGGCCATGAAAATGGAGAGTGAGGCTGTAGAACATTATGGGATCAAATGAATTAACTTGAGTTAACCTGTCCCGTTGCTGGAAGACTTTTCATTTGTGCATCCACTTCAGAAAGAGCTGCTTTGAACATCTCAATATCAATGATTTCCTTTTGGGAATTTCCTTGATAATTCTTCAGTATATCAACAAAATTTCTTAGTTTCTTCTTCTTCAAATAAATCTCTACTTGAGGATACCTTTCACAAATATCATTAATGACATCTTTAAAATCTGCCAGAGTTAGGGCACCAGTTTGATTCTTGTCTGCCTTATTAAATATAAGCGTAATATCTTCCTGATAGCAAAACAAAATTTCAGGACCCAATACATAACCTTGAACTTTGAAAAGTAACTAACTGTATATATGATAATACTAGCCTGCTCCATGGCCTCTACATATTACTTCAATTCTCTGAATAGTACCAAAGCTAAAACATGGATACATAGGAAGCAGGCAAGCAAGCAATCACCAGTTTGTCAATATGAAGTACTACAATTTTCAAAGTCATTTTAAAATTAGATTGCACATGTTGTTTCAATCTGGACAAAGAAAATGAAGTGGACCTAAATTCTGGATTTGAAACTTCCCTAAGCTAAAACTAACCCTGAATTTACAAAAAATTCTCTATCAACTCTGTAATTGCATGGGAAAAGAGTGGATATTGGCTGTTCTGGAATTGAATCATGTAACAATGTATCAATGTGAAATAGAAATGTCAAGTTGTCTACAAATTTATGATGATCTGGAATTGTTTTCAAAATACTGATTGTAGAATAAAGATCAGAAAAAGGTTTGGCAACAGAGTTGCTTCAAATTAGAAAGGGGAATTGCAGCACTCATCTAATAGGAAAAGGCATCCCTGGCCTAAAATGTGCAACATGAAAAAAAAGTCCAATGTGCAGTAATCATGCGAGACATTTACAAAGAAGGCAGAGGATGCGTACCATGACTTTACGTTGATTTATCGTGGCACAATCACCTAGTGCATATATGTTATCAAATCCTTCCACCCTCAGCCATTCATCAGTTGCCAAAACACGCCTATTAGCCTGCACTCAAAGGACGGAAACTTTTGTTTATATTGCTGACAGCTTAGGAAGATAATCCTAAGATGGAAATTGAGAACTTATTCTAGTAGATTAGCTCAAACGCAAAAAGAAAGAAAGAAAAATAAATAAATAAAATCAAGAAAAGAAGAAAAAGACCTGATCGTGACACAGGTTCATAGGCACAAACCTGACCGATTTGCTTCATGAAATCCATAACGACTGGGCGGGTTCCAATACCAGTAGACCAGACAGCCATTCCATATGGTATAGATTGATTTTGTCCAGTTCTTTCTTTAGTACAGATTTCCTTGTCAGTTACTTTGACAACCATTGATCCTTTTCTTACATCAATGCCATCCCTTTGGAACTTTTCTTCAGCAAAAACAGTAATTCTTTTGTCAAACCTACGTAGTCAAGCAAGTAAATTCTTGAGACCAAACTATCTGCCAAGAAATTACTCTTTCATTCCACAGCCAAGGAAAAAACAAACAAAAAGAAAAAGTAGAATAACAATGCTAATTACCAATATGATCAATTGGACAAGCAGAATCTACAAAAGCTATATAATACATTCATATAACCTGCAAATCACAAACACTATAAAAGATTTCTTTCATCAAAGAGGTTATAATCTGTAGTTCTAGGTTAGTTTTTGAGATTGGAATTTTTATATTTACACATTAATTTTAGAAGTGGTTGTAGTAAGCTTCAAAATTAAATTTGGAATGACAATTCTCTATGCATGATGCAAAGAAAAACTTGCACACAAGTCGTGATTTTTTCACATTTGTCTTTATATACATTTTTTTTATTCTCTTATCTTTGTTGGGGGGATTCAAAGCGTTCTCATTACTTAATTTACATTAAAGACATACTATACATTGGTATACACATGCGACGAGAGTGATAATTATCCCTTGCAGTTACAAAATTTTAATTTGAAATTACCAAATCAAGTAGGTCCAAAATCATTTGTTTAATAATTGAGTGGTTGGTAGGTGATGGATATTAAAACAAAACAAAAATGTGATAGTGTTTCATGAATCAGGTCTCACCAAAATTTCACTACCCCTTTGTTTCGTTATTTTAGTAGTAGAGAAATTAGAATGCAAACTCATGAGTACCATCATCAGTAGTTAATTCTTATTTTCGCACAAACAATTGCATCTGTCCCTTTTCCCAAGAATTAGAAGAAAACATCTCCCAAATTTAAGTGACATTAATTGTCTATTATGTATCATCTCCAGTGACAGTTCAATGCTGTGATTCTTAACTACTAAATCAAATACCTTCACAATCTTTGAAGTTCAGACTTATCTAATTCTAAGATGCCTTAGGAAGATATCTATTGTAAAAACTGAACCCCAAATGCTTGTACCATTTCTTATGCACCTCATAAACAAGGTAGATGTGAAGCAATTTCAAGATATCATAACTTAGCCTAACATTAGGAGACAGTTAAAAAGATCATCAAACAATTATCTACGTTAGATATTGATCATGCAAATATAAAGTGGTCAAGGGGCAACAAAAAAAAAAAAAAAAAAAAAGCTAAACACTAATTCCAAAATTTTCCATGAGCATGCCTGATGTATGCACTATGCAGCACATAACCTTTTCTCATTGTATAAACTGTTAACACCAGAACTACTATCAGTAAATCAAATAATATGTGTTTTTATCTATATATAAATCCAGTATCAAACAGGGTTAACAACTCGTAGATACAACATGATTCAAAGTGAAAAAATTATTTAGAGGGACTAGGTACTAGAATTACCACAATCATCCTTACATGTTCAATATATGATCCCCAGCCTCAATAAGTGTTATTTTGACATAATCTTTAACAGTAGGATATAACTTGCCCAAATCATGAAGGATGAAGTCGTAAAGCTGAGCTGCAAACTCCACTCCTGTTGGACCACCACCAACAATTACAAAATGAAGAATTCTCTTTTTCTCTTCCTCACTTATGGTTGGAAGGCTTGCCCTTTCAAAACAGTCAATTACTGTCCTGCGGATTCTTAGAGCATCATCAATTTCCTGAATGAAGAATTGAAATTTTTTAGAGTTAGCCACATATACTAGATTTTGATGAACTACCAAGTGCAAATTGTTTAAGGACATCAAGAACTAATAGGGTTTCTTAGTTTTAACAATGATGCATTTACATTGAAATATGATTAGCTCAGTCAATGTACCTTCAAGAAGTGGCAATTCTCCACAACACCAGGAGTGTTGAATGTATTAACACGGGCTCCCATGGCTATGATTAGGTAGTCATAATCCACTGTAAATTCTTCTACCCCTCCCAAATTAGTATTTTGATTTGATCGACAATGGACTTTTTTCTTTTCCGGATCAATTTTGAGGCATTCGGCTTCCGTAAATTGAACATCTAGACCTTTCTGCCAAACGAAATAAAAGAGATGGGTATTCATAATGTCTTCGTATGGTCATGTTACAGCAGAGAATAACTACCTAGAAATGTTCAAAATTTCTCAAAAATTGCAGTAAACTATGCCCATACTTCCAAACAGAAAGGCCTGATGTTAAAAATTTAGAGATATCCATGACATATACATACCTTGCATGCTGCTCCTCATCACCTGAGATTAAGACCATAGAAACCACAGAGTATATAAATGAAGTAGCACATTTTGACACCAACTCTTGTTAACAAACTGGAAGAATGTATATGCTTTAAATTTGAATGACAGCTAGAAAAACCAAAGGCAAGTCACTTCTTAGATAGCAAGGAAACAGCTGATGACCAAAAAATTGAGATAGATTCAATGTTATCACCTTCAATAGCTAAATTCATATAAAAATAGCATCCAAAAAGATACCAGGTAATAATACTCCTGATAATATATACAGAGTCTATTCGCTGTTTGACATTAACAATGAGGTTAATCCCATATTTTTCCTCCAATTGCCCAGTCCGTAATCGAAAAATGTTTATGGCATAATCAAGAAGCATTCCATACAAATATAAATCAGGGACCATAATGCCATCGATTCTCAGAGGATTTCCAGTATAGAATCTCTGTAAATTTATCCTTGATGATTTTTGTGTTCCTTCCTGGATTTCAAAGTCACAGAAAGGCAATGAAATCTTACTTGAATTTCCGAGTAATTGCAAATTGTCCAATTCGGAACATTTTTTTAAAACCAAATTTGCACACTGAAACAGATAAAAAAGTTCGGGATTTCCGAACATCAATGGATTCAGGATATAAATATGAAGCCTAATTGGCATCTGTAACTACCTTCCTAGCAATGTTGCGAACCGGTTCAACAATGCTGCGTGCTTCAACCGTGCCACATGTAACACTCGGTAACAGAGGCGTAAATGCAAAATAATTACGAGGAGACACCACCTGAACTTCATAGGAAGGATCTTTAAGATTTTTCAAAAAGCTTGTCCCAGCCCAGCCGGTTCCAAGAACTACCACTCTCTTTTTCTTGTGACCACTATGAATGGCATCGGCATATGCTCTTTGAAAAGGTGTGACGTCGGAAAAAGCTATCAGACCTCCACCACTGCACAGTACAAAATGAAGCAGTTTAGAAGATTTTCTAATAATAAAACTACAAAATATTGTAGAGATGAACAGGTTGAGAAGTTTGAAGACCTCACTGTGAAGAGAACAGCAAGTTTAGTCACTGACGGATAGCCACGAAAGGCTTTAGAGGCCCTCTGGTAATACGAATACCCGCTCATTGCAAACCCTAATTTTCTCTTTCTTCTTCACAGAGAGAGAGATTCATATACATACATATACATGCAGAGAGGGATATAGAAACTGATACGGAAATAACCGTTTTTGTTCTTTATATGCAAGAGAGAGAAAGAGACTAGAGAGAGAGAGAGTTTTGCATACGTACGAGGCGCGAGAGCTGTGGATTAACTGTCACGCAACCCACCATTTTCCGTTCCGTTGATGCTTGAATTTAACTTGTCAAACTCGGATGACACGTGTCACGTCTACAAACGCTGCTCTCCTCCACATTCGGAGACAAGCTCTGCTTGTAATAACGGGACCACAAAGCTCTCTGATTCTCCGCCAGCCGTTTGATTGCGTTTCTGGCACTAGAAAGGTCATCTGATCAGGCGGTTGTGGCGCCATCGCTGTAGGGAAAAGGCGGAACCGCTGCAAGAAAATCCTACAATTCGGGGGTGTAAACCATGATGGGCTTGGTAAAAATATATATTTTTAATGACAATAAAAAATACGAAATAATGAAAATGTAAAAAGTAATTAATAAACATTTTACTAGATGAAAAAGTAAATAAATATTTATGTATAAGAGAAGTTAAAGATAGACTGCATTTTTTTTTTCAATAGGTAAACTAGTAATAATACATCACAACTAATTAAATGAAAAGACTAAGGCAAGCAACAATATTCACTTTCTTGCAAGAGCTCACACCATCGGGCATGAGGGGATGCAAAGTGGGCTCAAGTACCCTCTTAATTTTAAAGATGAAAAAAATTAAATTGTCTATGCTAATTTAATTTGCCTTAAAATTAATTCAAAATTTTTAAATATAACAAAGAAAGTAGCTTATAAGGGTTGAATTAGTATTTGTGGAATAAAATATATTTTTTTACCGCATCATTGTATACTTTTGTCGTTGAAAGAATTGACATAAGAAGAAGAAACAGAACTGCAAAACAATCAATGTTAAAGTTTCTTCAAAAATTTAGATTGTTCGTTGGAAATAATTTTTTGTATATTTGCTAGATATTATTTAATTTTTAATTTATTTTTAAGTATAATACCTAATACTTTTCTCAATTTGAATATGGAAAAAAAAAAGAATAGATAAAGGCAGAGAAAGGAAATAAAATTAGAGACAAAGAGGAGGAGGAAGTGAAAAAGAATAGAATTAAAAAATTAAATTGGAAAAAGACAAAAAATTAAAGAAAAAAAATAAACGTGACAGAAGAAAGAAACTAATAAAATCTTGCATGGAGGGATGCAAATAAAATAAATACGCAGTAAGGGGGGTTTCGCTTTTGCTCAATTATTTGGTTAAAGTTGTATTTTGCTCAAATTATATGTTGGCTTTAAGCCTTTAATGAAGAAAATTAATCTCCAAATCTTGACGAGTTTACACTTTTCAAGCTCTTGACTATAATTTTTTTTAATATTATTTTTGTGTAAAAGATACTTTGTTACTTTCACCGTCTAATAAGAGTAGCTTGAGATTATTATTTTTTTTTACCATAACCTATTTTGAACATATCTAAATAAAATCCCAAATATGTATGTATTATTGGGTTGGATCTACTTTTCCAATTGAAAATTTTGTTCTTAGATGTAAATAAATCGAGCCGCATAGAATTTCTTCATTTAAACACTTTATTTAATTTCAAGTAATTTTAATCTAAATTTTACGTTTGGACTTCTGTGGATGAATTTTTTAATATAAATATTTGCATTTAAACTTGACTTATTTACTAAGTAAATAAGATTAAAAGATTCATTCCCCAGACTAAATCCCTACAAACCCCTCAACATATACTGCGGTAAGTAACGAACCCCTCAACATATACTGCGGTAAGTAACGAATTCGTGTAACGACGAATATTTAAACTTACACCTAAAAACTAGATATAATTCGTCTAGTTAAAAAAACCCATCCTACCAACTTGATTATACTTTGTGTCTGGAGACTTGCAAGCCCCAAAAATTGTTAGTAAGAGGATTTAAACTTGAAAACTTAGGATGGTAAAGCTCCTAAATCCCAACCCAAAGCCATCTCAACTAACCCCTTGGAGTTAACATTTAATTATTTACGAAAGCTAACATTTAGCTACAAACCCTGTTTAAAAGAGAAAAAACTCTTTCATATTTTCATATTTTAATACCATAATACTAAATTATTTTTAAATCTATTAAATTAAATGGTTGTTCTTAAAAAATAAAAATAAAAATAAAAATATTAAATGGTTATATAAATACAGTTGGTATCATTATTTTTTTCTACTTTACCACTGCCCATTACAAAATCTTTCAATTATTTTCCCCAAAGAAAACAGCAAATTGTTACCGTAAATCAATATTTGACTTCACACATCAGAACTAAATGAAATAGAAGCTTTGCACTCGCCACAGCCACATACATACATTATAGGTGCGATAATAGAAACATTTATAAAATATTGGGAATTTTCGGAGAAGCTGAATTTTATTCACAAAAAGGGAAAAACAGAAAGCTTCAAATACGGCTGGAATCTCTCCCAAAAATGAATCTCCTTGTCCAATCCGATACCACCAGGAACCTCGTGCGCCAGCTGACTTGCTTGCTGAATGTAAACAAAGGACCCGAAAGTGTTAGATATATATGTGTGTGTGTGTGTATATATATATATATATTCACCAGCATCGATCATCGCCTGCCCTAAAAGCAAAGTACAAGCAATTCAAGCGAAGAAAGGGAGTAATCACCTCGCATATACGGAATACCACAGCCACTGCGTGCTTTGTCCGATGGAAATCCAGTCCCCAGGCAGTTCTGCCGCCGCCTGCTCTCCGCCCAGAGGCGCAAATTGACCTAGATGCTTGTACCTGGCGAGCAGAAGTTGCCAGCGAGTCATGACAAAATAAGCAGAAATGACACCAACCACCCTTTATTATGCAGTATAGATGCTTAATTTGCAAAAGATTATGCAGGAAATTTTGCGTAATCGTATGTCTAAAAAACATCAAACAAAAAAATGACCAGCAGCGTAAATTGTAAGATTACCGAAACGGACGAAATTGATGACGTCCAGAACCTCTAAAGCGGCGAGGGCCTTCCGGCTTATTTTCACACTGCTGCCTAAGGTTGAAGCACCTAGAAAGATATGCGCCTTGCTGAGCAGCAACCTAACAAGCCAAAATAAATCTACGACTAGTTACACTACATTCACTGGAGGCAGAGGGAAAAACCATGAAAAGGTTAATTTCTAGTCCTCACAAAGAAAAATGAACTCCTAAATACCTGAGCAGTTGCGGGAAGACTCTTGGCCTGCGAATCGACAAGACACAGGGCTGCCTTAAACTCCTCATAATTCACTTCCTGTCTTTCATTTCCCTCGGCATCTTTCAGGAGATCGGTTACATGCGGTATATGATTGCTCTTTAAATAAAGTTCAACTTGGGGGTACCTTACAAGGATATCATCAATCACATCTTGAAATTCTTCAATGGTTAGGGTACCAGAGTTGTCTTTGTCCGCAGCCTTAAAAATTGTCAAGATGTCTTCCTAAAAAAGATAGTGAAATTCAATAAAATGAAAGATTGAAATAATAACAATGATGATTAATAATAACGCATTCAATAACGTTGAAACGATAATTAAACAGCCATGAATCAGAAGATAATCCTAAATCACCAGCCTTGAACATGTAAAAACTATGCTATAAAAACGGTTTTCGTTTTCTTTTTTCCAACAGAAATACAGAGAATGAAGTGTGTTTGTGCCCGTTTCATTTCTAACCGAATGACCCAATTGCGCTTCGGAATTTCATAAATACCACTGTCAAATCATCCTGGATGATTTGTGCAGCATTTTCTAAGTGTTAAAAATGGTTCTTGGTGGATAAGACAGATTTTTAAGCAGAACATCGCATCACAAATTCAATTTGCTACAATCTTTTTTTTTTTTTTTTTGGGGCAAAATATATTGAATGTCAAGTAACAAAATATCATGACATAAAATGGAGCCTATATTTGGTAAGATCAGGGGCGGACCAAAATTTAAAATTTACCTGAGCTGAATAAAAGGTTTAAAGATAAATCGGGTTGTACTATCAAAATTTAGGCTGAACAAAGGGTTCAAAGGTAAAAATGGACTGGGTTATAAAAATTTAGGGTGGACTAAATTTTTGAAAAAAAAAACATATTTTGAAGTAACTTTTTTTTTTTGGGGGGGGGGGACCAGGCTACCCGGGCTATGGCCCATGTCAGCCTATACCTGCGTCCACCTCCGGGTAGGATAGCTAGTGATTTATTAGCAAAATCCCGAATAACCCAGGCACCTCATTCAGTAAATTAGCTGATGAATAGCCAAGCACAAAACTACATACCATGATTTTGCGTTGATCTATTGTAGCACAATCTCCAAGCGCATACACATCATTGCATCCCTTTACTCGCAACCATTCATCAGTTCTAAGAATACGTCTATCACCCTGGATAAAGACCAAAACCTAAATTATAACTAACTAGACTTTGTTTGTTTACAAAATTTCAATCAAAAATTAAAAAATCCCACATATATTATCAGCATGCATCACAAAGAGCCAACTATATTTCATCATAGAAGAGGGAATAATGGAGGATAAAGATAATAATGTAGATAAACATATCTGTAATCTATAGAAAACAATATACAACCTGGCCAATTGTATCCATAAACTCCTTCACAACTGGACGAGACCTGATTCCAGTTGACCAAACAACCATGCCGTGAGGCATAGACGAAACCTGCCCACTGGATTTCATCTTCATGCTAATAAATTTATCAGAAACGCTTACAACCCGAGATCCAGTTAAAACCTCAATGCCATCTCTTCCAAATTTCTGTTCAGCAAATGAACTGATTCTTTCATCAAACCTACATAGACAATAGAAACAAGGCCTTCTGAAGCTGAGCTTTCAAGTTCAGATTTCATGCTGTTTATTTGCAGGATTGCAGTGCACATCATGTAAAATATATATATATTTTTAGTAAATAAAGCATCATCCAAAACAAATTAAATAAGCGAAACTGACTGATAATAGATAGTTGATTGTGTGCCATCAAAAGCCAAGAAAACTAAAGAAGAGCGAAAAGTACTGGGCCACTCAATTTATAGTGAGGACATGGGACTATATTGTGCAAAAAGCTCATTCCTTGGAATGCTGTCAATAGACCAGCGACAAAAGATCAGTGACGATATCTACTCTAAAAGATTTTATTACAAACAAATTAGTACTTTATGTCTTAAAACTCCTAAAATAATACCCAAAACCGAAGGAGCACTGGAGCAGAAAACGTAATTAATACGGATGCACAAAGAAAAGGAAATCCCATCACCTATAATCTAAACATTCGGGAAGAGAATGTCCCAACATTTCAAATATAAAATATCTTATAAATGATATGAGACTAAAATCTCATTTCCGGCACATTCAAGAGAAGGGGCAAAGGATACAGTTATTATATTACTAAGATACCAAAACACTCCACTACAATATATTTAAATACAAAGTTAAATTGATGCTAAGAATGCTATATCCTTACATATTTAAGATGTGATCTCCAGATTGGATCACTGTTATTTTCACTAGATCTTTGACTGAAGGATATAAATTGACTAAGTCTTCCAGGACAAAGTCATGCAGCTCTGCAGCAAATTCCACACCCGTTGGACCCCCACCAACAATTATAAAATGGAGGTTTGTCCTTCGCTCCTCCTCACTCAGGCCAGGAAGTACAGCTTTTTCAAAACAATCTATCACACTTGTACGAATTCTTTGAGCATCCTCTACCTCCTGCACAAAATGTAATTGTTTCTTTTTAATAATAGCGAGCTCAACACTTTTCAAAAGAGCCTAATAGATTTTCATCATATTATTCTTTGATCAGAAAATTTTGGTCCTACTATCAATTTCCAAGATTCGCAGGGCATATAAAAAGTTTTAGGGAAAATAAAAAGAATCCTCTATGATATCATACATATATTTAAACCATCATAATATACATGTGTGCTTTACAGATTACACTGAATGAAAAAAGGATGCCTCTACCTTGAGAAAATAGCAATTCTCTAACACACCAGGCGTGTTAAAAGTATTTACTTGCGCTCCAACTGCAATGACCAAGTAATCATATTCAAGAGCAAATTCATTATTTCCCATTAAGCTCTCTGGCAGATTGGACCGGCAGAAAACTTTTTTGTTTGCTGCATCAATCTTGAGACATTCTGCTTCACAAAAGTTAATTTCTCCAGTTCTCTGTCAGCCCAAAAAAAAAAAAAAAATAGAAATGCATCAGCAAAATTTCTACAATAAATTGAGTAAATGATATGAGGCAGTAATCCATATTGTAACATCAGCAAAAACCCAGAGTCATAACTAAAGAACAATGATCACTAACAAAAGAAATCATTTTGTTTATAAAATCTTCTTTATGTCAAAAAACTCATGATATCTAAATCATCTGTTCTCTTTCAGGCACTAAGCAGAAAGTATGAAAATTTAATTCTATAATCAATTTGTTTTTTTCAATATTCCTTATGAATTATATCAACGCAACATAACAAAAGATTATTTCTAATTACACCAATTATATAGACACTTCTAGTTTGTGCAACAAAAATGTGGTTAACAAATTTCCAATAAAGTTGCTTTGACCTTCTTCACAATATTCCGAATTGGCTCCACAATGCTTCGTGCCTCCACTGTTCCACATGTGACACTTGGTAGCAATGGAGTGAAAGCGAAATAGTTGCGAGGGGAAACCACCTGAACATCGTAGGATGACGAGTCCAGATCTTTTAGAAAACTAGTACCAGCCCAGCCTGTCCCAAGCACCACTACCCGCTTCTTCTTGGATTCCGGTTGGCCAAGCTCAACACTAGGTCTGTCACTTTCTGCTTGTGATTCTGAGAAAGCCAGAAGACCTCCACTACTGTAGCAATTAACATATGGTGAGAAGTACAATTCAAAGCCAAAAGACATCCACTGGACCCTCCCTAGATTCCATAATGTGGGAGCCTTGTGCATTGAATTGCCCTTAAGAAGTAAAATTCATAAGAGAGAATGGCTACAATCTAAAAATCTTAACAATGTAGGCAAATCATCTAGAACTGTTTGTTTAGATTCTTCATTTGAATGAGAAAATAAATAGCATATGCCAGTTGATATGTTTATCTATTCACTGGAATAGCCTCACAACTGTGATAAGCTATCCTGAAAGGACCAAGCAATCAGGAGGGCTTGGTTATTAGGCAATTAGAGGGAGCCATAAGTATCCGCTGCCTCTATTGTTGCTTATCCCAAATCATCATACCAATTCCATATTATCGCCATTCTTGAGGTGTGTCATCAATATTTCCAAAGTAAAATACAGTTAAAAAGATGTTTATATTTAAAACTTGAGCTATAATAAAGCCAGTCTTACTCTAAGTGTAATAATTTAAGCAGACGGGGAATAAGGCAGAAACAAGGATTCAGCACTGAGGAATCAAGTACTTCTCTCAAGTTATTCAAGATAAGTGCAGAGGTAATTACTTTATCGTATGTCCCAAAGTTTTCCTTTTCCCAAAAAATGAATTATTGTTGTCATCCAGTTCTATCTAGAGCCACATACCATATAAACCATGCCTTCTTACCACTCAGATTGATTACCAACCTTAACTAATGCCAAAAAGACCAGTGCCAGCAATCCAACCCTAAGATTGATATTTGTCTAACATGGTTACTTGACAAGGCTGCTCTTTCATTGGGAACAGTCACAGAATTGTGTTCAGGAGAATAAACCTTTTAACAAGAAAGATGTGCAGAATAGCGGAAGCTCTTTACTCTATATCTTACCAATTATGAGGCTCCTCAATCTGACTTTGATTTTGTAAGTAACTAACTCTCTATCTCTTTCACACAAAGACTTAATGTGAAATTTGAGAGTTAGCACACACATTATTGATGCACACACTAACATTCTACTCTGGTGGAGCTATTAGGGGAATTATGCCCCTCAGAAGACGAGGGAGAGGAAATAAACCTATTCGTATAAATCAAAGAGAAGAGAGGAGTTGTTCGCAATTTGGTTATTTTTTATGATAACTCATTCTAGGTTCTTATTGATGAAGAGGACCACCAAAGACTGATTGATTTAGCCACTTATTTACAAAAGAAGAAGGAAAAGATACTCATTCTAGGTTCTTATTGATGAAGAGGACCACCAAAGACTGATTGATTTAGCCACTTATTTACAAAAGAAGAAGGAAAAGAAGGTTCATCTTCCACTGGATATAAGCCAGCATACTCTAGTAAAGAGCCTGCTTTAACAGCAAAACAAATTTTGCAATCCTCTTAAGAATATGCAGGGAGTGAAATCACATAACCAATTTTGACTCTTCAGCCTGAAGATAAGTAATGGTTTCACGATGCTTGTATTTACGCCAAAAATATTTGGACAATGATAGCAATATCAAGAGCAACATCTAAGTAGAGAACCATGCTCACACCTCAGTGAGTTAAATACAGAGTATGCTGAAAGAAATGGGAATTCAACACACTTAGTTTATGGAGTTGTAAAGTGATAATCAGGTTACTCTCCATATTTCCTCCAATCCACTATTCCATGAAAGGACTAAGCATGACGAGGAGGATTACAAGTTTGTTAGAGAGAAGATTTAACAAAACACCATTAAGACCGGTCATATCAAATCTGAATACCAGCTGGCTAATTTATTTACTAAAACCCTTGGGGCTCTTGAGCTTGGTATACTTGTACCAAGCTTGAAACATATAATATATACACTCTAATTTGAGGGGGAGCGTTAGAATACTGCAAATATGGTAGGGATTTGATTTCTAGGAGATTCGATTTGATTAGGAATTTAATTAGGAGAATATACGTGTATCCTAGTTTGTACTGACTCTTTGTACATAAATACATGCTGAGACAAACAAACTTGAAGGCGTCAAGCAATTCCTTTCAAAACTTGTTTCTTCGCATATCCAACTAGAAAAAAAAATCTATATTTCACAGAACCAGCAGATAAACTGGTGTTTGCATAATGGGACAGAAAGTTAAATACCAGATGATCTGAATGGAAGGCAACCTAAGAAGTTCTGGGGGCATCGGATTGATGTTCTAAAATGGATAAATTCAGATCAATTAATGTTAAATAAAAAGAAAAAAATTCAGCTCAATCAACACCTCAAGAACCCTAATAAATACACTCAACTCAACTCACCTCACCTCAACAAAGCGTTAGTCCCCACTAGTCGGGGGAATCCTCCTCCTCCATTGGATATCTAAAATCACACTGGATCAATTTCTCCTGCTGGATCCCATGATAATGTTCCACATTATGAAAATCAAACAACCACTTGGCAAAAAGAAAAAGGAAAGAGAACACATTCACATCTTAACATTTCTTTCTCATGCTCATCACCTAAGGATCACAAATCTATCAATAAACTCTACCAACAAAAAAATTAAACCCTCCACAGTGATTTTTCAAGTGCAGAACAAGACTACAAAACAACAAACTAGTGTTAATCAAACCCTCATTAAACTAAAAGAAACAGAACCAATCCATACATGCTGAAAATTCAAAACCCAGAAAAGAAAACAAAAGAAAGTGGGTTTAGAAACCAATGATGGATGTTTTAGAAAGACGAAAGAAAGAACCCAAAGACTACGTATACAATCAAGGGGTGCCAAGAAAAAACATATATATAGTAAAATGAAATGGGGGTCAAATGAACAAGAAAAGAAGAAGGAAATGAAGAGAAATCAGAAGATTCATAACCTGACAGAGAAGAGAACCAGAAGCTTAGAGGAGGTAGAGTGGCCATGGATCGCCCTGCTGATGAATGAGAAAACCCTCATGTTCCCTAGGCGTGAATTGCTGTTGAGTAAGTGTCGACCAGTCTCGAAGACAGACAGACAGACTCGTCTGGTGGAGACTTTTGTTTTTTTTTTTTTTTTGGCGTCTGGTGGAGACTTGTCACTTGAGAAGTGGATGGATAAATTAAAAATTGAAAGTGCTTTAAGAAGTTCTTATACGCTTTCTGTTGTAAACTTTTGTTTCGTCAAACTCAGATTATTTTATTTAATCTGAGTTTGTTTATTATCAGTGAATCATGCCCGTACATGATCCCAAGACCAATTCTTTAACCAGTTTGGTATTAGAGTAATGGAAATTTATTTCGTACCATAAAAAATTATTAAAATTTATTAATTTAAACTATTTTTTTATATTTTCTTTTAATTAAAATTTTTTATATTTCACATTTATATCATATTTTTTTTGTTGTATTTTTTACCTTTTTTTTTCAAACAAATTGAAAGACTTACTGAAGATATATTAATTTTTTTTTTTTTTTATATTTCACAAAAATCGCTTAACTTTGGACTAGGTGTAAGTACATGTCCATATCTCGGATGAGTGGCCATCGAATGATGCTTAAGCCTTTTGTTTGGCAATCAATCTAACAGCTAGCTTTTAGTTACTAAATATTTTAATCTTTTTAAATAATTAAATTTATCTTTTTATATTTTAAACTTAAAAGATAAAAATATTAAATTAATAAACAATTAAAAAATTAATTTTTTCTTCAAAGTTATTTTTTTTTTCTTTCTCAAACACAAAAAATTAACTTTTTAACTAACAATCAGTTATAAAAGCGAAGTTAACTTTTTTTATTTCCAAACTAATCCTTAACATAAAAAGAAAACTTAATTCATTTTTATCAAATAAAAATTAAAACTTTTTTTTATAGATATTTATTTACTTTTTATTTTTTTAATTCTATTAAAAGAATAAAGCAAATTTAACTTTTTCACTTTATATTATATTTTTACAAGTTTCCTTTACTCTCTCCCCCCCCCCCCCCCCCAAAAAAAAAAACTATTCCAACCATAGTACTAAAAAAAAAATATTCCCTGCTCCAAGGTAATAACATGCTACTTGGTATCAACGTAATGAGGCTACTGTTAAATAACTTTTTGTGAGATAGCAGCATGATTATCCTTATAATTTAATGGAAAAATGTGATTCTAAGTGCTTGATGCTGTAATCATTGCAAGGTTGATCCATTCCTTTTAGTTTTGTTGGTGCTAGAGGTGGCAGGCTGCTCTGACCTGAATAAAACAAACGTTATAAGTTAAAATTTATCATGTACCGTCAACCCGATCCAAATTTTACTTTAATTTATTCTACTGATTAGTTTTGCATGTTCATTCGCAGTATTATTTTGGGAAAATTGTAGGGTCAGTCCTCTTTTAACTTTTATCGTAAGATGACTTTCAGCGGCGGAACTAACATTTCAATCAGAATTTTACTACGCTCTAAAGTGTATATTTAATACCATCGGTACCATGTTCTTAAGATGAAGAATGATAATTTTAATATGTACCTACCTAATCAAGCCTCGTTTATTAACGTTTTTACTTTTTATTTTTTTGTTGTTGGTACAATTATAACCCATCACACGTGATGCTTTCTTGAACGATTAGAGTGCCAATATATCCTATGACAAGTGACGCTTTCCCAAACAATTAGGACAGGTGCTCAAGAAAGCAGAAATAGTTAAGTGAGGACTAAAGTTGGGTCCCACCTTATTCATAAGTTAGATGAATTCAAGTTTCAACTATAAATGTGAAATAGTCATAAATAAATTAACTTAATCACTTAAAATTTTAGTCAGTTTTCCTCTTTATAAGTTGCGGATAGAAGTGACATTTTGGAGTTTAAGGGGCTAAAACCGACAGCTCAGACGTCAATTTAGTCATCGCGTATTAAATGAGGGATAGGGGCATTAAATGGGAGGAGAAAAGACATTTAATGAGACGGTGGATACGGCCTACTGTAATATATACATATACGAGATACACAATGATTACCATCTAATCATCAATTTATTTATTTATCTATTTATTTATTTAGTTTGTTAAACTATAAATATAACACTTAATTCTAAAATTCAAGTATGCTCTCTATTGTCAACCTAATATTATTCCTTACTTTATTACACATTTCAAGCTCTTGCTGACTTGACCGTCGGAAGATTTTCTGGTCGGAGGCCTTCTCTCCAGCTATAACTTTCTGTTCTTTTGTGTTCGACAGGCTTGATTTGGAGGTTTCGATTAACGTAGAGGGCAAATTTCAGCAAGGACAATTTTATTGCCGCACATCTGTTTATATTTTTAATATTTTGTAAATTAACAACAAAAACATAACTGTTAAATCTGTTCACGTTTTTTGTTTCCAAAAAAATGCGAACTTAAATAGAAAAATGTAAATCGAAAAAAAAGTATTTTCACTCTATTTTTTCTATTGTAAATATTTTGTCAATTTTAATAGTTTGTCCATTTTTGTTACATTATATTAAAATAAATTAGTTTATTTAAATATTTTATTAAACTAAAGTTATTTTCAATAAATAATATAATTAAATTAAATTAATTAAAGTAATATGTAAAATATATTATTAATTTATTTATAATAAATAATTAAATTAGTTAATTTAATTAATAGGAAATATATATTATTAAATTATTTTTAATAAATAATAAAATAAAATATATTAATTTAATTTAATTTAAAATTTTATTTAATATAAATATATTTTTAAAATATTTTTAATAAATATCATAATTAAATTATTTAATTTAATTTAATTAATAATTAACTTAACTAATATTAAATATATTTTATATTTACTGGATTAAATGATATAATACTTATTTTTTATTCAATTTTTTTAATAAATAATATAATTAAATTAAATTAGTATAAAATATATTTATTAAATTCATTAATTTTTTAAAAAATAATAAAATTAAATATTTTATGAAAATAAAAAATTAGTAATTGTAAACAGAAATTATATTTCCAAACGTAATTTCAATTTTCATTTAAAAAAATGACCATAGAAAACAAAAAATAGAAAACATAAACATATAAACGTTAACGGAAAAACGACAACGTTACCAAATAACCCCTAAATATACATATTTTTAAATTTTACGAGCAAATTAGAGTATAAAAATTAATAAAATTGGATTCGGGTTTAAATATGATATATATAGGTGGCATTTGTAGTTATAACTTTTAGTAATTTTTAGTTAAAAGTTGCTAGTTGTAATTTTTGTTGTGTTTAGTGAGCAACTTGTAATTTTTAGCAATTTTTTGTAACTTTTGGGTGTTTAGTAAAATTTTTGACAACATTTAATAATTTTTATCAATTTTTAAGTGTTTGGTAAAATTTTTGATAATTTTAACAATTTTTTTACAATTTTTGTGTGTCTGGTAAAACTTTTAGTTTTGAGTGGGGCAAATTATTGTAATAGAATAGAAAAATGATAAAAGTTAAGGTCTTACTAAACACCTACTTTGTAACTTTTGATAGATTTTTACACATTTTTGTGCCACCAAACGGGACCATAGTGTATTTAATTGGTATTTCTTGAACTTGCCTCGATTAACATTATCGGGTACTTAACGAATATTACTTAATTGTACGTCTAAATTTTCAAATACTCAAATTTATACAAATGTTGCCATCAATTTAACTACTAAATTATATATATATATATGTATGTATATATATATGTATGTATATATTGTGTTCAAAGAATGAGGACCCTTTAAATAAGAATGGAGATATTTGCACTCTTTGTTAGCTTTTACCATTTCACAATAACTTTAATGAAAAAGAGTAATGTGAGATTGAGGAAACTAATAAAGGAGTGTATTTATCATTTTTTCTTAAATAATATTAAATAACTCAAAATTCTAATACTGAATAATTTATTTTAAGTTTAGGATTTGGTTATTAATGTAACGATACACATGAACATGAATTTTATCTTTTTTTTTTCTTTTTTTGCTTAATTATAGCAGAGGTTTAAAAAAAGATCAAATATGAAATTTTTTTAAAGATAATTTTTTTTTCTTTTAAGATATAAAATTACTTATAAAGTCATTGTATTTAAATAATTTTTTAATTCTTATTTTTGATATAACTATATCATATTTGAAGGTTAGATGGTAGTCGATTAAAAATATCCGTCGGATACCCGCCTAATTTGAATTTTTTTTACATGATAAGTTCAAAGACAATAAGACTAAATTTGGAAGAAAAAAAACTAACTCTTACTAAAAAACTAATTTTTTAGCAAAGGAAAAAAAAAAAAAAAGCATTGTAGTTGCTAACTTTTTAACTTTTTGTTAATATAAGTTTTTAAAAATTTTTTATTTATGACGCATGGGTTTGTATATCAAAACATTTAGAAAAAATAATAATTTATCAATATATTTAATTTTTTTAATAAAAATTGTTTTTCTAAACAATTTAGAAACTTACAAAAATACTGTTAGTTTATATTATGAAGGTAATCCCTCTAGCAAGCAAGGCTAACTTACAAAAAAATTATTTTAATTTGGAAACTGAACTACCTGAGCTTGTACATGTGTTAAAAAATGGGCGGATAATTACCGGCCTCTTTAGGTTGCCTTAGGCAACAACTAGCTGCTAACTAACTTTTAATTATTTATTTTTTTGATTTTTTAAAAGTATTAAATTTATTTTTTATATTTTAAAATTTTTAAATCATGCATAGTAAAAATGTCAAATTAACAAAAATTAAAAAGTTAATTTTTTTATTTTCCGAACACCAAAAAAATTAATTTTTTTACATCATTTATTTACCAATAAAAATTCTTTTTCTGACGCATGTACATGGGTAAATTGTTCATTTAAATTTTTAATAAGTAAGTTTGCTATTTGAATTTAAAAAAAAAAATCTATTTATGGCATATAAATAAATGATTTTTTTTTAAATTCAAGTTGCAATTATGTGCCTACACTATCAAGAATTCTAAGAAGACACTTTACCCATGAAATTTAAAATTTAATAACAAGAAATAATGTTTTTAAAAAAATTACGGATATTATAACTTAACAAAATATTTGTAATTTATTATAAGAATAAAACTTATTTGCAGAAGTCCGTATAAAAAAAGACATATAAAACAAATATAGGGTTTGTTTGAATGACCTTTTTTTGTAACTTTTAATAATTTTTGATTAAAAGTTATGGAATGTAACTTTTTATATGTTTGGTAAAAACTTATAGATTTTTATTAAAAGTTAAAAAAATTTTCTAATGTTCATAACTTTAATGACAAAAAAAAATTGACAAAACCCAAAAATTTGTCCATTGTACCTTAGGGTATTTCCATCATTTGGATGACAACCAAAAGACCAAAGAAGAAATAATAAAAAAAAGGCTCATTTGGGGAGCGGATAATAATAATAACAAAAAGAGTCAAAATAAATAAATAAATAAAAGAAAAAAGACAATAAAAGAAACAATAAAAAAGAAAAATAAATAAAAAAAGAGCTCACTCGGACCGCGGATAACAATGACAACTACCAAAAATATAAAAGAAAATAAAAGAAAAGGAAACTTACTTCTTGTTTAATAAAAGAAAAGATGTGGAGTGTTAATAAAAGAAAAGATGGAGTGTGGATAACGCAATCCCCTTTTTATTAATATTATCACTATTCCAACTTTTGATCAAAGTTTAAATGATTTAATTTTATTATAATATTATCGTCATCTCCTCAATCTAACTTTTTTTTTTTTTTATTGTTTTCATTTTCATCGAATTTGAAGTCGAAGACCTTAGGACGGCATAATGGATAGACAAAGTGATTTGTGTATAGCCGTATAAGGAGTCCTTGGTTTACCAAAAATACTAAAAAATTTTTATTTTTATTTTTTTCAAATTTTTTTCATTCAAATTTTATTATGTACCTTGTTTACATTAATTTTTTATTTTTTATCCATCCAAACATCACCATAATAATAGTATTTGCATGACAGATCGATAATAGGTCAAGTACAAAAAATTATTCTTACTGATTTAAAAAATCACATTAAAATTTTATTAATTTTATTTTAATTATTTGACAAAGTTTATTTTTGTCCCATTATTATAAAATTTTTGCCTTTACTTTTATTTTCACTTTTACTTCAATTTATCTTAAAAATATAATTTTATCTTTACTAATTATAAATTTTGATTCCATTTCTAAGTATTTGGCATGTTATCCGGGCCCACCTACGTCATATATTGCATATTTACATACTTGTCTTATTGTTAAGGGGAGTTTTTGAAGGCACAATTTTCAACAACTTTTAATATTTTTATCAAAAATTATTAATTGTAATTTTTGGTGTGTTTGGTAAAGTAACTAGTAATTTTTAAAAATTTTTACATCTTTTGAGTATTTGATAAAATTTTTAATAACTTTTAACATTTTTTTAATAAATTTTAGCAACTTTCAGTAACTTTTGGTAGTAATTTTTAGTAAATTTTGGTACCTTTTGAATTGAAAAGTTACTGTAAGAGAGTAGAAAAGTGGCAAAAATTGATAGTTTGATAAACACTCACGCATAAAAAATTTGGTAATTTTTTGTTAAAAATTTTGCTACCAAACACTTTCTAAGGGGAAAAAATAACTCTTATGAAAAAAGAAAGGACGGGGATATTAGTACTTCTTTAAAAGTTTTTCCCACTCCATATTATTTTTTCTTTACAAAATTACAAAACTAGCCTTATAATTAATGGAGAATAATTAGTACAAAATACCTTAAATACTACAATCACCCTCTTTTTTCATTTATTATTATAAAACTAAAGCATTCCACTTTTCACTTTTATGTAAGTTCTCTTTTCATTTTTTAACTACATCTCTTATATTTTCATGTATACTCTGACCCGTATATATCTCTCTTTGATTCATAAAACTTTAAACGAAACACCATGGAACAAGATTCTGATGAAGCAAAGAGCTTTTGAATATGATTAATTTTTCTTTTATACAAGTAATATGAAACAAATTTCATATTATTATGAATCATCGAATCCCTTAAATAATAGAACAACTGTAAATTTTTTCTAATATTTTCCTTTTATGCGTTTGATTTATTGGCATAGCAATATGAAACAAATTATATGTAATATTTCTTTATTTTTTTTTGTTGGTGTATATGCCATTACGTTATTAAGGTTTTTTTCTCCCTTATTAAGCCTTTTTCTTTCTTTTTTTTTTTTTTTACAGTTTCAATTTGTAGTTTTTTTTAACTTGGTAATTAATAGAAGTTTTTTGTTAAAACTGTTGAATTATTTCGAACATTTCAATTTTATTTTTTATTTAATGGTGGTTGATCTTTGGGATGAATGTTAAGATTTAAGTTTGATTTGATTTACCTTTATTTTAGTTATTTTCCTTAGTGTATGAATTAACTAACAATTATGATGTCTTACTTTGTATCAATTAAAAAATAATAATTATTTATTTTCTTATTTAATTTTTGATAAAATAAACTTAAAGGATATATTTGCAAAGTTAATTTAAAAAAATTATTGAAAAAGGTTTCTCACACAATTTCATGAAATTATAATTGACAGTAAATTTTTAACTTAGCATACAAATTAATAAAACATAGAAGATGTTATAGAAAAATGAAAAGTGAAGGATATTAATTTTACAATAATAAATAAAAAAGAAAGATTATTATGATATTTAATGTATTTTATATTAATTAATCCCTATTACGAGATGAGTTTGGTAATTTTGTAAAACCAAAAAGAGGATAAAATGTCGGGAAAACTTTGGGTGGAATCCTCACCCATAAAGAAAGTCGAAACACTGATCCCGGCCACTTTCGGCCTCCTACTTTCTGGGAAATGAAAACGCGTGTACTTTTCTCATTTTGCACTACCCCTCGGGCTGATGGGTCTGACCCAATCAAATTTTCTATATTTATTTGTGGCTTGGGCCCACCCTGCCAATGACACCCGACCCCGAGAGAAGGCGTTGCTCGCACCCAACCCCAACCATTCCCCTCAAATTTGGACAAGACCTTCCAACTGTTAATAATTTTCCACCACAATCCAATTAGTTTATAATTAGTGTTACTGTTTGGAGCTTTAACAAATAAAAATTAAGAGTTTCTGGAGGTCGGTTTTTATTTATGGGCTTATAATGATTTTAGTCATACCAAAAAAAACCTGTTTGTGAATAAGTCACACTTGTAACAAAAAGACAAAAAAAGACATTACGCGTTTTTCACTACATTTCAAAACTGTCAGTTTTATCTGAAAATAGTGCACACCTCACTTAAAACTTCCGTGAGTTTCTATCTTCTTTACAAAGCAAGCAAAATCGATTTTTTGAATAAAATCAAAACTGTTTGGGAAAAACTTAAATTAATCATCATTCTTAAGTGTCTTTATAATTCATGGTACCGATACCGCTTTGTATTAGTACTGTTTTCATACTGCCATAAAAAATACGAGCCAATATCATCATTTTTTTTGAAACAGTACCGGTACTGTTTTGAAGATAGCTCAAAACACTGATCGACACCATGGATTTCTCTTACCCTTAAAACTCGTCATCTACTTATAATTCATAGTGTTGTTTTGAAAACAGTACCGGTACTGTTTTCATACTACCATAAAAAATATCAATCAATACATAACACAAACTAACCATACGAGCCAACATCATCATATTTTTGAAACAGTACCGGTACTGTTTTGAAGATAGCTCAAAATGCTGATCCACCCCATGGATTTCTCTTGCCCTTAAAACTCGTCATTTGCTTATAATTCATGGTACTGTTTTCATACTGTCATAAAAAAACATCAATTGATACATAACACAAATCAATTATACAAGCCAACATTATTATATTTTTTGAAACATTACCGGTACTGTTTTGAAATAGCTCAAAACGCTGATCGGCTCCATAAATTTTTTTTTACCATGAAAACTCGTCATCTGCTTATAATTTATGGTACTGTTTTGTATCGATATTGTTTTCATACTGCCATAAAAAACATCAATCGATATATAACAGAAACCAACCATACGAGCCAACATCATTATATTTTTTGAAACAGTACTAGTAATGTTTTGAAGATAGCTCAAAATACCGATCGCCCCTATGGATTTCTCTTGCTCTTAAAGCTCGTCATCTGCTTATAATTCATGGTGTTGTTTTGAAAACAGTACCAATACTATTTTCATACTGCCATAAAAATATCAATCGATAATAACATAAACCAACCATATGAGCCAACATCATTATATTTTTTAAAACAGTACCGGTACTATTTTGAAGATAGCTCAAAACGCCGATCGGCAAAATCAATCGATGAAGAAGATAGACCAAATAAGCTCTATCTTATTCATATCTTTACGACTAAAACTGTAAATAATGAAACTGAAAACAAGAAAGGAAAAAAAATGGAAGAAGCATGATTCTTGGTGAACCATACCTTCTCGTGATTCTCGGAAATAACTTGTGTAACTTAATTATAGAAATAAAGGGTATTATTGGTGTATTAAAAATTATATTTAAAACAAACTCGTGGGATCCACTCAATACATAACATAAACCAACCATATGAGCCAACATCATTATATTTTTTAAAACAGTACCGGTACTATTTTGAAGATAGCTCAAAACGCCGATCGACAAAATCAATCGATGAAGAAGATAGACCAAATAAGCTCTATCTTATTCATATCTTCACGACTAAAACTGTAAATAATGAAACTGAAAACAAGGAAGGAAAAAAAAATGGAAGAAGCGTGATTCTTGGTGAACCATACCTTCGCGTGATTCTCGGAAATAACTTGTGTAACTTAATTATAGAAATAAAGGGTATTATTGGTGTATTAAAAATTATATTTAAAATAAACTCGTGGGATCCACTCAAAAATGTGAATTAAACACAAAATTTTTTACATTAATGTGACTTAAAAGTAATACTTTTTTTGTGTGTGACTAATAGTCTTAAAAGATAATAAAGTATGATTTAAACAGAATTTTCCGTAAAAATTACTAAGAATGAGAACAAAAGTTACAATTTTTTATTTACTGTACGAATTGAAGAACAATAATTTCTATAAATTTATGTTAATTTTTTTCTTATTTTAGACATCTTTAATATTACACTCTCTATTCTATAATACAATTCAAATTTAATATTATTAACCAAAATGCGAATACAACTAAATTAAAATACATTAATTATTTAATATTTTTAATAAATTTTAAAATATCTAATTAAAAACATAAATAAGTATAATTATAAATTTTAAAATACGAAAGAGTCCCACACACAAACAGAGTGTCCTCGCATAATTTGCGCTTATAAGACCCCTACCTCAGTCCGGTCCCCACTGTTAAAAGTAATAATTTATGATAATAATAGCTGTTCAAAGGGGTGGGGTTGGGCTTTCGCTTTCTGTAATAGATAGCGAGCCTAGCTGCATTCACACCATCCAAAACATTCGCCATGGAAATTGACTCCCTGCAACAGCTCATTGCCTAAGACTAGGTGTGCACGTTGAGTTGGACCAAAATCAAAGCTAGATTTAGAATTGATTCAATTTTTATCCTGTTTAAATTTTTTTAACTTGAAATTAAATTGATGATTTTGTAGAACTAACTCAATCTAAGATGCGTGTCCTAATATTGTCACGTGACTCACATGTCATTTTAAAAAAAAATTATGTTCAATAAAAATTGGTAAAAGTTCAAAAAAATTAAAAAAAATTAAAAAAATTCGTAACAATGAGAGTATATGTTTGGTAAATTTCAGTAGAAAACATTATAAAAATTAGTAAAAGTTAATAATTGATGAAAATTTGATAAAAAAATGTTGGTAGTCAAATGAGGCCCTAGTTTATACTGTATTGCTTTACCTATAAATTGGATTTAAGGATCAGAGTTCAAGCGGATTTAAATCGATGGCCTTAAATCCTATGGGGTGCTTGCACAACCGAAAGGGAATTACAACTTGGGCTAGGCGCTTGCATAGCCCATAGATTAAAGTCAACCCGATCCAAAGGTTTGTTTTTATGGGTATTTTGCAAACCCCTGTGGCCCATTAGCTCAAATAAGCTACCGACAGCATTTGATTAGGCATCATTTGTCAAATTCTCAATATCAACCAACGACAAACAGCCTCATCTGTCACCACTCAAAGTATGGAGCTTACTCAGTTAAATTGGGGCATCAAGTTGCCTCAATAAATACTGGTTTACACACTAATG
Organism: Vitellaria paradoxa; assembly: GCA_019916065.1. Taxonomy (NCBI): domain Eukaryota; kingdom Viridiplantae; phylum Streptophyta; class Magnoliopsida; order Ericales; family Sapotaceae; genus Vitellaria; species Vitellaria paradoxa. The sequence continues at coordinate 41,676,693 of CM034239.1, forward strand.
TCCCCAGCTCCTCAATTGCTTATACTCCAAAACTTATGGAAAGCTGTATGGAGTGCCCTTCTAGAAGTGAGGCATTTTATTTGAAAATTTGTCAACAATTTTCTCCCTATCAGATCAAATTGGGCAAAAAAAGAGATGTCTTAAAGATTCTCTCTACCCTATTTGTCTCGCAGAAGCTGAAACTACGAAGTAACTTTTCTTTAGATGTAAATGGATTAGGAGTGTTTGGTTTGACGGTAACCTCACTAACAGAGTTAACTCTAACAGCATAAGCTCTTTTAGTAAATGATGCGAAAAATTTTTGCTAAAACTTGAAAACAAATTTGCAAAAATTCACTTCTTCCTTTCATTGCCAATCTTTGTTGGAACATCTGCAAAATTAGGGATGAATTTGTCTTCAATGGTATTCCTCCATCTCTCATGGATGCTATTTGCAGAGCTTCAATTGCAACTAAGGACTTTCTGAAAGCATTATTACCTAAAAAAACAAAAAATATCACCCCCACCACTGGTACGTAAAACTCTTTATAGTAGCTTCCTCCCAGAAACTAGTGTAAATTTAATTGTGACAATACTTTTTACTCATCGATAAAAGTTGTTATCTTGACTATCATGATTCTCAAGGTAATTGATATTAACTATGACTGCATTTGAATCCTTTCAACCCTCAACTTGAAGTTAAGAGATCTTTTCGAAAGTGACTCTTCAAATGTTATCTCTTTCTTGTGTTCTAAATCTGACACAGTTTCTTAGGATATCTTAGCTATTCTTAAAGATGTTCTTGCGTGAATTTTGTCTTGGAATCGGTTCTTCTCTTGGTGTAGAAGAAATGATAACAAAGTAGCGCATTTTCTTGCCTCTTCTTGTCTGAAAGTTTACTTTCTGTTAAGAACTCTCTAGTTTGTTCCTCTTGAATTGTCTGATATTGTTGAGAAAGAGAGCTCTATATACAGATAATTTTCTTGCAATATATACAGATAATTTTTGCGTGAAGTTTGTCTTGGAATCGATTTTTCTCTTGGTGTAGAAGAAATGATAACAAAGTAGCACATTTTCTTGCCTCTTCTTGTTTGAAAGTTTACTTTCTGTTAAGAATTCTCTAGTTTTTTCCCTCTTGAATTGTCTGATATTGTTGAGAAAGAGAGCTCTATCTATAGATAATTTTCTTGTAATATAATTCCAAGTTTCACAAAAAAAAAAAAAAAAAAAAAATATCAACCTGCAACTAATGCTTTAAAATAAAGATAAATAAAAATAAACCTACAACCAAGAATGGATTTAGGGATAGTCTACCCCCTTTTAAACTCTAAAAAACTATCAAATTTTGATATAATTTTAACGAAATTTTACTTATTCTTAATGTTTGCCTCCTCAACATTTTATTTATACTTTTCAAAATACGTGTCGTATGATTTGTTTTTCTATTTTTTGTTTTTTATTTTTTGTTTTAAGCTTATTTTTCATTTTACACTTTTAAAAATAAGAAAAACAACGCAAACGTATTTGTTCACTTGTATTTTAAAAATTTGTTTTAGAAAGTAAAAAATAAGTTTACACATGAAATAAAAAATAATAAAAAGTCATTTTGAGCGTTTTCAATTTAAAATAAAAAAATTTCAAACTAAAGAAAACAAAATAATTCAAATTGTTTATAATTTTTCAACCTTCTCTTCATAAAATATTAGACATAGAATTAGTCCCTATTTATGAAGATGGAATCCTCACCAAAATGCTCTCTTTCTCTCTAAAAATCTAGAATCTTCTTCGGAACCCCAAAGGGTTAAGTTGGGATGATCTTGAGTTCGGACTTAGGGGCTTACCATCTCAAGGTCTCAAGTTGAAGTCTCATCTCTAGCAAAAACTTGAGACCAGCTTCCCGAACGCAAAACGTAGTAAAAGTTGATAGGACGAATCTCCTTGACTGAACGAACCGTATTCAATTTTTGAGTGTGAGTCTGATGCCCCGCCGCTACACAAGTTCGCGATTTATCACTGCACTTGTTGAAGGGACCAATATGTATGGCACAAACTAAAACAGATTCACTCTCTAAGAATTTAGCCTAATGAGTGAATCTCTCGAAGTCAAATTCTTTATTTTTTTTTTTTACAATCTTCTTCGGGATGATGATTGCAATCATAATTACTATGGTAGTGTTTGGAGTATCAACAAACTTCAAAATTCTTTATTTTTTTTAAATTTTCTTCAATTTTTTCCCTAAAAAGAAAAAAAAAAATCAATCTTTTCCAACTTTTAACTTAAATTCATTAAGTTATAATATCTAATTATCCGATCAGACCATACAAGTAAAGAATGTAGTGCTGTGATTTAACTCCAATCTCGTGGAAGAAGCCAGAGAAGAAGCTGATAACAACACACAAAATATTTGAGCTTTTCAGACCCTTTACCCATAATTGATTAAGGAATGCAAGGATATAGTTAAAGCTCAATCAATTAAAGAAGGGTAATTTGATATAATCTTTTAAAAACCCGGTTAAACATTAGATCTTCCATTCACAAAGTTTTCAACCCAAGAAATCCTCCATGATTCTTTTATTTCCCTTTCAAGCATTTCATTCTACATTAGTGAAATTAGCCAAATGTAGATGGTCGACATGGTACAAAAAAACTACTAAAGGGAATTTTTGCATCAGAAGAATCCATAATAATATCATGTGAAATGTAATTTCACCAAGTAGGTTCTCCCTGTAAAGACAGGGACTTTGGCTCCATTACACCTCGGTAAACATGGATTACATCATCACTGGCAGTCCACCGACATTATACATATAAAATTCACAGAGACTATGGGAAGAACATCAAACACAGAGGCTCAGAGTGTATAACAGCAGCTCTATCAATCAAGAATTTTCTGAAGCAGAACTGGCGTTTAAAGCTGTAAAAGCAATCAGCTCATATCAAGAAATTCAACTCTCTCATATCCTTCATCGATTTGTATCAGAAGCATAAAAACAAAACATAAAAGACAGTTTTCACAGGCAAATGGGATTGAAAACAACTGAGTACTAACTAGCATGACCAGCTCAGATCTATCAGTCCTATGGTTACGAAATTTTCAGTATTGCGTCACGAAAATTGGAGCTAAAAGAAGGGAAGAAAAAACATCAAATTTTACTATTATTTTTGTAAAATTAAAAGTATGTAGCCGTCGAATTGACACAGATTCAGCCATGGGAGAGTTAGGTACAGAGGCTAAGCTGCAACACAGACGGCTTGTGTTCTTGCACGACCATTGGGGCATTCTTCGTCACTGAAAATGATTCAGAGAAGCCCGGGAGAGATCGTGCAGAAGGAAGCCTTTAGATATGTACATACATACAAGTATAAATTCTCAGGCGGGGGGAAGAGGAATCATAGTACAGCAAAAGGGTTGAAGGGAACAGTTTCGAAATCTAATGCACGGAAAGGCTAATAAATTTCAAACGTCGGAAGGGAAGAGAAGGTAAGGGCTTGAGACTGCAATTTGCCACGGATGAACCCTAGCTTTATGAAGAGGGAGGCTTTCCAAACCCTAAAAACCTTACCTTTCCTATTCTCGTTGGAGGCGGTTTAAGTCAATAGGTGCCAACATGTGTGGCAATGGCACACATACGTGTGTGTGATAAATTACATAATTTCACTAATAAATGAAATTAGATAATTAATGAAAAGAAAAGAAAAGTTAATGCGGAGCGCAATTTCATTTAAAATGATGTGAGTGTTTTGTGCTTTAATTAAATTATATTTTATGAATATAATATTTTAACTTTATAAGTTTATGAGAGTTTCAAATCATTCGGTCAAATTTTTAGTATATTTTTAAAAATTTATAGCATTCTTTATTATTCTAATCACTATTGATTATTTTTCTATTATTACATAGCACTCTTCGTTATGTCATTATTTTAATAATCATACTAATTATAGCACTCTTTACTAGTGTAATAGTAGCGGTCCTCATTATTCTAGTCACCATTGGTTATTTTTGTTACGTAGAGAAAAATTAAGAATTGGACAACATCAATATACAGGGGACCTAGCATTGACATTCGGGATGAAAATTAGTCAGAGTTCTTTTTTTTTTTTTTAAGTTTGATTTGTGGCTAAAATAATTTTGAATTAATTTGATTTTTGATTTGTTTAAAATTGAGATCGAATTTGAATTTAAAATAGTTTATCTCGAAAGTTTACAAGTCGGTTCGATAAAATAATATATATTATATAATATTTTTGTATATTTTAATAATATTTTAAAATGATACCATTTTAATTTAACCGAGATATTCATAAGTTAATTTTGAACCTAAATTTTTCTTTATTAAACTGAAACTCGAATAAATTAAAGTTTGACTTAGCTCGGCTCGACGCGGTTCGGCTCGACCCTTATGTGTAGCTTACAAATATTTAATTGCTTAATCTGACATTCTTACTTAAAAAATTTTAAATCTTTTCCTTTTTTTCTCTAACAGATTCTTAATCCGACACAGCCTAAAAAAAAAAAAATTCCTTTCTTTCTCTCTCCTCACTCCCCCTCCAAAAACTCGAGTGAAAGTGAAAATTTTGAATGAATATGAAATAACATATTAAAAAGATAAAAAAATAATTAATAAAAATAATATTTGAGTTTATTTAAAAAAAATACTCTTAAAAAAAGTATCAACACGTAAAAAGAGAAAAAATACAAATAAAGGGAAAAATGAAAAAATAGTAAAAAAATGTGCATTGAAATATATTGCGATTTATTAAAAAAAACATAGCAATACTTGAAAGAAAAAAATATAAAATAGGAAAAAAATGAAAAAGTGATAAAAATATATGCATTAAAAGTGTATGGCGATTTATTATATAAAATAAAAAAAGTCAAAACTTTAAAAAAAAATTAGCAACACTTGACAAACAAAAAATATAAAATAAGGGTAAAAATAAAAATTGATAAAAATATTTACATTGAAAATGCATTGCCATTTATTATAAAAAATACAGCAACACTTATAAGACAAATAAATAAATAAATAAAATAAGGAAAAAATAGAAAAAATTGAGAAATTATATACGTTGAAAGTGCATTAATTATAATTTATTATGTAGAATAGATATATAGAAAATTGATTGGAAATAGAAAAAAAATCACAACTCCGAAAAAAATCAAAATAAAAATAGAAAAAAAAAGTGTCCCTAAGAAGAAAAATTAAAAAAAAAGGCAAATAGAAATGTAAAATATTAATAAACTTTAAATAGGAAGAATAAAAAGACTTTTATCATTAATCTTTAAAAAAAAAAGAAAACTAAAAAATAAGAGGGACATAATTGGAAATAAATGGCCCAAAAAGACCATTAAAAGTCACAATGTTATTCTCAGTTATTATATAGAGACTTCATTCGGGATTACAAAATATTCTGAAAAATGGTAAAAAATTTTTAAAAATTTAAAAAATGATTCATTTTTTATTTTAATGCATGAATTGTGAACTCACAATATCTTATTTTATCTTACTTTTTGTCACTTTAAACACACCCTCTGGCAAGCCCGGAGTTTCGGACCCGACAAGCGTTCCCGACCCGGCCCATGGCCTCCTGGGCTTATTGATGAAGCGTTGACTGGATTAAAATATTGGACTCATTGTTGCGTTGTTGAGAAGCCTTATATGCTTCTGTCGCCCCAAACTTTTCAATTGGTGATTTTCCATTTTTTGTTTTGAGTTAGCAATAGAGTAATATATTCTTAGATCGTCATATTTTGGGCCTTTATCATATTAATTATATTCGTTAAAAAATTGCAAACATCTAAAATAATAGAATTAACATGAGAGTGAAAATTTTATTTTTTTAACCATACATTAATTTTTAAAAATATTTTTTATAAATTTTTTTAAAGTGATAAACAAATCATGTAAATTGAAAAATTCAATTCAAATATTGAAAAGTGCTTATATATAGAATTCTAGCCAATTTATGAAATACTTACTAACTTTCCATCTACAATAATTAATAATTTTTTTTATATTTAATTAGAATTCATTCGAGGTGAAAAAATATAAACTTAATTTGATTTCTGAGAGTAAATTAATATATGTACATAACTAATAAAACAACTGAATTTTTTCTGAAGTGAGATTAAATATATATAATTATAAATATTATCTTGAGAGTAAATTATTTATTTTCAGAAAAAATTAAAAGATATAATTATAAGAATCATTCTGCTATAGAATTAAATAAATAACTAAACTATAAAATAATTATTTTGCTATTGAATTAAATAATTAAAAATATAAAAATAATTTCAACCCATCCAATTATTAAATAAAATAGATATATTTTGGATATATTGAAGAAAATTTACTTATTTTGGGGTTGTGACACTTGGTTTACTTTTCTATTTTTTGTTTTTTATTTTCTATTTTATGTGTTTTATGTTTTAAAAATCTCAAAAAATGAAAAACAGAAAAAAGTAAAAAACAGAAAATGTACTTGGTTTGACATTTTTTATTTTTGTATTTTGAAATTTTTCTTCTTTTGAGTTAAAAATGCTTAAAACAATTTTTTTTTCATTTCCATTTCATGTGTAAATTCATTTTATGTCTTTTAAAAAGAATTTTGAAAAAATAAATGATCAAATACATTTTGAGTTATTTTCCTTATTTTCAAAAATGCAAAACAAAAATTGGGTTCAGAAGAAATATAGCAAATGGTAACTTAATATTTTGAAAAATTTTAATATTTTTCACATTTAATTTTACCACTTTAATTAAAAGATTTTTGATTATCTTCTATATAGAAAATTTTAGTAACAAATTAATCTAATTATAAATTGAATTCATTGTAGATAAAATGTATCTAAATTAATATAAATTTTAAAAATTCAACATTATAAGTAAGTAATTAATCAAAGAATTAAAAAAATTCATTCCAAATTAAAAGTATCTAATTCAATAGAAATTATGACACTCAATTAATGACCTTCCTAATCTATTAATTAAATAAAAATTTATAGGTCATTAGAATTTGCTTACGATGAAAGTTTATTTAAATTGAAAGAAATTTCAATAGCCAATAAAATTTTCTTCTTAATTTATTCAATTATTAATTTCTAGTTCTTGCTCTACTTTTAAAACATTAAGTTATTTTCTATTCGTAAGACTGGCATTTGATTTACATTTTTATTTTTTATTGTTTGTTTTTATTTTCTATTTCATGCTTTTTATTTTGATATTTATATTTTAAGAATATTAAAAAAACGTTTGATTTAACATTTTTTCTTTTTCATATTTTGAAATTCTTCTTATTTTGAATCAAAAGAACTTAAAATAATTTTTGGTGATTTTATATTTTGTGTGCAAACCTATTTTTTATTTTTTAAAATAAGTTATGAAAATACGAGTGATCAAATGTGTTCATCAAATGCGTTTTAATTGAATTGTTTTCTTATTTTTAAAAAATATAAAATAAACAATGAATTTAAAATAGGTATACCAACTAGGCTTAAGCAATTAATAAATCAGTTGTTGGTTTTAGAATTAATTCGATATTAAAAATATGTAATCTAATAAATATTTTTATCTATTATATTCTTAAATAATTAATAGAAGAATTACTAATAGTTATTATATTAGATATTCACATCAACCTCTACATTTTCGCACCACTTACCAAGTTTATCCCCCTAGAATTAGATATGGTAACTATAAAGTTCAGCGCAAAGCAAAGCGCTTCTCAATCTTTCTTGGGAAGAAAACCACCTCAGATTATAGTAGCCAAGAAAGAAGCTATGGAGGTTGGTGATGGTAGAATAAGCTTTCTACCAGACGCTATCATTCAGCACATCTTGTCATCCCCCCCCAAGAAGTTTGCTACGAGAACTTCAATCCTATCAAAGAGATGGGAATCCCTCTGGGCGACATTTCCCACCGTTGATCTTGATAAGCGAGATTTTGAATATGTTGGTATGTCAACGTGCAGAGATAAATTCCTAGAATGCATGCAATTACACCTATGGCGTCACGACTTCACACACTTGCAGAAGTTACGAATCTAGACTCTCATTCGAGGTAATCCGGAGCTTCACCTTCTTCTCGATCAATTTGTCGATTCAGCAATGAGAGGTAATTTGCAACAACTTGATTTGAGCATTTCTAGTCCAATTCACCTCGTTCATAAAGAAAGCAGGAGCTGCTATCTGTTGCCCCAAACTTTATTTTCTTCTGGAAAGTTTTTGGTTAGTTTGATACATCAAGGTTGCCGCTTTGAGGACATTGAGGAAGTGAATTTTCCATTGCTTAAAACTGTCTCACTCTCAAATGTACACTTGACAGAGGAGTTTCTCTTCAAAATGATAAGCGGTTGCCCTGTGATCGAAACCTTGTCTTTAGCACACTGTCATGGGGTGAATTACGTGAAACTTTCTAATAAAAAAATCAAACACTTGGTTTTGGGGGGTTTCAGAAAACTGGAGACAATTGAGGTGGATGTCCCAAATCTCAATTCTTTCACATGCAGTGGACATTTTTTTATAGACAGTGATGGCTTACAACTTTCAGCATTCGACAACTTCAGTGCTAAAGTACTAGAAAATCTTCACACTCTATCGCTGTCTTATCTACACGTGAACATGGAGACATTCTACTGCATGATTATAAACTCTCCAAACCTAGAGGCTATGTGTCTGGAAAGGTGTAAATTTTCAATGAAGCCTCTAATTTCTGGGGAAAATCTGAAGAAATTAACAATTCGAAATTGCATCTTTGAAGATGAAACAAAAATCGTTGCACCCAATCTTCAAAGTTTAGGGTTTGCTGATAGTGTCAATGGTAATAATTTCAGCAGTGAAATTGGTTTCCAAAGTCTTACAACTCTTCCACTAGCAGGGAATATTTATTTGATTGATGATGCACTCCAATACATATTCACAAATTGTCCCGCGCTCGTGTCCTTGACCTTGGAAAGGTGCCATGGATTGAAGCACCTCAATATTGTGAGCAAAAAACTTGAGAAGTTGGAGTTAAATGAATGTCCAGATATGAAAGATGCAATCATTGAAGCTCCTAATTTGGTATTCTTTAATTATACTAGACAACTATTGAGGTATTATTGGCTATTTACCTTCGCACTGTTTACTGCGGAAGTACGTTTGAAAGAACAGAATCATCATCACGATGATGATAATGATGAAGATAGTTCTTGGTTTGCAAGGTTCAGGAATCTTCTTCAAGAGTTTGGCAATGCAAGATCGTTATCATTAGTTAGTGAATGCCATAAGGTAATTAACTTTATATATATTATATATATTGTTCTAGCTTACTACTATGTATAAAGCATCTGACTACAAGTGATCAAGGTTATTACCATAATATTTGGAAGTGCAAGTTTCCCTTTTGTAGATTAGTTAACCCTTGAAAAGGTTGTTTATAGGTTCCAAAGAAATTAGCCTTGGTGATAAATCTTTCGTAGGTTCGATAAATTGTTGGCTAATTTGAAATTAACTTGGAATATATATATATATATATATATAAGATTTGGTATATGTAATTTAGTGATGAATTGTATAAGTAAAAACGGAGGGCAAGGCAGAATTAATGATGAAAAAATATTGTATAATGTTTTACAATTTGAGTTAATGGCTTTCGGAATGTCATTTGCAAAGAGTGCTGGTAGGTTGATTCACAATTAATGCACACATAAATCTCTCTCGTGCGCGCACACGAACAGAAAAGATAGGTATCTTCGAGTTGTTGTTGCTATTCATATTAATATTCTCCATCATATTCAGATGAGCTTTGTATCAATAAGATAATTTGCAATCCTCAAATCAAATAATAAGATAATTTTTCTTTTTATTGCTACATACATCAAGTGCAAAATCATCCCCGGGAACAAAAGCACACGTCCGCCGCTACATTACCTTAGTCTTCTGCAGGTGAAAACAAGGTTAGGAGCGATGGGACTTCTTCAATTCTTATCTGGGTTGCTTAACATTTCAATTTGCCATGAATCTATATTCATGGATCTGGGCTCCACTGCCATCAACCCTAAGGTAATAAAGCCTTTCCTAGTTTTTCCCTTTTTCTTTAATTTTATGCTAGGTTATATTCTTAAACATGTGAATTAATTTACTTGAAATGAAAACCATTCCCTCGGATTTCCGGTTTGAGAGTCTACAACAAAATGACCAGGCAGGCCTGCTGTACGCACCGTTGTCTGCACACAATTGTGCAAGAGAGCACCTCGTAGGAGCAAGCATCGAAATGTTTGAAGGCAGTGCTGAGTAGATGCAGCTCGTTAAGTTTTTGCTGAATGAAGCAGTGACCTTGAAGACTATGTCCATTGCTATCGAGGAGAAAATTACTAGTAGCTTGCAGCGAGGGACGATAATGCATGGATGAGATAAATAACTATGTCAAGGTTTCTCCTACAGCAAGAATTGTATTTTGTTAGTTCACTCACGTCAAAGATGGCACATTCCAAATCAATACATTGATTCGGTCGAGCTTTAATTCAACTGAATTGTATAATAAAGCTTGCTGCTGTTAAGTACCAGTTCTCTGTTTGGTGTTTCCAGAAATGTTGAACTTAATTTCAGGCTTAATTATGCCAAGTTTATGACTAATTTCTGAGATTGAAGTTTGATATTTAAACTTTTAATTTATTGATCAATCTGCGCGCATTAATTCCACTTTTGATTTGCTCGATCGCTTTCTGTACATAACTGTTTTTAATTAGTGGTTTCATTGGCTGTATGATTTTCTTCCACTTTAGAACTCCAGATATGTACTTCCAACAATTTGAAACGAGAACAATCAAATATTAGCTTGGACAAGCAAAAGAATCACATGTATTCTTAATACAGTGGCAGACTACTTCCTTTCGACTCTTGCAAATCCCTTGAGTTTAATTTGCGGGCGCGCAGCAGACCTAGCTTGCAACAGGTTAACTCCAGTTGCTATTTGAAATGATACTCGCCACCTTTTTTCAACTCTCAACGGGGACGGAGCTACTGTAGGTACAGGGGTGGCCATGATTCTCTAGTTTTTGATATTCTAACTGTAGATAAATATTATGTTTTATTAGAAGTAATTATCATTAATAATTGTTAGATTATTTCTAAAATATTCCTATATATATATATATATATCTTAAATTGATACGTATCTTAAATTAGATATCTTAAATATGTCAACTCTTCTTTTATTCTAACAATAATGACTCCCTCAAAGAGCCTCTCCATATGATCATTTTTACAAATGAAGAGCCCCTCTATTAATAATAGCCCTCTTTTACAAATAAAAAAATTAATAAAACAAAAAAAAATATAATTTCTCATTACTTTAATACAAACTCACAAATTTTTACCCTCCTTCTCCTCCTCCTCTCTCTCTCCCTCTCCCCCTTTAGATTTCTCTCTCCCGTATCATTATTTTTTCACCTTTTCACATTCTTTTTTTTTTTACACTTTGGCTGCGTTTGGCGTGCAAAATTTTGTTGAAAATCTCTGAAAATTTCTATAAATCTCTGTTAACTTTATATCACATCAACTTTTTTCTCTCACTGCACGCATTACGAACTCTCTCCAAATCACAATTTATCTCAATTTATCTCATTTTTTCTTACTCCAAACAAATCATCTTTATTTTCTCTTATTTGCTTCACTCTTCTCTTTTCTACTCTCTACAAATCATTTTTTTTTTGTTAAAATAAAACCATGAAAAAAAGTTTGAGATTTAAACTACTAACGAGAAAACGATGCAAAAGAACATTACTGAGGGCAACCATATCACCAAAAGAAATTTTTTAGTTCCAGTGAAAATAAATCTCAAATAAATGGATAGCGTTCTTTGATCAATGGTTAAAATTATTTTACTAAAAATTTTTTGGCCCCCTATTATAAAATCTTAGTTTCGTCCTTGTTTACATTATTTTCTTTTTTCTATTAATATGCTTAAATTTTATATTTCTCATAAATCAATTCAATTAAATTATTAAATTCAAAGATATGTTTCAAATATAGAATTTTATTTATTAAATTAAATCAAATCAATTTTTTATTTTAAAATCAAATCGATTGTAAGAGAGAAATATTTCCAAAACAAAGTGTAAGTGTTTGGAAAAGGCAAAAATTCAGACATAATCCAACTATAGACATTTGACTGCAAATCAAACTCTATCAAATACAATTACTAATAAAGTTTAATCACAAGAATGTTGTAAGCTATCACAAAGCATTGTTGTAAGCAATCACAAAGGGCCTTCAGAATTGTTGTTGTAAGCAACGAGTCCTCAGAATGTTGTAATCTTTAGAATTGTTTGTATCCTGAAGGAGTCTCAATCGCTTATAACTCCACAGCAACCCAGTGGTGTTGAATAACTCCTTTTTTAATGGTGACTCCTCAATCACTTGTAACTCTAATAAATCAACAGTAACCTAGTAGTTGATCGCTTGTAATTAATTCCGCAATAACCTAGTGGAGTGGGGTGAATATATAACTCCTCACTGTAACCTAGTGGAGGTAAGTAATTATTCCCAATGGCGTAAATAACTCCTCTGTTATATCTTGGAGGAGTCTCAATCGCTTGTAACTGTGCAACAACCTAGTGATGTTGAATACCAGTTTCTTTAATGTATCATTTGATATATTTATTTTGAGTTCGTTTTTTATTTTGTATTTTTGAAAATAAGAAAAATAGTTCAAAATATATTTGATCATTCGTGTTTTTAAAATCTATTTTAGAAAACAAAAAATAAGTTTACACATGAAATTCAAAATAGCTGAAAATTATTTTGAACATTTTTAACCCAAAATAAGAAAAATCTAAAACATAAAAAATAAAAAATGTTATGTTTTCCATGTTTTGAAAATTTTAAAGCATAAAACATATAAAACAAAAAATAATAAATAAAAATACAAATCAAATGTCACCTGAATAATTCATTTTCAGTGGAGTTGAATAAGTACTCCACTTTGTTGTATTCTGAAACAATTTCACTTGCAAATTTTGCAAATACCTAGTGGGATGATTTTTTTTATTTGGATGGCATTATTCATTATCAAACTATTTTTGTAATATCTTTCAACGTAATGGTATTACTAAATAGGGGTATTGCCATATATTAATTAGCTGCTGCTTGCATGCATATATATCATTTAATATGAATTTTTCAAAATACTTTTGAAATGTTCTTACTCTTTGTTTTTTTATTAATCAAATGTACGAGCTTGTTCTGAATGTAGACTAAAGGTAATCGAATTTAGTAAAAGGAAATACCTTATTAACAAGTTAAAGCATTACTTCTCTTGTATGAAAAAAAGAAAAAAAAAATCATCAGCAAGAAAGAATGTGGTTGGTAACTTCTATCCAACCATATAGGAAATAACCTGCTAAACTAATAAATTAATTAAAGCATAAATATATGGTTGGTAATTTCCTTCTTCGTGCAGGTTGTTAGATATTTGATCCACATGTACAACATTCTTTCGGGCAATAGCAAAAGCATACTACGACATTGCTTTCCCTTCAAGCAACAATTAAGACTATATATATTTAATTAGAGTGTCTTGGTACAAAGAATAAATTGGAAACGTGACAATTATCCCGAGTACACGCACCGACCTTAGTATTTAGTTTCCGTGTATGTTATCAGTTTCTCGACCTCAAAGACATGTTTGCATAATGAAGGAATAAGGCTTCGGTTAATTTCCAGTTATATGGTAATATTATAACTCAACTAGTCTGTGATTTTAACTAAGGTTGCACAAAAAAATCAAATAATCCAAAATCCGAACCAATTCGGTCATTTTGGTTCGGATTGGTTTTGGTTTATGTAATTTTTGAATCAGTTTTGGGTTAAAAAATTAGTAAACTGATATTTTTGATTTGGTTTTTAGGTTTAGTATCTCTGCTCAAACCAAACCCAACTTGATCTGGAAATAACCTAAACCAAACTCAATTCAAAAAATATAATATATAATATATATAATATTATAAAAGTAAATAATATCAGCAATATTATGAGATTATATTTTATTATAAGTTGTACTAAATTTTAGTAATTTTTTTAAGTGATTTATCTTGATACTTTTTTTTTATTATAGAACTTGTTTACTTCATCTACTTTTTTTTTAAATGATAAATGTATAATAAATATACCCAACCCAAATAGACTCGACTCGGACTCGAAATCTGAAAATGAACCTGAACTCGAATCGAACCGAACCAACCTAATATTTTTGGCTCAGTTTGGTTTGGTTCAGTTAAGTTTCAATTTAAAATCGATTTAGTTTTATTTCTAACTTTTATGAGTCGAAAAAAATCAATTCAGTTCTGAATTAGGTATAAATCAAAATTGATCTGATCCATGCACACTCCTGATTGTAACAACAGGACATGCATGACGTAATAGTTATTTTTTTCAAATCTATTACATCTCACTGATCACTTTACAAAGCGCACATTAAATATATTACAAACAGTCATAAAGGTACGCTCGCTATTGCTCTCAAATAATCTCTCTATAACTATTCCCTTACATTCAACTGATTTAAATATCAGAGTATTTTTGATCGGGAACCACTGCCTTGACCTCTTTCTTTGAGTATTTTCTTTTGCAGGTTTACCGTTCAAGGGATGAAACTTGAGGATGTGGTGTGCACGTGCGGAGGAGTAATTTTTTCCCCTCATAGAGTGATCTCCAGGAATATTGCTCCATTTGTCAAATACAGTCGCAAAATGAAATGAAAAAAAAAAATGCATGTAAAATTTGATATTATTCAAGTCAAACATAAGATGGCTATATGCGGTTTTAGTCGTTTATATACAAAACCCTAAACGGCTACATATAGCAACATACTTAATTTAAACTTAAAATCTCTAAACATAGAAATTAAACAGAAAATTATAGGTGGGGTTTGGAGATTGGAAAAAATTTTTAAAAAATTAAAAATTAATGTTGAAATATTATAAAAATAACACACAATAAAATTTCATTGAAAAAAGTTCCAAACTTTTGGAGTTCCAAAAATGCAGCTGCCAGCCAAGTTAGGTGACGACTAAAGTTCCCAAGTTTCGATCTACTCGTGATTTCTTCCTTCCAGATTGACATTTTTCCCGCTTGAAACTTATCCGAAAAGTCAATGGCATCCTCTATATTCAAACATCAGAAACAACAGCAGTTAGTGTTGGTTTATAACCCACTGGTAGGATCAAAGAACCATTGAAGTAAAACTGTGGCAATATGTTATTACACAAAAATAGATGAAAATAAAATTAGCAAGAATTAATAAGTACCACAAATTTCTTTACCCTCCGTTCGAAATATATCTTTCTTAAAATTGATTTGATTTTAAAATAAAAAATTAATTTGATTTGATTTGATAAATAAAATTTTATGTTTAGAACATATTTTGAATTTAAGAATTAAATTGATTTAATTTAACAGAAATATCAAGTTTGACCATATTAATAGAAAATAAAAAATATGATAAATATAATATATATGAATAAATTTGTCCACTTGGTTAGATGGCTTAAAAAAATAATAAATTCTCGTTAAATTCTATTGTTGTGAATTGAATTTTAAATAAAATAAAAATTCTAAAATTTAAGTTATGAAATCAAGTCAAATCTAATTTATAAAATTTTATTTTTATTCTAAATATAAAAAGTAATAAGAATTCTCATCAAACAAAATTAAATCACATTAAATTTACTATTCCAAACGTATTATTACAGAATTTAAAAATCCAAATATTATGGTAATATATATCTAGCACTCGTGTAACAAAAGAATATTTTAATGTGTTCTTTTTTCAAAGTAATGGACTATCAAATTGCTACGTCATTCTAATACATTTCATGTAAATAAATTTCTATAAAATTTAAAATTATGAAAATTAAAATGTGTGTTTTTCACTTATTTTTAAATTTTGTTTTCACTCTTTCCCCCTCACCACCGTAAGAACCAACACCAGTTACACCACTGCCCAATACCACAATCATTCATCACCATCACAATTGGTCATCGCGACTATTCACCACCAACACCGGCTTACTACTTTTTGCCTACTTGCTACCACTACTCAAGTGGTGGAATCGAGCCAAATAAGGTCAAGGTTTGATTTGCTCAAAGTTTGGCTCAAACATAAAACATAGCTCTTGAGCTTGAGTTTTTTCACAAGCTTTGCTCGCTAAAAGCATATTTAAACTTGAGCTAGGCTCGGGAATTGCTGGAGTAAGACCCAAAAATTAATCCCACCTTGTTTCCTTCTCCATTGCAAAGATTAGTTCAAATTCTCTAAAATAGAAGGTCATATTAGCCTTGAAATCAAAGGTATCTATGCTCTACAACCAACAAAAATGAAATCAACTCATTTTTCTCCTTAATGGGAGTGCAAGGAAAAATAAAAAAAATCTAGAGGCCGTTTGGCTGTTAAAAAAAAAAAGCAAAAAATTTTAACTTTTGGTAGTTTTTTGTGTGTTTTTTGGTTACATTTTTTTGTGTGTTTGGTGGAACCAAGTGTAATTTTTAGCAATTTTTTACAACTTTTAGGTGTTTGGTAAATTTTTTACTGTAGCAAAGCAAAAAAGTGATAACTTTTTATGTGTTTGGTAAATTTTTTACTGTAGTAGAGTAAAAAAGTGATAATTTTTGTGTGTTTGATAAAACTTTTGGTTTTATTTTTTATTGTAGCAAAGCAAAAAAGTAAGAAAAATTGTGACTCTACCAAACACACCAAAATTTTTTTTTGCTAGTTTTTGAGCCTCCAAACGGGCTCCTAGTCCCTAACTTTAAACTCCTTTATTTCTGAAAGTAATGCATTCATATATACGAAAATATATGTATTATATATAAACCATAAAATAAATCAAGGCAACATTTGTTCGCTAGTGAACACAAAAACTCACCAAAAATAATTCATACGAAGATTAGAATATATATATATATATATATATATATCACAAAAACACTTTTGGTTTAAAAAAAAAAAAATACTGACATTTTAGGTACTTGGAATTTGAAAATGGAAAGCACTAGTTTCTCTAGTTTGTTAGTGAGAAATTCTGTTAGAGTTGTGGCTCGTATACTTTACAATCAAGCATTAGTAAATGACAAATGCTCAAGCAAAACAAGTGGAATGAGTGAAGTGAAGGCATTTCTCTATCCAGATTAATATTAGTTTGCAGGAACTTATGACTCTTTTATGCTAAGGAATGAGTGATATAAGATAAGATTGTATAAGATAAGAAAATTCACATTAATTTGTGGGAACTTACAGCTCTCTCACACTAGGTGATGAGTGATATAAAACATATAAGACGGTATAAGGTAAGAAAATTCACATTGATTACTATAAGATAAGACTGTACAAGACATGAAAATTCACATTAATTTGAGAGAACTTATAACTCTCTCATACTAGGTGATGAGATAAGAAAATAATTTTGTTCATAGCCGCCATTCACCCACCCAATCACCTATTAGTCAACATAGTTGCTACCACTTGTTTGCTCTTATGACCATGGCTGCGGTAACTCCTAGACATTTAAACAGTCGCCTAGAGCTTCACAAAAGAGAAGACTCCAAATCTTTTTAAATTTTATTAATAATAAAAAATAATAAAAAATATTTTTAATCAATCAAAATTTAATAAATTTATGAAATTTTCTACTTTTTCTCGAATTCTCACATTTGAACTTGTTACTTTAACTCTATCGTATTTATACATATCATAATTATCTCATGTTTAATGCATTAATTATTAGTTTTTAATTTTATTTAAATTCCATTGACAAATATAAGAAAAATTTTCAAACTGCCTACTTTAACTCTATTTATACATGTCATAATTAGATTGAGAGTAGGTTCAGTGCAGTGCATATCCGGTCCATGAAAAATATATTTTCTAACTTGTTACCACGGATAAAAATGAGTATAAATTGTACAAATAACTAGAGATCTTGGATAATTATTTAATGTTTTAAAATCAATGACTAAAAAATGCACCGGTGCATAGCTACACCGGACCTATCCTCAATCCTATTATAATTATCTCATATTTGATGCATCAATTATTATTATTATTTTTTTATTTTTGGATTTCCTACTTTTAACTTTATTTATATATTTCATAAACACTCTAAGCGTCCTTAAAAGTTCTGCCTAAGCCCTCGGATTTCTATACACGGAACACATCAAAATTGTCACTCAAACTAGTTTCATCAAATACACAATTATTGGCTCTCTTTGCACAAAGAAAATTAATGTACTATGAAAAGAGAGTCCCGAGTAGCATACGAAACCACCGGTGAAGAACAAACGTGATAAATCACAAATAAGGATATCAAGGTACAAGTGGAAAGACTGTTAATTTTTAGGACTAGGAAATTGAAAACATACCCATAACATTTCCCCGTGAAAGATATTTCAACACATGGAGAGGCTCTGGGGAAAGCTAGCAGCTCCTTAATAAATAGGGTCTGCAGCGTTGGCTTCCTTTTCTCTGACCATACAAGCTTGAAATTCTCACCGGTTTTAATGATGACTCTCTCCAACACTTGAGAGTTCTTGAGCAAGAATCTCAGAAAATTCGTATCATTTCGTATCAGCTCAAAGAATCCCTCCATGCTTCGAATCGTTTTTCGATTCATCCCAAAGTCATATATTTCAACGGTCTTTAAATTACTCAACAGATTAATAAAGTTTGGTTCCTCTAGTTCCCAGAATTCCCCCTCTTTGAAATTAAATTTGCAGTTTGACTCGTCATTCTGCTCAAAATTGTGAAACTCTGCTGTCAAATCTAAATTGAGGGCAACAAACGTAGAAAAACCAAAAAAAAAAAAAAAAAGAAAGGGAGAAGCGTACAGAATTCTGAATATTTATATTGAACAGATGTCGAACCCACCATTTCTCCCTCAACCTTAGCAATGTTAATGATCAAAGTCTCAATATTTGGGGAACGCCTTAGCATGTAGGCAATTCCTGGTAGCTCCCGTTTTGTCAATCCTGTCTTTATCGTGAGGTGTGTGACACCAAAGGATGGAAAGCCTGGACTTTGCTCCTCTGTAATAGCTAAAGCCTGACCATTACCATTAATTTTAAATTAACCAACAAACAAAGACAGCCAAAAAAAAAAAAAAAAAACAACAACATGTGCGGCCAAAAAATATCTCCCCGGCCGCATTCCCGACCACAATATTGCTTCCCTAATCAGAGAGGGTATAATCTAGTTAGATTGTGATTATTTAATTTGAAAGTTACGTCACATAATTATTTTACTTACTTAAACTCAAGTGTATCAAGAGACATGATCTGCAAATATATACAACAAAGTCAATTCTTCAAAGGTCTCAAGACTTATATTACCAAGCATTTAATACTACTAACGTGTAATTAAATCAGCATAAAATCAACGTAAAGCATGTCGGACTCTTACTCTATAAATGATAGAGGTGCAGTTAAGGATCTTTTTCTTCTCTCCCTCTTCTCCTTATATCAGTCTATTTCTCTTTCTTTATTTACAAGAGATTATTATTTATATAAAAAATTGACTTAAGTATCGGAGAGTTCTCGGTCGGGAACCAACTCTGACTACTTTATTTCACCGTTTTCTTATATGCAGGTTTGTGGCGGAAGGGAATTTATGAGAAGAAGGGAGAAGGGGGGTTTACAGGAAAAAGGAGTCAAAAATTCTCCTGAACACAAACAATAGTGAGCTACCAAGAGCTTTATGTTATAATTCAAAGAGGCTCTCTGCAGTCAGTTGAGACTGGAGGATCCTGACAACAGATCTACTCTCAAAGACTAGACAATCACTCAGCCATAACATCACACATAATGCAAAGTATGTGTTGGAAAATAAACAAGATTGGAAAGAAAGATTGAAAAGAGAAAATAAACTCTGTATCCATGTTAGAACAGAAGAACTGTAATGGGAGAGAGAGAAAAAGAATTGTATATACGTACGTGTCTCATGTATTATATATTTACAATTGAATAGAAAGGAACTTTATTTATAGGGTTGTGAAGAATACAACTTATACCATATAAATAATATGTTAACCTAAAGTTAAAAGATCTCACGTATTACATATTTGATCAACCTAAAGTTAAAAGATACCATATATTATATATATGATCAAAGGAACATGTTCACCCTCAAAAAAAATAAAAATTTATACTATTATTACTATTACTATTATTATTTTTGTTGATGTTGTCGTTGATATTCAATTATGTCTACTTAAGAAAAGAAAAAAAATAGTCCAATATTAATTGTGTTCACTTAATAAAAGAAACAAATTTTAGTCCAAAATATCCAACACACACCGATGTAATTATATTTAATTTATCAAATACAATTAAAAAATATTTAACCTAACTTTGACTATTTTCTCTCTCTCCGACAAGTAAGATCTTTTTTTATTCCTCTTATGCAATCTCACCAATTATTTATGTGTCTTATAATTAGTGTTCACCCACGCATAAAATCTTAACTCCGTCCTGTATATGGCTAATATATATGACAAATAATTAAGTAAACATATTCCAACATCATATCATAACGAAATAATATATTCTAACAATATG
Organism: Vitellaria paradoxa; assembly: GCA_019916065.1. Classification (NCBI taxonomy): domain Eukaryota; kingdom Viridiplantae; phylum Streptophyta; class Magnoliopsida; order Ericales; family Sapotaceae; genus Vitellaria; species Vitellaria paradoxa. Next base: position 41,697,266 of record CM034239.1, read on the forward strand.
GACTTTCATATTTGTACCCGGATGTAGTAGCTATCCAACTGGAGATCTTTGACCCGACACAAGTTGTGGAGAATTGGGGTGACCTGTTCATCCAATCGCACATTATATGGACGCGATTGGGTGCAATCAAACTTTGCACGTTCAAGTGCTGTCATCCTCTTGACTATATATTTCTTCCTTTGCATGTTCGTAGCAAGTTCGAAGGAATTTAAATATGGAGCAAGTACCCCCAAAGTGGAACCTGAATAATAATTCCTACTTTCATAAATCTTCAAAGTTTTCATAGCTTTGTTCATGATGACAAGATCAAAATTACCACCAGCACTTCTGCAATTGCAATTCGTTAGAGACAAGTATTCCAGACTTGGACTAGAAGATATCAAACCGTTGATAGTTCCATCAAACAATTCAATTTGCTCGAGTGAAAGATATCGAAGACAATCGAGCTTAAAATCCTCGGCTGGAGAGTTTATAATACATCTTTTGAGCACCAAGACTTGCAGGGATCTACTGCTGAATAGAAAACTAGGTAACGTGTGCATGGGGATTTTATTAACGATTTTGTTAATAAAAAAATCAAGATGGAGTTCCTTCACATCACGCTTCAGCGCAAAGTGGATCCACGAATCGACTTGTCCAATCCCTCTATAGTAGTATCTGTATTTGAAAGTTATGCTCAGTTTCTGAATTGTTGGGCAATTGTGAAGCATCAAACAACGGTTGATGAAAGTTATTTCTGTAGATCTGTTTGTTCTAGTAAAAAAGTTTAAGCAAGGGACAGAAAGCCACACGTCCCTCCAACACTTTGATAGAACACTAGTTTTAATCACATCCCTCATTGTCAAGAACGAAAGAATGTGATGAACCAAGTCTATTGGCAATTGACTGAGACGATCTTGCTCCTCTATTTCAAGGTTTTCGACCATCCTCCTTTGCCTCTTCGTGCACGTTCTCCCACCGGCTTCGACACTATTGTCCTCCATCAACACACAAGCAGGCCCAAAAACAGCCATCGTAGAAGAAACAGAAAGACAATAATACAATAGTGGCTGGGGAAGAAGAAGAAGAATGAAAGATCGGAAAGTGGGTGATTCCATAGCTTCCAGAAAAGCCTCCATCAAAAAGTCTAATATAAGACAATGGAGAAATAAATTTGGAGAATCCAAGAGAGAAAATTTGGTAATTCAATAGCTGCCAGAAAAAAACTTCAAACAGTCTTCTCAAAATACAATGGAGCAGAGTTTATTTAATAGGCTATGGTAATATCATGATAGGAAGGAATCAACTAAGGGAATAAATATCTTAAGGACGATACACACTAGTAAATACAATTCCAAGCTTTCCCGTCCGTCCAATAACTTGTCGAGTTTATCACTCTTTTATTCGGCTCTTTCCATTATATTTCTGGGCTTTCTTGGGGCCCTGGTGTTAATTTGCAATGACAAATAAGTCCGTGTCCCAAAACTATATATATATATATATATTCGAATTGAATAAACATAACTAAAATATTTTCTTACACACATGGCTATGTAATTAATTATAAGTATCAAGGATTACAGTTCCAATTAAATTGTGGTGGGATCTCAATGTTTCAAACTTCCCTTAGACAAGAGGACATCAATTCCACGCATAACTTAACCAAGGTTTTATAATCTTAATTAAATTGACAACTAAATAAAACTATTTTAACTTTTTTTGTTAAATTTATTAAAAAGTGGGAGTAAAGTTGGCATTCAAAAATTTTGCTACAATTTTTTTAATTTTTTATTTTGTATGTAAGATTTAATTTTATCATTAATCAAACCTTAGCCTTTGTGGGGGATGGGAACTAAAGTAATAAGAGAAAAGGGAAGGGATAAGAATTAAACACAATTATAGGAATCTTTCTATTCACTTTTGAAAAACGTTTATATTTTATTCCTCCTCTCTCGCTCTCTTGCTCACTGACACTTGTTGTAACTTTATGTCATAATCACAAAATCTAACAATTAAAAAAAAAAAAACTATATTAAAATGATGAATACAAAGAAAATAAAATGAAGGGTTGAGATGGTTGAGTTGTAGGAATGAAGTAATGGATAGATGGATAGATTGATTGGGTTAAGATAAGTGCATAGGGAAGGGGACGATGAGGTTAAGGCAGGAATTGATGGGATTAGAGTTTGCAGATTGTGGTAGATGTGACAAGTGCTAACAGGAGTGTAGGAGCAAAAGGTTGTGGTGCTTAGATCCTATTGAATAGTGTAATAACAAACTTTTAGATGATGTAGCGACTAGCACACATTATGTTGTAATAATTAATATCTTGTATAGTAACTTTTAGCACTTTGTAAAAAAATGTAACCAATATCTATACAGTAACGTGACATTTAACACTTTGTAAAAAATGATGGCATGGTTGAGATTGGAGTTAAGGTGGGGTGGGGGTGACAAGAATAAGGTAGTGCTAAGAGAAAGAAAATTTGGACATTGGGAATGACAATTTCAAAAATATTTATATATAAGTAATTTAGATGTTAACAAATATTTATACTATTATAAAAAGTCTCAATGTTTGAAATTTTTTTTGACTACTTTACCCATTTTCTTTAATTTAACTCAACTCTGTCCCTTCATTATTCTAATCTAACTCTCATGGTGGCACATTAACTTTTTTTTTTAACTTAAATTTAATCTGACTTTGTAACCCAGCTCCACTAAATTCTATTTTTTTTTAATTTAACTCAACTTTATCCCTTCATTATTTTAATTTAACTTTATAACCTAACTCTACTAGTTTTTATGATAGTGTATTATTTTTTTTCTTTTAGTTTAACTCAATTCTAATCCAACTTTGTAACCTAACTCCACTAAAATTCTTTATGATGAATTAATTTTAGTTTATATTGGTTATATCATTGAGTGTGCTCATAGGAGGGAACTTCATCAAGAAGAAAGGCCTTAAAAGAGCGGCTGTTGCTTCTGGCATCAAAATAGGTGATTATTTTCTATCTCTTTTTCTTTGAAATTTTTTCTGTCTTTTTTTTTAAGATTTTTTTTCTATGTTTTGGATTTTCATTAATGCGTTTGTCTTCAATTTTTGTTTTGATCAGGTGTTGGTGGGCGTGCTTATCTGTTGGAGTCTCTTTGGTGGTTAGGTATGATTACAAGTGAAGCTTTTTCTTTTTATTTTGTTTTAATTCTTCTAATACAATTAATTGTTTTATTTTTCATTCATTCATCATACTAGGAATTTCATTTATAGGAACTTAATTTCTCAATTGCCTTTTAACAAATCTCTTAGAGAACTAGTAACAAAATCTCTTAATTTTTGGGAACAACTAATTGAGGGAACAACTAGTAACAAAATTTTTGGGAAACCTCTGGGTTCAAAGTTATGATATCTGTGTTAATGTTAATCTTGGTCTTGTTTTTCAAGTGGTAAATTTAGTGTTACTTTCAAGTATAATAGTGTATAAAAAATGTATCGATTAGGTATGATAGTTGTATTGGTAAATATGAATGAACTATTTCGTACACGCATCTTGTAAATTGTGTATAAATGTTGGTTGATATGTATACTAATTAACTAGTTTACGTGGTGAAAGGAAAATAAACGCATGACTTTAGTTACTCTATGCTGTGTGATTCAATTCATGCACTTTAATTTACTGTCCAATAGAAAGAGTTTTCAAGTTTCGCTGTCAAGTTAACTCATAAATATAATATAATTTTTATTATTATCTTAATATTGTATAAAATATATGTATTAGTTGTACATAATTGGATAATTTCAATTAATCATTATCAATATTTGATATATATTGGATTAGATAATATATTCCTATTTAAAATAGAATACGAATTCATATAAAATTTTAATACACATAACAAACTTAAAAAATATATATAAAGTATCATTCACGCCCAAAAAAAATTTATTAGAATTTTATTACGATGACTTTTTTTTTTTTTTGGTAAGTGATGACTTTTATTTATAATTAACATGGTTGAGGGGGAGGGAGTACGTAGAGAATAACATTGTTTTTTAATTTTTTTGGGTTATTAAGAATGTGAATGAGTTTGCTATATTTATTTTTATTAAATGATATTCCTTTGTATTGAAATTATTTTTTGTTTATGCATTTAATTTTTAACCTATTTTTTTAATTTGTTGATTAAAATATATTAGGTTTGACTTTTTTAGATTTTATTATATTTTTTAATGTGATTTTTAATATTAGGTTTTTAAAATTTATTATATTTTTTATTATTGATAAAATTTTAATTCTTTTGTGTATCAGATTTCAGGAAAAAGTTTATTCTTTACTATATTTTTTAGTTTGTTCATTCAAAAATATAAGGTAAGTTTTTTTTTTTAGTTTTATTGTAATTCTTTAATGTGATTGTTTATATAATTTTTTAGATTTTATTATATTTTTTCATTAATGTTAAAATATAAATTTTTGTACATTAAATTCCAGCAAAAGCCTCTTTTTGGGGTTTTTTTCAATTTATTTATTTAAATATATGCAGTATAATTTTTTAAAATTTTATTTTTTTTGTTTAATGTGAAAATATTATTGTACGATAATAATAAAAAAACATCAAAGCATTACAAAATTTCATATTTCAGTTTAATTAGCTTTTTCATTAATAAAATATTATATTTATTTTTATTATGATATTCTTTTATATTGAAATTATTTTTTATTTATATATTTATTTTTTAGCTTATTTTTCTTAAATGATTATTAGTATAATTTTTTATTAAAAATTAAAATAAATATATAATATGACATGCAATATATTTAAATGTTTGTGATGTGTGTATATATTTATACATTTACTAAAATTATCCTTTGCATATTTTTAATATGATTTTTTATGATTTCAATGAATTTTTTTGGTCCATTATTTTTTAATTTCACCCTTACTTTTTGTTTATATCTACTGAAAATTATCCTTAGCATGTTTTATATATTATAATATTTCTTGATTATATCTTAGAATTAGTTTTATCAAAGCATTTCTTATAAAAAAAATTAACATGAAAATCAAACCAAAAGTTTTCTTCCATGTTCATTTTTTTTTTTAATTTTTCACTTGCGTCTTTGTATATCTCTCTTCATATATATATATTAAGAAAAAAAGAAATAGAAAAAAAGAGGATTAGGGATTCAAAATTCTTTCTCTTGTTAATTCAGGTTATAATACAAAATGTAAATAAAACTATTTGAAATTTAAAAAAATTAAAATTAATTAGATTTATAAATTTTAATATATTAATTAATGCCTTTTGTTTAATTTTTTGATTTTAATTTTATTTTTACTTCTTTTTTCTTTTTTGTTTTTAATTTTTTTGCACCAAAATCTCACTCCCAACATACCTTAAAGTTTAAGATTTTTTTTCTAAGAAACTCAATTTTTTTAATTAATTTTATCTTTCTTTTTATTATTTTATTTCTCTTTTTATCTCAGTGTGCAGGTATTGATTTAAAATTTATTTTCTTGTTTGTGTCATGTTGAAAAATAAAATGAAACATGAATGTGGGAAATTAAACTTTAATAGGATTAAAAAGCTAATATATTGATGAATGTTTTTAATTTTATTATATTTTTTAATTTATTCAGACAAGAATAAAATATTTTTTTTGCAATTATTAATTTAAGTTAAAACTCTTGTTTTATTATTGATTTGACAATTGAATCATCTAATTATTAATAATATATGAAAACGTTGCAGTGTAAGTTTGATTGCAAAAAAAGGTTTCTAACCTTTTACATAAATAATCATCTTAGTTTTTTTCCTAACTTTCATTTAATTTCTAGAATTATGCTTACATCTAATAACAAATTTATGAGAAAAGACCTCATTAGATTTTATAAACCAAACAATTAAACTATATAATTTTTTTTTATGTTAGACTCTTCATCGAGACAATATGGAAAGATGTAAAGATTTTAATGTATGTTTTATTTTTTAAATAATATTTTTATTTTTTATTATTAGCTTATTTTTTAAATTTAGATATATAAAAGAGTAAACATTCACGTGTAATTCACGTGTATTTTTCTAGTATACTTAAAAATACAAAAAATGAGGTTCGTTAATTTACAATTGATTAATTTTCTATCTATGATCGATACGATCACATGATATTACGATTTGTATAAATATTATATTTTTCTATATCAAATCGTGAAATTGGTATAAATTAAACTAATCTTGGGTAAGACTAGTTTAATAATTAGAATTTTAAGAGTTTTAGGTTTATAACTATTAGAAATTGTATCCAAAACAATTATGCATGGAGAAGAGAGAAGAAAAAGTTCGAGAGGACGGGTTAATAAATTACAATATCAATTGTAAAAAAAAAAAATAATAATAAATAAATAAAGATTAGAATAAAAAGATAATCAAATCCTTATAGAAACTTATTCATGTTTCAAATTATTTTGTTTGTGTATATTAATTTGAGTAGCAATTTGTTTATTTTATTTTATTTTATTTTTTTGCTAGTATAATTATATTTTATGTTAGATATTGCCGCGCACATTAAATTTTAACCAATCAATTCTTGTTCGTGGTAACTAATGATTTCAAAAAATTACATACAATAATTATCTTTTATACTTTTGATTAACGAAAAAAATTATGTTATTTAAATTTTTTATTTCTAATATCAAAATACACAATTGTTACAATATTTTTGTATATTATATTATTCTAATTATTCGTTATAGGACTTATTATAACACAATATTTGCCCCCTTAACCAAAACAACCATCACGAACTTAAATATATATATATATATATATTTGGATTATTGCCAAATAGTCCAATTCCAGTGGAATTACAAGCGATCAAGAATTGAAACTCCCTTAAAAAAAAAAAAGCAGTTTTTTTTTTTTTTTTTTCACATATATTGTATTAAAAAAACAATTATTTTAGATAATTTCATAACGGAGGAATAACAATGGGTCGAGTATGGGTTGGGCCTTTCCTGAGACAAATGTCTCGCTGGAGCCCCCAACCCACCACCTAGAACTGACCATGGCGGCACGGGCCCGATTAACTCAACCAACTCGGCCCTATTTTTTGCGACCCTAGACAGAGGAAATTGGCTATGAGACGGACATGGATATAAAATTAGGCCTATATTTATTGGAATTGGGCTTGAATCATGTGTATGTAAACTCAACCCGACCTGACCTACCTTTAATAAATAATTAATATTATTTTAATTATATATTATATAATATAAATTTTGTTTAGTATATTTTATTATATATAACACATAATAAATGTATATATATATTATTGATTGGGTTTATGGACAGACTTGGATATGCATATTTGTTCTAAGGCCTTGCTTGAAAGTTCATAAAAGTCGAAATATTAGGTTAAGCCTAATTTGGCTACAATAATTATACTTTATCATTTTATTTAAAAAAAAAAAAAAAGTAAATACAACCTACCTATCAGTGTGGGTTCAGATCGAGTTGCCCGCTGATTGCCACTTCATATCCTCACATATTACATCGAAGTCCAAAATTTTATATTTCACAAATTTAGAAAATGGAAGCTTCGATTCTTTAATCAAATATTAACCAAAGATTAATTTTTCCTACTAAACAACATAAATGAAGCAGCATTAAAAGCCACAATCCTTGATTCTTTGCAAACTATTTAATATAAAACAACTGTTGCTTATGTGGAAGGCTCCTTCTCACTTAGAAGGGTTGGTGGAAACTATAGTGTATTTATATTTCAGCGACTGAAATATGAAATATTAGTTGTTAGATATTTTTCTCCCTTCCAAATAGGGAACAAAGAAATTTTATTTTAATTAAATTAATAATTATTTAGAAAAAAAATTTAAGGATTGATACTTCACACTTCAATTGTTGAACTATAAGTATTGTAACCCCAACCCAAAATTGACTCACACAGCATACATACCTAGCTGGCACGCAAGGTACAACTAGTTACTTCCAAAAGAGAAAATGATTTAATTCGTACATTAATGAACTGAGCTTCAAACATAGACCAAAGAAAAATCAATCTATGTACTTCATAGACCGGACAGAACAGCCACAAAGATAACAAAAACACGATCACACATGAATCGTAAATAACAAAACTGGAAGCCTGTAAATATTAGCAACTGCAAAAAAAGAGGTCATCAACTTTCATTTGAGAGAGATTTCAACATCTGGAGAGGCTCTAGGGAATGCTAGCAACTCCTGAGTAAGCAGCAACATCAGCTTTAACTTCTTGCTCTCTGACTTGCCAAAGTTGACTTTCTTACAGGTTGTAACGATCATTCTCTCCAACGCCTTGGAGTTCTTTAGCAAGAATCTCAGAAAATCCATCTCATTCTGTAGCTGCTCAAGCAATTCCTCGGCAACGAAACCTTTGTGCTTGCTTTGAAGCACATTTAGATTTGTCATGAAGTTAAATATCTTGACAGTCTTTAGATTCCCCAACAGACCACTACAATTTGGCTCCTGCAGTTTCCAGTAGTCTCCCTCTTCAAAACTAATTTTCTGAAATTTTGTGAACGGATCATGTCAACAACAAATCTAATTTAAGTATATGTATAAGATAAACTAAACAAAAAATATACATATAGGAACAATAATTTTATGCACATATTTGTTTTGAACTCACCCATTGTTTCTCAAGCTTGTCAATACTAATAACCAGCGTCTCTATATGAGGTGAATGCCTTAGCATGTAGGCAATTCCTGGTACGTAGCGCAGTTTTCCTCAACCTTGTCTTAATCTGTAGACGTTTGATGTCGATGGATGGAAGATCAAAGTTTTGGTTCTCTAGCGCCTGATCAACACAGATAATTCAAAGCCAAAAGTACATAATTTATCCATAACAAAACACAAAGGAAGTCGTGCTTGTACCTCAACGAAGTTGCTACCCAATTCGAGATCTTTAACATGGCAAATACTGTCAAGAATCTTAACAAATTCAAATTCCTTTTTATTCCCATAAAATTGACAGTCAAAGCTTGCACTTTCAAGAGATCGCATTCCCTCGATGACATAGTTTTTCCAATCATCTATTGCTACGAGTTCAAAGGAAGAAATAAACGGAGCATAAACTTTTAACCTAGAACTTCGAGGTCAGTACCTAGTTTCATGTATTCTTAAGGTCTTCAGACCCACATTCATGATGAAAAGGTCAAGATTGTCACCATATTCACAATTTATAAGAGATAAAAGTTCAAGAATAGGACTAAAAGATATCAGGTCATTAATAGTCCCACCAAATAAGTAAACTTCTTCAAGAGAGAGGATTTCAAGGCAACTGAGCTCAAATTTATCAGGGACTTTCAAAGCGCAGCTTTTCAGGCTCAAGACTTTGAGTGATCTGGAGCTGAACAGGAAGGAAGGCACGATGTAGGTTAGTATGGTTCTACGAGGGGTATCGATATAGAGTTCGTGAACATTGCGTGTTAATGCAAAGTGGATCCACGAATCAAATTGGCTACCATCAGAAGCGGCGCTGTATTTGGAAGTGATGTTCAGTTTTTGAACGTTTGGAGCATTGTGAAGAATCAAACAACGATTGATGAAATCTACTTCTCTCTGCCTTGGCATTTTCGATGGCAAAAATGTTAAAGAAGAGACCGACAGCCATCTATATCTCCAGCTCTTTGACAGAACACTTGTCCTAACCACGTCGATCATTGTTAAGTACGAAAGAATGTGTTGAAGCAAAGGTTCTGGCAATCCGGTAAGTAAGTCACGACCAAGAGTTTTGGCCATCTTCACCCTCTTCCTCCTCTTTTCCTCCATGATTTTCACAATCCCCAGAAGACCTAAAAAATAGCATTCAGAATGAAAACAATTAACACAGAAAAAAAAAATGGAGAATCAAGACTCCACAACTTTAACAACAGATGCACACAAAGAAATACAATTTACTATAGCAGGAGAATGCTAACCACATTGGTGACTGAGCAACTGTGTAATGCATGGCACGCTTCTTGACCATGGAAAATGGAGGGGTCTGACATCGACCCTTCTTGGAATGGCTTTGGATGGTATTCATTAGATACTCTGAGACTGGAATTAATACAGGCCTCCAATTGTCAGAAGTGATGATTAGTTTTATTCTGTTCCAGTCCAACACGGACGGACTTGGCTCCCATGCTACATTTATTTATTTATTTTTTTGCTGTTTTAAGTATCAGCTAGCCCTAGCCAAATTGTTTAACTTCCCTTGGCCTGGCTGATGCTTAACCAACCAGCTGCAGGACCCTGGACCCTCTTAAATGCTGGGCATAATGAACAATGACTCTTCATTTCATAAAAAAGGGTGATTTCTATTAATTTATTTTTCTTTTTTTTTGGCAAACTACATATACCTCCCCTTAATATTTGGCTAATTGCACTTCGCACTCACAATATTTAAAAGTTACACTCACATTATTTAGTTTGAAATATTGTTAACGTTAACCCCCTTTTCGATAAAATCAATCATGCACTAAAACTTAAAAGAAAATATTAAAATAACTAAAATTTTCTGTATTTATCCTATTTTATTCATCACTCTCACATTTTTGTCATTTTTTTTATAATAATTTCCAAAAATAAGCAAAAAAAAGAAAAATCAAAAAGTTTTTGAGAATTTTTATAAAGAAAACTGATAAGATATGAGAGAGAAGGGGTAAAATTTAAAAAAAAGCTAAAATTTTGGTTAATTTAACATTTAATGTTAAATTTTAATGACTAATTTTATCAAAAAAATGGTCAATGTTAATAATATTTTAAAATAAGAGAGATAAGTATAATTTTTAAATATTGTAGGTGCTAAGTATAATTAAGTAAATGTTAAGAAAAAGCAGATGTAATTTACCCATCTTTATTTTTGGTGCGTTGCAATCTTTTTACAAAACATGGGTCCTTTACCGATAAAAATGAATGCATAAGACCATGTGCAGCAAAATAGGTAAATAAGTATTTTATGTATTTTTGCTAGCAAATATGAAGAAAATCATCTACATCAGACTCTCTAAAGTCACAGCTATTTTTGCTCCTGCTACAATAACTCTTTATTTTTACCAAGTTACTGTTTACCAATTAAACAATTGTTTATTATTTGTTGAAGAAGACAATGGGTTCTAATTTTAAAAAATTAATTTTTTAATAGACAATTGGTAAAATGCCTAGCATTGGTGTGACTTGAAAAAAAAAAGCTACTAGCTAAACCCAAAATGTGTACTGTTTACTAGATAATTTGACTATCTATTGGTGCATTTACCCTAAGTGTCCTAACAATAAAATTTAATTATAGGTGGATAGTGGACTATGGTATTAATAATGTATTCAGAGGACACACACATTTTATTAAAGATGAGATAATTCCTTTGTGACCACGCCAGCATGTGGCAGTGTTACTCATCACAATGCATTTGTTAATGTCAACATTTCTAATCTCCGTTTGGTACATGACAATGAAATAAAAAAGGAATGTGAATGAAAATGAGAATGAAATATAATAATCATTATTGTTCTTTTGTTTGGTTTTCATGCCAAATTAAATGATGCTAAAACTAAATAAATATTTCCATTCTTTTATTTGGTTGTCGGGTTACATAATGCTAAAATAGAATAATTATTTCTATTTTAACATTAATTTAAATTAAAATGGCATAAAAAAATTCTAGAAATTGGTGGCTGCTATAGTTGTAGTGTTAGTGGATGATTGTGAGGGAAAAGTAGTAGTGATAGATGAGTGATAGATGTGACGATGGTAACAAGTGAGAGGTGGTGGTTGTGATAGTAGTGGCAAAGGTGAATGGATGGTAGGGGTGGTGGTGGTTGCAGAGTGTTGTGTTGGCTCCCCAAATCCCACATCAGGAGAGGGAACAAAAAATGGGAGCCTTGACTCTTATAAAAAAGGCATTCCCCCATAGTTGTTGAATGTACCAAGGACACAACCAAAAACCTGTGCTACCAAAGTGTGGGTGTAATTAGGTTTTTTGGGTTGTGTGAGTGGGAGAGGGTTTTACAATTTTGTCCGTGTAAAAATTATAATAGTTTAATATTGAGTTGAGTATATTATCCCTTTTTGGGAATCGTGGATGTAGGTCTATTAAGGAACCGAATCATGTTAAAAATTCTTGTATTAAGTGCTCTCAATTTTTTTTCTTTTCTTTATTTGTGTGTGTGCTTCTGTTGCGGACTTTACAAGTGCTTGTGGGCCCAACACAGAGATGGGCGGCGATAGTTAGTTACGACTACCATTTAATTTCACATTTTCTCTCATTTTTTTTCTTATTTTCGCTCTTATTTCATAAGATTGAAAATATGAAAAATAACCATTAATTCTCTTGAGAGATGAAATGATCATTCCCACATATTGTTGGGGTGATCATTCTTCCATCTCATAATCATATTAAACAAGAGAATGAAAATGAAATTGGAAGTATTTCATTCAACTTATTCTCTCCTACCAAACATACTTTAATGGTTGTTATTACCAACTCCACGTTGGTGGAACTTAAGGTGATTGTCACTAACTGCCCAACTCTGTAAAGCCAATCGCTTCCAAACATTGTAGCAAAGCGACGCTGAGTGCTTCGTATAGCTAGTAATTGTCATTATACTAGGCAAAATAATAATAACAATAATAATAATAATAATAATAATAATAATAATAAAGAGTAAACAGGTAAGGCACGCCCAAATAATTTAAAAAATTAAACTTACTCTATCGACTAAGGATAATAGTAATACCAACCAAAAAAAGAAAAAAAGGAAAATCAAATTGAAATTGAAGTATCTGATCGTTGTTTGTTTGCATGAGTCAAAAGGTTAGTGATTCCATCTTCCAAATTTGGACATTTATTCATTTAGCTCCATCTTGGACTAAGACGCTATACATATAGTAGTGAGTTCGAATGATGCATGTAAAGTTAATTAGCTCAAAGCATTCACAAACCAGTGACAATACTGAGGCATTGCCAAAACTCCTGAATAAGATCGCTGAATCATACAAGCTGAGAACTATCATTGTTATAATATATAATGAGTCTGTTCCTTTAAATGTATTCAGCAGTGAACAATGTGGAGCTAAATAGCCACTAAAACCTTAACAATTGTCCAATATACTTGAAGAACAGCAGATTAGGAGCTTCAGTGATTCCATCTTCCATATACGGACATTTATTTAGCTCCAGCATCTCAAGTTTTTCACTCACAATATTGATGTGCATCAATTCATGGCAACCTTTTAAAGGTCAAGGACACTAGCATTGAGCAGTTTGTAACTATGCACTGAAGTGCGTCATCGGTCAAATAAATATTTTGTACTAGTGAACGCATTAGCGAGAGCATTGTCAGACTTTGGAAGTCAATTTCAGGTCTGAAATCAGTACCATTGGCAAACTATGAACTTGATTGGTGCAACGACTTCTATTCCCTTTTCAAATGTGAAATTTCGAATTGTGAATTTCTTGAGAGTTTCCCCATGAATTAGAGGCTTCATCGAAAATCTACACCTTCCCACATACATAGCCTCTAGGTTTGGAAAGCTTGTAATCATGCAGCGAAATGTCTCAATGTTCATGTGCAAATAAGACAGCGATAGAGAATGAAGATTGTCCAGCACTTTCGTGCTGAAGTTGTCAAAATGCTGAAAGTTGTAAGTGGCCATCAAAGTCTATAAAATAATGTCCCTTGCTGCAAGCTACTAGTTTTCTCATTGATAGCAATCGACATGCATGCTCTTCAAGGTCACTGCTTCACTGAGCAACAACTTCACAAGCTGCATTTCCTCACTACTGCCTTCAAACATTTCTACGCTTACTCCTAGGAGGTGTGGTCTCATGTGCAAACAATGGAATGTACAGCAGGCCTGACTCGTCTTTTTGTTGGAAACTCTCAAACTGGAAATCGAAGGGAATGGTTTTCATTTCAAGTAAAGTAATTCACATGTTTAAGACAATAACTTAACATAAACTGATAAATTCTAAGAAAATAATTCGAACAGCTGCTTTGCCTATGGATCAATCAAAAAAGAATAACAAAAAAGAAAAAGGGAAAAATTAGGAAAGGCTTTATTACCTTAAGGTTGATGGCAGTGGGGCCCAGATCCATGAATATAGACTTATGGCAAATGTTCAGCACACCAGATAAGAATTGAAGAAGTCCCATTGCTCCTAACCTTGTTTTCACCTTCAGATGACTAAGGTAATGTAGCGGCGTACGTGTGCTTTTGTTCATGGGGATGATTATACACTTAATGTATGCAGCAATAAAAAGAAAAAATGTAGATTTGAAATGTACCACAGAGATAAATAGCTCAATCCAAGCAATTTTAACCATTAAGTGCTAGTAATTAAGTACTAAAATTTCCCCAAAGTTTTCAAAGTCCATTCGAATATATAATCATATTGATGAAGAATATATATATATATATATTTTGTGAAAAAATTGGAATAGCAACAGCAACTATCCAAGTCTTATATGTATTCCAAACTAACTTCAAAGGAACCAACAATTTATTAAAGCTTTGAAAGATTAACACCAAGGTAATATATTTGGAACCTATAAACAACCTTTTCAAGGGTTAGCTAATCTACAAAGGGAAACATGCGATTTCAAACATTACAATAATAAATTTGACCGCCTATACTAAGATGCTATTTATACACAGGAGACATTCGGTGTAATAAAAAGTGAAAAAATTTGATAAAGTTGTAGGTTCATAATTCGTACAGTGAAAATAATTTTTAGAGATTTTTAGTGTTTTTTAATGATTTTTAACACTTTTCAGCGCTTCAAACAGAGCCATAGTAGTGAGAGAGAACGATAGATGTAAAGTTAGTTGCCTTAGAACATTCATTAACCAGCAGCGGTTCATTTAAACTTACTTTAGCTGTGAGTAGTGTCAATGCAAATAATTAGTAAAACCTCAACAATCGTCCAAAATACTTAAATAGTAAGATTAGGAGCTTCAATGAGTCCATCTTTCATATCTGGACATTCATTTAGCTCCAACCTCTCAAGTTTTTTGCTCGCAATATTGATGTGCTTCAATTCATAGAATCTTTTTAAGGTCAAGGACATGAGGGCTGGGCAGTTTGTAAGTTTGTACTGAAGTGTCTCATTGGTCAAATAAGCATTCCCTGCTAGTGAAAGGAGTTGTGAGACTTTGGAAGTCAATTTCACCAAAGGGTCAGAAATTAAATTCTAGTTGGCATTATCAGCAAATTCTAAGTCCTCGTTTGGTATGTACGATTTTTTGTTTATGTTTAACAGCTTTCGTTTTTTATTTTTTATTTTCTGCTATCGTTTATTCTTATAAAATGAAAACAGAAAATACATTTGATAATGCAATTTTTTTTTACAATAAATAACTTTATCTTAATAAAATATTATTATTAAAATATTTTTTATAAAATTAAAATTAATTTTAAAAATATATTTTATATTAATTTAACCAGATGTATTTAATTTAATTAATTAATTTACTAAAATATACTTAATTAATTTAGTTTTATAAAACATTCTTTTTTAAAGAGAATTAATTTCAATATAGTAAGAACATAAATTAATAATAAATTACTATTATTTATTAAATATAATTTTAAGAATATTTAATTATTTTAATTTTAATAAAATAAATTATTTAACATGTAATTCTTATTTATTAAAAAATAATTTAAATTTAATAAAATAAATAATTTTAATCATAAATTATTATTTTAACCAATATAATATGTTATTTTTAAAAAATTAATTTAATAAAAATTGTTGAATAAAATAAATCATTTTAAAATGATACGACAAAAATTAACAAAGTGTTTATTAAAAAAATAAAAAAAGAGTGAAACATGATTTTTCTATTTATGTTTTGGGCCTAAATTTTCGAATGAGTTTTCATTTTTTTTATTTTGTAACAAAAAAAAGAAAAATAGATTTGCTAAGCACAATTTTGTTGTTAGTTTTTAAAATCTATAAACATAAATTAAAAAAAATAAACAAAATGTTGCCAAACAAGGACTAAAATTTGAAGATTGTGTACAACTAGACATGTAAAATATGTTGACCTGACCCAGGGGTGGATTAAGGATTTTTACTAAATGGGGTACCGAATACCTAAGAAGGGGACAAAGAGTTATGTCGAAATTAAGAGTAGGGGAAAGCAATGTTGCTTTTAGAGAGAAAGAAAACTATAATTATACATTAAATCAATGAATATAGTTTTTGCAATAGTTTAATTGACTCTTTTAACAGTAAATTTTGGTGGGGATGTCCCTAAAAAAAAAATACATAATTACTATTAAGTTTTATTGTGTAGATAATTTATTATGTTATATGTTAAAATTAATTGATATTATGCACAAAAAAATTCTATAGTGTAATGGGATAATGCACTTTATTATACAAAAATACTTGATTTCTTTTAAATTTCGTTTATGTTAAAAAAAAAATTTTGCATAACCATAATTTTTTTAATAAGACTAGAATACTTGAATTTCGAATTAATTTAAATTTTTAATAAAATTAAAATAGTAAGGGCATTTTAGTAATTTCATGTCAAAAATCATGGGGGTTCACTTGCCCCCACCTTTTTTTGGCTCCGGCATTAACCTGACCCTGACCTGACCTAAAAACTGAGTCGACCCGACCCTAGCTCCCCCTGAAAAAATCGGGTCAAATTAGGGTCAGACAAATCTAACCCTGCCCCATTGTTGACCCTATGTACTTTTAATATTTAAAGAAATATTCTTAAATAAATTAGAAAAAATTAAAATAATATAATTATTCAATTGGTCTTAACTCTTAAAATAAATTAATGTAATAAATAGTTTCAATTTACAAAAAATGATATTTAAAAATAATGTTATTACAAATAAAATTAAAATCATTTAATGAATAAATTTTATTAAGAAACAATTAAATAGGAAAATTTGAAAATAAAAATTAATAATTTTAATTTCACATTCAATTGTTCACTAGGAGAAAACAAAAAACCAACAATAGAAAGCGTTCAGAGAGAGGGAGGGGGTGGGTTGGGGCCCACAAGAAATAGAATGAGAAAAAAAAATGATCATTAGACTATCAAGGGAGGATTGAGGAAGGGGGACGGGGACGGTGTCGGGGTGGGTCCTATAAGAAAAAGGGGGAGAGAAAAAAATAGAAAAAATAAAAAGAAGAGCAAAACAATAGAGAATCGAAAAAGAGAGAAGGGGTGCGGCTAGGTTGAATTGCCTAGTCAGGGCAAGGGCAACCCAAGCCCAAGGGTGTGGGCTGGTAAGGTTAAGCTAATACGAAAAAGCGGAGTGGTGTTAGTCAAAAACCGAAACAGGCCCGAGTTGGGTCAAATCAACCCGACCTGTTTTATATTTCTATATGCAACGATTTTCGTTCCCTTTTCAAAGATGCAATTTCAAATTGTGAATTTATTGAGGTTTTTTCCATAAATTAGAGACTTCATTGAAAATTTGCACCTTAATAATTATAATATCTTTTACTAGAAAAATAGAAGAGTGAAGAGCACAACAAAAGCTATTAGTAAACCTCTCAAGAAATTAATCTTGATAATCTGTTTGCTGGAAACAAACATCAAGATTCTTAATTCAAGAACAATGAAGGAAATTTTCTCCCAAAAGTGGCCAAGGAAGGATGTTTCAAACAAGAGTATAAATCTCTTAAAAAAAAAAAGAATAAACCGTATAAGTGAGCAAAACATCTCAATCCGCTTACCTTGCAGGATAGCCCTCGATTTGGAATGAAATGTCACGAACAACGACCCTCTTCACTAACTCATCAAATTCAACATTACATACAAAGAGCTCGCGTATGAAACCCTTGGTTGAAAAATAAGACAATTTTCTTTTCTATCCATACCTTCTACAAAATCTTCAATATGCAGTGGATAGCCACAAGTTCTATTTATATAGGCATAGAGAAAAAAAAAAAACCAAAATGACTATAAAAATTAATCGATCTATTTAAAATTACAATTAAATGCAATTGAATACTCTGCACATGGTCGCTTATTCACCTGTACACCTTCGTATTAATGTGGTCAAAATTTAAATTTATATAGCCAAAGAAAAAATTAAAATAGAATCCACACACAAATCTTTCAGATTTATTACCAAGATTATAAATTAGTAATTATCAGATACTATGACTCCTTTGGTAACATTTATGTTTACTATATTTCTATTTATGTTTACAATTTTTTTGAAAACTAGCAACAAAAACGTATTTATTAAACTTGTTTTTCTTTTTTTTTTTATTTCTAAAAAAATAAAAAATTAAACAGAAAAACATAAACAAAAAAAAAATTTTTTTATTGTCTTTTTTTTCCTAGTATAAACATTTTCAATTTTAATACCTTGTTCATTTTGGTTGCATCATATTAAAATGCATTATTTTATTTAAATATTTTAATAAACTAAAATTATTTTTTATAAATAATATAGTTAAATTAAATTAATTAAATTAATATTTTAATAAGTAATATAATTAGATTAAGTAAATAAATATGAAATATATTTTATTAAATTATTTTAATAAATAATATAATTAAATTATAGTTAATATATTTTATTTTGATTTATTTCAATTATTTTTAATAAATAATATAATTAATTAATTAATTAAGTGTTAATTTAATTAATTTAATTGATATGAAATATATTTTATTAAATTCAATTAATTTTTAAAAAAATAATAATTAAATTACATTTCTAAATGCAGTTTTAGTTTTTATTTTAGAAAAAAAAACTGACAACAAAAATAAAAATTAGAAGACATAAACAATTAAATATAAATAGAAAAACGATAGTGTTATCAAACAGGCCCTGTTCATATAACTTGTTTGCATAGGGGAAAAAAAATCTTAATATCTAACTCCACTTTATGTTCATCCTAAGATACTTTGCCACCCAAAAATTTAAAGTGGACAAGTGGCTAACAATTGGACAATGAACCTTCAAATTTTGCTTCTAAATATTATGGGGCGCATAGTTCCCCAAAAGTTACAAACTTTTACAAATTTTTATCAACTTTTACTAATTTTGATTTTTTGTGCATTTGTTCTGAAAATTCAAAATTTATAAATTTTTGCTAACTTTTTTGACCAAAACCGTTTGAACTGGTAGATAAATTAGAAAGGGGGAAAAAAAAGATCTCTTATGGCAAGTAAATTTATGCTAATTAATTGTCTGCTGTCTTTGAAGGTATGTCTTCCCTAGCTATAAAGTTATGGTTGTACACAAACACGGGTCAAAAAAATATATATATACACGGTTGGTCACAATTTCCTACGGCGCTGTTTACCCACCATCAAAGTTATACAAGAAAATAATAGAGAGTTTCAAATCAGTCAAGTGGATGTAAAGTGAGAGCTGCGGTCCTTCGAACCTATTCTAATGTGTCAAGTTGTTTACACCACTCCTAATTCTAATTTTTTTTTTACCATAATAGTAAGTTCACTAATGTGGATATTGTATTTTATCCTTTTTTTCCCTCTCAATTTCTTTCCTATATAATTCCATTTTCTACTTCCATTCTTGAAAGTGCCTAACGATATGACATTGGTGATCATAGTGTGTACAAAAAGCACAAGACAAGAAGAAAACCAAGGAAATAATTTGACTCCTGTAGAAACAAAGCACACTGTGATTAGAATCACACTGTGATTGGATAATCCTAGATTTACAAGAACCAATAGCATGGCCACGTGGTGTAAAAGCCAAGCACTTCTATCAGTTAAATGCCCTTTCTTTTTTTTTTTTCACTTACATTTCCTCACAGAAGTGCAAAATAATATAAAATTACCAGAAGCCAGCTAACACTCTCTTGCTTCTTTCCATAAAGAAAACCCCTTCATTTTATCTGACTAAGAAATTTCAAAAGTTGATAATTTATGAAAAGAAAAAAAATAAAATAAATAAAATCGATCATGCATTGAGGGTGGATCAAAGTGACATGTACGTTCTGTGAATGAGTGCGCACCACTTAATGTACATTAAACTACAATTTATAAACAGGGTTGTACCACAATGCAACGAAACACACACATGCACGCATAAGCACAAAAATAAAAGCAAAAGAAACAAGGGAACTGCTTAATTACTGTGGGTCACTATAAAATCCTTACTCAAAATCAATAATTGTGTGATTGTAGGCTCTTGGGATACTTCACAACTTATTGGACAAAGCTAGATATTCCTCTGAATGAAGAAGATTCTGTTAAACACAGCGATGTTGGAAATAATCATTTTCTCTAAGACCATTGCATTCTTAAGCAGAAATTCGGCCAGCTGAAACACGAGGCATTGTTATTGGGCCAAATATCCTAACGATGTGGAGCTGATGTGTCAGGCAATGGAAAGAAGCCTCTTCTGACTCCCAGCAGTTCTCTCCATCGAGACCACAAGACTGCATCCATTTGCCTTCATCCTAATTGTTACAAGTAAGAATTTATCAACGCAGTGAAAATATATTAAAAGCAGCATCCAACTTCAACTTATACATGCCAAACATACAAAGTGAGTGTCTCCAGGAAAGGAAAGGAAAATTCCTCAGCAGGCTTGATGATCCCGGGAGGTGCCACTTGGCCAAATGTGTATCAACGAAAAGGCACTTCCAGTTGAAGGACAGAGATGGCTGGTTTGTCAATTCCTATATTGTCAACACCTAAAATAAATAGAATACCACAACCGGAAGTCAAATGTCAAAAATTAGTTTGATGCCTTCCAGACCTACAAATGGATTGAACTTGGAACGGACTAAGGCAATCTTAGATTGCAACAAATAACAATCAAATCCTATAATCTAAGAGATGAGAAAGATTATCATCTGAACTTAAATAAGTTGAGTATCAAACAACAAACCCCAACCAAGATTGTACGAATAAGTAAAATATGAAAGCCTAACTCAAAATTGAGTCTTAAAAAAAAAAATTGCTTGACAAACAGATTATATTTAACTATCAATTTATAGATCTGAATTTAAACTCAAAAATGGACATCCAGGAACAATTAAGCTTGGAGACTGACACCGAACAAAGAATCTGAAATTCCAGAAACAAGTGACATAGAGAACTCCATAAAAGTAGCCTGGACACGAAAACTCAGGTGACTGGTGATCACTAGAGATAAAATTGAGGGGAGTTGAAAGTTTTGAATGTCTGGCAAGATCGCATTTGGAGTAAGAAAGCATGGTGCCTGAGAGCTTTGTGTGCGTTTGTATGGGACCTACAACGTACAAAATTTATTTTAAAGGGCAGTAACTCCAAAGATATGGATTTCAATTTTTTCTCTTTCATGCCAGGAGGAAAACAATAAGGACAAGCTAATTCACAGTAAAATTAAAACGGCCAATCCACTAGAAATTCCTTTGCTATTTGCAAGAACTTGCATAAGTTGCATATCACAAGGACTCTGAATGAATGATTCAAAAACTAAGGAACTTTTGCCAGTGGAACTTCCATAACCGAAGATTATAACTCCTGACAGTTGCATACAGGAAATATAATCTAAATTGATAAAATATATAATTCAGATAATTCTCTAGCTCCACTCAGGTAAGCATCACGGGCTAGCTTGACAAGCCTTTTCAAGGTATTGAAGAACAAATAACATAATGTATAAAAGAATGAAGTGGAATTTTTAGAAGGAGAAGAAACTACACCAGGTTACACCAAAGTGCATGGCATGAAAATCTTTGAGTTACGAAGTTTCTCAAGAAGCATTTGATTTCACGGTACTCCCTATGAGAATATTTGAAATTCCATGAGAAGCTGAGGGAGGCATCAACAACAGACGATGCATTTATAAGATCAACCCACTCTATCCACCCATCAATATGTAGCTTTTGTAATAAACTTAAAATTCACATATAAATATTAGAGCACTAAAATCAAAAGATAAAATTCATACATGTATTAATCGCAGCCATCTGGATCGTTTAGTATGAATGATGAGCACAAAATTTACAGCAGATGGCTAGGCTTTTACTCATTCTCTTGTTCATAATGACGGCTTTCAATGGGACAACTAAGACACTAGGGTTTTCAAAATTAAGAGTGGAGTGGGGACCTAGTCAATATGTTATATTTTTAGACTCTAATAGGGCCCTCCCATTACGAGCTACTATTAGACACAAGGGCCCCCATTAAGCCGTCCAACTATATCTTATTAATTAGGTGTGTATGGGTTTAACACTAAATTGGATCATAACAAATAAAGCCCAAATAATTGACTCATTACAACTACATTATATTCAGTCTTCACAAAATAATTAATGGAAGCCCAATAATATTCTAACATTCTCCCACTTAGGCAACATTAATTACGAATTCAATAGACTGAATAGTAAAGCTCGTAGTTGGCCACAAATAACACTAATACAGTGGAGACCACACCTTTCAACACAATTCAGTCCAACAAGATTACTAATATCGAACCATTGCGGTGTATATGTCATTTATTGACATAAGACCTTCCATGATTACAAATATTAATAATAATGTTGATATGAATTAAGGTATAGTAGTCTAGCAAGTAATAACTTTCTCATATGATCCAAAATTTATACTATTACTTATCGATCCTCTCACTTATGATTTTTCCATTACACATATGCTTTAATTATAAGCTACAGGAAAAAATCCACAAAGTAAAATATAAATTCTATTATCTCTATATCACATATGAGACATATTATAATATATACATATCTAATAATCTCAATGAGATATATTAAGTCATAAACACTTAAATTTGAGATAAATAAAACTCAAACTACGACAACTTATCATATTCCATATGCACATAAAAATAATTTTAATAATCAGGAATAATAATGCCATTAAAAGTGTTAAAATCAAAATATTTGTTTACAAAAGCAATGTCAAGACAATATAGTGATGTAAATTAGAACTCTCCTACTAACCAAGTACATCAAAAGATTCTAGAACACTCATATCATGAACATGCCTATTAAAAGTGATAGGTCTCAGTCCCTTAGTTAATGGATCAGCTATTATCGCCTTTGTATTGATATGCTCAATTATAACATCTTCATTCTTCACGTGATCTCCAATAGTAAGATACTCTATCTCAAAACCTTTTTAGTTGCCACCCAATGATTATGTCCTGGATTAGAAAGGAATTTACCCAGAGCACTTACATCATATGAAATATCTGGTCTTGTACAAACCTGAGCATATATTGGACTACCAACAACACTAGAATAAGGCACATTCATCATATTCTCTTTCTCAACATCATTCTTAGGACACTGTTTTTTTACTGAGTTTATCACATTTCACAATGGGTACTTCTCCAGGTCTACAATTTTGCATATTGAATCTCTTCAGCACTCGATCAATATAGGCTATCTGAGAAAGTCCCAACAACCCACGAGACCTATCTCGTTGAATTTCAATGCCTAAAACAAATAAAGCCTCTCCAAGGTCTTTCATATCAAAATTTTTAGATAACAGCTCCTTAGTCTCATATAACAAACTCAAATCACTGTTAGCTAACAAAATATCATCAACATATAAAACAAGAAAGATGAACCTACTCCCATTGACTTTAAGATAAAGGAATTGATCTATCTTATTCTCAGTGATACCCAGAGAAGTAATTATTTAATCAAACTTTAAGTACCATTGGCGAGATACTTGTTTAAGACCATAAATAGACTTTTTCAACCTACATACAAGATGTTCCTTGCTGCTTTCAATAAAACCTTCAGGTTGTACCATAAAGACTTTCTCATCTAGAACATCATTTAAAAATGTCGTCTTCACATTCATTTGGTGTAACTCTAAATCATAATGAGCTATCAAAGCCATAATAATCCGCAGAGAGTCTTTAGTTGACATAGGTGAAAATGTCTCACTATAATCAATACCTTCTTTTTGAGTGAAACCCTTAGTCACTAACATTGCCTTGAATCACTCAATCTTTCTTCGAGAATCCCTTTTGGTTTTAAAAACCCACTTACAACCAATAGGCTTGCAACCTTCAGGAGGCTTCACAAGATCTCATACTCCATTATTAGTCATAGGTTGCATCTCTTCATTCATAGCATCTAACCATATACCAGCTTGTAAACTAGTTATAGCATCAATGTATGTTACTGGTTCAACAATATCATCATAATCATAACCACTTGTAATAAACTTATAATTTACATATGAATATTAGAACACTAAAATCAAAAGATAAAATTCATACATGTATTAATCGCAACCATCTGGATTGTTTAGTATAAATGATGATCACAAAATTTACAGCGGATGGCTAAGGCTTCCACTCCTTCTCTTGTTTACAATGACGGCTCTCAATGGGATATTTATAGACTCTAATAGGACCCTCCCATTACGAACTATTATTAGACTCAAGGGCCTACACTTAGCCATCCAATTGTATCTTATTAATTAGGTGTGTATGGGCTTAACACTAAATTGGATCATAACAAATAAAGTCCAAATAATTGACTCATTACAACTGCATTATATTCAATCTTCACAAAATAATTAATGGAAGTCCAATAATATTCTAACAGCTTCATGAGATAAGTGAACAGGCTTAGCAGACCATAACAACTTGTTAGAGACTCGTCTTCAAGCAGTAGGCAACCAGATATGATTTCATCCATTATCTTCTCAGTCAAAAGAATCTTTCCAAGAAACAGCATCTTAAGTATCTGCCTGTGGTCTAATATTACAGCAAACCAATTTCAGCTCCCTCAAATGATCACTGCTCAAGGCAACATTTGGCAGCGAGTGATTATGATAAAATTCATGCCAAGAGCATCCCAACAAATTCAAGCAAGGACCATTGCATTTTTCCATAGAGCAAAACAAACCCACATTTCAATTAAATTCCACATCCTATTCTCCAAAATTAAGCCACCAGGGAACCGTTCGCCCAACAAATCAGACAGATAGAAGTTGAAGCGGAAAAAGAATTCATCAATGGTGGAGCTCTTGTGGTGAATTAAGACACGGGAGATAAAATAAAAAAAATTCTGGTAATATTCCAGGCCATCAATGTCCCAGCAGCCTTTGGCATCCTCGTAATCATGGAAATCACACTGATCAAAAGAAAGTGTGCACATAGTGGTCCAGAGGTCCCGGAAACTCAAAATGAAGACAGTCCTCAGCGCATCTCTTGGTGGCAGTAAGGAAAGAATGTGCACGAGGACAGAGTCTAGTAGGTTACTAATCCAAGATTGCCCAGTTTCCAGAATATTCTCCTTGGTAGTATCACTCATTTCTATACTGCTGCTTTCCGATTACTATTCAGTTCCACAATGGAATTTGCTAAGGCCTCGTTTGGTAACCTGTAACACCCCGATTTTTCAAAACTCGAAGAGTGAGTGAAAGAGTTATACATAACATGTGCTAAAATATCCATTACCCTAATCAGGGTCACACCACTACCTTGGAGCAAACATTTATAATATATAATAATAATTTTTGTGATTTCACTAAAAGTAATTAATAATAACTAAACCTCAGCGTAATCGGACAACAATGCTCCAACTACAACTTCAACAAATAATAGGGAGTTAGGCCTCAAAACCTTTACAACCATATCAAATAAATCCCCAAATTAATAATATTATAGTTCTGAATAATATTACAGCAATGAAAAAGTAACTTTAATAATAGTCCACCAAATTCTAGGGTTCATAACCTGCAAAAGAATCTGTAGGGACGTGAGCACTAATCTACGTGTGCCCACGATGCATAATAAATAACATATATGATATGCATACAACAATTGGATTACTAATAATTTCATATCAATAACTCATAAACTCCAAGTTAGTGCGTATCTCAACATCAAAACATATATCAACATATATCTAAAAAATGATCTAATTATTATCTTTCATTTATCTCTTTTGCCATCACATCACAATTATCACAATCATGGGGCAGATACTATATAATATCGTCGTTAACGGGTCCAGACCCGATGGCCACGAGTAGCCCAATAATTATCATCGTTGTAGGCTACTAACCTACTGGCATGAATACCAACCCCTGCGCAGGTTTAGGGTTTTGCAACCCAAGGGTAATCTCTGTACCCTTCCTATTTTTCAGTATCTACAGCCCCGTAATAACAACATCGTTCACATTTCCTTTATCTCCATTATTATCATCTTAATAAAACAACTCGTTAGAATAAATCAACAACATCACATCATCACTTTCATAATCATTCTCTATTAATAAAATAAATCACTCAAACATTCCAAAATTGTGCATTCTCAATTACACATTTTCCATGCACATAACTATAAATTGTCAAACTACAACTTCAGAGGCAAAATTGTAATTTTGTATAACTTTAGGGGCAAAATCATAATTTCCAAAAAAACCTTGGGGCTACTTCGTATTTATTCCAAACTTTGGGGGTCACTACGTAATTACCCAAAACTTTGGGGCCAATTTACAATTTTTCAATAAGTTTGGGGTCAAACTGAAATTTTTAGTGATTTAGGGGTAAAATTGTAATTTTGTAAAACTTTTGGGGTCAAATCGTAATTACATAAAAACTATTGGGGCTAAAGGAAAATTTTGGAAACTTTCATGGAATATGCTTGGACATATTCTCTTCTACAATTCTTTCTAGTTCCAATTAACTCATTTTCTTTTGGTAGTGATATTTTAGTGGTTTGGTTTGGACATAATTCACCCAATGTAGACTAAATTTAATTACATTCATACAAAATGATCACATAACAATTTATCAAAAGATTTTCATATCACATATATGTAAATAAAATGCATTAAATCCCTACCTCCAATTTGGAGAAAAGTGAAGAAATCCCAACACTTTAAAATTTCGCTTCTTCGTATCTCCCATTTTAAGCCGAATTACCACAATTTGACACCGCCATGATGATCACAACGTCAAAAATACCAAAATTCCGTTATTCCTGAACTTAAATCCTCACTTTCTTTCTCTTCCTTTTTTTTTCCCCAACTCTCTCATTCTCTCGGTTTTCTTTTCCCAATACACAAAACACACACACACCCACCTACCCCCCTACACACACACACACACACACACACACACACACACATATATATATGTGTGTGTGTTACACTTGGTAACCAAGTAAAGCAAAGGAAACTTCCAGGTAAGTTCAACAAGTTTTTTTTTTTTTTTTTTTTTTTCCGATTTGGTGCCCCCGTTTCTTTACTATTATATATATATATATATATATATATATATATATATATATATATATGTACAAAGTAATATACATGTACATAAGTATTACTAATTGTAAACTTTTCTTTTTTTTTTTTTTTCAAATTTTAAACTTTTTGGGTTATTACATAACCATTTTCAGTTTTCTATTTTTATTTTCATTTTTTTGAAAACTGAACATGAAAACTCGTTTGGCCCCGTTTGGCAGCCATTTCGTTTTCAGTTTTTTTTTTTTTTCATTTTTTGAAAACTGAACATGAAAACTCGTTTGGTAAATTTATTTTCAGTTTTTAAAAAAATGAAAACTGTTTTAAAATTTTTAAAAATTATGAAAACATAAAAAATGTGTTTTCTCAAGTTTTCATTTTCAGTTTTCAAAATTTTTATACAACCATTACCAATTACAACCATAAATTATCATCAACCACTAATTACCACCAACATCCGGCCACTACTGCCACTACCTTTGACTCATCTCCCGTCACTACCAAATATATTATTATTTAATATGAAAATATTCAATTAATATATAAAATATATTAAATATATTAATTAACTAAATTATATTAATTATAATTGAATTAAATTTTTTAAATTAATATAAAATTATTTTATTAAATTATTTTTAATAAATAATATAACAAATTCTATTTAACATATTTTATTTTTATTGAATTAAATTATTTTTAAAAAAATATAATTAGATAATTAAATTTAATTAATTAAACTAATATAAAAATAATTTAATATAAATTACTTTTAATAAATAATATAATTAAATAATATTGAATATATTTTATTTTTATTGAATCAGATTATTTTGAAAAATAACATAATTAAAATAATTAATTTTAATTAATATAATTTATTAATTAAATCAAATTAATTTAAGTTAATTCAATTAATTACTTTAATTAAAATGAAATATAATTTAATTAAATTTTTTTAAAATAATTATAATAAATTATGTTTAATATATTTTATTTTATTGAATTAAATTATTTTTAATAAAAATATAATTAAAATAAATACATTTAATTAATTTAATTTAAATTAATTATAATTTTAAATTTTATTAATTAAATTAATATAAAATAATTTAATATAAATTATTTTTAATAAATAATATAATTAAATTATATTGAATATATTTTATTTTTATGGAATCAGATTATTTTGAAAAAATAATATAATTAAAATAATTATATTTAATTAATATAATTAATTAATTAAATCAGATTAATTTAAGTAATTAAATTAAATTAGTTTAAGTTAATTAAATTAATTACTTTAATTAACATGAAATATATTTAAATTAAATTATTTTTAAAAATAATTATAATAAATTATATTTAATATATTTTATTTTTATTGAAATAAATTATTTTTAATAATTAATATTATTGACTTTAATTAGTTAACCACTATAACTGGTAACTAACAATTATTGTTACCAAACGTGTTTTCAAGTATTTATTTATTTTTTTACCATGTAAATGAAAACCAAAGATTAAAAACTGAATACAAAAACTGAAAGCTGAATATAAAAACTGAACAAAAAAATTAAAAGTTGATAGTTTTATCAAACGGATTCTTAGCTGCTTGAAGAGTGAGTATAGATTCCATTTGTGCAATCTATGGTACTAAGAATGAAAATATCAATCACCTTTTCTTTATATATCATACTTCAGAAAAATTTGGATATAAGTCTGCGAGTTATGCAATATTACTAAACAAATACATCATGGGGGAAGAAGAAGTTGATTGGCTTGCTAAGACATTCAAAGGTAAGAAATTTTCAAACACAACTTGCAAAATTGCTTGAGCTATCATGATTTATCATGTCTTGAAAGGAACACCAGAATCTTCAATCACATCTTTACTAATACTGAGGGCATAATCTGCTCCATCAGGCATGAAATTAAACTTAAAGTATCTCAATTTCCATGCATTAATCATACTTGTGTAAATATTAAACTATGTGAAAACTGGGGTATTTTTTTGTAATTCTTTTGTACAATAGGGGTGTGCCCCTAGTTATAAATTTTTTCCCATTAATCCAAATTAAATTACCAAAAAAATTCTTGGTCATTACACTACTTGATAATCTTGATATTTTGTAAAGATTGTTGGGCGACACTAAATATAAAAGATGGGCTCAATTGGGTAGTGCTTATACAAATATAAGGATTTTTTTTTACATAATTAAAATCATATTTTTACTTGACTAAAAAGTGACATTCCAAACTAATAATCATAAGCAAAATTACCAGCTCTTTTGCTTACTACTACAAAATTTCCCCCCATTTTTTTCTTTCCAAACTAACCCGCTAATGTGGAGTGAGAGAAGTTAATTGAAGAATGCAAATATAATTAGCCTTTAGAAAAATGAAAGTTTCAATTCCTAATAGAAGAATGCAAATGAATTTTTGCAACTAAACATGTCATAAATAAGGCAGGATTAATAAAAGCCAACAATCCCTCATTCCCTGCAAACAATTTGGTACAAAATAATTGTTGCTTCTCCAAAAAAACACCTAATTCTCACCTTGAAAATTGACTCACACAGATCACATACCTAGTAGGCATGTAATGTACAATTCCTCTTAACTTCCAAAGGAGAAAATTGTTTAATTCGAGCATTAATAAACTGAGCTTCAAGCATAGACCAAGGACAAATCAATCGAAGTACTGGAAGACCGCAAATATTAGCAACAGCAAAAAGGTCATTTACTTTCATTTGAAAGAGATTTCAGCATCTGGGGAGGCTCTAGGGAATGCTAGCAACTCCTGAGTAAGCAGGAACATCACCTTCAACTTCTTGCTTTCTGACTTGCCAAAGTTGACTTTCTTACAGGTTGTAATGATCATTCTCTCCAACACCAAGGAGTTCTTGAGCAAGAATCTCAGAAAGTTCATCTCATTCTGTAGCTGCTCAAGTAATTCCTCGGCAACAGCTCCTTTGTGCTTGCTTTGAAGCAGATTTAGATTTGTCATGAAGTTGAATATCTTCACAGTCTTTACATCCCCCAACAGCCCACTAAAATTTGGCTTCTGCAGTTTCCAATAGTCTTCCTCTTCAAAACTAATTTTCTGAAATTTTGTGAACAGATTATGTCAACAACAAATCTAATTTAAGTATATGTATAATATTTTTTTTCTTTTGAAAGGTTAAGTGTATGATTAAGATAAACTAAACAAAAAAAAAAAAAAAATCTACAGGAACAATAATTGTTTGCATATATTTGTTTTGAACTCACCCATTGTTTCTCAAGCTTGTCAATACTAATGATCAGTGTCTCTATATGAGGTGAATGCCTTACCATGTAGGCAATTCCTGGTAGCGCAGTTTTCTTCAACCTTGTCTTAATCTTTAGACGTTTGACATCATAGAGTGGAAGATCAAAGCTTTGGTTTGCTCTAACTGATAGCACCTGATCAAAACAGATAATTTAAAGCCATAAGTACATAGTTTATCGATGACCAAACACAGAGGAAGCATGATATATCCATGACGAAAGACGCAGGAAGTTGTGCTTGTACCTCAATGTAGCTGCTACCCAATTCGAGATCTTTAACATGACAAATACTGTTAAGAATCTTAACAAATTCTAATTCCCTATCCTCAACATTAAAGTCCCCTAGAGGTTTATGACAATCAAAGCTTGCACTTTCAAGAGATCGCATTCCCTCGATGACATAGTTTTTCCAATCATCTATTGCTACGAGTTCAAAGGAAGAAATAAATAGAGCATAAACCTTTAATCAAGAACTTTGTGTCCAGTAGCTAGTTTCATGTATTCTCAAGGTCTTCAGACCCACATTCATGATGAAAAGGTCAAGATTGTCACCATATTTGCAATTTATAAGAGATAAAAGCTCAAGAATGGGACCAGAAGATATCAGTCATTAATAGCCCCACCAAATAAGTAAACTCCCTCAAGAGAAAGGATTTTATGGTAACTGAGTTCAAATTTATCAGGGACATTCAAAGTGCAACTTTTCAGGGCCAAGACTGTGAGTGATCTAGAGCTGAACAGGAAAGGAGGCAAGATGTAGCGGTAGCGCGGCAGTGAGGTTCTACTACTAATAGGGGTATCAATATAGAGTTTGTGGACATTGCGGGTTAATGCAAACTGGATCCATGAATCAAATTGGCTAGCATCTGAAGCAATGCTGCATTTGCAAGTGATGCTCAGTTTTTCAATGTTTGGAGCATTGTGAAGAAGCAAACAACGATTGATGAAATCTACTTCCCTCCGCCTTGGCATTTTCGATGGCGAAAATGTTAGAGAAGAGACCGACAACCATCTGCATCTCCAACTCTTTGACAGAACACTTGTCCTAACCACGTCCATCATTGTCAAGTACGAAAGAATGTGCTGAAGTAAAGGTTCTGGCAATCCAGTAAGCAAGTCACGACCAAGAGTTTTGGCCATCTTCGCCCTCTTCATCCTCTTTTCCCCTATGATCTTCACAATCCTCAGAAGACCTTAAAAAAATAACATTCAGAATGAAAACACGAGAAAAAAAAATAAATAATAAAGAGGACTCAACAACGTAATAGATGCATACAAAGAACTACGTACGATTTACTAGTAGGAGAATGCTAAGCACAGTAGTGACTGAGGTCACAGAGCAACTGTGTAATGCGTGGCACGCTTCTTGTTCATAGAAAATGGAGGGGGACTGACATCGACACTTCTTGGAATGGCTTTGGATGGTATTCATTGCATATTCTGAGACTGGAATTTATGCAGGCCTCCAATTGTCAGAAGTGATGATTAGCTTTATTCTGTTCTAGGCCAAAACACCCAGTAATTTTAAGCAGCAGCCAGCCCTAGCCAAATGGTTCAACTTCCCTTGGCCTGGCGGACGCTTAACCAACCAGCTGCAGGACCCAGGACCCTCTTAAATGCAGGACCCAGGACCCTCTTAGCCTCAGTCAAATGGTTCAACTTCCCTTTGCCAATGCTATTTTTCTGTTTTTCTAAATCTTCATCTAAGGGCTGAAGATATAATTTTTTGTTGATCTCATTGCATTAATTTTTTCTCTTTAATTCTTACATTATAATTATCTCTATATTTATAACAAACTGTGTTTATATTTTCAGTATTATAACTATAACTGCACTTATTACAATTGAGCTTATATTTTCAGCATTATAATTACATCTACATTTTTACAAATTGAGTTTATATTTTTCGTCCTTACATGAAAATGGACTGTTGAGATTTAAAGAAGCGAGCTGGGTCCCTTAAATGCTGGAGTACATGAACAATGACTCTTCATTTCATAAAAAGGGTGATTTCTATTTATTTATTTTTCTTTCATATATATTTATAAATATATATATTTGCGTTACATTCTTTCGAGTACATGGTTCCCCTACCAATAAAAATGAATACATAAGTGTCCTCCTAACAATAAAAATTAAGTACAGGTGGAGAGTGGACTATGGTATTAATCATGCATTCAGAGGGGGCACACATTTATTGAAGATGAGATTATTTCTTTTTCTCCAGGTCAGCATGTGGCAGTGTTTCTCATCACAATGCTTTAGTTCGCTAATGCTAACATTTCTATTAATCTCCATCTCATACATGAGACATTGAGAATGAAATAAAAAGGAATGTAAATTATTATTCTTTTGTTTGATTGTCAAATTAAATAATGTTGAAATGAAATGAAATTCTCATTCTTTTATTTGGTCGCCAAGTTAAATAATGTTAAAATAAAATAATTATTTCTATTTTAATATTAATTTTAAGTAAATTGATATAAAAAATTTTTGAAACGAGTGGTGGTGATGATCATGACGTTGGTGGTGGTGTTGGTGGATGGTTGTGCCAATATTGATGTGATTCAATTCATGGCAAACTTCTAAAAGTCAAGGACACGAGCATTGGGTTGTTTGTAACTATGTACTGAAGTGTGTCATTGGTCAAATAAACATTCCCTTCTAGTGGAAGTGTTGTGAGACTTTAGAAGTCAATTTCACCAAAGGGTCTGAAATTAGTACTATTGGCAAACTCTGAACTTGATTCATGCAATGACTTCTATTCCCTTTTCAAATGCGACATTTCAAATTGTGAGTTTCTTGAAATTTTCCCCATGAATTAGAGGCTTCATAAAAAATCTACATAGCCTCTAGATTTGAAAAGCTTGTAATCATGCAGTAGAACGTCTCGATGTTCATGTGTAAACAAGACAGCAATAGAGTATGAAGATTGTCTAGCACTTCTGCGCTGAAGTTGTCAAATGCTGGAAGTTGTAAGTAGCCATCAATATCTATAAAATAATGTCCCTTGCTGCAAGCTACTGATTTTCTCATTGATGGTGATCGACATAGTCTTCAAGGTCACTGCTTCACTGAGCAAAAACTTCACAAGCTGCATTTCCTCACTACTGCCTTCAAACATTTCTACGCTTACTCCTAGGAGGTGTGGTCTCAGGTGCAAACAACGGAATGTACAGCAGGTCTGACTTGTCTTTTTGTTGGAAACTCTCAGACTGGAAATCGAAGGGAATGGTTTTTATTTCAAGTAAAGTAATTCACATGTTTAAGACTATAACTTAACATAAACTGATAAATTCTAAGAAAATAATTCCAACAGCTGCTTTGCCTATGGATCAATCAAAAAAGAATAACAAAAAAGAAAAAAGGGAAAAGCTAGGAAAGGCTTTATTACCTTAAGGTTGATGGCAGTGGAGCCCAGACCCATGAATATAGACTCATGGCAAATGCAAATGTTCAGCACACCAGATAAGAATTGAAGAAGTCCCATTGCTCCTAACCTTGTTTTCACCTTCAGATGACCAAGGTAATGTAGCAGCCGACGTGCGCTTTTGTTCATTGGGATGATTATACACTTGATGTTTGTAGCAATAAAAAGAAAAAATGTTGATTAGAAATGTACCATTAATATAAATAGCTCAATCCAAGCAATTTTAACTATCAAGCGCTAGTAATTAAGTACTAAAATTTCTCCAAAGTTGTCAAAGTCCATTCGAATATATAATCATATTGATGAAGAATATATATATATATAATTTTTTGTGAAAAAATTGGAATAGTAACAGCAAGTATCCAAGTCTTATATGTATTCCAAATTAACTTCAAGGAACCAACAATTTATCAAAGATTTGAAAGATTAACACCAAATTAACTTAAAAAACCAACAATTTATCAAAGATTTGAAAGATTAACACCAAGGTAATTTACATGGAACCTATAAACAACTTTTTCAAGGGTTAGCTAATCTACAAAGGGAAGCATGTGTTTTTAAACATTACACTAATAAATTTGACCGCCTGTACTAAGATGTTATATATACATAGGGGGCATTTGGTGTGACAAAAAGTGATAAAATTTGATAAAAATTGTGGATTCATAATTCGTGTAGTAAGATAAAAAGTGAATTAACTTCTACAGATTTTCAGCACTTTTCAGCACTCCTAACAGAGTCATAGTAAGCTATAACGATATATGTAAAGTTAATTACATCAGGGCAGTCATTAGCTAGCAGCAGTTCATTCAAACGTACTTCAACTGTGAGTAGTGTCGAGTAAATAGTCAGTAAAACCTCAACAATCATCTAATATACTTAAACAATAAGATTAGGAGCTTCAATGAGTCCATCTTTCATATCTGGACATTCATTTAGCTCCAGCCTCTCAAGTTTTTTGCTCACAATAATGATGTGCTTCAATTCATGGAACCTTTTTAAGGTCAAGGACATAAGGGCTAGGCAGTTTGTAAGTATGTACTGAAGTGTCTCATTGGTCAAATAAGCATTCCTGCTAGTGAAAGAGTTGGAGACGTTGGAAGTCAATTTCACCGAAAGGTCAGAAATTAAATTTTAGTTGACATTATCAGCAAATTCCAAGTGCCCGTTTGGTAACATGTACAATTTTTTGTTTATGTTTAACAGCTTTAGTTTTCTATTTTTTGTTTTCAGCTATTATTTATTTCTTCTAAAATAAAAATAAAAAATACATTTGATAATGCAATTTTATGTACAACAAATAACTTTATCTTAATAAAATAATATTATTATTAAAATATTTTTTATAAAATTAAAATTAATTTAAAAAATATATTTTATATTAAATTTGGATATTTGATAATTTAGGCTAATAATCGAATAATTTAGACGAGTTTTCAAGTAATACCTATTCGGTACACAATTATGAGTAATAATTAGTGTCGATAATTTGAGCGGTAACCGAATAACACCCTTCAAGTACCCTACAATCAAGGTAATTAGAGTGGATTCGGATAATATCCATTGGATACCATATAATTAAGGTAATTAAAGTGGGTTCGAATAATATCTACTGAGTACACTATATCTATCATTCCCGTACCCGTACCATATGATTATTTTATTATTATATCCTAACCCACCCCATTACCCGTAAAATTTAAAAATAACCGCATTTATTAGATCGACGTTGGAAGGGTATCCGTTGGAAGGGTATCCGTCGGGCGAGTTATATTGCCATCCCTAGTTAAATCTACAACTTAAGCTAGAACTTGTATTTTTATCTAACATTTTCTAATCTAAAATTCTAAATAAACGACAAAGTTTTGGGTTTTTGAAATTGTATTTTCATCACCCCATAAGTTTTGTCTATAATCTTATGTTCAACTTAAAATTGTAATTTTATCTGACATTTTTTTTTTTTTTTGGGTCTAAATTTCTATACAGATATTAAGGGGGTGTTTAGAGTGACAAAAGATGAGATAAAGTGAAATAATTTAAGATAATTTGTGAATTTGTAATTCGTGCAGTGAGATAAAAATGAATAAATTTTGAAGATTGTCAGAAATTTCAGCTTTTTACATCGCACCAAACGGACCCCAAGTTGTGAAACTACAACTGTGAGCTTAAATCTATATATTCATCTTACAATTTTTTCATAAAATTCTATTTAAATATTAAAAAATAAATTTATTTAAGATATATATAATACCCAAACCTGTAGGTTGAAACCCTAACTTTAAACTTAAAATTATAAGTTGAACTCAATATTTCAAGAACTATCCCTCTTTGACAAATAGGTTTGGATTGTAACCCCCCTTTTTTTCTCAAGTACTTCATATCATGCTTCATTATTTTGAAAAGAAAAAAAAAAAAAAAACTCTCCAAGGTATGCTATCTTTTACAAACAATATTTCTATCCCAAGTTCTACCTTTTAATCTTACAATCTAGATCGATTTCAATGATCCAGATCGGTGATCTAGATCAAATTGTCACCAAACTGATACCAAATTTGATGTCAACTCCAGAATCAAAAGAATATCCTTACTCAAAACAACCAATCAAACCTCCATATGCTCCACGAATTCAAAATCCTCCAGATCACAAAAGTACCTAGCTTGAGAGGCTTCCATCCTACCTACTGCAATCCGAACAATGAAGGCAGAACAAATTAAGTAGCTATTCTAAAGGAATGAGTGGGAAAGTACTTCTCCTTATGTATGAAAGCTTCCTTCCATGGACATTCGATAAAATTAGCAAATTCCTTCTAATAAAATGAAGGAATGCGCGTCATAATCACAAACAAACATAAAAGGAAATTCAGGAAAACAATTATCTGTTAGGAAAAGGATAAGCATTCATGCACATGAAATAAAAACAGCATATTAGTGGAATGCCAGGCCTCCTGCTGAGAGGCTTCAAGCACACAACAGCATTCATGGAGTCATAAGCACCATTTCAAGGGAAGATTTCAAATTAAATTCAAAAGAAAGTTAAAAGAGGAATTGCCTCACAATCTGTGCTAAAGTTATAAGAGGTAATGGGATCAAAGTAACCACCACAAATTACTTATATCAGTGGTTTGGTAGAAGACAGATAAATGGGGGAAAAATATAGTGCTTAAAGTAATTAAAAAAAAGAAAAAGACAGAGAAAAATATCTGTTAGTTTTGTTCTTCAAAAATCGGTCTTTGCTTTCCTTTAGTCTTCACAATCGATCTTTATCCTCTCATGGAAGCTGGAATACAATCATCAAAAGGGTTCAACTACCCCCTTGAAGGCACCATTTTGTCCTTTCAGCAAAAGCAAGCTTTCCATAAAAGTATTGACTCTAAATGAATATGAACCCCCGTTGATTCCAATCTCCCTTCCTGTTTTGCTTACAGGGTCATAAGAAACCAGCCAGCCATCATTCGTTAACAAAGCTTCGCCATTCTTCCTGATTCCCAATGTCCTGCACATCACTCTTGGTGGATCAATAATACTGTATAATTTACACCAAGATTCTGCATCTCCGTAGTCTCTCATCACCCATATACTGCAACCAAGTTGTCCCATTTCGGAGCCAGAAAATAACACAGCAAGTGATTCTCCAAACGACGTAATGGACAAGCACTTCGAATCCTGACTAGCTAGAGCAGGAAGCAGCGTCATCTCGCCGAACACTTCGTCATCCATATCAAAAGATACGATTGATCTGTAGCCAGCACCCGCCTTAGATGGATGGTTCGCAAGCCAATGTACAGCCCCGTTGAGAAAAACCTGTGACCACAATAATTCAACCTCGCAATTCGGGAGAAAAGAAGCAATTCCTCTCCACGACCCTGTGCTTTGTGCGTAAATTTGAACCTCAGGAGGAACTCTGAGGCGAGACGACCATCGCTCTTTTTCATACACAATCCTCACCACCTTGTACTCGTGACTTGTGGTATTGGCACCAAATCCAAGAACAACCTCGTAAGGGCGGCGTTGGGGCCGGTGGGGCCTGGGAAGAGTCACCCATTCTCGAATTGAAGGGTTCCCAACAATAGTAGTGAAGTCATTTGGGAGACAACTCAGACAAGCATCACATAAACATAGCAATCCGTTGCAACTGCCCACTATCCTGAAATACCCATACTTTGTTTTGAATGGGAAGTCCAGCTCCAATTTCTCATCTCCAAATTTTTCATCATCACGGCACAGAAAATAGTGCTCTCTCTTGTCCTTGAAAGAATAAAATCTAAGGAGAAGCTTGCCACCGCTCGTTTTGGTGTCTGCAACGGTTCGATCGAGGTGGGTGGCGATGAAAGTAGGGTTTGTGATGAGGGAGTACCATGATTTGCATACGGATCTGAATCGAATCAGAGACTTTACGGGTAGTCTTGCGAATATTTGAACCCAGAGTTCGTTAGGGAAGTAGTAATCTGACATCGTTCCTAGATGAGGATTGCACTGATTTTGTGGGAATTTTGTGAAATAGATACTACAAGAAACGAATTTGGGCAATGGATTACAGTTTGAGAACAAACTTACAGTTCTTAATGATCCATAGAGAGCCCTAAATTTGACGGTTCCAAACCTTCGAGCCCTCGAGCGGGTTTGATATCTTATTCCTCAAGCATTAACCGAGTTCTAGACTTTTAGTTCTTGAAGCTCAAACCCAATGAAATGAAAACACACAAAGCCGCCGAGGTGCAACCATAGGCTTTTAATAGGAAAGAAATATTGCCTATTTAGGCCGCGTTTGGGCACTAAAAGCTATAAAAAGAAAATTTCAAAATTTTTTACGGTTACTCAAAAAAAGGATTCCATAAATTTTTACAAATTTCTATAAAATTTTTCCTACCTAAAATCCTCTATAAATTTTTTATAAATTTATATAAATCTCTACAAATTCTAATAAAATCTTTATAAATCTTCAAAAACATAACCAAAAATTCTATGCCATAATATATTTGAATGGATTATTGGACTGGATTTTCACTATTTATTTATATTTTTTTGTGGTTTGATTGCTGTACTCTAAATACCAAAAAGTAAACTAAACTATATTTTAAATCAACTTTTATAACTTGTGTCAAACAAATTTTTAAAATTTATTACAAATATTATTTTTTTATTTTATATCTTTCTTATTCAATTGCAGCAATTTTCTCACACAATTTCCTCTATATTAAAATATTCATTTTTAAATCTTTATTTATTGTTTTTAGTTTTAAAAATTTTAATATCAATTATAACTTTTTATTTTAATGAAAAATTAAAAATAACATTAAAATACTAATTTAAAAATTATAATGATCCTTAAATATGCACCCCATTTGGAAACATTACTATTTTAGAATTGATTTGATTTTAAAATAAATAATTAATTTGATTTGATTTAGTAAATAAAATTTAGTGTTTAAAACATTGAACACATTTTAAATTTAAGAATTTAATTGATTTGATTTAAGAAAAATATCAAATTTGGCCATGTTAATAGAAACTAGAAAATATAGTAAATATGATATATAGGTATAAATTTGTTCGCTTACTTAAATGACTTAAGAAAATAATGAATTCTTATCAAATTCTATTATTTTGGATTAGATTTCAAATTAAATAAAAATATCAAGTTTTAAGTTATGAAATAAAATCAAATGTAACTCATAAAATTTTATTTTAATTCCAAAAATAAAAATTGATGAGAATTCTTATTAAATGAAATCAAATCCTACCAAATCTACATAGTGCTAGGGATTCATTTTGATTTATTTCACCCTATGAAAATAGAGGAGACCAAGAAAAATAATTCACTCCCCTATTATAGGAAATTCCCTAGAGAAGGAAAGTGATGGAGGTAAATAAGAATATTTTTGAAAGGTGAATTTAGCAAGATAAAAGAAATAAATGGAGAGAAAATAAAATAAAATAACAGCTAATGAGAAAAAAGGGAGGAAATACAAATTTTCAAATATGTATTCTTATTTAACTGGATTAAAAAATATAATATAATAAAATATATTGTTAATATATTAATTTCTTAATTTTATGCATTTTTCTTTCATTTTCTATCACAAGAGAATAAATTTTAAATATCTATTCATTTTCAATTATTTTGATATTTTTTATTTAAATATAATCTAATTAAATATAAATTTAAGTTTTTAAAATATTGAATTTATTGCGAAAAGAGAGACGTGTGCAAAAAAATAAAATATAATAACTATTAAAAAATAATAAAAAATAAAAAACAATAAAAAATCTGATTATTAAGAAAAATTATTTAGGAGAAATCAAAAATTTTTTTAGTTTCGGTAAGTTTTAGGCATAAAAAAAAATATGTTATCGGAATAGAGAAAGAGAGAGAAGCACTAGGAAGAGAAAAAAGAAAAATAGAAAAATATGAATTAAAATAATAAATAAAGATAAAAAAATAAAAAAGAAACAACTGATTTTAAAATAATAATAATAATAATGTTTTTCTCTAAATCTTGCAAGTTTGCGATCCAGGGCTTAATAATAATAATAATAATAATAATAATAATAATAATAATTGTTTAATTTGAATTTTAAAGGGTTGTTTAGTTTGGAGACAATAGCATGGAAAAAGAAAAAAAGTAAATAAGATTTTGTAGAATTGAGCTTTTAACTAAGTTTAGCTAAACATCCCACATTTTACAATTTCTCTTGCTTTAATCTTATTATTATTATTATTATTATTATTATTATTATTATTATTTATCTTCTCTGTTATTCCATAAAAACAATGAGAATCTATGAATGATAATTTTTTTGCTTCTCACTTCTTCATTTGAAAGTGCGTTAGGCCAAAAATTGCAAGGAAGATAAATGGAGGACGAAAATTATAAATATACACCTGCTACTACTCAAAAGTGGCATTCTAGATTGATAATCACAAATAAAATTATCAGCTCTGTTGCAAAAAGATCTTGAAAGAAACACCATCAAAATACCATGCTGACACAAAAAAGAATATATACAAGGCCTTGGGTCAACAACTGGGGATTCAAGATAATAATAGGCCGTTTGGAACTACAATTTCTAGTAATTTTTGATTTTTTTTTTTATCAAAAATCGGTAGTTAAATTTTAGGTGTGTCTAGAAAAAAAAAAAAAAAAAAAACTTATTATTTGCGAATGTTATGAATTTAAACTTATTTATCAAGCAAGGGTTGATCGGGAATGATCCCTCAACTTCATGTTAATATGTTAAATAAAAATATATGATTCCAAACTATTATATATACGGAAATATATTTATACATAAAATTGTGAGTTAAATCCACAACTTAGAAGCCGTTTGAACAATTAAAAGTAATCAAAAGTTAGGATGTCAATCACTTTTTGATGTTTGAAAGACCAATTAAAATTTATCAAAATAATCCGTTATAACAGCCAAAAAATAAACCATTGCAAATATTTTAGCCAAAAATCAGTATGAAAAACTGACAAATATTAAAAGCAAAGCAGAAAAAAATAACTTTTTGTAACTTTTTTATAAAAGTTTGTAAAATTGAAATTTTGAAAATAAACGCACAAAAAATAAAAATAACAAAAATTGATAAAAATAAGTAAATATTTGTAACTTATTGTAACTTTCAGTAATTTTTGTCCAACCAATGGGCCTCAAGCTTGGAGTTGTATTTTAGTCCGATGTTTTTTAATCTAATACCCTATACAAACATAAAGTTGTGGGTTTTGAAGTTGTAGTTTCATCCTAAGTTTTGTCTAAAATCTCCCTTTTCATCAAGGAATGTGTATCATAATCACAAACAAAACTGTCATTAATTACTTGTATGACTACACAAACACATGTACAACCTATAAGCTTTCCAGAGTCATTGTATTTTTGCATATTTAGCACCCAAACGAAAAAAAAAAAGAAAAGAAAAAGAAAGAAAAAAGACTTACATATATACAACTGGCAACCTCATATTTTCAATAAAAGCTTGTCCATTGTTAACTTCATAGCTTTGTTGCAAAATTTCTGAGTCAAATGTGGTACAAGTTTTTACAAAGAGACACAGCATATCAAAATTTTCCGTACCTGTAAAATATCTAATATAGTATGACCAGTCCATCTATGTAAACAAACAAATTAAACCAAATGAGATAATCAATCCGCATCATATTTGTTCACCGCCAGAGAAACTAAAATTGATTCATTAAACAGCCATAACATAAAAGGGAATTCAGGAAAACAGATATCTGTTAGGACGAGGATAAGCAAATCATGCACATGAGATCAAAACAGATGATTAGCAGAATGCCAGCCTTATTGCCTCTCCCAACTTCTGATGGAGTCAATATCATCCACATAAATAGCTTCTGTTACGTTAAATAGTAAAATCCTCTCTTCCCTTCTACTATCAATCAATCCAAACAAATTAGGAAAAAGAAGCACAAATAATGGACTTTAAGAAGTTACTGCATTCAACTTCCTACCAGTTTTAAGTCCAAGTCCAAGTAGA
The DNA here is from genome assembly GCA_019916065.1 of Vitellaria paradoxa. Classification (NCBI taxonomy): domain Eukaryota; kingdom Viridiplantae; phylum Streptophyta; class Magnoliopsida; order Ericales; family Sapotaceae; genus Vitellaria; species Vitellaria paradoxa. Next base: position 41,739,718 of record CM034239.1, read on the forward strand.
GAATCAGACTCTACAACTTAGTTCTCATCTTTGATATATCCAACACCATCTTTCACAAATCAATTCAATGAAATAAGGTTTGTTTCTTTTTTTTTTTTTTTTTCCCTTTTTTTAATGACTATGAAATAAGTTAAATAACTGCCAAGAATGACCGAGTTTAAGCATTTTCAGAAGCATATAGACAGATTCAGCTAATTAAAAAAGAAAAAAAACACGTCTAGGAGTTTTTCCTGATGATCCTTCCTAGGTAACCTACAATATTCTTTGTTTACACTTAAAAGAAAAAGGGGAAGCTCAAGCCATTGCCAGTTGGGATTCTAAATTTTGCGGATAGGCCTAGTTACCAAATATATTCTAATACCATGAACTCTTCTACGGACTCATATCCACCACCAGATATGACAACACTGAGAATATGGGATATGCGTCCAATGCCCACACCTAAATTGGACAATTGAATCCTCTAATTATTAACAATTCTTAAAGATTCAACAACATACATTTGACGATAAAGAAAGTGTTTTAATCTTCTATGTAGATGGAAGATCACAATCTCTTTTTTTCTTTACATTTCATTTAATTCCAAGTACATTTCTAACTAATAATTGTATTTTATGTAAATGCATTACACAAAATATACCATATATAATGTTCATGACATGTCCAAGTACCATACCCAATTTTTTAGACCCATTTTCCAATATTCTAACATTAAAGTTGTGGACATCTGGCAACACACCTTACACTCTTACCCTATTCGTATAACATAGCTAATACCCTCCATTACAAATTCTATACTTACAACATAACAGCTTCGAGTAATCAAAAGTTAAACCCAAGACAGACCTGATTGAAAGCATAATTATCATTTGCAATGCACAAAACAAACTGTAACAAGATGCACCCCTAATATCAAATAATCAATAACCAGTATATTCCACATGATATGCATAACACACTTGAAATACAATTACTCACAACTGAATGGCAGCGTAAATAATAGTAATCACCAATCGCAGGTCCTCCAGTAGTGTAAAAATCAGGCAAAATTTAATTTTGCTACCAAAAAGTAAAGAAAGTCTTTCCAAGAAATGGATACAGATTACCAATAATAATATAAGCCTAGCATTCGGGACATACTAATCAAAACATGTTATAGCATTATAAGGCACTTGTATGTGTACGTTGAAGCAACACCATGGTTTGAGATTCACACACAGTTTCCATTTACTCTAATCTATTTTAACAAAACAGAGAAATGGAGGAAATATAGTGATTAAGGTTATAAAAAGAAAAAGAAAGCAACAGAAGATCTGTTATTTTTGTTCTTCGCATCCTTCCTTTCTTTCCTTTAGTCTTCACAATCAATGTTGCTCAGCTCTAGCACTTGATCCTCTCATGGAAGTCGGAATCCAATCATCTACCCCTCGAAGGCACCATTTTGTCCTTTCAATAAAAGCAAGGTTTCCATAAAAGTATCAACTCTAAATGAGTATGAACTCCCTGCAAATCTAGTCTTCGTGATTGTTTTGCTCAAGGGGTCATATGAAAACAGCCAGCTATCATTTGTTAACAGAGCTTCGCCATTCTTCCTGAATCCCAGTGTCCTGCCCATCACTCCTGGTGGATTAATACTGTATAATTTATACCAAGATTCTGCAACTCCATAATCTCTCATCACCCATACACTGCAAGAACCTGCACCCATTTGCGCACCACATAACACAGCAAGCGATTCTCCAAATGACGTAATGTACAAGCATGTCGAACGTTGATCAGCTAGGGCAGGAGGCAGCATCATCTCACCAAACACTTCATCATTGATATCGAAAAATAAAATCAAATTGTGGAAGCCACCCACCACAGATGGATCGTAGGCAAGCCAATGTACAGCCCCATTCAGAAAAACCTGTGACCACAAAAATTCAACCACGCAATATGGTGGAGCAGAACCAATTCCTCTCCACGACCCTGTGCTCTGCGCATATATTTCAACCTCAGGAGGAACTTTGAAGCGAAGCCACTGCTCTTTCTCATACACAATCCTCACCACCTTGTATTCGTGACTTGTGGGGTGGACGCCAAATCCAAGAACAAACATGTAAGGGCGTTGGGGCTTGTAGGGCAAGGGAAGAATCACCCGTTCTCGAATTGATGGGTTCCAAATAATGGTAGTGTGGTCATCTCGGAAATAATCATCACATAAACATAGCAATCCATTGCAACTACCCACTATCCTGAAATACCCAACCGGGCTTTTGAAAGGGAATTCCAGCTCTAAGTTCTCGTCTCCAAAATTTTCATCGTCGCAGCACACAAAATAGTGCTCTTTTTTGTCATCGTTAGTATAAATTCTAATGAGAAGATTGCCACTGCTCGTTTTGCTGTCTGCAACGGTTCGATCGAGGTGAGTGGCGATGAAACTAGGGTTTGTGATGAGGGAATACCATGATTTGCAGACGGATCTGAATCGAATCAGAGATTTTGCGGGTAGTCTTGCGAATACTTCAACCCAGAGTTCGTCGGGCAAGTAGTCTGACATTGTTACTAGATGAAGATGGCACTAATTTTGTGGGAATTTTGTGAAATAGAAACTACAAGAAACGAATTTGAGCAACAGAATACAGTTTGAGAACAAACATACAGTCCTTAATAATCCATAAAGAGCCCTTATTTTGACGGTTCCGAGCCTTTGAGCCGCCGAGCGGGTTTGACATCATATTCTTCAAGCGTTAATCGAGTTTTGAAGCTCAAACACATTGAAAACACACCAAAGCTGCTGGGTTTTCACTATTATCTTTTTTTTTTTCCCCCCTCTAAAAATCTTGCAAGCTGCAACCCTGGGCTTTTAACGAGAAAAGCCCAATACAAATAAATTTTTTTCCTTTATCAGTTTAGGTTTGTTTGGAGTAAGAAAAAATGAGATAAATTGTAATTTAGGAAGAGTTCGTAATACGTGCAGTGAGAGAAAAAAGTTGATGTGATATAAAATTAACAGAGATTTATAGAGATTTTTAAAAATTTTTAACAAACTTTTACAAATCAAACGGGTCCTTTATCTCCCTCCTCATTTATTTCACCAAACAATAAAAGGGAGAGTTTCACTTCTCTTGTCGTTTTTCACCTGTCTTCTTCTCTTTTGACCAAGTAAAGGGTTTCCAACTACGGAGTTCAAAAATTGAGTTATTGGTTTTTCTTTGTTCAAAAAAGTAGAGGGTTAGCAAAATATACAATTTTTAAAATCTAAGACATGCTAATGAAATTTGTATTATAAAAAAATATTTAGGTGAATTACTGTTAATATTTTTTGTATTTTGTTATTATTTTTAGTTTACTCTATGTATTTTAAATCATTTTATTTTATCTATTGTATTTTAAAATCATTCCAACTTGTTTTCTTTTATCAAATTTATTAATCTTGTATATCGACAGGCGTGATGAACCCATGTTAGGCTCCGCAAAGGTAATTGTTTTCACTGAATCGAAAATTTACAATAAATTTTTGATTAATTTTCCTCAACTATATTTTCACTTTTACTCTTATTTACCTTAAAAATATAATTTTGATGCACTGATTATAGATATAGAATCTGCCCCTGCTGACAAGTGACATTATTCGTAATTATTTTAAAAAAACACAAATATAATGGTACTAAATATAATTTATCAAAGTATTTTAATGAAAATTATAATAGGTTCATCCTATTATTCTTTATATTTATTTATAAGATAAACAACACTTATCATTTTTTGTATTTTATTTTTATTTTCACTTTGTTACTTGCATTTTAAATCTTTCAATTTATGTATTTTTATATCCTCCTATTTTGTCCCATGTCGTTAAAGTTATTGATGCCTAACATTCATTGCATACAATAGACATAATATATATTTTTTAAAATTATTTTAAGGGTAAAGTATAAAAAATACCCCAACACCTTTAGTATCACTTTAGTCCCACACGTTTCAATTGCAACAGTCAAATCCTTACACTTTTGGTCAAGTATCAATTCGCTCATTCCATTAGTTGACCGTTAAAAACAACCGTTAGACTGAAGATAAAATGGTAATTTCAGTTATAGTTTACCCTCAGTGTCACTTAAGTCTCTCACATTTTTAATTATAACAATTGAATCCCTACATTTTTGACATATATTAGAAATATATTTTATTAAATTATATAACATATTTTAATTTGAAATATATCTTATTAAATTATTTTTAATCAAAAAAATATTTAAATTATATTTAATATATTCTATTTTTATTGAATTAAATTATTTTTTTAAAAATAATATGATTAAATTAATAATATAATTAAAATAATATTTAGTTTATTTTAATTAATATGAAATATATTTTATTAATTTCAGTTAATTTTCTTTAAAATTAATAAAATTAAAAATTTTATTAAATGGTGATTTGATGGTTTCACTAATAGTTGTTATAATTGGGGTTGTTTGGAGTAAGAAAAAATGAGATAAATTGTAATTTGGAGAGAGTTCGTAATGCGTGTAGTGAGAGAAAAAAGTTGATGTGATATAAAGTTAACAGAGATTTATAGAGATTTTTGAAATTTTTTCTCAAATCATGGCAAACCAAACGGGACCTTAATGGAATCGAATTAAAAAAGTCATATATATAAACGTATACTCTCGAATTGAATATATATACAAAATTATATATAAAAAGAAAACTGCAAAAATAGAAAATTTAGAAAATAGTGATTCTAAGGCTTTTGATAACATTATTGTTTTTTATTTTGTTTAACTTTTTATTTTAATATTTTATTTTTTTATCTTTTTTTCTAAAATAAAAATTGAAACTGCATTAACAGATGCAATTTTATTTACATAAATTAATATTTAATAAAATATTTAATTTATTATTTCTTAAAAATTATTCAAATTTAATAAAATATATTTCATAGTAATTAAACTATATTAAACATTATTTTAATTATATTATTAATTTAATCATATTATTTATGAAAAATAACTTAATTCAATAAAAAGAAAATATATTAAATAAAATTTAAATATTTTATTCATTAAAAATAATTTAATAAGATATATTTCAAATTAAAATATGTTATATAATTTAATAAAATATATTTTAGTTTATATTATTTATTAAAAATAATTTAATAAAATATAATTTAAATATAAATCGAAAGTGTAAGGATTCAATTGTTATAATTGAAAATGTGAGAAATTAAAGTGACACTGAGGATAAACTATAGATGAAATTACCATTTTATCCTCAGTCTAACTGTTGTTTCTAACGGTCAACTAACAGAGGGACCGAATTGATACTTGATCGAAAGTGTAGAGATTTGACTGTTGCAATTGAAATGTCTGAGACCAAAATGATACTGAGGGTAAATTATAAGGGTATTTTTTGTACTTTACCCTTATTTTAATGATGATTGACAAAAGAGACAATGTGGGACAATTATAAAATATAAGTCAAAAAATAAAATTAGAGATAAAATACACGTGTGCTAAGTATAATTTACTCACGACAGTGTCCCTTCTCAATTATCATTACCCCTTGACAAAATCACAAATTTGACAAACATGGTAATTTAATCTAAAAATTTATCATGTTTTATTCCAATATTAATTGAATGAAATTAAAAATTTTAATAAGAAAATATGATGCATATATAAAATAAGTAAAAAAAAATCATATAAATATGGAACAAATTAAAATTTTGGTTATCTTAACTCAAATTCATCACGCTTATATTTTAAATATTTTTATATTATAATAATATAAAGTAATATTATTAATAAAAAATATTATATAAATACAAGTATTATATATTTATATTCACTTAATTTATACAATTTTAATTTTTTAACGAATATATTTAGAATTATTATTTTAATTTTTATATTATTAGTACAAATTTATTTACTAGTTTTAAGTTAAAGATGTTAAATTTATTAAACCTCATTAATTATGTGGAGACTCTACAACCGAAGAAAGTGTGAAACATATAATATTTCAATTTAATTCCTCATAGTTTGAAGAGTATCAATGGAATACTTAGGGATGGAAATGAGTCCAAGTGAACTTAATTTTAATTTATTAGAGTTCGGCTCGAGTTTTCTATATTAAGCTCGAAGTTGACTCATAAAATTAAATCAAAATAACATTGTTTTAGTTTAAAATTTAATAAATAAAATATTATAAAAATATGATAAAAATATTATTAAAAATATATATACTATTTTATCAAGCTGACTTACGAGTTTTTGAGCTGATTTTTTCTAAACTTGAGCTCGACCTCTAATCTAAATGAGTTATAAATCAAATTTGATTTGAATTTATTTTAGTCACGAAACGAGTTCAAGTCAAGTTTTTTCAAGTTGAGTTCAAAAAGTTTACAAATAACTTGATTAGTTTCTACTCCAGCTATACTATAACAAAATATAGCTACGAATGTTAATGAGAATGAGTGAAAGAATTATGAAATTATTACTTTGTATTTTATAATTATAAAATTACTATTAACACATTATTTTTATAAAATTTCTTTTATAATTTTTAATAGAATATTATTTTTTAAAAATTTAATAAATAATATGGCATGTTAACATTTTACTTCAAAATAAAAAAAGATTTATCAATCCATTTTTTATGTGGTGTTTGGATTGTCAAAAAATAAATAAATTAATTAAAAATAAAATAAAAATAATACATGACAAAATTTAATTAAAAAAGATTATAAAAAATTAATAAAAGTAAAAAAAATAGTATTTTTTTGAGATCCAAGCAACCCATTCCTTGCAAAATTACGGCTATTTTTGTAATTTCCTTTTTATTTTGAGCAAATTACACTTAGACCCCTAAAAAATCAAGTGATTTCACATGAACCTCTTACCATCTAAAAATTACATTAACTCCCTTATTTTGAAATGCTAATAACACTTAAATCCCTTCTATGAGTTTGAATAGTTAAATTTTAATAAAAATGTAAAAGTCAACTAGTCAATCAAATTTTTTACCAAAAAATATATATATATATATATCCTTAAATGAAGTGAACTTTTAATGGCGTCAATGATGTCGAACGCTGGCAGTGGAAGAGGAGGCAAAGCCACCCATTGCCGAGCTTCGGATCTATGGGACCTCCTCATCCCCCATTTTTTCTATTTTCTAGTAGCAAATCAGAAGATCGGAACCAAAATATCACTAACTATCAAATCACTAACAAACCAACAAAGAATTACACCGATTACTATGAAACCCAGGATCAAGCTTCGAGTATAAATTCCAAACTTCAAATGACTTAAAATTCTGAATCAAGTAAACAACTCAAAGCCTTGAAATGAAATCTGTTAAGAAGATGTTTCAGTTGCTGATGTGGCATGATGAGTAGACTGCTGAGATGTTCAATGTTGAAATAAAGTAGCTGGAGTATTTTTTTGAATAATTCAGAATGCTGGAAATATTCAAACTAGTTGTTGCTAGAAAATAGGAATTTTTGAATTTCAAATAAGAAACTAGAAAATAGGATTTTTTGAATTTCTAATGAAAGATTTTAGGAATCTGTTATGCATTTCTGTTAAGTTTCTTTTCATGTATTTAAAGCACTTTCCAGTTAATAAAAGTTAGAGCACTGCAGTCCAATTATCTGTTCTTATTGTTTTATTTTCTTACTGCTCTTGTGCCAAACAACAACAAATTGGTATCAGAGCAAAGTTTTCTTGAGGGCCCTGTGTGAGAAATTCTAGAGAGTGATCCTAAACACCAAAATACTTATACAGCTAACTATTTCAAGCATGGCCTCAAATGCTTTCTCTCTTGTAATACCACCAGTTTTCACTGGTGAGAATTATCAAACATGGACAGTGAGGATGACTGCTTATTTGCAAGCTGTTGATCTTTGGGAGGCAGTAGAAACTGATTATGAAATCGTTCCATTGCCTGAAAATCCCACTTTACAAGAAATCAAAATCCACAAGGAGAGGATGACAAAAAAATTCAAAGCAAAGTCTTGCCTACATTCAGCAATTTCTGAAGCTCTCTTTATCAAAATCATGACTTTGGAGTCAGCCAAAGATATCTAGGATTCTCTCAGAACTGAGTTTCAAGGTAATGACAGATCAAAGAGCATGCAAGTGCTGAACTTAAGGAGGGAGTTTGAGATACAAAGGATGAAGGAATCAGAGACCATAAAGGAGTACTCTGACATGCTGCTGACCATTGTAAACAAGGTAAGGCTGCTTGGAGAAGACTTGTCCGATAAAAGAGTTGTTGAAAAACTCCTAGTAACCTTCCCTGAAAGGTTCGAGTCCAAAATTTCCTCTCTTGAAGAGTCTAAAGACCTGTCAAGCATTTCCTTGGCAGAACTTTTGAATGCTTTACAGGCACAGGAGCAGAGAAGATAGATTAGGCAAGAAGGGTTTGTGGAAGGGGCTTTGCAAGCCAAACTTCAAATCCATGAAAAAAGTAAAGGTAAGAAGAAGAAGGGCTTTAAGAACAACACAAACAAAGGTAATGCTGAAGCTGGAGACAGCAACAACAAAGGAGGATCTTACTCTCAATGCCAGCATTGCAAAAAGACAAATCATCCTTCATCTAAGTACTGGTGGAGGCCTGACATCAAATGCAGAAAATGCAATCCGTTAGGCCACATATAGAAGGTTTGCAGAAGCAAACAACAACAAGAAGGTGAAGCAAATGTGGTGGACCTGCAGGAGGAAGAGCAGCTGTTTGTTGCCTCATGTTATGCAAGTAGCAGCTCAAGTGAACATTGGTTAGTTGATAGTGGTTGCACAAACCACATGACCTATGACAAAGAGTTGTTCAGAGAGTTGGATAGAACTAAAATTTTCAAAGTCAAGGTTGGAAATGGAGAGTTCATTGAAGTAAAAGGCAAAGGAACAGTAGCAATTGAAAGTGCTTCAGGTACAAAACTATTCACTGATGTTTTATATGTACCTAAAATTGACCAAAATTTGCTTAGTGTTGGTCAACTAATGGAGAAAGGCTATAAATTATTTTTTGAAGAAAAAAAAAGTGTATGATCAAAGATGTAGATGATCAGGAGGTGTGTACAATTAAAATGAGAGGAAGATACTTCTCTCTGGATCTAATGGAGGAGGAGCAGATAGCATATAAAGTCTCTATGAACAACACAGAAATTTGGCACAGGAGACTGGGTCACTTTCATCATGCAGCGCTCATTTATATGCAAAAAAAAATCAGCTGGTCAAAGGGTTTCCTCAACTTGAAAAGCATCTGCCTGGTTGCAAGGCTTGCCAATTTGGCAAGCAAAGTAGACTGCCATTTTCTCAAAAGGCCAGGAGAGCATCTCAGAAGATGCAGCTGATACATACTGATCTTGGAGGGCCTCAGAGAACACCATCATTAATGGGAAGTAAGTATTATATTATCTTTATAGATAATTTAACAAGAATGTGTTGGATTTACTTCCTTAGGTTTAAATCTGAGGTTGCTACTGTGTTCTGGAAGTTCAAAACTTGGGTGGAAAACCAGAGTGGCTGTAAGATACAAGTGATAAGATCTGATAATGGCAAAGAATACACCTCAGAACAGTTTAATTTATTTTGTGAAGAGGCTGGAATTGAGCACCAGCTAACAGCATCATACACTCCACAACAAAATGGAGTAAGTGAAAGGAAGAATAGAACACTCATGGAGATGACTAGATGTCTACTGCATAAGAAGGATCTGCCTAAAAAGTTTTGGGCAGAGGCTGCAAATACAGCTATCTTTCTACTAAACAGACTTCCAACGAGGGCTTTGCGTGGAAAAACACCCTTTAAGGGTTGGTATGGATATAAACCCTCTTTACATAACTTAAAAGTTTTTGGTTGCCTATGTTTTTCACATGTGCCTCAGGTGAAGAGAGACAAGCTCAATAAAAAAGTAGAAGCAGGTGTCTTCATTGGTTACAGCAACATCTCTAAAGCTTACAAAATTTTCCAACCTCATACAGGGAAAATTCTGATAAGTAGAAATGTTACCTTCATGGAGGATGAGCAGTGGAATTGGAATGATGGAGAAGATAAACTTTTAGAAGATTTGCAACCAGATGAAGACAATGTTGATCATTCACCAGTCAGAGGAACAAGACTGCTCTCCGACATTTATCAAAGATGTAATGTTGCCATATCTGAGCCTGCAGGATTTGAAGATGCTGAAAAGGACCAGAAATGGATGGAAGCTATGAAAGAGGAGATGAGAATGATAAAAAAGAATCACACCTGGGAGCTAGTGGAAAGGCCTCAAAACAGAAAGATCATAGGAGTTAAATGGGTGTTTAGAACAAAGTTAAATGCAGATGGGTCAGTTAACAAGCATAAAGCAAGACTAGTGGTGAAAGGTTATGCTCAAATTTTTGGTGTAGACTTCTCTGAAACCTTTGCACCAGTGGCAAGATTGGACACAATCAGGTTATTGTTAGCAATTGCAGCATAAAAGTGTTGGAAAGTGTACCAGCTAGATGTTAAGTCAGCATTTTTCAATGGCTTCTTGCAGGAGGAAATATATGTAGAGCAACCAGAAGGATTTGTTGTGCAAGGGCATGAGAACAAGGTGTATTTGCTGAAAAAGACTTTGTACGGACTTAAACAGGCACCGAGGGCCTGGTATAGCAGGATAGATGTCCATTTATTAGGCCTAGGCTTTGTGAAAAGTCTCAGCGAATTTACCTTGTATGTGAAGAAGAAAGATACTGACTTGATTGTTGTGTCTGTATATGTTGATGATTTGCTTGTAACATGAAGCAATGAGGAGCTTATAAAGGAATTTAAAGCAGAGATGTTCAAGGTGTTTGAAATGACAGACTTGGGCTTGATGTCTTTTTTCCTTGGGATGGAAGTAAAGGAAAGGCAGAATGAAGTCCTCATTTGTCAACAAAAATATGCAAATGAGATTCTTAAGAAATTTCACATGGAGGACTGCAAAGCTACAACAACTCCTATGAATCAAAAAGAGAAATTCAGCAAGGATGATGGAGCTGATATGGTTGATAAAGGTCTGTACAGGAGTTTAATTGGTTGCTTGATGTATCTTACTGCAACCAGACCTGATATAATGCATGTTGTGAGTTTGCTTTCAAGGTTTATGCATTGTGCAAGTGAAGTGCATCTTCAAGTTGCAAAAAGGATCCTTAGATACATCAGAGGCACTATTAATTATGGTATAAAGTTCACTTATTGTTCAAATTTTAAGTTTCATGGTTTCTCTGACAGTGATTGGGGAGGTTTAATAGATAACATGAGAAGCACAACAGGTTTTTGTTTCAGTTTTGGATCGGGTATGATCTCCTGGAGTTCAAAGAAGCAATAAGTTGTTGCACAAAGCACTGCTAAAGCTGAATATGTGGCTGCAACAGCAGCTGTTAATCAAGCACTTTGGTTCAGGAAATTGTTGGCAGATTTACATATGGAGCAGGAAAAAAGCACATATATTTTTGTTGATAACCAAGCTGCAATCTCCATATCCAAAAATCCAGTCTCTCATGGAAAGACAACATTTTAAAATTAAGCTTTACTTTCTCAGGGAAGTACAGAAAGAAGGAGAAGTTCTGTTGCTTCATTGCAAAACAGAAAATCAGGTTGCAGATATTTTGACAAAAGGACTTTCTAAAGCGAGGTTCGAATTCCTAAGAGAAAAACTGGGAATGTGCAGCATCTGATCCAAGGAGAAGTGTTAAGAAGATGTTTCAGCTGCTGATGTGGCATGATGAGTAGACTGCTAAGATGTTCAAGGTTGAAATAAAATAGCTGGAGTATTTTTTTGAATAAGTCAGAATGCTGGAAATATTCAAACTAGTTGTTGCTAGAAAATAGGAATTTTTGAATTTCAAATAAGAAACTAGAAAATAGGATTTTTTGAATTTCTAATGAAAGATTTTAGGAATCTGTTATGCATTTCTGTTAAGTTTCTTTTCATGTATTTAAAGCACTTTCCAGTTAATAAAAGTTAGTGCACTGCAGTCCAATTATCTGTTCTTATTGCTTTATTTTCTTGCTGCTCTTGTGCCAAACAACAACAAAATCAATCAGAGAGAGATCAAGACCTTTTACCAGAATGGTGGTAATGGCGGAGTAATTAGATCGGGAGTAGACAGCGACGGCGGAGTTTTGATTAGCTAAGAGAACTGGAGCCGAGACTACTACGACATAGATAAGGGGAGGTGGTGGGTTTGACAGTTGCTGGATGGGCATGCCCTAGTCGCCGAAAGAGGTTGCGATATAATCTTACAACTAGTTAATGGGTACTGCCACAGTCGCTCGTGCGGGCTGCAGTAATCTTCTGACTCATCGATAGGGGCTGCTGCAGTCGCTGGCATTGGCTCAAATCAGCGAGATAAGGGACTCTGGAAAGCTCGTAGTAATAGAGAAATGAAAAGCAAGGCCTTCTATCCCTTGCTATCGCATTTGCTGTTCAATGAATCAACGAAAGAACGAACTCGATACTTGCTGGACTTATCGAGTGACCCCCTCAAAAGCTACCCACGCCGGGTTTTCATTGACATCACTTGCTGGCGAAGTTTGGCGGTAGCACAGATTGGTTGACGTTGGGGATTTTCTTCTGATTTTTTCTGGTTTCTACATATATGTAAGGGTATATTTGTCTTTTCAATAAATTTTTAACGGAGTAGTGGTGAAGTTATTAGAAGAGTTCTAAGTGTTATCAACATTTCAAAAATAAGGAAGTTAATGTAGTTTTTAAATGATGAGGGGATCTAGGTATAATTATCCAAATATTTAGGGGCCTAAATATAATTTACGCTTTTTTTTTTTTACTTGTTGCCATTCCTGAAGTTGAATAGGCCCTTGGGCCATTTCAGTAATCTCACAGCTTTCACTTCCTCCTTCGCCAGCCGTGAACTGACATTGCCGCCGCTTTGGAACGTTTGTTTTTCTTCTCTTCTCTTTTCCAAAAGGACCAACACCCCAAACAAAACCCTACTGCATCAATCACCTGTCGTTTTCCATCAATTCCCTCTTATCATAATGGAAGCTGTTCAAACACTACGTTCACATCAATCTCGCGAGCGAGCTCTGGGTTTCTCTCTACGACCTCCATGGCTTCTCCAGCTGAAAGAAGAACTCCCTCTCCGAACCGCAATCTCTCTCCGCTCCGGTGGATGCCAAGGCCCACCGCCAACGCTCCCGCCCGAAAACACCGAAACCTCAGAGACAGTACTGGGTTTGTACGCGGACTCTGGCCATCCTCAACAACGACGGCGAGGCGTTCTTCAAGCAAGAAACCAGACGACAAGTCCGAGGACTCCATGTTTCTGAATAGGCAAAGAAGCTGCACACCGCCTAGAAGGGTCGAGAACAATCGAGGAAGAATTTCAAAAGAAAATCGCAAAACTCCCATTGGAGGGTCGGTGAGGTATACTGGGAAGTTTGGTATCCCGGGAAGATCATTGATTTCATCGTCGGACTCATCGTCGTCCCTGTCTCCGGCTGTATCCGATGAGATAGTTCCCGGAAGATTCTCGGTCGATGAAAATTCGCTTCGACGGTCATTAGGACGACGATCGGACACCCAAGACTCGGAATCCAAGTGCAGTGATATGTGTTCCGGCGGTACGAGTTTTGGGTCTCCGGTCACCAGGAAAATTTCACCGGCCTCATACATGGCGTCGACGGTGAGTTCGAGAAAGTCTGGTATCGGGGCGTCGTCGAACTTATCGACCAGGCGTCGACGAGGGACCTCCGATTTGAACTTTAAAAACCCACTTTCCCCCAACAATTCTCCGAAAATGTTCTCCATGAAAAAGGCGACGAATGAAAATGCGACGTCCAAGTGGACGGAGAACAGGGGAAAGCCGACGACGTCGTTTTCGAGCCTGAAGACTCCGATGAATCCGCCGAGGGCAAAGGGGGTCGGGAATTTACTGAGCATGGGGCTAGATTTATTCAGAAGTAGGAAATCTTCGCCTCTGAACACTGACTCGCCGGAGAGAGTTCATCAACTCCGCGTGCTGCATAATCGGTTGGCTCAATGGAGATTTGTGAATGCTAGAGCTGAGGCTGCCAAAAGAACCATAAATAATGAGGCAGAGGTGCGTGCATATGGGATTATAATAAAAAATTGCAGTTCAAATATTCTATTTTCATAACATTTTATACAAATTTCCTTTCCCTTTTTTATATATTTAAAAAAAAGTTTAGACATAATTCCCAATAAAAATAAGGTAATAATGACAATTTTTATATTATTTGTATAGATTATTATACTTAAGGTTAGATTTTATATATAAATTCTAAGATAAAAAAATCATTGAATGAGACATTATAATTAATGAAAAGTTAATGAATGCTAAATTATTTGTTCAATTTATATAATGGTTTATCAAGTTTTTTTTTTTGATAATTAATGTTTTATCTAGTTTTCATTCCAGGCCGAGCAATACTACAGCCACCACAACCACCACCTGCTACTACTGCCACAATCACTCATTGTTGTGGCCGCGAACCATCACATGTCAACTAACATTGCCATTGCCACTAGCAGAGACAATCCCAAGGGAGACGAGCGGGGGTCACTACTCCCATGAGTATTGAAAATTATTGAATATTTTAATAAATTTTAAGATTTTTTTCATAAAATATGTAGTGTTTGATTTTTTAAAATTTATAAAATTTTACTTTACTCTCCATTTCATACAAAATTTTTTACATTGACCTCCTTTACTCAAAATCTTGGATCCGCCACAGGCCACGGACCACCGCCCCAACTATCATCAATTGCCACCATTCCCATCACCTGCTAGTTACTGTTGTGCCGTCCACCATCCCCACAAACCACCGCAACCCCGCATCTCTTATCACACTATGATAGAAAAAAATAAAAATTGAAAATAATTTATCAGATGTGTTTTTAGTTTTTTCTACCTTGAAAATTAAAATTGAAAACCAAAAGTTAAACACAAAAATTGAAATTCGAAAAAAAAAAAATAACTGAAAATTAAAAGTTTCGTCAAAAGAGGCCAAAAAAAATTTTAAGGGTGGTGACCCTTGCAGTCCGTGCTCATGGGTGCCTGTTTTGACCATCATTTGGATTATAATTTTTTTACTCGAATTGTTGAGATTAATTTGATAGCAGAGCATGTAGTATGGTTTCTTCGCAGAGTAATTTGATATATGCCTGGAACAATCTTACGAATTTGCAACATTTTGTGCTGCAAAGGAAGTTGCAACTCGAGAAAGAGAAGCTTCAGATGAAGCTGAATCGTATTCTTCACTCTCATGTCAGTGACAACACAGAACTCACCTCACTTCCCCTCACCTCATTTAGTTATTCGATTATACTATTTTCTAACGCAGAAATATGAATGATTTGCATGGTATACTGATGGTATATGCATGCAGATTAAGTCATTGGAAGCTTGGGGAGATTTGGAAAAGCAACACCTGTCGGCAGTTTCCATGACCAAAGATTGTTTGAATTCCGTGATTTGTATGGTACCCCTTGGCGAGGGTGCAAAGGTAAAGTAAAATCAAGGAAAGTTAACAATTCCAATGGCTGCTTGCTTTAATGTAAATTCTTGTTAGTGTAATCCTATACGTATCAGATGTATATTTTTATATATAAAGTTTTGCTAAAATGAAAAAAAAAAAAAAAACATTAAAATATTATTTTATAACGTGCCACTGTTGCATTTATATATTTTAAAATTTATACAAAAATTATAGGATAATGAAAATTTTCTAATGTTAAATCATGTTACGTTGGTAAGGGGTCGTTTGATAATATTTATGTGTAAGAGTTTTTGTTTTTTTTTTTTTTTTGTTTTCAGTTGTTGGTAGCTTTTGGAGTTAAAAAAAAGTTAAAAAAAAAAATCAAAAGTTAGTGTTAAAGTGATGTAAAAATAATATACGACGAAATTTACTAAGAAGAAGTTAAAAATTTTTGAAATTTTTTTGAGTGTTTGGAAAAAAATGTGAGACTCCAAACGGAGTTAATTTTTAATTTGTTCAAAACAAAATAGAAAATACATTTGGCAATGCAATTTTGTCTCAATAATAATAAATTATTATTTATTAAAAATTAATTTAATTTAATAAAATATTTAAATTAAACAAATCATTTCAGTATGTAATTTATTTATATTTATCAAAATATAATGTTAATTAATTTAATAAAATAAATTATTTTATTATTAGTAATTAATTCAATTTTAATAAGATAAATCATTGTAATAATATATTATTTATTAAAAATAACTTTAATTTAATAAAATATTTAAATAAAATAAATCATTTTAACAAGATACAACAAAAAATAAATCATTTCACATAAATATTACATCGAACCACATAAATCATTGTATACTTTGTATTTTATATTTTTATTTAATTACCCTTACCACCATCTATAATTTTCTACTTTCATGACCATATCAAACCAAAATATAGATTTTGCCACCAACATATTGTAATTACCTGCACAATCAAGCCTTTAGCTGACAAAGGTGATGAACTTGCAGATGGAGCCACAGTCAGCTTCCATTGCAATTCGACATGCATCAGATCTTGCAACATCCATCAAGTCGATATTGGCTTCTTTCTCACCACCGGTAGGCTGTGATTTTTGTTACGTTGAAGCATAGTTTTTGAACAAAAAAAAAAAAAAAACCATCCGTTATTGTTATGTAATGTATTAGGTAATGTCTTTTGGAGAGTTCTAATTTCCGTTAAAATTCATACGTTGGATTAAATTTTAGTTATATTGTCTCCGTGACTCCTTTTGTCCGTTACACTATATCCGTTACTGTTACGTGGCATACGCCAACCGTTTTCGTTTTCATTATGTAAAATCATGTGCTAAAGTATTTTACTCAGTCACTCTTGTTTGTGAACGTGAAAAATATTTCCAGACAGAAATTGTAATTCGTTGTGTTGATAGGATGGGAAGACAGTTTCAATGCTTTCAGAATTAGCAGAGGTAGTTGCACAAGAGAAAGCCCTCTTGAAAGAGTTCTTGGAGCTTTCCCAGATCATTTCTACATTAGAGGTAAATTAAAGCTTACAGTTTGTGTTTGGAATAGGAAGTGATTTAATTCAAATCTCTGTCTGTTAATATTATTCTGCCATTATTTGAGCAGATTCAGGAAAGAAGCTTGAAGTGTAGTGTGATTCAAATGAAACTGTGGCAACAAAAGCAGCAGCAGCATCAACACGAGATGGCTGCCTGACTTTAGAAATGGTGTATAGCCATAAAGTAGCTAGTACTTGGAACTCTACAGAAAAACTCTGGCCATGATGAAGATCAAATACAGCAATTTTGATGAAGGCATGCAGAGATGCATCATTCTGCTATGGGGATTCTAATTTTCCTACTGAGTTTCCATTCGTTCAGCGCATTGAAAGAGGACATAAAGTTTTGAAAATGCTAATTTAGCAATATTTCATGTTAAATTAAGTTAAAATTGGCTTATATATATAGTGCGCGTGCGCATGCCTGCTTGCATAAGATTAATTTTCTACATATTTCATATATATATATATATATATATCTCAATATGTTTTAACTAAACTAAAGTATACTATCCTGGAGGATGTAATTAATATAGGATACGTACACGACACGGTACTTTAGATCTCATCAAACAAGTCATGGGAGAGACATTTTTTTTTGATAAGTAAAATTTATATTAAAAACATAAATATATACAAGTATCAAAGGCATACCTATCTTCTTTCCAATGGACAGGTCCAATAGACCACTTTCACTATATAAGATGGTATTCAAATATAGTTTAAATAAGCAATATATAGATGCCATATGTTCTAAATAGAATCAAAAGGATTTATTATTAGTTTTCCGGTCTATTTCCTTCCTTTTTACATCAGACAATAACAGTTTGATAAATTATATGATTAGGATTTGGAGATCCACCACCAAAGGCAATGTAGTTCCTATGTCTCCACAAAAAATATATAATAGCATTAAAGATAATTCTATAAGTTATATTCTCAGTAAAGAAAGATCTGAGATTAATAGTTGTCTACTCAACAAGTTGATTCCAAGAGGTAGCACAAAAGAATAACCTGAAATCAAAAGCAAAACTATCTAAACTCTGTAAGCAAACTTACACTATACAAAAAGATGGTCCATGTTTTCAATATTATCACCATAGCAATCGCACTTCATGTCATTCCTACTATCAATAGTCATAAGTTTATTTTAAGTGTTCAGTCTTCCTCGAATTGCCATCCACAAAATGAAACTATGATTTGGAATGGACCTTTATACTTCATCAGGAAACTCCATGAAAAGAGAGGACCCGTGATTCTTAAAGCTTCCCATGCAAATTTAGTAAAAAATTTACCCATTGGGTTTAAAATCCAAACAATTTGATCATCTTGGGAAGAATTTGGAGGAGGCATACTCTCAGTTTTTTTTTTTTTTTTAATTACCAAAAAAAAGGGAGAACCGAGAATCATACCATAAAGAAGCAAGATTATCTTTCCCTCTTTTATATCTGATAAAGAACTTAGCAGAATCCCCAAGCTGTAGAATTTTTCTCCATATCCAAGAACAATTGTTAGGGATTTGAATAGAGTGGAAACTTCTGCCTCTTAATAGATTAGAATGAGTTCAATTTACCTGAGAGCTGCTGCTATAATGTTTAAGTGAAACTTTCTAAATACATCTCATAATTGCTGCAATGTTCCGTTCCTTCACTTTTTTGATTCCCAATTCATTTTTCTCAACTGGTAGAGTAAGTTATGTCATACAACTTTAACTCCCGTTGCCTTCATATCAGTGCAACTCTATAAAAATTTTCTAAACTTCTGTTTAATGAGATGAGAAATAGCTAACAGTATTATAAAATAAGAGTTCCAATTCGATTGCCGACTAAAAAAGGATTGAGTTAATAAGTCGAACCCTTCCTGCATAAGAAAGGAGCTTGTAAGTCCAACCTTGAATTCAAATTCCAGAATAAGGAGGGAAAGTTGATGAAAAAAAAAAAAATAATAATCTTGCAATGGTTAGCTGTCGACCAAGCATGAATTCAAAACATGGAATTCCATCTGTTGCTCGTGAAAACGTATTGTGCTCTTCATGTTCCATTTGACACCTTTTTTATTTTCTTTTTTTGATGCATGGGCAGATTGTAAGCAGGTTAGTTCTTTCCATATTCATATTTTTTAGTTCAATTAAGGAAGGTGAAAACACAGCCATAAAGAACAAGAACCCGTGATCTAGTAAGCAATTTCAAAGGGTGAAAAGCTTAGTCAATAAGACCGCATATATGTTGAATTAATTGCTCCCTTCATTAGCCACTAATTACATAGTCTATACAGGGTTAAGATTTGAAGATTAATTAGCACATTTTTAAAATTTGTTTGTATTTAGAATATTTTTTTATTATTATTCTCAATCTTCTTGATATTTATTTATAATTTTTTTATGATGAAATTTCAGTTAAATTGCGCTGGTTGTCTTAAGGCTCTGTTCGAAAAATCACCTGATAGTTTTTTATTCAATTTTATGACTTTTTCTAAATTTATCAAAATTATCCTATTATATTTTAGACTTTCTTTTTTTAAATTATGAAGCATATATATGTTAAATGAACAAAAAAAACTAAAAAAACTAGCTAACAAAGCTAGCATTTTTCTCTTCTCGATCAGATGGGAAAAAAAGCTAGATACTATTATTGTTTCTTTTGTTTTTTTTTTTTTTTCCCTTCCAAACTAAGCCTTAGGGCTTTTAGTCTTTTTCTAAGATTACCAAAATTATCTTATTACATTTTTAGATTCTTTCAAATTATAAATGGCAAATCAAATTAATAAAAAATTAAAAAGTTAATAGTTAAAAGATGACTTTTTTCTTTTTCTAAACGTAAGAAGAAGAAAAAATCTAATTTTTTTAGTAGTCAACTAAAAAATTAGTAGCCAAAAATTTAGCAAAAAATTAATTTTCTCTAGCCAAACTCACCCTTAATCCAAAAGATACATAATTGTGCATGACCAATGACCAAGTCAATCCCATTTCAGAATCGGTATTTTCCATCAAAGATTAATATAGCATTGGGAAAAAAATTAAGGAAAATAGCACCCATAATTTTCTCCCCATTTAACTACTGGCCTCAAAAGTTATTTTCTTTGTCCCCAATATCAAATATTTCCGGTAAAGCCTCCAAATAATTCATCTAATTCACCTAATAATATTATGAGCTCATTTCATTTCTTGACGAGGGCTTTGCTTTGTCCCCCTTCTGATCTTCCCCCTCCAACATACCACCAATTAAAACAGTACTGAGAAGGAGGGAAGGAAGGAAGGTAGGAAGGTTTGGACAAAGCAAAGCCTAATTCATCCATATACAAATAAAGTAAAATTAATTAAAAGGGTGTCAGTTTGTAGAAGAACAAAAATCTGCCAAGATGAATGATCTTTTCTCGGGTTCGTTCAAGCAGTACCAGGACCTGAAGCGCCAGATTCACGTCGATGACATCGAGGCCGGCCGCTCAACGGCAGACAGTGAGACCGTCGATCTCGACAAGTTCTTCGAGGACGTGGACAAGGTGAAGGGAGACATGCAGGAGGTGGAGAAGCTCTACAGGAGGTTGCAGGAATCGAACGAGGAGTGCAAGAAAGCCCACAGCGCCAAAACGATGAAAGAGGTCCGTTCCAGGATGGACACGGACGTCGCGCAAGTCTTGAAAAAGGTGAAGCTCATCAAGGGCAAGCTCGAGGCCCTGGAACGTTCCAACGCCGCTCACCGGAGCCTTCCGGGGTGCGGCCCGGGCTCGTCGGCGGACCGGACGAGGACCTCCGTGGTCAGCGGGCTGGGGAAAAAGCTGAAGGTTATGATGGACGACTTTCAGGCATTGAGGGGAAGAATCAACGATGAGTATAGGGAGACGGTTGAGAGAAGGTATTTTAAGATTTACAATAAAGACGTAAATGAAATTAAGAATATCAACTAATATGTTTAATTAAGCGAAAACGTATCCGTTTGTTATATGATATTCGAATGTGAACGAAAAGGGCCTCTAAAATCAAGATTAATTTTATTGGTTATGAACCTTTTTTTCTATTTCATAATTCTTATGATAGTTTTTTATGGGTAAATAGTAAATACCATCTGCTTATAGCAAAGAGGCGCTCTGACCGCGTAAGGCCACGGACTAACCAAGCCGGTTGAACCAATCAATTTTGCAGCCTTCGTTTAAGGCATCCATAGACCGGCTCTCCACTGGCCATTTGGACGACGCTGGAACCGGCGAAGTCGATTACACCGGAACCGAAAAGGAGGTCGCCGTTGGACCGGAACGCACTAGTCCAACCGCCGGCAAACCAAAACCAGCGGGAGACGATTAGGTAGACGAAGCTGGTTAAGAAGGAGGAGCAGATGAGGTAGGCAATGAATTGGGTCCGCTCGGTGATGGAGTCACTTGTGATGCCAGTGGCTGCGACGGCAAACACCCATTGGTAGACGAAGAAGATGTAGACGGCGATGGGATCCCTTTTAGGCTGAAGGAGTAGTGGCCGATGAAGTCGTTGGAAGAGGAGACAAAGGCAAAGAGGTAGTAGGAGAGGCCACTGGCGGCGGCGTCGAGGACTTTGATGAGCACTCTTCGCCTAGCAGCCAAAAAAAAAAATAGAAGAGTCGAACGACGTCGTTTTAACCCGACTTCAGCAACAGAAGTCACCCCTGACTGCAGCCCCCCGCCCTATTTATATTACTATTTTAGTCTTTCTTATAAAAGACTAACAATTAGTATTTAGACTTACATTATTAACTGTTCAATTAGATAATATATTTAATAGGTGTACAAAAATTTAATTCATATGAAATTTTTTTTTTTGGAGAGTCTATTCTGTGTGTCTAAATTAGTTCAATCCATTTTATTAAAATTAAAATTTAATAAACGTGTATACTTAATTTAAAGAACATGCTTACAGGTATTTCACGATTACGGGAGAGAAGGCGAACGAGGAGCTGATTGAGAACTTGATATCAAGCGGGGAGAGCGAGAGCTTCCTCCAGAAGGCGATTCAGGAGCAAGGGCGGGGTCAGATTATGGACACCATTTCGGAGATCCAAGAGCGGCACGACGCGGTGAAGGAGATCGAGAGGAATTTGGTAGAGCTGCACCAGGTGTTCTTGGACATGGCGGCGCTGGTGGAGGCTCAGGGGCAGCACCTCAACGACATCGAGTCTCACGTGGCCCACGCTAGCTCTTTCGTTAGACGGGGGACGCATCAGCTCCAGGAGGCGAGGGAGCACCAGAAGAGTTCCCGGAAATGGACTTGCCTTGCCGTCCTACTCGGCGCTTGTTTGCTCGTCATCATTCTTTTCCCGGTTTTGTCCTCTCTTTTGGTCCGTGTATTGTAGGGAAATTAATTGAAAATTAATTTTGACTGTCCTTAGTCTTTTTAATGGAGATTTAGGGAATTAATGTCACCAAGGGAAAGGATCTGGCCTTTACATGTATCAATTTTGCTTACAAGCTGCTTAAATTCAATGTTTGCATCTCATATATATAAAGTTTATTCAAAGGGTAAGGATGGCATAACAGTAAAGTTACTTCTACCGTACTTTTATTTCGCACTATTCATTACTCACATTTTTATCGTTAATTTTCAAATAAAATATAATATCTTACAGTTATGATAATTTTAAATGAAATACATCTGTTATTACTTGTAATTACAAATACAAAATAGACGAGTGGTATCTTGTGCGGGACAAAAGAACAGTAAGAGTAGAACTTTTAATTGACGTAATCTAAAATTTAAATTGTGAGAAATGGATTGCAATGAGTGAATGCAATATGAATACAACATATAATCTTAATTAAAATATTAAAACACAACACAATAAAATATATATAACAAATAAATATATATACATAATAGAGAGTGTCGCCGAAACACATGCCAAGCATCCACATGTTTAGCCTTTGAACACATCTATAGGCTATGTTTGGTATAATAAAAAAAAATAAATTGAGATAAAATGTAATTTGGGGTTAATTTTGGCACCTTTGTTTATTTGAATAGTAGCAAACCGTGGGAACGATTTTTCAAATTCGTTCCCACAGATTTAAAAAAATTCACATAAAATAACGACAATAGTATTTGTTTGAAAGCTTTCAACGTGAAGAATATGATTGTCAAAAAAATTTATGCATTCGGTTAACCTCTTTTTGGATTTTTTGTTTTTTTTAGCTTAATATTAAAATTTTTTGAAATTAGTAGTGGCAAAAATTTGAGTGATTTATGTGAGGGACTGCGAGAGACCTGCCTGTGAGGGAATCTGCATTCGAGAGAGTGAAGCAAGAGGTGAAACAGAGAAGTAATGATTTCCATCCCACATCGCTTGGGTTTTGTGGAAGGAAGTGGCATATATGTAATATTCGATATCAATATAGTACAACGCGTTTTAAAGCCGTGAGAGCACTGAATTCAGTGGGAACTCCAGAATTAAGCGTGCTCCAGTAGAGGCAGTACCAGGATGGGTGACCTCCTGAGAAGCAGCTTATCAAACCTAAAGCGGACAATATTGTACTATATAGATACGGGTCGTTACAAATGGTATCAGAGCT
The DNA here is from genome assembly GCA_019916065.1 of Vitellaria paradoxa. Taxonomy (NCBI): domain Eukaryota; kingdom Viridiplantae; phylum Streptophyta; class Magnoliopsida; order Ericales; family Sapotaceae; genus Vitellaria; species Vitellaria paradoxa. The sequence continues at coordinate 41,763,291 of CM034239.1, forward strand.
AATACCCAACCGAAAGCGTAGGATCACGCGTATGGGGGACCTGCTTGTTAGGGACTCTGCCTACGGGAGAGTGAAATAGGGGGCCACGCGGGGACGCATGCCTTGTAAGGGGGGAGGATTGTGATGGACCTGCCTGTAAGAGACTCTGCCTACGGAAGAGTGAAGCAGGAGGTGAATCAAAGAAGTAATGCTTTTCATTCCACATCGCCTGGGTCGTGGCAGGAAGTGACATATATGTAATATTCAATATTAATATAGTACAACGCGTTTTAAAGTCGTGAGAGTACTGGATTCAGTGGAAATTTCAAGGTTAAGTATGTTCCAATGGAGGCAGTACTAGGATGGGTGACCTCCTAGGAAGGAGCTTACCAAGCCTAAAGTGGCAAAGCGGACAATATTGCATTATATAGATGCAGGTCGTTACAAATTATAAAGGTGTTAGAGATTTATTTTGTTTTATAGAATTAGTTAGTGCCCAACGCACACATAATGGCAAACAGAGTTGCTTACTCCCATCGTACTTTAGCCCACGTTCTGTCGCCATTGCCCACTTTGGAACTTGGTTTGATCACTTGGAGCGACAAACATGAACCTCGATCTACATCCATAAATACTAAACAACGTAGGGGAAAGAGGTTAGACATTTTTACTTTGCCAATATACTATCTCTTTACTTTCTTAAGCTATTTTCTTCTCAACCAATTCTAATTCTATCATCAAAGGGTATTCCGCTACATCCCACTCGACTAACAATCCTTTTCGGGTTTCAAGTAAGGGAGGCAGATGTTACGACGCAATCTTATTTGTCACTTTACCAACAAGCAACTATTGCTCACCAAGAGTGTTGATTGGACAACTCAGTAAGAATAGTTGTTGGATTTTTGACACTCCACGTAATAAAACAACTTTTTTTTTAATTTCATATTCAAAATATATTTATTTTTTATTTATATCTATTTGAGAAAATTTTATTATAGTCAAATTAGAAAATTTTAATTTTTTCTATAATATTAATATTTTAATCACATAAATAAAGCAAAAGATTTTATTTCATTAATTGAGGATTATCTGCTAATCAAACGGACTCAGGGCTTTGGAATAAAACGACACCGTTTTATTGGTACTTAATTTTGTATCCTCATTCTAGCCCGTTTCCATTCCTCTCTCTCTCTCTCTCCTCTGGTTTTGGATCTCAGTTTATCAACGAGCTCAAGCCATGGCTTCTTCGTGGGCCGCGAAGGCAGCTCGTCAGGATGCAATTGTTGCTCGGCTCCCCTCTTCGAAGGCAGCAGCTCAAGCCGCGAGCCTTATCCGGCGTCGTGGCCTTGCTGGCGCCGCAGGTAAATCTCCTCCCCCATCCTTTCTTATCTAAATCTTGATGGAACCTTCAATCCATTATATCTTTTGATTGTGTACCGTTATGTTTATATTTAAGGATACATGTATATTTGTGTATATGAATATTTATATTTGTATATATATTGTGTGGCAATGGGGGATTTATTTACACATTTTGTTCTGTGCATATGCACTGTAGACTGACTTGTCACTGTACGTGTAAGTGCTTGTTTTTATAGTTGATGATCGGTAAGACTTTAATTGGAGACGCTGGTTTTCTTGACGAGTTTAACGCACTGTTTGGATGGAGGCGATAGGAAGTGAAAGGAGGTGTAAGTAAAAAGCTAGAGGGAGGGAAGGATAAGGGGAAGGGGGAGATTGTGTTTCTTTTATTGTTTGGTGAGACAATTGTTAGTCAAGACTCAAGAGGAAAAGGGATGACACTTTCCTTTCTCATGTTTGGATAGTGAATTATTGTGAAGGGATGGTAGGTGAAGTAACAAAATAAGTAATTCTGTAAATAAATTTATAATCGTTTTCTATGGATGTACTTGGTATTGATTAAAAATAGTTTAAAACAAACACTTATCTTCAATTCCATTCTCATTGCTCCCAATTCTAGAGGGTAAGAAAATTGCTCAAATTATGACCCCCTTGCCCTTTAAAATCCCTCCACACACTTCCCCTTTCCCCCTTATAACAATCCTAGTGACTCTTCCCCTCCTTGTCCGTTGGTTTGCCGTGAAAACCCTCAATCCAAATTTATGGTAATGGTAGAAGCTGAGGAAAGAAAAAAAAAAAAATGAAAGTCAATGGTAAAGATGGTAGAAGCTTAAAGTTGGGGTTTTGGTGTAGCAAGGAGGGAAATCTTCAACTGAGGACTAAAATTGTGTAAAACTAAGAAGGAAAACCATCAATCTCATTTCCATAAATTGTACATTATGCAAAAACGATTCTTACCACTGCAATTTTTAAAAATCCCCATTTCTCCTGTTTGATAGGATGGATAATCTCCATAATGCATCAAGCATTAAAGCAATGCATATAATAAGGGTAGATGGGACTGTATTGGTTGTGTGCCTCAATATTGCGTGTACCCGATGCCTATAAGTATGTCAGGGGAGAGCTGTGAGCGTGTTTCCTCCTTCCCTTCGAATTTTGTGTTGACAAATATGCTTACTTTTTTGTGACTTTCTTTGTAGGAATATTGGTTCATGTGAAGGTGCAATTAAGATGAATCTCTATTAAAATTATTTTTATAGTGTTCCAATTTCCAATGAAGTCCAAATAAAAACCCCTTTTCCTATAATTACCAAATTAATAATTTATTCAATTGTGCCACGCATAATGAGATTTATGTATTATAATGTACCATTGAGGTGAATTGTACAACTATATTTGGATGGCAAGGATCAGAGAGACAGAATGGAACCCCTTTGCTAGCTGATGTGAAATCTAAAAGAAATTAAGTCAAGAAGAGAAGAAAATAGTCAGGGAGAGAAGAACATAAGAGAGAAGATAAAACAACTCTTAAGTTGTATTTTGTCCAAATATTCAACCATGACAAAACAAAAATATCTCAGCCTTTATATAGGTAAACTAAGAGTCATTTTGTGCAAACCAAGAGAACTCCTAGGACAGCTATAAATCAGCATGCATAAAAATACATACAAATAAAATGCAATCTATCTTCTAGAACAATTTAGATGATCTATCAATCCTCCCGGACTGGAAGAAACTCAACCTTGTTGAGTGTCAAACGTGGGTTGTAGCAGTCAATCTCCTATTCACAGATTGAGTGCTTGTCCAACCTTCTTGCGATGCTGATAGATACATGGGAGATAAGGTCTAAAGATGATGTCCCCACAATCCGGTCGGTCAACCCAAGGAACGAAGTAACATTGAATCGTCCCTTCCTTGGTGAAAACAATCTGATCATCTAGAATAGCATCAATTTTATCTGTATATGTCGGGTTAAAAGACAATAGTTTAAGAATAATAGAAACATCATTATCAAAAGGAGTAAAAGAGGAAAAAGGGTCAAATGGGAAAATATAGTGGTCAGAAAAAGCAACTAATCCTCAACAGTAAAGATGGAGCTAAAACCAAACTCTGAAGGTATATCAATGACATGAGCATTAGGACCAGCTTGCTTCAAAATTTTAAATGGACCAACACAGGTTGAAATTTGGAAGCGGTGCTAGAGTGGTGCTGTTTCGAACGAATCCAAACCATCACAAAATGGCATAACAAAGTTTATAAGCGATGTTACTAGATTTCAGTTGTCTATTGATCTCAAAGTGTAAATTGTGCAAGTGTTGGGCAAATCGCGTCAGTATCGCCGATGTTAGTCAACTGTAGCTTCGCATCGTTGGTATTTATCAGTTGCTGCCTGCGTCTTTGCATCGCAATCACAATCGCAACCTTGAGGGACCCAAAGTTTCGCCAGTTGCTGCTGATGCCTCATTATTGTTGGACTGTCGTAATCACACTTTAACTTTGTTCGCAGGGCGTCCCTCCCCTTCGACACTTTGACTTTTTACATATGTTTTGTATTTTTTATTTTTTTGTAAATAGCCTTTTGACTTTTATTTTTAATATTAAAAAATTTTTTTGTAACATGTAATATATTCATTACTAAATAGCTGATAAAAAGTTATAACTATTTTTACTAAAATAATAACAACAACATAAGCCTTATCCCACTAAGTGGGTGGGAACTATTTTTACTAAAACAAATTATGAAAATATAAATTTGTAATGTTCATTATTTACTATATGTAGAGAGTTTCAAAAAGAAAAAAAAAAAAACTATATGTAGACTTATTATATTCATTATTAAATGGCTAATCCCCGGAATAATCTGATTTTCCCTCCGCAGCGATAAGGGGAAAAAAGATTGAGTGCTTTAATTCCTATTTCAAAAATAGATAATTTTGTATCTAAATTGTTTCTTGAACCTCTATCACGCTTATGGCAGGTTGAGGAACTGCAAAAGAAAAAATCGCAAAATCTGATCCAATTTATCCAAGAAATACGGAGTTAAAGGTACAATCCTGCAAAAGAAAAAATCGTAAAATCTGATCCAATTTATCCAAGAAATACAGAGTCAAAGTACATTCCTGACAAATTGAACCAAAAGATTAGAATTGGAATCATCCTCAAACAAACTTAGAAACCCAAAGTTCTGCATCTACTGTAAGATTAAACAGTCCGGTAGAAGACAGGTAACTGATAGCAAACCTTAAAATACAAACTGTTCTACTATTACTAATAGACCTGCAGTTTTTCAGACCAAATGTAAATCAGACATAGCACCTTAAGGTTTCCCAGTCCAAATCAGAAACAGCTCCCTTAAAATAAACCCAAGTTGTGGCTAAAAATCGGACTCATCTGTTTCCTCTCCACTCTCTTGTTTATCTTCTTCCAACTTGGGTCCGGATTCCCTGAAATCTCTTTTCTGCAACCTCCAAATCCTCTGCTGCTTCTTCATACTTGTCTGCAACTTCTTCCACTTCTGATTTTTTATCCACTATGTCAGCTTTGTCACCTTCCTCTGATTGTCCAAGTTCATCTGGTTTCGGTTCACTCTGATCGACACGAGCAGTTTCGCTGGCCTCCGTCTCGACAGTTTTATTCACCTGCATTTCATCCAATCCTTGAAAACTTTTTTCAATTTCGTTGTTTACTTCCACATTCCCACTAGACTGATCATTTTTCAGCTCAGAATTTCCACCTTGTAGATGATCATCGCTGTGTACTTCTAGCTCTTCACTTCCCTCGCCTGATTCACCTTCACTTTTCAAACCCATGTGGCGACCACCTCCGTGCCTGCCCAATTTTAGCTGTTCATCGTGTGTAAGTCTTCTCTTGTACCTTCCGCTTTGCAGTGCATCTTGGTGATTTTCTGCATTCATGCTAATCCAATTCCTCCTGTTTCTGGCAATCAATCTCCACCTTTTCTCCCTTGAATTACTCGAGTTGCCATGTTTGCCCTGCACTCTGTAACCTGCACTGGCTCGTGATCCATCCAGATTTTTTTCCAACTTCATTCCACCTCTATGCTCCATCCCCAGTTGCTGGACCTTCCCACCAATCCCAGCTACACTGTTTTCTTCAACATCCACTGCATTGATATCACTATATCCATCTCTAGTTTTCGAAACATCCCCATTGTTAACAATAGTCTCATTTGCAGTTGCGTTATTCTTCTCCCCTTTCATCCCAACTTTTTCCCCATTTTTTGAATCTTTCACTTTCTTAGCTTGGACTTCGTCGTCGGGGATCTTTTCACCTCCACTACTCCCATCTCCTTTTACTCCATCCCGTGAACGCTCAAGCTTCAGTGAATGTTCACCGGTCGTATCCCCATCCTGTGTTGAATTATCTCCATCTCGATGGGCATTTGATTCATTTAGACTTTCATCGTCGGCACCTCTACTAGAATTTCCAAAATCTCCATGTCTAGTGGAATCGCGAGTTAATCCCCCAAGTCCTTCGTCAGTTGAATTCACAGCTAGGCTGGACAGGTCATCCGTACTCGCTGACCCCACTTTAATCTGGAGCTTCAAATTCTCAATTTCAGCTTCCTTCTGCTTCAGTGTTTCCTTCAGAGCTGCTACTTGAGAATTTTCTTGGTTTGTTTCCGAGTCTTTCTCTTGCAGCAATTTGATCTCATTCTGCTTCTCCTCGAGCTCAGACTCCGTAATTCTCTGTTCATCTTTTAGGGAAGATATTGTAGACTGCATCTTCAATATGCGATCGTGAAGGTCTGCATTTTGCGTCTGGAGGAAGTATATCTTTGCATTCATCTCTTCAAATTTCCCTTTTGCTTCTTTGCTGTATTCTATTTCCTTCTGCAAATTGAAACAGAAGATATTGCAGTTTCTAAGTCATTTTTCTGCGCATAATTTTCTCGAAATATTTGTTGAAAAATTTTGAGAATTGGTTTTTTCGGTGATAAGAGATATCATCAGTTCTCACACGATTGGCCAAGCCTGTGGTAATATTTAATTTATAGAAATGAACATAATTCCAGGATAATTAGCCTTCTGGGAGATCACTGCTTGTGTGAAACATATCAAACAGCAGGCACAGCTAGCTTTTCAACGGAAGTTTTTAAGGTTTAGCTAGCTCTGGAAAAATGGAGGGCTGATTCTTTCTTTCTGGCAATTAAGCATGGATTTTCTGGCCAACCAAACACTATGGATGAGAAAAATGGATTTGTACACGTCAGTTAAGCAATTTTAAGTAATTTATAATGAATTTTCTTTTTTTTTTTTTTCATTTTTCAAAATCTAAAATGGGAACCCTGTCTATATGGCCACAGTTTTAGCGCATCAAAACAGGGTAATTGATCTAGAAGGTTGTAAAATGTACAATATATATATAGAGAGAGAGAGAGAGGGGGGGGTGGAGAGACCTGCAAGAGGAGTTGAAGAGAGAAGAGTTCGTGGTCTTTCTCCTTGATAAGGAGGTTGAAGAGACGCCTCTCCCTGAACTTGTGAAGGAGCATCACTCCTATTATTGCAGCCCCAAAAGCCATAAACAGCATCACCCCGTATTTTCTCCCTCTGTTCCCATTCCCATTCTGACCTTTCATTGATCCCCCCATCGCCATTCAAACTGTCTGTCTCTCTCTCTATCTCTCTCTCTCTCTCTTTCTCTCTTTACTAGGTGAACTGAAATGAATAGGAAGAAAGGATAGAAGTGGTGATCTCTCTGTGTCTGTCTCTATATTTATGTTGTCTCACAACTTCCTTGTTGCTTGTCATCCAAAAGAGTTCTCCAAACTGCGCCTCCCCTTCTCTCTCTTTCTCTCACACACACACACACACACATGCATAAAGAGAACATTAGCCGGCGGAGTTAACAAGGGTTGAAGAAGCATGGGAATTGTGTCCAGCGTTTTTTCTGGATGACTTTTCGCATTTCTGTATTAATACAGCTAGATAAATCTAGCTTCTTGTTGTCAGGGTGAGTGTTTTTTTTTTTTTTTTAATATTTGTAAGGATAAATAAAAAGGTAAACTTACCCACAAAAGCTTAATTTACAGTAATCAAACATGTGTAAAATAATAACTTATTTATCTGAATCTGAAATGAAAAAGGGGCCAATGATTAAAAACTGGTTCGGCTAACCCACAGGTGGCCTGCATGCATTGCCGCCACTCTGCACCAATGCATTGATTTAATGCTGCCCCATCCTACCAAATTACCAAATCTTCCCTCAGGCTAGCTTAGTAAATTCGATCACATTTGTTTTGGGTTGTATTAAACTTAACTCCTTTTATCATTTGAGTAATTAAACTTAACACCTCGCAACATTTAAAAATTACACTTATTTTTTTTTATTGTGAAATGATATTAACAATGACCCATTTTCATTAAATTAGTCGTTAAAATTTAACAGAAAATGTCAAAATAACTAAAACTTTAGGTTTTTTTCTATTTTATCACACTCTCTCTCACACATTTTTGTCAATTTTCTTTACAAAAAAATTTCCAAAAATTCTTTTTACAAATTTTTTCTATATTATAATGTTTATGTTTTCTTATTTGTTTATTTAATTTTTTTTCCATAAAATTATAGAAAGATCTCCTTTAAAGAGAAGCCAGAATAATTAATTAGCTAATTGATTAATTGAAGTAAATAGTTCCACGACAAAATATTTTCCTACTCAACAATGAGGAAAAAGGAGACCAAAACAGTACAAAACAACGAATGTATGATTAGAGTTTATAGTCCAACTTGCTAAAGGAACTTCGCGTTTTTTAAGGCGTAAGGAAGATTATGTCGTTTATGCCTATGAATGAGAAAGAGAGAGAGAGAGAGAGATTCCGGAGGCTTAACAGCGTCAACACATATATGGGCTTGAGTGTGATCCGTGTAACGAATGAAACAAGTATCTGAATGTTAAAAAGAATTGAAGTAAAAGGGTTGTAAACTTGCGATTATACGTTTTGATTGTATAGACCTTGCAAAAAGTGGACGTGACTTAGGGTGTGTTTGAAGTTGTATAAAAGTATATAAAATAAAATAAAATTGTAAAAGTAAATGTCTCGTAATTCGTGCAGTGAGTAAAAAATTTAAATTTTACTGTCTCGTAATTCATGTTTATAGAGATTTATAAGATTTTATTTTATTTTGTATAACTCCAAACGGAGCCTTAGTCTTCATTCACCTCTTTTCGTGGGTTCAACCGAACATGTATATTTTTAATTATTATATACCATATATGTATACTTTAATTTTGTGTTTTTTAAATCTCATTTACCCAACTTTACGAAAGAAACATTTTTTTATTTACTTTTTATTTTTTATAAAATATATATATATAAAGAAAAATGTCTTTACTATATTTTTTCTTTCCAAGAAAATATTATTAAAATGATGTTGACTGGCGACATTTTACAATAAATATATATATTTTATTAATTTTTTTTAAAGTGATAGACACGTTATTTTAGTTAAAATTTATGATTTGGTAACATTACTCGATTTTAAAATACTTTAAATATATATATATATTTTAAATTAACGTGGACATGAAAATGGGTTCCACTCCTCTCCAGGTTCTTAATTAGAATTAAGCATGGAATAACCATTAATTTGGTAATGAAAGCTTAGTAGAAAATGCAAATAAAGCCAAAAAAATGTTTAAAAGATACTAATATCTTGGCCAAGTTTGAGGCTAGGGCAAAATTCTATATTTATCCGAACAACTGCTCGCCTCACCTTAACAAGTTCATGATTTTTTTTTTTTTTTTTTGTCATAAATTCTTTTCTATGAACTAAAGGAAGAAAATAAAATAAAAAATCAATTACTGGCCCAAAGTCGGAGGCAGGGTCCCCAACACCTCCTCTAACCGAGAAAAAGAAACCCCTGTCGACGAAGGCTTGAGGGAGGGATTCGACAATGGCTTAGCCTCAAGAGAAGCAAAATTACGTCAATCAATGAAGGATCAGGGTTTTTACGGAGTCTATATCAATATCTGCAACTCTACAATCCGACCTTACCCGACTGCTTTTACATTTAGGTACCGGGGAAAAAAAAAAAAAATTCACACAATGACCGATTTGCCTCGAATTTACCCCCATGTTCTGATCGATTTATTTCTCCTCTTCTGAACGTTGAATTGGAGTGGAGTGGGAATCTAAAGGCTTCATCAGATGTGAAGAAGAATATTGAGTTCTGAAGGCGGCTGTATCAGTTCATTATACATGAATTATAGCTTATATTTTTGGTGATTATATATAATATTCGTTTATAATGACTGTATATTTGTTTTGATTTGATGGGTTAATTTGTATTGCCTAGCTATTATCTGGATTGCAGCTGTTCTGCTTAGCTCAATTAAGCTTGCTTGTTTGTGTGTGTATAGCTCTTTCCTTTTCAGGGACTTATGATGGTGTCTAATACTTTCTAGTTTAAATTATTTTTCAACTAGTTAATTGGTTGGATGGTTACGATTCTTCTTCAGAAGGTTAAATGCTTCATCTGGCTGTTGGGAAAATGTTGAACATGAAGAGTGGATCAATTCTTTTGGGCTGTAGAAATAAGAAATAACATAATTCAGCTGATCCTAAAACAAATATCCGACTTTTTCTAGCGGAGATTTCAGAGAAACAGAGGATATGTTGTAGTAATTCGCACTGGATGCACGTTCAAAAGAAATGACCACTCTTAAAAATGCTTTGATCTAATTTTGTTGGCCACTTTTGAGTTATGCTTGCAACTCTGCAAATTCCTCTAGTTTTGTTTTATCTTGTGTGGATACAATTTAACTTTGGATATTATTCTAATTGGTTCTTTGTGTGAACTTTACTTGCGATTGTTGGAAGACTCAACTGACGGGCTATGCTTTTCAGGATAAGGGCATTCTGCATCCCATCCAGTGATTTTGATCAATTAATCAGCTAGTATTTACCATCAGCCCATTTTGTGGGTAGGAAAGCCTGGGGTCCTGGAAAATTTGTGGCCTCAAGTGTTCCTTAAGGTGATATTCTATCTCATCTGTCCATATTTTCTACAGTTTATGAAGTGCAGTGGAGATAAGGAGAATGTTGAAGTTGATGCTTGCTTGCTGTAAAGTCTACATATCTGAAAGCCGAAATAAAGTTGCTCTTGATTCAATTGAACGAGCTGCCAAGCAATGCCCACAAACTTCCATTATCAATAAGTTTGAAGATGAGACTTACAATAGAGTCGGTTACACCCTTGTCTCCAAGTTGCCAGAAGAACCGTCTTCAGGCTTGTGTCCTTTAAAGACCACTGTGTTTGCCATGGTTAAAACTGCTTTTGAAGCTGTTGATCTCAATTTACACTGTGGAAGCCATCCTCGGCTTGGAGTTGTGGACCATGTTTGTTTTCATCCCTTAGGCAGTACTTCTCTCGATCAGACAGCTATGACTGCAAAGTCTTTAGCAGCTGATATTGGCTCGACACTACAAGGTTTGTGCCCTTGGAATGACATTTGGATTGATTTTTGAAATATGACATTGTGAAACTTGGTTGCCTGAGTTCTTTTAGTGGATTTGTGATTTTGAAAATTTAGCCATAGCATTCATAGACAACTCTTCTATCAGAAGGATCTGATGGAAGGTGTCATCAACCAGCCAGAGAAGTAAAAATCTATATTTCATGCCTGTGCATATAATCAGTTTCTTCCACTCACCCTCCCCTACCCCCACAGGGGATGGGGATGTGCTGTTGACTATAATAAGTAAAGTAGTCAAGAACAAGCCATTTTACCTCATTAGAAGTGATGTAGAATGTTAATTCATGCTTTTTCTTGTTTTTTGATAATCCACTTACTAATGCAATGAACAAAACTTACATGTAGATTCCTACAGTGAATGAGTTGAATGGATTGGTCCATTGTGTTTTTCACTTAAATATAGGTTTTTTTTCAATGTGTATCACTCCAATATTTTTTAATGAATGGCATAAATCCTATTTTAGTTTTGCTATTGTAGTAGGGATATCATAATATCTCTTAGTGAAATTTATTGATGCAGAGTCATGTGTATCCAAATGCCACCTTGTGAAAAAATGCGTGTGAATGCATATCTATGTGATAATGAGACTGGAATTGAGAATTTGTTTCATTGCAAATGTTCTCTTTCTTTGCCCTTTTGACTTCACATTTTTGCATTGCTAATGATATTAAAGACGTCATGCATGCAGTTCCAAGTTTCTTATATGGAGCAGCTCACAGGGAGGGAAGAACACTTGATTCAATTAGAAGAGAACTGGGATACTTCAAGCCTAATTTCAGTGGAAATCAATGGGCAGGGGGCCCAAAATCTGAGTCCTTGCCATTGAAGCCAGATGAAGGTCCATCTCATGCCATTCAAAGAAAGGGTGTTGTGGTAATTGGAGCAACTCCGTGGGTCGACAACTACAATGTTCCAGTCTTCTCTACTGATATTGCTGCCGTTCGTAGAATTGCAAAGAAGGTAAGCGGAAGAGGTGGTGGAATTCCATCCGTGCAAGCCATGGCACTCGCTCACGGTGAAGATGTCATTGAGGTTGCTTGTAACTTGTTGGAACCAATTAGGGTTAGAGGTGATTCAGTCCAGCTTGAAATTGAGAGGCTTGCAGGGGAAGAGGGTATGCCTGTGGGGAAGGGATATTATACTGATTTGTCTCAGGAAAAAATAATTGAAAGTTACTTAAACTTGGATTCTCACCGTGAACAAATAGATTAGAGAAGCAGTTCTTTGAGTGAACTCTGCAAAGATATTTATTCTATTGAGAGATGTATATCAAACCTTAGAATTTTAGTTGTTCTCCATATCATTCGGTCTTCTTCTCCTTTAATTTAATTTCATGATCTTAAGTGCCATTTGAAATGTTATACAATTTTGTGTCTGTTGTGAAATAGTAAATGCTGTCTTCTAGTTTTGGATCAAGTGCTAGAATAAAATGCACCAATCACTCTTTTAATTATCACAAATTCCACTTTAATACCTGCATATTCTTAATTGAACCACTTTATTGTTTGTATATTTAATCTATTTTAATATTTTATTTAATTCATATATACGAGTCATCATTATATGTTTAAAAATTAAAAATAAAACAAATTATATTTTAATGATGTTAAATATGCAATCGAGTTATATGATGATAAAGATGAATTATTAATGATAATATGACACATTTAAAATAAATTTTGTTAAAAAAATTAATATAAGGATATTTTTAATTACTCAAAAATATATTACTTTTTTTGTTATTTGTTGAGTAACAATGTTTTTAAAGGTCAAGCAATTGTCCTATGGAATTAGATAAAGTGAAATAATATTATAATTTCATGGGTTAATAATTAAAATTTAATTTTTTTAATTTTAATAATTAAGTAATATCAAATTTAATATTCTCTTTTTCTTTTGTATTTAAAAATAAAATAATTTAATCAATATTAGAGTCTTTTATGTTTATTTTTGGAACGAGTTTTTATAAAATATATGTTATTTTCGTATATATCTTTATAAGTTATTCGTATTAACATATTATTTGTTCAACTTAAAGTACATAACATGAAAAATTTGGAACCTTGCATTGTTTTTGATTAATGAGAGAGAGAGAGAGAGAGAGAGAGGGGGGGCAAAGATACAAACATGCTATGATACAAAATATATATATATATGTACGCATATAACAGACGTATATATACCATTGGATAAGGTCTACCAAGATATTGCTATCTTTTATGGCTGAACTTTCGTTTTTAGTCCCTGTCAAGTCATTATTGGAAACGGTGAGCGTTTCGCCGGACCGATCAATTATTTGTCGTTCTTCCTTGGATTTATTCAAAAACCCATTTATTTATTTTTATTTTTTCACTGGTTCCTGATTCGGCTAATATATTCCCATTCCTCCAGGTGGATCCACATCATCAAGTCATTATTTAATTAATCTTGTGGAAGTTGCACAATCGGTGAACATTTTATGCTTTATTTGCTAGGTTCGAGAACGTTAGTCTCTCTCTCCTCTTTATTTATTTATTTATTTTTTTTTTTTGGAGTTTGAAAATAATTTTGAATCCCTGAAATTATGTGAGTTGGGTTTGGAATTGTGGACATTGGCACGATTTGAGGTATTAGAAAATACTTTTTATATATTTTATTTTATTTTTATAAAGAATTAAGTTTTATATTAAATCATTAAAAAATATTTATTTTACTATTAAACTACTTACTTTTATAAATTTTTACTGTATTTTATTTAAAACTATAATTTAAATTTTTTTTACAAAACTGTAGATCAGTCCGTCACCTTTTTTTTCTCTTGTAAAATTTTTATTTGGAAGTCATTGTATTACTTATTACATTTCTTCAATTGTCACTAATTTTGACGGTAGATTAAAAAAAAAAAGCACTTGCCATTTTTTTGGGGGTTATTTGGGTACTTGACAAGTATGTTTAAGGCCAATACTCTTTTCATGTTTATATATATTTATTAATAAATTAAGATGCCATTTAGAATTATAAAAATTGAGATAAAATGTAATTTGAGTTTTTTTTTTTTTTTTGGTGTTTAGAGTATAATTAATAAACCACAAAAGATAGAGATAAAAAGTGAAAATTTCAAATAAACTTTAAACGTTCCATTCGAACGGTTTTTGCACACTTTTTTGATTTTTATGTCAAAACTTTTTAAAATTTGTAAAGATTTTATTGAAATTTATAAAAATTTATTAAGATTTGTAAAAATTTTATAGAGATTTACGTAGTTAGAAGTGAAAAGAATTTTGTAGAAATTTTTTAGAGAATTGTGAAGATTTTCTGCGCTTTTTAATACTTCAAACAGGTCCTAAATATTTGATAATTCACTTGTGTATAAAATTCTTTAATGACTAATTTATGTTTATTTTAAAAGGTAAATTAATAAATTTGAATATATTTTTTTAATTCAATAAATAAATCAGTCAAACTCAAGTAATTAAAAGTAAATTTAGTCAAAAAAATATTCATGAACATACATATTTATTTATCATTCATGAGTATACTTATTTATAACTCGGGATCATACTTGTTTAAGTGCTCTAAACATATTTACAATTATATTAGCTAAGATTGCTTATAAGGTTAATGAATTATCTTTTCTTATTAATAAGTTAAATTAGTTATCAGCTATTTTTTAATTTACAACTTGTTCATAAAATTAAAGAAACTTATTAAGTTTAATATTTGTTGAGTTTACTCCTTAGTAGACTCATAAAACAAGCTTGATTACATGCTCAGTCTCATATTCATAATTTGTTCAAGTTAGAATTCGCTAATAAACATAAGTTTAAACATAATATTTCAAGCTCATTCAAAACTCGAACCAAACTCGAACTCGTTAATAAACTTAACAAATAAATCTGAACATGTTAATATTCAGTTTAATCGAACCTATTTTGTTTGCAGTTTAGATGAAACCCATTTAAAATTGGAGTTAATTGCATGATCAACCCTTAACTTATTACTTTATGCTCTCAATTAAAATGCAATACACATTGGCAATGTAACTTATCAATTTGTAATAATATGACTTTTTCTTGCACTTATATTTGTAATTTTAATTTAATTTAATCAACAAATATGGGCATGAAGTCAGGAATGTGTCTGATACTAAAATAGACACTCTAAAAATTTATTAGGATAAAGTAGCATCATAAAAAACTTCCAAGGTAATTTTAGTTCAATTAGACTTTTTAAAATATTTTTGTCAATTAAAATTTTATTCCATAATAAATTACACTATTTAACCCTTCATCATTTGAATAAATAAATATAATTATTTTTAACATTTAAAATTTAAACACGCTTTACTTCGTAATGTTTATAACAAATCAATAAATAAGTTCTCAATACTTAATGAAAGACGTTAAAATGACTTATAATTTTAAGTGATATTTTAGGCTTGATTTGAAAAGAAAAAGTTAAGAGTTATTTTTTTAATTATTTTGGTAATTTTTTTAATTGCTATTTAAAAAATTAACTTTATAACTTTTTTATTCATTTAACATAGAATTACCTAATGAAATTTAAAAAAAAAAATCCCATAGAATAAGATGATAATTTTAATCATTTTACAGCTACCACCGCTGCAAGACGTTGCTCCTGCTGCACCTCCGACCATGGAAAAGGTTCTCATACTGAAGTTTAATGGAAGTATCGTAACTCTCAGGGTTACACTAAGGGTCCGTTTGATGTGACAAAAGACGATGAAAAATAGTAAAATATGATTTAAGAAAATTTTTGATATTTGACATACAGCAATCAAATTACGATTTTTAGAGGTAGATAGTGAAATTTTTTAACTTTTGTTTAGTTTTTTTGGATAGAGAAATCGTTTGAAACGATTTTTTAATTCTGTCAAGACAGTTTTAAATTAGAATTTATTAAAAATGGTTTAAAAGTTTTAGAATTTGTAGAAAAGTTATCGGAATTTATGAAATAGTTTTGGGATTTGTAAAAAATTTATTGGGATTTGTAAAAATTTGTTGAAATTTGTAAATATATATAAATTTATAAAAATTTTACGAAGTACGAGAAGTACAAAATGTATTAGAGAATTTTAAAAATTTTCAGATATTTTTCTAAATTTTTAGTGTTTTTCACTATTTGTTAAAGCGCCAAATAGACTCTAAACAACGTTTAGAGTGACAAAAAGTGCAATAAAATATGATAATTTGAGGTAATTTGGAAGTTTATAATTTGTATAGTGAAATAAAAAATAAATTACTTTTATAAATTTTTAAAAATTTTTAAAATTTTTTAACATTTTTCATTTTATCAAATACACCCTAAATTTTTATAATACCATAATTCTCTCACACATACACAATACATTTTTAAAATGTATAAAGATCTTTCTACAATTCTAATAAAAAAGTAATATGATTATTGGTGGTCAAGTTTATGGCAGCCGAAAAGGCATCACCACGTGTTACTGTTACCTTTTTTTTTTTTTTTAACTTGGAACCTAAATTACCCAAAAAAACAAAAAAAAAAAAAAACTCAGAACTTATGATAGGTGGATTTTATTGGAACCACCACACTTTATCAAATCAAGGAGAAGGCCAACTTCCTGATTTGGTCGAGTGGAGTTTGGAAATGACTGAAAAGCTTAGTTCGCATGATTTCAAGTTCGATTTTCTTTCGAGGGATAGTCTACTGTTTATTATGGCGGACTTTTAACAGCTCTCTTGGTCGAACTGATTAGTCAAGATTTGCTTAGGTTAATTTACTCTTCGTGGCCCTTTACCGATTAGAGTCACGAAACATATTTCGTCCTAAACACACTCTTTACAAGAAAGTAACTGCAAACTTTCACGTATCAAGAGGGAGAAGGCCAACTCCAAAGTGTTGTCAAAATAGTTGCGAGTCTGATCACAGTACAATCCAAATTTGTGACGTCCGAATTTACGGTCCACTACGAAATTTTTCTTAACCACCGAAGTACTTCGCGGAGTTATCCTTTTTTTTATACTTAAAAAAAGAAAAATAAAAAATAAAGAAAATAACATGAGAACGTGGCACAATAATATTTGCTTACTCTGGAAAGATTAGGCAGAGATGGCACGTGAAGCTTGTGGTCATTGTTTACCGTGCTTGGCTTTCTGAAATCCCGGTTCCATATGATTAATGATAGTTTTTGTCTTGCTTCCACAATGCCAACGCTGAAAAGATATATTCCCCTTATAACATTTTTGGTACTTTTACCCCTTTCTTTTTTTTTGGTAAGGTTTTTTTTTTTTTTTTTCAATCTTATAATTATGATTTTGAAGTTGCATTACACCCACATATCTAACATGATAAGCTTGTGATCTTTAATCTCACGTCGTTTGCGCTAAAAGATTTCATTTTTCTTATAAAGGGTTTGTTTGGAGTAAGAAAAAATGAGATAAATTGAGATAAATTATGGTTTGGAGAGAGTTCATAATGCGTGGAGTGAAAGAAAAAAGTTGATGTGATATAAAATTAACAGAGATTTTCAGAAATTTTCAGCAAAATATTGCACGCCAAACGCAGCCAAAATTTTGAACACTTCTACTTTATAATTATAATTTTGAAATTAAATTCTATCCATAATTCTAATAATTAAAATTAAAATTCCAATTTCAATACAATTTTTATAAATTATTTAATTTTAAGCTCAATTCAAATTTATATTCATATTAGAAAATAGAATTATTCAGATTCAACTTAAATAATATTTGACAAAAAATTTAACGCATCAAATTTTTTTAAAGCGGTGATATCCACACTTTTACGTTAATTTTTTTCATTTCACATTATCTTTTATTCACTAAATTAAAATTTTTATAAAATAAGACACGTTGATCCTGGAGTACAAATATAGCAGCCAATTTTAACTCCAAGCATATATGTGTGTATATATATACATATTTGTGAACTCAGCCACTCTCTCTCTCTCTCTTTCTCTCTCCCCCCATCTAGTTCCCCCAAAGAAACAAAACAAAGGCAACCCAACAGACAGCTCAAGCAACAACAGCAAAGGATATGGATTTCTCCCCGGCTTCCAAGGTATGCAACACACTATTTCTCTCTCTCTCTCTCTCTCTCTCTCTCTTTCTAATATGTAAGCAAGTTTTTTTTTTTCCTGAAATATGTTGCTGTTAGTCTTCTTTTATTTTCTTTTCGGAGGGGAGAGAGAGAGAGAGGGAGAGAGAGAGTTGAGAGAATCAGAGAAAAGGGTGAAGCCAGGGATGAGGTGTGAATCAATTGTGAGTAATATTAGAGACCCCTCTTCGTCTCCCTGCAAAATGGTTTAGAATTTGGATTATCAGATAAATTTAGTTTCAAGGTTTCTTTCCTCTGTTTCCACAAGTTATTTGAAGATAATAATGATATAAAAATATACTTCAACAAGACAAACCCGTCATCGAAGTTTGTTCATTTTCATCAATCACGCTTGCAAATGCGGTACGTTATCTGATGCTTTCTTGTCTTGTCTACCACACGAATTGTGTCATCTTCTCTTTGGTTTATGCTTGAATGCAATTCGTATTCATGTGATTTCTTTTATTTTACTTGTATAATAATAGTCAGTTGTTGCTTAGGGAAGCCGAAAAATCAAGAAAAAAATAAAAATAGGAAATGGAAGATTCTGAAAATATATACTACAAATATTTTAACTAATAAAATAGAGCCACCAAATCAGGATAAGAAACTCATTGGGACTGTTCAATTCTTGCTAATTGATTTTCAGTTAAATGTTTTAATATGCCATTAAGGTCCCGTATGATTTACTATAAAATTTTAAAAATTTTTAAAAAATATAAAAAAATTTTAAAAATTATTCACTGTATAAATTACAAATTTATAATTTATCTTATTTTATATCATTTTTTATCATTTTAAACACACCTAAATGATTAAAATTAGATTTAGGAGTGCTATATTCCTTTAACTTCTCAATATCTGATGTTCAAATTGTCAATGTTGTAGAAATTGAATGATAAAAAATTATTTGTCTTTGATGAAATACGTTAAACTTTAAGAGTTCTCACTATTAAGATTGTGTTTAGATAATAAAAAAGTAAAAAAAATAAAAAAATAAATTACAAAGAATTATTGTAAAAGTAACACGTAACTAAATTTGATTTGAATAAATTAAAAAAAAAATTAGTATGTTTTTGACAAACCAAACATCCTTTAAAAATTTGTTAATCGGCATGCTTCAAGTTCACTATTAAAACTTCCCCACTTAATAAATCAAGCTTTCCAACCCATATAAATATTCTATTTTATTGGCCACGCAAACCGGGTGAGAGCTTTTTTTTTTATGGTGGTGGTGGGAGCTATTATTATTATTATTATTATTATTATTATTATTATCGTCTTAAATGAAAACAATTCAAAGAGCTTAAAAAAAACTCAACAATGCGAAGAACCCTCCATCAAAGAAGGAAAAGGGAAGGAAAAAAAAAAAAGGGAAAAAATGTTAAGGTATGTTTAGCATGATTGACTCCCTTTAAAATTACATCTTTGACCCCGATAATGAGGTTGCTAAACCCTACGGTTTGTCTTTGAAAATGTATAAAATTACTTAAAAAAATTATTTTCTGGTAGGAAGAAGTTTGGGGATGCTTTAAACACACACAGTGACTAGAATAATTAAAATGACAAAACCATTGCGTTGGCCCCTGAGAAAGATTAACTTATTTGAAGACTTAAAGAGTTTTGGTCCTAATGTAATCAATTTTTTAAAAGACATCGTACAAGGTCTCGGTGCAAAAGTCTTTTTTTTTTTTTTTTTTGGTAAAGACGTGATGTTGGCAGTCACGTCAACAAACTACCTACTTTCGTAAAATTCATGGTGCAATCGATACAATTTTATGAAGTGTTTGGAGCACAACAAAATGAGGTGAGATAATTTGTAAATTTGTAATTTGTATAATGAGATAAAAAGTAAATAATTTTTAAAAATTATTAAAATTTTTTAATATTTTTCAGTGCATCAAACGTATATATATATATAAAAATATATATCTGGCCACTTAAGGACGGACAACTATTACGAGAAGGATAAATTACACCTAGATCCCTTAAACATTAGACTAATTATAGTAACCTTCTTTAATCATTTGAACCTTATACTTATCTTCCCTATTCCTTAATATTTGTCACACTTAGACCCCATCCGTTAGTTTTTTTTCCTTAACGCTGTTATAGTGCTACAGTAAAATAATATAAATGCCCTTAGTAAATTTAAATGATTGAGAGATGTTCTTGTAATTAGCCTAATATTTAGGGGAGATTTCTGTAATTAGTCTAACTATATTATTTTACCCAAATAATTCAATAAAATATATTTCATATTAATTAAATTATATTATATATTATAAATAATTTAATAAAATATATTTTATATTAATCTAGTTAATTTACTTCAATTAATTTTACTTAACGTGTTATAATTTAGTTAATTAAATTAATTAATTGATAATTTGGTTATATTATTTACTGAAAACAATTTTATTTTAATAAAATAGTTAAATAAAATAAATTATTTAACTATGATACAGCAAAAATAGATAAACTGTTAAAATAAAAAAATTTATGATAGAAAAATGACAGTGAAAATATTTTTAAATTTTCTTACTTTTTTGTGTAAGTTTTCATTTTTTTGAATAAATAAAAACAAATTTAATAAATAGATTTTTATGTATTTAGTTTTTAATTTTTGAATTGGTTTCAACTGATTTTTGGATTAATAAGTTAAAAACTTAAACTGCCACGTTAATTTTAGTTTAAACAATTTCAAAATTATAAAATATTTCGATAATTTAAATATTTTAAAATAATAGGTCCATAACCTTTTTACATCATTTTTATTGATATTTTTTTATTATTTTCTCATATATTATACAACAATACACTTGGTAAACCTATTACTTAAAATTACAAAAACCAGTGCAAGTAAATTCAAAAATTAAAAATAAATATAGAAAAATGTATTTATTAATTTTTTATATTTTTCAAAAAAATAACAACTTACGCGAAAAATAAAAAAATAAAAGTGTTTTACTATTATTTTTTCTTGCATAAATATTTTTTTAATTTTAGCACCTTATCCATTTTTGCTGTATTATATTAAAATCATTTATTTTATTTAACTATGCTATTAAAATAAAATTATTTTTAGTAAATAATATAACTAAATTATTAATTAACTAAATTAGAATCCGTTAAATACAATTAATTGTAGTTAATTAAATTAATTAATAGGTAATAAAATATTTTATTTAATAATTAGTAATTTAATTAATTTCATAATTTGATAGAATATATTTATTTAATTAATTAATAACATATATATATTAATTAATAGTTTAATTAAGTTAATTAGTGATAAAATTAACTAAATTAAATATATATTTTATTAAATTATTTATAATATATAATATAATTAAATTAATATGAAATATATTCTACTAAATTATTTAGGTCAAATAATACACTTAGACTAATTATAAAAACCTTCCCTAAATATTAGACTAATTATAATAATTTTCCTTAGTCATTTGAACTTATTAAAAGCATTTATATCATTTTACTGTAGCACTTTAACGTCATTAGAGAAAAAAATTAATAGATGGGGTCTAAGTGTAACAAATATTAAGAAATATAGAAAATAAGTGTAAGGTTTAAATGGTTGACGAATGTCCCTATAATTAGCCTAATATTTAAAAGGCTTTTTTTCTTTTTTTTTATTTTTTTGTTACCCTTACGGGATCAGTTCATCACATGGGATTCTCACACTCACACACAGCATACACAACTTACTTTTTTTGTACTCCCATTGCCTTTAGCATTCACGTTGTACTCGGAACACATAATTGAATTTAAAAATTAAATTAAATTAATTTTGAAAAAAACTAATTTTAGCCGCATTAGTGAAAAAAATAAAATACAATAAACATAGGTTGCATTTGGAGTTAAAAAATCAATAAATTTTTATAAATTTCAACAAAATTTTTTTCACCTCGATGTACATAAATTTTTATAAATCTATTTAAGTTTTTACAAATTTTTATAACTCTACAAATCCCAACAAATCTCTATAAATTTTAATAAAATCTCCATAAATTTCAAAAAATTACATAAAAAGAAAGTCAAAAAGTGTATTCTAGAATTCATTTGAACAAATTTTTACTATTCATCTCTAAATTTTTTTTTATTGCATTCCAAACATTAATAAGTATCCCAAACCATATTTTGATCAAACTATTTGAACTCCAAACGGTCTCATAATATACAAGGGTAAACTTGTTCATTTGGTTTACATGGTTTAAAAGTAGAATGAATTTTTATCAAATTCTATTATTTTAGATTAGATTTTAAATAGTATAAAAATTTTAAATTTTAAATTATGAAATAAAATTAAATCTAACTCGTAAAACCTTATTTTGATTCCAAACATAAAAATTAATAAAAATTCTCACTGGATCAAAACAAATCCTATCGATTTCACCATTCCAAACATAGCATAAATGTTAAAAATTTCTATTCCACATTTTAATTTAAGATGCAATGCTGAAAATATTTTACTTTTACTGTAAACCCTTTTATCTGACATGATTTTGCTCTTTATTAATTTGCACAAACAAGGAGAAGAAGAAAACAACGAAGCATCAATCAATGCTACTTTGTTGTAAACTCTACATCTCAGAATCCAGAAACAAAGCAGCTCTCGATGCGATTGAACGGGCAGCGAAGCTCGATCCGGAGTCGGTCATCGTTAACAAGTTCGAAGATCGAGCTTACAACCGGGTTAGGTACACTCTTGTTTCCTACGTTGCTCACGACAGCACGGGATGCCCCATTTACAGCCCCTTGCACCAAACCGTCCTCGCCATCGTCGAGGCTGCCTATGCTGCCGTAAACCTCGAGTTGCACTCGGGAGCGCACCCGAGGCTCGGAGTCGTGGATGAAATCGTCTTCCACCCCCTCGCTCGGGCATCGCTCGATGAAGCTGCTTGGCTTGCTAAAGCAGTCGCCGCAGACATTGGCAATCGCTTTCAAGGTACGAACGACTCAATTACTCTATGCTAACAAATAATGCAGGGGAGGCTTTTATGTTCTTATACTTTGCTTTCCTATCATAATGCTTTTGGTTAAATTTTGGTTGAGTTTGGGAAGAAGAAGAAAAAAAAATATATGTAGTTTATTTTTTTGTAGTTGGCTATTAGTTAATTATAAAAAATTAGTTTTTTTTTTTTTTTTTTTTGTATTTAAGAAGAAAAAAAAGTTAGTCTTTTACTAGTTAGTTTTTTAATTTTTTATTAATTTGATATTTGTGCTTTTCAATATTTAAAAAAATTAAAATATAACAAAATAAATTTACTTATTTTAAAAAAAAAAAAATTAGTAGCTGGAAGCTTGACTACTAACTTTTTTTTTTTTTTCCAAATGATCACTTAGACTCCATTTGAAATATCAAATATCACCAAAAAAAAAAAAAAATCTAAAAATCTTTTAAAATATTTTAACTTTTTATCTCATTGTATAAATTATAAGATTAAAATTTTTATCTATTTTTATTAATTTTTTATCACTTCAAACACTATAAGCCTATACTAAATGTTGGATAGTTGATTAGGCTTTTAAAATGAACCAAGTTTTGTTCAAAATTTATACATGAAACTAAACAAAGACGGATCCACTAAGAAAGGAGAGAATCACGTTCCCCGCTCACTAATTTTTACGATGAAAAATTAAAATACTCCTAATGATATATACTTAATTATATATATTTTTGAATGAAAGGCACATACTTATATATATTTTATAATGATTTAAATTTTTTCAATTTATCGTGTAGATCGAAATGGTAAATTGGTATTTCAAATTACTTAATTCATTATACCATCACATGCTAGATATTTTTTCTAAAACATTTTATTAAACGATTACTCAAAAATTTGACATCCTATTGACCTTGTATTCATATTCGAAATTGTTAATCAATGCAGTACCGGTGTACCTGTATGCTGCTGCACACCCAACAGGAAAGGCCTTGGACACCATTAGGCGTGAGCTGGGCTATTACCGGCCCAACTTCATGGGCAGCCAGTGGGCGGGATGGGCCTTGCCGGAAGTTCTTCCCGAGAAGCCTGACCAAGGCCCGGCTCTAGTATCTCCAGCCAGAGGCGTGGTGATGATTGGAGCCCGCCCGTGGGTGGCCACATACAACGTTCCCATTTTGTCGACGGATGTCTCGGCGGCTAAAAGGATTGCTCAGATGGTGAGTGCCCGGGGTGGTGGGCTACCCACGGTGCAGACACTGGGCCTGGTCCACGGCGAGGACTCGACCGAGATAGCTTGCATGCTCTTGGAGCCCAACCAGATTGGAGCGGACCGGGTCCAGAACCGGGTTGAAATGCTGGCGGCCCAAGAAGGGCTGGATGTGGAGAAGGGCTATTTCACTGACTTCTCACCGGAGATGATCACTGAAAGATACATGAAATTGATCTCCACCGACTCTGAATAACTAGTTGGTTGGTTGTAACACCCAGATAAATAAAATTAAATGAACCTGAATTTGTCAACATTAATTTCGAAACTATAAACAAATTATCTGGAGTGTCAAGAACTCGGTTAACTCTTCTGTTGATGTGATTGACCATACTATTCAACTATTATTTTATGGTCGGACTATTTGGGTGAACCTCTAATTAGGCTCCTCCGATTAAAAGGTGTTCATTGGACAAAGTTTGGTGACTTGCCTTTGGTAAAGTATACACAAAAGGAAAGGATTTCTCTAGCAAGTGTTTTTCTAAGTAATTTCTGCTTGTTTCATCTCTTTGTGTTTCAAGTATTTATAACTTCTCTCGCACGTGTTAGTCATACTCGATAATCATGAATGATGATGAATGATGACACGACGATGGCTTGAATTGTGCTGCATAGTCGGTGCAAATTTGACTGAGGCCGTAATCGACAGCGGATTTAGACATACCTGTTCTGACCCTTCATAAATGCGATGAGAAAGACAGTCGCTCCCCTACCTACCACACTATTTCCATTTGGATGCACGTCACATGTCTCAGTTAGATGTGCGCCACGTGTCTTGGTATTGTCTTCCATTACCTCTTTCTAAATATTCTATGTATGTAATTACTAAAAAAATAATGTGCAACATGATAATTCAAAGTCCAATTACTAGTATAGAAATAGTTTAATTAAAAAATAAATTTTAATACAATTTTTAAAATGAAAAATATTGTATTGTTATATACATAAAGAATTTAATTAATATATTTTAAACATATATTATTTAAGTATATATAATATTAAATGAGCCTCAGCTCTTAACGAACCCAACTAAATATTGTTCAAATTTAGCTTAATTACTAAACTAGTCTAATTTTTTAATTTAGCATTGGCTCGTTTAGTGCATTTATTAAATGAACGATTCGATTTATTTACTGTCCACAGTATTTGAACGAAACTATAAATAATATGCCTGTAATAAAAATAATATATTTCACTTTTTTTTTTGGGTGGCTAGCGATGAACTTATTTAATTCACGATATATTTATAAAAATTAATTAAATAACTTTTATCAACTTTTACTAATTTTTATTAATTTTTTCGAACTTTTACTTACCTCTACAAATTTTTCATCAAACACCATACGCCCGAAAAAGGCAGTACCACAGTGTGCAAAGTTAGCAAAACTTTGCAAGCCAAACTACTCTCAATATCAGTTTCCGTAAATAAATTTACCAAATGCATTTTTCAATTTTTAAAAACATGTTATGGCATCAATGGTTTTGAAACCATGTCCTAAACCAAACAGAAAGTTCCAGCAAAACAAACAAGTAGCCTGTGAAGTTTCATTTAATTTAAAAGAAGAAAATTTCATAATTTTGCATCAATGCTGTAATCTATCAGTACATAAATGTACACTTGGGTTAATAAACTGCATTAAATTTGACGAAGCCTGTTTTCCCCAAAATTTTTCAAACTTACGGACCAGAGTCTTTGCAACCTCTCAGCCATAAGAGCCACCTGATCCCAATTGCAGAATGTCACAATGAGTGCAAACCAACTTTACCCTTGGGCTAAGCATTGCTTGCTTCTGAACTCTTCGGACAAGAGCTTATCCATTAATTCTTGCAACCTCCTAGCACCAGGACCAGGTCTAAACACTGAATCATCACCACGCAAGGAGCAAGGGTCAACCCCATTGTCCGAGCCCCCACTGCACCACGCCCCTGGTGCAAAACGATTTGTGCGCCCTAGAATCTCTTTATCGATCTTGTCTAAAACTGGATCATCCTTTGCAAATTTTCGAGCAAACACAGCACTGCTGTTGACCATCTTATCAAAGTCCTTAATAGTCAGAAGGCGCGGATGCTGCTTTGGAGGATTGTCCCAAGCAATGTAGTGGAGATCATGACCGACTGCAGTGGTCCGGAACTCTTCTGTGTTACAGATGACGGTGTGGAAGTATCCCTCTGGGGAGGAAACAAAGTTCGTGTAATACATCAGGATAGTTCGGGGGAGATTATCCCATCCCCATAAACAATACTCAACAAATGACCGGGTCAGAATTACCCATGCCGAACCTACATGTGAAGCAAACAAGATTTGACAAAGTTCAAGTCAACACAGAGTTGGATAAATACAACTTAACTAGCTTACATCAACAAGAAATAATAGAGAGCAGATGGAATTAATAATACCAACAAATGACACCAGCAATTAATTAATGATGATCACATTCTTTTCTATCACATAATATAGCCCGGGGGGGGGGGGGGAAGGTACATAAATTGTCAAAATGATGAATAATAGTACATTGACAACTTTATGCCCCCCCCCCCCCCCCAAAAAAAAAGAAAAAAAAAAAGAAAAAAGGGAAAAACTAAGAAACTTGGCCCTTAATTCCAGTTTACAACACAGATCTTGCTGCCATCTAAGAGAGAGAGATGCATAATTACTGGTATCAGTATTATGAAAAGTTAAACTTTGTCTCATTTTCATTCAAATTTATAGGTACAACTACCAGAAGCTTACTAACAATTATGGCCATGTAACTCGATATGTACAAGAAGGTTCAAATTAGCACAACTGACTCATAATTATTTGGTTGACTTCACATACCAGTAAATAACTTGAAGGACGTGGGAAGAGATCGACGCTGATTTGTCCATGCAATGTCAGATTTTTTAGATAGATACAGGGCTGGATCAATTATGATTGGTTTTGCTCTCTGGTTCCTGCAAAAGTAAAATTACCATGAATTGGAAGAGAAGAAATGATACTAGCCAAATATGCTTTCTGTATATCTATATTACTTACAGTTTCCAATCACGAAGCTGTGTGTGTTCTATAAAATTCAGATTTCGGGACAAATTAGAAAAAACATGCAGTAGATCTGCACATCCAAAACATGCATCAGATATCTTTTCATTTGACAAAAGAACAAATCCCTGTATAGACCTTAAATTTCTTCACACCATATCTACAGAATATTTAGAAACCAGTAAATATAATGCAAATACAAAAGTACTAAGTGAAAGATACCCCTTTTATAGGGCTAGTTCTACCATTCAATGCATCCGACTAACAGCAGTTCAATAAAGTAGATAGCAGGTGCTATTTGACTTCCAGTATAGGCAAACCACAACTTTCATTCCTAAGAAAATGTGCAACATGATTTAAAAATTACTAGGATGCCGTTTTGGTGAAACTGTATTCAGGAATAGCATTTAAAACTAGGGATGGGCATCTCGGCCGACCCGTCCGAATTTGATCCGTTATCTGATCTGAATGGATGTGAAATTTGAATTTTTTTTTGGAGATTGGATCGGATTTGGATTTGATTTTTAAAAAAAATTAGGATATTGGATCGGATATGGGATGGCATTGCCTCCGCCCCAATCTGCCCCGAATCCGATATCTAATCCGAATCTGCCCCAATCTGCCCTAATTTGTCCCGATCTGTCCTGAAAAATATTTGAATAACCCCAAATCATTTGAAATCACAATGACAACATCGTCGCTATACCATGGCAAACAATATTCACATTCATAATACTCTAGACTTATTGAACTTCACTATTATTATCATTAAAATGAATATTGATAAATAAATTTAAAACAAAAATTGTCATCAATTTGTATTAATTAGGGTGTGTTTGGGAAAGATATTATAAATTTAATTTTTTTTCATACTTTTGTGCAAATTAAAGTTTTAAAAGTTCAATTTATTTCTTTCATACGCAAAAATCAAGAAAACTTAAAAGAGGCAAATTTAAAATTTTATAATGTCTATCATTTGGGACTCTAGATTATTGAAATGTATTACATTATTTACAAAATATGTTATTATGTATTATTTTGATTTTGGAGATGAATTATTTGGTAGTAATAGGTTACATACAACTTAAGGGCAGATTCGAAGGTGAACAAATAGTTTGGAGTTTTGGATATCCGTAAATATATCTGTTCTTTATTTGGAGCGGGGATAGAGGTCCAAAAAAATATCTGTTTGGAGTTCGGGGCAAATTTGGAGGTAGGCGGAGGATTTAAAGTTTGGATTTGAATAATGCTATATCCGCCTCCGATCTGCCCCGTTCCCATCCCTATTTAAAACATTATGCCTTCACGAAATTGTAAAGTGGAAGAGTTATAAAATGGTCGCGTTGCTACAGGAAAAGTTGAATGTTAATATATAGCCAAATTTGCTTCTTTACACAGCAGATTATTTGGCCATAACAATTTGACACACTCTCCTTTTCATAAAATAGTTTTCCACCACATTAATGTCTAATATTCTTCATCAAGTAAAATTCAAATAAATTTCACTTTTGTGAAAATAAATAAAGGAAGAAAGAAACTCAGCTCTCTATATCTGTTTTTCATAGGGTTGTAAAAATGTGAATTACTATCAGTAACACAGATTAAGTGTGTCATCAAAGATCTCAGCAATACAAACAATTAAGAAAGTCTACCGAACTTAGTTGCTTTTGAACCTCATGAGTTGGATCAAAATGGGTGGCCTTAAGATACTAAGCATTGTAGAAGCCTATGTTCTATGTTGATAGCTTTATAAAATGGCACTTCATCAGATAATTAAGAGAAGAAAAGCTTTGAATTTGAAAATTTGTCTGTCTACACCATGTCAGCCTAATCAACATGATTATGGCATATTTTAAGAACTGTATGTATAAGCAGAATATAGAAATATATGTTTAAGCTGGAAAGTATGAGGGAGAGGGAGAAACCAACTGCATTTCCCAAAAAAATTAATAAAACAAATAATAATTCTTTTTCTTAGAGGGGCGGTATTTATTCGAAGTTACCACTTCCAATCCCATGATGTCCATAAACAACTAAAACAACCCCCTCCCCTCCCCCAAAATAAATAAATAAATAAGAAAATTAATAAGAAGAAGTAGAAAACAATGGAAGATAGAGGTGGTACGTTACCACCGTACTAACATAGGCCCAAGATGTAATCCTTCTAACACTACCCTCACCTTTGTCTTCTAGATTTCATTACAAAAAATTCTCCACAGTGAGAGCAATTTCATAAATGTATATACCCACCAATTTACTCCAAAATAGCAAACTAGTGAACAAAGGAGTCCTCAGTTAATCTTCTTGGTGTCAGAGATAGTTCAAACCAGCTCGAGGATGCCAGTGTGCACCATCAATCCCAAGCAAGAAATGCTTTTTACCAAAACCAAATGGTAAAACAATTAAGTAGGGAATGAATAACTAGAACCATAATCGGCAACATATCCCAGTTCAAAGCTGTTCATTCCATATGAATATGCACCTTCTTAATTCTCTTATTCTACTTAATTATTATATTATGATTTAAGCCCTCCCTCACCCCAACCAAAAACAATCTCATCTTTAACATTTAACCCAAGCAAATGGCCTAAGTTTTATACCATATGGAAATTTTTATATAAACTAGACTTTCTTATATATTACTGTTCTGGAAAGTTATAAAATATTAGAAAGAGGAAAACATGAAATTATGACCATAGGAATCTTTATGAGGAAGTATATAATAAACAAACCATAGCACTAACCATCTTGGGTCATAAGAGGGTAATCTGAAGCACTGAGGTTTATAAACCAGTCCCAATTCAAACTCTCCTTCAACAAAATTGCAATTGCCTGGAGGGTGGAAGCTATCATCGTAGGACCCTTGTATGTCACCAAGTTTGATTGTGACATCACACGCACATTCTCCACTTCTTGAAACATTGGATCATTCTTGACCGAAATTGACAAATCTAACCTTTCACGCGGCGGAGCCTCAAGATCCAGATGTAGAATATACTGATTTCTCGGATGATACACAGCTTGCAAAGTCCTCAACATTCTTTGACTGTCTCCCTTTGTTCCTGATATTAGATAAGCAAATCTAGGCGCCTCCAGTTTTGAAACCCCACTGGTGTCAAATGACCGCATTAAATCGGATTCAACAAAATATTCATTGGAACCCTCCGATTTTGTAAATGAAATAACGTCAAATGCCAGTTGATCCTCTCTGTAGGAAGACGAGTACAACCCAAAAATAGCAGCCATAAACAGAGTAACTGATACCAGCACACTAGCGAAAAATGGATAAATCCACCTCTTATCGCCAAATCCCCTTCCTGAGTGCAAATTGAAATTTTTCCTTATACCCATTAACAGGTTTGCCCAACAGGTATTTCTAGGTATATAGATTCAGATAAACCTTCAATTTTCAGGACTCCCTGAGAATCTCAAAGGAGTAAATAATCGGACTTGACCCACCAATCTTCTGAAGAGCAAAAGCCCAAACAGAAGCTACAAGATTTGCCAACAAAACCAAAGCAGCCTTCTCCTATCGGTAAGCAACATTCAAATAGAGGCCTAATGACTTATGCACAAAAGCAGTTGAACTCGAAACCTAAAAGAAGCTCAAAAATTGAGTTTTTCTTGGATAAGTTCTGGAAAAAGAGAGGTGCCAAGTCGCTTCAAGAATCAAAATTGAAGGAAACCAAATAAGGAAACACGGAGTAAATCACGTGGCCGTGATTGCAGAAAGTTGACTGTAACATACGACCAAATTCAAACCTAACAGTTAAATTTCCCGCCGGCAATAAATAGATTATCGCAATCTCTTTCCAAAACCGTCAGGGATCTAATCACTCAAGCGTATAAATTTACTTCAACACAAGCGCATACTCACATAAATACAAAAGATATGACTTCGATTGCAAGTTTCAAATACTTCAATTCAACGTTGCGTGTCACTGATTCAGAAAAGTTGAGGGGTTGAATTGAACTAAAAGTAGAATTTTTTAAGCGAAATGCACATGATTCAAGTATGAATTTTGAAGAGAAAAAGCTAAAAGAGATTAGGAAAGACCGAAACTAACACAAAATGCTCGTCCAAAAGCTTTTTCGAGAGAGAGCTCACACTGTAACTTCAGCTGAGATTGCTCCGAGATTTCAGACACCGAGCGCGATTTTAGGGCAAAGCAGAGAGAGAGAGAGAGAGAGAGAGAGAGGGGGGACGGTATAGATTTGATTAAACAGTGGGCAATTAACATTCCTTAAAATAAGGGGTTTGCAGGTAAGATTATGCTACATTTATGTTTTTTAAGTTTTGATCTAATAATGTATACAAGGGCGCCGTACTCCACACGCCTTTCGTACTCCGACTTTTGCCCAGAAATTCGGGTTCCAGGGCACCTAAGAAATTCAGTATGTGTTTAGAATTGTATAAAAGTATATAAAATAAAATAAAATAAAATTATAAGAGTAAATATTTTGTAATTTATGTAATGAGTGAAAATTTTAAATTTATTATCTCGTATTTGTAAAGTTTTATAAGATTTTATTTTATTTAGTTGAGCTTCAATCAGAGCCTCACTATGAACTGCAATAAAGAAATGAATGGTTGAAATTTATTTTTATTTTAATGATTCATGATTTTTTACATTTTACTTTAATTGTGTTTCAATTAAATTTTTTTAATTTTTATTTTTATTTTAAAAATAATTTTAATTAAATTAAATTAAAATCATTCGATTAAAAATAATTAAATCTTAATCTTTAATTTTTCACTGCAGTCTTGTAATAGATTTCTTCACTGCGACCCGTGGAACCCCAAAAATTCCGCCACTTATTTGTGTGTGTGTGTGTGTGTTTTTTTTTTTTTATTGTCATAAAAATCACCAACAACTCTTAAATTTTAAAGGTTACTTTTACATTTTTTATAATTTAGATTAAAATAAAAACTTAAAAAAAATTATCAAACATAACAGTTTTGATTTTAAGTAAATTTTAAAATTACATTTATACCTCTTATAGTTTATATTATCTATACTTACACTATTAATTCTATTTGATTTTTAATAGTTATTTTTTGTCTTTTCACTAAAAAATGTAACGCCTTTTACAATTTTACTTTAATTCAAAATATAAGAGATGCAGATATAACTTTTTAAAATTCAAGAGGCGTAAGTGATTTTCATTATAAGTGTAAGAGGTAAAAGGTAATTATTTTTTTTTAATTTACTCATATTAAAGGTAAAACAACCCAAAAAAAAAAAAAAGTAAAACAAAACAATAATTCAACTTTATAAGAAACATTCAGTTTTGAATTTATTTTTTTAATTAATCAATTCAGTTACCAGGTTAATAATTATTATTATTATTATTTTTTTTTTTTTGAGATGAACCGACCTCGACTTGAATTTACATATTTAATTCTACGTAAAATCAATTATCTTATTATAAAATCTATTAAGATTGAATTGATTTATTCTGTCATAGATTCCAAAATTTAACCCCATAAAAGTTAGGTCAATATTGAGTTGAATATGTATTTTGGTTTGTGCACATTACTCTAATTTTTTTAATTTATATTTAATTTGTTATGGTAGAAAGAGAGATTTCAACAGATCATCTCGGAAAACATTATTCAAAATTTTATAGAATTTTTCTTAAATAAATAATTCTCAGAACATGAATGATAGGCAACTAAAACAAAGTAATTAAATGGGGATTGGGTCCAAAATCATAATTAAAGCAATGCATATGGGAGCAAAATCATGCTTATCATCATAGAGTTCTTAATAGAAAAATCTTAAAGAATGTTGAATTCAAATATAATTACTGCTATGATGTCTTCCTTCAACAGACGGCTTCTTTCTCAACTTGGATGAATAAAGAAGATTAGGTTGTCCTTTCCTACCTATATGTATATTTAAAACTTATTATACTCTCACTTCTTTTCTTATTGAATTTATCAAACTTATTATATTCTCACTTCTTTTTTTATTTCTTTGATAAATTCAAGATACTTTTCTTAAGCAAGATACCAATACTTGCCCGTTGTGTTACATTAATTTTTAAAAACATTTTGTCCCAATCGATGACTATCTGATCAAATTAACAATATATTGTAATGAGTATTAATTGGTGATAATCAAGTTTTAAATATCCTTAAGGTCGACAATGTATTGCATTAATAACTCTAATTTACTTTTGGATAACCCGCACTTCATGAAAGTTTGTTAGGAAAAGCACCTCATTCTACTTGATAAGGCAATTATTATTGTCAAATATACATTTGGGAGAGCTTTTAGTAACTCAAGAAACTGAAATTTTTTTGTAAATTTTATTATGACGTTGACACGTAATACTTTTAATAAAAATTGTGTGTTTTGTAAAAATTTATAAAAGTTAAAAAAAATTAGAAAAAATTAGAGAAAGCTGATAGCTGGTTTTGTGTGTGATAAATTTTTTTTATGTATTTGATAAATTTTGGATGAGAAAGTTGAAAAAAAATTAGAAAATGTTTAAAATTGGTATTTTTTTTAAGGTTTAGCTAACACA
This sequence comes from Vitellaria paradoxa, assembly GCA_019916065.1. NCBI lineage: Eukaryota > Viridiplantae > Streptophyta > Magnoliopsida > Ericales > Sapotaceae > Vitellaria > Vitellaria paradoxa. The sequence goes on from CM034239.1 coordinate 41,797,006, forward strand.
TCCTTGGTTTCGGTCATTCCTAAATTGTTTGCAAAAATCTAATAACACTTAATTTTTAAAAAATAATTTTAGACTTGCTCTCTAAAAATTCAAAATTTATTACAATGCAACGATGCAAGTAGTGGTATTTTCAAACTTCCCATTATTTTTGTTCAGAAAACATGAAAAGGAAAAAAATAAAATAAAATAAACTATCAATATCTAAAAATTGCACCAGGAATGTTAATTGGTTGGTCGTGATGCTTGTGCATGCTTAGAGGTGGACACCTTCTTTATTTACTTAAAAAAATCAAGGATTTGAGTTAGAAGGCTGAGTGAAGTACTTGAAAAATTTTTTGAAGAAGCATGCATGCACTGCGGAAGAGGCAGTGCCTGGTGCCTAGATCGAGCATGTGCGGATATTTTGAAAGATTGTAATGCCTTTGCAAGATAGATTTTCCTCTCTATGTTAGTGGGTGTACCCTTCAATATCAGCTCAAGCGAAACACAAACAAATAATGACAAAATAGATGAAAACCAAAATAATTATAACAGAAGAATACAAATTTACATGGCGCAGCAACATACTTTCATTCACGGATAAAATAAGATCTGATTTTAGTTGGAAAATTTTAACAATGAAGTAAGAAAAATTTTTAAAAAGAAATAAGAAAATCTTAAAAAAACCTTTAGCAGATAATCTTTTTAATTTGTTCTCAGTTTTTTTCTCAATCTTAACTTTTAAAAACCTTTGTTGAAAGTTCTTGATGTATAATACGTCCTAAAATAAGTACATCATAAAACTTTAGGCAGATTGTGTTTATGAAATGCAATTCAAAAAATTGTCATGTTAACACTCACGAGATTGATCTTTCCGCAAACTTTCAATGAGTTCCCACACCCTTCTAGAACTCTTTTTGCATAGTCAAAATCACAAAACATTCTTTTCAGTATTTCTCTTGTAATCAAAGCGAGCTTCCCATAGTCTTCTAGCAAACTTCTGTACTCTTTTTGTGACATAACGAAATCTGTATACTTATAGTGTACTCGTGAACTGACAAATGCCTTTGTTTCACTTGTTCTGCAACCCTCCACTGTCTTTAATCAGGTATCTACTATTTCTTTAGTGTTTAAAGGTAACGAGAATGAAATATAAATTTAAAACAATATATTGGTTTGCATAAATTTTGAAATTATTACTAACTAAACCAAACCAAACTAAGTCTTTTCCCACTAGGTGGGGGCCGGTTATATGTATTTGTCGACGCCAATTAGATCTATTTATGGGCATGTCCTTCGATAAAAATTACTACTAAATACAAGATTTTTTTTTTTTAACTTTAAACCTTAGGTTTCAATGGCATCATAAAATCAAATAATTACATGATGTTACAATAATCTAGATAAGAACTATTTAATTTTGTCAGCATCACGCTATTCGCTGCTATAATTAATTTAACTATAGGTGAGAACATTAACTCAGGTTTGGGTACTTGTTTAAGTTGGTCCAATATATGCTCGTTAAAGAGACAACCCAAATAAATACACTCCACGCTCAAGTCTGGAACCAACCCAGTTAGCTACTGTATGGACTGTGATCGGCCCATCCTACTCTCTGTCTCCGGGTTCCAAAAGGGAGCCGCAGTGATAAAATAGAAGGTTATAATTTAATCAAAAATATATTGAGTGTGTCAAATAATATTTATTAATTCATCTCACCAGCATTTATTGATTCAATCAAATATACTTTGATTAAATTATAACTCATCATTTCACTACTATAATCTTTGCAATGGATTTTTCACCGTACTTCCTAGAACCCTCTCTCCTTCTCACATTCATTATTTTTGGCATTTTATGAGGAATATCGATACAAAGTTGCAAACCATAGTTGGTTAGAAGTTGTTCAAATGAATAGAGAAAGACAGACAATGGAATTTGCTCTGCAGTAAATAAATCAGGAAAAATTTTTAAAAAAATAAAGATTTTTTATCGAATAATTCCATTTTTATGAATACAATTTCTAAAATTCAAGGGAAATGAACTTTAAAAATTTTAAATCCATATTCATGAATTATGACTTTCAATTAAAAGAAAAAAATTAAAAAACCCTTAAACTTAAACTCTTGCAGCCCCTATTTTATTTTTTTTTCTTTTTATAAATTCTAGTAAGTGGTGAAAGAAAAGAAGTGAAAATTCAACAAGTTTACATTTCAATTTCAATGTCAATGTTAAGCTTTTCAAGTTTTGAAGGAGTTCAAGATTACAAATTTCAAACTTAAAAAAATTTTAAATTTACAAATCTTGATATCAAGATATTAATCTCTCAAATTGAAATTGAAGTTTACAAATCCTGAAATTTACTTGTCAGACCCTCAAGTTAAAGTTCAAGTCTACAAAATTTGATATCAAGCTTCTATGTGGTAAGCCATCAAGTCAAACAAAGTTCTAGCCAACCAACCTTGAAATTAAGTTGTCAACTCTAAAGTTGAAGTTTAAATCTACAATCTTGAGATTAATATGCCATGCCCTCAAGTTAAAGTTAAGTTTATAAATCTCGAGATTAATAAGTTATCAAGCTCTCAAGTCAAAATTCAAGTTTGCAAAATATTTAAGAGAAAAATTAAAAAGTTTTATCCTATTCAGAGTATTTCAAAAATTATACTCATCTCCTTCCAAATTAAATAAATAAAATTTGTTATGTATTTTCTACCTTAATTTTTAGAAAAGAAAATTTGTATGTACACAATATACTCTAAATCATCTTACTTTACCCATTTATTTTTAGATCGTCATTTTTTTTAAGTATTTGTAATTCGTCATTCCACTTTACCTATGTGCTTTTAAGTAATCCCACTTTATCAATTGTGCAAGGTAAACAAATAATGTTTTTGGTTTTTTTTTTTTTTTTAAGTGGTAAAAGGGACAAAGTAGGATAATTTAAAAATACATAAAATAAATTGAGGTGATTTAAAATTTAAAGTCTTGAAGTAAGACTGGCAGTAAAGTGCATTGGTGCTAAATGTAATTTACCCTAATAAAAGTTAAAAATTTGAATAAAACCAATTTCACCAAACAACCAAGCCGTAAAATCAAAATAATATAAAATAAAAATTTGAACCGAATCAATTTTAACCAAAAACAGAATCAAGCAAATCAATATTTTTCGATTTAATTTTTCAATTTCGATTATATATATTTTACTCACCTCCAGTTGCAGTGGTGATACTGAAAATTTAGACCCAAAAAAAAAAAAAAAAAAAAAGAATTCACTAAAGAAAACGGAGATTTCATAAATTCAGCATCAGACTACTACCAAACCCAATTAGAAGAATACATAGCGAACACTTCAATTCAATACCTGACTAATAATTTGTAACGTTTCATGCACTAGAACCTAGAGGTAGGGACAAAGGCTCGGTCTGATCTACTTTCTGAGTTTGAATTTTTTTTTTTTTTTAAGCCCAGTTAATTAAACAGATGAAGTTTGAGATTGTAAAAATTAGTCTGCCTTCAGCTTGAAAGAATTAAAAATATATTTTTTAATATTCTATGTATTTATACATTATTTTATTACAGAAATATTTATTGGGTATTAAATTATTTATTTTTAAAATTATTTTAATCTAAAAATATAATTTAAAATATAGTTGAGAAATAAATGAGTTTTTAGAGGATGTGCTAGGGATTTGAAATTCCCAATAACTCTCTCAGATGTTCAAATCAAGCATTACAGGACTGAAATTAACTAACATCCATAAAGACAAATCTGCTCAAAATATACATCCATCACAAGAACACAAGAATTTTGTTAACTAGGGAAAAATTCCTTTGAACTCAAAGGAGAAACAACCCCGGATCCTTGAGTGGATCAGCCCAAAAATCTTCACTATATAGTAATGAGGTTACAAGGCATCAAAGAAGAGTTATACAAGTTTTCCCAACCAAGAAATCATTGATCTACTCGTACATCACACTCTCCTAACCTTGGTTGCTAGATTACCCACAACTCACCTCAACCCATGAAGATTCCAGCCTTCAATCCTTGAAGAGTAAGCTCTTGAATCCAATCCCACACCACAGATCTGAGCTCCAGAGAGTTAGATTGTTGCCAAAGATAGTAAGAGAACACCTTGACGTAGGATAAGATCCAAGCCCTAGGTCATCCTCTCAGCTTTTTGCCTTAAGAAGAAAGAGTGAGCTGCGCAGAAAAAAGCTTAGGTCTGAAAAGAAAAAACTTTTTTTTTTATATCACAGAAGAGGATAAAAATGTCACTTAAGTTCAAGTAAAGAAATTCTGCGCGTCAGTCAGGAGAAGCTCTTGGGCAAGAGCTTCCCTGCTTAGCTCATTACCTGCTATCTCAGGAACAAAATAGAGGACAAAACCTCCTTTTTACAAACCAAACTCACAACCAGAATCCAATGTTCACAGACACTCTTTGGCTTATGTTTGTGAACAAAAAGACCAACAATGTGACATTGTAGAAAACAAAATACAACCAAAGTGTTTGCTCGAGAATTGCCAATCAAAAACTATACAGACACTAACAAGATTGAAAATTCAGGCTAAATCTTTTTAAGATTAATTTGATAACTAATAAAATATTAACAAATTTAGTCTCAACCAATGACTGACTCAAGATTTTATAGCATTGGGTTAAGCAACCAAATATCTACGTTACGGTGAGAGAGAGATGCAGAAAAGTAAAGTTAAAAAGTTGAGAAAATAGTCAGACACATATTGAATGAAAAATGATAAAACTTGTAATTTAGTTGGGGTAATAAAACAAAATGTTTAGGACATATATTCATAAGGGCAAATTTAACCAAAAAAATAAAAATTACATTTCAAAAAATATACTACTCTTAGTAAAAATTTTGAAATGAGTGGGGTCAATGAAACTACCTTTGCCAATAAGTGAGTCCGCCGCAGGTCCCGACCCGAGACAACTGCTAACCTAATACTTTCTCCTTTTCAATCATTTTAATCAATAATTTTTCCGTCTCCATCATTCTCTTGTGCACTTGTACTGTTGCGAATGATAGGGCGTTCATACATTAGGCTGAATCGAGTCCAGTTGGATGGTTTTTGTTCCAATCATAGGGAGAAAAGTTTTTGGTCACCGCCAAATGCCGACATTAAATACTCTTTGGCCATAGTCGCCAATGGCTAGATGGCTCAGCTAATTGTGAGCAGATGAATCGGCTGATGTTGACCAATCAATGGCTACCGATGCTTGGCTACTGGAATTGGCAAACGCCAAAAGCGCCGGGGAAAAAAAATAAGAAAAAAAAATCGGCTCCCCTCTCGTCTGGATTCGGAAGAGTTCACATAGTATTACAACATACAATTTGAACAGTTAATTTTAAGGCTGTGTTTGGTATAGTAAAAAATAAAATAAATTGAGGTAAAATATTATTTGGGATTAATTTTAGCACAATTTTTTGCATAGTAGCAAACTATAGGAACGATTTTTTAAATCTGTTCTCACTAATTCAAAAAATTCACATAAAATAGCGACAATGATACTCGTTCGAAAGTTTTCGACACGAAAAATATGATTGTTAAAAAAAATTAAGCATTCAGTTAACTTCCTTCCAAATTTTTTATTTTTTTAGCAAAATATTGAAATTTTTTAAAATTAGTAATAGCGGAAATTTCAGTGATTTAGAGGTTGTTGGAGATTTATAGTAATTTATTTTGTTTGTTGGAGGTCCAAACGCAGCCTTAATGGTCTAAATACATTCACACTTTAAAATAAAGTAAATTTATCTAAACCGTTGGATTAAATTCCAACAGCTCACAATCAATATCACAGATTGACATAATAAAAATTATGTCAGTCTCCGCCTTTATCGACTTACTAATTTTTAAATCTAGTACTAAATCGAATTTATAAGATAAGATAATATGATTAAAAAAAAAAAGAAAAAGGAAAAGAAAAGATAAAGAGTTAATTGAGGATCAATTGTAACGCATGAAGACAATAAGAACCAGTACTCCAGATCTTGGGGTTGCATCGAGAGATTGCGTACACATTAATGGAAAAAAAAAAAAAAGAAAAGAAAAAATCCTTAATTCTCCGCATGTAAATCTAGCTCCATCATGCATTTCACCTGGTCTGGTTTGAGATTATTCTAATTTTGCTTTATGGGACTCTAGATATATAGGTCGATGGTCACAATAAGTATTGCACATAATTCTTTCTTTCCCCAAACTCTTTCACACCTACAATTTTACTCAAAATTCTTGTTTAATGCTTCGCATGGCATGCATTCTTTCCAAGTTTTACAGAACAGGTCGCCGTGATCCTCCATTTTGTTGTATTCTTCTTGGAAAAGGTTATTTTATCTAAATACGGGACAAAAATTTTTTTTATCAGAACAATATTGTGATTATAATTTTATTAATAATTTATCTTTATGAATATTTTATTTTAAAAATGATAAATACGCATATTTATGTCATTCTTAATAAAAAAAATTTAATTGTATAAATTTAGAAGTAGAATATATATTTAGGGGCGGATTCAGAATTTATAATCAGTAGGAGCAAAATTATACTTTTAAGATAAATAAGAATTGCTCCTACATCGAGAGTTGGATGTGTGTGTGTTGAATATAAGCTTTAATCTGCAGATCAACTTTTTGAGTTGGTTTGTGTACTCTGGTGTTAAAATCATACAAAAGAAAACCAATAATTTCCAGTATTAGGCCTCACTACCTCCCATGGGTTGCTCTTCAGTTCAAGCCTATCCCAAGAGATGTTCGGTGGACTCTTTGAGGGCTTGCTCCCACATCGGTAGTTGGGTGTGTGTGTGTGTTGAATATAAGTCTTAGTCTGCAGATTGACTTTTTGAGTTAATTTATAAACTCTGGTGTTAAAATTAAAAAAAAAAAGACAAATAAGAATAGAAGTAAAAATAAAATGAGAGCAAAACATAGAAAAAAAACATAATTTATAAGAAAAATAACAAAAATAATATAATTTTAATATAATTTTCTAAGTCAGCAAAGTAACTGTTCTTATTGAATCCTTCTTGGATTCGCTCCCATATATGCTATTTCACTCCTCTCATCAAGATAGTCAAAAGTTTTTATTATTTTTTATTTTAATCTCGTATTTGATTGGTCATATTAATTCTTCCTGGTCAAAATTTTTTATTTTAATCTCGTATTTGATTGCTCATATTAATTCTGCCAATTTCATTTCATATTCGGTGATCAAACAAGATTAGAGAAGAAGTTCTCGTGGCGAGCCCAAAGAGTAATTTCTTCCGGCTGGTGCCAACTGGCTCCTGCCGTTGGATCATTAAGTGATCATTTGCTTGTACTTCTTGTTGTCGTGGCAATGAGGCGGCTTAGTTGGTTGATCATCTCAAAACACATGTTTAAGAGAAAAACAAGGGACTCCCATCCAACCTTATGCTTCCAATATTCCCACTTCCAATGATACTTCCAACTATATATATATATATATATCTTTGAACTCTAATATATGGAGCTTTAAGTGGTATATATATATACATACACACAGCTTATGTACATATTAAAATTTTAAATTATAAAATACGTTTAATTTAGGAAAAAAATATTAACTTCACTTCACTTTTAGTTTTTTATCACATCTTCTCTCGGATATTATTTTTCAATATGAATAAAGTATATTTAATGATTTTTGTTTGAACTAATTAAATCACGTTATTGACCGGTTTTTGTGCGGCTCGTATTTACATGCTCTTTGGTTGCCTTTTCAGAAAGGATCATCTAGATCAGAAGCACGGTTCTTCTTCTTCCCAGAGTTATTCTACCAGACATCAGTCAACTCAAATCTAAAAAGTCTTTGAAATCTGAATGGTTTCACGTTGACTTTGATGGTCAAAGTTTTTTTTTGGGGGGGGGGGTAAGGATTGATGGTCAAAGATGTTAAAATTACAAGTAAATTTTGGATGGTACAAGGAGATTCGGGTCCTATACTGAAAATTCACTGTGTTCACCCGAGTCATTAGATTAAGTGTAAGATTCACATTGTAATATGGTCCACACTTGATCTAATGGCTCAATTGAATATTACAGGTCCTAAAATAAGTTTCCACTACAACACCCAATCGGAATAGGCAAGAAAGTAATATGTAATTAAGAACCCGCCAAGTAACCCCTTGGGGGTAGTCGAGTTAATTCGGGTAACGTGCCGTAGAGTTTGGAATCATGTAATCCTAAGTTTGACTCCTCTTCGACAGGAGGGGCGGTCGTCCCTTTATTATAGAGACTGTCTAATAGTTTTTTTAGCTGAACCGGTCCGTCAGAACTTACTTAGGTTGGTTTACTCTCTGAAGTTCTTGGCCGACTAAGGTCACAGAGCAATTTTCACCCAGTACTCACCCATAAGATACAGGCTGCGGGATTCCTCGTACTAGAAGAACCCGCTAAGTAATTTAGCTGAAAGAACCAGAATTTGAGAATAATTTTTGCATATCTTTCATTAACTGAGAACCGTAATTATATACAAAGATGCAGCTCTATAATTAGGTAACTAAATCTCCTAGCTCTATAATTAGGTAACTAAATCTCCTAGTCTTAAGTCGTAAGAATAAATCTTTCCTAACTGAAAGTATACATCCCAAAGATAGAAGATATACAAAAGATATACACGGTAAATTAATTTCTAATTTCCAGCTAATCCTAACATCTGCAGTTCAAGATTTTCTTAGGATTAACTGTAAATTGGGATCAAGGTCTTGAGTTCAACTTTGATTAACTCTCATCCTATCTTAACTGATGCTTGGGTCTTATAGATGGGTTCAACACTTTGTCTACGCAATAAACTTCAATTCAGACAGTAGTTTTGGCTCTCCAACAAAAAAATAAATAAAATATAACTAGTAATCAGTAACTCCAACAAACATTCTAAGACCCTAAACTAGTTAATAATTAAGCATGATTTTTCCAAACGTAGTTTCGTTTCCAAGACGCCAAACAGTGTATTTTCTACTCTGTTCGGTCTCTTATCAATGACTCCAGGGTCGATTATTCAACCTGACCTCAACTTGATGGAAGAATATTAGTTGTCAAAATACAATTAACGCGCATTAATTACTCATTCCATGCACTTACCGAATGGGTGCAATGGTCGTGTCAGGCCACCTAAAGAAGAAAATTAAGCCGCGTTTAGACTCTTTTTTATGTGTGTGTATATATATATATATATATAATTATCTGAACTGATCATATATACATATATATATATATATAGAAACTTCAAGGTAGTGTGTGTCCATATGAGCACACGTGTTTTGAGAATTGCAGGCTTGCCTTTTCGGCTAGCTTGTCGTCAATTGAGATATATATATAATATATATATGCACAATACATAGAATATATCAATAATTGAAGTAATTAAGTTTTAGCTAGGTTTGAACAAATTTAGGTTGACAAAAAGCCTTTACAATACCTTTGAATTGGCTGGGCAGTGTGTGAATATGACTTGGTCAATATATATGTAAAATGATCACACAAGCGACTAAAGTGAAGCTTAGAATTTTGTTTGAAACCATAATTTTTGTTTTGAATAACATGGCTACGTCATACTTACTAAAATGTTTTTTTATTGCAACGTGCCATTACATATATATATATATATATATATATATATATATATATATCATTTCAATACAAGTTTCTTATCAAAATTTTTGACAAATTAGGGAGTTCTTGATTTGGTATTAGTTTTATAAATGTGTTTTAAGACAGTCAAAAAATGCGTGTGTATGTTGTTTGCATTCAAAATTTGATTTTAATTGTGGAAATAATAAAAAAAAAAGTAAATAGAAATACAAACATTGTATAAATATATAATTTAATGACACATTAACATGCCCAAAAAAATAGAAAATAAAATAAAAAGAAAAAAAAAACAAGTGTAGTTTCAAAACCACTTAATTTTTTTTTTTTTTGGAAGTTTGTCAAATTTATAATTTTTATTGTCCTGAGTTTTGAAAAATTAAATAAAAAATAAAACAACCACCAAATGCAGAAACAGAATCAGAAAATTAGTTGTTTCTAATTCGGGGCCAAGTATATTCATTCTCTCGTGTATTTTGGGAGTTAGGCAGGATGTAGGTGGGTGTAAATTGATCAGTATTGGTGTTAATGAATGACCTAGTAGTTGGTTTTGACATTGCCGACTTCAAAAATTAATGTAAATTTTTCTAAACTAAGGCTCGTTTGGCGCAACAAAAAAATTCTGAAACCTCTAAAATTTTCTAACACATTTTGCACTCCTTATAGTTTGTAAAATTTTTATAAATTTATATATATCTATAAATCTCAACAATTTTTTACAAACTCTAATAAATTTTTTTTACAAACCCCGAAAACTTTAAACCACTTTCAATAAATTTTAACGTAAAATCGTTTCGACAGAATCAAAAAAATCATTCGGATGGTTTCTTTCTTCAAAAAGTCGAATCAAATGTCAAAAAATTTTACTATTCATTTCTGAAAAACGTGATTTTGTGATTGCGTGCTAAATGTCAAAAAATTTTTCAAATCATATTTTTCTTTATTTTTTACCTTGCCAAACAGACCCTAAGTTGGCAAGTCTGATTTTTCTTCTTTGAAGTTCATCATACAGTCTTATCTCGTCATTGGATCCTATGGTAAGCAAATTCATGGTAAGACAAAACTTGTATTAGGCAAAGAGCTTATAGTTTATATGGTAGAGCATCGTAGAATTTGTCAAAGTCTATATGTCACTAGACCTATATTCATATATATATATATATATATATATATGCATAATGCATTAATTCAAAATGGTAGGCCAACTATCAAGGTCAAAATCTAGTGGTCCTAGAGAATCCTATGAGCAGTCATGGCCACATAATTCGTATTTTCTAACTTCTTTTAATTGGGATGGTGAATCGGGTCACTTTTAAGATTAGCCAATGGTTTTCATGGAGGAAGAAAACAGAAAAATGAAGAGTTAGCTTTTTTTTTTTTTTTTTTTTTCAAAAGAAAATGCTACTCCATCGCATAGTTCATTAGAAAACGTCAATTATAATAATGTGATAATAGAACTCCTAAAATTAGTGTGCATTTTAATGGTTATTTTTATTTAATATAACGGGTTTACAAATTTCCGTATATTTCAAATAATATTATACACGAGTAACATAACACTTTTTTCAAAGGTCTAAAATTCTAATTTCTAAATTACTATAGTATAGTTAAATAGTTAGGTTCTTCATCTAATGACATTAATATTGTTTGAGGTAGACATTCACTCGAATACATGCTCGTCACTTGACTTTTTTTCTCAAAAAAAGTATTTGAAAACATAAAAAACGTTAAGGAAACGAGTTGGGAGGGAGTCCTAGATAAAGAACTCCTTAACGATCCAATCAAGTCGATGAAAACTAAAGAAAGAATATAGAGAGAAAGTCTAAATGATCATAAATAGTGTACATTTTTTGTTAATATCTCTTGAATATATATAAAGCGTAGAAAAGTAAAAGTTAATGAAATATTAATAAACTGTAATACTCTGCTAATTACACTAATCTCTCAAATTCCTTTGCAATCTCAATGATAGCTTATAGTGCATTTAATATATATGAGATAATTTAATTAGCAAAATATTAGGTAAAATGTGATAAATTTGAGAATATTATGTGTCCCATTATACTCCTTGTAGTTAAAATAACAACCTGACCTAGTTGGACTATTACCATGCTGGTGAAGTCAGAAAAAAAAAAAAAAAACACACAATACTAAATTTTGTGATCAAGATTATGTCGTGTATAAAATCTATTTTTAGTACCATCGAATGTTATACACTCTGGTTAAGAGGTTTACCTTTTACCCACGGACGCGGTGACACGTAGCTATACTTTGGCTTTCGGCCGAAAGTAACACGGCAAACGCTGGAAAGATTTGGTAAAACACATGGTATGACTTGAAAATTCAATCATGCAGTGCACATGCAAGGCTAGCTAGCACTCTAATGGAAATCAATGTGATTTGGGTACATATGACTACGACTAAAAAGCCCACAAAGTGCCTAACAGAGAATCAAGATCAAAATCTTTTGCAATTTTTGGCAGTTTGAATTTCTTTTTTTTTTCTTTTTTAATTTTTGGTATTAATTGAAGAATTGTATAAATTACATTTTTGTCTTTCCATGTTGTGTTAGTTAAAAAGAAAAAGAAGTATAATAATTTCTTCAACTGGGGAAGTTACTTAATTTTTTTTTATCAAAACAAAAAAAAAATTACAAAAAATTAAAAAAATTATATTTGTCAAGCGCAGCACGAAAACTCATGAGTATTAAAAGCCTAGTTGGTAATGAACAATTGCCCCACACCACCACACCAAACAAAAAATGGAACAACGCAACAAAGCTTTAATTTTGAATTCTTTTAAAAAGTAATATATATATATATATATATATATATCATAACTTTTTGAATCCATCCCATAAAAAAAAAAAAAAGGAGTGTGCACTCATTTACCCTAATTTTTTTTTCTTCAAAAAAATTGTGACATAATGCATGTCTTTAATAATAAGATTTCTCGTCTTTAAAGTGATTAGCTTACAGGAAAATCATATCATTTTATACTTTTATCTAATAAATAATCATGTTTATATAATACTACTTCAAAACTGAACTTATTAAAGTGTCTTTAGAACATCTGCACTACTAGTTCTTTTTAGCAAATTTTTTAGAATGCGGTAAAAACTTAGATTTTTTTTTTTTAATTTTACAGATTTTCTATTTAATAATACTCAATTTTATATAAACTCTTCTGTGTGACATTTAAATATTGATTGCTCTAGTTAATTTTTATTCATTATTCAATAATCATCAATAAATATAATTATAGTACGTAACTATATTTTTAACGGCTACATTTTTGAAAACAAAAAATATAATAGCATTTTTAATGTTATTGCATACGCATACATGTATATATATCAGTTGAAAAAAAAAAAAAAATCGAGATGGAGAATGATCAGAAAAACCATGCTTGATTATATCCAGTTTGGAGAGGCTTACTAGCAATGAACATATGTACTTCCAAGTTTCCAGCCACTGAAACCTTCAGCGGAAAATTACTGCCTCCTCAATGGTAGTGCAGAAATTGGCTTGGTGCAAGGGCGGAGAGAGAAAGAGAGAGAGATAGAGGGGCAGAGGCATTGTTGAAGCAGACGAGTCTGCCAAAGTGCTGTGGTCCAGTATATACCAGCAATCTGGGGAACAAATTGGAAGTTGAAACTATTGTTACTTGCTGCAGCTAATGATCTTCTCCTTCTCCTTCTTCTTCTGCAACAACAATATATATATATATATAATTAATTAAAGAAGATTTTGACTTAGAGCTGGCAGTACATAGATGATGATGATGATGATGATATGGCATGCGGTGGTGGGTGGGGGGTTTAGAAATGAAGTGAGAATTAAAGCAAATGAGGGTGAAAGGAGAATGGGGCATGGATCGACATGGTTACCTAGGAAAAGGGGTAAGGTAATGAAGGGCCACTGACTTGAATGCCTCCATTTTATTGCATTGGTGGACATTATGGTTCGACTTGTTTAGGTTCGAAAGATTAGTATTTCACATGGGCATCAATTCATTGTGTCTTAAATGAGCTAGCCTCACCTTTCCCTCCAACGTAAAATATTTGACATGGCATAAAAATAAATAAATTCTCATTTTTTTATTTGTTTGAGAGAAAGGAATCTAAAATATATAATCGATAAACATTAACATTCTATACAACTAATATGAAACACGTACATCTCGTACTTTTTTACATCTTATATATACACATGTATATGCGCATAGGATATAATATTAAATAAATAATTCTAAGATCTACATTATAGTTTTTATCTATTACAACGTAAAGAGTGACGTTAGTATTATAAAGTTCATCTGAAACTAATAAAGAATGACGCAAAATTTAAGTTACATTTGGTGATTATTAACCGGTAGATTAGCTACTATTTACAAATTTTTTGGTACTTTTTTTTAAATGATTAAATTTTTTCTCTTATATTTCAAATTTCTTTTAAATCTTTTAAATTTTGAAGGACAAAAAAAATTTAATTAACAAAAAATTAAAATGTTAATTATTAAAAAATTAGTTTTTTCTGTTTCAAACACACACAAAAAAAGGTTAACTTTCTAGTTAACAGTTACCAAAGTGAACTAACTTTTTTTTTTCTCAAACTTAACCTTGTACGTGGGCGCAAGACTATAAAATATAATTAAGTACTATGGTCTATAAATATATTTAATATATGATGCATGCGAACTATATTGATATATGTTATTACAACCGTGAATAATTATCTACTTATTCTTTTAAAATAAAATTTCTATAAATATATACTTGATAGACAAAATTATCACGGCTATGTCATTCATTCTGAGCATGCTTTTTTTTTTTTTTATAGAGTAGTTGAAAATTGTGAAAGTTTAACATGCAAGTTTTAATTGATTTCATGAGATTAATCTAGAAAAGCAAGCACCAATGATGTTTTTGTTTTTGTTTTTTCACCATGCCATCGTCTCCGCCCCTGACTCCATCATCGTATGTAATTAACCTCCCTCTGTTTCTCCCTCTCTCTCTCTCTCTCTCTCCCCCTCACTCTCTCTCAAGTTAGCCTCTCCCAAATTATACGCATTTCCTTGTCCCACACCAGTGACCTAGTGGCGGAGCCACGTTAGGGTAAGGGGGGCAAGTGACCCCTGAATTTTTGATATTAAATTATAAAAATGTCCTTGACATTTTATTTTTAATTGAAAAATAAATGAATTCAAAGTTAGGTTATATTAGTCTTATTTAAAAATTAAGGTAAATTCAAAAATTTTCAACATAAAAAGAGTTTATAAAAATTAAACCCAAGTATTTTTTTGAAATAAAATATATTGTCCTATTACACTATTCAATATTTTTATGCATAATATCAAAAAAATATAATATATAACATAATAAATTCTATAAACAATAAAAACTTAATAATAATTATATTTTTTTAAGTAATGATAGGTATCTTATTAAATCTCAGATACTGTTAAAATAACTAGTTAAACCATTAAATTGAAAAAAGTATAATCAACGGTTTAATGTTCAAGAATAATTTTATCTCTCCCTAAAAGTGATATTATTTCTCTCCTACTCTTAATCCGAAGATAACTTATTATTTCCGTCTTAGATACCTGATACCCCTGACTGAAAATTCTAGATCCGCCCTGCACACCACGCAGCATGGTACAGACAAAATTTTTACTGTGTAACAGTAAAAAGATATGGTACCAACACAGAAAGTAAGCGGCGGTGAAAAATAAATAGGTAACTCAATGGAGTACTTTTTGAGAACCTCGTTCTCTTTCCCTGAGAGGGTTTTTTCCTATAAACCCATTATGATGTCATAAGTATATTAAAAAAATATTATCTTTGGCTTCGCTTTTGTTTTGATCTCAAATCATGCAAAACAGTGCTCTAATGAAAGGGCTTTTGGACTTTTCTTTTCTTTTTTCTTTTTCTTTTTTTTATTAATCTCTAGTCATTACAAGCCATGACAATTGTTTGAGCCCCTTGGCCAGCTCATTCACTCAGCATCACCACCGAACCCCCATCTCTCTCTAACCATTTCTCTCTCTACAACTGCTCCTTTTCAACGCTTTCTCAACCAGATCTCTTGGACTCAATCCTTGGAGATGCGTGCTTGCTGAGACTTCCCTATCTTCTCTGGTTTTCCGGGTCCTCTCTCTCTCTCTCTCTCGCTCGCTCGCTCGCTCGTATAAACATTGCATTTATGGCTATATGTACCTATATGTAGAGATATGTTGGTACCCATGTTGTATTACTTCAGTTTCGACATACCCATTTCCTGCATCTGATTTTCTTTGTTGTTTTTGCGGGGTTTAGTTCGATTTCCATTTGAAAGATTCGTCTTTTTTGTGATTTATTTTGGGTTGCTATAACAGGGTTTTGGAGAGAGAGATATATAGAGAGAGAGAGAATGGAGAATGGTGTGGTGAGAGAAAGTGGTGCGGCTGCGTCAATGTTCAGCGAGGAGGAGGTGAAGGAGATGAGCGGGTTCAAACGAGGAGATGACTATGTGGAGGTGATGTGTGGCTGTACGAGCCATAGATATGGTGATGCTGTTGGGACGCTTAGGGTTTTCGTCAGTGGTGATCTCGAAATCAGCTGCGAATGCACACCTGGTTGTCAGGAAGGTCTCTTTCTCTCTCTTTGTCTCTCTTTCTCTCTGTCTCGACCGATATGCACGATGTGCGCATTTATATGTAGACTCGTCTTGAAGTTGATGGGTTTCACCCTCTGCTATCTGGTCTGCTTTTACCATGGAATGTGATTTCTTGTTGGTTGTTATAATGTTATTCATGGATTTGAATCTTATTTTGAGATTTACTTTCAGTTTCTCTTATACATTTCAAGTGTATGATAATTTGTCTATGTGAACGTGTTTTCGTCAATATCATTCAACATATGGTGCAGCTACATGCCTCTTACTTTTGATGCCACGGTTTGGATTGAACCATGGCCTTTTTTTTCTGCTGAGCAGATAACTCTTTTCAAATGAATATTACACAATGAAAACTACTTCTATATTGTTTGTGGTGATTGCAACCATTTGCAGGCTGCTTTTAATGTTTTGATTTTTAAATACTAGAGTTCTGTTCTTCCTGTTTGAAGAAGTCTATTCTTTGTTTAATCATACAGCATGGTTGGTTTTCATACATGGGGTATTATCCATGATACTTCTTGCCCAATGATACGTCATCACTAGTGTTGTTGACAATTAGAGCTGATTTTATTGATGCAATTGAGAATTACTTGGTCCACAGGCCAAGGTACTTGTGCTAGTGACGAGACAATATATATTTGGATTACAATGAGGTGTTTGTGACCTCTGATATTAAAATTAATTAGTTTGTGATTATCTTCATTGCAGAAGTTTACAAAATTAATAGTTAGATGTATGGATGGTTTGAGTGTTTAAAGTGTACCTTATCTGAGGAGCGGGTGATCTATGGAAGGGCTCCATTCCTTTCTTTCTTCATAAAATGTGTAAGTTTCAATGTAACTTATCAGCATAAGAAGAATTGATGTTGAATGAAATATTCCGAATTGGGCTGGTGGATGAAGTGACACTTAGGAATGCAATTGGAAAATTGTATGCGAGCATCACCTGACTACACAGAGTGTATTCTCTTATGGGTGGAGCAGTTGTATGTGAGAAGTAGATGAATTTCTCTCAACAATGTTAATTTTCTCAACTGCAAACCTTCAATGTCATGTTCAGGCGTGCTATTTAAAGAATATGTTGAGAGCTTTGCAATTTGCACTTAAATTTTCTTTTCCTGTCAAAGCTGGCTGCTTTCCAGCTATTCTTCTGGTTTTATGAAAGGAATGCGGTGATACAATGTCATTAGTACTTTGTTCAGGTTTTTATCTTGGTTAGTTTATTCTCTTTAGGCATTCATGAGGAGATCAGTGTTAAGTGTGGGGCGCATGTGATCATTGAAAAATGGAAGCATATAAATACTGGATTTCGAGTTCATTGTTGTCTTTTTGTCAGTAGTTTAGTTAAGCTATTTTTTCTCTTATTTTTTGAATATGTTATCTGTCTTTTTGGTCTGTAGTTTTGTTTAGTTCTTCTCTCTCTTTTTTTTTTTTTTTTTTGAATATGTTATCTTCAGGCTTACTTATTGGTTCAATTATTCAGAAATTTGCTTACTTTTTTGTTTTTGTTTTAATGATTAGACAAGTTGAGCCCTGCTGCATTTGAGAAGCACTCTGGAAGAGAAACTGCTAGAAAATGGAAGAATAATATTTGGATCATTGTCAATGGGGAGAAGGTTCCTTTGTATAAGACACCACTGCTTAAATATTACAATCAAGCTTCAAAGGGTGCCAATGGGTCCCACAGATCACAGAATGGGCGAGTTTGTCATCGTGATGAGTTTGTTCGCTGCACTAGGTGTAACAAAGAGCGCAGATTCCGTCTCCGCAACAAAGAGGAGTGCCGGATTTATCATGATGCCTTGGCAGATGAGAACTGGAAATGTGCTGATATGCCATTTGACAAGTATGCTCCCTTTTACTCAACTGGAGAAATGCTTACTTGGATATTCTTAGATGTGCATGGTTAAATGTCTTTTTTTTCTCTTTTGAATGGAAGGCCTTTAGCAAATTGGAATATGCTACCATAGTTTCCACTATACAAAAATGAACTCTGTTGGGGTATTGAATATTGACTGCATATTTCATGGATACCAATTTGTAGTGTAAAGAGGATTTGGTTTTGTTATGGATAGATGTGTAGATAGTTAAGGGTCTTTCATGGCTATACTTCCTCATTAAACTTTTGTTGTGGTCTGGCTTCAGCTAGAGAGCTGTGGTCATTTTATATCCTTTTGTTTGGCAGCACCTGAATTCATGTATTAAAAATACATTGCTTCTTCATCATACTGGTCTGTTTTTTATGCATATTGACAATTTATTTTATTACTAAGTTGCTTTATTTGATTCTAATGCTTTCATTGTGTCACGTGAACAACTCTTGTAGCTTGTAGCAATTCTTTTACATAATTTTGACTGGCGAGGTTTCAACATTTATGGTTTAGTCTAGATGGTGGTGTTAATATACAAGACTTATTGTCAATTTTCTTAGTTGATGCGTCAAGTTGTTATGAAGTTTTTCCTTTTATGAACTTATGATAATATGGTAAGGCTTGAGAATGGTAAGTGTAATAGATGATCTATTAGGTTTCTATAAGCTAACCTATCACTGCAGTGCAAAATGCTGTCTCTCTTTCTTGTGGTTGGCAAGGTGAATTATTAAAATTTTGAAGTGCATTTACCATTGCATTTTCTGGATAGAATGCACAATCGACATGCACCAATACACTTGCTTTCATCCTAAGTTTACATGATTTGGACAGTTGGTTTCCTAGTCTATTGATTTGCACTGATGTTCTATTGACAGCATCTAATGCATGCCCCGTTAGTAATATTTCCTTGAGCGTTGTAACATGTCCTTGTTAGGTTTGAACAACTTCATCTGTCTACTAGGGAAAAGGTGTGATATTACTTTGATAAAATATGGTTCTTTGCCAATCAATTACCCATTGTATTCTGATTCCTTGTTACTGTCTTTCTTTTGTGCATGTCTGTTCTAGCATCTCCGTGAATGTCTTACGAAAACTCCTTGCTCCTAATGATTCCAACAATTTCCAAAAATCTTATATTAGGCCATAAGCTTTCTTGCTCATACTTATAAAATAACCATTCCCTCCTTTTATAATATTGAATTTGAAACCCCCCACCAAAAAAAATAAATTGATACTTCCATATTGTCCGATTTCCCAGCTTTACCATTTAAATTAAAATTTTGTGTAGCATCTGCTATCCACTCAATGCTTTTAGTTGGAAGACATTGAAAAAAGTTTTGATTTTATCATGTGCCAAAGTATAGACATCTACTATACTACATACATATCGTTTCTTTTCAGACATATAAGGTTATTAAATGGTTTATTTTGAGTTGAAGAGATTTTAAATTATGAATGACAACTTAATTAAATTGATAATTTGATATTATTAAACTGACTTATCACACATATTATAGTCGATGCTGTATTGTCTTCTCATATACATTAAGCTTCTTTTAGCATCTGCCATGAGCTGAATAGATTTTTAATTACGAAAGGAAGCTTCGTTGTACTGGATGAAGAAACAATGAATTACTAGAACTGCAAGTTTGTAACCGCCAAAATGTCATCAGGTGCTGGCATGGCTTTCATATGATATTACTTCCCATCTTTAATGTTCACTTGGGAATCTGTTGGTTGTAGTTTGAGCCGGTAGTTCCACCATGTGACTGCAGTCAGACAAAACACTCAGGCTGGTGAAAGAATAAAAGGTATTCTTTTTGAGGAGAATGATGCCAATGATTAACTCACAACTAGAATGAGTAAGTGATTTCGAGGAGTAATAGTTATGCTCCATTATGTAGTGAGCAATTCCGGTCTGTAGGTCTATATTATTTTTAGTACATGAAAACAACAGAAAATCACAAGCGATGAAATGACTAGGGAACAAGATCACAAGGATTCTTCCATAATCATTTTCGAGGAGAATGATGCCAGTGATGAGCACAAATATAAAATGAGTAGGTGATTTTTAGGCTTACATGATTATGATCCGTTACGTAGTGAGCAATTCTGGTGTGTGGGTGTCTATTTGTATTAATACATAAAAATGAGAGAAACTCACAACTTATCAAACATCTAGGGAGCAAGACCACGTAGATTCTTCCATAATCCTTTTGCATTGTTTTCGTATATCAAAAGCCTCACCTAATTCTGACCTGAAAAATAACAATTGTTCCTGGCAACCTTAGCCTCTGCTCTGTACATTTTGCAATGAAGACTGAAAATTGCGAGAATTCATTTGCTTAAAGGCCTCCTAATATCTGCACACCTTACTGCCTAATGACTTGGACGAAATAACTGAGCGTGGAGAAATTGAACCTGAGTGAAATTTGCTAGTGTTAGAACTTTATTGTTCAGGTGGACATACAAGTTAAGGTGCTAATTCCTTGGACTAATGAGATTTTGTAGATCCTGTGAAGTATGAGCAATCCCGGTATTCCAATAAACTCAACTTTTCCATTTTCTCACTTCAATTCCTTGCATGCTGGTAGGCCCTCTACTTACAAAATTGCCTATATTTTAGCGGCTCCACAAAAGCAAGCGGCAACCATTTGCTAGTGAATTGTGATTTCTTTTTATTGTGAATTTCTTGCCATTGTTGATTGAAACATGACTGGAACAATCTCTTTGCAAGGAGGGATAAGGTTGCATACATCTGACTCACCTCTCAATGTGCGAGTCTTCTGTCTTGGGTTGCTCTGTTAATTGAAATATAATTTACTCGTATATACAACTCAAAAGTAAGGTTTTACCATATAAAATTTAATTGTATTAAGTTCATTCTGAAGTTGCTTTACACGCGCGCTGAAAACTGTAAAACAGTGTGTGGGAGTTCAAATTACACAAAGCCCGTTTGATGTTTTTTTTTTAATTTTCTTTTTTTTTTTTTCTCTATATCTACAGTTTTGGGTTGAACTGTCTAATGTAGGTGCATTATTGTGCTAGCATATTATTTACATATGTAGCATATAAATTATATGGATTCAAGTGCATAATTGCTCCCTGCCTGTTCTACAGAACAAATTGTGATGATGATGAGGAGCGAGCAAGTCGCAGGGTATATAGGGGCTGCTCACGTTCTCAGACATGCAAAGGTTGCACTTCCTGCGTTTGTTTTGGATGTGAAATCTGCCGTTTTTCAGACTGCAGCTGCCAGACATGCATTGACTTCACAAGGAATGCGAAAGCTTAATTAGTCGCCATATCAGTGCCTTTGTCCAAAAATGTTCCCTTCATTGTGGGCGGGTACCTTCTTCTCATTACTACTACGATTTAAGCCCCATCCAGCATTTGCAGGGTGCTTTGGTGAAGTTCTCTTTCTCTAATTAGACATGAATTTTCAACCCTATCCTATTGGATCACAGTTGATTAGTTTAGAACTGGCAAATTCAGTAATTTATTCTGTTCATTAAATGGCAGTGATTACAATGAGTTATTTTTCACTTTTAATTTTAAATTTATTTATTTTTGGGAAGAATGCATTAATGTTGAAATTTTGTTTAAAGCTCTATTATTCTCCCTGCAGTGGAACATCTGGGTGGCAAATTTTGCTCTTGGATTGTGATAAGAAAATGGAAGAAAAAAATGAATAGGACTTGGGAAATTATAATTAATTAAATTAAAAAAAATACGGTGACATTTGGTTTATTTTTTTTTTTTTTATTTTTATTTTATATGTTAAAAATCTTAAAACGAGGAAATAGAAAATATTTTGTTTTCTTTTATTTGAGATTTTTTTTATTTTTTATTAAAAACTCTCAAAACGACTTTTAGTCATTTTTCATTTTATACGTCAACTTATTTTTTGTTTTTGAAAATAAATTTTAAAAACACAAATAACTAAATGAGTTTTGAATTTTTTTTTATTTTTAAAAGTATAAAATGAAAAATGAGTTTAAAATAGAAAATAAAAAACAAAGAAAGAATAAAAAATAAAAAAATAAACCAAGGAAGCCTAATTTAGGTGGTTTTTGGGTCGAGGATATGCATGGGGATTCAAAATTTTATTCTTAGATTGTCATAGTAAATAAAAGGAATGGGGATTCAAAATTTTATTCTTAGATTGTCATAGAAAAAAGAAGGAAAAGGAATTGAATTTAGGAAATTAAAATCAATTAAATTAAAACTAATATATTAGATTGTTTTGGGTCAAGGATTTGCCTATAGAAAATGTAAGAGATAAGGATTCAAAATTTTAATTCTGGATTATGGTAGAAAATCAAAGAAAAAAAAGAAATAGAACTTAAGAAATTAGAATCAACTAAATTGAAAATTTGATATATTTGTGATTATTTTTTATTTTATTGTACTTTTTAATTCATTCAAATAAAGAATAAATGTTTTTTAATTATTTTCTATCTCACTTGCGTCTCTGTCTCTTTCCTCAAACAACATTGTCAATATTTTTGAATGCCTAAATTCTTTTCTTTTTTTTTTTTAATAAGAGTTGAAAGCCAAAAATTATATTTATTTATGTTATGTTTAGATTAATGATTTGTCAAAAAAAAAAAAAAAAAAAAAAGAAAGAAAGAAAGAAAGAAGGAGATAAAGATTCAAAATTTTTGTCTTGCTTGGGTTGTGATAATAAATGCAAGTAAAAAGTAATGAAATTTGGAAAATTAAAATTAATTAAATTAAAAAATAATAAATACAAAATATTCATTAATGTATTAATTTTTTAATTTATTTATATAAGGACACATATTTAAGATTTTATATTTTTTTAATTTGTTTATATTTTTCTTTTTACTTTTTATTATTTTTATTGGCCTTTTTCTTACTAAATTCCCCTCCAAATACAACATTTAATAAATTTTTATTTTTGCTCCAAAAAATAACCCGTACTATGCACAGGCTCTCCTTACTGGCATCTATACTATGGTAAAAGCGTATATTTAGATGCTAACTTTTGAGTTAGCATCCGTAGTACTGTTACCACACTCGGCTCTCTGTTGCCTCCTCCCAATCCTGCCGTTGCCGCTCTGGCATCACTTTCACCAGCGCCGTGGATATCCTCGGGCAAATGAGGCAGGGCCCCAAAAAAAGATAAGGTTGCACATATTTAAAATTTTATTAATAATATTTCAAATCAATTAAAACTTAATAAATTTCTAAAATTTTCTAATTTTTTTTCAATTCTCATTTTTTTGGACTTTTAATTTAACTTTACCTATATATATTATAATTATCTTATATAATTGTTATGTTTTTAATTTTATTTAATCAATAAAAGACTTTTAAATTTCTTATTTTAACTCTATCTGTTATAATTATTTTATATTAATATAAGATTTGATCCTGAGAGATTCATTCTCCAGGCCAAATCCCTAGAGTGAATCTCCCTTGATTTATGCTGCACATACCGGCTCCTTAATATGTGTAGCAATAAGTCACGGACTCACGCAACGGTAAGAATTCGGACCTACACTCTAGAACTATATATTAATAAACACCAAGAAAAAGAAATGATTTTTTAATTTCCCACTTTAATTCTATCTATATATCATAATTATTTTATATTTAATGTATTAATTATTATTTTTTAATTTTATTTAAGATTTAGACACAACTTTAAACTTTCTAATTTAACTTTATCTATACATGAAAAAATTATCTAATATTTAATGCATTAATTATTTTTTTTTAGTTTTATTTAAAATCCTATTTGACAAATAATAAGAAAAAATTTTCAAATTTTTTACTTGTTATAATAATTATTTCATATTTAATGTCTTAGTTAATGTTTTAATTTAATTTTATTTAAAGTTTTAGGATATCAAATAAGTTAGATATTCTAAAAGTTTTTTTCTAAATAAATTAAACTTTCTAAAAAATTTTGCTTTAAGTTTCCAAATTTCTAAACCCGACCCTGATTTTCACCTGCACCAGTCTCCATCACGTTATTGCCGTCAAATGGGCGAGCGCATGCTTACTATATGGTACCTTCGTGGTTAGGATCTTTTGGACTATATATTGATGGGCCATACCATGTCCGACATCCCGGGTCTCCCAAACTAATGTCTCGTCATCTCACTTGGTTTCGGGGTCCCCTTGGTTTACTCTTATCTTGTCGACTTTAAGTAGGTTGAGCACGTTAGGGGTGTGCACGTCGACTTTAAAGTAGGTTGAGCACGTTAGGGGTATGCACAATTCGATCAAATTTTAATTTTTAAATTAGGCTTTTAAGAAATTTGGTTCGATTATTCTTTTAATAACAGTCAGTTTAGTTAATTTTTGTGATAATAACAGTTATTAATTTTGGTTATAATTTTAAAATTTTAAAATCAAATAAATCGAACTAACTGAATTAAAATACTTAATATTTAATATATATTTATATATAATTAACTGACTTTATCTTCTGAATACACTTGACTTTTAAAATTTTATAACTTTTGAAATTCTACAGAAAACTATTAAGTATTGCCATATTGCTGCTTGGTACTCATTTAATAAATAATTATAACATTAAATATACTTAATTTTTGAAATTCCATAACTCTTGAATTTCTCATGATTAAATATACTACTTAGTTTTTTAATATATAGGCTGGTTCTTCACCCTTATTTTCATCTAATCTTTTCTTATTTCATCTAATCTCTTTCCTTAAGTAATTTGAAACATCCGAGTATATATTGCTTTTCTTGCTAGCCAAAGGTCCTTTTATTTTGTTTTTTTTGTTTTTGTTTTATTTTATTTTTTTAAACTCAAGCTGTTTCTTTGTAGTTTTATTTTGAATTTTATTTTCTTAGTTATGATTTAATGGAAATATATGTTGATTTTTATAATTTGAAATTTAGAATTTTAATGCTTTGATGACATTTTGTTAAACTTATAATAAAAAGTTGTTATTTTACTTCTATAATTAAATTATAAAAAAATATAATTAAATTTATAAATCTATTTAACCAAATTGATAATAACCAAATCGAAATAATTCGGTTCAGTTAATGTTTAGTTAATACATATTATTTGGTCGGTTTGGTTATCATTTTTTATTTTTAGAAATATTCGATTCAATTATAAAAAATATAATTTTCGAACCGTACCGACCAATACTCATTCTTAGAGCACGTTGCATTAATATATATTGAGTTAAAATTTATTTATTTCAATGAGCGGGTATAATTAGTATTAGATTAATTTTTTTATTTTTTTGACTGGGTACAATTAATATTGTGTAAATTTTTTTTTCTTTTTATTAAGTGAGTACAATTGAACATTAAATACAATATTAATAAAAATATAAATAAATAATAAAAAAATTTCAAAGTTGGCACGTACCTCCCTGGTGACTCCGCTTGTGGCAGCAAAGACTACACTGTTTGTCCATCCTGCCAATAAGCAGGTCATCCATTTCCATTTTAGGGACATTACTCATCCACCATAATTAGGAGTCATTTGCCGTGACGAATAACGAAAAATGGTAAAAATGTGATTTGAAAAATTTTTTAGTATTTGGTATATAATCATCAAATCATATTTTTTAGAGATTAATAATAAAATTTTTTTATTTTTGTATCAATTTTTTGAAGAGAAAAACCATTTGAATGATTTTATTAATTCTGTTGAAACAATTTTATATCAGAATTTATTAAAAGTCGTTAAAAATTTTTTGAGATTTATAAGAAAATTATTAGGATTTGTGGAATGTTATTGAAATTTACAAAAAAATTTATTAAGAATTGTAAAAGTTTATTGAGATATGTAAATATATATAAATTTATAGAAATTTCATGAAGTACGATAAGTGTAAAATGTGTTAGAAAATTTTAAATATTTTTAAAGATTTTCAGTGTTTTCAGAGTTCTTTGTTATACCAAACGAACCCTTAATGTGTCACTTAGAAAAAGTAACAATCTTAGGGTCCGTTTCGTGCGGCAGCAAAAAATGTGGTTTAGAAACTTTTTTGCTGTTTGACTCACAGTCACCAAACTACATTTTCAGATATAAAATAATGAAATTTTTTGACTTTTACGTCAGTTTTTTAGAGAAAAAAATCATTCCGAACGATTTTTTTTGATTCCATTGAAATGATTTTATGTCAGAATTTATTAAAAGTAATTAAAAAGTTTTGGGGATATATAAAAAAGTTATTAGGGTCTGTGGAATATTATTAAGATTTGTAAAAAATTTATTCGAGTTTGTAAAAAATTATTAGAATATGTAGATAAAATTTATAAAAATTTTACGAAACACGAGAAATGAAAAATGTTTTAAAAAATTTTAGAAATTTTCAAAGAGTTTTTCAATATTTCTTAGCGCGCCAAACATGCCCTTAATGTCTGCATTATTTAAAAATATTATTTCTTTTACAATTAAATGTGTATATATATATATATATATATATTTATGCCCAGTAGCGTGAACATTCACGATTACGATTAAGATGATGTCTGATTTGGTAAAATTAATTAAAATTTATCAATTTTTACTATTTTAGATCTTTTTAATTAAATTTTATTACATATTACTTTTACATTAAATTATTATATTTTTACTTTTTTTTTGTTAAATTTTTACTAATCAAACAGCCTGACCCAAACTATGGCAATGCCTGTATAAATTTTAACTCTGTTTGGCTAACAAAAATTTATCAAAATTTACTAATTTCTAACTACTATTTTTTGTATTTTTTTAAAATTAAATTTTAACACCTATCACATTTATATCATATTTTTTTTTTATTATATTTTTTTATCAAAATTTAGTCAACCAAACGGAACCTAAAGTTAGTTGAAATGACATACATACATGCATTTGTAAGTCTGTGACAGCAAGCTTTATGGTAAAAGGATTTTACAACTAGCCCAGTTTTGACAGTCTACCGATGACTCCGGACGTTCGACTGCGCCATTTTGATATGCGTGCACGGGCATATGTCAGAGAATTCGGGGCCCAGCCGATGCAGAGCCGGTAGGGTTTTTAACCATTGATTTAAAAAAAAAAATACAATTATTAAAAAGTTAAATTAATTTTAACAAATTACGCTCGTTTTTATTTACAGTGATTAGTTAAAAAAATATATTTTTTATGTACCGGTACATAATTGTACGGACTTGACCCCAAACTTTACGTGAGACGGTGATTTACGCCTTCGCTTTGTTAAAAGGCGTTTAGGCGGCAATATATCACCTTTTCCAATCAATCACTGTAAAAAATTAATTCTTTTTTGACTGGACAACTTGTATTTAATTTTTAAGTATGAATTCGAATTTTCATTGTTACGCAAGTTCAAGATTTACCATTGAGGGGTCGATATGTACTGTATAAATTAAGAGAAATTCATTCTGTAAAAATTTAGTCTAGGGAGTGAATCTTTCGAAATTAATTTTTTTTTAAATTGATCTCCGAACTCTTCACTATTTTTTTTGAAATTATAGGAAGATCGGTATCATCAAACTTATTTTTAAGGTGTGTTTAGAGTGATAAAAAGTGAGATAAAATGAAGTAAGCTATAAATTCATAAATCATACAATGAGATAAAAAATAAATAATTTTTAGAGATTTTTAATATTTTATCTCACGTCAAATGCACTTTTAATAAGGTAAAGATGAATAATGTCTTAAATTCTCTTAATATAAATTTTTAATAAATAGTTTTTATCTTTTTTTGAAAATAAAAATTATAAATTACTACTTATTACTAATTAGGTAAGGAAAATCGGGTCAATCTTGACCTGACTCAAAATTTGACTTATCTTACCTTAATAATTATATCGACTCATTCTATTCTGCTTTTATATAAATTAAAATTTAGAATTATAAAATTAGATGTAATTAAAATGTTGCAATAAAATTTATTTATTTTTCTGGACTAATCGAACACCATTATTTTATTTTAAATTACATTTATAATTAATTTATTATAACAAATATATCAAACTTAAAAAAAATATATATTTAAGATTAATGGGTCGGAGTTGAATTTTTTGACCTTTGATCAGACCTGACCCGACCGGACTTAAAGTCTTTTGGGTGTAGGGAGAGATCGACTTGAACCCGAAATCAAATCAGTATCGGATTGATCCATTTTACGTCGCTCTCTATCACCCAGCATTAGCATTGAATTGTATCTCAACAAGACGCCTTGCGCGCAGTCAAGTGAAAAAAATTATTGCGACAATGGAATTAATGAGAAAAGGAAATGCATGAATGTCTCTACCATCAAGATTGGCAGCAATTTTATTCCGAGGATGTACCCACGCACCAAAGCACCAACCATATTGATGGTGTTTAGTTAATCAAAATTAATCAAAATTTATTAATTTTTATTAATTTTTTGATTTTTTTAATTAAATTTTATCATATATTATTTTTACATCAAACTTTTATATTTTTATTGTATTTTTTGACTAAATTTTTGCCAATCAAACATCCCTATAAATTAATAATGAAGAAAGTTGAAATTTTTGGTGAGTTTGGAGTGGTAAAAAGTGAGAAAAAATGAGATAAATTGTGGTTTGAAAAACTTTTTTGTGTTTAGTGCACACATCTCAGACCGCGTATTTTGGAGATGAATAGTAAGATTCTCGTTTTGACGGATTAAATTTCCGTTTGGACGGATTCAAAATTTTGGACAGTCATGACTTCTTTGCACTACAATCCATCCAAACGAATTGTAGAAACCGTTTGGAAAGAAGTTGACCACGTGAATCCGTCGGAACAATTTTTACAATCCGTCGGAACAGTTTTTACAAACATACAAAAAATAGTCAAAGTGAGTATCATTCGATAGTTTGAGAATTCATGATAAGAATAGTAAAAAAACTTTTGCTGTCTGATTTATCGAATTCTAATTATCAACTTTCTTTTTTTAAGGTATTGGCCCCTTTTTTAAATTTTGTAAAGGTGAAAATATGTAAAAATATATAAAAATTTTTAAAATTTTTTAAAAATTTAGTGCCCAAACGCACCATTTGAATATCAACCCATTTGAAAAGACCATACGTACGAGCTGGCGGAATATCCTAAGTACTAAAAACAAAATAAATAAAATTCTAAATGCCTCAAGCAACTGTCAGTAAAGTAAGTCCTCGCTTCTCAATTGACATTCACGTATCTAATAATAAGATATTTAGCCCATTATTATAAAATTTAAAAAAAATATTAAATCTGTATTTAGATTAAGAATTTAATTAAAAATTGATCAAGTAAAAATAAAATAATATGAAATTCGAAGTTACTCGTCTTATTTAATTTACGGTTGAAAATGAAAAGAAAAATATGAAATTTAAGAAATTAGCAACGTTAGTTTATTAATGAATATCTTTTATTTTCATAAATTTTCTCAGTGTCCTAATAAGCTTCTAGCATTTTACTTCTGCTTTCATTTTCCATTTCATTTATTTTTTTTAAATAAATATTTTGCTCAAATGTTAAAAAATAACTTCCTTTCCTCAAATATAGCTCACTTTAAAAAATAAATAAATAAATAAATAAAAAGGCTCCTTCACCTCCCTCCGTATTTTTCTTAAAATGTGGATAGCTCTAAAAGTATGTTTCAAACCAAACAACAAAAACCAAAAAATGATTAAATTTTTTTTGCAAAACTCGTTTTACAAAAATATTCTTCAACGTAGAGCATTTTTCGAAAAAACATATTCGCTCATGTTTTAAAAAATTATTTTCTAAACATATAAATATAAATATTTTTTAAGAATATTTTACATTGAAAAAACTAACTTTGAAAACCCGTTTGAAGTAAGAAAAAATAAGATAAATTGAGATAAAATGTAATTTAGAATTAATTTTGGCACCATTTTTTTCTGAAAAGTCACAAATTGTGGGAACGATTTTCTAAATTCACTTTCACGGATTCAAAAAAATTCACAAAAAATAACGACAATGGTACTCGTTTGAAAACTTTCGACGCAAAGAATATAATTGGATAAAAAATTTACACATTCGGTTAACCTACTTTCAAATTTTTTTATTTTTTTAATGAAATATTGAAATTTTTAAAAATTAATGATGGTGAAAAAATTAGAGGTAGAGGGATTGTTAAAAATTTATAATATTTTTTAAAATTTTATTTTATGTCAAACGGGCCTAAGTTTGAAAAATGTTACAGAGCCAATTGACTAAGCAACTGAGAGTGTCAAACATTGTTTGTTAGCTCGTAGGCAAATGAAATTCCAATGAAACAGAAGCTCATTTAAAGATTATTTTGAGGACCTACCAAACAACATAAATATCAACATAAATGAAGATACATTAACTAGCTAGCTGTAGGCCCATGGGCATGCCATATGACATATGCCATTGATGATTTTCTTACATAGCATAATTATGAAGATGTACTGTTCCTCCTTTACTGTACCATGCCCCAAGCTGTCTTGTCTGAGTTGTCTCTATGTCTTCAAGTTGAAAAGAGAAGAGCTGTCTTCTCTCTGTTTTCACATGGGGCAACCAACGTTCATTAACTACCCAGAGAATTACAGCTGCCTATTTATCTCTCTCTCTACCCAGAGAATTACAGCTGCCTATCTCTCTCTCTCTCTCTCTCTCTCTCTCTCTCTCTCTCTATATATATATATATATATATATGAACAAGTCCATACTAGATGAGTTAATAAGATCCAGACCTTTCATTTAATATATATATATTTATATATGAAAGAATAAAAAGGCTTTAGATGAGAAAGAGATGAGTTAATTTTGAATCATAAGATTTAATTAATTAACCCTACCACGTTAATTTTGTTGAATATCATTTATTATGTGTTTATTCATGACAGCAGGTGAAGGTAGTTGAGGCGTTGCTTTTCAATTACCATGCATGGCTGTACCTGCATTAAATTAATAAATAGCTCTGGTTCAATATGTCACGCCATTGGATGTCTCAATACCATGGACCATAATTCACAGTACTGCACCATCCCCCACTGCAGAAACCAAAAATGTACTCAACGGCGACAAGGCAAGTTCTTCCAAACAGATCTATATATATATATATATATATATATATATATATATATATATATATATGGTTTCTATATAAGCACCAAGTCTCTCTACAAAACATTGGTCGGGACACCAAAATGACCTACATTTACCGTGAACTTCAAACTCTTTTACTTGATTGATTGCTCTCCCAATTAATACACTCCAAAAGCATTTTAAAATAAAAAGTCCATGGAATGCCATACCACCGTCAAGATGTGACAAATAAAAATTATCACGAACAATTAAAAATTTATGTATTTATCACTTTAAATAAAAATATTCATTTAAATATATTTTAATTTCAAAAATATCATTGAGATATATTATGATAAAATCACCCTTCGTGATAAATTATTTTGATAGAACATTATTTTTCATCTGTCTTATCTTATTTCTATAATATATTAAATAATTCTCTTTCTTGCTTCTTATTATACAGTACGTGTGTAATTTTTATTAAAATTTTATTTTAATTAAAATTATATTATAAAAAAAATTACTTAAATAGTAAAAATAAGTAGGTGAGGGTATTTAAATAAATAATAACTAATTAAGTAATATTTTAAAAAATAATTACAAATGTAACGAGTATTCTCAAAGGAGTTTAAAGATATTATAAGAAAGAAAAACAATCACTAAAAAAAATTTCATATCTTCTAAAATTTTATCATTATTTCTAATATTTACATTATATAAAAGTAAAGGTGATATTAAAGGCGACCTAAAAAGGGTTACATTGATTCAAGCTAAGCTTGAGAGAGAGAGAGAGAGAGAAGTAAAATTAAACAAAAGAACCGAAATAAAAGTGGGGATGCACTAGCTTAATTCTGTAACCTGAGTGGTATTAAAAATCAAAACACCTAAGAAATAGACAAGTTCATATATATATATAGAGAGAGAGAGAGAGAGAGGGAGAGAGAGAGAGAGATTCACTTTTGTTTCGTACTAGTCAAATGTTACATATATATATATATATTGAAAGGTTAAATGTTACATCTCTACATCCATAACCTCAACTATTTATACATACAGAACATTTGAATAAAGGGAAGCTCAAAAAAATAAAAGGGAGCAAAAACTACGTACTTAGTAGTAGAGATCAGAGGTTCAAAGTGTCAACCATAGATAGATCACCAAGAAAACCAAAAGAGGAACTCTGAATCGGAAATATATATATATATATATATCTTCAGTGGTAGGACCTGAGAATGGCTCCACAATAGGTGCAGATGATAGCTCTCCAAGACTTCCAGTAGAATGGCACGTGGCAAAACCTCGTGGAGGTCTTCATGTCCGCCACGCTTGCTCCGCCGCCGCACCTCGAGCATATGCCGGCGGCCGGCTTGCTCCTCCTCACCTTCCTCGTCTGATCCACCAAGAAGCAGAAGCAAACCATTGCTGTTTCCTCTACTTCTCGCTGCGTTTAGGGCTCTGTAAACACCCCCCCCCCTTTTTTTTATTTTTTTGCCGACTCTCTCTGCCTTTCAGTATCAGAGGATTTCTATTCTGGAAGTTGGGAGCTGCCGTTATAAATAGGCGGGCGGGTGGTTAATGCTCGAGCAGTTTAGGTGGGCGTGTCACCGCTGGATGGAAAATCGTTCGAGGCATATGCGGTCAATTCGTTGACCTTTTTTAGTTTATCATTACAGATTTGCCACGTGGCGATAAATTGGATCCGTGTATGAAATGTGGGCTTACACGTGGAGATGTTAAACCTTTTTTTTTTTTTTTTTTTGCGTAATTATGAAGATGTTAAACCTTTATTCATTCCTTCCGCTGGATTGATGTTGGCCGATTGCAATTAATGGGCAATCTGGGTGGCATTTGGTGGGACGCGGGGCGGCTGACATCGCGCGCGATGTCAGCCCGCAACCCTCGCGAGCGTGGCGCGATCGTGGCCGTTCGGCCTTCCGCGCGTGATCTGGTCGCTCTTTTTTTTTTTTTTTTTTTTTTTTTTTTTTCAAGCCGTTCGTCTCTTTTTTTTTTTTTCAGTTTTCAGCAAAAATAAATTAAAAATGATAATAAAAAATAACAACAAAAAAATGAAAGTGTTGTCAAATGAATCTTAAAAAATTAACTTTTTTACTTTTTTTTTTAAACATAGAAAAAATTAAATTTTTAATAATTAATTAGTAATTAATTAAAAAATAATATTTTTTCCTAAACATAATATCACCTGCGATGCCAGCCATTAATTTTTTAATTGATAATACTGTTATTTTTCTGTCAGCTGACATTGCGGGCGATACTGTGTTTAGGAAAAAATATTATTTTTTAATTAATTACTAATTAATTATTAAAAAATTAATTTTTCTATATTTAAAAAAGAAAAAAAAAGTTAATTTTTTAAGGTCTGTTTGACAATACTGTCGTTTTTCTGTTGTTATTTTTATTGTGATTTTTTATTTTTTATTTTTTGTTGTCATTTATTTTTTCTAAAATTAAAACAAAAATTGTGTAATTAATTAAAAATAATTTTTTTTCCTAAACACAAAATCGCCCGAGTTGTCAGTATTACTAATTATTAAAAAATTAATTTTTTTTATGTTTAAAAAAGAAAAAAAGTAAAAAAAAGTTAATTTTTTAAGGTTCGTTTGACAACACTGTCGTTTTTCTGTTGTTATTTTTTGTTATCGTTTTTTATTTTTTATTTTTTGTTGCTATTTATTTTTTCTGAAATTAAAACAAAAATTATGTAATTAATTAAAAAATAATATTTTTTCTATGTTTAAAAAAAATAATAAAAAAATTAAATTTTTAAGATCCGTTTGATAATACTGTCATTTTTCTGTTGTTATTTTTGTTATCATTTTTAATTTATTTTTGCTAAAAACTGAAAAAAAAAAAAGAGAGAGACGAACGGCTGAAAAAAAAAAAAAGAGCGGCCAGATCACGTGCGAAAGGCCGAACGGCCACGATCGTGCCACGCTCATGAGGGTAGCGGGCTAACATCGCACACGATGTCAGATCCCCCGCGTCCCATTTGGTGGTCCATCCCAGGCAGTAGACAGCATCAAATTTTATGACACGTGGCTCATGTGCAAATTGATCGCAAATATGTTTTAATTATATTAATTATTTAATAAAAATATTTTAAAATATTTCCGAATTTATAGAATTCGATTTATGAAAATTTTCAAAATATACACTAATGTTTGATTTTATTGATATAACGATTGATCTTAAATATTTAAAAAAAAAATAGACATGAGTTGAGTTCAAATAATTTAATTCCTATTAATTGGAAACATGCAAATTAATATTTAATTTGTTATCCATAGAATGGATCGACAAATAGAATGCATCGTTTTCCAAGATTTTAATATGGGGTAACGTGAAATGAAATATGTATGTATATATTTATATATATTTATTACCACAAAATTGTTATCCTTCATCTGAGAATGTTGGGGATGATTCAAGCTCGAATCCAGAAAACTAATCTTGACACCAGTATGGTGTTTGTCAAAAAATTTTTAATATTTAAGTCAGTAAAAGAAAGTTTGAGAGATAATTTAGGCAAAGTAACAATAAGGCCAAAAGAGTATACGTACCTTATCATCTGATAGATGGTGTATATATATAGAAATATAACGCCTGCATAGGCACGATACATGTAAAACTCACGTAATCGTGATTTTTTTCCACTGACGTTGTGCCACGTGTATTTGTAAATCCTAGGATGATTCTCTTAATTAGTTATCAAAACCGTTACATAGTAGACAACACTTTTACAGGTGAGAATTATGTAATATGTCAAAATACCATTATGACGTAAGCCATTTTGTCTTTATAATAATGATCGGTTAGGTCGACTGATCGCTAGAACAATTGATAGGTCAGTTGGATCAGATCATAGTCATTCAAGTAATTATGATCGGTCGAGTATATCCTATCGTTTGTATTTTTTTCTGAATTTAGATTGGTGGACCTAAGCCCATAATGTAGAAATTTATTTCCTATTCCACTTGTACAAGACAAAATTGACAAGTCATTCATTGAAAAGACACTCTCAATGTGATTAGTGGATGAGGTTTATGTATTTTAGATGTTATTTTTTTCTATAAAAATTAAGTTTTTACATCAAAATTTTTGACAATTATTTATTTTAATAATAAATTACTTATGTTTATAAATTTTTTAGTTAACTTTTTTTATCTAAGGGCATAATTTAAATTTTATTTAAAAAAAATGAGTTTATATGAAGGGATAAATTAAACCTAGGTCGCATGAGTATAATCAAATATTCTTACTTAGCCCTACTCATTGGCTACCGCCTAGGATGATTGTTAGGTGTATATTTAATATTTATAACAATTTATATTATAAAAATATTGTGTGTTTATATTAACTTTGTTGTTGAAATTTAATAATCATTGGCTAGTCAGTTCAAAGTTTTAAGAAGTGTTAATATCATTGACATTGGTTTCATGTTTGGCAAATCCCTTTAGGAGTGTTTTTCAGT
The DNA here is from genome assembly GCA_019916065.1 of Vitellaria paradoxa. Lineage (NCBI taxonomy): Eukaryota > Viridiplantae > Streptophyta > Magnoliopsida > Ericales > Sapotaceae > Vitellaria > Vitellaria paradoxa. The sequence goes on from CM034239.1 coordinate 41,832,651, forward strand.
CTGAAATGATTTCTAATAGTTTTTCATATTTTTTGAACGTTTTCGTAAAATTGTATAAAAAAAAATTATAACAAAAATTCATTTCCTCAAAGTTCATTCCAAGAAATTGTATTACTCATTGTTGTTTTGTGTTGGTGTGTGTAAGAGAATTTCATTAGTCGTTTTCCTAAATTACACTATGGGAGAGCTTTATTAATCATGATTATTAGAGTGACATTCACGGTCTCATTTTTTGGTTGGGGGGGGGGGGAGGGTTATTACAAATACGAAACTAATGTTAATGATTTTGGTTTAATCTCTTACTACAATATAATGCAACACATAACTATCTAGCATTGGGTTCATATAATTTTTTTTTTTTATAACTCAGAATCCGCACCAGTTTATTACAACTCTCAACGAACTGTATAATCGACGGGTAAACCGGGGGTGCTTGAACCCACCCATAAAACCTAAGCACCAAGTAAGACAGAATAGTAGCCAGCGGGATTCGAACTCAAGATTTCTAAGTTTACGGTTAGTCCCAAAAACTGCTGAGTTATTCTGACAAATTGAGTTCATATAAAAACAATCTAAATAAAAATTTAACTATTTAGCATAAAATTGTTATCAAATCAAATAAAATCAAAATGAATAATTTAAGTTGTTTCAATTTCTTTAATTGAACAGTTTATTTATTCATTTTTTTATGGTTAAAATTGAACGATTTAGTTATGGTTTTAAAATCTTTTAAATTAAAAACTTAAAATTCAACTTAGGTTTTTAAACTAAATTGAATCAAACCAAACTCTGTACACCCTGGATGTAGTTTATAAATTGATTTTCAAATTTGTCCCAAAATATTTTAGCTAGAGGAAAAAATCATTTTGAAAAGTTACGAGAGTGATAAAGTTAATAGTTATTTTAAAGAGTTACGCGGGCGATTGAAATAAATCAAAAGTTGCAACAAGGCATTCGTTTGGAAAGTCTAAACTTCGTTCGCGAAGGAACCGAACTTTTGACGGGCCAACCCTTTTTTATGCGCCGCTTTACCCTGAAAGGAAAATGAGCTTTGCTTCTCTTAGCGCTAGGGAGCTGGGCATCACAAATAAAACAAAATAAATTTTTAATAATATTTATAAAACACTTAGGTGACATTTGGTTTACTTTTCTATTTTTTATTTTTTATTTTTATTTTATATGTTAAAATTCTCAAAACAAGAAAATAAAAAGTACTATGTTTTTCTTATTTTGAGATTTTTTCATTTTTTATTAAAAACTCTCAAAACAATTTTTTACTATTTTTCATTTTTAAGTGTAAAGTCATTTTCTGTTTTCGAAAACAAATTTTAAAAACATAAGTAATCAAATATATTTTAACCTATTTCCTTTACTTTTAAAAGTATAAGATAAAAAATAAATTCAAAATAGAAAATAGAAAATAAAAATAAAAATATAAAATATAAAATGAAAAAATAAACCAAATGAGCCTTAAAATTCTCTATCACACATTTACACATTCTTGCCTTTACTATTTTCAAAAAAATTTAATATTTCACTAAAAAAATTTTGAAAAAATGTTAGCTGAATGCATAAAATTTTTTGACAATCATATTCTTCGAGTTAAAAACTTTCAAATAAGTACCATTGTTAGTATTTTATACAAATTTTTTTAAATCCGTTAGAACAAATTTGAAAAAATCATTCTAACAGTTTTGATACTGTGTATCTCTGAAGAGACTTTTTGAAATCGTTCTAATAATTTATCACTGTTGAAAGAGAAACTAGATCTATTGTGCAGAATATTTAGTGTTGATTTTTTAAATCTATTAAAACATATTTGGGAAACTGTTCTAACGGTTTGCTATTGTTTATCTTCAAAAAATATAATTTGAAAAGAAAACACCATGTTTTATCTCAATTTATTTTATTTTTTCTTATTTTTAAGCACTCCAAACCGTACCTAACTTTTTAATTTCTGATTATTCAATTTTTTAATTTTTAAAAAATGATCAAATCTACTCTCTTGTCATTTAAACTTCTTTTAACTATGAATGACAAAAATATCAAGCTAACAAAAAAAAAAATTAAAAAGTTAATTTTTTCTTAACAAAAAAACTAATTAATTTTGCAATAGTCAGCTAAAAGGAAAAAAAAAATAATTTTTTTTCCTTTCCCGAACTAAAGCCTCAATTTTGACATTCGGACGTTTTTAAATCGTTATAAATTTTCAAAAATTAGTTGTTCCTAGTTCGTGCACATTTTCATGAAGCTTCTCTACAGACGCAATTACAGCTCTCTCATACCTCCAAACCTCAAAAGCAACAGCTACCCCTTGTCCAGAGTGTCCAGAATCCTCGAACACTGCAAGTCCGGCTCGCTTGCCGAAGCTCTGCGACTCCTAAACTCCATAGATCCCAGAGAAATCTCCGTAAAACCAATCCTATACGCTTCTGTAATACAGTGCTGTACTAAATTTCAGTCATTTAACAATGGACTCCAAATTCACGCTCATGTCATCAAATCCGGACTTGAAACTGACAGGTTCGTTGGAAACAGTCTGCTTGCACTTTACTTTAAATTGTGTTCAAATTTTTCGGAAACTAGCAGGGTATTTGATGGCCTTTATTTTAAGGATGTTGTTTCTTGGACGTCAATGATATCGGGTTATATTCGTGTGGGAAAACCCATAAATTCAATTGGTTTGTTCACGGAAATGTTAGATTTTGGGGTTGAGCCAAATGGGTTTACTCTTTCTGCTGTGATTAAAGCATGCTCGGAGCTTGGAGACGCAAAGGTTGGTCGGTGCTTTCATGGAGTTGTTTTCAGACGAGGGTTTGATTCAAATCATGTTATTGCTAGCGCTCTGATAGATATGTATGGGAGGAAAAATGGACCCGAATATGCGCGCCAGTTGTTTGATGAGTTGCTTGAACCAGATGCTATTTGTTGGACTTCAGCTATTTCTTCGTTTACGAGGAATGATTTGTTTGAGGAAGCATTTAGGTTCTTTTATTCAATGCAGAGGAAATCTGGTTTGTTGCCGGATGAGTTTACATTTGGCGCGGTCTTGACAGCTTGTGGGAATTTAGGGAGGCTAAGACAAGGTAAGGAAGTGCATGCGAAAGTAATTTCATCAGGAATTTGCAGTAATGTGGTTGTTGATAGCAGTCTCGTGGACATGTATGCCAAATGTGGATTCGTCAATGAATCTCAACGAGTTTTCGATAGAATGACCCAAAAGAATTCAGTTTCTTGGTGTGCATTGCTCGGGGGATATTGCCAAAAGGGTGATTTTGGTACTGTTATTGATCTTTTTAGGGAACAGGATGAGGTTGATCTATACAGCTTTGGAACAGTTCTTCGGGCCTGTGCTGGTTTGGCTGCTGTAAGGCTGGGTGAAGAGGTGCACTGCCAGTATCTGAGGAAGGGAGGTTGGAGAAATGTCATTGTAGAATCAGCTTTAGTTGATTTATACGCCAAGTGTGGCTGCATTGATTTTGCTCATAGGATTTTTATACAGATGCCGGTTAGAAATTTGATAACTTGGAACTCGATGATTTGTGGGTTTGCTCAGAATGGAAGAGGCGAGGAAGCTCTTAGGATGTTCCATGAGATGGTTGAGGAGGGGATCAAGCCTGATTATATTACTTTTATTGGGGTTCTTTTTGCTTGTAGTCACACAGGCTTGGTTGATCAAGGGCGTGGACATTTTACTTCTATGACTGAACAATATGGGATTAAAGCTGGAATTGAGCATTACAATTGCATGGTCGACCTCCTCAGCCGCGCTGGGCATATAGAAGAAGCTGAAAATTTGATACAGAACACAGAATTAAAAGATGATTCCTCACTTTGGGCAGCTCTTCTTGGTGCTTGCTCAACGAGAACAAATTCTGTTGTTGCGGAGCGCATTGCTAGGAAAATGATGGAATTAGAACCGGACTATCATTTGAGTTATGTCCTGCTAGCTAATGTGTATAGAGCAGTTGGACGGTGGAGTGATGCTCTTGAGATCTGGATGCTAATGAGAGATAGAGGGGTTAAGAAGATGCCTGGGAAGAGCTGGATTGAAACTGAATTTTCAGATAGTAAGGATATGAAGTTGTATAAGATGAATAGTCAATAGTCATCAAATAATCCTGATTCTTCACCATTCCATATAATGGCCTGTCAATTTGAAGGTTTTAGAAAAATAACACATACTTCTGGGTGTGGAGAATTCACAAGGACCAAGGCTGCAGAAATAGTTGTTGAACCCCAATTTTCCTTGCTGAGACACAGTAGAAAATGGCATTCTGCATTTTGTTTTTGTCTTGGCTAACTGAAGCACCAAAACTATATATTGATATGAGATTCTTTGGACAAGTAAAAACATCGCCATCTTGTTGCTGAACTATTGAAATGATAAAACCACAGCTATTTATCAGGCGGCTGACCACCACATGTAGAAAAATTATTCAATTATTATTTTAATTTTCCGGTTTTGGGATGGCATTATTTGGTTTACTGGAAACCAATTCTGCTTGTTTTTTCAACGGTAATAACTTCAATTTAGAGTTATTGGGAATTATATTTTGTCATTTGCGTTACTGTCAATTAAGTTGTGAGTCTACTTTATTTGAATCATATTTTGTGATTAACTTTCAGTTTTCTCTTGTATATTTCTTATGTATGTTAAGTTGTCTATGTGAACGAGCTTTTGTCAATATCATTCCGCAAATGATGCCGCTTTATGCCTCTTACTTTTGATGCCATTGTTTGGATTGAACCGCGACCTTTTTTGGCTGAGCAGGAAGCTCTTTTCAAAATGAATATTGCGCAATGAAAACTACTTCCATATTGTTTGTGGTGATTGCAATCATTTGCAGGCTGCTTTTGATGTTTTGATTTTTAGCACTAGAGTTCTGTTCTTCCTGTTTGAAGAAGTCCATTCTTTGTTTAATCATACGGCATGGTTTGTTTCCATACATGGAGTTTTATCCATTATACTTCTTGCCCAGTGATACGTCATCACTAGTGCTGTTGACGATTAGAGCTGATTTTATTGATACAATTGAGAATTATTTGTCCACAGACCAAGGAATGTGGTGTAGCACTGACTTTTGTCTAGTTTTATGAAAAGGAGTGTGGTGGTACAATGTCATTAGTACTTAGTTCAGGTTTATATTTTAGTTAATTAATTCTCTTTAAGCATTCATGAGGAGGTTAGCATTAAGTGTCGGGCACATGTGATTATTGAAAAATTGAAGCATAGAAATACTGGGGATTTCGAATTCATTGTTGTCTTTTTGGAATGTAGTTTTGTTATTTAGTTCTTCTTTCTCTTATTTTTTTGAATATCTTCGGGGCTACTTATTAGTTTAATTATTTGGAAATTTGCAACTTTTTTTTTTTTAATTGATCAGACAAGTGGAGCCCTGCTGCATTTGAGAAACACACTGGAAGAGAAACTGCTAGAAAATGGAAGAATAATATTTGGATCATTGTCAGTGTATTATGGCAGTTGAGCATTCCCATTTTCAACCTGGGACGTGAGAGATGCTATACCATCACAGTGTGGAACCGGGCCATAGTCATAAGGAGAGGAAAGAGATAATTTCACTATTTGAAGGAGAGGAAAGAGATAATTTTCTTTTTTTTCGCGTGCGCAAAAAAGATGCTATAAGGAAGGAAGGATTGCAATTCTGGGTTGAGACATCCTTATGAAGTAGCATAACCTTGTCTAATTTTCCAAAATAGAATCGGGTACCAAAACTGAATCAGGCATCAAACCGGTGAAGCGAATATTTATGGTTGAACTCGTGATTCACATTTGTCATGTAAAAATTTATTATAATCAATTTATTATATTTTAAATCAAAACAACATCATTTTAATTTAATTGGACTATTTGTGATTGGACTATTTGTGAGCCTAGTTCAAGCCTAAATTTTTTTTTGTCAAGTTCAACTCGAATCCAATGTTAATAATCTAAGCAGGGATCGATTAAGCCAGAACTCTACTCTACTTGACTAGAGGCTATCCCCTAAATGGTATTGTTTAGGTTTGTCATGCAGTTTAAGAATTCTCTTGGAGATGAAGACTAGTAGAATGGCACATTAAATCGCTCGAGTACTATAAATACTAAGCCTTGTATTATGTTCTCAGCGTAAGTAAAATAGGACTAAGAGAGTTTTAAACTCAGAACCATTCTATGAGGAAGGGTGTGTGATCTATCTCGAGGTAGAGGCAGAAGAGATTTTCAACACTTTCACCTTCACCACTGGAGATTTGGGCTCGAGAAACTATCCTCCATCAAAACCAAATATCCTGGGTGTTTATTCTAGCAGTTTACTAGGGTACATTCAACAAATAGACATATACTCTCCAACAGATGCAATATACAGTTTACACCATAGAGGTCATTTGACTTCGACTATACAACATCCACGAAGAACCTCCTAAAGATCCACAGAAGTTTCATTAGTGTCATAATCAAGTTAAAAATCAGAATATTGTTGTGTATCAAAAGCAAATGTCATCTCTCTGTTGACCAATTCAGCGAGGTCCTGCCTGTTGGCATTTTTATATGCATCTATGACAGCCTTGAATAAGGATTCATTTGGCTCAATCTCTCCATATTTTAGTTGGCTATAAATCCTCTTCACGCCTTCAACCATACTAGCTTTTCCATAACAACCTACCAGATTGATGTATGTAACTATGTCTGGTTGTAGCCCTTCATCCTGCATTCTCATGAATATGTTCAAAGCCTTGTCAATTTCACCCGAAGCCCCATATGCATATATCACAACATTATAGGCAAAGGAATCGAGGGGGATTTTGGATTTTATGAAGATTTCACACGATTCAAGCGCAAGAGAATGCAAACCCACTACAGAGAAGACATGAGTTATGACAGCTTGCCTGGCAAAAGGTTTCCCTTGCTGGTAACACGACTCAAGCTGTGTTACTGCTTCAGGCGGAACGCCGCCCTTTTTCAGTACAGTAAATAGCACTTTAAACGTCCCGCCATCGGGCAAAAGCTTCTGAGTTACCATTTTGTGCAACAGTCTTCCACATTCAACCAGCTGCCCATTCATGGCATAGCATGCCATTGTCTTGTTAAACGAGACAGTGTCCCTCAGTAAACCCGACTGTTTCATCTCCTCAGCTACATCAATGGCTTCATCAAACATGCCCATGTTCTTATAAAGATACATCATGGTGGCAAATGTAACCCCATCTGCCAAACCCTTGACTCTCAAATCATCAAATACTAATCTGGCTTCAGATACCATGCCAAGATCTGCATACAGATTGAGCATACTATTTGACGCCACAATATCAGGACCACTGTCCAAATCCTTCATCTTCTTGTACAGGCGTTTGGCTCCTTCCAAGGAATCAATCTTACTGTACACTTTAATCATGGAAGTGAGCACTACCTGATTCGCTGGAATTCCATTTTCTTCCATCATGTGAAAATAATGTAGTGCTTCATCAACTCTGCCAACCTCTGCAAATCCATTAATTAAAGAACCATAAACAACTTCATTTGGTTTTACCCCAATTCTTACCATTTCTAGGTAAACATCGACTGCATCAGAAAGCCTACTCAAACGGGCATAACTTGCAATGACAGCAGAAAAAGTTAGACACTGAGGTTTAAATCCCACTCCTTGCATTTCTGCTAGAAGGTCCCTTGCTTGGTCCACTAAATTGCCACCGGATAACATTTGGATGAGAGAGTTATAAGTGCACGCATCTGGCCAAGTCCCACTATTTTTCATTCCCTTGAAGAGCGACAGTGCTTTATCATAAAGCTTTGCCTTACCATAAGCTTTGACCATAACATTATATTCCACTACGTCCTTCCTCTGACCAACCCAATCCATCTTCCTGTAGAACACAGCCTCTGCTGCAGCACACAATCCCTTGTCAGCATATGCATCTATTATAGCAGCACAAGTCCTCGATGACAATCGACCATTCAGCTGGCCTTTATCAAAAATGAATTTTGCCCGTTCAAGCAATCCCTCATCAATGTACATCTTAATGAGGACTGGAAGAGATTGCTCATCAATAGAGACACCAGATTTTTCCATTTCTTCAATCACAGCCTCCACTTGTTGAACCATGTTCCTCTCACATAATATGTGCAGAATGGCTCTATAGGTTACAACATCAGGGAAAAGTCCCATTTCTCGTATCTTTCTGTAACACTGAAGAGCTGCATCAATATTCCCAACATCAGCATACAAAGACAGGAAAATGTTGTAAGTTTTTGTATCAGGTGAAACTCCCCTTTCTTCCATCTTTTTAAGCAAAGTTTCAGCCTCTGACAAATGGCCATAACTTCCACAAGTGAAGATCATGGTGTTGAAAGTAAAAGTATCCACTGCTACACCAGACTTCAACATTTCAGCGAACACATGCGCTGCATCCTTCAAGCGACCTGCCTTCCCATACAAATCAATCAACGTATTATAAGTAGCTGCAAGTCGTGGTTTTCGAACAGAGCCGTCTACATCAGATGAAGCCAATTTTTTTGATGAAGGATCCCTGCCACCAGTCTTGAAAAGCTCGGTCAACAAGAAGTGCTTCAAACTAATGGGCTCTGAGAATGAACCAGATTCAGAATCAGCCATAGAATCCAAATCAAGATCATTCAACGCAATCCTCCCTATGCACCAATCCTTGTAAAACCTATCCGCCCTATCATATTCTTTAGCATCCTTCAAAACTCGGACAACTGTATTCATTGTGATCTCATCCGGGAAAATACCCCTATGTTTCATGTGCTTAATCCATAAAAGCGCTCCTTTAACAAGACCTGCCTTTCCATAAACGTCAACAAGCATCCCATAAGTGTTATTCGTTGGCAGAACACCATTTTTTGCCATTTCAATCCAGCAAAGCCTTAACTCGTCCCATTTCTGAGCTCGACCAAGTGCCCGAAGCACAATATTGTAGTGAATTACATTGGGCAAGTATTCTTTCTGTGACTTCATCCACTCAAAAACTCGGACAACCCTCTCCCAACTACTCTGCTCCTTGAGAATCACAGTTTGCTCCTTGGGACTAAGCTTGCCATAATACAAATTAAGGGTTTTCTCAATATCATCCTCGGACTCCAAGGACCGTAAAATCGAGGGCAATACACCTCCATACCTCTTCTTCTTCGCATTAATTGTAGTTTCCCTTGGTAAAACCAGTTTTTTACGATGGCAATGAAGCTTAAACCCTGGAGAAACCTTGGTCCCACTAAACTTTTGCTTCTGAGCATTTGAATTTACCATTCCATCATGGGCTTCATCAGTTATGAATGAAGGATACGAATAGCCCTGTCTCTTGACTGAACTGTCCGGACTATACAAACTATAAAACCCTAGAAACACCCTAGTTTTGAACGAAGAATGAAGGGTTTGAAGCTTACATGGAGAAGAAAAGATACGGCTTTTGATTGAGTTCTGGAGATTTTCGTGCCCTAATTCTCTGGAGCTGCAAGTCTGAATCATCATTTCGTTTCTCCCCTATAAAAATGAACATAGATTTTACGTCAACATATGTAATAAATTGAATGAGGGCTTCTTATGCTCAACCCTGCTAAAAATAAATCCCAGATTCCAATATATAAGTTACTTAATACAAACATAAAATATGTACGAAAGTGTATATACATACAGTCTACTACCTTAACGATTAAATTAATTTAATAAATTATCAAAAATAATTGGAAGGAGAGTGAGAGGGAGAAGAGTTTTTATGAAAATATCACGAAAACTGAAACACTTTCAAAAACACGCATATAATTATTATAGACGTAAATATCTAATTTATATATGAATAAGTTTATTTAAATACAATATATATTTAATTGATTAATTTTATTTTCTTTTAAAAAAAAATCATATATTACTACAATTTTTGAGTTATGCTCCTAAATATAAGAATTGTCACGAGTGTATATTCAGTAAATTCAATATGAATTCACTAGAAACAGAGGTATTCAGCAAGTTCGATATGAATCCAGTAGAAATAGAAGTAATATACTTTTGGTGTTAAAATTCTTAGAAGAATAACTTTTGAAAAGAAATTGAGTTGTAAAGTCTTTTACGTTAATAATATACTTTTGGTGTTAAAACTCTTAGAAGAACAACTTTTGAAAAGAAATTGAGTTATAAAGTCTTTTACGTTACAACAAATTTACTCGTGTGCACTTAAACTAATTTTTGAGATCTTAAAATTAAGAATCGGATAAATACTCTATTAAAGAAACTCGAACTAATAAATTTCAGAAGACAAACTTAAGATTTTACCTGTTAAACTAACCCTCAAATTAAAATTAATCCCGTATTAGAACTATTTTTTTCACATATTCAAAACTTTCATAAATTCAAAATTATTATTCAAAATTTTTATAAACTTTCATTATTGAAACTTTTTTAAGGTAATTTTTTTTTTTCTACTAAACCATCTTCTTCTCAATTAATACATATTATTGGTGCGTGCTAGTGCTAAATTGATGCGTATCACTAATTTCTTTTTATACGCTTGAGTTTTGATAATTTATTAAAGGTATCACAATAATTTATATTATACAAATTTACTTATTAGTTAAATTCTAAACTTATTATAATTAGTTATACATATTATATATGCTTAATTTTTTACAGTGAAAAATTTATTTACATTACAAATACCCACAGTAACGCGCCGACACTTTGTGGTGTCATTTGTAAGCATAGCTATTATCAGATTGCTCTCTATTAGGCTTCGCTTGGAAAGGAAAGTAACTGCCTTATTTTTAGCCAGCTATTATAGCAGCTATTAACATTTTTATTCTTGAAAGTTTAAAAAAAGTTAAAATGTAAGAAGATAAATTTAATCAACCACTGTAGCAGTTAGTCACTGTAACAACTATTAGCTCGCCTTTCCAAACGGAGCCTTAATAGTTGACAAAGCCGAACTCGAGAAGAAGAATGAAAAATTTGCACCACCAACATTCTTCTGATATCCTTCAACACAGAAACTCAAAAACAATGTGTAAATTTCAAGGTTGGCCTCAAAAGTAGCAAGCAACTGTGTCTTCCAAAGCTAACATGTCCTAACTAAACTTTTTTTGTCAAACAATAAATTCTTTTCATATATTTGCATATCAAGAAATCACGAACGAACAAGCTTAATGCTATAAGATGAGATGGGGAAAACTGTGTGAAAAATAATGATTGATTTCAACTTCTCAGCATCTTCCAACAACCAAAGAATCTGTCCCGAAATGCCATTTTCATTCCTAGGTGCCACGTCATAGTGCTGCCATCATAGTTCGTCTTGCAGCTTCACGCTTCATCTCTGCTTCTTTGCCACTGCCTCGGAAGTACATGTAAACTTGCTGCAATATTGGGGAAAAAGGACGGCCAAGCTCAAGAGAAAGCACAATGGAATGGGAGAAGCTATAAGCAAGTTTGAGGTGATAAAGAACTCCGAAAAACGATAAAAAAAATAATGAAAAACTCTAAAAGTTATTTGCTTTTTATTTCACTGTACGAATTACGAATTCACAACTTATTTCATTTTATCTCATTTTATCTCACTTTTTGTCACTCAAAACGCACCCTAAAGTGGCATTAACAAACCTGGATAACCCAGATGCTGATCAGCGACTCAAGGGTGAAAAATCCAAATCCAATAAAGTAGAAAATCTGCAAGTCAAAAGAAGATTACTTAGCAACTAACAACAAATAATCAAGTCCTCCCTCCCTCTCTCTCTCTCTCTCTCTCTCTCTAAATCATTTTTTGCTACACAATAGGGTGACTTGAGACCTAACATTTTAATGAAAATTGAGATCTTATACTCACCCCAACCAAAGCATGATCACCCAGAACATCTATTGCTGGCAAGATTCCCCTGTAACACAATCAGAACATATGCACATCAGTTGCAAACTACAAAATAAAAACTATTTCACACGAAATCTGGTCCCAACCATCCCTATAAGGGTAAATTTGCAGCAAAGCAATGAATATCTTTCACTCTCTAATTATTTAGTTGGGAGCAATGACATTAGGTCCCCTTCTTTTTTAGCTAGATACACAAAATAATGCACAATAACTAGTGGTATTATCATGTCCAACCAACAGAAATCTAAATTCAGTTCCTTGTTTACCATGAAGCTCCAATTTAAAGATAATGCTTGTGGTGACTCTGGTGAATACAAGTGGCCAAAACTCATTTGGACAATGACACGAGGCCATAATTTGGGAGGAAGTGTGCAGTTTCCAGTTTTTTATTATCATTATTGGGTTGAGGGGCAAAATTTTCAAGTGAACTGAACATAGTTTTGGAAGCCAAAATATTCAAGGGAACTCCGCAAATTCTAAATCCAAAGGTTTTAGATCTGCACTTGAAGTTATTACGAATCTTGAATGTTCCCCATTAGTTTTTGCCTATTGTCATCAATGATATAACAGGTGTTCATGCCGAAACCCTAATTCGTCATTTTTTATTTTCTGATTAGCAATACACTAGCCGTCCAATAGAAATAGCAGAACAAACAAAAAATTAACAAGGTATATATTGCCTGTGACGCTCTTTTTTTTTGGGTGGGGGGGGGGAACTTACGTGAGAGATTTCCCCTTGAAAACAACTGGAGGAGCAACAGCAGCAAAGACACAGAAGCCAATATGCAGCTGCATGGATAAGAAAACAAATATAAGCAAGGCTTTCAGAACACCAGGTGTGAGAAAAGAACAAATAAGAAGAAGATCCAAAAGCTTACCAGGTAAGACAAGAAAAACAACCCAAACTTCAAGGCACTGTCGGTCCTGTGAAGGGTCAACACGCAATTATAAAATAGAGCACTCCCAGACAGAATGCAATTTTAAATGACATTAATATACTAGAAACATTAAAAAAAAAGATGTGGTCCATGCATCAAATTTATGAACAACATACATTAATTACAACAATATTTTTCATCCCATCTAACCCTAAAATTGACACCAGAAGGGAAGCACATACAACAAGGACACCAGAGGTCCATGCCCTGAGCTACCAGTTAATGAGTCCTACAAAAAGATCCCGGTCTTTTATATGTCCATCAACCACCAGTCAATACATCAGTATTCTAATGAAAACTCCTATTTATATTATTAACAATATGATTTATCAACATACCAGAAAAATGAATGGATACATTATCGAGTGTTTACCTCGCAAAACAAAATCAATTTTAGCATAAAATTTCTTTACAGTTAAATATTCCAATACTTGCTGCTTCAAACCCAATCAATAACTTCTTGTTTCAGTTAAATCAGAGCAATCATAAAAGTTTGTAAATGGCATTAAGTGGTATAGAAAATAACAATGTCACTAACCAACAGGATGAGATAAAGGGTACTTTGAGCACATATTACTCTAGAGCAACAATATATAAATATTTATGTGTGTGTGAGTGTGTGTGTGAGAGAGAGAGAGAGAGAGAGCTACGGAGTGTGAAATTCCCTTATATGGATGACGAGTCTGGGATATATAGGAAAGTTCAAACTATGAAACCACCATATACACATGCCAAGGACGGTGGTCCTTACAGGTGGCTGGTTCTACATACCCAAAGCCTCCGATAGTAGAATCACTGGAATGCCTTTCAATATCACGTACAAATTCCAAGTAATTGTGAACTAAGTGTCAAATTTCCCCAGGACAAGCCACACAAAATAGACAAAAAAAAAATGGTCAATTTATAAAGTGATATTTCATGACCTTGAAAAGAACTAGTTTTTTCGCCTCAAATCAACTAGCTTAGAGGAAAAGGCACTAGATTCCAAAATTTCCTTCTCCTCTTCACCACTTAGGGGCTGTTTGGTTGGCCAACTTTGGCCAAAAAGTACAACAAAAATGGAAAGATGTGACATAAAGGTGATAGGTGTTAAAATTTAATTGGAAGAAAGTACAAAAAAGTAGTTAAGATTTGGTGACTTTTGGTTTTTTTTTTGTTGGCCCAACAGCCTCTTAAGCTCCCCACAAACTGAGGAGGAGCACCTCCAAATCTATTACACCATCTTTATGGTTGCATTTCAACAGAAAATTGTACTAAAAAAGATATCAGGAGACAAAAATTTAAGGCTCCATTTATGTCGATAAATAAACTGTCAAAACAGAAGAAAAATTATGAAGTCTCTTCAATTAGCTATGGTACCCGAAATATTATCTAGACGACATTTACATATTCGCTCCAAATAGCAGTTTCCTTAGAAAATTTCCCAGCCTTGTGATGTCTGCATTTCTGGGACAAAAATATCCATATAATCCACCGTATATCTGTCTATAATCTCAATATATCAAATTGATTTGCATGCAGAACCTCATAAACCTTGTCAGTAAAGCAAACAAGTGGTGACATTGGGAAGTTCTCTTCGTACCACTGTTATTAAATTCCTTGACAATCAGACATGAGCAGCAAAAATGAACCACCAATCCATTTTCAAACCCCACAGAACTTCTGAAACCAAATTGGGGAATCCATCCAACAGAAGTAGAATGCCAGTAATGTTACAAATGCACAAGGAACCTCCTACTAGAGTCTGACTGCTAGCTTACAAAGTTAGAAAGGAAAAGCATAAACTATTACCTCATTGCACGATAAAGAGGACGATACCACAACACATAGGCCCCTGGAACCCCTGATATGAAGTAGATGATAGCAAGAAACCAAATCGTTGGACCTACAAGACAAGAAAGGGTATGATTGATACGTGAGTAAGAGGTTTAGAAGGCAATATAAAGTAATTCCAAACCAACCTTCTCCCCTGATCCACGCTAAGGTAACTGCAATGATATTCCATAGAAGGCACACTACCAAGCCTGCAAATTTCATGGAGATAAAAAGAATTTTCATTACATCTTATCATAACTGAAAGAGACTTTTTTTTTATGATAACATAAATCAAAAAAGTCTAATGAACAATGCACTGAAAATACAACTCAACCCAACTCCAGAAAGAGTGGTCCTAACTAGTTGAATGTAGGAGCCAGCTAGGCTTATTTTATTTCGTTCTTTTAGAATAATGCATTTATTCTTAGTAAGCAAGGGTTTTTTTTGTTAATATATTCAAGGTCAGAACTTTCATATCTTAATATATTCAAGGGCTAGGTAAAGCTTAAATTTAGTATAAACACCCTATTGAATAAGTAAAGCTTTAGAGAACAAAGTCCAGATTCTGTATTTCATTTTAATTTCCCTATTCCTTCTTCCTTACGGTTTAGTTTTAGAACCCACAGCTTTTTATTCGAGCCTGGTAGAAACTAGATTGCAAAACAAGATTCAGTATTTTTTATTTTTGCAGCCTTGATCAAAGTTTATTCACGTCCATGAAAAGATCAAAGATCTTGGTGAAAACATTAAAGGCCTCAAAGATGATATTTAAGATTGAAGGGGAGATATGAATGTCACAGAAGCATATTTCTTTTTTTGTCAAAGTCCAACATTCAGTAGGGAGGTGATGGTGAAAACGTTTTTCTTTTCTTTTCCTTTTTTTTTTTTTTTTTGGTGAAAGAGGTGGGGGTGGTGTTAGCACTACTCCAATTTCTTCTAGACATTTTTCAAAATTGAAACTCAATACCAAAATGTAGGATTGAAGGTGAGATACCCAAAAATGATGTGAATGCAACATATTGCAGCCTCTGTAAATGGATTGGAATTTCATTTGCAATATCATGATGAATGATTGGAAAGAACGGTGGCCAATTTTTCTCCTCTAGAACGATTCCAGCTGCCAAGAAAAAGAGTAATTTATGCTGTAGATTACAGAATCAACATCAACCCATGCGGTTCTTCCATTTTAAACTTTATCAATAAAACTACCTCGTGCGGCAGCATCCTCCCTCCTTTTCAATTCCTGCATAGCATCATCAAAGACGCATTATACCTGACGAGCCAAGTAATAAAAAATTGCAATATTAAGGCCATACAGGGTGCATGTGGTGTCTAGTGATAGAACAAGATTGTGGTAGATCTTCAGGGAATACAGAAGTGCATACAACAAAAAAAATGAAAAATTATAAAGGTTAAAATATAGTGTCAACAAAAATTAATAAAAATAAGAAATATATCACTCAATGCTATTACTAATCCCCTTTTTTTCTATCAATGCAATCTGGACCACAAGTAGGGAACCACATTTTCTTCCCAACCAACACCTACAAATGACAGCATGTCCACTACTTATACAGAGATGCCCACATGAAACCTCATTTACAAGCAAACTCAATCTGAAAATACAGCTACTCAATAAATAGATAAATAAAGCATTGTGTATAAGACTTCTGACTAAAACACATTTAGAAACTACAATGTGAATCGGTATAAGCAAGCACCTGCTCTCTCTTCCTCAATTCAGCTTCCTTAGCTTGGAGTTCCTTCTCCTTTTTTTTCAAATCCTAGATTTCAACAGAGGATGGATAGTGAAATTTGCAAAGCCAACGTCTATACAAACATAAAATTAGTATAATTGCAGGTATGTAATTCAACATCTTTGGAAATTTAATCTACCTTTGCATTGTCAAGAGGGATATCAACTGTGGCACCACGATCATAATCAGCAGGTTCATGAGGAAGTGGTGAAAGCCTTGAGGTTGCAGCAGGGGGGACACTTCCAGGATTCTGGTTTCCTCAGCAAGAATAACAGTTTAAGTGAACAAAAAAAAAAAAAAAAGACAAATAAATGATCACACCTATGAAGAATCAGCACATTATGCAAACACATTTGCCTCCAGAATGCATAAAAATGCTTAAGCATAAAACAAGACAATAATAAATAATTATAACAGACACAATAATAAATATGAAAGAGGGCACTGACAGAAAATAATAACAACAATAATAATAATCAAGCAAGGAGTCCAAACAACCTAATCAACGTCTGAGGGAAAATTTAGGAGCAATTAGTTCAGGAAACAATATTTTAATTAGTGATCAGATTTGAATACACAATCTTTGTACTCCAATGTCATGTTTGAAGTTATCTACAATTTTGATCAGGAATTTCACCACAATCCAATAATAGATTGTGTCTACAAATCTTCACAGCAAATGATCACCTCCAAGACTTTGCTAACAAAAATTGATAAACAAAAATCATAAGTAACCAAAAGCAGCACCACTACCTACTGATCCACTATCATCACCGCCTGTAATGACCCATCTCCAAAGAAATGACTCCATATTGAGCAATATCCATCATCCCCAGTACATAGCAATGTTCCTAAAAGCCACCATTAATCATTATAAGCGCCACAATCCACCAGGCTAACAAGATAATGCCACCACAACAACCTCAAATGCTCAACTAGACCATTATGTTACCATCACTGTCCCTGTCACCCATACTGACAGCTGTAGCAATACCCACTACATTATGTCACATTCATCTCCATTACCACAGCCTATTCCACCACCTCTAATACCATCACAAGTGACCCCAACAAGTTTAAAGCAAACAATCACAACATCAATTGTAAATAATTATACTGCTATTACCAGCTGCCACATCCATAAGCACTGGCTAGCCATTATGACGTAGGGCAAATGAGGAAACTAAGGACTACTAATGACCACCACTGATTTGGTGGTGGATTTTGTGATTGAGTGAATAAGGGCTTTTACAGAGATATATATATATATATATATATATATATATATATAGAGAGAGAGAGAGAGAGAGAGAAGTCCAATGATTTGTAGGAACAGGGAATGCTTAAACAGGTTCAATATTCAAAGTTGTAGATACTAGATTTCATAATTAGCTTAACATGTGGATCAAAATTTTATTTTCGTATGTTGTTATGAACATTTATAAGTTTTCGGAAATGCAGAAAAATGTTACATGACTAAATAACTGAAAATGACTAGGGTCTACACATATTTTTAATCAAGTTTCATAGTTACCAGATTTGAATCGGACATCAAACTAGTGAAGCGAACATTCACTGTTGAACTAGTGACTCACATTTGTCATATAAAAAATTATTAAAATAATATATCTATTTGAAAGGTAAATGCCATTTATTCAGGAAAGGAGGTTATGACTCAAACCCATGAAATTTTAGTCTTGGTGGGAGGTGCATTTTCCAATTGAGGTAGCCCCTGTTTAGTGTGCATTGAACATCGCCTTGCCACTATTCCAATTTTCTTGTTATTTTTAACTTTTGTCACATAATGTATATAGAACAAACTAGTTGGACAAACTTGTCACATAATATATATATATATATATATAACAAACTAGCTCGAAAAATAGATAAAATATAAACTTAACAAGAAAGCTATAATAGTGGCAAGGCAATGTTCAACCCACACTGGGCACATATTTCCAAGTCTTAAATTGGAGAAATAAGGAATCCAGTGAACATTGAAGTAGCCAAACATGGACAAAATTCGGTTATTATTAAATGAAACAAAAATGTGAACGCTGACATTTGTCAAGCAGACCACATGGATTGGCCAGGGTCTTTTCTCGATTGAACAGTTCAACCAGCTCGGATGGACCAAGAAAAATAAGATGAACCAAGAAAAAAAGTTGACCACATAACATAAGCTCCTTATCAAAATAGCCATCAAACTACAACAACTAGTCCTACATTTTCTTGGATACATATGTTTACAATGTAATGCTTGCTAGACAATTCAAGCAACACCTCAATAATTTCACCAAGGCAAACTTTTTTTTGTGAAGAAACTCGTTCATTGTTTCCTAAAATGCCTATTGTTTTCCATTTTTATTTACAAATTCATTCTTCATAAGCCTTTTTAATGAATTTTTCCCTTTCTTGTTTCTGATAAATAGATTCTAATATAATTTTGATGCACAAAAAACAACAATACATTTGTAAGTGTGTTGATTTTAACTTTATGTAGCAGAAGAAAAGATGTCAATATTTTCTTTGTCTCAATGTTTATAAATAAAAGGAAAGCAATTTTAAAGTAAAATTAACTATAAAAAATAAAAAGAATCAACTTACTGTCATATAAAATGCACCTCCACCATAGTTTGATGGACCTGAACCTTTCCCTCTACCTGATTGGTCCTGACATTAATTGCAATGCAGTTCATAAAAATGCAAGTGTTATAAAAATCAAGTATTCCCTACCTAGTTGAAATAGGATAAACAAACCTGGCACATCAAAACCATATGTAAACTTTAAACAATTGATAGACAAAATATTTAGCTCTATAAAGTCAACGAAAGACACACATTTGTGGATTCAGTCTTCCTCTTACGACTAAACAAAGTCCAAAATTCCAAATTGATAATCAAATGTAAACCAAAATTAATACAAGTCTTAATTATCAGTAATGTTGCTGTCAAATAAACGAAAAAAGTTAACTCATGAATAATAATATGATACAACTATTAAGGCATTCGATTAAGAAATTCCTTATTATACTAATTCAAACATGTGAATTCGGTCGTCCTTTTATGACTAAACAAAGTCCAAAATTTCAAATTGATAATCAAAGATAAACCAAAATTAAAATAAGTCTTAATCACTGGCAAAATTGCTGTCAAATTAATGAAAAACAACTATATCATGAATAATAATGGGATACAACTATTGAGGCATTCGATTTAACAATTCCTTGATATATTTATTCAAAATATGATCACAATGTTAGAACTTCTTACCTCATTGTATCAATTTAGAGATAAAGAGAAAAAAAAAATCTTTATTATCCAATACTCTCTCCCTTGATCTCAAAAAATATTGACAAGTCCACTCTCCGCCTTTTTAAACCCTTTTAACCATCAATCTCTACTCTCTTTCACACCAAGTTAGTTAATCGTGCACTTAAATTTCTACATTAAATTTCTACATAATCATAGTTGTTAAAATCCCGATCCAAATCATGTTAAAATCCCGATCCAGATCATATTAAAATCCTATAAATATTCCTTTGGAGGTAGGATCTTAAGATTTTGGTTTGGGATCATGGAACCCTGACCTAGATCCCTGTTCTATCAGATCCAAACCATATACTTTCTCTTACTTAAAATGTTGATTCTTTATTATTTTATATTTGTATTATATGTACATTCTTTATACCATGTCTAAGTCAATTAAAAATAAGTCAAATTAAATATGCTAAAAAAAATTAAAACAAATGATATTTATACATTATAACTGTCAAAATACAAACATTTGAAGAAAACCAGACACCCATAACTAGGAGCCTAAACCTCCATATATGACAGTAAAAATCCAATACAAAATAGGAATAACGACTCTATACTAAGTAAGAATGGAAATTAAATCCTATACTAAATAAGACATAAATCAAACCGTATTCTAAATAGGAAAAGAAATTAGAATAAATCTTAAATATTTACACTAATAATGCTTATTGTTTCTAATAGCAAACATTTCACACTAGATAGTTCAAAGAATATAAATGCAATTCAAATATTTTTATCTCTAACTTGATCCATAATAGTTTCTAAGATAAACCCTAGCACGCACACACACTCACTCTCTCTCGCTCTCCCCCCCTCTCTCTCTCCTTGTATAGTAAATTATTACATTTTTCTCATTTTATTTCTCTAATAATCAAATAGCTTAATTTTCTTATTTATATTATGGTCTTCATTTCTTCTTTCTTATCATTTTTTTAACAATTAATTATTAAACTACAAAACTACCATTCAACATCTTTTTTTGTTCCTTTTTTCCATAACCTTTTACCCCATTTTTTTTAACCACTAATACGTTAGAGTGTTTTATTGCTAAAGTCATCTTTCTATTCTTTTTTAATAAAATGTTAAAATTTTTATTTTTAAACTTCTTGCCATATAAGTTTATAATTTGTGAAACTTTTACTTTTTGTATCATCTAGTAAATTATATTCATATAAAATTCTTCTGCATGTTTTTCCAATTTCAGTCGGCTCTTAAAATCCTTGATCCAATGATGTAATCCCTCCAGTGATCCAATGTAGGATCCTGATTTTGACAACCTTCCACATAATGTGGAACATTTAAATCTAAACTATCTAAAAATTCCCATTGTACTACCAAATGGTAAGAAGAATATAAAATATGTTCACATTAAAATGGCAGCTTCCTGGAAGTTACCAAAAAATAAATAAATAAAATGGTGGTTTTCTGGAAGAAGCACCTCAATGCAGCTTCAAGAAAGAGTGAACACCAAGAAACTCTTTTTTGATGGCATAAGTATATCTCTATACATCATTTCTCAAGCAAAAAATCTACCCACAATATTATATAACATACATAATAACAATCGTAACACAAAACATTTCAACATGCTCCTCGTGCAACAAATTATGAAAATAACTACTACTAATCAAAATGCCAAAGCCTTCATGTAAAGATGAACAAAATCCATGTTTTGAAGGAAAACTACTGACAACCAAAAGAACTCCTAAACAAACAACCCATGATGGGATGGAGCTTCCCTACCTCCAAAAAAGTACATATCCTTGTTGTAGCAGTTTTTTTTATCTTTTTTCTTTTTATTTTTATTTATTTATTTATTTTTTTTTTTTTGAAGCAGCATTACAGAAGTTATTAACCAGAAACAAATTACATTTCTCCACATTAAAAACACAACCCCTAAACAGTTACAAAAAATTTTTACTCAACTCTCTATAGCTGCTAGAAAATAAGGAAAAGCAACAAAAAAAAAAAAATATGCTATGTTTTCTCTGAAGTCCAAGAAAAGGAAAAATAAAACTCAGTTGAATCACAAAAAATAATTCTACTATTATTTTTAGTAGATATTTTATATTTCTCATACAGTGGATCAAAAACTTCAAAATCCGAATGCCATAATTTTTTATTTTTCCTTCTTCTGCCCAATCACAGAATATAAAAATTCTACTGATTTTTTGGTGGAGATTTTGTCTTTTCCAATTCCTAGATTAACAAGTGCCAAACCTTTTGCCTTTTGTTTCTTTTCCTACAGTTTCTCAGCAGCCAAACGGTTCACTACAGATTAATAATAAAGATGATAGTTGACAATCCCTAGATGAGAAGAACCCATAAAACGGGGAATCCATCAAATCAACCACAAAAACAACTTAAATTCACCACCTAATCACATATGATTTACAGATCTGGCAATTAAGACAATAAATCATCAAAATCAACCACAAATCAGATCAATCACAATGCATTTTGCCAAATCTTCAAAATGTCCATGCACCAAGAACTTCCTACAACAAATTGATCTAAGCCACAAGACTATGCACTACAAGACTGCAACCCATCAAATCACGCGTTCAAACATTGTAGCTTCCTTTTCCAAACGAGCCATTTGATTCTATTTAATCCGTACACACACTTATACACACACACGTACATACGTATATTTTTCAACTTACAGCAAATGGGTTCACTTCTTCGTCAAAAGGATTAGAATCGTAACGGCCGGCCATGAATCAGAATCAGAAACACCAAGAGAGTACAAAACTAGAGATCTGAAGGGTTGACAAATGATTAATAGGCAAGGTTTGAGAAATTTTTAGGGGTTTCTTGCTTTGGGTTGGATTGGGGTGGAGGGAAGAGAACGTGTCGGTTAGTCTGCTCTCTGTATGGCTTTTGTTTTCTTTAAATTCATTTTCTGTATTTTTGCGTATGTCTGTCGAGAAAACATAGTACGACCATACAAGAAACGAAATTATTCCCGTGAAAGAAGGATTGGAAACAAGGAAAGTTAAATAATTTTTGCGTGATTAGAGTAATAAGAAATGAAATAAAATAATATAAAGTGAGATAAGTTATAAATTCGTAATTTATATAGTAAAATAAAAAATGAATAATTTTTTAAATTTTTTAATATTTTTTATAAAAAAAATTGTCAAAATTTTGTTTGTTAAATGTTTAGCGTATTTTTTAGAAGTTAAAAAATTTTTAAAATCTATAAAAGTTAAAAAAAAATTTGGTGTGAATAAAATTAGAAGAAATAGAGAAAGTTAGAAATTTTTTACCAAATTTAATACTCCAAATTGGTACATAGTTTGGGATAAATTACACTTAAACTATATTTGGAACATGGATTTATAAAAGAAAAAGAAATAATAGAAATGTAAAATAAAGTGAAAAAGTCAAATTTATTTCTTTTTTATAGAATTAAAAAAATAAGATTGAAATGAATAGATAATTAGTAACAAAATATAATTTTCACTTGGTTTGGTATATAAAAATTACACAATTTATTATTTTTATTTTTCCTTTATTTTTTTTCCATAAATTCATATTCCAAACATAACATTAGTATCTTTAGAGTTTACATTAAATTGCATTTTAGACCCTGTATTTTCAATTATAACAGTCAACCTCTATACGTATGTTCAAGTTTTACTTTAATCCTTCCGTTTATTAATAAAAAATGTTATTTATATGATTGACATGTTGATATTTTTTTATCACAATTTCTTAGCGAATTTTGTCCTTCTGTTGACTAGAAATTATGACTACAAAATATTATTTGTCAACCATATATATAATATTTTTTATTAATAAAATAGACAAAATGACTAAAATGAAACTAAAACATAACTACGGAATTATTTGTTATACTTGGAACTATAAAAACTAAATTGGAACGAAGTCTAAACTATAGAAGTGGTTTCTGAAATTTATCATATAATTTGTATTTAATACATTAAATCGGTTGAAATTTGATTAAATGACCCGGTACATAGAGACGCTATTGGCAAATCATAAAAAAGTAAATTTACAAGAGTAAATTATACTTATGTACTTAAACATTTGACAAATTATATGAATTATCTTTAATATTTTGAAATTTCACACATATGCATTT
This sequence comes from Vitellaria paradoxa, assembly GCA_019916065.1. Lineage (NCBI taxonomy): Eukaryota > Viridiplantae > Streptophyta > Magnoliopsida > Ericales > Sapotaceae > Vitellaria > Vitellaria paradoxa. The sequence goes on from CM034239.1 coordinate 41,856,458, forward strand.
TTTTAAATATTTATTGTAAACTATTTTATTTATACTACTATTAATGTTAAATCAAAAAAATATGATTAACGTGATAAAATTGTGTGAGATGCCCCTCTTATCCTTTTAGGGTATATAGAATATCCAAAATGTTATTAAAATCTTTAAATATTAAAAAATATATATAAATAAAGAACATTCATGTTATAAGATCATATTTCAGTTTCTTCTCCTAAATTGAAGCAAATGTTTAGAAATAGAAAATTGAAATATAGTAAAAATATTTTGAATTATTCCCCCCAAACATTTTTTTTTTTAACTTTTGAATATCTCAATGGATTTCTAAACATTACATAAAGTCTAAAAATAAAGAGTATTTGGTATGATTTTTTCATATTGCCCATACTACTTTCAATTTAACATTAATAATCAGATCAACAAAAAGATTTGTCTATGACAAATATTTTCAATATAAAGAGTGTGAATATAAATTTTAAATGTTGAGATTAATTACTTGTAATTAGCTGAATATTAGTGAAGGTAAATGTAATTTATCCAAACATGTATCATACAACAAAAATTACAATTTTTTAAATAACAAAATGTTTGTATTTTCTATGCTAACTTTTTGTTTCAAAAAATTATACTAGGAAAAAAATGAAAGGAAAAAAAAAACAAACAAACAAACAGACAAACAATAGATAAAAGAAAAATCAAATTATATAATTTGTATGTTCCCTATAATTTGAAATGCTTAAGTTACTTAATCCTACCCTCTTCTTGAATTATTTAATTCAAATTTTTTTTTGAACTGAATTTAATTCAATTTATACATCATAAAAATTCTCTCAAGTTGCTTATCTTTATTGTCATTTCCACAAATAAAAACGTAATAAATAATAACAATAAATTATTAAAAAAAGGTAAATTATACTTATATTTCTTCGATATTTAAGCAATTATACTCATCACCTTTCAATTTTAAAAAATTATACTTATTTTTTTATTTTAAAATATTATTAATATCGACCCCTTTTGTTAAATTAACTGTTAAAACTAAAGAGAAAATGTGAAACTAATAAAAAATTTAGGTGTTTTTCGAGTTTTATTCATCACTCTCTCACACATTCATCAATTTTATTTATAAAATCTCTAAAAACAAGTAAAAATAAAAATTTTTTTGGAAATTTTTGTAAAGAAAGCTAACAAAAATGTGAGAGAAAGAGTAAGGTAAAATAAAAAAATAAAAAAAAAAACCTAAAACTTGATTACATTGATATTTTTCTGTTAAGTTTAATTTAACGATTTATTTAACAAAAGAGGATGAATGTTAACAATAATTCAAAATAAGAGAGATAAATATAATTTTTAAATGTTAAGATACGGTAAATATAATCGCCTAAATGTTGAGAAAAAATAAATGTAATTTACCTTAGGATATATGATCTTATCTCATGAAATAAAACCACAACATTGGCCCATTAATTATTTCATTTTACACAAAAAAACAACTTTTATGTATGCACATTTTGAGTAAAAAATTGTGTAAGTTAATGCGGAATTAATTTCAATCTTTTCCTATCAAACTTTGTAATTTGTGGTTTATAAGTTTTCTCAAAAGTGCAATTTGATTCATTACAATGAGTAATTAGTATTAATACTTCCCTCAATTTGAGTGATCAATTATTTTTCTATAAATTATCAATGGTAAAAAGTAAAATAAAATTAACATATCTGTTAGAATATTTAGAATATTATCCAACTATTGTTAAAATATTAGCTGTTATCCACTTGTTACTTAACCAAATTAGAACAAAAAAGAAATACTAGGAGCCATATGGTATTTTTCTAACTAAAACCAAGCTAAGCTTTAAATGGAAACACAACACCAGATATGAAGAGAGAATTCATTCTATTCAATTACCCAAAAAAAAAAAATTCATTCTACTCTGACCTCTTTATTTCTTTCCCAATTTAGTATCGAAGTATTGATTCTAAGAATATAACAGTAATAAAAAAAATGGCAAAAATCCTAATCGCCTACTGTTAACCTTCGGCAATGCCCTTTACCACCGCCGACGTTACCTTCCTGTACCATCATCAGCACCAACCACAATCTTATAATCTCAACTGTCGCGTTTGGAATTACAAAAGTTAAGATAAATGTAATTTAAGTTTTTTTTTCTTTTATATTTAACGTGTAAATCTAAATCACAAAAAATAGAGATAAATGGTTCTGTTCGAACAAATGAAAGTCTGTTCGAACAGATTCAGATAAATACTTTTTGACTTTTCTATTAGAAAATTTTGAAATTTGTAGAAATATTATTGGGATCTGCAGAAATTTTATTAAAATTTGTAGAATTTTGTTGAAATTTATAGAAATTCACGTAATTCGATATAAAAGAAGTTTGTAGAGAATTATAGAGATTTTAAGAATTTTTAAATGTTTTTCCAAACTCCAAACACGCTCTAAGGCTCCTTACCAATTCGGATGCGCCATCACACGCAAATCGCTGCCTAAACTCTCAAATGCCCAAGGGTCCATTTGATATCTATATTTTGGGCCCTTTTTTTACGAAAAATTGTGTTTAAGTCATACTTTGTAATCTTTTAAGGTTATTAGTCACAGCAAAAAAAAATATTACTTTTAAGTCGCATTAATATAGAAAGTTTTGTATTTAAGTCACACTTTTGAATGGGTCCCACGAGTTTGTTTTAAATATAATTTTTAATATACCAAGAATACCCTTTATTTCCATAATTAAGTTAGACGAGAGTTGCCGGAAATCTGCTAACCGAAATCACGTTTCTTCCGTTTTTGTTTTCCTTCCTTATAAATCGCGTGAAGATATATGGTATATCATTAATTTGAACGAGCACCAATTGATATTAACGTCGGTCGAAGAAGAAATATATACAAATCTGTGTATCGATACTGTTTCGTATAAATGTATGATGTTGTAAAAACAGTACCGAATAAAATGCTTGCTCATATAAACATAGTACCACGTGGATAAGAATATCACATGCATGCGGTACTGTTTTGTATAAGATGTATACTCTTACAAAAATATTATCGAATGTGTCTAGTATGCAAACAACACCATAAAACACAAAAAGAAGTCACATGTCCAACGTATGACTAACGATACCGCATGGCCGAGAGTACCACATGCGTGCGGTACTGTTTTGTATAAGATGCATGTTATTGCAAAAACAGTACCGAATGTGTCTAGTATGCAAATAGTACCATAAAACATAAAAAGAAGTCACATATCCAACGTATGGCTGACAGTACCACATGGCCGAGAGTACCATATGCGTGTGGTACTGTTTTGTATATGATACATGCTCTTGCAAAAATAGTACCGAATGTGTCTAGTATGCAAACAGCACCATAAAACACAAAAAGAAGTCACATATCCAACATATGGCTGACAGTACATGGCCGAGAGTACCACATGCATGTAGTATTGTTTTGTATAACATGCATGTTATTGCAAAAATAGTATCGAATGTGTCTAGTATGCAAACAGCACTATAAAACATAAAAAGAAGTCACATATCCAACGTATGGCTGACAATACCACATGGTCGAGAGTACCACATGAGTGCGGTAATGTTTTGTATAAGATGCATACTCTTGCAAAAATAGTACCGAATGTATCTAGTATGCAAACAGCACCATAAAACACAAAAAGAAGTTACATATCCAACGTATGACTGACAGTACCACATGGCTGAGAGTACCACATGCGTGCGGTACTGTTTTATATAAGATGCATGCTCTTGCAAAAACAGTACCGAATGTGTCTAGTATGCAAACAGCACCATAAAATACAAAAAGAAGTCACATATCCAACGTATGGTTGAAAGTATCACATGGCCGAGAGTACCACATGCGTGCGGTACTGTTTTGTATAAGATGCATGATCTTGCAAAAACAGTACTGAATGTATCTAGTATACAAACAGCACCATAAAACATAAAAAGAAATCACATATCCAACGTATGGCTGACAGTACCACATGGCCGAGAATACCACATGCCTGCGGTACTGTTTTGTATAAGATACATACTCTTGCAAAAACAGTACCGAATGTGTCTAGTATGCAAATAGCACCATAAAATACAAAAAGAAGTCACATATCCAACGTATGGCTGACAGTATCACATGGCCGAGAGTACCACATGCGTGCGGTACTGTTTTGTATAAGATGCATGATCTTGCAAAAACAATACCGAATGTGTCTAGTATACAAATAGCACCATAAAACACAAAAAGAAGTCACATATCCAACGTATGGCTGACAGTACCACATAGCCGAGAGTACCACATGCCTGCAGTACTATTTTGTATAAGATGCATGCTCTTACAAAAATAGTACTGAATGTGTCTAATATGCAAATAGCACCATGAAACACAAAAAAAAAGTCACATATCTAATATATAGCTGACAGTACCACATGGATAAGAGTACCACATGCATTCTAATATGCAAAAAGCACCATTAATGATTGGTTTGTGTTATGTATCGATTAATGATTTTTATGACAGTATAAAAACAGTACCGATAAAAATAATACTAGTACTATTTCTAATGGTATTGTTTCATATAAATGTATGCTCTTGTAAAAATAATGCCGAATATACATTTAAATCTGTTTTGATTATGTTTCAAAAATCGGTTTTGAATCCATTTGTGACGAAGATAGAAAGTCGCGGAAGTTACGAGCATTCGGATAAAACTGACAGTTTCAAAATGCATTGAAAACGTGTGATGTCCTTTTTTTGTCTTTTTGTTGCAAGTGTGACTTATTCACAAACAAATTTTTTTGGTATGACTTAAATCCTTATAAGTCCATAAAGAGTAACCGGCCTTCAAAAACCCCCTTTTTATTTCATATTTTGGAGAAAAAAATAGTTCAGAGTCACTCATTTTTTTGAAATCTGTTTTACTGAACAAAAAATAAATTTATACATAAAATATAAAATGGTCAAAAATCATTTTAAGACTTTTTAACCCAAAACATCAAAAACAAAAAATGATAAACCAAATATGTTTTTAATACTATTAAACATGAATCTCAAAATAAAAAATAAAAAACGAAAAAAAAAATTGAAAAATAAAAAATAGAATTACAAATCAAATACGGTTATCAGAGTCTCTCGTAACAAAGTAAATTGTTAATCAATCTCACTTAAGAGTGTTTTTATAGTAATAAAAAGTCAGTATAAATTAATAAAAATTATAATCTCACAATTTATGCAGTAAGTAAAAAATTCAAAAATTTTTTTGTAAAATATTATCCTTCGAATGTAGTTTCGATGCTCGTTTATGATATATTCATCATGATTAAGTTACCGTCGTTGTTCGTAAGCTATTATTTGTCCTGATTTGTGATGCCCTATCGGTCTATTTTTGTTTGATTAAGTTACCATACGTTGTTCGTAAGTTATTGTTTGTCTTGATTTGTGATGCCCTATTGGTCTATCGTTGTTTGAAGGCCGTTGTTTTAACTTATTATGAGATGCTTCCCCTTTGTTTTGGTTTTGTTCTCATCTCTGTTTTGTTAATTCTCGTTTTCCCGACAGATAAAAAGACTCGTTGGAACGATACCGTGTCATGGTGCAACTAGTGAAAAGCTAGAAATTGTACCAACAGAAAAGCCTACTTAACCCATTCAAAAAGAAATCACACATTGCACCCATCAACAGTGCAGCATCTCTGCGGACCTGATGTAAATTCTCATTATATCAATAAAAATGTACTTCGATAAATCAAACCAAATCAAATCAAACTTTTTTTCACTAGATATGGTCGGCTATATGGATTTGTCGATGTCAATTAGATCTGTTTAGGGGTATATCCTCCGATAAATCTAGGTAAATCAGGTCATATTTAATGGTTTCTTTCCAACTTCTCTTGGGTCTTCCTCTACCTCTCCTACTCCTGACAATTTCTATACTTTCACACCTTCTAATAGGTACCTCTACTGGACGCCTTCTAACATGACCAAATCATTTTAATTGATTTTCTCTCATTTTATCTTCAATCGGTGCTATTCCTACTTTACCCCTAATCTCCTCGTTCCTAATCCTATCTTTCCTTGTAATCCCGCACATCCACCTTAGCATCCTCATCTCCGCAACTGCCATCTTCTGACCATGATTATACTTTACTGCCCAACACTCTGATTCATATAGCAGCGCTGGTCTAACCGCTACCTTATAATACTTTCCTTTCACCTTGAGGGGGATTTTTCGGTCGCACAAAACCCCCGAAGTACTCCTCCATTTAGTCCATCCAGCTTGAATCCCGTGACTTACATTAGTATTAATCCCTCCATCTTGTTGCACCATAGATCTAAGGTACCTAAATTTATCTTTCTCTACAATTTTTTGTTTGCCTAAACTTACTTCTATACTACCCATTATTCTACTTTGACTAAACTTACATTCCATACATTCCGTTTTGCATCGGCTTAGCCTAAATCCTTTTGTCTCTAACGTATCCCGCCACAATTCTAGTTTAGCATTCACTCCTTCTCTCGTCTCATCTACTAAAATAATATCATCTGCAAATAGCATACACCATGACACCTTATCCTGAATGTCTTGTAATCTCATCCACAACTAAAACAAACAAGTACGATCTTAACGCTGAGCCTTGATGTAAATAAAAATGTACTTTGATAATAAAAAAAAGGAAAAAAAAAGAACACATAACAAAATAAATAAATAAACAAATCATTATCAAAATTGATTAAAAAACAATAATTTACCATCATTGGGTCAGCGCATTTTTTTTTTTTTAAAATGCAGCACAGCCATCCTTGCATAGTTTAAATGAACATTAGAATGATTCCGAACAATTGACGACCACAAGAATAGGGACAACAAATTACACCACAAAGTTCTGCAGCTGATTCGAAACGACGCACCCTTTCGGCAGGCACGCTTTTTCGAAAAATGAACTGTCTAGTGTGTTAGCAGTGTCACCGTCTCTGCAGTAGGTTTTACACGTGGAAGTACGTTCCCGGTTAACATCTGGAATCAAATCTTTGCATCCGCACACTATTCACAAGCACAAATTACCAGCCAGCATTGCCTACTTCGACTCAGTCCCTGTCCAATCTAGTCGGAGACTCCTTCCGTATCATTTGTAGGAGGTCCTGAACAACCTCGGACATCGGTGGCCTAAACTCGGGCTCCGACTGCAAAAGAAGCTGAGCGTTAGATCTGCCCGGTTCGAAGAGAAACAAAAGGAGAGTGTCACAGACCCACAAGACAAGCACATTCGGGAAAATGAAAAATAAAAATAAATAAGAAACAGAGGGAGAGAGAGTAACAATAGCACTCATGGTTTACTAGGCTAACAAATTATTATAAACAAATGGACCGCGCTTTTGTGCACCGCATGAAATTCGGGGGGAGGCATTGAAATGTCAATTAATTTTCCACCTGCATGTTACAATAATAATTATCATGCGACGATATTTTCTCACTTCCATTACCGAGATTGCATTGCATTTATAGGAAATGACTTTTATACTTCATCGCGTTCGAGACAGAAAGGGATTTTCTCCTGCGTAAGATTGTATGTCCATGCGGATGTGAATGCGTGTAGATAAAGACAGGGCTTAGCAGCCCAGACGATCTTTATCAGAACTTCTGAGAAATGATGGGAATTTGGTGCACTCATGTAGGACATCCAGAGGAGGGAATCCACAATGTAGAAGTCCATTTGAGAAAAAGTACCCTAAATAGCTTCTCAGGCAATTATTGACACAAAATTTCAAAACTCAATGCTATTCCTATGAAACAAACCTTTCCACAGATTTATCCTTGTGCATATATTTTATTTTCAAATCAATTATATATAAGCCGCTATCCTTTTATTTATTTTAATTATTTATATTACTTTAATATAATCCAATATCCTTCACCGAACATAATTTGGTTAGAATTCCCCATGAAAAACTTCTTGAGGAGTCCTTTCCTACATAACAACTTCTGATCAGCAAAGTAATGTAAAGAAGCTTATATTTATCCGTTAAGTACCTTTTTTTTTTAAAGGTATTTCGTTGAATACCTTACTCCCCATATTTATCAATATATATATATATATATATATATACATATATATCTTATACCCATGCATTTAGAACATAATAGAATTTTACCCAGTCAATTATGCTGCCAGTTTTTCTTCCATGACCTAAATAAACAATCACAGTAATACGCTTGAAAACTTATTATTTCCAAGCAAATAATCACGTTTGTAGACCAGCGGTTAGGTAGGCATCTTTCATTTGAATAAAAACCTCAGCAGTTACAAAATATATTCACTGAAATGGAGAACTTCAGAGAATGCAACAGAGTATTGGACATGAGTGGGTGAGAACACGGACTCCCCACACTTGCAATGATTCAAACGTTATCAACCAACACAAAACATAGAACAGCTAAACTTGAACCCGACATTGTTCCATTACGAGAAGAATGTGACTATATATATATGCATTAGTTCAAACCAGGATCACAAACCACTCACCTGAACACATCGGGAAATAATGTCGGCAAAGCGTGACAAGGCTTTAGCAGGGTATTCCCCATTTAACGAAGGATCAACCATCCCCGACAAAGAATCAATGTCATGAAGCTGAGGGATTGCCCATCTCACCAGAAGTTGTTCCCCTCGATTCCGTGTACTATACATTATTTTGAGGATAGAAGTTAGTTTTGGCATAACATCAAAACCAATATGGTTCAACTTGGCTCTTTGTACCTGTCATATGACATTCTGCCCGTTAATAGTTCTAACATCACAACTCCAAAGCTGTAAACATCACTCTTGGAGGTATAAATTCCTGACTCAAATTCTGGTGCTCCATAACCATAAGTTGTTAGGAGCTGTCCTGACAACTGAGTAAATATAACAGTATCAGATTAGAGTAAAGCCTTTTTCTTCCCCGATAAGTAAGATTGCATTTGTAACAGGGAAATAAAGGAGAAATTTTCAGAGTCACAATGTGATCGTGATATTGGTTAGTCCATTTACTGATGAATTTGCAAGAATTGAAATTAAGAGCAATAAGTTCCAAAACAAAATGTGGAAAGAAAATTAAATAATAACTGCAAACATCATGCACAAAAAGCACAACAATAAATGGAATGTCCTTTTCTTCGCTAGAATCTACTAGATCCCACTATTAAATAAAGGTCAAGCAAAATGTAAGCTAATTAACATTTAGGTTAAATTTAAGCTCCAATTGGGCTCTGCTTCTATGTAAACATGGCAACTCCAAGGTCTAGTAACTTGAATTACAAACTTCCGTACAAAATTTCTTGGTAGACACATAAGGCCTCTTTTTGGAAAATTCATTTCCACATCTTCATTGAATTGCAGGAAACGATAGGCTTGCAAACCTTCTTCTAGAAATGGTCGGACATTTCATTCCCATCAATGCATTTACGCAGAAGGACAAATAAAGTGCAAAAGTGAAATGAATTATGCCAAATGAAACTATTGATATTGTTGATAGAAAGTAAGTCAATAAAAACAATAAAGTTCTCCATCTTTCTAATAACTTAAGCCTCCGTGTGAGATGCTAGTTAACACAATGTTACCCGAAACGTGGATCGTTTCGGTATATGGAACGAAAACGGGATCACGGTACACTTGTACTCTAAAATGTGATACGATAAAGGGTAGGCTTCTCATAGAGTAATCATATTATTAAAATATTTTGGTACATAAAAGTGACTCGTGTTAAAATTATATATATAATAATTAAGAAAATATAACAGTATAGATTTTCATGAAACTAAGTGCACTTTCTATTTGATAATATTCTTTACACTATCTTTTCATACAAGTTAAAAATTATTGGTTATTGTAACATGTTATGTTATCAATTCACTATTTTCAAACATCTTTCCTAATAAAAAAAATATAATATAGGTATAATCTTTTTGGATTGTTAAATTTGTTATATTGAAAAGCTAGTGTACCACGTGTAGGAACGTGTGTACCAAAATATAATTCGCAAGGATAGTAGTGATTTATGGTAACTATGGGTTAGCAATCTAACATGGAATTAGAACATGCAAAAGTTCTAAGTTCCAATTTCACCACCACAGCGGGGGAAAAAAGAACACGTATTTGGCCCCTCCATAATAAGTCAATAACGCCACACATGAGAGGGTGTGTTGAGACAAAATAACACAATACAGACAGTAAAATTGTCCCTCTCCCTAACAGCTTAAACTTTTATAATGTTTTGCAGACTGCCTTAGCCAACTAGATGAATCAAAACCCCAAAGCATGTTGACATAATCATCATCCTATGATATTTTATGTGGAGAAAGCAAGTTTTTGCACTTTACAAGGAGCGAGGAAAATGGCTTAAGAAGCCATTCTTTTCCTTGTTTTTCCCTTTCTTTGAAGTTGTACAATCAAATAATCATTTTTAGTTCAGCCCCAATGTAATCCATTAATTTTGTTACGATGTGTTGTTTGGTTCAACTCTATAGGAATTGCTTACGAGGTGTAAGGTCAGCTCGTGCTCCATGGAGGTTGCCCTCCTTAGGATAGGTGGCCAACTCCACATAGTGACCCATATATTAATGGGAAGACAGTTGGACAACATCCTCACATGGTTGGGAACTATATAGATTATGATCGTATTGTAGGAGTGAATATGTTTCGATTGGTTGGCTAACTCTGCATGGTGACCCTTCTGTTAGTGGGAAGATGATTGCAACCAATTCCTCATCAACTTCAATCTTCATCTCCTATAAACAGACAACAATCCAGGTTTCACTACCTCACAACTGCCCCAACAACAATCCGTTTGTTTGCTGTATTTAAACCCCTTACATTCCAACTAATGATTTTTAAACCCATTACTAGTATCCAGTCTACCACCCCCTTTCCTCTTCAAGCACCCCTCCCCTCCCGGCTTCCTTCTCTTATCAGATTCATAATTGGTGGAGCACTTCAGCAATTCAATTTCCTCAAACCTCTCCAACCACCTTTACATGGACTTCCTGGGCTCAAAGCCTGTTGCTGCCCCCATTTCAGTTCAATGGCCTCAGAAAGCTGAAAGACCTCCCCTTCAAAACCTTCACACGACAACCCCACCACCTTTTTAAAATTTCCAACCATCCTCAAAACACAATCAGACACTTGGTGTCCCTGTTTCGAGCAGTTCCCGGTTAACCAATCAGCTCTCTGCTCATCCAACATTAGCTCAATGACAACAACGGATCCAGGTTCAGTGGGTTCATTCCCTCCATACTTGTCAGCTCCCAACCCCTCAAGCTTGAAACATTACTACCCGTCATCCCCTCTAAAGCGGCCATGACCGAATCCCAAGCACAACCACCCCTCACAACTCACAACCACCATCAAGGACTTCCACCAATTTCTGCTTGCCATCCTCATCCAAATCCACCCCCTTCACAGACTTGCACTAGAAAGATGAAGAAATAGCAGGAGAGGGAGGAGAGAGATGTCTTGCACACCTGAGTAAGGCACACTAATTCCTTCCTTCCCAATCGCGCCAACAATAGGATGGTCACAAGACCTCAAGGGCTACCACTATGCTTCTGAGCCCAATCATCTCAAATGGATGAATCTATTAAAAACTTATGATGCCCAGGCTGCTCGGTCAACCCAAATGAGGAGATTTTTTACAAGACAGCCTAGCCTTCAAGCTCAAATGATCAATAAAAGCAGCCCCACCTAGTTCAAAAGGCCCCCCAACCCCAAAGGTTCATCGGTTCCAACCTTCACAGAACTAAACTTAGCCAAGCCTCAATAAGTCTGTCATGCTTTCCCTTCCCCTATCCCACAAAATACTTGGGCCAAAATAACCAAACCCCACCCCCCCTCGAACAGCCATGGCACCTTTTTTTTTTTTGGGGGGGGGGGGGGGGCGGTGGCTAAGGGTGGAAACGAATCGAGTTTTAACTTATTTGAGCTCCGCTCGATAAAAAAGAAAAATTATGCTTGAGATTCACTTACAAATAGTTTGATTAAACCAAAACGATGTCGTGTTAGTCTAAAATATTATAAAAATATATAATAAAAATATTATTAAAAAATATATATTATTTTATTGAACTGGTTCGAGAGTTTTTCTAGGCTCGAGCTCGAATTTAACAAGCCATAAACCAAGCTTGATTCGAGCTCGTTTTAGTCACAAACCAAGCTCGAGCCGAGCTTTTTTTGAGCCAAACTCGAATAGCTCAAGAATAACTCGATTCGTTTCCACTCCTAACGGTGGCACATTAATGTTTACACCAAGACTTGGCTTGAAGGGGGTGTATGAATTCACCTTGCTTCCAAACAATTCCAACCCTTCACGTGTCTACATCTAGTTAAGGCCAGCTATCCTTTGTTAATATTCTCATTTGAAACCCTGACACCTCTATACATTGTCAACATGTGTCCCTTGTCGTACACGAACATTAAACTATCCCACATGTGCCCATCTCCCCCATATGCAATTGTTTCAGTTCGACGCTGGCCGATATGGAATGACAGAGTTGCCGCCAATCTACAATCTGAGCACCAGCCTCTGCCTATTAATTCCGGTGATGATTCGAATTCACAAGTGTTCTTTCTCCATTGTCACTCTGTCCAACTCCCCCCCCCCCCCAAAAAAAAAAAAAAACTCACAATAATATCCGATGGCTTTGAATATTTCCCCTTACCACAGATGGCTGATAGCCTCATAACTTGAACCTAAAGCTCCTCCAGCTTTGCCACCGACTAGTAATATCCGCCACTAGGTTCCCACATCTCCACATGGAATAGGAAATCCCCAAACCACCAACGTCCACCACCCAAAATCCTTTACACTCCCTTTTCGACTAGTAAAATGAACAGAAAGGCAAGCTTGCTGAAATCTTTCACGTCCAACCCCACTGCCAACTTCCAATTCTTCATTGCCCACGTTTTCAAAATCTTTGCATTTGGTATCACCTAAAACCACCCTCCAATGTAACCTACAACACACCTAGGAAAGAACTGAGAAAGTCAAACATCCAACTCCGCTTTAACCTCAAAGTCGAAGTCCACCCCCTTCCCAGATAAGGTCACATGTCTCTTCGTATCCAACCACCCTTGTATCTCAGTGACCTCCACATACAGTCGTAGTCTCTCTAAACTTCCCTGTTTAAGTTCCCCAATCTCACAAAAAAACCAACTCAACCCACCCTCGCTAATCCATTTTTAGAATCTAAACACACATTCTCAACCTTCCTTAAAATCAACAGCTAGGAATCTCCCGCCCTTGTTAGCGGGTCCTTTTACTAGCACCCGCCAGCCACCCCTGTACCACTAACGAAGTGTGCTTCCTCTTCATTTCTCCACAGACAGCCTTGAACAACCCCCTTACCCATTGTAGCTCCTCATCCAAAAGGACGATCTCTCTCCTGCATCCTCGGGATCGTTCGACCACCGAGAATATCCCCATCACCTTCGTCCGCAATATCAAATGTTTTGAGCTAGACCTGAAGAATTTTCCTCTCCAATTGGAGCTCCTTGCATTCCTTGAGAGAAAACCCCAGCTGTACAGCCTATACTATTTTCTTAAATATAATGCACCAACAATTGTATTAATCCATGTGCTTCTTCCATCAATTGACGATGGTAGTGAGACTCGAGAATGAAGCTTTCATTATGTATAACAAAAACATAGTAGTCTCTTGCCCTCACTATACACTAGATCTTCTCTTAAATTTGCTCATTAGATCTAAATGCAGTTGCTTTGTCTCTAACAAACCTTCAAATTGCATGGATTCCCATACTGTCTAAACTATTGACACTACTAACTGCATACGAATACATAGAACTTGTGAAGTTGAAGATACTAATATCATGACTTACCTGACTAACAAAGCCCGATGAAATTAAAGGAGCCAAGCCACAATCAGAAACATGTACAGCAAGCTCATCATCAAGGAGGACATTGGCAGATTTGAAGTTCCTGTGGATAATTGGTGGCTCACAGACCTCATGTAGATACCTTCATTTCACAGAACAAGGAGACAGATTAATAAACCAAATAAAATAATCATTTAGCATAAGTTCAAAAAGGGAAAGAAAGAAAAAATGCCACTGCCCTCCAGCGCCTTCTATTTTTTTCCATGCATGAACCACACTGAGGATCAAAAACCTACCTTTGATGCCTCTAGTCTAAAGTTCAATAACTCGAAAAATAGAGAATATGGATTATTAATGAGTTCATGTTGAAAAAGCTTGATATATATTGTTGGGCCAATTCCCTAACAGCTTAATCTTTCAAATGAGATGATAGTGGACAGTCTAATATGATATTAGAACGTTGATTCCAGAAGGGTCCCAGGTTCAACTGATTATTCCTGTTTATTCTCGTGCATTCTAATCAACTTGTGTTGGTGCACTTTGTTTAATTTAGTTTGTTTATCTCTGCATCACATGCGAGTCGCAGTCGCACGTGAGGGGAGTGTTGAGAAATAACTTTATATACATTATTGGAGCTACTCTCTAATAACATAAGCTTTTAGATGAGATGGTAACTAACAATCTAACAGTTCCCATTCAACATAAGTTTTCCATTCACCATTATCCACCAGTTTTCCTCATTTATGCTATATCCTGAAATTAATTATAATAAACTCATTAGCTAATAGAATATTGATTAAATATCATTATCAAAAGGAATCAAAATTAGCAAGCACCTCCCACCCCCATCTTCTCTGCCTACTAAATGAGATGAGACTCAAATCCAAACCACTTTACATATGGGCAGAGAGAGAATCTACCCAAAAGTTGGATAAAGTAACTGCAAATATCCATTAAAATATATGATAATAAACATGCTAGGACAGAAACATTCATTTCGTTGTTTTTGACTTACTCTAAGGCTCTTGCAGCTCCTAGGGCCATCCTGATGCGTATATTCCACGAAAGTAGTTTCTTGAATTCATCATCTGAGTGCAAAGCATCTTGCAGTGATCCATTACTGCAATATTCATAGATCAGAAGCCTTTGACCGTGCTCTGCACAATAACCCATGAGCTCCACGACATTAGCATGACGAATTCTATCTATACTGTTCACCAGTTCAAGGAACTCATCATCATTCTGCTGGCTACAAACCCTCTTGTCCAGTTTCATAACAGCAAGCAACTGCAACAGCATCCACAAAGATCAAATGTCAAAAGTGTGAATTCTATTAAGATGCAGGCTAATTGACAATTCAAACCGACGCCAATTAGAGCAAGAAAAAAGTGTGCATTGGATGCTTTCCCATGTATGCAACCATAGAAAAATATTCAAACATATCCCAATATTTGATCTAAAGAGAAGTAATAAAAAAATCAAACAGATCAATATTTACCAATTAAACAAATTAGGCCAACGATTGAAGCCAGAAGACTCTATTGTTCCCATAGGAAAGGAGAAGATTGATTGAAAAAAGTTTGATTAATTTGAATAGATAGAGAATGCATTTGTAACAACAAAAAGTTTTAAAACAAATCAGGATAACTACTTATAAGCCTTTCCTGTTAGTTGCAGTTTGTAATTTTATTTATTTATTCCCAATTTTTAGCCATTTGACCATGGAAACATCAGCAGTTAGCACTAGAGCAATTCGATTGGGCCATCTCCTGCCAACACGGTTGGGGGAGGTGGCGGGTCAAAGTGAAAAGTGAAGATATAATATAAGAGAAAATTGAGAGATGGCCCAGAAATTGAAGGCGTGGAGGGATGGAAAAGATAACAGACAAACAAAATACATAAAGCTGACATCGTGAAGCAGGTTTCCATTGCAACAAAAACTCAGATGGAAGGATTTAGGTAACTTTGGTTTTTTGCCATTGCCATAGAATTTAGTTCTAACAATAACAATAGCGGTGGTAAAGACTTCCATAACACACATATCAGTAATTCCGAAGCAAGATATACGTTCCATCATGTGTTTTTGAATTAGTGCCCAAACCCCAAATAATTGTCAAGTAAAATTTAACCATTTATTTTCATTTTTTATGATATTAAGAGTAATGTACTAAATAAAAGGAAGAAACAATGCGTGCTTGGCAAAACAATGTGGGGAACGTCCACAGCAGTAAAGGATCAACAAGAAACACCCAGTTCACAAATCTGCAAATTCATATGAAGAATGAAATTCATTGAAGAATCAAACCTTTCCATCAGGAAGCTCTGCCCTATATACATTTCCCAGCATCCTTTCTCCTATAAGATTTTCTTGAGAAAAGCTGTTTGTATGTTGCTGAAGAGCTGCAACTGTGTAAGACCTCACAGAAATTTGAAGACTTGGAGATTTGGTAGATGGCCTTTCTGTAGTTGCTGTAGAGGGTGCAATCGGCTTTACAATGACCTTATCATGAGGAGGAGGAGGTGGTGGTGGTGGTGGTGGTGGTCGAGGTGGTGGTGGCGGCCGCAATGAATCAATATCAAATCTGCTCATGTCTATTTCATGAGCATCAAGTTTTGGTATTGCACCAATTCTTTGCACATTTAGCTCTGGCTCATCCAGTGGCTTTGAAATCAAGTCTGTTCTTCTTGGTCCCGTTTGATGCTCCTCCTTTGGCCTCACAACTGCCACCTTTGGATCTATGCAAAGAATTTTCAATAAGCCATTCTGGATAGGCAGTGGCTGACATTAAAATTAAAAAAAAAAATGACTGAGCAAATTCATGCTTACCTTTCTCAGTTTGATTGCTTGATCGAACTAAAGATCCACTGTCTAAGGGATTATCTCTACCGCCTCCGTATGGAGCTACTTCATGCCGCTTGGAAATTCTATCGGCCTCTCGCCTTCCTCCCAGACACCTAGGCATAATAAGCAAAAGTGCTAATACCAAAATTATAAACGAAAACACCGCAGCAATTGATATCCAGACTATCCTTCTGGTAGATGATTTTTTGGTTCTTTTGGAATTTGATTCCAGTGTTGCAGATGGTCCGTCAGCCTTTCTTGCAGGGTTTTTTCCAGGGTTTTGCTCAGAAGATGGTGCTCCAGTAAGTGGTGGTGCTGGAGGTAGTGGTCCAGGTATTGGGGATGAGGGTGAAGGTAATGGAGCAATAGTACTGTTGAATGGATTCCCATCTTTCCTGCATGATAAATTAAAATTAGCATGCCGAAGCGTAACATAACACCAAAAGATTTAAGAGACCCATGCAGTGTTCCCTCTCATATTCTAACACTTTGCTGATGACAAAATATGGTATGAAATTTATATTCACCATAAATTTACTCGTCTCTGTTGCAATCCAAGTAAATTGCATGTTGACTTTTACATGATAGGCTAAAATTAAAGCTTTATTTGAGGAACCTGAATTTTGTAAATCATCAGGTTATGGAATATTAAGTCTTCCAAGGCAGCTTTTACAGATTTAGAGTTTATGCCTACCCCAGCTGATTAGATATTTTCACTAAAAGGGTAAACCAAACACGGTGTTCTAATAATTTCCTGAAAATGGATCTTTGGGGTTTTTCATGGTAATTCACATATCAGATCTTTCCAATCAAATGAAACAGGAATTGTTGTCTAGATATTAAAAGACCACTTTCCAACAAAACTAGATAGAAAAGCGGAATTCTTGTTCTGTACTTATGCTGAAATACAACTTCTATATTGTCCTAAAAACCTAGTTTCCAGGAAACTTCGTTTAAAAAGCAAAGTCATTTCTGAGTTAATTGGGAAAACCTCTCGAGGACAAATAAGAAAACCCATCACAAACTATTCCAGAATATTTTGAAAACTACACTTAGGAAGACACTACCCTGAACTTGAAGCATGAAGTATGATCTTATATTTTCGCAAAGCTCCAAAAAGAATGCCTATAAGCAATAAATCATGGCATCAAATAAAATGTTTTTGTCAATTAAAAGACTTGTGATTAGACTACATTCACAGACAAATTCACCATTTTATTTGCAATGCAATTTTCAGCAGGGTTTGGACAATTGGACAATAGCAAAAAATAACAGAAAACTCTAAACCACGGCTTTAATACCATTAAATGCACTTGTATGGGTGCATGTCAAAGAAGTGTTGTGCCCCCATCATGTCTGACACAAACATGGCTCCATCAAAGAAATGTCCATGCCTGTCAGACATCAATACACGCTCATTCAGGAAAATGCAAAACCTAGGACTACAAGCAGCAATTAAGACTTCCCAACAATTGCTAACCAAAGATGTAGTCATGGTCACAAGTCTAAACAATGGATAATGGCCTGCTAGTTTTGAGGCAATAAGCATCCAATTATACCAGTTTTCTACTACTATGGTGCATCCAATGAATAGGTCCACTGTATCAATTACAATTGGTGAAGTTTTCAGAAGATCTTGCACAAGTATCACATGAAACTAAATTAGCAAATATCTTCCCACACCTCAGATATTAAAATAAACATATATGTCAAATTTGATCCCAAACCCAAACCACACTAAACCAGCATGGTATCAAATTGAAATCAAAAGAATATCATGGCTCTCACTTGAAATTGGGAATGCTCAACAACTTCTCAGGTATAGGTCCATTGAACAAATTATTCTCGATATTCCTGCTCAAAAAGAAACAGAAACAACATGAGTTGGGAAAACGCGCAATGCCAGCATTATTCCCTACAAACTTCTAAAAATTATTATTTAGTTATTTTCCTCAGAATAAAATTCATTCCAGAAAATTTGAACATCGTCTGAAGTATAAAATAAAGGTGACATGGTTGAGAAGAGTACAAATTACTGAGCGGAAGATCTTGCAAAACATCTAGAGTCCCAGAAAGCTGATTGTTCTGCAAATGACTGTCAATCAAGAAGTTATCATTATTCACAAGGATGGAATATATGCAAGATAAATGCCTTCTTGAGATAAAACAATTACAGGGTGGTCAAAGATGACAAATTCTCCAGCGAGGATGGGAGTTGCCCACTCAAATTGTTACTGGATAAATCTCTACAAAAAGATAAATCAACCAATCAACAACTTAAAAAGGAGTAAACCTAGCCACAAAAAAGGTTGCAAAATAAATGTGGCCCTACAGATTGATCAACCCTGTAAGGCCTTGAAAGGCATCAGGTATTTCTCCAGTTAATTGGTTGTCATTCAGAGACCTGAAACACATAAAAACCACTCATCAGGAAATTTAAGCTCTTTTGAAAGGAAGCAACCCCCCGAAAACATACAAACAAGGAGAAGGCAAAATCGTACATAGCTGACAGTTGACTAAGAGAAGATAAAGAACTTGGGATGCTCCCGGTAAACTGGTTATCTGAAAGAAAACTGCCAAAAGGTAAAGACTATCATATGTTTTGCATAAGTTGATGGCAGAAATAGAGAAAATTCAAGCTCATAAATAACAGTAAATATGAAAAGAATTGCATAATGTTTTTTTAATAAGGTGGCACATACAAATTCTGCATGGTCACTGGAAGATTGGATGGAATGCTACCCCCAATGTGGTTGTTGCTCAGATCACTGCCACAAAATAATGACACGGATATTAAAGACAAGATCAATAGAGAAACCCGAACATCCTTTGAAGTAAAAGAAAATAAACACTGTGAACTGGACAAGGTTTTGCAGACATGCCCTCCACAGTTGCATGTAATATGAGCCACATGAAGAGGAGCAACATTCCCCTTTTTTTTTTCCCATTTTACAGTTAGAAGACGGGCAACATTCCATCAGTAACTCAGTTTACAGATCATATTAGAGGTCCAACGTCAGCATATCAGAATGATCTAACCACAAGTAGAGACTCCTCCCAAAATTCAGAAACATAGTCCACAAAAGAACAATAAGGAATTGGCAACTCTATCCCAAACTCTCATCCTCAACAAAATATTCTTACTTTGTCAAGAAACGTGGTACTGAACCTAAAAACTAACAAAGATAAAAAGAAAAACCATTGAAGAGCCTATTAAGCATTGCCAATACCGTTATGCTTGTTGCTAAACTGAGCACTAAACGCAATTAGAGAGATGCACTTACATTGCTTTGATAGAAGAAAATGAACCCAGGTCGTCACCTAGCTCTCCTCTCAAATTAGCACCATTAAGAACTCTATAAAACCAGATTATTGTCAGAACATGATTGTTGACGTTGTATTCAAGATGGAGTAAGAGAGATGTTTCCATACATAGAAATTATATCTGTATTGTTACATTGAACTCCTTGCCAAGAGCCAGAGCATGGGTCTCCACCACTAGTAACCCATCCAGGAAGAGGAGGGGATCCAAGTGCGGCATATAAGTTATTAATTGCAGCAACTGTTCCAACAGAAAGATAACGCCACCATTAACATTCAATTAGAGAAATTAACAATGGGAAAAGAGGTAGCACTAAATAATAATAATAATTAAAGCATCATAGTTGCTGAAAGAAATTAAGCAGGAAATAAATTTTCTACTGAAAGTTTCCAGAAGAGTAGCTATTGGTTCAGGAATGCAAAAGTGAAAAGGCGAGTTAGACCAACCCTAGGGTATTGGTTGCAGAGAAAAACAGAGGAAAAGGAGAAAATAAACCATGTGAGTAAGAAATTTAGAACCATCAACTAAAGAGCTGCCACTAAGCAGGTTTAAAGCTCTAATTAATTAGAGAAATATAAAGTTGCAGGAAAAATCAAAACAACAAGAAATTCATAATAAAAAGGTTCTTGAGAAGCAAAGCATCAGATTATTAAAGACACGCAAGGGATGGAATTTACATAAATTGCATCGTCGGCTGATGAGAAAAGGTAGAATAATAACAAAAACTATATTCACTCAAGAAAACGACATGTTAAAAAAAAAAAAGATTTCATCTTATCTAATTAGAAGTTTCTGTTTAGTTTAACAGAGATGAACTTTCAGTTTGAAGAAACTGCAATGGCAGAAAGTTCAATTTTTTTCATTTTTTTTTTCTTCGTATATTTTTCTCCATTTTCTAATCAACCAAGGGGGCACCAGAAAGTCAGAAATGGTACTGTCCGCTCTTACCGTCTGTAGGATTAGTGTATCCGTGAGAAATTTTCGCCGTGGAGATCAAAACAAACCCCACAAACACCAGCACATAGATCTCCAAGTTCAACCAATTTAGATCAGATCTCTTGCGACCCATTATCCAAAACTCGAACTTTCTCTTCAATTTGCTCTCTTTAACGAGCCAACTCTCATCACTTACACATAAAACACCCTTTAATCTGAAAATCAAATAAAAAAGTAGATATAATGTCAGTGATCTCATCAGAAATCAAAATTTCACAACAGTAGCCTTCTAAAAACAATGAAATTAAGCGAGTAATCACAAGAAAACCAGAACAAAAAAAGTACAAAATATTAAGGCGTACATCTATACAAGTCTGAAACCAAGCTATATCTTGAAACAAAAATGAGCTCACAGAGAGCTTGAAGTCTGAAGAACCCAAAAGCAGAGAAAATGTGAAGCGCGTTTCAAGCAAATGATGAACATTAACGGTTAGACAAGCAGTGACGGGATCGAATGAAGCAAATATTTTGTAAAAATTAAGCAACACTCAGCGGCTAAGATTCAGCAAAAAGTACACACGTGAACAAGACGTAGTAAGCAAACGCCACCGTCAAAATTAATCGGAAATTAGCTGCAAATCTAGAGAGAGAAAACCCTAACCTTTCGAGAGCGCCGGAGAGGGGAGAGAGAGAGAGAGATATGAAAAGAGAACCAAGAGGTAGAAAGTTGCAAAGACTATCACAAAAAAAAAAAGAGCGTCTGAAACGCTTAGGAAAATCTCTCGCTCTAGTTTCTCTCTCTAAGAAGTGCGTAGTAGTCATGCATATCTGCTTTGCTCAGAGGCTCTAGTAAGAAGGTAATGTTTTACCACCGCGCGCTTGATCGGCGCGTGTCGTGCGTTTTTACTACAGTGCTGGGGTAATTTGGAGGGGTGCACAAGAGAGGTGGGCCTGTGCTTCTGCTTGCTATAAGAGAGTGATTTAACTGTATTTTGAGATGTGTAATTTGTAGTTTTTTACAGGCAATGACGAGTAAATTAAACGGCCCCAACGTTCAAAAATAGGAAGATTGCCGGCCTCCTTGATGGTCCATGTTAGTCTATTAAAATATAAAACTATATACAGTGGATTAATTATATATTGTACATGTACTAATCATTATCTGTGTTTAAATCATAAAAATATAATTTAACGTGTGAATAATTTAAATTTATAAAATAATTTACATAAAAAATTATAATAATAACTTATAAAAATAAAAATTACTAGTTAAAAGAGATTAAGTTATTCATGCAATGTTTAATAAAAGTATAAAATTTTATTATTTATTACAAATATTATCACATTTTTAAAATATTAATTTAAAAAATTTCATATAAAAAATATTCAAAAAAATAAGGGAAGAGTGAAAGAGATATTTTTATATAAAATGACTGAAAAGACAACCAAAATATAAATAAAAATAAAAATAATCTTGATTATTAAGTAAATCCAACGGTTGAAAATATATCAATTTCAAAATTTTAACTTCCTTATTATACAAATGACATAAAGTGTAAAAATATATATATATATTTAAAATTTGAGTTTTAAATACATTAAAATTGAAATTTTAATTTAAATGTTTATTTTTAATAAAATTTTAAAGAAAATCAAAGTTGAAATATAGTTTTTTTGAATAAAAAATCTAATTGACTTTATGTAATAGGTATCCATACATTATTTAATAAATATGTACAATTTTATTAATTATTACAAATATGATCACATTGTTTTAAATATTAATTTAAAAAATTTTATATATAAAAAGTATTCAAAAAATATGAGGGAATAGTAAAAAATTATATTTTTATGTGAAGTGATCGAAAAGACAACTAAAGTGGAGAGAGAAATAAGTAATTATTAATATTGAATAAATCTAATGGTTAAAATATACAAATATCAAATCAATTACCTGTATTGTTATATAGATTATCATATTTTTTAATTTTTTAATTTAAAAAATTGTATATACAAAAAGTATTCAAAAAAATATATGAAAAAGAGTAAATGATTATGTTTTTATTTGAAGTGACGAACAAAATGACTAAAATGGATATAGAAAAAAATAATTCTAACTATTGAATAAATTTAACAATTGAAAATATAAAATGTCAAATCAATAACTAATATTGTTACATAGATTTTTTTAAGGAGAACAATTATATTTTACTAAATTTTGCCCAAAAACACCTTATCAGCAAAAAAGTGAATCTTATTTTTGGAATTAAAGTGTAAAATTAATTGAATTTATATTTTACTTATCTGAAAGACTTATATGTAATTACACAACAGATATTATTAAAAAAATAAATATAAATTTATGAAATTCTTCAAAACATTCTAGATGTCGCATGGATTAAACAAAATACATGAAGTCATCAAGAATTAAAGAGAAAAGTTTTATTCAGAGAAAAATCTCAGAACGTTTTTCACTATAAAATTAGGTCATAAGACATGATGAACTCCTTACGACTCTTCGCATTAATTCACTCAACCTTTTATTTGAATGATCTATGCGCCTAGATCAAGTGGAAGACTTTCTAAGGAGTCGGAAAGTTTTCAAGACTTGAAATTCTCCTAGGTTATAAAACATGATGAACTATTTACGACTCTTCGCATTAATTCACTCAACCTCTTACTTGAATATTCGATGCACCTAAACCAAGTGAAAGACTTTCTAACTCTTCAAAAAATCTTCGAGACTTGAAAATTTCCAAGACTTGCAGACTCAAATTGAGTAAAGAAAAAAAAAAGACTTTTAAACTCTCAAACTAATGAATCTTTGACTCCACAATATATGCTCTCTCTCACTCTGATAATTATTCTTTTACAATGAATATAGAAGTACATATATTATAAAATACTGAAATCCTAGTTTGAAAAAAAAAAAACATAATTTTCAGCATATTCGGTAGGTCAAGTCCTCGAGTTCCCTACGCCTTCCTTACGAGGTGCAATGCCAAGGGGTTGAACCTTTACCCTACCTGCAAGAATATCTAGAATTCGTTTTCAGCTTGATTTCATTATGCTTGAACTATCAGGCATCTAGTGGTTAGCCTGCTAACTATATTGTAAATTGTTGTAGTTTTCTTGATCTATAAGGACATAATCTTTATTCAGCTTTCTTATTTCTTTAGGTTTTCTCCTTTAGCATTAGAAAAACACAATCCTTTTTCAGTTAGGAAACTTCAAGAAACTTAAATCCACATCCAATTAGGAATTTATGTTTAACTATAATTTTCAGTTCAATTGTTTGGATTTGACATTAAGTTTAACTTTACAATTTACTTAGAAATTTTGTATTGAGTATCTCTAAAAAATAAAAAAGAAAAAATTTCATTTTAGCATAGAAATCAATAAAACATGAACTTTTATATATTTAATTTTGCAAAAATTATTTATTAAACTAATTTCACATCACGAAGTACGAACTTAATTAATTTTAATGGATTTTTTAATTTTTTTATTTTAATTTAAGTTTCAAGAAAATTTTGAGTTAACTTTTAAATAGTGGCGGAGCTATGTATAGATTTCAGTAAATTGTAGTCCTGATAAGATTTTGATCTAAAATTTTTTAATACTAATAGTATATAACATTCTAACCCAACTAATTGCCTGTAAACTAGTTTAATATTCAGTCATATTCCAATTTAATTGTTAACCCATAGCTTAAGACAAAAAAAATTCTTAACCCATACCTTACTTTTAAATCATCTAGTAATTCAAAAGAATAAAGTCTAATTACTTCATTTTTTTTAATATATTTTCCAACACCTTAAGTGCTATTTAGTATATTTGTCTTGAGCTCATTTTCTATTTTGTAATTTAAAAAATAAAAAAAATAGTTCAAAACACATTTGGCTACTTGTATTTTTAAAATACGTTTTAGAAAACAAGAAATGAGTTTACATAAGAAATACAAAATAGTAAAAACTCGTTTTGAGCGTTTTCAACGCAAAATAAGGAAAATTTCAAGTCATGAAAAACAGAAAATATCAAATCAATTGTGTTTTATATTTTCTTTTTTTTAGTTTTCTATTTTCTTTATTTTAAAATTTTGAAAATATAAAACACACAAAATAAAAATAAAAAATGAAAAATTTCAAGTTATGGAAAAACAGAAAATATCAAATCAATTATGTTTTTTATTTTCTTTATTTTAAAATTTTCAAAATATAAAACACACAAAATAAAAAATGAAAAATACAAATACAAATTAAATGGCACGTTAAGGTTTAAAATTCAAATTAAAATTGACACGATGGGTTTGTATCACTCTGAAAGACCAAGCTGGGTGGTTGTAGAAAATTTCTACACTGACTTTTTTTCGGCTTGAATGGATTTTCTTGCTGACTGAACAATTGTACAAGAAATAGATGTGCTTCCCACCAAGTCACACGCCAAACTTCCCGGTTGAATATATATGTATATATCTATATAAAATAATTTTTATTTTTAACTTTTTCTTACCATCGTGTGCATTTTTTAGGGTCTGTTTGGTGTGTAATAATTTGTTAAAAATCTCTAAAAATTTCTATAAATCTCTATTAACTTTATATCACATCAACTTTTTTCTCTCACTGCACATATTACGAACTCTTTCCAAATCACAATTTATCTCATTTTTTCTTACTCCAAACAAACCTTAAATCAAACCATTGCAACTCATCCTTTTATCAATTAATGTACTTATTTTAATGTTATTTTATCACATTCCAACTTCCGTAACCAAACATCGTTTTCTCTTCGATTTCTTATCGGGGGCACCTTTTTGTAATATCCTTCGCATATTCGGGCAAGAAAGTCCAAACTGATCACCAAAGTTTGGCATGTGATTATTTCCATAAAATTTCTTGTAAGAATATTTTGAAAACGGAAAAGTCAAACTTAATCGCATTTTAAAATTAATTTAAATAAAATTTAACTTGACTCTTTTTGTAAACCTAATTTTAATTTATCAGGAAAACCCAGAATAAGGTGAAGTAAATAAATAAACAATGTCCCAATAACAAGTAAATAAATTAATTTTTTTATTTTTCTTTTTTTTTTCGCGAAAGAAGATATATAATTAATATTTATAATTAGAGGCTATTTGGTTTATCAAAAAATAAAAATATTAATTTTTACCAACTTTCTTTAATTTCCTTCACCAAACTCTTTATCAAAATTTTCCAACTTATATAAATTTTTTTTCAATTTTCTCTAATTCTTTTTTAACTTTTACAAATTTTTACTAAACAACCAGCTAACAACTAAAGTGATACAAATAAAAAATTAAATTGATGCAAAGTTTTTTTTTTTTTTTTGTTTGGTATTGCGAAACGACCCCTTGATCGTTATCACTAGGTTTTAGAATAATATTTAATTGCCATGTAGGTATGGATTAATTTAAATAATGGGAGGCTAGGGAGAAAAATTAAAAAGAAAAAAATTAATCCAATTACATAAAATTCATAATTAGAGTGCGTTTGACGCACCAAAAAGTGAGAAAATTGAGATAAAATATGATTTGAGGAAACTTTTTACGTTTGGTGCACACTGCTCAAATGTATTTTTTTAGAGATGAATAGTAAAATTTCATTCTGACGGATTATATTTCTGCTTGGACGGATTCAAAATTTTAGACAGTTATGACTTCTTTACACTACAATCCGTCCAAATGGATTGTATAAATCATTTGAACGAAAGTTGGCCGTGTGATTCCGTTGGAACGGTTTCTACAATCCGTTGGAACGGTTTTAAAAACGCCATAAAAAATAGTCAAAGTGGGTGTTATTTGGTAACTTGGGAGTCTATGGTGAGAATGACAAAAAAAATTTTTGTTATTTAATTAACAAAATTCTAGTTATTGACATTTTTTTGAAAAGATATTGAATATTTTTTAAATTTTAAGGAGATAAAAATGTGTAAAATTTTATAGAAATTTTTATAAATAGGTCAAAAAAAATTATGAATGACAGTCACGGAATCTCGTTTAGAGCTCATTGATTTGATTGACGCAACATTTGTATTTGGTAAGCACTTTAGAATTTGATGAAAGAGAGAGAAACCAAATGTGTGCTAAAGCAAGTTTGGTACTTAAAAAAATGCAGAGAATCCAAGTAGAATTTAGCTTTGCCACCAAATACATCCAGTTCACTCTTTGTTAGTACAAATTATTTGCCTTTCGTCAAATTTGGGAGGGTGATTTGCTCAATTAGATTTTTACTTCCATAGAAAAAATTGCAGGTTCATTGATTGCTCCTTTCATGGATGTTGCTTTGACTTGATGACAGCAGGAATTTGGTTCGGTGAGAATCGGTAACATTAAGATTTGATTTGAAATTTAATAAGAAATTAGTTTTTTCTGCAATTTACATGCATCAACAACTTAAAATGGTAAATAATATTCGTTAGTATCGATATTTCACTATTGAAATTAAACTATACATTCAAAATTTGACTTCGTCTCGACATCTAAAAATTTCTAAATATTATTAAAAGTATAAAAAATTTTTAAAAATTATTCATTTTTTATTTTATTAAACGAAATACAAACCTACAACTTCTATCAAATTTTATTACTTTTTGTCACTCTAAACACCCCTTTATGTTCTAATTCATGAGAAATAAATAATAGTCAAGTTTTGTTATTTTCCTATGAATTTAAGAAAATTTGCATAGAATAGAATTGAAATTCAAAAAATTATATGAAAAGTAAAAAAAAAAAAAAAGGTTATTCCGTCATAGTCAAAGAAAAAAAAAAATTGAGTAATCATACTTTTGTCTACTTGTGATTCGGACAAAAAAATATGCTACACTTTTTTAGTTTAAAATTTAACATATATTATCTTCATGATTTTATTAAAGTGTAAAATTATTAAAAAATATTAAATTTAACTAAATTTTGTGGTACGCGTACCATATAGGCTCTCATGTGATCCTTAAAAAAATACTATTTAGATAAACATAATCAAATTGAGTCCTTTTAAAAATAAAATAATATATCATTTAAACATAAAAATGTATTTTTATATATTTATTTTTACAAAAACTAGTTTTAACTCATGAGACACAAATTCAGTTAAATTTAATAGTTTCAGTCAGTTTTATAACTTAGTTCAAATCACAAAAAAAAACTATGCATTAACTTTTAAGTTGAGTTTATTTGTATTCTACAAATAATTTTTTGCAGTCTATTTTATTTTTTTATTAAATAAAATTACATAGTTACACTCATTCTTATACAAGGTTATTTATAAAATTAAAATTATATAACATATAATAAGGGTAGTTGTATAATTTTATTTAATAAAAAAGTAAAACGGATTATAAGAATTTATTTGTCAAGTGCAAATACACCTATCCTAATTTTTAAACTAGAAATAGTCGTATATTTTTTAATCAATCCCTGCTGGTGTGTAATTAACTTCTCTCTCCAAATATATATATATGTATATATATGATTTAGGCCCATTTGTCACACTAAAATCAATTAAAACTTACAAATTTTAACTTATTTTTTATATTTTATTCCAATCAAATTTCACCACAAATCACTTTTATATCAAATCTTTATACTTCTATTATACTTTTTGACCAACTTTTTTTAACCAAACATATCCTTATATATGCTAAATTATTTACTATCAATCATGTTTGGAGTGGCATTTTCAAAATTTCATTAATAGAAAAAAAATGTTAATATGTGCACCATAGAGATCAATATTTCAACAACTCGATGGGACTTGACCGTTGCAGATTTTGTGTGTGTTTTAAGTGATAAAAAGTGAGAAAAATAAGATGAAATGAGAAAAGTTGTGAATTCGTAATGCGTGCAATTAAAAAAAAGTTGATATGATAAAAAATTTATAGAGAATTATAAAATTTTTTAAAAACTCCAAACAATGCCTTCGAAGGGAGGTGATTATTACGTGTAAGTAACAAGTTCACGTACCCCTCTTACTTTGAAAATAAAAAAAAAAAAAGGACTTTTATGAAAGTTACTTACAATTTTCTCTGAAAATTATTGGAATAATTAAAATATGTGGTTGGAAAAGGACTGTGGCCTTTGTCCATGTGAATCGAACTATCAGCCCATCGCCCATAGCTGTCCTTTTTTTTCCAATTTTTTTTAGGGAATCTATGTGATAGACACTGCCAAATCGCCGAAAGCTTTCTCCGCTAGCACCTTCTCAATTGATTTAAATTACTATTTTGACCTCGGGATGTAGGCGAAACCAGCGCTCGCATTTTATCTTATCCTTGGTCATCTTCTAGGTTTCCTGTGTGCGTTTAGTGTATCAAATTTTGGTAAAAAGTTTTTAAAAATTTTTATATAATTTTATTTTTTTAAAGTTTAAAAAAAGTTCTATATCTTTCAAAAAAGTCGATAATTAAAATTTGGTTAATTAAAAAGTAAATTTTTTTTTGTCATTCTCACCATGAACTCCCAAATTACTGAATGACACCCACTTTGACTATTTTTTATAAGGTTGTAGAAACAATTTCCATAGATTTGCACAATCAACTTCTATCCAAACAAATTGTAGAAACGGGTTTTGACGGATTACAGTACAAAAAAATCATGACTGATATAAAATTTTGAATCCGTTCAAACAGAAATCCAATCCGTCAGAACAAAAATCTTACTATTCATTTCTAAAAAATACGATTTAAGATGTGTGCACCAAACATAAAAATTTTTTTCAAATCACATTTTATCTTACTTTTTATCACTCTAAACACACTTTATATTTGTATACCCACACAAAAAGATGAAAAAAAAAAATTTACAAACAGATCATCGTATTTTTTACTTGACCTGTAGGATGATAATAATTTTACCCTTGTAAATATTATACTAAATTGTGATAAATTATAAATTTTAAATATTATGCTAAATTTTTTAAATGCAAAAGTTTTAATTTTGTAATAATCTTGCATATAAACTAGTTAAATGCCCACGTATTGACGTAAGTATTTGTAATATATTCAACGCGTATAACGGACAAAAAAATGAGCATTTACTCCGTGTAACAAACTATTGTGATTTCAAAGCCTAATTGATAAGTAATTCTAAAAAGCAATATCAAATTATCATTGTCCCTTTAATAAATTTAAAAATTCAATAATATCTAGGAATTAGTTACGTGTCAATTAGATGTAAATACCTCCCAATTATACATATCAATAACGAAGAAGGCGACTTAAAAAAAAATGTCAATGATGAAAGTCTATAATCTTTGAGCTGGTGAAAAAATTCTAAAATTATTTATTTGAATTATTGTTGTTAGACTATATTAAGTCAAGTCAATAACCTAATACATTTAATGTAAAAAAATATAAATTTAATAATTAAACACTAAAGAAAATAAAAATAAGCTATTAACTTGTCAACAAAAAATATATACCAGTTAATTGATTTAACATCCATCTATATATATATATATGTATATATTTAATGGCTAAAATTGTCTTACAATTTGATCAATGATCTGCCTTTAGGCTATAAATATGCAATTACAATTTTCTATATAATTTTTTTTGTACGTAAAAAAAGAAAATTATTTTATATCGTTATCTGAACTTATGATGTTTAGTTATAGGGTGTGTTTAGAGTGAAAAAAATAATATAAAATGAGATAAAGTGAAATAAATTATAAATTCGTGATTCGTACAGTGAAATAAAAAATAAATAACTTTTAAAATTTTTTAATATTTTTTATTAATTTTTAAAATTTTTTATCCTCTCAAATAGAACCATAGTTTCGACTCATGGTATTGCCTTTTCGGAGTGAAGTAGACCCGACCTCCCGTCAATTTATGCAGTTGTGTGTATATATATATATATATATTTCAGCTTTTATAAATATCACAAAATATACCCTTACACACGTGCATATATACCATGTCACGCAATCAAGTAGCGTACATTATAAAATGCTATAAACTAATAGGATATAAATTTTTTTTGCTACATTTTAATTGAAAAGTTAAAATTAGACAAAAGTAGTGGTAAATCGTCAAAACAATTTACGGTGGTTTGCTTGAACAGAAGTTGATACTGCCAAACCATTGAAACGATTTGGTACAAACCGTTTGGATGATATTGAATTATTATATTTTATAATTTATCATTTCATGCAAGTGTCCAAACGATTTCTATAATTCATCGGAATGATTATGAAAAAATTAGTCATAGTGGTGTCATTCAGTGATTTAAAGTCTATGATGAGAATAATAAAAAAATTTGTTTATTATTTGATTAACCAAATTGCAATTATCAATTTTTTTTAGAAGGTATTGAACTTTTTTCAAATTTCAAGAAAACAATAAAGTGTAAAAATGTAATAGAAATTTTCAAAAATTTTTGAAAATTTTTAAAAATTTTTATCAAATTTTATTACGTCAAACAAGCCCTTAATAGAATTTACCATAAGCAAATATTCCCACACCGATTGAGGAATAAAATAATAGTTACGAGATAATTCATTTACAACTCACTCTCTATTATACACACACACACAATTAAAAATAATACATTTCAACAAAGTCTATCTTATAAATTAAAATCCAAAAACTAATATTAAGTTTTATTTTTCAATGAATGATTGAGATTTTTTATAAATCGAAATTTTCTTTCAAACTCCCGTTTAATTTTTAGGTCAATTCATATATTGATAAATTATTAAGTTGAACTTAATGACGATATCTACAAAGTTGTATTGAGAAAAACAAAAATTTTAAGTTTTTTAAAATGAAATTTATTTTGAGTTTTTGAAAAAAAAAATATGCTAATATATATTTTCATTTTAAATGCATGCCTATTTAAATTTATTTGAAAAGTACCGTAAGTGTAAATTATTTGCTAGTTTGGAGTCCCAAAAGATTCAAAAAAAAAAAAAAAAAAATTTCAAAAGTTTTCAAATCCCTCCAATCACATTTTACCACCTATTATTTTTACATCACATCAATCCCATCCATTGAATTTATTTTGGTTTTTTTTTTGGACTCCAAACGCCACCATAAAGTGGCAAAATTCAACCTAAAAAATGAGGAAGCGGGACAAAAATGTTTTCCTTGCCTTAAAAAATTTTGCCACTTTTTATTCTTTTCATATGCTACAACTTTCTTTTTTTTTTTTTTTAAGCACTAAGAAGAAGTGTTTACAATTTAGATCACCATTCAAAATTCTTAATTTACCATTGATTAATTATTGTTAATGGAATATATCATTCGAAACATTTTAGACACATCAAACAATTTTAAAGTATAAAGGACAAGATACATGTTACGATTTAGAGGCTGTTTGATACTATAAAAAGTGTAACTTTGTACTAAAATGAGACACATGTCATATTATTTTTTAGATGGGTGTTTAGTAAAAATTTATAAAAATTAGATAAAGTTAGTAAAAATTGAAATCAGTTGGTAAAAATTAAAAATATGTTTTTTGAAGAAAGTTGGAAAAATTAATAAAAGTTAATTTTTTTAGTAAAAATTAATAAGCCAAACACTCTCTAAAATACAAAGAACAAGTGATAATGGCAGTCACATATAAGATTTTGTATTAATTATAATTTACCCAAATTTATACTGACATATAAAAAATTTTCTTCGTGTCATCTTTGATTTGAAACCTACTCCCAATTTCAAATGCCTTAAATACTATTTAATTTTTCACCTATTTTTACATGTGAATGCTAATAACTTATTTAATTTGAATATGAGAAAGAATAAATTGAGATAGAGAAGGGGGGAAAATGAAGAAGAACAAGGAAATGAGAATAAAACAAAAGAAAATCAAAATTGAAAGAGGAGTGAGAGCAAGTGAGAAAAAAAAATACACCTAATTTATGCACCACGAATATTTAAAATTAAAATCCGTGAAAAAATAAAAATTGAATGTCAATTGAAAGACATACATATATATATATATACACACTAGCAATAATTTGTACATACGACATTTTAAACAAAATTAGTATTAAATTTTTTTATAAAATTAAAACTTTGGACAAAAAGTTTAAAATGAAAAAAGTTATGATAATCTACGAGTTTTAATTTTTTTTTTCCAAACTTCTAAAGCCTAACAATTATTATATGTATTTTGGTCTCTCTCTCACTAATTTTTGATAAGTACCATAAAAGAAAATATAAATTATAATATTTTAATTTAAAAAATTCAACTTCTTAGAAATATAATTAGACGAAATTTAAGTTATCAGTTTTGATTTGCATATGATTTCCACCCTAGAAATATGTTGAAATTTAAAATGCCAAAACTGTTTTGTGAGATAGATGGTAGTAGGGTCTACTAAAATAAGAATTGAGTAGATGTTAAAAATATAAAAATGATCTCAATCGTTGAATAAATAAAAAAATAATTTTTACCTATTGGATCTTAATTTATGAGAGAGATATTTTAAAAAACCATCTTAAATGATAGTGGGGTCCAATAAAATAAGAATTGAACGAAAAGTTAAAAATATAAAACTGATCTCGATCGTTGAATGAAAAAAAATAATTTTTTATAATTAAATTTTAATTTATGAGAGAAATATTTTAAAAAATCGTCCTACCTTATTGTATCTTATTGTATGGATACAATAATAAGCTGTATTTATTATTTATGCTGGCAACCACTCAAGACACGGATTAAAAACGAAGACATATTCTCAACAAGCCAAATTTGTAAGTCTCTTACATCACATCCAATTCATCTAAATCAAACAATCAGAAAGACCAATTGGATAATTTAAATAAAGAAGAAAATTAATATGGGTCAAACTCAGATGAGTCCCAAAATAGTGATAGTAATTCAAACATATATATGGTTTATGACAAGGACCTGACAGCAACTTCTCGGACAAAGTGTTAGTTATTAATAAAAGGTTTCCTGGTTGGACATTTAAGATATTTAGATCCTGGGCTAGGAGCTGTATTAATTCCTATTGCGGGTCGTAAGGGGAAAAAAATTCATCGCCTTGTGCACTCTCTCTAAATGTGATATGGTAGACAGGCTGTGTTTAGAATGTTAAAAAATTTTAAAAATAGTAACAACTATTAAAAAATTTTAAACGTTTATTATTTTTTATTTTACTGTACAAATTATAAATTCATAATTTATCTCATTTTATTTTATTTTTTGTCATTTCAAACGTACTAAAATAAATAAATAAATAAAATGAAATGGTCAAAGGGAATTCTTACCAAAAATACTCTCCCGTTCAAGTTAGCATTAGAAAACTCTTAGAAACTTAAGAGAAAGAGGGAGTCCTGTATTATTTATATGTCTCTAGTATTTATAAAAACTTAAGAGGGAGGAAGAATAAGCGCTCTCATATTATACATATGCCTCTCATGTTTATATATACAAAATGTCTCATGAGCATTGTCTTAATTTGACTATAGTTGAGTTTGGGAAGAAAAAACGAACTATCTACTAACTATTAGCTACTAAAAAACTATTTTTTTGTATTTCAGGAAAGAAATAAATTTAGTTTTTTAGTAATTAATTTTTTTAATTTATTGTTAATTTTACATTTTTGGCCTTCAATATTAAAAATAAATTTACAATGCAAGAGAGTAAAATTTATCATTTTAGAAAAAATAAAAAAAAAACTAATAGTTGATAGATGAGTTACTAGCTAATTTTCTCAAATAATACCTATAATAGTGGTAGGTAAAGTATTAAATACTAATAATAATGTGACAATTGAGAATGGTGAATAAGTGATTTTTTTATGAGATATTCTTGTGATACTGTATCTAATGTACGAGTGCTCTGAACCAAATAATTAAATTTCAGTAACTAGCAAATTATACAATCTTAATTTAATTAAAGTATAACAAATGATTGGGATGATACTTTTATGGTTGGAAAACATGCGACAAACTATTTTATTTCCATACATTGCACATTAATTATCAAATAGTAATGTTATCAAAATAAATTTTATTTTTTTATTTTATTTTAGAATAATTTGACATAATTATGTACTTATTAGTTTATAACAAATAATTTACCACATCATATATGCGTTTGAAGTAATAAAAAGTGAAATAAAGTGAGATATTTTGAGATAATTTGTGAGTTTATAATTCGTGCAGTGAGATAAAAAGTAAGTAACTTTTAGAGATTTTTAAAAAATTTCAGAAATTTTTAAAAAATTTCAGAAAATTTCAACATTTTTTAATGTGCCAAACACACCCTATATTATTATAATAATACTACTGTTACATTATTGTTGTGTAATTTTTTTGATTAAAAGATTTTAACGGAATAATGTTTTCCATTTATTAAGGAGGTGTTTATATGATGAAAAATAATGAAAAATGTGTTTTGTGTAAATTTTTGGCATTTGGTGCATACTCGCAAAATCACGTTTTTTAAAAATGAATAATGAAAATTTTTAACTTTTGTATCAACTTTTTGGAGAGAAAAACCGTTCAAATAATTTTTTGGATCTGTCGGAACAGTTTTATATTAGAATTTATTGAAATATGTGAAAAATTTTTGAGATTTGTAGAAAAGTTATTAACGTTTGTAAAATATTATTTAGGTTTGTAAAAAATTATTAAAATATGTACATATATATAAATTTATAATTATTTTATGAAATACGAGAATTATAAAATGTGTTAAAATATTTTAAAAATTTTTTATAAATTTTTAATGATTATTATCCTACTAAATAGGCCCTCAATAAATAAACCAATATTTTTGTTCTCCCAAGTTGTACTAATCTATATCCATGCCACGGGGTGGAGCCCTCCAAATTTTGGTCTTTCTTCAGCTCTAGCATCAGCAGATAAGGCACCAACTCACTCTGCTCAGATACCTCGGGGATGGAGAAAAAAATGAAAAAAAAAAGGACGCATCCAATGGGAAATTGACACGTACGGATGTGAAAGTGACTTTAGTCGAATAATCAATTATTATATCTTTCGTGGGTTCGAATTGGGCTTGTCGTTCCTTCGCAGTTTTCATTGGTTGATTTTGCACCCAATAACGTTATGGATTCCCAGCAACCTTTCTTGGGTGCCTTGTTTCTTCTTCTTTTGTCATGCCAACTAGGATAGGTTCTTCGGTTCAATAATTTTGGAAAAAAGTAAGGACGGGAGCCAATCTTTTGATCCACTCAACAGCTTTAACTTGCTGAATTTGTGGTTAAGGTTTTGACCATGCACAAATATTAATCGCCAACAAGTCACATGTATGCTTGGTTGTTTTTCTGAAGTTCAAAGAGGTATTTTTTAAGTATTTTATTTTATTTTTTTTCATCTTTTAAGTTTTTCTCGACCAAAAGTAAACTCAACTTTCTTTTTCATTCAGCTTTTAGTTGTGGGTTTTTTTTTTTTTTTTTCTTTTTTCACCTTTGTCCAAAGTAAAAAATATATATAATGATAATTATTCAAATAAACCAATAAAAAAATCATTGATTTAGTGCTTACAACTTTACATACAAACGGAGAGAATTTGGCTGTAAAAGCCCAACCAGCCCAAAGCTATATAAAAGGTTGACGTGCACTGACACCCCCTCCCCCTTAGATATTAGTGTAACACTTTAGTATATAGTTTTGTGTCAACGTCATATTTTATTAAGATTTTTGAGTATTTTAAAACTTGTATATAGACTTTGTTTGAAATTCTAAATTTTACTTAAAAAAATTTCAAAAATTTTTCAAATTATTAACTTTTTTATCTTATTGTAAGAAATACGAGACAGAAATTACTTTTATTAATTTTTAACATTAATTTTTTTTTATTACTTTAAACACATCCATTATTGTTGTGGTATTAAAGTTGATGGGTATTATATCTTCAACTAAGTTGGATCAGATGGCTCATGCTCATTCTTTTTTTTTTTTTTGGGTTTGTTTTTCCTTTCTTTTTTTCTTTTCATTTTTATTTCTCCTTTTTCTTCTTGCGATCTTTTTGGCCTGTCAAACAAAGGGTGACAATGGAAAAGAAGGAAAGGGAAGAGATATGTAGACGAGGAAGAGGAGAAAGAGAAGGTAAAGGTTTTGTTTGGTAATTTAATTTTTTTAATGTTTATATTATAAATACTAATACAAAAACTTTATGGTGTGTGAAGGACATGACAATTTTTATCGGGGTATATAGAGAAAAGGATTCAGGCATAGGAAGCTTGCAAGAAACTTCCGTCATTTGCTTTCACACAACACTCTCCTTCTTTTTCTTTTTTTGGTTGGGTAATTGACTCATGGTTGGTCATTGGGTACCAAACAATAACTTACGTATAACGTCTAGCTAAAAAGGTTGCTCGAAAAATTCGAGCTTGAATGGTAGATATTTATTTTTTTTAATTTTTATCAATAAAAACTGAAATTAAATTTTCTTACAATAGATTTATTCTCTCAGTTCAATCACAAAAGAATCCACCAGCTAGTTTTTTTGTATTTAATTTTTTTATTCAGTATTTTTTAGACATATTATTTATATTCATTATTTGTTTTATTATTATTATTATTAATTTTTTTTTACCTTAGTTGGTAATCAAGAAAACGTGTAAATCAATTTCTAATCGTGCGCGTGAAAATGGTACTCTCAAGATAAAATATTTGTAATATTCTTGCCTACTGAAAAATGCTTGCTCAAATTTTTACTCAGGACTTGTTTGGTTTGCTGACAAATAATAAAAAATTTTATAAATTTTTGTTAACTTTATATCACATCAATTTTTTTTTCTTTCACTGTACGCATTGCGAACTTTCAATTTATGTCAATTTTTCTCACTTTTTCTTACTTCAAACACACCCTCAATTAATAAGAATAATATAGTATATTCCTCAAAAAAAATTTTTGTCTAGCTTCAAAATTCCGACGACAATGCATGCAACCGATAATTCGAATAACCCTGGATATTAAATTATTAATATCCACAATAAAGTCGAAGCTAGTGAGAAACGAAATCATCTTTCTCACCAAAGGCAGGAACATTTAACGGGAACAAGTGGGCCCCCTCGACCAATTGCGCGGCCTTTCTAATTACTATTTGCAACTTGTCTTCCAAGTAAAAAAAAAATATATATATATATATATATATATATGTATGTATCTATAATAAAGAAGCCCAATAGTTTAAATTGAAAATATTTTTAACTATTTGATCTATTCAACCATCAAGGTTTTTTTTTTTTTTTTTTTTCTGTATTTTGATTGTCTTTCGATCAATTCACATAAAAACACATTATCTCATTTTTTTATATTTTTAAAATATTTTTTATAAAATTTTTAAATTAATATTTTTAAAATATGATAATGTTTTTAATAATTATTAAAATTTTACACATTTATTGAATACTATATAAATACCTTAGCCTTTTCTTATTAGTAATTTTTATTTTTATATGTTATTTTTATAATTTTTAGTATAAATTTATTTTATAAATTTACATTTGAACTATTTACGAATCAAATTAGGTTTCGTAATTTTAGGCAAGCAATTCCTAATATATATACACACACACAAAAAAAAAAAAATGATAACAACATAACTAGAATAATTATGGGATTCATCTTACCCCATAATCCACCTTGAATAATTATAGGGATTGGAGCACTATGTCCCAAAAGGGGTAGTCGAGTTGGTTCGGATGGGGGACTGAAGGGTCTGGGACCAATAGGTCCCAGGTTCGACTCCTCTTGGGGGCAGTTCTAACAGCCTTCTCGGCTGAGCCGGTCAGCCAGGGCTTTCCTAGACTGGTTTACCTCCTCGTGATTCTTTACCGGCTAAGGCCACGGGACGGGCTTCACCCAGTACGCACTCATGGATAGCAGCTGCGAGTTTCTCCCTGACCCCAGGAGAGATTGGAGCGCTATCGGTAGGAAGTGTAATAGATAGGGTATGAATAGAATCCAATTTACTATTATCCATATCTATTTATAATATTTATAACTATATCATACCTATGCTCATATAAATTTTAAAGAAGATATTCATACCCTACTTATATTTATTAAGATTTTTTTTGTAGTGTCTTTAAATTTTTATGATAAATTAGTGATGTTTGTATTATGTTATAATTTTATTAAACATGAATATATGATAATGGTTCAAAAATAGTTACAAATATTAGTGAGTAAATAAGAGATGTTACTTATAGTTGCCCATACCCATTATTGTTTACTTTTTTAGCATTCATATCTTCTTCCATTAATTTTGCAGATAAGATAGATTCTATTCATAATTATTAACGGTATACATGTTTTGAATATATTTTTTTTAAAAATTTTTTAAAATAAAAAATGACTCAAAATGCATTTAATCACTTTTATTTTT
This sequence comes from Vitellaria paradoxa, assembly GCA_019916065.1. Taxonomy (NCBI): domain Eukaryota; kingdom Viridiplantae; phylum Streptophyta; class Magnoliopsida; order Ericales; family Sapotaceae; genus Vitellaria; species Vitellaria paradoxa. Next base: position 41,895,773 of record CM034239.1, read on the forward strand.
AAAATCTAGTTTAAAAAATAGAATTTGATCATTTATGTTTTGAAAATCTAGTTTAAAAAAATAAAAAAATAAATTTATAAATGAAATGTAAAATAGTAAAAAGTCATTTTGGGCGTTTTTTTACTTAAAATAGAAAAAATCTCAAAATATGGAAAATAAAAAAATTAAACCAAATGAATTTTTTGTTTTCCTTATTGTAGATTTTTAAAAATATAAAACACATAAAATAGAAAATAAAAAATAAAAATAGAAATACAAACCAAATACCATCTAAGGTTTGCGGGTAATAATTGAATATAATAAAATTAAGAGGTATTTGGAGCACCAACAAAACTACTTTCTTAACAAAAAAAATCTCTAATTTTTTAATTTTTACCAACTTTTTTAAACTTTTACCATCTTTCTACAATTTTCTCCAATCTTTTTTTTTTTTTACAAATTTTTACTAATAATACATGACAGCATTAAAAAAAAATTTACTTAAAGATTTATTTTTTGGGCAATTCAAACGCTGTCTTTCTATTACTAGCCATTCTCAATATTATTTAAAAGGGGAGTGCTAGGCCAAAAACAATTGGCGCAACCGGTCAATTTTTACCGTTTGTTTGCGAGCGTGATTGGTGGAGGGGACTTGGACCAATTAACAGAAAAAGAGCTTGTAACGGCGACTGCCTTTAGTATAACCCTTACCCAGGAAGTAAGTACTATTATTTTTTTGACCTCTTCAATTAAGTATTATTTTTTTAAGGCTGTGATAGGCATGCTGAGATTTTCTGAAAATATCTAGAAATTTTTAAAAATTATTTACTTTTATTTTACTATACGAATTATGAACTTATAACTTTTATCAAATTATCTTTTTTTTTATTACTCTAAATGCCTCCTAAATTAAAAAAAAGCCTCAAGAAATTGCCTTTTAGGAGTTTTCTCAGAGGCGCCTTAATCAAAAGACACTTTAGGTTCCGTTTCGAGTCATAAAAAATTCTGAAAATGATAAAAAATATTAAAATACTTTAAAAGTCATTTACTTTTTATCTTATTGTGCAAATGACAAACTCACAATTTATCTCACTTTATCTCATTTTATCTCACGTTTTATCGCTCCAAACGCACCATTAATAAACTGAAGATTGTTTAAAAATCAATCTTTGTTACGAATTTGTCAATATGAAAATTTTGCAAATGTCATTGGATCCCTCGTACATGGAAGATTTAAATCCGCAAATTGCAAATGTTAGTATTATACCTAATTTTCTCGTTTCAATTAATAAGGAGGTCTCCTTGAAAATTTCTAAGATAATTTAGAGTGATTTACCCTTCTTATATTTTGTGTAAGCGTGAATAATCTTACTTATCAAGCAAAAAAATTAAATGTTAAAATAAATAAAGTATATATTAAAAAAAAATAATGTTATTCGATATGTCAATGATAATTTTATAATTACAATGCATATTAGAGTTGCTTTCATTTAAACTAATGAACTTATAAGTTTTTGAATCATTATGACAATTTAATTTAAGAAATTTTTTTAGTAAACTATCATTCCTTTAAAGAAAATAAAAATTACGCACTGACTCCTCTTAGTATCAAATGTAGAGAAATAAAGAGTTATTCAATTCAATATTTGAACTATTTTTAATTTAGCTATTTTATGTTTATGAGATATTAATCTAATATTTTTTATGGATAGCAATTTACTGATAATATAGAATTATTCTTGAAATTTTTAATAAATTTGGGTATTAGAATGCAAATTTTCTCATTTTTTCACGAATTGCATTTTATAATGTTTGCATTACGAATTTTTGTTAATTTTCTTTAACTTTTATCAATTTTCTTTTTAATTTTTTTACATTTTTTGAAAAACACATCAAACATTCAATAATTCAAAATTTATTTACTTCTACTTTTTTTTTTTTTAACAAAAATTCGACACTCTGAACAGCCCTTTAAGATAACATTTTATGTTCACTGGTGTGATCTAAAACCGTGGGTACATCGCTTTTTGAAAAAAATATTGCGAAACGAGCCAAGCGAGGGTCAGTCCAAAATTTTCCAAACCCATAAAGGCCGATCCTGAGCCCATGAATAGCCTATAGCAAGTTCGAGTCAAACCCAATCAAATCATCTGAATAAACCAGCCGGGTCTGACCCGGCTCGAGACTATACGTGTTCTCTGGGAATTTCAATTCAAACTTGCGGATTATTTAATTAAAAATGGGTGATTCATAATAAAAATAAATTTAAAAATTCTAACTTAAAATTTTTAAATTTATGAATTGTTTGATTTTAATTGAACAATTCAAAATTTCGATCCTAGATAACTAAAGTTAAAATAAGGCAGCGTTTAGAGTGATAAAAAGTGAGATAATTTAAAATAATTTGTAAGTTTGTAATTCATGTAGTGGGATAAAAAGTAAATAATTTTTAAAAATTTTTAAAATTTTTTAACATTTTATATCACACCAAACAGACTCTAAATATTAGTCACTCTTTTTCACCAAAAGAAATATGAGAGGAAAGAAAAATAAAAGGAAGGAATAAGGGGAAGAAGGAAAAGTGGGAGGTCCCCTCTTCTCCTTCCTATTCTCCATCCAATCAAACATACCATTAGCTTCTCGTGCTACCTCCTTTATCTTTCACTCTCTTTTTTGGGCCCAAATAGCCCATAATCGGGCATTCTTGAAAAATGGGCTCATTGGCCCGTTCGTATATGTTCAACTGCTTGTAACTAAATTCTGATTCTGGCTTTTACAAACCTCTGAGTTTTCAAGATTCCGGGGCCGTGGCTACCTATGACGTGATCGCCCAGGGCCGACAAATAGAAAAGGCCTCCATTTGTTTTAAATCAATCAAAATTTAATTAATATATTAATTATTATTTTTTAATTTTATTTAAAATTTTATTTTGACTTTTAAACTTATTTTTATTTGTTAGACACTATCATAACTATTTTCAAGTAATTATTATTTTATTAATTATATTTACATACACTAGCATACCTATATGGATGATTATTGTCTTATTAATTATATCACCAGAAACTATCTTCAATTATTATTATCTTATTAATTATATTTTTATCTGTTAGAATTATCAAAACTATCTATTTAATTAACTCATTTACAGATCATTATATATATCATTCACTGATAATCCAAATTCAAATGCAATTCTTATTTTTATATGTGATTCATCTGTGATATTATCTTGATCGTTCAATCGCTTTGTACTCCAAATTCAATATTTCTTTAAGAGTCAAGTGAATTAAGATCGGATCAAAGTTGTTTAAAATAAAAAATATATATATAAAGATAGTATTTATACAATTCTTGGTCTCTCTAAAAAAAAAACTCTTAAATTTCTAGACGCAGTCCTACAGATTTACTGAAAATTTGGTTGGAGGATAAAAAAAATATAAAAAAATAAAGATTCTACTTGTGCAATTCTTGTACAAATCCGATCCCTCTAAAAAGTCGCTGGACTTTTAGACACTGCCCTGCGAGTTTACTAGGGGTTTAGGTGGTGAGGGAATTTATCGGGTTAATTTTTTTTTTTTTTTAACAAACATCTGAGTTTCCGAGTTCGAGCCACGTGGTGGTTCTGGCTTCTCTCACAAATCATCCGCACGTGCAAGTCTCGTGACAAATTGCAATTCGGACGTGTGAAACCTCACCACCACCACCAACCAACCTTTCACCCGCCGCGAGGACTGAGGAGGGAGGAAGGAGGAGGACCTTGATTCACAGAGAAATCCCAATTGCCCGTTTCTCTCTCTATAGGCATCTGTCATTGTAGAGAGAGAAGGTGCAGAGAAGAGAGTGACGATGCATTCTCGCTTCACATCCCTCGCTCGATCCCTCAAATCAAAGTGCACCAACCATTGCTGCCACCACAGCCCCTCCCTCCTCGCTCTCTCCACCATTCTCTCTCCTCGCTCCTTCTCTTCCTCGCCCTCCGTCGACCCTCCCAAGCCTCGGTACTCTCAAACACTAGAGGGCCTCCGCCACCGCCTCGCCGCCGAGTCTCCGACGCTCTCCGACTTCATCCGCCTCCAATCCAAAGACGAGTACTCTGTCGAGGTCGGCACCAAGAAGAAACCCCTCCCCAAGCCCAAATGGATGAAGGAGTCAATCCCCGGCGGGGAGAAGTACACTCAGATCAAGAGGAAGCTGAGGGAATTGAAGCTTCACACCGTGTGCGAAGAGGCTCGGTGCCCTAATCTGGGTGAATGTTGGTCCGGTGGCGAAACTGGGACTGCCACGGCTACGATTATGATTCTCGGAGATACTTGCACCAGAGGTTGCAGGTAATTCGTTTATCCGATGTCATTTCGTGTTTGTTGGATTTGATTTTCATTCCAATAGCTTATGCTATTTTTTACGATGATTGCTGTTTCTAATCAATATTTATCATCAACGAATGATTTTTGGGGAATTGGTGTGCGTTTGTTCAGTTAGAATAATATTCACAGCATAGCAGGAATTCACTTGACATTTGCAATTCAAAATTGCTGATAAATTGACCACTACAAGATGTTAACTGATTATTGATATTAATAATTTTTAAGCAAGTCAGCAATCTGCAATAAAGGAGTAGTTATAGAATTGTTAGTTGTAAACTGGCAAACTAGATAATGATGGTCAATGGAAGTCTCTATTTTGGCATTTGAATTTGTTTCACATTCTTTCATTTGTAGTTACTTGGGATAAATTGACAGCTGTTATATGATTATTGTGGCTGTTGTTGAGTTTTCAGTGGGTTCTGCCACTTTATAATTGCATTTTTGGAAAATTTATTGTCTAAATTTGAGTGCCTAACCAATTTTCTTCACCCCAGACTAAATGGACTTCATCAATTGTCACAAGGTCTTGTAAAGGCCACTTTTTTAAGTGGTCTATCCTTAGCAAGAGAAGGAAGCTTTTTCCCTTTGCTTTCTCTTTCTTTATTTAACATGTTCTTAGCATATGTTCTGACATTCATGGTTGCTGGCCTATATCCACTGTTACCCTTGTAAGCATTTTGAATGCTTTATGGGTCTACTGAGCTGCACCAGCTGAAACTAATTGCACAGAATTCATTTTAGCGATTGCAAGAATATTTCAATTAGTATCAAAAGTGCAATTTGTTTCCTCCTTGGCTTTTTTTTTTTTTTTTTTTTTAATGCTTGAATATATATATGTGGGGGTGGGGAGGCACTAGATTAGGCTTGTGCATATGTTATTGCTTTACATTGATGGTATCTTTGTTTGTCTACGCAGAACCTTCTTTGAGACATTACATTTCCGTACCTCTAGTTACAGCTTTCAGTGGTTACTTGAACCTTAATATTAGGGTTTAGAGTTCAATTATAGTGTGATTGTTCCTGATTGTCACGTTAAACATTGGATCACTTTCCTGCTAAAAGAGAAGTAATATACATATAGATAGATCTGACGGTTCTATATCTGTAGCTGTCTCATTCATAATTTATGTTATATTTAGATGGTAAACACTTGAACCTTTTCAGATTCTGCAATGTGAAGACGTCACGTAACCCCCCTCCACCAGATCCAGATGAACCATCCAATGTTGCTGAAGCAATTGCATCATGGGGTTTGGATTATGTGGTGATTACTAGTGTTGACCGTGATGATTTACCTGATCAAGGAAGTGGTCATTTTGCTGAGACCGTGCAGAAGTTGAAGAAGTTGAAGCCCGATATGCTGATTGAAGCTTTGGGTATGTATTGTTATGTTCCTAATGTGTTGTGGATTAATTTATGTATCTTGGATATGGCAATAGTTTAATTTTGCCTGCGTTACTCTACACGCAGGCTGATAGGCGGCACCATAAATACTGCATTTTATAAAAACACGAGTGATATATGCTGTTCAAATAGCAGTCTCTTACCTTATTGGTGAGAATTGGATCAATACAGCAGATTTATTTTTATTGAGCTGTTAGTACATTTGAAGGAATAGGGCAGAGAGGCCCGTCTAATGGGGTGGGCAAGCCCATTGATTGATGGAATTTGTGTACTTTACCCAGTCGAGCTGCCAAGAGGATGACTTGTATGCACTTTTTAGTCGTGTAGAGGAGAAGACAGCACTTTGACCATTTTGCTTTTTAGAGCTTAGATTCATGTGAATACGATTTTGCTACTTTATATTAAAGTGAATTAAAAAAAAAAAAGGAGAAGTTCTTTAGTTCAGATGCAACTTCAATATTGAAACATATCTTGCTTCCTTTTATTGTGCAGTTCCTGATTTTCGAGGAGACCCTGCCTGCGTAGAGAAAGTTGCAATATCAGGATTAGATGTTTTTGCTCATAACATTGAAACAGTTGAAGAGCTTCAGAGTGCAGTACGAGATCGTCGGGCCAATTTTAAGCAATCCATTGATGTTTTAATGAAGGCCAAGGACTATGCTCCTGCTGGCACACTCACCAAAACTTCAATAATGTTGGGGTGTGGGGAAACACCTGAACAAGTGGTGAAGACAATGGAGAAGGTGAGGGCAGCAGGTGTTGATGTGATGACATTTGGCCAGTATATGAGACCATCAAAGCGCCATATGCCAGTGTCTGAATACATAACTCCTGAGGCTTTTGAGAAGTATCAAACTCTTGGCATGGAAATGGTTTGTTCCTATCCTTTAATTTCAGAATTTATGATTTTTTTAAATCTGTTTGAAACTTTATGCTGATCCCTGAAGGCCAGTGTGATTCTTTGGTCTTGAAGCTGGGTAAGAATTTTGTTTGGGAATTGACAATTAGGATTGTAGAATTTTTCTGGCTAATAGAATAGCCTCTTTCCATGCACCTTTTCCCTCTTGTTCAAAATATAAAAGCATATGTTAATGTGGAAAACTTCTTGATTGAGAGCTTTTTAGTGATTACATTTCTTAGTTTCTGACCATGCTCTATTTAAGCTGATTTCTCAATTTAGTCATTACATTAACATCTTTACTTGTAATTACTTGTAATTTGGAACAAAGCTTGTTTAGAGGTGGCTTGGCAACCATTAGCTCTGTCTTTTTTTCTTTTTAGATCTTTTTTTTCTCTGTCTTATATGCCTTTTTTTTTTTAACCAAAATTAGATTTTTTTTTTCTAACCAAAATTAGATTTTTTTTTTTCTTTTTGTTTTGTAGCTCTTAGGCATTCACATTCATCAAAATAAAAATGAAAAAAATGCTGCCAACTAGGAAAATTCACATATCAGTTTGCTTTTTTTACCTGCACGTCAATTTTTCTATTTTTAACCTTTTTTTGGGCTTTTTTTTATGAATAACATTTTGGTGAAAAAAGTCATACAAGGCGAAAAAAGCTATGGGAAAAAAACTGGAACTAATGGTTCCCAAACCAAGCCTTAGTTGAAATCCATTTTCAATTCTATTTGTTTGATTCGTTGTTTGCATTGTGCCCCTGGCCAGCAACTGTAGGATTAGGGGTATAATCATATTTGTGGACAGCTGTTACTGCATGAATGCTGTCTTTGAATTGATTTTTCGCAATTTCTTCTGTTAGGCAGAGCTATTTTCTATGGAAATTTTCCTTCAAAATGAACCAATTTTCTACAACACATTGTGGAGGCGAGGACAAGCCTTAGTTGATTTGCTAAATGTTTGTCAACCTATGTGCCAATGATCTAGGACTGCTTCATGCAATAAGGCTGGACAAGTTAATTTTTGTTGTGTATTTGGGGCAGGTAACATAAAAATGTTGAATGAAAATTTTAGAGTTTTTAAGGAGGGGAAGTGAAAGCAATGAGGTTGATTCAAAAGTGGCTGGTTTCTCGATATGTAGAACAGGCTGGCTGGAATTTTCTGGGCAATAGCTGTTTTATATGCCTTTGTTCCTTGGAGTTGGGTGGGAAAATTGAAAGAAGATTCGGAGAACAGAGAAGGAAAATTGCTTTCAATCATATTTTGTCTTATACTTGAATAAAATATTAAACTAATATATATATAAATATATTTTATGTAGCTATGATTTAATACTTTCCCCTTGTTTTTCATTGTAACCAAATAAGAAACAATGGTACCATTACTTTACATTTTTCTTCTTTCTCACCAAATCCATCTATCAAATATAGAATTAAGGTTTTCAAGGATGGAGCTAGAGCAAAGGGGGAGGGGAAATGATCGGGGGTTAATTTATTTTCTGATTGGACGAGTTTGGGACTGAAAATACAATGTGATTGGATGAGCAATTTGTGAGAATGGTGATTCAACATCTTTTAGAAAGGAGGAGGAGGAGGAGGGGAGGGAGGGGGTTATTAGGAGGAAGAGTGGAAGAAGATAACTTCATACTTGCAAGAACTTTATAAACTCAGCTCCAACTCACTAAAATTCTGCAGATGTTGATTGGTTTGTGGCTCGATAATAGGGAATTGTACGCTATTCCATTTTCTTGTTTAGATGCAACCATTTGTGGTTTTTACATCCTTGATGCTAACATATGCTTGGGATTTCTTAGGGTTTCCGGTATGTGGCCTCTGGTCCCATGGTCAGATCCTCGTACAAGGCCGGTGAATTCTACATCAAATCCATGATAGAATCAGATCGTGCTGCATCCTCTTCATAGATTGCTCTCGTCTCTTGATCAAAGTTCGACTTTTCCCTGCTAAACCACATTACATTAAACATTATTTGCTCATGTACTTTTTAAATGATTTGGTGGATTCGCCGGAGAAGCTTTAGGACCTGTCTGAACTGAATTGATGGACTGAAGAATGTTGGAGAGGTAGAAAAAAGAAAGCGTGTTCTGGGGCCATTCAGTCCTGTTATGCTCGTTGTTAAATGAGCTTCTGCTCATGAAAGTCGCTAGTTTTATGGCTTAACCATAATCTTTTCAGTTGTATATCCAAAAAAACAATGTAATTATCAAATTGTCATTGTTCTGTGATTTTGCTCTTTATATGGCTAATGGAAGCAATAACGTTTGTTGCTGTGTGATAATGAATTACATGTTCGCTGTTGATGTGTTATTAGAAGTGAAAACTAAACAAATATCACCATTCTAAGATCATTTGCAATGGATTCTCTATATTTATCTCTATCTCTAAATTTAAGGATATTTACCTCTCTCTCTAAATTTAAGGATTATAATAATAAAACAATGTTTAATTCATTCCTTATTTCTAAATCCATTTTTTTTTAACTTAAATTGGTTCTTCAATTGTAGGGAATGAAAAATACATTTTTTATTTTACTGTATATTAAATTTCGAATTTAAAAAAACATAATAAAAAAATGTTCGTTAATTTTTGACATAAAAAAAATATATCCATTGAATTTTAATATCAAAGAAAAAAATCTGTTAAATTTCAAATTTTAAAATTTAAAGAAAATGGCCATTATATTTCAAATTTCGAAAGACATAAAAAAATGTTCGTTAAGTTTTGATCTGAAAAGAAATTTCAAATTTCAAAAGACATAAAAAAAATAAATTTTAAATTCTAAAATTTTTTTTATTAGAATTCAAACTTCAAAAACCATCTATTGGAATTCAAATAAAAAAAATAAAAAAAATCAAACTTAAAATTTACAAATATGAATAATATAGAGGACTGCTGGGTGGATAAGAATAGAGATGAAGAACTGGTCTTTGAGTGTTAATTCTTGATCCTTCTCTTATTTAGCAGGGTATTGAATTCCACCTTGAGGTGCTTGGCAATCCTTTCCCCTCGAGTTGACGCATCGATCTTGGCAGCATCTTCCTCTATTAGGAGGGCGGACCTACCACTTTGGATATATGAGGTGAACAACACGAACATGCCAAAAAACCATGGATCCCTTCTACAGATGTTTGGGGTGAAATGACCCATTGCCTGTCTATCTCCAAGTACCTGATATACATATGGTTGTTTCGTAGTGGTTTTTCAGATGCGGCTGGGCAGGATAGGATTGTCCCTTACTGCGTCATCAACTCAAGTACCGCTAGCAGAGCTGTGTCATCGCTGGTGCTACTAATTACTAAAAGAGAGAGAGAGAGAGAGAGAGAGAGAGAGAGAGAGTTTTCATTCTCAACTCTTGCAAGGTGGTTTATTATGAATCATGGAATTCTCCGTGCGTATATTGCTGTTCCTCTGCTCCAACCTTCAAGTTCATGGGCATTATGTTTTCTTGATGGTAAAGAAACAAACTCGATCGGATCGCAATTGTTGATTATGAGAAAGAAGCATTTTTTTGTAGTTCTTTTCCGGCTCTGAGAGATCAATCTGACAATGACAGGGCAATTTTGGTCTAATCTAATCAAAGCATATATATATATTAATTTTCATGACCATGGATGGAGCCTCCTGTTCTGATGAGTTTCTGCACTTAATAAAAAGTCTTGGAAGTCATTATTTACTGATTTTTTTTTTGAATTGATATTTATTGATTTACCTTTTAACTCATTAACTTTAAAAAAAAATTAAATTTAACCATCAAATCAATTTTATAATATTGCTTCTTTCTTGCAGTTATTAAGCCCCCGGCCCCCGGGGGGGTGCCTGGTGAGGGAGGCCGCACAAGGGTCTACCACTGAGCATAGCAACCACCCATGTGCTCTTGGTTTGGAACAAGTACTAGAAACACTGAAACATTGACCATTCTCACCCTTGCTCCTTTCTTTTCATATAAATCTGCGGGTTTGCGGTCTGTTTGGAGTAAGAAAAAATAAGATAAATTGAGATAAAATATAGTTTAGAGTTGATGTTGGTGTTTTTCTTTTTTACGAAAAGTAACAAACCGTGAGAACGATTTTTTAAATTCATTCCTACGGATTCAAAAATATTCACAAAAAATAGTGACAATGGTACTCGTTTGAAAGCTTTCGACACGAAGAATATGATTGTATAAAAAATTTACACATTCGGTTAACCTATTTTCAGATTTTTTATTTTTTTAATGAAATATTGAAATTTTTTGAAATTCGTAATGACAAGAAAATTAGAGGTAGAGGGGTTGTTGGAAACTTATAGAAATTTACAGAGTTTGTTTATTCTGGCAAATGGGGCAAAAAAAAAAAAAAAGGGTCAAATTCTTTTATAATTTTGAAGTGTGTGAGTGGTTGCGCGAACGTGTGTATCAAAATCTTTAAAATTCTAAGGTGATACGAGTGTGTGCACATAGAATCATGAGCGTGCAGGATCTGGACCTTTTTAGGTAGCAACAAACGAAAAAACACGATGAGAAATAATTTGAAATCAAAAGTCAACAAATACCTGTGTCTAAGCCTTTATTGATATTGATTTTACAATTCTAGTTCTAGAGAAATATTGGGGATTACAACTTCATTTTCGGTGAAATATGGACGTCTCTGTTAGAAAAAAGGAAAGAGGAAACTAATCTAAGGGAAAAGTAAAGTGCAGGGAAAATGTTAGGAATTATACCTCTTAAATTTATTCCCTTAGGATTTAATTTTGGTAAAATATCAAAAAGAATAGAAAAATAAACAACAACAAAAGAATTTGTGGAAAACTTCCAAACTGGAGAAAAATTATAAACATTCAGAAAGAAAAATTTACTATATAAAAAATTTTTAAAATCACATTATTTTTCCTCTCACCGAATATCATATAATACTCGCAAGACAATTCGGTAAGTAAATTTTAATTCTCACTTCACAAAAGAGAAATTTAGCTACAATTTAAATTCATTATCTAAAACTTTAACAGGCGTGTCTTTATCCAAAAAAAAAAAAAAAAAAAAGTGTTTATTCATAACCTCATAAGATTCCTCTCTCTTTGGGAGCAAATTGATGTGGAACTCTAAAAGAAGTCACCATACCAACAGAGATTAAATTGCAAAATATAAATTCTCGCACGAGAGATTTGGTTAAGGAATCCACCGTCATCCGTCTTCAAGTCTTTTTACAAGTAAAGTACAACCTGATAATTTCTCACTAGCCCATTATCTTCACATGACTTGAAATCGTGGCATCATGCCTATAAATGTTGCGTAAAATCTGAATTAGTGATGTTTATCTTGACTGTATCTTACAACTATTTTGACTGATTTAGCATTCCCTTTCAACCAATCAAAACATGGTTTAATTTTGACCATACTTGACTAATGTATCTTTTAAGTTTAGCATCTTATTCTTAAATGATCCTAATTTGAAGTTAATTCAATCGGTTTAACTTTTTTAACTCGTCTCATTCTTGACCAATGTTCAAAACATTAACCTTTCTTTAACTTTATAAAACATTTTTGGCCGATACTTTAAATTTTTCTTTAAACTTCGACATATACACTTTATAGGCTAATTTTATCTCAGAATTTCTTGCAATTATTTATATTTAATACTTCTGACAACGATATTCCATATATCATCATTTTATTGATTAGAGTTTTATTAGGATAAACAGGACCTCTAACATTTAAAATTAGAACTGACCCAAAAATAGAAGAAAAAAAAAACAAAAAAAAAAAAGGGGAACTTGTAACTTTTTGATATCTTCTGGTACGTGGAAGTCCGCAGCCGCTACCCCGTACTGGGGTGCGCACATGTGTGTGTCTGTGTGTGAATAATTATCCACCAAAATCACAGGATGGGCCGGTGGTGTTTGTTCTAACTTGAAGCAAACATGCCACGTAAGGATTTTGTGACAATAGAATAAGGATTTTGTGACAATAGAATGGAGTAAAGCAGGAGGAAAAAAAAAAAAAAAAAAAAAAAAAAAAAGAGAAAAACAGAGATCCTTCCAAATTCGGGTCGGGTATAAACTTGTCCCACGTGGGTTTTCATTTTTTTTTTTTCAAGGGAAAGGCAATGGGTTTTCGTAATGAGATTGTTTGGAGTAAGAAAAAATGAGATAAATTATAGTTTGATAAGAGTTCGTAATGCGTGCAGTGAGAGAAAAAAATTGATGTGATATAAAGTTAACAGAGATTTATAAAGATTTTTAGAGATTTTTATCAAATTATTACAAATCAAACGGACTCATTGCCTATTGGAGGATTGGTTGTTTTCATCGTAGGTCCCCAAGGTCCAAGGACGAAAATAAAGTTCGATCACAGTTGTGCCCACTCTTCCCTCAAGGCATCCAAAGCTGTCCTATATGTTTTCTCGACCAAAACTGGGCGGGTACAGAGCCCTCTGCGAAGTCATTTAAATGTTTTTTTTTAAATATAAATTTTATTTTATATAAATACAAAAAAATAGTCTCTACATAAATTGTTATATACTTGCTCTAAATTTGAAAAGTACTACAATTATTTTTTAAATTTAGATCACTACTACAGTTGCTCTATCCAATATAATAATAAACATTATACTTTTATACTTTAATGCTTAAAATAAATAAAGAGATAAATAAAAATATTTTAATACTTTAGAAAATAGGAAAAAGAAGCTGATAAAGAATATTGTTAAATAGAGAATCCATAAAATAAAAAAGTGAAATTTTTTTTATTATGTTTTAGAGAGTTTTTATAAAGCAATTTATATAAATAGACTTATTTTTATTTTTCGTATCTTGTATTACTTTTTTTTTCTTTTTAAAATTTATTTTTATAATTTTTATGCATGTTATTCGCAATCAAAGAAAGAAGAACGCGCATATGAGTGAAAAAGATAAATTTGTTTAAAAAATATTGACTTGTTTTTAGTTGTGTAAGAATTTTGTTATTTTGTAATTCTTTTAAAAAATATAGATGTTATATTATAAATAAATAAATTTAGAAAAAAATTATATAAGACCAAAAAAAAAAAAATACTCCTTTTAAATCACCAAAATAAAATTTAGCGGCTGTAGTAAATTTTAGCACTGTCAAATCCACTTCCTACAATGCAATGCAATCTCCCAAATCACAGTATACACTCATGCAAGCATGCATGCAAACCACAAAATAAAGTAGAGTTTTGACTTGCCATTTCCTAGCATTATAAAATATTAACATTTGAATTTTATAGGTTAATGATTTGTTTAGGAAGGGGCATGTGCTCCAAATGTTAAGATATATGTCTTTGGCACCGTTTAAAAGTCTAAATTTTAATGATTTTTAATATTTTTTTGTCAAAAATTATTAATTTTAATTTTTTGTGCGTTTGATAAAGTAAGTGACAATTTTAGCAACTTTTTATAATTTTTAGTTGTTTAATAAAATTTTTAATAACTTTTTATAGCTTTTAATAATTTTTAACAAATTTTGATAACTTTTAAGTTTAGCAATTTAATGTCGCTGAAAAGAAAAGTGATAAAAATTATTATTTTCTAAACACCCAGTGAACAAAATTTTATAATTTTCCGCTAAAAAATATGTTGTCAAATGGTTACTTCATCCAAAGACATCTTCATGTTGCTCCCAAGTGTCTTCAAAGCAGCTTTTTGCTTTTTAGAGTGCCTTTGATACGAGGATTAAAAGTTAAAAAGAGTAAATATTGCGTACATAATTATTAATATTTTATTCTCTTAATTTTTACTATCTTTTATGTCTCATTTTAAAATTTTAACATTAATTCTAAAAGAGTGAAATATTAATACATTAAATTTTTTTATGAAATATATCAAGTATAATTAAAAAGATTATATTTTACAAGATTAACTCTTACTTTATCTTAATCTTTACTACTATAAAAAAAGTCCCAATACTTATAAAACTTTTTTGAATCATAATATTTTTTTTTCTTTTTAAATAAATTCATTTATATTTTGTTCTTGAAAACTCGACTCAAGACTTTTCATATTTTATAATTAATTGTTAAACACTTCTATTAATTTTTAATATTATATCATTATATTTATACATAAACTCATCATTATAGATTTGTATTATTAAACAAACAATAAAAAATATAATTTTTTTAGTAAAAAATATTTATCCGAAAATTATAAAACTTTAATGCTTTGCTATTTTTCTTATTTTATTATTTTATTCAAATAGTAAATCCAATAAAATATTTTTAATTATATTACCATTATCACATTATTTCAATATTTTTTTTTGTAGACTTTTATGTTATAATATCATTTGATTCATTTTTAATATAATATTGCTAAAAAAATTACATATAACTAAAATATGGACCACTGTAAGAAAAAAATTAAAGAAGGAAATAGAAAAAATTAACAAATGGGCTATGAAAGCAATTGCGATAGAAACTGACTTCATTTTTTATTGGGTTCAATAATTAAGCCTCTTAAAATGTTCTTATTCATGTTTTATAACATTTTATTACCTTCCTATAATAAATTCCATTTCATTTCATTTCACTTTTCTTCTCAAATAGACACTTGGTGTTCCTCTATTTGTCATTTGTGTCTCTACTTTTCTCAAAATTTCCCATAATATTAATTTTATGGGGCCCTAATGTAAAATCTTGAAAGATGTATTATATTTTATTTAATTTTGATTTCTCTTATATTTTTTGGTTCTGCAAATGGCATTGTTTTGTATAGAGTAACGAAGATTTAAAGGTTACTTCCCTTTTTAACACCTTATTTTCTTATAATTTTGTTAAATTCTTAAAGAACTAAAGTCCAGTTTATAGTGATTTGAAGAATATTAGAAATGATTTTTTTTTTCATTTTTTTACGCGCTATAATACCGAGATTAGTATCTCTCTCTTTTTCTTTATACCTCCAAACTTCTATACAAAATTGATTTTTATTTTTTAATTTGTTTCTTTTTTGCTTTGCCTTTTTTTTTTCCTCCATTAATTCTTAATTTTTTATTATCTCACATTCTAGATTCTTTATTATTCAATTATTTGTCCACAATATCATATGTAAAGGACAAGAAGCCAAACAAATTCCAAGCTCATTTTGGGTATTAGCATTTAATATCACATACATATCTCTATGTATTATTATCTTGTATTGATTCATTTATAGTTTTAGAGCACTATTACGAAATTATTGACATTGAAATTATTAAGATTTGAGAGTATGTTATGCTTAATTAATTCAATGAATTAGAAATAGTAGGATATAAATTTAATGCTATCTTATTTGTAGTTTTTGGCAAGATGAGATTTTTTTTTTTTTTTTTTTTGGGCTTGCCGAATGTGTCACAAAGTGAGAACAAGTTGTAACCAAAATATTTGATTATTTAGTTTTTTTTTTTTTAAATTTTACTTATTGAGCCTAAAGTTTTGCCTCATCTTTCAAACAGAATAGATTTGAGCAGTTGATATAGTATTATTTGATTTTTGTATTCATATATGTTGAAACACTATGTTCTCCACCCTATAATGGAGGTTCTTAGAATTTACCAAACAGTAAAACAAAACAAAAAAGGAGATTAAAAAGGGAGAAAGAAAATGAAGAAAAACTATTCAAGTGAGAGATAAAATAAAAAATAATTAAACTCACTTTCCTTTCTATCATATCCTATTATTATAGAAATTTGAATGTTCGAATAATTTTTATTTTCCTGCAGTATATTGGTAGTGTTATTATACTTAGTTTAGACAAAAAATATGGTAGTTTTACTTTATTTTCTTATCATATCTAATCTGGGCATATTTATAAAATTTAGTTATAAAATTGTTATATACTTTCTAGGGTTTTACTTGATTCTCTTATTTTGATGACAAAATAAAGTACGAAAATAATTATAGAATTCTTATTTACTTTATGATGCTTTGGTCTATTCTCTTGCTATAATTACATCATAAATTAAAAACATAATTATGCAATTTTGTTTTACTTTATAATGTTTTGCTTTATTCTCACGACGACAAAATTAAATTTATTTTTAAATGAGTGGGAGCAATTGACCCAACTCAATCACTCTAATCTTTACCCTTGAAAAAATTACATACTAACAAATAAAAATGATAAGCAAATAAATAATTAGAAGTTTATAGTAAAACAAATAAATAAATATCTCAAACTTCTATTTTTTTTAATTTGTTAAATAGCATAGATAACTCTATTACAATCAAATTATTAGTTTTGTGGTTCAGCTGTATTATACAAATTAAGTAAAAATGGCCTTTTAAAACTGCCATTGATAAATAAAATATATATTGATTCTAATATAAATTTAATTTTAGTTATTAACTTAATTTTTAAATTTATATCTATAAAAAGAATAAATATAGACTTGCAATGCGCGTGCATTTATCATAATCCAATGCTAAATGTATGTATTAAATAATGAAACTTCTTTCTAAATTTCAAAAAATCACATTTACGCTTCTCATATTTAAAAGTAAAATAAAATTTTAAATTGTATTAAATCTTTAACCGAAAAGCAAAAGTGCGTAACAAATTTATTTATTTAATTTGAAAAAATAGTACAACATTTGAAATATAATAAAATCTTCTTATTCATCACTTGAAATTTGGTTTAGATATTATGACAAATAAATTATGCAGGTAGGTAGCCTTTTAAAAATTTTTAAACTCCATTTTAGAGTGGTAAAAAATTTTTAAAAACAATAAAAAATATCAAAAAATTTTAAAAATTATTTATTTTTTACTCACTGCATGAATTACAAACCTATAAGGGGACATCCGATAAAATTGGAACGATACAGAGAAGATTAGCATGGCCCCTGCGCAAGGATGACACGCACAAATCGAGAAATGGTATCAGAGCCAATACCCAACCGGAAGCTTGGGATCACACGTGGTCACCATGTGTAGGGGACCTGCCTGTGAGGGACTCTGCCTGTGGGTGAGTGAAACAGGAGGTCACACGGGGACGCGTGCCCTATAAGGGGGGAGGATTGTGATGGACCTACCCGTGAGGGACTCTGCCTGCGGGAGAGTGAAGTGGGAGGTGAAGCAGAAAAGTAATGCTTCCCATCCCACATCGCCTGGGTAGTGAAAGGAAGTAGCATATATGTAATATTCGATATCTATATAAAACAACGCGTTTTAAAGCCGTGAGGGCACTGAGTTCAGTGCGAACTCTAGGGTTAAACGTACTCCAGTGGGAGCAGTATTAGGATGGGTGACCTCTTGGGAAGTAGCTTACCAAGCCCAAAGCGGACAATATTGTAGTATATGGATGTGAATCGTTACAAATGGTATCTCATTTTATCTCACTTTTTGTCACTCCAAACGCACCTTTAATAAACGGGTACGCAAAAAATTTTTAACAGAACATAATTTTTAAAATAAAAAACATTACGGAGTAGATTAATAAAAGAATAATTAGACAATTTTTTAAGCATACGGTGGTAGATTAGGCTCCATTTGGCTAACAAAAATTTATTAAAATTTAGAAAAAATTAGAGTTTTTTTTTAATTTTTCTTAATTAAATTTCGTCACATATTATTTTTATACTAATTTTTTTTAATTTTTTATTATTCAAACACCGCATAATTTTAAGTGATTTTTGAATGGTAAAAAAAAGTATAAAAAAATGTAAAATTGATATATAGTGAAATTTAATTAAAAAATTTAAAAAAAATTAATAATTTTTTTTTTTATAAATTTTGACAACCTTTTGTATTTTTTTTAACACAAACAGCCCCTTACATTACCAATTTCTTGCCGGCATACGAGGGTGTTCGCGATTTTTAAAAAATGATGTAGGGTAAAAACGAAAAGATAAAAGGCCCCCCCCCCCCTCCCCCCAAAAAAAGAAAAAAACGAAAAGGTGTTTCTTTTAATTTCTATTAAAAAATAAAAAAAAAAAACAAAAACAAAAAGCGGTGCCCTGGAGACGAGGAGTTAGCAGTTCTCTTTCTCTGTATTCAAATTCCCCTAATACGGAGAGTCAATGCAGCTTCGGTCACTGAATCTGTGAAGCATTAAATCCAGATGGGTTGCTGTCTTAGCTCCCCCGCCGCCAATAACCAAACCCCAAAATCTAATCCAGATGTTTTCCCTCCACCCCGTCGCCCCCATTCGCCGGAATCTGACACTGATCGCCGCCGCGCTCCTCCCCCTCCGCTGCTCGAAGAAGAAACCGTGAAAGAAGTGCTCTCCGAAACTCCCATTCCCAAACCATTCATTCCAATCGCAAACGACAATGACCGGAAGAGGGATCCGCAACAACAGCCTCTGGTCCATGAGGAAGCCAAGATCCAACCAATGGCTGTCATGAAACCGGCGGAAGAGATCGTCTCGGAGGTGTCTGAGGTTTCAGAGATGTACAGCTACAGTGAGAGCTTGTCTGCGGTGACGGACAAGAGGGAAGACGACGGCGAAGTCACTCAGCGAGTTCAGCGCTCTCCGGCGAAAGTCCCCAGAAAGCGACCTTGCTCCGCAGACCTCGCCAGAGGGAAGGAAAGAGGGATCAGATCCCCGGCCAGAGGGTCCGAGCCGTCGCCGGTGAAAAGGAACCACGTTTCGCCAAGGTCAGTTCAAGGCCCGCCAGCGACGACGAAAACGGCAGGGGCACGGCGCAATGTGGGACCACCCAACGCAGTCCGGCGGGATGCCGGGGAGGGATCTGGCCGGAGGTCGAGGTCGCCGGTGATCCGCGGCGATGTAGGAGCAGGACGACCGGCGAGATCCAAGAGCCCAACCCCGAGCCGCACCCCGGCCGAGCGCACCAGTAGGCGGCCGCCGGTGGCGACAGCTGAGAATGGGGAGGAAAGAGGGAAGGCAAAGGACGAAACTTTACCGGAGTCGCTTGAAAACCCTCTTGTCTCTCTGGAGTGCTTCATCTTTCTTTAACTCTCAGAAAATATCGCCCTCCGGTGAGGTTATAATTGTCTTTGAATCGTTCTTCTAGAAACGCCGTCGCTTTAACCTATGTTGTTCTGTAGTTTAAACTTGTAGATACTAGTAGTAGTAGTAGTAGTAGTTAATTTGAGAAATGATTGGGTGTTGTTAATAACAAGTAGATGCATCGCATATTCAAAGTTGAAACAAAACCCTTTTTCATCACCAATCCTAATTTTTATTATAATTTTATTTTATCTATTTCTATTTATTCCATTGTTAATTTCAAAACTTTAGAAATTAATTAAAACGTGCATAAATAACTTCATCTTCAATTAAAAATAAATTAAATAAATAGTGAAGTCTATGTCTCTGTTGAGCATTTTATTATTTTTTAACTGTCATCGATGGGTATTTCACTTTTAATTCATCGCACTCCAAAATATATATATATATATATATATATGTGTGTGTGTACATATGAGAAAAAAACAAAAGCTCTGTTTGGCACCATAAAAATTATTAAAATTTACCAATTTTAATTATTTTTTGTATTTTTTTCAATCAAAAATTTTCACATTTCACTTTTATGTCATATCTTTTTATTTTTATTGTATTTTTTACTCTATTTTTTGTCGACCAAACATCCCAAAATATAAGTAGCTGAAAGTAGACCGAAGGAAGGAAAGGGAGTACTTGTAGGAATAAATATATTATTATTTTTTATCTGATTAATCATATTCATAAAAAATTCTCTCTCTTTTATTTCCTTTTCCTTGAAAGCCTCTCATGGAAGTTCCTACTGAAAATTTTCCATCCAATTTTAGAACTTTCACCCCTATCCATTGCACGGTACCCTTTAATTTTCTTTCCGAGTTCCGACCTTTCTGGGGACTTTTTTGACGTTTCATTTATTGGAAAAGAACGAGAACTAATTTATTTTTTTTGATCACGTGCATTTCATTGCAATTGGGTGTTTGAAATTTATCTTCCATCAATCAATTTAATGAATATTTCTAAATCGGTATGAAAAATTATATTATGTTAATTCAATTTTGAATTGAATACTGCTTGTGATGGCTTTTTTGAGTGTAAAAGAAAACATTTAAATTAGTAATGTTTTATTAGGAATTTGATTCGATTTTGGCTCTAAAAAAAAATTAAAACTTATCAATTCAAATTGGATTTTCAGGCGGGTAAACATTTCGGATCAGACCCAATTTAATCAAGATTGATTTGGGTTAGGGTTGATTTGGTTCTATTTATTGGTTCAATTTTGCATCGAAATGTTGGAGACGGTCCCGGACCCACCATGGACCTATCTCAACCCATGCCTGGGTGGGTCACAGAAAAAGCTTGGCAAATATGAAATTGGTTTAGGATGATAAAAAATAAGATAAAATGACATAAATTATGAATTTATAATTTATGTAATGACATAAAAAATAAATTAATTTTAAAAATTTTTAAATATTTTCAACAAAAATTAATACGCTAAATGTACCCATTATTGTCAAAATTATAATTTAAAGAAATTAATCTACGTCAAATATATCCAAATCGGACAGACCAACAGTGCATTCCATGCTGACTAAAAAAAAATTACTGCAAAAATGATATATAACAAAATTTAATAAAAAAAATTTTTTTTGTATCTTTTAGTATATTTTGGTTTGTCAAACACCACCTAATTTCTCAAACTCTATATATATATATATAAGATACTCTTCCGGGTTGTTAGAGGAAAGTCATGAAAATAAGACGGGGATGGGAAAGAAACATTGCATGAACACAAGAAGCAGCTGAAACTGAAAGAGATACAACAATCCGGAAATGCAAAGTCTCCTCATTTGGTTCTCTTGAGTGATAAATGAAGTTCAATATAAAACACAAGTGGGTCAATATGAAAGAATTGATCCATGTCCCCGGAGATAGATGATGCGGTACTCTCACAAATTTCGAGCATCGGGTGCAGGAACAGGATGCGCGATAAACGTCGGAATTGCGTCTCCGGGCATCAACACCGACACCCCCCTCCCATAAGTAGTTATCTGCACGGGAAACGAGTAAATTATTTGAACCATCAATTTGCGAGAGAAAAGTAGTTCGAACGCCAGTGCAAAATAATTATTATGTGCCATCAACATCACACCGAGGAGGGCCACAAATGAAACGAGCTCATATATTTGCTTTTCTCTTAAATAAAATCTTACAAATTCTTATAAATACAAATTATAAAATAATAAAATTTAAATTCTTCACTTATTATATAAATTATGATATATTTATTTTTATAATTTTATTTTATATACTTTTAAACAATCTCGACACACTTATTAACGACTAAAAAGATAGGGAGAATTAAATGCAAGGAGCTTCAGATCACATGAACATAATCCCATGACCCATGTCCTGCAAAATGGCCATACGGGTGATGATGGCTTCCGTATTTTGAAAAGGTGACAAAACAGCTCATGGGTTGCGTGGTTATGAAAATTGACTAGAAACAGATGTTGCTGATGAACATTTGGGACCCACTATAGCACAAATGATCATTGAAAAGCAGACAGGCCATTCCAGTTGGAACTCTGTGCGCTCTTAATGGAAGGAACTAACAAAATATACATATATATATATATATATATATATTTTTTTTTTTTTCCTACAAAAAAGTACTTGAAGAAAAATGATTGTTAAAAGCAAGCTTCACTGTTTAGGGATTGATGTCATGCAAAGGTTTTATTCATGTTGCCTCCTTGAATTAGCCCACTTTAGGGAACATTTACAAGTAATGAACAAGCAAAGCGGCACAAATGCGAGAAGAGTGGCATAGAAATGTAAACTTTTCTACTTTTATCTCTTTCCTCCTTTGATAATGGAGATGTGTTGGAATTGTAGGGATAATTAGTCTAAGATATCAACCCAATAAGATTGCGTTTTGGTGCCCTTGTTGTATAATATACACATACATAATACATATAAAATAAATGCAGCCCACTATAACAAACTCCAATGGATCCTCCTCCATTCTCCAGGGAGGTGGACTGTAAAAATAATGACACCCTCAATTAACGAACTTAAATTTGGATGATGTGAGTTTGAAATGAAACAAAGTGAGATAAAATGAGATAAAGTAAAATAAATTGTAAATTCGTAATTCGTACAGTGAGATAAAAAGTAAATAATTTTTAAAAATTTTCAGTATTTTTTATTATTTTTTAAAATTTTTTGTCACTCCAAACAAAACAAAATAACGATTCATGAAAAAAAACATATTTTTTTCTTAGAAAGAAATAAACAATTTGTCTATTTGATTTCAATTCAAATCTAAGACTTTTTTCTCAAAAAATATATTTCGATAGTATTAGCTATTGAGGGTGAGAGTAAACACACAGTCACCCCTTAAAACTTGTACAGGGCAAGCCTTGTGCACCGATGACGTTTGGGTGGGTCAAATTTGGCTTAAAAATTAACCAATTAACTAGGGTCTCCATTTGTACCTAGAATGGGGGAAAAAAAAAAAAAAAAAAAAAAAAAAAAAAAAAAAAAAGAGAGGGTGGGTTGGTGAATTCATCTAAAGAGTATACCATCATAATTTATTTTTTTAGAGAATAATATCAGAATAATATGACATAATTATGAGTCCTCATTTTTTAAAGGACAACAAACTAAGATTCCATTTGGGATTCATAGTTTTTGATATATCTAATGTTTGACTTTTTTAAATTGATCAAAATTACCTTTTATGTTTTGTGTTTTGCTCAAACCATGAAGGGTACACCCGTCAAATGAACCCAAAAAAAAAAAGTTAAAAACCTAGTTACAAAAAGTTAAGAGTTTTTTTCCTTTTCTTTTTCTTTTGTGCTTCCCAAGCATTAACTAGCAATTAAAAAAAAAATTACCTTTTCTCTCCAAACAGGACCTGAGAAGTAATTTTCACACATAAATGTCATTATCAATCATTCTAAACCTATTCTTTTCATAAAAAAAATAATAATAATTACGGAAGAAGATGTTTACCCTTCATCGAATTAGCAAAGAATAAGGCAGCGTGCCAACTACGGGCTCCAATAGAAGGCCTAGAACATGGTTCATCCATGTGGAAATATATTAATAGAACATAATTGGGCCCCTTATCAAGACCTCGCCCTCCAATTCAAAATGATTACCAGGCCGTCTCGACGACCAAAAGTTGAAAGAGATGAAGAATGTTAATTACTTTTAAGGGTCGGTTTGGCATATAATTAAAAACTTTAAAAAAATTCTATAAATCTCTAATAATTTCTCTGTTTTTAATTTTTTCGTTATTAATAATTTTAAAAAATTTTAATATTTTGTTAAAAAAAAATTTAAAAGTAATTTAATCGAATGTGTAAATTTTTTATACAATTATATTCTCTGTGTCGAATTATATTCTCTGTGTCGAAAGTTTTCAAATAAATATAATTATCGTTATTTTTTGTAAATTTTTTTGAATCCGTGGGAACGGATTTAAAAAATCGTTTTCATATTTTGCTACTTTTTCAGAAAAAAAAAAAAGATGCCAAAATTAATCAAAATCACAGTTTATCTCAATTTATCTTATTTTTTCTTACTCCGAATGGGAGACTAAGTAATTAAAAAGTTAATTAAAATTTATTAAAATAATTCGTTGAAACGGCTTTGTTGAAAGCGTGAAAAGAAAGCCGTTTCATCGATTTTAATCAAAATCAGTACAAAAAAATAACAAAAAATATTGAAAAAAAAAATAAAAGTGAATAACCTTTTACAGTTTTTCGTAACTTTTTTTTCTTATTTATAAAAGTTTGTAAAATTTTAATTTTGAAAATAAATCTATTAAAAACAAAAATGACAAAAATTAGTAAAGATAAGTAAATTTTTGTAACTTTTCGGTGGATTTTGCCCCCAACCAAACGGGGCCTATGATTACAAGAAAAAGACAACAATTTCCAAGAGGCAAATTCATGGTAAAGAAACAGATAGAACCAAAGTCCAGCAATGAAGACATGAAAAACCAACATAGTCTTGCTGTATCATCTCATAGCAATTAATTTAATTAACAAATAATTAGATCATCAGTAAGAACCATAATGCCTATCTATGTTCGGATAGTTATTGATTTTAAAAAATATAAGTTTCGAATTTAAATTTTACAAAGATATATGGAGGTTACTTCAATAATAGTCAAATTGAGAATTAATATTATAAAATTTTTATACTACGAATCCTTAGTATTAAGGGAAATAAGGATTTCCCGTGTGAATATTTCTTCATCATCATCTTCAATCCTTCGAATTCAAATCAAAATTTTTTATGTATTAATACTCCAAACTATCAGATCTTCGTTTTGAAATATTTTTCTTTAAAATTAGTACCATAAATTCATCCCAACCCAACTTAAAAAGAAATAATCTTTCTAAAGCCATAATTGTAATAAGGACTCATCCATGACCACAAGTCAAATTGCAGAGATTAGCCATAGCTACAAAAACTTAGAGAGCGAGAGAGAGAGCACATACTTTGGGAGATGGGTAACTCAGCTTCTGATTAGACATATGTGACTCGAGATCCCCACGATTCCGGCCACCGGCGGCGGTTGATCTGGACCGGAGGAACTTTTCAAAAATGGCCATAACTAGGAACATTGATATGAGAACAGCAGTGGCCACGAACCCAAAAGACACAGCATTCACAGAGCTACCAATACGTCTCCAATGGTCTCCTCTATTTACACTGCTCATCGGAGCCGCAGTCGGCGGCGGCAGCACTGATCCCCAGCCGCTATATCTTCCCATTCTCCACCAAATTCAGCAGAACCCCTTACTCTCTCTCTCATCACCAATCAAACAGGGGAAGCTGAAACAGAGATGCCCAATTGTTCTTCTCTTTAGGACAAATATTGCAAATGCAAGAGAGGAAAAAAAAAAAAAACAGAGAGAGAGAGAGACCCAGTTGTGATTTCCTTCAAGGCATTGCTGTTGTTTATTGGTTAATCAGAATGGCCTTGGCTACACCGCAGAACTTGTAGAGAGATAAAAGGACAGTTCAGAGAGGGAGAGAAGAGAGAGAGAGAGCGCTAAAAATGCATCGGAGATTGGCCACTTTGAAAGTTTGAAGGCTTTTGCGTTAATATCAAAACTGGTACCATCAAAAGCTGTGTTGTTCACACTCTTCAGAGAGAGAGAGAGAGATGACCAGAGTCCAGAGGTTGAAACACAGAGACAGAGAGAATTGGATAACTTGGATGGTTAAGTCAACATTCTGATCATTTAGGCATACTCGCTCGTTAAATTTTAATCACTTGGATTTAATTAAACAGGGACAGGTGTCAACTAAGTACAGCGAATTCAAACTTTTCTGGCCTCCGCATGTGGAGCTAGTCCATGGAATTGTACTTCTCATGACTGAAACTTTGCCAGGTTTGACTGAGGAGAAACGTCCCTCGGTTTTACTTACCTTGGAGACAATTTATTTGGGATTATTTAAGAAATAATTATTTTTTTAAGATTACGGCTGCGTTTGGTTTAAAAAAAAATTAAAAAAAATGAGATAAAATATAGTTTGTAAAAATTTTTGTATTTGGTGCACACCGCTCAAATCGTATTTTTAGAGATAAATAATAAAATTTCGTTTCGAAGAATTAGATTTTCGTTTGGATGGATTCAAATTTTAGGCAATCATCATTTCTTTACACTACAATCCGTCCAAAGATTGTAGAAATCTTTTGGACGAAAGTTGCCGGCGCGATTTCGTTTAAACGGTTTCTACAATCCATTGAAACGGTTTTAAAATACAAAAAAAAAAAAGTCAAAGTGGTGTCATTTGGTAACTTAGGAGTCTAGTGAGAATGACAAAAATAAATTTTGCTATTTGATTAGCCGAATTTTAGTTATCGATTTTTTTCTGGAAGATATTGAATGTTTTTTGAATTTTAAGAAAGCGAGAATGTGTAAAATTTTATAGAGATTTTTAGATATTTTCATCAACTTTTTGTGCACCAAACGTAGCCTAAAAAACAGAAACATTGAAATTAAAATTTTAGGGGAAGTTTGGATAAAAAAATAAAATAAAAGTATAAAAAGTTGACATAAAAATAGAGTGTGTTTAGAGTTGTATAAATTATATAAATAGTATAAAATTGTAAAAGTAAATATCTCGTAATTCGTAT
Source organism: Vitellaria paradoxa (assembly GCA_019916065.1). Lineage (NCBI taxonomy): Eukaryota > Viridiplantae > Streptophyta > Magnoliopsida > Ericales > Sapotaceae > Vitellaria > Vitellaria paradoxa. The sequence goes on from CM034239.1 coordinate 41,922,486, forward strand.
AGTGAGTGAAGAATTTAAATTTTTCTGTCTCGTAATTCATATTTGTAGAGATTTGTAGAATTTTATTTTATTTTTAGAGCTCCAAACGAAGCCATAATATAATGAAATTTGATTGGAGAAAATTCATAACTTTTTGTAACTTTGGTAAACTAAACACTCTCTTAAATACGCGAACGAATAAAATTTATTTCTTTTAATTTTTTTTTCTTAAACTTTATTTAGGAGAATGGGAGAATTTTTTATCCAAATTTAATACCAAAAACGCAACATAGGTACAAGCTGATTAAGGGTTTGTTTGGAGTAAGAAAAAATGAGATAAATTGAGATAAATTGTAGTTTGGAGAAAGTTCGTAATGCGTGCAGTGAGAGAAAAAAATTGATGTGATATAAAGTTAATAGAGATTTATAGAAATTTTTGGAAATTTTTAACAAATTATTGCACATCAAACGGGCCCTAAATTAGCTCCACAATGGAAGCCATGCGGGGGATACGCCGTTCACTTTTTGATGTTTTAATTATGCATTTAGAGTGATAAAAAGTTAGATAAAGTGGGATTTAAAATAATTTGTAAGTTCATAATTTCTATAATGAAATAAAAAGTGAATAAATTTTAAAGAATTTTAGAAATTTTTATTGTTCTTCGGTGCGTCAAACGCACCCAATAAATTATTGATCCAATCAAGCATTGACATTTAAAATATATATACATATATTTTTTAAATTTCTTAAAGTGCACTTAGGATTCGTTTGGTACAACAAAAAATTTTAAAAAGCATTAAAAAATTTAAAAATTTTCTAAAAATTTTTTAAATTCTCTAACACATTTTGTATTTCTTATATTTCATAAAATTTCTATAAATTTATATATATCTACATATCCCAACAAATTTTTATAAATCTCAATAAATTTTTTACAAACTTCAATAATATTTTACAAATCCCAATAAACAAACTCCAATAACTTTTTTATAAATTTCAAAAATTATTTAACCACTTTCAATAAATTCTGACATAAAATTATTTTGACGAAATAAAAAAACTATTTGGACAGTTTCTTTCTAGACAAAAATTAACGTAAAAATTAAAAAATTTTACTATTTATATCTGACAAACATAATTTAGTGAATACGGGCCAAATGCACAAAAATTTCTCAAATCACATTTTTGTTTTTTCTCGTTGCGCCAAACACACTCTTAATTATTACACTCATGAGCTCCCTCTCTCCATCCTTATATATTAACAAAATCAAATCCATATTAAAGCTCTGCTTATTGATTTGGATAAATGATGAATGACAATCCGTAGGCAGTATCACCTCGATTTTATATTTTGTTTCTTTTTTTATGTATTTTGAATTAATGGTCAAAATGTATAATAAATTTTTAATAATTTATTTTTTATTAGATAATCATCCGCGATGAAACATCAAATTAATAATGCTGGAAATATTAGTATGGCCAAATGGATTTCTTATGATGTTAATAGTCGTATTTATGTTTAAATATTTTAATATTCAATTATTATTTAAATATAAAAAGTCTTACAAATTTTTTTAACTCAAGGTGTCTAGTCTAGTTTACATGTATCTCGACTAATCACACGAACTGAAGTGCAAAAACAAAAATAATAATAATAATAATAATAATAATAATAATAAATGGTGAAACTTTTTGATTTTTGTATCAGCTTTTTGGAGAGATAAACTATTCAAACAATTTTTTTAATTCCATCAGAATGATTTTATATCAGAACTTATTGAAAGTGATTAAAAAGTTTTTGAGATTTGTAGAAAAGTTATTGGGATTTATAAAAATTTGTTAGGATATATAAATATATATAAATTTATAGGAATTTCACGAAGTATGAGAAATGTAAAATGTGTTGGAGAATTTTAGAAGTTTTCAGTATTTTTTAGAGTTTTCAGTGTTTTTTAGAGTTTTCCGTTGTGCCAAACGGACCCTAAATCACTAGTAGTTGTCCATGCCTAAAAGTACAGAAATATAATTTTGTGTATAAATAGTTAAAATTTAAATTTATAAATGAAACCTACATAAAAAAGTTAAAAATAACCTATGAAAATAAAAATCATTAATAAGAACAGATTAAGGTATCCATACAATAGGTCAACAGTTGTTTGTCTGATAATGACAAAACTTTGATGATGTATGATAAATATAAAAAAAAGTTAATTCTCTATTTATTTAAAAAATAATTAATTCTGTATTTATTTAAATTTAAGAAAAATATAATTTGTATAATTCTACAAAATATAATATACATACATACATATATCTATATTATATTATATATATATATAAAGTGAAGTCTGGTAATGCCGTTACGCCATGTAGGACCTAATTTGCTCTAGGGTTGTGACACGTGACATCTAATTATAATTATCTTATGCTATGTAATACTTAACTTGCGTTAGAGTTGAAATAGTGTATAATTGTGATACGTGATACCTAATTATATTTATTATAGTTATCTTATACAGAAATTAGTATTTTACATAATTACTACTTATTTACAATTTTTAATTTTATTCAAACTAAAATATTCGTGTATATTACTTGATATTTTTATTTAATTTACACTTCTATTTATCATATAATTTCTTATTTTTAATTTTTATTTAAAACATATTCTTATTTTTTTATTTTTTTCTATGTTTGCATAAATTATTATTTAAAACATAATAAATATTATTACTGTTATTAGACAAGATAATGCAAGAAAATATTTATCTTGTTAAATAAATGTTTTAATAATAAATATTATTATTATTATTATTAAACAAAATAACGTAAAAAATAATTAAAGATTTAAATTTATTAATATAATTTATAATTATAACTATCCTTATTTATAATTATATAATTTAAAGGAAATCAGCATTGTAAATAATTACTTCTTATTCACAATTTTATTCAAACTAGCATGTTCGTGGATATTACTTGATATTTTTATTTAATATTTGTTTAACTATCATATAATTTCTTATTTTTAAATTTTTATAATTTACTAAATTATTATTTAAAAATAATAAATATAATAATATTATTAAATAAACTAATTCAAAAAATAATTAACCTGTTAAATAAAAATTTTAATTTATTAACAAATAACACATCCTTTATTATTTTTATCATTAGGCCAAATAAGTAATATATCTTAAATCAAATTGTAATATTGTTTATTAAAATTATATATATATATTGTAATATTATTTATTAAAAAAGTATAAAATAATATTAGAAATTAAAAACCAAATTTGCCAATAAATAAATTAATTTAATTCAAGTACCACTCAAACTTTTATTAGATTTGAACATTTAATTCGATCAAAACAGTATTCTAATTGGAATAAGATATGAATTCAAAATGGTATTTTAATCTAAATAAAATAGGATTCTCCTAAGTGCAAAATCCATAAATAGATACAAAATCTTCTTTTTTTGAAAACTTTTTATAATAATAATTTTCTGTTCAGCTTTGCGATTTGCTAGATACATACTTAAATTATAATTTTTTAAATTTTTATATGTAATTGATAAGTATTTTGTAAGTTTTTATGTGTAATTGATATATATATATATATATATACCGTGGTAGAAAGTGTAGAAATAATAATTATAAAAATTGTTTAATTATGTAATTAAATATTGTTATTCTTCAATCATTTTGATTTCTTTCTTTTATTTTTGTTTCTTAGAATTTGAGCTCAATTGAATCAATACTATTGCTGATATTAATATTTTAATTTGTTTTACGTTCATTAGTTATTTGATTGATTTTGTATAAATAACAATATATTGTTTTTAAATATATTTTTACAATTTAACTATTTTAACATGTGATAATACTCTCAATTTAATCATATAATATGATAAATCTGTGCATTGCACAGGTCATATCACTAGTATATGTATAAAGTAGAGTTTAGCAATACCGCGACGACACACAAACAAAACTTGCACAACAGTTATGACACGTGGCACCTGATTATAATTATCTTGTATTGTATAATAATTAACTTGCGTTATGGTTATGAAACGTGTATAGTTGTGACACGTGTCACCTAATTATGGTTATCTTAATTATCTTATAAAGAAATTAGTATTTTACGTAATTACTAGTTATTCAAAATTTTTAATTTTATTCAAACTAAAATGTTCATGGATATCACTCAATATTTTTATTTAATCTACACTTTATTTATCATATAACTTCTTATATTTTATTTTTAGTTTTATTTAAAGCATATTATTATATTTTATTTTTTCTATATTTTAATCAATTATTATTTAAAAAATAACAAATATTATTATTATTAATAAACATGATAATGCAAAAAAAAATATTTACCCTATTAAATAAATTTTTTAATAATAATAATAATTATTAAATAAAATTATGTAAAAAATAATTAGCATGTTAAATAAGGATTTTAATTTATTAACATAAATTTATATTTATAATTATTTTAATTTATAATTATATGAATTAAATTGAATTAGTATTATACATAATTACCATTTATTCACAATTTTATTAAACTAGAATATTTATGGATATCACTTGATATTTTTATTGAATCAACACTTCAATTTAATTATCATGTAACTTCTTATTTTTAATTTTTATAATATAGTAAATTGTTATTTAAAAATAATAATGATTATTATTATTAAATAAAATAAAATAATGTAAAATATAATTGGACAAAATAAGTGATATCTTAAATCAAATTGTAATATTGTTTATTAAAATTATATATATATATATATATATATGTATATATCGTAATATTATTTATTAAAAAATATCAAACAATATTATAAATTAAAAAATAAATTTGGTAATAGATAAATTAATGTATTGAAGTGCCACTCAAACTTTTTTGGATTTAGACTTTCAATTTAATCAAAATAGTATTATAATTAGAATAAAATAAGACTTTAAAATGATATTCTAATCTAAATAGAATAAGATTTTCTTACATGTAAAATTTATAAATAGACACAATGTCTTTTTTTTTTAATTTTTGGAGATTTTTTATTACAATAATTTTCTTTTCGACTTCCTAATAAAGGTATAGAATTTTATTATTTATTACAAATATTCTCATTTTTTAAAATATTAATTTAAAAACTTTTTTATAAAAAAGTATTTTACAAAAACATAAGAAGAGTAAGAAAGTATGTTTTCATATGAAATGAACGAAAAGAAAATAAAAATAATGAGAAAAAAAATAATCTTGATATTTAAGCAAATTCAATTGTTGAAATATTTCAAATTTCAAATTTAAAATTTTCTTATTACACAAATGATACAAATAGTATAAAAGTATATATAGATTGTAAACCTATCAAATTGTATAAAACTATTAAGTAGACTTATCAAATTGAAATTTTAATTTAAATATTTATTTTTAATAAAATTTTAAAAGAAATTAAAATTTAAATATAATTTTTTAAAATAAAAAATTTAGTTAATTTTATCTATCAGGTATTCATACATTATTTAATAAACGTATATAATTTTATTATTTATTACAACTATTATTATATTTTTTAAAATATTAATTTAAAAATTTATATATATATAAAGTATTTAAAAAAATATGAAAAAAGTGATAAATTATGTTTTAATGTGAAGTGACTGTGAAGGCCACTAAGGTGAAAAAAAAGGGGGTAATATTTACTATTAAATTTAATAGTTGAAAATATATAAATATCAAATCAATGAATTGTACTGTCATATAAATTTAGAGATTAAGATAATTAAATCATTTGAATTATTAAATTATTTGAAAAAATTAAACTAAGGATTCATTTGGAACAAAAAAAATTCAAAAAATTTCAAATTTCTCTCATCAAAATTTATTACGTATCATTTTTATATCACATCAATCCTACCTTTTAATTTTTTTATATTTTTTAAAATTCCAAACGCCACTAAGGGTGCGTTTGGAGTCCCAACCAAATTCAAAAATTTTTAAAAGTGTATTTTGAAATTATTGTGTAATGATTGTTGAATGTTTTATTTGATTTGATATAAAATTGTTAAAAATATATAAAGTGACACGTGTCAAAATTTTAGTGGAGGATTTTGAAAAATTTTGGAGTTTTGTGTATTTTTTGTACACGTGTCAGATCACTTTTTTTGAATTTTGGCAAAATCCGTTGGAACGGACCAAAATGGTGCGTTCCAACGGCATTTCAAATTTTTTGACAGATGTGTCAGCGGCAGACCGTGTCAACTTTTGAGTTTTTTTGGGTTTCAAACGAAGCCTAAATCAGCGTCTTTAAATTATTTAGAAAAATCACGACAGTTGGCCTTACTGCGTTTTGCCCTTTAGCTCATGCAATCCGTTTACGTGGCGTCCTGTTCACCGTTGATGAGGTGTAACGTGTAGGTGCAGCATGTTGACTACCACTTCCACCGCTGTCATATGCGGCTGATTCTGTTTATGTGGTCCCCAACATCGGGGTCCCGGAAGTGGGGTCCGCTTGTCATCGGACATGTCAAATCTCCATGTCAGCTTTTGCAGGCTCTATGTGGTCGGCGTAGCGAATCCCTAGATTTGTATTTTAGTATTTTTCATATCTCGCGGTTCGCATTCACTTAGAAACCTTGTCTAATCTCGACCCTTCATTTTCTCCGCCGTGTAAACTTTCAGAGAACGATCGCGGAGAATCAGCAACGTTCACGTATGACATCATTGCGTGAGCGCGTTGGGTAAGAAAACTCAAAGGGTCACGTGCTGCTTTAGGCGTGGGGTCCGAATGAGACCCGTGCAAATTTCGGCCTCGCTCAACTCACGTGAAAGGCCCTTTTATTCACTTTTTTTTTGAAAGGTTAAAAAATAATAATAATAAATTTATGATAAGAAAATTAAAAAAAAACTCCGAGGAATAATTAAGATATTATAAGTGTTTAAAGTGATAAAAAGTGAGATAAAATGAAATAAAATGTGATTTGAAAAAAATTTTTGTGTTTAATGTATAAATCTCAAACTGTATTTTTTGGAAATGAACAATAAGATTCTTGTTCTGACGGATTATATTTTCGTTTGGATAGATTCAAAATTTTGTATCAGTCATGGTCTCTTTGTAGATTAAACCGGACTCGAAACAGTTTTTACAATCCGTTTGGACGGAAGTTGGCTTTGCGAACGAATTCTATAATCCGTCAGAACGATCTCAACAACTCCATAAAAAATAGTCACAGTGGGTGTCATTCAATAGTTTAGGAGTCCGTAGTGAGAATGGTAAAATTTTTTTTGATATTTAATTAACAAAATTCTAATTATCGATTTTTTTAGAAGGTATAAAACTTTTTTCGAATTTTAAGAAGGTAAGATTGTAAAAATTATAATAGAAATTTTTCAAAATTTTTAAATTTTTTATCAAAATTTAGAGCAGCAAACACACGTGAAGTTCACAACAATTAGTTTAGAGACAACTGACAAGCTCTTTTATTTGGTGTCGTTAAGGACATATTTTGGTTGCCCAACTTTTTTTAATTTTTAATAATTTTTATTTTTACCTTTTTGATTGATTTTTAATTTTTAATAATTTTTTCTAACTTTTTGTACAAAAAATTACCAACAAAACGCCTAAAAAATTTTTAATTGTTAAAAATTGCCCAAAGGTGAAAATTTTTGGATAATCAAACGGCCCTTAGTTGTTTCAAATAATTTGATTTTGTTCAAATAATTTTTCCTCTCATATGTATTTTTATTAATAATTGATTTATCTTTGTAATAAGGGAATATTAGGATTAATTGGTGAAGTTACAAAATTAATGAAACTAATTACTTTGTAAGTCATTTATATATCCTTCCATTAAAATTCTTTTACCACCAATAATCACATACAACTTGAAAGTGGTGTATAGATAGTTTGTAAATTTTTATAAGTTATTTAAATAATTTTATTCTTTTATTTTCTTATTTCCTTATTTTCTTAAATATCCTTTAGTTACTTAGTACTTTTACAATTTTTTTATCTTATTTAAATGACCTTTAATTACTCACTAAGCTAGTTAAATATCTTTAACTAATAATTATCCATCATTTATTTGTTACAATAATTTTTAATTTTATTTTAAATAAAAAAATTAGTTAAAGATATGCGCGCAAAGCAAGCTTTGTACATAGCGGCCGTTTGGTTCCCCAAAAATTTTCAAAAAATTCAAAAAAATTTCAAAAATTTTCAAATTTCTCAAATTAAATTTTGTTATGTGTCATTTTTACATTACATCAACACCCACTTTTATTTTTTTTGATTTTTTTGACACTCCAAATTGGGTTTATGGGGGCTGCAGTGAAAAATTGAAGGGTTAAGATTTATTTTACTTTAATGACACGTAACTTTTTACATTCTGCATTAATTGTGTTTCAATCAGATTTTTTTAACTTTTATTTTTATTTTAAAAATAATTTTAATTAAATTAAATTAAAATCATTCGATTAAAAATAATCAAATCTCAACTTTTGATTTTTCACTGCAGCCCTTACAGTGAATTTTTTCACTGCAATCTCCTGAAATCCCTCCAAACTCCCCCTATAAGTTAACCATAGTGGTGAATATTGATGTTTCCAAGACAATAATGAGTGTGTTTAGAATTCTATAAATTTGTATAAATTTATAAAAGGTAGTGTCTTGTGCAGTGAGTAAAAAATTTAAATATTATGGTCTCGTAATTCGCATTTGTAGAGTATTGTATTTTTTTTAATTCCAAACAGCGCCAATATATAAGTTTTGTTTGGACGGTCAAAATCTACTGAAATTTATAAAAAAATTACAAATTTTTTATAATTTTCTTCAATTAAATTTTGTCATATATCATTTTTACATAATTTTTTTAATTAATTAATTTATTTTTGTCATCCAAACGCTCTAATAGTTTGCTAGTATATCTACTGCTCCATCTGTTGCTTTTTATTTATTTATTTATTTATTTATTTTTCTTATTTTGGGGGTTGGATGGTTGTTGCAATAGCTAGACTTGGAGAACGCAACAGTGGCAGCAAAGCTCTTTCTCCCCTTCTTCCTCCAGGGGCTCAAGGCTTCCCCAGCCTTTCCCATTTGCTGACGTGTCGAACACGTGGACTACCGACTTCATTCTCGAGGTCTCACCTAGCATGCGATATCCCGCCAAGAAGTACAAGCGGATCCCAATTGGCGCCATCGTAAGGTAAAGGAGCTCCATAGGCGGCCAATTGTCCACGGTGGCATCCGACGTGGAAATCGGAGATGTCAAGGTGTGCAAGCACGAACCATCAACCGCGTTCCATATTTGCTGTTTCCTGTCGTAGGCCTCAATGTGGCCCTTCCACGCCTTGAAGCAATCTCCGCAGCTGAAGAGCTCCCCGTCAACGACCACGATTTGATTCGGTGGCACGTCGAGCTCCCACATCCTGGCCATGAACCGCCACGTGGCGTCCCTCGTGTCGTACACCTCAGCCGAGCTCCTCACCATCGTAAACGGTCCAACCGTGCTATCCGAGTCCCCTTTCTCAGCGAACCCACCCACCACGTGGATTTTCTCCTGCCACGTCACGCCCACGCATTTATACCTCAGCGTGCTCATATTAGGCAACGGCTTCCATTCATCGAGGGGAGGGTCATAAACCTCCGCCGAAGAAATCCCCCTAGCTCCGTTCACCATGCACTGCCCTCCGGCGACGTAAAATTTTCCGGCGGCAACCGTGCATGCAAAATCGGAACGCGCGGTGCCCATCGGCGCGCACTTAGACCACGCGTTGGTTCGGACGTTGTAGCGGAGGACCGACGGGAGGACCTCTAGCTCGAACTCGACAATTTCGTCGTCGTCGCCGGGGTCTTTGCCGGCCATCTTGTGGCAAAGCCGACCGCCGATGACGTAGATTGAATCACCTATCGACACCATTGAGAAGCCCCTCAAGAAATGGTCTTCAATTCCCGGAATGTTCGTGACTCGATGCCACGAGTTGCTCAGTGGATCGTAGCACTCTATCCAATTAGACATATTCATATTAGGCGTAGGAGTTTTTGAACAAAATGCAACATAAATTAGGCAACGGTTAGAGGAATTTGCAGATGAGGAAGAAGGTTGGGTTTGTGGAGATAGGGAACCCATGATAGTGGTTTTGTATTGAATTGGATCTGGATTGCACACGATGAAAGCCGGAGTTGATTAATGTGTTGTGTTGGAGATTTTATAGCGAAAATTGCGTACGGAGATTGCTAGAAGATTAGATTGTTTCCATGGAATATACATAATATATGCATGGGTATAGAAGTTTATATATCTTGTGTAGTTAAAATCTAGGTTTTTTCTTGTTAATAGCAATGACGTGTTTTTGTAAGGATGTCAATACCCTCGTCCTCTTTGATGTATTAAAGGATTAGAATTGGTGATTCACAAGGCAAACAATTCCGAAATCATAGCTGAAATAGTCATAACCAAACAAAATACTATATATATTTATGTGTGTGTATATCTATATAATAAGGGACAACCATTGATAGGACAATTGTCATATGTAAAAGAGGAAGGAGAGGCTTGGATTAGGGTTGGGGGAGTAATTATGTCTTGCACAGGTATTATGCTAGTATGTATATTTATATAATAAGGAAGGACGGTTGTTCTAAGTGGAGGGGGAAGAGGAGGCTCGAATTAGGATTGGGGGAGTAATTGTGTCTTGTATAGGAATTATGCTTATATGTATATATATATATATGTGTGTGTGTGTGATCACTGTGGGGTTGGTGAAACTTCCATTGCTTTTGTAGTTTAGCTCCTATCAATATATTTACAATAATTGTGAAGATGAAGTGAATCTTAACTAAGTAACCTTTTTTGGGTGCAACAACCTAAAAAAAATTACAAGACGCTTCCCACCTTGTAATAAATTTAAATTGAATGATCAAGTTGACACCATTAGAGGAGTTAATTACCTAATTAAACTGGTTCCAGCAGCATTCTGTTCGTATTAGAGACCTAGCTAGCACTAATCCAATGGTTTGAAACGCAGACACTGCGTTGTGCACTGCAAAACCCACCCCCTAGCTAGTCCCATTTTGTCGAAATTAACTGCCACTTCTATTTTTTTCCTAAAATTTTAGTACTAACCCTTTTAATTATAATTAATGAATTAGTTGTGTTGTTCATGATCATTGCTAGCTTTAGTCCATCTCATGACAAGCTCCATTTAGTTATAAGGTCTGTAGAGAGAGAGAGAGAGAGAGAGAGAGAGAGGAACTATTGCTGATTGGTTAGATGAAAAAAGAACTGATAACGTCCAGAAAGGGGAGGGGGCGGCTTTGTCATGATATATGTATATATATGCAGCAATTCAACTAGATTCTGTCCAATAAAACTTTTGTTATTTGAACTGACATAATTTCAAATATTGCTCTCCCGACTGCAAATATCCCTATTAGCTAGATGTTTCTAGAAGAACGGGAAAACTATAGGATTAAGACGAAGAAATCGACAGAAAGGGGAGATCCATGGTGAAGGCTACAAGAGGTTCACATTCTTTGTCTAAGGCAATAATATATATATATATGATTGGGGTTCTTCGTATGACTTCCATTTATGACCAACCAGAAGGTTGATATCATCTCATAAGGCTGCCCATCAATTGATATCATCATTTTTCTCAGTTGTTCCATTTGTTATATATATATGTATATATAAATATGTATTTACGAACGCATCAATAAATCTAAATTAATAAGAACCACATCAATGCACAAGCAGTTGTTGAACAACTAATATATCAAATGCAGTATAATCTTGACAAAATAATAACACTAAAAAAATTATTAATTAAGTGAGTATTAATTAATCAATAAATTAATAAGTCATTTATTAATCTATTAATTAATAAATTACTAATTTATGGAAGTAACGACATTCTACGTACAATACATTTCTTTTTCTTTGACAGGTTCATGTATATTTTTAACTAGGTAAAGTTCATGAATTATTACTTCCAAAAAATTTTTATATTGTTCCATATATTACATTATTTCATTTTATGCATATTTAATCACGGAAAAAAATTTATTTATTTTAATGAGAAGCAAGCAAAGCAATGCTTGACTCATATTTTAAAAAGGCATAACAATTAAATCATGTGTATTAGTATAGAAAAATTATTAATTTATATAATAGGTGGATATTCAATAATTCTTCTATAATGTATTATCTTATAAATTTAATAAATTATTAATTTAGCAAAGTTGGCGCCAAATTAAGACCGGGCAAAAATATTATTTAAACAAACTTATTAATTGAGTATTATTTTATCGAGGTTAAATTGTAAATAGTACTCAACCAATAGATCAATTAATTATTTATTGTCCCATTTGAATTGATGATCTGAGGTAATCAATGTATGAAGGTGAAAATTTTCATATGACATTACCATTGAGCGCCTAATCTGAAGTATGGTGTTTGTCTCTGGCTGTTTTTGCAAATCCAGCTTTAACATAGAAAGATCATGGGATGGCATCAAAAGTCAATTTCATGGTATATTTTTGGAACTTGGGCTAAAATTTGTTTTTGTCCTGCGTTATAATCAGGAATGATCAATAATCGAGCTATTGTTTGAGTGTGTTTCTCAGTTTTAATGTGTTCAATTTCTGTCTTATTTAAAATAGATCGTTTCAACTTGAACTTCAAAGTGCTTGCCTCAAAAAATTTACAATCTAATTCGATAAATTATAATTTTTTTAGCCAAACTGACGTTATTTTAGTTTGGTTTCATATCAATTTGTTTAATCGAGTTATTCTTCTGACTTATTATATTTTACATCAAAACAAAAATGTAGTGATTAGTCGAAATATTCCTAAGCTGATGTCAAATTTAAATTATTCTTTATCGAGTCAAGTTTAAACTCAATATTAACAATTCAAGTCAAACACAAGTAAGCAACTCAACTCAACTCAACTCGAATCCACCACCCTAACTATATACGATTTAATTAATGTATCTAATTGGCAAAGTGGGGCCTCTACAGTAATAAAATGACTACGATATTACACCAGTAGGTGATTAAGTAAATCTTGCATCCATACTTATTGCAGAAAAACAATGCTTGTATATGTAACTTGTATGAGTCATTACCAGTTTATCTTTAATTTGATATTTTATTCCTTTGTGGAAAAACAATGATTGTATATGTTAGGACTACTGGGAAACAGTGAGAATTGAGAGAATGAATATATACACGTATCTTCCATTAGTATGCACATTAGCCATTATATATAGACTTAGATGATAAGAATGGTAAGAAAGTCAAATGCAGACTACCACTCCCTCTTTTATCTTCCATTAGTATGCACATTAGCCATTATATATAGACTTAGATGATAAGAATGGTAAGAAAGTCAAATGCAGACTACCACTCCCTCTTTCCTCCGAAACAAACACAAGGTGAGAGAGGTAAGACCAATTTGAGTTGGTAACGTAAATCATGAAAGCGTCCACGATAAAGTCCCTTGGTGAAGATGTCAGCAATTTGATCAACAGTAGAAACAGGGACAAGTCAAACGGGGCCATGGACATAGAAACAGGGACCAGTCATACAGTGCCATGGGCAACATGCTGAGCAATAAAATGACAATCATTTTCAATGTACTTAGTGCGTTCATGGAACACATTATTGTAAACAATTTAAATAGCACTTCGATTGTTGCACCCGAGGGTAGAAGAACCAGAGTGACTCCTTACTCTTCAAATAACAATCGCAACCATAAAAGTTCTTGAGTAGTATTAAAGGGCACGTTATTTAGTTTCAGTGCTTTTTTCTTTGAAAGGTCAGCTTCAGTGTTTGAGTGAGCAAGAATCGACTGTTTCTTACTTCGCCAAGTAATAAGAGAATTTCCCAAGAAAAAAACAAAATTCAGTAGTGGAGCAGTAATCAGTGAGCTCATCAGCCCAGTCAACATCCAAATAAGCATGTAATACCGGTGAAGAGGAAGCAGAGAAATGAAGCCCATGAAATAGAGTACCTTTGACACAGTCAAGAATATGAAGCATAGCCGCAAAATGTGTCGAAGGAGAAGTTGTCATGAACTAACTGAAAATTTGAACACTAATGTCAGGGCGAGTGACAGTTAAGTATAAAAAATTACTTACTAACTGGCAGTACAGAGTTGTGTCTCGGAGAGGAATGTCATCTAGTAGAGATAGATGAACATTTGTATCAAGAGGAGTTGATGCAGTTTTACGGTCAGATAAATTAGCTTGGGAGAGAAGATTTAAAGCATATTTGACATAAGAGAGATAATTACTGTGTTGGCATATCTGTGTCTATCCGTATTACATGATGTATCAGTGTTTCCTAGAGTACATGGATAAACAGCAATGGAGTCGGCATTAGCTTAACAAAGTTGCAAGTTGAACAATATAAGGACACCTTTGAAGTACCCCCCCTGGGCGCAAAAAAAAAAAAAAAAAAAAAAAAGAGAGAGAGAGAGAGCATCCAATTTACATGGAACTTTAGATCTGGCCAAGAATCAACTGTCAATGAGTATCCGAAACTTCACCCGCCGTTTAATGCTGCCCATTCTATCATACCCAATCCCAATCTTACTGTGCATCAACTTCATTGCCAAATCTGCATTCCCTGCTTTCCTCAAGGCATTTATCAAAATAGTGCGAACTCTCCCAGGTATTTCTCGACCCCTATCAACAATCCCGTCAGCCAACTTGCAAGCCTGCTCAATACGGCCAGCTTTGCACAAAACATTGATCATATCTTCAAAGGCTGTCTCCGGGATAATCCCCATCGGTGCCAGCTCATCTAAAATTTTACAAGCCCTTGCTACTTTGCCTGAAAGACAAAGCCCAATTGAGAGAGCTCTAAAAGAAGCAGCAGTGGGAGTGATACCCTTATCAATCATAACATCCCACAACTTCAGTGCCTCTTCATTTCTATGTTCTTTGAATAATCCACTGATTAATATGGTATATGTGTACACAGTCTGATCACAACCTTCATCTTCCATTCTCCTAAAAAGCACTAATGCTTCATCAATCTTTCCACTCTTAGCAAAGGCATCAATAAGTGCATTGTAGCAATATGAATCTCGAGTGCATCCCCTATCAACCATTTCTTCAAAAAGTTTCTCAGCTTCATCAACCCTCCCAGCCTTTCCAAGACCATCAATGAGACTCGAGTAGAACACAGCATTAACTGCCATATTGTTATCCCTACAAAATTCAAAATACTCCACGGCCTCCTCCAACCTCCCACTTTTGCATAATCCATTAACAAGGACACTATAAGTAACTTCATCGGGTTCAAACCTGTCACTCTTCATTCTCTCAAAAAGCCTTAAAGCCTCTTCCATTTTACCACATTTGGCATATGAATCGATCAAAGCAGTATATATTGCCACATTAGCTTTGCAACCTCTCTGAATCATATTTTCAAAAACAACATAACCTTCCAAAGGCTTCCCAGCTTTACAGAGCCCTCCAATCACTAAACTATAAGCATGAAGCGGAATCTCCAATTCATTCTCTTCCATTTCTTGGTAAAGACTCAAACAAGAATCAAAATCTCCTTCCAAGTAGCAAGCCTGCATCAAAGTCAAATAAGTGATCTTATCAGGTGCCACACTTCTCACTTCCATATCTCTAAATTTCTCCATTGCTTTCTGGGTGTTACCAGACTTACAATACCCTTTAATCATCGTGTTAAAGGTCACAACATCCGGCCCAACTTTCCCACTTTCCATCACCTCAAAAACCCGCTCCGCAGAATCAATAAACATCGAATTCACTAACCCGTTCATCAAGAAGTTATACGTATACAAACTCGGCTCAATATCATTTTCTTTCATTTGACGCCACACCCACAACAATTCCTCCACCATCCCAAGGCTCCCGAAACTCTTGATCAAAGAATTTGCGGCGGAAACATTCATCAAGAAACCCCTATCCTTAAATTCACCAAACACAACTCTAATTCTATTTAAATCACCGGATACTGAAAGTAAATCAAACAAAGAAACGAAGCATTCAATATTATGAGCATAACCCTTTTGCTTACCAGCCCAATAAAAGAACCGCAAAGCCACGTCGAATTGCCCGCGAAGCTGATCGGAACGCAACACAAATGCGACGAAGCTGGGCGATAATTTGATCAGGAATTTGCGGCAGTGAGTATCTAAATTGCGCTCCATGTTTGGTGAATTGTCCAAGAGATTGAGAATTTGGTTTACCCACGGGGAGGGTTGAAGGTGTTTTGGGTCTGTGACGAGATCGGAGACGTCGGTGAAAGGCTGAACCCATTCTGGAGGCGGGAGTGAATTGGTGAATACCCACCTGAGGTTTGAGCCGAAATGTGTGGTTGGGTCAAGTTTTGCAGGTCTTGGGGGTGCGCGAATGAGAAAGTGGGGCCTTCCATTGTCGTACGGACAGTGAGGTCGAGGAATTGCAGTCGCAGAAGAGATGAATTTAGTTAGGGTTTTTCTCATTTAGGGTTTTAATTTCTCTGGAGTGGGGGGTGTGGAAGAACAGTTCGGGGATTCGTGCTTTAACCCGAGTTCAAGTCTCGGTGGGACATTTTGATTTTGTTTTTAATTTTCATTAATTCTAACTTCATAATTCTTTGTGGTGTTTCTTACCTTGTATTTTCAATAGTTTTTTATTTTTTCATCTGCAAATAATAAGTGCCCTTACATTTTTATTGCGCCGTTTGATGTGCCGTCAAATAAAACAAAACAAAACAAAACAAAACTTCAATAACCCCTAAAAAAATATTAAAATTTTTTATTATATTTTTACGCATTTTCATTTTTATTAATTTTAAAAAATTTAAATATTTTACTAAAAAAATAAAAAATTTGAAAGAAAATTAACCAATTACAAAAATTTTTTTGACAGTCATGTTCCCTAAATCGAAAACTTTCGAATGAATACTATTTTGACTTGAACCAACGAAACCGTTTGAATCAAGATTTGTAGAGTGAGAGACGGACTATTATGTAGGGATTTTTTAATCCGTTAGAATAGATTTTTAGAAAACCGTTCTAACAAAATACCACTGTTTATTACAAAAAAATAAGATTTGAAAAGAGAGAAAAGAATTATTATTGGGGATATTTTGAATCTGTTAGAACGGTTATAATTCGTTTTAATGGATTGCCATTGTTTATCTCTAAAAAAGCGGTTCGAAACAAAAAAAAAAAAAAAAACAAGAGAGAAGAATTGTTATTTGGGAATTTTTTAAATTCGTTAGAACAGATTATCACTGTTCATTTTCAGAAAACGCAATTTCAAAAAAAAAATATTAAAATTTACCCCAAATCATATTTTATTTTACTTTTTCTTATTTTTTTGCCGCTCTAAACTATACCATAAATTAAAATGAGGGGAAAAAAAACATTCATGATTGTAGCATGACTCAGGAGTGTTTGGTTGATAAAAAGTTAATTAAAAAGTATAATAAAATAAAAAAATATGACATAAAAATGAAATGTGAAGAAATTTAATTAAAAAAAATATAAAAATTAATTAAAATTAATAAATTTTGATAATTTTTAGAGCAACCAAATAAAGCCTAATAGTTGAAAATTTGTCCCCGCGCAAATCGTCAATTTGTCAAAACTGACACCCTTGAGCTTTTCACTTGGGTATTTTTTGTATGTGACCGTGACGTCGACCATCCACATCCAGAACATGTGAGTTGTCTACGCATTCGCAGTTTCTTGCACGGAATAAAAATGTCAGGAAAATATTGGGTTTTAGTTTTGTAAGTTTTGAATAATTTGGCGATTGAATGATTTCATCTCCTTAATTAAACAGGTTTGCCTCTCTCTCTCTCTCTCTCTCTCTCTCTCTCTCTCTCTCTCTCTCTCTCTCTCTCTCTCTCTCCTTGCAAAGTTGGGGTGCGCAAAACGTTTGAAATAGTTGAGATTATTTTAGCTTTTTTCTCTAATTATGTTGCATTAATGTTCATGCGATAATAGTTGATATTATAAAACTATAATAGTAAATTTACTTGTTAGTTGTTAAGAATATAATTTTAAAAAATTTACTTATACTGAATCGTTAAAAATGTATTAATAAAAAAAATTAACCAAATTAAGTGATTATCAAATTTAAAATTTCACTAATTACACTTAATATTAAATGTAAAAACTAATTATTGTACTATATAACACGTCTTAACGAATTAAGAATTTGTGCCGGATTCGTCTAAACTTGTTTATGTTTTGAGATTTTTTGAATCTATTAAAACGGATTTGAAAAAACTGTTCTAACGGTTTATTCGTTAAGACGATTTGGGGGGAGAGAGATATATTAAGGTTACAGATATTTTTTGAATCAATTAGAACGGATTTAGAAAAATCGTTCTAATAGTTTACTACTAATTATCTTAAAAAAAGACGATTTGGAGAGAGAGAAAGAGAGAGAACACGATTTGGGCGGGGAGAGATATTAGGGTTGCAGACATTTTTTGAATCCATTAGAACGGATTTAGGAAAATTGTTTTAACAGTTTACTACTAATTATCTAAAAAAAAAAAGGCAATTTGGAGAGACAGAAAGAGAGATATTAAGAGTGTGGAGATTTTTTGAATCCGTTAGAACGGATTTGAGAAAACCGTTCTAATAGTTTATCACTATTCATCTTCAGAAAACGTAATTTGACAAAAATACAAAACATTAAAATTTATCTAAAACTACATTTTTTCTTATTTTTTATCACTTCAAACTCTACTATATCTTACCTACCTACCTACCTAAAATCAAAGTATAGCGCTCATTGTATAGGTTAGAAAATATTTTTTTTTTCACACTTATTTGAATTTCGGAGAAGAATAAGCTAAAATTGAGAGTGTTTAGAGTTGTTAAAAAATTATATAGTGAGTAGAAAATTTAAAATTTATAAAAATTTATAAAACTCTAAACGAGTTTATAATATTTTAGGTTTTTATGTATAGATATAGGTGTATTTAGGTGGAATGTATGCTACTTGGGGGCATCTTTTGATCTATTTTAATAAAATTATTTATTAAATAAATATTTATTTCATTTTATTTTATTCATATTTTTAATAATTTTTTGTTCCAGTTGTTTCCAATGTGAAATATTTTAATTAGAGATAATATTTTTCTATGTAAAGAGATTTTTCATAAAAAATTAGTTTTTTTTTTTAATTTTTGCATGTTTGGTTTAAAAAATATTTTTTCTATGTAAGGAGCTAATGTTTTGTACCAACTGAATATTATTAATCCTCTTGAATTTCAAAATGTTGTTTTCATTCTTTCATCCACAAAATTAAAGTAAAATCTTGAATAATGTTACACTTCCAAGTAAATAGATAATGATGTTCCTTTTGAATTATATTTAATTTAGAGTGTATATATGAAATGTGAATCTGTTTGAGTATAAAGTTAAATTTTTTTAAATTATTTATATTATTATTGATTTTTAAGTTAAGAGTCTAAAAATTAATGAAATTTACCTTTAATATGAGAGTACAAAAGTAATTACTCAATACATATGTATGGATATAACTTTTTTAATGCATTTTCATTGCGTTTAACATTGATCCGATTTTTGAAAATGGCTTACGAATTTTAGAAAAGAGAGTAATTTTTTGGACTTTCAAGGAAATATTTTTCATGGAAAACATTTTACTAGTTAAAAAAAAAAAAATTTCTAGTTCTTAAATTCTCTCCATAAACTTGGTTCACTGAATATTTTTGCTTTTGCAATTAAAAATTTAAAATTACTAGAATCTCACTTTAGTATTAACTGTTAACTTAGGCGGTAAATTCTGAGAATTACTTCAATTGATAAGATTTTGATTTTACTTCTCAAAAATTACTAATTTACAAAAGTAATTCAAATATCTTGAGTTAAAAAAAAAAAAAAACTTACGCGGCAATCCAACGACCACACTTTGAAAGTAATTACTAAACTATCATTTCTTAAAAAATGATAAAAATTGACGTTATTTTTCGTGAAAATAAAAAACACCCCGTATTTAAACTACAACTCCCTAATAAATAATAAAAATTATTGTTATTTCTCATGCCAAAAAAAAGTAAATAGGTGAGAATTTAATTTCTTAAAATTTATTTTTTAAATTCAAAAATTCTTTTATTAATAATAAAAACTGATGTCTTTTTTCACGCTGAGAAAGTACATAGGTGAGAATGTAATTATTTAAAATTTATTTATTTTTTAATTCAAGGGTAAACAATTTTCATTTTAATACAGAAAATATAAAAGTGATTATTTATTTATACAATTATGTTAATATGTGAAAAAGATTGATTGAATTAAAAAATAAAAAACAAAAATCTGACCAAAAAAATAAATAAAAAGATAATCACAGATTCACAACCACTGCCGTGAGCAATCTAAGCTAACATAAACGTCTCTCTGCGTGTGGCTCTTCTCCCTAAACCTTTGCCGAAGCAACCAAAAATGGCGGCTCTAAACAGCGTCACTGCCCGTATTCTCTCCCCACCCATCAAACCCCTCACAGAACCAAAGAAATCCAATTTACCTTTCTTCCCTCTCTCGCCTTCTTCGTCCTGGCGCTTCACCAAATCAAACCCATCTCCGAATTCAACTCTTTCAGCCAAAAGGAGGCCCAATTGGGTTGTTAGCTCAATCACAGAGGACAGGGACGTGATTAATGCACAGGCCAGGGCTTCAAGTGATCAACTAGAAGAACAACCCAGGGGTCGAATTGGAACAGAACAGGGGGAAGAGAACCGTGTGCCAACCGATGGAACCGGAAAGTATGATGATAAGTTTGTGGGTAGAGCAATTAATGCTGCCATTGTTCTGGGTTTTGGTACTCTTGCAATTAGCAGGTTGCTCACCATTGATCATGATTACTGGCATGTGAGTTGACCTTGTATTGGATAAGGTTTTCCCCGTGTTGATTTTGCTCAAGTTAATCCTATATAACTTCATGATTTATCATTCCTTGTATGCAAAGATGGTTTCTTTTATCGTTTTTATTGGTCAATTTGGCTACTTTATATATATATATATATATATATATATATATATATATATATATATATATATATATATATATATTAAAATTAGATTTCCTAATTATGTGTATGTCTCAATCCTTACTATGATTAAAAAAGAGTAGGGAAAAAAAAGAAAAAATAAAAAAATAATGATAGTATGCCTTATTTTTCCCAAATTTTTCATCATAAAAGATTAGAATTTTCGTGTGGTTGCTATACTTCGTGTGTGAGGCTTCTTTGAACTTCAATTTTATTGATCAGGGATGGACCCTTTATGAGGTACTGAGGTATGCACCCGAACACAATTGGATTGCCTATGAAGCTGCTCTTAAAGCAAATCCAGTATTAGCGAAAATGGTGATTAGTGGGGTTGTCTACTCTGTAGGAGATTGGATTGCACAAGTATGTGTTTCCTAAAATAATTCTCAATTGTTTAGTTTATGCTTCAAGTCATTTTTATTTTATTTTTTGAAGTTGTTTAACTACGTGCTCATGAATTTGCAGTGTTATGAAGGAAAGCCGCTTTTTGAATTTGATCGAACACGCATGTTTAGATCAGGTCTTGTTGGGTTCTTGCTCCATGGATCCCTTTCACATTATTATTACCAATTCTGTGAGGTGATAATTTGTGGTTCATATTTTGTTTGACTCAACTAGTTTGACAATTTCTGTAGTGGCTGAAATTGTTTACTTTCTCATTTAGGCTCTTTTCCCTTTTGATGAATGGTGGGTGGTCCCTGCAAAGGTTGCTTTTGACCAAACTGCATGGTCGGCGATTTGGAACAGCATCTATTATGTGGTCTTGGGGTTCTTGAGAAGGGAATCCTCTGATAACATCTTTAATGAACTCAGGGCAACATTTTGGCCCATGTTGACTGTAAGAAATTCTTATGGTTTTCCATGTGTGCAATTTTGAGTGCTATCTCTTAATGACCACCATGTTTACTGTGTGTATGATCTATTAGTTAAGTCGAGGACTTTCTACCTAGAACAACTAATCCTCACAGTTTCTCTGGTGATCTCAAACTTAATTTTAATTTATCTGAGATATACGTTTAGTTCAATTTAGTCACAACCCTTGTTCTCCTTCCTGTGCTGCTGGTGTCTTTTTAGTCCCTAATCATTGTAAACCAAATATAATTAGATTATTATGCTTAAAGAGCTTCATATTTCTCATGGTAAATTTCTGCTAGAGTGCCACACATGAAAAGTTTACTTTGAATACCAGTAAATGAATTAGACCAAGTGCTACCCAATTCACACAATTATGGATCATGCTCGAATCCTTGAATTTGCCAATTTAGGATGAATTTTGGTCAAATCCTCAAATCTAAAATGAAATCACTTTTTCTCCTCTATTTGAAAGACATGCATAATGTTATGATGATTTAAAATAAACAGAATCACTACGGATAATCTTGAAATGACTTATGTGTAAGCATAACGATTATGTGTGGAATTGTCGTTTAAAATTTTGTTAAAATAATATGGATGTATAATGTATTCCATTCATACATGAAAAAGATAAAATCCATTTCTATATTCATTGTTATTTTACGCAAAACATATCTAAAATATATATTTATTAACATAAATATATTTAAATATCTTTTAATAGACATTTTGACAATGCTCTCCATCTTATGTTTTTCAAAAATTGGCATTCTCGTGATTTCGGTTTTGCTCCTGGCCCTCTTTGGAATTAAGTGACTTAAGACTGCTACAAGCGGCAAATCAAAATATGTAAATGTTAGAAACCCCAATGGAGTTTGTCAAATCAGCAAATAAGAAATTCGGAATTATAGTTTTTGGTCAGATTGTTCCTAAACCATACTTGGGTAAGAGGAGAAAAATGACAAAATTCTGATGCATGCTTGAGTACTTTGCTTTTGCTAAGGAATTTTCCAAATTCAGTTCGTAATCTAGATCAACATAAATTCTGCCTCCTGAAGACGCAAAAAAAAAAAAAAAAAAAAAAAAATCAAATAAAAAGGAACTCTCAGGTCTCAATCCTCTGTTATCTAAATCTGGATTAAGTATTAGTTTTAATTCATTGAAGGTTTCGTAAATGTCTTTAGACTCTTTACAGTAATCTAATTATCTGTAATGAAGAAACTTTGTTCATTTTGATTTTCTTGACAGGCAGGGTGGAAGCTTTGGCCTTTTGCTCATTTGATTACTTATGGTGTGATCCCTCTGGAGCAAAGGCTTCTTTGGGTGGATTGTGTAGAGCTCATATGGGTTACTATACTATCAACGTGAGTATTCTATCCAACCAATTCAGCATTGAAGCACTAGACATTTGAGCGTTGATGCTTTGTATTCTGATTTCTGAATGCTCTGTTTAATTTGAGTGGGCAATTAAAAGTGAATAAAACTAGGAATCTTACTGGCAGGTGGAAATTGATTGGTTGTTTCTTTTCGATACTTTTATTTTCATTGTTTTGTTTTGTAATATAAATTCAGCTATCAAAAAAAGATTTGGGGAAATAAATTGCATAACTGTAGAATTATTCAACATTCTATATATCTGACACTGTAGAGCTCAGTTGCATGACTCTACTGCATAACTGCAGAGCAGTTCTTGGTCAGTTGGTAGATCATGGTATTACAGCTAAAACTGATGCAGTGGGTTAATTTCTAGGCCTTCTGTAACTTCTGTTGAAATATTATGAACTGTAACTTTGATTCATTGGCATCTTCTTGTCTCTTTGACCATGCGACACTAGTTAAAATCACAATAGCTTGTAAAGTCCCCTGATATTATTTAATCAAGATTATCATCAGTTATTAGCTTCAGTAGTTTCTGCTGCCACCCCTAGTGGGGAAATGCTTTACAGGGTTCAATATCCTGGTTACATGAAACCTTGATATCAGTAGAAGTTCTATTCTGTGTCTGAAGACTATACCATCATTAGAAGTTCTATTCTTTGTCTGAAGACAATCTAAGATAAACATCATTGTCAATCTGTGATGGGTAATGATTTTAGAACTTGGCTGCTTTGCCTGCTTGTTAGATTTGAAAGGCATTTAGAACTGTTTCAATGGAGATGTCATTTCTCTAACACTGATTTATGTCTAGTTATTCAAATGAGAAATCAGAAGAACGGATATCAGAGGCATCAATAGAAGTGAAGTCCAGTTCATCAAGCAATTCCCACAAGGTATGATGAAATTAAGTTGCTGTTTTTTGGACTCAATTGGCTTGGATGTCTTAGAACTAAAATATTTAGAAATCAATGGTGATTGGATTCAGTGGGACATATTTTAATAGCTATCCATGGGTCCCTATTCTAACCAAATGATAAAATGATTTAGGCTTCCTTTGCCAGTCCAATGATGTTCAGTATTCCAAACTGGCTAAGCGGGCCTTAATCTTTTAGGTTGTGTTTGTATTCATGGATTTGAAATCAAAGAATTTGGTAGTGTTTAATTAAGGGTAATTGTTCAAATATAACTTTGTTAGTTTTGATACGAATTTTAGATTTAAGTGGTCTAACATAATAAATTATGATGGAATTAAAATAATCACAAAACAGTAGTTATTTGAAATCATTTATAATAGTGGCTCCATTATTTTAGGAAAAAGTGGCTGGGTGGCTCCAGTACTTTGGTAATAATTATTAGGAAATTTTCATGTATTCTTAAATAAATTTTCCCTCTTATATTTTAATACAATTTAATCTTAAACCCATGTATTTGAAATCCATGGTGAACCAAATGGAGCTTTATAGTTTATTTGCTGCATGAAGAAACACTAAAATGCTCTTTTCTTGTGCTAACTTGTTGGCAGGAGTGATTAAGCAAACCAAATGAAAGCACAACTAAGTCGCCTCAATTGTATGGCCCAACTGTAGTTGGAAGAGTGATTAACCAAATCCTCTTTTCCAGTGCTTCAAGGAGATAAACATGGTGATTGGAAGAAAGCGCTCATAATGGGGATTTGTGTTTAGTTACATGGAAGAGTAAATCACTTTGAATCATCAGAAGATTAATAACATTGTTTTTGTTTTTTATTTTTTCTTTTGATTGGGGTGAGAGAGAGGGTTGGGAGGGGCAAATATGTTGCATATGGCATGGTTCCTTGTTTTCTTTGATATAACATATATATTCCTGTTCCATTTCAAGATGATTAAACTTCATGCCATCTGAGTGATATAAGACTGACTGCTTGTTTTTCAACCTTGCATATGTAGTATTTGTTCTTGAAGTATGTACATGGGAGATATCAATGCCTCTTTGATTTGTATTTTGCCTAAAATTATGTCAAAATAGATGCAGCTTGTGGTCATCCATCTCCAACCGAAATATGGGGCTGGTTTATCCATTTGATCCTAAAAACTTTTGCTTTCCCTGATTTAGATTACCAATCTGTTTACTGCAATAAAAAAAAAAAAAATGAAGATAAATTACGCTCATATCCACTTAACATTTGTCTGGTTGTAGGTTCTATTTTTAACATTTGAAATTTACTCTCGCCTCTTATTTTGAAATATTTGTTACAGCTAACTCTTTTTGCTGATTTGGCTTTCAATGTTAAATGGAAAGCAGTATGGTCGCATGAAAAATTATTACGGGTTACAAAACTTTTAAGATCAGCTCTTTTCTTTATAAGTGATTCATCCAATTTTTACCTCCCTTACATCTAACTCCTTTATTCTTTCCAAGATCCTATTCTTTCCTTCCCGAACATCTCCGAAGACTTCCTTGTTCCAAACTTTAATATTATTCTTCACAAAGCTCAACTTCTTCCTAAACTTAAATCCTTCTGATCCCTGACCCCTGAAATTTCCCTACAATTCTTTAAAGCAATCCTTGATTTGAGAGTGTTGCAGCCACAAACATTTCAAATTTGAATGAAATGGGACCCCACTTAAATGGGCAGATATCTAGAATGACTGGGCAATGATCAGGCACTGCTTTCTAGAAAATTTCTTGTCTGTGGTTGGAATACAAATTCTCCCATCCTTGAACAAAAATCTGTCTAGCCAATCCCATACCTCTATTAACACCCCCCGGGCCCCCCGTCTCTAAATTATTCAAAAGGTAGCAACATGGACCAGCAACCCCCCCCTCCCCAAAAAAAAAAAAAAAAAAATCGAGAAAAAAAAATGAGAAGAAGAAGGACAACATAATCCCAACCAGGGATGCAATTTCATCCAAAAAGAGAACAAATCCCAGGTAACCATAATTATTTGTAAGCCCTATTCCTGAATTTTACAGACAATGAAAATGGTCCCACAATTACTAGCAGCCAATTACGTAACCTCTCATTCCACGGGAAAACAATTCCCCCATATCTTCCCGTAGATGGAAGAACTGACCAGTCCCTGGGCTTTATACCCCAAATGCTCTTAATTCTTATTCTAACAAGGTTTTTCTCCTGGAAAATCACCACATCCAGTCGTTTATATTCAGAATATCTTTGACATCCCTTCTCTTCCTAGCCGATCCAAGGCCTCTTACAATCCAGCTCCCAATCTTCATTTTGAACCAGTTACTCCCCTGGCTTCCTCCAAAGCACCTCCATCGTAATTGATTCAAAATTTCAGATTTTTTAATTCCCTAATACCTCTCTTGGGGCCCTGCGAAAAGACAGGCTGGGAAGTTTAATTGGGCATAAACTAAAATGTCACAGAAATACACAGATCATTCTACTTAGAAAAGTTATTTTCTCTCAGGACAATAATTCTCGCTGATATTGTAAAAGTTGTAATTTTATTTATCCCGGTAATATCTAATTATGGTTGGATATGATATTCTTTCGTTTGGAAGCATGGTTAGCAAAGGTGATAGCTTTGGGCTAATGCTTCAATCGGAGAAAAAAATTGTCAAGAAGAGATCAGTAAGCTCTACCAAAGCATGAAATTGATCATTTGGACTTTAATTTCACAGTAAATTCACATCAAGAATAGTGTAAACTTGCTTGCGCGAATGCTCCCCTATATATATGTAGAGAGAGAGAGAGAGAGAGAGAGAGAGAGAGAGAGATTTCATAGTTGAACTTGAAAACTTAAGTTTTGATGACATTTCTGTAGAGTAATTCCATTTGTATTGAATATTGGTTTCTTTCACATGCACCAAGGGCTTATATGTATTGGCAGACTCCAGATGATGCTTTCCACACTCATTTTGATAATGCTGAAACTTCTTTCTATCTTTTTGATGTCGAAAATTTGAAGTACATCTTTTATTTAAAAATTTTAAAATCATTCCGTGTTGTGGTAAATTGAAAATTTTATTATGAATCTTGTTGAATCATGTGCTGAGGATTTGCTTATAATCTGGATGTGGTCCTCATACTTGAGATGCAATGGACAGCATCAACTTAATTAGAGGATGGCTGGAGTAATTAAGTGATGATGTTCTTGATGGAGACAGGTGGCAGCTATCTATATTTGGTTCAACTTTGAGAAAGTTGTTTATTATATAAACAATGACTTTCAGGAAGTGAGACAACCAGTTTTAGGCAACCTTATTGTGATTGATCAGTTAATCACGGGATTGGTGCTGATGGGACATGACGTAGCATCCATATATTCTTAGTTCAACGGTATTGCATAATTACAAGAGCAACAAGCGAGTTTAAATAATGATAGTTGTTGATGGAACTAGAAATGGCTTTTAGAAAGCTAGTGCAATTATTTCTGTGAGCGAACAATGACGTTTCAGAATTTGAGACATGGTTCACTGAATTTGCTTATCTTAGTACTTAACAACTACTGGTAAGGTGCACCTGACTGAGTACCCAAGCGATTATGCCACGATTCGATCGAACGATGTGGACTTCGATGTATTTCGATCGAATTGACTGATCGACGTATTAAAGACAATATTACTTACGCTATAACCACGTATTTAATTACATTTTGATATGTTTTGTGACTCCTACCTGTCAAAGTGCTGTTTGTTACATAACGATTTTTATAACTAATTATGGGAATCGATCTTGGGATCTATAATACACATGGCATTACATGATTTGAAGGAAGGCATAATTGTATGAGACTCATATGCATTATATCAATACAGGCCTTACATTTCTATATATACATCACCCTCTCAAGTATATGGTACGCACACTTTTTTTCTTATTGAAACTCTGTCAAAATACTTTTTCTCAATTCCCTTTCTAATTTAAATATCGAAAATTTTTTGACGAGCACCACATCAATATATTAAACAGCATTCCGAATTTGAAGTAGGCACTAAGAAGATCCCAGTTTACTGAGTAATCAACTACTACTACAAACTTCAATAACAATGTTGCCACCTATCTGTGGATTAAATTTAACTTCACAAATGTCCCAACTATGGTTGGGACCTACCCGGAAAAAAGAAAAAATAATAAAAGAAAGAGAGAGAGTGAGAGAGAGAGAGAGCTAGTGGTTGGGTTAAACTGAAGGATTGCTGGTTGGTGGTCTAGTTATTGGGTGCATTTATTGTTCACCTAAGCATGCATCAATTTTGTTTCTGATTTGTTATAGCTTGTGCGTGTATATTTAAATATGTCCTTACAATTAGGACATCACAATGGGTTTACCCTGTTTATCTATTTCAGTTTATGCCCTTGGCTCCATACAACTTGAGATGGAACCTGCTTCCATTTTTTTTGATTAAGTGATGTACATAATGATCTCTCAGGCCAGAGGTCAGTGCGTCAATCAACCCTTTGATGGGTAAACTCCACCTACTTCACCTATTATTTAAGTGGTTGAATGATGAACTTAAATGCACCGACTGTCTAGCTGTTTTGGCTTTGTTATTACCACACAGATGGCTCAAGGATTCTGCGCCAAATCTGCAGGCACATTGACAAACAAATTAGGGGATCTGTGTTTTTACTTAAATAGTGAATTGCCCAAGGTTGTCTTGTAAAGGCAATAATTATAGAAATTCGTTATGTTTAGCACGAACCATATCATCTGTTTGTCACTCTCTCTTCATAAACATGAACAGAACAGAGGGCATCAATTTCAATCATAGAATTTCTCTTGAATGTCTAAAATGGGAACCGAGGTTAAAGTATCTTAGATAATCTAGTACGTGTTCACTTTCAATAAAAATAAAGCTTAGTGGAATTTCTCTTGAAATTAGTTACGATTGTATCCCTTTATAAGCTGTTCACTGCTTTATTTTTTTAGGAAACTTAAGCCCTTTATTATTATTATTATTTTTTTTTGGGTAGGGGGTAAAGTTGGACTTGCTCATATCCTGGAATCAGCTCCTACTTTCCGAGGGATTTTTTTGGCACCAGTTTGGTTAGATTAAATTATATACGATGTTAGGTCAATATGTTTGCCTATCATTTGGAGAATGTTGTTCGTTAGCGATCATTAATAAAAAAAAAAAAAAAAATGCTTTACTTTCTGCATTCATTGATATGGAAATTACTTAATGTTTTCCTGTCGGTTCTGACATGTGATTTATGAACGAGATGGGCTGAGAGCCATTAATGAACTATTAATCTGTATCACGTGGTTGTTCAATAAATTTCCCAGGAACACTCTAAATCGGTGCCATAATTTTGGGGAAATTGGAAAAAAGATTGGGGGGAGGGGTTCCAAACGGCCCCAGCTAGACTATTCAAGATGGGAAAGTAGATTGGCAGGGACTGCTGCATTTATTCATATTAATTTAAGCAAAGCTACTTCGGGAATTAAAGAAAGAGGGTTAATTTGTAGTCTGATTGTGTAGAGAAAAATTGACCATTATGGACGAAACAAAAGCATCTAAGTGATGCCTTATCCATTCAATTATCCATTTAATTGCTGATTTTGTGGACCAAGAGTATGTTTGCAGTGACAAAAATAAAATAAAGTGAGATAATTTATTAGTTCATAATTCGAATAATGAGATAAAAAATTAAATAATTTGTAAAAATTTTTAAAAATTTTTAATAACTTTTAACAAATTAAACACATCCCAAATATGCATAAATCCTAGTTTGCTCCTTTAAGGGAGAGCAGAAATATATGTACCCTAATTTCTTTTTTTCTCTCATGAAGGAAAAGTCTTATATTAGCATCTATCAAGTCACATCCAAGATACACATTAATCTCCACTCCTCCAATGAACTCAGAATGGAATGTTGGCTTAACACACTTATCATGAATAATACAGAGAGTCCGTTTAGAATAAGAAAAAAATAAGATTAATTGAGATAAAATGTGATTTGAGATTAATTTTGGTATCATTTTTTCTGAAAAGTCACAAACTGTGGGAACGATTTTCTAAATCCGTTCTCACGGATTTAAAAAAATTCACAAAAAATAGTGATAATGGTACTCGTTTGAAAGTTTCGACACGAAGAATATGATTGTATAAAAACTTTTCACATTCAATTAAGCTACTTTCAGATTTTTTTATTTTTTTAGCGAAATATTAGAATTTTTTTAAATTAGTAATAGCGGAAAAATTAGAGGTAGAGGGGTTGTTAGAGATTTATAGAATTTTTTTAGAGTTTTATCTTATGCCAAACAAGGCCATAATGAATGACTGGCAATCGAGAATCATTTACATTATCTTCCGCATGGAACTTTCAATTCTGCTCTCCATGGGAGTCAATTGTACATATTTAGGATTACGATTATGGTTGCGTTTAGAGCGATGAAAAATAATAAAAAATATAATTTGAGTACTTTTTTTAATATTTGGCACGCAACTATCAAATTATATTTTTTAGAAATGAATAATAAAATTTTTTTATTGTTACAACAATTTTTTAGAGAAAAAAACTTCTAAACGGTTTTTTTGGATTCGTGTTTTACGTTAGAATTTATTGAAAATTGTTAAAAAGATTTTAGAATTTGTAAAAAAATTATTAAGGTTTATGGAATATTATTGAAATTTGTAAAAAATTTATTAAGATTTATAAAAAGTTATTGGGGTATGTAAATACATATAAATTTATAAAAATTTTACGAAGTACAAATAGTACAAAATGTATATAGAATTTTAGATATTTTTAAAATTTTTCAATAATTTTTATCACATCAAAAATCCCCTATGTATCTACTGATTCTAGTTTTAGGGAGGTATTGGTTGGTCAAAATTAACCAAAATTTATTAATTTTTGCTAATTTTTTTTATACTTTTTTCAATTAAATTTTATCACATATTACTTTTATATTAAATCTTTATACTTATACTGTATTTTTTACTAAATTTTTACCAATCAAAACACCCCAGAATTATGAATTACAATAAGTTGTGGGTTCATAATTCGTGTAATGAATAAAAAGTGAATTACTCTTTGAATTTTTTTAGTATTTTTTTTATAGTTTTTTAGAGTTTTTTATCATTTCAAATGAAACTTTTATCTCATTCTTTGTTACTCTAAACGTCTTCTATATTTATGTATCTACTGATTTTAGTTTTGATGTTAATGGAGTACTTTTGTATCGTCGGTATGATAGGATAACCTCTTAACAGTAGGGTTGCTCACAATTTGGTTAATCAAACCATGAATAAAAAAAATACCAAACCAATTAAGTTGGTTTTTTTTTTTAAACCAAAATCAAACCATTACAAACGATTAACCGCTCAAATCAGTCTGCTTATCTATTTTTGTCAATTTTTTTTATAAAATAATTATCAACATATAATGAATTAATTATTATTATGTAAATAAAAAATAATTAAAAAAATAATTATATAGATATT
Organism: Vitellaria paradoxa; assembly: GCA_019916065.1. Classification (NCBI taxonomy): domain Eukaryota; kingdom Viridiplantae; phylum Streptophyta; class Magnoliopsida; order Ericales; family Sapotaceae; genus Vitellaria; species Vitellaria paradoxa. The sequence continues at coordinate 41,954,179 of CM034239.1, forward strand.
CCTCATACCTATTTTTCCCTCTCCTGTTTTTCAAATCTCAACCCAATTGCTGAGCAAATATATATAAACGCCCCTTGGTCACCTCCAAGGAAACTGATCGAAGCAGAAGCTCAGACAAAGAAGAAGGAATCAAAATTGCCGATTGGGTTTCGTCCTCGCATATGCATAAATAGTGAGAGAAATTTATTTGTATTCATATTTCTAGAGAGAGGGGGTTTTTTTATCTTTAAAAAAATCATATATTATACTAACATATGAGAAATATATATTATATAATTTATATTAATAATAAAATTTAATCGATTAATACCGTTAATATATATTAAAAATCAAAATTGAAACCGAAACTAAAAACTGAAAATGAGAAAAAAGAAAAAACCGAAACTGAAATCCTAAATTTAGTTAACGGTAATTTTTCGGTTGGATTAGTTTTTTTTTTTTTTTTTTTTGCCTCACCCCCACTGAACAGCGTACTTGCACTGATCAAATCATTGCCAGGTATAGTACGTATTCTGAACTTGAAAATTTTTGTTCTTATTTGTGGGGTTGGGCCTTTTTCATTTTACTTGTGGGCATTCATTTGAAGTCACTGAGCCCAGAATTCAATACCTAGCTAGGGACATGCTAGCTGTGGCTACTTTATTAATTCTGGGGTTTATATTAACATACAGGACAAAATATACGAACACTATCTCCACTTGTACGGAGCACTGTTGCTGCAGCCGTTATTGTTTATGAATAAGTAATGGTACACTGATACGCAGCCGTTATTGTTTATGAATAAGTAATGGTACACTGATACTTTTTTTATTTATATTTTTCCTATACTCCACGGGTCAGGATAAGTATAATCTATTTAAAATCATCATAACTACACGTAAAAAGTTACATTTAATAATTATAATGATTTTAAATAGAATATATTAGTTATAATTCGTCATGATAAGTGAAATATAAGAAAATTACAAATAAAAAATTGTAAGTGCAACGTTACTATTTATGAATATATATAGATACAGTTAATATATATATGTACTTCACCTGTATCCCTAGCTGATTTTGTCCCTGTAGAATGTGGGCTAGTAAAAAACTGCACGAACGAAAAATGCATGAAAACACAAAAGTGCTTAAATCTTATTCAATAGAAACTGACTCATTCTACAAGCAATCATAAAGAGTAATAGAAGCAGACTCTATTGCGCTAACATGCTTATTCAAAATGCTAGAGAAATCACCAAAGGACGGGTGGCCAGGGACAGACAAACTCAAGGAGGAGAGCCTCCGTAGCTTGGAAGAACGGCGCCGCCGCGGCCAGGAATCGGGACGGCAACACCAGGGTTGCTGCCACCGCGTCCAGGAATTGGGATCTCAACCCCGGGGTTTGGGATAAGGGTGTCATCGCCGCCTGGAATGTACTGGCGCCTCGGGGCACCGCCCGGCCTAAGGCTGTCGTCTCCGGGGAGACGAAACCCGGGCCCTGTGTTTCTGCCGGTGACCGGATTGTAGGTGAATGGGTTGAAGCCGAGTTGATGGCCAATTGGTGGGAGAAGAAACCGGCCAACGCCTGGAACAAGCACGCTGCCGGTGCTCTTATCATGGAATACCTGAGGCTGTTCCTCGTCTGAGTTGCCGGAGTCGGATGGGAATTCGCGTCCGCTGACTCCGTGGTCGGCTACGGCAAGCAGGACACTGATGAAGATGAGAAGTGAAGGAAATGATGATTTAAGGTGGTGAGCCATTTCTAGCAAAAGGTGCAAGACAAAGGAGATGATGGGTTTGAGAGACTCTGTAAAGTATTGTTGAGTTTGGTTTTGTGACGAAGGAATTAGAGAAGTCACTTTATAGTGGAGGATTTGGCTGAGTTGGGTGAACCTTTGGCGGCGAGTTAAGGACATTTTTACTCGTACAAAAGGCCATGTATATAGACATTATAGCTGGAATAAGACAGAGCTTTATTGAGTAACAATTCGAACGGCTAATAAATGCCAGTAGCGATGGAGTAGATTTGCCATGTTATAATAGTCTCTCTTTATAGAATATTGGGTATATTTGATTATTATAAAAAAAAAAATGTAGTATTAATCTAGTGTATAAATCTCTTCTATACTTGACCTTTGTACGCCTATTTAAAGACTTTCTCTTCATCATTGTAGACATACAATAATAATTCAGAATTACACTTTTTTCTCTACAATTTTATTTTGTCTTTTTTTTTTTTTAATTTTTAACATAGTATTAAAGTCACACATTTCTGCCTATTGATTTTTTCACTACACAACCAAGAGTGTCGGCCACAAATTGGCAATCATCGCTAGAGCTTCTGCACACGAAGCACCTCCAGTGCCACGTAATCATCGTCTGACAACCCCAATCATCAATCAGTCTTTAATTCCGTCAGTAACAGATCTTGTTTCCATTTTTTGTTAGCCACTTTACAATTAAACTTCTGGCCGATTTGTAGTGCCTTCGGCGCCAACATTGCAATAGAGGGTTTTGTTTTTGTTTGTTTTGCTCGGTGCATGTCATAAGCAAAAGAAAAAGGTTTATTCATCTTTTGCTTGATTGCCTTGATTTACATGACAAGCAAAAAGGTAAAGTTACTTTTAGCTGCTGATATTGTTTCTTTCTTACGTCAGTTTCTGTGACAATGAAACAAACATTTTGGTTACATATTCTTTGGTGGTAACTTTGCCTTGATCCACGTTGATTTATTGGTACTATTATTGCAGCATTAGACTGATACAGACTCGGGGCCTGATGATATATATATATATATATATATATATTTTTTTTTTCAAATGGCTTCTCTTTCTTCAATAAAAGAGGTTAAACAACCTATTTCTATAGTTTTGAATGGTGGAAATTATCCGGTATGGGCCAATGCCATGAAAATGTGGCTCAAGGGACATTTTCTTTGGGATATGCTTTAGGAGAAGAGAAGGCTCCCTCTGTTACTGACAAAAAAAAAAGTATAATGATTGGGAAAGCACGCACTATTAGATTCTCTCCTGATTTCACAACACTTGTGCTTCATCTATAAGTATGACTTTTGGGCTCTCCACTAATGCCAGAGTTGTTTGAGATCTCTTGGCCAAGCATTATTAGTCCATGGGCCTCTCCTAGAGGTATCAGCTTTCAGTTCAACTAAATCGTCTTCGTCAGACTCTGGGACAATCTGTTATTAATTTTTTCTCTCAGCTCACATACTACTGGGACTAGTTATCCCTCTTTGAGCCAGAGTCTGAGACTACTACTGATGTTGAAAAATACTATGCCTATCGAGACAGTATCCATCTGGTTGAGTTTTTTTTTGCTATTCGGCCAGAATTTAAGAGTACTCGAGCCTTCTTATCGGATCATTCTCCATTGCCAACTTTAGAAGTTGCACTGAGTAAGCTACTTTTTGAGGAAACTTAGTTTCCACCATGTCACTTTAGAGTTTTGAGACTATTTTGGCTACTCTTTTGGCCTTGCCACCTATTTTATCACATGCTCAGTCTACTCAGCCTACAAGTCTTTTTAATGGTTATTGTAACTATTGTAAAAAATGGGGTCATAAGTAGTTTGAGTGTCATAAACGTCAACGCGACCAACAATAATGAGGACAGAGTCATCAGACAGCTATCGTTATGCTGTCAGAACCATTAGATGGTCCTTTTGTGCTTTCATTGAGCTCACATGCCATTATTGCTAATGTCAAGGCATTGCTTGCAAAGCCTTGTCTCAAGTTATTCTCTCTCCTACTTTGTCGACCAACTCAAGTAAATCTTCCTAGTATTTAGATTCTACCTACTGTAATTATACGACTCCAGATGACACTACTCTTGTTTCTACGACTTCCTTACCTTACTCACCCACTATTTATACTACCAATGGGTCTCATTTGCAAGTTAGTCATTCTAGTATTGTGTCTATTCCCATATTTTTTGTTTCTGACACTTATCTTGTCCTAAAGTTATTTCTTAACCTTTTATCTGTGGGACAACTTTGTGAACTTAGTTTTGAATTAACTTTTGTCCAATCATGGTGTTATGATATAGGATCAGCAGACGGGTCAGACTATTGGGATCGTGTGTAAAGTGGGATGTCTGTTTGAACTCACGTCTCTTAAAGCTCTAGTAAAAGTTTCTGCTGCTAATACTTCTGCACCTGCCTCCTTAAGTCTTTGGCATTCTTGGTTGGGTCATGCTTCTTTACCTAATGTTTGTCATTTAACTTTTAGTTGTCAATTAGGATCAATTAAACAAGAGTCGTTTGGTTGTGTATCATCTCAACTTAGAAAAAAATCTACTTTATCCTTTAGTAATAGTAATTTAGTTTCTTATGCCCCATTTGATTTAATTCATTCTGATGTATGGGAAACTTACCCTACTCCAACCATGGGTGGTTGTTATTTTGTTACATTTATTAATGATTGTTCTTGATATACTTAGATTTATTTGATGAAAAACCATTATGAACTTCCAAAACTTTATCATAATTTTCAAAAGATGATTCAAGCTCAATTTTCAAGAAGGTTTTTCATTCATATAATGATATAGAATATCAAGGATCCTTATTTATTAACATTTTAAAATAGAATGGTGTCTTTTCTCATTGTTCTTGTCCTGGTACTTCCCAATACAATAGGCATGCTAAGCGTAAACATAGGCATATCCTCGATACTGTGCGAGCTCTTCTTCTTTCTGCCTATATCCTTAAACCATTTTGTGGAGAAGCGACATTCACCGCTGTTTACACTATTAACCATACTCCTACTCCTGTCATTTACCAACAGTCTCCTTATGAGCGTCTATATAATCATACTTCTGATTATCACAAACTTCGTGTGTTTGGTTGTGCATGTTTTGCTCTTCTTCAATCGCACGAGCATGCCAAATTAAAACCCAAGTCTCGTTTGTGTTGTTTTCCTAGGAACATAAGCCTTTCAGTAATATGAGTTCTTTCCCTTTGAACTCTCTTGGGCGTCACACTCCTTAATTTGTTCACTGATGTTTCTCTTGATTTATTGCTCGACACTATTGATTATAATGCCGATCATGTGAGTTTTTTGATGCTTCACTATTTTCATCTCACAGTTCTAACTTTTTGCTGGTCCTTCCGACCATGTTCCCTCAAAACCAGATTGTTCCACTTGGATAAGAAAACTTCATTTTCATCTTCATGATTATCATTTCTATGTTACACTTGCTACTTTGTATGTGCCCCAATTCTATCTTGAGGCTTCTTTTAACCCTTTTTGGTAGAAAGTAATGTCTGAAAAACTCCATGCTCTCACCCATACCCATACTTGGGAGTTGTGGTTTGGTTGAACACTACAAGCTCGTTTGGTTGCTTGTGGTTTTACTCAAGAGTATGGTATTAACTATAAAAAAACTTTTGCCCCGGTTGCTCGAATCACATCTGTACAGTCATTTCTTGCTATGGCATCTGTTCACCATTGGTCTTTGTTCCAGATGGATATTAAGAATGCATTTCTTAATAGTGATTTGATAGAAGAAGTTTAAATGTAGCCTCCTCCTGGATATGATTCTCCACCACATAAGATTTGTCGTCTTCATCGAGCTCTATACAGGCTCCACGAGCTTGGTTTTCCAAGTTCAGCTCCACCATTGCACAGCTAGTTTTTGCCTCTAGTTCACATGACTCTACCTTCTTTATTCGTCGCATGACTGCTGGTATTATCATTTTATTGTTGTATGCTAATGATATGATAATCACTAGTAATGATTCTTTTGAGATTTCTGAGCTTCAGCAATTTTTGAGACGTTAGTTTGAGATGAAAGATCTGGGCACTCTCAGCTATTTTCTTGGTCTTGAGGTTTCTTCTAACTCTAATGGTTATTACTTATCTTAAGCCAAATATGCTTACAATCTTCTCACTAGCGCTGGTATCTCTGACAGCAAGGTTGTCTTTATTCCTTTAGAGCACAATCTTAAGCTTAGACATGATGATGGTAAGCCTCTTACTGATCTTACATGGTGTTGGCAACTGGCTGGGGGTTTGATTTATCTCACAAGGACTCATCCTGATCTTGCTTATATTGTTTATCTTGTTAGTCAGTTCATGACTGCCCTTCGATTTATTCACTATGCTACAGTTTTTTAGATTCTTCGCTATGTGAAAGGTACCTTATTTTATGGCCCCCGTTTCTTGGGCTCACACTACATTGACTCTACAGGCCCATTCTGATGTTGATTGGGCTGGTGATCCCAGTGATCGTCATTCTACCTCTAGGGTACTTTTTCTGCTTGGTGACTTTCTTGTTGCGTGGCATAGTAAGAAACAGACGATAGTTACTCGCTCTAGCTTGAGACTAAGTATTGTGCTCTTATTGCTGCTGCCTCTGAGCTTTTATATCTTCGTTGGCTCCTGCAGGATATTGGCATTTCTTAACCGTCTAGCACCCCTATCTATTGTGATAGTCGCAGTGCTATTGCTATTGCTTATAGTAATATTTATCATGAGTGTACTAAGCACATTGAGATTGACTGCCATTTTATTCGCTATCATTTGTGGGCAGGTGTTCTTCATCTTGTTCCAATTGAATCTTGTGCACAGTTGGCTGACATTCTTATTAAAGCTCTTCCAGCAGGCAATTTTCATTTTCTTGATTCCAAATTTAAGTTGGTTTCTACATTATCACATTGAGTTTAAAGGGAATGTTAGAATATTCTCTAATTATAGAATATTGTGTATATTTGGTAGTTACCAAAAATGTAGCCTTAATTTAGTATATAAATCCCTTTCATACTTGACCTTTGTACGCCTATTTAAAAGCTTTCTCTTCATCATTATAGATACACAATAATAATACAGAATTGCGCTTTTTTCTCTTCAATTTTATTTTATGTCTTTTTTTAATTAATTAATTTTTATTTTAACATGCCTGATTCAATTGAGATTAAGTGGAGCTTCCTTGTTTTACTATTTGAGAGTATATGCAAGAATTGTTTTGGGGGTGTTTATATATATATATATATATATATATGTTGAAGTCTGAGGGTGTATGTGGTAGACCCAATATCAATGGTCATGTTTACTTAACTTGATGCCATCGGAAAAATACATACAGCAGGTTTCTTTTTTTTTTTTTTTTTGGTAATCAAATACAAACAGCAGATTGATCATGAAATGGGTTGAACATTGATTATTGCCAATTTAAATGGACCACTTTGAGGACCAAACTGTAGGTTGGGAACCGTTTGTTTAGCTGGACAAAATAGGAAAGAAAGCTAAGTAATTAAATTGTGATAGGTTGCTGGCTTTTGTGCGCTTTATTTGCCTCCTAAGGCACATCTGAAATGGACATTAATGGCTATATAATGAACTCCAATGGAAGTGTTGGTTTTGAAGCACAAATCATTATCTGCTGGGACTTGTCGTAATTGAATCTTTCAATCGTTTTCTGCCTGAAACTTTATTGTATTTTTTTTTTCAACTTTTTAGAGTGAAATTCCAGTAATTAATGTATATAAAGGATTTATTTATTTTTCTTGTTTTAGCATGATGAAACTTAGGTTTTGTAATATAATTCAGTCAAAATTTGGTTTCGAATGGAACCGAAAAAAATTTAACAAGTTTGGTTAGTGGTCGATTTAGTTATCTTCTATAAAAATGATAGTTATCCATTTTGGTTATAATTTTAAAATTTTAAATTTAAATTGATCAAAATAACTAAATTTAATTTATTCAGTATTTGATATATATATATATATATATAACTCTAATATATACAAATATGTTCATATCATATTTTTTTTTAGTTATATTTGATTAATATTAATATATCACATATTAATATTATATTAACTGAAAAGTCTTAGTTTAAGATAGTATCAAGCCACAACTATGAATCGATTAATTATTTTAACTTTTGAATCAATGTATCTATATATATAATCGAACTGATTATAATTAAATCGATTAATTCGATTTGATCAATAATTGATTAGTTCATAATTTTTAATTGACTCGATTATCGTTTCTTATTTTTGAAATTATTCCATCTAATTATAAAATTTGTACTTTTCAAACATCAATCCATCATTTTACACAAATTTTACTTTTCTTTTAGGGGTTCTATTACTCAACTTTTGACTAGAGGTTGGTTCTAAATTTGTAATCCTTTCGACGAAAAAAAAAATGAAAAAAAAAAAAACAACAGATACAAATTATAATTTTCAAGTAAATAAAAGTAAAAATAATAAAAAAATATAAATTTAATTTTTTAGATGAATAAAAATAATTATTCTCACTGAACCTGATGTGAGTCGACTGGCTTTCAACCATGTAATCCATGCATGGGATTCAAATGCACTTGTAGACATGCAGTAATTCGATTTCAACCACTACTGTTTGTCATTGTGTGAATGTTAACATGGTTAGAAAATAGTTGAGATTCTGCAATCATAATTATCGGATTAGCGATTGTATATGTATAGTTCCAGGTAATATAAATGTATAGAGAGAGAGAGAGAGAGAGTGACGAGAGTCGGGACCCAATTGAGCAATTGGGTCCCATGCAGGGATATTTAATAGCAAGGAGCTCAAACGGCCAATAAATGACAGTAGAAATGCTTCCTTATGCTGGAGGTTTGTTTTAAATATTGGGTCGTGTGAGTGTTTTTAAATTTTTAATTTAATTTAACGATGTAAAACAAATCATACCATAGAAAAACAAATCATACATAGAAATCCATGAAGAGAAGATCAACCCTAGTAAAATAATAGTAGACTCTTAACTAAAAAACATAAATCTATCACCATATTTATTACCGTATAACAAGGCAAGAAATCTCCAGGCACAAAAGCCCAAGGACCAGCAGCAACCGCACGAGGAGAGCTGCCGCCGCGTCCGGGGATAGGAATCTCAACGCCGGGATTGGGGACCAAAGTGTCATTGCCACCTGGAATGTACCGCCGTCTCGGTGCACCACCGCCTGGCCTGATGCTGTCGTCACCAGGGAGACGAAACCCTGGCCCTCCGTTGGTGCCGGTAATGGGATTGTACGTGAATGGGTTGAAACCGTCGCCGTGGTGGTGGTGGTGATCTTTCAGTGGAATCAGGAACCGGCCAACGCCGGGAGCAAGGACACTGCCAGTGCTTTTATCGACCAATATATGAGGCTGTTTCTTGTCGTCCGCGGGGTTGCTGGAATTTGTTGGTGTTAGAATATTCTAGATATTTTTTATATATATTGCTCGTATTAGCATATTCTATTTCTTATTTTTTAGTAAGTAGTTAAGTTTATTTTATTATATAAATTATTATCATATATACCTCTTATTGTAAATCACCACTTCTTAATTTTTATGATATACATGACAAGATGTAAATCTTGCAATTTCCCTCTTCAATTCTATTATTTCTTATCTTTTATTTTTTATTTTTTACCATGGTATCAAAACTCATGATTTTCAATCCTGGATAGACTAGACCACGCAAGTTTGGTTTGGTTTAATTTTTTTAATTTTTTATTTTTAACAAACCTTGTCAACTCTATCTTCCCCACGGATCTGTTCAGATTCCAGTAGTGCTGTCACTGTCTTATTCTGATGCACTATTTTTATCACCACAATATATACAGAAAATTCTTTCACTTTCTATTTTAATATGGTATCAGAAATTTTCGTGTTTTTCTTTTCTAGTGTTTTTTTTTTCTTTTCAGAACCTTAATCTACTATAAAAGCACCACAATTATCACAGAATTCATTTCTTCTACTTTTTAAACCATATCAAAGCTTTATATGTTTTTTTCCTTCTCTGGTGTTTTTCTTTTCAGAGTCTTACTCTGCCATAATACCACCACAACCATCGCAAAAACTTTTTTTTTAACAGTCTGAATCGGTTCTTAGGATTTTTTGACCTTTTTTTTATTTTGATTCTGATCTTTATTTTCTTCGTATTTCGCCGTCTCGGTGCATTTTTTTATTTAGATTGATCTCTTAACATTATATCGTTCATCCTATTCATAGTACATTTCTTGACAAAATTAATTATAATACACTCACAGATGTCAACCTTCCTTATTGGTCGTAAACTTTGGAGAGTAAGGTGCTGCTATTTTCTTCTGATATTATTCAGTTTTGTTTTTCTCGTTCCATTCTCGTATACTGTATATTTTATTTGATTATTTTTTGATATCCAATCCGAAAAATAATCATATCATTGGCAACGAAATTTCTTCAGGAACTCACCGTCAAAATTTCATCACCATCAGCAACGACACAACTTCAGATTCTGCACTTACGGCTTTTTTTATTATCCAATTCAGTTATTTTTAGAATGCTCTTATTTCCAAACTCAAATTAGTTTATCATCTTGAGTTTAAGAGAAGATATTAGAATCTTCTATATTATATATGAGATATTCTTTATATATATTGTATTTATTAGAATATTCTATATCTTATTTTTTTAGCAAATAGTTAAGTTTATTTTGGTATGTAAATCATTACCATACATATTTTTTATTGTAACTGACCTCTTCTTAACTTTTATGATATAGATGGCAAAATGTAAAACTTGCAGTTTTTCTTTTTAATTCTATTATTTATTGTCTTTTATTTTTATTTTTTAACAGTTGGGACTTGTCATCCGGCGACTGCAGGGCCTGCTATGGCGAGCAGGATGTTGAAGATGAGAAGGGAAGCGACCACTGATCTAGAGTTACAAGCCATTGCTAGTGAAGGTTTGGGAGTGTGGGTGGGTTAACGATAATGAGACGCTGAGTTGGTTTTTTGATGGTGAAACAAGTAGGGAGATTAAGGGGTTCTAATGGTTTGGGTTTTGGGTGAACTTTTGGCGGTGAGTTAATTAGGAGATTATAGATAGATAGATGGATAGAAAGATACTGTAGGAATATACGACCATGTGAATAGTGAAAATAGAGGCATCTGCGGCAATGTGGTTGGGTTGGAATAATTGGGGGTGCATGCGTGCTATGTTGAGGCTTTGTTAACTAGCGGCTTGAACGGCTAATAAATGTCAGGAACAGCCAGCTAGCTCAAATTCGTTTGGTTCCCTAACTTGAGATTTAAAAGTTAAGAGCTTATTTGTTCACCAATGAGAGTCTACTACGTTTTTATCTTTCTATTTGTTCGAACTTCAAAGGCCCGAAGGGTATCCGTTGGTAGTAGCTCTTCCCATCAGGGATGACGATTTGATCTAATGGCTGGGTAGCTCTTAGGATTATTCAATTTCTCTTTATGAAGCAATGACTGCTTGATAAATATTGGCAGATATTCTCACCAAAATTCGAATTAATTACTCATTTTATGCCACTGCTAATTCTGTTGGAATGAGTTAAAAATATCTGGGAATTAGTCGTCCAAATACAGTTATACATGCATCTAGTGTCAATGTGTGTGTGTAATTGAATGGTAGGACCAAAGTTGAATCATTTCCCGGAATCAGAGACAGATCCAGAATTTTTATCAAGAGGGCACCAAGCACCAAGTAGAGAGCTAATGAGTAATCAGAAATATAAATAAGAGAGAAATAATAATTACTTTTAAAATTATTCTTAAACATTAAACTAGTGAATATATTTTTCATAATTTAATCGTTCAATTGGTCTTTTTAGCCGTACCTAAGATTTACTAGGGATGTTCCTTATTACTAAAAAAAATATAATTACAAAATTTTATTATTTATAAAATTTATTATGTTATATGATATATTTTTAATGTTATGTATAAAAGTATTCAATAGTATAATAGGAGAATACACTTAATTTCACAAAAAATACTTAGGTTCAATTCTTGAAAACCCCTTTTATGTTGAAAAATTTTGTATTAATCTTAATTTTGTAATTAGGCCAAAGTACCTTAATTTTGAATTAATTTAATTTTTTAATAAAGTTATACCAAAGGCATTTAGATAATTTTACCTAAAAAATCAAGCGGGTTACTTCTCCCTTGTCCCTGATGATTATACATCGGGAAATAATTTCTTTTTGTTTTATGGCTAAAGAAGATAGAACGAAAATTGTTATTTGTCTTGTAGCAGACTCATTGAAAATGGATATATCCCTAATAAGTAATGCTACACTTACACCCTTCTTACACCCTACTGGTCATGACAGATCATGACGAGTATAATTTACTCAAACTCATCATAGCCGCACATAGAATGTGACATCCAACGACTGTGATAATTTTAAATAGAATACACTGATCATGACCAATGGAGTGTAAGAAGGATATAATAAAAGAGTGTAAGTGTAGCATTACTCTATCCCCAATTAACTAATCTTTGCACATTAACCATTGTGATCGAATAAAATGCCCTAGTCAACTACTTATCCGTTATCCTAGTTTTTAGTTTTATCTATTTATTAGCGAATAACTAGTTCCTACAGCATTTCTCAAATAAATTTAAATTTGCATGTATTTATAATATCAAGAAATTTAATTTTGATCTTTCTCAATGTAACTCTCTTTCTTAATACAACTATTCAAATATCATAATTAAGTTCAATTCAATGGTCCATCAGAATATGAAGTAATCCAAATACTGAGCGAGAATTTGAGAGATTGTAAAAGATCTCAGTCATTTGTTGAAAAATAAAATTTAATCTCACCATTTGAATTTTAGTTTATGAGAGGGATATTTTTTTAAACGTGTTGTGTTTTATTATATAGACATAATAAACTTTACCAATTTAAAGTTAAAATTAGAATTAAAAAAAAATCACTCCCCTAAGACTAATTTCATTCAAATATTTGTAAAAATAAAACAAATAAATAGAATGATGAATATAAATAGTTCTACGTTGGATTTGATAATAAAGTTTTAATTAATTTTATAAAAATAACTCAAATAAAAAATATTATTATTAATCATATGTACTTTACAAAATAAAACAAATATATTCAATGTGATTAATTTAAATTTAAAATTAGAATTTAGAAAAATTATTATTTCCGAGCCTAATTAATATTCAATATTTTTTGTACTTTTAAATTTTAAAAATACTAAGAGGAGTTGTTATGGGAAAAATAACCTAATTATTATTTAAGGTTTTTTTATGTGTTTTTTTAATTCAACTTTATTTTTTATCTGTATTTTTAATTTAATTACTAATGTAATTGAAATATATAAATTTAACAACTATATTAAATTTTAAGCGAGTGGGTCCCTCTTTTGGAACCCATAAAGAAGTGATTTTTTTTTGGAGCCTAATAAAGTGGGTCCCTTTTCAGTATTCATGAGTTTTTTTTACATTTATTAAAATCACCATAATTCTAGTACTTTTATAGGTAAAAGAAAAAATTAAGTTATAATGTTTCATGATGTGGGATAAAGAAACAAAAACTTTGTAAAAAATCTCAGTCATTCGTTGAAAGATAAAACTCAATCTCAGGTTTGAATTTCAATTTGTAAGAAAGATATTTTCAAAAATCATCTTATTTTATTATAAAGATTTATTTGGTATGCAGGAAGGAGATCAAAATTGAGAGGTTTATTATGCTAGACAAAGAATTTATTACCAAGAGTAATGTTATTTTACTATATATATATATTTGTGGATTGAGAAGGCTTGAATTTATTTTTAAATTTCAGACACCTAAAATTAAATCTCAACCACTCAATCAATACGAGATTGATCTGACCCTTTAATTTCAAATTTTATTTTTCACCTTTAAAGAGGGGTAAATCAGTTAATTGGAAAAGCATTAAATGATGAATTAAAGGAAAAAAAGATAAAATTTTAAGTGATGAAAGTGAAAAGAAGAAAAGGAAAAACTAAGCATAAATAAAAATAATAACTAAATATAAATAAAGAAATAGTAAAATTTTAGTTATTTTTATTTTTTTAAAAATACTTAAATTTATGTTAAAGATAAATATAAATATAGTGATTTTTTAATTAATTTTATTTTTTAAGATATATTTAAATTTATTTATATTAATTTAAAATTTTAATTATTTATTTATCTTTAGTTGTTATATCTTTATTTATTTTTAGTTTCTATCTTTATTTTTATTTAGTTGTAAATTTTAGTCTAACAAATAATTTATTATATTTTTATTTATCTTTAACATAAAATTTACATATTTTTAAAAAAAAATAATTAAAATTTATTATTTTTTATTTATCGTTAGTTGTTTCTTTATTTGTGTTTATTTGACCTGAATAGTAACTTATTAATGGGGTGAACTGTCTATATCTGCTATCAACACAAAAGACACAGAACCTAGCTATTTGGTGGTTAGAAACAAAGACGCTATTGTGAAAAATGAAAATAATGTGTGGAAGAAAAAAAATTGAATAGGATATTGTAAAAAAAATTATCAAATAATAATAATAACAATAATATAAATTAGTAGAATAATTTCACAATCAAGTAAAATACTAGTATCATATTCATGGAAATTTATTAGAGCACTTAATGCATATCATTAGTGGAAAAGGAAGTCTAGTATTCACATTAGTTTCTCAGATTTTCTGAAATACAGTTAAAAAAAAAATTTAAATTTTTTTTTATTCAAAATGATTCCTTATCGGTTGTTCTAAATAGTTGTCTATAATAGAGAATGTGTATTGACTTTCTACATTTGGAGTCACTCTTCTAAATTTTCTAGAATAGTGAGTGGATAGATCAAATATATATATATATATATATATTTTAATTACCGTCTTCTCTCAATTTAAAGAAGAGAAAGGCTTTAGAGCATTCACCTCAGGTCTTCACACCAAAATTTTCGCAATACAATAAAAAGTAACATCTGTCTATTTTATTGATTCTGTATTCATTAGTACTATAGGTAAGATATGTTAAATTAACTCTACAATAATTAAATACTGACTTCTTCAATCTTTTTTTATTTATTTTTTATTGATTGTTGAATGCTGGTAATATATATATATATATATATATATATATATATATATTTTCAAGGGTCATATTTTTGAAAAAAAAAAATTCAACAATTATATTTTTTTGAAAAAATATTTTGAAGGGGTCATATTTTTTTAATGCTATATTTTAGCAAGAAAATGTATTGCTGAATAGAGTCACTGTAGCTTTCCGCCAAAAATATAGATTAGCTACAAAAGCTAATGCTAACGAGCCGCCTACCCTCTTGTTTCTGAAAATTTGGACACCCCTATTTGACAATTGCAACAATCCTTTTTGATTTCATATCAGTGCCCATCTATAAAAAGTATCAATGTAATAACTGTAATGCCTACTATTATATTTGCGTCTATTGTGTCATAGTTAAAGAAAAGAAAAAAAAAAAAGAAAAAATATCCTTAAAATAACTAAAATCAAATGAAAATGAAAGATTGATCAAGATTAATATTAGATATTATATTCTTCAGACAAATTTCGCTCTCTAAACTAGTGCTATTGAATTTCTTGAACATTTGTCTATCAGGATAAAATGATCAAACGCAAATACAAGTAGCAGAATAATATATTTGCACGAGGGACTAATACAATGTTTTGTACTCTCATATTTTTCTAATGCAATAATGCGGAAGAAAAACAAAACTTGAACGGGAATCGAAGAAGAAGATATCTGGTACGAATGAATGAATTTTATAGAAATAAAGTACCTATTAGGAAAGACACTAATGAAGCAGGCTTTTATTCACAAACGTATACGTCTGTACTCTATTTCTGAAGAGACATGCCTGGAGAAGAAATTCTACTCAAAATGGCATGGTTTTGAATATCAAACTTACTTATTAAAATTACGTCGTTTTAATAAATTTTTTCGTATTAGAATATAAGAATACTTATTAAGTTTGTTACTCTAGAGCTATTTTTCTCATTCATCACTTACTTATTTTGGACAAATGAATATATCACATTAACCTCCCGATAGAGTAGAATGCGTCCACATAAATTAATGACTTAATCGAAGAGGGAGTCACACTTTATTTGGTTCTCAAAATGGATAAAATTACCATTTTATCTAACAACAACGATATACATATATTTACCCATAATGACTGAAAAGACTATTTTTGTTAATTTCCTCTTTTTTTTTTTTTTTTTGATATATTGAATCCCACTGTGGCCACACTTTATTTAGTTCTCAAAATGAATAAAATTACCATTTTACCTAACAACAATCATATACATATATTTACCCATAATAACTGAAAAGACTATTTTTGTTAATTTACTGTTTTTTTGGTATATTGAATCTCACTGCCTTCAACTGGGAGACACCGCTACGCATATTCTTCCTTTAATTAACGGGACTTCTCTTTTTTAAACCTCTATTAAAATATAGCCTCGTGGTTATAATTTGATCACCTCTTGTTTAATTTACCAACTTTACATGCACCCCATGTGTATGATAACCATCTCATTTCATCTAAACTCAAACTCTCCTTACGAGTACGTACAGTTATATATATATATATATATATATAGCTCATACTACATGTGTACAGATATCCTAACAACCACCCACCATCATTAAACTGCATGTTCTTGCATCCGGTAACATCTCAAGTTTACTGAACCATCGTGATTGCGTATGTCAACAATCCAACATCATCAACTCCACCAAACTTCAGACGGTGCATTTACATATTTCATATATTCTTGTTCACATCACTCAACCATTCTCTAACCTAACCTCGTCCTAGCAGTTAAAGCAGATATCAATAGCGCACCAGAGCTTGATGTTTCCATCCAACATGAACCACAAAGGTGGGCAATTTGCTCATGCAATTATGGACCAATTAAGCAATGTTACCGAGACATAGAAGATACTAGCTAAGCTAAGTGAGTTCTGTAGAATAATATTTTCCCCTAACCTTTGTAACAATGCCATATCACTCCGGGAAGTTTTTCTATTGCTTGGATTTGTGAGACAGAAAAGCCAATATATTAAAACAAAGCTAATCCCAGCTGAGTTTCTCAGAAATCACACTCTAGGTTTTGGGTCTTTCCTCTGAAAATCTGGGAAGTTGAACAAGAGAATTGACTCGAGTAACACCTTCCAAACCTGACCAATTTTGATCCTCGTGAACTACAGTCGCCTCAACCGGTAGTCCTTTATGGAGTTCGTTTTCTTCAAAGGATCTGACGGTAAAATTTCGCTGCAAAGATGGCTCAGAATTCTGCCCATCGTCTGATTCCACTGCATTACCAGAATGGTTGCTCTGAAGAGTTGCAGAAGAGAAGCCTGCTTCGTCATAATCAGATTCCGAGTCCATTTTGCCATCCAAAAATAAGCAAACCACTGCACAGTCATCCATCTTCGATGTAGGGTACTTGGATTTCCACTCGCGTGCCGCAGAGTCTACCAGGATCCTCGCAGCCGATGACCGAGTAGGAGCTGATGACACTATCTCAACCACTTCTTCATTGCTTAATACATCCCAAACCTTCAATAAAACACGAGAAGATCAATAAAGTCATTCCACCCACAGGTCCCACAGATCCATTCTTAAAAAAACGTGGATCTGTCAATGATGCTTATGCATATTTGTGCTTTTTCAATAGATTCAGAGCCATATGAATCCAAGCAGATCTCCACTACATTTTTCAAAATTAAGGGAATCAATTAAGAATAAATTATATGATCCCTTCTACAAGGTGATCATACATTAAAAAAAAAAATGTTCACTATTCAAACAAAATATACATAGAATTGAAAATTTAAACGAGGACTTGACAATGCACATTGTCCAACAAAAACTCCAAATGCAGTCTGTTATTATTGTGACAAATTCAGTATACTATTAATAAGCATTGATCTTTTTTCATGTCGAATGTGTTTTCCCTCTACCCTATAATTTTAGTGCTTTTCAGAACTTATACTAGACATGAAATATGTAGGATTCTAATTATACAAAAATAAAAACCCTGAAAGGCAATCGTAAAGGGAAACATTTCCAACATACAAGAGTAAGACTGCACAAGAAAATCCACGTCTTTCAGAAAGCATGGTGATTGGCAAGAAACTTGATGGCAATATCAATAAAAAAGGAACATTATCTAGCATTAGTCAGCACCCTTTATCGAGGGGGTGCTTTGATAGTATGTCAAGTTTGTCAAACAACAATTTTGGAACACCAATAAATTAATGTCATTGAGTAGATCGAATGAAAAATAATATCCGGATATGACAAACATCAACAATTTTCGGAATCCAAACGGTGAATAAAACTAAATGAATCTCATATTGAGCAAGATCAAACCCACTCGATGGTGAACATGTGTACATTTTAAATAGTGCTAGATGTCAACCGCTGGAGTGCCTAGAGTGAAGTAAACATCCAAATGTCACCCACCGGAGTGCCTAGGGTAAAAGCAAAAATAGAGCCGTTTAGCAGTAAAATTTGAAATTCAAAAGTTAGCTTAAGTCAGACGAATATAATGTTACCAGCTACTCAATGTTCATGTGGGTTCCACCACTAATGCTGGAGTGGAAGAATTGCGCACTACTAAATCCAACGCTAGGTTACCTGGTTCTTGGGCTCCTACATCCTTTGGGCCCATATCTGGGGCCTGTTTACATAGCTCACCCCTTAATAAATTTGTTCATTCGTCAATGGTCTATCGCAGAATGTCCTAGACATGCTTGAAGATGTCCACCCAGTCGCAGATAATCTGGAGACGATCCAAGAAGAAGTGAAATTTCTATGATAGGAGCTCAAAGCACACTTGGTATTACTGGCCATTGCCTTTGCCACCTTGGTCTTTGTACATCAACCGCTAACAACTGAATGAGAAAAGAATATTTATGTTGGGCAATTATTATTATTATCATCATCATCATCAATCATTTTAGCATCCCTCATGCAGAAGTTGCCATCCATATAAATGGAATAGCCGGCGACACTACTGGTAACCATCGTATGGGGGATGGTGTTCGATTGTCTTCAGTTCAGGTACATGGTAAATTATGTTCATTGTTATTTCAAACTAGACCACACTATTAGTCTAATAATAGAAGGCCCATCATGGACTAGGAAGATCCAATAGGCTCGGTCTTGTTGCAAAACACAACTATTTTAGTGAATGGATGGACTCCAACAACTACTCTAAAGGCGCCAGGTGCAACATAATAAATGGCGTTCAATATAAACATTGGATCCACGTAGAGGAATCGCTCAGCAACCAATAAAATTTGACAATCAACATCAAATGCAGAAAGCCCAAGCTAATAAAAGGCAGTCCCAACCAGTGTGCTATGCAACCCTGGCCAATATTGAGTATTAGAGTGTCTTATTTCAGCAATTCGTTCTCAGATTGATTTTTTTGTAATGCCACTTATGTCAAACTTAACAGCAGCCTAATTTAATAAATTAAAACTGCACTTTGCGGGGACCTTAATTAAACTAATTGTATGTGGCCAACATTACATAACGCCGTGCTTATTATTATTTTTTGTATCAAAATATACACAACTATTAAAAGAGCCTTGTAATATGCATTTCGGCTACATTGTAGCACCAAGTAATATCAGTGTATTCTACGACATATTTGCATAATCACCATGACACCCATCCTTATACTTTGACGGGAAGGAGATTCGACCTATGGCTCAAGGTAATAATATTAAGAGGCTCATGCGTGCAGCAATGAGCATATGCCATTGATGTAGAGCTGAATGCGTCACTGTTGCGACTCTTGAATGTGGCAACATCTCAAAGTTTTCAGTCTGAGAATGTTGGAAACTATTACGCAACAAACATGCGTTGGTGGTAGTTGGGGTAGGTGGGGCTCATTTAATGTTGTAGGATAAAGCCTCTCTCTCTCTCTCTCTCTTGCAGAGGCATTGAAGCGTCAATTCCCAAAGGGTTAATGATCACTTTGACAGTCCATTGCCCATGCCTCCATTCTACAGCAATCTTGAGTGGTTTTTGAGCAAAGTCATTAGAAGCTATGCTCAAATGAGCAGGGCAGCTAGCCGGGCATGGCTTATCACTAGAGTGGCTCATTGCAAGTCTTTAAGCTATTGGGGATCCGGATCCTTCTTTTACCTTAAGACCGAGAATGAGATACCCACAATAAAGATTAATAGAACATGAAGGAATCTATTCCAATTCTTGTTTAAGAATACTTCTCTTCTTTTCCATGGGAAAACACTCTCGCAGCTAGGTAGAACATAATTATCCCTTTTAGATCATAACACATGGCTCTGTTTTTTAAATTTGAAAATAAAGTTATGCTATTGACAATTTTTATATAACAAATGGCATGATTTATCATGCATGAGTACTAAAATTTCCAATACAACAAATATTTCCGCTGCATTTTTCCCCCCTCACCAAATCCATGAGCTAAATGATGCCTATGTGTTGCCTTGGAAGTTAGAATCCAAGTACTTTCATAAGTCGGCCACATTTATGAGATTATGACAACTGTTTTAGATTTCATCCAGCAAATGCTTGATGTCTCTAGGAGCACCCGAAAAGTGTCAATGTCTAGATTGATTACATCGCCTTGACAAAAGTGTCTGTCCCACTTAAATTCCATGCATATGTCCTTCATATAATTTCACCTATTTATTTCTTAGTTTATAGACAAATCCACACAATTGCAATGAACCAAAGATACCCCATTACTAATATGCAATCTAAATTATGATACACAACTGAAAATCTTACCCCATCAGAAGCAAGAACAATGAATTTATCTCTTTCTGTGAGAATTCGATGAGAGAATTCAGGAATAGAGATCACTCCATATTCCTTTAAGCAAAAGTCCCCAAATGCCCGAGCCATTGCTAAGCCAGGTGCATCATCAAACGGCAGCCAAACTCTTGGAACTTCAGGTTCATCTTGTAATGCGAAGACCCTTCCTTTACACCGATTAATCCTTTCAGCTTCCCCTATTAATAATTAGCCCAGGTCAGCACAAAGGTCATGAAAAGCAATATGGCCAGACAATCAGATTACGGTAAAACGTACTTGGCAAATCAGGCTTTAGATCAACTGTCAACTGAATTGCCATCATGGAATCATCAGTGTCCTTAGATCCTAAGATTGCCCGAGAATCCCCAATATTTCCCATGTAAAGATTTGAACCCTTGCAATCAAAATAATGATGAAAGTAAATAAGAGGGGGGGAGAATAAAAACAGTCAAGGAAGTTCTTCCTGCTTACTTGTTTCACTATAGTGACAGCAGTACTGCCACTGCAGTAGCAATCCAAGTTTGGGTGGGACCTTAGCTCTTTGTCCATGGCTTTGTATGATTTGAGAAAAGCTTCTCTCCATAAAGAGCCCACTTTATCCTCCATAGCACCATCCTTTTCACGATCTCCTCCATCTGATCTAAGATTCCCAGTGCAACAAGTAGTACTGGAACCACTTTGCTTCAGTTCACAAGAATGCAAGACTGACAGTATCTTTAATGGCAATGCATCTCTTACTCTACGAGCAACAAGATGGCCTTGTGGACCGTGGCCATCAAAGATACCACAGAAAGTCATATCTTCTGAAATGAAATCCTACAGAAATTCAAAGGTTAACAAATCGACTTTGAAATATGAGTAAACATCAATCTCAAACAAGATGATAGAACTTACTTCCCACACAATCATTGCGTCTTGGTTTATACCCTTGCGGCCCTGCTGAGTGAATATACAAGAAGTCCGGCTCTTTCCATTCATGAATATCCGGTTAGGAATGGAGTGCAAATGCTGCAAGGTGGTGACATGGTCGGAAAATGTTTTACTACTTTTTCTCTTACACAATCCATGGCCTAGACGAGAGCAAGAAAGGAACTGTCCATTGTTCCTGCCACCACAACTCCTCCGACAAGAAGTTGAGACACAACTCCCCATTTTCTCAGTCCTGGAAGGAAGACATCTGTTTGAATCAAAGGCAGAATGTCCCTCCTCTTTTGAGATCAGATCTCCAACAAAATGACTAGAACAGGTTGTGCTTATAAAATCCAGAAAAAGTCCATGGAAACTCCAAAGATTCCCACACACCAAACCTGGGCAATTTGGAACTTAGCATAGACAACTTGGTTCTGTTTATCTAAGTCAAAGACCAATCCACCGAAGCAAATGTAAATGATGATGAAAACAGCTAAACAAAATGAGGAATCATTAAATAATAAAAAAATTTTAATTTATATACAAAGGAAAGTGCGTGCAAAGTATGTAAATCAAGAAAACAAAGTCTAGTTACAACAAACTCTGCAAGTGAACAAAGGCAAATGTTATACACAAAGCCACCAGGATTATTTATTCTTCAACAGGCATCAAATTTAAAAAATTCACAATTATATTATGATTTATATCCACAAACAACCACTATTAATAGTCAAAATGAAGAACAACAGCGCATATTGGTCAATACTAGGCAGGCACAAATTCTTCTGTGATTTTTATTCGTGAAGAAAGTCCAGAGTAAGGAATTTCCCACTAGCTATTAAATAAGCTCCCAAAGTAGCATTAGGAATAAGAACTCTCTCCCTCTCTCTCTCTCTCTCTCTCTCTCTCTCTCCCCCCCCCCCAACTCGCACATAAAAACTTAGCTCCGAATCTACAAGGCAACTTCTTTAACACAAGAATGTACCACTCAAATCCTTCCACGATTAAAAAATTGTAATTTTTGTAAAAATTCCTTTGCAGTTAACGAATTATGTCAACTGCAATATTCACAAAATCTACTGGACAATTTTTTTTTTTTTTTCAAAAAAACAACAACTTGGGGAGGCTTCAGAAAAATATACTCCAACCCAGTGTTCTTCTTTTTCAATTAGTACAGATAATATAAATAGCGATCCATATTAAAAAAAAAAAAAGATTATATAAGTATGCAAAAAAAAAAAAAAAAAATAGCCTCAGGATCTATAGGTTATGTACATATAAAGATAGAGGTATTCCATTAGAAGACAAATTTTCCAAAGAGAGACAAGTAGATTTTTATTCGAAAACCTATTCATTCAACAGGAAAAAGGAAAGGCAGATTGGTCAAATTTCAATATATTTCCCTCCCCAGAGCATATCAAAAGCAAGAGGCAAGATATTAAAGCAGAAAAAGACGAAACAAACGTATGGATCCGTCAAAACAGAATCAACCAGGAATAGAAAAGCAGGATCAATTGTCTTCTATTTGCAGAAAGCGAAAGGAAAACGGATAAATCAGTGAATCCCCCCGTTTGGTTGCAGAGAACAAAGGACAAGAAGAGACCGGAGTCGAGAATTTCAAATCCTAAGAAATTCAAGATAGAAAAAGAAATGCCTGCATAACACAAGCAGTTGCCCTGGTTAAAACTCGAAACATAAACAAATATTGCTTGCAAAAATAAAAAAAGTTCGCCTTTTTTTTTTTTTTTTTTGGGCATATCTCGCTATTTTCCTTCGGTTTGTCATTAAACAAACAGAGTCGGAGAATTTAAACGCATGGTAAGAGAAAGCAGGTAGGTCACCTGTACTGAAAAATAACAAAAACAAAGAGTAACACACGAGTTTGCAGAATGCGCACAAGAGAGAGAGTCGGAGCACCATTACCTCGGCGATTATTCCTCCGGTAGGTTCAAGATTTTGAATTCGGAGATTGCGATCGGAAGGTGATATGGGAACTGGAATAAGCAAAGGTTTTTAGCAGCGGAAAAGATGGTGCATTAATTGCGAAAGCAAGCAAAAAGTGTTGGCAGACACGGTTCTTGCGTAGAAACCATAGAGAGAGAGAAGTTTCAAAAAGAGAGAGAGAGAGAGATGACAGAGTAGAAACGAAAGAGAGAGAGTTGGGCGGCCGTTACTGATAGCTTAGCGGTGCACTCCCGACTGAAATGATGACACAGAGATGGCCATGCCTCTACACGGAAAGGCGCGTCGAATGCACCGAGAAGTTATGGAGGGTTTTCCCTCTTCTTTCGCCAAATTTCCCAAATTCCATGGCTTTTTGGAGAGAGAAAGAATAATAAAAAGAAGGTGGGGTTAAAAATTGAACAACGAGAAGAGTGGGACAGCACTAATCGTTAAAGTAATTTTTTTTTTCTTTTGAGAAAAAACTTGTCACCTGGGTCATAAAAGTGGAAAAAAGGGGAGCTCCTCACCCTTACTGTTAGTTCCTTTACCTGGGTCATGAAAGTGGAAAAATGGGGCCTTGGTTGGAAGAAACGATAATAGCTGCGTTTGGTATAAAAAAATATTAAAAAATATAAATTTCTGTTAATTTTATATTATATTAACTTTTTTTTTTACCATACGCATCAAGAATTTTTAATTTATCTCAATTTATTTCAATTTTTCTTATTCCAAACAAATCTAAACATGTTCTTCTCGATAGATTGAGATATTGAGATTGATGGTATTGATTTCATTTGTTAATTAGTCTTGAACATATCTGATCTCCAAAATTTAGATTATTGGATGAGATTTTTTTTTTACACTAGTATATTAACTATCAATTATTTTCATAATTGATGTGAGAATCTTAACAAATGTACAAATACCAATAATAACCCGTAGCATTTTATACAAAATTAACATTAAATTTGTTATATAGAGTGCGTCTAGTATACTGATTTTTACTAAAAATCTCTAAAAATTTTTTATAGTAATTTACTTTTTATCTCATTGTACGAATTACGAACCCATAACTTATTTCACTTTATTACTAAAAATCTCTAATAGTAATTTACTTTTTATTTCATTGTGCGGATTGTGAACTCACACTTATTTCACTTTTTATCTCACATTTTATCACTCTAACACACCCATAGTTGAAACTTTGAACGAAAAATTTAAATCAAAAAATTATGATAATTCATAAATTTTAATTTTTTTTTCAAAACTTTAGGCTCTAAGAAGTATTAAATGTACTTTACTCTTTTTTTCAATTAATTTTTGATAAACATCATAAAAGAAAACGTAAATTATAGTACATTAATTTGAAATGTTCAACTTTTTAGAACTTGTAATTACACGGAATTTAAGTTAACAATTTTGATTTGCAATCTCCACCCTTAAAAATATGGTAAAATTTAGAGCCCGTTTGGAGGCTAAAAAAAAGTAAAAAAGTACAAAAAGTTACATTTTGTAACTTTTGGTGCGTTTGGTGGAACCACAATTTTTCACACTTTTTGCTTTGCTACAGTAATTTATTCCACAAAAAATTTTACCAAACATACAAAATTTACCACTTTTCTGCTATGCTACAATGAAAAACTTACCAAACATACAAAAAGTTACCACTTTTCTACTCTGTTGCAGTAAAAAATTTACCAAATACCTAAAAATTGTAAAAAAATTATTAAAAATTACACTTTATTTCACCAAACACACCAAAAAATTATAAAAAAACACAAAAACTACCAAAAATTTTTTTTTTTTGGACTTTTTTTTAATCTCCAAACAGACTCTTACAATAGTCAAATTGTTTTGTAATATATATATGATAGTAGAATTTACTAATATAAGAATTGAGGGAAAAGTTACAAATAAAAAAATGACCTTAATCGTTGAAAAATAATTCATATAACTGTTGAATTTTAATTTATGGGATAGGGGTCTTAAAAAATTGTTCTATTGTCATATAAATTTACACTATTTTAATTTAACAAAACGGGAATGTTTCTCATCATAAGTCATGGCTGACGTAGCATTGCGGTTGGGGCCACGAAACTGGATTTTGGTTGACGTGGCACGAGACTGATGGTAATCAGAGTTGAATATGGGCTGTTTTGGCACTTGAAAATCAAGAAAGCAAAAAGTAAGCGACAGCACAGCGGGCGCATAGCAGAAATGGGGTCCAAATGACGTGGCAGTCCAGGGCGAATTCAATGACTTGCCAGGAAGTAAGGGGCCAGGGGATTCTCATTTCTCTGCACCGCTACAGGTCACGGTTGGTCTGTGAAAGGTCCCATCTTTGAATCAACCCTCCAGCTACTTGAACAGTTATATATATGCAACTTTCATTTAAATCATTGAAGGTGCGTGGGACCCTTTTACTTCATAGAATGTTTGGCTCTTTCAATAATTAAACCACCCTAAATTTGTGTTACAGTCAATAAATCTAATTATATTATTAATATTAATACAATTATTTTTTATAATAATTTCGAACCTATTAAAATTAATCATTTTATATTATATCAATTCTTTCAATTTATAATTAAAATTCACTCACACTCATTGTTATACATCATGTCTATTTTTTTCTTTTAAATATGTCAAATTATTTCATTTTAAATTTATATATACATTAAATTTATTTTATTTTAAATCAATAAAAACAAACACCGGTTAATTTATAGGTGCCATGTGTCCAAAACGAACGAAAGCACGAGATTGATTGGATTTTGATTGTTAAAACAGAGAGTAGTTTTAACTCTTTATTAAAAATAGATGTAGTTAAAAGTTTTTATTATCTAACGAAGGCAAAATATATATATATATATATATATATTTACCTAAGAAGACACCATACCAAACAAGCATTCATGAAAATTTTGATTAAATTAATGAAACCATCAAAAGTTATAAATTAACACATTTATTAGATGACAAGAGAATTTGACACAAATTATTTTAAAAACAATAAATTTTTTTGGTGTTATGAGACTTTTTCAATCCTAAAAATGAACCTTCAAAAAAAAGAGTCATTCAAAACTTCATGTGTAAAATACAATCTTTATATTAAGGGTGATGATATGGGACTTGCAATTTGCTCATGCAAAAGCTTAAATAACTTTATGCAAGATTGTATAAGATAAGCAAAAATCAATATGCGACTTTTTTTTACAACCTTCATAAAAAAAGGTGTAATAATATTAAAAAAACTCATTAAACTAATTCAACCTTAAAAATGAAATCAACTTATAAAATAATGTTATCCAATAATTTATATGAAAATTACAATTTTTTGAATCGAGCCTATGTAGATATATCAACTTATTTGTTCACTTATATAGGTTCTGAATAATGTGATTAGTTGGTCAGATGATGATCCTGTTATTCCCTTTATATTTTCAAAATGGGAAATATTACATCTTATGAAGAGGTGAGATAATTTCCTTTCTATTAAAATTTAAATGTTTAAAATTATTTTTTGTCAAATTACAATTTTTGTTTCACTTTATATCTCACCCAACAAACACTAAAAAAATAATGTCACAAAAAAAATTAATCTTATATTATATTTAATTTTATATTATTATTTCACCCATCATTTTATCGTTCAAATAAAACGTAGTCAAAGGGTGATAACTAATCAAACGTAGTAAGCAAGTATTAATTCACAAGTCGGTGTGCTATTGAATAATTCAAACGATATCGAAAATAATCCTAAAAAAAGGACACGCATACCAGGACGCACCGCCTCAACACTTTCCCCTCAATTTGCAGATTCATGGTTGATTGACAAAAAAATTAATCAAAAAGTACAATAAGAGAAAAATTTTGATCAAAGAAAAATATAAAAATTAATTAAAATTAATGAATTTTGATAACTTTTAGTACAATCAAACAAGACCTCAAGTCAATAATTTGATACTATCCCCATTTTGCAGCATACATCAATGTTTGGTGGGAAGATTTGGAGGCTTATTAAACCCCGTCAGTGCATGTAAAAGAATTGACTCTCCATTTCTCACAAATGGTGAATTAAAGTGGATGAAAGCTGTGCTTATTTAATTCCCTTTCGCTTACCGTGTGATATTCTCGGTAGGTAATTCTTCCGTGTCGAATTAAATTATTTTGTTAAAACGAGGTATATTAAAATGATATGATAACTTGTTTGGAGTTAAAATATATATATATATATATATATATATACGAAATTCGAGACTGTAAAATTTAAATTTTTTATTATTATACAAATCACGAGACACTAATTTTTTAAAATTTATAAACATTTATACAACTCCAAACACACCTAATTGTTTTGTAATAAAAGGCATAGAGAGTGTTTGATAGCAAAATATTTAATAAAAAATTACCAACTTTTGATGTTAGAATGTTTGGCAAACTACCAATTTTTGTCACTTTTCTGTTTTGTCATAGTAACTTTTTAAGTCAAAAGTTATCAAAAGTTGCTAAAAATTGTTAAAAGTTACCAAAAGTTGCTAAAAATATTAAAAGTTATCAAAAATTTTACCAAACACTCAAAAGTTGTAAAAAAATTACTAAAAATTATTATTTGTCTTATCAAACACACTAAAAATTACAATTAGTAACTGATGATAAAAAATTATCAAAAGTTACTAAAAATTGTGCCTCCAAACTCTCCCTTATTTAACAATTTTTTTTTTCAAAGTAAAAAATTTTAATTAAAAATTATCATATTGTGTGCATTTGAAGTGTAAAAAATTAGTATAAATTAATATATATTACAATCTCGTAATTTATGTAATGGGTAAAAAAAATTAAAATTTTACAAAAATTTATTGTATTGTATAGAGCTCTAACAAAAATAGCTACAACAAATCAAGATTAAGTTCACTTGTATTATTCTTTTCCCCCATTCTTATCTTCCGAAGGGAGAGTGGAGGTGAAGAATCTCCCTCCCTCCCTCACTTTACCATGACCTTTTGCTCTGAGCTCATCTGTTGCCATCTATGTAGGCCCTTCATGATCAACTTAATTTATTGTGTTGCTTTTGTTGTAGATGGGAAGTAGATAATGTCACAAACTTTATGCTCTCTCCATTAATGCCGCGTGAATATTGGTATCCGCGTTGTTCAAAATATCTCGATTGTTGAAATATTTATTAATTCAACACTCTCTAAGGTGTAATTATGGTTACTATTTCTTTGAACTTGAGACCCAGAATTGTTAGATTCCTACTGAAAGGACAAATAAATAATGTAATTTATTTTCGTATAATATTATTTAGTGAATTATTTTCACATATTATTATTATTATTTTGTTATATCAAGAAAAATGTTGATCAAAATTATGAATGATGTAAATGCATGTGCAATCTCCTTCGTTCATGTCCGTGGGTCTTATAATGGGACTAGTAATTATTCGTGTTTACGTTATTCTGAATAAAATTAGTATTGAATTTCTTATATAGTTAAAATTTTAGGTAAAAAGTTTAAATCGAAAAAATTATAATAATACATGAGTTTTAATTTTTTTTCCAAAATTTTAAACTCTAGCAGGTACTACATATATTTTGGTATATTTCTCTTTCTAATTAATTTTTGATAAGTACCGCAAAAGAAAATATAAATTATGGTACTTTAATTTGGAGGATTCAACTTCCAATAAATTATAATTGGACAGAATTTAAATTGGTAGTTTTGATTTGCATATGATCTCCGTCCTTGAAATATGATAAAATTTAAAATGCGCAAATCATTTTATGAGATAAATGATAATGGGATTCGCTAAAAAAAGAATTGAGCGAGAAGTTAAAAATATAAAAATAATCTCAATTGTTGAATGAAAAGAACAAACAATTCTTACCAGATGAATCTTAGTTTATGTAAGAAACATTTTAAAAAATCACCTTCTTTTAAGATATAAATTGTACAGACATATAAATGTTTAATATTGGCAAAGTATAACTTTGTAGCTTTGCATAACAAAACTCTTATACGTTGAGTTTATGGAAGATTATTTTATATCAAATTAGAAAATTCTCACTTTTATATTAAAGAAAATGCTAAACATGATTGATCCAATTATTCAATTTTAATCGCTCGTATATCTAATTTTTACAATGGGCTCCCTGCATTGGCATTTAATATTGGGTATGTTTGAAATTGTATAAAAGTGTATAAAATAAAATAAAATTATAAAAATAAATGTCTCGTAATTTGTACAGTGAGTAAAGAATTTAAATTTTACTGTCTCGTAATTCGTGTTTGTAGAAATTTGTAAGATTTTATTTTATTTTGTTTGCCACCAAACAGAGCCATTACATTAGTATAATTGTGAGATGTGCATAACAAGCCTCCACGTGTCAAATGAAGTTATAAAAAGATTCCTATATATCAAATTAGAAATTACTCACTACTATATCAAAGAAAAAACTAAGCAAGGTTACAGGTTACACTTGTCTAAGTTGGTTTACCACCTCATGAGCTATTGTCGGCTTGGTCCACGAGATGGGGTTCATTTATTACGCACCTTCAGATAGCGGTTACGAGTTTCTTTCTGACCCACAGAAGATTACCGATTACACATGCAACATAAATATACAATCTCAATAGTCTATATTTACAATTTTGCATGTAGTATAGAACTTATAGATGTATATATTTCAAATCTCATTTTCTTGGGATTGGCGGGGGCAAGATTGAATCCCTTTTGTTGTGGATCTTCTGGCTATTATTTTTCCGAAATAGAAAATGGAATTGTAATAAAAGTTTTGGCTACAGCTCTATAAAACACAATAAGTTTTTATAAATTTTTATAAAATTTTAACTTTTTACATACTGTACAAATTACGAAACTGTCACGTATACTAATCTAAACTAATTTTTTGTACTTCAAATACACACAAAATAATTTACTTTACAAAGACAACATTCCCCTTTGGAGGAGAAAAAATAAAAAATATTAATTTTTGATATTTTAGGTGTGTTTAGTAAAACACCAAAGGTAACTTTTTTTTTTTATTGAATTGACAGTTTGTCAAAACACTAATTTTTATCTGGGGGTATAATGGTCATTTTGCTTTAACTCAACTCCGAAATTATTAAAATTTTTATTAAACACCTAATTATTGTCAAATTACTAAAAATTTCCATTTGTTTTTATTAAGTACCTAAAATTTGTTAAAATTACTAAAAAATTTTTACATATTTTATTAAGCTTGTAAAAAATATTTCGGCACCGTTTGGCATTTCTAAAAAATAAAAAAAAAATTCTAAAAATTTTTATCATATCAACTTTTTTATTTCACTGCACACATTACAAACTCACAACTTTTCTTACTTTATCTCATTTTTTCTCACTTTGTATCACTTCAAACACACATTAACTTTTTCTAGAAAATAAAATTACAAAAAAGGACTAAAAACTTAACTTCCAACCGAAGCGAACGTGTCATAAAGCAAATGCTGCTAGGGTAAATGAAAATTATTGACTGCGTTCTCTAATTTATTTTAAGTCAAAAAGTGAAAGACATTTGTCGTTTTCTAAGGCACTAAAACAAAATAACATGATTAAGGTTTCGTTTGCACTGAAAAAAACTTTAAAAAACCATAAAAAATAATAAAAATTTTAAAAATTATTTACCTTTTACTCTACTGTATAAATTATGAAACTACAATTTATCTAATTTATCATATTTTTTTTATTACTTCAAACGCACTATAAAAGCGAGGCTATTACTTTAACACTCATACTTTTTGGAGAGAGCCATTTCTGTATTTATTTATTTATTTATTTTGAAACAAAGTATTAAAATTCTGTGGGTTCAAACGGGTTCACTAGAGAAAAAAAAAATGAATGAAAACTAGAATTGACTTAGAAAAAGAAGGTGAGGTTAGGTCAGTCGTCTCGAAACAACTCAGATTGCAAAACTGTTGAGACATAAAAAAAAAAAAAAAAAAACAGAACATCTATTAATGTAGATCCCCATTTGGACGAGCCCAGCCCAGAGATGGTTTCAGTTCAGGCCCATTTTAAGGGTTGGCATGCTTGCGCTGCCCCTTACATCATCTAACTTGAAATTTAAACTATCATGTCCGCGTTGTTTTGTTTTGATTTGTTTTTTTTTTTTTAATTTAATATATATATGATTGGGCATCGTTATACAATCATTAAATAATAATAATAATAATTAAAAAATTAAAAAAATAAGGTCATAAATTGAGGACAAATGTAGGAGGAGAAGAAGAAATACCTAATTATAATTTAAATATGTTAATTTTGATAGCACTTATTTCCTACAATTCTCGGTCGCATTGTTCTAAACTCATATGATTAGGATATTTGAAATTAATGTAAAATTTTAGCAACTAGTGACAAGATATTTGTCATACACAATTATTATGATGAGGGTGGCAAAATCGACCCAAACCCATCAACCCGCCTAATTAAACTCATAATAAATGGGTTTGAGTCTTATTATTTTACTAATAGGGTTGTAATTGAGTAACTTATAAAATACCCATTTATAAACGGGTGCAATTGAGTTGTGAAACGAGACCGTTAAAACACCAATTTAAATTAAAAAAATTAGTTTAATTCCCTTCTTTACACTGCTCTCTCTCTCATTTCTCTCTCTCTCTCTCTAGAGAGAAAGTGTGCGCGCGCGCGCACACACACACACAAAAACACACATATATGCTCACACACACACGCACATGCAAACCCACCCCCACATACACTCACGTGCACGCACATACTCCCAAGCGCGCGCGCGCGCACGCACACACGTAAACACACTCACACATGGGTATATACGCGGGCACACGCACACACTCCCACACACCCACGTGCACACACCCACACGCTTGCATGCACACGTGCGCGCACACACGCACAAATAAACACACCCACACACACATATGCACACACACGCGAGTGCGCGGGCACACACACGCAAACACATCCACACACACGCGCGCGCGGAGGTACACACACGCAAACACATCCACACACGCGCGCGCACGCGCACACACACACTCCCGCGCGCCTGCGCGTGCGCGTGCACATGCAAACACACCCACACACGCGCACACAAGCGCGCGTGTGCACACCCTCCTACACACCTGCGCGCATACACGCGCGTACACACCCGCACACACCCACACACATGCATGCACGCGCGCGCGTGCGCAAGCACTCCCACACACACCCACACACGTGCGCACGTACGCACACACGCGTGCACTCGCACACGCACACACACACTCGAGCACGCGTGCACACACACACACCCACACAGAAAGAGAGTTATTGATTTAAAATTGAATAAAAAATAAATCGGTTCGTATAAATTCGAAATTAACTGAAAATTATAAATATAATATATAATATTATATTAATTAAAATAAATATTGATGTATTTATATATATACACATTAATTGAAATAAATTTTTAATTTTTAAAAAAAAATAAGTTAGGTTATAAGTAAATGGATTATGATATGGGTTCATGGGTTTATAATAACCCGTATTCAATCCGCCCATATTTAGTCCGCCTTTTAAATGGGTGGGTTTGGATTGCACCCATTTAACCTTCAACCCGTTTAAACCCATCATTAACCCACCCATTTTCTCACCCCTAATTATGATCTATAATTTTAAATTACGTGAAATTAGAATCATAACACGGAATGACATTAATAATCAATGGTCCTTTAATTTCCAGTTGGTAAGGTTAGATTCATTTTTGTATTATGTCTGCTAGCTCAATCTATCAATTAATGACCAATGGCCCTTTAACAAGGTGATCATGTCACAGCCATTACAAATATATATATATCATGATCATCATTTCAATCAGGCATGTGTACACACCTTAGCCCATATAGTTTGTCCTTCGAACGCTAATTATGATGGATTGTCAAAATTTTCCATTGCATGCTTTAATGAGATCACAAAGAGGGAGACAGAAAATGTAAGTTACCTTTTCTCATGATTGGGAACCAGCTTGAAACATAAGCTCAATTAATCTCTGAGTTGACATTGCCATGACCTACACATGAAAGCATGCTCAGTACATATAAGATTATTTGCTTGCTTAAGACTGAAGGAAATACAAGGTTAGAGAAAAACACCCAATTGATGATAAGGTTTGAATCTACTCCTTAAAAGGAAACCCTCGGGCAATAGATCATCAATACATAACAGTTATTTCCTAACGTGAGACAGTGAGACCATAAGTAAACCTGCAATTGTAGATTCAATTATGAATAGATGAAAAATTATTACATAAGAGCACTATATTGCATTGTGTCAGTTTTAAGTATGATATGTAATGCAATATTATACTGATTTAAATATAATACATTTGAGATCTTTATATAATATGGGTGCCATAAAAGTCTTAAATTGGTGCACTGCATTATTTGGTGACGCAATGTTCTTATGCAATAATTTCACATAAAATGTTATTCTATCCAAAAATATATTAAAAAAATCCAATCACAATGAAGTGGTAATAAGTAGGGTTGGCAGTTCCAATCTAAACTTATGAACTCAGCCAAAATTTCTAAACTTAAATGGGTTGGATCTTGTTATTTTCATAAATGGATTATTGCTGTTGGACTTTTAGAGAAAACTCATTTTTAATTGGGCATAAATAGGTTAAAACCTAAGTATTTATTGGGCACTCAAATAAAAACATATCGACTACTAACTTATTTAATGAACTCTTTCACACGCGTAAAAATAGAGAAAATTGCATAGTAAGAATTGAAGTCCAAAATGCAAACATAGACCGAACTTGAGTCTTAAAATTATCGTTTTGTCCCTATACTCTATTTTTGTTCAAATTTGAGAGGTTGGGCATTTAAAAAGATTTAAAAATATCAATTTATTAACAAGTTTTATATTAGCTTAATAAATTTTAGACAAATCTGAACTCAAACAGTAAAATTATTATTTTTACACTTGAATCTATTTTTAGTCTAGATTCGTATTTTAAACTCCCCAAAATACTGAGAAAGTATTCCTTGACAATTTCATATCAACTTAACATATTTTGGACCGATTTAAACTTATGTCATAAAATAATTATTTTATCTATTGACCTATTTTTTGTCCAAATTCGTATTTTGGATATTTTAAAAGGTTGAGAAAATATTCTTTAGTAAATTTTATATCAACTTAAAAAAGTTCAGATCAATTTGAATTCGGATAAAAAAATGACCATTTTACATTGGGCCAGTTTTTTAGGCCTAATTCATATTTTGGATATACCAAAAGGTTAAAAAAGTGTTTCTTAATATGTTCCATATAATATATATCAACTTAACAAATTGTAGACCAATTCAAATTCAATTCTTGAAATGATCGTTTTATCATGGACTCGTTTTTGGGCAAAATTCAGATTTTGGATATCCTAAAAAACTTATGTAACTGTTTATCAACTTAACAAATTTTGAACTGATTCGAATATAGGTTATAAAATTTTTATTTTACCCCTGAATTTATTTTTGATACAAATTCCCTTCTTAGAATCCTCAATTGTTGAGAAAGTATTACTTAATAAGTTTCACATCAATTAGCAAATTTTAGACTGATCCAAACTTAAATTATAAAATTATTGTTTTGACCACTAACTTTATTTTCAATCTACATTCACATTTCAAGCATCTTAAAAGGCTAAGATTATATTCATTAATAAATTTCATCTTAGTTTAATTAGTAAATTTTGGATCGATTCGGTTGCTAAAAAATTACCAATTTGCTCATGGAATCATTTTCGTCTTATATTTATATATGAGTTTTTCAAAATTTTGAAAAATATCACTTGACATATTTCTTACCAGTCAAATAAATTTTGATTCAATTCGAATCGAGTTAAAAAATGATCGTTTTACTTTTGAGCCCATTTTTACGTTAGTTTATTTCGTACTCTTAAAGGCTAAACTTACAATTGTTTTATTTTGAACATCCTTTCTAAATGTTATTTTGTTTTTCTAAAGAAAATTAATATATCTTTATATTTTTATGGTATATTATATTTCGTAAAAAACAAAAGTTAAAAAAAAAAATTAAAGACATAAACAAATAGGTTTAGTTGGGTCATTGGTTATATCTTGTCCAAATTTGACCTATCATTTAAATGGGTTCAATCATTTTAACGCCCAGCCCATATTAACTTGACCCAAATTTGTTTAAATATATCCGTTTGTCACTTTTAAAATTAAAAATAACAATCTTATAGGTATTTCATACCATTCGAAATTATTTTATATATATATATATATTTCTTTTATAAAATTTCCTCTTATACTAAACTTCTTCCGCCGTGATTCCTAGTAAATTCTCCCAAGTAGTGAAATGTAAAATGTAAATCACTGAACTGGATATTTATTCTTGCCACTATTATGTCTAAATTATGGACCTATAAATATAGAAATGTAAAATAAAAGTATACATGCACCAAGTGTAATGGTCAATGAGGCCTAGCTCTTACCGGGGCATTGCATATCACACCAAAATCCATAGGGCCTTTTCTCAACCATAAACCAAAATTGATGATAAGGTGATAAGCCCACGTGGCAAAAACCAATCCCTATTGCTAAAAACCTTCTCTCTGTCTCTCTTTCCCTCCCCCCTCTCCAACAATGGCTTCTCCAACCCTGATCACCCCAACCACCACCAAGCCCAAGCCACTCGCACCCCCGGTCAAGTCCAAACTCACCACCATTCCCACCACCTCCAGACCAAATGCCGCCGCCGCCCCATCACAACTCCGCCGCCGCGAGTTCGTCTCCCTCGCCGCCGCCGGTATTATCTCTTCCGCATTGCTCCTTCCGGCCACACCCGCGTGGGCCGCCTCCGACGAGGAGTACGTGAAGGACACTGAAGATGTGATCAACAAGGTGAGAAGCACCATCAACATGAGTAAAACGGATCCCAACGTGGCTAATGCGGTGGCTGACCTAAGAGAGACCTCAAACACGTGGGTGGCTAAGTACAGGAGAGAGAAAGCTCTGCTCGGCCGGCCTTCGTTCCGGGATATGTACTCCGCCCTCAACGCCGTCTCAGGCCATTATATTAGCTTCGGTCCGACGGCGCCGATTCCGGCTAAGAGGAAGGCTAGGATACTAGAAGAGATGGACACTGCTGAGAAGGCTCTGTCGAGAGGAAGATAGATGAGAGCTAGCTATTTTTCATCAATGGGTAGCATTTTTTTTTTTAATTTTTTGTATAATTTTAAATATTTGAATTTTATTTTTGCTATTTGAGATCATCCAAGGGAGTATTACTTTTTCAAATTTGAGGTCGAATGTATGCAATTTCATAGCATGGTTGTGCTTTCCTTTCTTTAATTAAGGCAAAAAAATAAAAAGCTATAAGGATTATTTCATACCTTGATGAGGGACGATAATTTAATATGTGACAGTGGATTAGTGCATACAAACTTTTTATTTTTGGGCACATGAAAAATATTATTATTTTTAAATATATAACAGCTATTTTTGGGTACGTATATATGTACCCTTGCGATACTCGATATCTATAATAGGAAAGAGGCACAACTTGTTGATCAAAAAAACAATTTATTTTTTATTTTTATTTTTATGTTTCTTACTCAAAATCATAAAAACATGCCTGCTTGACATTGTAATATGATAATTAAATAAAAGGAAGTACAAGATTTATAATGATTTGAGAATAATAGATTTTTGAAATAAGTCAAATTAATAGTTATTTTTGTTTTAAAAGAATTATATATATATATATATATATATATATATATATTTGTATGTGTATTTACACACACACACACACACAAATTACCCCATTTTATTGTATAAAAACTTTATTTATACCATATCAATTACACGGGAGATAAAATAAGGATGACAATTCATGTTGATGTGTCACATTTGAGTTCATAATCACATGTTTATTTGTCTTTGTACATATTTAAATATTTTAAAGTTAACATACATATTAAATAATTAAGGTGGCATTTAGTTTTTTTTTTATTTTTTATTTTTGTTTTATGTGTTAAAAATCTCAAAGCGATAAAATAGAAAATGTTCTATTTTCCTTATTTTGAAATTTTCCTTATTTTTGGTTAAAACCTCTCAAAATAATTTTTTGTCATTTTTCATTTTACGTGTAAACTTATTTTCTATTTTGTAAAATAAATTTTGAAAATACTAGTAATCAAATAAGGTTTTAACTGTTTTCTTTATTTTCAAAAGCGTAAAATAAAAAATGTAACTCAAAACAAAAAATAGTAAGTAGAAAAATAAATCAAATGATACCTATTTTATTTCAAAATTCGGTCAAATATTCTTGTTTGTGTTTCTCTCTTAAGTAGGAGTGAAAACGAGTCGAATTGAGTTGAGATTTAAGTTATTTGAGTTCGGCTCAAATTTTTATATCGAATTCAAGCTTGAGGGAGTTCGATTCGAACTTTTATAAACGATCGAGCTAAGCTCGATAAAAAAGAATTTAAGCTTGAGTTTGGTTTGCGAATAATTCGATTAAACCAAGATGATAGCGTTTTAGTTTGAAATATAATAAATAAAATATTATAAAAATATAATAAAAATATTATATATATTATTTTATCGAATCTGTTCGCGAGTTTTTGAGTCAAACTTTTCTAAATTCAAGCTCGAATAACTCACGAACAGCTCGATTTCTTTTCATTCCTACACCTACTCTAAAGAGTTACCAAAAAAAAAAAAAAAGGAGAAGTGTCCCTCTCTTAAAATCGTGTCATATTTAATACTAGCACCAAAAATAAAATAAATAAGCTGAGGAGAGGAGGAGGCGAAAAAAAAAAAAAAAAAAAGGCAGCAAAGGCAATCTTTCAGTGAATGCATCCAACGATTTTGACTCATTCCCAAAAGGCTCAAATGTATATATTCATGATTTACGCCCAAAAGGCCCAACGGGCTTTACCTTAATCTAGCGATCCCAGCAAATAGGTGTTTCTGGAGTGATGATTTGGTGAGAAAAAAAGAAAACGGTAAAAAAATTGAAAAGAAAACGAGAAGAAAAATATAAAATTTCAAATGCTTGATTTTATATTAGTAGAATCAAAAAATATAAAAATAAATAGCATTTTTTAATAAAATAATTTTTTAATCTAATTATTTTTAATTTTTTAAATTCCATATTTTTATTTTATTCTTCATCACAAACCAAAGGTGAGAAACAATTTTGAATTAAATACTTTCTTTTTTCTTTTGACAATTCCTTAGCTCAAACACGACCCTGACGTCAGACTTGTGATGAAGTCGAATCATGGGCCATTATTCCTGGTACAAAAGGCCCAACACAGACTGGGCCGTCAAATGCTAATAGGCTTTAAGTTCATACCCCTAGTATTTTAAGGCCCAACATTACTTTCATTTTAAGAGATTTTTTTTTAAATCATTTTGCTTATTAAATTTTTGTATTTAAGGTTATTTAAAAAAACTTATTCTATTTTGCACATGATATATATGGTAATTGTATTTTAGTGATAATAAATCTATAGATAAATTACACATAGACCCCTAAATATCTAAGTATTACACACTGATTCCTTGAACATTTAAAAATTACATATAAACCCCTCAAAACATTTGAATAATTATACATCAACTCTCCGTTAGTATGCCATTAGGATCCTTTGTTAAAATAATGACGTTAGTTAAAATGTTTTCTCAATATATGAAATTTATCCTTCTCAACATTTAAAATTTACACAATACATATACATAAGCAGAAGAAGGATCAAGATCAGTCATCATCACCGGCAGTGCCTCCTTCACCTCCGCCTCTTTGCTGGCAGATCTACCCTTTCTAAACATCTCCCACGCGTCCATCGTGCACGAAACCCTTATTATAGACCCCGAGCAACAATTCGCACACAACTTACCAAAAAAAAAATAAAAAACAACTCATGCACAAGAACATGAACTCTTCCGAGTCGTTGGAAATCAAGCTCACCGCTCGATTTGACCATGGATGAGTCCGAGATTGGGGCCAAAGCCGAACCTACGTAGACACCACTGGCGCAGTGCTTGATTGCTTTGAAAAAGGTGACTTAGATGCCGCACTCATCCCCCAGTATACCACCATCGAGTACGAATCCCTTGTCTTTACATTAAGCCGTTGGATTAGGGGCATAATTGTCTTTACATTAAAATTTTAACGAAGTTTGTAACAAAATTAACAAAGAAGGTCGAGGTGTTAGTAACATTTCAAAATTAGAGAGCGTGTACAATTTTTAAATGTTGAGAAGATCAATGTATAATTATCCAAATATTTAGAGAGTTTATGTATAATTTACCCTAAATTTATTAATAACTCTTTTTAAAATTGAATGATTTTTTTTTTTTAATTTTTCACCTTTTAATATGGAGATTGATATTTTGTATTCGATAGTTTAAATTAAAATAATGTTTTCAATGAAATAATTAATAATATTATCAAACAAATAATTAACGCAAGGATCCCTATGAGAAGATTTAGTGAATAAAAAGTATGAATATAAACTACTTCTCATTTTCTTTTTTAAGAAAATAAATGCATAATTCGATATTTAGAATTTCTATTTAACAAAAAAAAAATTCTTGTAAGAATTTAATGGTTGAAGGTATGAATTTATTTTACAACAATGAAATTTTGGTATTCGTGTTAACCATTGTTGCTTTTTTCTTTTTTAATTTCTTTCAAACTCTTGGATAGAAAATGCATCACTTGAGCAATTATTATTCGTTTCATCCATTATTTTTTTTTATTTGTTTTAAACTCTTGGATTGAAAATACATTATGGGAGATTATCTCATTTTATATTATTCAGAGACATATTCAATATCTAAATTATTTAATTATCTAAGATATATTTGATTTTTGAGTGTTGCTAAGATATCTAAAATATATTTAAAATTTTTAAATGTTTTAGGATATCTATATAGTTGCTTAAATTGCTTGAATATTTAAGATATATCCAAGATTTTTTAATGTTTTAAAATATAAATATATATTTATTTATTTATATATATATATAGTGTAGTTTTCAACACATCTAAGGTTGTTGGAATTTTTCAATATGCTCAATATTGACACTCTTCAACACTCGGATAAAACACCTAGAGGTAAAACACCTGAAAATGGATATTTGACATATTTGAAAAGGTATATATGATATTGCTTGGATATTTGATGAGGCTGGCTATATTATGTTATATTTAATATATATATATATATATATATATATATATATATGAAACTGCATGGATATATAAGATATATATGAAATGTTTAGATTATTTTACATCTAAGATATATATGAGAATGTTTGGATTTTAGATATATATCTACTCAAATTTCAACATTTGGATATTTTGTATATCAATATTACACTACATATGATTACTTACCAAAAAAACAATTATCAAATTAAAGAAAATTAAATAAC
The DNA here is from genome assembly GCA_019916065.1 of Vitellaria paradoxa. Lineage (NCBI taxonomy): Eukaryota > Viridiplantae > Streptophyta > Magnoliopsida > Ericales > Sapotaceae > Vitellaria > Vitellaria paradoxa. The sequence goes on from CM034239.1 coordinate 41,995,139, forward strand.
GATAAAATTTGGGCATTGACATTTATTTTAGGTGACTATCAACTAATTGTATAGCTAGGACTCGATAAACTTTCAAAGAAATTTAAATTTTGAGGCATTTTCTAAATTAGTATGAAATATATGTTAAAAATTTCACAGCTAATTCGGGGCTTTTCTTATTTTGCTTGGGCCGCAGTAACTAACTTGCATAAATGATTTGTGCTGTTACTGCCCGATAATTGTACACATACCCATTTGTATATAAATCAATATTATTTACAAATACTATATAATAAATGTTAATAACATTATTTGATTTGAAAAAATGTGTTATTTTTTAATTTTAATAAATATTATATAATATTATTTTAATTAAATAAATAATTTTTGTTGCTAAGTAGGGACATCCTGCCCTCGATACATAAAACCCAGCTCAGGGTAAAGGTGTTTTTAGATGGGAAAATCCGTCCCTCCCCAAACTAACCCAACAGACACATTCTTATGGCAGACTAATTTGGGCGCAAAAGTATAGAACATGAAGCCCAATGTGAAACAAAAAAAGGACTTCTTCACAGCAGTGATCCAAACCCTATTGCTTTTGTTCCAATTATAATATTAGCCCAACTCAGCCCACGACCACAAACTTGCGTATGTTTTTTCATTAAAAAAAAAAAGAAAAAAGAAAAAAGAAAGAAAATTTTAGGAAATATCAGTGTTTTCATTCTTGCAAATAGTTTTAAGAAATTCGGTAAATATTTAAGATTGTAAGGAGGACTTTTCGATATTTTCGGCTAAAATAGTTTTCGAAAAAAAAAAAAAACATCTTTTGTTTTCTTTAGCATTCGACTGAGTTAGTTTGTTGGGTCTGGGTTATCTCTTGTCAAAAAAAAGTATTAGAGGATTAAACAAATAAAAAATTGCCAATTTGGCTCCAAATCCATGATGGTGAGACTTGGAAAACTAATGTGATCCAAATCTGCCACGTGTGATAGACATATAGCCTCAAATGGTCAAGGTAACCTTAGCGGTTTAATATAAAAGATAAGTTGTGTGACTATGTACATGGTATATCTATGCTATATCCTGTATATATGCGCAGCATGTAAATGTTAGGTAAAATACCATTCTTCTGAACGGATGGCGGACCCTTTCAAGATGAGCTTGCTAGGTCAAGGGCTGCCCATCCTTCAATCGACCACCCACGTGCTCTTGCGGTGGTTTTCCATTTTAGTTCCCTCTCTCTTAGAAGATAAATGTTCTTTGAAAAGTTATACAATTTTGATGAATCATAGGTTTTGTGAAGCGGATATGTTGATGGCACTTTGATGTTTAACTTGTTTTAGGCTCCATTTGCAGGAACTAGCCGGTAGTGATGACGTATTAGTTTTTTAGTTTTTTTTATAATGATCAGATTTATTTTCTTACATTTTAATTTTTTTTTTAATTTAAAGAATAAAAATGTTAAATTAACAAAAAGGTAAAATATTAATTATTAAAAAGTTAATTTTTTTTCCTTCTCAAACACAAAAAAAAATTAATTTTTTAATAATTAGTTACTATTTAACTATAAAGAATTTAATTTTTTTCACTTCGCAAACTAAACCGTAGTATAATTTTAGTATTACTAAAAATCCCTATGCACCGGAATGATTCTCGAAGGGTTATGTTTAAATAAAAATTTATTTCATATATGATAGAAAATAGAACAGAGAAAAAAAATATATATATACACACACATATATATTTTTCTGTAAAACAAAATAAAGAGAATAAAATACATTTTTTTGCACAATTTCTAATCCACTCTATTAAAAATATGAATTTAGAATTTTATTTTTTATTTTATTTTATTTATTCCCCCTCTTTTTTTTCCTCTCCTCAAATTCATCCTCTAAACCCATCAATTTTTTATTTTTTTAAGTAAAACAAAAATTAGTCGTATAAGGGAGGAGGGGGGACTTTCAACTGAGGTTTGGTTAAAAGATGTTGAATTATAATAAAATAATAAGAAATTATAAATAATAAAATAAATATATTACTATTAAAAGTGGGGTGCACACTCTTTGTCGCGTATGAGAGAAAAATACACATTGAATTTTATTTTGTTTTGACTTCGACTCGATTTGTGCCTCGTTTTAAATTTAAGCTTGAGTTTGAAAAAATTTAGATTAAAACTTCACGGATCGACTAATAAATTACTTATATTTTATAATATTTTTTATCGAAATGTTATCATTCTATTTAATAAAATGGTGAAATTTTGATTTAATTGAGTTATTCATTGTTATTTATAATATTTTAGTTCAACACATTGCCTTAATGATTAGTTTTTTTTTTTAGTGACTCAGAACACTACCGATTTATTGCAGCCATTGACGAACCGCGTAGTCAATAAATAAATTGAGAGTTCGCGCAATACCCTGTAAATCACGCGAACCGATTAAGTCCAATGCTCACACCTTGTGTGGACCATAATGATTAGTTAAATTATCTGTGAGGCAAACTTAGACTTAAACTATTCTATATTAAGTCGAACTCGAATTTTTTATTAATAATTTAATTGAGTCGAATTCAAATAATTACATTAAAATTCGACTTAACTCAATTCGAACTCGGTTATAATTTATGAAATACTAAGATGGGAAATTATTCTGGATAACTTCGTTAGAAAGATTTTAAATAAATCAAATTCCTACCGAGGGCTTTCGGAAAAGTTCACAAATTTAGCAAAATCATTGAAAGTATCCGAAAAATCCTTTAAACCTGAAAATTGCTTCGAGGAATTTCTTCAAACGTTACATTCATTGCTGGCTTGTGAGTTTAAACCATTGGAACCTCAAGTATGAAAATAACATTTTCTTTTATGATATGTATGGAAGATAGGTTTGTGAAAGGAAAAAAAAAATAAAGGAAAATTTTATTAACTTGCACAATTTTTGTATATTTAACTAAATAAATGTTAATTTTTTTTGATAAATATATATTTATTTTAGTTTTATTTTTTTAATTCAATTAAAATATAATATACATTTGACTTTTTCACTCTATATTATATTTTTGTAATTTTTTTCACTTTTTTTTCTCCACAAATCTATGTCCCAAACATAACTTTAATGAAATTCATCATCAAGCAAGTTTGGTATCATCTCTGAAGATTTGAAAACTGAAAACGTCCATTTTTGCATATCATGATTTCGAAAATAAAGATATAATGAAACTTTTGATTTTTTTTTAGGGAAATAAATTTCTAAAGCTTCGGGAAGAAAAAATTAAAATTATTTCTTAAAGATGAAGTTTTAAGAAACAATCTATCAAACAAAAAATTAATTTCCGTTTCCTTTTGTTTCCGATAAAAAGAAAGATAATGATATTTATTTTAACAAAAATCAAATCAAACACACATGAATCAGATGATATGATAAAAACTAATAAAAACATAATATAATTAATTAATTAAATTATAAAAATCATCGCCATCACATAATAGAAATATACATTTTTCAAAAGAAAATCGAACTACCACACCAGGCCAATCAATATTCAAAAAGGGACAAAATTTGGAGGATGTTGTCATGATGCGGTCCAAACGGCTTATGCGGAGAGTTTCAAGGGGTGGCCTGAAATGGCCCACGGGGTAATCTTTACGTACACAATGAATTTTGTAAGAGATGAGGTTGAGTTTGCTGACTATTTCATCATAATCATCTTCTGCTTGCAGAAGGGGGCAGACAGACAGCTAGGGTGGAGGCGAGGCGAGCGCCGAGTGTTTGTTCTATCTCGGTTCGACTTTTTTCTTATACTGAATTCAATTTCAAAGCTTAATTCGGAGTTTTATATACGTTTGAACTCAGTTCGATAAAAAAAAAATTTAATCTCGAGTTTAGTTTGTAAGTAATTTGATTAAATTAAAATGACGTTGTTTTAGTTTAAAATATAATAAATAAAATATATAATAAAATATTATTAAAAAATATAAAAAATATTATTAAAAATATATACATTATTTTAATGAGTCTTCTCCCACGTTTTTGAACCGAACTTTTCTAAACTCGAGCTCAAGTTCAAATGTAAATGAGTTATAAATCAAACTCGATTTAAATTCGTTTTAATCGCGAATCGAGTTCAAACTAAATTTTTTTCGAACTAAACTGGATCGGCTCCATCAGTTTTCACCTCTAAAGACGATCCATTCAATTTGTACTAGATCGCTAACTCTAAGCCAAGGGATTGGGCTGCTACCTTTGAATTAATGATCCACCATCACCCTACATCAACCAAATATGTTGTCACGATGTTTCGTTTCGAAATAGGAGATGAATAATATCGTTAAAGCGTTTATAAGAAAATACATTTAAGTATATTTATATTATTAGTACATAAATTTTAGATATCTTCTTTTATATAAAATAATATGGGGAAAGTGTTTTAAGTGGTAAAAAGTGAGATAAAATGTAAGTTTGTAATTCGTACAGTGAGATAAAAAATAAATAATTTTTAGAGACTTTTAAAAAAATTTAATCTTTTTTTAATTTTTAACGAACCAAATGTAAACTGAACATATAAAAATAAAACTTTTAACTTTTTCATATAAATGCTGTACAACCACATTATTTTTGTATATTAAGTTCATATGTAATTATTTTCTTTACGTGGAAATCTTTTTTGAAAGGTATCTTTGGGCGTAAATCAATCTGATCATGTTTGGAGTCAATATAAAATAATACAAAATTTTACAAATTTTTACAAATACGAATTATAAGACAATAAAATTTAAAATCTCTACTCACTGTATAAAATACGAGACATTAATTTTTACCATTATATATAATTTTATATAATTCCAAACACACTCAATATCATCTGATTTAATTAGTGTTTAGTTTATTTTGGGTCAAAGCCAGTACGATTTTAAAAATCTTATACTAGGTAGATCTGTAACATCTAGATATGGCACAATATATCACCCACATTTCTCAAGTGATGTATAATAAAAGTATTTTTCCGTGTCTTAATGAAAGCTTGCTCGATATTTTTTTTCTATATTGCTACATTATTGTCGATCTGTTTTAATAATATTTCACGCTTTTTTTTTTAAATAAATTAAGGAGAAATGTTTTAAATTTAAGAATTCAACTCAATTAGTGAATTGAAGAGTTGGAATGCAACCAAGGGTCAGTTTGGGGAAATATTAAATTTTGGTTTTTATAACTTATTTTTGTCTAATATTTTTTTACCAAAATTTATTCAAAAAATGTAAAAAAAAAAATTTTAAATAGGAAATTCATGTCCGTGTAAGAAAATTGGGGCCTGTTTTGGTGCACAAAAAATTGATGAAAATTTCTGAAAATCTCTATTATATTTTTATACATTCTTACTTTCTCGAAATTCAAAAAAAGTTCAATACATTAAAAAAGAAAGTCGATAACTAGAATTCAGTTTATCAAATAGTAAAAATCCTTTCGCTATTCTCACTATGGACTTCAAAACTACCGAATGACACTCACTTTGATTATTTTTCCTAGAGTCGTAGAAATCATTTTGATAGATTGTAAAAACCGTTCCGACGGATTCGTACAGCCAACTTTCATCCAAATAGATTATAGAAACCGTTTCGACAGATTGTAGTTCAAAGAAATCATAATTGATACAAAATTTTGAATCTATCCAAATGAAAATCCAATCCGTCGGAACATAAATCTTACTGTTCATCTCCAAAAAACGCAATTTGAGATATATGTACTAAACTCAAAAAGTTTTCTCAAATTACATTTTATCTCATTTTATTTCACTTTTTATCACTCTAAACACACCCTTAATTTTATTTATTTTAGAAACACTAGATTTTTTTAATCCGCACATGAATTTTTAAGTTATTGTAATTGTTTCTTAATAAATATGAATACCATCCCTAAACCTATGAAATAAAAGAAAATCAAAATTTGTTAATTAAAAAAAAAATCATATAAGACAAAAATAATTTAAAAAAATTAAAAAGTTGATTTTTTTTTTCAAAACTAACCCGTAGGCTCCCTCTTTTTGTGGACTGAAATACAATTTGGATACCTTCCAAAAGGAGGAGGGAAAAAAAAAAAAAACATCCAATTGGGGTGGTCCATGGACCCACTTCAAAAGATAAATGTTATACGAAAAGCACAGTTTCGTTATGAATCATTGGTTTATATGTCTCCTTCAATTAGGCTAATTAAATTGACTTTCGTGCCAGCAAAAGCAACACCTCATTGAGGTTGTTTCGCATACCTTGTTCAAGGAGACAATGGCATGTAATTGGATAAGACTCTGCTTAGGGTTCATTTAATTTGCTTAAAAAATACTGAAAAATTTTTAATATTTTTAAAAAATTATTTATTTTTTATCTCACTGCATGAATTACAAATTTACAAATTATCTCATTTTATTTTAATTTATCTTATTTTTTGTCACTTCAAACGTACCCTTAATTTGATAAGAAATATAGTTATCCTAAATGTCAAAGAATTCCTATTCCAGCTAAGGAAACTTGTTATTCATAAATTAGGAGATGAAACTTTAATGAAATTTTAAGCAAAATTTCTATGAAACTAATTAATGCTATAGAAATTCTAGCTTAACTTAGAGAAAGCTGTCCAAAACTCTCTGTGACAAAATATTATGAAAATTCTCCAGAAACATATATATTATTCATAATTTATTATTCTCTTTCATGTTCCAGCTTGTTAATTATCAAAAAAATCTAAAAAAGAAAGAGGTCGGTCGGGAATAAGACTTTTGTGGCCATATTGTGGTGGAACAACGCCATGTCTTTTGGGTTGAAATTCGACGTCTTTTCAAAAATTTGCCCAGGCCTGCAGGCCGAAATTCCTGTGGGATGTGGGTATTAGATACATACATTTATGTATGTATATGTCACACCATTACACCAAGATAGCCAGAGGGGACTGTGTTAATAGCTACCCATGGAACCGTTTAAAGTGATAAAATTTAATAAAAATTATAAATTTAGTGAAATAAAAAATAAATAAATTTTTTAAATTTTTAATATTTTTTAATAATTTTTAAAATTTTTAAAAGCTCTAAACAGAGCTAAGGGTCCGTTTGCAACTTAAAAAAAACCAAAAAATTTCAAAAGTTCTTAAATTCCTACAATCAAAATTTACCACCTATCATTTTTACATTGCATCAAACCATTTTTTTAATTTTTTTTTATTTTTTTGAACTCCAAACGCCTCCTAAATATCTCTCCCTCACACGCAAACACTATTTGTGACTCTGTTAATAGCTACCGAGAACTGCACACGCACTCTCTCTCTCTCTCTCTCTCTCAACTTGCAGACCCTCTTTATTCTTATACAAGATGTCGAGAATTGTGAGTTTATTATTTTCAATAAAATTATATAAGATTTATTTTAATTATAAAAATATCGTTGTCACATTTTTTCGTAATTTTGTGATAAATTTTTCTAGCAAATTACTATTTTTCAATATGAGAATAAAGAAATAGCGGATTTGACTAGTGGGAATAAGATGTAAAAATCTTTTAACCAAATCTAGTTTTATTTAATACTTGAGTTTTACTGATGAATCTAAATACTCTCGATTTACCCGCCCAGCTCTGATTCAGCAGTGGTTTTGGGTGATGAAAAAAAGAAAGTCTATCCAGGACTACCATGACTTTATACCCATGGTCCTAACGCTGTACATGTGCTGTCCATGACAAGAAACACGCAGCTAAGTTTTCAATAATTAATTTTTATCTTTGTTAATTTCATATTTTTATTTTTTAAAATTTGAATTAAATTTAATATATAAGAGAATAAATTTGATTATTTAAAAAAATAAAAAAATCGAGTGGTTAAAAATTGATAAGTTACCAAGGTTTCTAAACAGGGCCTAATTAGTCTTCAGTATTCATTTGGTGGCTAATGCACGCATGAGATTATTTATATATATATATATATAGTATGATCTAAGATATCCTTAAAAAAAAAAAAAAAAACTTTTCTCTTCTCAGTTTATACTTCAATTTTATTTTCAAAATTGAATTCACAGTTTAAAAATAAAAATTATTGTCAAATATTTTCTTCGCACATTGTTTTTTTTTTTTATTTTTGAAAGTTTTAAGGATATTGTGGATATGTTATATAATCTAAAGCGATAAAAATATATATTGTATAATGTTTTTATTTAACAAAATTATTTTTTATCTAATATTGATGGCTGGGGAGAATTTAATTATGACACATAAATATGAATATAAATTTTTTAAATGTTAAAAACAATTATTTATAATTAACTAAATATCAGAAGTAAATAACTAAAATAAGTATAGTTTTAGTTTTGTATTATTCAGGAAAAAAATAAAAAATATGGTTTTTATTATTATTTGTTTTTCCTGTCAATTTGACTATTAGTAGAAGATATCATTGGCTCTTGTTGATCCTACGACCCATCAGTGGGCTGGCTCCCCCCACTGCTTGGAAGGGTTAATGGAGCACGAATCCACTGATGGAGTTGTCAAAAAGGTAGTACAATAATTTTGCAAGTCCTGCTTGGAATAAACTGTAGAAACCTTTAATGATAAGTATATTCCTTTCATAATCTATAGAGAAAACAGTATATGCCCTTTTAAGGGCTGGCTTTCAAGCATGGGTATGTTTGGAAGTCCAATTTAGTAACTTTTGTTGTTTTTTTTTTCTCAAGAGTAGGTTTGTGAAATTTTTTTGTGTGTTCGGTAAACAAAATTAATAATTTTTACTAGTTTTTAGTATATTTTAGTAATTTCTGTGTGTTTGATAAAATTATTGATAATTTTTTATGTGTTTAATAAAAATTTGGGTAATTTTTAAATTGAACAAATAACTGCTGATGAGTATAAAAGTGACAAAACTTGGTATTTTATCAAATATTCATTTGCCAAAAGTTGATTCATTTATACTAATTTTTGATCCACCAAATGGTACTCTTGTTTTATTTTACATAAGATTGTAAATGAGTCAAATTGAATTGAGTCAAATTTTATTTTACTTAAATCCGGTACCATCAGAATCAAATCAAGCTTGGGGGTTAGTAAAGCATAAAAAAAATTACTCCAACTCGACTTATCAAAAACATATTAAAGTTTGAACTTGGATCATTAAATCTCATTTGTATCGAATATTCAACCCTACGTGCGCAATGTATTTTTACATGTAAAAATTTTATCATGTATATTTTCTTTCACATATCTCATTTTTTTGTAAATTCATAAATAATGCTATTAATTAGATCAATTGTTTGGGTTCAATCGATTGAACTCAAATCATACCTCGAGTGCTTCTCAGATTGAATTTAATTTTTTTATCGGAAACGTATTTGATTTGTTGCCCCAAAAAAAAAAAAAATGATCTTTGAAAAATCGTTAAACCGGATGATTTAATGAAAATCGAATGGTATTTGTTAATTTCCCCAAATGGCATATTTTTCTATTTTTTGTTATTTCTTGTTTGAATGATATGATATTATAAATTATTATGTACTTACATATAGAAATACATATATATATATATATATATATATATATAAAGAGATTGTAAATGCATTCCTTCGTCAGTTTTTCACTTCACATTATTCTTTTTTATTAAAATTATTGTAAAGTGAAAAAAATTTATAGAGAAGTGCAAATATCTCCACCTATATATATAACATCTAAATAAATTGTAAATTGAGATTTAATGTTTGAACATCGATGTAAAGAACTCTTTTGATCTCAACAATAAATGTACGAAGATTCACAATAAAATTTACAAAATTAACGGTTGAGATTGGATAATCGCGCCTCTCACATGCATAGAGTATTGACATTTCTCATGCTTGAATAGGAGTTAAATGTATTGGAACAAAAATTTTAGGCTTAGTTTGATAAAATGTGTTTAAAATGACATAATCCCAATTCTGAAGGGCACGAAGCTCCAAGATGCGTGCTATAATTTTCCGCGGCAGATGGTGTATTAGTTTGGCTGGTGGGGGCTGTCTGGAGCCTTAACATACGAAATGAAATCCAAAACTATGATTAGGCGGTGTTTGGTAATTTAATAAAGTTGTAGTTTAGCACCGAAAATTGTCAATTTGATAAGAAAAGCAAACTTTTCATATATTTAGTAAAATATTGGTTTTTTTTTTTTTACCAAATTAGTAATTTTTTGGATGAAAAAGTTAACTTTTATTAATTTGATAACTATAAAAATTATATTTTGCATAAAAATTTTACTAATTTAGTAAAAGTTTACTCTTTATAAGAACTTTTTGATGTCAAAATATACATTTTTTAATTAACAAACGACCTCCACAGTGACCCCGTATGCGTGGGGAAAAGATACATGGGACAGAATTACATTCACATGTCCTAAATTGATTGTGCCACTTTTGTCAGGATTTTGCATTAACCTTTTCTCAATTAAACTTTATTAAAGTTTTAAAAGTGCAGTAAAACTTTCATCGTCTTCCTAAGTTTTTTTGTGGGTTGTTCTTTGAAAATGACCAGAGAACTAGTTAGGATAATTTTTTGAAAGAACATAATGGTACCGTGTGATCAATGTAATCGACTCCACTTAATGGGATAAGACTTATATTGTTATTGTTGTTGTTGTATTATTATTATTATTATTATTATTATGAGAGGATGGATATTTTTATCTTTAAGGTTCTGTTTGATTAGAAGAATTAGATGGTGGCAGATAAGTAATATTGAATAATATATGAGAGTGGATATAATATTAGATTAATTTTTTATATGTGATTATTTTTTTAGTGCTTAGCTAGTAGGATAAAAAGTGAGATAAAAATATAATTTAACATAAAATGTGACAAAAAATAATTTGAATACTTGGATTATGGTAGGAAGCAAAGTTGGAGTTAGGGAATATATATTATCTATCCCCCATTTTAGGGGATAAGTAGTCTATTCTAGAATAACTTTTGGATTAATTTTTTATATGAGATTATTTTTTTAGTGTTTATTTGGTAAGATAAAAAGTGAGATAAAAATATTATTTAAAATGCAATGTGACAGATTTGGATACTTGGATTATGATAGGAAACAAATTTGGAGGTAGGAAATATATAATACCATCCTCATGGTATTATTTATCCCCTATTTTAGGAGATAAGTAATCCAATTTCCAAATTAATTCGGTAAACAAACAATTCCTGTTTAACAGTTAGATTACATACCTCTTAAATAATAAATTTTGATGCTTCTAGTTTTAAAGAAAGAAAATTTAGGATTCACCATGAGATGGTTAGTTTAAAATGTTATAAGCAAATATTTTCACTTTAACGCGCGTGTACTCACCCTTAAAAAATGTTAAAAGCAAATATTTTTATTTAGGGAGCATTTGGAGCTCAAAAAATTTCAAAAAATCTAAAAAAACTACAAAAGCTGACAGGTTCTCAGACTGTAAAAAATTTCAGAAGCCATTGGAACGAACCAAAATAATGCGTTCCAATGGATTTTGCCAGAATTCAAAACAAAGTTATCTGACATTTGTATAAAAAACTACAAAAAATTCCAAAAATTTTCAAAATCCTCCACTAAAATTTTGACACGTGTCACTTTATATACTTTTTAACAATTTTATATCAAATCAAATATAAACATTCAATAATCATTACACAATAATTTTAAAATTCACTTTTAAAAACTTTTGAAAATTGTTGAAGCTCCAAACGCACTCTCAATTTAAATTAATGTAATGTGTATTCATCCTAGAAAAAAGCTTCAAATGGAAACTTCATTACAATATCAATGTTTGATATTTTCATTTAACAATTTGTAGAATTAATTATGGGCTACGTAAGGAAAAAAATCCTTAATTAAATACAATTGTTATCCCAATAAGATAATAAAATATCCAATTATATGTATTCGGAAACCTATTGCCAAGTTGTTGACTGAATGTGTTGGATCGTGTTTTTCAATTTTATTTTTTTATTATATTGCCTTCACCAAATATTATTTAAAGATTCTGAACATAGTACTAATTTTCAATTTTGTTTTTTTAATAAAAACTATTTAATTATACCGGGAGTGTTTAGTTGATGAAAAAATATAGTAAAAATATAAATATTTGATATAAAAATGTTATGTGACGAAATTTAATTAAAAAAAATATAAAAAAAATTAGTAAAGATTTATAAATTTTAACAGATTTTGCTTAACTAAATACTCTTATAGTCTCCCCCATGTAAAGAGAGAGACAGAGAGAGACCCTCTAGAGAGAGACCCTCTAGCAGGCAATTGAGAGAGAGAGACCTTCTAGCAAGCAATTGAATAGTCAACATGTGAGAGAGAGAAAGAGACCTGCTAGCAGGCAATTGAATAACCCAACATGTTTCAATATTTCTTTGCAATGCACCCCGCCGTTGGGGACATCTCAAAATGACAAGCTAATATTTGTTGTTAGACCACATATTATATATATATATATAGAGAGAGAGAGAGAGAGGGAATCCGTTAAAAAATTGCTCGAGTTAAAAAGGATTCCGTTACAGTCTTTCCAGTCATTCTATGTGATGTACCAATACATAATTATAATATACGATATAGTATCTACGTACAATAATCATTACCTTAGTGTTACGTTCACGCGGTTTGCGAAAGACTACCGTTTCTTTATTCCAACGAAAAATCCAACAGCGTGGAAAGAGTAAAAGGTTTATTTTTATTTATTTGTTTATTTTTAAGTTATTCACTGGATATGATGCCCACGCTCCACAAGCAACTTTTCCCGCTCAAACTTTTTGCTTTTATTTTTCATTTATTTTGTTTGTTTCAATATTATTCGAATAATAAAAATACCCTTATTCTAATCCAATAGTGACATATATATATATATATATATATATATTGGTAATTAATAGTGACATATATTAGTTCCACCTATTATCAAAAATAACTTATCAATATTAATTTAAATTCTAAAATGATAATAATTAAAAAAAATGATAATAATTTAAAAAAAAATCTAACTATTTCAGTTTGCCAAAAAATTCTTAATTTTAATAATATGAAAGTAACTCATATCCCATAAATCATACATGAGAGATAATGGCTCCGTTTGGAGCTAAACAAAATAAAATAAAATCCTATAAATCTCTACAAACACGAATTATGAGATAATAAAATTTAAATCATTCACTCACTGCATGAATTATGAGATATTTATTTTTACAATTTTATTTTATTTTATACACTTTTATAAAACTCCAAATATACACAATATCTCCACTTACTAAGGGTAAACCTAACATTTTTAGTTAGTGCAGCAAAATTATTTGTCTAAGGAGATGTTTGTTTTGTGGATAACAAAGGATAAATTTTAGTGGAGTAACTTTTGCTCTTCATTACACTAGTTTAGATGACAGGAAGTAACAATTATTTTGGATTAACAATTACCTTATATGGGGATAAATTTTTACTTTAAGAAGGAGGTGGGTAACGAGGGGTAATGGAAAAATTACTTTTTTCTCATTACCCGTATAAATTATATTTTTACCTCCAAGTAAAACCTTAAACAATATTCTCCTATAAATAATTATAATAATATTATAAAATAATAATTGATTTAATCAAACTAAAATTAATTAATTATTAACTTATTTTATCAAAACAATATTTAATAATAATAATTTATTATTAAAATAATTTATTTTATTATATTAAAATAATACTATTAAGATATTAATTTATGACTAAATTTATTTATTTTCTCAAATTAAAATTAATGTTTAGTAAATAATAATGACTTATTAAAATAATTTATCTTACTAAAATATTTTATTAAATGAAAATTATGTCTCATCAATAATAATTTACTAGATTATGTATTATATTAATATAGTTTATTAAAATCAATAATTTATTTAAATAAACTAAAATTGTTTGTTTTATTAAATTATTTTATCAAAATAAAAATAATTTTTAACAAACAATAATTCGCTATTAAAATTAATTACTATTGAAATATTAATATATGATAAAATTATTTTTTATAATTAATATTTTTATTTAAAAATATATATTTTAATAATATATTTTTTATTAAAATTAATTATAATTAAAATAACAATAAATACGATTATTTATTTTAATAATATTTTATTAAAATTAAATATTAACTTTTATTCTTGGTCAATTTATCCTCATTCCAAACATAATTAAAAATTTTTAGTATTCCAAATATAATATAATTATTACCGGATAATATTTACTCTCTCATTCTAAATATAAGTTTCACAAACTTGTTACTCCAGTAATTATTTTTTTATAAGTAAGATAATTTGAATTAATTGGATAAAATGTGCAATATCTAAGGGGCATGCCCCTTTTATACAAAAGAATATCTCTAATCACTATTTACTTTAATACAAAAATAGAGATCCCCATTTTGAACATAAAGTAATAATCTCAATGGTACAATTGACATTCTTAAATTGAGTGGCTCTTATCTGAACTTCTTGCTTGATGAGTTGAACAATGTTACCAATAGGAGTTGAGATGCCTTTGAAAACTTTTGTATTTCACCCCAATAGCCATTACCAGGGTAACACTTACACTCGTAATCTTTCACTCCCAAATTTTTCACCCCGTACCAAACATGTCCCAAGAAAAATAATTATTGTCTAAGAATATTTTTAGAATAAAATTGTCAAAAACAATTATGGTAATATAATAAAATTTGAAAGGATAATTTTAAAATTTTTATAATTATTTTAATTAAATCGGTAATTTGACACTGAATTGGTCTTGTACATGTACGATGCATCAGAAAAAGAAAAAATGTACAATGGAAGTAGATTAACAAAATTATATGGAGTGAATTAATAAAATAATATCGAAGGATATAAAAATAATTATATATAGTAAATAAATAATTTTGGGGGATTGAATGCCTCTCCATTTATTATAAAAAATTAAAAAAAATAACTTATATATATAACCTTTTTTCTATAATTGAATATATATATATATATATATTTAATTTCAAAGATAACAACTTATGGCATATAAATTATGACAAGTGATTGTTACCTAAATTTTCAAAAAATTTTACTTATGCCATATGAGTTATTTTTTAAATCAAAATTAAGAATATTTGGATAAGTTGATATAATAGGACTCTTTTGAAAAATAGGCTATTTTCTATTATAACTATTTAAACTATATTGATAAAATAACAAATATTTTTATTGCATATGAATTTTGACAAGTGATTGCTACCTAAATTTTCAAAAAATTTTACTTATGCCATGTGAATTATTTTTTAAATCAAAATTAAGAATATTTTGATAAGTTGATATAATAGGACTCTTTTGAAAAATAGACTATTTTTTATTATAACTATTTAAACTATATTGATAAAATAACAAGTATTTTTATTATAGAAAAATCTAAATTATATTAATAAAAATTATTTTTTGATGATAAGTGAAATTAATATATGAAGTGAGTGAATTAAGAGTATTTTTGTCGTTTAAATGACCTTGAAAAGAATTAAAAAAAAAGTGGAGTGGTCAAAGCTGAATGCTATATTATCCATCCAGGGGCACTCAATCAGAGCACCTCACTTTATAAATATATTCTCTTAAGTAAGCGAATTTAAGACAAAATCAACATGAATCAAATCAAATATTATAGTCATGCATTTTAATTAATTGGACCTTTATATAATAACTAAATAAATAAATCAAAAACAAAGATTGTTAACCGGTCAACATCTGTATGCGTAAGCTGTAGCAACTGTGCTAACACTACCAGGAACTAAACATAAATAGTTTACCACCTCTACCTACGACAAAACATATAAATAAATCAAATAGAGTAGAATATATATGTGTGTATATATGTATATATATCTATATATGGGGGCATTTAAGAATTAACATTTTTACGTTGTGACCGCTACTTTAGGTTTTGTTTGTTTGGGGGACAAGATGAAACCCAAAAAAAAAAAAAAAAAAAAAAAAAAAGAGTAAGGTAGAGAAATTCTCTTTTCTTTTCTCTCAAACCTAACAACCACGCGTACAAGATTTTTACTCTATCTTCTTTTTTACTTTCCTTCGATCTTCCCGAACCCAACAAAGTGTCAGCGATACTTCTCTAGTAATTGACACGGTTAAATAATTAGAGTTGGCTTGAAACTCACAAAAAAAAAAAAAAAAAAAAAAAAAAAAAAAAAAAAAAAAACGCTTCAAAAGTTGCTAAAAATTTTTATCAAACAACCAAAAATTTTTAAAAATTTCAAAAAATTTTTAACTTTTTAAACAACCAAAAGTTACTAAAAATTTTTAAATGTTGCTGAAAATTTAAAAATAAAAAATTGTACTAATCAACTTTTACCAAAAAAATTACCAATTTTTTTTTCCAAAATTTCACTTCCAAACGAGCTGTTAATCATATTTTTTTAAACTTCATAAATATTTGAAATATTAAATGAAAATTTAAAATTAATAAATTATTTTTTTATCACGTACTAGCGGTTGACCCATGTATTGCACCATATATTCATAAAGATATTAATTTATCAATTTTTTTATATGTTTTATCAAATACGTTACTACGTCACATTGAATAGAATGATAATTTTAATCAATAATAAATATTAATTGAATTTAAATACTAAATATAATTCATTTATGCAATTCAACAAAATCTATTTATGTTGATGGACAATTTAATTGGATAGACCAACTCTTATTAAAATTTAAGTAGGAAGAAGCTAGGAGGACATGCTTTATGTTAATACTAGTAATATGACCCGTGCATACACGAATTTGTCATATTATATGATTAAGTTAAGAGTATTATCATATGTTAAAACAGTTAAGTTGTAAAAATATATTTGAAAGCAATAGATATTATTGTTTATGCAAATTCAATCAAATAGCTAGTGAACGTATAACAAATTAAAATATTGATACAATTAATAGTACTGATTCGATTGAATTGCAATTCTAATAAATAAAAATAAAAGAAAAAAATCAAAATAGTTAAAAGAGTAACAACACTTACTCATATAATTAAATAATTTTTATAATTAGTGTTTTTACCCTTCCTACCACAGTGTATATGTATATCAATTACGTATAAAAATTTACAAAATACATATCAATCGCATATAAAATTTTTTAAAAAATTAAAATTTAAGTACGTACCTAACAAATTACAAAATCAAAGAGAAAACTATTGTAATAAAAGGTTTCAAGAAATTTGAAAGAAAAGAAGACTCTGCATGTATTTATAAATTTTGTATTTAGGAGGATCCTATTCTATTTAGATTAGAATACTGTTTTGAAAACCTCTTTTATTCCGATTAAAATTTAAGTAGGAAGAAGCTAGGAGGATATGCTTTTATGTTAATATATATACTAGTGGTTAGGTGTATGGGATGTACAAATTTTTTATATTATATATTTAAGTTAAATATATTGATAATATGACTATATTGAAAAAATTAATAATAACAAAAATAAGTGTTCAGTAGAATTGTAAAAAAAAATTAAATAATGTTTAAAACTAGTATTTTATTGAATAAAACTAATAATCAAAACTCGAGTTCAAAATTACAATAAAAATAATTCTATATTTTCTTTATTTAATTAGTGGAAAAAAAATTGATAAGTACATTTGGAAAAAATAGAAAAAGATAAACTATTTTAGCTTAAGAGATAAAGAAAAAAAAGAGTTTCAATGATAGTGCTACTAAACCATGCTTCTAATTTTTTAAAATATAAAAATAAAATAAATGAAATAATGACAGCTTTTATATTTGCATAAAATAAATCATTAAAGAAAAAAAATATGATTTTACTATAATACTTTACTGTTTATAAGTATATATCCGATAGGTGATTGGTGGAAGAGAAAGATGAATGAAATTATTAAAATATATATTTATGTTCTAATTGAGACTGCAAAGTTGAAGAATTCTTAATTATCATGAAAAATAAAATTTCAAGGGATAAATATAATTCCATTTGAATAATCATACTATTAATTGATGAGTAGTATTTAATAATTATTAATTAATAAAATTAAATATTTGAAAAAAACTTATCATAAACATAATGTCTAATAAGATGTCAAAGGGGTAACTGTATTTTTAAGAACTCTACTTCTTGTATATATTGTAATATGATAAATGCATATAATTAGATTAGAAAAATGAAATTCATTTATCTATAATTTAAAAACTATCATATCAAAAAAACAAAATCTTTGTGTCTAATCATTCTCTAGTCATATATGTTGTTAAATTAAGAATATAGTTAGTTCGAATGGTTTGTGAGTATACGCTTCACGAAAATTATACGAGTTCAATTCTTGACCTAAGTGAGGTGTGCGTGAAAGACAGCATACATCTCTCCGATTTACTTATTGGTTACACAATTTATCAAGAGATGTGATTAACAGATGAGACTTCCAAATTCCCAAAAAAAGAAAAAAAAAAAAAAAGCTAAGAATGGGAAAATATCCATACCCTACCATGGTCCATAGATGCAAAAGAATATGGCCTTTCGAAAAAGTATATGACCATATAAAACAAGTGGAGCGCACGGTTTTGTGGGGTGGTCGACGTCGCATCTGAAACCTTCTCGTAACGCGGAAATTCGATATTATTATTTAGTCAATCTAAAACTTAAAAAATAAAAAATAAAAAGTTAATACCATGAATATTTATTTATATGTACTAATATATTTTATTCAACATTTTTTTTTTCGAAAAATTCTAAGACAGACCTCTGAGTTTGAGCCATCCAAGGGGTGGTTCGGGAATATTAGGTTTGGACTTTTCTGTTTTAGTTTTAGTTTTAATATTTTTTGTCTTATATTAATTTCTCTATTAGTATTTAATTTTTTATTTTTATCCAATAATTTTTAAAGTCCGTTTAAAATCTTAAAGTGTCATTTAGTTTTGTATTTTTATTTTTATTTATTTATTTATTTTTATTTTTTTATGTGTTTTATATTTTAAAAATTTTAAAATAAAAAAACAAAAAAGGGAATTGGTTTGATATCTTTTATTTTTTCTATTTTGAGATTTTTCTTATTTTAAATTAAAATCACTTAAAACGATTTTTTATTTTACATTTTATTTGTAAACTTATTTTTTATTTTATAAAAAAGACATTGAAAATAAAAATGACCTTATTTGAACTATTTTTCTTATTTTTAAAATTACAAAATAAAATATAAATTTAAAACATATATGTCAAATGACACTTAAGTTATTAACTTTAGATTACGAGACTGTAACTTTTGTTAATTTTCACTAAATTTTTAGTACTTCAAATTCTAACACTCAAAACTCAAAATGTGTACCTAGATATGTTATTCATATTTATAGAAAAATTAAAAATTAATTGAAAAGCAAAAAAAATTAACCTTGTACGCAAAAATTTTTTATTTAGAAGATTTTTTTGATAGATATAAGTATATGTTTAAAAATTATGAAAACAATTAAATTTGAATAAAAAATCACATTAAAAAAGTTAAAATAAAAAAATAAGAACTAAAATTTTCCGCTAATCATTCCCAAATTACGTTACCCCAACTCATTCAGAAAAAAAAAAAAAGATAAACAAATAAAATGTGAATTAGTACTTTCTAAGCACGCGATGGACTGAGTCTGACCTCTCATTAATAAAGATTAATATTTCAGAAAGAAAAAAAAAAGACAAAGAAAATACTTGGATAACTCTTGAGTTGGGAGAGAGGTTGACAGATGGAGTCACATAAATGATAAAATCTGACACTCTAACGTATTTATTATTGTTTGGGTCTCTCTCTCTCTCTCTCTCTCTCTCATTTTCTCTCACCCACACAAGCAGACAGGCGATCTGAGAAAAAACCCAAAAATATAGTCCCTGTGCAAGTCTCTCAAAGGTTGGACGGTTATGATTTGAATGCGTGTATCTATCTGATATATCTATATATATACATACACACACATTGTGATCTTTCCTGTGCGAGTGTAGTACTCTCCCTGGCTTGCCCTGTTTTTACCGGAAAGTTGATCGCTTTTTTCTCGTATGGGTTTCCCATCATCCTGTGGACAGAGAATTTTTCTGGGTGTTAATCATTTTGTTTAGGTCTTGTGATTTGTTCGAGTTTGCAAAGTTGGAAACTTTCCGTACAACATTCTCTTCGTTTTCTTGGGTTTTCCCTCTCACAAACTGCGCGGAAATCGGAGGGATTTTCTTGGAATTTTGATGGTTACGTGTCATTTTTCCGGAAAAAAAATGTGTGATTTGTGTCCGGAGGTTATTGCTTAGTGGGTTTTCTTTCTTTTTTTTTTCTTCTTTTATTTATTTTTTGATTCACTCTGAATCGTCGTAACTTTTGTGTAGAGGGAGGTCTTATTTTGGGTCCTGCTTTGAGTTTTCTTGAAGGGTCGTGGAAACAATTGATTTTCTGTCTTCACAATTTTGGGTTTCAACGCTTGAAGAGAAGATCTCTGGAATCCGGGTTTTCCGGTGAACCGGAGGAGGGTTTGAGTTGACACATTGCCACCAAGGAAATCTCTTGCCGTGAGTCTAGAGAGAGAGGTCTCTCTCCCTCCCTCTCTCTCTCTCACATATAAATTAGCTCTCTAGAGTCAAGAGGGACAGAAACTCCAAGTACTCTCTCTCTTTCTCCCCTCTGTTTTTCCTCTGTTCTGTGGGCTTTCTCTGTTGTGAACGTTTTGTGATAGAACCAGTGAAGTCTCTATCTCTCTCTCTATCTCTCTCTCTCTCTATCTCTCTCTTTCTCTCTCTCTAAAACATGATTCTGGAGAAAGGGTCAACCCAATCAAATCTTGAGTGCTTCCTTGATTGCACAACAGCAGTAGTCCCATCCCAGTTCTTACCCAAGGTTTGTTTTTCCCCAATTCAATTTGTTCCTTATTTTGATTTAAACACAAGTCGCACTCGAAGACAACACATATAGTATGTATGATGATTCTTATGTATTTTGCTTCTTGATTGTTGTGCAGAGTGAGATCAGAAACCTCAACAGGCTTTGGCACCCTTGGGAGAGGGAGAAAGTTGAATATTTCACATTGGCTGATCTTTGGAACTGTTATGATGAATGGAGTGCTTATGGTGCTGGAGTCCCTATCAGTTTGGACAGCGGTGAAACCCTTGTTCAATACTATGTGCCTTATCTCTCTGCAATCCAAATCTTCACCAGCAATTCCTCATTGAACGGTTTGAGGTATCACCTTGTTCTCTCCATTTGTAGTTTGATATAGTTCATTGCAAAAGCTTATGTGATGATTTTAACTACTCTTTTAGTTGGTCTCAAGTTACATAAATTTTATGCAATTCAATTGCTGGGAACACTTGACTTTGTCAAAGTTTGCACATATTTTTGGTGATTTTTTTTTGGGGGGGGGGGCATTTGTTTGGTAAATTAGTTTGATAGATGAAATGTTCTTGGGCACCCTTAATTATTCTTTGAAGTTTGTTGATGTTGGTGCTCAAGGTTTATATATTGTAGTTTTTGAGACCCACATCTGCAAATTGGTTTTAATTATCCTGTCTTGGTTTTCAAATGGTTACAATTGAATAGAGTCATGGGGAAACATTTTCAGGGAAGACACTGATTCAGCTTGTGAGATGAGGGATTCCTTTAGCGATTCATTCAGTGATGAAAGCGAGAGCGAGAAGCTTTCACGATGGGATGGGTGTTCCTCTGAGGATGGAGTGTCAGAGCAAGAGAGCCTTTGTTATCTGAATAATCGGCTTGGTTACCTATACTTTCAGTATTTCGAGAGATCACCTCCTTATGGAAGAGTTCCTCTCATGGATAAGGTACCCTTGATCAGTTCCTCTTGCTCTTTTGTACAGTGAAAAGCTTGCTTATGGCTTTTCCATGTCTTTACTATGATTAAGATTTCCTCTGTTTCTACCTTTCTTTTGGGTGTATGATATCTAAGAGTAAATCTAGCATACAAGTACTAAATTGTGCTGGATTATGACAAGCATCTGATAAAGATTTACTGAAGCGTTTGAATGTGAATCACATACTTCTTTTGATCCATTTATAATTTTCTAAAAACACTGGTGGACTCAATTATATATCTTTATTCTATTCTCTTTATCTCTCTATGTTTATTAATTAATAATCTTTTTGGGTGATTGTACTGTTATGTCATATGAGCATATGTTCTTGCCTTGATGTTGTGTTTTTCCCTAATCATTCATTGATTAGACAAAAGAAATATCTCATTCTATGTGAAACTTGAGGATTTGGATTACAGTGAAGATTACTTGCATTTCTGTAGCATACAAGGGTGCGTTTGATGTGGGGTTAAAAATCAAGGGGGTAAATGTTATGGGTGTAATAGTTAATCTTTTGATCCCACAACTTTTCATTCATTTTACCCTTCTAAAAAATTAATATTTAACATCTCAAGAGGGGAAGATATTAACAAATTTAAGTTCTCATAACTTTAAGGGTTAACATTTACCCTACTTTTAAACCCATACCAAACATATCTTCTATGAAAATTTGTGTGATTCCCATTAACACCATCTTTTTTATTCCTTGCTTTCAGATTAGTGGATTAGCTCAAAGATACCCTGGATTAATGTCATTGAGGAGTGTGGATCTTTCGCCAGCTAGTTGGATGGCAGTTGCTTGGTCTCTCTCTCTTCTCCATGCTTATCCATGTGAAAATTTATTTCAAATATTCAGGAAAAAAGAGGAATAGATGTGGAATAATTAATTTAGTGGTGTCAATAATTTTTCAGGTACCCAATTTACCACATTCCCATGGGGAGAACCATAAAGGACTTGTCTACATGCTTCCTCACATACCACACCCTTTCATCGTCTTTTCAAGGTATTCTCCTGGTCCATTTGCCATGGCTTTGCTCATATTCCCTTTCATCTTCACCTTTTGTAGTCTTTTCATTCTGCTAAAAATCAAATTAATTTGTAAAAACTAAACATGCATCGCGAATCTATATGTCACTGACAGATATGGAGATTGACGATGACATGGGGTTTGCTGAAAAGAAACGGAAGGAAGGGGAGCGCATTCCGCTTCCTTCATTCGGTTTGGCCACTTATAAGATGCAAGGCAGCGTGTGGGTCTCAGGAAAGAGTGGCCGGGACCAAGAGAGGTTGGTGTCGCTCTTGAGCGTGGCAGATTCGTGGCTAAAGCAGCTTAGGGTCCAGCACCATGACTTCAGTTACTTCACTGGGATTCGCCATGGCTGAAAGCCACATCAAGATTCATGATTTGCTCCATCCAAAGCCACGCTGATCTTCATGATTCTCTTCACTGCATCACCCCCCAAAAAATGGATGTAACTGCTAGAATCCTATGTTTTATTTTGGGCTTTTTGTGTTGTTGCTTAATTTTGGAGGAATGGCCTAAAACAAGTGTGAGGATTGTAGTTGGTACTTCTCTCTGTTGAACTTCAGATATGGGTTTCTTTAGGATGCAGCCTCAGTGCATGATTTAGCTTCCTCACTTGAGTGTGTTCAGACTCTAGTGGAGAGATTCTCTTTCCTGCCTTCTGTTAGTACTTGTTTGGAGTTGTATAAATTTTTAAAAAGTTAGTGTCTCGTGATTTGTGTAATGAGTAGAAATTTTGAATTTTACAGTCTCATAATTCGTGTTTGTAGAAATTTGTAGAGTTTTGTATTATTATTATTATTATTATTATTATTTAACTCCAAATAGGTTCTAAAATAGGCTCTGAGTTTCTTTCTTCCTTTTCCTTTTTTGTGGAGAGCTGAGACAGGTTAATATGACACTAGAATGGAAGAGGAGAGAGCAAATCCCCCGGGGGGCCCTATTAACTGTGAACTCTTCTTAGTGGTGTATTGTGTTTTTATGAATTATGACTTTAGTAGAACCCTTGTACATCAGTACTGCTTTATGCAGGTTTTGCACAATTTCTTCTACTAATTGTGATTTTCACAGTTCATTTATTTATTTATTTTTTTAATTTCTGCAGCTCTTAAAATAAATCTTCTTTGAATTTTAGAGCACGGAATCAACCATGAATTTGAATTTTTGGTGCTGCTAGTATAGGGGAATTTAATATAGGTGAGACTTTAAAATTCGCAAAGCTTTATTTTGATAAATTTATTTTTATTCTTCTTGTAATATTTTTAACTCATAATAATTATTTACAACTTTAATGGTATTAAAAATAATTTTTTTAATTATCACATAATTAAGTAATTTTACTTATTTATGTTTTTATTTTTCTTAAAATGCTCTTTAACTGTCTACTAATATTGTAGTAATTTTTTTTTGTTTTCTTTAAATGTTAATTATTATTTACTTAAGTAATCTTAATTACTTATTTTTTTACTATTTGTTATTTTTATTACTTTGTTTTGATTAAATTAAAAATTTTGATAAAAATCACATGCAATGTGTATACGCGCTTCTATTAACCTTATAAAACAAAGATGGTATTATGTATACCCACTTCTAGTAACCTTATAAAGTAAGGATGTTACCTATTACTCGTGAAAATTATAAAATACTACTCAACTGTCGGTCATAACATTCTAGGTTCTAGTAATCTTAGAAAACAAGGATATTGCCTACTACACCTGGAGAAATTATAAAATACTATTCAACTGCCGACCATAGCATTCTAGGTTTTAATTATGTGTCGAGAGGACGGCATATGTTTAAGAAATATGGAATAATTTCTCCTTACTATTGATTTTTTTTTTTGAAGTGGAATTATTTTGGATTTTGATTCTCATGGGCTTGTTTCAAATTGGGATTGTGCAAAATTGTGACATTTTTTTTATTTACAAAATATGTGGGATTGAGTAGTAGACAGTATTTTAGCTGTATTTTTTATTTTTACGTTTAGCTACAATTTTTTATCAGGATAATATTTCTCATGAAATGTAAGAAACATTGTAGATGACCTACATTCCAAGAATAAAAGTGTAATTAAACATAGAATAAAAAAATTACAAATTAAAAATTTTAATTAATCATAAACAACCAATCAACCAAGTGCGAAAAAGTAGAAAGACAAGGTACAAGGGTTTAACAAGAAAAATTCTTAGGAAAAAAATCTCAAAGTCTAACATAGGGGATAAAAGCTCATCTAATATGTAATTCTGATTGACAAAGATTTTTTTGTAATAGTTACATAATTAATCGTATTCATGATCCTACAAATTCTTTGTTTGTGTCCATACAACTCACTAACATTAAGTAAACGAACCATTGTAAACCAAATCCAAGATCCGATAACACTGGTCTTTAATGAAAACGTATCATTGTTGACTAGGTGATTGAGAGAAGTTTTAATAGGATACTGAATATCTAATTTTCTTCTCTCTAGATGAATGGATGCTTCTTCTATTCTTCTAGACTTTAGGAGTATGTTCTTTATATTGAGTTCAATAAAAATCTAATTTTAGATAAGATTGGTTAATAATTCCATTGGTTTCCTAGTTCTTAGACATCAAAAAATTTTCCTTATATGCCTTCCTGAATATAAAATTTAAAACCTCGGGTAAAATAAATCTACGTACGTAGTTTTAATAATTAAAGTCTATAAATTCTCCGCTTGCGCGAGCAAGTTTCCCATAATAACTTAGCGAGATCCCTCGCTGTATCCATCATTAGTCTTAGCACAAGGTTTCTAACTATTCAAAACCTCCAAAATAGTGTCACTGAATTCTACTGTTCTAACATTAAAACTTTCAATCTAACATGACATTCCAGTCGATGTCTAAAAATATGAATTAAATTTCATTGTTTATTCATTAAGTTACCAATTATAAACGTAAACCTAGCACATTGGATAAAAATTAAAATTAAAATATTATTTTCTATTCAACCCTATATCCAATCGAACAAACATACATTAAAGGTATGTTTGATTGGAGAGATTAAATAATAAGATATAAATAATATCATGAAATAATACATTAGATCAAATATAAAGATGTGATTTGACATTAAAATAATTTTAGATATTTAGATAGAAACAAATCTGAAATGGGGATACATCGTCTCACCCCATGAAATGACATATCTCCCATTTTGAGAAATATAAAATTCTCTCGAGATATATAATATTACAATCAAAAATAGGATTAAAGTCAAGCTAAAAAAAATAAAAAAATAGACTGTATCTTCAATCTCTCATTTATATCGAGTAAACTCACTCGCCCTCAAATGTATTAGCAGGTGCTTCGCTGGAAAGGATTTGAAAGAGGAAGATTCTAGATACCAAGAAATGTAGGTCCGAAGTGTTGACAAAAGATGCGTGAAATAAGAGTCCTTAGCATGCTCCACAGGAGTCTAATTATCATGTGGGGCTATAGCTTCTTGTTTTGTGCCATGTCCAGGGGGGGCTCAAAACCCTGTTGGCCCCATCTGGTACACTTAATATCCCGTAGAGTAAAAATATCAAATTCCGTTGCTCTTATCTCCAAGTAAACCACCAATCGTCTACTTAATGCCACAGTTTCACTGGAAAGGGACCATCCATGCTTTTCCTTAAAGATTTACAGAGATGCATTTCTTAGTTGAGAAGTGCTGAAATTAGGGTCTCTCTAAGGTAATGTTTGTTTGGAGATAAACTTGGGGGATTGGATAAGTAACCTATCATTTTTTACTAAGTTGACCTTAGTCTTGTATTTGGTTTGCAGTAATACCATATGGAATATGGTATTACTTATACCTCGCTTCTGCATTTATTTCTCATTAAAATCTAAAGGTTTAAAATTATTTTTTTGTTATATCTCATGTCAAATCACATATTTTATCTCACTTTATACCCTACTAACTAAATATCAAAAAAATAATATCACATAAAAAATTAATGTCATGTAATATTCCATTCCATATATTATCTTATGTTGTTACTTATACCCGTTATGCAATCTCTCAAAACAACAATAGGCTAAGTGGTCTTCAAGTCCTCCAAAATTATTCCCTAAGGTGCTGTAGAGCTTTCAGCTTTGGGTTAAGATTCTAAATTATTTTACTAGAAATAAAAAAAAATGTTAAGCACAGTTGTGATGGTATGAATTCAACTGTCTAGTTGCGCGGGACTCACTCGAATCACACGCCCTACACTTGAGGCAACTATGGTGGTGAGATTGTCAGACTTGTCAAGGCAAGTAAGCACGTAATGAATGACAGACAAAGTGTCGCATTTGTTTCCATCAAGGCACTCCAATTGGTTTTGTGAGTTTAGTGCTTCTCTTTTTTTTTTTTTTTTTTGATAAATTAAAGATATTGGGATCAAGTTATACGTACCTCGATTAATTTTTGATATTCTAAAATTAACGACCTAATAAACCTTTCAATGTTTAGTATTTTTTCCCTTCTTTTTCTTCGCTCACCTTGGGCTTCATTAATGCTCAAAGTCTTGCCGATGCTAATCCCTAACATGTGTTTGAGGCATCCTACGTTTCTATCTTTGAATTTATCAATTGGTTAGGAAATAAGAATTGGGGGATGACATGTTAGTTGGGGAATGAAAAGTTTGAATCGTTAAATTAAAATTTAATTGTTTAAATTTATTATTTTATTTTAATTTAAATAAATTTAAATTGTTAAATTTTAATTTAATTGTTCCAAGTTTGTCATCGTTTAAGTGACATCAACCACTTCTTTTTTTTTTCTTTTTTTTTTTTTTTAAATGATGATGTAAAGATGGATATAAGATATCGGGGATGAAATGGTTAGTTATTTGAAGAATTTCTAGACAAATCAGGGGAAAAAAAAAAAAGAAAAAGTCCACAAACAACACGATGAGCATATCCAACATGGTGGAAAGTACCTTGATAAAGGATGTGTTTAGAGTTATATAAAATTATATAAAATTATAAAAGTTAATATCTTATATTTTGTATAATGAGTAAAAAATTTAAATTTTATAATTTCATCATTTATATTTATAGAGATTTATAAAATTTTATAATTTTTTTATAACTTCAAACGTCGCCAAATAGCCATTTCTCAACAACTTAGATAAGTCCGCGCTACATGTCCGTGGATAGAGCAACATCATGTTAGCATATCAACGTCAACATCCCGGGGGGGGGGGGAATGATCAACAAATTAGACAATTTCCACACAAAATAAAATAAAATGGTTTAGCATGCCATCATCAATATGGGTGGGGCCTATAATGGTCACTTGAGAGCATTTGTAGGCATATTTTTTTAAGAAGCGTTTGGAGATATAATTTTTTACAATTATTAGTAATTTTTAATTAAAAGTTATTAATTGTAATTTTTTGTATTTTTGATAAAACAAATAGTAATTTTTAATAATTTTAGTAATTTTTTTATAATTTTTAAGTGTTTGGTAAAAGTTTTAGTAATTTTTAACAATTTTGAATAATTTTTAGTAACTTCTGAGTTGAGAAGTTATTATAACAGAAAAGTGACAAAAGTTAGTAGTTTACCAAACGCTAAAAAATAAAAAATTAGTATTTTTTTAACTAAAAATTCCATTGCGAAACGCCTCGTTGGCTCCAAAATTTCATCCACAAATTTTAAAATATGAGCAAAAATAACCCATAAATGGATACCTTAGGCGAGATTAAAAATAAAGACTTTTTTTTTTCATATGAAAATACTTATACAAGTTTTAGTAAATTTATAAAATTAATTCATTAGTCTCATTTGACGTGGTTTTTTTTTTGTTTATTTATTTATTTATTTATTGGTTTGATAAGTTTAGAATAATATTATAAAAATATATATAACTAACACAATTACAACTAATTAAATCAATTTATAAAAATTAAAATAAAATATAGAAGAATTTAAAATGAGAGAACCTCAAGATTAGAGTAATCTAATCAAAACGAATACAAAAACAAAAGAATAACCTTTTGACTTCCCCAAAAATCTTGTCTTCTGAGGGAGTACAATAAAGGAAACTTTTTCCCTTGTAAGACACTTCTTTTTCTCGCGTAATCAAGACCAATTAAAATTATATAGAAGGTGAATAATTTTTTTTTTTTTTTTGGAAAAAATTAAGTTTGTATCTATGAATATGTACATAATTTTTTATTTTATTACTTTTAAAAAATAAATAAGTGTTTATAATTTTAATCCATTCCAATGTCTTAGCTTCCGTTTGTATTAATTGTATTTTTTTAATGCTTATCACCCGTTAGTATCCCTTTTACAATTAGGTTTCTATTATTCCTAATGTTCCAATGTTGTTTTCTTATTAATTTTAATTTTTTTAATTAGGATTTTATTGCAAAATAAGACTGGTAATGTTCCCAACGTTGTTTTCTATTATTTTTAATTCTCTAGTGGTTAGCAATTAGTGTTCCCTTTTTAATTAGAATCCTATTAAAGAGTTAGAATATGAATTGATTGAACCGATAAATATTAAAAGTAGTTTCACCATTGTTATTTTGGATAATAACAACATTTAAAGCAAATTCTTTAAGTATTGGAAATAAAAAATAAATTTAAATAAAGTACAATACGAAATATATATTAATATCTTTTTAAAATATTGAGACCTTTATTTTCGTATGGTATTAGGTGATTGACCAAATTATTTAGTCATTGACCCGGCACTTACCCCCTAATTTTTAATGGTTGAAAAATTTTCATACCACATGTCTTCACTTCTTACCCACAACCAAACCTCAAAGTGGTTAGTTGAGTTGGTTTTAATTTGGGAGTTAGGGGTTTATCATCCAAACTTTTTAGGTTCGAATTCTCTTTGTAATAATTCTTGGGGCTAGCTCTCCGAGTATAAAGTGCAGTAAAGTTGGTAGGATGAATCTACTTAACTAAACGAATTATATTCAGTTCTTAAATGTAGATCCGAATCCCCTCCGTTGGGGGAGTTCATAATTTACCGCTATACATGTTGAGGAGCCGGTGTATGCGGCACAAATCAAGAAAGATTCACTCCTTAGGGGGCTTGGCCTGAGGAGTGAATCTCTTGGGGTCAAATCGCCTCCTTTTTTTATTTTAACCCACAACCACACTCCTTTCTCGGCGCAGGACACATGTATAGAGACATTTTATTATTAATATTTAAATTATTTTAAGGTTTTCAAAATTATTCACAAATTTTACTACATTACCATATGCATCCTTCAAAAATTAATTTTAAGGTAAATTTCAAAAATCACATATACAAATACACTATATTCCAAGTACTTTAATCCCTACAATTCTAATTATAAATGTCAAAACTCTTTAATTCTAGTCAAGTTTTAATGTGACTATTCTCTATTTCCGTCTATAATTTTGCTGTTAAGTCTCATGTGTTACTCATATGTAGGAATTCCATAGATGATTTAGTTATTTAACTTGTTCAAATTTTAAAAATTACTCTTACAATTTGTACCATGTCCCACTTTGATCCCTGTAATGCTAATATATCAAATTCTTTTTACTATTCATCCTTACATTTTTATTTTTTTGTTTGTTATACTTTAGACCCTAAAAATTTACCCAAATTGGATTAAAAAAAAAACACTCCAAACGCATATGTTCTGATATCCCCAATTAGATAATCAAATTTCACGTAACTTTATTTTAGACCCAACGAATGACCTGATTTAAACCGCATGTGCACACACACATTTCCTATTTTAATTATTTTAAAATATATATTTTTAATTAATAATAATTACTGTTACACACATTGTACAGATGTTAACGGGGTGGCGTTGGTGCAAATGCCAATTTCCCATAGCTATTCCCAGTGGGGGACCCAGAATTTTTAATAAATTTGGAGAAAAAATACCTACAGTCAATTAAATGAGACAAAGATGTGATATTTTTATAATATCCTTAATTTTTAAAAATCACTCCTATAATTTATATTAATATTGTGGTCTTCAAATGAGTGTTTTGAGGAATAAATCTTCGCATTAAAAACGAAACGATAGGGGGAGCAAAATTCAGATGATCTATTATCGAAAAAGATTAATTTAAAGAATAAAATGTTAGCCAATTTAACCTCATTTTAGTCATGTATATGAAAATGAACAAAATTTTTGGTTGTATCTCTTTTTATTATTATTAGTTTAATGAAGTTGAAAATATTAAATAAAGTTATAAAACTATGGCATTTATTTACTTTAACTCTTCATATGCTTTTTGTTCGATAAAACATGGAAGACATGTTAAATTGAAAATTATAATTAAGAATTTTCAAAACTTATTTTTAAAAAACTTGAATCAACACTTTTTTTTTTTCACAAAGTTATATATACGTAGAGCGAGTCTCTTGGCCCAGTGACCAAGACTTTCATTTGTCCGTTCACCACCCGAGTTCAAAACCCGAAGTCCCCCCTTCACTTAACTTAAAAAAAAAAAAGTTATATATACGTAGGATATATAACTTATTTAACTACATGAAAAAATATAAATAATTAGTATATATAACTCATTTAGCTTAATTTGTCTCTTACTTGAAATAACATGAGTATTTTCCGTCAACAACTTACATAGTGTAAGCAACTTAAAGTAATTTTAGGTATAAAGTTATAATTTATGATGTAATGTAAGACAATTGATAGTCAGTAAGTAATAAGTTACAAACCATTGTTTAAAAGGGTATGCATTTTTTTTTTTTTTTTTGTGTGCTGGTTATGCAATTGTCTGTCATTAACAATTCAAGCAGGGTAAGTTGGATTAAATTAGGAAACAAAATTATAATTTAAGTGAAATGTAGGATGTGTTTGGAGTAATAAAAAGTGAGATAAAATGTGATTTGAAAAAATTTTTTACGTTTGGCGCACACATCTCAAACAGTACTTTTTGGAGATAAACAACAGGATTCCTGCTCTAACAGATTGGATTTCCGTTTGAATATATTCAAAATTTTGTATTAGTCATACCCTCTTTGTAAATCAAAAACCAAATTCGAAATAGTTTTTACAATCTATTTGGACAGAAGTTGACTGTGCGAATTCGTCGAAACGGTTTCCGCAACCCCAGAAAAATAGTCACAGTGGGTGTCATTCGGTAGATTGGAAGTCCGTGGTGAGAATAGTAAAAAAATTTTGTTATTTGATTAATTGAATTCCAATTATTAACTTTTTTTTTTTTTTGGAAAGTATTGAATTTTTTTAAACTTCAATAAGGTAAGAATATAATAAAATGTAATAAAAATGTAATAAAAATTTTTAAAATTTTTTACCAAAATTTGATACACTAAACGGATCTGTAAGACAAGTAATAATTAAAGGATAAAGTAAGAAACGACTCGTGGATTTTGTGCTTCTCCCCCCATTTTTTTCCCTCCCCCTAATAATGGAGTAGATTGGTGATTTCAGTCAAGGCGATGATGATTCATCATGGCTCCAAAATCCATCCATGGTTTAGACATTATCAAGCCCATGCCAGATGGTACGAGTCAATTTTCATGATGGAAACCAATTTTCGTTTCCAATGACTGGTGTGAACGCAAGCAGATCAGAAACTTGACTTTTCTGAGTGCAGCCAAACCTATCCATGGATCCACATTCAAAGACTAGTCCAAAGGAAGAGTGCCACTTTCCATCTTATCCAGATACATATACATCACATTGGATCTTAAAAATTGAACCACTAACCTTATATATATATACATATATATATACACACACATGACACAAAAAAGACGAGTGACTAACCAACCAACAACACATAACCCACTGCACATGGGCATTGGTTTTTTTTCAAATCGCATTGGCCCAGGAGACGGATGGGTCCTACTATGTATTTATGCCTTCAAAATCCTCATTTTTTATAGCCCACTTGGGCATCATAGCAGCCTGCCACGTGTAATTTAATTAAAGCTTTCTTTTTCATTTTTAAGCCCAGGTTGTTCCAATGGAGGGTTTTCATGGTGGTTAGTGCCCGATGATTTGGCAAGCTCAAAAACCACGGGTAAATTAAGCCCATTTGGAGTGTTAAAAAAAAAAATCAAAAAGTTAACGGAAGTAAAATTTTTTGAAATTCAGGGTGTAAAAAATTATTTTGAAATGATGATTAAATAATTATGTTTAATTTGATATAAAGTTATTAAAATTATATAGACTTCATTTGATTTGTTGTAAATATTTGAAAATTTTTTAAAATATTTGAAAATTTTTAAAAATTATTCATTTTTATTTTATTGCACGAATTACGAACTTACAACTTATCTTATTTTATCTCACTTTTTATCACTTTAAACATACCTATAAAGTGACACGTGACAAAATTTTAGTGAAGAATTTTGAAAATTTTTGAAATTTTGTAGAACTTTTTGGTATAAATGTTAGTCCAATTTTTTCAAAAATTTGTAAAAATCCATTGGAATACATTATAATGGTTTGTTCTAGCGGATTTTAACATTTTTTTTGAAAAAGTTAGAATTTTTTAGAATTTAAAAAAGTTAAAATTTATAAAATTTAAAAAAAAAATTAACTTTTTTAGAGTTTCAAACGACCTCTAAATATATTTATTTTGAAACTAATTCAAAAGTGATTGGTCTTGCCCATTTGTCAACCGGTGTTTAGGACACTTATTGGGAGCCAATAAAAACATACACATGGGACACCAATTAATAGTTAATAAAAATGAATAAGGGGAACTTAAGTTTCTAAAGTTGAATATCAGTAATTAATTAATTAATGATCTAATTGTTTAATTTAAAAATATATTTATCAACTTCACATTAATGGATGGTTGAGATTCAATTTCAGAAACCTAAAGTTGAAAAATAATTTTAGACCCCTCTTGTCTCAATGAAAACATACCATATAGAGCATGTTTGGAGTTACAAAACTTTAGATAAAATGTAATTTGCGTTACATCTTGACGTTTAGAATGTAAATCATAAACCATAAAAAATAAAGATAAATAGTTTCGTTCGAACGAATTTTTGTTTGTTTGAATGAATTTGGACCCTTTTATATCAAAATTTTTTAAAATTTGTAGAAATATTATTGGGATTTTTAGAGATTTGTTTAAATTTGTAAACAAATTTTGTAGAGAATTATAAATATTTTAAAAATTTTTTTGACTTTTTTTAAACTTTAAATGGACGCATAATTGTATTTTATATTTTTTATGCATAATTTTATTAAAGTACCGGATATTATTTCCTTATTAAGTATCCCCAATCACCCTTTGACAGCACCTTTCTTTTTATGATGAAATATACCAAAATTAGGTCAAGTAAGGTTGTGCTTGCATCATCGCCACGAAATCTCCAATAACCAATAGGGTTACCACAAACATGCTTGTGATCAAGATAAGTGCCAAGCATATTTCTAATTTTATTGATTTTCAGAGCCGACGTCAAAACCAACATATTGGACAAATCGAGGCTTTGACATCTTAATAGAATTAAAAAAAAAAAAAAGGACAATTTGCTTTAAATTGATGCATCGACAATTTCATATATATATATATATATATTAGCTCCGTTTAGAGCGTAACAAAATAAAATAAAATCTTATAAATCTCTATAAATACGAATTACGAGACAGTAAAATTTAAATTCTTTACTCATTACACAAATTACGAGATATTTATTTTTATAATTTTATTTTATTTTATATACTTTTATACAACTCCAAACACATCTATTATATATATATATAAGCATGACATTTGTGTAAGTATGGTTACTTTCTCATTTCTAACTTTTCCTCCAAATTTAAATCCGAGTCTCCCCTTTCACATAAAACAACCGTCTCATTAAAAGTTATTCCTCATTATATAAATATATAATTGTACTTTCATTGGACTAATAAAACATGTGTGATTTGATTAATTAATTTTCTTTAATTTATTTATTCGCATCATCCATCCATTTAGGATGGAATCTCGAGTTGATCTTTATTTAAGTAAATAATAATATTTTTTATTCTAAAAGAACGCGCGTGATGTAATTTATATAATCCAAGCGCGCCATAAATTAATTAGTTATTTTTGTTTTATTCTTTATTTATTTATTATTATAACCTCATGTAAAATTTAAAATAATTTGATAGGAGCACCAACATTTTCTATTCTCTTTCTTTTTCAAACATTTCATTTTGTTATAATTGATGAAGGATACTGATAAATGATAATAATTGTCCACAGACCCACGAGAGAGAGAGAGAGAGAGAGAGAGAGAGAGAGAGATTAGAATTGCCCAACAACCCATCACTCGGCTTTTGCAAGCGAGCATGCATGCAGCAAGTGCTCCACTAAGAACGCCTACACCACACTCACCATAGAGGCCCTTGTCATGGTGGCCCAATCTTCTTGTTTGTTAATTTTTACTTGGGCCCCTTAATGGTGGGCTATTCCAGCTCAGTCATTGCCACGTGGCCTCGACGTGGTGGCACGTGCCCTTCATGTGATACAAGGTTGGTCGGATGATATATATGGCAGGTGCTTGCTCATGTACGTGTTATTTTGCAATGACGTGGCATCAGCATCCTCATAGTTAAAAAGTAATTTTGAAGGGTTTCTTTTTTTTTTTTTTAAATTAATAATAGCATCTATACTGATGATAATTCGTAGTTTAGGTAAATTCTACTTTATAATTTTGTGTTTTATGTTGAATTTTACTTTGAATTCTTTAATTTCAGTTATATATAACATTAGTCAATGATTTACTTTTATGCTCAAGTTTTAGTATCATCATTTCATCAAATTTATTAATAAAAAGATGTCAATTACATAGGATGAATATATGACATTTCTATCACACTAATTAATTAACATGAAGAATAATTTATAATTTAATCGTATATATAGAGGATTAACTGTTATAATTAAAAATAAAAAGACAAAAATGAGATTTAATAGAAATTTTGGACGTGCAAACTCTAAGGTGTCATTTGTAACATCTGATTTGAGCCCATTTTTTATTTTATATTTTTAAAAATAGAAAAAATAATTCAAAACGCATTTAGTCACTTGTGTTTTCAAAATCTATTTTAAAAAATAGAAAATGAGTTTACACATGGAACGGAAAATAATAAAAAATTATTTTAAGCATTTTTAACCCGAAATAAGAAAAATTTCAAAGTATGAAAAATAAAAAATGTCAAAACAAATGCGTTTTCTATTTTTTTTTTTTTGTTCAAATACATTTTCTGTTTTCTTTATTTTGAGATTTTCAAAATATAAAACACATAAAATAAAATAAAAATACAAATCAAATGCCATTTAGTTTATACACTATAATTTTTTTTTGGGGGGGGGGGATTATATTAAAAACTTTTAAAATAGAGACATTAGTATTAGCAGCCATTTAATTACGTTCGTTCATAAAAGCTGCATCAGCGTTTGGAACATCCTTAAACATGTCACCCGCAACATGATGAACCCGGTGGTACTCCCGTGCTGTCGCGATGACGTGTGGCAAATCAAAGTTAATCGCCTCAAAATGAGGATAGGCCTCGACAATCTCAGCCATTGATGCTACGATCCCACCGCCCACATCTGCCGGTGAGTGTCTCTCCGCCGTCCGAGGGAGAAGTAGCGGTGAAGACCTTCTTGCGGACTAGCGGTCTCATGGGACGCTTGAGGCAGGTGACATCTGATGATGGAGAGTTGATTCCCGAGTGCCTCATTATATTTTCATTATGAAATCAGAGCCAAAGGCGCTGCTTGTCAAACCAGTAAATTAGCTTATTTTCTAAGTGCCCTCTTCAAAACCCTTTTTTCCATTAAACATTACACATTTCTTATAAATAGCATGCATCTCAAGTAAAGTTTTTTTTTTTTTTTTTTTTTCTCCCCTCTTAGCTTGATCTCTATATTATAATAATTATTCAGTCTGACACGAAAGTATTTATAGAAGCCAAACCTATATGTGATCCCAAAAATAGAAAAAAAAAAAAGAAAAGAAAAATTAAAAATATGCTCATTTATCCGATTCCTGCCCCCCAACTAACGAGGATATCTTGGAAAAAAATGAATCATATTCCATGCAACATTGCTCTATCAAACTTTTGCCTATTGCAAAAAATATCAAACTTTTGTCTATTGCTAAAAATTCCCTACTATTACCTCTCATAAGAGTCTGAGTCGTGTCTCAATCCCAGTGTAACTAATCATCATCTCTTACAAAATTAAATCAATCTTACTACTAACTTGTATAATTTACAGTTTTTAACACCACTCATAAATTATATAGTAATAAATCTTTTACAACGAGATTTACCCACAAATAATGTAGATTTCAACTGTTCTCCTCCCATATTTGGTCAAACGAGACCGAAAAAAACAAAAATAAAAAAATCCACATTTTATAGAAGGAAAAGTCAAAATTCCCAACCCGCTTTTTAGGCAAACGGTGACATATTAGTTAAATCTATAGCCCATAGAAACTCAGCATGTCAGCCTTGAGTGCATTGCAGACATACACTATTAACAGGGCTGTTAATCAAATAGTTCCAAGTCGAATCGTGTTTGGCTTGTTAAACTCTCGTTCAAAATCGGCTCATTGCTAAGAAGCATAGGTATAGAAACGGAATGGAAATGCGATATAGGTACGAACACGAATATGAATATGACAATTTTAAAAAAATGAGGATACATATACGATCAAAAAATTTATAAATTTTATATATTTTTATTAGTTATATATATGAATATAACATTCATAACAATATTAATTTAATATACAAAATATAACAAAACACCCATTTAGAAGCTCATTGTAAAATCAAGCCAAACTTGAGATCAAGCTTGGCTCATTAAACTCTCATTTGAGATTGGCTTATTGTAAAATCAAGTCAAACTTAAACACAATTTGTAACTAGAACTCAATAGGATTAAATAAATATAAAATAATCCAACTACTGGAGCTCAACTCGTTTAAAGCTCAGCTCAACGCATAACTCAAAGCATAAGCAGCCAAAATTGAACACGATTTCAAGCTCAATAAGGCTTTCAAACCAATTTTGAACAATCTTCTACATGGCTCGTTTGCAGTCCTAACTAGTAATATTCATGGTCATAATATTTAAAATCCTGCCATCCAATATATGATTCAACCAGCTACTACCTGCCAAGAACTTCCAGTCACACTGTAATTTACAAAACTCCAAAATTGGTGTGTATGAAACCAACCTGAAATCCCAGAACTCGGTGTCTTTCTAATATAAATCTCAACACACCCTTCTTTTTGGGAGGTCTTTTCATGTGAAGATCTAAGCAAACTGGCACAAGAGGTTGAAAGCCGGTAGGTCTTTTATGTGATTCACATCGTCTAAAGACAGTTCTCTCTCCAGTTGTGTTCGCGTTACTCGGAGAACCTCCTGAAGGACAGGAATTGAGTTAAGTGTCAGTTCATTGTGGTTCCTGGTTTAGAGAAACCCAATTCAACCAAGAACAATGAATGTTTAAAATTAAAGTGACATCCTGCTCTATCAACGATCAGAAATCTAGAAATTAATCAGAAAAGGAATTTTTTTTTTTTGAAACTCCAGAAAAGGTAAATTAAGAGGTGAATTTTAGCATCAAATTTCATCTAGAGCTTCAAGAATAAAGACACAAATATTCTACTAAGAAGCAATGCACATCATGGGAAAAAGAAAATAGGACCATGCTGTCATTTATTATAATCCAAGAATTCATAGCAATACAATTCACTAAATAAGTCAATAAACAAGAATATGTCCATAACGCAGAAAAGAAAACTATCCTACCAGTCTATACTAGTACTGCATCCAGAATCGAAGTCAATCCCCATTGCCCACCATTTGAAAAGACAGGATTATATTAAAACAGTATCTACACTATAAGCACAACAATAATTGGACTTTTTTTTTCTGGTAATTGCAATAATTGGACGTTGCTAATGCTATTTCCCGAAAGCCATTTATTTAGCTTCAAAATCAAAGTTGACAACCAACATTTCCATTTTCTTGCCTTGACTACATGCACTCGGCAGGATAGCAACTCAAATTCAGCAGCAAATTTTGCCTGTAAAGAATCTTTTCTAAACTTTTGTGCAAAGAAATAATTGCACAGAAAACAGATCCTTTTGCTCTCTTTGGTTGCAAAAAACAATTAAAACAAAAACAAGGGATCCCATGCTCTTTAAAAATGTAAGGAGCTTTTGTGAGAAAGTACCATGCAAATTGTTTTCTTGTGTGTATGTGTGCGTGAGTGCGTGTGTGTGTGTGTGTGTGTGTGTGTGTGTGAGAGAGAGAGAGAGAGAGAGAGAGAGAGAGAGAGAGAGAGTACGTTAAATTCCATGTATGAGGCACGCATGGCTAGCCACTGAGCATCCATCATTGCAAAAGCTATACAGAACAGAACATCAAAGGTCTCTTCATCCTCTGCATTAGTAGAAGCATAGTTTCATTAGTGAAATAATGTGGGAAGCCGGACATGAGA
Source organism: Vitellaria paradoxa (assembly GCA_019916065.1). Classification (NCBI taxonomy): domain Eukaryota; kingdom Viridiplantae; phylum Streptophyta; class Magnoliopsida; order Ericales; family Sapotaceae; genus Vitellaria; species Vitellaria paradoxa. The sequence goes on from CM034239.1 coordinate 42,034,464, forward strand.
AACCTTTGAAGTACCCTAAAGATAATGACACCTGAATTTTAACTAGCATGAAGACTTCACCTCCTAATAATTTTACAAAATTCACTCCAGGAAGACATCTTGGTTTTGCTGCCAAAGAGAAGAGCAAATAAATTATATAGCATAGACACGTTTATTTTTTTCTCACCTGAGTTATTACAGTATATTTTGAGTATCTGAAGTAGAGACAACTGCTAGTAAGAAGTAACTACATCTATGGGCTTTAAGCTCAAATTGTAATGCAGTTGAAATCACACCCCTTATATAAACTATTAACTCGGACATCAGACAACAGTTTTGTAAGTTAACAGACCTGAGCACAAATCCAGCATCTGAATCAACATGAATGACACATTAATGCCAGCAACAGCAAATGGATATTCCCATTTTGCTCGGTTGTCCCCTTCCTTGAACAATAACCTATGAAAAGAAGCCTACATTTGAAATTTTATGCAATTAGTAATAACTCATCTTTGAACAATTATAGATTTGCAGTAATTAAATATAGACAAAGAATACAAAGGCTAAGGAAAAAATCAGAACAGAATTGAAATTAAAGAAAAGAAAACGATCATCCAATTAAGGACTATTTGCTCAAGTCATACCGGATAATTTCTTGCAAAAAACAGCAAATTCTCCAGTGAAATAAAACCACAACCCCTGAGGGGAAAAAAATCACAATTAGAAAGAATGCATTTAAACATGGAACTATATCAGAATTTCAAGGAAAAATATCATTTTTTTCCTCAACTTTGTGTCAGCACTTCATACAGGTCGCTGCTCTACGTCTCAGATTTCTGTCCATATCACAGGCACACAACATTTCTCTCTTAGAATGCATTTGTCACTAGAAAGCACAGGCCCACCATTAAGGGTGCCATCTCTGAGTTAGACTCAAAAGCGACTCCAACACACAATAGACACATTAGACTCACTATTGGCCAACTTGAACATGTCACAAACTCATTTTGGACGCTATGGTTTTTTTTTTTTTTTTTTAATGTGACAATTTTTTGGTGGGGTTAACTTGTAAATAATAAATTATAAAACAAGAGTAAAAAGCCCTATGTTTGTTATTTTATATTTTGAGGATTTGATGGAACGTAATGACATTTTAGTTTATAGATTCGTGGAACATTATTTCGCTAAGATAATGTGCTGGTTATCATTTTGGATAAAAAATGTAATTATTATGTGGCTTCTTTGGTAACTTTTAAGCCATGGAATATAATTTATTATCGTTTTGGATAGAATGCAGTCATTATATAATTTCTCCGTTGATTTTAAGCTATGAAATACGTGGTTTTTAATTTTAGTTAGTATTATATGGCATTATTTCTGTTGTTTTGAATAAAGTTTTAATATCTAAGACATAAAAATATAAGATTTTGATGAGCCTTCGCGTATCATGTCTTACATTTTTTTTTTAAATTGCCGAGTCAACGAAACCGCATCGTGTCCATGCTTCTTAGATTTTTCCATGGACAAAACCATTTCATTTTATTGCTAGAGGGACTGTTCATTAACTTGCAAAGAGGATCAGAAAATATCCCAAAACTTAGAATCTGATACCAATTGAACCAGGTCTCCTTTGGTTTGAGATCAACCAGACGATGGGTAGTTTTGCAACGTGATATCTTTCTACCTAAACAGCCATGTAACAGTAGCAGTACATATCATTCATTATAAAAGAACCTCAGAGAAGAATGGAACCAGTACAAATGATAGTGAAAAATCAAGGCACCATCAATCCATTAAATCCTAAAAGTGATTAATCATGTCGTGATAAACCAAATGCAATAGCATTGGAAACAAAAAAGTGAATCTTTTTCCATGAGACATGCACACTCTTTTAACTACTGAAAAACCACGATTCTGATTTAGGTTCTGCCTTAGAGGAATCTTAAGCCACCAAATACTCCCAAATGAACCCATTAACAGGCTAGATAGACTGCTATATGATCAGTTTAAACATGGAATAATCAAACTTTAATCTTGCAGCAGCTACTTCCACCCTGGCCACATCAGTACCTTGTATATTCCCTATAGCGTGCTGATCACGTATGAACTAATTCAACTAAGAATTTCAAAAACAGAATCATACCTAAAGTCAGTTGACGGATTAGCACCCTGCCACCCCATATCTTTCCATTGTTCAGAGATCAAACCTTTTAGAGCAACATTTGGGAAGGACAAAGACCACAAAGCTTTAAGAGCTTCCTGCCAACAGTAATGAATTATTAGATCAAACAGTGAACAAATCAACTTGAGGCAGAAGAAAGTGATCAAAACTACAAGCATGCACCTTCAGTGGATAGACTACAGAAACAGAAAAGGATACAAAAACAAACAAAGCAATGGCCAAATAAGCAATGCCAATACTTCTGCTAAATTTGTATGAACAGTCAATAGCTTTTTTGGTATACTGGCTGAGCAGTACAGAAGGCAATTCAACCTAACATCTCAAGCAAAAGAGGGCTAGACAAAACAAAAATTAAAATAAAGTTAGACAAGCATGAAATACCTGATGATCAGGACAAGTTTCATCAAAAGAAACACGCAATCGTTCTTGAAGCTTTTGAAGTCTCTGTTCCTGCCAGGAAGTAAGAGGACATGAGTTCTGTAGGGATGAAAAAAAAAAAAATACTATACAGATCAAAGAACCAAATTAACTACAAAAACTCTGATTTTTACCCTAATGCAAAACAACTTCCCAAAACTTATTTTCACCGTGATTAGCTCAAACTGAAGGCATACTAGACAACACACTAGAAAAGATACAGATGTAGACTGACAAGCATATAATAATCCATGCATCTCAGACGCAACATGATCCATGCACGTAACAGCATAAGGCTAAAGTAATTACATTATGCACCCAATATATATACAGAGAGGGACAGAGGAAGTAAAGTGATACAAAATGGTAAGCCCCATTGGCATCCCCATTTACCTGAAGAGGACTAAAAGCATAATCTATGAATTTGCCACTTCCATAACGTCTAACACCTGAGTGGCTGAGGATCCCTGCTATCCATGATCTTGGTCCAACCATAGCATTAGCTACATCCACAATAAGGCGAACTGGGTCAGATTGCAGAGTTCTTATTTTAGTTGTGCCATTAAGCAAGTCAGTCAGCCATAAGAAATATAACAGTGTGCAGTGTGCTTTGGACTCAATATAAGTAGTACACTGGTAGTGAAAAGTGTATCAATTTATTTGCTTCAACTTCATGTATCAATTAATGCTTGTTAGTATTTTGGTTTAACACTGCTTCACCAAATCATGCCCAAAAGGGGGATCCTATCAACTTGTTCTGACCTAAAATAATAAGCCTATGAGCTTGGTCTTACTTCAACGTCGAGAAACAAAAAAGACTTCCCATCATCAAGAGAAGCTTATTTTATTTGTTTCATATAAGGAGATCCATGAAATTATAGCAAGTCAATGATCAATAAAATTGAAAAAATGTAAAAATTAGCAAAATGGAATGACATTTAAAATAACTAGGAAGTGCCATTTTTGTATTGTTTAATTAAGGTTGTTCTCCACTTGAATAGTTATAATTTTCCTTAGCTACCAGCCTACCAGTGTCAGTATATGCAACATTTGATTAAGATTTAAATAATTTGGGGAGAAACATGCTCGTTAATAAAAAAAGGTATTAGAAACTTAACTTCTTTTTTTTTATGAATTAGAAAATTAACTTTTTTATTTTATTTTTATTTTTCCTTCCGGGACCGAAAGATTTTTAGTTCTGAGCATACATGTTTTAAAATTAATCAGAGGGACTCATGATCTTTTAATTGTTCTGTGTATGAACACCATAAATTCATTTCCATTCTTGGAACCAAACTGTTATTTTCAAATCAGAAACTGATTTAGTCACTCACTTCTATTGATTAAGCCAATCAAAAAATCCAAATAGAGCATCTTGTTACATCTGATCATAAACTTTCATCAACAAAACAACCAAAATTGGACAACTATATAAAATTGAATTCTATAAATAAGAAGGTTACACAACATTGAAGAGATCATCACGAACTTGTATGTTGTGTCTCCACATCTTACAATATTCCACGGAATTAAAACAATTCAGTTAATTGTCAAATCCAACAAATCAACTTAATCAACAGTCTGAAACCAACATCTGTGATACAATTTAAATGGTTATATTATGTGGGTTATTTTAATATATCAAACAAAAACAAAAATTATTTCAAAACAATCTCATAATGCAATGTAGCTATAGGTTTTGTAGCAATAAAAGTTATGTTTAAAGCAGAATTTGATTACCAAACCAGTGCTCTTACTTGATGACACTGTATACCATGATTAAAATTCGTTACTAAGACTGCCACATTCATAATATAAGGAACATTTACTGCAATACAGCTTGCTTCTACAACCAACTATAGCAAGTAAGGGTAATGACATTGACAGTAATAGCACAAAAAAGTGCCAAAAAAAAAAAAAAGAAATCGGAATATAAAAAACTGAGAGAGTGAGAGAGAGAGGGTTATGAAGGCTATTGAGAACTCTACTCACTAAAACATCGAGCTAACTGTGATAGTACTCGAGCAGAATTGTGAGACCATGCCAACTCTTCACTAGCCTCCTTGCATCTCCAATAAACTTCATCTTCATCAACCTAAAATTCAAAGCCATAAAAAGGTACTTGCATTACTCAATTACAAGAATCACTAGACACAATATGATGACAGGCTAAAGTTATTAATAGAAACAATTAATTTTAATTTCAGTTAAACAAAATGAATTGGAAAAAAACTAAGATAAGATATGCAAATTTCCTTAGATTAAATATTAGAAGCCACTTCATATGTAACAAAATTTATGATCATAAATAGAGGCAAAAAATAAATTTCAGCAGATGGATACAATGGTGAGTAAAGTTGTGAAAAAACAGAATCTGAACTTTTGAAAGAGCATGTGTAGCAGCAGCACAAAATTCATTCAGGAATTGCATAACGTACATGGTGAACTCAGCAAGCAAAAAACTACTGGGGAACTCAATTATCATGCAAAAGGTTGAATTGTATAAGAGGCACAATGGCAATATAAGATTTGAGCGAAGAACACAGGATCCTTGAAAGTGCATTTATAGGGGGCTCAAGATAATTCATATTTTATCATAAAAAGTTAACATTCAAAGACAACATATGCTCATAGAGAAACTTGGTTGTTTTTGAGAAGGAACAAAAAGAGATACATTATGTAGAAGTGCAAGCATTGAATAGTTGCCATGTTGTTCTTTACACTGATAGATACAAAAATTACATGGAGCAAACGCTGCACGAGTTTGAAAAAAGCTAACACTATAAGCTTCACATCATGATTGAATAAATAAGCTCATATGTGACCAACAGAATATCTGAGGAACATAGTTATTCTGATTGCAAGAAGAGAAGCAAGCAACAGTTGATGTCCTTGTAAGTTTTGCAGCCAGGGTTGGGTTAACTACAGGTGAAAAGTATTATTATCTATCACGAAGAGAAAATTTGTGAGACTATAGGAATTTATAGGAGGCTCTTAACAATTCACGTATGGTTACTTTCAACTAAAAGCATTTGTAGGTAATCCTGATTATCCAATCTCCTACAATTTACCAAATTATATATTAACAAATTCAACTTAATCAACCAATTGAAACAACCCAGAATTTTTTGGCCGAGAAACAGGGCCATCAATTTAAACAAATAAATAAATAACAAAATTAAAAAAGGTTGAACGACGTCCACAAACTACAAAAGCATTATAAGCTTCATGCGCCAAAAAAAAAAAAAAAAAAAAAAACTGTGTGCGCTCATGGAAAAGCTCAGAAGCATCAACGCTTCAACAAATCAGTAAAATTCAAACTAGTATTTCAGTTTCATGAAGAATTTGAGAAAGGGTTAAGGGTGGGAAGAGATGAGATGAGATGAAAGGGTTTACTTTGTGATGAGAAGAGCAAGAAGGGATGCATTGCCTACGCCTTAATCTCATCAGAGACAAAAATGGGAGAAGATCAGATTCCTTCAGCCCTTCTAATGGAAAAGCAAAAGATTAAAGCAAAAATGATGATGAAAGAGGTTAAAATAATGATTGCACCAACCCATGCTTTGCTCCCAAAATTCAACCCACCATCATTCCAATATTGCCTCCCCAATTCCGTCCTCACTCTTTCTTCTTTCTCTCTACACACAGAAGGGATAGAGAGAGAAGAGCAAAGAACCCAAAGTTTTGAATTAGACATGGAAGAAAATGGTTAACAACGCAATCAAAGGGCGTGTTTGTTGTTTGCATTAAAATTTATTACAAAGAAAACCTCGTGCAAAGGTGTGGAGCGAAAAGGGATCAAAAGTTTGAAAGGGAAAGGAAAAGCACATTTGCCTTTCTTTCTTTCTTTCTTTCTTTCTTACTTACTTAACAAAAAAGACAAAAAGAACATCATCATCTCTCTGATAATAATTTATTGAGAGGACACGTAAATGCACAAAAATACAAAATAAAATGAAAAAATGCAAAGTACCCTGTTAAGGAATTTGAGAGGAGGATCTGCTGGTGGTGGCGGTGGCGCAGGTGATGTTGAGATCTGAGTGGGGCCCTTCTGAGAAAAATGCCGGGGCCAGAGCTTGAACCCCGGAGGGGGGGGGGGAAGAACTGAAGGAGAAGGAGACAGCGAAGAAGGATGGGTGTTGGGCTCCGGTCTCCTCTCTCTCACAGACCCCTCTGGTCTCCTCTCTCTCTCTTGGCGTTCCAAAGCAACATTGCCAAAAACCCGCCAAATCGGTTGCTGCACCCTTGTATTGTATTGGGTTGTCGTTAAGAAAGCATTAATGGAAGTCTGTAAGAGAAATTGTTTGGTTTGAAGAAATAAAAGGTGTAAGGGAATATTCGATTTTCATGGACGCATTGATGCATAAAAAATATTTAAAAAAATGAAAAAAAGTTATATAAAATTTGAATACATATCTCTTTGCTATTAAAATAATAATAATAACAATAATAATAATAAAAGAATACTCTGGTTGTGTTTTATTTTTTTCAAAAAAAAAAATTATCTTACTGTGCATTTTGTTGACAAAAAATTGATAAAAAGTACAATAAAAATAAAAAGTTGTGATATAAAAGTATATGTGAAAAATTTTGATTAGAAAAAAATATAAAAGATTAGTTAAAATTGATAAATTTTGATAGATTTTAGTATCCCAAACAAGACCTAAATGTATTTCGATTATTACTGATTTTGATATAATTACTATAATTGAATAATAGGTCCGACAAACGGTAAACTATTCATCAGCGGCTCATTGGTGAGTCGATTCAAGTTAATTTGATTTTTCTAATAAACGAGTTGTGTTTGATCTCTTTTTAAATTCGTTTATTTAATAGGCTAGGTTTAAGCTTAAAAAAATTCAGGTGGCAGGCTTAATAACATACTTACATAATATACATTAATATAAATGAATTTTATTTTAGACTTATAATTTTTTATGAATTATTTATTAATCAACTAAGTACTTTAAAAGTTAAATTTTGGTTGAATATTAGTTGTTTTTATAATAAAAATTTTTATTTGATAAAATAGTGATTTAATAATATTATATAAAAATTATTTGATATAAACAGGTTTTAATCATTCGAGCCCGAACTCAAATTTTTTAAGTCCTGTTAAGCTTAAGATTGACACGATCCTTGCAAATATATGTTTATTGGAGACTAACAATGACAAGATTTAATTTAATCTGACTCATTTACAATTATATAAATGTACATATATAACAAGAAGGATATTAAGAGATGGAGGAGGGAAGCCCCGAAAGGGGTAGTCAAGTTAGTTTGGATGGCAGGCTGAAGGGCCTGGGACCAATAGGTCCCGGGTTCAACTTCTCTTGAAGGCAGTCCTTCCTCTAATTGTGGAGAGTCATCTAACAGCTTTCTCGGCTGAGCCGGTTAGCTAGGATTTGCCTAGGCTGGTTTACCTCCCCGTGGTTCTTTGCCGGTTAAGACAACGGGGTAGGCTTCACCCAATGCGCACCCATTGGTAGCGGCTGCGGGTTTCTCCCCGACCCAGAAGAGATGGAGGAGAGAAAAAAAAAATTAAACCAATTAAAAAAGAGGGGTGAAGAGAAGCAAATGATATTTTATTAAAAAAAAAGAAAAATTTAAAATATGTATTATTGAGATTTCGTTTAAATAATTGTGAGTTTTAAACAAATAAATTTGAAATTAATTTATACTAAGAAATATATTATAAAGAACTAATTTATATGGGAATATATAGAATAATTATAATAATTATTAGTGGAGCAATTAGTGAAACCAAATCTTCTAAAAATTAAATATGACGTAATCTATTATATTAAATCACTCAAATTCATAATAAAATTATATTTAAATAACAAATCTTTAGAATTTAAATTCAGAAATACAAACAACTTTAGTGTGGTTTTACCTTTTTTATCATTCATTTATTTTTAAATAAAAATTGATCAAGAAGCAAAGATTAAGGGGACAAGAAGCAACGATTTATAAAATTATTTTTTTAATTAATTTTCAATTTAATTACCTAATAAGTCGTGGGTGTAAAGATCGAATTTACTACGTGGGACGTGGGATTGGAAGTAGGCCTGCAATGTATGACTCAATCAATTAATATGATCCAACACGAATTACTGACATAATTTTTGTAAATTTGACACCGATACATCTATCATCTATAAGTATAATATTACTTACCAAATATATATATATATATATATGTGTATGTATATGTATAATATATGGGTCCGGACACAAATCTGCGAACCCAAGCACACCATGCATGGACTGTAATTAATTTTGTTATTACGTAATTGGTAATTGGGAAATTAGAAGTACTATTGTGGATATTAATGGCTTATTTGGTTTATTTTTTCATTTTCTTTTTTCTGTTTTAATTTCTCATTTTTTGTTTTGAATTTATTTTTCATTTTGTGATTTTGAAAATAAAAGAAACAAGTCAAAACGCAATTGGTTACTTGTATTTTCAAAATTTATTTTCGAAAACAAAAAATCGAAAACAAAAAATGACTTTATACATGAAATGAAAAATGACAAAAAGTCGTTTTGAGAGTTTTTAACATAAAAATGAGAAAAATCTCAAAATAAGGAAAACAGAGTATTTTTTATTTCTCGTCTTGAGATTTTTAATATATAAAATAAAAATAAAAAACAGAAGATAGAAAAGTAAACAAAATATTTGGCCAAAACTTTACCTTATTTAAATGTTTGTAAAGCGCAAAGGAGTTTATTTAAAAGAAGCTCTGAAGGGAAAAGTAATTCCTTTCGCGAGTGCTCGGCATGCCCTCAAAATTTCTTCCAGTATCTGTGTATAAAGAAAATTGTTAAAGTAGTTTTCGATCAAGAGCATTTCGCCGACTTAGTTGGTTAGAAAATCATAGAATAATTGTAGAAAGGGAATTTTGTGGACAATAATAAGTGTACATTTTTTAGTGATAATTCCGAATATGTAGGTTAGGAAAAAATAAGAGATAGTGAAGCACAAATTTAATCGTAATACTCTGTTATTCTTACTAACTTACTCGTTTTTTTTAAGTAATTACAGGTATAATTTACAGTACATTTAATGCACATGGGATTATTTGTAGTGTGGTCAATGATATGTGATATATACTAGAAGAATAACTGTCACATTATGCTCCCGCTATTACAATGACAAACTAAATTAATTACAATGCTAACATATAATTAAAAATGAACCAAAATCTTAATTCTTCATTTTGAAAGCATATCTTTGATGTCACGAGAGCGATCACGTGCTCACGAATTGAACATTGAGATGAGCGCATGAGGTTAGTGAATGTGTTTGGGATAATGTCACATGTCCAATTTATTTTTTTTACCAACTTTAGCTAAGAATTGGTCCAATTTATTTTTTGTACCAACATTAACTAAGAATGCAATGGATGTTGGATAATTATTAGTAATATATATGAATTTTATGCATTCTCGGAGAGACAAATGCTTTTTATTGTTTTTATATTTTTTAATCTACTCCCAAAAAAAATGTATTTGAGATTATATATATATATATATTTTTCTAACCGAATCCTGAATCCAAACACACTCTACAAGACATTAGAAATTAAGATGGAGAGATGCATTGATTGAGATTTCATTATTATAATGATCAATATCTCTTCATTTTATTCATAGTTATATAGCAACAGAGACAGAAAATAAGAATCATAGGAATTAGAAACTCTTGGATTAAAATTAAACACAGAACTCTCTTGACTGCATTACAGAGAAAATATAAAGGATTGTAGGACTACTATCTTAACAGGGGATTGAAACAAAATGAAGACACCCATATATATATGTATATATATTCATGGAACAGGATAAGACTTGTTTTTACACATGCATCTATAAGCCAAAGGACATGTCTCAGCCTCTGCAAGAGATGAACACACATATCTCACCACGACTAATCGGCATGGTGAGCATGAACCACAAGCATGCGTGCAATCGGGCAATCTTGACCCTGCAATTTGGAGTGTATCAGCTCTCTGATGCTTCTTCAGCTTCCTCTCTGCAGGGTAAATAGAAGGCAAAACTCCGGTGCTAGGCAGTGCCTGATTGCGATGGCCGTGATCTGCAGACAAAACATTCAAAACTGTAAGGTAAAGCGGTATGAAAAAACAGCTTCTGAATGTGATATATATATATTTGAGTAGAATAGTAGAACTTCAATAGATAGAAATAATTATGTGAAGTCACTCATAAGGAGAAAATTATGACTGCCAGAATTTGAACAATAATGTTGTTATGCTATTGTAATGAACTTGTCTCCGGTGTTTGAGTGAAATTCTGTACAATTTGGCATAGGGAGGATCAGGGCGATGAACAAAGAACTTGAAAATTTATATAAGAAAAGAACTCAACCCTTAAAAAAGGGAATAAGAATGGGTTTTTAGCCAAGGAAAATATGATTGAACAAAAGTCAGCATATACAAGAGTATTTATATATATATGCTATTCCTTTTTGTCTTTGCCTGGATATTTTTTTTTTTTGGGGGGGGAGGGGGGGTGGGGGGAGAGTGGAATAGAAGATGCTTTTAGGATTTGGAGAGCAATTCGTAGAGACAAAAGAGCATTTTCTTTAGTATATTGTATAGTTAGACGTCCAGGGGATTAGAGCCGGATTTACACGATTTCTTACACTTGGACAATGTGGAGATTTCTTACTCGCTTTTGGTTGCTTTTGTTCCCCATATAGCAGGAATTTCTGTATTTGGTTGGCATCCCTTTGGTGCCCTTTCTAACACAATTTTATTTACTTATCAAAACAATAATAACAATCTGCATACGAGAGAGAGAGAGAGAGAGAGAGATACCCAAGTTTTGCTGGGCAATTTGCCTAACAGACATGACTGCTTGAACAAAGAGAACAGTGAGAAGAACAGTGGTGCAGACAAAACCCTTCATGGCTGCCTAATACCTTTTCTTTTCTGTTTCCGTTGGAGTTGAACTTGCTAACTTAGGAAAGCTATGATACTCTGGTGGAAAAAGATGGGGGCAGATGATGCATATTTAAAGGGGTAGGGGAGCAAATTAATTAAAGGTGGCATATATTGAAGCAAGTCACAGGCGAAGGTGTGTCCTAATGGAGTGTGTTGGAGCTCACACGAAGGAGATGGTGGGAACGAAGATGAGTCACAGGGCTTTCTTGAACCCTTGTGAGCTTCATGGATTTTGGTTACTAATGGAAGGTTGGAATTTACTAAGTTAGAGAGCTTCATTTAGTGAGTTTCTGAGAAAGCACATATAGACATAAATGCATATGTGCAGTAAATTTTCTATATATATATAGAGGTCCCCACAAGCTTAGAATAACCTAATGTAGAAGGTAATAAATTACGTACTGAGGGTTTAATGTGACTGTCATTAATATTTGCAGCACCTCATGAAATGTCCTACGTTACACCAAGTACTTATGAGATTTTGTATGCGTTGACATATAGGTTGTTTTCATGGGGAACTTTAAAACAAGCACACCCGATAGTACATATATAGAAACCAATCCTTGATGATACACCAAAGCTTTACTATCATCAATTTTGAAATATATATCTGAAGGAAAATACTAAATACACTCCACTTTTAACTTCTTGCACTCCACTTTTACCTTCTCGCACTTCAAAAAGAAGTGTGAGGAGCCAAAAGTAGAGTGTATTTAGCATTGCCCATTTCTAAAAAGTGCTTCCAAAAAATGGCTGTAGTTGCACCAACTGCACAATCTTGAGATGGTTATTTTTCAGTTTCTGTAAGAAAGGGTATTAGGAACAAAATATTTCAATACTATTCAACTCGTGATGCTTTCAAACAAGTGTCTATGGACAAAAACTCCATTAAAATTTTGTAGTTTCACCTTAAATTTGCATGGAAGAAGCATCATGGAGAGACAATTTAGCTGGCAGAATGACATTGTAGCCACATTGATTGTGCATTGGGCATGTGCTTATGGGTTGGCACCATTTGCTCCTTTTCTTCAACATAACTGAATATAGCTCACCAAAATCTTGCATTTAAACTTCAAAAGCTGTATATTAGCAACATCATGACAGAGCAAACAAGATTTAGCTAAAATAGGTTTGAGATTCAGGTATTGAAGCACAAGCCCAAACCGCACAATCAACCAAACAATACATTCTATACCAATAATATTCACAAGCTTCCGCCTAATGTTATTAGCATCACAGATAGACCCATTTATGAATCGAACTTAAAAGAATCTGCTCAATCATTTCTGCTGTTGTTAAGGTGGAGAACTGAATCAATAATTCTTTTTCTTCATCAACCAGGACTCCTATTTAATCATCAACCAAATCTCTTTCATGTCTTTTCTTTTAATTATAAATCAATAGATCTCATGACTTGTAAGCCTAAGATGTCTTCTATTCGTCTATTGATTTTAAACTCATTCATGTCTTCTCTTTTAATTATATAAATCAATAGATATCATGACTTGTATGGCCAGGATGCCTTGTATCAATCTACCGATTTTAGAAATATGAAATAAAGAGAGATCATGGTTCATCAGCATTTAGATTCACGAGTTTATTGACCTTCCAATTATATCTACCGATTATCATAATCATGAGGCAGATGTCTTGTTACGGATGAGTATCTGATGTCTTTTTTTGAAGGCCAGAAATGATGAGAGGATACACTACATGCTATATGCATCAATTTCTCCTCATTTAGAATAAAAAATTTGACACACATGTTTCTTGATGTGCATAGAGAGGCTAAATGTGACACTGAATGATATACATCTAATATGAACTGGAGAGAATGAATATTGGGTAGCTTAATACCTTTTGGTGCATTTCTTGGAAAAGCGCAGAGGCTACACAATGTTAGAACCAACTATACTCAGATAAAAACTAGCATTCATAAGACCAATAATAAGTCACAATTATTTTTTTAATATATATATATATGTATATTTTTTGGTTCAAATCACAAATACTGTACAAGATCAATTCTGACCGTATGCTACAGGAATTCAGAGAAGGTAAGTCATCAGTGAGAAGAACAAATTTCTATATGGAAGAAATCAAGGATGGATGCCTTGGCTGGTGTGATTAACGAGTATGGTTAACCCATGAATTCCTACAATGAAGGAGATGGATGGATTCAGCTAGCCAACACAGCAAAGACGGCTAATAACTGGATCTATATGCCAATACAACTGGCAGCCTTTTAAGCTCTCAATTCCTGCATTACAAGAGGGGGAGGGATGGGCAGTCATGAGCTACACAAATTTTCCAGGGACAGCGCGGTTGGCTCTTTGAGGGAGAAGGGACCTCTGTTGTCTTGACCTCTTTGTTTCCTTCAGGCATAACTTCCAGGAATTTTCACTCATTTATTCAATTCCTTGTCAGGACATATTCGTTTCATCTCCTCCTATTTTAAAAAAACTGAGTAAAGGCCTTGATCATTGATTCCACAACCCCACATTTGGATATCTATAACTTAGGTTCAGGATCCATAATTTAATAGATCTGCAGAGCCTGTGAGACTCAGAGGTTCACCCACCTTAACGACAGCCCGGGAAATTAGACATGGCATCTGGACCACATCGTGAATCAATATCATTGTTCCAACAGAAATTAGGCATAGTTCAGGTTAAAAAAAAAAGTTGAAAATTAGAGTTTTTTCCGGGCTTATTTTTCATATTATTTTTAATATTATTCTGCAAGATGCAGGATAATATAGATTAAAGTAAATAAATGACAGAAATTAGACTAAGAAGAAGCCAAGAAAAGAAGAAGAAGAAGAAGAAGAAGAAGAAGAAGAAGAAGAAGAAGAGAAGGAAGGAGAACAAAGCAAACAGGCTTCAATTCAAATCACTCATTCTTTTATTCATCTAAAGTCTGAATAATACTTACAAAATGCATTTTTATCCCCTCAGTGTGACAGTACTTTGGATGAAAAAACTAACTGGAATTTGAGAAAGATAAAATCTCAGCATGTTACATAATGCTCAATACCTATGTTTTATACATTCAAAGGATTCTTTTTATTCATAAAAAGGGCAAGGAAAATTATAGGCTAAGTACATATAAACAGTAACATATCCAAACTATAAACTTCCTTTACCTTGTTATTTGGAATGATCAGTGTAGATGACCTAGTACTGCATAGGTCCCACTGAGGGCCACTGCTGTCTGACTGCAGCAATACCTTATCGCGCGAAGGGGTATAACCCTTCCTGTGGCTAAGGGTCCCTGGGGCACCAACCTCCCCTTCCTGCGGCTGAGGCCATTTTGGGATAGATGTGGTACACTCCTCATTTGCACCATCAACACAAGGATCAACTCTTTGGACTAAGAGTAAGGCCCAAGGACTCTTGTCACTCTACCCCCCCCACGGGGTATCTCCCCTAGAGAAGCCCAACGGAGTTAGTAACTAATAGTGGGACCATCTGGGACAAGTTGATTGGTGGGTGGAGTTAGAAGATTCAACAATGTTTGTTCTTGATTAGCCCAAGAAGAAAGGGACATCAATGCATTTATACATCTTGGTCAACATTTAATACCCTCAACCACCACCACAAGATTGGTGTCACTCCATTATTCAACCATAGGTCCTAACACCTTGGATTGATGTCCAAGGATCTATCACCCTCACTCCAAATCCCCATATCTCGAACTAACCTCTGAGGTGTAGTCATTGTCACCTTTACCATTAGATAGATCTAACACATAATTGCATGATCCACTTATACCCAAATTCATGTAAAATAGGTCATTTGAGAAATCTTAGCATTGTAGGTATGTGGGTCCACTAACCTATATGGCACCATGTCATCTCCACTCACCAATCATCACTCTCCTACTGCAACATAGTCCAATGAGACCTCGCCTGTGTACAACCATGGCTGTCATATGCTTTGCTCGGCCCTAGGTTGCCAAGTGCAGTCAAACCAACCAAGTGGTCATTCACCCAAAAGTGTCACCAATCCAAATACTTGCTCATATAAACCTCCCACTATATACACCCTCTCCACACAACAAACTCCAGCAAAAAAACACTCAACTGAGAACACTCTACACCACTGTCTACACTTCGCATTTGCTACTTTCATGGTTTTTGACTAATTCAAAAGGTAATCAAATGTGTCAAAATTAGTAAGCCTTATTTACTATCCTAACCTGCATTTTCCAATAAAATCTATGTATTCAAACCATGCTCATGAGGAGTATATAGATATTGTCCCGAAAGATAAGTGGGTATACTCTCTTTCTTTTGCTATAAAAAATGGAGCAAGCTATTTCAAAAGATATATTCTACGATAGCAGGTGTCCTTTAAGATCAGAGAAAGGTTAGATATTTTTGGATAAAGTCCCCATCCCCAAACCCCCAAAATTTGCATTCTAGAGCGTTGTTGCCCAAAGTAGGGAAGGGAACTTCAGGGAACTTCAGCTGGTGTTGGTATCTGCAGCAGCCATGTGCAAGACATGGCTTACAAATTCATATAAATCCATACGTATGTATGGTAGCAATTGAAACAATCAATGTGGCAAGTGTACCAGCTGGTAAATTCATAGCCAAGCAATTTGTAGTCAGTCTTAATAGAGAGATGTCTCTAATCAGCATAATTCGCGAGTGGACAGGGATGATTTTTTTTTTTTTTTTTTCCCTATACTTCCTCAATGTGAACTTCCATGAAACACCAAAACATTAAACGACCCGACTTTTCTATTTTTTGTATTATTAACAGTGGACCTTTCCAATTGGTTGTGTATTTAGTTGTTTCAACAAATTTCCAAATGTAAACAATAAAATTTCAGCCCATTTCTAATGAACTTTGGGAATTAGAGCCAAAAGCTTTTAATCCGTCTCTGGCCCCCAACTCAATTTGAATCATTTATATGCCGAGCAGACTGAGAATTTGGCCAAGTGGTCAGCCACCCCTGATACTACCCATGTGCTAAGCTCCTCAAAACGACTAGACATGAAGTCTCCTCACAAGCATAACGACAAACATCTGCAATGCTTCGTCGTGTCTCAACAAGCACACAAATTCTCCCATGCTAAGAACCTTACTGAAAATTAAGGGCAGTGTCATGGTCATTGGTCGGGATTATTTTTCATCTGAATCCTTCTAATTTGACAAGCTCCTACCTACAATGTCAAATAACCTGGTTGAATTAGCGTTGAACATTCAACCAACTTGCAATGGAGATAACCCACTAATGAATATTAATTTGGCATAACAGAAAAAAAGAGCCCTGCTGGCGTCAATGAGGGCTGATGATTACGGTTCTTGTTTTCTTTTCAAGGTAGAAATAAGAGACGAGAGAAAAGGAGTCACCTTTTGGTGTCACTGTGGATCACCATCATTTGGGTGCTTAGCTTTCCCCTCGTGCCGAAGCGAGTATGATGGACCCCACCTCTCCCTGCACAATGTGCACATTTGCATTCCCTGCCATCAGTTTGGTCACCAACCAAAATATATATTTATGTATATATATGTACAAACACACACCCATACACGCACAGAGAGAGAGAGAGAGAGAGAGAAGGGGAGTTGGATTACCTATTCATTTGACTCCGACACAACATTAACCACGCAGTCTTTTTATCGGACAAGAAATAGATTTAAAGGAGGGTTCAGTCAGTGCGTGCGTTTTAAGTCTCTGCTCTCATTCTCAGACCTGAAAATACTCATGACGCAAGCTCAAGCTTAAGGTAGGCAACCACTTTCAGATTTTGAGTTTGATATCAGGGTCCGGTCAAATAATGCCCAGAGGACAGTGCACCCATATTTAGTCCGAAATTCTTTTTTGACTTTGCAAAATATTTTGGACAAAGCGCAACTTTTAGGTTGTTTTTGTTTGCCTAGGTTCCAAAACACATAATTACCTTTTTTTTTAATTAAAATTACGAAATTATCCTGTATCTTGCTTAAGATCGTCCACGTTAGTAGTATGGGATGAAATTTTTTGTAAAGCTTTTTAAACTCGAACTGAAGTTCCTTGTTGATGGAATAGGGTTCTATTTTTTATCTGTTTAATGTAAGTTTAGTTTTCATTTTAATGTTGTTAGCTTATTTTCTTCTCAGTTCCAAAAGGACGAATATGGTAGATGAGATAGTTTTCATGGTGTCCTTCATTTTTATTGTCAAATTTTAATTTCTATATTTTGGTTATTGAATTGTTTTAATGTTTTTTAAGAATTCACTTGAGTAAACAGATAATCATTTATTTGGAGTGCTAAAGTTAAGTTTTTGCATCAATATTGCTTTGATTAGAATATTTTATGCACAAGTTTGTGTGATGTTTACTGGGTATTTGATTTAATATCTCAATCAAGTAAAAATGATTTTTTCAAAACTCTTGAAACTAATTCAATTTTCTTTCAACATGACTATTTAATTATAGTTGAGTGACTGTATAAATCACCTTTAGGTAGTTATGATCTTGAATTCATATGCGTATATAGGTTGTCCATTTGATGGCATATTTGAACAGAAAAACTTTTTCAAATATCTAACCAAAATTAAATCTTATTATTTTATACATTAAAATTAAATCATCTAATCCGATGGTACTATTGTTACCTTCGAGTTGAGTTACATGGTAATGCCATAAGAATTTTATCAACATGTCACTATGGGAATTCATTTAGGACCTAGCTTTATTCCCATTGTCTTCATTTTAAAGTCTTCCTTTTTAATTTCTAATTTTAGTTTAGTTTCAACCTCACTACTCATTTAAATCAACCACAAACCTCCATTCTTTTTAGAGTGTTAAAATAGATATTTAAATAAAATAATTCATTTTAATATAGTATAGTAAAAATGGACAAAGTGTTAAAATTGATAAAATATTTATCAAAGAAAAAAACAAAAGTGTAAATATGATTTTTTTTTATTTATATTTTTCTGTTTAATTTTTTTCATCTTTTTGGTAACAAAAAAATAAATATAAGTTTACATCAAACATGTTTTTATTTTCAATTTTTAAAAATTTATAAATATAAACAGTAAATATAAATATTACCGAATATGGACTAAATGATTTAGTTGATCAATTTTCTTTTATTTTTTTAATATCTTCTTAATTATGTGCAAATAAATTTTTAGAAATTATACAAGCAGCAAGTCTGATCACTTTCTTATTTTATAACTACTATTTTTTATTTTATTTTATTTTTTGGTACCCTCAAATACACATTACATACATCACACGAATCCCGAGTGCACCAAGGACAAATTTGATCTATGGCTACCAAGCTGGCCTGTAGGCCCATGTCCTTGAAGGCTTGAACCCACCAAATCACAACAACAACAGCTACTACTTTTTGTTAAGGAGAATGACAACGGTTTGCCGTCTGTACAGTATATGTTGATTGTTGACCTGCCGGTCTTTTTCCTCAGTCAACTATGCAGCTGTGAGTTTTCAGCCATAAATAATTTGGGATCGTGAAAAAATATGTGGAATTGTGAAACAGAATAATAGGCAACTACTTTCGAACATTAGCTTCATTGATTTATGACAAATCTATATATATATATATATATACGTTCTGTAAGACGATTTTATCATATGGTTTTTAAGCAAAATAATCTAAGACCAAATAAATTCTCTGTTTTTTCTTAGAAATACAAATTGCTTTTTCAATAGATCCACTAGTAATAATAATAATAATGATAATGACGATAAAACATGGTTCCTTCAAACAAAGCGCACTCCTAGGAAAAAAAAAAAAAAAAAAAAAAACCACAAAGGATATACCCATGTTTGCCATTTCTGGTGCGGTGAATAAGAAGAGGACACGTGTCCCAGCAGCCATCGTCGTGGACAGTTTTGGATGATCAAGAACCGTCTGCGCATCCCTCTCCCTCTTTCTCTCTCTCCCATTTTTCAAACCCACTTCTCCTACTTCCCCAACAATCCTAAAGAACGATCCAACTGTTCATAGGTGGTTCACTCCATCGTCATATTCTTCTTCCTACTTTTCACTTTACCAGCTAACTCGTATGGCTTATTCACGCCCATCACCTCCATATTCACCTCTCACAGCTCCACTTGCTGTGAACCCCATCACCCCCAGCTCTAGCTATGACCAAAGTTTGTGAACCCACAAACTTGTTCAGCCCAACCAGTCCCTCTGAAGCTTGCAGACATGCTTGACATCTTGTTTGGATGGAGAAAAGCGTCCAAATGGTAACTACATCCACACATACATACATACATATATATATATATATAAAGTGATCATGGCTGTGATGCTGCTTCGATGCTTCTTTAATTTTACTGCAGCAAGAAACTGATCAGGCAAACCCAGTGTCGTCTCAAACTTCTGAAGAACAAGAGATGTTCAATTGTCAGGCAATTACGCGATGATGTGGCTCAGCTTCTCAAACATGGCCATGAACACAGTGCCTTTGATCGGGTATATTATCTATACGCTATATATGCTTACCCAAAGAATTATCACACCAACTAAATTGTCTTTTTATTTATTTATTTATTTATTTATTTTTAAGATTGATTTGGGATTTTTATATATTTATAGTAGGTTAATATATGATCAATTAGCTATCGATTCAAAATAATAGCTTGTGTGTGGAATCTTGACAGGCTCTGTCTGTAAGACTAATTTTGCGCTGGGTGAATTGCATATTTCTTATTCTGCCTCTATAAACTGGGTTACATGTGGATGATTTGTAATTGAAATGAAAAATGATTTACTGTCAATTACCAGAATGCATAAAAATGCACTAATGAGTTATTATTCTAAAAGGGTTAGGTCCATGAACAATCACATCATTCTGATAGAATAACATTACTCAATTAAAATAGACTCGTATGAATTTATTGTTTTCAATTGATGGGCTCATAAATGTTTTTACAACACTATAATTACTTCTTTTTTTTTTTTTTTTTTTTGTGCGGTACCAATTTTCAGGCTGAGCAGCTCTTTAAGGACGAAAGCATAATAGCAGTGTATGATCTTCTGGATCAGTTCTGCGAATTCATCATCATTAACCTTCCATACATTCGTAAACACAGGCATGGCTTTCATGGGTTAACCGAGTCTAGTTACCTTTTTAGCTTTCATTTGGACGATTTCCACAAGCTGTTTCCCCCTTTATTTAGAAACAGTTGTCACATTTCTGCGATATAACGGTTTCAGGGACTGTCCAAATGATATCAACGAGGCAGTTTCGACTCTTATATTTGCATCCGCAAGATGTGGGGATCTGCCCGAGCTGCTTCTGATACGGAAGCTCTTCGGAGAGCGCTATGGCCAGAGGTTTGCAATGGTTGCTCTCGAATTGCTTCCGGGGAATCTTGTGAATCGTCAGGTTAATTGCCATCTTAATTTTTTTTGTTCTAAATTTGAGCTAGTTTCTATCTTCTATAGAATACTATTTCTGATTATAATCGCAGATTAATGATTGTTTTAACCGACAGATAAAAGATAATCTCTCCATAAAATCAGTACCAAATGATGTGAAGTGCAGATTGGTGGACGAAATAGCCCGGAGTTGCCTTCAACCGGGGCCCTTGGCACTTGAGTACTACTCCGAGCTACATAAGGAACAGGTAATTGCTAATTACTGTACTCTTGTCAGTGTGCTGTTACCAAGCATAATTGATGTTCCTCGTACTGTGAAAATGCAGACGTTAAAAAATATGGGCGACGGAGTTCTGAAAAATGACATTCAAACAAAGTACGGCAGAAATGAAGAATCTCCGGTTCAGGCTTTTACTACCATGGAGGCAGAAGCAAACGTTGTCTATGTGGATTTGTCCGCAGATGGGAAGATTTTTCTGATAGAGCCAGTTCACTCTCAGAAAAGCCCTGATAGCACCGGTGGTTCCATCCCATCAGCAAACTCAGCGGAGTCTCTGATACAGAGGAAAGGAGGAGGAGGGAGGGTGAAAAATTCTACCCACCTCAATTCTCCGCGTGAATTCAGAATTCCAAGCCGACATACTGCAGAATCATCTTCGGAAAGCTCGTCTCAATTGCCCAAGGAAATGATATATCTAGACGACATAGCGGAGTTCAAGTCTCCCATGAACAAAGGCGAAAACAGCCTCGATCAAAGACTATTTATGTTCAAATCACCAGTTATCGACCTCTCAACAGATGAATTCGACATTAAGAAAAATGAATTGAGGAATCAGAAGGCTGGCTTGAGCAGGAGGCGGAGGAGGAGAAGCAGCGGCAGGGAGTTGTCTGGAATGCTACAGAGAAGTGTTAATGATGTAGAATCTGCAATCTACTATGGAGAGTGGACCCTCAAGTCTCATCACCAGAGAAAGCATCAGAAGAAGATTCAGCCTGACAAAAGCTTGAAATCAAATTGCGCCCCGAGATACTCAAGCTCCAAAAGCGGGATCGTCCATGAGTGTAGCTTGGAAAATCCATGTTATTCCTTCACGGGGGACGATGATGATTGGGAGAGTCGAAAGAAGAGAGAGACGAATTTGGAGGGGAAAGAAACCAAGGCCTCGTATACGAGGGCCATGACTATGCTCCCTGAAAGGCCGAGTGATTGTAGTGTTGCTGAGAACATATCACGAGCAAAATCATTCCCGGGAGCTCAACAGCCTAGCCATGTCCATCCAAAGCTTCCCGACTATGATCAGATAGCAGCGAAGTTCATGGCTCTCAAGCGAGCAAATCCAGACTGTAAGACCAGGCTTAACTAGATACGTCTTAGTTTGTGTTCTGTTTTCCATTTCCTGTTTGTAAAGTTGTCCATTGAATTTCTCTCTGTATTTTTTTAAGCAGTTATCTCATTTTAATTGCTTGTGTTTGCGCTCAAAATTTGACCGTTAAATACCTCGTTGTCTATCATGATTTCAAAAATTAATGCCTTCGAGGACAACAACTTTACAAATTCCAAACTGATGTATGGTAAATAAACATAATAGAATTAACAAGACAGAGTCAAAAATGAAATGCCTGCAACTTCATTTTCGTTCCTTTCATTTCCACAAAGGGGGACTTCCAGAATCACTAGAAACTGGGAGATTGGAGACAAAAAAAAATTAAGCGATGCTGCTTGTAGCTGCTCGTAGGATTGAACTAAACCGGACTGAAAAATAAACTAATTCCTAGAACAAATAATAAATACTGGTATTGAAATGCTTACTTTGAAGGAAAACTGGTAATACATGATGAAAAATAGCTTTCTTGCAAAGGAGAGTTGTAATTGAGGAACCCGTTCCTCTGTTTTCTCCATCACTTTCATAGAAGTCCATCATCCCAATAGCTCTCCACTTCATCATTATCTCTTGTACATCTTGATGCGATAATAACAGGATGAGGAATGCCATCACTTTTCCCTGTTCTATGGCTCTTATTTTTCTCATTTAAATGCATGCCGTCACTTCACTTTTCTTTGGTGATATGTGATAGCCCAATAATTTTAATTACAGTAATATATTATTTTGTTAATTACTTAAATTAATTAATTGGGTTAACTTTTTTTTTTTAATTTGTGTCTTAATCGTGGGCTATATTTTTCCTAATAATATGCAATGGGCCAGTGTTCCTCTTTTGCTTGTTGTAAGTATTTAGGCCCAACCAGATTTGGATTTTAAGCCTAACGGCCCATTCCTTTCAAATTTTTTTTTTTTTCTGGCAAAGTGTGTGAGAGGGAGAATAGGGAGTTTTTGAGGACGTGGGAATCTCGGAGAGCAAAGAAAACGGAGGCAGAGAAAGAAGAAGAGATGAGGAGGAGAGAGGGCTAGGGTTTTCTGCTGTTCTCACCATTTTACATTATTATGCATGAAATGAAAATGACATCACTTGTCTTAATATGTCAAAAATATTACCATTACACTGTAATGTAAAGGAAAATAAAAATAAAAACACTAGCAATGTATCTATATTCCTATTTTTGGTAAAAAAAAACTTAGAGTGAGTTTATTTGTATTTCACAAATAAATTTTGCACTCTGTTTTAATTTTTTATTAAATAAAATTACAAAATTATACTTATTTTTGTAAAAGGGTATTTATTATATTAAAATTATACAACATAACTTAATAAAGGAATAACAGTAGTTGTGTAATTTTATATAATAAAAAATTAAGACCCTGTTTGGTATACCAAAATCAACCAAAACTCACTAACTTTAACTAATTTTTTTATACTTTCTTCTAATCAAATTTCGTCACATATTATCTTTACATTATATTTTTGTTCTTTTATTAAACTTTTTACCCAAATTTTTAACCAAACAGGGCTTAAAGTGAAAGTCCTGTTGTAAGAATCTATTTGTGAAATACAAATAGACTTACCATACAGTTAAAAAAAAATTAGAGGAAGAATACGTTTTGTAAATTAAATTTTCTTTCTTCTTATGATTTATATTGTTTATTTTAATTTAAACTTATTTGTTATTATTTTTCATTTTTTTTATAGGAAGTGATTTGTGAATTTTCTATTTTTCTCACAATTTATATCATTTATTTTTTCAGTAAAAAGTGATAAACTA
The DNA here is from genome assembly GCA_019916065.1 of Vitellaria paradoxa. Lineage (NCBI taxonomy): Eukaryota > Viridiplantae > Streptophyta > Magnoliopsida > Ericales > Sapotaceae > Vitellaria > Vitellaria paradoxa. The sequence goes on from CM034239.1 coordinate 42,058,532, forward strand.
TTTTAGAGAAAGAAGAAATAGTGTTAATAATTGTACTTTATTTTTGGGGTGACATTTTGTTGTTATTATTATTAAATATTTAAATTTTAAAAGATAAACATTTAGGAAAAATATGGAGAGCTTATATTTGATAGAATTGTTTTGAAATTTATACTAATTGTGGATTATTAACCTATTAATTAATCTATAGTACCTGATATTATTTTCTTAGTTTAATAATATTATACTTTGCTTTTACAAAACAAAAAATATTGCACGGCATTACTATTATATTATTAATATATTTATGTTCTTTTTCCTTTTTTTAACTTTTTTCATTAATATATAAATTAAATAATCAAACTATTTTATATACTTATTATAATTTTTATTTTATTTAATATTATATAATTTAATTGTTAAAAAAATTGTAATTATACCCGTGGAGAGCAAGGGTATATATGTTGCTAGTGAAAATAAGACAACAAATTGACAATTAACGTATACATTTTCTACTACAAACAATGCATATATAATATTATCATATTTTATATATATAGAGAGAGAGAGAGAGAGTCTAGCAATGCTGTTGCACTAAATAAGATCTAACTTGCATTACGGTTGTAACACGTGAAAAGTAATTGTAACTATCTTGCACTACGGAAGACTTAACTTACACTATAATTGTGATATGTGTATGATTGTGACACGTGACATTTGCACTTAATTATAATTATCTTAATTATCTCATAAAGAAATTAAGATTTTACGTAATTATTACTTATTCAAATTTTTAATTTTATTCAAATTAGAATGTTTGTAGATATTACTAGATATTTTTATTTAATTTAAACTTCTATTTAATATATAACTTCTTATTTTTTATTTTTATTTTTATTTAAAACATATTCTTATTTTTATTTTTCTATATTTTAATAAATTATTATCTAAAACATAATAAATATTATTATTGCTATTAAACATAATAATGCAAAAAATATTTACCCTCTTAAATAAAGATTTTAATAATAAATATTATTATTAAACAAAATAATCTGAAAAAAAAATAACCTGTTAAATAGGAATTTTAATTTATTAACATAAATTTATAATTATAATTATTTTAATTTATAATTATATAATCAAAATAGAATTAGTGTTGCACATAATTACTGCTTATTCATAATTTTATTTAAACTAAAATGTTTCTGAATGTCACTTAATATTTTTATTTAATCGATACTTCTATTTATTTATCGTATAACTTTTTATTTTTAATTTTTTATAATTTAATAAATTATTATTTAAAATATAATAAATCTAATAATTTTATTATTAAATGAAATAATGCACAAGAAAAATTAACCTATTAAATAAATATTTTAATTTATTAACAAGTAACATATCCTTTATTATTTTTATCATTAGGAAAAATAATTGATATATCTTAAATTAACTTGTAATATTGTTTATTAAAATTATACACACATACACACACACACACACACACACACACACACACACACACATATATGTATTATAATATTATTTATTAAAAAATATCAAATAATATTGGAAACTAAAAAATAAAATTAGTAATAGATAAATCAATCTAAACGAAGTGTCACTCAAACTTTTCTTAGATTTGGACCTTTAATTTGATCAAAATAGTATTTTAATTAGAATAAGATATGACTTCAAAATGGTATTCTAATTCAAATAGAATATGACTCTCTTGAAAGTAAAATTTATAAATAGATACGAAGTTTTCTTTTCTTTCAAATTTCTTGGAGACTTTTTATTACAACAATTTTCTTTTCAACTTTGCGATTTGTTAGGTATGTGCTTAAATTTTAATTTTTTAAAGTTTTTATATGCAATTAATATATATTTCATAAGTTTTTAGATGTAATTGATATATATATATATATATATATACACTGCGGTTGGAAAAATAAAAACAATAACTATAAAAATTATTTAATTATATGAGTAAATGTTGTTATTCTTCAACCTTTTTTATTTTTTATTTATTAGAATTTAAATTTAATTGAATTGATGTTATTGATAGTATCAATATTTTAATTTGTTTTATGTTCACTGTTTGATTGAATTTACATAAATAACAATATATATTCCTTTCAAATATATTTTTATAACTTACCTATTTTAACATATAATAGTACCATTAATTTAATCATATAATATGACAATTCATGCATCGCACAGACCATATCATTTGTATATATATATATATATATATAATAGAGTCTAGTAATACTACTATGCTACGTAAGACTTAACTTATATTATGATTGTGACAAGTGTATAGTTGTGACAGGTGACACGTAATTATAGTTACACCTAACTATAATTATTTTAATTTTCTTATAAGAAATTAGTATTTTACATAAATATTACTTATTCACAATTTTTAATTTTATTCAAAATATAATATTCATGGATATCACTTGATATTTTTATTTAATTTATACTTCTATTTATCATATAATTTCTTTTTTATTTTTATTTAAAGCATATTCTTATTATTTATTTTTTCTATATTTTAATAAATTATTATTTAAAACATAATAAATATTATTATTGTTTTTAAACAAGATAATGCAAAAAAAAATATTACCATGTTAAATAAAGGTTTTGGTAATAAATATTATTATTATAAAATAAAATAATATAAAAAAATAATTAGCCTATTTAAATAAATATTTTAGTTTATTAACATAAATTTATAATTATAAGTATCTTAATTTATAATTATATAATCTAAATAAAATTAATATTATACATAATTATCGCTTATTCATAATTTTATTCAAACTAGAATGTTTGGGGATATCACTTGATATTTTTATTTAATCAAAAATTCTATTTAATTATCATATAAATTCTTATTTTTATTTTTTATAATTTAATAAATTATTATTTAAAAAATAATAAATATAATAATACTTATTATTAATTAAAATAATGCAAAAATAATTAATCTGTTAAATAAAGATTTTAATTTGTTAACAAGTAACATATTCTCTATTATTTTTATCATTAGACTAAATTAGTGATATATCTTAAATCAAATTATAATATTATTTATTAAAATTATATATATATATATATATATATATATATATATATATTGAAATATTATTTATTAAAAATATCAATTAGAAATTTAAAAATAAAATTGATAATGGATAAATCAATCTAATTAAAGTGCCACTCAAACTTTTCTTGAATTTGGACTTTTAATTCGTTCAAAATAATATTATAATCGGAAAAAATAAGATTTTAAAATGGTATTCTAATCTAAATAAAATGTGACCTTCTTACATGTAAAATCTATAAATAGAGACGAACTTTTCTTTTCTTTCAAATTTTTTAGAGATTTTTTATTACAATAATTTTCTCTTCAATTTTATAATTTACTTGGTACGTATTTAAATTTTAATTTTTTAAAGTTTTCATATATAATTGATATATATTTTGTAAGTTTTTATATGTAACTAATATATATATATATATATATACATTGTAATAAGAAAAATAGAAACAATAACTAAAAAAATTATTTAATTACATGAGTAAGTATTATTATTCTTTAACTTTTTTATTTTTTTCATTTTTTATTTATTAGAATTTAAATTTAATTGAATCGATACTATTAATGGTCTCAATATTTTAATTTGTTTGCATTCACTATTTGATTGAATTTACATAAATAATAATATATATTACCTTCAAATATATTTTTATAACTTAATTATTTTAACATATGATAGTACATTTAACTTAATCATATGATATGACAAAATCGTGCATCGCACGGCTAATATTACTAGTGTATATATATATATATACAAGGGTGGAGTTATACATTGACTAAGGTGGGTTATAACAAGTAAAATTTTGGTCTAAATATTTTTTTAGTATTAATTTCATATAACACTTTAGTCCAATTATTTATAATCTAATAATATTCATTGCAGGGTAAAAAAAAATTTTTTTAACTCAATTTAATAATCAGCTGGGGAAAAAAAAAAAAAAGAATTTCCAGCCCTTGTGTGTGTGTGTGTATATATATATAGATGGGGATTGGACAGATGGTATTGGAGAATGAGTTGGGTGCCATTACAAGATGAACTAACTGTGAAGATGATGAAGACGCCATCGACTATGACGCAAAACTATAGGTGAGGTTGACTTCTTATGTAAACTCTTCCAAGTTCTAACCGACCAGTAAGATCAGTTTCGTGAACTCTCGTCTCAACCGCGTGGATTTTGACAAAACCTGTGATTAGGTCACCCAATTTAAAATTAAAAAAAAAACATTATTTCAGAGTTAAAAATTAACATGCCCTTATGTAAGTTTGACATATAAACATATATATAGAATAGTGCAATCAAGAATTATATATATTATATTATTCACTTGCCATCATAATGACTACAATTTTTAAACAACTAATATTATTCGAATGAATGTTGACTAGCAAAATGACACTAATTAATGTTCCATTTTTACATATATAAGATTGATAGACTTGATTTTCCTGCAATTTTTTTGTCTATTTTTTTTTTTTGGGTTATTTTAAATTGAACCCTTCATTTTCATTTAAAAGTTGATAATACAATTTTTATGAGTCCCATTATATTAACTTTTTCTTGTCAATTCTTGCATCGTAATTATCTCTGCATTTATTACAAATTGAGTTTATATTATCAGACAATGCATCAAAATGGATGGTTGAGGTTTAAAATAACAAAAAAAAGAGTAAAAAAAAATTGCATGGGAGCCAAGTCGAAGATTGATGGTAGTTCTTTATTCATTGGTAAAAGTTTATCAACTCAACCTGTTTTGTCACGGCCCCAACCTTGTAGTCTGGGACGGAAAATATGGGAATATAGGAATGAAATAAAACCAAACTAAATCTAGTCCAAGTTAGATATTTATCATAAACATCAATTAAAATATTACCAAATGTCCCTTATTCCCATATAAAATAATATTTGAGCACATTACCATAAATCAAACAATAATATAACCCATTTTGGCGCCATCCTCAATGACAACATTTAAGGTTTGAACAGTCAAAACATTATTATAATTATATTTATATCTCTTAAAATAATGATATCATAAATGTAAACAGCAGACCCACACCTTGAGTCACACAATTTATAATATTAATAATTCAATTCTCAGTTAAAAAGAATAAATACAATCATTATCATCCATAATTAAGACCGAACTTAGACTATTCAAGCTTAAACTATCCACATATCTCATTTCGGGAGTCAGGTCACTGTAGTTCCTAATTTATATTTCTTACTTTATAACCAAACTTATGATCAACCAGATACACCATACGTCTTATCAATCAATGTTACAATCACATTATATCAACCTTTTAGGCCTCGTTTGAGGCTCCAAAAAAAACTAAAAAACTTCAAAAAACTTCAAAAGTTTTCAAATTCTTCCAATCATATTTTGCCACCTATCATTTTTACATCACATCAATCCCATCCATTAGTTTTTTTTGGTTTTTTTTTGGGACTCCAAACGCACCCTTAATATACAAGATATAAATGCAATCTCATGCAATGTAATGTAATGAAATACAATGTCAATGCATACTCTAGTCTTCATCTACCCTTAACCTTATCTTGGGATGGGTGACGCTTAACAAAATATGCGGGGTCACCAACTACACCATTTATGTTTACAGTAAACCGAATCGGAAACCGTATTACACTTCCACTGGTGTACAACTCAAGAGAATTGTGTTACACCTATCCCTTCTGCTAGGAAATCATAATATACTCCTGGTCAGACATTTGTTTAGTTCAAACAGGGTCCGTTTGCAGTTCGAAGAAAATCTCATAATCATATCTTATACTTAACGTCCCAATTCCAAATGACTAAACTCTTGTTATATATATTGAATAGGGTTCATCTAGTATTTTCAAAATTCATTTTATTATTTTTCTCAAATCATGAACCCGTCCATATATATAAACCGTGTCTCGACACATCAAACTATCAACATGGCACTCTTGTCCAATCAACAAACCACAATATCAAATAGGAGATGCAACCCCAGCCCTATGCATATGAAATGCTCAATTATGCAAATAAATATCATTTTAATATAAATATGCATCCTTATTAGACTCAATGATAATTTGGGATTCTTTTTATCTTTAAAAATCTATAATAAATAGGTTTGAACACAAAACATGCTTTTAGAAATCAAATTATAACTTTTTAGTATTCTACCAAACCTGGTGTTCGAACACCAAAAGTTGTGCCCGGGACACCCCCGGTCCAGACACCCTATCTAGCTGACCAAGACACCAGAGACCAGTGTCTAGTTCCTGATTTCATTTTCAACGAAATCCAACTCCTAATCTTTCCTAAATCACTCATCCAAGTCTTAATCTCAACAATAACTCATATATAAATATTTAAACACTTAAATCACATATTTCTACAATATTTAATCGAAGTATAACTCAAATATTTGAAAAATCTTCACATTTATATGCATGTATATATAAACATGTTTATATATACATATATATACATAAATCTCATGATATTCAACCAAATCAAACATATATATACATCAAAATCAACCCAACGTCATCTAAAATACAAATATAAGTCTCACTTATCTCGAATTCGAAGAGAAAAGAAGAAAAGAGAAAATTTTAATTTTGGCTTCCAAACTTTATGCCTCAATTTCTCCCACCTCGAGTGAAATAACATCAAACGGACACCACCACAACATTCACGGCTTCGAATACTATCCCAATCTGCCAGTCTTCCTGCCTGGAACTCACTTTCTCTCTCTACCCTCTCTCTCCTCTCTCTCTTTCTCTCTTTTCTCTCCCGATCCCTCCTCTAGAAGTTGTAGGAAAAGAAAGAAGAAGGAAAAAAGAAAAGAAATGACGTAAAGAGAAAAAAATGTTGGGCCTTTGACTGAATTGTCTAATCCAATACCACTTTGGGCTAAATTCAGCCCAAGAAAAATAAAATAAGTCAACATAATCTTATTTTAAATATTTTATTGGGCCAAAATAACATACAAATGGTTAAAATTAAATACCACGTGTTAGAGGTTTTTACTTTCAAATTAATTATGTCGCTTATCGGAATTCTTTTCACCGTTTATTTCAGTTAATAATTATATTTTTTATGAATTTACTTAAGTTTTTATTCTTAATTTAGTATAAAAAAATCTTACATTTTGTCATTTTTACACATTTTAATTAAATCTAGCTAGCTAATTAATTTTTTTATTGTATAAACACATATTCATTTTAATATTTTTATTTTCATCACACTCGTTTTGTGAGAATGTTGGTTATTAATAATCTAATATCTCAAGCGAGATGTGCGTGAGGGGTAGTATTTGTCTCTCCGGTTTACCCATCGATTACGCGGTTCGTTGAGAGTCACAATAAATCGATGTAAGTTACAGATTACCAAAAAAAATAATCTAATATTTAGGACTATGAAATATAATTATCCTATATTTTTTTTTTCTTACAACATGATACAATGGTTAATGATGATGATGAAAAACTCACTATATCCTAAGAACAAATGGATCCCAAAAGAGTATACCCGGCTAATTTAAGTATAAAGATCAAAGAAATTAATATTTTTATTTAGTTTTCATGGGTCAGATCAATTCACACCTGAGGTTAACTTTTTTTTTTTTAATTTATTTTTTGACCAAGCCAATAAATAAACTACTTAATGAAGTTTGATCATGAGATTGATCGGCAAGAGATCAACATTTTCTGCAGGCGAAGTGTATATATATATTAATAATCCTGTGGCCGCATGACAGCTCAAGCTTGTTCTAATCAAGAACATTAGCAGCCTCTTTAAGCCTATTAGTGGAGTGTTTAACGTGATAACTACTCCTAACATTTGGGGTTTGAAAATTGCATTGCTATAACAAACATTATCTAAAAAAAAAGCTGTCAAGCACATACATGCAGATATATATAAATATATATATGTGGTAAGAAAGACAAAGAAACTTACATAATTAGGCACATGCAGCAGAATGCTATTGGCCACGACAACACTAATGAAGTACATTTCATGCTGGACATCAATTGTTTCCATTAACAATTGCTTCAATGATGACAAACTGCTTATGTGCAAGCCTGACAATAAAAGAATCATCCGAATCGACATGTAAATATATTAGCGAATAATCACTCTTAAACTAAAATTAAGGATCCGTTTGGCGTATTGAAAAATGTTAAAAAATTTTAAATAATTTTTAAAAATTATTCACTTTTTATCTTACTATACGAATTACGAATCCACAAATTATTTTACTTTATTTTTACTTTTTGTCAATTCAAATATCCCTTAAATATGCACGCATTTAAAATTAAAATATGTTAACACAATTTCTCTTATTGAAAATCCAAAATAAATTCTTTTTTCAAAAATCCAAAATGTCTATCTTTCTTAATACAACTCTTTACATATCATCGTTAAGTTCAATTCAATATATTTTTTTTTTTTTTATAAATTCAACTCAATAGTTTATTAGAATATGAAGTAACCCAGAGAGCGGACAAGAGTATGAGGAAAAGTTTTGATTTATAAAAAATCTTAGTCATTCATTGAAGAATAAAACTCAATCTCAACCTTTAAATTTTAATTTGTGAGAGAAATTTTTTAAATGTATTGTGTTTTATTATATAGATATACATGTTATCAATCTAACATTTTTTATAAGAAAATGATATCGACACTTCTAAAAAAAAATTTCTAACACTTCAAAATAAAAAAAAAAATATTTACTTACAAAATGAAGTGTGAGAATTTTTTATTTTTTTAAAGTGCGTATACCATTTACCTTGTCATATAAAATATCAAAACAATGTACTGTTTCCAACGAAAATATCGACGTAGAATACTATGCTCAATGGCTTCACAATTGCTCTACATAATTAAACTGGTTTATTGAAATTTTTGATCAGAGTGATATAAGATCCCCTATCACTTTAAATAAAATGGATAAATTTTAGAAATCATGTATTCTCATAATCTGCATCTCATGTCACTTTACTTTCTATAATTTCAATTGTAACAATCAATTTTTTATAATTACAATCAAATTTATTTTGATCATTCCATTAAAATTATTGATGAAAAAATTCATGTGTTAATTATGTTTGATAAATATGTAACATATTTTAGTCATATTTTGTTAACAGTTGTTAATAGAAGGATTAAAGTAAAACTTTATTATAATTATGGGAGTTGATTGTACAATTAAAATTATAAGGATCAATTAAAGTGAAATTTAATGTAAATTGTATGGGGTGAAGTATAATTTATCCGAATAAAATATATCACGTAAGTATATTTTTATTACAATAGTTTTTAACGCTTTTTGATCCAAAATTCTAATAGAGATGAATTTCCTTACTCTAAATATCAAGAGAAATTTTGGTTACTGTGCTTGGTTTGATTTCTTCATTACAAAGCATAAAAAGCACCAATTTTTTTTTTTTTTTTTTGAAAAGATAGTTCAGATTTGCTTGGATCAAAAAAAAAAAAAAAAAAAAAAAACGAAAGGAAAGAAAATTTAAAATTATTTTTTTTATTTATATTAAAAAATAATAGGAATTTTTTTTTTAAGTCTAACTTGACATCCTTCTTTAAATATTTTGACAATAACTTTTAATTCTGAATTCCAATTAATCTATTTCTTGTGTCATTGGAATGAAGACTCAAAAATCTACAATTTTATCTATAATAGACATTTTCTAATTTTGATATTTTAGGGGTTGGTTCAAACTGGGCTCAAAATTAGGCTTTGAGAGTTTGAACTAAAATACACTCTTAATTTGATTCTAAAAACATTTTGAACTCTTTTTTTCTCTAACTTCCCAATTAGGCTATGATTGTGTAAAATATGAGTAAGAAATTTTTCCTAAGTGTGGCATAATATCTTTCTTAGTGTTCTAAAAAAATTTTTCTTAAGTATAGAATTTTTTCTATGTGTATATATATAGGTAAGATGACAAACGGTAAAATACTAAAAAAATGTATAATAATAATCAAAATTATATATGTCAATATTAAATGTTTCTTACATAAAATAACAGTTAATTAAATTGATGTGACAAATTACAGCAATTATCTTTATAGTCTCGTGTTTTGAAATCTTTGTAAAATAGTTTCATTTTCTACAATATTAAATACATAAACTCCACGAATAATGATGAGAAGAAATGAAATGAAAAGTGAGATGGGATTGAGAGAAAATCAATTGACGAGATGTCGCTCTGTTACCGTCACTATGTGTATATAGCTACTTTATAGGTTATTAGGATCCACGACATATTCTTTCCTCTCTTTTCTATTCTTTCTCTTTTTCTCCAAATCTCAGTTTACAAGTTTCATGGTTGTAACTAGTTTTTCTGTAACTTCGAGCCTAGGAAGAAAATTTTTGATTTATGCAATTATTTTTTCATTCAATAAAGAGTTGATTTAATTATTTTATTTTTATATATAATTGTGAATGAATAATTTTCATAAACCATTATTGTTTGGTAATATTTGATGGTTGCTTGACTTTATTAGATTTTATGATTTCAAGTAACTATTTAATTCCTAATGAACGAATATACGTAACTATCGAGTCTAAAATCTAATTATCATCCCATACTCTTTAAAGAAAAATCTTTCGAATAGGATACGAGATCGTTACATATCAATTTTTGAGTTATAAAATTTATCAAATAAATAAAGTGAGCATAATGAATATGGAGAATTTTGATAATTTATGCTAATTCTTTTTATTTTTATCTTTTTAAAGCAATTTTTTTCTCTGATTCATTCTAAAACATTTATGAAATCCCATCTTCAGAAGATGATACTATAGATCTTTTTAAATTATTACTACAACTATCCTTATATGCTTGTGAGATTATAATATGCAATAAAAAAAGGAGCGATCAATGATCTATTTTGTAATAAAAACACGTATAGTTAAATAAATTTTATTTTTAGTAACTAAGCGCTTGGAAGCGAAATTTTTGAAATTTTTGACAATTTTTTTGACAAAAGTTACTAAGTACAATTTTTTTTTTTATATATATTTGGTAAAATAAATAAAAATTTTAAAAAACTTTTAGTTACTTTTAATTGTTTGATAAAAAATTTAGAGGACATTTGGAGTGTTGAAAAATAACGAAAAATATGATCTGAGTAACTTTTTGGCATTTGACGTGCAACCACCAAATCACATTTTTCAAAGATGAATAGTGTCGTTTTTAACTTTTTAAGTCAGCTTTTTGGATTTTAAATTCGTTTGAACAATTTTTTTAGATCACTTCGAATGGTTTTATGTCAATATTTTTTAAAAATTGTTGAAAAATTTTTTTAATTTGTAAAAAAGTTATAGTTTGTGGCAATGTTATTGAAATTTGTAAAACAATTTATTAGAATTTATAAAAATATGTTGGGATATACAGATATATATAAATTTATAAAAATTTTACAAAATACAAGGAAGAAAAAATGTGTTAGAAAGATTTAGAGATTTTTCTCACATTTTCAGCATCCCAAACGCACCTTTAATAACATTTAGAAATTTTTGGTTCCTTTTAGTTAATTAATAAAAAAAAATTAGATAAATTTTCAACAATTTTTAAGAATTAAATGGTTTGGTGTAAAAAAAAAATGGAGTAGTTTTCAACAATTTTTATCGATTTTGAGTTGCTACCAGACAATAAAAAATAAAAGTTAATTTCTTTTTTTCAAAACCCTGAATAATTTGCCATTAAAATGGACACGTGTTTTTTTGGCCCCCGCGGGGGGTTGTGGTTTGACTAAAATAGAGGCACCGAGATCTCTAGGTTCCCGTCAACAATTTATGAGAGTGACAATTTGCATTATTCAACTACTCTCTCGAATTCACAAAAAGGGGCAGCTTTGGGCCGGTGAGTCTTGACTAAACTCTGTCAAATCGAGCGCTTCCACTCGCCAATTTGGATTTGGTAATCAATCAATGATGTGAGCTGTCTGATTTTCCGGAAAAAAAATTTAAAATTAGTGTAAAAATAACATCGAACAAAATTTAATAAAAAATTAACATTTTTTTGAGTGTCCATGAAAAATCTAAACGCGCTCATTATTATTAAAGATGGACATTAATTTAGAAAAATTATTTTTGCCAAAATTTTTTATCCAAAAATAAAATAAGAATGGTGTGATATATAATAGCATAAAACAATGGCCCTGTTTGGCCGGCCAAACTTACCAAAAGTTACCAAATTTTAATTATTTTTTATATTTTCTTCTAATAAAATTTTAACACATATTACCTTTATGTCATATTTTTTAATTTTTACTATACTTTTTTACCAACTTTTTTTTTCTAACCAGCCTTAATATATTATGATGACTTATTTTTTATTTAATAATAAATAATTATGTCACTGTCATTATGTTAAAAAAAATCTAACTATATAGAGGTAGGTTCAAAAACAAGAAAAAAAAATAAAATTTTTAGTAATTTTTTGTGTATTTTTTTAGTTACATTTTTTTATGTATTTGATAGAACAAAATGTATTTTTTAGCATTTTTTGTAACTTTTAAGTGTTTGGTAAACTTTTTAATGTAGCAAATTTAAAAAGTTGTAACTTTTTATGTGTTTATTATATTTTTTACCGTATCAAATCAAAAAAGTAGTAACTTTTTATTTTATCTTTTATTGTAGTAACTAAAAAAGTAAAAAAAAAATATGATTCTATCAAACGCACCAAAAATTATAAAATATAATTTTTGATACTTTTTTATTAATTTTTGAATCTCTAAACGGATCCATAATGTTAATTACACTTTCATTGCAGAAACGTCGTTTCAGCGCTCCGTCCAATCCCAAATGACTAACGTGCTATGGCTAAAAATTAATAGAGCATGAGTTGTTCATGCGTGTAGTTTTCATTTCATTTGTGTGGGAAAGCAAAGGACATTTGTAGAGTAAAATATGGACGAGCTAGGGGTCAAAGAAAATGACCATCAACCTTTGTCACCTTGCAATTGATTGGCATCCTATGAGTGAGGCTTAATTTTCTAAAGAAATAATAGTTGTATTTCATAATTTTAGGGATGGGTTGCAAAACTGGGTGCAGATTTTTTTTTTTTTTTGGGGTTTTGGGGTGGGGGTGGAGATTTTAACGGAAGCGGGGGGCTGCATCGCATGCGATGTTAGCCCGTTGCCTTCGCGGTCGTAGTCGTTTGACTTTTTGCACGTGATCTTGGCCATTTAATTTTTTTTAGCCTTTCGCATCATGTGCATCTCTTTTTTTTTTTAGCTTTTAGAAAAATAAATTAAAAATGATAACAAAAAATAACAACAGAAAAACAAAAGTATTGTAAAACAGGTCTTAAAAATTAATTTTTTTCCTTTTTTTTCTTTTTTAAACATAAAAAAAATTAATCTGTTAATAATTAATTAGTAATTAATTAAAAAATAACACTTTTCCTAAACACAACATCGCCCGCGATGTCAGCCATTAATTTTTTAATTGACAACACTGTCGTTTTTATGCCGGCTAACATCGCGGGTGCTGTGTTTAGGAAAAATGTTATTTTTTAATTAATTACTAATTAATTATTAAAAAATTAATTTTTTCTATTTTAAAAAAGAAAAAAAGTAAAAAAAAAAGTTAATTTTTTAAGACTCGTTTGACAATACTGTCGTTTTTTGTTGTTATTTTTTGTTGTCATTTTTTATTTTTTATTTTTTGTTGCCATTTATTTTTTCTGAAATTAAAACAAAATTGTGTAATTAATTAAAAAATTAATTTTTTCTATGTTTAAAAAAGTAAAAAAAGTTAATTTTTAAGGCCCATTTGACAATACTGTCATTTTTCTGTTATTATTTTTTGTTGTCATTTTTTATTTTTTATTTTTTGTTGCCATTTATTTTTTTTGAAATTAAAACAAAAATTGTGTAATTAATTAAAAAATAATATTTTTTTCTATGTTTAAAAAAAAAGTAAATTTTTTAAAGTCTGTTTGACAATACTGTCATTTTTCTATTGTTATTTTTTGTTTTCGTTTTTAATTTATTTTTTCTGAAAATTAGAAAAAAAAAAAAAAAAAAAGAGATGACCATGGTGCGAAAGGCTGAAAAAAAACATGAGCGGTCAGGATTACACGCAGAAGATCGAACGGTCACGATCAAGGGCAGCGGACTAACATCGCGCGATGCCCCCCCCCCCCCCCCCCCGGCTTCCGATTTTAACGCCATCTCGTTCGGTGATTGATGTGCCACGTTAGTTTAGCATAACTAATGCGGCTATGGTTAGATTCACAAGCCAAATCCCTCTAATTTAAGTTAACAATTTTAGTTATCTTTTTTTTTTTTTCAAGAGTTGTATAGCATTGTTCAATTTCAAAAGAAAAAATATATTTTACGAAAATATTTTATTAAAATTTTTAATTAAAATAGTGAGATAAAGTGAAATAAGTTATTAATTCATAATCTATGCAGTAAGATTTAACAATATGTAATGATAATTATAAAGTATTTTAATGGGTTAAATATTTCAAAATCACTCAAATTCATTGGGTTTAAAAGATAGAAATGGTTGGCATAACAATAATAAACGTGATTGTGTAGACGCAAAGTATAATTAACAATATGTAACGACGGTATATTGAAGTAATAAAAAGTGAAACCAATCGGAGAGATTTAAAAATATTTCATAATAACATTAATGACGTGTTTAGAGTGATAAAAAGTGAGATAAGTTATGAATTCGTAATTCGTGTAGTAAGATAAAAAGTGAATAATTTTTAAAAATTTTTGATAAAATTTTATACGTCAAACGTACCCTAATTAACGATAACGGTCTATTTTTCAAACAATGCCATAATCCTTTCATATGACTTTAAATTGATATTTTGAATTCTTTTTTGGGGGGTGGGGGTGGGGAATGTAACATTGCTGATTTTGAAAGCATCCGAAAAGTCATCTGAAGGCAAATTTCACAGACTTCATCCGAAAAGTCATATGAAGGCAAATTTTACAGACTTCAATTAATTCGCAACAGTATTAAAACCACATTTCGCAACTCGCATTTGGTTTTTTTTTTTGTAATTTAGAATGTTCAGAACAATTTGCATACATCTCGGTTAAATCCTCTAGTAGTCTAAAGGAGACTCGAACTAGTAAATATTGAGAAACAAATCTAAAATTTTAGTAGTTAAACTCTCCTCAATGTAGCATTTAATTTTCAAGTTTAAAATCCATCGTGGTTTGAATTTAAGAGAAAAAAAGTAAAATCATTTTATTAATAATGTGAATGGAAAGTCCAAATTTGAAGGGATGCATCTAAGACTTGTTGTTTGGTTTGGTTGTTTTTTATTTGTTTTCTATGTTAGGTTAATAAAAATTGTATTTATTTTAAAATTTTAGAGAATGTTTTTGAAGGACAAGTAATTTTTTAAATAAAAAATATTTTTCAACAGAAACTGTCCTAAAGGAAATGCCCTTTATTGTTCTTTAAGGAAAAGGAAAGAAACCACAAAAAAAAAAGAAAAAAAAAACTAGGGATAAAAATGAAAGAAGGCAAAACATAAAATTTCACATATTCTTATGGCATACGTTTGGCGCACAATATTTTAGTAATTTTTGTCATTTGTAATTTTTTGTGTGAATTTTTACAATTTTTTTATTAAATTGATATTCTACCAATCTCATAAAAAGTTACCATACACTAAGAGAGTTTGTTTGGCAACTAAATATTTAGCAAATTTTGATAACTTTTTATCAAAAGTTATTAATCGGTATTTTTTTATATATTTTATAAAATATTTATAATTTATAACGGTTTTTGGTTGTTTGGTAAAAATGATAACATTTTAATATGATTTTGTGCAAAAAATTATTAAAAGTTATGAAAATTTTGGAAGTTGCTAACTTGGTAACCTTTGAAAACTATTATTAAAAAATTTACAACTAAAAAGCTCTAAAATTACAAAAATTAAAGAATTTCCCTAACTTTTGATAGAAATTTAAAATTTTTGATAAGGGCTGTTTGGAGCTCTAACTAAGTTTAAAAAACTTCAAAAAAATTTCAAAAGTTATAGTTTTTTCAAACTCAAAAAAATTTCAACTTTTGTTAACTTTTATTTTTGTTTTGTTTTTGTTTGTTTGTTTGTTTATTTTTTTTTTTTTTACACACTAAACAACCTCTAAATACATAAAAAGTTACATTTTATAAAAATAATTACAAAAGGGGGTAAAGTACAAATACTATTCCTCCACTTCTCTCTCGATCTCACTTTGATCTCAATGATTTTAATTGAGACAGTCAAATCCTAGACAGTCAAATTCATATACTTTTGGTCAAGCATCTATTACTCGTACTTTACCATCGGTCTTACTTTGGTCTCAATGATTTCAATTGGAATAGTCAAATTTCTACACTTTCGATCAAGTAACAATCTGGTCCTTCCCCTATTACAAGCCATCGTGGGCCATATGTCAAACGGTTACTCATCCACATATGCTAATGTTAGCTGATGTAACTGCCATTAAGTAACTTTACTTTAAACTTAAAAAAAGAAAATATAACATTACAAATTATGTTACCTCCAAGAATTAAACCAATAACCTTAAAGATAGAAGACCAACAACAAAACCCAACTCACCAAAGATTTGATTTGTGTAAGGTTGCTATATAAAATTTATATATATTAAAAAGGTGGAGTAAATTCTCTCTCATTATAATATTTATATATTTACAATATTTATATAGAATATATTTATATGTATTTATTTACAAATAAAAATTTATATATTTATATAATATATATTTATATATATTAAAAAAAGAGAGAGAATATATAATATTTATATATATTTATATAAATATTTATATTGAAGATGAGGAAGAATCTACTTCAACTTTTGAATATATTTAAATATTATCTAAGAACCTTATACAAATCAATCATTTGGTGAGTTAGTTTCATTGTTGACTTCCTATTTTTAAGATTATTGGTTCAATTTTTAAGGGTAATATAATTTATAATATTTTTATTTTTTTTAAAGTGAAACTATTGCAGAAATCAATACCAGCACACATGAATGAGTGAGGGTATGACACATGACGAAGAGTCTTCACGTTATCACTCTACCACGTGGATCATTTTACAAAATGATAATTTTACTCTTGTCTTAACAGTGATTTGTAACTGATAATAGATGGAGGGACTTGATTGTTATTTGATCGAAAATATAAGAATCTGATTATCTCAATCAAAACTATTAGAACTAAAGTGAAACTGAGAGTAAAGTATAAAAGTAATTTTTGTATTACAAAAATTAGTATACTAAACGAGCCTTTGATTGTGTTAAGAGTGCCGGAAAATAAAAAACAAAAAAAAAAAAGAAAAACGGAAATTGAATTATTCCCTTTTAAGTGATATATATCAACCAGCCACTATGAGAGATTGGAGGACAGGTGTCAATCAAACGATTGAGGTCGTTGATATAGATATTTACAGACAGCAGAAGAAGAAGAAGTTTGAATGAATGAATTAGAATGATAAGGTTGAAGTGACGGCCCCTCCCGAGGTGGATCACCGACACGTGCCGATTTCCACCGACCCTAAACCCTTGTGTTGTTGACTTTTTTAATTCTGACAACACACCAACAGCAACGTGTCTGACAACTTTGAATTTCTCCGCCGAAAGTGCATGACCTTATGTACACACAAATATTAAACTATATAAAACTCATTATTTTACTTTATTTTCTTTTTTATATATATTTCCTTGCATGATGGCTCCCAAAGCGATCCTTCCGCAAATATGGGATTACTGTATTACTTTAAACCAATAATACATTTGAAAAATTATTCCACACATCGGAAGGTATGGGGGCGTTTGAAAAGTTAAAAATTAAAAAATATATATAATGCATTAATTAGTTTCTAATATTTAAAAAATAAATTCAAACTTGTTAAATTCCGAACATGGTTAAATAGTTCGTTCAAACGATTTTTGCGTATTATGCCAAAAATTTGAGCTAATAAGATCCGTTTAGATGTAATTAAATAACTCGTTCAATAATTTTAATGAACTGTTTATAAATTTGGAGGATAAATTTAATAAAAATTAATAAATACGTACAAAATACAAAAATAACAATAAGTTTATAAAAATTTATAAAAGTTTAGTTTTTTTTTTACCTTCAAAAAAGACAAACATATCCCAATTTTTAAACTGTATCATAATTTTAAATTATATAGCTATTTTTTTTTAATTTTTTACTTTATGTGATCTTAACTTCTCTTTTTAAAGCTTATTTATCAAATAAAAAGTTGATAAAAATTTATAAAAAGAAAAAAAATTATGAAGAAGAAATTCTCATCCGTCATGGAAATACCTTCACTGCAACAATCAATATTTTTAGTAATTACAAATTTGATCATTAAATGTCACCTTTTGAATGTTAGAGATATTATCAATGAAATATAATTTGATCATCGATTAATCGACAAAAATTGGTCGCAAAAAATATTAGTGACCAAAAACATATTTGATCATTAACAATATAATCTTCACCAAATAAACTTTGGTGGCTAAATTTGAGCATTTGATTTTAAAAATATATAAATAATTTTTTTTGCACTCAACTTTACTTTTTTCATTAAATAAAATTATAAAATTATCTTTATTTGGCTACCTATTCTTATATCTAATTTGAAATAACATAAGTGTCTTTCATAAATAAAATATTTACAAATTTAAACAAACACTCTTAGCCCTCCAAGAGAATAAATAAAATTATTTTTAAAGATTAAAATAATTTTTATTTATTTTATATTTTTAACAATCATATAACAATAAATTTTATTTCATAATTTAATCAAATAAAAAATAATTACTTTCATTCCTTTTGTTTTAAACTTGTCATTTAACTCTTATCATCATCCTCAAGTTATTTAGTAAAGTTCTACACCATCCGTTCAACTCTCATAACCTATTAATATATTTTAAAAATAATGTAATTAAATAAAATATAAGTGTGATAAATGTTAAAATAAATAATTTATAAAAAATTTGTAAAGACAAATGAATGAATAAATAACAATACAATAAAGAAAATGACAAAAATTTGTTAACAAATTGAAAAAAAATAAATTATTTTCTTAATTGATTAAATTATAAAATAATTCGAATATATTTTTATATGATTTTTAAAAATATAAATAAAAATCAAATTTATTTTAATCTTTCAAAATATTTTTTTCCTTATGTAAAACTTGCAAACATGAAAATAAAACCATTTATAAATCTTAATTTCTAATCATCCTTTATTCTACGAATCTTAAATTTAAAATAGAATTATTGAAAATTTTCACAATACCATTCATCTAAAAAAAAAAGTACAAAAAAATTATCTAACTACATAAATGAATGAACTAAAAAAAAAATAACTTTTACATATATAGACAGATTTATCAACTAAAGTATAAGTATCTTTCCTTTAAAAATTTAATTTAAAATTTTCATAATAAGAAATATTTTTTAAATTTTAGAATTAGAAATTTTTAATATTGTAAGGTAATTCATATGCATAGTTAATTTTTTATTCAAAAAAACTTAGATTGTAATTGCCCACTCATTTATCAAAATATCTAAGAAAAATTACTAAATTATCCTATGTATATATTTTAAAAATATTTTCTATTATAAGATAAAGGCATTTGTGACATTTTAATTATGTCCTTAATTAGGTTTTTGTATAATAATTTTTTTGACATTAAAACATAAGTGAAAAAATAGATGAGCAATTGTGTAATTTTAATTAATAAAAAAGTAGAGCATAAGAAGGTATTTGTGAAGTATAAATAGATTCATCCAAAATAAAATTATGTATTTTTTTAAATATTGTAATCAATATGCATAAAACCCCCTATAGTTTCAAAATATATATATTCATATTTAGTGCAAATAATATTCATTGAAAATTGTTGGACTAAAACATTTTCGTTTTTCTATCAAGTAAACAATATACATAAATTGTATGCAAAAAAAAAAAAAAAAAACTGTTCTCCAAAAATTTTTATTCTATGAACAGTTTTTAGAAATAATGCGCCAAATAATTTATTTAGTGTAAAATAATTTGGGATATAGATTCTTATTTTATTAAACCTCCCATTATAAAAAAATAAAATATCTATAAACAAGATAAGAAAGATATGTATTTATTTTTTTTTTTTTTGGCTTTGAATGGAAGAGATTTTTTTTCTAATATTTTAAATAAAAAATGGAAAAGAACTAAAAATCAAGCATACTATGCGTATTATAAGATTGTCTTGAAAAGGTAAAAGATATCATAGTTTAAAAAAAATTAAATAATTTTTTAAGATATTAAATTAAAAATAATATAAATAAAAGTAGAATGAATTCATTGTTAAAGGCTTGTTTGGTAAAACTGTCAATTTTCAGTTTTTGTATTCAATTTTTAGTTTTTGTGTTTAATTTTTATTTTTAGTTTTCATTTTCATAACAAAAAAAAAATAAAAACTTAAAAATACGTTTGGTAATGATAATAGTTAATTAATAGTTATAATAGTTAATTAATTAAATTTAATTACTTTCATTATATTATTTGTTAAAAATATTTTAATATATTAAAAATGAAATATATTAAACATAATTAATTATATTATTTTTTAAAAATATTTTAATAAAATACACTTTACGTTAATTAAATTAATTAATTTAATTAACTTAAACTAATTCTATTCAATTAAATTTTTTACTAATAATAATTTAATTTAATAAAAATAAAATATATTAAATATAATTATTATATTATTTATTAAAAATAATAAAATAAAATATTTTTCCCTTTAATTTAATTAATTAAATTTAATTGTAATTATTTATTTTAGTTAATTATTAATTGGTCATTAAATTATATTATATTTAAATACTTAAATTAATTATTGTTAGAATTAATTATGAATTAAATTGTATTCAATATATTTTTATTTATTGAATATATTAGTTTATTATATTTAATATATAATTTCTTATAGTAAGTTAATTTTGATTGAATTAATTATTAATTAAATATATTTAATATATGATTTATTATATTAATTCAATATATATAATTTAATATGTTAAATTAATTATTAATTACATCATATTTATTATATAATTTAATATATTAATGTAAGATATATGAAATAATATATATATATATATATATTGGCAGTTGTCGGAGGTAAATGGAGAGACAACAGTTGTTGACGGTGATCGAAGATGGGTGGGGTGGTGGGATATGGCAGTAGTCAGTAAAAACTGAATGTGAGTAATGATCAATGGACCGTGGTGGCTGATTGTAGGTGATGGCTGTGACTGATAGTGATTATGGAAGAAAATAAAAATTTGAGAAAACACTATTTTCATATTTTCCTAATTTTTAAAAATTTTGCAAACAGTTTTTATTTTGTTGAAATCTAAAAACTAAAAACAAATTTACCAAACGAGTTTTATATTAAGTTTTCAAAAAAATAAAAACAAAAATAAAAAACCAAAAATAAAATAGTTGTCAAACAGGATTTAAGTGAACCCACTTTTTGATTGACAAGTAAAAAAATAAAAGATTGTCCAGTCACCAATAATCGTTGAGTTTTTAAATCTCCCGTATTATTTTTAATTGCTATTTTGTTATCAATCTCTAAAAATAAAGTGTCAATCATCTCACTCATGAAAGCCCTTTTCTCTCTCCTTTTAGATCCCATTATTCGATCAAATTGAGACTAGCAATTATTAGATTGTTGATTTTCTAAAATTATTGGAACCTTTCTTCTATTATGTACTCTTCATTCATTGTTGAATCTTGAAACTCATTATCGGCGTATCATAGAATCAAATGCTTTGATACCAATTAAAGTGAACCAATTTCTTGATTGGCAGGTAAGAAAATAAAAAAAAAAATTAATTAATATGAGTTTAATTTAAGAGCAAACCTTCTCTTCCAAATAAAAAATTTATTCTAAAATAATAATTCTTTTTTCATAATTTTTTTCTTACGATACTCTGTATTAATAGACTTTATTACAACAAATAAATTAACTAACAATAATTCTAACTAATTTGGGTTCACAACACATCGGCGTCAAATTAAATTTTGCCAATTGTTAGTTTAATTTTTCTTATAAATTTCTTAAACCATCTCAACGGGTCATTACGGTAATATATTTATTTTTTTAAATTATGAAAAAGGTATATAAAAATAACTAAATTTTGAGTTATTTTTTTAAAAATTATTTATTCTTATGTTTCTTTCTTTCTTTCTTTCTTTTTTTAATTTTGTTAATTTTAAATAGCATTTAATGTGAATAATTGATCAAAATAGCTCATATTTTAATTCGTAAAATTACATTAATGCTTAAGAGATCAAGTGACCACCCACTTAAATTTTTGCATAATAGTTTAAAATTTATTAAATATTTAACGATATAAAAGATTTATTTTTATATATTAATTAGTCAAATTTTATGCTTCCACAGTTGTACTATATTTATAAAATTTTAAATATCGAAAATAAAATTAAAATGAAAACGCATTCCACTATTTAAAAATTAAATAGAACTACATTAAAATGAATTGAAAAGATTTACTATTTTAACTCTATTGTATTGTAATATATATATGTGTTTAACCAGGGCCGTGTTTGGAAATATTGGGTTTTAGGTGAAATTTTCAGAGAAATAAGGGGTTTTAGGCGAAATTTTTAGAGAGGTTTAGCTTAATTTTAAATATAATAAAAAAATTAATGCATTAAATATAAAATAATTATGAAATTATTATAACATGCGTTAAATATGAAATAATTATTGCATGAGTTAAAGTAGAAAGTTCAAGCGTAGGAAATTTTAAAGTTTTTTCTTAGTTCTGGAAAATAGAGTTTTAAGTAAAATTAAAAAAATAAACTAATACATTAAATATAAGATAATTATGAAAAGCAGAGGTGGTTTCAATATTAGTTTATTGAGCTTGAGGTGAGAGTTGTTGGATTAAAATTCAATGATTCATATATATTTACTTATTTTTAATTTTAAAAAAATATGAATGCATCTGAATCATTAAATTTTAATTAAATTACTTGCGCTGTTCGGAAGCTAACATCCAAAGTGATGTCAACCCCCAAATCCATAATTATAGCATGTATAAATAAAGTTAGAAGAAATTTCAAAAATAAAAATTAAAGAAAAAGTAAGAAGTTTTATAAATTTATTAAATTTTAATTGATTTAAAATATTATTTAATATTTTTATTATTAATAAAATTTTTAAAGATTTGAAATCTTCTTTTTTTGGGGGACCTTGGCCGATTGTCTAATTGGTCATTGGCCTTGGTTGTGTTTAGTGCGTTTTGAGCTCTAAAAATGAGTAAATTAAAAGCTCCAAAAGTTGACATATTTTATGCTTTTTGCTATTTAGAGTGTTAAAATTTTTTAGAGTTTTTTTGGTTAAATTACAGTGGTAAAAAAATTCAAAATTCGTTCAAATAAAGGGTAAATGATTCATTTAACGAATTTTGCTAAACTACAATCCTAAAAAATTCAAAATCCATTTGCATAGATGTAAATGGTTTGTTCAAACGGATTTTGTCAGACCACAATGTATATTGTTTTGAATTATGAGAAGTGCATTATTATTTAATAATTTTTTTTTGGGGGTAACATGGTTGTTGGTTTTGTTGCATTGTTTTAATGATATATATATATATATATATATATATATATATTTCTTTTGAAATTGATGAACGTTAAAAATTAAAATTTTTTTTTTAGAATTTTTCTAAATTTTTAAATTTTTTTTAGAAAATTTTTAGACTAATTTGATGCTCCAAACAGAATCTTCATTTCTGTTCATGGGCACACTATAATTTTTTGTTTCTTTTAGGTATTTTTTATTTATTTCAAAATAAAAAATTAATATTGAACAGAGAAATGATGACATAATATTTTAATATCAACGACACTTGCAATTTCTTTATCGTTTAATGAAATTGATAGTTACTTAATTTCTCTGCTCCTTAATCAAAGTTCATATAAATGATAACTTGATTATAAGTTAGAGAAATAAGGTTAGATTAAGGCCCTGTTTGGCTAATAATTTTTTTTAACTTTTTGTAATTTTGCACAATATGTGTTTGGTAAAAAATTTATAGATTCTTTGTAATTTTTGAAAAAAATTTAACATTTTTTTAACTTTAGTGTGCGTGTGATAATTTTATATGCATTTCGTAAATTATCAATTCTTGAAAAAAATTAAAGTAAAAATTAAACTTCTACTAAACATCAAAAAAATTACAAAACTAAAAAATTGAAAATTTACATCACTCAACGAGGATTGCTAGGAATATTTCGCTGGAGTGCTGGTAAGATGATAGAGTGCACTTGGCAAATTAAAATATAAAAAATTTTTATAACTTTTCTTTTTATATTTTCACGTGTTACTCTTGGTCCTCTTGGTCCTGTCTAGCACCACAAAAAATTATCAAAATTTAAAAACTTTAACTATTTTTATACTTTTCTCTAATTAAAATTTTTTACATTTTACCTTTATGTCACATATTTCTACTTTTATTATACTTTTTATCTCATTTTTTGTCAACCGAACACCCCCAAAGTTTTGGGAAACATTTATACAAATTAAAGAAAAATTAGGAAAAGTTGGTGATTTTATGGGCGATAAATCTTTTTATGTATTTACTAAATTTTGAGAAAAGAGGTTTTAAAAAATTAAAACAATTTTAAAAAAATTGAAATTTAAAGAAAGTTTAAATTTTTTGACAAGTTGTCAAGCAGGCTCACAAGAAGTTTCAACTTTGAGCTTGTTTGACAACTCAAAAACTAGTCAAAAAAAAAAAAAAAAAATTTAAAAATTACACTTAATAATTTTTGATGCATTTGGTAAAATCATAAATTTTTTCACTTTTTGGATTTGTTACAGTAAAAAGTAAAACAAAAAGTTACTATATTTTGATTTGCTACAGTAAAAAATATATCAAACACAAAAAAGTTGTCACTTTTTTATTTTCTACAGTAAAAAATTTATCAAATACCTAAAAGTTACAAAAAAAACTAAAAAATACACTTTGTTTAACCAAATATACAAAAAAATGTAAAAAAACACACACACACACACACACAAAACTACCAAAAGTTAAACTTTTTTTTTAAACTGCCAAACGCCCTCTTTCTTCAATTTTGTTTTCAATTTTTTCATACAAAAAAATTTCTTTTTTACCAACTTTTTTTAATTTTTCTTTTTTTTACCAAGTTTTTTTATTGTTTTTAATTTTTTTCAAAAATTTTAAATAACACATTAAATCCCTAATAATGAAAATTTTGATAATTTTTTTATTTTTTATTTATTTATTTATTTCTTTTTTGTGTTTTTTTGGCTCATGGTGTTGGAGGTGGCCAAAGTAGACCTCGCTGGAACTGTACGATTTGCTGAAAACCTAGGAATATCAACTTAAAGAGCCAATCATGTTTGGCCACGTCACTCTGTTGGGACATACTGCTACAGACCTCCGTGTTCAATACAGGGAAAGAAACAGATATTTTTGCAAAGCGAGGAAAACAGAGGACGAGAAAAGGTTGGAGTGGAAGCCACGGAAATGGAAAGAAGAAATAAGAATCCGCGTGGGGCCAACCCAACAAGCACAGACCAACCAGGGCGGTTCTACACACTCTCTCTCTCCATACAAAAAAAGTCTCTCTCTCTCTCTCTCTCTCTCTAAATCTTTTTCTGCCCTCTTATAAACCCACCTCCTCCCCTCCCAATCTCACACAAAAAACAATCCTCTCGTTTTTCAGCTGTTTCACATCACCCCACGACAACACAGACGCCTGCAACAACTGCTTGGATTCTCTCCGGTGGACCTCAAAGCCGCTCGCTCTCTCGCCAGATCTGTGATGGGTTACTCCGAAGTTAGTTGCTCTATCCTTTCTGCTCTGTTTTGGGTTGAAGATATTGGCAATTAAAACCAAACCCGGCATCGAAAAATTGGGTCTTTGTTTTGTTTTGTTTTTTTCCCTCAATTTCCGGCCAAATTACGATCCGGGTTTTTGAATTTTACTGTTTTTCTTCATTGGATTGTCAACCAATTTGCTTACCTTCGTTTGGTTTGGTGACCCATCTCAATTTCTGTCAGTTCCCTGTTCATCGAGCTATTGGAGGGTTGGTTTTTCGTTTCATTATAGAGAGAGCGGGCGGTGAATTGAACTTTCATTCAAGCTTTGTTGTTTGAATTTGGCGGTGGTGGTGGTGAAAGAAAGAAAATATGTCTTCGTCCAGGAGCAGTGGCAAATCGAAAAAGGGCGTTGAAGAATCCGAGAAGAAGACCAAGATGGAATGGGAGAGAGACCAAGGAGGAGGAAAGAATTCCGTGGAGATGGGCTTCGAGAGGCAACAATGGAAGCCAGTTTTTGATGAAGCTTCCATGTCAAATAGGCCTCTTAAGAAGGTCAGAAGCCCCCCACGTCAAAATCCATTCGACTCCTCTGCATCTACAGCTCCTCTATCTCTACCCTCCTCTGATCCTCCCAATACTTCCACAACCACAACTTTCCCTCCATCGTCTTCATCATCAAGGCTTGTATTTCCTTTTGCCTATGATGGGACTCAGCAGCAACCCATGGAAATCCCGCACCAGTTTAGAACAAATCAGCTCCCTCTGATCCGCCCACTGCTCCAAAACCCGCAGCAAATGATCTCCTTTGGTCCTCAGCACCAGAGCCTCGGATACCCTCCTTTCTTCGCCGGCGGCGACCCGGCCTCATTGCAGCAGCAGCAACTGCTTCAGTACTGGAGCGACGCACTGAATTTGAGCCCAAGAGGAAGGATGATGATGATGAACAGGCTGGGACAGGACGCCAGGGGCTTCTTTAGGCCTCCGGGGCTGCCTTTGACCACCACAAAGCTCTACAGAGGAGTGAGGCAGAGGCATTGGGGGAAATGGGTAGCTGAGATTCGTCTCCCTCGCAATAGGACTCGCCTCTGGCTTGGCACCTTCGACACCGCGGAAGAGGCTGCCTTAGCTTACGATCGCGAGGCCTTCAAGCTGAGGGGAGAAAATGCTCGGCTTAATTTCCCTGAACTCTTCCCCAATAAGGAGAGAGACGCTTCCGCAGACCCAGCTCCAGCTCCAGATCCAGCTCCACAAGGCCCCGATTCTCAGGGTTCGAACGTGGAAATGCCGCCTCCATCGGAGCTTCCGAAGCCTCAACGAGACCACCAAGAGGAGGGCTCTGGATTGGAGTCCAGCGAGGCGACGGCGGCGAGCGATGATGTCCAGGCAGATCCGGGGAGTTCTGGAGCAGGGGAAGGGGTTTCGAAGTCGTCGGAATTGGTCTGGGGTGAAATGGCAGAGGCTTGGTTGAATGCAATTCCGGCTGGTTGGGGTCCGGGTAGTCCTGTTTGGGATGATTTGGACACCTCCAATAATCTTCTGTTGCCTTCGAATCTTCCGTTTGCCAATGTCCAAGATCAGCAGGATTTGATGAGTGGTTCTGATTCTCAGAGACAGCAAGAAAACACAAACTCATCATCAGCTTCATCTTCATGCCCTATGAGGCCCTTCTTTTGGAAGGACTAGGATTGAATAGTCACACCCACACACCCACACCCACACACACACTCACACACACCTCTCTCTCTCTCTCTCTCTCTCTCTCTCACTCACTCACTCACTTGGAGAAAAGTTTTAGGCAATCTCCTCAGATATCTTCACCGGGTTGCAGATTTTTCAGAGAAACAGCCTGTGATTTACGTTACTTTTCTTTTCATTTTGGCCTATCCAGTCCCCAGCCCTCCCTTCTCATCTTCCTCACTGGTTGCAGATTTTTGGCAAAACAACCTATGATTTTTCTTTGGAGCATTGTTACTTATTTTCCACTGGGATCAATCTTCAGACCTGCACACAACCCTCTTTTTAACTCTTTCCCACAAATAATTCTTCTAGATACCTCCCTCTACCCCAAATCTGCTGCTGCATAAAAAAGGCTGCATATTTTAGGCCTTTAGGCACAGACAGTTCACCACATAGTAGTAGTAGTAGTAGTAGTAGTAGTACCAAGCACAACTTTATAGGTATGCAGAAACTATGTTTTTAGTTGTATTTGGCTGTTCGTGTAGTGTTAGGACAAAGCTTAGAAGGAGACAGTTTTGTGATCTCCTCCATCTATCCATCCATTATGAGCTCTGTTTTTCCAGCTGCAAGGATGGAACAAATCTATTTAGTTTTTGTTACATTTGTACATTGTGGAATGTGTTATTTGTTATGTTTATTGTACTGCCACATCTTGTTTTAGCAACTAGTATCGATCTTTTCTTTTTTCTATCTCATCTTTGATGGTTCACACTTATATTGCTTCTGAAATACTCGTATTTTGATTGGGTTGTGGTGTGGTGCAATGTGATTTAATCCCTTTGGAAACATTCTTCACCATAATAGTGGTACATCCATGATTTTAGTAAACAGGCAGCAAAGACATGTTATCTATATTTCTGAAGAAACAAACTTGTATTTACACTATCATGAGTAATGAATATTTCTAGAGTTTCTTTAGGATTGATGGAAGCAGTTAAGGTGGCAACATTTGACATGAGAATATGACAAATTATCGTCGACTTGAACACAGAATTATTGAGAGAGAATATAAATACAAAATAAAATATTTAAAATTGACACGATTTGATTTAATTTGAAAACAAATTAATTATTTTAGACATTCATCATAATTTAAAAAATTAAAATATAAATATAAACTAATACGAACTCTGAATTCAAACACAAAACAAATGAGATGATTATAATCCCGTAGTACGATTAGCTTGCTATCCTGAAAGGAAAGGAAAAAAGTATGCTCATGCATATTCATTAGACTTATGTTTCACCCACCGCTGGTTGGTCAAGTGGAATGGAGATTGAACTTAAGGCTTGGGTGATATACTTAGATTGTGGGTTCGATTTATCTCCTAGACGGTCAAGTCATAAGTGGGAGGTCGTGGTGGTGGAGTTCTGCGCTAGTCTCCCCAGGGTTTGTAATCGTGTAGCCGAAGGGTCCACCGAGTAATTTCCTCGTCACCATAAAAAAAAAAAAAAATCATTAGACTTATGTTGAGTTTGCTTCTAACCATTTAGACAGCACGCATTTTGCCTCTGGCTATTATCTACTCATAAAGATGGGCATACATTGATACTGTTTGAAGGTATAATTTTTAGTAATTTTTGACTAAAAGTTACTAGTTATAATTTTTTGTGTGCTTGATGAAACAAGCAACAATTCTTAACAAATTTTAACAACTTTTTGTAATTTTTGGGTGTGGTAAAAATTTTGGTAACTTTTGGTAATTTTTAATATTTTTAACAATTTTTAGTAATTTTTGATAATTATTAGTAGATTTTAGTAACTTTTGAGTTGAGAAGTTACCCTAGTAAAACAAAAAAGTGGCAAAAGTTAATAGTTTGTCAAATGGTCAAAAATCAAAATTTAGTAGTTTTTTTGGCTAAAAATTTCATTGTCAAACACCTCCATTGTGCATAAAAACAATGTTGTTTGACTATCACTAATTTTTTACAAAATTGTCTCTAATTATTAATTTTTATCAACTTTTTTTTACTTTCATTACTAAAATTTACCAAATATATTTTTAACTTAAACAATTTTCTCTAACTTTTTTTTTTAAATTTTACCAATTTTCTGTAATTCTTACTAACCTTCTTTAATTTTTGCTAATATTCTCCAACTTTATAAATTTTTATTAAATACACAAATTTTTTCAAAAGCAACACGTGACAGTACCAGAACAAAAGTTAATAAAAATTTCACCTTTTTTTTTTTTTTTTTACACCAAATGCACTTTTTTTTTTTTGCTAAATATTCCTTCCATCCTCTGGAAAGAAAAGGCTATTCCCATATGACACCGTCATTTCATGCAAGTGGAAAACATTGATGCTTGGCCTTCAAATTACTTGCGTTTGACATGTGATTGACTCGATTAAAATTCTTCCGAGTATCAATTGGAAAACTAAACAAAATAGAGTTGAATACATTTTAAAATTCATTAAAAAAAATAATTCAATATTTGACTCATTTCTGTCCCTAGCTAGTTCATACAGTCTGCATATTACACTTCTTTGTATGGAATCTCTTAATCAGTTGTGAATTGTTTATCACATCAATGATGGACTAATAAAGAAAGAGGGAAATTGATCACGTAATGGGGCAGTGCATTTAACACCCATTTAAGTATTCTTGTGAGATAGCTCATTGGAGGGCCCAGTTGCCGGCCCATGAGATCACCTTAATTGTTTCTTATTTGCAACGGCACGACATTGACACCTTGTTTGGTTGCCGAGTAAATGATATGCATAAAAAAGATTTAGTCCATAGAAAATGAAAAATATCTGGGGTTGTGGTGAGGGGTAACCATGGATTAAGAAGCCACTGGTCTTTTCTTTAAACCAAACCCAACATTTGATGTCATGGTTCGGCTGCCTGATTTGTTTTTCTTGATTTAATTATGAATTAATAATGAGAATTATTTACTCCTTGGCCATGGAAGTCAGTTTTTTAATATTCACACATGATGACAAATTTAAAGTTGTTGTGGGTGGATAATAAATTGAGTAATGGTGGATAATTAAAAAAAAAAAATTATCATGATGATGTGAAAGCTTTGTGAATCTATCCTTTAAAAATATTAAGTTCGTGGAATCCTACTTTAATTGCAAACTGATCACAACTGCAACATTTTGATTTTCTTTCATGCACATACTTGGGATACAGCACTAGTATTTTTTCTGATAAAATTTAAGATAAGTCTATTCATTCTTTAAGTCTAATTGTCATCTCGTAAGTTGGGGAATGTAAGGTTTAATTTTTGGGTGTGATAATTGCGAGCCAATTAATATTTAACATTTGTAATTTTCATATTGAGTCTTTATTGGTCAAGTTGTTCCTCAATGCGAAGATTGACTTTCCATTGAATTGGAAAGTTGATTTATTCTAAATATGGTGTAATCGGGATTTGAGCAGTTTGTAAATTTTTGACATATTTGATTTTTATTCTGTTTCTATATTAGGAACGAATGGAGCAAATATAAATATTATATATTCTATCAGACCTAATAATCACCTTTGAAGAAGAAAAGAAAACACTTTGCGGCAGAGGCAATCAAGAGTGTTGAAATTCAAAGAATAACAATTGATCGTGATTTCAAAGGGTTTGAAGAGTGAAGAACATCTTTGGGTTCTAGGAGATGCCGTTCGGGTTCAAGAGCGGAGTCAATCATACAGGTGAAGATTCATTGTGAGTTCTAGCAAGTAAGAGGTACTTAGACTAGGACGGGTGTCAAATCAAGTCATGTACGGTAAACTCTTGTAATCTTTGATTTTATAGTGGATTGATTTTCAGGGATAGTCGCCTTATCAACTCGATATTTTTTCCTAGAAGTGGTTCTAGGGTTTTACCTCGGTAAATCGTATGTCTCTTTTACTTTCGTTTGTCTACGTTTATTTTTGAGACTTTTTTCATATTTTTTATTTTTCAGGGAATAATCAAAATATTTCATGCATTTTAATATTTTATTAGCCTCTACAAGGATCACTTAATTCGGAGAGAGTACAAAGAGCTGGCAATCAAAATTGTAATGAAATGTAAAATCTAATTGCATAATGTCATAATTTAAATTTGTATGTCAATAACAGACAGCATGAAAATATAAAATCTAACAAAAATCAAATAAAAAGATATTTTAAGATTCAATCAATTCAATAAACAGTGATCACACATCACCATTAGAGTCAATCTGAATATTATACCTAAAAACAATAATATATTTTTAATATGTATTTACGTCTCATTCTCGTATAGAATGTATATAATAACATGATCAAACAAATTTTCATCCAAGTAAATCACAAAAGGAAGCATATCTAACTACAACATCTTACGCGTACAATAGTAACAATAAAACTCTAGTTGTGAGTCTTAAAAAAACCATTATCTCGAATATTAAAATGTACATAATGTTCACATATAGGATTACACAAATATAAAATATAAATAAAGATATACAATTCTTAGGTTAAACCGCTAATCCTTTAACTCAACTCTTGTGATTGTTCTTAACTTTTTAGGGATATCACTTAAAATACGAAAGATGTGAACTCGAAAACTCAGTAGGTTGAATGGTGCATTTGCACCCACAAATGCAAAAGCTCGACAGTACATAACATATGCATTAATATAAACTCCAACATAAATGTGGATTCATATGACATGGCCATGTAATACTAACCTTATTTTGGGAAAAGCAACACTTAACCAAATATGTGAGAGGTCACCAATGAGTTTATTTAATTTATTCTACTTCACTTTGTTACGCTTGATTTCCATAAAAGTCTCCAAATACGACATTTGAACCAAGGGCGGAACCAAGAATTTATGCCTGAATGAGTACGAATTAGATTGTGTGAGTTAGTATAATTGTATTGGTGTGTATTAAATTAAAATTTATTTATTTCTTTAGATAAGCACAATTGGTATTTGATTAATTTTTTTTTCTTTTCTTGGGTGGGCACAACCAGTATTGGATTAAATTTTTTTTTCCTTTTCTTCTATTGGGTGGGCACAGTTAGTAATGGACTAATTTTTTTTTTTTTTTTCATTTCTTAGCTGAGCACAATTAAACATTAAAGTTAATATTAACAAATATATATATATATATAATAAAATTTTTTTTTTCTAGGGTGGGCACGTGTCTTCCTGCCACTGAAGTGGCTCCGCCCCTGATGTGAACCCCCTCCCCCACACACACACACTCACACACACACACAACTAGAATTCTACTAATTCACTATATCCATACATAAGAACAAGTGAAAAGGTCATCCTTCTCCATTTTGGAACAATTTGCAGAGATGAAAAATGAAATGGGAATAAAATAAAAATCGAAAGTTTCAAAATCCATGATGGACAGGAGAGGTGAAGATCAACATTTCATTCCACCCTACTCAATTGTACAAATATGAGCATGCATAACTTATTTTTAATTAGACTTTTTTTTTATATATAGCGTAAATAAATAAAATTCCATCACTAATATTCCCCCTCTTATTAGTTAGGCTTCTCTTGTCAGTTCTTTTTTATAGTTTGCAAAGCTAGGATGAACACAACAAATCCAGAGAAGGTGAGAATCCTATGTTCTTTGCCTTAGATCGATACCCTCCTTACTTGTCCTTGGGGCAAATAAAGAAAATTCTCCCATGCATGGAACTGCTAACAGTGGCCCAAAGGCATTAAAACCATTTTAGTTAAAAAGAAAGATAAATAAATAAATTCTATCGTGCGCATTAGTATGACCAACTACGTGAAATATATAATGCTATTAAGTAGGTTATATATATATATTCATATTTTTAAGTTCTAGTTTTTTAAATTTATTATATTAATTTGATATTGATTAAACTGGAGTTTCGAAAGCATATACAGGCATGCATGCATTTAAGAAACCAAGCAATTGTCCCAAACCTATGCTAAGAATCAATAGTGACTTACATAGCTTGATGCAAATAGTATGTGATTTACAATTTAAATTATAATTCAAATTTAGATATATGAACATAACATTTTGGATTAATCCAAAAGATTTATTATTATTTGACGAGTAATAGTCGAAAATCAGATTTTAGAATTATGAAACATGTATATTTGTTTGCAAGAGATTGAGATTATTAGATGTATCAAGAAATTAAGTCTCAATCATAATTAATTACCTAATTTTATTAAATAAACAATATTAAATAAATAACTTTGAACAAAAATCAATTACCATACATATAAATATTGAATCCAAAACTCTTTACTGAAATCATTCTAATTAAAAGATAGCTGTAAAGACAAAAATATAAATTTTTTATTCTTATTTGTACGTAATAGCGCATAAATCATATTAATTAATTAGAGTTATGGGCCAAAATTTATGGCCAAAATTAAACTGAATTTTTCAAAAACACTTTTAAAATGGGTAAATTTGCTTCCCATTCTTCAACCTTTCGCTCCACACCATTTTAACCATTCTCCGGACATTTAATGAAATCTTCCCTTATCAGTTTCCTTCATTTTGTTGGATTTTCAAACTTGCAAATAACTTATGTTAATCTAAAATCATATCAAAGACCAAATATATATATAAAATAAAAAATGCATTTATATATTGAAAACAATTATATAATTTCTGAAACCAATTAAACACGTATAAATTATATTTAATAAATTACTATTTTAAATATTAATTAGCTTTGAAAAAAATGGTAATATTAAATTATAAACGAAAAAAAAAAACAGTTTTGCTAAAAGGGTAACATTAAATTGCAATTTGGGAAAAAAAATTATTTTTTTTCTTTTTAATTTTTTTCATCTTATATAACTTTTTTTTCCAAATTTTAATTTTTTTATTTGGTAACTTTTATGTATGTATTCGAGTTAGAAAAAAAAAATTACAATAAAATATAAAATTTCACATATGGGTAAAAAAATGCTAATTAAAAAAAAATTAACTTTTTAGACGCAGGTGAATTTTTCAATTTGAAAATATTTTTTTATTGATACCAACAACATGTTTAAAAACTACTAAGCAAATAATAATAATAATAATAAATTTTGGTAAAAGAATCATATAAAACAAAAAGAAATTAAAAAGAAAAAATTATTTTCTGTTCTATTCTGGTCAAGAAGGATAACATGAAATCCTTTAGATCTTGTGCCATAAGTCTAGCATTTCCAGATTTGCTGGCCCAGCCCACAATCATTTGCCAGGAAAACCCAACCCACAACAGTAGCCTCTAGATGGTAAGCACAATGCATGAACACCTAGGATTACAAATGTGAATGAGAATCCAAAACTCAGATATTGATTGGCTAGTGGGATGCTGACGTAGCATATCATCAATACCCCCTCGTCCCCTCTTATCCTTCCCAACGCATGCATGAACAAATCCATTTTCTACTGCAAAAATCCTCTAAAACCCATTTTGCAAATCAAATCCAATTGGCACAGAGAAAGCCCATAGAAAAGCATACGGTCAAATTAACTTGAGGAAATCTCATGGCTCTCCAAGCGGCTTCTTTGCTTCCATCTGCTTTCTCGGTCTGCAAAGAGGTATGCTGCTAGAAAACCTCTCTCTCTCTCTGTCTGTCTCTCTCTACTAGAAGTATTGGTTCTATAGCTTGTGTTGAGCTTGATTCATATGTTGCCAGTGGAAGTTCAGTGCTTCTCTCAAGGAGACGAATCTTTTTGGTGTTTCAGTCTACCACCTCAAAGATGAACTCAACCCACATCCTCTAACAAGCAAGGTAACCTATTGATACCTACCCTCTTTCTTTCTCACCACCAATTGTGATTACACCTGATCAAAGGTGCCAAATTGGTTCATTTCCTGCAAATATATATGTGTATATATAACGACAAGAAGATTGACAGAAAACTCCTGCATGTGAAGGCAGTACATGGGTTCAGGAAAAAATTTCCACCCAATTATTCAAAGAAATTTTTTGGAAATTTTTTTTCCAGAAAACAACACTAAATAGAAACATCATAGGCTCATAATAAATCGAAAGCAGCAGACTTGAATTCCCATTCTATAACAAGTAACCAGCTGGAGCAAAAGTTTCAAATCAGGAAATTGTTTCCAAAGCATAATGTTTGTGATCCAAGATGCACAAGCGTTTGACAAAAGGTAGGAATCTATTATTCAACAAAGCTTTGGTCAATGGAAGCAGGAGTATAACTTCAGAAAAGGGTGTACATCATTGAAATTGAGGTTGTTCATTCTCTTTCTGTTCCAAGTCTGGAAGCACATATCTGTTGCAGCATTAGTTCACAGATACAAATACAATATCAAATTAGTTTATGGAAAATTTGTGAATTAGTAAGAATACCTAACATTTGAACAATGTGGAGCATCTAAGGCCCGATTTTGATATTGTGCAACTTTGGGCAATGAGTAGATGAAGTCTTCCACACCTCTTATGCACATCTCCAAAAAACAACCAGAACAATAAAATCATTACAACACAACAGCAGATATTTGTAAAAAGTTTGGGAGTAGTTTCAGTGGATCCCTCAAACAGGCAGAGTAACCTATTTTAAAATATTAATATAGAGAAGAAAAAAACATGTATAGTTTCAAATTCTAAACGCTTACATGCCAACAATTACAGTTGCTTCAAAGATTAATCATTAATGACAAACTTAACACAAATGTTATGTGACACACACTAGAAATGGGTTTATTGAACTGGACTCCATATCAATAGTCTTGATTAGGCATTGATATATTCACTGTACTTAACCTGCAGGAATTCAAAAGAAAATTATCCTTTAAACCTATCATTGCTCAAACAGCTATTACAACTCCAGAAGTCGACCAGGCTGCACCAGAATCCAAGAAAACTTTGAGAAAGGGCAATGTGATAATCACTGGAGCCTCCTCTGGCCTGGGTCTAGCCACAGCTAAGGCCCTTGCTGAAACAGGAAATTGGCACATAATTATGGGCTGCAGAAATTTTCTCAAGGCTGAGAAGGCTGCTAAGTCAGCCGGCATTGCTAGGGAGAACTACACAGTTATGCATCTCGACCTTGCTTCCCTTGACAGTGTCCGCCAGTTTGCAGATAACTTCCTTCGCTCAGGAAGGCCACTTGATGTGTTGGTTTGCAATGCTGCAGTCTACTTGCCTACTGCTAAGGAGCCAACTTACACTGCTGAGGGATTTGAACTCAGTGTTGGCACTAACCATCTTGGACACTTCCTCCTGTCAAGGTTACTGTTGGATGAAATGAAAAAATCAGACTACCCATCAAAGCGTCTGATTATTGTTGGCTCCATTACAGGTAATAAACTGAATTCAGAATCCTAACTCTTCTAATTTCCCAGATCATCCTCAAGACTATATGAATAATTTGAATGTGACAACCAGTTTGAATTGGGAAGATTTCATGAAGATGAGAATTGTAATCAGTAATAAAATCAAGAAACAATAGTGAGAATGATACTGGTAAAGTTGAAATCAGGTTTATCTGGAAAATAAATAAATAATTTGAAGGATATAATATACAACCAGATAAGACGGCCCTAATTCCTATCAGCAAGAATATCTTGAGTAAATGGAAAGATTTGTGCTAGAAATGTTAAGATCCTGCAGAATTTGCAGGTTGCAGGAGAGGCCGTGACAAGGGCCTAATATCTGTCAGCTTTCACCGAATTAGACTCTAACACAGGAAAACTGTCATATAGGGGAGGCACTGCTTTACTTCCCTAACAGTAAGAACTGAATAGAAATGTGTACTAACTGAATTTTAATTATGAATGAAAAATAGAGGAAGTGATAACATTAAGGATGATGTCCCAAGGCTCTATTATGTCCACGGATTTAGTGAGAAAAAGGAAAACACGTTGCAACTGAAAATCCTTTTCCCCCATTTCTGCGTATCGTAAGCAGGGGAGAAGTTCCTAAATTTAAAGCTGTCCCCCCCCCCACTCTCTCTCTCTCTCTCTCTCTCTCTATATATATATATATTAATGTCTTTCAATATCTGAAAGTGTTTTTGTTTTTTGTATTTTTTTTTCTCTTTTCTTTTTCCCCCTGGAATTTCAGGAAACACGAACACCTTAGCTGGGAATGTGCCTCCAAAGGCTAACCTTGGGGATCTAAGGGGACTATCAGGAGGATTGAATGGGATAAACAGCTCGGCCATGATAGATGGTGGTGATTTTGATGGTGCCAAGGCCTACAAGGACAGCAAAGTATGCAACATGCTTACTATGCAAGAATTCCACAAACGTTACCATGAGGAGACAGGAATTACCTTTGCGTCCCTCTACCCAGGTTGCATTGCTACAACAGGCTTGTTTCGAGAGCACATCCCCTTGTTCAGGCTACTATTTCCTCCCTTCCAAAAATACATCACCAAGGGTTATGTCTCTGAAGAAGAAGCTGGGAAAAGACTTGCACAGGTCAGTTAGAAAACAAAACATTACACAGCAGAACATTATTATTTCCATTGTAAATTTTACTCTAACCTAGCAACCGGGGCAGGTCCAGGTGAGGCCCAATGGGGGCAGTTATTCCCATTGATCTGAAAAATTAGAGTGTCCCTTTTTACCTAGAAATTTCATTTTTGCCCCATTGTTTTTACACTTTTGACCCCTTTCACCAAAAATTTGTTTCTTTTTCCCCATAAATTACATATCTTGGTCGGCGCTGCTAATATCTCTCCTTGAGACAGGTAGTAAGTGATCCAAGCCTGAAAAAGTCAGGAGTGTACTGGAGCTGGAACAAGAGATCTGCCTCATTTGAGAACAAGCTCTCTCAGGAAGCCAGTGACCCTGAGAAGGCACGTAGACTATGGGAGATCAGTGAGAAGATTGTTGGATTGGCTTGACAAGGAGTGAATGACAGACAGAGTTCAGTAATAGATTTCAGACAAGGGAGAAATACCACCAAATCAACTAATCTGTAAAGTAACCCAACTACTGTTGTCAGTTCTCTGGTGACTGCGGTCTACACAAAACTTAAGAATTAATGACATAGTAGTGTTTTTCCTCCCTTTCTCAAACTGTTTATCATCTCATAAGCAAAATGTGTTAGAAGGTTTTAGCACAGTGCAGGTCAAAGTTCAGTAAGAGATCAGCGAGCAAAACTGATTCCTGTTCCTCCCAGTGCTCCCACATGCTACGCTTTGCAACATCATCTAATTGCCCCCCCCCCACAAAAAAAAAACCTAGAAAGAGAGAGAAAGAAGCTATTTTTTTACATGGTTTAGTCTAATCATGCAATATTCGAGTGAAGAACGAACTAAAAAAATATCGGATGAATACAATGCTAGAACTGCATTTCTTTTGTTTAAAAATTAGAAGAGTACCTGTGAAAAAGCCCATGTAGCACAAATTTAATGTCGTTTTGACATATTTTGGACACATTGAAATACATGTACGTGTCTAATTATTTTATTATTATTTTTTATGTGATCAAGACTGACCTTTCCGGTTATTTTCTTATATTCTAAGTGCCAAAGTTTAATGTTTTGGACTTTTCTATGTTCCAAGGGCCTAACATGGTTTAAATATTTGGACTAACTTCTTTACTCGTACTCAACCAAAATACAAGAACCCTTGTTTATCACCACAACAGGACAGCATTGCGGTGCATCTTCTTTTTTAAAGCTGCGCATCTTGTTCATTTTCCGTGTTAGTGAAAGGGCAACCAAAGAAAAGGTGGTCATGACCTTTTTCATTTCTTCTGCAGCATGCACAATAAATTGTAGTTATTGTACCATAATTGAGAAGTTTTGTCTTGTGTAGCGAGTCTACACTGAATGGCGCACCACAAGATAAAGGATTGCCTAGGAATTTGATGCTTGTGCTACGCCACTTTCCACCACTGGATTGTGCTGTCCTAAAAAATATCACAGGCTGAGTGAGTTGACAATTTGCCATTATTCTGAGCTGCCCGGAAGATCAGATCCTGCCGAAAGGAATTCTATTCTTGACCTCCATGATCTCCTTATTATTATCCCCCGGCCAATGCTAGTCAGCTCCACGAATAATTGAGCTTACCTTTGCCTCCACGCCCAACCAAGACTCTAACCACTATTCCCTCCCCTTTAGGTTCCACTAGGCCCCAGGCAACCAATAATTGTACCACAATGTTGAATTCATGTCACTGTCCACTCTACTGAATGTGGTTTCTCAGGGAACTTCTAAGATTAAGCATTTTCCTCCAAGACCAAGAACAGTTGCCAGGTACCTTGAGTATCCAGAAGTTCCTCTTTCTCATAAGGTAAATTCTTCATCCAAGCAAGCCACCTTGAAGCAACCCACCTTGAATGGTCCTCATCGGTTAACAGATGCCCAACATTTTTTGTTCCAATCCTCCAATCTAAATACATAGCCCCCCCCCCCCCCCCCCCCTCTGCTCAGGAGCACATCTTGCTGCCAAGCAACTTTTGCACCCGTGACCTTCTTATCCACTACGTTCCAGAGATAGGCTCTAAGTTTTTGCTCCACAATATTAACAACTTTTATTACCAACTTTTCTGGAGAGCATAAAAAACCCTGCCCAGTACACTTGCATGGCAAAGAGGATTGAGTTTATCAGCTGGATTCTACCTGCATATGATAGATATGTTAGTCCATGACATACTCCTCCCACAATCCTTTCTGTTAGAGATTTGTAGCCTGTAGCCTTAAACTTTGTAGATATTAGGGGAACCCCCAAGTATCTCATGTGCAATTTTCCTTCCACAAAACCATGAACTGCTTTGGTGCCATATTTCGGCTCTTCACTTACACCGGAGAACACATGGCTCTTAGAGTGGCTGGGGACAAAGCCAGATAACTCAGCAAAGTCCTCCAAATCCTGCTTCAACACCTTAACTGATTGAGTATCAGCCTTGCAAAATCGCATTAAGTTGTCTGCAAAACATGAGTGTGTTATCAGCCCTGCAAACATAACTGATTGAATTTCAGCCTTGCAAAATAGCATTAAGCCGTCTGCAAAACATAAGTGTGTTATCTATCCCTGCTACATCACCAGTGGTATTTGAAGTTGTTCTC
This sequence comes from Vitellaria paradoxa, assembly GCA_019916065.1. Taxonomy (NCBI): domain Eukaryota; kingdom Viridiplantae; phylum Streptophyta; class Magnoliopsida; order Ericales; family Sapotaceae; genus Vitellaria; species Vitellaria paradoxa. Next base: position 42,099,263 of record CM034239.1, read on the forward strand.
TGACCTTACTGGAAATAATGCCATTGAGAACTTCATTGCAATAACAAACAAGTATGGGAACATAGGGTCACCCTGCCTAAGCCCTCGAGACCTGGGAAGTAGCTCTTCAGCTCTCCATTAAGACAAACGGAGAATTGGAGTGTGGAAATACATGCTGAGATCCACAGGATAACCTTGGGGGGAAATCATATTATCTCCAAAGTAGCAAGAATGAACAACCAATTCAACTGCTATTAGGATAATTCTTCATTAGCTCCTGAGGCAACAGAATATTACCCACTATATGCCTTCCCGCCACAAAAGCAGCTTGGGGTTTATCAGAGTAGGAAGACAAGCCTTGAGTCTATTAGCCACAATTTTCGCAATGCATTTTTATGTGGTGTTACAGCATGAGATTGGCCTGTAGTCATTTGTGGGGGCATTTCGGAACAAGAGTAATGGTATTTGAAGTTGCGTTCATCTGCTTGAGCAGTCTGCACATTTGAAAGAACTCCAGAATTGCTGTTATAACATCCTTCCCTATGATGTCCCAGGCTTCTTTAAAGAAATGGGAATTACACTCATGAGGTGCCGGAGCTTTCCCTTCTTTCAAAGAGACTAAATGTATCTTTTGCAACATCATTTAGATGCATGAAAACGATCTTTTCACTTGGCATAATCTAATCATGTACTGTTCAAAGTGAAGAAGAAAAAAAAAAAGATCAGAAAGATTCAACATTAGAGCCTCGTTTAATTTAAGGAGACCTATCATATGAACAACTCAAAATCAGAATGTACTTGTAAACAGACAAAGTGGGATCAAACAATATTAATCAAGGGACTTGAGTCACCTGGCCAGAACTTGGAATTTTCTAAGGGAGATCTCAAGTTTGACTCCAAGGAGAGTCATTTTCTTGGAGTTGCCTCCACGAGCTGTCCGATTAGTAGAAGTGCTCGTGATTGACTTGGGGTCAGTGTGTGGGGCCATACTGGCAACTCGAGGAGTTTGCCATCCTCTTAAAGCTTGAAGGACCTACAGAAAAATTTCTCTCCGTTATCAAAAAAAAAAAAAAAAAAAAAAAAAGAAGAAGAAGGATCAAACAATATTTTTACCTTCTTTTCATAATATATAAAAATCTATAACAATACCAACCTGCAAAATTCCTATCTACATTGTTATTCAATGTGCAGCTGAAGCGTATCCATAAAATGATTAGATAACACACTAACCAACAGTAAAAACAAATAATATATTATTGAAATTCTTCAATTTGAGCAAGCAATCAGGCATATTAATTTTTTTATTTTTTAGGGGAAAAAAAGTGCAGAAATCGAGGGATATATCCACTTGATGTTTTGAGTTCAAAAGATAATAATTATAATAACAATAATTAAAAAAAAATCGATAACAATATTAAGTTACAATAATATTCATATATGAACAACTCTTAAAAAAAAAAGATAATAATTATAATAACAATATTAAGTTACAATAATGTATTCATAATTACTTGGCCTCACTACGGAAGAGAACTAGTCTACAATCCGATCTTTGTTCTCTTACTAAATTGAGAGTTAGAGGAGAGAGATCACTCCTATATGCAGCCGTGATCTGCTGGTTTCGAGATAAAGGAGGTCCAGCAAGTAGGGAAAGGCACAAATTGGCCAATTAGGAGTGCTTTTCATCTTAAGAATGTGATAATATGAACAATTTAAAAGGGTTTCTGGCTGATCCTATCTACTAAACCATCTAAACATAGGTACTACCCTTCTCTCCCATTCTTAGTTCAAGGTAATGTGACAAGTTGCTAATTATGCTTGTACATCTAAAATTAGTAATGTGCTTGCCAAACCCCATGGACATTTAAGGAACTTTAAAACTAGTTTGCTCGTGACATTTACAACAGATTGTCCAAAATATCAGCAGGTACCTCAAAACTAGCATGAAAGTAACCCTACAAGACTTGTTCATCAAAATAACTAACGACCCCTGTTGAAAAAGATAAATAAGCTAAAAACAGAGAGAACAGTTGAAAATTATTATGATCAATTCTCTTTAACCCGATACAAAGTGCTCCACCTCAGAAGCCATTGTCCGCATATCAGCCAACTACATGATACATCCTTATTTTTAAGGCATTTCTCTATAATCAAGCTACCTGCAAGGATTTTGAAATGTAGGCATTTATTAGAATACCAAAACCATATACAGATAAAAACAAAAGCATATCTTAATGTCTACATTCGACTAGCACGTATGAGAAGTACTGGAAGCAACAGCTGACGTACTGCAGGTAATGGAAGAGGAAGCAGGACAAACTCAATCCTAGGAAAAGTTTAAAAGAGAGACATATGAAATGCTAGACATAAGTGCTACAAGCCCACCATCACCACTTTCAAGTTTCAACGTATGCAAACAAAGTCCAGCATCAGTTTCTTGCTTTAGCCAAAGGCAAACCAGAAAAATGAATTTAAAGGATAAAAGCACAGTTAAGTAATATAGTAAAGAGTCTATCTAGAAACTTCCGAATCACTTCCGTCTGCATTTTGCCAACAGAATTTACTTTTCTAAGCATATTTTCTTAAAAGTCAAAGAGGTTTAAAAAACATAACATCCTCGCAAAGTCAAGGTGGATCAAGAAGCATCAATAATAGATTAACTAAAAGAGGAAGGGAAAGCATCGCTGCTCTTCCCCTTGCATTCTCCTTTTCCTAGTTTAGGTCCACATGCTTGCGAAATTGAAAGGCACCCTGGCAACACCAATAAAAGTGCAAGAGGAAACCCAAGATGTTGGCTTAGCAAGGCAAGTGTGGCCAGAGCGAGAGTTCTTTGTGAGAACTTGACTTCACCCTTGATCCAATAACTATCAAGCTGCTGCTTCTTGTTCTTCTACGATATAGAAGGGCTAAAGACAATGCATAACAGAGACGCGGAGGCATATCCAGTATGATTGTAGAGACTCATCGATCAGAAACTATAGAGCTAATATATTTTTTTTTTTTTTGAAACCATGGAGATAATCAGTGACACCAAAAGTCAGATCACCCACAGAGAGCTTTGCCTCCTATTCACCAGGCTCCAAAAATATGAGAGCAACTTCTGCAGCAAACTTACATGCATACTACTATCATTAATCACAAGAACTTCTTGTAATATCCCATGCAACTATGGAAATGAATTACCAGTCTTTTCAGCAGTGGATATGAAATGTTATTCTTAAGTCAAATCCAAAAGCTAATGCTATCAACAATTAAACCACTAAAATGATTTAACATTTTTCTTTTCAGAAATGATCCACCTCTCCAAATGCAAGTTGAAACATATTTTTCGCATCAAATGACTTTCTGAGCTATATAGTGATCTGTTCAGGCCACTCAGCAGAAGTAAAACATAACTGAGAACACAATATGGAAAATTTAGTCCAAAAGAAAGGCTGTCGAATGCAGTCAATCAACTGTTTACCAAATCCCTAGCGATTACGTGTTTGAGATAACTGCATTCAACCAACTGTTTACAGAATTCCAAACATAAGTTGTACTTCCATTGGTTTAACACAAATAATCCTCTGTTGGAACATTAGGCTATGAATAGAATCACCTATATTCAGGCCAACAAAAGCACATATGCATCTTAAAGGTATAAAAGCACAAATTGTCAACATTCGTCATCCATGATAAACAGAAAGTAAACATTCAATTGTTCGAAGAAAGGCGGAGGTCCCACCATATAATTTGTAACAACTAACTTAACATATGCTTCAAATTGAGTTTCAGCTCTCAAAGACACACAAAAAAAAGTCACAAATGTATAATCAAAGTTCAAAATAGAAGTCTTATAGTAGTACATCTCTTTCTTGCACAATTGATAATCAAGAAAAGTTAACTTCTAAAAGTAGAGGCAACTAGTGTTTGCCGTTCTCAGCAGAACTCTCTTCCTTTCCAAGTGCAACAACTACTTTCTTCAAAATGGCTTCTGTTGGCTGGTGGGAATTCTCCACTGCCTTGGATATTGCTTGCCATTTCTCTCCATGTTTTGGTTCTGCAGCAATGCATCTCGTCAACACATCCTTCTGGGATTCCTCTGTTCCATGTTGAAGTTCAAATTTGTAGTATAATGCCCAGAAATCTCCAATATCTGGCGCAAGTGTCACTGCCCGGTTAAGCCAGTTCCTTGCTTTATCTACCTTCCTGTCGTGCCAAAAAAGTTTAGCAACAGCAGCAATAACATGAGGATCATGGTCACATTTCTTAAGCGCATCCATGCTCTTTGTTTTCCTTTGGGGACGGGGGACCATCTCAATTGAAGCTGCCCATAATATACCACTATTAGGGCACTCTTGCAATGCCTTAGCCATCAGAATATCTGCTTCCTTCTTGTAACCATGCCTGAATTCAGCTCGTACTGCAGCAAGCCAGAGGTCAGGGTTCTGAGGATTCTTCTTCCTGGACATGGTGAGAACTGCCCGAGCTTTACTCAACCCATTCATCTTCTCCTCAAGGTTAGCAAGCGAGAGCCAGAGGGGAATACAGCTGGGGCATTTCTTCAAACCTGACTCATAGACTTCCTTAGCCTGGTCCAAGTTACCAAGTCGTTCCTCCAGCTGGCCAAGCATCAACCAAAGTTTGAAAAATGAAGGGTACCGTTTCAGCCCTTCATCAAGTAACCTTCTCTCCTCGTCAGTGTTTCCTAATTCTCTCTCAACAATAGCAGATTTCATCCATACTCTCTCTGTGCCTCCTCTTTCTCGAGCTTTAGCAAGAAGCATTCGTGCTCTCTCAGGCTCATGGTTCTCAAATTCAAGCTTGAATGCAGCAAGCCAAATCTCCTCGGAGTTGGGGATAGCAGCATAAGCTTCCTGAAGAATTGCTCGAGCTGCAGGGACATCACCAGCAAGCCATTTCTCTTTGGCACCCATTAACCATAGAACTTCAGCTTGTGGCCTGTATGTTACTGCTTTACGAAGTAAAGCATCGAGAGATTCCCTGGTCCCATGACTTTTTTCAAGTTGTGCTGCTTTAAGCCAAATACTCTTCTTGGTTAAGAACACAGTAAGGGCATGAGCGTAGATGGCTCTGGCTGTCTCAATGGAACCCCTTTTCTTGCATTCCTCTGCATCAGCAACCCACGTCCTCTTCCGATCTTCCTCCTCCACACCAATACCAATTGTATTGTGAATGATAGCCTGGCAGGTGGCAACAGACCCTGCTCTTTCAGCAGCCTCAGCCTCCTTCATCCACACTTCTCTGTCAATCACAACTCCTTCCCTTTGCAAAGCCCTAATACCCCTTTCTATAATTTTCCCAACCATGGCAGTATTCCCATTAGCTTCTTCCAATTTTGCAGCGGTAATCCAGATAGCTGGCTCCTTGGAAAGCCTCTCCCTTGCCTTATTGAGAACCTTCTTCGCATTATCGTAAGTTTCCAACCTTGCAAGAGCAAGCCATAGCTCCACATGTAATGGACAGCATTCAACAGCCCTCTGCAGCAAAAGCCTTGCATCCTCCTCGTTAGCAAGCTCCACAACAGCCTTCCAGAGCCTCACAGAATCAGGTATGTGTTCAAGTCCTTTCCTCAAGACCCTACTCTTGTTTGCATCGTCATGCTCTAATTTTGAAGCCTGCATCCACAACTTCACAGAGTTGGGAATTGCCTTCACTCCCCTTGCTATCACTGCCTTTGCTTCATCAGGACTGGCCAACCGACATGCCTCCAACCACACATCCTCATTACTCGGGCACTCCTCGCAACCTTTCTTTATCAACTGCCTTGCTGCCTGAATCTTTCCTGCAACTTCTTCCAACCTTGCGGCAGCAATCCAACCAGGTGGGTGCTTTGGATTTGTTTGGATAACCGACTTGAGCAACAACCTAGCCTTCTTAATATCCGATATCTCAGCATCACTAGTAATCTTCATGCTCTTAAGATCGGTTAAGTATCCCTTTGGATCAACTACAGTTAACCCTGACACAGAATCAGAAAGTCTATCCAACTTCAGCGACAGCACAGTTCCTCTCCCCTCACCCACAGCAGTCAAATCTGTAACAGGGGTCTGTGCCCAAGGAGTCTCCGTACCTCCTGCTGCCCTACTCTTTGGATCCAATGCAGTTACATGCTCCTGTTCTTGCCTAGCCTTCTCAAGCAAGGTATCCGGAACAGGCACAAAACTCTCAAACCTCTTCTTCTTGTTCCTCAACGAATAATCACCAATTTCTGGAATACTATCCCACTCCTGTGCTGACAACGTATACAACTTCCTCTTCAAATCAGCAAACTGTTCAGTAATCTTCGGGTTAGAGGCCCGGTACTTCTCAATCTCTTGCTTCAGCCTGGCCTCCCTCCTATCCTTCCGCCTCAAATCCATCCTCTTATCAATGGCCTCCCACACTGCATCAGCTTCTTTATCATCCTCATCATACTCAGCTGACGCAAACAACCCGACATCATTCCCCTCAAACTCATCAAACTTCTGATTCTCATCGTAACCCTTGTCATCAGCCTCCTCTTCTTCCTCCTCGTCACCAGCCCCTTTCCCCCTCCCACGGCCCACCCCAGCCGCACCTGCACCACCAATGGTTGTGGCCGACCGGTCGGGGAGGTCAGGAGCAGCACGGGCAGGGCCAATATCAGACCTTGTGGTGAACCCGGTTGCACCACGACCCAACCCGGCCACGTAATTTGGCGGAGGCCTTGTGTTGAGGAATTCTAACCTCGTCTTGGGTGGCACGGGCGCTTGCATCCCTCCGAGGAGAGGGAAATAGAGCGTTAGGGTCGATTAGGGCCGACGCCGAGGCCGGAGATGGGGGTTTGGCCATCCCCGGGAATTAACCGGCGACTGGACAAGAATAGGCGTTGAAGAGTCGCCGGAACGCCTGATTTATGCTCGATTTCGAGCTGTAGGGCTTGGAGCGAAGTCGTCGTGGGATCTACATCCAGGCATAGGGTTCTGTTGTCCGTGGATTTGAGGAACAACATGTTGTGTAGGAGTTAAATTAGGGTTTTCGAAGTACCTGAATCGAGGACCAAGAACGTCGTTGAGCGATCTTCAAATCTCCCAACAGCGAGAAATTAAAGAGCGCTCTGAATCTGAATCGCGAGATTGAAATGCAGGAAAGCGGTTTTCTCGACTCTGGGAACTTCCTCAGAAGGTCAGACGAAATGAAGTACGGTATGCTCTTTGATTCGGACCAGGAAATTGATCGATTGGCGAATCCCGGCTGCCGAAGCCTTTATCCATCGGACCTAGCCTGCCAGACACCGACTGCGCTTCGGTTCGGATCATCACACGGGTCGCCGACTCAGGTTGTTTGGAGTAAGAAAAAATGAGATAAATTGAGATAAATTGTGGTTTGGAGAGAGTTTGTAATGCGTGCAGTGAGAGAAAAAAGTTGATGTGATATAAAGTTAACAGAGATTTATAGAGATTTTTAGAGATTTTCATCAAATTATTGCATGCCAAACAGGGCCTCAATATTAAACGATTTTATTTTTTATTTATTTATTTTTTTTGGGGTTGTTTTGGTTTGGTTAAATTGCAGTCGGTTAAATTAAACCTCCAATCACTTGATATTTAGGTTGCCAATATGTTCATTAAGAGAGTGAATTTTTCATAATCAAATCTTTTTTTTTTTTGAAGGTTGTCAATATTTAAAAGAATTTTTTATAAAAATATTTATCTTTTTTTTAATTTTATTGTCAAACTATCAAACGCTTTTATTGAACTATCCAATTATATTTTATTTGATTCGAATACTAACTTCATTCATTAAAGTTAATGGAAAGATTATCATGTGCAGATCATGTGATATTTTTAGCACGCCCCATAAGTACAATGGTTAATTCATGTTTATTCCTCCTATCTGGTAAAGTTAATGGAAAGATTATCATGTGCAGATCATGTGATATTTTTAGCACGCCCCATAAGTACAATGGTTAATTCATGTTTATTCCTCCTATCTGGTGCCGTATGTTTTAAATATAAATTATGAATATAAATTATTAAAAATATATTTTATTAAATATAATTTTATGAATTTATTTTAAATTTTAGATATATGTTTTAAATAGAATGCTTTGTTTTAAATTATATTTTTTAAATATAATTTTATGAATTTAAAATTATAATTTATATTTATAATTTTATAATTTTAGAAATATCTTTTTAATTCAAATCTATTTAAATTATATCATTAACTAATATAATTAGATAAATACCACAAACAAAGATAACTAAACTATTAGTAAGTAAATTATTTTGGAATAACATGATAAAAAGAGATAACTAAACTATTAATAAGTAAATTATTTTGGAATCACCTAATAATCATATATATAATTTAAATAGATTTAAATTAAAAAGATATATTTAAAATTATAAAATTATGAATATAAATTATAATTTTAAATTCATAAAATTATATTTAAAATATATATTTTAAAACAAAATATTCTATTTAAAAACATATATTCAAAATTTAAAATAAATTTATAAAATCATATTTAATTATATTTAAAATTATATTCAAAATTATATTTAATATATTTTTAATAATTTATATTTAAAACACATCCACTTAGCGCTAGATGGGAGGAATAGACTGAATTGACTAATATACCCTTGGGTTGGGGTGAAAAAATTACATGATCCGCACATGATAATCTTTCTACTAACTTTAATGGATAGAGTTAGAGTTTAGACCAAATTGAATAGAATTGGATAGTTCAATGATATAATAGGAGTGTTTAATAGTTTAAGAACGAAATAAAAAAATGAGGGATATTTTCATAAAAAATCTCCATTTAAAAATTATATTTATCTCTTTTTTTTAAAAAGATGTAAACATTAATCATTTTTATTAAATTAATCGTTAAAATTAACAAAAATAGCATTATAATCAAAATTTTAAGTGTTTTTCTATTTTATCACTTCCTTTCTCATATTTTTGTTAGTTTTCTTTACAAAAATTTCTAAGAGATTGTAAGTGTGAAAATTAACTAATAAATGAAGAAAATATTATAATGCAATTTTTAAAATAGAAGATATAATATAAATACAAAATAATAAATACATTAATATACTTTTTATGTATATTATTTAGTTATGTATAAAAATATTAATTAAATGCAAACACATAACTAACAGTCGACGGATAACTCCTAGAGGACTTAAGTCCAGAGACGGGGATTCGAATCCCGCTAAATGCGTCCTCGACTGAACTAGGGGATGTCTTGGGTCGGACCGCTCTACCCCAGGTTTACCCATCAGTTACGCGGACCGTTGAGATCTGCAATAAACCGGTGAGATTTTAGGTTACCCAAAAAAATCAATATTTTTTTAATTTAAAATTGATTTATCCATTAAATAAATAAAATAAGCCAAATCCTTAATTAGCCTAGATCAAATAACAGCTGAATTCGTTTGTCATCCTCATGGACGACTCTCAATGCATGTCAACTAATGAGGAACCGTTCTTGATTATTCCTGTTGTGCTTAGAGGGGTCTGTACTCTTGGACTTAATTTATTACAAGAAAATGCAATATAATAATTATTTTTTATTTTTATTTTTATTTTATTTTAAATTTTTATTTGATACATCTATTTAAAATATTATGTTAAAAAATAAAATAAAATAAAATAATAACGTGAGAATCATCATTAATATTATATCATATTATATGTTCTTTCATTTTAGTGTACCCAATTAGGGTCTGCCTCAATTTACATAAAAGCAAATCTCATTAAAGTGATTAATTTAATATATATATATATATGTGTGTATATAGGATGAAGAGATTTGTACGCTTACATTAACTTTCACTACTCCACAATAATTTAAAAAAAAAAAAAAGAATAACACAAAATTAAAAAACTAATGAAGTCTCATATATATACATACATATATAGTTATTTATTTGATTACATAAAATTTGAAAGTCAACAGTATCACATATAAATTCTATTTAGAGTGACAAAAAATTTTAAAAAACGGTGAGAAATACTGAAATATTCACTTTTTATCTTACTGCACAAATTACAAACCCACAACTTATTTCATTTTATCTCATTTTATCTCACTTCGTGGATACTTGTTTCATCCATGGATTTATTTTTTATTCCAGGGGCTACCGTTGCAATGGAAAAATCCACTGTAGGGTTGTAGTGGGTTAATTAACGGTATTGTAGTTTAATATAATATGGATTTTACTTACCAAAAAAAATATAATATGGATTTTCATATTTTTTATTAATTATATTTCAATTAGATTTTGTTTAACTTTTATTTTTATTTTGAATTTAATTTTATCATATTAAATTAAGATTATTAAATTAAATGTAATCAAATTATAACTATTGATAGGCCCATTGCTGTCCCTGTAGTGAATTTCCCTATTGCAGCCCCTTAGAACCCATTTATTTTACATGAAAAACACAAATATACATTATAAAATAAAGTTATGCATGTCATGATTATTGTATTTTCTCACATTCTGCATTTACTCTCTCTCTCTCTCTATATATATATATATATATCTATTTAATAAAATAGGATGATTTTTGAAAATGTTTCCACAAGGAGGCACACATTGTAACAATTCATTGTGATAACTGCCTTTGGCTCTACTGTAACTGATTCCTCAAATGCATTCTGTCAGATAAGATAATTTGCCAGGATTCCCCAAGCCAAACCAAAATAGATTATTCCTTGAAAGCTTGTCCAATACCACCAGTACCAGAAATGCATCTCATTCGCTCGCGCAAGAAATTTTGAGTTATAAAATCTTACAATCGTACCAATGTCTACTAAAACCTACAAGCTAGTGCTCCGCAACAGCGGCAATAGTGAACATTAATCTTGATCCTTTTGTCAAATCACGTCTACATCGTCCACTGATGTAAAAATTAGGCGTGGGACTGTGGAAGGGGAAGCCTAGCTAGGAAGGAACTCCCTTACACTAGTCCAATTATTTTTTGGTTATTAGCAAGCTTTGAAAAACATTTTATCGATCTTCAAGTGGCCACATGTGGATGGTTTGTTCGATGAACGATAAGGCTAGAGAAAAGTTCTTGTGCTTCCTCTGTGAGACAATAGCTTTGATTAGATTAATAGCAAAAGGTCTTTAACTTTTTAATAAATAATATAAGGAGGTTCACAAGTCATTTACCCATTCTTTATTCTCCCTTTCTCTTCTTACTGCATAAGATCCAACATTAAAAATTTATTTTTTTCTTTCATTTAATGATTGAAATCATTTTTATATTTTTAATTTCTTGCTCATTTTTTATTTTAATGGACTCCACTACCATCTATTTCACAAAATGACTAGAACATTTTAAATTTTACCATCTTTCAAGGATAGAGATCATATGAAAATCAAAATTATTAACTTAAATTCTGCCTAATTATAGTTGTTAGAAAGTTAAATCTTTCAAATTAAAGCATAATAATTTATGTTTTTTTATAGTACTTATCAAAAATTAATTGAAGAGAGAGAGAGAGAGAGAGATAGATTAGAACACATGTAGTAGCTAAAAGAGTTTAAAGTTTTGGAAAAAAATAAAACACATAGATTAGCATAATTTTTTTCAATTTAAACTTTTTGTCAAAAATTTTAACTATATAAAAAACTTAATACTAATTTTGTTCATAGTGCTGTACAGGTTATTGTTAGTATATGATAAAACTGAATGGTTTTTAAAAATATCTCTCTTACAAATTAAAATTCAATGGTTAAGAATTATTTTTTGTTTCATTCAATGATTAAAATCATTCTAATATTTTTAGCTTCCCGCTCAAATTTTATTTTAGTGGACTCTATATCACATATCTCACAAAACGGTTTGGATATTTTAAATTTCACTATATTTCAAGAGTGAAAATTATATGCAAATTAAAATTGTCAACTTAAATTCCACCCAATTATGATTTTTAGAAAGTTGAACCTTTTAAATTAAAACGCCATAATTTGTGTTTTCTTTTATGTTGTTTATCAAAAATTAATTGGAAAGAGAGAGAAAGAGATCAAAACACATATAGTAGCTATTAGAACCTAAAATTTTGACCAAAAAAAAAAAAAATAAATTAAAACCCATAGATTATCATAATTTTTTTGATTTAAACTTTTTATCTAAAGTTTGATTTAATACTAATTTTATTTAGAGCGTCACATGTATGGATTATTGCTAGTATATATATATATATATATATATATATATATATATATCATAAAATAAACTTGTAAATGCAGGTCATGATAAGGATGGGCATGGGGCGGTAGAGGACTGGTACATTTATTCTTGTACCCGATCTTCAATCTAAAATCAATTTTCATACTCTACCCGATCCCCTCTGAAAATTTATTTTTACCCCCTATCCCCAACCAAAATAGGGAATGGGGATTCTCGCGGGTAATCAGGTACCTGAAATGAAAAAAATATAAAAATATAAAAATTCTAAAGTATGACTTATGAGAAAACAGAGCAAAACCTTGATATATATTTCAAAAATCGAAAAAAAAATCATATATATATTTAGAAAGTATTTATTAGGTTTAGAAAATTATATTCCAACAAGAGTGCATGTGTTAGCTTTGTAAAATTATATGTATATATATATATATATTATTTGATTGTTATCAACTCGTGGTATTCATCACAAAAATTTACAATAAATAAATAAACTTGTAGGGCTGCAAAATAAGTTCAATCTAAACTCATGTTTAGCTCAGTTTGAAACATCACTGTGAAAAGAGTCTCAAATTAGAAATCCTTAAGTGTTGAAACTATGAAAATGTCAATTCAGAAGGCGAAGAAAAGAGTCTTGATGATCAAAATTAAAACTTCGGTTCTTCTGTAAATGGGTATCCAGGATTTGATAGGAAAAAGATTGATTAAAAAAAAATTCAAAACAAAAATTTTTTCACCTCCATTTGCTCTCTCACTGTGTTGGGATTAAGTTAGAACCAGTCTATACCGGCGTATCGTTGTATTAGAATGAACTGTAAAGTAAACAAAATCTTAAAAAATTAAAATATATATATATATAGGGGCAGGGATGGGTCGGAAAATGAGTAAGGTAGGACATGGAACGGAGACAGATTTATATTCGTACCTTGCCCAATTCCTAGATTTTTTTAAAAAATGTTCCCATACCTTATCTGATTCTCAAAAAATTTTCAAATCATCTGCCCATTCAGAGTTAGAATTAGATAAAGTATGAACGAGTCGATCGAGATGACCATCGCTAGTCATGATTGTGTCTCCCACCCTCCGCATTTTATAATCAACCAAAGAACTTTTTTTTTTTTTTTTTAAAGCAAAGTAAAAGGCATTCTGCTTGTTTTTACAAACTTTAGCTCATCTTTTTTAAGCTAGAAATTTGAAAAACAAAAACTCAAAATATATTTTCTTTTTGTTGATATATTTTTTACACTATTTTACTAAAAAGCATTTTCAGTTTTTCATTTTGCCTGATTGTTTTAATGTAAAATATTAAAAAAAAAAAACGTATTTATTCATTAAAATAAACGGAGCTGGAAAGTTTTTCTTAAATTTTATCCATCCTATGAAACTCAAACTCCCAACCAACTTTATACGTAGATAGAGTCTAACCACTGGTATCCCTTATCCTCCCAAACTAATTGTCCTTGCATGTTAATTAAAGGATCCCTGCCATGACCTTATATGTGGTCAGATCATATAACCACATGAAGATTATTTATAGACTGACTATAGTCCGTCTCGTTGCCGTTGCAATTTAAATAAATGGGATTTTTGTCAGTTGTGATGGTCAAAGGCAGGGGCTCATAATTTTTAACCAGTGGAGATAAATTACTCACATTTAATTGATAGAGAAAAAATTAAGGAGGTTGACAACTCAACAACTGGAAGAAGGTTTTTTTTTGGGGGGGGGTTTAATTAACTGGAAGAAGGTTGGATTGAATATAAACCCAACCCACTCACAGAGTCGGAAGAACAATCCCAAGCACAAAGTCAGGAAACCAAGGCTAAGCGAGGGTGGACCGACCTAGCTGGAGTTACTATCAAATGGAGAAGATTGAGCACAGACATGTGCATGTAAGAGCGCTCAATCTCCATGTTGCAGAGATCGGAACAGGTTGTTAAGTTGATTTTGGATTTTACTGATCGATCATTCCATTAACTGCGAAGTTCAATGCATTAATTATTTTTGAGAACGTATGAATGATCGACTCGATGCAGGTCCTGTGGTGGTGTTCTTACATGGGTTTCCGGAGATATGGTATTCATGGAGGCATCAGATGGTAGCAGTGGCGAAGGCGGGGCTTCGAGCCCTCGCCCCAGATTTCAGGGGTTATGGCTTATCCCAACAGCCTCCTGAGCCAGAAAAAGCTACTTTCAAGGACCTCGTCCTTGATCTTCTTGCTATTCTTGATTCAATGGAGATTCACCAGGTATTTAATTAAATATTGCAGATACGGGTGTTAGTGGACCCTTGTGTTCGACGAGGTTGAACAAATCCAGTGAAATTTGCAGGTTTTTCTTATTGGGAAGGACTTCGGAGCTCGACCAGCTTACCACTTCCCCCTCCTTTACCCTGAGAGGGTTTTGGGAGTCATAACGCTAGGTGTGCCGTTCTCCTTTCAGGTCCACAAGGATTCCCCCACGGTCAACTCCCCAAAGGCTTCTATATGGTAAGATGGCTGGTAAATTTATGACCCTGTAATTTCTCATATCAACTTAAATTTTTTACACGATCTGAACCAACCCAAATTTGAACACCCACCCAAATCCACCCGATCAAGATTGGAAGTTTGATTTTGATATATATATATATATATATATATACACACACACACATATATTTTCTGCCTATTTTCAGAGGAGCCAGGGCGAGCTGAGAAAGACTTTGGCCGTTTTGATATTAAAACAGTGGTGAAAAACATCTACATTCCCTTCTCGGGTAGTGAACTTCCAGTAGCCAGAGAAGACCAGGAAATAATGGATTTGGTTGACCCATCAACGCCACTGCCCTCCTGGTTCAGTAAGAATGATCTTGAGACCTATGCAACTCTATATGAAAATTCTGGTTTTCGCACCCCATTGCAGGTGCCGTACAGGTAACAAGAACTTGCATAATGTGACACTCTTAAATTAAATTGCTATAGCCTATATCTATCATTTATCTCCACATGTAGTTATAGTAATAAATAATAAATTTTCAACGAAAGAACAGATTATGTCAAGAATTTTATGGGGCACCGGAAACCCCTTTTCTCATAACAGTTGTAGGCAATGATTTCCAGCACAATATATCTATATTCGACTCAATCTGCGGCAATTTGAGCAGGGCTTCGCTAGAAGACGATGGAATTACTGATCCAAAAGTCAACGTTCCTGCAATGCTGATAATGGGCAAAAAAGATTATGCCCTTAAAATGCTGGACTGGGACGAGTACATAAGAAGTGGAAGGGTCAAACAGTATGTTCCAGATTTGGAGATTATATTTGTGCCAGAGGGAAGCCACTTTGTTCAAGAGCAGCTTCCAGACAAGGGGAACGAGCTCACTGTCACCTTCCTCAAGAAGCATATATAATCAAGCACTCTGTTAAAGGTTTAAGTTTAGAAAGGAAAGGGAAAGGGAGTGTAGTTCACAAAGTCGTAATCATGGATGTTTGTGGTAGTTTCGTGGTTGTCTTGAATGGAAAATAATGAATAAAGTTGATGACATGGTATAAGGCTTATGTAGACTCATAATCAGTGATTCGCAAATATAAGACTGCTATCCATACACATGGTCAACCACATTTTAAACATGCAAATATGGATAATGGAAGACAAACTTTATTATACATCTTAAAAGAAAAATCATTCTGATAAAAAGTTATTGTCATACATAGTTTTCCTAACATTATCACTACAGCACAAAAGTCTTCAAAGCTCATACGCAGGGAATCTAGCGTCAGTGGGATTAGCCATGTCTAGGAAAAGATAAGCCATACCTCCAATTCCTTCAAACAAGGAATAAGGGTTGTCACCTCCATGCATATCTCCCTGGGATATTAGTCTGTGAGCTCTATCAAGGAGAAAGGAAGCAAATGCTTTGGCTCTGTACAAGAACTCCCTATTGCCCGTCAGCCGGTAAAGTGAGAGGAAGACGTATGTATTCCCACTTATGCCATGACAAATGCCGACTCGTTTGAGTAGGCCACGGTTCCAAACCACCTCTGCTGCATCTACAGCAGCTTCCAGAAACAAACTATCTCCGAAGACCTTGGCATCAGACATTTTCAAGTGATTGTGAGCAAGACAATTACAAGATCGGTAGCAGAAAATATTCTAAAACGAATTACGAAAGCAAGATTAATTCTGCTGACTATGAGAACTAGATAGTCGTCATGCCCTTTCCAAATCGACATCACACACAAGTGAAAGGAATGACTTCTAATTGATTAAAATCCTACAGGCTTGCAACATTTTTAGCAATTTTATGGCTGCACAGCCTTCCACCCAACTGGTACGTAGCAAAGCAATGTGGAGGAAGATTAACTTGCAACTCAAACAGTGTAACTACGTTGTTCATTTTCTACTTAATCAAGACTCCTATTAAAAATCTAATTGAAGAAGGTTAATATGCATATTGGGAGAAACAGGCACTGTAGAAATTGGAAGTTCACTGTCCTATTGCATAAACATAAGAGTTTTTTCGTCTTATGTTCCCTGAGCAGTAGCGCAATCCCCTAATTTTGATCAATGAAATTTATACCAATTAATCAACAAGAATAGGCAATTAAAAGACCTTTGGGCCCTGGCTCTGGTCCAGCAGTAAGGCTTATTATCAATTTAGAGTGATAGGATAATGATATTACCTCAGCTGCTTTGACAAGTGTGATGGCCATCCCAGGAGCACCATGGCACCAATGCACGAGACAATCCCTCTTGTTATCTTGTTCACTTGGCTGATAATTCCCACTTGGAAACCGATTCTTGATTATATATTTAAGAGAGTTCTTGACATCCTCAGCCTCATCTGGACTCAGTTTCACATGCATCAAAACCTGCATAATCCCTGCCAATCCATGTGCAGCTCCCCAATACTTTTCACCAAAAAATTCATTCAACAATGGGCATCTTGCTCTAACACCTAATCTTCTTCAACTCCTGAAAATTTCTTTCACAACTTCACCCTATGACACAATTAACAGATCAATCTTAATAACTCTACATCGTACCAATGCTTGAACCATAGTTGTCAAATCATGCAATGTAAATTGCATCGATTTGTAAATCTCATACGTCGTAATGTATTGTGTTGTGTATCATAAGTTTTTTCAACAAATTTCAGCTTTATATTAAAAAGTTCAGGTATCATTAAAAAAACATTTAAATAACATAATATAAATAAAATATCATTAAATAATTATTTTTCTATACAAATCACATTACTTATAATTAGTTAATTTAATAACAAGTAATGTGATTTGTATATAAAAATTTATACAAAATTTTGTTGTTGCCTTTTATACAAGCATGTTTTTGGGTAGACTACAATAGTCGGAAATGTTGTAGAAAAAATTGTATTTATCATTTCAAAGACCTTGTCTCGTATAACTTCATAAATTAAAATTATCATAACAATGGTATGTCTTTTAGCTTTCCACAATGAACTGATTCGGTATATCAATTATTTCATTTAGCTTGTCAGGTTTTTATTTTTTCAAAGCATGGTTATTATGCAGTGCACTGTGATAGACCATTATATTTAATGAAAAAAATCATATCATTAAATTCTTAATGTCAAAAGAAGGAAAAAAATCATTTGCTGTACATTTTATATTTACATTTTACTTTTATATCCAAATATTTTCTTATTTTTCTTTTACTCTCCTATTTGAAGTTCCATATAAATAAGGTATACTGATCTTAGAGGGGGGGGGGACAAACACTTCATTCTCTCTCGGTGTCTGTTCTGTTTTTACTATTGAATTAGTAAAGTTTTACAATCTAAAATTCTAATGATATACATATTGGATGTATAGTATGTATCATACAATGTGAATGGCATCATAAGGTAAAGTGTATGTATCAGAAGTTCTTTAGGAAAATACACTCGTAAGATATGCACAAAGCGTTGGTGACACGTATGGTATCGGGTATCCAAACTTTTTGACAACTATGGCTTGAACTAAATCAGAACACAAGAAGTGTAATTAGAGGCCTTACAATGTAATCAGAAGAAATAGTTTCCTCGCCTATATGTTTATTTAAAAATAAACATGCCCATAAGAACCCACTTCTCCCAAATAACAGCCCATCAGGAAGATCTTTTGGCAGCTTAACCTGTTTTCATGGCTCAGAAACATAATATTAATCAATACCGGTGACTATATATATGTCAGAATTGCTCGAAGATACCACCATAATGTGAGCAAATGCAATAAAAAATACCTCCGTAAACTTGGTTAAATAATAAGTTAGCAACTGATCGTCACCCAAGTGCTTTGCTGCAACAGCACCGAGGGCACAAACACCAGCCCTCCCGCATAAAAATGTCACCTTCCTACCATAATGACATAGCATAAAAACCTTGGAGCTAAAGTTACTGAAATATATAGCTATAAATAACGCATAACATCAGTCAATCGATCCATGGTATAGAGAGAACCTGGATTGAGAAGAAACAGAATCACAAGCCTTTACAATCTCAGAGCAGAGTTTGAGGTCGTCTTTGTTGTTAGTGAGTTGATAGGCTCTAAATTGCAAAAAAGCTGTCCCAAGAGTTCCCGTGTTGAGAGTGAAGTCTTCCACGCGGCGTCCAGGGAGTCCCCATGTCTCCACCACCACCTGAAACAAAAACACAAACATCTGGTTGGCGTTCCGGTCTATGTACAAACATAAGTGTTGGGGGGGGGGGTAGTTACGGTTTCTTTCAGATCGAGACCAGCTCATTTGAATCGCTGTGAGAGTGCAGAGGAAGGCATCGAGAGAAGCTTCATGAGCGAATCTTCAGAACCCTCCGGCACAGGGACAGTACCTTCTTCCTTCTCTTCGACGAAGTCAGGCATTTCATTGGGAGAAAAACGATCCGCCATCTCTTCACCGCCTTCCTCCACCGATCAGTTCAGCCTAAGACTCTAGAAAGAGAAAATTGGAGAGAGTGTTCGGCTTCTAACCGACGGGCGACCGCCATTGCCATCCACGCTAACTATCTGCACATATCCGACAGACACGTGCTGCGGGCTTGACGCGTGGCCCAATACGTGGCAACAAGAGAAATGGTTCTGCAGAAACGACATCGTTGGGTGCACCTAATTTCCAATTCAGCACGTTTAAATCGCTTGAAATTGACACTTCTTTCGTTTTCAGAGGCTTTGATCCAACGCTCTCTCTTGGCAGTTGTGTCCTATCTGAAACAGTTTTGATGATATATACATAAAAAGATAGAAAGGGAGCTGAAAAATGGAATCGTTTGATGATAGACACAAGAACGGTGGCCAAGTCCAGGCGACGTCACGACCGTTCGACGACGACGGCTACGTCGGGTACGATTCTCACCTCCAGTCGCAGCGCTACGACTTCGACCCCCCCACGGGCGGCAACCAAGCGCCTACATACCGAAACGACGATCTCGCCGCCGGCGAAGACGTCGTCACCGGAGACCACGGCGATAACCATCCGCATTCGATGGAGACCTACGGATTCAGCTCGTCCCCTAAACCTGACTACACTCCGTCGCCGTTCGAGTCGTCTGTCACAGACCTGAACGGAAATGGGAAGCCTTATGATATTGGCGGTGACTCGGAGGACATTTTCACTGCTCCCGAGCCTGACGGTCCACTGCTTCCGGATCCGAGCGAGATGCGGGAGGAAGGTGCTGCTTTTCGCAAGTGGCGTCGGTAAGTTTTTTCCTTGTTGCTTAGGGATACACATCCGAGTTTTGTTTGCTTTTTAGCGTATGAGTGTTGTTCCTGATCTATATGAAGAACTGCGAATTAAGCTATTGTGAATTGTCACGAGGTTAGTTCATAGATTTTGTGTTGTCCTCGTTCTGTTGTTTTCTCTTGATTGTCGTAATTCATCTGCCTTTTCGTTTGTTCATTTATTTAACAGGCAAGCAAATTCTATTGCCACATACATTGTAATGCTTGATTAAATTCCCTAGATTTGTAATCACTAATCCTTCATTGGCTATGGGGGTCAATATCCCATCTTCTGAGAGCTCCTACCCCCCCTCACCCAGTGGCGGAGCCACACCCAGCCGAGGGGTGCCGGCTGCCACACCTGAAATTTCGGGAAGAAAAAGGAAAAAAAAAAAATTCGATGTGACCATTTTATTGACCCATCTAAAAAGAAAAAAAAGAAGAAGAGGGGTTTTGCAGACATACAGCTATTATTGTACTTTTTGTAATATCTTATTGTTTATTTGTACACATACACTTAAAAAAAAATTTATTTAGGCACTAGAAAGAATTTTTCGCCACACCTAGAAAAAATTTCTAGTTCCGCCACTGCACTCACTAGAACTAGGAGTGAGAGAATGCTGCAAATCCCTGGAGTTCCTAACCCAAACCACCAGAAGTATGTGCAAGGAATGCTGCTAATTTTTAGAGGTCCTGACCCACCATCGCCCGCCCCCCACCTTTAATAAATCCCTCTGCAAAATTCTCAGCTAATCTTATGGACATACATTAGACACAAAATAAGGAAGAAATATAAAAAGAAACCAAAAATTCCTGGACAGTCTGAGTCAAATGACTTGTAGAGGAGTGAATCAGCTCACCTTATTAGGAATATCCTTTTTGTGTCAAATTTCGCTTTACCTCATCCATTAACTAAACCAAAAAAATTAGACGAATAACGTACAAGTTATGATTTGTTCTTCTAACGTATACAAAATCAGGTCCAATAAAGCCGGGTCAGGAACCTATACAAGCCTATTGAAGGAGGTTGCTTTCCATTATGATAAAATAAGAGTAATAAGCCTTTTCATGTTTATTTGACAGCTCTTAAATGAAAAGCTAAGCCAAGAATGGCCAATAATAAATCAAAGAAGTTCAAACAAGTTAAAAATGTATATAAATGCTTTCTTCCTTTCATCTTTTAGACCCAGTAAGTGCTGTCTGAGATGAAACACTAAAGGTACTCGTTTTGTATTATAACTCTAAGAAAATTGAGAAAAAAGAATAAAACAAAAATAGAGAAACTGCTTCCCCATCTTTATGTGGAGAATTGCTTTTCCTAACTTGGGACTGAGGTGGAAGAGGAATTGGTTCTTAATGATAAGCCACTGTTCTATCAACCTTTGTGATATTATCAAGTCCGTTTCATTCTTTTTAATTTGTGCAGGAATTTCTAGGTTAACTCTTTTGTATGAGAATCATTCCTAAAGTTAGAAATCGTTTTGTTTTGCATTAGGTTACTGCAGGTATATTGCCATGAAGACACGTGTAGGGGCCACATTAGCATCATAATGGCTCCTAACATGTCAACACAACAATGGAAGATCACCCTTCAGAGGACATCCCTTCCCCATAGTCATGCGAGCGTGTCCCTGGGCTAGGAGCAGGGCCCAGTAATTCCTCCACATATGGAACTTTTCCACCCACTCACGAGATTATTAGAGTCTATTGACTTGGTGGCAAGAGTAGGGAATTCATCGAACTTTCCCTCCACGGGTTTAAAGAGTGGCACTATCAGACAAACTAGTTAGAATGCTCTCATCGTACAATATAACCATGACCCTTGTAATGTTTGACCAAGCAGGGATGCCAACACTGCTTGGCCTAGACTCCTCTCATTATCTATTGGGTCAAACTATGCAAAGTTGGCCACTTATTCCAGGTCCACCATTGTGGGGGAGTGGAGGTAAACTTCCTTGTCCTAACTCTCCCCTTATAAATAGTCCCCTTGATCAATTTATTAGGCATTTCAATCCTTTACCATAGCTAGAGACTTGGTTTGGTTCTATCTTGCACTCTAGACTACCCCACCTTTTATCCTGCTTACCTCCATTGAGTCTTGCCATTAACGACCATCAGCATTGTTCCTATACGGCTGAAGCATCCAACTTTGTCCTAGTCACCCACAGTTATGCTGCATTTGTTTCTTGAGAGGAGTAATCTACCATAGGCTTCTATGTACATACAAAATATTCTTGAATTTTGGTGTTGATGTGCTAAAATATGAAATGTGTTTTGTTTATGAATTGCAGATTTTTTATTATTTGTACAGCATGAAAATTATTGTAATTGATCTCTTTTGCCAACCAACCTTGATTACTGGTATACGATGGTGCATATTGCATAATGGCACTGGAAGTGTTATTCCTTCTGTTGTGGATGCTGGTGTGCTGAATTTCTTTTGGGTGCTAGTAGTTCTTTTATTATTTAGAATTTTGGTGGGGCTATGGAATGTTAAATTAAAGATGAGATACAATGTTTATAGGTAATTTATTAATACTATTAATACAACCTAACGTTAATTGGAACGTGGATCATTTCGCTACATGGAACAAAAAGGGAAACGTGCTACGGTTGTACTCTAAATTGTGGCGTGATAGGGGGTAGGTTTCTCATAAAGTTGTAGTATTATTAAAATATTTTAGTATATAAAAGTGACTCATTTAAAAAAATTATATACTAATTAAGAAAATAAAATTGTACATATTTTCATGAAACAAAAGTACACTTTCTGTTTGGTACTATTCTTTGCACATTATTATTATTTTTTTATGAATGTTTAAACTTATTGGTTATTGTCACGTATGTTTTTTAATTCGCTATTTTCAAATGCCTTTCCAATGAAAAAATATAATATAGGTAATCTTTTTGGATTGTTAAATTTAGTGTATTAGAATGCTAGTGTACTACATATTAGAACGTGTGTACCAAAACGTGGTTCAGAAGGGTAGTTGTGATTTTTGATAACTATGATACATTCACAACAATTCTTGGATTGGATTATATCTTCGGTTCTTTGATTCTTATTGGAGTTGGTGTGTTTTCAATATACATAAATATTTTTTTTTTCCTGGTTGTTTCTTTGTTGTTGTGACTGCTGCCATTTTGTTATTAGGCTAAATTATCATTTTGTCATTCGATTTTGGGTCAAATTTTATTTCAGTCCCCTCATTAATGGAGGTTAGAACAGTTGTCATGTGCTTGCAATTGAGCTAATTTTAGCTGATTTGGAATGGTTAAATGAGAGAACAAAAAGGTGGATACCACATAAACACATAATTTGATAAATGCTTGACACGTAATACTTTCTTATGTTTTATGTTCTAGACTAGAGAAAACTATAAGGCTAGATATAAAGATATAGTGATGGAGAGTGGAAAACTAACAGCTGAACAACAGGCAGAGTTAAGCTACAGGTTAAAAGTGCAACAGACACGCATGGTTGCAAGTGACAATTTGGAATTAGCTTTTGTGAGAGAAACATAACAGGCTAAATTACGTTGGCCTTTTCATGTGAGGCTCGTAAGGAAAAACATTGAAATGTTTGATAATTTGCCTTATTGCTATTGTCATAATTTTTACTCAATAAGTAGTTATTGCCTGCAGCGCACATAGTTCTTTGAACTCTACTTTTGCAGCCAAAACGACATTTATCTTGAGGAAAAGGAAAAGAAGGAGAAGGAGATGAGGACCCAGATCATTAATGAAGCCGAAGAGTATAAACGATCTTTCTATGAGAAAAGGAAGCTCAACTGTGAGACTAACAAGGCTCAGAACAGAGAAAGGGAGAAGGTATAATGGCCGAAACTATATGTTTGTTCCATTTCCGTCCCTTATTCCCTATTTTTTCCGAATAGGGTTGAGACAAATGAAATTGTGTTTTTGAGCCAGCTGTACCTAGCCAATCAAGAGAAATTCCACAAAGAAGCTGACACACAGTACTGGAAAGCAATAGCAGAGATCATTCCTCGCGAGGTCCCTAACATTGAGAAGAGGAGACGGAAAAAGGACGAGGGAAAGAAACCTTCAATAATGGTTATTCAGGGCCCAAAGCCTGGGAAACCCACTGAACTTACCAGAATGAGGCAACTCATTCTGAAGCTCCAGCAAAAACCACCAACTCACATGTTACCTCCCCCGCCCAAGCCTGAGAAGGACAACAAAGATATAAAAGGAGGAAAGGATGCGAAAAGTGCAGAGGAGAACAGAGATACAAAAGGAGGAAAGGATGCAAAAAATGAGAAGGATGCTGCCCCGGCTGCAGCGAAGGAAGGAAAGGATGCCAAGGATGGGAAAGATGCAGCCCCAGCAGCTGCTACTGATGGTGCTCTGGGCACGCCTGAACCAGAGGTTCCTGCTCCCAATGATGGTGGCCCGGGTACACCTAAACCAGAGGCTCCACCTGCAACTGAGGGGGAGCAGGTTAAGGAAACCGAAGCTGAATCAGCGTCAACTGCATGATGTCTCACCAATGGCTTTCAAGTCAATTTCTTCCAGCCAAATTTCGACGCCTCAGTGTTGTTCCTTTCTCTTCGCTCCCCCAAATTTGCTTTAGGATTCTTCTGTTTTTGACTCAGAAAAACTTTTATCGATTACACCAGCTTTCAGCACTAATATTCCCCACCATTTAATTTTGGCATATTTTCTTTTGATGATGTGTTTGGTAAGTTACTGACAGTTTGATGAATAGGTAAAAGAGGTGGAGCCAAAATATTTGTGATATCGTTACTGGCAGTTTGACAAATAGTTTGAAAGGAAGAGAGTCAGTTGCATTATTGTATTAGAATGTCTTTATTTCATTCAATTTGTGCTTTTACTTTTTTTTGGCTGTCCTAGTGTTTCAACTGCTAGAGCTTGTTCATCATGGTAAAATTAAAAAAAAAAAAAAGCCATTCAAAATTGAGTAAGAGTTCGTGTACGCATGACACATACATATATATATATATATATATGTATAATGGGGTCGCCTTCACGTGTGTACACAAGACTTCCTTCTCTCTCCCACCCCCTCTTCTGACGAAAACTAGCTCTTAAAGCGGTTTGAAATCTCTTGCATGTGAGCTATAAGGTGGTTCACAGATTTATCCGTCCTTATCCACTGACATTTTTGGCCACGTAGCTTATATGTGGCATTGAACACGCAGAGCACAATAAATCCACTTTAGTTCTTATGGTCATTCAAATTTTGATCATATAATTAAGATTTAATTGAATATATTATTTTCAAGAGCAGGATATCACTGTGCCAAGAAATAACTAGTTCCCACTGACAGACAGACATGCATATACATACATATATATATATATATATATATATATATCATCAAAAGATCACATGAGAGTGCATGCATGCAATCATGATGCAGGTCCCATATCAATTAGATATGTCACCATATAGCAAGGACACATGCATTCATTGGTCCAATCTCATTATAAAACCAGATGGTCCACGAACATTACCCTTTCAATATTAAATTCGTAGGTACATTCACAATACTCATACATTAACTTAAGCTCTCTCTCCTCCTTCGGAGAGGGCTACAATAATGATTTAAACTCTGCAACCTACAATATTTAAAGCACACTTGGAAGTAGATCATTATACAAACATATGTATTAATATAAAAAGGATTTTTTTTGGGGGGGGGGGAGGGGGAAGAAAGAGCATTGGCGGCTTTATATATAGGCTCCAACGGCTACTTTTCTTTTTTTTTTTTTTTTTTTTGGTTAAAAAACTTACTTGACAACGGCACCTTTTTTTTTTTTTTGGTGTCATGGGCAGTGGAGAAAAATCCTTCTTATATTTATAATTATAATTTCTATGTCATATTTGGGAAGAGCAAAGAAGCCAAATTGTACCCGCTTGCTTAAGAAAAGAAGTTAAGGCGAGAGGTGTAGGTAGCTTTTGGAGACCAATTCCTTGGAATGACATCTCTGGCAGAGAGGGTTCTTGCTGTTGCGAGTGTTGTCAACTTTACTGAAAATGGTCCGCTCAAGGGTCCCCCAATAATGCACCAATTTGCACCCCATAGATGTTTCATCTCCATCCACTCTGTGGAGCTTGCCTGCATCCCCCCCCCCAACCCCCCACACCAAAAAAAATAAAATAAAATAATTAATTCAATACATTAAAAAAATTAACTGCATTAATCGAGATTAGAGTTCGATAGAGTGACTCCCATTTTTTGATGAGTTTATATCTCGTATCAAACTGCGTATCCATTTTATTTGTCTTTTTTAAAAGTATGTATATATATGCATATATATATATATATATTCATCAAAAAGCTTTTAGATGTGTTGATAAGCTTGCTTTAAAGTGATTCATCAACAACTATGCCACACCATATATATATATACATGCGTTTGTGTAAAAGAAGAGAAGCACGCTGTGCAAGGAGTGACATAGAGAAGTGGCTTTTGTATATTCTGCACTGAGACTAGAAAATTATTCTACTAAGAGGGTGTTTGGTTGGTCAAAATTAACCAAAATTCATTAATTTTTATCAATTTTTTATACTTTCTTCTTATTAAATTTTACCACATAACACTTTTACATCAAATTTTTATATTTTTACTATACCTTTTAACTAAACTTTTACCAACCAAACACTCCCTAGCTAAGAAAGCAAAAAGCTGATACAGAGTGCAGATTGCACGTTGGAACAACTGATGAGAATGGCTCACACACACACATGCATATATACTTATATATATAATACCATTCTTATTTCAATATGAAGAAAAAGAGAAGGAAAAAAAAAAAAAAAGATTTTCTTTGCCAAAATTAAAAGTGATCAAACTAGGCAAAAACTTAACATCCGTTATGTTGACACAAAAGCTAGTTAATAATTGTTGGTGAGTTTGGCCACACGATTGGGACTTGGGAGACATACTAGAGGAGTAATTTTGGGGTTGTCTCTCTGTTCTCTAAATGTGAAAATTATCGATCTACTGTGAACAATATATATATATATATACACGGCCTTGCTTTTTCATGTAATTACCAAAGTCTTCTAAAGGATTGTTTGGCAAATTGGCAGGTAATTAAATGGTGTCACTTTTTAGGAAAAGATGTGGTGATCAAGTGTCCTAGCACTTTTGCTGGAAGCTAGAGAGATTCTTTCGATTGTCATGATTTGTTACCCCCATGCAAGCACCCAAAAATGAGAACTTAGCTTTTGTTTATTTTGATTGATATTAGGGTAAATTAATTACTGTCAATAGTGTAATTAAGACCTTTCCAAAAAAAAAAAAAAAAGTGAATAGTGTAATTAAGTGTGGAGAGTTAAATTAATTACTGTCAATAGTGTAATTAAGACCTTTCCAAAAAAAAAAAAAAAAGTGAATAGTGTAATTAAGTGTGGAGAGTTAATTTACACCTATTATTATTATTATTATTATTATTATTAAAAATCCAAAGAAAGAGAAATAAATGTATGCATATCTACCTCTCTAATATGCATCGATCCGATGTCACCATCTCCATCCTCGAACTCCACTAGAAGGGAAAGCCAGTAATCTGTTGATCCTTCGGTTACGTGGAAGGCAATGTTTTTCCCAGGATACTTGCATGAAGTCCTTCCAATAGTGGAATCCAAGCCAACATATACCGATGTTAGTTAAATATATCAACATATGACCCAAACATGGAATTGCATCAACTGATGATTTAGAAAATTACATTAAAATTTTAATGATTTTACTATTTTTTTTATAAATTATATTTTTTCTATATTTTATCCTTATTGTATCTTTATTTTTGTTTTTATTTATCTTAAAAATATAATTTTATCTCCATTATAATTTCTAAGTCCGCCCGTCAAAATTAAATTTAAGTAACATTTGGGTAACCAAACTCTACTAAAAGTTACAAAAAAATATCAACTTTTTTTAATTATTCTTAATCAAATTTAGTCACGAATCATTTTACACCCAACCCTTTTTTTTTTTTGGTAAATTTCACTAACCTCCCCTGAGATTTCTGACACCAACAGAAACCTCCCCTGAAATTTTTGAAATAATACTGACCTCCCTTCCTTTACCAGATAAATTTCACTAACCTCCCCTGAGGTCTTTGAATGTGTAAATTTTTTATACAATCATATTCTTTATATCGAAAAGTTTCAAACGAGTATCATTGTCGCTATTTTTTTGAATTCGTGGGAACGGATTTGAAAAATCGTTCTCACAGTTTGCTACTTTCTAAAAAAAAAGATGCCAAAATCAACCCAAACTACATTTTATCACAATTTATCTCACAATTTGCTACTTTTCAGAAAAAAAGACGTCAAAATCAACCATAAACTATATTTTATCTCAATTTATCTTATTTTTTATTACTCCAAACGGGACTTTTACGGGAAAAAATAGATCAGGAGAGGTTAGTGAAATTTATCTAGTAAAGGAAGGGAGGTCAGTGTTATTTCAGAAACTTCATGGGAGGTATCTATTGGTATCAGAAACCTCAGGGGAGGTTAGTGAAATTTACTTTTTTTTTTTTTTTTTTTACCCCCAAACCATCTTAGAGTGCAAAAACCAAAATATTTTATTAACACAAAAAATATATAGGACTATATAATATATCTACAGATATCATCGTCACATTCTATCATTTAAAAATAATCCATCCATATAAACATATTTTACAATTTTACCATATTATTTTTTGAGTATATAGTCGCATTTTCCTTTTCCTATTCTCTAGAGCTCTACTTTTGCTTATGCCCGGCCACATAAATACATCCAAATGTCAGTTATTTGTTGGGTAGTAAATAACTAAGGGTTTGTTTGGTAAATAAAAAATAGAGAAAAAAATATAATAAAAGTAAAAAAATATCATATAAAAATGATATGTGAAATATTTTAATTAAAAAAATATATAAAAATTAGTTAAAATTAATAACATTTTTGTGAATTTTTTTGTGAGTTCTAACGTGACCAAATAACCCTAAGAATCGGAAAACTCAAAACTAAAGAAAACAATGAGCTAATAAATAGAAAAAGGACCGTTAAAGCACAACATTTCCCACTGCACGGGGGGCGTACATACCTACGGTACATGACGGAGATCTCGCCTCGGTTACGAAGCTGGTTACCGTTTCCGGCAACGGCCATGCGGCCGAAGGCGGCGCCGCTGAGGTCGAAGTGGGTGCGGCCGCCGGAGCAGTACCCACCGGGACACTCGTCGGTGATGATGACGGTGACGGCTCTCCGGGAGCATATGGAGCGGTCGAGGCACCGGACCTTGTAGCAGGCCCCACACCCTTCTCCTCCTTTGAACAGCACCGGACTCACCGCTCCCACTCTCGCCCTCAGTGGCTTCACATCCACCAGTGACCCGTACCCGCATGCCCCACCTGCATTAGTCACGGGTAATGTCAAATGGGTCAAAATGTTCATACTTACCAAAAACATGTAGCTAGCACCGTTTGATAGATTAAATTTAAGCAAAAATTAATTTATTTTTACTATTTTTCTGTTCATTAACAATAATTTGTTCAATTTAAAAATTAGTAAAATTTTTATTAAACATATAAAAAATTATTAAAAATATTTAAAAAATAATTAAAAATATCAAAAATTTTATTAAATACTTAAAAATTATTAAAAATTACTATTTATTTTATCAAAAATACAAAAAAATTTTAACTACCAACTTTTTACAAAAAAAAAAAAAAAAAAAAAACTAAAAGTTACTCTGATACCAGCCCTAAATTTTGATAGAGACCGGTTATTTGTATTTTAAATGTGACAGTTTCATCCTTGAACAGAGTCCTGAGTGACAGAGTGAGAGAAAGAGAGAGAAAGCTTTACAAAAATGGCACCATTTGTGGATTTAATAGGCGTTAGAGAACCGCTTATTACCGTCACTGCCGTCGCCATCTGGGCTGCCGTACCACGTAGCGGTGGCCGAGTACCAATGTGGGTCAGCTACGCGGCGGAGCGGCCCGGCAGCGACAAGCCAACCCTGAAGCACCGCCGCCGCGAAGAAGGAGAAGGTGAGAAGTTGGCCAAAGTGGCGGCGACCATCCATTGTTCTTCCCACGCGAAGAAGGTGAGAAGGTGAGATGTGGGTCAGCGCCGCCACCACCTCTTCTTCGTTAATCAGATTCCCGGCCGGCGGATAAAGCGAAGAGGACTGTTTGCAGGAGAGAAAAGAGTTCCGCCGGCAGTTTTTCTTGGGTTTCCAGTGTCAGGACTGAGCAGAGCTTCGGACACTTGTGTGTGTCTATATACAACACACTTATACACGTACGTATAAAAATATGAATGTATAGGCGGAGGAAAAGTTCAACTTTATGATGCCCATGTGCCCCATCCTCGTTTTGTTTATTCACGTTTATGCCACCGGATGTTGGGTCCCACCGACGGTTAAGGCGTTAAATCCGCAGGACCGTACGTGGTCGGCTTTGATATTGATGTGTTTAAAGTTATATAAAAGTGTATAAAATAAAATAAAATTATAAAAATAAATATCTTGTAATTCGTGTAGTGAGTGAATAATTTAAATTTTATTATCTCGTAATTCGTATTTATAAAAATTTGTAGAATTTTATTTTATTTTATTTTGTTTAACTTCAAACGGATCATTATTTCGAAGGGCATTTCGGTCATTATAATAGAATCATTCTACCGTTAGCTTTAGTTTTTGATATTAGAGATTTGGGGGGGGGGGGGAGAGAGATGTATGTGAATCTGACAACTCATGGAGAAAGAAAGCCGTTTAATTCCGTTGCAGAGCCCCACATGTGAAAGGATTTGAGCTGATTTTGTTGACTAGTTTCTCCTCGTAATTTTACAAGCCGTTTGGTGCTACTGAAAAAAAAAAAAAATTAATTAATATTACATTCACACACTTTCCCTTATACTTTTTTTATATCCTATTTGTTGAGACAGATCATGATCAATGCATCCTGTTCAAAATTATAACAGTCGTTAAATATCATTTTCTATGTGCGGCTGTGATGATTTTCAATTAAAATATACAGGTCATAATCCGTTTTAGTTAGTGAGGTATAAAAAAGAAGATGTAAGTGTAGCATTATTAAAAAAAAAAATTAACTTCCCACTCTAAAACGCACGATACGGGTGCCTAGTGGTAAAAATTTGATCAAAAACACATTTAAAGCGCAAAGATTTAATGTAAAAGTGATTAAAAAAAAGTACAAAGTTTAATGTGATATAATTTAATTGAAAAAAAGTACTAAAAAATAGTATAAATTGATAAATTTTGACCAACTAAATACCTCTTATTTCAAGCTTAACTCATTTCATTTATTTATTTCTTTCTTTCTTTTATTCTCTCCCCCCCTTTTATTATTCTTTATTTCCTCCTTTTGATTTGGCTTATGCGTGCTACCAGTAGAAGGGGAACACAGAAGGTGAGAAAACAGGGTTTGTCGTTGTGAATATATTGGGATGGTGCCAAAGATTCAAGGCAGAGAAAATCACGATGAAAGATACGAGCGGTAAGAGAAAGGTTTAGAGGTTTCTAGACAACTTTCCATTTCTTTGCATTTTCTTATGTCTGCCGTGAAGATAAGTTTTTTAGGAAATGTATGTGTGGACAAACTTTATGAAAGGATAGGATATATTTTAATTTTGCAAAATAAAAGAAAATTTTGAGTGACCAAACAATTGAATCATTATTGGGAATTTAAGTAGGTTCTTGGTTTTTGTGATTGCTTCAGGGAGCTGCAGTAAAGAAATCTACTACAGGGACTGCAGTGAGGAAATGAATGGCTGAGATTCATTTTCACTTTAATAATACGTGACTTTTTACATTCTGTATTAATTATGTTCCAATTAGATTTTTTGAACTTTTATTTTTATTTTGAAAATAATTTTAATTAAATTAAATTAGAACCATTCGATTAAAAACAATTAAATCTCAACCTTTGATTTTTCACTGCAACCCCTACAGTGAATTTCTTCACTGCAGTCCTCTAGAACTCATTTATTAGGCATGTTGGCCTGCAAACTTTCAAAGAGGACAATTATGCATTTATATATAAAAAATAAATAAATAAAATAAAAAGTTAATGTAAAGACAAGGAGTAAGGGGATATTTGGAGACATAACTTTTAGTAATTTTTGGTTTTTTTTTACCAAAATTACTAATTATATTTTTGATGTGCTTGATGAAATAAATAGTATTTTTTAATAATTTTTAGTAATTTTTTGTAACTTTTAGGTATTTGATAAAAATTTTGACAATTTTAGCAATGTTTGGTAATTTTTAACAATTTTTGATAATTTTAAACAATTTTTGATAACTTTGGTGTCTTTGATAAAAATTTTTGTAACTTTTGAGTACTTTGCTACTTTTGGCTATTTTTGCACAAAATTGTGGTTCCAAACGGGACATAAGTCAAAAAAATTAATAATTTTTTATAATTTTGGGTGGAGTTTGATCTCCTAAATGCCACCTTAATGTCAAAAAAAAAAAAAAAAACTCAAGACTCAATAAAAAAGAGCTAGAGCAGGTTAAAAAATAATAATAAAAAGAAAGAAAAACAAGTATTCTTTGAAGTGTTTTTGTACCAGCAAACATGCTTTTGACTTCCATTTGTACACGAAACATGCCTCACTGAAGCATCACTAAATATTATTTTTTTTATTATATTCTTAAATATAACTGCACGCTCTTTCTTCGCCCAATTAGTGGCGGCATTTGTGCAAGTCTCTTTGTTATTAGTAAGGGAGTGCTAAATCATACCACAATCGTCAATTCGGTTTTTATTTATTATTATTATTATTATTTGTTAGGTTTTGATTCTTGTAATTATAAAAATTCATTATTAATTATTATTAATGATTATATATATTTTAACATTAATTTTGACGATGCTAAATATTCAAAAGCAGTAATTCAAAATCAAGATGGAGAACGTTTTTGCTCATCCTTTGGGAACGATTTTATGTGATTTTGATTAATTCGATTTAATATTTTTCTTAAAAAAATTGAAATAATTTTTGAATAATTAAAATAAAATTGAATAACTGAGCCGTGAATTGAATAATTACTCATTAAATTGAAAAATTACTATCTCGCATTTTCTCCGGACTAGGTTCTCAAACTTTGGTCCAATGGTTCCATCGGGAGCTATGAGTACCTAAGGTCTATAGTCTTTGTAATAAATTACAAATAATTTTACGAATACTACAAATACATGTAATCAAATGTATATTTTAATCTTAACCGTATTCTGTGATTGACGTGTAAAATTAAAGTCTAAAATTCACTGATAATTTTAGGACATCAAGATACATTTTTTTGCAAAATAAGATTCAATTTACTAATCAGTTTAAACTCATTTATGTTGCAATCGTAGCATATTAGGTTTGATTTTGAAAAAATAAAAATAAATAATCATTTCAACTGTCAATTTAATATACGTCATTATTCAAAATGTATTATCTAAATTATTTTTTTTTCTGAGTTGATCGTATAAATTTTGAGTCAACGTGTTAAGTATATTACACAATTAGTATACTGAATAAGTTGTTTATATTGTGTCACATTATTTGTGTCGGTACGTTAACAGAATTAGCTAATTAATTGTGCCATGCTTGAGATTAACCTAAATAATTGGGATACATATATTTTGGCAAAAAAGTGGTCCTATTGCCATCCCTGTTTAAGAGGACTGCAGCCTAACTCGTTGAACCTCGGGGCACCGGAAAAGAAGAAGAAAAACAAACAAGCAAACAAATAAATAAATCAACCTGATGTCTTAGTTCAAGTGATAAGTCCAAGTAAGGTTTGAATCCATCAAGCAGGTAAAAGAAAACTACTTTGCTAGCAGGGGTTAAATTGGGGTGAAGCCTAATTTTGACAAAACATGGATTTCGGGGTTAATTTAAAACCTAGTTTGGGTGCAAAACAAATAATTTTTTTTATCCAAAAAAGTAAAAAAGAAAAGTAAACTTATTTCTTATTTGTTTTCTAAAATAATGAAAATATTTTTGGTTTATGGAATGTATGTGTGTGTGTTTTTTTTTCCTTTTAAATATGTTTGTATTTTCTTTAAAAATAAAAAAATAAAAAATCTATTTTCACATAAAACAGAAAAAAAAAATATTTTCCGAACCAAGTGACTAACACCTTAACTTCTTCATTTCATTTGAGAAGTAATCAATTGAGGCTAATATAATGGGTCAATTTTCACTATCTGACATAAATCACTTACCAAGATTAAACAACACTTATCATACTTAAAAGTACAAAATTTCGAAACTTTTCAACATTATATATATTTTTTAAAGGAAAAAAATCTTTAAAATTGAAATGACCACAACCCAAACACAAGACACAAGGGCTCATTGAATTATGGAAAATTGATGGGTAATGGGGTCCCAAAGCAATCCAACTACTCTCTAATTGCTTGGAGCCAATCAGTGGGCTAAAGTCGTTGCCTTATTTTATTTTATTTGTTTATTGAGGGCAAAATCTCTCTTCTGATCTTTGTGCGCCCTTAACCCATTTCATCAATAAGCGAAGTGAACTACTCATTGGATACCGTAAATCAAACATCCATTAAATTCGTAGGCTCCACGCTCTTCAGGTCCCACCAAAGTAATTAAAAAAATGTCACGCTTACACCTATTTTTTACACCTATATTTACATTATGTCAGTTTGCACTGGTCACTATTTGTAATGACTAGTGCATTTGTTCAAAATTATCACAACAGTAAAATATTGATCAGTGTAAATTAACGGAGTACAAACAAAGGTGTAAAAGATTAGATGTAAGCGTAGCATCACTCCTCACTATAATTTTTATTTTATTTGTTAATATTTGAAGTCTAATTAATTTTACAAAAAAAATTATGTTAAATGTTAAAAATAAAATATTTATCTGCACCAGAATAATGTGATAATAACATTTAAAATTGCAGATAAAAACATTGACACTACCGAGAAATTTCTTTTAAAATCATACGTGCGGTCCAAGCAGTCCAACAATTTTGGAAGAGAGAAAATAATTACAAACAAGTTTCACATGCTTTGCCAATTAAAAAGATACAAGAAGAGCAAATTTGGATGCAGGAAATGTCACATTCTTGTTTGTCATGAGCAACTCTTGCGAGGCCATGTGATCACGTGCCCACAAACCAGCTTATTATTTGTGAATATCATCCATCATCCACCACCACCTCGACAAGATTTGGTCACGGCTCTGACATTTTGATATCTTTTTATCTCATTCGATTTCATGTTTTTTCCTAATATATATATATATATATATTGCAACAGTATTATTTGCAAGTGTTGCTGGTTAAGAATTTAATTAAATTGCATATAAACAAATTTCAATTGAATGTGTGATGGGTGTGTTTTTAGCGAGAGATGGTAAGGCTGCATCTAAAATCTAGAAAAACTGCTTAATTTGTTTTCGCAACTAAACATCTAAATTGTCCAATTCATTGTATTAGTCAATTTGGGTAAACAAATATGCCTTTAAACTTCTTATCAGACCAGCTAGGTTGGCTTCTTTCGAGAGGTCATAAATTCAAAGTTTTTGAGCATAGTAAGTGTGATCATAAGAAGTTTTAAGACATGAGTTTAAACTCTTTCCGTGCTGTAAATTTGAAACCTTCTTATATTCGAACTAAAAATAGATTTAAAATTTATAATCAGTAAGGATAAAATTATATTTTTAAATTAAATAAGAATAAAAGTAAAAATATAATAGAAGCAAAACATATAAAAAGAAGTATAATTTATACGAAAAATAATTGTTGTGACTTGTGACTCATATGAAGAGGAACTAAGTTCTAGGACAAAGGGACGGATGCGAAGCAGAGCGAGGGAAGCGAAGGTTACATAGAGAATATTTTATAATCACCTCTATTCTTAACTCTAATAGGATTACATGATCTATTCCTAATCCTAATAGGATTACATGATATGATACCTAAAATACCCTTAATTACACCGTACCCTACCCGAATTTTCGGGAACCATGTATATCTGTGTGTTGATCTCTTTACTGTTTTCTTCCATATATCGTGTGTACGTGTGTGAATCGGTTCAACAATAATAAAAGTAATAAAATTTTAGTGTAATTTTTCAAATCAATGGGAATAATAATTCTCGCTGAGTCTTGTTTGGATCCACCCATAATTGCACTGGTACATGTGATACTAATAAGATGGAATTCCCTAAAAAAGTTGAGAGTAGAATATGGCATTATTCGCCCTCTTCGTGTTGCTGCAAAATGCTCCACGAAAAGAAAAAAAAAAAAAAAAAAAAAAAGGGCTCCACGAAAGCAGCTTACAACGCTGCCTTTTTGCAGACAAGATATGTCCGAAGATTACATAGTAAATATAAAATGACACGCTTAATCACGATGCTTAGTCAAATCAGCATTTTAACCCAATCTCGAGATTTCTTTATGTAATATATATACACATATATGCTCCATAAAGTATATCAATATTATTTGGTAGTTAAAGAGTAGATACAACAGTTGGAATAAGATATATATATCATGTGATTATATTCATCTTCTAGGCCTGTTTTCTCGATTACTATACTGAGACTGATTACATATATATTATATCAATATATATGTATATATATATATCAAATTAACAATGATTTCTTTTGTAATGTACTTAGCATAGGTGTCCACAAATTATTTAAGCACTAAAATCACACTTTTTGGATGGTATATATACGTAGAGTGCATTTAGAGTGATAAAAAGTGAAATAAAATAAAATAAAATGAAATATTTTGTAAATTTGTAATACATGTAATGAGATAAAAAATAAATAATTTTTAAATTTTTTCAGTATTTTTTATTATTTTTAAAAATTTTTTTATTATTCCAAACAAAGTTATGCTATCGTATCCGATTTTCACTAGTTTGTTGCTTTATCTTTTTCCCTTTTCATGTGCTGTGCTAACTGTCAAAAGTTTTTTGAGGTGAGCTCAATTCCATGCCAGAGTGCTTTGAACAGGTTCGATGAGTTGGTTGGCATATGGCAACACTTGCAACTTTATTTATTTTTTTGTTTTTAACGACTTCTACTTTTATCAGAATTTAAATTTCTTTTAATTTTGAGGGCTTTTAGAAAAAAAAAATAATAATAAAAATGAGAATGAAATACTTATAATGAAAGTAGCCTTGGTTTGAAATTTCAAGAAAATGACGCAGTAAATTAAACCAACCATCCTTAGTGGGTAATTACACATACACATGTATATATGTATTATATATCTATATTACGAAAATAAGCGTGCCCAATTACTATAATAGTTAATCTAATCCCAAACGGCAGTGGGAAACAAATTTTTTTTTTTTAAATTGAAGTGTGATAATTATTTCCCGCAATGCACAGCAAAGATTAATTGTGCTTAAAAACTTTAGTCTAAATTCCATTATCACGGCTAATGGGTCATTGTTTATTTTAACAGAGCCCGCGTTAAGACCCACAGGGATCGATAGCTATAACCCTTTAGTTGCGACAAAATTTGGCAAATTCCTTAACTGTAATTATTTTTTTTTTCCTTTTAACTTGGAAATAGCAGCGCTCCATGGTAGATGCGATGCATTGCCCTAACATGTGCCTCAATAGTTATATAATCCATGTTCACAATTCTTCTGGTACGAGGAAGCAACCTCTACCTTAGGGGTGAGTATTAGATAAAACTCGCTCTATGATCCTAGTCGACCAAGAATCACAGAGAGTAAACTACCCTAGACAAGTCCTGACTAACCGGTTCAGTCGAAAAAAACTGTTAGACAACCTCCACAATAAAGGGACGACTGCCCCCTGAAGAAGAGTCAAACTCAGGACCACATGGTCCCAAGTCCTACGGCACGCTGTCCGAACCAACTCGACTATTCGCAAAGGGACCATGTTCACAATTCTTCTTCATATGACTTACGGTGTGTTTGAAGTGACAAAAAGTGAAATAAAATGAGATAAATTGTAAATTTGTAATTTGTGCAATGAGATAAAAAGTGAATAACTTTTAAAATTTTTCATCGTTTTTCTGAATTTTTTGTCATTCCAAACAGACGCTTAGTTTATATTTCACAAAGCCAGCACAAATGTAAACGTGCGCTAAAGCAAGCAAATTAAGGGCCCATGTACATCCCCATGATGATGGTATTGAAGTAAAAAGTTGGAAGCAAGGCGAAATGTTTTGCGTATTTAAAGACAAATAAAGGAAGTTGACAGATATAAAAGCCAAGATTGAAGCTATTCCAGCAACAAACAATTGGAAGTGTTCAATTATAGTGAGCTGCACAAATAAAGGTTATCATATATATATGTATATGTATGTCCCTGTTTTACAACATGAGATTCCACCAAGTGCAGGATTTGAAGTATATGCATCCGCATCAATTATTTTAAACTCATTCTCTTACCTAAAGTAAAGAGAAAAGAGTGAAAAATAAAAAATAAAAAATAAAATGAAATAAAAAAAGAAGCTAACGCCAATATCTGTACACATTCTCTATTTTACAGAATCTCTTAAAATGAGCTGATGCAGATGCCTTATCTATCCACCACTCTTGAGGGTTATACATTTCCAGAAGATAATCCAGAATTGGGACAATCATGTATGCCGGAGGTGGACAATGAGGTGGTTGTTCCGGAGACTGACGTAGGCTCGGTTGGTGCTGATAAAAATTGACAACCTTCTTCTTGAAATCATCACCATCATCCGAAAGGAGGCTCTATCAGCTCCTCTTCCTTTTATCGTCTGGTCTGGAACAGTAAAAAGAAGGAAGAAAAATCATCAATGTGAAGGGATCCAACACTAGCACCTTCCGAAAGATTATGCAATTATTTGACCATATTTTCTCAGGCAGTAACTGGAAGTCTAGAAATTGTAAAAGCAATCTCTGAGCCTTCTTTTTAATGGACTCTAGAACAAGCAAGGCGACCGTTGATAGACAAGTACCATAATATTTTTTTTCTTCTTAATTGGAATAAATAAATAAATACGCAATACCATGAGATAAAAGAAGTGAATGATGGGTT
Source organism: Vitellaria paradoxa (assembly GCA_019916065.1). Taxonomy (NCBI): domain Eukaryota; kingdom Viridiplantae; phylum Streptophyta; class Magnoliopsida; order Ericales; family Sapotaceae; genus Vitellaria; species Vitellaria paradoxa. The sequence continues at coordinate 42,138,187 of CM034239.1, forward strand.
ATAAACCGAATCAAACAAACTAGTGAGAAGATAAACTGATTTTCTTGCTAATATAGAACTGTATGAACAGTGCAACACTAGCTTCATCAAGTCCAATGGATGGTTTATAATTGACTTTTGGGGAAAAACCTGCTTGTCTATTCTAAGCACAAATACAGATACAGCTCTACTAAAAGAATGAGAATACGAACACTATGGAAATATGGCAGAAAAGTATTCAATAATTGAAAGTGTTCAATTATTGGACTTATCTGGTCCTTAATTTCAAGACGTAGGGATTAGTCGAGGTGTGCACACGTTAGTCTAGAAGATTTGAGTTATAAATATATATATTTTTTATTATTTATTTCTTGTTGCACCACTCAAGATACTTCCAACTTCATTTTTAGCATATTTTATCTGAGTGGGGGATTCTTCAATTCCCCAACAACATACTTGTTACACTTACCTGTATTTTTCTATTATTTGATAGTTTCATGTGTGTTCCAATATATTTGTTATAACAGTGTAAAATGTTGTCATCCACATAAGAGACAAGAAAATGAATGTCCTTCAACATGAGGATGCTCTTGACAGCTAACTGATATTGCATATGCATGTACTATAACAACAGCAGGATGCTCCAAAAATAAAGTTTGAAAGATTAAGCAAGACCGACATGATACATGAAATATGCATGAAGAAATAGCCCCCCCAAAAAAAAAGTACATATAAAGAGATGGTCCAAGAAGATTCATTTCAATTGTCTAAATCATTCATTACTAGAAAAAGGCAGTCAGAGCAGAACAGAAGAAAATGCTTCAAGTGAATCTGTGTGTCAACAGAATAAGACAATTAAATCAAAACAGAAGGGATTTTTTTTTTTTTTTTTGACATGTACCAAAATTGAAGCAACTGCGAAGCATCCATGTTGTATGTTGTGTAGTAGTCGGAATGCGAGTCCATAAACAAAGAACAACTAGAATCAAATTTTCCATATAGTTTGGGGGGGGGGGAACAACTGTAAATCTTGAAATTGATGCATTCAGAAAATTTATTATTATGGACTGATCTCCATAAGAAGGAAAATGAGATGGTGAAGTCACATGTGCAAGACCAATAAACTCAGTTCGAATAATCAAACAATACAAGTTTGAAGGACCTAAGAGAAGAAAGAAAATCTAACAACCATATGCCCAAGTATGAGAAAATGTCACGACAACCAATGGTCTATGCGAGCAGAAGTTTGCCTAGATCAATATGCCAAAAAAGAAATCATCCTATGCATAATATAACTGTCAAACTGAATTAGGTAAACCCTACCTCATCATTAATCCTTACATTCCAAGAATCATTCTTGGATCTGTAGATGGGATCACCAATGGTATATGGTGAATGAACATAATTCTTCAGCAGTGGGACCCCACCTGGAGTATAATCATCATCACTATCATAGTAACTTTGAGGATGTGGCCCTAAACCATTCAGAATCATAGCGAATAACATACACAGTCCCTGCAGGCATAGAGTGTGGACGGTAGGCCAAATGAAACCAGAGAGAAGTGGAAAGAAAATTTCAGTTCTGTAGAACATATAAAAGTCATAAAATGGGAAGGGAAATTTCATTCATGCAAAAGGAAATTAATAATTAGTAAAAGAAGAGGGGGAAAGGAGAAAACAAGAAAGAGGTAAAAAAAAGGTGGAAAAATATGAGGGGACACAAAAAAAAAAAAAAGTAAACATTAACAGGCATAAAAATCCATATATTCAACTGACATCTAGAAGATTGGCACACTTGAATTTCTTTCAGGGTAGGGATTTGGTAGGGGCAAAAGATAAGCGAAGAGAAAAAGAAAAGAAATAGGAAAGGAAAAGAGGAAAGAAACATGAACTCGCAAATGCATGTTTTTATTTGAGTGTATTAAAAATATAAGAAGATAAAAAGAATTTATCAATAAACTAGTTTTTTAATTTAATTATTTTTAATTGCTCAAATCATGTGCTTTTTCTTTTTTCTTTTCCAACAAAAACCAAATAAGAATAGTAATTTTGGATACCGTTCACTTTCCTTTTTCATTTACAAATTCTTGATCCAAACACGACCTCAGTAATTAGGCTAATGCATATAATTGATCCTCAATCTTGACTCCCTTAGAAACTCTCTGCATTTGTGTGTGTACATGCATAATGAGAGAGAGAGAGAGAGAGAGACCTGAGAACACACAACTGACAAGCCAATCCACTTGCAAATCTCAAAGTTCGTCCTGATGAAATCTATGAACTTGTTAAAATTCCCAGATGGATCCATTGGGAAGTCCTAATGTTGAGTCAAATAGCATTAGAAAAATCAGAAATAAGTTTGAAAACGCATCCCCTACCACCAGCAGACATCTGAAAATCAGATCAAGGATGAAAGTTATTAATCACAACTTACCTGCACCCAATTGTAGTTCAGAAATACATCTGCAGTTACTGCAGCTTCAAGCATAAGAAGCAAAAAGACGGACATCATATACTATACCCATTCAAGGCCAACAATGAAGTTACATCTCTATTTACTCAATATCCATGCTCCACGAATCTGAACTTCAAATTCTCAAATTTTCACATTGTGATGTATTCTTGTTTTATATTAATTAGGTTTTATATATTAATTTATTTTTTATTAATTAAATATATTTATAATATTAGACGTAATTTTTTTAAGCCTAAATTTGACTCTGGAAAGGAGCTTAAATCCCCCCCCGGGGGGCGGAACAAAAAATTCTAGATTTATCCTTGACTTATGACTTAAAAAAAATCAAAATATTACATAATATGAAAGAGACAATGCCTCGATCGCCTCTTGCCTGGGCATTGCCTTACTAACAAGGTCTTACCTAGATGCATGAGAAAAGCCTTGCCTCACCTTGTGTGAGCGCTTAAGCAAGCACCTGGTGCGCTTTTAACAACATTGAGAGAGACAAGACTTCAATTGTACTCCCAAACCGATGGAAGTACAGTCCACTCCCCTTTTGGATGAAGGATTGGATGTTTCAACTTCGTTAAAAAATGGAAACAAGGAATTGATCAAAAGCAATTCAGCAAAAGGATACACAAGAAAGGCAGCAACAGTTAGCACTCTCTGCAGCAATATAACCTGAGCATGTGATCACACACAAAGTGGTTCCCAGGCCAAGAAAAGTGTACATGAACCTGCACATCAGGCGATTCTTAATAAAACAAAATATGTACTTGTTTAAATAAATGAAAATTCGGAATCTAAAACAAAATTAATGTCCTTGCAAAGCAACTGTAAAAGAAAGACCTCCGGTCCATGATATATTTGATGTGATAAACATGTATTGCGTGAAGAGTTATTCCAACCCAACAAAATGACATCCCAATGCCACAGAAACTCAATAGAGTGACGCAAATGTTAAGTCAATGTTTGCAATATCCAATACATTTTCTCCCCAATGGGCTCATATAAATTCTAAGTTTATAAAGGCAGAGGCACAGAGCAGCAAGATCAACTGATCACCTCGTATGATTTCCCAGCAAAATCAATTGCATTGAACTCCTCAGCTAGAGTAAGCTCTAAATTCATCCTCATTTTCTGAGCATTGAAACATCTCTTATTTTCACAGTTGTCGCCACAAACAACTGCGACGGGGCTAGGGGTTTTCATGCCCCTACCCCTCCCCCAAATTTTGGAAAATATCACTTGTATATATGAATTTTTGACTTAAAAAAATTTATACCATAGTTTGACTAACCTAAAATTAAAAAAAAAATAATAATTTGATCTTAGTCAGAAAAACACCACCAGTGATACATATTCCTTTTTTGGGTTAAAAAATTTAACTAAAAATTTAAGTCATGAATCATGTTCTTAATATTTAATTATTTTTTTCTTGTTGTATATAATACCGGCTATTGTACTATATATATATATATATATAAATTTATTTTTATTTACTTAGTTATAATTTTTTTTAGCCCCCGACTTAAAATTCTAATTTCGTCCCTGCAACTGCACGGGCCAACTTGAACAATGATCATGCCCTTAATTTGAATGACGATGGCCCCATTCACTACTTCATAAGATATCAGTCTGTTTTTTTTTTGTTTTAACTCCCATTTCACAGCAAGCAAACACAAAGTAATAGGTTGGAAAGTAAAACAAAACAAAAAAATTTGAAAGGGAAAGCAATGTATATAGTAGTCCATTAGTCCTCCTTTTTTTTTTTTTTTTTTTTTGAAAAGGAAGATTGTCCCACCTACCATAATTATAATTAAAAAAAATTATAGGAAAAAAAAATTTATGCACCACAGAGAGAGAGTGAGAGAGAGGGAGAGAGAGAGAGATGGGCACTACTAGCACTACCATGAAGCCTGAGGATGAGGACCCACAAATGGATAAGACCAATCACCATCCGGCCGCCTTTGCCAATCCATAATCATCCACAAAGCGTAGAAAATTATCGCCATCCCAACCGTTCCAATCACCGAATTCAACAGCTTCAGCAACCACTGCACGCAGCTTCTCAACATTCCCGCCATTGCCGACGCAAATCGCAGCCCACTTTTTTACATATTATTTGATTACACGCCAATTGAAACCCTAACCCTTGTTCAGATTTAGGGTTAGGTCTCAGTTGCGCGAAGAACGTCCCTCCCTCCGGAGCTTTGCTGTTCCTCCCGAATGACATCACATGCAGAGGCCGAGAAAACGATCGCATTTTTTCCCCTGCCTTTCTCTTTTAAAAATTATTGCTAAATAAAGATTGAATTCTTTTTATCTTTAGGAGTTTTCTAAAATTTAAAAGATATATTTACGACCTAATTCAATAATAAATTAAATATTTTTTATTACTAATATTATGATTTTAAAATCCCGTCCTAGAATCAATGAGGTGATTGTATCGTGTGTAAATAGGAGAATGAGAGAAAAAAGGGATAAAAATTCACTAATTTCTCCAACATACTTGTTACAAGAAACAAATTGCATTTATTATTATTATAATTTATCATTAAATTATAATTTTTTGGAAGATATTATAATGATAATAAGATTTATTTCTTTTTAACAAATTATTTTTAATTATAACTAAAATAATTAAAACTCAAACAAATAAGCTATTTTTCACGGAAGAAAAACGTTAGAATAAACTAAATTATTTTTTTATACGATAAAATGTGTTAAAATAAATAACTCATCCACACATTTCATTTCCTTTCAAGTCCCATTTCAAATTGGTTGCTTCATCATTGATTTTTTTTTTATTTTAGTACTTGAACTATGTGGAATTATTTTTATTCTTTTGTGGATGAAATTAGTTTACAATTAAAATTCAAGTTAATTAAGAACTTATTCTTGGTTATAAATTTATAATGGGGTTTGTTAAAGCTTAAGTTGAATAGATTGAGCAATAAGCTTACATATTATATATCAAAATACTTTATTTAGACTTTTCTTTTGTTTTTGTTTTTGTTTTTTTATTTTTTTTACAAAGTCATTATTGGTTTATGAAATAAACTCCACCTCCTCCTACTTTATTATCTTTTCTTTCCCCTTTTAATCTTCTATTTATTATTTCTTTTTTATTTCAATTTTTCTTTATTTTTTTCATATTTATATTCAATACGCTAAGATACATTAAAAACAATAATGAAACGGAATTTTATAACGTAAGAGATTAAATGTATCGTATAATTAATTTTTATATGAAATTTAAGTATATAATTATTGAGATATGGAGTGAGTTCGAGAAAGTGATGCATGCGGTTTAATAACAATTTTAATAGAAGATAATTTTAAAATTTTAAATAGTAAAAAATCAAGAGGAGAAAAATATGTAATACCACGCATAAAATAATTGACAATGCGGAGTGAAAAATTTGGCCACCAAACGCAGTGTAATTGAGCCTCGTGCCTTTGACCCCTCAACAAATATAACTTTTAGGCATTCAAGTAGCAAAAGAGCATCAAATTAATGCAGACACCATGCAATTACTTACACTTGTATTATACTAGCGTTAATCTGTGCGATACCTAGGTGATATAAATTTTTTTAAATCATTAATATTAAAAAATAAAAATATCTTTAAAATAATTAAAATAGACGTTTATTTTAAAAAATTACTAATAGTCATAAATTTAGATGTCAAAATAGATAGAAATTAAAAATAAATAAAAATTAAAAAAATATATAATCTTCCATTTTTCAAGATAGTAATCCAAAAGTACAACAGCAAAAAATATAACATATACCCACATTTATAATAAGATTTTATCACTGCAATTAAAGTAAGATTTTATGTATTTAAAATTTTGTATATTTATTAAAATTAATTTTTTAGTTTTTTAAAACAAATTATGCAAATAAATTTGTTTTTTGTGTGAAAGGAGCAAACCTAATTCATGAATTTTATAACAAAACTTATTTAAAAAGAAAAAATAATTTTATCACAGTGCGTAAAAAATAATGCTTTCATGATATCGAGTTCAAAAAATTTACTAAACCCATTCTAAGCTTAAACAATAAAATATATAGGTAAACTTAAATAGATTATCAAAAATAATTTTTAATATATTAACAGTGTAATAATTTTTTTTAAATAAATTTTAAAAAATAACATAGCTCTATAATTATTATTTTTCATATTTTATTAAATTATAAAATATATATATAGAAAAAATAATATTCTTTAAAAATATTATATTGTCTGCATTGATTTTTTATAATATTTTTAAAAAGTGTTATCTTTTCTATATATATATTTTATAATTTAATAAAATATGAAGAATAATAATTATAGACAGATGTTATTTTTCAAAATTTTTTTGTGTAAAAATTATTACATTGCTAATATATTAAAAATTATTTTTGATGATCTATTCAAGTTCACCAATACATTTTATAGTGTAAGCTTAATTTTGCAATAGTTAGAATAAGTCTAGTAAATTTTTTGGATTCTATATCATGAAAACATTAAAATATAATTTTATTATTTTTCTATTATAAAATCTTAAGAATATAAAATTAGAATTAAGTATGCAATACAAAAATGTTAAATGAGATGATAGTACTTTTGTCAATAATTAAAAAATAATAAACAAGCTCTGGCAATCACAGCTTTGACATTATCGCTATCCTTAGTATTACAATAAAGATATTAATATATATATATATATATATCATATATATAATATATTATTATATATTATCACTACCCTTAGTATTAACAATATAAACTTTCTTTTCCTTTCATTTTCTTTTAACTCACAAACAAAGAGAATGAAAAATTATTATCTTTTTCTTTCCCCCCTACTTACAAACAAATAGAATAAAAAAATATTATCATTTCTCTTTTTTTCTCTTCTCCCCTAACTAATGTCTTTTTTTTTTTTTTTCTTCTTTTCTCCTCCAAAACTTACAAAGGGAGCCCAAGTGCTACATGGAGCCAAAATCAGCAAATAAAAGTTTTGGTCAATGCTTGCACTTGTGAGGATCAATCTCATTATTAGGACCCCCTTGGAGGAATAAAAAAAAAGTAAAAAAATATTAGTTTTAGTGTTTTAAATGTTTTGATAAAATATCAAAAATTTCTCTTTTTTTGAGTTACTAATTTGTAAAAATATCAATTTTTACTAAGTTGGCAGATATTTTCATCATTTTATTTTAACTTAACTAAAAAATTACTAAAATTTTTACTAAACACTTAAAAATTATCAAAAATTACTAAAAAATTATATTTGGTTACCAAACACACAAAAAAATTTCACTTACAAATTTTTTATCAAAAAATTACTAAAAAATTGACTTTCAAACTGGGCTTAAAGAAACAAAAGTAAGGTTTCCTAAATATATGACAGACTGATTTTTTTCTTCTTACTGAAAAAATAATAATAAAATAAAACATAAAAAAGAGTGCCGGATTTTTTGTTGTTAAAATAAATACAAACTCAACTTTATTTATTTATTTTGATCATAGTTGTACTCCATCACGAAACAAAAAGAACAACCAAAGAATAAAAAATAAATAAATAAATTTAATGGCGCAACATTGCATGCATAGAAATGACCATTGAATTGTGCAATGGTGCATGAACCTGTCATGTCATTTTGTCCATTTATATTAAAATTTTAAATCAAAGTCCCCATCTCATGCCACGCTCCACCTAACAAAACCTTTAAACCTGAAAAATTCCATCCAATTAAAGAGGTCCACAACAAATATTTTATGATGAAGCACCATTACTTATTTGATAATATGAACAAAGCCCCTCTCCACTCGGGACATCACTTGTACAATATGCAATACAAAAAAGAAAAAAAAAAAAAAAAAAAAGACCCGAAAGGGGTAGTCGAGTTGATTCGAATGATGAGCTAAAGGGTCAGGGACTAATAGGTCCCGAATTCGACTCCTCTTGGGGGCAGTTCTTCCTCTAATTGTGAAGGGCCATCTAACAGCCTTCTCGGCTAAGCCGGTCAGCCAAGACTTGCCTGGGCTGATTTACCTCCTCGTAGTTCTTTGCCAGCTAGGTCTACGGGACGGGTTTCACCCAGTGCGCACCCATGTGTAGCGGCTGCGGGCTTCTCCCCGACCCCAGAAGAAAATATATATATATATATATATGCAACTAGCTACAACATTTGAGTACACAACTGTTCTTATTACATATAGCATAATTCCCAACACTTATAAAAGCATTTGCACCGAAGGAATTTGTAAATTCCCAACTTCATTCGACTGAACTCTCTGTGCACCAACCCCACCCCCACCAGACCAACAGATCATTGGTCACAACACGCTAATTTAACTGGCTAGTAGATTATACACAACCCACCAGACCAACAGATCATTGGTCGCAGCACACTAATTTAACTAGCTAGTAGATTATACACAACCACAGATCATCTTGGATGTTCTATAAATTTTGTCAGAAAATGTTATTCTACTAGAAAACATAACAAAAACTTTTACTAGAATGACGAGAAATAAGCGTCATTCTGATAAAAATTTTTGGTGTTGTTTTCTGGTTGCATAGCATTTCCTGCACAAAATGGTTGAGACACTGTAACCTAATCTTCCATATCTTCGTGATCAGCATAGTTTCCAAAGGCGTATAACACCAGAAGAAACGGATAATAGGAGATGTGACGAAAGAAATAATAGTTTGACGAACCCAAGCAGCAGAGTGGCAGGAAGAGTGTCGCGAGGGTGATGACAAAGTTCGAGCCCATGAACAGCACAACATTGCCAAGCCAACTGAGTTTGCTCACCACGAGGTACACCCCGGCCATGAAAGCTACAGACATCATAGCTAGTGCTATCCCCAGCAAGGGCAATGCCACCTTTAGCGCGACGTGCATCGAACTGAGGTCGCCCAATTGCGCCCATATGAGAGTGACGGCGACGATAACGGAGCTGTACATAGCTATGGTGTTGCAGATCACGAATTCCTGAAACTTCACTTTGGCTAGCATGGTTGCCATGCCTTGGTCCGGATTCGAATTGTTATAACCACCGGGGATAGTGAAACCAGCAGTGAAGGTTACAGTTGCAACAAGTGTTGCTACTACTAGAACTACGTTGATCTTGTCTTTGTAGTTCTCCATTTTGGAATGCTCTCCAGCCCTGTAATTTCTAGTCTTGGAAACCTTTACATGTGGGGCTCGTGGCGCACCAGCAGCTCTCAAGGCCATCCACGTCAACCGCTGCAGGCAGAGGTTAATGAATTCATCGAAGTGCCATTTAATTATAAAATTGTTAAAACTAAGTCATTTTAATTGTTAAGGAATACTGCAGTATATTTTTCATATTCATATGTATTAGCTAGAAAATATTTATTAAAGAATAGATTGCAATATTTCTTAATAAATATTTTTTAACTAATACGAAAATTAATATGAAAGATATGTTGCAATATTCCTTAATACTGATTATATGATAATATCAACTCACATGATTTCTGAGCTTCAAGATTGTCACAATGCACAAGTTAAGGGTTGACAGAGAATGGTACCCAGGCATGCTTACAGTGAATAAATTAGTCAGTACATGCAGCACATATATACCTTTTGAAATGAAGCCATTGTATCCATATATTCCTCAGCAATGTCGAGTGCTGTCAACCTGTCATTATTCTCGAGCTCCAGGTTTACCCTCTCACCCCATGTTAGAGCGCTGACAATCTTTGGACGGCCATAAATGGTGGCAACATGTAAAGGTGTGTTTCCTTCGTCATCTCTCTCGTTTATGAGTTTCTCCAGCTCGGGCATTTTGAGCATACATTTGACTGCTTCAGCTCTTGCACTCTTAGCTGCAACGTGAAAGATGTTCTGGCCTTGTAAAGTGAGTAGTTCCCTCAAATCAGGGTACTGCCGAAGCATGTCTTGGATTAAGTTGACATGGCCTTTGCTGGAAGCTGTGTGAATGGGAAAGAGACCACGCTTGTCCCTTTGGTAAAGGGCCGAATGGAATTTGCGCAGCAAGAAATTGACCCCTTCATGATAACCTATTGATGCAGCACAGTGAAGAGCATTTCTCCCTTTGTCGTCACATCGTTGATGGAAGGAGGACTGGTCCATTTCCCACAATATTTTAAGTACATCTGATCAGCAATTCAAAGAAAGCTAGCGTTAGGAGTTTGAACTATATTCGAGGAATAATGTATTCAATGACTAGCAGAAGTCAACAAGAGATTGCAAGTTTACAACTATTTTATTGAAAAAAAAAATAGAGGGGTCTTGTTTGAGAATAATCCAGTGAATATTGTTGTCCACTATGCTATATACATCTGTCCAACATCGTGTATACTCGTATCTTCACTCTCTCCCGATATAAAATATTCTATAAAATTCTACTGGAGGTTTTGGCGCGAGTACTTCCAAGAAACTATCCCAAAGACCATAATTTCCTTGTCTCTTCTTCCAAATCTTGGTTCTAGTCCAAGGTACACTCAACCTAGGCAAATATAAAGTAAATGAAATTAATTTTATACAATTAATATATTTATGGTTTAGGGTCACCGAAGGCCGGCAAGGTGGCTTCATGTCATTTTCTGGGATGAGAAGGCTTTGAGTGTTACACCTATGAAGTGAACACAGTGCATGCTTACATTAATTAATGACGATGAGGCCGGCCAAATAAAATTGAAAAAATGGCACTCAAAAGTAAATTCAAAAGAGCTGTATTCAGATTGCTGTCATTTTTCAGAAATTTCTAAGCAAACTTGGCTTTTAAAATAAATTAGAGTCGCATGCCTGATGACTTGACTCTTAGAGGTTTATTTATCAGGAATTTTAGGTAGCCATAACAGCTACCAACGGCCAAGTCTGTTATATATATTATTTAAAACTAGTAAATAATCCGTCCCTATGATACTCTTAACTAAAATTCAATATGTACACATTTGAAATTGAAATATGTAAACACATTTTTCCTTTTCAAAAACTTAAAATAAATTTTTTTTTTCAAAAATCTAAAATAAATTTGTTTTTCAAAAATTTAAATTTTTTGTATTTCTCAATGCAACTCTGCAATGTCATCATTAAGTTCAACTGAATGATCTATTAGAATATGAAACAATCCAAAAACTAGGCGGGAGTTTTGAGGCGAAATTTTGGTTTGTAAAAGATCTCAGCCATTCGTTAAAAAATAAAATTTAATCTCAACCTTTAAATTTTAGTTTGTGAGATAGACATTTTTAAAATATGTTATGTTAATATGTTAACATATTTTCCCCTTTCAAAAACCCAAAATAAATTCCCTTGTCAAAACCCAAAATAAATTCTCTTGTCAAAAACCCAAAATTTTTGTCTTTCTTAATGCAAATCTCAGCCTTTAGATTTTAATTTTGTGATATGAACATTTTTAAAATGCGTTGTGTTAATATATTAGCACATTTTCTCTTTTCAAAAACCCATAATTTTTGTTTTTTTTAATATAACTCTTTAGATATATCATTAAATTTAATTCAATGGTCTACTGAAATTTGAAGTGAGAGAAAGTTTTAGTTTGTAAAAAATCTCAGTCATTCGTTAAAAAATAAAACTTAATCTTAACTTTTCAATTTTAATTTATGAGAGGGACATTTTTGAAATATGTTGTATTTTATTATATAGATTCTTTGTGATGTTACGAAGAAAATACCATTTGGTCTTGCCATAACTATTCAAATAACATACTCAACCTTCGGAGACCGAAGAAAAGCCAAAAGGAGTCTGCTAAGAAAAAGACTATAATAGTCTACCAATTGAAATTCTTATTAGAGCACCCTGGGTTTTTTTTTTTTGGGGGGGGGGGGGGGAGGGGCTGAGGGTGGGGACCATGAACAATAATATTAATCTATTAGGTTATAGTGAGTTAAAGATAAGATGTGGATCAAACATGAATGTTTGGAGGGGGGGACCATGAACAATAATATCAATCTATTAGGTTGTAATAAGTTAAAGATTAGATGTGGATCAAACATGAATGTTGTTACCCTTATCTGGTACTTAATTTTTAACCCCTTTGGGGAATAAAGCTCTGCATGCCTCACCCCAGAGTTTTACATTTTAAAGTAATAGGGGTCCAAGTAGACCCCAAGCCGTAGGAGAGATAACCAAGTTATATTAGAAAAACAAATCAAATAAAAATGTTCATGCATGCCTACATCATAAAAGGCCTTCAAAGTAAAGAGACATTTATAGTCATATTTCTGAAAATTCTATGACATGTATGCAAAATGAGAACATAATTTCAATAATCAGTTTTGCTAGTTTGGAAGTAGCTAGCTAACTAGATAACAGATGCAAAATGATATTAGCTCCTAATTTACCCAATATTGCAGCACGAAAACTAACACCTCTAGTTTAAAAATCATATTACCTCAACTGCCAATTAAGTACGTAATTGACTTAATTAATTAGTTTCTCTTACTTGCCCCAACATTAAGTGGAAATATCAAATATCTATCCTTCTTCATTATATAATGAACTTTCTTCTTAGACCAAAAAAAAAAAAGGAAGGACCAAAAAGAATAGCAGCCATCCCTTCACCTGGATGAAAAAAATGGGGATAAAACTACCATTTTCCCCGGAAAAAAAAAAGGAACAATATTAAAAGTGAAAAGAACAGAAATAGTGAAGGAGGGAAAGATATGCTTTACAAATATAAGAGGAGAAGAAAAGAATATGAGGATCCAATACCTATGTTCCTTCCAAGGATAGCAGCATGAACTGGTGACTTGTTTCTCAGCCTCCCTTCGGAACTGCAATGCCCTGCAGGATTCTCCATCAGAAGCTTAACAAGAACAACATATCCTGCTTCCGCTGCCAGATACAAAACAGACTTCCCTTCCTTATTAACAGAATAAGGCTTATTTCGATCTTTATCGATCAGCATTCGAGCCACCTTTTCATGACAATGAACTAGGGCCTCGTGCAACGCAGTGTTACCCTCCTTATTAGTCAAGGCCAAAACATCCTCTCCGTAATCAGAATTGATCAACAGACCCGTAAGTAACGAGTCACCGGCTCTTGCTGCAATATGGAGTGGGGTATCACCTCTGGAATTCTTTTCAGCAACCAAGAAGGGCAAGTCCTTGCAAAGAAGCTTAACAATCTCATACTGCGCAGAGCTTGTTGCAATGTGAAGAACAGTGTTCTTCTGGGGGCCTAGTTGAACACAAGCGGCCGTTGGACCATATATTCTATCTTGCAGTTGTGGACATCGTTCCATTGCTCTTACAAATTGAAGAATATCACCTTCAATAGTAGCCCTATACAGTTCAGGGTCCATGGATTCAGCCGTCCCATAGCTCTCCAATTCCTCCTCCTCCTCCTCTTCCAACAAACCTGGACCTTTGGGTATTGACATTTCTGAGACAGCTCACTTCTCTAACCAAAGTTATCAGAAATTTATATGACAAGACTCCTGTGAATATCAGTTTCCAATAAATTAGCAAGAAATTACTTGATTGCTTGCCCATTTGAATGTACCATCTCTCTAAGGAGTGTCTATTTCTCCTTGCTTATTTTTATATCCATATAAATGGACTGAAACTGATGCTGGTCTTTTAAAATTTTAGTTGAATGTGGAATACGCATGGATCCAAATGGAAAGAAAGTATATGGAGAAAGTTGAACTTCTAAAGGAAACTGCAAGGAATGTGCATGAATCAGCCCCTAAAAGAACTAACAAAGTAATAACTATTCCATAATCTGATTAAAATACAAAGATGGTTCATTATTGCATGACTCCCAAGTCCTGTTGAGACAAGATCTTGCTTCCAATAGCATAAAAAAAAACTCAACTTGAAAAGAATATCCTTGGGTGCGGAGTACCTAAATGTGTGAATAGAAAGAAATTGCAGAGTCAATTGACCCACCTACGCATGACCTTGGGTGCTTAAGTTAGTCAGTTCGACTACCCCCACCACATAATTACCTCACATTTTTCATCACTTATGTTTCAACTATATATTAATTTTTAAATAGAATACATCATTTTACGACCGTGATGATTTTGAACGAAATACACTGATGACTGCAAGTAATTATCAGTACAAATTAACTAAGTAGAAAGTAGTGACTTGTGCGGTAGAAAATAGCGGTGAAACTAGATTAAATCTAAGTTGGTGAATGGTGGACAGAGCTTTCAGGCAAAGTGGCCAGGCGTCTATAGCTTAGTTTAACCTATAGATGGTCAGAACAAAAGTAGAAGAACAAATAATAACAGAAGGAAATGAGTAATCCAACAAATAACATATTTCACCACACTAATTTGCAGCACATGTTCTGTAATCTTAGGTTGTACATATCACATATCAAGATTGATCATATTTTCATCTACAATATATATATATGGGAAAATATCATTTGATATGACCACGAAAAGACTAATTTTTGGGATTTCCAGAAACAAGGCTAAATATGCAGTAGTTCTTTACATGACTGTTCGAAGTAGTTCTCTTAACAAAGGAAAAGAAAACTTCGCTCAAAGTGGCTGTTTATGACGCTATATTATGAGGAACCAGCAAATCCTAATTATCAGGTAATCTTAAAAACAGAACTCATATGAATTTTTTGTTATAAAAGTTGTACATCTGGACTTGACAAAGATTTATCCAATAGCAAACTTGACGGCTCCCGGTAAACTACCAAAAAAAAAGTGATTTGAAGTGGAATCAAGCCGAGCTGAACTTTACTTTTGTTTCAGCTCAAATCTTTGAAAGAGCTCAAGCCTGTCTCAAGAAAGAGAAAAATAAGTTTGAGTTTAGTTTGTGAATGGCTTGAGTCAAACAAACTTCTAAAATTAAAAAGATATAATAATTACCTTTTAATTTATAAAATTAAGAGGACTTTTTTTTTTTGTGGTTATGCTATTTTTAAGCTTAAAAATTAAGTGAAGGTGTTATGGACCAAAATTAAAAGATGAGGTAGAAAGAGAAATTGAGAGGAAATTCAATAGTTGATTAATGATTTTTCAAAAAATACAATTCTTTTTATAACTAAATCAATTTGTCTAACTAATCTTTAACTAATTTTTCCACCAAATGTAACAATCTCATCAATTAAGAGAGTGTTTGAAGTGATAAAAAATAAGATAATTTAATAAAAATTATGGGTTCGTAATTCGTACAGTGAGATAACTAATTTTTTCCCTCTAAAACCCTTGTCCTTAAAAGGGAAAAGGAAAGGTATGAAAAACAAAAATCAAATCTCAAAACCAAATTCTAGCGATCACCCCCTTTGGACTTAGGGTCACAACTCTTCTGCAAAGTCATGTTCTGCATAGAAAGTGATCTTCGTTGACAATAGAACCTAACACTTGTCGGACATAGTATCGAATAGTTGGCGTGGGAATCCGGATGGCCAGGGGCGGAGTCAGAATTTTTGGCCAGGGGCACCGGGCGCCAGGGAGTACCGAACACCCAAGAAAAAATAACAATTGACTTATTTTTTAATTAAGAGTAGGAGAAAAACGATGTTATTTTTAGAAAGAAAATAAATTATTCTTGAGTATTAACTAGTGAATATATTTCTCACAGTTAATGGTTCAAGCACCTGAAGTTTATTAGAGATATCTCTTACTACAAAAAATATAATTATTATTAAATTTTATTATCTATAGAATTTATTATGTTATATGCTAAATTTACTGATAGTATAAACAAAAATATGCAATAATGTATTAAAAGATACACTTTATTTCACAAAAAATACCAAATTTGTTTCTTTTAAACTTCTTATATGTTAAAAAAATTTGAATTAACTTTAAATTTTTAATAAAATCAAAATATCTTAATTTTTAATTAATTTAATTTTTAAATAAAATTAAAATAATAAGTAAGGTATTTTAATAATTTTATCAAAAAATTGAGGGATCACTTGTCCCCCTTACTCCAACGTAGCTCCGCCCGTGCGGATGGGGATGGCAGCGGTGCCAGTAATGGCAGTGTTGTGACCTGTTGAGATGGTTTGATTCAGGAAAGTATCGGTCTTGTGACTCGGGAGCTGCAGTAACTGTAGTAGAAGGCTCACCGTAACTATTGCAGCAACTCCAATATATTAATACATATTCGAATATAGAAGCAGTGTCGTTTTAAAGAAAAAAATATTAAAACAGTATCGTTTTAAGGTATTGTAGGGACTACAGTAACCCACTACTGCAGACTCCTCTTCTCCCATGTTGGCGGTGGTAGACATTTCAAGAGGAGGGGAGACGATTGTATCTTTTGTGCGGCTAATTTTTCTAATACGAACTCCAACGGCTCATCCCATATATTATTTTGATGTTCATATATTTTCTTTATTTTCATCGTCTGATTCTCCATCCACTTCATCATCTGATCCAATCGACTTTCTAGAAACTCAGACAACTCATCCTCATCCTCCTCCAAGGTCGAAGGTCTAAGCCCTGTCATTGACAGGAAAGGAAGTTCTGATACCTTTGGTATGGACCAAAATTAAAAGAAGAGTAAGAAAGAGAAATTGAGAGGAAATTCAACAACACATTAATATGACTTTTCAAAAGATAAAATTCTTTTTATAACTAATTAAAATCAATTTGCCTAACCAATCTTTAACTAATTTTTTTTTTGCCAAATGTAACAGTCCCGTCGATTAAATTGTATCAGAAAGTTGATATTTTTAAGTATTTGTTAATATACTATTCGATTAAGTATTTGTAAATATATTGTTATTTAGAAAACGCTATTTTCAAACAACATTTTCGAAAAATTATTGTTTCAAATAAAGTTTTTAATTGTGACTTATTTAATGTAAATTTTTTTGTTCACATGATAAAAAAAAAAATTAATCAATTTAATTTTATATACAAATTTATCTAAATGTATATTTATCCCAATCTGACTTATCAAGTAATAAAAAAAATTAATAAAATGTCATATACAAACTTATCTAAATTTAATTTATCACACGATAAAATCTTGTATGTAAATTTATCTAAGCATAATGATAATATAAAATTTTAAGAGTCTAAATTTGAATGTGTTGATAGTTTAAGATATATTATCTAAACATAATAATAATATGAAGTCTAAGAGTCCCACGATGAGATATAGTGTATTACTTGATTAAAAAACTAATTAATTAAAACTAATACATAAGAGTTAATGAGTTATCACTTGATAAAAAAATTAATCAAATTAAATGTAATATATATATATATATATATATATAATAATAATAAAACACATTGACTGATGTAACAATTATATACATGATGTGAAAGAGGGTGCTGGACGGACGGTCTGTGCTTTGCATAAACATTCACTAGTGTGTGTATGTATGTATTTATATACATAAAGAGCTTTAAGTTTGAATGTATCACATGACTACGAAATACCAATTTTTTTAACAAAGAAAAAGTTCTTGTTTGAAATAGTTTTTTTTTTTAATTCACAATAATTTTTTGAATTCTGTCTTTTATTTATCTCTTCTTTTTGCCAGACTCTCTTTATTTTTGCTACATTTCTTATCTAAAACAATCATTTTAAACTCTATATGACATAAAATTATATACTAAAAAGTAAAAATAATAAGAAAATAATCATTTTAAATTAGTTGAAACACAAATTCTTGCTTGTTCATTCTTATTTTTAATTTGTTAAATTATATTTTTATATTTATTTTCTTTGTTAAATTATATTTTTTATGTTTATTTTCTTATTTTAATATTTTAAGAGTTTGCTATATGAGCCTAAAATCAAATGAATTTGAAAATATTTTATTTAAGAGTTAGATACATAAGTCATTAGATATGAATTTGAAACAAAAAACATATTAGTGAAATATTAGAAAGTTTAACAGTCTAAAATCGGTTAGGTTGATAGAATATTTTCAGTAATTTAACAAGAGTCTAGAACTTTTAGAACTAATTGTTCCAACACATTTAAGTATTTTATCAAATTTTTATCATGTTTTATCGTGTTTAAATATTTGATTATGTTTTATTATAATTATTGAGAATAAATTTAAAATTTTACTAATTGGCATACCCTCAAAATTCAGCTGAAAAAAAAAACTAATTTTTATTCATCCCAAGCTAAGCCTTAAAACAATATGGCAATGAGAGGATATTTTAATTACCCTTCGTTTTGATAAATTTACAAATTTGACGATCAATTTGCGAGTACAGTAGGGAAGAGGAAACAGGGCTGAGAACAGAGACGATATGATAAGTTTACCCTGTCCTCGCCTGAGGCTTCTCTATGCTCCAACACCAGCCTCACCTCCAACTTTTAGAGGGAATTCATGCAAGTCGCTATCTTTATCTCTGAGGAATGAAGATTTTCTCAATCCATCCCTTCTCAAGCCCAATTTGGCTCCATTTCATCTTCTATCAAGCGCTCTTGCATCAAAGAGAAATTCACACCTAAATCATCTGAGGTACCAAAAAATTAAAAAAGCCCATCTATCTCCACCTCTGCAAAATACTTTGACTGTATTTTTCTTGGTAATTTGATAAGACAATAACAACGTTCTATCAGAATAAGAAGCTATTTATCTATTTATAGCGTCTGAGAATGTTGTCAAGTACTTATTTAAAAATTACTACTAGGAGTTTCTTTTTTTATTATTTTCTATTTCTTATTTCACACATAGTTGAAGTCGATATATGGTTAACAGTCGGTGCTGTCTTCTCCTTCTTCTTCTTCTTCTTCTTCTTCTTCTTTTTTTTTTTTTTTTTGGGTAAAAATAGACTTTGTTTTTTTTCCCACCATCTTTTGGTGGTAATTCTGTTTTGTACGGTTTTCTAATTCAAAAGTGGGAATGGGTTATGTTTGATTTGGTTGACAGGAATTCTCTGTTTTGGAATCGGATATTCCATGGGACAGTGGGACTGTATGGAGCACATTGGCTTTGTATTTGTTCAGTTTGCATGTCCCTTTGAGTTTTGGAGGATTGTCTGTGGTTGCCCACCTATTGCCTCGACCAATTCTTGATGCGCAGACTGAGGTGAGCAATTAAGTGTTCATATTCGCAAATCGCGATGGATTTTATCAGTAATGTGGAGTGAGTGATGGATAAGTTAGCTTAATCTCATTGATCCCACACCGTTCAATTACTTTTCATTTTCTTTTGGAGATGTATAAAGTAGAGAAGTAATAGCTTAATTCCTCCAGTTCATTTACTTCTCCTCATTTAGCTGCAAGTGGTGACCACCATTTGTGACTTTTTCTGTTTGGGGTGGAATGTCTAGGCCTTATTACACTTCGTTTTGGGTAATTGGAGGTAGCACTAAGTTGTGATGGACAACTACCCTGAGGCCAATTTGTTAATTTGATGACTAAGAACCAATAATTGATGTTAGCTGTGTGATTTAGGATGAAAATCTTATGGATTTGCATATGATCCTGTCTTTCTCTGTGCTAAGTTTGATGTCCATGACCATTTCAGCTGTGCCGATTTGATCCTACTACTGCTTGTAATGGATTCAAGTTAATAGATTACCCCTCTTAGGACATGAATCAGTGGCATCTACTGTTTTTGTTTGACTCGATGATCCAAGAGAGATGTCATTTGTTTAAGTCTTACAGATGATTAATGGGGCTTCCTTGTGGGGATTTAATATTTGTGCTAGGACTTATCCTGCATTGATAAAATAATTCTTCCCAAATTGGTATAAGACCCTAACAAGTCTCTCCACCTTATTGATTTTGAGTTAGATACCTTAACAAAATATCAAAGCCATATTTGATCATTTGAGAGGACTCTTCCCCATTTGTACTTCTCAATCTCTTGTTTGTACAGTTTTCATACACATTGCATTGGTCTGCCTCTCCACTTGCAAGTGGGCGTTGCGTCTGAGGGAGAAAGCATGTTGGGATTCATTCCATATTGATAAAATAGTGCTCTCAAGCTAGTATAAGATCCTAAAGAGCATCTTTACTTGTTACCAATTGGTTTTGAGGGAGTGTTTGGTTTACCAAATTCCACCAAATGTTAGAAAAAGTTACGAACTTTCTACAATCAAATTTCACATGTCATTTTTACACCAACGTTTTCAATTTTTTTTACCATCCAAACACCCCCTGAGTTGGATACTTCTAACAATTTGAAAGATTTTGGACAACGTTGATGCCTTTATAGCTTTTTTTTTTTTTTTTTAAGATACCTTTATAGCTTACTGTCAATCTGACAATTTCCCATGGTCGTATTTGTATCATCTCGGTTCTAAGTTCTAACTTTTTACATCAAATCTTTCTATTGAAATGTGTCATAAACGGATTTTGTTGGCCTAGTATGATAAAATATATATATATATATTTTTTGGTGGTGGCCTAATCTGATGATTATAATATTGCTTGCTGATGTTAAGCTTATTTTCCTCTTATTTTAGTGTAGGCATTATCATTACTTGCAATTCAAACATTAGAGCTCAATGCAGTTTTGTGGCTATTAAGGTGCATAGTGAAGCCTCGATATAAACCTTTTAGCCTCTTCCAAGCTAAGAAGCAATCAGAAGAAAGGAACTTGTTGCTGACATCAGCGCTGGGCTTTGGATTTCTTATGTTTTTGGTTCTTTTTACATCCCTTGTTGCTGACCAACTGATTGGACCCAAGGTCGGTTGTGTATAAATTTTTCCCTTGATGCTTTCATATTTCTAATATTACACTAACTCGCATGATTTTTAAGTTGACTAATGGTGTATGGTAAAATATATGTCCCGCATAATATCTTGGTTTTGGAGAGCATATATAAACAACAAGAGAATAAAAAGAAAAAGAATCTGAATTGCTTCCAACTCCCAGTAGGTTCATGTGTTACTTTGATCAGCTTAATTTTTAAATGAAAAGAGACATCAGTTAAAAGTGTTAATAATTTTGTAGCATACCGTTCAGATGTTCTTTTTTGTTTCCTTTTTCTTTTTCTTGGGGAAACAGCAAGCTGTAAGTTAAACTGATTCTTTTACAAATATAAGCCCATTTTAATTGATTTTTATTTTTATTTTTTGTTATTTCCTCTTTGGGATGCGGTTCCCAGAGGGCCAAAGTTAAAAGCCAGAAACTAAATATACATTTGGCAGACCCACCTTACGTTTTCCACTTTACTTTAAGCCCAACTGCAACATGCTACAGGGTCAACTTCTCCATTTCTGTTTATAACTGAACAACAATAAATTTATGTCTTTAAAATTTAGTTCGGCACCAAATCTTTCTTCCCAAAATTTCTAGACACAAACAGATGCACACATGCATATTTTATATATATATGTATATATGTATAAATATTTCTCTCCATTTCAGTTGCTTTGTGTTTACTTTCTCTTTACGATACATGGATTAGTAGAGGCCCCCATGTCCCAGGCTTGGCAGTTCTAGATCTGCAGCTATGAAGTTTCTATAATAACTGATTTTTTTTCCTTGTGGGTGGCAGGATGTAAACAACCCCGTACTGAAGGAAATCCTTTCAAGTGGCTATATCTCCATAACTGCCTGCGTGCTTCTCTACTGCGTTGTCACACCCCTTCTAGAAGAAATTGTTTACAGAGGATTCCTTCTGACATCCCTTGCATCTGAAATGAAATGGCACCAAGCTGTTGTCATAAGCTCGGCTGTTTTTAGTGCAGCGCATTTCTCCTGTGAGAATTTTTTACAATTGTTCGTAGTCGGATGGGTCCTCGGTTGCTCTTACTGTTGGACAGGAAACTTGAGCTCTTCATTTTTCATTCATTCCTTGTACAATGCCCTGATCCTTGTAACCACTCTTTTATCATAAAATCAATTCATCGGTTTTTGTTTTGAGTTCCCTTAGAAGTTTTGCCTCCTTTTTCTCTCTGCTCGGATACGCTAGGGCTCACAGTATGAACCTGTGTTCATATGAGGTTGAATGAACTAAACTAGAATCTTCATCGATCCCATCTTTGGATTTATGGAAGGCAGTGAAAACTATTCCTCTATTTATCATTATTGATTTTATAACATTTAAGATATAAAAAGAATTTAAAAAAAATAAAGATTTAATATAAAATATTCACGTTACAAAACAAAAGGTATCTGCGAGATAATTTTAACAGCCAATCCAAGAACCAAGGCCCACTATAGTGACTGACCCTCCACTCCCTTCCGCCACCCTCCTCCTCCTCCGTCCACTACTGCCGTCGTGGTCTTTGACAACATCAAGAACCCGAATGTGCTACCTCTCTGTCCTCTACCCGATGCGCGTGAATTGTTTGAATGAATACACAAAACAGATACACTCTCGTGGGGTACAATCATAGAGAGAGAAAAGTCTGAAAAAGCTTTAAAATTTCAGTGAACCAAAATGGAAGGTTTTAGAAGATTGATATCTTTGCATTAATTGGTAAGTTTGCTTAATTTTTTTTGATTCAGTTTCCAAAAATGGTTTATGAAGATTTCTAATCTTGTAGCCTTTAATCTTGATTGATTACTAGGCAAGTGTAGCTCTCCTCTATAAAGGGGGAGGGTCTTAACTCATAAGGAAGAGAGAAACCGCACGCTTTTGTGTATTAGATTTAAGGAGCAGTACGTTGCTGGAAGCCATTAGACCTAAGGTAGCTTCTTTCATTATGAGCATTCTTTCTTCTTTAATTAGTCTTCCTTGGCCCCAAAAAAAAAAAAAAAGTAAGGCGTTCCCTCCGCCCTGTATCTTATTATTTTGGCTTTAACCTTTTTTTTTTTATCTCGTTATATTGGCTTAAACCTTCTCTCTCCTTCTTTCCCTCTTTCTGGATCTATCAATTCCTGTGTGCATGCATCAGTTTTGAAAACATAGGATCTATTAAGTTTTATGGCCTTCTAGTTGGTTTTTTTTTTTTTTTTGTGTTTTTGTTTTTTCATTTTTATTTTGACAAGATGGTAGCAGTTTTGAACTTTATTACAGGATAGATGGTAGGTTTCTCTACATGTATATTCATGCGATGAAGATATTAAATTTATGTAATAAATATATATATTTACATAGATATTTTTTTCTTTTTTTTTTTTTTTTGTAACTTAGAGTATTCAGACCAGTTTGTATATATCTTGACTAATTTTTGGGGTCTTGAAATTAACAACCGGGCAAATTTTTCAGTGATCTTGAAGATATTCAAACTAGTGATCTCTATGAAATAAATTTGTGAGTAACTATAAATAGTGGCAAAAATCAGTTCAAATATTCATCCCCACAAATTTTATAGCTTTTTGTTCTAATAGAAGTCTAAACAGAAAATAGATATACAGATGATTTGAAAAATATCTTTTTGTTTTGTCTATTTTACACATTTAGAAATAAAAAATAAAAAATAAAATTGCGGAATAATATTGGCTGAATAATTGATGTGTTTGGGATAAAAGTATTGTTCAGTTGAGTTATGTAAAGGTCATATTTATTATATATATTAAAAATGTGCACACACTGTGTGTATGATTTTTACTTCATTTGTGTAATTTAATCAGGGATACTTTTCACACTTCTTCTTTAAAGATGAAAAACTCATGCCTATGCATGTCTGAATAAATTTGCAGATGGGTCGAGCTAAACTCAGAATCGAACTCATAAGCAACAAAAACTCTCGTCACAAAACCTTTCAAAAGAGAATGAAGGGTTTGAAGAAGAAGGCCTACGAACTGAAAACCCTGTGTGGTGTCAATGTCTGTATGATTATTTACGGACCTAAAATGGATGGCTGTCCAGAAGAGGTGGAAATTTGGCCTTCAAATCCCGACGAAATTCTGACTTTAATTGACTCGTACAGTAAGCAATCCACGGAAGATCGAATGAAGAGAAGCAGTGACTTGCTTGACTATTTCAAGGATCAGAGCAAAAAGGTTGAAGATGAGCTAGCAAAGCTGCGAAAGAAGAACGATGAGGCTACGTATCCCACCTGGGATGATCGTTACAATGCCTGCACAGAGGAAGAATTGAGAAACTTCATTGCTTTACTGGAGAGTAAGATTCGAGATGTAAAAGATAAAGTCGAATTCATCAGGGGAACTCCCAGATTACCAGCAGCACCTGGTGGCATGATCATAGATTGCCCTCAGACGCAATCAATCCCAAACCATTCTGCTCTTCTCGAGCAGACTGGTCAGATGAACTCACACTATGTTGTCGACGTGCCATTTCATTACCCATCTGATCAGCAAACCTACCAAGGACTTGATCTTGGTGCAAATTCCATGGCGAATCCGATGCTAATGATGCTGATGAGGGATGCTCAAATGATGGGAGGTGTGTCTAGAAGCAACTTTCTTTACAACCCGCAGATCAATCCAACTTATCAATATGATCCGCAGATGTCCGGAGTGATGGATAATATGGTGGCTAACAATCCTCAGCCCCTCTCAGCTCGTTATCCTGCGAACATGCAATCAATAGTGCCATACATGCAGTATAGGATGATGGCAAATTCTAGCTCCTCTCAAGTGCAAGCTTCTCAGATGGATAAGTACTGTGGAATCAATGAATTTCGTGGGAAGAACGAAAACTAAATTGAGTTGGCAGATGGTAGAGTTTGATTTAGTTTAGAAACAAAGGCAGGATATTTATTGTAGATTTTTAGTAGTGATTTTCATTAAATTTTAATTCCATGACTGAGATCGAAATTGTCACCGAACTCAGCTTCCCCCATTTAAATTTTTATTTAATAATCATACTTGTCATGTGTATTCTCATAAATTTAAACTATAATTGAAACTAATAATTTTAATTTACTTAATAAAAAATAGTAATGTGAAAGGGGGAGAAGTTAATCAAGGAGTGCAAACATTATCAGTCATCAAGATTGGAAATGAGGCAAATAGAGATTGAGTTTTAACTTGTTCGAACTTGGTTCGACCTTTTTATATCGAGTTTAATTCGAACTTTTATATAATTTTCAGCTCGACTCTTTAAAAAAGAATTTAAATTCAAATTTAGCTCGCAAATAATTCAATTAAATCAAATCGAAGTCATTTTAATTTAAAATATAATAAAAAATATTATAAAAAATATAATAAAATATTATTAAAAAAAGATATATTATTTTATCAAGCTTTCGAATTGAACTTTTCTAAGCTTGACCTTGGGC
Source organism: Vitellaria paradoxa (assembly GCA_019916065.1). NCBI lineage: Eukaryota > Viridiplantae > Streptophyta > Magnoliopsida > Ericales > Sapotaceae > Vitellaria > Vitellaria paradoxa. Next base: position 42,163,685 of record CM034239.1, read on the forward strand.
GTGAGCTCGAATTTAAACAAATCACAGATCAAGCTCGATTCGAGCTCATTTTAGTCACGAATCAAGGTCGAATATGTAACGACCCGCATCCTTATAGTACAATATTGTCCGCTTTGAATTTGATAAGATGTTTCCCAATAGGTCACTCATTCCCATATTACCGCCACTGGAGCACGCTTAACCTTGGAGTTCCTACTGAATCCAGTGCCATCACGGCTTTAAAATGCGTTGTTCTATATGGATATCGAATATTACATATATGCCACTTCCTTACACGATCTAGGCGATGTGGGATGGAAGGCATTACTTCTATACTTCACCTCTGGTTTCACTCTCCCGCAAGCAGAGTCCCTCACGGGCATGTTCCTCACAATCCTTCACCCCTTACAGGGCACGCATCCCTGCTTGGCCTCCTGCTTCACTCTCCCGCAAGCAGAGTCCCTCATAGGCAGGTCCTCCACACACGTGATCCTACACTTTCAACTGGGCATTGGCTTTGATACCATTTGTGATGACCTGTATTCCTATAGTACAATATTGTCTGCTTTAGACTTGGTAAGCTGCTTCCTAGGAGGTCACACATCCCGGTACTGCTCCTACTGGAGTTCGCTTAACCCTGGAGTTTCTACTGGATCCAGTGTCCTCACGGCTTTAAAACGCATTGTTTTATATGGATATTGAATATTACATATATGTTACTTCCTTTCACGATCCAGGCGATGTGGGATGGAAGGTATTGTTTCTCTGCTTTACCTCTGACTTCACTCTCTCGCAGGCAGAGTCTCTCACAGACAAGTCCCTCACAGAATAGCTCACGAATAACTCAATTTGTTTCTACTCTTATTGGCTATATTTAATTTATTTCACTACTAGAAAAAAGTTGATTACCAACTGACCATTATCAACCGAATATAATCGGTTAGTAAATACCAACCGATTACCAACACATTATCAACCGATGTAAAAATTACTAAATTTTAAATAATTATCAACTCCTTACCAACTGATCCAATTCGGTTGCTAAATTTTCGGTTGATAATCGGTTGGTATATTGGCGAGAAAATTTTTACCAACCGATTACCAACTGCTTACAACTGGTTGGTACACGTTTCAGTTGGTAATCTAGCGGGAAGATTTTTCCCACCAAATTACCAACGGATTATCCACTAAATAGTGTAGTTGTTAGATGTTTCGGTTGGTTCTTCGGTTGGTAATTTTATGGTTAAATTATTACCAACCGCATTACCAACCGCAATGTTCGGTTAGTCATGTAATCACTTGATGGGAAAATTGATACCAACCGTATTCCCAACTTGTAGGTTAGTTGGTAATTTATTTAGTTGGTATTTAGTTGGTATTCCTTTGGTAATTGGATAGCAATGCAACGAGAATATGTTTAGCAACCTAATTACCAACCGACGGTATCAATTTTTAATTTATTTGGTTGGTTATCGATTGGTAATGAAGTGTGAATACATTTACCAACTGCATTAACCAAGGCCTTTAGCGGTTGGTAATGTAGTCGATTGGTAATCTGGTGGTAATCCGTTGGTAATCAAGCAGAAAAAGTGTACTAACCAAAATACCAACTGGATTTTTCAGTTGGGAATCTATCGGTAATCGGTTGGGAATCTATTAGGAATATATATATCAACAGAATAATGTATTCCGTTGGTAATCAATTGGTAATTGGTTAGTAATCCAGCGAGAATATATTTACCAACCATTAACGACTAAATTTATCGACTGGTAATATATTAGATTGGTAATCAGTTGATAATCCAGTGAGAAAATATTTTTTCAATATTTTTATAATTAATTTTATATTAAGAAATATTTGTAATTAATTATATATATTTATATATGGCATAGAATTGTTTCATGATTTATTTGGTCATGTGATATAACCTTTAGATTAGTAAATTCATGCGTTTTTTGATAACATGGTATGGTTCATACATATTGGGTTTGGTATTTATATATATAGATTATATGCATGGTTCATACATATTGCATATAATTTAATTGACTAGGAGGAAAAGATTTTATACAATTTATATTGGCAATATTAAAATTTCATATTAATGAATTAGTGATAAATGCATGTTAGGATTATAATTGTTTAAGACACAGGATTTAGGGTATATGATTTTCAAAATCGGACAAGTTCAGGTAATCAAATCGTTTATGGATTCTAAAATTTACTTCCATTTTTTTAATCTTTTTCCCTGTATATATTTTTGGCTGTAACAATTCGTGTGTAAATGCTTAAGTTAGTAAGGTCCCGTTTGGTAACGTTTTTGTTTTCTATTTTTCTGTTTATGTTTTCAAAATTTTGTAAACTCACAACAGAAACATGTTTGATAAACCTGTTTACGTTTTTTTGTTTATAAAAAAAAAACATAAACAGAAAAACATAAATAGAAAAAATGTGTTTTCACTTTACTTTTCTTTTCTGTTGTCAATATTTTGTTAATTTTAAAACTTTGTCTATTTTTGTTACATTAAATAAAAATAAATTATTTTATTCAAATATTTTATTAAAGTAAGTTATTCTAATAAATAATATAATTAAATTCAAAAAATTAATTATATAAATTAATTAATATTATTTTTAATAAATAATAAAACTAAATTAATTAATTAATTTAATAATTAATTATTGCTAAATTATCTGAAATAAATATCATAATTAATTTATTTAATTTAATAATTAAATTAATTTATATAAAATAATCGAACCTAAGAGTTTAAGATTGTAAAGCTTAAAAATCAAAAGAAAGCCCACTGTATAAGTGATATGTAACAAAATCTAGACAAGAATGAAAAAAAGTTATTTTTTTAATTAATACTAACTAGTTACTAAAATGTTAGCATTTTTATTTTTTGTTAATTTAATATTTTTACCCTTTTAAAGCTTAAAAAAAATTTAAAACAAAAAAATAAATTTAATAATTTAAAAAAAAAAGTTAAAAAGGTAAGTAACTAGTTTTTTTTTTGAGTCAACGTTATCTTAATTAGAAAAAATAATTATTTACCAAAAGAAAAAGGTCAAAAAAATTTGTTTGTCAATTTTAGTTGATTTTGCCAACTAAACACCACCTAAATGTGTGGTGCTCAGTTAAAAAAATAAAAATAAAAATAAAAATTAGTGTGAAAATATAATAAAAGTTAGAAAAATTTAATAAAATTTACAATAATTGTTTAGTGTAATTTAATATTAATTATATTAAAGTAACATTATTTTAAATTTAAAAATAAAAATAACAAATATTATTTATTAATTTTAAGTAATTTCATTTCTTTATCTTTTTGGAACTTATTTCCAAATATAGTCACCTAAAATATTTTTTTATTAGAAATAAATTCTTAAAATAGTTTTTAAAAATAATTTTCTAAAACTAAAACTAAATGCGACCAAATTATTTTTGAAAATATAAATATAAAATGAAGAAAAAAATATATATAGTGAGCCATGATATAACTAAATTAAAGATATGTATTAAATATGTGCTACACATATTGGAGGAAAATAAAAAAAATATTTAAAATTATTTTTAGTTGAATATAATAGTTATTCATAAATTATTTACTAAATATCTATATAGTTTCATATATTGTTTATGATTTTAAATTATTGAAACAAAAGTTAAAATAATTAAATAAAAATAATAATTTTTTTAATCACTTTTGCTAACTAATTAGTCTATAAAGGGTACTTCTTGCAACCAATTGGTTGGCAAAAGCGTTAAAAAATTATTACAAAAAAGTTAAAGTAATTAAATAAAAATCATAAGTTTTTTTTTTTATCATTTTTGGCGATCAATTGGTCGCTAAAGGAGTACCTTTGCCGACCAACTGATCGCCAAAAGTGATAAAAGTTTGTTTATGTATACAAAAATGTGTAAAATATATATACAAATAATAGCTTGGCCTAGTGGCCAACCACATGAACTTCCAAAGAAATGGCACGAGTTCGAATCTCAACAATAACAACAAAAATATAGATTTAACACGTGGTGCAATAGTAGGCTGACATGTGGCGGAATCATAAGTCGACACGTGGCATAATGCAAGTTGTCATGTGGCATGATGACATGTCAGCAAATGATGCCACGTGGCGGTGGCGCCACATTTGAATTTTTATTTTTTTAGCAGTTGGTAATTACTAAGTACATTTCAGTTGGTATATTACCAACTGACATTTCGGTGGGCAAAATATCAACTAACAATATCGGTTGTTACAAAGCAAATTTCGGTTGGTATATTATAAAATATCAATTTAATATTCAATAATAAATTACCAACCAAAAGTTAAACAATACCAACTAACAAATCGGTTGGCAATTACCAACCGAATAATCAGTTGGCAATAACAACTTTGGTTGGTAATTACCAACCAAAATTTTGAAACTTAATTTCATACCAATAAGAAATTACCAACAGATTTATTTAATTTACTAACCGAAATTCGGTTGATAATTACCAACCGACCTTAAAAATTTTGGTTAGTAAACATTACCAACTAGGGTTTTTGCCACCGACCAAAATCGATTGGTAATCAGTTGGTAATCCATGATTACCAACCGAATTTAGCTTATTACCAACTGATTTTGTCAGTTGGTAATTAGCCTTTTTCTAGTAGTGTTTCTTTTTTTTTTTTCTTAGCTATTGAGTAGATATAACCTTGTTTAGATGGCCAAAAGCGGCCAAAAAAAACTACAAAAATTTATAAACTTGTTTTAAATTCTTTAAATCAAATTTTAATACGTGTCACTTTTAATGCTGTTATCAAGTAATTCGTATCATGGTTTTTGTTTGCACAGATGCAACAATAGAACCAATTGTCAATTAGACTTTGTTTTAAGAGCGCATTGGAATGAGAATTTGATGAGGAAAAAAAAAAGAAAAAGAAAAGAATGCAGGAGTATAAAATTTTAAATATATATTCATTATTTGAATAAGTTTAAAAATATAATAAAATAAAAAGTATTTATCAATTAATTAAATTTTTAATTTATCAAATTTTACGAATTTTTTATTTTTATTTATTTATTTTTTTAATCAGAAATCAAATATGAGAAGTAGATTTGAATCTTTATCCATTCCCCCCCCCCCCTCCCTCTTTTTCTTGAATAAATCTCAAATCCAAACAATACTTAAAGAAGATATACTGTGTTCCTGGAAGCTCATGCACGCGACCGTTATTACTTTCATTAGAGGACATAATCAGAAATGGAGTTAGTAATTACCAAAAAAAAAAAAAAAAAAGAAATGAAGTCAGAATTTTTTTGTCTAAGAAGCTAAATTTATTTATTTTTTTTGGTGCAATTTAGACAAAAAATATTTAATTAATAATATTATAAATTAAGGAGTTTTTGGAATTGTAAGAGTTAGTATGAATTTCTAAAGTTGCAGTCTCGTGACTTGTGCAATGAGTAAAAAATTTAAATTTTATAAGAATTTATAAAGTTTTATAATTATATTTAGGCTCCACTTGGAGCCCCAAATTTTTTAAAAATTTTTAAAAAATTTAACTTTCTTCAATCAAATTTTATCGCGTATTATTTTTACATTACTTTAATATCAACTTTTTTTTTTAATAGAACTCCAAATGCCTTCTTAGTATTAGAATTGGTACAGATGTTTTGAACCCCAAATTTTTTTAAAAAATTGTAAAACATTTCAAAAAAATTTTATTTTTTAATTAAATTTCAACACGTATACTTTTATATCACTTTAATATTAACTTTTAATTTTTTTTTCTAATTTTTTTTTTTTTGGAAATTCCAAGCACCCGCAAACGTGGGATTTATTGCCTCTTTGACACCTGAATCCCAATTACATCACACCTATGGCCTAGAATGCCACGAGGAAAGGCAGTAACATTAGAAAGGTTTAGACCCGGATTTGGAAACTGACATTATAATATTATATTAATTGTACCATTTATAATTAGAATCGTTAATTTTAAATTTAATAATTTAAGTATATTTATATTTATTTTAAATTAAAATATTGTGAATGTGTCTGAATTTAACTTAAACGTATCGAAACTGTTGAATTTTAATCCCACCCACCAACTTAATATTACGAAATTAACTATATCAGCTGCCCTTTTCTTTGGACCCACCACTTTATGCAACACACTAATAAAATATTGGGATCCAACATATTCATTATCTGATATTGGAGGGTGTCATTAAAAAATTATGAATAATAAAATTATTTAAAATTTTATTTTTTAAATAAAAAATTGAAAAATGACACTTAAATAATATTCAATTCCATTGAAAAAAAATGGTACGAAGATACTAAGGACATTTGAAAACACAATTTTTAATAATTTTTGGTATTTTTTATTAAAAGTTATTAGTTATAATTTGATACATTTGCTAAAATATTAGTAATTTTTAGTAATTTTCAATAACTTTTGGGTGTTTAGTAAAATTTTTGGTAATTTTGAACAATTTTTAGTAACTTTTGATAATTTTTAATAAATTTTGAATTGAGAAGTTATTGTAACAGAGTAGAAAAATAAAAAAAAATTAGTAATTTGTCAAATGTTCGAAAATCAAAAATTAATAATCTTTTTGTTAAAAATTATGGTCGCATTTGGAATAGTAAAAAGTAAGAAAAAAAAGATAAATTGAGATAAAACTTAATTTTGGGTTAATTTTGGCGTTCAGTGGTTTCTTTCCAAAGCGCATTTTTTGAAAATGAATAGTAGCAAACCGTTGGAACGGTTGCCCCAAAACTATTCCAACAGATTCAAAAATCAACACTCAATGTTTTGTTTTAGAGATACACAGCACCAAAACCGTGGGATCAGTTTTTCAAATTCATTCCCACGGATTCAAAAAAATTCGTATAAAATAGTGATAATGATACTCGTTTGAAAGTTTTCTACTCGAAAAATATGATTGTAAAAAAAAATTTATGCATTTGTTTAACCTCTTTCCTTTTTTTTTTTAGCGAAATATTGAAATTTTTTGAAATTAGTAAAAATGAGAATGTGTAAATGTGTAATAAAGAATTTTAATAATTTATAAAAGTTATTTAAGATTTATTTTATTTTATTTTATTTATTAAAATACCAAACGTAGCCTATGTTGCCAAACGTTCCCAAGGTACAATAATTTTTAAAACCTGAAGGCGAACTCCCAGTTGGCCAAAAAAAAAAAAAAAAAAACTCCCAGTTAGCGCGTCATTGTCAACCCCACCACCCTTGAAAAACTTTATAATACCATTTGCGCAAAGTTGGATTGACAGCCACATCTAGCTGGGGTTCTAATTTTATTAATTTCCAGGCTTCCAGCTCTTAAAGAATCTTAACTATGATTTAATTGAGAGTGTGTGAAAGGTACTTTTGAATTATCTTGCAGTTGTGGGTTTGTGCACGTGGCTCAATCAAATGCCAAAGCGTTGGCAAGCTGCGATCAGTTGGAACAAAAAGTAGTTTAGTGTATTTTTTTAATTTTCTTATATAACAATTTTTATTTGGAAGTTTTTAAACTTATTAGTCGAATTTAATACATACATACATATATATATATATATATATATATATATATATATATATATAAATGGTTAGAAATTGTAAAAGTTGAGATAAACTGTAATTTAAAATTTTTTTTACGTTTAGAATGCAATCAATAAATCACAAAAGATAAAAAATACATCATGAAAATTCATTCTAATAATTTGTTCTGACAAGATAAATATTTTTTTTGGCATATATGTCAACTTCTTTATATTTGTAAAGATTTTTTTGAAATTTGTAGCGATTTAAAGATTTTCAAAAATTTATATATATTTATAGGGATTTATAGAAATTTTATAATTGTTTACTTACTTCGAGATCGAAAAAGTTTTGAATAAATTTTTGGAGAAAATTTGAGTTCCAAACACGCTCATAATATATTTATATACGTGAGTTCTTATATTTAATTTTTTTATATTTTTATGAATGTGAATAATAATTTTAAAAATTATGAAAATTACAAATAAGTTTAAAAAAATATAAAAAAAATGTTTTCTCCTTACCAAACTATTATTACTACATTGTTTGGGAATGAGATATGCAGAGAAGTAAAATTTAGAGAAAAGGAAAGGGGTCGAAAGCAAACTTTGGAAGTTGTCTGGTTGATTCATGAAAAAGAAAAACAAATAACTATTTTTTTTTTTATTTTCTTTTCAGGTTTACAGTAGAATATGTTCTACTGATTGAAAAGGCCAGCATCATATAGCTGGAGAATGATCATTTTTTTTTTTTTTTTTTTTTGGTGAAAAATGCCCTAGTGGCATCCACGCGACGTTGGGTGTGCGTACTGAAGGAAAATTAGGATGGAATGGGGCCCTTCGTGTTGCTTAATCATGGCATTTGCTAAATTTTCTAACGTCAGGGCACGATTAGATGGTGCTAAAATTTTAGGGGGATAAATTTTAGAGAGGGAATAAGATAAGAGGGGGTATTATTTTTAAAGGGTTGGCTCACATTGATGTGATGTTTATGGAGGGGGATAACTTTTGACTTGGTTTGGATGTTTTATAAATAAGAGGGGGCGAAGGATGAAAAAATCAATTAAATGATTCTTTTGTCCTTGTAGTGTCCTAAACTTGGTTACTTATTAAATTAAATATTAAATTGTAAAACCCACTCTATTTAATTATTTTTGGACAATTTGAAGTTATATTATTTATTTCATTGAAAATTTAATTTTTTATAAATTTATTTCAAAAACTTTTTTTTAAATATGTACTTTTGAATGGTTGGTTATTATCTAATTTTTTTAATTATGTTTATTTTGACTTGTTGGCATATCTATTATTTTTTTTATTAGCATTATATTTATTTTAATCAAGTTAACAATACCATTAACGAAGGTTAAAAACGTCAAAAATTTATTCACTTGAAAGGGGATAATTTTTAGCTAGCCCAAAACCCTAGCTAAAAATTATCCCCCGCGGGGGCTAAATTTAATACCACGCAAAATCAAAACCGGGGAAGATTTGGCTGCCAAATCAAGCAAAAAATGCGGGACCCACGGGCAAAATTTATGCCCCCGTGCTTTAGCTGCATCCAATCGGGCTGTTAGGGTCGATTGAATGGTGCTAAAATTTTAGAGGGATAAGTTTTAGAAGGGTATAAGATAAGAGGGGATATTATTTTTAGAGAGTTGGCCCACATTGATGTGATATTTATGAAGGGGGATAACTTTTGACTTGGTTTGGAAGTTTTATAAATAAGAGGAGGTGAATGATGATAAAAAAGAGTCAAATGACTCTTTTGCCCTTGTGATGTCCCAAACTTAGTTATCCATTAAATTAAACTTAGTTATCCGAACTTATTATATGTTTATGTTAATTATATAATGTGAAAACCAATTAGTACAAATTAATTTTAGACAAATTAATTATAAATAAATTATGTTATTAATAAATTAAACTTTATAAAATATATAAATTAGTTTCTTAGACAATAAAATCTCAATTTATTCGAAACTTCCTTAGTCGCTTATATTTTTTCTCCTTATTTAAAAAATATCAATATATGCGTAATTTTGTATAAATTTGCTAAAAAATAATATTATTATATTTGTTAAAAAATAATATTATTATCTTAAAATCACATCACCTCCTATTTGGAAAAAATATATTTTTTTTAATCATACGACTCCCTATTTGGAAAAAAAATTATATATTTTTATTTTTATTAATATAATTTTTTAATACATTTTTCAATTACAAAAAAAAATTATTTCTAATATAAAATACATTTTGTAGGTGAGAAGGGGGATGAGAAGAGGCATAATGGTCCAATTTAGTCCATATAAGGGGGATAATTTTTTGAGAGCTCAAACCCTCTCTAAAAATAATACACCTTCTTCCAAGATTAAGAAGGGAGGATAATTTTTAGAGGAGAGAAATTTTGCTTCCTAAACCAAGCAAAAAATATCACATCAAAACTTATAAGGGTGTATTATTTATGAATGTCATATTTCATTGTATCCAATCGGGTCCTTAAGGAAAAAATTTACACGGAAGGGAAACAAAAAAAAATTGTAAACTTTTTTTTTTCTTCTGAAATACTCAAAAATTAATTTTTAAAATTAACAATCAAGCAAATTTTTATTAAATTTGAAAAGATTAAAATGATCAGTCATTGAAAAATAAATGTATAACCCGACCAAATAAACTAACCACCAACATTGAGATAGAGTTTGGGAAGCAAAAACGCTAACTGTTTTTTTTTTAGGTAGCTAAAGGGAAAAAGTTAGTTTTTTTTAGTAGTTAACTTTTGAATTTTACGGTAATTTGATATTTTTGTTTTCATGATCTAAAATAATTTTAAAATATAAAAGAGAAATTTTGATCATGTAAAAAGAAAATCTAAAAAATTAAATGGCTAAAAACTAACTAGTAATTGACTATTACCAAACACAGTCCGATAATATAACTACTCCATTTGCTAGTCATTTAATTTCATCAACTTACGTTTGGTTGGGTAACTAAGGTAACATTTGGTTTACTTTTTTATTTTTATTTTATGACATTTGGTTTACTTTTTACTTTTTTATTTTTATTTTATGTGTTAAAAATCTTAAAACTAGGAAAAATAAAATGTTCTATTTTTCTTATTTTGAGATTTTTTTATTCTTTGTTGAAAATTCTTAAAATGACTTTTTATCATTTTTCATTTCATGTGTAAACTTATTTTTTGTTTTCGAAAATAAATTTTAAAAATACAAGTAACTAAATAAGTTCTTTAACTGTTTTTTATTTTTAAAAATATAAAATAAAAAATGAGTTTAACATAGAAAATAGAAAATAAAAACAAAAAATAAAAAATAAGAAAATAAACCAAATGACACCAAAATTTTTAGTAACCTTAAAAAATTATAATTCTTTTTGTTTGGTTGTAATTAACTTTTAATTACTTGTAACAAGAGGGTTATAATAGTCATTTTAAAAATAATAATAATAAAAAGTTACCATTATGTTACTAAACAAATAAAAGGTTATTAAAAATTATCAATAATTTATTAAATAGATAAAAAGTTTTGAAAATAATTAAAAATTACTAATTTTTATTAAACACATAGAAATTTGTATTTTCTAATTTTTTTCTTTTTTGAATACTACAAATTTTTACTAAAAATTTTAAACTGATCGTTACAATTGTGCTGGCCAAATTTTAAAAGAAAAAATAAATAAAAATAAAAATTTGAATCCCGTTGGAGCGGTCCCCGTCGCATGATTAATCTGAGCGTCCAACGGCTATTCTTTATCTCTACCAAACCTCACGTTGGATTTTAATGAAAGCCCCACACAGCACAGCCTTTCCAACGATCAGATGGGCCCCACTGAAGTCCCATCGAGTTTCGTGGTTGTCCCCGCAATCAACGTAAACCGTGATTAGATTGTTTGCGAGATATCCGCTAGATCATTGCCACGTGTCCGTGGTGCGTTGGATCCCACGTGGTCTCCTCCTTAAAATGGGCCGGCATCGCCTTCGCTTACCATTCTTTCGCAGTTCCAGAGTCCTCCCCAACAGCGTTCCTTCTCTCTCTAAAACTCTCTATTTCGCTCTCTGTGTGTAGTTCGTTGGAATGGGGAACTTCGAGCATCAGGTGAAGGAGAGAGCGAAGGAGCTCAAGATCCTCTTCAAGAAGGGAGTCAAAATCGTGGGTGATTCCTGCAAGAAGGGCTGGTACAAGGTCAAGCACATGAAACGCTGATATATATGTACACACACGCTTGTGATGTGGTGGATCTTCATCATGTATCAAAGGGCTTGCTTATATATATATATATATATATATATATATATTTGTGTTATCAAGATTTAATTTTAGGTTTTGATTTTGGATGTAAAGGGTGAGTTTTGGGTGTTTTGTTGGGTTTGATTACTCTTGTTCTCTCTACTCTTGGGTTCGTTTTTGAATATTCGATTCTGGTTGACAAAAATCAGAGTCCTTGTTATTTCCAGATCTTAGTTGATTCATATTTGTTCGATTGATCCCAATTTTACTCATTCTCTACGGTGATTTTTTGTTTTTTTTTGTTTTTTTTTTTTTATATCTGCCCCCTGAATCCTATTTTTAGGTGCCTTAGGCTTCGTTTGGCATACCAAATTTTGATAATTTTTAACTACAAATTGACTTGTGTCATTTTTATACATTTCGCAAAGACTTATAAAAGCTAAAAGAAAAATTTGGAGAACGGTTCTGTAGAGAAAAATAAAAAATATATAAAATAAAAAAAAAAGAAGAAAAAGAAGAAGAATAAGAGAGTAGAGGTGTGAAACCAATGGCTGTCGAAGAATCAAATCGGTTTAGAATCACGAAAATTCATATTTTGTACATATAGAGAGAGCACAACAGACACATGTTTAGAGAGAGAAAGACCGTTAAAGAATCTTTCTTTGTCGCTGGTGGGTTCCTTTGTTCACTCAAAAAGAAACACCCACACTCAATAAAGAGAAAAGGTAGAGTGGGCTTTCTTAACTCTAATTTGTTAGCAAGACTTTTATTACTAGAAGCGTGAATAGAAATTTTGGAGAAACCCAGATTTGACGACCATGATATCGGAAGAGAATCGTTGATGGCTGGTACTCGTATCCGTAGAAGAGGGACTCGCCGTCGAACTGGTACTCGAATCGTCAATTGAAGGGGTTGAGTCTAGCCCTCAAAAACCCTTCAACCAATTGATCAACGAACAGCGAGAGGAGGCGGAGGGTTTGGGTGGATGGAGAGAGAGAGAGAGGGGGAGGGGGAGTTTGGGCGGTGACGACGCAACGCCTGTCGCAACAGGGAGTTTAACCTGCCGGCGACTGAAGGACGCCAACGGCCATGGATGGGGTTGAGTCTAGCCCTCAAAAACGCTTCAACCAATTGATCAACGAACAGCGAGAGGAGGCGGAGGGTTTGGGTGGATGGAGAGAGAGAGAGAGGGGGAGGGGGAGTTTGGGCGGTGACGACGCAACGCCTGTCGCAACAGGGAGTTTAACCTGCCGGCGACTGAAGGACGCCAACGGCCATGGATGGTGGTTCAAGCGGGTCGGGAACTTTGCAGAGGCGGAAAAGGGTTTATTTTTAGGTATTCAAGCGGGTCGGGAACTTTGCAGAGGCGGAAAAGGGTTTATTTTTAGGTATCATGGATAGAGGGAGTAGATGATTGGTAGGAGTAATATCATGGATAATATATAGATTTTAATTACTAAAAAAAATAAAAATAGATAATATATAGAATTAGATATAATATGAGATTAATTTTTTATGTGGAATTATTATTTTTAGTATTTGATTGGTGGAATATCCATCCTCTCTTGTGGAAAATGTCTAGTTTGGTTTGGTTTGATTTTAGTTTGATTGGTGAAATATAAATGAGATAAAAGATGTGATTTGACATGAAATGTGATAAAAAATAATTTTAAACTTTTAAATTTTAGCAGGAATAAATTAAGAGATAAAAGTAGAAGTAATATAATGTCCTTTATAGTATTATTTTTCTCCCATTTTGAGGATAAATTATTCAAGGTAGATTGGTTATTCCTAGTGATTTTACAAATTCAAACAAAAAATATTGGGTCTTACTAAACTAATAATCTAATCTCTTCTTTTTTATCCCGTAATCAAATATGGCCTTGGGGTTTATTATCTAAAAGGGCAAATTGTATCTTTTTAATATGGCACATTGACAATATTTCGCACAAAATTAACGGATGAGTTTGTGTATCACAACCATTAGTATACGGGAAAGATAAATGTAACTTTTAAATAATTGGGAGGAGATTCTTCTAATTAGTCTAATGTTTAAGAGAAAAAAGTGTAATTTATTCTTAAGAAATAAGTGAAAAAAAAAATAACAATAACAAAAACAAAAACTACAAGTATGATAATGGCTATGTTTGGACCATCAATTGAAAAAGAAAAATTAATTTCTACCAATTTTTCTGATTAAGTTTTTTTAACTTTTTTTTACAAAATCAATTTTTATTAATTTATTCTAATATTTACTTTTTTTAAATTTTTATCAAATTTTTTTAATTTTTATTAATTATTCAACTACCGGCTGAAGTGCCACGCAAGTTGCACTTTCTAGGGTGCCCAAACGGCCCTAAACATGAAGGGAGTATTTGGTTTGTCAAAAATAAATAAATATTAAAGTTTGATTTGTCAAAAATAAACAAATAATTGGTGCTAAAGTGACATAAAAATTGGTAAAAGTTGAATTTTTTTTAATATTTTTTAGTAAATTAAACACCCTCTAATTATCCAATTAAAGTGCATGCTATTAACATTCAATATGGACTTTGAAGTTGAAAATATAAAGATTTAAGGGTATGTTAAACACACCATCCTCTTAAACTATCAACTAATCATTTTTTTACCTCCTGAATTGTCCATTTTCTAGTATTACAGTGTTACGCCATAAACGGTTCTTCTGTACCGTTATAATTTTTCACATAAAATGAAGCCACGTGGGGATAAGGGGGTCAGAACACTCCACTGGTATCCATCCACGCAAAAAACGAGATGGGAATTGAGGGGTTCAACGATTTGTAGCGAAGAAATTCATCGCAGCGAATGCAGTGAATAATTAAAGGTTAAGATTTAATTATTTTTAATCGAATAATTTTAATTTAATTTAAATTATTTTAAAAATAAAAATAAGAATTAAAAAAATTTGATTGGAGCATAATTAATGTAGAATGTAAAGTCGTGTGTTATTAAAGTGAAAATGAATATCAACCTTTCATTTCTTTACTGCAGCCCCTGTAATGAATTTCTTCACTGCAGCTCCCTTGAACCCGGAATTAAGAGATGATAAATGGTGTGTTTGCAGTTGTACAAATTTCTATAAATTTGTAAAAAGTAGTGTCTCATGCTGTATGTAGTACTTTGTGTAGTGAGTAAAAAATTTAAATTTTATAGTCTCGTAATCTGTATTTATAAAGATTGGTAGAGTCTTGTATTTTTTTTAACTCCAAACAGTGCTAAAATGAGATAGAGTTAGATAATTTGTATGTTCGTAATTTATGTAGTGAGATAAAAAGTGAATAACTTTTAGAGATTTTCAGAATTTTTTTTAGTAATTTTTAGCAAACTAAACGCACCCGATATCAGTATTTAAAATAAATAAATAAAAACACTTTTAACACTCTATTATTAAAAAAAAAAAATTACAATATGAAATGCAATAAATTTTTTCTAGAGTGTCAATAAGAATAATGAAAAAGATTGAGAATACTTAGCTCTATTAATATTAGGATTATTAGGACATTTTTCATTCTCCAACCATCGATTACGCGGCGGATTAATGTACTCAATCTACAGGTGCATGAGTTGATCCATTAAAACTTGTAATCATTCACAGCAATCGATTTCAGGTCCTTTAAGGAAGTAAGGGGTTATTTGGAGCTTTATAAATTATAATAAAATATAATTTGATAAATTTTTTTTTAATATTTAGAGTACAATTTAATTTTTGACGTTTAAAGTGTAACTATCAAATTATAAAATGATAAAAATAAACAATAAAAATTTTACAGATTCTAATAGGAGATTTTTGAAATTTTGTGTAAAATTTTAGAAGAATTAATAAAGATTTATTACAGTTTTTTAAAAAATTATAAAGTTTTATTAAAATTTTTATAATTAAAAATTTATAAAGATTTTTAGAACTGTTTCGAGCTCCAAAAGACCCTAATAACAGCGAAGACCAACTTCAAACGAGCAGGAAGGAGAGATAAATTAGGGCCTGTCCCTTGACCTTCCGAATTTTGGTTCGACCCTTGGACAACTGGATTTGGTGAGTCTAGCCCAATCTATTTACATCCCTGTTAGCTCGTTACGAAATGGAGTCAAATTTGAATATAATTTCTAAATTATTTAGGGTTGATTTGGTTTGTTTTTTTATTTTCTGTTTTTGTTTTGTATTTTCTATTTTGATCTCATTTTTCATTTTAAGCTTTTGAAAATAAGAAAAAAACTCAAAATGTATTTGATTATTGCGTTTTTAAAATTTGTTTTAAAAAACAAAAAATGGGTTTAAACATAAAATAAAAAATGACAAAAAGTCATTTTGAGTGTTTTTAATCCAAAATAAGAAAAATTTCCAAATAATGAAAATATAGCATTTTTTTGTTTCTTTATTTTGAGATTTTTAAAACATAAAATGAAAATGAAAAAAAGAAAATAGATAAACAAACCAAATGCCACCTTAGTTTCACGTTAAGTTCAATCAATTTAAATCTATTAAAATAAGTATTAATTTATTAAAGTAGGTCAATTAAAGCTCGTTTTAGATCAGCTTGAAAATTTAACAAATTAAAATTAAATATACTTTTTTCAAGCCCGAAGAAATTTTTAAATCTAATTTAAAAATCTTTAAATTCATTTATTGTACTTGTGTGAAGTCTGTCTTAACTCCCAAGCTAGGAAGGAAATTAGAAAAAAAAAAAGTGAATAAATAAAATTGAGTCACTAATTGGCAGAAAGAAATTTAGGTGAATGTTAAGACCTTGAGAGGGTAATTACACTTTATCCCAAAAGTTTGGTTAAAAAAAAAAAAAAAACCTAAACCCTCATCCTTTAAATGATCTAGTTCTCGTATTATTTTTTATTCTATTACTTTTTTACTTTTTAAATCCCAATTGTTGATTTTTTTCAAGGGCTAATTTTTTGTGAGTCTCATTATATTAATTTTTTCTCTTCGATTCTTATATTATTATTATCTCTATATTTATTATAAATTGAGTTTATATTTTTAAGCCTTAAATAAAAATGAAAGTTTGAAATTAAAAAAATAAAAAATAACACGGAAGCCAGGTCCTCTTTTACAAGTCGACATATAACTTCATGTTGGAATAAAATATAAAATTAACAAGATTTGTTAAATTTAATTAAATTTATACTTTACATGTCATGAAAATTTTATAAGTGATTTTGTAAATACGGTATCAAGAAAAATATAGGCCAATTGGTCTATAAATTGTATATTGACTCTTTTTAGAAGCGAAAAAATATTTCATCTTAATATAAAAATATATAAAACTATACTTTTATTTATTAATCTATTGTGAAAAATTGTTTTTTTAATTAATTTTTATTGTTTAGGCACAAATTTTTATGAATTTTGTTGTTTAAAACAAATCATAATGGGATTTTATGTTAAGTTTTAAACTAAAAGAGAGTTATGTGTTTTTTTAATCAAATTTTAAAAAAGTAAAATGTAATTAGTCCAAAAAAAAAAAAAAAAAAGACCCACAGGTTGGCAAAAAAGAAAAAAAATTAAGTTATTGTTAAGATGCTTATAAAAGAAATAAAACTATTGGGTTGGAAAGTAAGGGTATATTTGGAATTGTATAGAAGTGTATAAAATAAAATAAAATTATAAAAGTAAATGTTTCGAAATTCGTGCAATAAGTGAAGAATTTAAATTTTACTGTCTCGTAATTAATGTTTATAGAGATTTGTAAAATTTTATTTTGTTTTATTTAACTCTAAACGGAGCCTAATTTGTGGAAAGGCATCGTAAGTAATTCAAAAGCCAAAAGACACTATGGACAAGTATTATTTATTCAGATAAGCATATAAAATATAAAAAAAATGCTTTGCTAAGAAGATTTGTGTCAATTTAATATTTTTATTTTTTTTAATCTGATCATTGATGGTTCCCCAACATGCTAATTCCATTTATATATATACTTTAATAATTAAAGAAAGCAACAATTAGACGCAAAGGATGTAGTCGGTCAGATTGCTCACGTAACAAGAGGACAAACGCTCGTTGGGTAAGTTTCGCGTGAGGCAGAGCTCATGGTTCTTGTCATGGTCTCCCCAGCACAAGTTAGGGTGGAGAAAATTTTTATTTTTTCCTTTGAATTTTATCCAAAAATTATATTTTGAAATTTGAAGTCTTTTTATATAATAATTAAGAATCTAAATTTTTAATTAGTTATAACCTTCTCCATGACTCCCACTAGTAACTATTTAAGTTTTGGAGGAAAAATTATCACTGTGAAAATTTAATGGGAATAATTAAAAATTTAAAATTTTAACTATTACAGAAAAAACTCGGATCATGAATTCATATTTCAAGTAACATTTAGAAGTGCAAAGTGAAATTTGTCCACTAATTAAGGGAATGTTTAAAGTGACAAAAAAAATAAAATTTAATAAAAATTATGAATTCGTAATTTATATAATAAGATAAAAAATAAATAACTATTAAAAATTTTCAGTGTTTTCCAACTATTTTCAGTAAACTAAACACGATTCTAAATCCAGTACAATAACATGGTTTGAGACTTTGGAGAAAAAGCACAAACTCAAAGATAAATATATTAATTTGAAGTTCATATGATTTAATTGGATTTTAAAACAAATTAATTATTAAATATTAAATATTTAAACATATATACAAATACACAATTTCAAATTGAACCACGAAAGGAGAATTGTCGCAAAGCATTAATGTCTCTATCTTGATAAAGACATTTTAATTATTTTCAATTGGAAAGATGATATCCAAAGTTGATACTTAGAGCTGATCATGATGTCCAAATTTCTTTGACTTGGTAAATTTAATTTCATTTTTTGTGAGTTCAGATAATAAAAAAATCATCATAAAACAGGGATTAGACATAAATTTTGGTCAATCCCTTTTTTTTTTTTGTTTTCTTAAGGACCAATCATAAATTTATATGTATATGTTCAAATTCATGCAATCTTTAATAAATGTTTTATAGTATTTTAATAATGCGTATTATATATAATATAAGTTTTGTTTTTCATGATATATTATTCTTAGCTAGTCTTATAAATAGACTTTGACTTATATATCTTTAAATATAGATAATATTCTAGAATAATATATGTGATTGAATATATGTATGACAATTTTTTTTATATAATTATTATTATTATTATTATTTTTAATTATGTTTGATTAGCGCAATTTAGGGTGGTATAGGTGATATGATTTGATGTAAACTAATTTTTTATATTTAAATAATGATGAAAAATTAATTTCGAAATTTAAATTATATAACACCAAATGCGAGGCAGTATTGTGTATTTCTATTTTGAAAGTAGAGAGTGAATGCTGGAACATCACATGTCTAAAACAATTTCCGACCACCAAATATTGGATTGGATAAGTGAGTCCCACAGGCATGGAATCTAATTCCTCACAAATCAAACACGTATAGAGAACAACATTGCAGTTAGTTTACCGGTTCTCTGTGGGATCCAAAACCCGATGGGTGGGTTACATTCATATGAATTCGCTAACTGAGGAATTTATTTAGTAAACTGAATAAATGACTTATTTATATGACTTTTTAGTAAACTAAAACAAACAGCTTATTTTCAGTTTTTTTTTTCTTTCTTTTTTTAAATAAAAAATTCGCATGCATGCCAAATAAACCAATTTTTTTATTTTTTATCTTACGTAAATTTTTTTATTTTGAGTATTATTTTTATAAATTTTTGTTAAAATATAAATAACATGTTTTAAAACTTATGAAGAAATAAATTTTAATAGAAAAAAATTATATAATGCATGCGAAATAACCAAAAATAAATCTGGTTATTTGATTTAATTAACTACGAGCCTAAAGTTATCTTGATTCGTCTATGTGTCTATGTTTCTGGATCTAAGGTTTAGTTTGGAAAGTAGAAAAATTAATTTTTTTATGTTTGGAAAGGAAAGAATTAATTTTTTTAATAGTTAGCTTTTAAATTTTTTAGTAATTTAATATTTTTACCTTTGAAGACATAAAAAGAAGATTAATTTATAAAAAGGTAGATTTAGTCATTTTAAAAAAATTTAAAAATTAATTCAGATACCGATTATTTTTAATCAAACGGAGCCTAGAACTGCAATTAGGTTGGTGAGGTCGACCTTGCGGTAGCTTTTTCCTTTGCGTTATTTTGTCAAATGCTTATCCAAATCCGACCCGACGGAGGGGAATCCAGATTATCGAAATTCGAATCTGCCATATCATCTGTTACTCCGCGTTACGCCTCAACAAATTGCAACACCGATCATTACCGTTCATCGTTGAAAAACCATCCCAATCTTAAATCAGGCGGCTCACCAGCGCTGATACTTTCATTACAGCCTTCCCGGCTCAACCATCCCAATTTTTTCACAAATTTCGGTTGAGAGTAGCTATCTTTGTTCTTCTTCTCTCTCCCCCATCGCTCGCTGTGTCAGATCGTCGATCCCCTTCTCTTTCTTTCTCCTCTCTCCCTCTCTCTCCCTCTCCATTGCTTGGAAGCATTTTCTTCGCTGCAAGAGAGATGGAGATGGCAATGGAGGATTCTCGCTCGGCTGCCGTTCTGTCTCGCACTTGTGGAGCACTTCTTCCCGCTGACCAAATACCTCGACGGTTTCCGAAGAACTCTATACAGATTACGAAACGAAGTTGTAAGTTTAGGATGTGTTAAATTTTCTCGTTAGGGTTTTCAAATCGTATGTTTCGATCTTGTTTTCACCTTTTGAACCTGAAATTTGAAGAATTGCGCCCAGGGTGTTGAGGTCTTCCATGAATTCCGATGCTTCTCGCTGTTAATTTGGACTAACAGTTGAAAATTTGGTAGTTTTATGTTGTTTTGGTGGTTTACGTTGAAAAGTAGGAATCTTTTAGGGGCTTTTGAAAATTTATATGTGGAATTTCAGATGTCTAGGGTTTCATTTGCTTGTTGAAAGTTCTATGTTGTTGGTAGCATATTTGAATTTCGGTTTGAAAACTTGAATGGCGGGAAGGCGAGAATTAGGGTTTCCGAAGACAAGCACTTGCAATTTAAGGGACCAGCTAGCTAGAACAACTCTACGGAATGTGAGATTGCAAGGTCACACTTATGTTGAACTTAGGGAAGAAGGAAAGAGGCTCATATTCTTCTGTACACTGTGTTTGGCTCCTTGTTATAGTGATGCCGTGCTGTTTGATCACTTGAAGGGTAATCTCCACAATGGAAGGCTTGCTGCCGCTAAAGCTACCTTGTTAAAGCCGAATCCATGGCCATTTAATGATGGTGTTCTTTTCTTTCAAGATTCATCTGAGCAAGATAAGCAATTACTCAACTCAAGTGCTGATCAAACTCGGCTGCTAGCCCATCACAATGACAACGCAAAAGATCTTGCTATTGTTTGTTATGGAGAGAATTTAAGCCTCAATAGCAATGGGAATATTTCTCATAATGAGTCTGTTTGTAATGATGAATGTTATTCTGTAGGTAGTGATGTGGATTGTGATGCCAGGTCACCTGATAAGCATATGATTGACGTTGATTGTGATAATGGCTCACTTGATAGGTGTTCTAATGAGAATGGTAGTACTTATGATTTGATAGTGCCAGGTGTTCTGCATGAGGATATGATCACTGATTTAGAAGTGAGGTTCATTGGCATAGGACAAATTGCTGCGAGATTCTTCTTGAAGGATGAACATCCAGATGGGATTTGTAGATTATGGTGTGAATGGCTTGGAAAAAACCAGAATGTGGACACCCCTGTGGTTACAGAGCATGAGTTTTCTGTTGTTACCTTTGCTTACAATTACAATTTAGGTAGAAAGGGGTTACTTGATGATATAAAGTATTTGCTTTCTTCTAGTCCCTGGGCAGAAATTGAGGATGACGCTAGAAAGAAAAGAAGAAAGTCGTTTTCTGATCCGGAGGATATTAGTGCATCTTTGAGTAATCAATATGATTCTTCTGGTGAAGATTCTCTATCTTCAAATAGTCCTACTTCAAGAATGTTGTATGATGATCAGCTTCTGCATTCAAGGTTTATATCAAGCAGATCTATGAGGAGAGAGTTGAGGCGACAGCGTCGCATAGCTGCAGAGAAAATGTGTGATATATGTCAACAAAAGATGCTTCCAGGTAAAGATGTAGCTACACTCCTGAACAGGAAAACTGGAAGACTTGTCTGCAGTAGTAGAAATGGGAATGGGGTAAATGTTTCTATCCGTCCTTTCTCTATTTTTTCTTTATCGAAGATTCCATTAATTAGTTTTAAATATTTTTTGTTCTTTGCTTTGTGTCGATATTCATTGGATTGCCATTATGGTCCCTTTTTCCCAGATCTCGAAAGTATGTTTTAAGGCTAAAACAACATTTTTTCATGTGCAGGCATTTCATCTGTTTCATGTCTCCTGTCTTATACATTGGGTACTTCTGTGTGAGTTGGAGATATACAACAAACAGTTAACCAGTCCAAAAGTGAAACGGAGACCTAGGAGAAAAACCGGAGCCAACTGCAATGGATCTGGGAAGAAGGGTGAAATAAAAGCATTACAAAAGCAAATTTACTGTGCGTTCTGTCCAGAGTGCCAGGGCACGGGCATAAATGTTGATGGAGATGAGCTGGAGAAACCAACTGTCCCTCTCTCTGAGGTTTGCAAAATATGGGCAATTCCATCTTATTGTATTCCCAGTTGTCTTTCTTTCCTCCTGTCTTGGAACTCGGAAGTTTTATCTCATCTTTGCCAATGTTATACATCCTGATCTATATTCCATGGTCTCAATGTTGAACATCCGACCCTGGATAAGGGTGATATGTTTCTGTCATGTTTAGTTAGATATGCATTGCACTGATCAAATACGTAAAAATTGTTGAGCTTAGTGTATAACGATGCATATTATTTAAACTTTATGCATTATATTTTTTTATTTAGTTTGTAAATACCATTTGACCATAAAAAATAGAAAAACTATGTAAGAAACATGAAATCTAGCTGTATGTATGTGTTCTTCGACATGCAATCTAGAATTAGACACATACCCATATTGGTGACTTTACCTGAGTCCATGCAACATAGATCTCAACTCTTTTTTCTCATGCAATCTTTTAGATTCTTGTAAATGGCATTTTTTTAGTCGTTGTTGATCTTAAATGTTGAGTTTTCGTTTGTCATTTCAGATGTTCAGATATAAAATTAGAGTGAGTGAAGCACATAAAGCTTGGATGAAAAGTCCGGAGGTTTTAAAGAATTGCTCCACGGGCTTCCATTTCCCTTCACAGTCTGATGAGCTAGTTCAGGTTCTAAGATTTCTGATTTGTTTATTTGGAAAATATAAAGGCTATGATAATTTAGGTGGTGGTTTTAATAAAAAAATGTTCTTATTAAGTAAGAAAGAAAATTTTTGTGGATGTTAATTTTAGTTATTATTTACTTATTTTCAGGAAAATGTGTCACCACTAAAGTTACTGCGCTTCTATCGGGCTGATTGGTAGAAGTAGAGATAGAGATCCTTTTAATCATGGATATCACCGTATTTCTATGTTCTTGGGAAAAAATATGCAAATCATCTTCATGAAGAATGTCTGCAACCTGCTGTAGGTGTTCACTTGTAAAGAAAACCATGTTAAATAGGAATAGGTGCATCAGGACAATTGACCCTTGTGTACGGCTGCTTCATTAAACACGTATGTACGTTTAAGTTGTCTAACAGTAGTTCAGATTGGGTTGTACATTACAGAAACTTGTCAATGTAAATTGATTGACAGCTAATCCGAGACTGACTCCTCGATCTTTGAAGAATTTCTATTGTTTAAGTTTTATGTGGGTTTTGTGACCAGTGAAGAATTCTCAGTGATGCTTATGAAGGTTACCTTCTGCTTCTCTTTATGTTTAGCGAAAGTGCTTATCATAAATTTTGGCTACGATTGATTGGGGGATAAGATGAGGAATATTGAATATAATATGGGATTATTATTATTATTTTGTGTGGAATTATTTTTTGGGTGTTTTGGTTGGTGGGTAATTTTGGAGTTTTGGATCTTAGTAGAAAATTAATGCAGATATTTTCCATTTTGAGGGATATGCCATCTCTGACTCGAAGGAGGAAAACACAAAAAAAAAAAAAAAAAAAACACAC
Organism: Vitellaria paradoxa; assembly: GCA_019916065.1. NCBI lineage: Eukaryota > Viridiplantae > Streptophyta > Magnoliopsida > Ericales > Sapotaceae > Vitellaria > Vitellaria paradoxa. The sequence continues at coordinate 42,187,585 of CM034239.1, forward strand.
ACACACACACATACACATGCAGAGACAGAGCTTTTGTAGGTCCCACAGGAACTGATATCTAATTGATCAACTGAATGCAACATAAATACAAGGCTCATTTCTGTTCTCGATCTATAGGGTATACTTGTTGCCACAAAGGCAACGTTAGAGACATTGGAATAGACTTCAAGAAGCCATGTTAGAGACAGCAATTTTACAGACGGTGTTAAGAGCCACGAGAGAGCAAATACCAAGCCCTACTGTCTTACTTTGTTGGTTAGACGGCTGGGTTTGCTTCTGCTCATAAGATGTGAAACTGTAAACTAAGAGCGGGCTATTGACTATTTTTATTTAATATCGAACGCTTGAAGTACAGATAATAAACCTTAGCCGGCTTGTTGGATGTTTGACCATATTTCTCTACTTTGGTCTAGTATTACGGCAGACTATATATGAGCATGCCAACTGTGTTATCAGACAAAAGGTTACCCCGTGACATTAGATCATTACCAAATCCCAGATAAGCCGGCCGGCCTTTCATGCGCAGAACCATGTCAGTGTTTGGTGCGTGCGTGCGTGTTTATATATACCTTTCCCAAAAAAAAAAAAAAGAGTGTGTGTGTGTGTGTGTGTGTGTGTGTATATATAAGCCTTTATCAAACAGTTGGCAGTCGGAAATGAGGTTCTCTGAACTGTTGAAGGAAATGTGCTTTCTAGTGGTTCTGGTCGTGGTTCTCTCTCTCCTGGGAAGATCACATGCACGCCCATTGCCTCAGGTTGAATGCCCAGGATTTGGAAATGATGGTGATTCAACGGTGAAGATGATCAAGGAGTTTGGGGCAATGCTGCCAAAGGGTGTACCAGTTCCTCCATCTGGACCAAGTCCTGGCATTAATTCATGAGCTAGCTAGATAGCTGTTTGAGGAGTCATTTTTTTTTTTAAAATAGAGAGTATGAAAGTAAGGATACTGTTGTGTTGTGTCCAATTCAAGGAATGTTTGTTCAGTTGGGTGAGAGATCAAGAAGTGGGTGATCATAAAACTGTTTGTTTGTCTACCGATGAAGTCTTTTGTTTTTCCACTTTTTCTCTATCCTGTGAGCATCTTATTCTTTGATTCAATTATTCTAAAGAAAATATTGTATTGAATTTGAATCCTTTACTTTGTTTATAAAACTATTCCTTATCCATTTGCTATTCTTCTATAATCAGAGTGCCTTTCTATAAATATAAGCCTTGGTGGCTGGATTTGAGCTTTTAAAACAAATTTACTAACCTAGCATTACTAAAGTAATGTTATCTTAATCATGAATTTGTATTCCTTTGGTTATCTGAAAAAAAAAAAAATCGTATTTGAATAGGCAATTTCATTTTCATTCCATTTTTTTTCTATTTACAAATTTTTAATCCAAACACTCCATTTATTCCTTGTGAGATCATACCCAAAACTATGGGAAAGCAAGAGCTTGACCGTTGGGATGTTAGATCAAGATTCCCTGCAAGTCTCAGAAGAAGATTATCAGCACTCATGTTCATATTTTGGTTAATTACTAATACTAAATTAATTTAGGCATCATTTTCCACCTACCATTACTACTACTACTACTAATAATAATAATAAAAGAGAGAGAGTGGAAAGAGCATACAGAGAGGAGAGTTCCTGTTTTAGCAGAGGAAGAGTAGCTTTGTAGCTCAAAATCATTTCACAAAAATTGTAGAGTATCTAATGCAATCATTTTTTACTCACTTTTTAAATTTCACACAGTACAAAATACATATGGCGTATCTAGTGTAAATGCCCTTAACTCAAGGCTCCTTGCATCAACAATCATGCTCATATTTTAATTAGTACCTTCATTGATTTTAACATTTTTTTCATCCAAAGAAGAAAAATAATTTAATAAAAAAAAAAAAGGGTGGGTTAGGGGGAGGGGGCAGAGAGCACATAGACGGGGGAGCCCAATCCACAATCGCGTTTATGGGAGAGAAGGGGAGAGTAACTCTAACTCCATAAAAGTTTGAAGTTTTATTCATTTAGTTTTTATTTATTTTTTTTTGGTTAATAACTAAGATTAGTTATAATTTATTGCTTGTTTAGTTATTTGTTTACTTGTTAAATTTCTTCATTAATAATACTGTAAAAAATTTCAATTACGGACTTGTGAATATATTTATCTTGTGTTCGTGATCATCAATAAGTCTTGTAAATAAATTTAAACTCTATATTTCTAAATTAGTTTAAAATTTGATAAAAATTTAAATTTAAAAAATATTTAATAAATAAGTTTGAACATATAAATTTTTGATTTTATCTGTTTATAGTATAAAGTGAAACAAAACTAAGATAACATAGTTTGAATGTGTTATGTTTAACGAAATTTTATAAGTGGTTAATTAAATATAAAATATAATAATTATGCACGACATACTATATATTTTTTTTTATTAAGTAAGCCATTAAAACAAAATTTTTAACAAATTTGGCTTGCTTTCACCTTTATTTTTCCTAATGTTTTCTTTTTTCTACAAATTCAAAATTCAAATACAGCGTCAAGGAAAAAATTATTAAAATAAATCAAACTTCTACTATTTTTTAGCATAATTTTTTTTACAAATTTCGACCACATTTCTTAATTTTATGACAATTTTTAAGTTATTTTCCCACTGCTCTGTCAGAAACGGGTTGGGCCTCAGATCGCAGAGGCCCGACAAAGAGCATGGGCATTTCCTGAAAGGCCCATAGCAACTAAACCGTAAACATCACTTTGTTTTCTGCAACGCAGTGATCGAATCGTCCATCTGAGACGATGATAATGATGAAGTTTCTCCGTTCATGCTCTCCTGCAAATCAGTGGGACAACTGTAATGGCGTCAATAGGGTTTCTCGGGCTATGTTGTACTGTACCCAAACCCTAACATCCTCAAATTCGAAGGACACTCTTTTCAAGCGGATTTCGCTTGCCGGAGATCCTAGGGTTTCGATGTTTCCGATTCTCGATCAGTGGGTCGAAGGGGGCAGAACCGTTGACAAAGCTGAGCTCAAAGCCATTATCAAGCTCCTCAGAAAATACAAACGCTTTAATCACGCTCTCCAGGTCAGTGCCCCAAAACTGCATTCATAATTTATTTGAACTAACTTAGAAATGAGCTCTGATTTCTACCAGTTATGCCTCAGAAAAGGGATTGAAGAAATGACTTTTGTGCTATTGTTCAATGTACAGGAACTTATTGAATGTTATTGGAGCTTGTAATTACCATTTTTTCTCTGTGTTAAAATGATAATGCAGGTGAAATAATTTATATGGAAATTGAAAAGAATAAGGCACTTCAGATTGAAATGGGAGAAAAAGAAAATGAAGATCAACTTACTTACCAAAAAAAGATCTGTTCTGTACTTGCTACATTATCAGCATTGATCCATGCGGTTCTACCACAAGGGCTAAAATTATTAGTACTTTTGTCATCATTAGTTATGTATTTCACATCTTTTTAGCTTTCAACTGCGAGAGCAGGAAGCAATTGGAGCGTTTATTTGCTTAAACCTTTGCTCACTTATAATATTTAAATAGTGAATTACACTCGACCTCCCTCAAGGTTTGTTCAAAAGTGAGACAGTTCATCAACGCACGACAGACATCTGTCAAAATCACCTTTTTCCGTGTTGGATTTTTTTTTTTATTATTTCTTTTATATTTGGACGTATCACATACTTATTTTGGGCACGGCGGGGTCTTTTTTATAATGTGTCAGTTTTAACCGGAGGTCGACTTGAGAGTAAAGTACATTATAGAAGTAAAACATCCCTCTGTTTGTTGTTTTATATTTTGATAATTTGACGGAATGTGATAACATTTTTTTTTTGTGCATGTATGACATAATGTTGTCAAGATGATTTATTAATTATTATTTTGGAATGTAATTATTATGTGACTTCTTTGTAAACCTTTAAGCTATGTAATATAGTGATTATGATTTTGGATGTAATGTGATCATTATGACTTCTTTGTTAACTTTCAAGTTATGAAATATGTGAGTTCTAATTTTAGTTAGTGTATATTAGATTATCTTTTTTGTATTTAAATAAAGTATTAATATCTATGACACATAAAGAATATATATTTTTGTCGAGTTTTGTTATATCGTGTTTTGTATTTTTTGAAAATTGTTGAGTCATTGCATCCATGACATGTTGTGTTGGACTCCTGAGTCGGTGTCCATACTTCTTAGCTCTTCACATTCCGATAACTACACCACCCTCCCTTACCTTGACCCCCCCTCCCCCCAAAAAAAAAAAACAAAAACCAATTTCCCCTTATCATTAAGATATCATTAGTCAACTGACTGTCATTCACTTTAAATTTCTAATTCCCTAGTTTTCCCTTCAATAATGTAATTACAGGTGATAGGGCGCCACGTTAGCCCTTCACCATGAACCCCTTGCGGCAATACCTCAGGGTGGTCACACTCCTTCCCTCGCAGTGGACTCTCATCCTAGGAAGTCACTTTAAATTTCACTTTAAATTTCTAATTCCCTAGTTTTCCCTTCAATAATGTAATTACAGGTGATAGGGCGCCACGTTAGCCCTTCACCATGAACCTCTTGCGGCAATACCTCAGGGTGGTCACACTCCTTCCCTCGCAGTGGACTCTCATCCTAGGAAGTCAATTTTGCCAAGGAGGTCAATTTTGCATACCTATTTGAGATGCTGTGACTTTGGCTGCAACACAATGTATTAAGTGTTCTTGGCACCAGAAAGAACACCAAAGTTTAGTCTAAAATCAACCCAAGAGCAGGAATGGAAGATTATGTTTGATGGATCCTTCTGAGATGTTTATGTGTAACCCACTGGTTTTCTAATGTTTGGTCACTCGTCTCTGTTTTTTATTATTTATTTTTGAATTTTAAATATATGCAAATTATTGGTGAGAATGTTGATTTGCGTTCAAGAATTGATTGTGATTGAATTCTGCTTTTTTCAAATTGAAATTGAAATTGAAATTGAACATCCAAATTCTATATCATTGTTGGGTCTTGCAAGATGAATTCTATGTTTTATCTCTCTACAGGGGTACTTTTTACTTAATTGTCATTGGGTCTTGTAAGAGGAGATAAAAATGCACAGGTTAAGTTTTAAAGGATAAATGGGTCCTTTAACACTAAAAATAAAAATATATCAAAATTTTTATATCTTATTTTACCAGAAAGGTTAGGATAAATTTGTCATTTCACCTTTTACAATTTTCATCATCTAGAGCCTCGGGGAGTGCAGTTTATTACTTACAAACCCCAGCGGATGCAGTGTATTACATACGATTTTCTTCAATATTGTTTCCCATTGCTATTTCCTTAAAACTTTTGCCTTTATATAATATTTCAAACATTGGATTTTTAGTTCTTGAATATTGTTTATCATTCTTATTTCAGTTGTCTGAATGGACGAGTCATAGATGGAACCTTACCCAATCACCTGGAGATATTGCAGTTAAGTTGGATTTGGTCTCGAAGGTTCATGGCCTAGAACAGGCCGAGAAGTATTTTAGTAACATTCCAGAAACTTTGAGAACCTTCCATGTTTATGGTGCCCTATTGAACTGCTATGCCAATGGGAATTCCTTGGAGAAAGCAGAGACTATCATGCAGAAGATGAGGAAGTTTGGGATTTTGAGAGCATCACTTTCTTATAACGTTATGCTGAATCTCTATTCAAAAATGGGAAAGCAAGATAAATTTGATGCTCTTATTCAAGAGATGGAAGAGAAGGGCATTGGTTGTTATAAATCCACATTATACATCCGATTGAATGCATTTGCTTCTGTGTTTGACATGAAGGGAATGGAAAAATTGCTAACGCAGATGGAAGGTGATCCTCAATTCACCATGGATTGGAATGCTTATGTTATAGCAGCAAATGGATACTTGAAAGCTGGCCTTGTTGAAAAAGGTTTTGCAATGCTAAGGAAATCAGAGCAACATATAAATGGAAAAAGAAGATGGTTTGCTTATGAAATGATCCTCACTCTATATGCGCGTCTTGGTAACAAGGAGGAGGTGTATCGCATATGGAATTTGTATAAGCAAATGGGAAAAATATATAACAGGGGTTATTCTCGCATGATAAGTTCATTAATCAAGTTGGATGACCTTGATGGAGCCGATAAGATTTTAGAGGAGTGGGAATCTGTGAATACATCTTTTGATTTTGATATCCCAAATTTGCTTATTAATGCTTATTGCAAGAGGGGGCTTTTAGAGAAGGCTGAAGCTTACATAAGCAGGATTATAGAGCAAGGAAAAGAGCCTACGGCAGGCACTTGGGATCATCTGGCAACTGGATACTACAAAGATAACCAGATGGCAAAGGCAGTGGATGCAATGAAGAAGGCAATTGGGGCTAATAAACGTGGATGGGAACTTAATCGTGTTACATTAAGAGCATGCCTTGAATACTTGGCACGGAATGGGGATAAGGAAGTAACGGAGGAATTCACACGGTTGCTTTCCCAATATGGCCATTTTTTTGGAGGTGAAATGAATATCACAAAAGAAAAATATTGTGGTGACGTTTTCGATCATGAGATGGAGGGGAATGATCAGAAAATGGAGGCATGCGAGGGGTGATGGGGCTGAAGTGCCAGAACAACAACTTACTTAGACAAAAGGCTATGAGTTGTAGGTGTTGCCTGCACATACAATTTACTCAAGTTAAGACTTCCTGGAACAGAATCTGATGCAAAATGGAAACACAATGTTACATAATTATTATATTTTATATTAATAGGATTTTATTTTATTTTAGGGAAGATTCTATTCTAAGATCCATTTTGAATAGGATTCTATTAGAGATTTTATAGGATTTGATTGAGAGATGTTTATCTTTAATTTGATGTATCTTAGAATAATGATAGGATTTGGTTAGCCTATTATAAAGGCTTTAATTATATTGGATTAAGTGGACTTGAGTTGTATGATTATTGAATTACATGGCGTGTTTGCTTGTGTTTCTCTCTTCTCTTGGTTCTTTTAATCTGGCTTAATTCTTCTCTTCCTTTCCCTTTCTTTGCTTTCAATTTCTTATCCCGCATCGGAATCCTTGAGCATGAGATTTTCCCGCTAAAATTTTTCTCTGGTTGTTAAACGTAAATATGCAGGCCGGCGTTGGACTTGTAAAGACCATAGTTCCCTTTGATGAATTGATGCAGGATGGGGCTTAGAACAAGTAAACGTCGGCTTTGTCTGCTTAACAATGATGAGACTTGTCATGAATAATGAACTGGACTGGTTCACTTGATTCCAGCAATTTTTCCTGAAGGATTGTGGAGAATAGGGGAAAATTCAAAGCCATGTCTCGGGTTCTGGTAAAACCACTGTGCGTTATACCTCTCTCTAGATTTTCTGATGAGTTTGATGTTACTATTGTTATAATTGAGATGAATGAATTGGTGCGGCCATTTTACTTCGCAATTTTGTTTGTTGTATATATTTTAATCTGATAAAAGCAATACTGAGAAGCTTAAAAGAGGCATCGCAGAATTTATTAAAAGTTCTTCTCCGTACAATTTGCTTGCATATGTAATACAATTCTTGCTATGAAGTGTCAATTTCTTCCTGATGACTCCCTGAGCATAGTGGGGGAGACTAATTCAGTTTATGTGATCTCCCATGCAGTGGACCTATATCAACGCATGCAGCTTCAGATCTCCAGCGCGAGGACGTGCTTTAGTTGCTCTGGTACTTCTAATAATATATATATATATATATATATATATATATATATATATTTGTACATATTTTAACTATAATGCTGGACTTACTAGTTGGATATGCTAATTGAGTTACCTTGGTCTAGAATTCGATCATCTTTATTTATTAATAGTCCCATTTGGCCCATATCATTCACGCTTGGGGTCGAAGTCGCCATGTGACATGGCTATTGACATGTCTTCGATATTCGACTCACGACTGAGATTGAGATGACTGGCAAGGTGAGGGTCTGATTGGTTAAAAAAAAAAAAGTAAAATTTTGATTACTTTGGTTTTTTTTTTTCTTTTTGTGTACAAATTGATAAATATACTTGCTAAAATTAAAAATATACCCTGCTCGATACATGGATTTTTGTGTTTGAAAAAAGATAAAATTGACTTTTTAAGTCTCAATTTGCATAAAAAATTAAAAGATTAAGGAGGTGTTTAGAGTAATGAAAAGTGAGATAAAGTAAAACAATTTGATAGAAGTTGTAGGTTTGTATTCCGTATAGTAAAATAAAAAGTGAATAAATTTTAAGAATTTTTAGAGAAATTTAGTGTGCTAATTGCACTTTTAAGTATTTTAATTTTCTAACCAAACAAACCCACAATCATATTGATCCAAGTATAAAACATTTTTATCTCTTCATTTATATGGAGAGAATTTTGTGTCTTCCTCCTCTCTTCATCTCATTCATTTAAAATGTTTTTCTGTCTTGTCTCAAAATCCCGCTTCTCCATAATTGTTTTACTGCTGGAATAAGTGAGATCATCTCCTCTACGTGTAACATACAAGACAGGTTAATTCTGTTGTATGTCTTATGAGCGCTCTCTCCATCCTAAATAATGTTACACAATTTAAAAAAAAAAAAATAAGATAATCAAACATGAACACTTGTAAAATTATCACTCCAAAACAATAGGCTCTTAAAAAATATATTTAAATTACAACTATCACCTTATATATATATATATATATTTTTTTTTTTTTTTTCTATCCTAATAACAATTTTCAAATCTCAATCGGAACGCACCGTTAGGGTTCTAGGCAGTATTAGACCGGACGGCCCTAATGACAAGCCCACTTAAAGGCCCAAATACTTGAACCCTGAAAAGCAAAAGTTCCAGCACCATTACCATCGTTGAAGTCTCCCTGTCTCCTGATGCCGATGATGATGGAGACTAGGCTTCTTCAATGGTGGGCATCGAACTCGTGGTGTAAACTCTGTGGCATTTCAAGGGCTTATGGGGCTTTGTTCTACTCCACTGAAACTGTGGCTGCTTCAGTTTCTGCGTCGGCTTCGAGTTCAAGGGAGACTCTGTTCAGCAGGATTTCACCCCTCGGGCACCCAAGGGTTTCAATTGTACCGACTCTTGATCAATGGGTCAAAGAAGGAAGAGCCATCGACCCTCAAGAAATCAAAATTATCATCAAACAGCTCAGAAAATACAGACGCTACAGTCAAGCTCTCCAGGTAAGCTCTCTCTTTCTCTCTCTCAAAATTGCGTTGCTTTTATTGGATTCCGCGATTACATTTATTCGGGGGTTTAATAAATCTGATCTACAGTAGCTTAGTTGTCCCATTTACTAGTTGTAAATTTCAAATTTGCCGATGAACTACTTGTTGGATGGCAACCCGATTTGTTTCTCTGAAATCCCAATAACATTTTCACATTGCATGTTATCTTTAGTTTGCGGAACACCTGCACTGATAAATTGGCCATCAAACCCTAACAATCTCTCCCTTCACAACACATTGGGCCTTGTGTCAACCCGTTTCTCCCGCGGTGGAGTGAGATTAATGGTAAACCTGGCTCTAAAGTGATGAGTGGTATTGGGCCTACCTCAAAAACTAACTCAAGGGGTGAGTGAGACTTTCTTTCACACTTATAAACTGCTCGCCAGCCCTTTCCACAACCGGTGTAGGAAACCCCACCAAAAACTACTGTTTAAATCCAATTGCTATATGAGACTTTAATATGATTGTTTCAATTTGATTCATTTTTTGTGTTCTCCTGTAAGGTTTCCGAATGGATGGATGACAAAGGTTATCTTGACTTGTCACCTGGAGATGTTGCAGTTCGGTTGGATTTGATTTCAAAGGTTCATGGACTAGAACAAGCAGAGGAGTATTTTAATAAAATTCCAAACACCTTCAGCGTTTTTCCGGTTTATTCTGCTCTTTTGAACTGCTATGCCCGTGCAAAATCCTTGGAGAAAGCTGAGGCTGCTATGCAGCAGGTGAGGCTCCTGGATTTTTCTAAAGGACCGCTTGCATACAATGTTATGCTCAACCTATATTATCAGCTGGGGAAACATGAGAAGCTAGATTCCCTAGTGCAAGAGATGGAAGAGAAGGGTATTGTTTGTGATGAATACACATGCAGCATCCGGTTAAGTGCATATGTAGCAACATCTGACGTAGCGGGAATGGAGAAGCTTTTGATGCAGATGGAAGCTGATCCCGATGTCTCTATGAGCTGGAGTATATATGTTATTGCGGCAAATGGATACGTGAAATCTGGTTTAATGGAAAAGGCTTCAGCAACACTGAAGAAAGCAGAACAACTCATCAGAGTAAAAGAAAGAAGTGGTGCTTATCAAGTTCTACTGACACAGCATGCTAGGGTGGGGAACAAAGATGAGGTGTATCGCATATGGAATTTGTGCAAAAAAATGGGGAAAATTTACAATAAGTTATATCTTTGTGTGATGAGCTCGCTTGTGAAGCTTGATGACCTTGATGGTGTGGAGGTGATATTTAAGGAGTGGGAAGCCAAAAGGACAAATTTTGATGTGCGGATACCTAACTTGCTCATCAATGCTTACTGCAGAAAAGGTCTTTTGGAGAGGGCAGAATCCATTGTAAGGAGGCTTACAGAGAGCGGGAAAGAGCCAACTGCTGATACTTGGGATCACTTGGCCACTGGACATCTTAAAAATAATCACTTGGCAAAGGCAGTGGACACAATGAAGAAGGCAATCCTTGCCAGTCATCCAGGGTCAAAACCAAGGCTTGCCACTTTGGCTGGATGTATTGTATACTTGAAAGGGAAGGGAGACGCAGAAGTTGCAGAGTTTAGAACTTTACTAAAGGAACAGTCTTCCTTCTCCATAAATTATGATGAATTAGAACATTATATAAAAAATTGGAAACCCAGGAGACTTGATCCCATGGGACGTGAGGATCAAGATCAAGCTCCGGAGGGAGAAATGCTAGTAGGTGGCATGGATTTGAAGACAGAACATCCTGGCTGGGGCTGAATAATGTAGAATGTCACAGAGGTGGTGCCCAATGGAGAAGTTGTTTGCAGAATACTTTGTTGTAGCCAGCAACCAATGGGGATGTAAACGGGTAGGTACCACTTAATTAGTCATTACCATTTCTAAGCCTGTTTATTTTTTTCTACTCATTACCATCCTAAACCCGTTAATTTTCTTTGTTAAAATCCCAAACTTGTGCCGTCTCGTCCCAAATCCGTCTACCGATTTAAATCTTTATTGTTCTCCTTGTCAAGCGAAGAAAAATCTCATTTACATAAACCACAAAGAACAGAGTATATATAAGTTCAATCACTACAATACATTCAAATGGCTTATACATTCAATGAGACGAGTAAAAGAGGTACCTAACCCAACCAGACCTGTTGAAAAATAACTTAATAGGATTGGGATGGGTATGAGATTAAAATTTAATACTTGTGCAAATGAAGATGCTAAACCAATGAAAATTACAAGTTATTTATTTGTTTTTTTTTTTTTTTTTTGTTTTGTTTTGGTCCCCCCCCCCCCAAAAAAAAAAAACATCGAGTATTGGCGCCAAGTCCTTGGTGGAACTGTGAAGTCGATACTGATGATGTGTTACAGCTTGATCATCTATGTACTAGCAGTATCATACAATGGTTTAGTTTAGTAAACGCCTGGCTAATTAAGTGGTTGCTGAAACAAGGTTAAAGTACACAAAAGTGACCTCCGTTTGGTAATAGCCAGCCTTTTGCTTGTATGTTTTTTGGCTATTTTTTCAACTTACATGGTATTTTAACAAAAATTTGATTTTTTTTTTCAGCCACAGCCAGTATGGGGCCAAGAGAGTGGCCTGGGATGGATCCGGGAGCTGATTCATAACTGGGCCGCACTGATCTGATTTGGGTCCAGCTGTTGGGTCCAATTGTAAGAAGTCTGTTACAACAGGTATAGTTGGTTAGCGATAGCTAAAGCTAACCAATCCATAGTTACATATTATATTGGTTACATTTAGATCAACTGTATAGTATGTGATTGATATATGAGAATATTCTTGAGAAATACTCTCTCTCTTGGAGGAGAATTGTTCTCGAAACAATCCATTGTTCATATTTGATCTTTTTGTCCTGTGTCAAGATAGGGAAGAGCAGAGCAAGGCGGAAGGTTCATCTCAGTGTCATTATCTGACTATCATCGCAATAGCCTCAGTGACGAGCACAAGAGGTAGAAAAGGTTACATGTTTTTACGATTTGAGGCCTCAATTTAAAAAAAATTAAAAGAATAGAAAAAGAAAAGGTGCGAAAAAGTATGTTAATTTCACAGCGTTTTCTTTTCGGAAAATTGTATTTAAGTCCCACTTTATAATCTTTTAACTCTATTAGTCACTAAAAAAAAAAAAGTATTACTTTTTTTAAGTCACATTAATGTAAAAAGTTTTGTGTTTAAGTCACACTTTTGAGTGGATTCTACGAGTTTGTTTTAAATATAATTTCTAATATATCAAGAATACCCTTTATTTCTATAATTAAGTTAAACGAGAGTTATCGGAAATTTCGTTAATTGAAAATCACGTTGCTTCTATTTTTGTTTTCTTTCCTTATAAATTGCGTGAAGATATATGATATATCATTAATTTGAACGAGCACTGACTGATATTAACATCGGTCGAAGAAAAAATATATGCAAATCTGTGTAGCAGTACTATTTCGCATAAATGTATGATCTTGTAAAAACAGTACCGAATAAAATGCATGCTCATATAAACACAGTACCATGTGGATGAGAATACCACATGCATGTGGTACTATTTTGTATAAGATGCATGTTCTTGCAAAAACAGTATCGAATGTGTCTAGTTTGCAAACAGCACCATAAAACACACAAAAAAGTCACATATTCAACGTATGGCTGACAGTAACGCATGGTCGAGAGTACCACATGCGTGCGATACTGTTTTGTATAATATGCATACTCTTACAAAAACAGTACCGAATGTGTCTAGTATGCAACTGCAAACAGTACCATAAAACACAAAAAAAGTCACATATCTAACGTATGGCTGACAGTATCACATGGCCGAGAGTACCACGTGCATGCGGTACTATTTTGTATAAGATGCATGCTCTTACAAAAACAGTACCGAGTATGTCCAATATGTAAACAGTATCATAAAACACAAAAAGAAGTCACATATCCAACGTATGGCTGACAGTACCACATGGGTGAGAGTACCATATGCATGTAGTACTGTTTTGTTTAAGATGCATGTTCTTGCAAAAATAACACCGAATGTGTCTAGTATGCAAACAGCACTATGAAACATAAAAAGAAGTCACATATCTAACGTATGGCTTACAGTGCCACATAACCGAGAGTACCACATGTATGCGATACTGTTTGGTATAAGATGCATGATCTTGCAAAAATAGTACCGAATGTGTCTAGTATGCAAACAGTACCATAAAACACAAAAAGAAGTCACATATCCAATATATGGATGACAGTATCACATGGCTGAGAGTATCACATGCATGCGGTACTGTTTTGTATAAGATGCATGCTTTTGCAAAAACAATATCGAATGTGTCTATTATATAAACAACAATATAAAACACAAAAAAAAGTTACATATCCAACGTATGACTGACAATACCACATGAATGAGAGTATCACATGCATTCTAGTATGCAAACAGCACCATTAATGGTTGGTTTGTGTTATGTATCGATTGATATTTTTTTATGGTAGTATAAAAACAGTACCGATAAAAACAGTACTAGTACTGTTTCTAATGATATTGTTTTGTATAAATGTAAGCTCTTGTAAAAATAATACTGAATATACATTTAAATTTGTTTTGATTATGTTTCAAAAATCGATTTTGAATCTGTTTGTGACGAAGATGGAAAGTCACGGAAGTTATGAGCATTCGAATAAAACTAGTAGTTTCAAAATGTATTAAAAACGCGTGATGTCTTTTTTTGTCTTTTTGTTATAAGTATGACGTATTCACAAATAAGATTTTTTGGTATAACTTAAATCCTTATAAGTCCATAAAGAGTGACCGGTCTCCAAAAATTCATTTTCTTTTCTACATAAATAAAGACCACCAGGGATTGGAGCCCATTTTCTTAATTGAGTTTTGAGTTTGGAGTAAAGAAAATTAGCCAACCGGCCGCCCACATCCTATTCGGGTAATTTATATTATATTATTATATAATACATTAGTATAAGCATCTTTATGCATCTTAAGTAATTTATTCTTTTTTAAGTGTTTATGTATACTGTTTTTAACTCTTTACTCATTTAAGTTGAATTGGGTAGTCTTTCTTTCACTTATCATGAATGTTAGTTTTTTTTTTTTTTTAATCATGGAGATTATTGTTCGACATAATTTTGATTTGATAATAACAGATAAATTATCTAATTTTTTAAATATTTAATGTAAACAGATTCTTTTTACATTTTTTTGGGTGGGGGGAGGGGGCGAAGCATAACCCTTGTAGCTTTCAGCTTCTCTCTACCTTCGATTATTCTTTTTATTTTATTTATTTATTTTTTTGGCCTGTAAAAGCGATCAGTCGAGAAGAGACCAAACAATTACGTGGCGACAAATATAGCCTAAAATTAGGCGCCAAAGATATATATATATATATATATATAAGGGCAACCACTACCGCATATTGCATTTGACAGATTACCCATTCGTGCTGCTGCTGCCCCCACGCAGTAGAATCGAGCCGAGTCTAACTGGGTTTTAAGTTATTCGGGCTCGGATCAAATTTTTTACGAAAAATTGTATCCAAGTCATACTTTGTAATCTTTTAAAGATATTAGTCATACCAAAAAAAAAATATTACTTTTAAGTCACATTAATGTGAAAAGTTTTGTATTTAAGTCACACTTTTAAGTGGGTGCCACGAGTTTGTTTTAAATATAATTTATAATATGACTTAAATGCTCTTTTTTCTATAATTAACTGAGATGAAATTGCCGAGAATTATGGAACCGAGAATCACGTTTTCTGTTTTTTGTTTCATTCCTTATAAATCGCGTGAACAAGCATATAGTGAGATAAAAAGTCTGTTAAAGGATTATATTTGAAGAAATAGATACAGATTACACGAGTTTGTGCAGTGAGATTAACGTCGGTCGAAGGAATACGTACGGATTTGGATTACGCATTTGGGTGAGTTTGTGCTATGAACGATTTCGGTCAGTCATGTCTTCGAATTTGATGCTGCTATGTAAGTTTGGTACAGAGACTTTTGTAGTCAATTTGAACTGTGAAATGTCATTTTCAGATTTTGCGTTAAAGGTGTGTGAGAATTGGTCGAGTTTGAATTTGGAAAATGTATCATTTAGTTACTCAATCCATGAACATTCTTCATGTTTTCTGAGAAACGATGTTGATTTTCAAAATATGATTATGTTGGCTCGCATGGTTGGTTTGTGTTATATATCGATTGATGTTTTTTTCGGCGGTTTGAACACAGTACTGATCCAAAACAGTACTGGTACTGTTTCCAACAGTTTCGGTACTGTTTCTAATAGTGTGCCAATTGGTGATGTTGGTACTGGTCTGGATTCGTATGATGATTACTGTGATGTTGATGTGTATTGTAGTTCAATTTCAAGCCGTAAGGATAAACCATTGTTGTGTTCTAATTGGTCGTCATTAATATTGAGAGTGGGACAGGAATTCGTAGGAGGTGTTGATGAGTTTCGTGATGCAATTTGTCGATATGCTACAGAGGTTGGCTTTGAATTTTTGTATGAGAGGAATAACAAGGATAGAGTCGAAGTTATTTGTGCAAAAAAGTTTGCTGAAGGGTGTCCGTGGTCAATTGTTGCATCATTATCAAAAGTTAATCGTAATTTTTACATAAGAAAATTCAACAATATTCACAGTTGTGGTACGACAATTATTAGGGATAGGTCTAAGAGGATGAGCAAGAAATCTTTAGGTAAGTTGATTGTTGATCAAGTAGCATTAAAACCTTCAATGTCGCCGGTCGACGTTATTATATTTTTTAAAAACAACTATGGCATGGAAATTAGCTATGATAAGGCTTGGAGTGCTTTAGAGAAAGCTAAAGACATGATTTATGGTGAGTATGCTGATTCGTTTAATCACTTAAGTTGTTATGTGAAGGCTGCAATGGATCTTAACCCAGGTAGTCATATTGTGTTGGATGTGGATGACGGTATAAACCGGTTTAGACGGTTGTTTGTATCATTTGGGGCTAGTATACGTGAATTTAAATATTGCAGGCCTATCATTTTTATTGATGGTACTTTCTTGAAGTCACGTTTCAAAGGTATTCTGATGGCAGCTACTAGCAAGGATGCGAATAATGGTATGTTAATGTTCATAATTTTGTGTGGTACTGCTTTTATGCGCTACTATTTTATTATGCGGTACTGTTTTTAGTAAGATGTAGTATCGTATAAACACAGTATCAAATGTATCTAGTCATACAAATAATGGTACTGTTTTTATGCGGTACTGTTTTATTATGCGGTACTGTTTTTGTGCGGTACTGTTTAATGCGGTACTGTTTTATTATGTGGTACTATTTTTAGTAAGATGTAGTATCGTATAAACATAGTACCAAATGTATTTAGCAATACAAAGAATGGTAGTGTTTTTGTGCGGTACTATTTTTGTGCGGTACTGTTTTAATGCGGTACTGTTTTATTATGTGGTACTGTTTTTAGTAAGATGTAGTATCGTATAAACACAGTACCAAATGTATCTAGCAATACAAAGAATGGTAGTGTTTTTGTGCGGTACTGTTTTTGTGCGGTACTGTTTTTATGCGGTACTGTTTTATTATGTGGTACTGTTTTTAGTAAGATGTAGTATCGTATAAACACAGTTGCAAATGTATCTAGCAATACAAAGAATGGTAGTGTTTTTGTGCGGTACTGTTTTTGTGCGGTACTGTTTTTAGTAAGATGTAGTATCGTATAAACACAGTACCAAATGTATCTGCTATTCAAAGACCACAAGTACACCATATAAATAATGGTACTGTTTTTTTTGAACTGTTTTATTATGCGGTACTGTTTTTTAATTCGGTACTGTTTTTATGTTCATCTGCAGGGTTATTCCCATTGGCATTTGTTGTTGTTGATTCAGAGAATTTCGATAATTGGTCTTGGTTCCTAGGTCATTTGCGTGAGATATTGAACCCCTCTGAAGATTTTATAATTATTTCCGATAGAAATCCTGGATTGATGGAATCTTTGCCAATTAAGTTTCCTACATGTCATCACTTTTTCTGTCTACAGCATTTGAAGAACAATTTAAGAGATAAATTTAGTCGTGGTAACAGATCTAATGGATCCCGTGAATACATTGTGAACTTGTTTTGTCAGTGTGCTTATGCTCCCACAGTTGCAGCATTTAAGGAGAAGTTAGATGTTTTGAAGAGGGAAGGGGGTGCAATTGTTGATAACTTTTTGAGAGGATTGCCTGTGCAAAATTGGACTAATGCGTATTCTTGTAGTAGAAGGTATGGTGAGATGTCTTCAAATGCCATTGAATCTTTTAACTCATGGATTCTTGATGCAAGAAATATGCCAGTGGCACATTTGGTGGACAAGATAAGGGTTAAATTAATGGAATGATTTGCTATAAGAAAGCTCCATGCTACAAAGTAGAATGGTGTTCTATGTCCAAGAATGGAAGAGAAGTTTAATGCACTTGTTGATGCTGGTAGAACATGGACCATCAAGATGTGTTCAGATAGTATTTATGAAGTATTTTCTAATCCTTCAACAACTGTTGATTTGGTGAATTGTACATGTTCTTGTTATGGTTGGCAAATTTCTGATTTTCCATGCTCTCATGCATTTGCTGTTATTGGGAGGATTAACAGACCTTTGAGTGAGTTTGTTGATGAGTACTTTCATGTTGATAATTACAAATTGGCATATGAAGGTGTGATTGTTCCAATACCAACAGACATAATCCAAGAGTTTGCGACTGTAATAGTTCAATATTACCTCCAATAACACGGAGACCAGCTGGAAGGCGGAAGAAGCGTAGGATTAGATCAACTGGTGAGCTTGTACGAAGAATTCGTTGTGGTCGTTGTGGTCGCATGAGCTCTCATAATAAGAAGACTTGCAAAAAGCCGTTGAGTTGAATTGTTTTTTTTTTCTCCCAAAATTATGCTGTGAATAAGTCTGTTATTGTTTGTTTGTTATGGTACTGTTTTTATGTATAAGATGAATGCTATTTGAAAAACAGTACCAAACGATAACAGTATGCAAACAGTACCAGATGAATGCTAGTTGAAAAACAGTACCAAACGATTATAGTATGCAAACAGTGCCACGTAACTAAAAAAGAAGTCATATCCATGCCATTTGCTGACAGTACCACATGGTCGAGAGTACCACATATATGCTGTACTATTTCTGAAAACATTTATGCTCTAGAAAAAGAGTACCGAATATATATAGTATGCAAAAAGCACAATTAACCACAGAAAGATGTTACATATCTTACCCAACACAAACTGCTGAAGTATAAGCATCTTTTGGGGAAAGTGCTGTTGACTGATTCATGTTGTGTTGATTCTAGATGGCGTGCATGACAATCAATTAGCTGGGCAAATATTGTAATTAGTAAATATCAGATTAATTTGTTGAATTTAATAAATAGTCGACATACTTTATTAATTCTGTAGAAATATAAGTTAATCATATATGCCTACCATGTTTGATATACTCTCATTTGCTATGAGGTTGTAGATATCTTCAATGCTGATCATGCAGAGTGGTTCATTTGGTACAGCCTAAACAGTTGCACTGTGTTGTGTGTATACAGTGAGTAGTGAGATGTCAATAAGATCAGCAAAAAAAAATAACAACAACATGAGTTAAGTTTGAAATGTTTATGTTAACAGTACCAGATAAAGGAATGACAGTACCAATTATTGTAAAAAATAGAGAACAGTACCAGATGATAGCAAGTAATTTTTTTTATAATTGACAAGTAATAAAAAAGAAAGAGTTAAATATTGTCTTACGCTTTCCCCTCATTATCAATAAGTTTTAAGATCCGTTCCCTTTCTATGTCCGATAGATGTGTGTTTTGTTGAAAAGTTGAAATAATCTGCTTAAGCGAAGGTTGCTTGGGCTCGGTTTGATGTGTAGACAATTGTAGAAGATCAATGTCTATAACGTCAGATTCTATATCTTTCGAGACAACTGCCGCAGTATCTGCCTTTTGTTTTTTGGCAACCTTCTTTTTACCACTGTATGTGAACTCAGGATCTCTTTTTTCTTTTGGCGTGTTTTGTCCTTGAGCTTTTTGTACATTGAAGGTGGTTCGTTTGCAGCTGGAGTTTGTTTTTCATTGGTATCCGACTTCTTTGGCCTTCTAGTTGCTGCATGTTTCTGCGTCACCTGGTGGACGTTAGATTCGACAAGTTCAGACCTTAATAATTCAACAACTGCATTCACATTATCAAGTTCTTCCTTCAGGTTTGTGTTTTGCAGGTTGAGATTTTCATTGTCAATGAACAACTTTGTCAGAATTTCATCTTTTTTCTGTCATTTGCTTCTCCAATTCAGCAATTTTATCATTTTTTTCCTTGATTTGTTGCTCCAGCTCTTCTATTTGTTCACGGTTCAAAATTGATAAAACTGAAGCGACTGGATCATTATTTTGCTGAACTGGTACTGTTTCTGCTGATGCAGCCTGTCTTGCCTCTTGTTCTGGTTCCTCTTGTTCTGGTGCCTCTTGTTCTGGGACTTTTTCTGCTATTTTATCTGGTAAGGTGCCTTCATCAGATTCTGGTACTGTTTCTGGAAGACTTTCAGCTATGGCAGAGGGAACAGTACCAGATTGATCGAGTTCAGGAGTACAAGACACCTCTTGTTTTCACTCGCTTTCAGTTGTCTTGTTCAAATGCACTATGTTTGTCTTCAGTTTTTTAAGAATGTCAGAAATTACTAATTCATCATCACTGGTTTTTTCTGACGCAATGATGTATTCTTCTGTTTCTGTCCTTTCATCATCATAATTATCATCATCATCATCATCATTATCATCATGATATTGTTGTTGTCCGTCCTCCTCCTCGTCATCCTCTTCATCATCATCATCAAGATCAGGTACAATTACCTGATATTTTGTTCATCAATTATATAATTCATTAGTATGTCCATGAATACATTGTTGAATCTAGAATGATTTTATTTATCAGATGCAAACAGTATCATGAAACACAAAAAGAGGTGACAAATACAAAATAGCTGACAGTACCACATGGATGACAGTACCAAATGTATGCGGTACTGTTTTTTTAAGGATGCATGCTCGTTCAAAAATAGTACCGAATGTATATAGCATTCAAACAGTATCATGAAACACAACAAAACAGTACCGCATACATGAAAAAAAAATAGGTCACAAATTCTAAGAATAACTGACAGTACCACATGTCTGCGGTACTGTTTTGTTAAGAATGCATTCTCTTTGAAACACAGTACCTAATGCACAGATGACAGTACCACATGTATGCGGTACTGCTTTTTGTAAAAGATGAAGATGAATCTATTGGAAAAATATTACCGAATATTCTTAGCATGCAAACATGATTTATTTTATCATAAATAGTACCTGATTTTTATTCAACTTTTTGAGATTTATTTTTTTCAATGCATTGGACAATGGCTTGAGATCACAGACTAGACATCTAGGTGTTGCACTCTTCTGTATTTGTTGGACCAGAGTGGTGTGCTCACAGATCCAGTACTGCATCATTTATAGGGCTGATTAGTTGAATGAAGTTCATAAGACAGTACCAACATATAATATAGAATATGATATGAAAAGGTTACCGGTAACATCATGACACAGTCTGCAACACCTTTGTTCCTAGAATCTGAGCACAAACTGTTCTCCAAGAATTCCAGTATATGTGCACTCCAGTTGTATTAGCGGATTTGATCCAAATTTTCAACCAATGTTGTGTAGTGCCACGACAATGAATGTCCTTTGTTAGGGACAAACAACGTTGCCAAACAGAACAGTGTCAAAAGTCTTGCAACATCTTCTCTGCCAATGCGTGTTTGCTCTGCAGCAGCCTGCCGCAAAGCATCAGATATGTTCTGTTTTTTAATTCGTCGCAACCCAGAGAATCTACGAGAGACGAATTCAGTGCCTGGCCTTGCGATTTTTTTGACACTGTCTATCAGTTATTCACCATCCTCTATTGCAAACATTGTTCGCAACTCTTTCTCTCTGATGCGAAGCTTTATTCCACCTAAGTTGAAAGATTTGGACTGTGGGTCAAATGTTTTGATGATTGTTTCCACATCAACATCGCTTTTCCTCGAGTAATCTTTGTTAATTTCACAGTTTAAAATAGTGAGGATGAGCTTCCAAAATGGAGAATGTTTGAGATATACATGGTGTGCTTTTGTCAAGTTGATGGTTTCAACTTCATTAATGACTGAGATTAGGTTCGAACGATACTGGATGTTCACCATGTTTGATTTTGTATGAGCGTGATAGCAATACCTGTATTTTCGTAACATTTGTTTTCTGTTAGAGATAAAATGCAATATCATCTAGATACAGTACCACTTCTATGACAGTACCGCATGTCTGACAGTACCACATCATGCGGTACTGTCTCACAAAATATGCTTGCTTCGCAAAAACAGTACCGAATGATTATATCATGCAAAGATCACCATTAAACAAAGAAGAGAATCACACATACAATGAAATGACCGACAGTACCGCATGTCTGACAGTACCATAGTCTGCGGTACTGTTTTTTTTATGGATGCATGCTCGTTCAAAAACAGTACCGCATGACTCTATCATGCAAACATCACATGTAAACACAAAAACGGCTCACATATCAAACGAATGACAGACAGTACCGCATGTGTGACAGTACCACATGTCTGCGGTACTGTTTTTTTTTAGGATGCATGCTCGTTCAAAAACAATACCGCATGACTCTATCATGCAAACATCACATTTAAACACAAAAATGGCTCACATATCAAACGAATGACAGACAGTACCGCATGTGTGACAGTACCATAGTCTGCGGTACTGTTTTTTTTAGGATGCATGCCCGTTCAAAAACAGTACCGCATGACTCTATCATGCAGACTTCAAATTTAAACACAAAAATGGTTGCAAATATCAAAAGAATGACCGACAGTACCGCATGTATGACAGTACCACATGTATGTGGTAATGTTTCATATTAGGCTATTGTAAAAATAGCAACGATTATACGTTTTCGGAGAAACTAAATACATAATACAGTACCATAAAACCTGTTATTACAAAGATAATCGAAAACCCTAAACAGTACCACACAATAAATATTCAAACCCTCGATATGTGTTTTATCGAAAAACCCTAAAGAGTACCTTTGATCGAATATAGTACCTGTTGATTGCGAAGCACTGTAATGTGTGGATTTGCTCGGCGAAAAGTTAGGGATCGATTGAGGCTTGATTTGGAAGAAGTTTTGATTAGTTTTCAGATGATTTGTGAAGAAGTTGGAAAGTCGCGGAACGTTTCCGATAAAACAGGGAGGTTTTCAAATAAACAGGTTTTGTGAGTGAAAAGATGCGCGAGGTCTTTTTTGTCTTTTCGTTGCCCATATGACTTATTTACAAATAATTTTTAAGGGTATGACTTAAATCCTTAATAGTCTATAAATTATGACCGGCCTCCAAAAACCCCAATTTTTTTATATTATTGAGTTCAAACTCGAACTCGATCTTGATTTAAATTTTTATATAAATTGGAGTTCGACTCAGTAAAAAAAAATTTAAGTTCAAGTTTGACTCATAGATAGATTAAAACAAAATGACGTCGTTTTAGTTTAAAATATAATAAATAAAATGTTTAAAAAATATATAATAAAAATATTATTAAAAATATAAAAATATTGTTAATATATATATATATATATATATTATTTTAACGAGATTACTCGCGAGGTTTCAAGTTGAGTTTTTTTAGGCTCAACTGGAATTTGAATCTAAATAGGACATAAATCAAATTCGATTCAAACTCGTTTCAATTACCATTTGAACTCGAACGAAACTTTTTTCGAATCAAATTCGAATAACTCACAAATAGCACAATTTGTTTCCACTCCTACAGTCCCAAAATTAATTTGCTTGTTACGTCTTTTTTTTGGTGGTTGGATCATCACTTCAGAAACGAGGGTAAGTTAGCACAAAAGTTGTGTGCGCGCACATGTGTATGTATGCATGGATTTGGTTAATAATCGATCACATCTCGTTGGATTTTTTTAGTTTTTAATAATAATTACACTCAATTTTAATGTCTAAAAATGATGAAATTCAACTACTTTTTTAATATATTTGAAAACAAAAAATGGGTGAGATTGTTTAATGCTGCTTTTTATTTATTTATTTATGTACGAGCCGATTTATCCTTTAAAAATAAAAATTAAAAAATGTCCCTTCAAATTAGTTAACTAAAAAAAAATAATATTATTAATACAAAGAGGTTGACAAAAAAAAATGAAAATTTCCTCTTACAATAAAATATTATAATTCTTAAAAAAAAAAAGAAAAAAAAATTATTGCCATAACAGGAAGGAAGGAATTTCTTTTTGTTTTGACATTCTCAAATAATAAATTTTGATTAATTTTAACCAATCAAATATATCCGTAATTAATTACCCTCCACCAGCCCCTTTCTCGTCAGTCATCACTATCACGATCGCCGTCACCATAGCCAATACGAATCTGTTCATTTAAAAGCTTGAAAGGTGACAAATCAAATGATACTGACATATGAGGCCTCTAGCACAGCCGATGGCTGCTTCCGATGTAGATTAGGCTCAACAAGTTGCCAACTTTTATGAACCCCCTGAAGTTGCTATGAAATATAAACACCCTTCCAATCCAAGAAGGGGATTAGACGTTTATCTAGAACCCATGATTCCTACCATATGGTGGCAGAAGTTACTTACAATACCCATGATTCCTACCATATGGTGGCAGAAGTTACTTACAATTGAATGATAGGGAGAAAATATGATTTTTTATTTTTAATAAAATTAGCTTTGTAAAGACAAATCATGATAATGCAATAAAATTTATGGGAATTTAAAAAAAATTAAAATTATTTAAACTTGAACAGTAAATTGTCTTTGAACATATGCAATGCACGGAAGGGGAAGGATGCGGATGGAATAACAAGAAATTTTTGTTTGATCTAATAACCCGTTTGGCAACGCATAAAATTAAGGAGAGAGGCTTTGTTTGGCCCCAAAACGTATTTCACTTTTCTTTTAGTTTTCTTTTTATATGAACTTTTTCACCAAAATTAATTTTTTTAATAAACCATAATTTCTTGGCATGTTAATCTCATTTAAAAAAATTAAAAAATTAACATTTATTCGAGTGAAAGTTGGAAAAATTAAAAAGAAAAAATTAATTTTTTTGATTATTTTTTTACCCAAATGGATATTTTTAACCAAATAGATATAAATTTTTTAATTTTTTTTTTACTAATGAGATTAATACATCTAAAAATTTTAACTTCTAAAAAGAAAATCAAATTTTAATGAGAAAAGTTATATAAAACGAAAAAATATAAAAAATAAAAAAATTAATTTTTCCGTATTCAAACCAAGCCAAAATGGTTCTGTGAGCTAGACCACCCGCAATGCCACTTCACAAATCTGTACCATAATAAAGCAAACAGCCGGGCTAGTTGTACAGTCCAAAAAATTTAGGAAGCTAACTTTTTGTGAAGGTTTTTTTTCTTCGCCTAAAATACATTTAAACTTTTTATAACCAATTATAACTTTAATGTATTGAAAATAAAAAGTTATAAAAAATCTCTACAAATCTTAACAAAACTTTTTTATTTAAATTTCTATGAAATCTTTATAAATTTCTATAAATCTTTATAAATCTATAAAAAATCTCTATAATCTTTATACATTACAATAAACATCTACAAATTCTAATAAAATTTTAACAAATCTCCAAAAAGTTGCCAAATTTTATTGGCAGAATTCATCTGAATAGATTTTTACTATTTATCTTTATCTTTTTACGGTTTGTTGGCCCATTGTGTTATTTATTTATACTTTCTTCAACATATTTTTCTTTGACAAAAAATTTTTGCTGTCATTTGAAGATAAATTTTATTTTTAATAATATTTTATTTTGATAAAGCCCTTGATTATTATTGTGTAAATATTTTTCAAAAAAAATTTAGAAAATAATTTTTAAAAAATTGAAAAAAATTAGTTCACAAAAAAATTATTTTGAAATAAAAATGGGGCCAAAGTTATGACTAATGTTTTGAAAATAAAAAATATTTTTGTTGAGAAAAGTTAAAGAAAAAAAATACTTATATCAATATGGTTTGGAGAGAAGATAAATTAAAAGAAATAAAATTTTCTTCCACTTTCATATTTGATTTTTGGATTTGGAGTAGATAAAAAGAAAAAATTTATAAATCAAGGAATTCCATTTTTTCACTGTCTCTTTAATTTATTTTTTTTTTCTTAAAGAAACAGTTAAAGCGTGCATTTAATTTGGCCACTTTTCATATATTTTATGTGTTTTTTGGTTAAAAAATAAAAAATATATTTAATTTAGAGAATTTTTTCTTAAAAGTATATTTGATAGAAAATAGAAAATAATAAAAAGTAGTTTTTAAGGAATAATAAAATATATTTTCCAAGCTAAATAAACTTTTTCTCCCTATATGAATTTTTATGTTTTCTACTTTCTCATATGTTTACATATCATTGTCTATTCTTTAAACTCTCTCTCAAATAAAATAATAGGTTAATATTTTCTTGTCATTTACCTATGATGTTTCGCATTAAATTTTGCTAGTGTTTTGGAGTGTTCTAAAATAATCTAGAATATTTTAGAGAATTCTAAAATTTTTTAATATAGTCTAAAATTTTTTAAAAGTCGCTAATATTTATCTATAATATTTGAGAAACTATGTAGAATTTTTAAAAGGGATTTTTGGAGGCCGGTTACTATTTATGGACTTATAAGAATTTTAGTCATACCAAAAAAAACTTGCTTGTGAATAAATCACACTTGCAACAAAAAGATAAAAAAGAACATCATGCGTTTTTCACTACATTTCAAAACTGTCAGTTTTATCCGAAATTAGTGCACACCTCACTTATAACTTTCGCAACTTTCCATTTTCTTTACAAAGTAAGCAAAATTGATTTTTGGAACAAAATCAAAACTGTTTGGGAAAAACCTAAATCAATAATCATTCCTAAGTATCTTTATTTTTTTTGATTTTGAAACAGTACTGGTACTATTTTGAAGATATCTCAAAATACCGATCGGCCCCATGAATTTTTTTTATTTTGAAAACTCATCATCTGCTTATAATTCATGGTGCTATTTTGAAAACAGTATCGGTATTGTTTTCGTATTGCCATAAAAAATATCAATCGATACATAACACAAACCAACCATGCGAGCCAATATCATCATATTTTTGAAACAGTATCGGTACTGTTTTGAAATAGCTCAAAACGCCAATCAGCCTCGTGGATTTCTTTTACCATGAAAACTAGTCATCTGCTTATAATTCATGGTATTGTTTTGAAACAGTACCGGTACTGTTTCGTATCAGTACTGTTTTCATACTGTCATTAAAAATATCAATCAATACGTAATACAAACCAACCATACAAGCCAACGTCATCATATTTTTTGAAATATTATCGGTACTGTTTTGAAGATAGCTCAAAACTCCAATCGGTCCTATGGATTTCTCTTACATTTAAAACTCGTCATCTGCTTATAATTTATGGTGCTGTTTTGAAAATAATACCGGTACTGTTTTGTACCGATACTATTTTCATACTACAGTAAAAAATATCAATCAATACATAACACAAACCAACCATACAAGCCAATATCATCATATTTTTTGAAACAGTACCGGTACTGTTTTGAAGATAGCTCAAAACGCCGATTAGTCACATAGATTTCTCTTGCCTTTAATACTCGTCATCTGCTTATAATTCACGGTACTGTTTTGAAAACAGTACCGATACTGTTTTGTACCGGTATTATTTTTATACTGCTATAGAAAACATTAATCGATACATAACACAAACCAACCATATGAGCTAACATCATCATATTTTTTGAAACAATACTAGTACTGTTTTGAAGATAGTTCAAAACGCCGATCGGTAAAATCATTCCATGAAGAAGATAGACCAAATAAGTTCTATCTTCTTCATATTTTCATGACTAAAAGTGTAAACAATAAAACGGAAAACAAAGAAGGAAAAAAAATGGAAGAAGTGTGATTCTCGGTGAACCATATCTTCACGTGATTCCCGAAAATAACTTGTGTAACTTAATTATTGAAATAAAGGGTATTATTAGTATATTATAAACTATATTTAAAACAAACTCGTGGGACTCACTCAAAAGTGTAACCTAATCACAAAACTTTCTACACAAATATGACTTAAAAGCAATATTTTTTTTTTGGAGTGACTAATAAACTTAAAAGATTACAAAGTATGACTTAAACACAATTTTCTATTTTTAAAAAGTGTCTTACATATTTTAAAGTATTCTAAATATTAAAAATTAGAATGCTTTAGAATCTAGTGAGTTTATAAAAAAATGTATTGAATATTGTAGAGAATTATAAAACTCTCTATAAGTATTATAAACATCTTAGGTGACATTCAGTTTGTATTTCTATTTTTTGTTTTCTGTTTTTATTTTTTTATTTTCTGTTTTATGCGTTTTATATTTTTTAAATTTTAAAACACAAAAAAGCAAAAAATGTATTTGGTTTAACATCTTTTTTTTGTATCTTGAAATTTTCTTTATTTTAGGTTAAAAATACTGGGAATGACTTTTAACTATGTTGTATTTCATGTGTAAATTAATTTTTTATTTTTAAAACAAAATTTAAAAATACAAATAACCAAATACGATTTGAACTGTTTTTCTTATTTTTAAAAACGAAAAATGATAAAAAATAGGTTCAAAACAAATATATCAAATGTCACCACCTTAGATATTTTGATACATGATTCTAAAGATTTGTCCCTACTATGGGATCAAATCAATCTCTACCATGTACTGAAATAGTGAAGAAATATAAACAGGGGTATAAGTTTTTTTTTTGGTAACGAGAGAAATCATCCAGTGGTTTTACCCACTGAGCTACAAACCAACAGAGGAACTAGCGCACCAACTTATTGCCACTGCTCCCCACTTAAATGCTGGCCACTCCAGGTAAGAATCAAATCTGCGACCTCGGTATATCACCCAAGTCTTACGCTTGACTCCCGCTCTACTGGACCAACCAGGGGTGGGTGGATATAAGTTATTTATTTGTATCAAATATAAACATCCAAGTCCTAACATTTAAGTGAGTTAATGATTAAAAAAAATAAAACTAAAAATTGTGTGCCTAAGTCTCATACACATTAGATTAATTCTTTAATAACTACCACTTATTTAAGTTAATTTAATTGTATATTTTTTAATGTTTTTTAAATGCCTTTTTTAACCATTAACTATCTTTACATTTTGTCTCTTTTAAAATTTACGTAATTACAAATTATTTACTTAAATGTCATTTAAAACTGTTTAATAATTTATAAGTGTTAGAATTTTTTTTTTATTTTAAATTTGTTTGATAACTTATTTAAAATAAAAAAATACATATTTACTTGAAAATAAATAAAACCACACACTACCCACATCCACATCTAGCTAAGCGAGGTAAATACTAAAGCACCTATACAGGTTATAAAGCAAGGAGCTAAAATAGCCCCAATTACATCGGAAAAACGTGATTACAACAACCTCGCTTATAAGTTCAACCTCAGCACAGAGATGCAAAGAGCTCGGTCATCTATTACATCTGGCTGCATCTATGTGTTTTCTCATCATAATATGCTTGTATGATCCTTAATTATAGTGTGCGCGCAAAAAAACTCGAGACAATTAAAACAAGAGAAGGCACAAAACCGCGCAACAGCATAGGAAAAAGCAGATTCGGCCGAGTGACTGATCAGCCTGCATTATGTGCCTTCTTACCCTCGGGCTGTTGCTGCCAGCAAGGTGATAAGAGTTTGGATAGGCATACAAACCGCTATCCGAGTTCCCAAAAATCCATGCGTAAACCATTTCCCCAAACATCCCCGTCATCGGATTCAGAGAATCTGTCGTCACGCCAGCTGGCTCGGGCATGAGCCGAGCGTGGTATGACCTAGGCTGCCGTGGATGGCTGCGATGACGACGAAATTGTTCAGCTGGATAAGAACTGTGGGCGGTTGCGCTGGTTACCGGAGTATGGATTCTTCTGCAAGCTAAGCTAGGCCTCTGAGGCACAATTATACCAAGATGTGTGCCTTTCCTTTCTGATGATTTTGCATTCTGGCCCCGGCCATAGAGTGGGATTAAGGTCATTTGTGAAACTTCAGCTTTGCATACAGGGCACCGTGGCTGCTGCTGGTCAGGATTTTCAGGAGAAACACTCGGGACATTCATCCATGTGTAGATGCAGGGCCAGCAGTAGAGGTGACCGCAAAGAGTCACCACTGGATCCTGCACAACGTCTAGGCAGATGTTGCAGTCAAAACCACTAGAAGGA
This sequence comes from Vitellaria paradoxa, assembly GCA_019916065.1. NCBI lineage: Eukaryota > Viridiplantae > Streptophyta > Magnoliopsida > Ericales > Sapotaceae > Vitellaria > Vitellaria paradoxa. Next base: position 42,217,221 of record CM034239.1, read on the forward strand.
TTGTTTTTGGATTCATCAACTGTGTCCTCCACAGATTCCCATTTCTTTAAGGAAATCTCATCTTCATTGGAATCGTTCCATGCCTCAGCCTCTTGAGAGTAGTGCTCCGTGGCCATTTTAAGGGCTAAAGAACAGGGTTGCCCTTGGTCAGCTGAGACCTATAAACATATATGTACCAGAAAGAGTTAGGATACAGAAGTTCTTAGACAATTGAAAAAAACCAAAAGATGCATAAATCCTGAAACAAAAAAGGCATCCGAGCAATTTTTACCACAAACTAGAGGATTGTCTTTCAATTAACTGCAAGAAAATAAATATAAATGGAACGATGAGAAAATTTTTTTAAGCTGGTTGGAAGTGCTTCCCGGGGCAATCCAGGATCATAGCTTAGTGCCCAGAAATACCAAAAGTAGTTACTTGGCAAGAGCTTTGGGTTGAAGGAAGAATTTGGTAAAGTTTCTATCACGTAAGCAATGATGTGCGTTCTCTTTCAACAAGGGGCTATTTATGTGGTGACTAAAAGACCCACCACCAAATTTGAAGCCTTTAGGTGCAAGAAATGGCCTTTTTGCCAGGTGAGAAGTTAGGCGGCTGAACAGAAATTTGAAGCATTTACTCACACTAAAAATGTGATTTGGAAGGGGAAAACAGAGCGGCTACAGCTTTGATCTTTGATAAAAACAGACATGGCTGGTGAATTTTTGTCTCTACGAATCAAGCTCTCCATACAAAAGACAACCGAGCCAAGGCCTTCTTATTTATTTATTTTTTTAATTTGCGGAAAACATTGAGATTAGCATTGGAATCGCCGGAAAAATACACAGACAACAAACACCGAAACAACCAAAAACAGTGAGCCAAATTAATAAAAATCCAGGTCAATAGCATGAACAAATTCAAATCAAAACCGAGAAAACCAGAAAATACCCCCGCTATTCTTCGATTTTTCTAGGCCTGTAAACCCGATAACTTAAAACAGCAGAACTGAAAAGAGCACCAAAAAGGCTGAGAACAAAACAGCAACCGATTCGCGACGGGAAACGAGTTAACTCATTAGTCAGTCGTTCGAAAACAACTCATAACATAGAGACTCGGAGGCTAGGAAGCAGGGACGGAGATTGAAACAGAGCACTACAAAAACAAAATCCAATCTTCTAAAAATAACAGACATAGAAAGACCCAGAAATCAATATATATATATAAATAGCATACACTTATAGAGATAAGAGCGTGTGAAGAGTTTATTAGAGGGAATACAAACCCGGTAGATGGAGGCTCTTTCGATGGACTATCGTGTTGTTCGAAGCTTCGCAGCAAAGCTTCAATGGCGCCTTACGGAGGACATACGGGGGAGAGAGAGTTTTGAGGTGAAGGAAAGGGTCGATGGTTGCGTAGAGTAGATATGTGATTTATCATCAACGCATTTATACATACACACCCGCATATACATATGTATATATATGTAATATATGTATTTGGTGAGGGAGAGAGAAGACAAATATGGATCCCTCTGCGTGACGTGGCATATAACTTTGTCAGCTGCACGCACCGTCGGTGTGACTTGCGAAATATGTATATATTAAGAATTATCCGAAATATAATTTGATTGCATAAAATTTAATTTAAATGTAAATTTTTAACATAAATTTATATAAAAAATTATAAAAAAAACTGTTAATTAAAAGAGACTAAAGTATTCATATGTATTTAATAAATATGTAAAAATTTATTATTCATCTAAAAATATGGTAATAACGCGTCTCTGAAAGGATCTGAATTCTTTCATATTTGCAAGCATCATCATTTGTAAGATCACTTTTTCCTCATAATCTAAAAATATTATTATATTTTTTAAAATATTAATTTAAATGTTTTTATAAAAATATTCAAAATATATTATTTATTAAAACTATTATTACATTTTTAAATATATTAATTTAAAAAGTTTTATAAAAAATATTAAAAAAATAAAAAAATAAGAAATTTTATGTGAATTGACTGAAAACATAAAATGATTGAAAATATCTTAAATTTAAATTATTAAATTTCCTATATCATTCTTATTTTTCTAATTCTTTATTTGTTAAAAAATGTCTTTTAGTGAAAAAAAAAAAAAAGATGAGCCATTATCTAATGTAATTAGAAATTATAATTGTGTTTAAAAATTGGTAAATAGCCAAATTAGTTGGGGGTGAGGTACGTGTTTCAACCAACCTTGATTTCTTTTCTTCAAGAAAGTTCTAACTATAGAAATAACTTTGTGTTGTATAAAACAAAAATTATTATTATTATTATTTTTGGTAATTTTTCAGAAGATGCATCCATTTTATCTCTCTCGGCTTGATGATATTTTGAAATTTGGGTGGGTTTTGAGATTTCTTCTCACAAAAATAAAAAATTATTTTCTTATATTTTTGCACAAATAGAATTTTAAATGAGTTTCTCTTTCACCCCTCAATATATCCCATTTGAAAAAAAAAATAAAAGATAAAAATTTAAACTATTTTGAAACTTAATTTAACCTCGTTTTGTCAATCTTTCATATTTTTATAATTTATTTTTTTATAGTTTAAAATTATATTTAAATTCAAAAATTTAGCAATGTATGAATTGTATTTAAATTTTTATTTTAATTTTTATGATAAAATCATCTGATTAGAAAGAAAGTAGTTTTCTTTTAGTTTAATTTTATTTTTGATAATTCAAAGCATCCAAATTAATTTGCGCGCATGTACACTAGTTAACTAGTTATTGTGATTTTAAAATAGTTAATTATGGTCTTAAGGAAGAGACTTCATTTGATAATTATTGAAAAAACAGAAATGAGATTTTTTCAAGTTGAAATACAATTTTGAGAATTGAAATTATATTTTAAACGTTTTGATTCTTATGAAATATATTTTAAATTTACTGAATTAAAAGATATAATAATTACATTTTATTCCATTGTTAATTTATTTATAATAAATAATTTAACTAAAAAATAAAATAAAATAATTAATAACTAGTTAATTTAATTAATTTCGTTAATATGAAATATATTTCATTCAATTATTTTTAATAACTAATAAAAATATATTAATTTAATTTAATATGAAATATATTAACTAATTTAATTTAATAATTAATATTAAATATATTTTATTAAATTATTTTTAATAAAGATCATAATTAAATTGTTTAAATTAATATGAAATATATTTTATTCAATTATTTTTGATAAATCATATAATTAAATTATAAGTTGATATATTTTATATTTACTGAATTAAATAATGTAATAATTATATTTTATTCAATTGTTTCTAATAAATAATATAATTAAGTTATTATTTAATATATTTTATATTATTGAATTAAATATTTGTAATAAATAATTTAATTAATCAATTAATTAAACTAAATTAATATAAAATATATTTTATTAAATTTAATTATTTTTTTAAAACTAATAAAATTAAATATTTTATTAAAATAAAAAATTAACAATTGTAAAATAAAACTGCATTTTCAAATATAGTCTCAATCTTCATTTAAAAAAAATGGCAACAAAAAATAATAAAAAAAACAGAAAATATAAATGAAAAAACAATAATGTTGCCGGCTGACCTATTATAATTAAACTGGGCTATCAATTAGGTTTATTTTGTTACCAAACATGATCAAAATGTGCACTTAGGTATTAATTTTATAATTTTAATTACCAAAACGTGCCTCCTCCTCTTCCTTGTATATTAAATTACTAATACAAACAAAGTTGCGCGTGAAATCTAATATAAATTAATAAATGAGAATTTAGTTGTTATTACTGTAATTAGTTAGTCTTGATCGTTCTCGTTTTTTATATTGTTATTAATTTTTTAATGACTTTCAAATTTGCTTTTGTTTTTTTTAGTATTTTGTTCACAATTTTTCTTTTCCTCTTTTTTTTTTTGGAAAAAAAAAAGTATAAAAAGATATACTTGAAATAACAAAATCTGCTCGAGGCCAATCACTTTGCGTGAATAAGGGTAGTTTTGCAATTTCAATGCAGTTGGGAACTTATGTGGCACGCAGTTGTGCAAAATTTCAAATTCTATGATAATAAAATTATTTGTTTTAGAAAATTCCTCTTGTTTGGAACTCAAAATTTCCATGTTGATTCTCAATCTGTATATATTTTTTTTATTTTTATTTTTTTTTCCAATTTTGCACTTTTTTATAAATAAAAAAGTAGAGAAAAAAAGAAAAAAAAATCTGAACACGAAGGGCAAGTAAAAAATGACACTATAAATTTTTTTAATTTTTGACTGTGTTTGAAGCGATGATTTGACTGAGAAAAGAGAAAAAATATGAAATATGAAATATACGTTTTTATTTGAATTGATTTAAAAATATAACAAAATAAAACGTATTTATTAATTAATAACTTTTTTATTTAATTATTTTTAATTTCTTACTCTCATGCATTTTTCCTTCCATTTTGCATTAAAAATCAAACATAAGAAGTGATTCTGAATTTTTATCTATTTTCTTTTTATTTTTTTTAACAAATTCTTGATCTAAATGTAGTTTTTATTAAGTAGTTTAGAATCATGAGAATGACATAGAGTATAGTAGTGGTTTAATTTAACAACTTTTGCTAATTTAAGATTTATTGAGTGTTTGATATGAAAATTACTAACTTTTATTAACGTTGCCAAATCAATATAAGTCATAGCTGTCGATTATCTATTCGAAGAGGATATAGAAATCAAGTTCGAATAGACATTTTCAAATTCATTTATCAATGTCTACAAACACCAAAAACAAGAAAATGGCTTTATAAAAGTTGGTCTTCCAAAGGCTACCATAATATAAGTTTAATAAGGAAATAGATAAATTGTTTTATTTATACAACAAAAGTATCTTTTATATTTATATTATATGCGTTAACCAAAAGAAAAAATATATAAATCAAGGAATTCTATTTTTTTTAATGTCTCTTTAATTTGTCTTTTTTTTTCCCTTCTTAAAGAAACAGTTAAAGCGTGTATTTAATTTGACCATTTTTCATATATTTTATGTGTTTTTTTATAAAAAAAATAAAACATATATTTAATTTAGAGAATATTTTCTTAAAAGTATATTTGATATAAAATAAAAAATAATAAAAAGTAGTTTTTAAAGAATAATAAAATATATTTTCCAAACTAAACAAACTTTTTCTCCATATATGAATTTTTATATTTTCTACTTTTTCATATGTTTACAAATAATTGTCTATTTTTTATTTCCAAAAACGAAAAATGATGAAAAATAAGTTCAAAACAAATATACCAAATATCATCACCTTAGATATTTTGATACATGATTCCAAAGATTTGTCTCTACCATGGGATCAAATCAATATCTACCATCTACTAAAAAGGTGAAGAAATATAAATAAGGGTATAAGTTATTTATTTGTATAAAATATAAAATTCCAAATTCTAACATTTAAGTGAGTTAATGATTAAAACAATAAAAATAAAAAAACTAAAAATTGTGTGTCTAAGTCTTATACACGTCAGAATAATTCTTTAATAACTACCACTTAGTTAAGTTAATTTAATTTTGTATTTTTTAATGTTTCTTAAATGCCTTTTTTCACCATTAACTATCTTTATATTTTTTCTCTTTTAAAATTTACGTAATTACAAACTATTTACTTAAATGTCATTTAAAACTGTTTAATAATTTATAAGTGTTTCAATTTTTTTTATTCTAAATTTGTTTGATAACTTATTTAAAATAAAAAAAAAATACATATTTACTTGAAAATAAATAAAACCACACACTACCCACACATCCACATCTAGTTAAGTGAGAAAAATACTAAAACACCTGTACAGGTTATAAAGCAAGGAGCTAAAATAGCCCCAATTACATCGGAAAAACGTGATTACAACAACCTCACTTATAAGTTCAACCTCAGCACAGAGATGCAAAGAGCTCGGTCATCTATTACATTTGGCTGCATCTATGTGTTTTCTCATCATAATATGCTTGTATGATCCTTAATTACAATGTGCGCGCAAAAAAACTCGAGACAATTAAAACAAGAGGAGGCACAAAACAACGTAACAGCATAGGAAAAAGCAGATTCAGCTGAGTGACTGATCAGCCTGCATTATGTGCCTTCTTACCCTCGGGCTGTTGCTGCCAGCAAGGTGATAAAGAGTTTGGATAGGCATACAAACCACTATCCGAGTTCTTGAAAATCCGCGCTTAAACCATTTCCCCAAACCAGGGGCGGATCCATGAAGAGGCGAGTAGAGGTAACTATTCTTACTGATTCCTAAAAATCTGTATATTTTATATATTTTTTGTAAAAATTTTTTTATTCTTTTAATATATAAATATATAAATTACCCACTAAAATTTAGTTGTTATTTAAAAATTTTTAATGTTTACTTATTTTTTTTTCAATTTTACCCCGGTCAACAAAATTCTTAAATATGCCCCAGCCCCAAACATCACCGCCATCGAATTCAGAGAATCTGTCGTCACGCCTGCTAGCTCGGGCATGGGCCGGGCGTGGTATGACCTAGGCTGCCGTGGATGGCTGCGATGACGACGAAATTGTTCAGCTGGAGAACTGTGGGCGTGGGCGGTTGCGCTGGTTACCAGAGTATGGATTCTTCTGCAAGCTAAGCTAGGCCTCTAAGCTAGGCCTCTGGGGCACAATTATACCAAGATGCGTGCCTTTCCCTTCTGATGATTTTGCATTCTGGCCCCGGCCATAGAGTGGGAATCATTAAGGTCATTTGGTATTAAGGTCATTTAAGTGTCAGCTGTACACACCGTCCATGCTACTTGCAAAATATGTATATATTAAGAATTATTCGAAATATAATTTGACTGCAAAAAAATTTAAATGTAAATTTTTAAATTTTTGGCATAAATTTATATAAAAAATTAAAGAAACTGGTAATCAAAAGAGACTAAAGTATTCATATGTATTTAATAAATATACAAAAATTTATTATTCATTAAAAATATTATTACATTTTTAGAAATATTAATTTAAAAACTTCTATAAAAAAAACTCAAAATATATTATTTATTAAAAGTATTATTACATTTCTAAAAATATTAATTTAAAAAGTTTCATAAAAAATATTCAAAAAAATAAAAAAATAAGGGATTATATGTGAATTAACTGAAAAAATAAAACGATTGAAAATATCTCAAATTCAAATTATTGAATTTCCTATATCATTCTTATTTTCCTAATTTTTTATTTGTTAAAAAAGAAATGTCTTTTAGTGAAAAAAAAAAAAAGGGGATGAGCCAGTTTATATCCAATGTAAGTAGAAATTATGCTAAAGTTGGCAATTGCGTTTAAAAATTGGTAAGTATCCAAATTAGTTGGGGGTGAAGTACGTGTTTCAACCAACCTTGATTTCTTTTCTTCAAGAAAGTTCCAGCTATAGAAATAACATTGTGTTGTATAGAACAAAAATTATTTTTTGGTAACTTTTCATAAGATGCATCCATTTTATCTTTCTCTCGGCTTGATGATATTTTGAGATTTCTTCTCACAAAAAGAAAAAATTATTTTCCTACATTTTTGCACAAATGAAATTTTACTCTTTCACCTCTCAATGTATGATGTATCCTATTTGAAAAAAATAAAAGATAAAGATTTAAACAAGTTTCGAAACTTAATTTAACCTCGTTTTGTCAATCTTTCATATTTTTATAATTTAATACTCATTGGGTTTGTTTTTTTATTTTTTATTTTTTGTTTTTATTTTTAATTTTCTGTTTTAAACGCATCTATCATTTTGTCCTCTTAAAAACAAGGAAAACAAGTACAACGCATTTGGTTATTTATATTTTCAAAATTTGTTTTAAAAAACAGAAAATGAGTTTACACATAAAACGAAAAATGACCAAAAGTCATTTTGAGTGTTTTCAACTTAAAACAAAGAAAATCTCAAAATAAGGAAAATAAAGCATCTTTTATTTCCTTAATTCGAGCATAAAACAGAAAATAGAAAACAGAAAATAAAAAATTAAACCAAATGCCACCTTAATTTTTCTTATAGTTTAAAATTATATTTAAATTCAAAAATTTAGCATTGTATAAATTGTATTTAAATTTTTATTTTAATTTTATGATAAAATCATCTTATTAGAACACAAAGTAGTTTTCTTTTAGTTTAATTTTATTTTTAATAACTTAGAATATTCAGATTAATTTGCACGCATGTACAATAGTTAACTAGTTAGTATGATTTTTAACTAGTTAACTCTGGTCTTAAGGAAGAGTCTTGATTTTATAATTATTTTGAAAAAACAAAATTGGGGTTTCCTCGGATTGAAATACAACTTTAGGAATTGAGATTGTATTTTAAACTTTTTTGACTCTTATGAAATATATTTTAAATTTACTAAATTAAAAGATATAATAATTATATTTTATTCAATTATTAATTTATTCATAATAAATAATTTAACTAAACAAATAAATTAAATTAATTAATAACAAGTTAATTTAATTAATTTCATTAATATGAAATATATTTGTTAAATTATTTTTAATAACTAATAAAAATATATTAATTTAATATAATATGAAATATATTAACTAATTTAATTTAATTAATTAAATATGAATATATTTTATTAAATTATTTTTAACAAGTATCATAATTAAATTATTTAAAGAAATATTAAATATATTTTATTCGATTATTTTTAATAAATCATATAATTAAATTATAATTGATATATTTTATATTTACTAAATTAAATGATGTAGTAATTATATTTTATTCATTTGTTTCTAATAAATAATATAATTAAGTTATAATTTAATGGATTTTATATTATTGAATTAAATATTTTTAATAAATAAATTAATTCATTAATTTAATATAATTAATTAAACTAAATTAATATAAAATAAATTTTATTAAATTTAATTAATTTTTTTTAAAAACTAATAAAATTAAATATTTTATTAATATAAAAAATTAAAAAATTGCAAAAAAAAAATTGTAATTTCAAATGTAGTATCAGTTTTCCTTTAAAAAATCATAACAGAAAATTAAAAAAATAGAAAATATAAATAAAAACTAACAACGTTATCGAATGATCTATCATAAACTGAGCTATCAAAATTAAGTTTATTTTATTACCAAACATAATCAAAATGTGCACTTAAATATTAATTTTATAATTTAACTACTAAAACATACAAAGTTGGCGTGAAATCCAATATAAATTAATAAGTGAGAATTTAGTTGTTATTACTGCAATTAGCCTTAATCATTCTCCTATTTTATTTGTTAACAAATTTGACTTAATTTCTATTACTTTTTCCATTTCATACTGTTATTATTTTTTATTAAATTTCAAATTTGCTTTTGTTTTTGTAGTTTTTTAGAATTTAGTTCCCAATTTTTCTTTTCCTTTTTTTTTTTTGGAAAAAAAGTTTAAAAAGATATACTTGAAATAACAAAATCTGCTCGAGGCCAATCGCTTTGCGTGAACAGGGGTAGTTTTGCAATTTCAAAGCTGTTGGGAACTTATGTGGCACGTACGCAGTTCTGCAAAATTTCAAATTCTATGATAATAAAATTATTTGTTTTAGAAAATTCCTTTTGTTTGGAACTTAAAATTTCCATATTTATTCTCCATTTTTTAGTTTTTTTATTGTTTTTTTTTTCTAATCTTGCACTTTTTATAAATAAAAGAGTAGAGAGAAAATGAAAAAATAAAAAGTAAACATGAAGGGCAAGTAAAAAAACTAGATCATTTGTAAAAATGACACTAAAAATTTTTTTAATTTTTGAGTGTGTTTGGAGCGTTGATTTAACTGAAAAAGGGAAAAAAATATGAATATTAAATATATGTTTTTATTTGAATTGATTAAAAAATATAATAAAATAAAAGATATTCGTTAATTAATAACTTTTTTGATTTAATTATTTTTAATTTCTCATTCTCATGAGTTTTTCCTTCCATTTTACATCAAAAATCAGACATAAGAATTGATTTTGAATTTCTATCTATTTTCTTTTTTTTTTTTAATAAATTCTTAATCTAAATGCAGTTTTTATTAACTAGTTTATAATCATGAGAATTGCATAGAGTATAGTGGTGGTTTGATTTATGATTTAGTAACTTTTGCTAATATAAGATTTATTGGGTGTTAAACCTGAAAATTACTAACTTTTATTAATTTTGTCAAATCAATATGAGCCATAACTATCGGTTATCTGTTTGAAGAGAATATAGAAATCAACTTCGAATGAACCTTTTTAAATTTATTCATCAATGTCTACAAACACCAAAAAATAAGAAAATGGCTTTTTTTTTTTTAAAGTTGCTCTTCCAAAGGCTACCATAATATAATTTTAATAAAGAAATAGATAAATTGTTTTATTTATACGACAAAAGTATCTTTTATATTTATATTATATGTGTTAACCAAAAGAGGAAAATATATATTGCCTCTCAACAAGCAATTGACCCCTTTGTTGGGTTTGGGCTCCCTTTCTATGTAGAGAAAAAGGTCCAAATGTATAAGCCCACTTTGTATTTCACTTGTCTAAGTGGTGAGTCTGATTAGGAATGAGATTAGCAGCCATTTGAGAGAGAAGAGAAGAGGAAGCCCTTCTCGCACATACTCAGAGTACCCACCGTAAAATCGCTCCTGCAAATTCGTTCACCGTTGGATCGGGCTGAACATTTGGTTGTTCATTTTAAACGGTTGGATCGGTGAGACAAGGTCTGAGGTGCAAGAAACTCAGGTCGGACAGTAGCTTTGTGTTTTTTTTTTTTGGGTTTGTTAAATTTCTTAGTTCTCTATTGTAAGCTTCTTAGCTTTATTGTTTGGCTGGCTGTGAGCACTCATTTGTGTTCTTATTTGAGACTCTCTTGTACCCTTATTTGATCATAGTGGAGCTATTTCTCTGGTCTAGACGACCCGTGGTTTTTACCCTTGCTTTAAGGGGTTTTCCATGTTAAAAATCTTAGTGTCTCTTGTGTGTTTGTGGTATTTAATTGCTTTCATATTTTTGTTATTGCTCCTTGCAAATTCTTGCAAGTTGGGGGAATATATCTCTGCTGCGTATTGTGATTTGTTATTACTGTGTTGTTGTTTTTCCATCACCTTCATGGCACGGTAGATGAAGCTGATAATTAATTAATAAATAAAATTTTGTATTTTCAACTCTATTTATATAATGTTTTGCAACCAACACATGCATTTTTAATAATTTATGATTAATGAACCTATCTTGAGAATTGGCAGATTAACGATGTTTATTAATGAGCACGAAGAGATGAGATGGTAATCCCGTAACCATTGAAAATTTATAAATAAATGAAAATGAAAGTAAAAATTTTGCCAAGGTCAGTCACAACTATTTAATATTAGTTATTTATTTATACAGGTATTATATAAATTGGTGATTGAGATTCATCAATACTCATACAAATAGTTTATTACGAAAGTCTGAACACAAATTTGTAACTTAATGGAAGATTGGAACATATATATATATATAGGATAGAAACACATATTTTCCATAACCATTGAAAAAGACCTTTTCCATGGTCTTTTTATTTTTAATAATATTTTATTTTGATAAAGCCCTTGTGTGAATATTTTTCAAAAAATTTTTAAAAAATGAAAAAAAATTAGTTTACAAAAAAAAATTATTTTGAAATAAAAATGGAGTCAAAATTATGACTAATGTTTTGAAAATAAAAAATATTTTTTATGAGAAAAGTTAAGGATAAAAAATACGTATATCAGTATGGTTTGGAGAGAAGATAAATTAAAAGAAATAAAATTTTCTTCCACTTTCATATTTGATTTTTGGATTTGGAGCGGATAAAAAGGAAAAATATATAAATCAAGGAATTCTATTTTTTTTACTGTCTCTTTAATTTGTCTTTTTTTTCCTTCTTAAAAAACAATTAAAGCGTGTATTTAATTTGACCATTTTTCATATATTTTATGTGTTTTTTATAAAAGAAAATAAAAAATATATTTAATTTAGAGATTATTTTCTTAAAAGTATATTTGATAGAAAATAAAAAATAATAAAAAGTAGTTTTTAAAGAATAATAAAATATATTTTCCAAACTAAACAAACTTTTTCTCCATATATGAATTTTTATATTTTCTACTTTTTCATATGTTTTCAAATAATTGTCTATTTTTTTATTTTCTCTCAAATGAAATAACAGGCTTAATTTTTTCTTGTCATTTACCTATGATGTTTTGGTTGAATTTCGCTATAGTGTCTTGGTAGAATTTTGAAAAAGTGTCTCGCTTATTTTAAAGTAATCTAAATATTAAAAATTAGAATACTCTAGAATCTAGAGAGTTTATAAAAAATGTATCGAATATTGTAGAAATTATAGAACTCTCTATGAGTATTATAAATATTTTAGGTGACATTTAGTTTGCATTTCTGTTTTTTATTTTCTGTTTTTTGTCTTTTCATTTTCTGTTTTATGCGTTTTATATTTTTAAAATTCCAAAATACAGAAAAACAGAAAATGTATTTAGTTTGACATTTTTCTATTTTTTGTATTTTGAGATTTTTTTTAATTTGGGTTAAAAATACTAGGAACGATTTTTTATCATTTTGTATTTTATGTGTAAATAAATTTTCTATTTTTTAAAACAAAATTTAAAAACATAAATGGCTAAATGTGATTTGAACTTTTTTTTATTTCCAAAAACAAAAAATGGTGAAAAATAAGTTCAAAACAAATATTCCAAATGTCACCACCTTAGATATTTTGATACATGATTCTAAAGATTTGTCTCTACCATGGGAACAAATCAATCTCCATCATGTACTAAAAAGGTGAAGAAATATAAATAGGGGTATAAGTTATTTATTTGTATAAAATATAAACATCCAAGTTCTAACATTTAAGTGAGTTAATGATTAAAAAAATAAAAATAAAAATAAAAACTAAAAAATGTGTGTCTAAGTCTTATACACGTCAGAATAATTCTTTAATAACTACCACTTAGTTAAGTTAATTTAATTTTATATTTTTTAATGTTTTTTAAATACCTTTTTTAACCATTAGCTAATTTTACATTTTTTCTCTTTTAAATTTTACGTAATTACAAATTATTTACTTAAATGTCATTTAAAACTGTTTAATAATTTATAAGTCTTTCAATTTTTTTATTTTAAATTTGTTTGATAACTTATTTAAAATAAAAAAATACATATTTACTTGAAAATAAATAAAACCACACACTACCCACACTTCCACATCTAGTTAAGTGAGATAAATACTAAAACACCTATACCGGTTATAAAGCAAGGAGCTAAAATAGCCCCAATTACATCCGAAAAACGTGATTACAACAACCTCGCTTATAAGTTCAACCTCAGCACAGAGATGCAAAAAGCTCGGTCATCTATTACATCTGGCTGCATCTATGTGTTTTCTCATCATAGTATGCTTGTATGATCCTTAATTACAGTGTGTGCGCAAAAAAACTCAAGACAATTAAAACAAGAGAAGGCACAAAACCGCGCAACAGCATAGGAAAAAGCAGATTCGGCCGAGTGACTGATCAGCCTGCATTATGTGCCTTCTTACCCTCGGGCTGTTGCTGCCAGCAAGGTGATAAGAGTTTGGATAGGCATACAAACCGCTATCCGAGTTTCCGAAAATCCGTGCGTAAACCATTTCCCCAAACATCCCCGCCATCGGATTCAGAGAATCTGTCGTCACGCCAGCCGGCTCGGGCATGGGCCGAGCGTGGTATGACCTAGGCTGCTGTGGATGGCTGCGATGATGATGAAATTGTTCAGCTGGATAAGAACTGTGGGCGGTTGCGCTGGTTACCGGAGTATGGATTCTTCTGCAAGCTAAGCTAGGCCTCTGGGGCACAATTATACCAAGATGTGTGCCTCTCCCTTCTGATGATTTTGCATTCTGGCCCCAGCCATAGAGTGGGATTAAGGTCATTTGTGAAACTTCAGCTTTGCATACAGGGCACCGTGGCTGCTGCTGGTCGGGATTTTCAGGAGAAACAATCGGGACGTTCATCCATCTGTAGATGCAGGGCCAGCAGTAGAGGTGACCGCAAAGAGTCACCACTGGATCCTGCACAACGTCTAGGCAGATGTTGCAGTCAAAACCACTAGAAGGATTGTTTTCAGATTCATCAACTGTGTCGTCGACGGATTCCCATTTCTTTAAGGAAATCTCATCTTCATTGGAATCGTTCCATGCCTCAGCCTCTTGAAAGTAGTGCTCCGTGGCCATTTTATGGGCTAAAGAACAGGGTTGCCCTTGGTCAGCTGAGACCTATAAACATATATATATATACCAGAAAGAGTTAGGATACCGAAGTTCTTAGACAATTGAAAAAACCAAAAGATGCATAAATCCTGAAACAAAAAAAGCATCCGAGCAATTTTTACCACAAACTAGAGGATTGTCTTTCAATTAACTACAAGAAAATAAATATAAATGGAACGATGAGAAAATTTCTTTAAGCTGGTTGGAAGTGCTTCCCGGGGCAATCCTGGATCATAGCTTAGTGCCCAGAAATACCAAAAGTAGTTACTTAGCAAGAGCTTGGGTTGAAGGAAGAATTTGGTAAAGTTTCTATCACATAAGCAATGATGTGCGTTCTCTCCCAACAAGGGGCTATTTATGTGGTGACTAAAAGACCCACCACCAAATTTGCAGCCTTTAGGTGCAAGAAATGGCCTTTTTGCCAGGTGAGAAGTTAGGCGGCTGAACAGAAATTTGAAGCATTTACTCACACTAAAAATGTGATTTGGAAGGGGAAAACAGAGCGGCTACAGCTTCGATCTTTGATAAAAAGAGACATGGCCGGTGAATTTTTGTCTCTACGAATCAAGCTCTCCATAAAAAAGACAACCGAGCCAAGGCCTTCTTATTTACTTATTTTTTTAATTTGGGGAAAACATTGAGATTAGCATTGGAATAGCCGGAAAAACAACAGATAAGAACACCGAAACAACCAAAACAGTGAGCCAAATTAATAAAAATCCAGGTCAATAGCATGAACAAATTCAAATCAAAACCGAGAAAACCAGAAAATACCCCCGCTATTCTTCGATTTTTCTAGGCCTGTAAACCCGATAACTTAAAACAGCAGAACTGAAAAGAGCACCAAAAAGGCTGAGAACAAAACAGCAACCGATTCGCGACAGGAAACGAGTTAACTCATTAGTCAGTCGTTCGAAAACAACTCAAAACATGGAGACTCGGAGGCTAGGAAGCAGGGACGGAGATTGAAACAGAGCACTACAAAAACAAAATCCAATCTTCTAAAAATAACAGACATAGAAAGACCCAGAAATCAATATATATATATATAAATAGCATATACTTATAGAGATAAGAGCGTGTGAAGAGTTTATTAGAGGGAATACAAACCTGGTAGATGGAGGCTCTTTCGATGGACTATCGTGTTGTTCGAATCCTCGCAGCAAAGCTTCAATGGCGCCTTACGGAGGACATACCGGGGAGAGAGAGTTTTGAGGTGAAGGAAAGGGTCGATGGTTGCGTAGAGTAGATATGTGCTTTATCATCAACACATTTATACATACACACCCGCATATACATATGTATATATATGTAATATATGTATTTGGTGAGGGAGAGAGAAGACAAATATGGATCCCTCTGCATGACGTGGCATATAACTTTGTCAGCTGCACGCACCGTCGGTGTGACTTGCGAAATATGTATATATTAAGAATTATCCGAAATATAATTTGACTGCATAAAAATTTAAATGTAAATTTTTAACATAAATTTATATAAAAAATTATAAAAAGACTATTAATTAAAAGAGACTAAAGTATTCATATGTATTTAATAAATATGTAAAAATTTATTATTTATCTAAAAATCTGATAATAACGTGTCTCAAGAAAAATCTGACTCCTTTCACATTTGCAGGCGTCGTCATTTGTAAGATTACTTTCTCCTCGTAATCCAAAAATATTATTACATTTTTAAAAATATTAATTAAATACTTTTATAAAAATATTAAAAATATATTATTTATTAAAACTATTATTACATTTTTAAATATATTAATTTACAAAATTTTATAAAAAATATTCGAAAAAATAACAAAATAAGAGATTATATGTGAATTAAGTGAAAAGATAAAATGGTTGAAAATATCTCAAATTTAAATTACTGAACTTCCTATATCATTCTTATTTTTTTAATTCTTTATTTGTTAAAAAAATGTCTTTTAGTGAAAAAAAAAAAAGCTGAGCCATTATCCAATGTAATTAGAAATTATAATTGCGTTTAAAAATTGGTAAATAGCCAAATTAGTTGGATATTTTCTATAACCATTGAAAAGACCTTTTCCATGGTCTTAGATATTTTCATATTTTGTTAAAGAAAAAGTTAAAAAAAATCAAATTACCATCTCACCAGAAAAGAAGGAAAAACAAAGAAGGAAGAAAGAAAAAAAAAAAAAGACATTTGATGGAGATCCTAACCAAGTGAGCTCTTGATGAAAACGATAATGATAATGAAAATGAGAATAGAAACGAGAATAAAAATAAAACGAAACTTGTAAATTAAAAAAGTTAGAATAAAATTACTTTTACTAATATTAGAATAAATTTTCTTTTACTAATATTTAATATTTTATTAATATATATAAGAATAGAATGAAAATATGGGTTAAAAATTAAATTATTTTTTTAAATCTATTAAGTTAATAAGAATAATTTTATTAATTCACATGTTACAAAAAAATTTCTTATTTTATGAAATTTACAAATATTATACGGCATTTATAATTTCGCAAATATACTAGTTTCTTATTTCTAGACTATTGATAAAACATCAACAAAATATGAAAATTTCTTGAGGAGTGAATTTTTTTTTTCTCTCGGTTTTTAAGTATAACAAGTGTTGACCCATGCGATGCATAAATTTGAATCATATTTTTTATGGACAAAATATAATTTTTATATGTATAACAAAATATTTTAATAAAATTGTATAATTTCATTATTTTTTCACTGATTGAATAACAAAATCTTGAAAGAATTAGTATGAGATAAGTTTGGATTGAGTTTCATCCAAATTTCTGATGCCTAGACCATGTGTTATGCATATAGGTTTATATATATATTAGACCATATGCTATTGAGGGTTCAAGGGGGCTATAGTAGAAAAATTCACTGCAAGGGCTGTTGTAGTGGAAAAATAAACGGCTGAGATTTCTTTATACTTTAATGACATGTGATTTTTGACATTCCATATTAATTGTGCTCCAATCAGATTTTTAAAACTTTTTATTTTTATTTTGAAAATAAATTTAATTAAAATAAATGGGAACCATTGGATTAAGTATAAAGAAATCCCAACTTTTAAAAATCCACTGTAGCCCCCCATGAACCCATGCCATGCATGACCGAAGTGGCGAGTTTTTTTGAATTCGATGATTCACTCGCTTCGTTGTTACTGGTACTTCGCCGCTTCCTTACTTTTTTTAGTGGTCGAAGAACAAAATCTTGAAAGAATTAGATAGAGAAAATTATGATAGGTGGAATTAATTAATTGTGTGATAGAGAGGGAAATTGAAAATAAAAAAGAGTGACTTTCCAGTTTTCTTTTTATTTTTTTACTCTTTTTAATGTAAAATTTACTAATGGGCGGCACAGAGAGAAAGAGAGACTTTTTTTTTTAATAAGTTTTTATTATTATGCATTCTAAGTGGAGTGAAAGAGAAAGTGACTTTTCAGTTTTCTTTTTATGTTTTATTTTGTTTTACTCTTTTTTAATGCAAGGTTTTTTTAATGAATTTTTATTATTATACATTCTGGAGAGAGAGAGACTTTTCAGTTTTCTTTTTATTTTTTATGTTTTTACTCTTTTTTAATGCAAATTTCTTTTAATGAACTTTTATTATTATACATTCCAAGTGGAGGGAGAGAATGACTTTTCAATTTTTTATCTTTTATTTTTTTACTTTTTTGTAATGCAAACTTTTATTAATAAGCCAGAGAATTGTGTGGGAAGAGTGTAACTCTCTTTTAATGAGTTTTTATTATTATTCATTTCAGATGGAGAGAAAGGAAGTTGTTTTCTAAATATAATCAAAATTTTATTAAAAAAAAAAAGAAGAATAGAGAGTAAAGAGAGAAATACACGCCTTTAATATTATAGTATAGATGTTCAACCAAACGTAACAATGATCGGAGAAATGTTGGTGCAGCCTTCTTATTGTGGTCCTGCTCTTAAAATCATTTGTAACATGTTGCCGGCTAAATACAGCGGGCGGCGTCCACGTGGCCATGATGGGTCAAATCTGACCGTTGACATGTCTGACTGTGCATCATTATTGACAACAAAAAAGATTGGGGTTGAAATTGATGATCCATCGAAACGGGGGCTTGAAACAGTTGACGGCTCAAGGGTTCATCGAACCCACTGCCCACACAAAAGTCGTGAAGTATAGGAAACAGGGTCGTGGGCGAACAGGTCCCTTGCGTGCGCTATACTGCCGGGAATAAGTCCGCCAGCTAAAAATTCCGTGGAGCACCAGCCCTGTGGCTGCCGACCGCCACGCGCTTGGTTCGACTAAAAAGATAAAATTAAAAATTAAAAATTGAAATAAAAAAGAAGAAATCGAAAAAGAAAATGTAATTGGATAAGGTTCCCTCCGGAGAGACGAACCCCAGCGATTGTTGGTGGTGCTTGCAAGTGGGATTCAGTTTTGAAAAATCAAAATAGTTTTTTGTTTTTTTTTTTTTATTTTTGAGTGAATTATTTTTAATATTTTTTAAGGTTTGGGAAATTTTCCTCCATAAAAAAATTAAAAATTACATTCTAAGAATTATTAATACCAACATGTCTACGGATACGAATATAAATACGATAATTTAAAAAAAAAATAAAGATACATATACGATGAAAATTCAACAATTAATCAAAAAATTATGTATTTTATTAAATATATTTGAACGGTATATATACAAGTTACTTGTGAGTATTGATTGAAAATGTATCATTTTTTAAAATAAATTTTTATTTTTTACATTTTGGTCTCAAAAAATATTAAAATTACATAATGACACTTGAAAATTTTTAAATATTATATTTTGACTCCAATTGTATCCTTCCAATGTTCCTGCCGTGTTCTTTCCATGCTCGATGAAAAAAATAAATAGAATAATTGAACATGCCAAGTCACGTATCTGATATATATATATATATATATATATATATATATATATATATATATATATATATATATATATATATATCAACATGTTCTCTTTATGTTCATATCCAATACAATGTGAATACGATACCTGTGCAGCACCTATTTTGAAATGTACTTCTTTAGTTTCATGTTAAAGTCAATTTTAAGGTAGGACTTCAAATTTTGATATCAAAATTTGAATTCTCCACTAAAATTTTTCTTCTTTTTATCTTTTTTTTTAAAGTAAAAAAAATATTCTCCACTTCTTTTCATGTAAATAAGCTTTCATTTCAATAAAAAGAGAAAAATAAGTAGAATTCCACTACTACAATAATTGATAAAGATTACACCAAGAAATTTATAAAGATCACGGTTTTAAAAAAAGTGTGATAACAATTTGAAAGTTAAACTTTTTATCTCAGTCTAATTAAAAAACTAAGATAAAAAGTTACTTTTAATACTTTTTATCTCACTTTTATAAAAATCGTGATTGTATTTAAAACGAAATGAAAGATCAGTAGAAACCATCTCTAAAAAAAATTGAGATAAAAGATTAGTGGAAACCATCTTTAGGAAAAACTGAGATTAAAAAATTAGTGAAAATATCTCTAGAAAAAACTGAGATCAAAAAGTGAAGAAAATCAAAATTTAAAAAAAGTAAGATAATTAAAAGAATAAGAGACCATATTGTTATTTATTTTGCTTTATATCTCTCTCAAATAACTTTATTTATCACTTTATATGATTTAAATTAGATTTCATAAATTTTGTTATAACATTTATTTATTACTTTTAATTAATTTAATATGCTATAAAAACTACAATTATAGATCAATAAACAAAAATATTTTTAAATTAATGTTAAAACTAAATTTACAAATCAAATTTAAATAATACTAAATATATAATCATTATTTTTTTAGTAAATATTTGGGAGTAGCTTTCATAATTTGTATGACTTATAACCAGGTGAATATTAAATATTTAATATCTAATAAATATTTAGTGTATCTTTAATATTAATTATATTAAAAGTGACATTATTTTATATTTTGTTGGAAGTGATAAAAATTTAAAAATAAAAATAATAAAAATTTTCATTTTTTTTTGTCTTTTTAGAACTAATTTTTGAATATAATCATTGAAAATATTTTTTGTATTACAAATCAATTTTTAAAATAGTTTTTTTCAAAATTTTTTTTTTGTGCAATAATTTTTTAAAACTAAAACTAAGTGCGACCTAATTACTTTTAAAAACATAATACAGAATAAAGAAAAATATATTATAAATAATGAGTCATAATTAAATATGTGCTAGATAAAAAGATTAAAGAAAAATGATAAAAATATTTAAGATCATTTATAATTAAATATGATATATATTCATAAACTATTTATTAAGTATTCACATTGTTTCATACATTGGTTATGATTTCAAATTATTACCAAAAGTTAAAATAATTAAACAAAAGTAAATTTTTTATCATTTTTCCCAATCAATTAATCAAGAAAAGTGCAAGTTTTAGCTACTAATTGGTTGGCAAAAGTCATAATAAATTATTGTAAAAAACTTAAAATAATTAAATTAAAATAATATAATTTATTACTTTTAGTACCTCAAAAGTGATAAAAATTTACTTATATATATATAAATGTGTAAAACATATAAGTAAATAATAGCTTGGACTAGCGGTTAACTACACTAACTTTCACAGAAATGACACAAGTTCGATTCTTAGCAAAAAAAAAAAAAAAAAAATCAAATATATAAGATTGTTATAATGACAAGGTGTCAAACGGTGCTATGATGGTATGATAATAGGTTGCCATGTGGATTTTTATTATTTTTAAAATAATCCATTTTTTAGTGTGATTATTTGTCTATATTTGATCACGATTTTTCAAAAAAAGTGAGATCAAAATTCATAAAAAATCACACGAAATTTCTTTTTATCTCAGCTTTTACCATAAAAGATCACGCTTTTAGTGTGTGATTATTGTAAGTTTTCGATTACGGTTATAAACTGTGATAAAAAAGAGGCGACTTATAATCTCACTTGGATCAATCACGCTTTTGTGACTAAGATAGAAAGTGAAATATCACTCCTAAAAGTTGTGATGTTTATGTATTTTTGTAGTAGTGTTCGTAAAAGGAATACTATAGATTAGATCAAAAGAATAGTTTTACAAAGAGAAAAGAAGTTAAAAATTATATGGAATGGAAGTTACAGTATTCGTGTCACTGGATTGTGTCATTTCAACTTTGACAATCCCTCTATCTAATTTCCTGCTTGATTGATTATGTTATTTAGACTTTGGATAGAGTAGAGAAAATTTGAAAATTCTTAGGTTCCTTAATTTCTACCTGTAGATGTCATAGCAACTCATGTATGGTTTCCTTTTATGTTGACAAATGATTTAGTCCTAAATTTACCCGTGATCTATTTGATTTCATTCTTCTTCCTTTGTTCTGGTCTAAACATGATGAATTGAGAGCGTTTGATTTATAAAAAAAAAAAAAAAACTTTTATTATCGTTTTCTAATTTCCTTCAATCAAATTATCAAGTGTCACTTGGGACAAAAAATAAATCTACTTGTTTCAGACTTTGTACAACCCAAGATCCTCATTTCTTTTGGTTTTCACAACCAAAAAACCTATTCCGAAAGTCTAAAAGAAGATAAAAAAAATACGAGATTATATTTCATCCTAAATTTACCGGTGATCCATTTGATTTCATCCTTCTACCTTTGTTTTGGTCTAAACATGATGTCCAGGGTGTTTGATTTATCAACAAAAAAAAAAAGGTTCAACTTTTATTATCCTTTTCCAACTTCCTCCATTCAAATTATCAAGTGTCACTTTTGCACTAATTTTTTTTTTTTTTTTTTTGTAAAAGTTAGCCATTCAAATGCCATCTTAGTATTTTCTTATCAAAATTATATATTTTTATTCAATTTTATAGAATCTCTTAATAAATTGTTTTAGATGTCCTAGGAGTATATATATATAAATATATATTTAGGATATACTTTATTTTTATTTATTTTATTTTTTCGTAATTGATTTTTTTTAACTTGACTCGGATGCAATTCAATAAATTTAAATATATCTTAATATTATAGAAATCTAAATTACTCAAATTCAACTTATAATCATTTATTTAAAATTAAATAAATACAATTTAAATATTGTTAGATTTATATCTCATATTGACTCACGAGAACAAATAAAAAGTTGAAGATTGAGGGATTTAACCCGCAGTACAAAACTATTAGTTTAGAAATTCTATTCTAGACAGGTTTTTGAGTCCAATTCTGATTAGGTTTCTTGTTCTTATATATATATTTGAGACGTGTTATACATCAGAACTAAGTTCAAGTGTTAAAGTTTTCAATAGGTATAGGTTGAGAGATAAGATAAGAACAAATGACAGAATTATCTAGAATTCTTTGAGGTTGAGAGAAAAGGTAAGAACAAGTAAGAGGGTTGTCTAGGATTTTTTAAAGTTGAGAGAAAAGGTAAGAATAAGTGAGAGGATTGTCTAGAATTCTTTAAGCTTATCCCATATTTCTCTTGTAATTCCACACTCCCCATATTTCTCTTGTAATTCCCTACTCCGTTGTTGGAATTTCTTATAATTAAAAACTAATTTTACCTTGCCCATGGACGTAGGTAAATTACCCGACCACGCGAATCTTGTATTCTTCTATTATGTGTTTGTGTGCGTGCGCGTGCGAGTGTGTATGTGTGTTTCCTTTTTTTTTTTGTTCACTTGTGAGTTTGCCATTATTCACCTGAGTATTGCCACAAGGTGATCTAAGATTTCCGCAGTAACAATTGGTATTAAAACTAGATATTCAAGATATTTGAAGGAATTTCTTCATCTGCAAAGTTTGATGTCAGCAAGTTTAGTAGAATGGGGAATTTTGGGTTATGGTAGAAAAGAGTGAAAGATCTAATGGTGCAACAGGGAATGGTGAAGATATTGGCAACAACAAAATCAGAAAAGATGGAAGAAGTAGATTGGCTTAAACTTCAGGCTAGGTAGATAGGAGATGACTCCAATCTATTTTGTTCAAGATGGAGTTACTAATTTTAAGTTTCTTAAGGGGGTGAGTATTCGCCAAGGTGAAGATTGTTAGAGTTGTGACTCATATTAATTCACAGGAACATATAGAAGGTTGGGGATTAAGAGATTTAACCCGCAGTATAAAATTGTCAGTTAGGAATTCTATTTTAGGCAGGTTTTTGAGTTCAGTTTTAATTGGGTTTCTTGTTCCTATATATTTGGGATGTGTTGTACATCAAACCTAAATTCAAGGGTTAGGGTTTTCAATATGTATGGATTGAGAGACAAGATAAGAACAAGTGACAGAGTTGTCTAGGGTTTTTTTAGGGTTGAGAGAAATGGAAAAAAACAAGTGACAGGGTTGTCTACGGTTCTTTAAGATTTTCTCGTATATCTCTTATAATTTCCTACTCTATTGTTGGAGTTTCTTATAATTGAAAATTGGTTTTATCTTGTCCGTAGATGTAGACAAATTACCGAATCATATAAATTTTGTACTTTTCCATTGTGTATGATTTTTTTGTGTTCATCTGTAAGTTTACCATTATTTACCAAAGTATTGTCAAAAGGTGATCTAAATTTCTGTAATAACAAATACATATATAAATATTTAAGCAATTGTCATAGCAAAAAGTTTCGTAGGGTACACCGAAATTAACATATTATTTAATTTAAATAGTGGTCATAGCTAAAAAAAAAAAGTTAATTTGGTATGGTACCTTGGGTAGCATATTTTTAACAAATCGCACCATTTTTATCATTTAATGTTGGAGAATTGCAGTTGATGGTTGATGCAATTTATCATACTATATACATATATGTAAATATGCATCCAGAATGTGCCTGTACCATACATTAATATCATCAAATTAGAGCTACCCCACATCCATTGATGCAACTAGCTAGTTCATTTATATTTGCATATATATATATTAGTGATTATAAACTCCGAGTCGTCTCAAGTTTTTGGACAATCTGCTGGCCTCACCGACCATCGCAACCACGAAAGACTCGGTTGGGAGGACAATTTTCAATAATTTTTAATATTTTTTTGTCAAAAGTTAGTAGTTCAAGTTTTTGGTGTGTTTGATAAAATAAATAGTAATTTTTAATAATTTTTAATAATTTTTAAGTGTTTGGTAAAATTATTAGTATCTTTTAATAACTTTTTATGTGTTTAGCAAAAATTTTGATAATTTTTAACGCTGAGCAAAATACTATTGCCGAAGAAAAAAGAAGCAAAATTTGATATTTTTCCAAACACTCAAATTCCAAAATTAAATAATTTTATGACCAAAATATCTTAATCAACCATTATAGATAAATAAATATATACATATACAAACAAAATATTTGCTTTTATATGATAGTTTTTGGACAAGTTACACCATAAAAAAAAATTGGCATAAAAGAATGGGTATATATGCGGTGTATGTACACGCAATATATATTTATGCATATCATATGAGAGGCATCTGCATGGCATTATGCTCATAATCTGCACCATAACCAAATGTCAATCTCATTTGGGGATAATTTTTTTTTTCTTTTTTTTTTTTTAACTAAAAGGTATAGCAGAACTTTCAAATTGTCATACTCATTTTTTATCATACTTAAGACGGATTCCGACGAAGAGCTGCGTTGAGAGTAAACCCATTAACTAATTCACCAGAATCACAAAAGACATCACCCGGAGATTTTAGTAAACCTATTTTTTTTTTTTTGTTACGCCCATTTGAAGTTCGTTTAAATTTATTTTTTTATTTTAATAATTTTTGGACATGCTGTTCATATTTAAAAAAAAAAAAAAAAAAAAGCTTCGATGTAGTTAAAGTTAAACTCATGCACGGAGGTAGAAGGCATATTAATTATTTGCCCCACACGTAAGTTCTCCCAACATTTTACTTATTTTTTAAACATTTTTTTATTTTTTTTTAAATATGTGAATAATAATCCTAAAAGTACCAAAAGCAAAGTGAAATTTTTGGTTGGAAAAAAAAATTCATATAAGATAAAAAGAAATCAAAAAATTATTTCTTATAAATAAAAAATTAAGTTACCCAAACACAACTTTAAGTACTCCATCTTCTTTTATTTTATTTATTTATGAAAAATGCGCCTTCTTTTTCAGGTTACGTTTGTGACAATACCCACTTTGACCTTTTCTTTAAAGTTGGGGACTTGGTCCCATGAAATTGTCTTCAATTTAAGTTACCACCATACATTTAAAGTTGCGTTGGATTTGTTAAAAATAAGTAAAAAATTATAAAAATTTTTAAAAATTATTTATTTTTTATCTCACTAAACGAATTATGAACCTATAATTTATCTCACTTTTTGTCACTTTAAATGCACTGGTATACTTAGTGTGAGAAATTATAAATATAAAATGAAATTGATATGAATTTAAAATTCTTTCTTTTATTTGATCGATATTAGAAAATAAAAGGATAAATTGGGAAGAGAAAATGAAATTGATACAATTTGAATTTTTTTATTTAACTGATATTAGAAAATGAACAAAAAAAATAGAATTCAAAAAATTAAAAATAATTAAATTAAAAAATTAATTTATTGATAAATGTGTTTTATTTTATTATACTTTTGAATTCACCAAATTAATGAGGATATGTATTTTGAATTTTATATTTTTTTTATTTATTTTTATTTTTTACCAAATTCTTACTGTAAACGTAGTCTTAAATATAATTTTTAGATACATTTTTAAATTTTATGAAATCACATTTTTAAAATACGTTTTTATTAACAATAGATTTACTTTTGACAGCATTTACTCAAAATTTTATCTTTTTAATTGTAGAAAAAAAAATCTCTCTTTTCTATTTCCTCCTCCTCTCTCTCTCTCTCTTTCTTCTCTGTTCCTTCCCTCATTCTCTCCCCTTTTTCCACCCAGAATTGGGAAGAAGAAAATTGACAAGTGAGGATGATTTTCTTTCCATCCATCTTTCTTTCGGGTTTTCCTTCCAAATCAGACAAGAAAAAAAAAGTAACTTTTTATTTATTATTATTATTATTTTTTTTTTTACAGGGCCTCAGTGAAGATATTTTCCAGACATTTGATAAGATAAACGGACACAAGCTATCATGAAAGCAACTTTGGATGTTCGATTTTAAAAGAGTTGTTGACTTCTCTATCCGACAATACAAATTATATATACAATTAAAAATATAAGGGAAATAATCATGCCGCCAAATAATTATATTATCTTTAGGACAAGAGAGTGGATGGAAGAGACAACCAAAAAAAAAAAAAACCTTTTGAAAATGAAATCCTATGCCATCGTATGTATGTATGTAACTAACATGGATACGTTAGTTTTTGATGTTTCAATTATAACAAAGCAAGGATGTCGACCTGCTTGCTACCTTAATTATGTGGTGGGACATACGAAATTTAATTAAATCCGAAATGATCAGTTCGAATTCTATGGGACTTCTCTGGATTTAATTAAATCACATTATGTTAGAATAAAAGAAGGAGAAAAGAATTATATATTAATATTGATGATTGTGTATATATGAAAATGTACGGTTATAAGGTCCCTTATATAAGAGGACAATAATCCTAATCCTGATAGGAGAAAATAATCCTAATTATGATAGGATATACAAAATAAGAAATACGATAGTAATCTTAATTATGATAGGATATACAAAATTAGGAATGCATAAATTAAGGAATACTAATTATATATATTACTAAATCTAACACCCCCCCTCAAACTCAAGGTGGTGGAGCAGAGACCAACTTGAGTTTGGTGACGAGAGCATTAAACCGGCCAGGCAGAAGAGACTTGGTGCAGATATCAGTTATTTGATCAGTTGAAGAAACATGATTATCAGATGGAGACTCCACGAGATAGACTGTAGCAGGTGGCACAACTTCATTAGAGAGATCATTAGGAACATCAACAGTTTTAGGAACAGGAGATGGAACCACAGCAGGAACATCTACATCCTCAGGAAACAGTTCAACAGAAGAATCAGTGAGGTAAAGAGAGGCAGGATTGTGAAAGGTTGAAGGAGCACAGAAACGTGTTGAAGGAGGCGCAGAGAAACGCGTTGAAAGGTTAAAGACGCACAGAGACGCGTTGAGGGAGGCACAGAGAGGCGTGTTGAGAGGTTGTAGGTGCAGAGAGGCGCGTTGAAGGAGACACAGAGAGGCGCGTTGAAGGAGGCACAGAGAGGCGTGTTGAGAGGTTGCAGGTGCACAGAGGCGCGTTGAAGGAGGCACAGAGAGGCGCGTTGAAGGAGCGCAAAGAGATGCGTTGAAGGCGCATGGAAGCGCGTTGAAGAGGGCGCAGAGGAACGCGTTGAAGGAGCATGGAAGCGCGTTGAAGAGGGCGCAGAGGAACGCGTTGAAGGCGCATGGAAGCACGTTGAAAAGTTGGTACAGCAAGATAACAAGATAGGCGGTGAATTGTGGAAAGAAGAGCAAGGGCTAGTAATAAGAGAATGAGCTATGGCAGTGATCGCTACCAAAATATCAAGAAAATGTTTAAACTATCCAGGGTCGAAAACCTTATGCTCTGATACCATGTTAGAATAAAAGAAGGAGAAAAGAATTATATATTAATATTGATGATTGTGCATATATGAGAATGTAAGGTTACAAGGTCCCTTATATAAGAGGACAATAATCCTAATCCTGATAAGAGAAAGTAATCCTAATTATGATATGATATACAAAATAAGAAATACGATAGTAATCCTAATTATGATAGGATATACAAAATTAGGAATGCATAAATTAAGGAATACTAATTATATATATTACTAAATCTAACACCATCATAGAAAATATTTAGACTTGCTTCGAAACATCAGTTTCAACCATTTTTATTTATCACTTGTTAATTAATAAAACATAGTTTTCACAAAAATTATTTTTAAAACCGATAACCTTAACAGGATCAAGCGGGCCTCCTGATAGTTAAAAATTTAACTTAGGTGATATGTTTGGATCCCCCCCCCAAAAAAAGAGTAATAATAGTATAAAAAAAAAAAAAAAGTGATATAGGGGTTATACTTACCTGATCGGACTTATCCATTATTTCCCGGTCGGGCCTGACCGACTGATGCAATATTTGGATCCCTGACTAGAATTACTCGACCAATGTCGACAGGCCTACCGACCGGGGCATCTGGATGACCGAATGAGCCCCGACTGACTGAGGGATCTTTCTTGCCGAACGGGGTCCTGTTGAAATAACATCACATATCAGGCGTGTAATAGCCTTTTGACATCTCTTGATACCTGCCTATTGGAACACAATCCAAGCCCAATGGAACGCGATCCAAGCCTAATGAAACGAACAACCAACTAAGAAATACACCCATTGAGATCTCTTGATACCCGCCCATTAGAACGCTATCCAAGCCCAATGGAACGCGATCCAAGCCTAATGAAACGAACAACCAACCAAGAAATACACCCATTGAGATCTACTGGGACAGTTGGCTTAACTTGATTAGAGGAAAATATAGACTGGTATAACAACGGTATATCATGCTAATGCCTAATACGCCCCATAACAAAAAAAAAATCACACTTCTCTTCAGGTATAAAGGGGACAGATTTTATTTTCTTACGATTATTCTGCTGTGATTCTACCGGATTATTTATTGAAAAGCTTATTTTTACTAACTTAAGCATCAGAAGCTTTTTAACAGGCACCACACCGGTGTCAAGTTCAGGTTCCCGGATTCGCGTTTGAATCATCCACCAGATAATTACGTTATCAAAAAACTCTAATTTTTACTAATTTTTTTAATCTTCTCTATTCAATATTCATCATGTGACATTTTTACATCACCTTTTGTTTTTCACTTTTTTTTTATTTTTATTTTTTCAACAAATCCAACACCAACCAAAATAGATTGTAAATTAAATTAGTTCTAAAAAAATATTCTTCTTACTGAGTCATCACAATGATGTTTCTCAATTTTTTCTCTTTATTTGGATGTTTTTCAAAATTTTTTGCTTCTTCTCATTCATTATTTGGCTTTGCAGAATCGTGGAACTTCAAACCAGATGTTTAAAGCTCTTTTCCCGGTTGGCTACACTGGATGCTCAATAGATAGATAAATAATACATCTCAACTAGAAATGCTATAGATTAATCTACTTCAATTCATTGCTGTGCAACTTACTTCACTTCATTGGTATGCAGTTCACCTTTCCCCCTTCTATCTCTGTTTTTATCTCTGTCTCTATCTTTCTCCGTATATAGACATTAAATTGAAAGGAAATAACGCAATAGACTATCATTTTGAAAAAAATCATTAACGGAAGAATGGCTCATGATTTTTGTAGGGATGAGTATGCGATAAGTAGGGGACGGGTACGCCTATTATTATATTTGATCCACGAACCTAAATTAATTCCATATCTTACCTGATTTATATTGGAATTTATTTTTCCCTCCTATCCCCCCCAAACGGGAATCCCCATGGAGAATCAAGGACTCAAAATGGGGAAAAAATAAAACAAAGATTTCAAATTCTAAATTACAGATTCAAGTATCAAGTGCAAATTTCAAAAATTTCAAATTTCATAAATCTACTACCTAAGTATCGAGTTCAAATTCCAAATTCAAGTATAACTGTATAAGTGTCAATTTAAGTTTCAATCTTCATATTTAAACTTAAGGCCATTAACACAACTCAGTTAAGAGATTTAGAAATTTTTTGGAGATTGAGCAGAGTATGGGTTAGGGACAGTATGGGTTAGGGACAAACTCATACTATACCCTACCCGATTCTCGAAATGTTTTAAAAAATTTCGCTATATCACACTCAGTTCCAAAAAAATTTCTGATTTCTCTATCTGTTCAGGGTAAAAATTGAGTAAGGCACAGTTGAATCGGCCGAATTAGCCAACCCGGCCTAGATTTTTAGTTATAAACTCAAGTCAATTAAATCGGTACCATGTGGCCTTATCCATCTCCTCCTCCTCCTCCTCCTCCTCATCAGAGCCAGAGGCTCCCCGTACTGTTCAACGTGTGTTGATAGAAATCATAAAATTAATAAATCAAGTCAATGCAACATTTCCAAAATTTAATAAAGCATGAAAGATGCAACCCACCACACTCCAGATATACGATACATACATAATTTGATGCCTATGGTCAGAAGGCTTCACAACTCAATTATTTGCAAGACGAGTTCATGATTAAGGTGACTGCATACATTTACCCAAAAAAAAAAAAAAGTGACTGCGTACCGGTAAGAGAGTATTTGATTGATCAAAAAGTATAATAAAAATATAAAAATTTAATATAAAAATAATATATAATGAAATTTAATTAAAAAATATATAAATTTAATAAAAATTAATAAATTTTAATTAATTTTGACAAACCAAATACTTTTTAAAAAGTCAATGATTTTCACTCTCTTCTCGCCTACACTAACAACCCAACGAAAACAATAAAACCCTTTGATGGTAGCCAGCTAGACATCTTAACAGCCGACTAACCATCAAAAGAGTGAAAGATTTGACATCTTTTAATGCTTTTTTAAATATGAGTTCGTAGAAGAAAAGAAAGAAAATAAAAAAAATAAAATTTATAATTTATATAATTTTTGTATACTTAATCAATTAAAAGTCAAATTATATTGATAAGCAGCAATTTATTTTAATCTTATTAATTTTTCTAATTAACTCAACAAAAAAATAAAATAAAATAATTTAAAATTTTCACTTTATTTTATCTTACTATTATTTTCTTTATTTTTTCTTTCCCTCTACAAATTTACGTTTCAAATATAACCTCAGGGTCAATTATTTTGCTAAGAAAAACTTGAGAATTAGTGAATTTTATAGGGTAGTTGTGACTAACCTCTAAGTTCAAAATACATTCTCCTAACGTACTTAAGACTTTACTTTAGAAACAATAGTTAGGGATTTTTCCAAATGCCTCCCTTAGAGATTCACTGTCACGTTTGATTTATGAGGGTCCCACGTGATATTAGTATTTGAACATCCATTCTGTTGATGTGCTTATAGGTCTATTACGAAACCCCTTCTGTCCACCCACCGCAAGATGAGTAGCAAGGCTCTACACTGTTGTTGATAATTGTAGGGGGTGCCTTGTAGTGATTAACCAAGACTTAAGAAAATAAAGTTGCATCTTTACTAACAGTTATAACTTTTATTACGGTGGTAAGTGCTTGATCCTACAAGTGGTATCAAAGCGAGGTTGCGAGTTTGAATCCTTAGGGTGTCCTTTGGAGGGGGATTGTTAGGATTTTTTCAAAATCCCCCCCTAGGGATTCGCTACCACATATGGTTTATGGGGTCCCACGTGACATCAGTGATATGTGATCTTTGACATTCTGTATTAATTGTGTTCTAATCAAAATTTTTAAACTTTTATTTTTATTTTGAAAATAAATTTAATTAAAATAAATTGGAACCATGGATTAAGTGCAAAGAAATCTCAACCATTTATTTTTCTACTGCAGCCTTTTCAATGAATTTTTTCATTGCAGCCCCCTTGATCGCCCATCCTGCTGAATGGATTGTTAGGATTTGCTTGAATGCCCCCCTAAGGGATTCACTGTCACGTGACATCGATGTTTCATCACTTATTCTACTGATGCGCTTATAGACGTATTCTGAAACCCTATCTATCCACCCACTGCAAGCTAAATAGCGGGGCTTTGCGCTACTGTTGATAGTTGTGGGGGTGCCCTACAGTGGTCAATCAAGGTTTAAAAAAATAAAGTTATGCCTCCACTAATAGTTGCAACTTTTGACATAGTAGTAAGCGTTGATCCTATAACAACAGAATAAAAAGCATTTGTCAAAATTCTTAAAAAAAAAATAAAGTAAATTTTTATTCACAATTGTTTCATGTGTCCATAGACTTTATTAGTATTTACCAGTGCGCAAATCAAATACTAAACATATATATGTATGTATGTATGCATGCATACATTCACTAAGTGATTGCACCACTGCAATAACCAAATTTATAAACTGTAAAAAACAAGGAAGTTGGTTAGCCCTTTCACTAATCTTACTGTTGAAAGCGACGAGTCAGAAAGTACTTAGGCTTTGATGAGGAGACTAGAATACAAATTTTCAAGTAATCTTATTTGATGGTTATATTAATTAATGAAAATGAAAATATCTGTCGTTAATTTAATCATATAGTAGGGTCGGATATTACCTAACTCTGAAAGTAAAGTACATGTTTACATGCCAAAATCTCATATAGTTAATGGCATTGGCTGACACAGAGTATGCCGAGGGTAGGCGAAAACTTACGTTGAATTTTTATAAAAAGAAAAATATTTGATATAAAAAAATTATAAATACTTATAAGAAAAAATTATTCGATGGTGGTTGAGTATATAAACGATTATTTAGTAACGTATATTAAAAGAGATACATTCGAAACTATTAATAAGGAAGTTATTTTGTAATATTTTTAGAATCTGATAGAGTAGAGTGTAATAAACTTAAAATTCACATATGAATATTAGAACACTAAAATTAAAAGATAAAATTCATATCTGTATTAATCGCAGCCATCTGGATCGTTTAGTATGAATGATGTGCATAAAATTTACAGCAGATGGCTAGGGCTTCCACTCATTCTCTTGTTCACAATGACGGCTCTTAATGAGACAGCCAAGACACTAGGGTTTTCAAAATTAAGAGTGTAGTGGAAACCCACCCAATAAGTTATATTTATAGACTCTACTATTAGACTCAAGGGCCTACACTAAGCTGTCCAACTATATCTTATTAATTAGGTATGTATGGACTTAACACTAAATTGGATCATAACAAATAAAGTGCAAATAATTGTTTCATTATAACTATATTATATTCAGTTTTCACCAAATAATTAATGGAATCCCAATAAAATTCTAACATTCTCCCACTTGGGCAACATTAATTATGAACTCCATTGACTGAATAGTAAAAACTCATAGGTGCCCACAAATAATACTAACACAGTTGAGACCACAACTTTCAACACAATCCAGTCCAACAAGATTAACAATATCGAACCATAGCAGTATATATGTCCTTAATTGACATAAGACCTTCCATGATTACAAATATTAATAATAATGTTGACATGAATTAAGATATAGTAGTGTAGCAAGTAATAGCTTTCTCATATGATCCAAATTTATACTATTACTTGTCGGTCATCTCACATATGATTTCTCAATTACATATATACTTCAATTATAAGGTACAGGGAAAAATCTACAAATTAAAGTCTAAACTCTATTGTCTCTATATCACATATGAGACATATTATAATATGTATATCTTTAATAATCCCAATGAGATATGCTAAGCCATAAACAATAAAACTCAAACTATGATAATTTATCATATCTCAAATGTACATAAAATACTGATAATAATCAAGAATAATAATGCCATTAAAAGTGTTAAAATCAAAATATTTGTTTACAAAAGTAATGTTAAGACAATATAGTGACGCAAATTAGAACTTTCCCACTAACCAAGCACATCAAAAGATTCTAGAACACCCATATCCTGAATATGCTTATTAAAAGTGACAGGTCTCAATCCCTTAGTTAATGGATCAGTTATCATGGCCTCTGTATTGATATGCTCAATCATAACATCTCTATTCTTCACGTGATCTCTAATAGTGAAATACTTTATCTCAACATGTTTCAGTCCACCAGAACTTTTGTTATTCTTAGAAAAGAAGATAGCAGAGCTATTATCATAATATATTTTCAAAGGTCTCAGAATAGATTTTATCATCATAAGCCTTGAAATGAAATTAGTCAACAAAACAACATGTGTTACTGTCCCATAGCATGCTACAAACTCTGCGTGCATAGTCGATGAAGCTGTAAGAGTTTGCTTAACACTTTTCCATAAGATTGCTCCTCCAGCCATCATGAAAATATAACCAGATGTAGACTTTAGGTCATCTGGGTAACCAGCAAAATCTGAATCTGAGTAGCCAACTATATCAAGATGCTCAACTCTTTTATATGTCAACATGTAATTTTTGGTTTGCTGTAAATATCTCAATACATTCTTAGCTGCCACCCAATGATCATGTCCTAGATTAGAAAGGAATCTACCCAGAACACTCACAGCATATGAAATATCCGATCTTGTACAAACCTGAGCATACATTAGACTACCAACAACACTAGAATAAGGCATAATATTCATATTCTCTTTCTCAACATCACTCTTAGGGCACTATTTTTTACTAAGTTTATCGCCTTTCACAATGGGTACTTCTTTAGGCTTACAATTTTGTATATGGAACCTCTTCAACACTCGATCAATATAGGCTATCTGAGAAAGTCCCAACAAATCACGAGACCTATCTTGTTAAATTCGAATCTCCAAAATCCTTCATATCAAAATTTTTAAACAATAAATCCTTTGTCTCATGCAACAAACCCAAATCACTGCTAATTAATAAAATATCATCAACATATAAAACAAGAAAATTGAACCTACTCCCGCTGACCTTAAGATAAAGGCATTGATCTATTTTATTCTCAATGAAACCCAGAGAAGTAATTATATAATCAAACTTCAAATACCATTGGCGAGATACTTGTTTAAGACCATAAATAGACTTTTTTCACCTACATACAAGACGTTCATTGCCACATTCAATAAAACCTTTAGGCTGTACCATAATGACTTTCTCATCTAAAACACCATTTAAAAAAGCCGTCTTCACATCCATTTGGTGTAGCTCTAATTCATAATGAGCTACCAAAGTCATAATAATTCGCAGAGAGTTTTTAGTTGACAGGGTGAAAATGTCTCACTATAATCAATACCTTCTTTCTGAGTGAAACCCTTAGCCACTAACCTTGCCTTGAATCGCTCAATCTTTCCTCGAGAGTCCCTTTTGGTTTTAAAAACCCACTTACAACCAATAGGCTTGCAACCTTCAGGAGGCTCTACAAGATCCCATACTGCCTTTTTAGCCATAGATTGCATCTCTTCATTCATAGCATCCAACCACATACTAGCCTGTGAACTAGTTACAGCATCAGCGTATGTTACTGGTTCAACAATATCATCATAATCATAACCAGTCTCTCCAAGAAAAACTACATAATCATTAGAGATAGCAGAACGCCTCTGTCTAACAGATCTTCTCAATGGCATTTTTATTGAAAATTCTTAAGGTTGATTAACCTCATCATTTGGTACTGTAGTCACATCTTGTTGAGGAACAATTTTCTCAATAAGTATAAGTGCAGGTGCGGGTGCAGGGAGTGTGGTTTCATGCATTACAATCAAAGAAATAGACACAATTTTTTTCTCCTAACCCACATCAACAGATTGATCACATTCAACATCAACAGCATCATCAACATCATATTCAAGAAATTTTACTGTCATAGACTTAACAATTCTAGTACTGCGTGTGGGGCAATAGAACATATATCTTTTAGAACGTTCTGGATAACCAATGAAGAAACAATGGGTTGATCTAGACTCAGTAGTTTTCTCAAAAGGGCTATAAATTCTCACCTCAGCTGGATAGCCTCATACTCGAAAATGATTCAAACTAGGTTTCCTATTGGTCCATAATTTAAAAGGTGTTTTGGGGATAGAATTACTAGGAACTCAGTTAAGGATATATAATGCGATTTTGATTGCTTCACCCCAAAGGAAATTAGGCAGGTTAGAACGGCTCATTATACTCCTCATCATGTCTTTGAGAGTATGGTCACGTCTCTCAGCAACACCATTTTGTTCAGGAATCCCAAGCATAGTGTATTGGGTAATAATCCCACGCTCTTGTAAATATTTGGCAAACGATCCCATATGCTGCCCATATCACTATGTTTGCCATAATATTCACCCCCGCGGTCAGATCTCACAATTTTGATAACTTTTCTCAATTGTTTTCCAACCTCAATCTTAAAAATTTTAAAATTTTCAAGAGCATCTGATTTTTCCTTTATCAAATAAATGTAATCATAACGAGAAAAGGCATCAATAAAAGTAATAAAATATTTATTACTACATAATGTGGGATAATAGGGTCCACTGATGTCAGTGCGAATGATTTCTAAAAGATCTGAACTGCGAGTTTCACCTTTCTTTTTAACTTTGGTTAGCTTACCCCTAATGCAATCAACACAAGTCTCTAAGAATGTTGTTTTTAATTAATCTATCTATCATTTCTCTAGATGTGTGACCTAAACGATTATGCCACAAAATTGAAGATTTTTCTTTGATTAAGGGTCTCTTAGATACTATATTTTCAGTACTAAAAGAAGCATACACACTATTAGAGGCCAAACACATTTGATCTAAATCATCATTCAAAATACTATGACCAAGAAGTTGAGAATTTAAAAACAATTCAATCTTTCTATTTCTAAAACTAAAAGAATATCCCATTTTGTGTAACAAAGAAATAGAAATCAAATTTCTTCTAAAAGTTGGTACATAGAAAGTATTCTCCAAAATAAGTTGAAATCAGTTTCTAAATTTAAGCAAACAACTCCTATGCACTCAACATCAACTTCAACATTATTCCCTACTTTTAGCTTGGCCTCTGACTCATTTGGTTTTCATTTGTTTTGGAACCCCTGCAAGGTAATAGCAACATGAATAATAGACCCACTGTCAAGCCACTAAGAATTAACATGGACATTAACTAAATTAGTTTCAAAACAAACAAGGGCTAGTGGATTACCATTTTCTTTCTCCTTTTTCTCTAACCAAGCAGTAAACTTTGTGCACTCACTTCGTTTATAACCTACTTTATTGCAAAAGAAACACTTGACATCTTTCCTAATGATAGCCGTAGGACCTCTCACATTATGTGTTCGACCTGTACTATGCCTTTTGGGATCCTGGACTCCCTTATGAGTATGATGGTTAGGTTTCTTTTGGTTTCCATGTTTCTTATGAAAATTGGGTTTAGGTTTGGATACGAGGAAAACACTCTCACCTTTTTCTTTTTTAACTTTATCTTCCTCAGCAACACATTTGGTGATAAGCTCATTGAGGGACCAGGTTCCATCATGGGTATTATAAGCAGTTTTGATATGGCTAAATTCAGCAAGTAAAGAATTGAGGGCATGGCTAACAATGAACTTGTCAGGAAGGGTGATTTGAAAGATTTTTAGTTTGGGTTGAATATGGACCATTTTAAGGATATACCCTCTAACCCCACCCACATTATTGTATTTCATACCCATTAATTCACTCATTAGACTTCCAGCCTCAGCATTATTAGAGACTTGGTACATATTACCCACAGCAGTAAAAAATTCTTTAGCATTGTTAACGTCAGGCAAACCACTAAAAATGTGCTTAGATATAAAACGTTTCATGGTAATCAGACTCAAACAGTTGAATTTTTCCCATCTACCATAAAACTCCTTTTGTTCAACAGAACTCTCAATTGTGTGTACAGGTAGCTCATTCCCACGCAATGCCAAATCAATATCAGCAATTCCCAAAACAAAATCAATATCTTGCTTCCATTTTTTAAAGTTAGAGCCATTCAAATTTCAATAATAGCAGTATTATTATTCACACCAATGCTAACTGCAAAACACAATAAAAACGTAACTAATTAATAAAATTGGGTAATAAAATTATGCTCACAATAAAATATGATTTAATGCTCATGAGAATCCAACACAACACTTACAATCCCCCTTTGGGCAGGTTTGCAAACGTGTACTAATATCTCTTTAAGTGAAGCTAAACAATGAGAATACACAAGTTTTTGAAACCTTAACTCTTTTGAGAGATAAATTTTCTAAACTAGTGTACCTCTACTCAATATTTCACAAAGTTCTCAAAATTAAAATATACAATTACCTCCTTTGAGCAGGTAATTGGATATAATAATTTGAGATACCCTAATTGCACAAAATATGAGAAAATTTTATAAATTGTCATGAATAGACCACTTTGGTAGTAACCATTCATATTAACACAATGGTAGTATTCCATTGTGTAATACTATCAGTTTTAAATTTTAAAATATTAAAAATTGAAAATAGAAATCCGTTTAATAAATTTATTTTGAATTTTTTGTTTTCACAAAAATAAAAACTTTTTTCAAAAATTTTGAAAATTATAGAAACTTGAAAAATGTGAGCACTGTTTCAGTTTTCATTATCCGTTTTCCTTTAGTACAATTAGTACTACTCACAACTATTATCTATAGGATGGCAATAGGTAGAATATCTACAAAAATATTATTATCCATAGGATGACAATAGGTAGAATATTTACAAAAAATATATATATATATATTGCTATACTTATTCCTAGACCCATTTAAATTTTTCGCACTTGCTCTTGTTTCAAACCTGCTGAGTTAAAATTTGTAATGTACAAAGCTAATAAGTAAGTGGGCCCTTATCAAAAGCTCACTTATCATTCAATGAACTTATAACATCATAACGTGTGGTAGCTTTACAACAAAAGGGAATTTAAAACTTAAATATTTAGCGACGTGGGATAAAAGTAAGTGAAACTTAATTATTTTAAATAGCGAATTTTAAGGGTCTTAATTTCTTTCTTCTTTTTTTTTTTCTTATAAATATCTTATATTAACTGGAATTATCCCATCCAATGATATTTTTTGAGCACATATTATTGGTTCTGACAACTACGATCCATGGTTAGAACAGGAAACAAACCCGTGCCTAGGAGGACCAGTGGTGTGCTACTTCTAGAGAAAACTATAAAAGTAAAAAGCGCCAGGTTTTGCTAGCTTGTCCCAACATTCAACATCGTCGATGCGTGGGATTGAAACCAATGCCACAGTGACATTTACAACAAATCTCAATCACACAGGTCACTCTCGTTGAAACCGTGTGAGAATGAATTAAACTTGTCTACAGTGCAAGTAAAAGTTGAGAAGAAGACTGGACTCGGGTCCCCACAAAAAGTCTAACGTTGCACTCCAAATTTCAAACCAAGCTTTTGACAAAAATGAAGGAAGTTAATTGTTTCCTCCAGAGAAAACCATCGACCGACTCCCGGCAAAGACGGCCATCCCTATCGAGTCTAGAAGTTCAAATGCACGAATGAAGATTGTTATACGAACATGGTATGTGAAGCTTCGAAAAACGTGTGGAATTCTGCAGAGATATGATTGGAATCAGGCATGATATCATCAGGAGAATTATATCTCATTTGGTACACCAAATTCTACCAAAATTTACTAATTAATTATACTTTTC
Organism: Vitellaria paradoxa; assembly: GCA_019916065.1. Classification (NCBI taxonomy): domain Eukaryota; kingdom Viridiplantae; phylum Streptophyta; class Magnoliopsida; order Ericales; family Sapotaceae; genus Vitellaria; species Vitellaria paradoxa. The sequence goes on from CM034239.1 coordinate 42,256,755, forward strand.
TCCAATCAAATTTCTCCACATATCACTCCAGTGCCAACCTCGACAATTCGGTTATTCAAGTCTGACTTTAAAAATTTTGCTCTTTGATACTAATATATAAATCAAGCCTAAAAGTTTTTTTTCTTCTCTATTCAAAAATTTTGTTGAGTTGTCCTTGGCCCAGAGTGTTGCCCAAGCCCAAGAGCTTGCTGGGCTCACCCCTGAACTGACCCTATATTACCCTTATGTCACATCTTTTTATTTTTATTACACTTTTTGGTGAACTATTTGTCAACCAAAAACTCCCATAATTAGTCAGTCAAAAAAACTAAACAAACGAAACAGTATGCTGCCTTGAAGCAGCTTGCACTTACAGTCACCGCACCCATGATTGCATCTTTTTTTTTTTCCTCGCTGTTACAAATACCGTGCTTGTTGGGATACTTCACTTATCCAATGTCGGGCTTGCAAATTATCATTGCTCCGTGACAATACTGATTATTTTATTAAAAGATTTTCGCTCCTGATTTATTTTATTGATTGAAAAAAAAAAAATAACAAACAAAAAATATACAAAAGTCAAAGATAGTGTGAATTAGGAGAATTTATGGGTGAAAATTAAATTTTTATTGAAATGTTTGGGGATTAAATAATGAATATATTTGGATAATTTTTGTATATACATATATATATATATATATATTAACCTATAAATCATTTTCAGCACGTTATTACAGAATCTTTGAGTTTCAAATCTTTAAAGTGTTTAGAACTTTTACTTTTTGCTTTCTCCATCTCTCACTCTGGTTCTTCTCTTTTTATTTTTATTTTTATTTTTATTTTTTTATTTTTTTTATCTATCACCCCCTTCCTCTCCACCTTAGGCTTCCTCTATTTATAAGTCTCGAATAATCATTTATCTAATCTCTAGATTTTTAAGTCTAATCTTTGAACTAGCCACACTTAACACAAATTTGAGTGCCAAACTTCATTTAAACTAGGTCAAAATTTTCAAATTACAACCACCAGATAATTTAGATATTTTAGTTATGTTATTTGAATTTAGGCGCTATTTTGCACATCAAAGTGATTCTTTCTAAATAAAGCGATATTTAAATATATGTTTAATTAATTTTGAATTTTTAAATTTAATGATTGAAATTTACATGCCAACAAAAAATACTTCTCATGATTCACATAAACAAATTTTGATTGTGTGATTGATGACAATTTGGCACGATGATTGTAATAATTTCTATTATTTTTTATTTGAACCCTCATTTTATTGGGCAGTGTAATTTAGCTAATTATTTTTTTAAGGCCCGATTGCCCTTTTAATGCTCATTGTTTGGGTCTTTTTTGTCGGGGCCAATTTCATTTCATTTGTAGCCGTTTGCATGATTTGGCCCTGCCCTTTTTTGTTTTTTATCTTTAATTTTTTTTTTTTTTTAAGCCTATTTAAAAATTGGCCTTTTTATTATTTGGGCTTTTAAATCGGGTCATTTTTACCTTATTAGTAGCCGTTAAATTTATTTGGGCTCATTTATTGGGCTCCATAATTTAGGCCATTTTCCACATGTAACCAAAATTGATAATTTATGTTTTTTGTATTGGATTTGATCTTCTCATAAGACAGATGTTCCCCCCCCCCCTCTCACGTTGGACTTCTTCATTCATTTTTTATTTTTTTTTTTCCGAGCCTTTGCGCTTAACGTCAAGATTCCTGTTACTATTATATTATATTATATTATATTATATTTTTATTATTATTATTTTTATAAGATAATATGAATTTTTTAAATTTAAAACTTTATAGGATTACCTCTGAGGGAAATATTTTCTTAGATTGAATTAGAATCCTATCACAGATGAACTATGATTAATGATTCTATACCTATTTATACTATTATAAAGGGGTAATAGTGGGCCTTTTAAAATTTATGAAAACTTATTTTGGTAAATTTATTTTTTCCTTCTTAACTACCGATAATTTCAATAATATTAAAAAGTAAATTTTTTATAACTATTACATAATTAAGTAATTTCACAGATTTTTATATTTTTATATTCCTTAAATATCTTTTAGCTATCCATTAATTTTGTAATTTTTTTTTATTTTTTAAATGCCTTTTAATTAGGTATTGTTTACTTAAATAATTTTAATTATTTATCATTTACTATTTGAGTCACTTTTACAATTTTTTTTAATTTTATCTAATTAAAATAAAAATTTAATAAAAATCATAAATATAGTGTGTGCCACTTTTAGTCCTTGTAAATTTAAGGCATTTATCCCAAAACTAGTTCAACTATCATTTTTGTTTGTTAAAGCATCATCTTTTTTTTTTTTTTGATAATTAAGAGAGGAATTTAGATTAATGGGAGAATATTTACGTCATTTTATGGGCATACCTTCGAGTATCAAAATAATTAGTTATTAAAGAAGAACTCCCAACTACTACTAACTCTAGTATTTTCATTAGAAATGACAGGTAGCAAAGAAACTTTAATTCTAATTTTATGCTTAATATTCTTCATCAGGCTGGATACTAATGAAAAAAACTCTCTGAAAACTCTAGCATTCCTTTCTTTCCAAAGGTGGTAGATCATTGCTACCTAGGCAAGCTTACAAATTTTGTTATATAGACTTTTTTTGCTGAATTTTCCCACGAACCAAGCTATTTCTTCCTTCCACATTTGTGCAGTCCTGGTAATGGAACATTTTTGTAATATAGCCTCTTTTAATTAAGTCGAGAAGGGGCATTGGAAGAAGAGATGCTCTAAATTTTCATTCTTATGCCCATAAAAAACACAAGAAAGATCTATATTCATTCCCCAATTAGCTTATCATTGGTAGTGAGTCTTTTCCTTATTGCAAGTCATAGGACAAAGCTATGTCTAGGAATGTGGTTAGGAAACCAAAGAAGGTTATGCCATATTACCTTTTGGGCTCTTTCTCTTAAGGTCTCCCATATGGTGACAGCATTGTAATTTCCATTCTTTAAGGTAATCCTTATGAACTGATCTGGTAGCTACGGGTTAAGCAAGAAATTAGGAGGTGCTTCTACTATAATCTTTTCTCAGTTTCCCATGTGGTTGGGGGATAAGGCCAATGCCACTTCCAGTTGCTTATCACCTTAGAGACTTTATCAGTCTTTGACAACCCAGCATCATATGCAACTCTAGGATTCTATTTTGGGAGTAGAGGGCCTTTAGGGTGCCAATTAGAATACCAAAGTGAGATTGATTCACCATTTCCCACCTTATACTTGGAGATACAAATAGCTTCACCCTGAAGTTTAGGCAATTTCCTCCAATTTCAAGAGCAATTCGAAGGAGGTTTAATTTTCTAGAAGCATTTGCCTTTGAGGAGGTTAAAGTTACACTATTGAACCCAGAGAAAAGAACTATTGGAACACAAAGCCCAAAGGTGCCACATCAAGGTAGCTTTGTTCCATTCATAAATTTTTGTTAAGCCAAAACCCCTTTCATTTTTAGGTAAGCGTACTTTATTCCATGCTACTTTACTTCCCCATTTCTTGAGTTCAAGTCTTGACCAAAGAAATCTTCTTAGAATTTGCCCAATAGAATTATATACTTTCTTAGGGAGAATGAAATGGGTGCTCTAATAAATTTGGATACTTAATAAAATGGATTTGACAAGGACCAATTTTCCAGCATAAGAGAGGCATTTAGAGGACTGGCTCGTTACTCTTTTAGTGATCTTCTCAATTAGCTATTTGCAATCCATGTACTTTAGTTTTGTAGAGATTAATGGGACTCCCAGATATTTGACAGGTAATTGACCTAATTAGAAGCCAATAAATGAATTAAGGCTTAGTTTATCTTGCTGGTTAAGACCCGTGATATATATATGGCTCTTTTTCTTATGGGGCTTTAGACCTGAGTATTTGTGAAACTCAAGTAGTGCCTTATTGATAGGCTTAAAGGATGCCTCATTTGGAGTGCACAAAAGGAAAAAGTCATTCGCAAAGCAAATGTGGTTGATAAGCCAATCAAGGCACTTTGGATGATAACAAAAATCATTTCCTGCAACAAGTGTATTAAATAATTAGGAAAAAACTCCATTGCACGGAGGAACAAGTATGGGGAAAGTGGATCATCTTATCAAAGTCCTTTTGCTCCTTGGAAGTACCCTTCAAGGGCCCCATTCAATGAAATAAAGAATTAAAGAGATGTGATACAAGTAGCAATCCATTCCTGAAACTTGGTTGGTAATTTGAGAGCATGGAGGATGTTAAGTAGAAGATTTTAAGAGACTGAATTAAAAGCCTTCATCAAATCTATTTTCAAGGCACATCTAGGAAATAGGTTTAAGGAGGATTTGATTTGTGAAGGAGCGCCCTTTGACAAATGTTGCTTGAGAGGGGCTTATTACGTAAGGTATTATCCACTTGAGGCGATTAGTAATGATCTTGGAAATACATTTGTAGATAATAGAGTAACAATAGATAGGCTTGTAGTCAGTGACCATACTTAGGTTTGGCACTTTTGGCACTAATGCTATGATTGTGGAATTAACCGTTTTCAATAGCCTGCTTGAACGGAAAAAAGAGTTAATAGCTTCAATGAAATCATCCCCAATGATACTCCAAGCTTTCTTAAAGAAATGAGAAGTGAAACCATCAGGCCCAGGGCCTTATAATTTGGCAGTGAAAAGAAAGTGTTCTTGTTCTTTTCTTTAGTAACCTCAGAATCCAGTGAGCTCGCTAAATCCAATGGGCGACCATCTTGCATTACCTCTTCAACAAAATGCCTAGCACCAAGAGGATAGTTGAAGGTAGTGCCTATGAGCTTTTTATAATGGTCAATGAATAAAGACTTGACAACCTCATAATCTTCTTGTCTTTCCCCTTGGTCATACACGATATAGAGAATTTTATTCCTTGAGCAGTGGGCTTTAACTTTTCTATGGAAGTAGGAGGTGTTTTGGTCCCCTACTTTGATAGTATTGTCCCACAACTTCTGCTCATAGAAAGCTTCTTCTGCTAGGATGAGTTAAGTGTGGTCCTCAAGTGCTTTACTTTGTTTATCAAAAAGACTTGGGCTTGGGTTGTGTTGGAGCTCTTTTTGAATTCCATTAAGCTCGACTTTGGCAACAGCTATTTTGTTGGGAAGATCACTATAGAACTTAGCATTAAATTCCTTAAGAGCTTACTTAAGGGACTTGAATTTGGCAAAGAACTTAAACATGGGATTGCCTGAGATTGGCCTTGACTATATCTCCTCTATTATTCTCATGAAATCTTTGTGCTTTGTCTAGTAATTGAAGAATTTGAAAGGCTTCATCCCTAACTTAATGCTTGGCCGAATGTTGATAATAGTTGGGCTATGATCTGAAAAGCTTGCCGTGGGAAAGAATGCTTCTGAGTTGGGGAATAATCCAAGCCATCTCTCATTCACCATAGCTCTATTAGGTCTGCTGTGGATTCTAAAGTCATCTTCTTATTTATTAGTCCAAGTGAATTGGCAATCTGAGTAACTTAGATTGGTAACTTCCAAAGCATCAATACATTCATTGAATTGGAGCACAACAAGCTTGACAGCGCCTTTAACTCCTTTATGTTCATTGTCAGCTTTAATTATATTAAACTCTCTCAAAAGTATCGAAGGAGCTGAATTATCAACCATCCCACAATTAGCTTGCAACACCTTTTATAGAATTTCTCTAGCTTTCCTGTCATTAGAGGCATGTACAATAGTAACAAAAAAACTCAAAGATAACTGCTAGTGAGTTATGTGGCAAAAGATGAACTAGTAGGAACTAGAAATAATGTTTACATTAACTGAAGTAGGATCCCACGTTAGAAGTATTCTAGCAGCTTGATCGTGTGTATGATTACCAAAATGACAAAAGGTGGGACTAATAGCTTTACAAGTGTTCACTATATTATAAGACCTCACTTTAGTTTCCAAAAGCCCAATAAAATTAAGAGTAGAGTTGCGAATGAATTTCTTGACCTCTGCTTACTTGATGGGGTGGTTGAGACCCTTTATATTCCAAGTTCCAATATTCATTTAAAGGCAAAAGAGGAATCTGGAGCCTTGGCTTGGGAAGCTTTATTCTTTTGGGTGGCAGCGTGGAGAATCTTGCTTTCTTTTTTTTCTTCTTTAGCTTTTGGAAAGACGGGGATCTGAATCTGTGGGGGAGTAAGCTTCATCTTCCCGTAGGAATTCACCTTGACCTCCTTTAGGGAGTGGAGTGCCTTTGTCTTCTTGCTGTGTAGATTGAAGGCTAGCTTGAGACATGGAATTTGACTTAGGATCATTGCAAGCTAATTTAGAATCAATTTCTGGTAGCTTGATCTGCTGAGAGCAATCTGCTATTTGGAGTGATGAAGAGTCTTCATAGTGAGCAGAACCTGAAGCTTCAATAGCCAAGGGAGCAATGGCTAAAGGATCCTCATTTACAGGACTAACGCTACTAAATTTGTTACTTATGACAATGGCCCTAGAGTCTGATTGCATACAGCCAATTTCATGGCTTGGAGCCCCGATTGTTCCTAATAAATCAACAGAAGAATCATGAGCAACTTCATTAGCTAGAATTATGTCATAGTTTAGGGTAACCTAACCTTATAATTAACCATAACAGTTAGTTTTGAATAAAGTGAAATGGAAAAAAATAAAAAAGAAGATAAAAAAAAATTAGAATTCGATTTTTTTTTAGGGAAAGAAATAAAAAAATAGAGAGAAATGAAAAGAAAAGTAATTACTAAAATTTTAAAAATTTCATTATCTCAACAATGAGTAAACATAGAGAGAACAGAAAAGTGACTCAATAAAACTTTTCAAATAACATATTTGCCCATCAAATAAAGAATAAGAAAAAAAATAATTACAAACATATCATAGGTCTAAATAAATTAACAACTCTCCAACTCCTCAAAAGATTTAATGGTAAAAAAAATGCATATATATTTTTTCTTTTATTTCTTCTCAACTCACAAATAAAAAAAATATTATCATTTCTCTCATCTTTTAATTAATGTTTTTCTTTTTTTTCTTTTTCTCTCCTAAACTTACAATTGGTGCCTAAAACAATCTCCTAAAATTTAATTTTCACTGTATAATTTCACTCTCCTTCAATTAGATTGATGTTAGGCACTATTACTGGCTTGAGCTTGGCCCATGCAACAAATTCACATCTGAAGAGCCCCAAAAAAAAAGGGCAGTCAATGGTAATTGGTAAAGCAGCGGAGCGGAATAACAATCCCACAATGCTCTCCGCTGCAAGGGCGGTAAGCTTCAAATGCTCGCCGTACCCTACCTTCCGCAGCAAAACCCACATGGACTCCGCCACTAAGACGCTCTGCGGCCCTGCGTTCCCGAGGTCTTCTTCTCTCTCCCTTCCTGGGGAAGCTTACCCAGCGGGCACGGGTGGCGATGCCGCCATAAGCCTCCAAGAATGGCAGGCTTGGGGCACGACCTCTCCGGTACCCGCCATGGTTGCCGAGGTTGTTGAGGACTTGAAGGTTTTGGAGAGAGATGCTGATACCCAGATGAGTTTTGGTGGTATTGGTGGGAAACTCAAGGTAAATCACTGAAACCCCATTTTTTCTTTTTGCCGTTTGTGTACATGTATGTTTGTATTTATGTGTGTGTTTGTATATATTTACATATATAAATATTTGTTGCTGGATTCCTTTTGTGGTGAGTTCTTTGATGACTGTTTTTAGATTTTATGTAATTTTCTGTCTGTTGCTGAGAATTTCAGAGAAGTGAACGGAAATTTATATATGCTTTTTTTTTTTTTTTTTAAAGTAATCTTTCATTGAATGTGATCTGATGTTACAAAAACATTGATCCACATTAGCCCAATTGAATGTTTAATTGCATTGTTGGGTCTTTATAAACCAAATAAACAATAGATACAATTGCCTTCCCATCCTTATGCCACCAGTGGTAATTACATTACATACATTGGTGATCTTGGGCAGTGGCGGATCTGGGATTGTGTTACACTGGGTTCAAGCCAATAAGGGCAGCATGCCTGACATAAAAGTAAGGGAAAAACTTATGAATTGTTTGAGATATTGAGACAATCTATTTTGGGGAATATATTCTATGGGGCAAAATTACAAAAATACCCCAAAAATTATACTATCCCCTAGATAAATTTTGCTTCCAATGGGGTCAATGGTCCCCCCTTGCCACTACTTGCATCCACCCTTGATCTTGGGGCTGGTTAAGGGGAAAAAAAACTATATGCAGGCTTCAAAATTGTACTTTGTTTTTTCATGATGGAGCGTGGTCTTTCAATGATGTTAACAGTACTCAGAAATCCTCCAATTCAATTGCATCCAAAATCTATTGAAATGGGCTAATGCCGCTAAATAAATTGTTATCCAATATGTGTTTGACGATATATACAGTAAATATCGACTTATTCTTTCTCTTCAGTGTTTTTATTATGTTCTCTATATAGTCTAGTTTGGAGTGATGTCTTAGTTAACCTTTTCATTCAGACAATTTACACACACACACTCACTCACTGATAAATACAATTGAGGTAACCATATTACAGATGGTCATTGTGTTGTAATCAACTCTTGTATCAATGGGGATGGCTTTTTTTGTGTGCAAAATTATTATCTATCTAATCCTCTAGGGTAATATACAGGGAGACTTCAAGGTCAAGGAGGATAAAAAACATAGAGCTAAATACCTGACTTTAGGTGATTCAGAAAAGAAGCTCCAATTCTTTGCATCCCGACAAATAGCTTGTCGCTTGCTTGGTAGTAGGGGTTACCTTTGCCAAAAGGTATGTGTTCTCATTTTGATATTACACTTTTCATTTGGCGTTGTGATTCTTTCTTCGGTGCAGCTTAGATGTTTTAAACTAAAATAATATGTATGACAAAAAAGGTATTTTTTAAATGTATCCAAATTTCTAGTGCTGGCTTCCTCTGGAAGATTGCATGTGTTCAAAGGTCATACCCTGCTCTCTCTGGCATGGCATACGGTTCTGGTTGTATATGCATCCAAAGGTCTGTTCTTCGTCCATTTCATGCACTTTTTCTGTTTTAATATATTTCGAAGTTAATGGATCACATTCTATTTTGTCAGGATTTCTTACGACAGAACAACACAGGGAAGCTGCTATGGCAAGTATTTGGTGTTCAAGCTGCAAATTTGTGCCTCTTTGGTATTGCTGAACATGAAGATATCATGTGGAATGCATTTAAGCTTGCAGGTATTGAGCCTATTGACCAATCTTTTATTCAAATTTCCTTGTGGTCAATTTTCGACACTCCAGTAGACTATTGAAAGTAGTGTTTCCATTGCATAAAGTTATTTAATGTAATGGTTTTATCATGCTAACTATTAAGAGTTTCCAAGTACATGTTGGTCATGATTGTTGCCTGGATATTCTGGGTTATCCTGAAAAACCAGAAACTTGCCTGCCAATATTTTAGAGAAAGGGCCCTTCATTTATTACCAAATTAGGATACTGATGGAAAAATATATAGAAAATAAGAAAGATTTTTACATGATTTTTATTAATTTAGAGATAGCATATGACAGAGTTTAAAAGATACTTTATAGTGGATGTTGAAAAAGTGATGAGTTGCTATAAAATATGTTAAAAGTGATAAAAAACATATACGATGGAGCAGTTGTTAGCGTAAGAACTATTGGAGGTGATACAAATAATTTTTCAATTATAATTGGTCTACAATAAGATTCACTTTAAGCCCTTATCTTATCACTCTGGTTACGAATGAGCTTACTAAACATTAGGGCTGGCAACGAGTCAAGCTTTTTGTGAGCTGCTCAAACTCAGTTCATGTCCTTAATGAGCTTGAATCAAGTTCAAGTCTAGAAAAGCTTGGCTCAAAAGCCTATGAACCAGCTTGATAAAATAATACATATATTTTTATAATATTTTTTTTATTATTTTTTAGATTAAAACAGCGTCGTTTTGGTTTAGTTAAGCTATTTGTGAGCTGGTCTCAAGTTGAAATTCTTTTTTTTTTTTGAGCTAAGCTTGGGCCTATACAAAGGCTCGTGCTCAAGCTAGTATAAATAGCTTGAGCCAAGCTCAAGTAAGCTCAACTCAAATCCATCCCTATTGAGCATATTCAAGACGACATCCTTGGTATGTGTTGTTCGCAATTGTTATTGTATTGATAGATGAAATGAGTCTAGGGTTAATCATAAGTTATTACTCATAGGTTATGACATTGATTCTTGGACTATGTTGATGACATAGGCAGTTAACTTCTGTTTCTTACTATTTATTCATCTGGAATTGCAGAATTCTGAATGCATTCTATGTTGATTTCAGGGAAAGACAAGGTTTGGTGTCTTTATCCCAATAAGAATGCACCAACAAAGTCAGTTCATGATGTGTTTAGTCAAGATTCTTCAACAGGTGTAGAATGCAAACTGAACATGGTATTATTTTCCTTCTCTTTCAAATTCAAAGTCATACTCATTGCTGATTGTCTATTCATAGTTTTGCTACTATATTAATGGAAGTAGGTCATATATGCATGAGCACCTTATTTCTTGTTCTTGTAGCTTTCTTTGGGTTGGGGGATTAAAAAATGGGTGGAAGGAATTACAAGGGTAAACTTTACATGAGTAGTAGTTATAGGGATAATGTATTATTTTTAACTGTATTTGGATAAAAGGTGTAATATTTAAGTTGTAAAGATTACATTGAGCTTGGAGTGAGTATAATAATTTATTCGTAAAATTTAACAACTTTTGGTTTGAGAATAACAATTAACTTGTATAGAGTACTCACTCATCAAATTTTAATAATAAATTATTAATTTTAAGGCAATTAATTTAATTATTTAAATGATTATTATAAATAGTTTTGACAATAAATTATTATTTTTAAAAAATTAAACTATTTAATAAATAATTTTTTGTAAATAATATTATTAAATTATTTATTATTATTTTAAAAGTAATTAATTTTAATGTTAGTAAAATAAGTCATTCTAATAATAAATTACTATTTATTATAAATTAATTTTAATTTAATAAAATAAATCATTTTAATTTAATTTAATTAAGTTATTTTTTTTATAATGTCATTATAAATTAATTTTCTGGAGGATGTAAGGAAATGTTTATTTGGGTTAACACTTAATCTCTAATTCCAAGCATGTGCAAGAGGAGTTAATAGTTACCCTTGTAAACTTTTTACCCCATTTGGCCTCACGCCAAATGCAACCTTGGAAAAAAATGCCCACATTTTTTCGCTTGTCCCATCAAATGGATATGTGAAAGGACAAATGCAGTTGTCTACATAAATTTGACTTTGCAATTCTCTCTCTCTCTGATCTTGTCTAAATTAGGCATTGGCCTTCTTGCCACACTCCAGGGTCCTTTGTGGGAACTGAGCTGGTAAGGTAGTAGAAAGAACCTAGTCTTAAGTGTACCAATCGATTTGGTGTGCTCTTTTATCTCTGTATGTGCAGTCTTGTTTATACACATGGTTAATGTAGCTACATGCTACTCAATCCGCAATTTCTTCTTCTTTCACTTCAACAAGGTGGTAATTTTCATGTTGATTCTGCACAGACAAATGGAGATAAGGCTCTGAATTTTGTTTTGCTTGATGGTACATGGAACAACTCTGCTGCGATGTTCAGACGTTTGAAGGTCGTACTGCAAAACACTTGTCCCCCTCCCCCCCTTTTCTCTCTCTTCAATATTTTGCATTCCAATGATCTTCTATTTATCTGTTGAACAAAACTTTATGCTTTTATATGATATTGGCATTTCTCATGCCCCAGGAAGTAATGACACTTCTAGGAAGGTAATGTATCAGTTCGTGTCATTGTCAGACACCATTCATCACTCATCAGGCACTAAACGTGTCATTATTTCTTGATTGTTTTACAACTGTACATATTTAAGACCCATCACTCAAACACAAGGAATCAAATTGTTGTTTTGGGAAAAAAAAAAAGGGAATTACATAATATGATAAAAGTAATATGAATTCATATTTCTTAGTTCTTTATCCATTATTGTTTTAATATTATAAATTTTAATGCTTAGAGCTTCTAATTTAAAGGTTATTTTTCGTGTATATATTTAAAAATAAATATTTATTCTTTAATGTTTCCCCCGACGGGTCGTTGTCCTGATTTTTTTAAAATTAACGTATTTACATTTTGTGTTCGCGCCATGTTTATTCGGACTGCCTTTCAGTATCCGTGCTTCTTTGCTCATGACTTGTATTCCTGCCAGTTATTTTTCTTCCCTAGTCTTTCCCTTAAATTTCTAAATACATGACTCCCAACAATTTCCCTTTCACGACATTCGCGGGTATGAAAATATATCAGAGAAACAAGCTATTAAGCTCGACACAAAATTCAAGATTCAATCTATTAAGCTCGACACTTTTATTAACAGGATCGAGCTCAGGAAGTCTGGGAGGAGGACCTTCCTTGCATTTCTCTTTCCACAGGTGCATCCGCCATGCATAAACTAAGGTGAGATATAAACACGGACTGTTGAATCTCTTCTGTTGCGCCCTTTTTTATGTATATTAGATGCCGGTACACATGCAGTGCGTGTGATTTTGTGTTTTTTTTTTTTTCTCTGCTTAATAATCAATAAAAATATTTTAGTTTTACAAATTATGAATAATTACTTAATTTTTCTATTAATTTTTATTTTTATATATATTTTACATGCTAGTGCACACATGATACACATAAATTTTTATTTTAAAACTATGTGTGTATCATTAATTAAAATGTTAATTATAAAGAAATTAAGAAAAGTGATTCAAGTAGTAAATAATAAGTAATTAAGGTTATTTAAGTAAATAACATATAATTAAGGAGCATTTAAAGAAAATAAAAAAATTACAAAATAATAGGTAGTTAAAGGGCTTTTTAACTTTTAAGGAAGATAAAAAAATAATTACTTAATTTTGTGAAAGTTATAAAGAAATTATTTTTTAATTTTATTCAAGTGTGAGTAATTATAGAAAGTTAAAGGATATTATGAGAAAGGGGGGAAAAAAGTTTCGTTAAAAATAAGAACCACCAAAAAAAAAAAAAAAAGGTTTTACCTAAGTTATGGGTTTGTCCTGTGATATTATATGGATATAGATATATAGATAGATATATAATTTGTTTGTGGAAATCTTTTTTCATTTCTTATTGTTTCTTCACTCTCTCCTAAAGTACTTCCCATGTTGTTGAAGTTCGTTGTAACCGGTTAATGGTGTTTGGAAGCTAGGCCCCAGCCATCATGGGATCGAACGTGTACAGCAGCAGCAGCAGTTGGTCTGCTCGGCGAGCTGCATGTTCTTCCAGAGTTCAGTTCGTTCGGGTTCGACAGACAAGCTGAAGGGCTAGAGGACGCTTTAGCGGTTTTGTTAGATTCGCTGACCGCGAGGCGCCTTCGCATGGGCAGGTCCATCACGCGCAGAGAAAGACACAATAGCGACATCTGTTAACAGGTCACCAGAAAAAACCTGGAATTGGCCGCGGCGGGAGGAAGTTTTTGAGATTTCTCCCATTATTAAAGGCTTAGTCAATTAGGAAAGTTTTCGAGATTTCTCATTCATTTTTGTTCAGTTACTGCTGATTTGTAACTGTTGATGGTGCATCAGTTAGTGTTGGGGCCTGCACTTCGGGAATATTGCTTGTAACAGAAACATGGGGAGGTTTGATAGTTTAAAGTCTCTTTTCCAGTGACTGTATATATATATATATATGTAATATGTGTATATTGTTGATCTTTTCAGTTTCAAATAAGGGAGAAAAAAAATTATACGTTGTGTATATATAATCATCCTTTGCCAATTCAATTTTGGGCGAAGAATGACTAAAGTTTACTTTTTGTATGTTCCGCGAAATATTAATTTTTGTCACTTTTTTTATTCAGTTATAATAATTTATTTAATTCAAAAATTTTTTAAAATTATTAAAAGTTATAAGAGCTGTAAAAAATTATTAAAAATTTTATAATTATAAAAAATTATTATTTATTTTATTGAACGGATTAAAAATTGTAATTAGTAATTTTTGATAAAAAAAATATCTAAAAATCATCGAAGAGTTGTTGATAAAAGCTCGGATTTGGCATCAGACTAGCTTGAACCAAAGGCTCAATTACCTGGATATTATGAGAGGAAAAATATTGTACTTAAAGTTGATTAGAAATAATTTTAAAATTAATAATAATAATAAAAAAAGGTAAAAAAAATTAATAATAATATTCTTAATGTTTTTTTTTTTTTTTTTTGATGAAACATCAGAGTTAACAAACCAACTCAAAATTGGATCGCTGACTAAAGTTTATATTGAACACATATACACACTCAACTCCCGATGTGGGAGCAAGCCCCCAAAGAGCCTACCAGATATCCCTTAATAATATTCTTAAGGTGGAGAATAAAGGCTCCGTTTGAAACTCACCCAAATAAAATAAAATCTTACAAAACTTTACAGACACAAATTATGACACAAATTATGAGATAACAAAATTTAAATTTTTTACTCACTGCATGAATTACGAGATATTTACTTTTACAATTTTATTTTATTTTATACATTTTTATACAATTCCAAACACACCCGTAGTGTTGGCTACAATTGTGGGCCATGGGGCATTTTTTTTTTTTTTTGGTATTTTTTCGTTCATTTGGAGATTTGTTTTTTTTATTTTTTTTGCCTACTCTTATTTTTATTTTAACCATGCAAAAGAAGTTCGATAAAGAAATTAAAGAAGAAAATGAGACCACAATTTGGATGAAAAATAGATTTTTGCACCAATTTTTTTTTTCCTGAATTAAGCTTTTTTTTTTATAAAAATTATTTTAATTATTAATCATTCTAGTTTTTATGAACTTCGAATTTTACCAAAAATTGAACAGTTACAAATTGTCAAAATAAATTGAGTACATAAAAAATAATTGAGCAAATTTTACTTTATACTACTGAGTTTTTATTAAAATTCCACTTTTAACACCTAATTTTTTTAATAATTATAAATTTGAATTTTTTATTAATTACAAAATTGACCTTAAAAAATGAGAGAATAGATGGATAAAATAGTCACTTAATGGAATATTGTAATTATCAAAAGTTTAATTTTTTATTGTTATCAAAAAATTATAAAAATCTTAAAATAGTATTTCGAAGTGAAAATTATAATAATTTTTTTATTGGGTTATTAATGAAAACTGTTTCCAAAGCCCATGTGTCTCTGGAGAGAGCATTGCCTCCCAAAAATTTCTGCAACTCTCTCTCTAAGCCTCCCCTCTCTTTATCTCTCTACCGCAAACTATTTTTAGAGCAAAACTCTTTCAGCGATGAACAAAATCCGCCCACGAAACGTCCAATGGTTCGTCCCAAAACTGTTAGTGAAGAACCCTTTTGATCGATCGGACGTTTTGTTGTTCGATCGTCCAAAAGCATAGCCAAATGGCGTCGAACAATCGATGCTTTTGTCTGCTCCTCTTCGCCCTTCTCACAGGGTTGGCCTCCTCAGCCTTCGTTTCCGGTAATATATCTATATATATATATATTTACATTTCAGAAAATATATGATTTTGTAAATTGTTTTGTGATTTTGATGAATCTCTATATGCAGATGACGTCTTTGAGTCTCATGGATCGACGGGCCGTTCCCTCCTTCAGGCCGTAAAAGGTTTATTCCCTCTTGCTTTAAACTTCCTCTTTGTTTGGTTGGCAAGAAAATGTAGGAAAAGGAATGACAATTTGGCATTCTGTGTTATTCATCTAACTTCCACATTGCTGTTTGAGTGGGAAGAAAAAGAACAAAAAAGAAAAGAAGCCACGCTCCTCAACTGAATGCAATTCGAACATTTCGCTTTGAGATGTGATGCCATCTTAATTGAATGCAATTCAAGTAGCATTCATGCCATCTGTTTCCCTCTAACAGTAAATTTGAAAAAATTTGGACAGAATGAATATGATTGATTGATCAAGGCTAATGTTAGATACTGTATATCCTTAAGGCAAATTTCACCGTTCACATTGGTGCTATTGGATTTCTCATACTTTTGCCTCCGAGATACAATGATCAAACACAAAAAATACAAGCACTACAGCAAGGTATTGGCACAACAAACTAAAACACTGTCTTGTACTTTCAAACCTTTTTAATGCAATAATGCAAAAGAAAAAAAACTTGAATGAACAAATAAAATCCAATGCAGAGGAATGAATTTATAGAGATTAAGTGCTTGATAGAAAAGTTACTAACGGAACAGTCAACTCCATTCCTGAATATGTTCGTTTCCTATTTCTAAAGAGACGTGCCTAAAGAAAAAGTAAGGTAGTTTTGAATATTTTAACTACTTATTAAAACTGCATTGGTTTAATAAATTTTTTCTTATTTTAATGTGAGAATACTGATCCAAGTGTGTCAAATTGGGGTCATTTTTGTCATTTATTATTTATTCATTTTGAACATCTAAATATACCACGTTAATCTTCTCGGAGAGTAGACCGCGTCTATATAAATTAATGATCCCAATCGGATAGTGGGTCACACTTTTATCTGACTCTCAAAATGGACAAAATTACCATTTTGTCTAACAATTGGAAGATTTGAGTTAGCAATGATAATTATGTCAGGGATGATCTTTTTTTTTTTTTTGGCTTGCATTTCTGTAGCTTGCTCTGTAGATTTTGAAAATCAGAACTACACGATCATCACAAGCCAATGCAAGGGACCGAATTATCAACCCAAACCCTGTTGCAAGGCCTTCCTGCAATTCTCGTGCAAATTCGCGGACCAGATCAACGACGTCAAGACCGATTGTGCTTCAACCATGTTCAGCTACATAAACCTCTACGGGAAATACCCGCCTGCGTTGTTTTCCAGTATGTGCCGCGGAGGAAAGGATGGTCTGAGTTGCGAGGATGTTGAAACTACCAACAGCAATTCTACCCAGAAAAGTGGTGGGGTTTCGCCAAAGTGTACTGCTCAATCCCCATTGCTGATGCTCGCTGCTGGCTCCTTGGCTCTTCTATTCAAGTTGTTTTGAAGGATGATTCTTCCATCTGGCGCTAGTATGGTTCTATCATTGTCTTCTTTCCTTTTCAGCGCCCCCCCCCCCCTTTTTTTAAACATATAACTCTGATGATGGTGCTGGTGTTCTTTAGTTGAATTGACCAGTGTATTATTCAATTTGTTTGTGCGCTCCAATAGTTATTGTATCTATATTTATCACCATTCAATTCTATTTTTTGGTTAATTATTTGTCACATTTGATAAACAAGTAAATGCCCATGGCTGGACCTAGACCAAATACGCTCTTCCTTCTAGGTTGGTATCCGATCATAGTTCTAAATATCGATACGTACCATTTTTACATCTCATCATTATCATTATGAGCCGATTTATCAGTTCTGTTAGAAATCACAGCCAAGCTGGCTCAACTTATTGTCAACTAGTCCATATTGGCTGGTACTGAGAGAACTGGCCGTTTCGAATGAAACTAGCAGTTTGGGTTGAAAATTCATAAAACATGCATATCCTTATCTAAACTTAATTTTTTAATTATTCTTGTTTGAGTTATTTTCTAGGAAAATATTTTATTATGTTTTGGTTATTTTTTTCAGCTAATTAATTATATGACTAGTTATATTGTATTATTACCAAAAAAAAATACGCTCACATGCGGTTATAAATCAGTAAACCAGTAAAAAAAATCATCATAAAACGACAATTTATGATCAAAACAAGTGTATTATTTGAAATTTAAGAATTTATTAAAGACCGAAAACGTACCATTCAATTCTCATTACACTTTAATCAATAATACTTCTGATATTATTACACTGCAAAACTGGTGCATTCACATGAAGGGTGCCGTGGTTTAAAACAGTTTCTTAAAGATATATATATATATATATTTTATGCCTCAGAGCGTTGGAACTAACTTGACCTAACTTGACTGAACCAACTTGACCACTAGGGATGGGCCCTAAAATTAACAATTGAGCATATGTCTAGTGGATCTAAAAAAACTCGAACTATATACTTCTAATGACTCTAAGAAGATTCGAACTAGTAACCATTGAAGAACAAATTTAAGATTTTGTTATTTGAGCTATCCAAATCAAAAGATACATAACAATTGTGGTGCTAATATGATTGACACACTTTGCAAGGATCATTTGTACGCCCGCGAGAAATAAGATTACTCATAAATGCTTAATATTTTTAACTAAACAAATAAAAAATAATATTTTTGATAAATATGTACTCTTTTTCTCCTTTTTTTTTTAATTTTTTCTCACTCTATAAAATTTTAACTTCTTTTATTTGACTTTTCCTTTCTAACTTTTTCTTTTGATCTTTTTTTGCTCCCCTTCGGCTATAATTGTATCAAGAATTTGTTAAGTAAAAGAGACAAAGGTTCAAAATTCGCTTTCTTATTTGAGTTATGTTGGGAAGGGAAAGGAAAAAAAAAAAAAAAAGGATTTGAGAAATTTTAAAAAAATTAAATTAAAAGCTAATATATTTAATAAATGTATTTTGTTTTATTTTATCAAATTTTTTAATCCATTCAAGTAAAGACACGTGTGTCTTGTGACGAAATGGTCCTCACAAAGCCACACTGAAATTATTCAATACATGCTTAGCTCTAATACATTTTATTTCTTAAAAAGTCCAATCAACTGTAAAAATAAAAAAGTATAATTTTTAATAATTTTTAAAATTTACTTGTTTTATAGCTTTTAAATTTTAATAATTTTTTGCACAACTTTTTACCTAAAAATTACAATTTTTTATTTTTTAAATAAACAACTTTACTAAACGCACCCTAAATAATACAATACCTATAGCTTTAGCATACATGAAGAATATCCAAAAAGAAGATTTCGAACTTTCCAATCACAAGGTTTCCTACTAAATGTAGCGTCAAAACTACTTCATAACAAGTATGAATTACAATTAACACGTATTATTCCATAGTTTGGTGACCAAACAAAAACTTATTATCAACTACTTATTCAAGGTTGAAATAAAATCTTTTCTTGCACGATTATTGGCAATAGCACATTTAGATACAAATCAACTTTTTTTTAGGAACTTTTCTTCACCCAACGCGAATTTGGGTTAATTTTAAGTGCCAATCTTTTGTACGCTAGTTAGATATCCTTTTTGCATAGTATTTTATACGATTGGAACATTTTATTAGTTAAAAATTAATGTTCTTTTCAACAATTATTAATCATGGTGTAAAAATAAGTATTGAATTTGAAACATTTTGTTGTAATGCAAGTTATAAATAAGCATGTTTACAAAAAAAAAAATAATAATAATAAAATAAGTTTAGGGCAGATCTAGAATTTTCAGTGGAGGGCACCGGGCATCTAAGACGGGGATAACAAGATATCTTGGGATTAAGACTAGAAGAAAAACAATGTCGCTTTTAGGGAGAGAGAAAATTATTCTTGAACATTAAACCGTTGATTGTACTTTTTTCAGTTTAGTGGTTCAACTAGTTATTTTAGCAATATCTGAGATTTAATAGGATGTCTCTCTTTACTTAAAAAAACATATATATATAATTATTATTAAGTTTTTATTATTTATAGAATTTATTATGTTATATATTATATTTTTTGATATTATACATAAAAATATTAAATAGTGTAATAGGACAATATATTTTATTTCATAAAAAATACTTGGATTTAATTTTTATAAATTTTTTTTATGTTGAAAAATTTTGAATTTACTTTAGTTTTTAAATAAGGCCAATATAACCTAACGTTAAATTAATTTATTTTTTCAATTAAAGGTAAAATAGTAAGAGCATTTTCGTAATTTAACATCAAAAATCTAGGGGGCACTTGTCCCCTTACCTTAACGTGGCTCCGCCCGTGAATAAGTTTATCTATAAGTTTTATTGAGTTGAATTTACTCTTATATTTTTATTTATTTATTAAATTTAAAAAAATATATTAAAGCATGCTCCTTTTAAGTTATTTAATACATATGAACCAGTTTGCGAACAACTTGTTAAAAACTTGCTTCTTAACTCTATTTTAATTTGCATGGCTAAAATGTTATTTAATTTAGGACCTTGACGTTTAACTTTAATCTCTCGATCCCTTTAGATCCATCTTCTCTGGATAATAAATTGTCCAGAGATTGATAATGACCCCACTTCATTCATCTTGAACAATGTTTGGCAGTTAACTTTTATCTAAAAAAAATTGATATAAAAAGTGATATATAATAAAATTTTATTAATAAATAAAAATAATAATAAAAAAACTTAGAGATTTTTTTTAATGTCTTTTAGTCTCCCAAACACCCCCTTAGGCCACAAAATTCAAGGGCAACTGTGATGACAAGTAGGTCGGAATCCAAACAACTTACTCTGTTCATGTCCGTAGATGTCTTCCCTTAAATTTTACTCATTGGTTACTTGTGGTGATGCGTGTGCCAACGATAATGTAGTGCATGTGAGAGGCTAAGAAAAGGAAAGAGCCTCAATTTGATATCAATTTGTTTAACAGTTCAATTTAAATCATTAGATTAAAATTTAACGATTTAAATATATTTATTAGTTTTTAATTTTTAAAATATGTAGATATATTTAATTCGTTAGATTAAAATTTCACAATTCAAATTAAATTATAACTAAACTACATGCTCTTTTCAAATTCTACTAAAAGTTATAAAAAAATTATTAATTTATTTTAATCAAATTTCATTACGTATAATTTTTATATTAATTATTTTTAATTAATTAATTAATTATTATTATTATACTGCCATTCAAACATCCCAAAAGCACTCGTAAAAGTTGGATATGACTTTAATGTCTGGTCGGGGCATGCACCCAAACTTTGGCTTTCTTCTTTTTTTACTTCCACCGTATGGCAATGTTGTTTTCCAAATTAATTATGCCGGCTCAGCAATCTCGTGATGTTCCTGTCAAGCCCCAATTTGACTGGATGTGATTGTTTCCACGATTTTTATGCCCTCAATCATAAATCAACTCATACCCTCCACCCAATTTTATATGCATATATATATATATATTAATGTAAAGTTAGACAATTGAAAAACCGCATAATACATAAAGCTCTAATATTACCTTTGAAGTCTGAATTTATTCATAAAAAATTAAAATGACTCTTATTTAATCGTAGATACATAAGAGAGAGCTTTGAGAAAAAAAAGGAAAGTACAAAATGTGTGCCAGATAATGTTGTTTTACTACTTGAATTAATCTCTCTCATTAACTAGTACAACATTTGAGAAATGAGAAAAGAATTAAATTTAAAAAAAAAAATTTGTTGCAAAATAGTTCTTCCATATTCTATTTATTTTAAATAAATTATAGAGAA
Organism: Vitellaria paradoxa; assembly: GCA_019916065.1. Lineage (NCBI taxonomy): Eukaryota > Viridiplantae > Streptophyta > Magnoliopsida > Ericales > Sapotaceae > Vitellaria > Vitellaria paradoxa. Next base: position 42,278,090 of record CM034239.1, read on the forward strand.
CTCTTTCAGATATTTAACTGAATTTATATAGATTGCATATCATTTGAATATTATAATAATACTATTTATTTTATGAATGTTATTAACATTGAGCTTTAGTGATCAATATGCGATATTAATTACTAAAATATTTATATGTATTGTTGATTTTTTTTTAAATATGTAAAATATTCAAAATGATTTTAATATCTCATTCTTAATAACTTTTCAAAGCTGTAGAATTTCTAGAGACCATTAAATTTTTTTTCTAAATCTTCATTGAACTTTTTACTTACAAAGGTGTATTATATAAATAGCGGTAACCCGTACGGGTGATATAAATTTTTTAAATTATTAGCATTAAAAAATAAAAAAACAATAATATTTTTAAAATAATCAAAATAGACAATTATGGCCTTGTTTAGAGTTGGCAAAAAAAAAAAAATACAAAACTCTACAAAATTCTACAAACATGAATTACGAGATTATAAAATTTAAATTCTCTACTCATTGCATGAAACACGAAACATTAAACTTTTACAATTTTATACACTTTTATATAACTCCAAACACACCCTATGTTAAGAAATGCTAATAGTCATAAATTAATATGTCAAAATAGATAGACAAAAAAAAAAAAAAACAAAAAAAAAACAAAAAAACTAAATATGAAACGGAGAATCTAATTGAACAAACAATTTTAGATTTATCTTAATTTTATTAGATAAAATCTTACTCTAATTGTTAGATTAAGGCAAAGAAAATCTAATAATAAGACAAATCTAAAACTAATTTCCGCAAAATTTAAGAGAGTGTAGTTGACAAATTTTTAAAAAATGGCATGGGTTTGGATGAAAGAGTTACAAGATTTTTTTTTTTTTTTTTTTTTGAAGAGGAAGAATTTGGTGCTTTAGCATCAGTTGAATCAATTGATAGATAATTATAACTCTACAATATCAGCTAAACAAACCAATAATACGTAGCTAAAGATGCGAAGTCCTCACATATTCATTTTATAAGACACACATCAGTGCTTATATATATCATGTTAAGCAATAAGGAAACTTATGTGAAAGATGGAACGCAGCTGTATCATCATATAGGTCCAAGTAAGAAGAGGGGTAGGTAACCAATAATAATCTTTTTTTTTTATAAATAAATAAATTCAAGAGTGGATATAAGAAAAGTGGGAAGCGAGGAAGACCCATCACCTAAATCGCACAGGTAAAAGATGAAAGCAATAGTCAAAATATATTTTGCTTTTTGTTTCATTTGCTTTTGACAAAAAAAAAGGATTCTAATTTTAATGAAAGAAAAAACTACAACTTATGCACTAATATACAAACGGTAATCTAAATATGTAATAATACATTTGTAATTTTTTTTTACACCTAGAGATGAAATTGGAGAAGCGTGCGGAGAGAAGAACCCAAAAGTTTTTCAAGTGATTGGTGACTGAGTGTAGAGGGAGAGGAAATTGAAGAATAAAATAATTGAGTCGAACCCAAAAATTTTTGAGATAAAAGGTAAGAGTACGGTGTAAAAAGAGGAATTTGAGAAAAAAAAATAATTATTGAGTTTTATTTTTTGATTTTTGATTTTTTTATGACCCTTTTTAATGAAACTTTTTATTATTATTCATTTTACGATAAGAATAATGCATACAGAGAGAGAAGAGAGATGTAATGAAACTTTTATGTAGAGAGAGAGGAGAGATTTAATAAAACTTTTATTATGTAGAGAGAGAGGAGAGATTTAATAAAACTTTTATTATGCCACTCTGTAGAGAGAGGAGAAAGGAATTTGTTTAAAAAATTAAAATTATGTAAAAAGAAAAAGAGGAATTGAGAGCAAGAAAAGCATGCCATGAGGGTAAAGAAAAGGAGGAGAGAGAAAATATATGATTTTAATATTATAGTATAGATATTGTAACTAATTAAAGTTTAATATTAATAGCAATAAATTAAAAAGTGTCATTGTGATATTTAAATTTTTATATCCACTTGTATTAAGAGCTCTCTCTTTCTCTCTTCACTATAATAATAAATATTTATTATTATCACCATCATCATCATTTTTCATTATTATCATCATCATTATTTGAAAATAAAAAAAAATCATAAAATTTTATTTTAATTACAATTCTACTATTATCATATTATTTTAATTTTATTTTATAATTTTTTTTAGCTCCAATAAAATTTTCCAAAAGAAAAGAGCCATTTTGGAATTAGCTCACCGTCATCTAAAAGATTTAAATGTGTTTTTATAAGAATGAACAACTTAAAATTTTACTCATTTTCCCTTTTTTTTAATCAAAATTTAAATTTGCTCAATAATTTCAAAATGGAGATTCCCTAATTTAGGGTATGTTGGATGAAAAATGAGATAAGTTATAGAGTTGTAATTCGTACAGTGAAATAAAAAGTAAATAACTTTTAAATGTTTTAAAAGTTTTCAGAAATTTTCAAAAAATTACAACAAACCAAACAGAACCTTAAGCATTAAAAAAACATGTCCGGTTCAACACTTGCATAAAATTTCAAGAAAGTCACTACAAAGACAAATATCTTGAATTAGTGAACCCAAGACGGAGAAGAACGTGAAGTAACAATTTAACAACTAAACAAACAATCCCTTAATTTCTAAAGGAATTGGGACGAGGCTCCTTGTAAATCAAAACCGAAAATGACTAGGAATTGAAAAAAAAAAAAAAAAGTACACAACTCGATTCAGTACAATTCAACTCATCTCGCCATAACAATCTACCAAAAACATTTTATGAAATCTTGATAATTCTTTTTCTTTTTCTTTTCTATTATCAAGAAAGAAAAAGAAAGAGATTACTAACCCAGTACACATATGGATCATCGAAATCAAGCTTATCTGTGAGCTGTGACCAGCGTTTCAATAAATCTCAGCCCATCGAACCTTGGCGCAAATTTCTCCATACAAGCCGTGGATTTTTGAGTATTTCTGCTCCAATCAGCCTTCTATTAAGGACACAAATTATACACATATAACTCTGAAATTACATATGTAATTATATTAAGGCAAACAAAACAAAAAATGAAAACCGGGAATCCACAAAATATTGATTCGAGAATTGAGAGTTTGACTGAAGATGAGATTCATCAGTCAATTGAGCAATTAGGAGTTGGATCTCTGTTTGGCAGCCGAGAAAAGTGAGGGAAAGGGGATTCAAAGTTGGAATTTTTACAAGACGTTAGCCATCAGGCCTCTATTATTTTTTTTTTCTTTCCCTATTTCCTGGCAAACAAACAGACAGATCTCCAGCCAAAAAGATCATAAAAAGTCAATTCCCACAGCAAAAGAACAGAAAACAGGACTGACCTCGCGAGATCCCTGCGAATCGGAGTTGGTTGCAGCAGTGGAAGACGAGGGCGAGGAAGAGATGGCAGTGGCTGAAGCGGCGGCGACGGAAGCCGCGGCTAGGAATCCTGACTTCTTCATGTTGTTGTCGTCCGGGGAGCTGACAACTCTGAATCCGGGAATCTAGAAGAAGGCCTTGAAAATTTTTCTCGGGAAAGTGAAACAAGAATCTGAAAGAAAACAAGCGAAAAGTTGGGGCAATTGGGAGACTTGGGAGGTCTTCGACGGCTAGGCTATATATATATTTAAATGCAGGGGGCCCGGGTCAGTGTTCGAATATTTACGCGGCAAGCATTTCCCCGTCCACTCCAAAACTGAAATTACATTCTTACCCTTGCTTCTATTTTCAATCTTTACGGTTTCTTCTCTTTCTTAGGGCACATTCATGCAATAAAAAATTTCCTTATTTGCAACATTGAATATCAATGGGTTAAAAATATTCATTAATTACTTGACTAACTAGGTAAATAGGGAGAGTGGGGAACCCTACCCTTTTCAAGAAATTAATTAAAAAGAGATTCCCTTATTAGTCTCATTTGACACACAATAATTTTTTAATAATTTTTTTAATATTCTGATAAAAAATACCAAGAAATAGTGTACCATTCAAAAGATTAATTTGTTCAAACAAAATCGAGTCAAATATTTACGAAGATAAGTCTGCCTAAACATAATTGATTTTATCTGTGAATTAAATAGTAATTCAATACTAAGGCCTTGTTTAATAACATTTATGTTATTGTTTATTATTTTTGTTTATAAATTTTTAAAAACTAGAAAAATTTTTATTTGGTAAATTTATTTTTTTTTTTTGCTTCAAAAAAATGTAAAATTAAACAAAAAAATATAAGCAAAAAAAATTATATTTTCACTCTAGTTTTTTCTTCTTTCTTAAGCATTTTGTCAATTTTAAAATAAAGATAATTTTTTTCCCAAACTCAACCTAAAACATTATTCAACCATATTTTTCCTTCAAATTAAAAATTAATATAAAAAATATAATTATAAAAAAAAAAAAAAAGAATCTCTACCTTTTTTTAAGCAAACTCACAACTCAACATTTTAATTCAAAAACTTTTTTAAAGCAAATCCACAATCTAGCATTTTAATTCAAAAGTTAAAAATTAAGTAAAGGAATATAAATCAAACACGTATCTTTTAACTGTCCCGACGTAAGACAGCCAAAACAATATCTACCTAACAAGGCCGACCGCCGTCTACACTTTCGGCAATTGGTGAGATATTTATCCAAAGAATAAACCCACACACTTCTGCCACGTGTCACCTGCAACAGTTGTCAGCCACACTTTTTCAGCCCATTCATTGTAAATAAACAGTAGTGTTCGTTTTGTGATCGTCTTTGAGTGTCACTGAACAATCTCTCAAGACATCCAAAATTTTCCATGGTGGAAGGGCTTCGTACTTGTCATTGTCCCAAATCTTTAACATGGACGACAAGGGTGGCCATGAGACGAGTCGGCCCCCACCTGAAATTTCTGTGAAGCCGGTTAACCAGAAGTTGGTGGCTATTTACAAGTGGGATAGAAATACATGGTGGATAGTTGTTTTCAATAAGATTTAAGGAAACGTTTAGAGTGATAACATTTAATAAAAATTATGTGTTCATAATTCATACAGTAAAATGAAAAATGAATAATTTTTAAAAATTTTTAATATTTTTTAGCGATTTTCAGGAATTTTCAACAAAACCAAGCACACATTTTGTTAAAGTGAATATGGGTTTATTTAAATTTTTATAAAACCTCACAAAATTTAATTAATTGTTATAAAATTCAACTTTCTTAATTACTGTACGAATTACAAAGATACGATTTACAGATTTGTACTAATTTTTACAACTTCAAACACACCTTATACTTTTCCATGCGAAATTATAAACAGTTATTCCACACTAACAAAACTCCAATTAGATTAAATAACAGTCTCATTCGAAATCAAATTAAAAATATAATCAAATTGAATTGAACTTAATTCACAACTTTAAACTCAATAGATAATTAAACCCATCTAAGTTTCAGCTTGATAAAAGAGCCCATTTGATAACTAAAAAAAGAAATTTAATTTTTCACTAAAAGTTACTAATTTTTCCAAATACATTAAAAGTTAATTTTTACCAACTTATCAACTTTTGATTAAAAAAAATCAATTCTTTTAATTAACTTATCATACCAGCCTTAAATCTTCATAAATATAACATAAAATATCAAATTAATATAAACAGAACTGATGTAAGACTAATTGCAATATAGATTCTGGGTACCTGTTGCTCAGAATTGGAGGAATATCATAAAAAGTTTTGGTAGTCAAAACAATATATATATATATATGTATATTAAAAACATATATAATGGTGCTTTCTGGATATGGTTCACTTATGACGTATCTAAAAAAATGATTTTGAGGTATGACCATTATGCAAAGGGGGCGTGATTTATGGCATCTGACCTCAGGAAAGTGGGAACTCCGATTCTTCCGATTGTTGGTCCAGCAAATGTATGCACCTTTTGGGGTCAACAAGCCATACCTAAATATCACAAATCACGAAATAATAGAATAGTTGTTTCCTATAGTTAAAATACAACTTTAGAAATTGAAATTACATTTTTAACCTTTGAATTTTTATAAAAGTTCATCTAATGAATAAAAATTTTTTAATCTTAACTGTTAGATGAAATCCCACGTGAATTTAAGGATTCAAACTTCACTTAATATTTCTAAAGTTAAAATAAAACTTCAAGATCCGCCCATCCAAGGCATACTCAGAAGTTGACGTGATATAATCCTTCAATTAATTTAATACATACCTATGCTATCAGTCAAAGATAAGATGGGTCTAACATATCAATTCTCAGTGGTTTTTGGCAAGGGAGAAGCCAAAAAGGAGGGAGCACAAACTGCAGAAAAAGGGAAAAAAAAAAAAATTAACTGTTCAAATGGTCATTAAACAGCCAAGAAACAAATCAAGCTAAATATAAGACCATTTTAGTAGTTCTTTTCCTTACATCTCTTTTGGTCAATTTATCGGGCTTAAATCCCCATACAAATCCTTGACAAAGGACTTCAGACAAACACATCCAGTGGCAGTCAAGAAGCCCAGTAAAAGAAAAACAGAGAACAAGGTGAGGACTTGAAATTATAATAACTAAGAAGAGAGACAAATATTTCTTTAATATTTTTCTCCAACAAGGCAACAAATCTAGCTAATATCCAAAGTTGACTGTCACTCCCCGCTCGCGTATGGCCGTCTACTACAATGCTTGGCCTATGACACATGTAAGCCTGAAATGCCCCAATAATCTAACAACGAAAAATCAATAAAAAAAATTAAACATCAGTCTGCCAAAATTAACCACCAACCAAAGCAACTGTCAAGTGAAAGAAAACCCAAATCAAGCAACATAATAATGTTAATCAAGCACAAAATCCAAAAGAATTATCCAAAATCCAGAGACTTCAAATCAACTAAAACCCCAACATCTAAATCAAGAGATGAATGACTAATTCGGTCCTAATGGTGGGCAGGACTCATTCATAACCAGCCCCAAATCACACAAAGAGCCCTCGGCTAAAATTCTCCAATTTACATGAAATATTGTTAAGAAAACGGTGAGTTAAAAACCCAATGAATAATAATGAATGCATAATAAACATAATTTTTAAAATAGGATCTAATTTTGTCAACTCAAATTAAATAAATAAATTTGTTACAAATATTCAAATGAAAGAGTCAAAATTTTAAAATATGATTTTTAGACATGCTAATCAATGATTCGGAATTAATTTCAATAAACCAGTTCTAACTTAAAGTCAACGATAAATAAACCAAAATATACCACTATTCAACATGTAAACTTTTCACCAATATCTTAATGTCAACAAAATATTTTTCCACACGGTGAGAGAATATGAGATAATACCGAAATCAAAGCCAAAAGGCATAATCAAACCAAATACCAAAAAGCCACGAATATCTCTAAGGTAATGTAAGTTAGGTTGGATCCAGCATTGAATTTAGAGTCACTACGGGGTGGTACACTGGACACTTTTTTGTAAGCTGATTCGTGAAAGTCACTTGGATACACCAGGAATTGTTCCTTACACATCAATAATCCAATATCCAATCTAATCCAATTCAATATTACAATCTCATCACTAACACCAATGTAAACTTATTACCAATTATCATAAATAAATTTAATAATTCATATCATTCAATGGCATACATGTTTTTAAAACCCAAAATAAATAATTATGTAAGACATCAAATGTCACACCCCAAATTAAGAATGAGACCGACCATGAACCACAATGCTTTGACTTATGATACACGCAAGCCTTGATAAACCCAAAGTACTAACATTTATAGTACTAATAAAGTAGAATCTAAATAATTGTGTCAAATATAATATTCTAATAAAATCAATCAACTAGTCTAAAACAATAATATCTCCAAAATTTATACAAGTCAACAATATCTAAATTCTCAAATCTAGAGAAAATAATTAGATATTCCTATAGGAGGTAACAAACTCCTGATATCACGGTCCCAAAACAAGACAAAATTTTCACCTATAATCCTTTTATCTCACCTGAAAAATGTTAAAAATGAGAAGTGAGCTAAAAGCCCAGTGAATGAATTGTCAAGCCAAAATAATAATAGCAATTTAAAAATAATAATTTTTTAATAAACAATTTAACTAACAAAAAACATTTCAAGTAAAAACTATGTCCATGCATAAATAATAGCAATTTCAAATTTTACATATCGAAGTGCAATAACATCCATAAATTACACTTCAATCACAACAGTAATGATAAACATTAATTTGTGAATTAACATATAGGAATTAAATACCATGAATGCTAAATAATTTTTTATGGACAACGCCCGTTAGATCCAACATCGTACTTAGAGTCACCTAGTCTGACTCTTGGATTCTTCCCTAAACCGATTCGATTGAGGTCACTGTGGTTTTCACGGGGTTGTTCCTATAATCATTGAGAATTAAGGTCACCACGGTTTTCACAAGCTTGTTCCCCGATTGCCACAATCACATCACTTAAGAAGTCTATCCTCTGGACTTTTATTTTCAATTTCAATATCCACAAATAAATATCCATCACAATCCCATAAATTCTAAAACTAAACATTAGTGTTCAAATAATTTTTCCTATACTCAATAGTATAAAACATATAATCTCTTATCAAAATAATAGAATTTTTCATAAAGAATGATTCAAAAAATTTAACCACAAAAACTTTTATGTATGAAATAATTTACAAAACTAATATTAGAAAGGTGAACTACTCACCTAATGTCCAAAGATGTAATTATAAGATAATTAAGAATAATCCTTCACAATCCTGAATTCACAAATATAAATATAAATATTTATTATTTAAAGTCTAAAAAAATTATTAACTATTAACTTTCTTTCATCTAAATTATTAATACTAATAATTAATCTATTAAATAATCCTCATTAAGAATCACCAAAACTATTCAATAATCCTTACTAATAACCAGCAGAATTTTGGTAGCCACGGCAGAATGCCATTCTCACGTATTATTATTATTATTATTATTATTATTATTATTATTATTTAATAGAACGCAACGCCAGCCGATGTATATCGGGTTCCAGGAACTTGCAGTGAATATATCAATCCCCTTCTCATCCATCACTTAATCAATCACGTTAATATATGTATATATATATATATATATTCTGCCCATCAATGAACTAAACGTAAACCTACAATATATATATACACGTGCGTTTGTCCTCTTAAATTGCTGTGCAGCCGTAGTCCCCCTCCCCCTTCCAAGCCAACATCCAAACAATTGATCTGCTATTAAACCTTAAACCAATTCTCCTTAACCTTGTATAGCATTCAATGAAGAAAATAAATAAATAAAACTAACTTTTCAAATTCCCTTTACCTTGCCACAGCCTTTTCTCTCTTCGACTCTCTCTATCTCTCAAATAAAATATAATGAAACCTTAACTAACCTCTTCTCCCTCTTCTCCTCTCTCTATCTCTCAAATAGAATATAATAAAACCCTAACTGACAATCTTATTTATATATGTAATATCTTAATTTAGTGTCATCACGTCTATCTAAATTAGAGTGAACTTCTAATCGTAACTCAATAATAAAAATTCTTTAAAATATCCAATGATCCACACTTACCCAAAGATTAAAAAATTAATAATTTAAATAATTCTTAAATAAAGTCAACTAATTCCAATTTTTAAAAAAAAAACACAACACATAATTAAAATAAATAATTAATAATAAATTAAATAAAAATTTATATCGAGTTTATAACATCAAACATGAATTTTTTTTTTCACACAATTAAATAATAAAATAATATTATTAATGAATTATGCTTTCCCAAATTCTACATCAGTATGGATTTTTCAAACTATAATTAGCACAGCAAAACCACTCACCTCGAGTCCAAGAGAGGTCCAAGAAAGTAAAAAGAAAGCAAATTAACCTAAAAATATAAACATGTAAAATATTAAAACCCAACCTAAAAAATATAATTTACTAAAAAAAAATTTGATATAACATTCACGTGTAGAATTACCAATCTATAATATTTTAATAATGGCTGGTCACCCAATCTCATAAATATCACTAAAATGCACCAGACAAATATTTACCATTTTTTTTTTATTCAAACCATCGCCATCAACATACAAGGCTCCTAAGTAAGGTGAAGTCCTCATTCTATTCCTAACAGGAACACTGGACTTGGAAAGCACGCTGTCTTTATTAACTCGTAGCTAATGGCAGCCTTTCTCCATTTTCCTTTTATTTATTTATCTATTTATTTATTTATTTTGGTGCCTGCCTTATTCACCTAATTGACCCAAGCATCAAAACCCATACCCAACCAAGATCAATTACCCTCACAAATTTGACGAGGTGGTTGGGACTCTTTTTATCTCTCTCTAGTTAATAGCCCCATATATATATATATATATATATATTCCAATGAAATCAAACTTCGACCCAAGATTTAATCTACTATTACTCCAAAACTTTAGGGCTCATTTGATTTATTTTTCTATTTTTTATTTTCTGTTTTTGTTTTCTGTTTTCTATTTTGAACTCATTTTCTATTTTACACTTTTGAAAATAAAAAAAAAAAAAACTCAAAATGCATTTGGTCACTTGTGTTTTCAAATTTTGTTTTAGAAAACAGAAAATGAGCTTGCACATAAAATGAAAAATGACAAAAAGTCATTTTGAGCATTTTTAATCCAAAATAAAGAAAGTTCGAAAATAATGAAGCAATAGCATTTTTTGTTTCTTTATTTTGAGATATTTGAAACATAAAATGGAAACAGAAAAATAGAAAACAAAAAAATAAACCAAATGCCACCTTCATCTCTTAAGTCTGACAAGGAACCAAAAGCCACCTTCATCTCTTAAGTCTGACAAGGAACGTTAACTTAAACCATTGAAAAACAATAGTAAAAAGAAAATCAAAAAAAAATCTAAGAAGCATGAATATACATATAGGATATGGACATGATACCGCTCCGAACAAGGATACAACGATTTTAAAAAACAAAAATACAAACACGGCGAGAATACAGCTAAAAAATTATATTTTGAATATTTTTATTAGATATATATATATATATATAAACATATATATGAATATTCCACCATAAAACTAATTCAATATATCATTCAATATACAAAACATAACAAAATATAAGATATAACATTTTATAACTTTAGGGTTTTGGCTACTCAAATCGAATGTCTTAATTATATGTTTGAAGTAAAAATGATAAAATAATAGGATATGATATGTAGCGTGCCTGACATGGATCTTAAAGTGCCCAAAAAGTATGTGCATCTGATACATATCAGATATGGATACAGTACTCATTTTGAAGTGTCCTTATTTCATCGGAAAACATTATATTGAATATCCGTATTGTTTTGGGTAAAACCCTAGTCTCTTCTTATACAGATGAACTACCATCAACATACTAATACATAAACTCTACATCTTTTATTAATATATGCATTAAGATAATGAGTTTAACCCCTACTCTAAGAACCACTCTAATTATCTCCTCTTTAATCATCCAACGACCCAATCAATTTATAATTAGCCCAATAATTGAGAAGCCTAAAGAAACAATAATAATAAAATAATTATTCAACTTATTATTTAAATCAAATGGTAGAAAATATTACTATTAAGTGATAACAAATAAAAAAAAAATTAAGCTATTACAACAACAATTGCTATATCAAATTCTACAAGTCGAACAGCGATAAACTGTGTAGTGTGCCTAAGTATGGATGTGTTTCGAGCATTAGAGGAAGTTAATTTAACATGGTGGAAAACCAACAAGGGTCTATACAAAATTACCAAAAAAAAAAAAAAAACAAGGGTCTATACAAAAAATGACCAGTCTCATCACATCGCTTTTTGGGAGAAATTAGGGAGATCAGAGCAAGTAGGCATGGTCAACAATAAGCTTTGCTAGATGCAAGCGACTTCATAACTATGTGCATGTTTTAAAGAAAGATAGAAACTAGAAATCAAATGTTAATCTCAAAGACTCAACCTGAGATTAGAAACTAGAAATCAAAAAATATGTACAAAATTTCACTTTCATCTCCTTCTCTTAACTTTAGCTTCACCCGGTGACTGAACGAAACAACAATAATATTGGGAGAATCAACCTTGACATTATTCATCCTCTCAAAAGGGTGCAAATAACGAAAGTTTTGAAATGAAAGAGTCAAAACCTTTCATTTCAAAAAAAAAAAAAAAGCATCAATAGGATGCCAGCGCCACCCTTCACCCAATATATATATATATATATATTGGGAGGGGGTGGGGGAGTGGGATATGCCATCCCCATAACAAATAAAAATAAAAACATTCTCAAAAGTGAAGGTTACACAACAAAAAGCTCACCAAAATTAAAAAACCATGCAAGTTCATATCTTGCCCCCTGACATCATCCAAACCAAACTAAGCTTTTTTCCACTAGGTGGGGTTGGCTATATGAATTTGACGACGCCTTCTAACATGGCCAAACCATCTTAATCGATTTCTGTCATTTTTTCTTTAATCAGTGATATTCCTACTTTGTCCCTAATCTCCTCGTTCCTAATCATATCTCTCCTTGTAATCCTGCACATCCATCTTAACATTCTCATCTCCGCAACTGCCATCTTCTGAACATAATTATGCTTTATTGTCCAACACTCTGATCCATATAGCAACGCTGATCTTACCGCTACCTTATAATACTTTCCTTTCACCTTGAGAGGGACTTTTCGATCGCACAAAACCCCCGAAACACTCCTCCATTTGGTCCACCCGGCATAAATCCTGTGACTTATATCAGTATCAATTCCTCCATCTCATTGCACTTTAGATCCAAGATATCTAAAGTTTTCTTTCTCTACAATCTTTTGAGTGCCCAAACTTATTTCTATGCTATCAATTACTCTACTTTGACTAAACTTGTATTCTATATATTCCGTTTTGTATCGACTTAGCCTAAACCCCTTTCTCTCTAACGTTTCCCGCCACAATTCTAGCTTAACATTCAGTCCTTCTCTCGTCTCATCTACTAAAACAATATCATCTTGCCCCCTGACATCCAACTAAACAAAATCGCCAAAAATTTATTTTTATCCTAAGAATGGTAGACTCAATTTCTTGAAAAGTTATTCTATTCCTTTCTCCCAACTTGGCTACACTACATAAAATGGAATTAACTTCCTAATGTTCTTCCTCCTCCTTTGCAGCCTAGCTACCCACTACAAATCAAGAACATGTTTTTGAACTCCCAATGCATACCAAAACAGAATAACACCGGGCCCCATAACTCCTTGGACTAAGAACAATGCACAAAAAGGTGATTAATAGGTTCATAGGCCTCCTAAACAAACATGTGACTAATAGTGATCTACTATGCTATCTGTCTATAAATTTTTCTCGTTAGTTTTTTTATCTCTCTTAAAAAAAAAAGGATAAAAAGATTAAAAAAAAATAGAAAGAAAAATAAGATCTGAATATTAGTGATGAGCTCATCCAACTGATGCATAACAGAAATCTGGACCTAATAAAAACTCAAATGGCTTCGAGACAAAGAGAAAAGGGTAATCTACACCACTAGCTGAACATGTTAAATGCGTATTTTTTCCTCCAAAAGGTAATGAGATTGGCAACAAAATTGAATAGTGAAAAAATGAGCTAGCAAATCCAATCAATCCTAAGCAATTGGTCAAACAATAAAGCAATCACAAGTGCAGAAAAAATAAAAAAACAATGCACAAAGATTTAAAGAAGAAAATCCTAAGAACAGTAGGGAAAAACCTCAAGCCCTAGCACGGAGGACCAAACTCATCCACTATACAATTCTAGCTAATAACACTACTATGTAATAGTTACAAAATCGAATCTAAGATCCTATTGTATGGACATCTTACTTGTGCCCACGTAATTCACCAACTCCAAAAGGATGAACCCATGAATTGAAAATGCCGATCTGCAAACACCGGTCTTCAACAAATATGTATTGATTGTTAGCTAAGTGTGAAAGAAATATCAATGAAGCACTCAATGTAAAATATTCTTCTATCTAGATCGATGATCTAAACCCTAGAAGTAGGTCCCTTATATAGAATTCAATAATAGTCCAATCTTTAGATGGAATTTGAGTAGGACTCTCATCTTGAATGATAGGAAACCTTCTCCTAAGTGTTTCCAACTTCCTTGAACATTAGGAAACCTTCCTAGATTAATATCCCAACTGCATAGTATGACATATTAAATCCCAGATTGATTCCAGCTTGAAATAAGACTTTGAACTGCCTTATTTGTCCTGAAATTTTTTACACTCGCTTGGACGAGGTAGCCAGCAAGTTTTCTGTAATATGTGCATCAAATCTGTAATTCTCAGCAAGCTAAATAGTAATCTGTTTTTCCCAACAACCTGAAGGAAAGAATCAGCATCAACCTGGGGCTGAACTGATTCAAAATGTCACTCGCCCCTTGCTCGCTGTTGCAAGCTGGCAATGGCCAGCCAATGAAGCCCTTGCCTCCAGTGGCGCAGCCACATGGTGCCCAATGTAGGCGAAGGCCTACACTGGTTTTTTTTTTTTAATTATTTGATATAAAAAATTATAAATATTTATAAAAAATTTTTGGATGCATTTGGAGACATATCCTTTAGTAACTTTTGGTATTTCTTTACCCCAAAAAAAATTTTACCATTTTTTTTTACAATTTTTGAGTGTTGGGTAAAATTTTTGACAACTTTTAGCAATTTTAGTAACTTTTGGCAACTTTTAGCAATTTTTGGTAATTTGTAGCAACTTTTGTGTGTTTAGTAAAAATTTTGGTAATTTTTGAATAGAGCAAATTATTGTAATAGAGTAAAAAAGTGGCAATGTATTTGATATCAATGTATAGTATTTTGTATTTTATCGTATTTTATGTATTTATTTAGAATTTAAAATTTTACACGTGATTTGGCCTATACTGACCCAAATTCCTGCGTACGCCAATGCTTGCCTCTGTCTGTTTTGGCTAATTTTGAACTGCAGCCTCTCGAAGCCTTGGCTACTTGGTCCGTGTAACATAGGTATACAAAAACATTTACACCTATATACTTGGCACCCTAGCCAAATGCCTCATACAAGTTTGATTTCCAATTGTTTTGCACATTGATTTTCCAATTATAAACATAAAACTAACAAATAGGAAACAAGAGCCGGGTAAGCAGAAGACTTTCCTGATTATCCTATCCACTGCTTGCCTAATCCGTATCCACAAAATGCCAGGATATTTCATAGTTAATAAGCAAATACCAATACAAATGTAAATGAGGGTTGGTCAAGAAGACCCAAGTCATCTTGGGATGCGTAACCCAAATAGTAGCCGACAAGTGAAAACAATACTTCAGGGGACAGAGAATCTGTCCAAAAAAGGGGAAAATATCATATATTGGGTGCGGCTTACCCAAAAGGGGGAAACGACAGCAGTGAGTTGCAGTTAAAAGAACTAAGTAGAACAAGTAGAAAGAAAGAAACCGAAAAACTTCTAGGCATGAAAGTGTTCACCATACTTCAATCATTATGCGTATCAGTTTGTGATAACAGCACAGATAACAACAAGGCACACATACCAACAACCATAACAATATTTATAAATTTTAAAGCACCTTTGGGGTCATGAAGAATTGATGGCACTGACCAACCCACTGCTGAGAAGCCTCTCCACATACTTGCCAAGAATGTCTACCTCCAAGTTCACCTTCTGCCCAACTTTCTTCGATGCAATCACCACCTTCTGCTGAGTATAAGCCACCAACATGAAATTAAAACAACACTCTTCATCTAACACCTTCACCACAGTCAAACTGGTCCCATCCACTGCTATGAACCCTTTGGGCACAATGTACTGCAACAACTCCGGGGAAGTCTTCACCTTCACCCACAGCGAATCGCCTTCCGCCTCGACGGCGACGATTTCGCCGGTCCCGTCAACGTGGCCTTGCACGAAATGCCCTCCCATTCGGGTCGTTGGTTTCAATGCTCTCTCCAAATTGACCAACGAGCCGGTTTCGAGCTCAACCAGCGCCGTCTTTCTGAGGGTTTCGGGTGATAACCCGACAGTGAATTCAGACAATTGGGTGTCGAAATGGGTGACTGTAAGGCAGGTGCCGTTGACGGAGATGCTGTCGCCGAGGTTGACGTCTTCAAGGACGGTTTTCGAGTGGATTTTCAAGGTGCATCCGCCGCCATCGTCGGCGAAGCCCAGCTGCCTGACCTCGCCCATTTCTTCCACAATTCCGGTGAAGAGGGATCGAATTGGGCCGTGGCGGGGCTTGATTAGGGGTTCGGATCTCTGAGTGGTGAAGAGAAGCGATAAAGGTGGAGGCTTGAGATTGAGTGTGCATTTGAGGTGGGTATTGCGAGGGGTTTTAAGGAGCTTGAAGATTGGGGTTTTGGGGAGGGAAGGCTTCAGGGTTTTGGATAATGATGTGAGCGAGGAAGAGATGGCCATTTTCGGTTTGCCCAATCGGAAAATTTCAGATTCCTGTAGTGGGAAAGATTGGCGTGGCTTGAATTGGTAGGGAAGCAGGTGAGGACGTTGAATTGAAAAACTGAAAACCCTAAACTCCAAGAAGGAGATCGGTGGTGCCTGCGATGGTGGCCAGAAGTTTAGCTGAGGGTTGACCGGCGAACGCCCCCAAACGCACTGGATTGAAACGGCGTCGGCTGGAGCAGGAAAGAATCAATCAAGATTGAAACTTTCCTTGCAAAACTAATATAATGCTACACAATGGGATTCAAAATAATAACAATAATTAATTATTATTAGAATGATATTACATACTTGCAAATTTATTATTTAAAAATAATAAACACTTAAGATTTAATTTTATTTATAACGTTATTACTGTGTTTATATACATATATATATATTGATAAGTAATATTTTTCTAAATAATATTATAAATTTCTTATATAGAGCAAATAATCATAAGTCATTTTTCAAGTTAAATTAATCCTAGTTGCCTATTCATTTTTGGTTTTTTGAGACTAAGAAGCTTATTGTGAGTTTATTAGATAAAAGAAAAGAAAACACTAGTTAATAGAGAAAAGAAAATAAGAAAAGTAATTATATTTTCTTTACATTTGTTTGTAAGTTTAATAAAGAAAGAAAAATAATTTTATTTTTATTTGTTTGTAAATTGAGAAGCAATGGAAAAAAAAATAAAAAGTAGATGATTATTTTACTATTAAATCCTTTGTTAAATTAAAGTATAATCATTTTATTTAGCTTTATAACATATTTGTAATTTATCTGTCATTTTGAAAATTTCATTGTTTTACTTTCCTCTTCTCTCAATTTCTTCTCACTCTAGTGAATACGAAAATTTTAAAATATTAACACTAACGTTTCTTCTCATTTCTTTTCATTTATTTCTTTTATCTCTTAAAAAAACTTACAAACAAGTTAATATTTCTAAAATCTTTTCTTTTCTCTTCTTTTCTTTCTGTTCCATCTAAATGAACTGTAAACTTTCTATTATGTCAAAATGTTTGTAGTTATCACTGGATGAACCTAATTTTTATATGAATATATGCAATCTGTTTTAAAAAAATAAAAATAAAATAAGTTAACAATATAATCCAAAAATCAAATATTAAACATTATAATTGATAGGGTGCACTCGACCGATCACGCGTGCCCAATCGAGTTACCTGATTCGTCTGACCGACCGTTGTTAATCTCGGTCGGACTGATTGACCATTCAAGGATAAGATTGTTTACGTCCTAACGGTATTCTGACATATTCCGTTATTCTCGCCAATTAAAGCGCTACCTGCTGCATAATAATTTTGAGAACAAATTATGAGAATTATCTTAGGATCTACAAATACACGTGGCGCAATATAATTAGGAAAAAATCATGATTACGCGAGACTCACATGTATCATGCCCGTGCAGGTTCTACACCTCTATGTATGCACTATCTCTCAAAATATAAAGTACACATACTTTTTTTGCTTTGCTGTGACTGCTAAAATTCTTTCTCAAACTCTCTTTACTAACTTAAATATCGGAGGTTCTTTAGCAGGCACTACACTTATGTCAAAGACAACTTTCCAGACTTGAGTTTGGATCATCTGTAATATTCACAGATAACTATGTTATCAATAGTAAACTTTGACCAAAGATATTTGCACCCCTCCGCAAAGTTTCTTCACTTTGCAATAGTTTTAATTTCTCAAACCTAAAAGTATTAAAAGGTGATAACTTAATTATGTTGTACTTATATGTATATTTATTGGATATTACATATGACACATCAATTATAAAAAAAATAAAAAGAAATTAATTTTTAAACGAGTATTTAACGTAAGTGTTTGGTATTCTAACTAAGAAAATAAAAATGTTTGAGATCGTAACAAATAAAAAAAATAAATGATTTGGTAATAATAACGGCTAACTAAGTGGACATCCTACCTGTCTATGTTCATAATCCAATCAAATCAATGGACAATGACTAGACAATCATTTAAATCAACCTGTGCATTAGACAACAATACAATATAGAGCTCTACTATATAATCAACTTTCAATTTTATATTAACAATATATAGTACCAAGTAAAGAATTATCACCCAAATAACCATTAAATAAGGTCTATTTACTCATAACATCTTATTATACATGACAATAATTCAATCTCTAGCTTGTCTCAATATGAAATCTTAAACAAAATAATAATAAAACAAGTTTACTTATTAAAACTCACACTTTGGGTCACTTAAATTGGTTTGCAAAGAAAAGTAAAGAAAAGGAAAGGAAAGGGAAAAAAAATCTATCGGTCAAATCAACATTTGCTAACAAAACTTTGAATGTTTGCTTTCAATTTTCGTGGGACCACATGTAATTTGGAAAGGGCGGCAAGCATGACAGCTAAGTGGCCCGTTTGGCTTGTTATTTTTTGCTGAAAATTTTCAAAAATCTCTATAAATCTCTATTAATTTTATATCATATTAACTTTTTTTCTCTCACTGCACGCATTACGAAATCTCCCCAAATCACAATTTATCTCAATTTATCTCATTTTTTCTTACTCCAAACAACCCCATAAATATACACGCTCAACAATGTACTAATTTGTATCTCTTTTCAATTTTATTGTGGAATATGTAACACTTTATAAGTATGCAAAATAATCAATCATGCCGTTTTTAACATTATCTGCTATTTTAATTTCAAACAATTTAAAATTTTCTCCAAACTAAATAATAAAATAAAATTGAGAATTTATTTGAAACTTGTCAAAGAAAGAAGAATGCAAAAGTCAAAATTTGTAGATAAAAATAAAATTTTAAGCAAATTTGAAAACTCATTTATGCCTTTAATCTCGTCTTACTTTACTTGATATTATTATAATTGTAATAATTAATCTCTTCTAATTATAGTTAGAGTTCACTTGGCCCATTCTATGAAATTTATTAGCAAAATATGCCAGGAACATATGATGAACGCACGATGTTTTAATTACATTTTAACTGTTAAATTAAAGAACCAAAGTAAAATTATCATAATATATTATAGGGATTAATTGTTACTAAAACTATGGACTAATTTAAATTCAATATAAACGGTAAAAGTTTTAAGTGTAACTTATCTCAATTTTGTTTTGTATGTTATTATTTTCTTAAAACTAAAATAAAATTAAAGAATTTATTTATTTATTTTTTGATAGTTATGAATTATTTTATTTAACTAAAATAAATATTAAAATAATTATTTTTCGAAAAAGAAAATGCTATTATTCCAATTGTGTATGCCACTACAGGCTAGAAAAATGGAAACTTCTTTGTTCATTATTTTTTTTTCCATATTTTCTATTATCTTCTCCAATAATCCAACTTCCAAAATTAAATAATTATTATTTTTCCCTCCTTTCGCCCACCTGTTCAAAACAAAGCCGGAGTCTTATATATAACAGACTGAAGAGTGGGAGTCGAGAATTCTTTCAACTGTCATTTCAAAATCGATAGATCGATCGATCGAAATATATATATATATATAGAGAGAGAGAGAGAGAGAGAGAGAGAGAGGTGGGTGAGATGCAGAGTACAAATTACTATCAAGAATTCCAGGAGCGTAGTGGTTTCGATTCCGGCGAAATCAACCGACTTGCAATGCTCAATTTGAACAACTTCGCCGCCGCCGCCAACCCCTCCTCCTCCCCCCAGCGTTGCACCATGTGTGGCTCCTCCGTGAAGAGACGATCACCCTTGTCGTCGTCTCTCGAAGAACCCACCCCCAAGAAACAACAACTCACCCCCTCCTCATCCGCCGACGCAACCGCTGCCCCCGAACTTCCTCCTCCGATCATTTCCCAGATCGTGTCGACACCCGACGCCTTCGATCCGCTCCCCATCCTACGCCGCTGCTTCTCCGACCCCGTCAACTCGCCGGGAACCACCAATTCCGGAGCCCCGTCCTCACAACAATTCTTGAACCCCCAGTCACCGGACAATGCCAAGACAAATGTTTCTTCGACGACAACGCCATCGCCGGCGAAGGCCACCGCATGCCTGCCGCCTCTCCCCCGGGATCTCCGGCGGTCGGTGTCCGACCCAACTTCGTGCCCGAACGGCTGCTTCCTTCCGCTGACCACCTCCACCAGCTCCACGCCGCCGCATTCGGCGCCAAGAACGTGGTCGCCATCACCCAATTCGGACGAATTGGGATCAGAGCCAATCAGGGGAGAGAGTCCCAATTCGAAGAGGGTGAAGAGAATGAAGGATCGGATGAGAGAGATGATCCAGTGGTGGGACGAAGTCATGCGGGAAGGCGAAGAAGAAGCCCCAGTCGGCGGCTGTGAAGAAGACCATAACAATGGTGATGGAGATAAAAGTACAGGAAATGAATGCGCAGCGGCAGCAGGGGTTACTACTGAAACAGAGGAAGCTGTGAGCGTTGAGAGATCTGGGGAGTCCTTGATCATTCACTTCAAGTGCCCCTGTAACAAAGGTTATCAGATTCTTCTTTCCGGTAACAACTGTTACTACAAGTTGATGTAGAGGGTCGATTCTTTCTTGGGTTTCATTTCAATTCCTTTCATTAATATATCCCAATTTTTCCCTTTAGATGAAACCCCATTTCTTGGTTTAGTTTTCATTTCTTTTCCAAGGATTCAAATTTGCTTTTGATCAAACCCTGAAATGGGTTTTCATTTTCACTTCTTTTACAAAGATTCGATCTTTACCCATTTCAGGTATAGAACTCATTTTTTTTTTTCAATTAAAGAATTCTTGTTTTAGCTATTTTCCATGTAGCAGATTACTTTACAGCCCCATTGTTGCAACAGAATAAAAATGGTGTAGTTCACTTGATTAGTAAAAACGATGCCCTGTTTGGTTATGATATTTTTATTTATTTTTTTCTTTTTTTCTTTTGGGGACTTGGCGATATACCATTTTCTATCAACATGGAAAAAGCCATGAACAATAGCTCTGTGTTGATGCTTGACCAGAGCATCTCAGCTTTGGTGGAACCTTTTCATGATCAAGAATGACTTAGTCCTCACTCTAAAACCATAATCATGGGAGCTCACTCTAAAACCCATTGTTGCAAGTTGATCTACATAAGAAATAAGCTAATAATGTTGCTAATCTTTTCACTAATGTTACAATGTAGTTTCTTTCAATCTAACAAAAGAAAGTTTTAGAATCATTCTTTTCCTCCAAAGTATAATTAAGGGTTCCTGAAGATGACTGAAAAAACAGCGTTTACCAGAATATATATATATATATATATATTCTGTCTTTAACGGTCTGCTTATTAGCATAGCAAGTTCAGCTCCTCCTGGTTACTGAGGTCTTTTTGGAAACCAGTTCTGTGGATACTACATAGTAATATTTGACTGACATTTTATTGATGAAGTTTGAAACTTGATAAACAAGAAGTACCAACAAAAAAAAGTAACCTCCGGACAACGAAAAGGAACTACCTTCACTCAAGTGAAGATACATCAATTATTCGAAAGAAAATCAATCTATACATTTCAGTCTCTCAGATCAGTTGATATGAAAACGGATACTCTTCTTTCATTCGCCTTCAATTGAAATGAAATTGGAGAAATCCCTGTGATTTCAAGAACGGGGCTTTTCCACTCACAAGGCATTAAGAATCGGGTCAAATGTATATATGTCAAAGTCAGGCTCCTTCGTTCTTTTATCTGGCTAATTTGTCCTTCACCGCTTGTGTACATAGAACAAGAGAAATGCTACTTGATTATTTTGTACCTGAGAAGTTTCAGTTTTGTTCTTGCAACTTCTGCACTCAAATGAGTTCTTTTTAAGATTGGCAATTGCAACCAGGCCGCATTGGTCACAGACATGGACTCTATATGCGTCACTCTTGTCAAACAACCTCTCTTTGAGGAAGTGTGCAGCCCTATGAGCTATCATGCAATCGCGTTCCATGTCCCTGAATCGCAACCCTCCATCGCGAGATCGCCCCTAAGCTGGCTGCCTGGTGAGGTTCTGGACTGGGCCAAGGCTGCAAGAATGGATCTTATCATCCACCATCTGCTTCAGTCTCTGGCAGTAAGTAGGGCCCAGGAATATCATAGCAGTCAGCTGGCGCCCTGTGTGACCATTGTACATTGCCTCAAACCCCCTCATTTGATACCCACACTCGTGAAGGGCTTTGCTCACATTGTCCACCTTCAAGGATTACAAACACAATTTGACCTGTTTAAACAATTGAATAATGTGATGGATAATGCATCTGTGATCGTGGGACCTCACCCATTCAGCTGAGTGAGCCCCACATGAATGGATGGTTAAGATTGCATAGTTGGGATTATGTTTAACACGTCCCTAATATAATATGGGCATAAACTCTAAAATATATAGATATGTAAATGATATGACACGATTATTTATGGCAATTTTATAAATTATCGCATCACAACATGGATGGTTGAGATTGCATAGTTGGGATTATGTTTAACACGTCCCTAACATAATATGGGCATAAACTCTAAGCTATATATATGTACATGATATGACACGATTATTCATAGCAATTTTATAATTTATCGCATCACAACAAGAATACTTTAACAAATAAATATATATTTGTATAATAGCCAAAAACAAAAGTACTTATTCATTTTTTTTAAATAAATTTATCTTTCATTTATTATATCTATGTTAGAAAATTCAATTCATAAATAAATTAGAAGTTTTGAGTTTTTGTGAGAGAGAGAGAAAGAGAGATAAATTTATGTTGTTTTTCTTATTCAAAAAAGATTTAAAAATAATAGAATATCAATGTTATATGAAGTGTCAAAATAGTAGTTCAGTGTCTAATATGGATATAACACATCATGTCCTAAAAATGTCTATACATCGTAACTAAGGCATAAATGTTTAGATATCAATCACATATTACATACGTGAAACAAAATCATCACATAGTTATACATACATGCTCTTTGAATCATCTCGTATATGCTTTTAGTCCATCAAAATCCTATGCATGCCAATTTCAAGGCTTTGTAGATTAAGCAAACAAGCATAGTGATTTTCTTAGTAAGAAATCAACTGTCTTGAACTTATTAGAATATGCTTCTCTACCAGAATTTTTTGCCATAAAGTGTTACCAGAATGATGTAACAATGACATTTGGGTAATATAAAGATAAATCTACAAAGTTGCCACATCATTCTGGTAACTTTCTTTTGGTAGTATAGCACTACTCGAGCTTATTTGGGTCCCAAAACTAGATGGAAACCTTCCTATGAGGGCATGCATGCTTAATTATATGTTCATGCATGTAGGTATTATATACACTCACAGTGACATCAGTGAAAGAAGTTGCATCTCCCTTTTGCCCATATGAGCAGCAACCTTCCCCATAATGCACTCAATGAGCTGACCAGTTGTCATACAAGAAGGAATGGCGTGTGGGTTCACAATGATGTCTGGAGTGATGCCCTCAACTGTCCATGGCATATCTTCCTGTGTACAAGTCATCCCAACCGTTCCTTTTTGTCCATGCCTACTGCTGAATTTGTCTCCAATCTGAAGTATTCGAACTGATCTCATCCTCACCTTAACGAATCTCAATCCATCAGCATTTGTGGTCAATAGAACCTACCAAACAGGGAGGGATAAGTTATGATTGATCAAATAACACACAAGGTAGCCATTAAGAGGGTAAACATACAAGGACATGCATCAATCCTATATTATTAACACCAAAAACTGAAATTGTTGAAGAGTGGGACAACTAATTAATTATTTGTATTATTTCATTCTATTAACAGATCCCCTCACATATAGTCAGTCTCTGAGTGGTTCAAATACTTGCAGTAGTAGGCCATTGGTATGACGATGAGGTTTGAATCTAGACCACCAACTAAATGGTATACCAATAGCATTGTCCCTTATCTATTTATGCCAGTAAATAAATTCTTTATAGCCTGTTGTACCTCTTTAGCAATGATATAATTACACGGATTACACCAACATAATACAAACCTCCGTAAACTGTAATACTCCCCTAGTAATGATACAATTACATTACATTAACATAAAAAAAAAAAAAAAGCAATATAATGTAGAAGACTCCTGCATTACAGGATATGGGGGATTGGACTAAAATAATAATAATAAAAAAGCCCTCCTTTGCATCTCAAAGTTCAAGAGAAGATTCAACTTAAAAAAAATTTTACAACAATGATCACAACAGCAGCCTAAGAATTATATTGTAATTGATCCACAATTCCACCCTCACTATGGTGTAAACTTGTGCTATGATCACAGCGCGTGTATCTTGAACTTTGTCCCAAAGTATCATCCTAAGGAAGTGGGGTGGTCTTTCTAATATGATCACCTCTTCACCTGAGACTCTTATCCCCTGCGCTTGTGAAAACCGAATAATAATGGTTGCAAGAACATATAAAGGGAGAACACCTTGTGGTGTCTCTCCCAATATTGTAGCTCCCTCATAATTCCAAGTTCTCTAAATACACTTTAACTTCCTACTCCTATTTGAGAGTAACCTCAATTACTTCTTCTCATTTATAAAAAGGAAAGAGGAGAAAGGGGTAATGAAGGGAAAATAAAGAGGGAAAATACTGAGAAATTGAGGGAAATGGTAGAAGAGAAAAAGGTTTAAATGGAGAAGGAATGCCATGTAAAGGAGAACAAGTCACCCAAAATGTTCGTTCATAAACTCACAGGGGGTGCAAAGCCATCATCATCCAATTTTTCATAAGATCCATGTCTCATCCCCTACAAACAAAAGAAGAATTACGCTCTCATGAAAAAGAAAATTTTCACAAAACATAAAGGGTGATCAGTGCATTAGACTCCTACCTATGCGGGGTCTAAGTAGGGACTAACTAGAGAGATTGTTTCTGATTACTGAACCCATGATCTCCAAGTCACAAAGGAGCAACTGGTTATTGCACCGAGGCTCACCCTCATAAAACATATTCTAGATAAAGCACTAACCATGGTATTTTCTCTACTAGGATACCCAAAGTCCTCTGTCACAAGTGTCCCCATCTTCTTCTCTTCATCCCTATGAGATCACAAGCATGCCACATTTAGGAGAGCCAGCGAGCAAATTTTGGAAATGTTTGAATGGATTGTGTAAAGTCATATGCCCTACCTGTATGAACAGAAGAATAGGGACCTGAAGAATCCACGATCAATGGAAGATTGGTTCATAATTACATAATCTTCTTGATTGTATCCCGAATAGCAGGCAATTGCAGCAATGGCATTCTTTCACAAGACAAGAACTAGTCACTCCACTTGCAAGCCCAGAAAGAAATGAGAGTAAGCAATGAATGCTAGGGCGAGTGTTTACAATTCCAGCTGGTAGCTGCCTAAAATGCAAGTGCTTCATCGCACGAGTCGTGACCAGTGACTTCTGAGGATAGTACAGAACATAGGCTAGTGTGTCCCGCATCATGCAAAGAAAAATGAACTGTAATGTGAGAGAAAAGAAAGAATAGTCAATTACATTAGAAAATGGGAACACATACTCTCACACCCACCATTCTTAACTGGAAATTCGTCACATATATTCCCATGGCTTGCTTCCTCATTGCAGACCGGTAGGTATTACGTGGGGACTGCATTTTTTACCAAATTACAAAAAAGAAAAGAAATACTCAATGTCTCTTATGTGTTAGCAGAGGGACATGCTATTATAATTTTCTTACAAAATTTTGAATCGTGGAACTTGCATAACTAAAGGATTTTTTTTTTTTGGCTGAGGCTAAAAGTCCAACATCATTCTGATAAATGTTTCTATAAACAAATTCTAGAAGTATAAAATATCCCATCAGCAGACGTTCTAGCACACAGAACAAACTGACCTGGTTATGGACAGGAAATGGTATGGTAGAGGCACAAACACCCAATATCAGCGATGGATGAATTTCGCAGTGCGTATAAGTTTCAGAATAAGCCTCATCTAGCTTGATCTTCGAATTTACGCGATCCTAAAAATGAAATTAGAATTGTGAGGGAAATCACAGTTACTATTGAAGTTCATTGTAGACTTGCATTTATTGTCATGGAGATCATTGTAGTCTCTTCTTCTTCTGTATCAACATACTCTATGAACCCTTTAGCCACAAGATCATGCCAACCACATTCTTCAGGGGACTCCTGAGAAAAGAATCAACACCATAAATAGAAAAGGGCGATAGATTACGCCATAATCATCACTAGTACATACTCTTCGCTGCAGAGCTACGATGTCCGCCTTCTTTATCAGCAATCTCTGGTTCTCCACAATAAACGACGGTCTACTGCAGCAGCCATAGTCTGTATAAAGCCGGAGTTCCTTTAGATGAACATGGCGGATAACTCCAACTTCAGTGTTCACATCAACCAGCAGATTGAATAAATGCATGTAAAGCCCTTACTGAACTATAGCACAACTGTAAATTAAGGTGAAAAAAAATCCATGACAAAATGTCATGAACCATAACAAAGAATGCAACAGACTAGAAATATGAAGTTTCATGTCTGCAGACAAAGAGAAAGTAGGATCTACCAAAAAAAAAAAAAAAAAAAATTTGAGGGAAAATGATTGACTACAGAAGCTAAATAATAGGTAGACAGACCTGTCTCCTTAACTGTTTTAGAGTTTTGACCAAGAGCTCGGGGTTACGATGAATGCCAACCCATCAACCATTGACAAAAATTTTGGTCGAATGAGGAATTACCGCTGGAGATTTTCCCTACGGGAAATATCTTTATTAAAATTATTAACATTTTTAAAAAAATAATAAATTATTGACATTTTTTATTAAAATTTATTATAAAAATGATGTAATAATTGCATCTGACTAATAAAAACTTATATAAGTTAATATAAATGACTTATTGTTTTAAAAATAAGAAGTTCATAAACTTTCTCATAATAAATTGTGATAATAAATTTTAATAGAATAACTAGTTAGTATTGCTCTTTTAAAAAAAAAATAATTAGTTAAAAAACGCTTTTATTATACAATTCTCATGAATATATCATATATTCTAACAGTGCATACTTACTAACAAATGATTTTAATAGAGAAGTATTTTTCATCTCTTTATCATTTTTAAAATGCCTTTCAAAAGTTTAAAATTATAAATCATTAATTTATTTTTGTAATACATTATACAAAGAAGACAAAAAAAAAAAAAAAGTACAAAACTACAAATTAAAGCAAAACCAAAAATAAATTTTCAATTGAACCAAAAAAATACTAGAAAGTGAAATAAATATAATATGGCAGTAATAAAATTATAATTGAAATATAGTTTTACAGAATTTTTATAAACCCACGAGTAATTCATTTCATTAGT
Organism: Vitellaria paradoxa; assembly: GCA_019916065.1. Classification (NCBI taxonomy): domain Eukaryota; kingdom Viridiplantae; phylum Streptophyta; class Magnoliopsida; order Ericales; family Sapotaceae; genus Vitellaria; species Vitellaria paradoxa. The sequence continues at coordinate 42,305,923 of CM034239.1, forward strand.
CATTACTAAATTTTTCTACTAAAAAAAAAGAAACATCAAAATGATCCCACCCTAAAGATACACTGAGGGTTGGTTTGGGTGCCATTTTATTTTTTAGTTTATTTTTAAATTATATAACTTTTTATTAAAATTTAATTTTTTTTAGAAAATATAATTTTTAGACGTGATAATAATCTTCAAAAAAATTACAAAAAAAAGTTAAAAAAATCACTGTCCAATTTAAGAAAACAACCAAAAAGCTGGTTTGAACCTTAGGTTATGCTAGGTTACCCAAATCAACTCATTAATATTTGCTAAAGTTCATTTTGTGAACTGTTTTGATATATATATATATATATATATATTTCTAAATTTTACCAGCCAGTAATCATCCATCCTACGGTTCGGACTTCATATTTAGGGTGATGTTTGGATGGTAAAAAAATTAAAAATATTGTGATAGAAAGAAATTGAAAATAATTTTTATTTTTTTTATAAATTTTAATAAATTTTGACATACCAAACCCCACTTAAATAGATTCACTCATCTTGTTCATCACCCGCGTGCCCACCTATTTAATAGTCAAGTTTCTCTGACTATCGATGTCCAAGAAGGGAAAATGAATTCTATGTAAAATTTCTATATTTATGTTTTTCCCCTTTTTTTTTTTTGTTGGAAACTTCTCTTCTTTGTTATTTTAACTTATTTGGTTTCCTTTTTTTCCCTGATTTTAACGAATTTTCTTTCTATATATAGTTTTACAAATTCTTTGTGGCTACTATTTCCTCTCATCTCTCTTTGACCATTCTTCTTCTCGGTCTTTATTCTTCTCTTGGTTTTTTACGATTTTATTGCAGATATTTACAATACAGATTATGCTTTTGGCTATATAAGCTGGTTAGGTGAGTCAAATCAGTGTGCTTTGTCTTTGCATATATGTACGTATTGATTTTATTATTATTTATTTATTATTATTATTATTATTTTTTTTTTTTTGGAGACCATGAACTTAGAAAGGTTAGACCTTCAACCCACCAATCAACACAATGGGATTCAGGGGAGAACTTGAAGAATTTTTATCCCCCTCTCCTACCTGATATAAAAAGTTGGCTTTCCTTGCAAAAGATCTTCTTCGATTTAAAATTTACTCTTCACTTGTTTAAATTTATTTAAGTCCTATTTAAAAAAATTATTTGATCGTTAATTTTAAAATTTCAAAGTCAAAATACACATAAATTAACTTAAATAGTATTAAAAAAAAATTAGCAATTGTAGGGGCCGATTGTGACTTGCACCATGCCGGTGGAGTTGAGTAATTGTATTTTTGACAAATTTATATTTTAGGAATACTTTCCAAAGGAATTTTCCAACTTCAAGGAATTAAGAATGGAACATTTTCTCAATGACCTCTGTTTTCACGATTACTAGGATTATTATAAAGACTATAAAAGGGTATTTATATTTTACCTCATTGAGATTTGCCCCCATATTTGACCTCCTCCTGATTTAAAGGGTACCAGGTTCTATTTTGTTTTGTACTAAAATACAAAATTAATTAAATATGTTAAATTTAATTAGACTTGTGCCTCATAAATCAATATCAATTTAGGTAATTTTTTCATAAAAGTAGATAGATTAAAATACATTTTTTTGCTCATTTTTAAGTTAAAATGAAATGTTATTTTATTTTTTAAAAATATTTAATTTGTTACCATTTTAAACAATATTTTTTAGACAATTATCTATGATTCTATATGATAGTGTGACATAGATTTAGTTAATTTAATATTTTTTTATCAATTTTACACTTTAATCTAAATTAAAAGGAGTTATATATTAATTTTTAAAATAGAGGGAAATCAAATATTTTTAATTATCCGACAATATATTTTGTTGGACAGTGTGACATAAATTTAGTTAATTCAATATTTTTTATTAATTTTACACCTTAATCTAAATTAAAAGGAGTTATATATTAATTTTTAAAATAGAGGGAAATCAAATATTTTTAATTATCCCACAATATATTTTGTTGTTACTACCTTGGAAACAAAATTTACTGTATAGCTACGCTTAATTTCTATAGGTGTTTTGGTCCCTCTAGGGTTTGTTTGGAGTAAAAAAAATGAGATAAATTGAGATAAATTGAAAGTTCGTAATACGTGCAGTGAAAGAAAAAAATTAATGTAATATAAAATTAACAGAGATTTATAAAATTTTTTATTTTTTTCAACAAACCAAACGAGGCCCTAGTCTGACATTACCCAAAAAAAAAATTGCCTGTTTGCTCCTTTAGAACTAGTAGAATGATTGTCCCTTCGATAGTTTCCAAAAAAATAAGGAAAGAATATTGGCTTCGAAATCCTGGTTAATGTAAATTTTATGGATTTTTATTTTCCTTCCAAACACAAATAATTACAAATTCCTTAATCCTACGTTTTCCCCTGTTTGTATCCTTTTAAAAGAACTGCTCAATTTCAACATTCCCATTATGTGGTACAATACTACATGAAGGTTTCCTAAGAAGTTATATATTTATATATATATTGTAATTTGTGTGTATTTTTAACACGCAGAGGCCGCAGACTTAGAAAGTTATTGCAGCAGACGTCCATCCATCCATGGCGAAGTCTCTCTACTCCATCACTGCAAGGTGCATAGTGTTTCTTGCGACTCTCTCTGCGTTAGTTGTTATGATTTTAAACAAGACGACAGTTCACTTAAACAACTTCACAGTGGAAGCAAAGTACACTGACTGGCCATCATTCAAGTAAGTTTCATCAACCAATTGGCTGCCTTCTTCATTATATATATATATATATATATATGTTACAGTTATTTAGTTTTTATATAAATAAAATTTATCAAAACAAAATAAAATCTTATAAATTTAATACCATCAAAATTAAGAATTGACATTAAGAATTTTATATTGTACTTAAAATAAAGTGAAGTAATGGATCGTGTTAAATTTTTAAGTACAAAAAATACAAAAATAAAAATCAAACAAAATCAAATGAAGTGAGCTCAAGAAATATGAATTACAAGGGTGTAAATGAACTTTTTAAAGTTATTAAGAGTCAAAATCGTTATATTGAACAAATTTTTTATCCTTTTTTATTTAGTACGAAATACAAAAGAAGGTATAAAGTTAGATTTTTGAAACCCAAAAGCATTAAGTTTCAAAAAAGAAAATTCAGAAGCATTGGCTAATTTTTACCAACAGTACAATATGCATTAAGGCAACCAACCTAATTCTTATTTTTCATTAGATTTTTTGAAAACCAATTACCATATTATATTAGAATTCAATTCTTATTTTTTTTCTCTAACTTTTCCATCTTGTTTAAAGTTATTAGCTGTCAAAACACTTTTATTTGCAGAAATTTTTAATATTTTAATTTAATTTGAAATAATAAAAAGTGTAAAGGTTGATATATATATATATATATATATATATATTTTGAAGTTTAGATGTAATTAATCCAATTCTTGTTTTTCATGATATTTTTTGAAAAAACAAATATGATATTGGAATCCCATCCTTATTTTTCAACTTCCCTAGTGGCTTACCATTTAGCTAGTTCTTATTTTACAACTTGGTTTTATGTTGCTGATGGAGAGTTGTTTCTAGGTTCTTTGTCCTTGCAAATGGCATAATCACCTCTTACACCTTTCTTGTTCTTCTACTTCCCTCTGGGAGTTTGCTCTGGCCATTCGTTGCAGCTGTGGATTTGGTATTGAAATTCTTTTCCAATTTCTCTCACAGTAATATTAATGCTTTTTTTGGAACACGAATTTGTAAAGAAAAGAAATAAGAAAAAAAATAAAATTATTAATTTGTGCAATCTTTATATACTTAAATAATTAAATATTAAATATTTTTTATGAAAATCTATTTATTTTATTTTTATTTTTCTAACTCAATCAAAAAATAAAATATTTATTTTTTCATCATTTTGTATTCCTACCAATTTTTTTTTCCACTTTTTGTTTCCTTCCAAACGTAGCTTGAGTTTTTTCTATTGGTCCAAACTTTGTATGCTGTTACCTACAGAAAGAAAATGATATCGTATTAAAAAAATTAAAAATAAATTACATCTACAAAATAATGTGATAGCGATAATTTTGTACTTAAATATCACATACATGGATTTTTCATTAAAAAAATGATAAGCCACAGCAATCCTACACACCGTGACATTATTATTCAAGAAAAATATTATTTTCTCATAATATTCAATCAGAATAATATGGCAACGACAACAATGTTTAATAAAAAGGCATTTTAATAAGTTAGTTTTTTTCAAAATGATAAGCTTATAAATCTACCACAACATTCTAGTAAATTTTTTTGTTCGTATAGTATTAGTATTAAAATTAAAATGTAATTTTATTATATAGCAAGCTTATAAATCTATCACAACATTATTTTTGACTAAAACCTCTCGTAGGAAATTTTAACTGACTAGCATTTTTTATGGGTATAAGAGTTTTTATAATTCATATTAATTATTTTGTGTGTACGAGTGTGTTTCTTTTTTTTTTTTTTTTGTGGTATATATATATGTAGGTATGTGCATGGTTCAATTTAATTTAATTAGTACTAGATACTAAAACTAACTAATTTTTATAAATAACAAAATTTTGAATCCAAAACTAAACAAATTATTGCATTTAAATTCTTGCATGGAAAAGCAAGAAAAAAATCAGGTTGATTCAGGTTAGATCATGTTGTTTCGAGTTCAAAAACATACTAACTCGGACTCAAACCAAGCAAATGAAAAAAGTATTAATACTTTTGAGACCCATAATCAAACCCTTACAAATTCGACTTAGCTTAAAGAAATCAAGTTGGTTCAATTTTCAAGTTGGTCGGATGTGCACCCCTAATTTGGACATCATCAATGGCTTTGTTGTATAAAATAGATGATGACAAACTTGTTCTCGGCAACGATTGCGGCATGTGTAACTCAGGCACATATTATGAAGAGCGGGAGTGTTCATGCAGCTAGTTGGTCGCCTTATTGTAATGCGTCGCTCATGAGTTTTTGCGACCATGTAATTGGAGCTTTGGTCGTTTGCTGTGTTGGAGCCTTGGCACATTTTGTGCTCACCCTCTATACTTTGCAAGTTGTCATTGACCCTCTTCTCGTAAAACTAAATTCTGGTGGTTGAGTTTAAATTTTGTAATTAATTTATTAAAGCTCATAGATGTTGCGGTCCAAAACTTGAAAAAACTTTGTATTCAAGTAATGATTATTATTATTTTTATTGTTATTGTTATTGTTATTACTTTGTTCTGACATATATTGCTTTTCTCTTTTTGAAGTTGGAGGCTTGTTTGTTGATTTTAATGCATATGAGACTTTCATAAAATAGTATATTTGGAATTTTTCTAGTGTTTATATTTACATGATAACTTATTTAGAAATTCATCATGGATCTAGCCGATTGAAGATTACTGGTGCCATAGAGTGGTTGATTGGCAAATGAGTGATAGGTAGGGATGATGTTTGCATTAAAAAATAACTGTCAAATAATGCTTGTTTTTTATGGTTTTGAAATAAATTGATGCGGACGTAGCACAGTTGTAAAGACTTGTACAAATCAAATGATCATGAGGTATGGTTGGTATTGCCTTATCATTGCAAATATTTTAAGTGCTGATGAGGTGGATATGGTTGTGGATGAGAATATGAAAATAATGAGTAGGAGTAATCATTAAATTGCACTACCCCTAAAATGTACCATACATTGCTAAAAATAATTAAATCGCATTAAACGTAAAGCAATTGAAATTGACATGAAAAATAAAATTCATTACATGAAATTGAAAGATACAAGAAAATAAATAAAATAAAATGGTCATGGTGGCCAGAAGAGGAGAAATTTAAAATTGCCAAGCTTGTGCTGGTGGTGTTTGGACCTCTTTCTTTACCTTAATTTGCATTTATAATTGTAAAAATGATAAATCCTCAACTAATTTGTAGCTGTTCATGATTGTTCCATGGGAATTGACGTGTCTCATTTACTGGTAACTTTCCAAGTAGAAAGAATATATGATAATTTTCCACTGACTTTCTAACTTCCTTGAGTGATGTCATGGGTATAACTAAATATTTCTTAGCGATTCAAGTTAATATATGCTAAATAATAGAGGTTTGGATGATGAAATTGGGTATGAGTAAAGCCTAAGTTTCGGAATGAAAAGTAGAAGGGTTGTTAGCAAATGATGATCTTAGTAGATAGCCAAATATTGTAGATTTAGTGCTTTTACTATATAAGAGTGGCATGGTAGGATTGCCTAGATATAAAATAAAAAAAATATATCACTAAATAGTAATAGTGTGAATAAACTCCAAAAGTAATAAGGCAGCATCAAGTATATTAGGAGATGGGAAATTAGACTACATACGTGTGCGGGGTCAAAGAAAAACTACATATATAAAACTATAGTGATAGACTTATATGGATGGTTAGTAATACAACTAGTAAAGTTTTTTGCAAGGGGGTAATCTAGTACCACTTGGTAGATAGGAGATAGGAGATTTCTGAGACAAACTAGGATGGACACGTGCTAAGACTGGTAGAGAGTATTTCTATTGGAATACATGATTTGAAATGTTTCTGGGTTCATAAGTAGTAAAGTAACATGGATGATATGCTAAAATCAATGTATATTGGTAACTATATAGATTGGACGATAGTATATTGATAATTGGAGTTACTATTAGACATGAGTCCAATAGTGTATTTTGAAGAAGTGAACAAATGATGTAACAGTTGCACGGATGCATATAGAATTGGTTCAAAAGTACCTAAATGGTACTTAGGGATACATGAGCACCAGTGACGAAACAAGCTAGAAAGTATACAATAATCAAATTAGAAATAACAAAGTGTAAATAGATGTTAGACTTGTTCATAATATAAAACTCAAATCAAAGAGAAGTATTGTATAACAATAATGGTTGATAGCACTGAAATGAATTTCTCTTTAACTTTCGAATAAGTGACGAAGACCTCTTTAGGAAATTGCACACAAGTAGAGAGAAGGATTACAAGATGACAAAAAGGTCATTTTTACATGTCATCTCGGTGTAGGTTGCAAAGCATTTTGGTAGAAAAGTGTAGCTACCTAATGATAAAATCAAGATGATAATGTTATCTGTGACAAAAGGAGTACAAACCTGATACTGAAGGAAGCCTAAGTATTACATGTATGTCAATCAATAGGATGATGGTAAAGTGAGTAAAGCTTTGTGGGCCACCCAAACGAAGAGCTGTTATTTCAAGCACATAGGTGTGGACAACCATAAAGGTTGCAGAATATTATACTCGAGTAAGAGAGTACGAGGTATCCCAGTCAAAAGTCGCAACTATCTAATGATAAGGCAAAGGCAACGATAGAGACATGCATTATTGAAATTGGAGTCTAGCTATAATGAACGTAATTGATGAAGGCACTCAAATGAGAAAGTATGGCCATCTTGGACAGAAGGTGTAGTATCTATAGCAAAGGCACTAAGAGGGGTGCGGCTAATGAGAGTGTGACACATCCTTAGTAGTGGTAAGTGTAATATAGGCTAGACAAGCACCAAAAGACGTCCTAAAAGTTAGCTCCAGGAAAATTTTACAGTATAAGGTAAATCAAGCTAGAGTAGAAATTGCAGAGGACAGGGTAAGTTCACCCACATTGAGTAGAAAGGGTGACTACTAAGGATAACAACTAATTCACCAAAGTGGGTGGTGGTCTACCATATGTGGGTATAGGAATTATTCCACTAAAAGAAACTTATAATTTTTGGGCATTTGTTTACCAAATTAATACAGCTTGTATTCTTTTTGTTCTTGTGTGTGTGTGTGTGAGAGAGAGAGAGAGAGAAATAAATGCAAGACAGAGAGTTTGGGGTGGCCATAAAATGTAGAGGCCAATTGAGAAAGAGAAAGCCTAACCTTAAGGAGTTTGGGCAAATACTATAATAGGTAGCTAGATTCTGGGTTGAAAGGATGTGAGTTGAATGAGATGAATATCTACGCCTCCCTTTGTAATATTTAATTAGAATATAGTGATATTACTCTCAATTTTTCTATGGACATAAGTGGGATCACAGAATCATGCTAAATTGCTTGCCTTGTGCTTGATTTATTTCTTTTAAGACCCAACATTTTTAACCATATTTTTTACATTCTATCCATTTTCCTATACAAGAAAATAACTATTTATCACCAATGTTTCCACTCATCCCTCCCAAATAAAAAAAATTAATAACTTTATTTTCCTTTTCTTACCTCTTATTTGCATTAATTCTCTTCTTTTCCATTCTCTTAGTCTTTCCAAACAAAGAGCAAAGGGCAAAAAAATAATGAGACCTAAGAATACAATTGTACAACTTTAATTGGAAGTCTTGGTTGAAAGGGGTTGGTTTGGGAATATGACTTTTTTTGGGGCTAAAATTTAATTATTTTATTATTTTTGAGCATGTTATTCGTATTTATAAAAAAATTATAAAAAATGTTTTCAAATAAAAAAATTTTCCTCCATATAAACAATTTAACTTTTTCATCCGTTTGTAAATTTTTCTATTTTTGTTTTACAATTTTTTTTATTGTTAATGTAAAAATATATTAAAAAATTATTAAATAAAAAATTATATAATAAAAAATTAATTTCTTGCTTCCAAATTAACCCTAACTCTCCAATTCTCATGATTCAAAAATATCCTTCGTTAAGAGTGTTTGAAGTTGTTTAAATTTATTTAAATTTATAAAAATTATAATTTCTTAATTTATGTAATAAATAAAAAATTTAAAATTTAAAATTTAAAGGTGTGGGTAGATATTTAAAACAAAAATACTTCAGATGAGAGTCATGAGACCATATCATTGTTATTATTATTATTTTATTTTTATTATCTCATTCAAACCCGAGCAGATCTTTGCAAATCACATTTTAAAAGACTTTTCTCAGCACTTCGTTTTTTGTGTGCGAGATAACTTCTCTTTCGGCGCTGCCTGCGGTCTTCGTGGATAAAATCTCTCTCTCTCTCTCTCTCTCTCTCTCTACCGTCAATCACATCTCCCCTGCGACCTCGGGAAGTACTTTTCTCTCTACGGTGTTCTTCGATCGTCTTCAGACGAAGCTTCGCATTCTTGATCTTTGGCTATGGCTTCCGGATCGTCGGGCTGCAACAACTCTGGTTCGAAAGTGTACAATTTCGCCGCCGATGATATTCTCTGCTCTTACGAGGACTACGGCAACGAGGAGGCTTCTAATGGAACTCACTCTGATCCCGCCATCGGTTCCGGTCCCCCTAAGGTATTGGTCTTTTCTGCTCGACGGTAGTGTAATTTTATGTCTAATTTTGCGATTATTCGTTAGGGTTTTGGAATACTAGAACTTGTTTGAGAATTATTGGTTGTTTGTGCTGCGAGATTTGTGCTTTTTGTTGTTTGTACGGATTGGAGGTTGAGTGATGGAGGGATCTAGTCGATTCGGTGTGTTTCCCTATTGGACTGAGATTTTGTGGCTTTGTTTTGCATTTAATCTTACTAGGGTTTTTGGGATCTTGAATTTGTGTGTGAATTTTGAAGTTTTGGGGGTTTTGAATTTTGTTTTATGCCTCTAGTCAGTGGTTTATTTGCTACGAGGTAGTGATGGTGTCATTTTACTGCTGAGCGGACGTTCTAGGTGATAAATGAGGATTTGAGTTTGGGGATGGGTATTTCTCCAGCTTGGTGGGTAAGAGGGAATTTGTTTGGCTGTTATAGTGATACTTGTGGATTAATGAGATCAAGTTTCTGCTGTATTTACTTGAATAGTGAATATTCTTGAAACACAATTACCATATTTCCTCTGGAGAACATGGCATTTTGAATTTCTTAGATTGCGCTCAATTGGCTTTATGATAATTACCATGTTATGGGACACTTTCCGAGGGAGTTTGAAAAGATAAAGCTTGTTACAAGTTACATATATGATGAATCTGCATAATTTGATGATTTGCATACTATGATCACACTCTTCAATTAAGTTTGTTCTTACCTGAGAATTGCTGATGTTGTTGCTAATCCCTAGAATATGATTCAATTCAATTCCACAGATGTAATGCCTGAGGTTTGCATAACACTGGTGAGCTTATTGTTGGGATTTATTGTAGAGGCAATAACTAGTGATTGCTCCATCCTTTTAAGAATACTGTAGAGTGACTTGTTAATTGCAATGGTTGAATCTTTACGGCACTCAAAATGCTGAAAACTTGTGCTGATTCACTGGGTAAAGTAAAAAGGTCACTTATTGAGAATTGGGGTAAAAGTACTTCTTACTAAGCACATAATATGATGATTCCCTTGATTAATCAGGCATGATTTAGGCTCATATTGGATCTTCTTTTACTAGTTATGGCCTGATCCCTGATGAATCCGTGGCATAGCCTGTGACACTCCTCCAACCTAACATGTCCCATTATTTTTAAATTTTTTTTAAGAGTCAAACTCTCAAAAGACACGTGTCCTTTACTTAACCCATGTAAAGCCACACTATTAAGTTTGAATGAATGAACTTGATATCAAATAATAAAATAAAATCACAATGAATTTATACTTTTTAACCCTTCATGCTTAAATTTTTCGATTTTGAAAATTCTAAAACTCAAACCTTCAATATATTTGTGTATAGAGCTCTCTAAGATAGATATCAGTACTTTTTGTTCACACATTTTTGCCTGTATGTATAATAAATTGATGATTTTTTTTTTTACCTTTGTAATTTAAATAACATAAATGTATTTATAATATAAAAGAATAATTTGATAGCTAATATTTTCATGTCCCGAATTTTGAAAATTTCCATGTTAGTCAGACATTAAATAATAAACAAATTATTAATATTTTCATGTATATATAAAAACATATAATTATTTATCAATGTGTTATGTGTCATGTCCCAGTTTTTTTGAAAATTGCCGTATCACCGTGTTTCAATGTGTCGCTTATGTGTCATGTCCCAATTTTTTTTTTTTTAATTGCCCTATCATCATGTTTGTTATGTGTCATGACTCATGGTGTATCCAAGACCTGTGTTTGTGTACGTATTTCTTAGATTTTGTATACTTTGTTAGATGTCCTACACACGTGGTTGTGTCTTGCAGTATTTCTTTTAATCTCTTGTTTAAAGTGGGTATGGAGGGAATGCAGAGCAATTATGTTGAACTATGATATGGGGGTTGAAGTTGCTCCCGCTCTCTTAGCTTATTTGCTTACCTGTCCTTGAGGTAGAAGTAAAGGCTTGTGACAAATTTTGAGGCAGCTAAAGTGTTATAGTGTTAGATATGAGAAGTAACAACTTTTTTTGTGCAAGCGTAATATCAATTCTTTTTCTTTTTAGTTATTCAGTGATTTTGTTCTGTTTTGATTGCTTTGATTTCTTCCCAGATATGTTTTATCCTATCATGTCATATGAATCTGCATTTGCAGTAAATTTGTCAATTAGCTATGAAAATTAGTTGTTTGGTGGGGATATGGAAACCAACATGATACTCTCAAGGAATTCCAGATAGCTCTTTTGATTTTTCTGCAGAGCTGTTTTCTCATTATCATTCCAAATTACTTTGAAAAATATAATTGACTACATTTTCTGGATTCATGCCATTTTGTTTGTTTGTTTATTCAAAATTTCAAGCATCTTTTTTATGTTTCTTATTCATCATCAATTGGATTAATACGATTCATTGTTGATTAATGTTTTACTGTTACTTTCCATTTAATTTGGCAGCTTGACAATGCTATATTTTCATATTGAGCAGGAATTCCATAAAAGCAGGATGGCAAGATCATCAATGTTCCCTGCCCCTACCTATAGTCCACCGCAAGAATCTTTTAACCAAGAAGTGATGTCTACTGTTGAAAAGACAATGAAGAAATATGCTGACAATCTCATGCGTTTTCTCGAAGGAATTAGTTCACGTCTGTCTCAGTTGGAATTGTATTGCTACAATCTCGATAAATCAATTGGAGAAATGCGTTCTGATCTAGTTCGTGATCATGGGGAGGCAGATTCAAAGCTTAAATCTCTTGAGAAGCATCTCCAAGAGGTGAACTTTCTACAAATACATTGTTATCTATCCTTTTTTTCTCTCCCCAGTCCCCCCGCTCCCTCTCTGATTATCCTTTCTGCTATTTTTATTTTTTTAGGTAATGCTTTTGTTCCATGTACACGTGTCAGATATGTGACACTTTGGTAAGCATCCTTACGTATGGGTATAGTATATACGACCACATGTATAATTGGACATTTACAAACATATTTAACAATTCAATTTTAGAACATAATTATGCATAAAACTTGTATTTTCATGAAATAATTCAATGGCACCTTGAAAATACCATATTATCTTTTAAAATAAGATAATTATATTTTATATATATGAATATTTTTTGTGTCCCCGTTAGGGGTGAAAACGAATTGAGCTGTTTGCGAGCTATTTGAGCTTGAGTTGAGCTCAATTCGTGACTATAATAAGCTCGAATTGAGCGTGATTTGTGGTTCATTTAGATTCGAGCTCGAGCCTAAAAAAGCTTGGCTCGAAAGTTCGTGAGTAGGCTCAATAAAATAATATATATATATATATTTATTTAATAATATTTTTATATTTTTAATAATATTTTATTTATTATATTTTAAACTAAAACGACGTCGTTTTGGTTTAATTAAGCTATTCACGATCCAAGCTTGAGCTTAAATTTTTCTTTATTGAGCGGAGCTCAGGCCTATATAAAAGTTTGAATTGAGCTTGAGTTCGGTATGAAAAGCTTGAGCCGATCTCGAACAAGCTAAAGCTCGGCTCGATTCGGCTCGTTTCCACCTCTACTCCATGTATCCTTAAATAAGAGAATAGATGGATCTGACTATTAGATACACATCCATACCAGAGCCCATGTATCATAGGCTGATGTGTATTGAGCCTAAGGGCATTGGTTGAAATAAATTTTGGCTCCGATAAGTCCCTTGATGGGGGTCTGTTGTGGCAATGATGCATTCATGTGTCATTAGGAAAGTGCTTCCTAGAGGTGCTAAGTGAATGCTTGTGCCCTAAAATTAGTGTTATTGAAGATAGTTAAAAATAGTTTTGTTGATGGTGTCTCTGAAATATCCGTCTGCATTTTTCAAAGTTTGGGAAAGAACTGAGCAGGGAAATGTTAGATACATGAATTAGGTTTGCAGGATACTTTGGGTTCAAGGGTGAACATTGCGGAAGCTGTATATAAAAATGATATTACAACTGCCATTTTTTGTTTTTGGATTTTTAAGTGCTTGGACAGTCTAGTAGTTTTCTGGAACTCGAAGGCACAATATGGTGGAAAATCTTTAATCTGCTTCATGTTCTGCTTTTTTCATTGGATCAAACTGATTGCCTTTTTAAGCCTTGACTGCATTATTATGATGGTGACTTGATGAACACTGCCTGACCTGCTGCTGTATAATTCTGACATCCGCTGCACTCATCTTTGTACTTGTACTTGAGCTTTTGCTGTTTGCTTCTTTTTTCAGATACTTAAGTACATTCATCTCATACTAGTTCACTTCTGAAAGTGTTTGAAGCAGCCATAATATTCTTTCTTTGGTGTCTGCACTGCAGGTCCGTAGGTCTGTGCAGATCCTAAGAGACAAGCAGGAACTTGCTGAAACACAGAAAGAACTTGCCAAGCTTCAGCTAGCACAGAAAGAATCCTCTTCTCCGAGCCACTCCCAACAACACGAGGAGAGAGCTGCACTACCAGCTCCTGATCCTAAAATGACTGATAACACAGCAGACATGCGTGGCCAGCAATTTGCTCTTGCGTTGGCACATCAAGTTGCCCCACGGCCTTCACTCCCTGCCAGACCCATGGAGCAACAGCAGCCTGTGGCACCTTCTCCACCCCCTCTGCCGCAAAGTCTGAGCCAATCACAGGCATACTATTTACCTCCTGGCCACTCCCAACAACACGAGGAGAGAGCTGGACTACCAGCTCCTGATCCCAAAATGACTGATAACACAGCAGACATGCGTGGCCAGCAATTGGCTCTTGCGTTGCCACATCAAGTTGCCCCACAGCCTTCACTCCCTGCCAGACCAATGGAGCAACAGCAGCCTGTGGCACCTCCTCCACCCCCTCTGCCACAAAGTCTGAGCCAATCACAGGCATACTATTTACCTCCTGGCCAGATTCCAAATCCACCAGCTCCAACCCAGCCATCTCAGGCTCAATATCTACCATCCGATTCTCAATATCGAACTCCCCAAATGCAAGAGATATCTAGGTTACCGGCGCAGCAACCACAATCTCAAGTAAATCAGGCACCACAGGTCCACCCATTACCTCAGTATCAGCAACAGTGGCCCCAGCAACTACCTCAGCAAGGAACACCACCACAGTCAGCCATGCAACCCCAGATTAGGCCACCATCAACAGTTGTTTACCCTCCTTACCTGACAAGTCAATCTGCAAATCCCTCCCCACCGGAGACACTCCCAAATAGCATGCCAATGCAAGTGCCATATTCGGGAATTTCTCAACCGGTTGCAACCCGTGCAGAAGCAATTCCTTATGGATATGGTGGGCTGGCAAGAACAATTCAACAACAGCCTCCACCTCAACAGCTCAAGAACACTTTTGGCATACAGCCAAGCGACGGATACCCCACTTCTGCTCCCCACCCTTCACTCTCTGGGAATGCTTATATGACATATGAGGGTGACGGTGGCCGCATTCACCACCCGCCCCAACAATCTAACTTTCCACAAGGAAGCTATCCTACAACAAGTGTTCCCCATCAAAATGCTAGTGCTAATCCTCTAGTCCGTCCACCTCAATTCATGCGCAATCACCCCTACACTGAACTGATTGATAAATTGGTGAACATGGGTTACAGGGGTGATCACATTGCAAGTGTGATTCAGAGGCTAGAGGAGAGTGGCCAGCCTGTTGATTTTAATGCAGTGCTGAACAGGTTGAATGGACATTCTTCCGGGGGTTCTCAGAGAGGATGGTCTGGGTAAGCAATTATTCCGTTCCCAAATCATCAATTTTCAGCATCAAACATTGCGTGGTTTTAGTCTATCGCATGTTTAATAAAAGCTGAAGTGATTTTCAAGGTATTTTAGTATATATGTGGATTGATAGATATCGGGATCATTGTATATTTTGTTTCCTCATTCTGAGGCTTTGAAATAGTAGTTGTGTACCGTACTTTGTTATTTGGCAAGAGCAAGATGAATTACCTTTATTTTTTTTTAATATTCTCTTGTAACCGATTGGCAATCTTATTCTCTTTTCGGTTGATCCTCTTAGGTTGTAAAATGTAAACATGAATGGTTGTTCCTCTTTATTTTTGTTTTAGATAAATGCTATTTATCAGGGGAATTAAATTGTGATAACTGAACTCGTGAGGCGGGGGTGTCATTTTGTTATATGCCTTAGTACTTACCCTTGAAAGTTTAGTTGTTAAAGGGGGGGGGGGGATCCAAGATGTGTAAGTACTATACCAGCATCCCATATTATGGTTGTGGAGCCCATATTATATATATGCTCATAGGATCGTAACATTCTATTACACTCCGCAGTCCAATGTCATCCCTTGCGTCGCAGTGAATAGGAGAAATTGTGTAAATTCTGGTAACATTTGTTATATACCTTTAGAGAACTCACTTTTGAAACCTATTTATTAAAGGGGGGGGGTGTTTGATGTGTATAAACACAACATCAGTATCCTGTATTGCTAACGATATGAGACAAATGGAGCCCATGCCACAGATGTTTATGGGATCACAACACTTTTCTGCTTGAGTAGCCCTTTTCTTCTTCAATGTGTCTAATTTTTGGCTAGCTAAACATTTTCCTTCCAAATATGTTATGACCTTCAGCTTCTCTTGACGATGGTATTTAGTCGGTGCCTGTTCTTCACCCTAGCCTCACGACCCTTCGTAGGAGAGGTAAGAAACTAAATTGTAAGTTGAATATGTCGACCTCATGACGCGCAGGAGGGGTGAAAAAAACTAAATTGTAATTTGAATATGTTTAGTACAAAAGCAAAGTGTGAGATTGAATATTTATTCTCAAGTCGTTTTGTTTGACTGGAGTGGAATGAAAACTGTTATTATATTCATTGTCAAAGGGAATCGGGTATTTCTCAATTTGCATGTCAGCTGTAATGACCCATGAAGCCCGCAGCTTTTTTACATTCGCCGATTGCCTATCAGGCCGTTCTGACCTGTAATTTTCATGTGTTGCCCATTACCTTCTTCAAGCGAAGCTAGGGCAATGTGTTGGGCATTTGCATCAGTTACTTTTGAAGTGTGAAATGGAGATTCACAGACATCGTTGTACACGTTTTATTTTGGAAAATCTTTACTGCTCAAATTTAGTCACTACAATAATTTCACAAACCGGTCGATGATAAAATGAATTTCGTAAAGCTTACAACCTGAAGTTGGGTATCCCAAAAAGCGTATTTAAACTAACATTGTCTTTACCAATTGTACACCAGGGGAATAAATTTTTTTAATTGTTTTTAATTTTTTTATCTAAAAGAAATCGTCATTAGAAATAGCATATTCACTGATAATGTTATTCCGAATGCTAACATTGAACGTGTTTAGAGTTGTATAAACTTATAAAAGTTAATATCTTGCATTTTATAGAAAATTTTAAATTTATTATTTCGTAATTCATATTTATAAAAATTTGTAAAATTTTATTTTAACTTCGAACAGTTCCATTAAAATCCTCGATTGCAAAGTAAAAATTCAGTACTTTCTTTCCATTTGTCTCTAAAACATGGCCATTTGCAATTCGTCGTACGAGACCTTTTGGTGTAGCTGTTTGAAATGAATACATTAAATTTATTTTTTATAAAGATAATTTCTTTGTAAATATGTTATTATTAATCACGATTTCTTCTTAGAAAAAATTTAATTTCCCAAATATGCTAGTAATAACGAGCCTTTTAAATGACAAGTTGACAGCTTCTGTTTAATTTACAGGAATTTAGGTAATTTAAGTGTCATTTCATATATCTATTTTGAATTTATTTTTATTTTATAATTTTAAAAATAAAAAAATAATAGAAAACGCATTTGATTACTTGTATTTTTAAAATTTATTTTTTGAAATAAAAAAGAAATTTACACATAAAGTACAAAATAACAAAAAATTATTTTGAACATTTTAAACTCAAGAAAATCTTAAAGAATAAAAAATGCATTTAGTTTTTTTGTTTTAAAATTTTCAAAACATAAATATCTTTGGAGTGATAAAAAAATGAGATAAATTGAAATAAAATGAGATAATTTGTGAGTTCGTAATTTGTGTAATGAGGTAAAAAATAAATAACTTTCATAGATTTATAGATGTTTTCAGAATTTTTCAGCGTTTGTTAGCAAATCAAACCCACCCAAAATATATAAGACAAAAAATAAAAAAATAAAAATACAAACCACCACTTTATTTTTTTGATATTTGTGAAATTTCGACTTTTAAATACAAAAACCCTCTATTTTCCCGTACCCCGGCTGTTCGGTAACAACGTCGTCGTCGGTGGCGATCCTGAGCTTCCCATTTTCGTTGGAGGTCTCGATTTCTTGTTCTTGTTCTTGTTCTTCTTCTTCTTGCGAACACCAGCAGGTAACTAAACTGTTCTCGACTGATCAGATTTTCCTTTCGTTCTTGCCTCGGGCACTCGTACATGCATATATACATACATACACACAATGATTATAAAACCTCTTTTCAATCATCGTCACCTCCACTTGCATCTTTCATCTCCTGGCCGCCGCCGTGCCTTCATCAAAGTCTTCTGTTCAGCGCCACCGGCCGCTCTTGGCGGTGCCACTGACTACCTACGGGAAGCAGAAACCCGAATAAGAACCCTATGTGAAAAACCGAACTCCCAATTCGCCGATGCGGTTTATCTTTTCGGCCAAGTTGTCGATTTGAATCTCGTCCCTTCCGGCTCCACTTGCAATTTCCTGGTTGGAGTCCTCACAAAGTCGGAGAATTACAGTTTAGCTCTCCAAATATATAAGAGGATGAGATGTGCAGGCATTTTACCTAGTTTTCTGAGTTTGGCTGCGTTGATTGAGTGTTTTGTGCATACCCATAAGCCTGAGTTTGCTATTGGGTTATTGGGCCTTATGGTAAAGCTTGGTTTTAGTGCTAAAGTGTACAATTTGAATGTTATATTGAAGGGCTTATGTCGAAATGGTGAGGTTGTTAAGGCAATGGAGCTCTTTCGAGAAGTGGGTAGAGATTGTATGTCACCTGATGTAGTTAGTTTTAATACCCTCATAAATGGACTATGCAAAGTAGGGAAATTGGAAGAAGCTCTGGATTTGAGAGTTGAGATGGAGGAAGCGAATTGTAGCCCAAATTTGGTTACTTATAGCACTTTAATGGATGGTCTATGTAAGAAGGGTAGAGTTGGGGAAGCTATGGACTTGTTGGAGGAAATGAGGTTGAATGGATTGGAGGCAGATGTTTTTGTGTATGGAACACTTATCAATGGTTTTTGCAATGAAGGGAATGTTATTAGAGGGAAGGAACTTTTTGATGAGATGTTGGGAAAAGGAATTCCCCCCAGTTCGGTCACATATACTGCTCTAATACACGGGCATTGTAAGATGGGGCAATGGAAAGAAGCTACAGCAGTGTTTAATTCCATGGTGGAATGTCGGATCTTTCCTGACACTTTTACATATACTGCTCTAATAGATGGTCTTTGTAAATATGGAAGGGCCACAAAAGCTTTGGAATTATTCAATCTGATGCTAGAAAAGGGTGTAGAGCCAAGCATTATAACATACAATGTTCTAGTTAGTGGACTATGTAAGAAAGTATTGGTAACTGATGCTTTTAGAATTTTGGAAATGATGATGGAGAAGGGAATGAAGCCTGACGTGGTTACTTACAACACTTTAGCTAGGGTGCTTTGTGAAAATGGGAAGGTTGATGAGGCAATGACGCTCTTTGATATGATGTTAAATGACAAAACCTTTGCTGAACCAGATAGTAGGACATTCAGTCTGCTAATCCAAGGGCTTTGCAAAGATGGTTGTCTCGACAGGGCTTTTGCGATTCATGAAAAGATGGTTGAGAATAGGAGCATAAGAGATATTATACCTTATAATATATTGATTGGGGCTTGTCTAAAGGCAGGTAATGCTGAAAAGGCCATGGAACTTTGGAGACAGATCCTCCAATTGGGATTGGCTCCAAACTCATTTACTTACAGTGTTACAATTAATGGATTTTGCAAATTGCATATGGTTAATATTGCAAAAGGTTTCCTTATTAAAATGAGAGCTTTTGGGCTTAGCCCTACCTTGTTTGACTACAACACGTTGATAGCAGCTCTGTGCAAGGATGGCAGTTTGGAGCAAGCGAGAAGGCTGTTTCATGCAATGAGGAATACAGACTGTGAACCTGATGTTGTCTCATTTAACACAATAATCGATGGGGTTTTGAAAGCAGGGGATGTTCAATCTGCTAAAGAATTACTCTTGGATATGGATCATAGGGGTTTGGCACCTGATTCTCTGACCTTTTCCATTTTATTAAATAGGTTTTCTAAACTAGGCCAGCTGGAGGATGCTAAAAGTGTTTTTGAGAGAATGATTGCTTGTGGCTTTACTCCAAATGTCTATGCATGCGATTCTCTACTGAAGGGCTTTTATTCAATGGATGAAAAGGAAGAAATCATTAAACTGCTTCATAGAATGGCTGCTATGGGTGTTCTTCTTGACTCGGAAATAACTTCAACTATCTTGACGTGTCTTTGTCATATCTCTGAAGATTTCAATGTAATGGAGCTTTTGCCAAGTTTTCCCCAACAAACCTCAAAGGGCTTAAGCATTCCATGTAATGAATTGCTGATTAAACTCCAAAAGTCTCATCCAGAGCTTCAATTAGGTACTGATTGATTTGTTTTTTCATATTTGTGTCAAGATATGCTTGGATGCCTATGCCATGCAGCTTACCCGAGTAAGTGATGTATTTTCTTTGCATTCTGCATGACTTGCATAAGGATATGCCATTGCTTGTTTTTTCGTGAAAGGGTTTACTAATGTTGAAAAGTCTCTTTTGGAAACCAACATTTTCTGAAGCGCAATAGAGATTCTCTGCATGGTACCGCAAAGAAGTCTCTCACGAAGTCTATGGAGAAATGAATTTTATTAGTTCAATTAATTGCTCTTTCTAGATGTTGTATGGATTGCTTTTCTGAATTCTTCCCTTGCCTCTGTTCTGACTTCTTGTGCTTGTATATATCAAGAAACAATGATGAAGGGAATGGGAGCGAGGTCAATATGTAGCGTTGTAGAGTTTAGGTTTGAATGTATAATAGTTTGAGTTGGAATGTATTCTAATAAAAATCCCCCCCTCTCTCTCTCTCTCTCTCTCTTTTAAATTTTGTGCGTATGGATGTGTTTGGAGTGACAAAAAGTAAGATAAATCGAGATAAAGTGAGATAATTTGTGAGTTCGTATTCGTGCAATTGGATAAAAAGTGAATAACTTTTAAATGTTTTCAGAGATTTTCAGAGTTTTTTAGCGTTTTTTAGCAAACCAAACGCATATGTAAGGTGTTTTATCCTAGTAGAGTCATTCTTGTCAAACAAGGCAATAAAAAGCTTGAGTTTGAATGGATTACTTCGTACCCTTATCTTATGTGTGTATATAACGTTTATTGTCCCAATATAGCATTTTGTGTTCCTTGTGTAGGAAACAACGCAAGAGAGAGTGTAAATGTATTACTTCATTCCCTTATTTGAGAGAGTTTGTGTGTATATAGCGTGTGTTGTCCTAATAGGGTTTTTTGCTATCCTTCAGTATTTGCTATCTGTTCAAAATTTTTACCATCACGATATGAAATAGCCTTCGTCACTCAGGGCTCTGTTTGTGAGTTGAGGAGAGATAAGAAAAGAAAAGAAAAGAAAAGAAAAGAAGAGAAAACATTAGTTAAGAGAGTAGAAAATAAAAAAAAATAAAATAATGATAATATTTTTTTTATTTGTTTGTAGGTTTAGAAAAGAAAAGATAATATTTTTTCTCTTTGTTTGTGAGTTGAGAATAAAAGGAAAAAAAATATAAAGTGTATACTATTAGTTTTTACCATTAGTTCTTTTGAGATGTTGAAAGTTTGTCAATTTATTTAATTTTAGGATATATTAGTGATTTCTGTTTTCTTATTTTTTTATCTTATGAACAAATATGTCATTTTAAAAGGTTCATTAATTCACTCTTTTTTTCTCTTCTCTTCTCTTCTCTTTATTAAAGTTTACTTTTTAGAGGGTGAAAAATTTGAAATTTTAATTCTCATTTTTCATTTTTAAAAAAATTTAAAAACAAGTGATAAATTCTAAATTTTTTTTTTCTCTTATTTTCTTCCTTGGACTGGTGAGGGAAACTGTTGTTTCAAACAACATTTTCAACTAACAATATTTTGACAAATTGTTTAAAATAATCAATATTTGCCTAATTTTAGGCTCTTTAATAACACAAAAAATAAATAAAAACAAAGCTTAATAAAATAAATCATTCTAATAATAAGCTGTTATTTGAATAAAATAAATTTTTTTGTACATAGTTCTTATCTATTAAAAATAATTTTAGTTTGACAAAATAAATTATTTTAAGCGAATAAATTTTTGTTTTAATTTTAATAAAATAAATCACTATAATAATATATTATTCGTTAAAAATAATTTTAGTTTAATAAAATATATAAATAAAAATATTCATCTTATTATAACGTAGTAAAAATGAATAAAGTATTAAAATTAATAAATATTCATAAAAGAAAAAATAAAGTAAAAATATGATTTTTTAATTTACATTTTTCCTTTTAAATTTTTATTTTTCATTAAAAAATAAATTTACTAGACACGTTCTTATTGTCAGTTTGTGAAAATTTATAGATGTCAATGAAAATATAATATATATAAATATTATCGAATGGAATTTTAATAATTGATTTTTAATTTAAATTAATTTAATATATTTACTTTTCTTAATTTAAAAAATTAAAATATAAAAAGTATTTTTATTTTTTAAAAAAATTAAAAAGTGAACCGTCAGAAGTATTGGGGCTACTCATGCCAAACGAAGCATTAATTCTCACGTCGGAATGACAACGCGCTCCCTTCGGAGTTTTGGGGGTTGCAGTGAAAAATTTCCTATAAGAGCTGCAGTGGTGGGATGAACCGTGTCTTGCGGTGAATTAAACCGAGCCTTGCTCGAGAGTTTTAGAGCAGCGAGGCAATGGCAGTATCCCTGGAATGGCGCGAGCGGGCACAAATCTGGTAAGGAGACTTTCACGTGCGCTCACTTTGTGCCCTCACTCACCTCCGAAAACCCTAGATTACCCCAACCGCCATCTACACTGGTTTTCGCGATCCATCATCACCGCTTCAGCCTCAAGCCCCACGCTCTCCATATGGCGGCGCAAGAAGGAGATGGGCAAGGAAGGCTTGATCGTTGCCAAAGAGCTCAAGAGACTCCAGTCTAATCCTGTCCGCTTCGACCGGTTCATGAAGTCCCATGTTTCTCGCCTCCTCAAATCCGACCTCGTGGCTGTTCTGGCTGAGTTCCAGAGGCAGAACCTCGTCTTTCTCTCCATGAAGGTTCGCACCATTTCTTTTTTCCTCTTCTTTTGTGTTTCCTTGCGCGTTGTTTGGTTGTTGCTCAGAAAATGTGGGCAGAGAAAATAAAATTGATCTTAAAAAGAGAAGGTAACGTTTTTCCTTTCTTTTTCTTTTTCCGCCTTATCTCTCTTAAACCCTATTTGGCTTCTCAGAAAAACTAGGTGAAAAAAGCAACAGAAAGTGAAATTGGCCACCTCTATTTGCCCCAACTTTGCTACGACCATTCTGCTCTTTTCTACAGAGCAATTAATGTTGCATTGATAGTATGGAGTGGTGCACCAATGAATGAATAGCTAGATTTTTTTTTTTTTTTTTTTTGGTGTGATAAATGACATAGGTAGTAGCCTAACCCAATCCGATGGGCTTTGGGTTGACCTGAATGAACAAGAACAACCAGAGGTCCATAAAATGCGAACTAGAAGAATTTTTCTTCCAAACTAGAATAATGTCCTAGTAAACACGAAACTGGGGAATTGGAGTCGTGCTCTTTATTTATTTCTCAAAACCTTAGGATTGAAACTGGTCTCTCGTCCCAGAAAACTGATCAAAAAGCTTTGAGAATATCATAATAGTGATTAATTCTAATTGTTATTTAAATTTCTAGCAAATGACTCTAAGGAGAGAATTCATTCTAGAGCAATGTCTAGTGACCTTTTCATTGTGTCTCTCAAAGAAACCACTATGGGAATTCATCAAAATTGCTATACAAAGAGTTGACAATTGGTTTCATTACTGCTAATTATATACTTCCCATGCAAAGTTCTAATGTGAGACTCAGTAAGCACATATTGTGTGCCAGAATCATTACAATTTTTCTTTCCCTTATCACATTGCACCTTGCAAAGGCCTACAGTTGATCACAAACACCATGTTAGGTCAATTTCCAGTTCCAAAAGCGAACAGTGTAGTGTCACTAAGCCCACATGGTCATGTGTGTGGATCCACCCTGATATTGTAATCAACAATCATGGAACTCACCTAAAAGGACTAGCTAAATGGGTAATAACTGAACTTAATGCTCCTACGTATATACCCAAATACTCCCATACAAATTTCTATTGTGTTACTCAAAACACACCAACTGAAGTTCAGGGCCATTGCAATCTCTCTTGGTCAAGGTAATCACAGTTTTTCTGGATACAAGTATTCAAAATTTTAATATCATATTTCTAAACGGTAGCATTAGGTTGGTTTGTAATTCTTAACTCTAAAAAGCAGTGTAACAGGATACTTGTTTGTCAGTTGCCATGCTTATGATTGTCACGGTGGTAATTGTGACAGTCTCATCTACCTTTGGTTTCCTGGGCCAATTTGAGCTAGTCAAAATGTTAATTAAATATTGGGTAGGTGGTAGCATGAGATAGCTTGTGAATGCTAGACCTCAACCATAGAGAAGTAGGTTACTCATTTTATTCTACCACTTCTTTCCTAGGCCAACTTCTCCTTAATTGTTAGGATTTGTCTCTCAAGCTTTTCAAACTTTATGATCCTCTACAATCTTGGAAAAGTATTATTCTATCTCCACGTCTAAGTGTCAAATGTGCAAGCCGTGTATGGAAGGATGAGAATTAGCATGCAAAGAAAGCCCTAACAGCTATTTTTTGCAGACAGGCATTGAAAGTTTCCAACAAAGAACCACCTTTGTGTAAGTGTTATGAGTCCTAGAAGCATGGATATGGATACGGAATATGGATACAATACGGATACAGCAATTTCTAAAAAATGAGGATATGGCCAAAAATATAAATTTTGTATATTTTTATTAGCTATATATATGAATATAATATCCATAAAAAAATTAATTTAATATATTATTCAATATATAAAATATAACAAAATATATGTTATAAGATTTTATAATTTTGGGAGTTTCGGCTGCTCAAATCCATAAATACAGGCTTAGATAGGTCTTTTCTTTATGAATAAAGGAAATTTTATTGATAATTGAGGGCATAAAGGAAATGCAACTGTTTCAAAAAGTTTCCATATCTATATTGTCATTGTCTCTACAAAATTCATGAGCATGTCTACGTCTAGATTTATACCTCTGCCCCCCAGTTGTACAAATTTGACAAAAACAAAACTTTTCAACTTAAAGTAATTATTGTCTTTGAAAAATTCTCCTCTTTCTCTCTTTCCATATTTCCCAAAACAATGCAAAAAGTAGCTAACTGCCAAGCTATACTCTTGCCATTGCTCAGATTAAATCCCCACCAGGACGACAAGATCTTCAAAATATCAAATGGCATCACCCATTGCACTCCGCAACTGGACAAGAAAAGGTCCCATAGCCCTCTAGACTAATCGCATTGTAACATTAGATGGTCTATAGTCTCCCCCCTTTTGCATAAGCAACATCGACAAGCCAAAACATGGCCTCTTTTTTTTTTTTTTTTTAAATGTTGTTCATTGTGATTACTCTTCCTTTGGCCACACACCAAACAAAAAGGCTACTTTTGATGGTATCCAAATCTTTCCCCACAGGAACACCTCCTCCCTACCTCTTGCCAAACCCTTACAAAAAGATTTCACATCAAACTCTCTAGATTTTTTTTGTTAACACATTACCTCATCCATCCCTCTCCGCACCTCAAGGCGTCTACGAACTCCAACAAAGAAGCAAACTCTCTATCTCCTAGTCAGAAAGGTTCCTCCGAATAGTTATATTCCACACCCCAATGTAGCCCTGCCTCTCCAGATAGTCTTCCATAGTCGCTCCCTTGTCTTCCATCAACTAAAAAATGTCCGGACACAAATCTTTGGACGTGCCTGTGTTGGTCAACTTATGGTGCCAAAACTTGATCCTATCTCCCGTCCTGCGTTCGAAAGGATATTAGCTCTGAATCCATTCCATCTCTTCTTTACCCCTTTCCACAAACCAACTCGTGTGGCTCCATGACCCTCCTTAGAGCATCATCTCCAACACTTGATGCCATATTTTGCTAAAACTAGACTTAGTCATAACCTCTCATCTTCAAAAATAAACCAGTAAACCATTTACCAATGAGAGCAGTGTTAAAATCCCTCAACTTTCTTATTACCAATCTCATACCTTTTGAAGGAAGGCACGCTGTCCTCCAAGTTCTTTTGCCACCGGCTTCACACAGTAAATTAGAAGACTCGACAATGTGTTTTTAAATGATGCCCCCAGCAATAGTCCCAAATATGTTGATGATAGGGAGCTAATCCTACAACTGATTACCATTTCTAACTCTTCCAAGATAACCACTAGAAGACAGGCTTAGACAGGTTGCTATGAAGAAATGCATTTGTCATATCTATTTGTCATGTGTTCCATTGATAAGCCAGCGCAACAGTAAGAATACTATAAGGTGGCTGCTGGTTTGACAATGGTAAGAATGTCTTGAGAAAATCGACTCCTGGTACTTGGTTGAATCCTCTGGCTACTAGGCGAGCATTTAGTCATTCAAGCATACCATCAGACTTAAGCTTTGTTTTATAAACCCACTTGCCGCCAATAACATTCCTATCAGATGACCGAGGAACAAGTTCCCAGCCCAGGTATGATTTTGATGAAGTGCACAGAGTTCCTCTTGCATAGCTGCAAGCCATCCTGAATGCTTTAATGCTGATTCGATGGTCTTGGTTCTGAATGTATTGTGTCAGTAAGAAAGGCATAATCTGAAAACTATTTTGGATTAGGTTTGGTAATAACAGACTATGAGTGAGTCACAATTGGTGCGACTTGGAGTGGTTGGGAGAGATGCAGGAGTTGATTGCACTTGAGTAGCATTCAGGGCTGACTGTTGAGTTTTAGTTGCTCTCTCTCTTCGTAGGTGTACTTGTCCTACATGATACCACATTCTCACTTACAAGAGCTTGCTTAAATTGGTATACTGCTGGTCAAACGGAACCCCCTATTTCTCACCACTATATTTCATGCCGAATTCCAGTGAAGTTCCTGGAGTTGATAAGTGATTTGGGGAGACTTTCTGGTTATTCTGCTTTTCCGTTTAGTAATTTGATTTTTTTCTTGGGTATTTCCTTTTAGTAAATTGATATTGTCATGCAACAGTCAGAAATTTGACTAAGAAATTGTTTGAATGTATTTTAATCCAATGAACTGAGACAAAATCTGTTCCTGCAGCCTGATACTTAAAATTTCTTGCCTTTTGGTATTTTAATCGATGCAGATTTTTAATTCTTAATTTTTTTTAATAAGTAGTAACTAACCCAATTCAAGGAAGTAGAAT
Source organism: Vitellaria paradoxa (assembly GCA_019916065.1). NCBI lineage: Eukaryota > Viridiplantae > Streptophyta > Magnoliopsida > Ericales > Sapotaceae > Vitellaria > Vitellaria paradoxa. The sequence continues at coordinate 42,332,798 of CM034239.1, forward strand.
ATGCACGCTGATTGACTGCAATTCATGTAGTTGCTGCATTTGATGTTCATATCTCATTATGCAGATATATGATGCGGTGCGTAAAGAAATATGGTACCGGCCAGACATGTTCTTCTACAGAGATATGCTTATGATGCTTGCAAGGAACAAGAAAGTGGATGAAGCAAACCAGGTATGGGAAGATTTGAAGCAAGAAGAAGTTCTTTTTGATCAGCATACATTTGGTGACATTATCAGGGCCTTCTTGGATGGTGGTTTGCCCTCGAAGGCAATGGACATATATGATGAAATGAGACGATCTCCCGAACTCCCACTGTCCTTACCATACCGAGTCATACTAAAAGGGCTCCTTCCGTACCCAGAACTCAGGGAGAAGGTGAAGGATGACTTCTTGGAACTTTTCCCAGATATGGTTGTGTATGATCCACCTGAAGACCTATTTGAAGATCAGGAATGGAGAAGGGAGAGCGACGAGGATTAGAGAATTCCTACCTATTTGAAGCTCGGGAATGGAGAAGGGAGAGTGATGAGGATTAGAGAACTATTACCCATTCGCTGTCACTCCCACTTGGCTCTCTCTGGTGGAGTATTCAAGGCAAGAATTGATCTGGACCAGGTGCCTAGTCGCCAATATTGGGAAGAAGCTGATGAGTAACTTTTTTTTTTTTTTGCCCCCTTGATACATGCTCCAAAATGCTTGAACTTATTCAGCAGGGTGCTTTGTGTAGAAGCTTGAACCTTGAGGGTTTTTAATTTAATTTAATTTTTTTTTTTTTTTGGGAGAAGATAGAGAGAGAGAGAGAGAGAATATCTCACTCCTTGAAGCATTTGGTTTGGGGCCTCCCTTGCTTGAAGTTATACCAGCTTCAGGGTACGTCTCATTTGTTGGAACACTTTTCATACATAAGTTTGACATGTAGACTAAAGAGAGAGCTAGTTAAGTGATTTGGGCATTTGCAAATTTGCAGGACCATATTTTGCTTTAATTATGGATTAATGCTCGTAGATGGACCTCGTAATTTGAGCGTAATTTTGCTTTGAGTTGTTATTTACATACTGGAAAAGCAGTAGATATACATTTTATGATTGTCTCAACAGTCAGTTTTGGGCTGAGGGAATGGTATGCAATGAAAAATATGCATGGTTCTGTGTTGTACAAAGAAAATAAAATACTCATTCTCACCCTTCATTCTAAAGGTTTAAAAAAAAATACATTAACTTGTTATATAAGTAAATTTTAAGCCAATTTAAACTCAAGGCTACTAATAATCTTTAAAGCTGTTTTTGGCTCACATATTTGGCATATTCAAAAAGTTAAAAATTAAAATTTGACATTTGTTAATGAATGAAACAAAATTTTCAGAACCTCTATTTGACACATATTTGCAGTTTGCACTTAAAAAGCTAAAAATTAATATTTGACATATTTGTTATTCATTAAGCAAACTTTTCTAAATTTATTTTTTTTTACGCGTTTTCAATTTAAACTTTTTAAAAAATTAAGGTATCATTTGATTTATTTTTTTATTTTTTATTTTTTGTTTTGAACTCATTTTTCATTTTACGCTTTTGAAAATAAAAAAAATAGTTTATAATGTATTTGAGCACTTGTACTTTCAAAATTTATTTTAAAAAATAGATTTACACATAAAATAAAAAATAATAAAAAATTATTTTAAACGTTTTTAATTAAAAAAATTTTCAAAATAAAAAAATAAAGTATTTTTTGTTTTCTTATTTTTAAATTTTCAAAAAAAAATAAAAAATAAACTAAATGTTACCTAAATAAAATATTAATATTTGACATATTTTTAAAATTTTTCTAAATTCATTGTTTTGAGATGTTTGCAGTTAAGACTTCTTAAAAAACTAAATAAAATATTAATATTTGACATATTTGTTGCGTCCAAACTCAGACTAATAAAAAAAGAATTAATTATTTTACAAATTTATGCAATTTAGACTTCTCCAAAAATTAAACGTAATTTTTACATCTTACTAAACTTTTTCTTTTTTTCGTTAGCCATTGAAGTTAACAAATATATAAATTCATTTCACATCACCTCTAATAATGCTTCACAAAAATTTTACACAACAGAATCATTTGGACTATTGATTTGGGTAGGGGCCGCGCGAACGCAGGCCCCCGCTGCCACAAATTATGACGTAGGCTCCGCCACTTGGGCAGACCTTAGGCGGGCGCCCCTCCCAAGTGCAATGGAAGTCGCCAACCTAGGCCATGGGCCTTGTTGATCGCCCATTGACCCCGTCCAGGTAAGTATGTTGCCAGCTTGCCATGCCAATCCCATTTCAAGTCCTGCCTGGGGTCTCTTCGACTTGTGTCGCTTCGATGTGGGACAGAAAGTTGAGACCATTTTGATGTGGAACGGAAAGTTAGAACTTATTATACGTACGAAACAATAGTCATAATTGCAAAAAATATATATATTTATAAGTGATGTTTGGATGGTAAATATATATATCTATATATACATATATATAATAAAAATATAAATATTTGATGTAAAAGTGATATATAACATAATTTGATTGGAAGAAAATATAAATAATTTGTAAAAGTTTGTGAGTTTTATTTGAGTGGAATTTTCATTTAGTAAAAAAAGTTTGAACTAGAATTTTGTATGGATGAAGTGAAGTATTAAGGGTGCATCTGACGTAATAAAAAATGAGATAAATTATAGGTTCATAATTCATACAATGGGATGAAAAATACATAATTTTTATAGAAATTTTTAAATATTTTCATAAATTTATAGCAAATCAAATGGAGTTTAAGTATGAAAATTTATTTTTAAAAGAGAAAAATACTAAATAAATTAGAGTGAAAAGAGTACACTTTGAACATTACGTTTAAACCAGAAATAATAATTTAGGTTGATGGGTTGTTGTGTTCAAGTATACAATTTTGTTTATGTTTAAATTTATCAAAATTTAATAAAAAATCATTTATGTAATTTAAGTAGGGATAAAAAAATAAAATACTGTGGTAGTTAAAAATTTAAAATTTAAAAATGAATTAATTAGGATTAGTTTTTAGAAATTATTTGATTTAACATTTGAATTTGATGGAATGTTGAAAGATATTTTAGGAAATAAAAAAATTTCACCAAATTTGAAATTTCATTAATTTTTTGAATTCACCGGTACCCCTAATATTTATTTTATAATAATATAAATGTATTTAGATTGAGAATTTTGTGATGAAAAAGAAAAAGAAATGTAATAATGGTAAAAAAAATTAAATTTTCAAATATATGTTTCTATTTGAGTGAATTAAAAATATAAGAAAATAAAACATATTCATCATAAAATAGTTTGTTAATTCCTCTAATCCTTTATTTTTTTTCCCTTCTATTTTTTACAACCAAACAATAGGTGTAATTTTAAATCCATTTTCATTTTCTATTTGCTCAAGGAATTTATGATTTAAATATAGCCTTGGGTTGTGTTTGTGATAAAATTTGTAGAAGGAAAAGAAAAGTGGATAAAAAATAAAATAAATTAATTTTTTCTTAGTTTGATTACAAAAAATAAAAATAAAATGAATAGATATTTGTAAAATTAATTATTTCATTTGCTATTCATTTACTTTTTATTTTCTTAATTATAAAAAAATTTAATATTGTTGAATTAATAATGGATCTGTGAAGGCAAGCAAAGGAGAAAATAGTAAAATAGAAAATAACTATTTCTTGACTGGGTTAGAAAAATAATGATAGGAAATTGAGAGGAAATTTGTCAAAATTTTTAATTTTTTATTTAGTTAACTAAAAATATATATTTTCTTTCCCTTCTGTAAAAAAAAAGCTAAAAAAATATATTTTCTCACATTTTATTTTTGCCAAACAAAGCTTTCATATAAAGTCCATTATGCAAAAAATGAGTAAACTCTCAAATTATAAATATATTGACTGTTTGTCTCTATCTTTTCGGATTAAGGTTATTTTTAGTTGTCAATTAGAATGAGAATGATAAGGAAAATATTTAGTATGACAACGAATCAAAATGATACATATATATATATATATATATATATATTTGTTAATATTAATATGTACAAAAACATTTAATAACTAAAAAGGAATATGAGTTTAAAAGGTAAATTACTCTTTTTTTAAAAAAATATATTAAATTAGTTAAAATAAATTTATTAATTCGTGCCTTACTAAGAGATTTCTTTTCTTTTTTTATAAAATTTTTTAATACCACATTAAATTTCAAAACTCACATTTTTGGAAAAATGTTTATATTCTACAAATACGAATCCCTTGATTCCCCCAGTCAATCAACCAAATGTAGAAATTCACTGACAGGAGAAAATTTCCATTCTGAGTCAGCGTCTGGAGTTCGGTCGTTTATCTATAATTCCGAAGGAAGGCAATTGTGGGCCAAGTTTGTCAACATCTCTCGACCTCAACTGATGGAGTTGCGGCTACAAATTCGGCAGTTTATCTAATTCAGAAGGACGGCAATCATGGGTAAAGTAAACCTATGACTTTATTGTGCAGAGTGGTTGCAGGCACGTGCAAACGCAATGGCCCCCCACTACACAGAAAAAAGTGGAAAAGGGTTTATCTTCCTAACTTTTTATATGAAACCGTGTAGAAGTCCGTGACGTAATTTAATGGAGGGAAATTAAAAAATTAATAACTTTTGTAATTTTTTATAATTCTGGATGGAATTTAATCCCCTTTAATGCGATCATAATAAAACTTTTACTTTTTTATGAATTATATTAAAAAGATATATTAAAAGATGGGTCGAAATCAAATTTTTTCTTACTTGATCTGGCAGCTGGGTCAAGCCGAGTAAGGTGAACTTTAACTTATTTTAAATTTCATTTGGGGCGATAAAAAATGTTAAAAAATAATAAAAAATATTAAAAAATTTTAAAAATTATTTATTTTTTTATATCATTATATGAATCATGAATCTATAATTTATCTCATTTTATTTTATTTTTTACTATTTTAAACGCAACTTAAGTTTTTATTAGAAATGAGAGAATGTGTAAAAGAGAGAGAGAGAGAGAGAGAGAGTACACAAACAAACACATTAACGGGGGCTGACTTTGGTGGGCATTCGCACTTGCATAAACTATCATGTTAGTGTAAGTGCAGGTACTGCACACCTCCACTGTATAACGTTATCCGTAAATTATAATATTGACACTGACAAGTGCAGGGGTGCGTTGGAAAAATCACGCTCTCGAAATTTTTTAAATGTTATTCAGGAGTGTTTGATTGGTTGAAATTAATTAAAATTTATTTATTTTTTTATTTTTTTAATTAAATTTCGTCATGTATCACTTTTATATTAAATTTTTATATTTTTACTGTACTTTTTGTCTAAATGCCACCTTAAATCTTATAAATTTTAGATATTTACATCTAAACTTTAAAGATTTTACATTATTCTTTTAATAAAGATAAATTACAGCGTTCCACTCCTAATCGTTAATTAAATCTTACTTTAAGATTTAACTTTTTAATTATAATAATTAATTTATTATAATGTTAATTATCTGTTTAGCAAATCTCTTATTGAGTAATCACATCCCTTTAACAATAATTAAAGATATTTGTTGATAAAGACTCATAATGAGTCAATACTATAAAAAATTAAAACTTTATATTCTTAATCATTAGAATTATAATTCATATCTTGAATTGAGATATTTAATTAAAAAATCAGATATGAAAAATGTAGTTAATAAAATTTGTTACTCCAGCCACTTTAGCAAGTAAGTTTTTGACCTGTTCCGTGTTTGGTTGGTAAAAATTTAAGTAAAAAATATAATAAAAATATATAAATTTAATGTAAAAGTGATATAAAGTAAAATTTAATAAAAAAATATAAAAAATTAATAAAAAATAATAAATTTTAATTAATTTTGTTTAACCAAATACCGCCGCACCCTTCTTTGCAAAATATCATCTGGCACCATTTTGAGGAAAAAAAAAAAAGTCGTTCAAAGTTGAATAGATTACGTGGTCACGTCCAGAGCACTGATTAATTTGGCCCAGTCGGAGAATCTCAAGTGGTACTGCTAACATTTATCAGGGCATCTATTGCATTAATTTTAATGACCAACGCTAGTTTCCCTTTTTAGGGGAGCGTGCTGGTCAATAGACCTAACTTTATTTTATTTTTTTATGAAAAAATTAATATTTATTTTAAAGAATTTTGGGCAGGGCACTAACTTTTATCCTCAAAGTTGAAAGAGAAAATAACAATAATAATAAAAGAAAATTACTTATTAACCCTTGTTTGATCAAGGGAGGAAAGAAATGGAGAGGGAGGTGAAGTTTAGGCCCGTTTGGAGGAAGAAAAAAAAGGATAAAAATATTAATTTTTAATATTTTAGGTATCTGATAAAATATTAAAAGTTGTTAATTTTAGTACGTTGATAAGTTATCAAAACACTAACTCTTGTTGAGTTAATGAGAGATATAATAGTCATTTTATTTTAACCAAACTCAAAAATTTTTAAAATTTTTACCAGACACCTAAAATTGTTAAAAGTTACTAAAAATATTTATTTGTTATACCAAACACATACGAAATTTTACCTATCAATTTTTGTCAAAAAATTATCAAAAGTTTCTAAAAATTTTACTTACAAACAGGACCTTAGTATGATAGGTTAGTAGGAAAGAAATGAAATTAAAAGAGAAATAGAAAAAATAAGTTTCTTTACGTTTTCTTTTAACTTCACCCTCTTTTTATTTATTAATTTTTTATTTTTCATATCTTATTCTCACATTCCTTTCATAATCAAATAAAAATTACATTTTTTTTATTTACCCTTCTTACTCCCAACAAAATCAAAATCAATTAAAAATTTTCTTCATAATTTTTCTCACTTTATTTTATTATTATTTATTATTTTTTTAAGCCAAGCAAAGCTAGGCTTAGTTCGGGTAAGGAAAAATTATTTTTTTAGATTTTCTTTTATTGTATATGAATTTTATCAAAACTTAATTTATTTTTGTTTAATAATTTTGATAAAAAAAATTGACACAAAACAAAGAAAAGTCAAGAAAAAAAATTAATCTTTTCTTGGCCAAACCATGTCTTAAGTGAGTTTAGTTGAGTTTGGAAAGGAAAAAATTATTATTATTATTATTTTTTGTGTAGCTAGCTACTAGTTAGTTAGTAAAAAGTTAATTTTTTTTTTTTAGAAGGGAAAAAAAAGTCAACTTTTTTTAGTATTCAACTTTTTAATTTTTTGTTAATTTAACATTTTTATTGTTCAAAGTTTCAAAAAAGTTAAAAATGTAAAAAAATAAATTTAATTATTTTAAAAATGTCAAAAAATTACTATTTTTTAACTAACCCAACCCAATAAATTAAGGCTCTATTTTGAGTGACAAAAAAATTATTAAAAATGGTGAAAAATGTTTAAAAATTTTAAAAATTATTCACTTTTTATATCGTTACACGAATTATAAACTCACGACTTATCTTATTTTATTTTATTTTATTTTTTATCACTTTAACTGTGTCTAAGTCAAAAAGTTATTAGCTAAATGTTAGGTAATCCTTCTTATTTTTTTATTTTTTTATGCATTAAAAAAAAAAAAAAAAAGATCGATGTCAAAAAGTTTGTCCAAAATTGAAAGAACCATTTCCGCTTCGGTTCTGGTCGTCCCCTGCCAATTATTTCGTCTAGCCCGTTACACCCTCTTCAGGTTAGGCCCCACGCATCCGATTTGTTTCTGTCTCCATTTTCTCTCTCTAGATCTCAACGCCACCCTCAACGCAATACAGCAAAACCCACAGGGCAGAAACTTCCCCAACACGCATCGACAACACCCGCCACCGCCGCCGTGACTGCCGGCGGCGTCGCCAACACTACTTTTCTACAGATCTGTGCTGCAATGAGCATCCGGCAGCGTCCGCCGGCGGTCCAATCCCAGTGCCCTCCTCCACCCTACGGTTCAAACCGGTCTTCCAGGCCGCCGGGAGCCCATCCCAACCCGTCGGCGGAACCCTACAACATCATACCCATCCACAATCTCCTTGCTGACCATCCCTCCCTCCGGTACCCCGAGGTACGTGCCGCGGCGGCCGCATTACGCACCGTCGGGGACTTGCGCAAGCCGCCTTTCACCACATGGCACGACGACATGGACCTCCTGGACTGGCTCGGCGCCTTCTTCGGCTTCCAGCACGACAACGTCCGCAACCAGCGGGAGCACCTCGTCCTCCATCTGGCCAATGCCCAGATGCGCCTCACCCCGCCTCCCAACAACATCGACTCCCTTGACCCGGGCATCCTCCGTCACTTCCGCCGCAAGCTCCTCAAGAACTATACCTCCTGGTGTTCCTACCTCGGCCGGAAGTCCAATGTCTGGATCTCGGAGAGCTCCCGCCGTGGGCCGGATCACCGCCGGGAACTGCTCTACGTCTCGCTCTATCTCCTAATCTGGGGTGAGTCTGCTAATCTCCGCTTCGTTCCGGAATGCATTTGCTATATTTTCCATCACATGGCCATGGAACTGAATAGAATTCTTGAGGATTACATCGATGAGAACACGGGTCGCCCTGCGCTGCCCTCGATTTCTGGCGAGAACGCCTTTTTGAACAGGGTTGTGAAACCAATTTACAAAACAATTCGTGCTGAGGTAGGGAATAGTAGGAATGGGACTGCGCCTCACTCGGCTTGGCGGAATTATGATGATATAAATGAGTACTTTTGGAGTAGGAGGTGTTTTCATAAGTTGAAGTGGCCAATTGATGTGGGTAGTAATTTTTTTGTGACCACGGGGAAGGGAAAGCATGTGGGCAAGACTGGATTTGTGGAGCAAAGGTCTTTCTGGAACTTATTCCGGTGCTTTGATAAGCTCTGGATTATGTTGATTTTGTTTCTTCAGGCAGCTATTATTGTTGCGTGGGAGGGGAATGAGGACTATCCATGGAACGTATTGAGGAGTCGGGATGTTCAGGTCCGGGTTCTGACTCTGTTCTTTACTTGGAGTGGGTTGAGGTTTCTTCAGTCACTTCTTGATGCAGGGATGCAGTATAATCTGATTTCGAGGGAGACTTTGTCGCTCGCAGTGAGAATGGTTTTGAAGTGTGTTGTTGCTGCTGGGTGGATAGTTGTTTTTGGGGTTTTCTATGGTAAAATTTGGAAACAGAAGAACCATGATAGAAGGTGGTCTAGTGAGGCAAATAAACAGGTGATTACTTTTTTGGAGGTTGCATTTGTTTTCATAATTCCAGAGCTTTTGGCACTGGCTCTCTTTATTTTGCCCTGGCTTCGGAATTTCCTAGAGAATACGAATTGGAGGATCTTTTACTTGTTGGCATGGTGGTTTCAAAGCCGAACATTTGTGGGTCGTGGCCTTAGAGAAGGTCTTGTGGACAATATAAAATATACTTTGTTCTGGGTAGTGGTGCTTGCTACAAAATTTTGCTTTTCTTACTTTCTACAGATCAAACCCATGATTGCTCCAACAAAAATCCTTTTGGATCTCAAGGATGTCAAATACGTGTGGCATGAGTTTTTCCATAACAGCAACAGATTTGCAGTTGGGTTACTTTGGCTTCCTGTGGTCTTGATCTACCTTATGGATTTGCAAATTTGGTACTCAATCTACTCATCATTTGTTGGAGCGGGAGCTGGGTTGTTTGCACATTTGGGCGAGATACGAAACATGCAGCAGTTGAGGTTGAGATTCCAGTTCTTTGCTAGTGCAATTCAGTTTAATCTCATGCCCGAGGAGCAGCTTTTAAATACTAGGGGAACTCTGAAGAGCAAGTTAAACGATGCCATTCACCGCTTGAAGTTGAGGTATGGGCTTGGCCAACCCTTTAAGAAGATCGAATCGAATCAGGTGGAGGCTAACAAGTTTGCCTTGATATGGAATGAGATAATTACAATTTTCAGAGAAGAAGATATTATCAGTGACCGTGAGGTTGAGCTGTTGGAGTTGCCTCAAAATACTTGGAACGTCAGGGTCATCCGCTGGCCTTGTTTACTTCTCTGCAATGAGCTGCTGCTGGCTCTCAGCCAGGCCAAAGATTTAGTAGATGCACCTGACAAGTCGCTTTGGTATAAAATCTGCAAGAATGAGTACAGGCGTTGTGCTGTTATTGAAGCTTATGATAGTGTCAAGCACTTGCTGCTTGCTATTGTGAAATGCAACACTGAAGAACATTCCATAATCACTGTTTTGTTTCAAGAGATTGAGCAGTCAATTCAGATTGAGAAGTTCACAAAGACATTCAGAATGACAGCACTTCCCCAGATTCATGGCAAGTTGATAACTCTTCTTGAGATATTGATCAAGCCTAAAACAGATATTAGCAAGGTGGTGAATGTTCTACAGGCCCTTTACGAGGTTGTCACTAGAGACTTTTATATAGAGAAAAGGAGCATTGATCAGCTAAGGGAGGATGGTTTGGCTTCTCGTAGGCCAGATAATACTGGGGGTTTGCTCTTTGAGAATGCCATTGAGTTGCCCAAAGCTGATATTGAGAAATTTTATCGGCAGGCTCGGCGTTTGCACATGATTCTTACATCACAAGACTCGATGCACAATATCCCAACAAACCTTGAGGCAAGACGTCGAATTGCATTCTTTAGCAACTCTTTGTTTATGAACATGCCCCGTGCTCCCCAGGTTGAGAAAATGATGGCTTTTAGTGTATTGACGCCATACTACAATGAAGAAGTAATGTATAGCAAGGAACAACTTCGAACTGAGAATGAAGATGGGATTTCTATTTTATATTACTTGCAGACTATCTACGCAGATGAGTGGAAGAATTTTTTGGAGCGCATGCACAGAGAAGGAATGATAAAGGATAATGAAATATGGACAACCAAGCTAAGAGATCTTAGGCTTTGGGCATCATACAGAAGCCAGACACTCTCCCGGACTGTGAGGGGAATGATGTATTACTATCGGGCTCTTAATATGCTGGCTTTTCTTGATTCTGCATCTGAGATGGACATTGGGGATGGAACACAGGAACTTTCTTCAATTAGGCAAAGTGGTAGCATGGATGGTGTCAGCTCAGAAAGGCAACTGTCTAGGAGGAGTTTGAGTAGAGTAGATAGTTCAGTGAGTTTGCCGCTCAAAGGTCATGAATATGGGACTGCTTTAATGAAGTATACTTATGTGGTTGCCTGCCAGATATATGGGGCTCAAAAGGGAAAAAAAGACCCACGTGCTGAAGAAATTCTATATCTGATGAAAAAAAATGAAGCTCTTCGAGTGGCCTATGTTGATGAGGTTTCCTTGGGGAGGGAGAAGGAGTATTATTCCGTCCTTGTAAAGTTTGATCAACAGTTGCAGAAGGAAGTGGAGATCTACCGGGTGAAGTTGCCTGGTAACTTGAAGCTTGGAGAGGGAAAGCCGGAGAATCAGAACCATGCCCTCATCTTCACTCGTGGTGATGCCGTTCAGACTATTGACATGAACCAAGATAACTATTTTGAGGAAGCACTTAAGATCCGGAATCTATTGGAGGAGTACAAGCATTATTATGGTATTCGGAAGCCTACTATATTGGGAGTTCGGGAGCACATATTTACTGGTTCTGTCTCATCGCTTGCATGGTTTATGTCGGCGCAAGAAACAAGTTTTGTCACCTTGGGACAGCGTGTCTTGGCAAACCCTTTGAAAATTCGAATGCATTATGGTCACCCAGATGTCTTTGATAGATTCTGGTTCTTGACTCGGGGCGGGATCAGCAAAGCTTCCAAAGTGATTAATATCAGTGAGGACATTTTTGCTGGTTTCAATTGCACATTGCGAGGTGGTAATGTCACTCACCATGAGTACATCCAAGTTGGTAAGGGAAGGGATGTTGGATTGAATCAAGTATCGATGTTCGAAGCCAAAGTTGCAAGTGGAAATGGTGAACAAGTCCTAAGTAGAGATGTCTACAGGTTGGGGCACAGGCTGGACTTCTTCCGGATGCTGTCATTCTTCTACAGTACTGTGGGTTTCTTTTTCAGCACACAGATGGTAATTCTGACTGTGTATGCTTTTCTGTGGTCCCGACTTTATCTAGCACTTAGTGGAGTTGAGACTTCTTCAGTGGCAGATGATGCCAACAGCAACAGAGCACTTGCTACAATCTTGAACCAGCAATTCATCATCCAACTTGGTATATTCACTGCCCTACCTATGATTGTGGAGAATTCTCTAGAGCATGGATTCCTTGGAGCCATCTGGGATTTCATAACAATGCAACTCCAGCTGTCTTCTGTATACTACACATTCTCCATGGGAACTCGTGCCCATTACTTTGGCAGAACAATTCTTCATGGCGGTGCAAAGTACCGGGCAACTGGGCGTGGTTTCGTTGTGCAGCATAAGAGCTTTGCTGAGAATTATAGGCTTTTTGCTCGTAGTCATTTTGTGAAGGCAATTGAGCTTGGAGTGATACTTGTAGTGTACGCTTCATATAGCCCTGTAGCTACTGGCACTTTTGTTTACATAACATTGACCATCTTAAGTTGGTTCTTGGTGGTTTCATGGATCTTGGCTCCTTTTGTTTTCAATCCTTCAGGTTTTGACTGGTTGAAAACTGTTTATGATTTTGATGACTTCATGCATTGGATTTGGTACCGTGGTGGAGTGTTTGTAAAACCTGCACAGAGCTGGGAAAAATGGTGGTATGAGGAACAGGACCATCTGAGGACGACTGGCCTATGGGGCAAGATACTGGAAATAATCCTTGATCTTCGGTTTTTCTTTTTCCAATATGGGATTGTATACCGGTTAGATATTTCTGCTGGGAGCAGCAGCATAGCTGTTTACTTGCTCTCTTGGATCTATGTGGCTGTAGCTATTGGCCTTTTTCTAATTATAGTTTATGCTCGAGACAAATATGCTGCAAAAGAGCACATCTACTATCGGCTGGTTCAGTTCCTTGTTATTATTCTTGCCATTCTTGTGATCACCGCATTGTTGAAGTTCACCCGATTCACATTTGTGGATCTTTTTACTAGTCTTTTGGCATTCATTCCAACTGGATGGGGATTCATTTTAATAGCCCAAGTACTCCGTCCATTCCTGGAGAACACGTTTGTTTGGGGGATTGTTGTTTCTGTGGCTCGGATGTATGATATAATGTTTGGAGTAATTGTTATGGCTCCTGTGGCAATATTATCATGGATGCCTGGGTTCCAGTCAATGCAGACGAGGATTCTATTCAATGAAGCATTCAGTAGGGGCCTACGGATATTTCAAATTGTGACAGGAAAAAAATCTAAAGCTGACTCGTGAGTTGAGGTAATTTTTTATCACCTGCTCTTTTTTAGAAGAGGTTATTTATTTTAGCATATATTATCTTGTGTCATCACACATTTAAAAAAGACTGCGTATTTTTTTTAGTAGATTTGAGCTGAATTTGATTTGTGTACCATTTCCGGTCAAGCCTAAAGCAAATTCAACCCCCTTAAGTTGGCCATCAACTTTGACAAGTACCTATATTAATTACCTTCTAAAAATGAAATGCATGTGTATTTTGAAAAAAACAAGCAAATTTCAGCCTCTTTCTATTTACTATGCTATAGCAATTCCATTATCTTTTAAAACCTTGAAACATATAGAAGTTTAGTTTTCTTTGTCCTACACCCATCCCTAAATCAATTTCTATGTGTTAGTCCTCTAGGTTTCCTGGATTTGTGTTATATCAGTGCATGCAAAGGTTTGGACCCCCCAAAGGGATACGTGAATCTCTCTTTTATCTTTGGCATGTGCAGGGGGGAATTCCAAGAACTTCTTATGGTTGGTAGTGTTTTAATCAATCGGTGATAGATAGGCCGAGTAGCCTCCTATCTAGTGTCCATTGTTAAGGTTCATGCATAAACCAATCTTGTCAACTTTTAGTGCAGTTCTTTCTTTAGTATTCATGCACTGCTTTTCTGTAATTCTCCTATGTAATTAATATAATAACCCTCCTATTACCCAGAATGAGAAGATGAAACAAAAACAAATCAGGAATTAGTTTCGGAAACCATGCTTGTGGCATTCTATTTTCACAATAACCATATAATGGGTGTATATTTAAGCTTTGCAGTGACCTTCTGTGATTGTTGAAATCTTTAAACTTTCCCATATATGACTGTTTTTTTAGTGAAATGTTGACCATGCTCCTTTTCAGTAATTTTATCAGAATTTTCATCGGTATTAAAATGATTGCAATGGAATTTGCAGGTTTGGAGTTAGGCTTCAGTACTAGAAACAATGAAGTTGAGAGACTGGATTTGTGTGGATTTCTTCTCTATGTTACAGCAGCAGCTTCATGTTTAGATGGGGGAAATGTGCTGGTTTTTTGTGCATGTCATCCCCGTAGTTTTTCGAAGGTACAGCTTACTTCAATTTCATTGTCTATTCTCATCAGTAAGGCATAATGTCAGTAAAGCATGGTGTGGTGGTCTAGTTCTCATTATGAGATTTATTTATTTTATTTCTTCTTTTTATTGGGTGTTTGGGGGGGGGGGTAATTTTCTTGCAAATGCGGCTATTTGTGTTTGGTCACTCTTGATTTTATAAGATGAAAGAGACAAGAATGGAAAAGTGAGAAAATGTTTGCTGTTATTTGGTTCTTGTCCCCCCCCCCCCCTTCTCTCTCTCTCTCAGCTTTGCTTCTGAGGCTTCAATTTCTGCATAGTTGACGTAAAAGGAAAGCTGGCGTCTTAGAGGTGTTCAAGCCCCATGCAGTTTTAAGTCTTATCACGCACATTTCTTAATTTTAAGTTGTGAAAAAAAATCAGACCTCGATAATTTTTTTTTTGGGTAAGCAACCTCGATAAAGTTGGTTTAGTGAACAAATGAACCACTTCTGAAATGAACTGCCCATTTTTAGTATTTACTTTTTTTTGGGGGGGGGGGGGATTGTTTGAATCGCGAAAAACTTGTTTGACACCAATTCATTATAAAATTAGGCTGAGTTTGAAAATAATTTGTAGCTCAAATAGTACAAGTTCAATTCAACTCAATAAGTTTAAATATATAAAATAATTCGGTTAAAAAATGTTGAACATATTTTAAGCTTGATAAAGGGTGGTTTGGTTTGAATGCTTTCACTTCCCCCCCCCCCCTTCTGAGAAAATAAAAATATTTTTCTTTTGGATAGGGTTTTTTTTTTTTTTTTTTGGCTGGCGATCCCGTGGTACGGCAGTGCCCGGCTCACCACTCCTGCCCTTGCGAGCGCCTCAGAGTACTGCCTCGGATGCCCCTGCGGCAGCACCGCCACCACCGGCTGGTGGTGGAAATAGGGATATCCGGCAACGGAAACTCCACCCACAACGCTAACACCAATATCTCCCCGCCGCAGCCGAGGCGGCTCGTTAGGTCAAGTTCCAACGGCGCGTGGGAGATCCTGTCGCAGCTTGACGACTCCACCGTGCTGCTTTGGCTCGGGCTACAGCTGCTATTGATGTTGTTCAAGGGCATGATTTCAAACGACGAAGGAAAATTGACCTTGGCCTTGGATCCGCGGAACTCTCGGGCGACGGCCTCGTAGGCCCTGGCTGCCTCCTCCTCTGTGTCGAAGGTTTTCTCTCTCTATTTTGTTTTTTGAAGAGAATAAGGCAGACGGCGTCGTAGGCCCTGGCTGCCTCCTCCTCTACGTCGAAGGTTTTCTATCTCTATTTTTTTTTTTTTTTTTTTAAAGAGAATAAGGCAAACCCTATTCCATCACGTCTTTTTTATCAACATTTTATTAACGAAAATATATAGGAAATTATATTAAAAAATAAAAAGTAATCTTGTTAATAGAATAAAATAAAAATATTGTTAGATTCTTTAAAATAAAAAATAATAATCTAGCTCACCAGTCAAAACTATTCGCTTTGAACTTGTGTTAATGCGTTTTAACAACGGGTAAGCCCAAGACTCAAAGTGAACGACTTTGACTGATGGGCGTTGCTTCAAGTTCTTTAGTAGTATCAGAGCGAGACCGAATTTATTGAATGTGTAAATTGAGCTCATCACAAGATGTGGTCTTGAGGGAATTGTGAGAGCCATGACTTAAAAAGTGGCCAGTTTTGATTAAAGTGATGGGCGAGAGGTCCTTCAATTTGCTATTTGCCTTTTAAGGCTTCGTCTTATTTTCTAAAGGCTAACAGGTATGATTTGCTCCAATGTCAGTTTTGATTAATGGGTTGGGCCAGAGGTCCTTCACTTTGCTACTTGCTTTTTGAGTTTTGTCTTATTTTCTAAAGGCCATTAGGTCTGATTTGCTCCAATTTCATATTTGATTAATGGGTTGGGCCGAGATCCGTCAATTTGCTTTTTGCCTTTTAAGGCTTTATCTTATTTTCTAAAGGCTATTATTAGGTATTAAACGCTCCAGTTTCGTTGGAAGAAGAGTGGGGGTAAAGGCATGGTCTGGAAAAGTTGGCCTACTCCATTGTAAAACTATTTCTGGGGAGTTTAATAAAAGGATTTCGGTTAAGGTGGGTTGGCGGATTTTTAGGCTTCACTTGGTAAATAGAAGAGGTCGATTTTTTTTTTTTTTTGGGGGGGGGGGGGGTGGTTTGTATTAAACTTCTTTTATTTAGGTAATTTTTAGGTACGCTTTTTACATTCATAAAAAATTACAAAAAGAAAATACTTCAAAAAAAAGAATGGATCTATGGAGTAATAATAATAATAATAATAATAATAATAATAATAATAGTAATAATAATATCTTTCTGATTATAGGAGAGATGCGTCTTAATTTGTGACCGAGAAACATCCCTTTTTTAGATTCTTAGGATCTCTCATTTTTAAGTATTTTTCATGGGGCAAAAAAAAAAGTATTTTTTGAGTTCTCTTGGAAGACGAGTCCTAATTTCAAATCGAGAGATTCTCTCTTCAGAATATTAGGATCTTTTATTTTGAAACATTAAAAAAAAAAAAAAGCATTTTTTTGAACCTCTAAGGTTTGAGTATCAATTTGAAATCGGGAGAAATTCACTCTTCATATTCTTAGGATCTCTTTTTTTGAAACATTTTCTTTTTGTAATAATTTCTTATATATAAATGTGAATAACATACTTAAAAGTTACTTAAAAATAAATAAATAAATTGCATGGAGCCTTTGTGAATCAGAGAGATATTTTGAGTAAAATTGTATGTGTGTCTTTACTCTTTTAAGTCCTAATGGGAGCTGAATACATACTGGGTCAAATTACAATTCATGTGGTGAAAGCATTTAATAATAATAATAATAATAAAATGTTTATCTATTAGAATTTCTTATTAGAAAATATTACAAGCATAGTGAAAAAATGGTATTCTTGTAATAAAAGTAATTTTTAGTGCTTTCTTTTATTAAAAATATAATAAAGTTATGTTAGTTTGAATTTTTAATAAAGTTATGTCATTTTGACCACAAAAAAAATATTATGATAAAATTTGCTAATTGTGTAGCATGGTTTTGATAATTGTAAGTTTTCAGGACCGGAAGGCACACCACAAATTATGCTCTTGCCATCTTCCAACCCAAGTCACATAGGACAAACGTCACATTAGTTATATAAATACTCTCTCTTCTTATGCTAATTTAGTTAAGAGTGGTATTACCTCGCGTTTGGACTGTCCCAAGTGTAATGTAATTAATCAAGACGATGAAACTCTTGAACATTTGTTCTTCCGGTGTAAATTTGCTAAAGTGGTTTGGAGCTCTAATTTTTGTAATAAATTTCTATAATTATTTTCAAATTTCTATAAAACGTAAATTTTTATAAAATTTTTATAAACTTCTATACATCTTTACAAATTTTTATAATATTTACCAATCTTAATAAATCTCTAATAATTTTAATAAATTTTTACAAATTTTTAAAAATATTTTTACCAAAATTTATTTGGACGAATTATTATTATTTATCTTTATTTTTTTTACAACTTGCGTCTTACACTTTAAATTAAATTATATTTTACATCAACTTTTATAATCTCAAAATGCGTGCCGTAATTGTCCTGGCGTTGATTTTGACCGTCGGGCTTGTTCATTTGGATCCGAACCTGGTTTAGGCAACCGTTCGGATTGGGCAGCTTCCATTCTACTGAAATAAAATTATAAAAAAAAATTAATTAAATATATATATATTCTTTGGCATCAGGACCGGAGATGTACTATAAAAGGTGGTTCTTCAGAATGGGACAACTGAAAACAGATTCTTATAACCATCCATCCAAACAGTCCCTTATTTGTTAGCGGGACTGGGGACGCGGTTTTGATGACTTTTGTCTCTTGTGCTTTGACGTTAGTAATCAAAAGATAGGTACGACGAGTCTTGCAAGGAGCCAGTTGCTGAAAGAAGCAAAGTGGATCCCACCGGCAAATTTTTATCAACTATGTTAATTATGATTCCTTGGGAGTATTCAATCGCTTATCTTAGGATTTGTCCACGCACGAGGACTTGCAAATAAATAGATAAAGTTATAAGATAAGGACGACGCACATTCGCCTACCTCCCCCTTTTTTTAAATTTTTATTTTTTTTACATTTAATACACGAAAAATTTTTTAAAATAATTTACTTACTTTTTTATCTTATCGTACTAATTATAAACTCATAATTTTTAATAAATTATCTCACTTTATTTTACTTTTTATCACTCCAAACGCCTCCTTAATATTATACATCGGTAATATCACTTCCGCAAATTAAGAAAATTTAAGATGAAAATAATTATATTTAACTCTTTTTTTAGTTTGACTTATAAATATATAATTTATCTTATTTAAAAATTAATATATAAATTATTTATAACACAATTTACTAAATTTAATTAGATTTACATATGATGTATTTATATTTAATTATTAAAAAATATTGTTGAATCAATGAATTTTGTATTAAATTTATTTAAAAAATAAAAAAATATATGTATTTCATTTTAAAACAAAAATGGGCAGAAAAATTACTTTCATTTTTTGTACAAAAATATTTTTCTTGAAATAATTTTAATTCGAAGAGACAAATTTAAATTACTTTCATTTTTTTTTACAAAAATATTTTTCTCAAATTAATTTTAATTCGTAGGAGACAAATTTAAATAAATTTAATAAATTATGTTAACTTTACATTTTAATCCAATTTCATAAGGGGGTATGTAAAATTAGTCCTTTTAAATTACAAGCTTATAAGTCACAAAATCTATCATGTTAAAGTAACTATCTCAGGTAAAAATGATTTGATTGATGTAATAAGAATATTTTATTTTTTTCTCATAGTTTAGAATGAAATATTAATATTCTGTAAACTCTTTCCGTAAATAAAAAATATTGATGTGTTTTGTGTTAAATAAATAATAATAATAATAAGACTAATAAATAAATAAATAATTGTGCCGTGAGTTAAAAATACGTGTCATTTGCTGAGTAATCCCTTAAACAAATAAAAAATATATTAAATAATAGTGATATAGCTTGTGCGATGCATGAATTTGCCATACTATATGATTAAACGTATTATCATATGTTAAAATAATTAAATTGTATAAATATATTTGAGAGTAATATATATTGTTATTTATGCAAGCGAGCATAAATTATTTCTGGGAAGTTTAATAAAAGGCTTTCGGTTAAGATGGGTTGGAGGATTTTTAGGCGTCACTTGGTAAATAGAAGAGGTCGAATTTTTTTTTTTTTTTTTGGGGGGTGGGGTCTTTTTTATTAAACTTCTTTTATTTAGGTAATTTTTAGGTATGCTTTTTACCTTCATAAAAAAATTATAAAAATAAAAAACTTCAAAAAAAAAGGAATGGATGTATGGAGTAAAAAAAAATAATATTTTTTTGACAATAGAAGAGACGAGTCTTATTTTGTGATCGAGAGACATCATTTCTTTAGATTTTTATGATCTCTTATTTTGAAGCATTTTTCATGAGGCAAAATATATATATATATATTTTTCGAATTCTCTTGGAGGACGAGTCTCAATTTCAGATCGAGAGATTCTCTCTTCAGATTCTTAGGATCTCTCATTTTGAAACATTTTCACAGTGGAGAAAAAAAGTATTTTTTCGAACCTTTAAGATTTGAGTTTCAATTCGAGATCGAGAGAAATTCTCTCTTCATATTCTTAAAATCTCTTTTCTTGAAACATTTTCTTTTTGTTATTATTTTTATGACTCCATTTAGAGTAAGAAAAAAAAAAGATAAATTGAGGTAAAATGTGATTTTTGATTAATTTTGGTGTCATTTTTTCTGAAAAGTAACAAACCGTGGGAACGATTTTTCAAATTTGTTTCCATGGATTCAAAAAAATTCACAAAAAATAGCAATAATGGTACTCATTTGAAAACTTTTGACACGAAAAATATGATTGTATAAAAAATTTACACATTCAGTTAATCTATTTTTCAGATTTTTTTATTTTTTTTAGCGAAATATTAGAATTTTTTGAAATTAGTGATGGCGAAAAAATTAGAAGTAGAGGGATTACTAGAGATTTATAGAATTTTTTAGAGAAATATTGTATGCCAAACCGACCCTATATATAAATGTGAATAACATACTAAAAAGCGACTTGAAAAATAAATAAATAAATTACGTGGAGCCTTCCTGAATCAGGGAGATATTTTTAGCAAAATTGCATGTGTGTCTTTACTTTTTAAGTCCTAATGGGAGCTGAAAACATACTGGGTCAAGTGGTGAAAGCATTAATAATAATAATAATAATAATAATAATAATAATAATTATTATTATTATTATTATGTTTATCTATTAAAATTTTTTATTAGAAAATATACAAGAATAGTGAAAAAATGGTCTTCTTGTAATAAAAGTAATTTTTAGTGCTTTCTTTTATTCAAAATATAATAAAGTTATGTCATTTTGACCAAAAAAAAAAATTATGATAAAATTTGTCAATTGTGTAGCATTGTTTTGATAATTAGAAGTTTCTCGAATCTAAAGGCACGTCACAAATCATGCCCTTGCCATCTTCTAACTTTCAGTCACATAGGATAAATATCAAATCATTTGAACGGATTTCTTATATAGATATTCTCCCTTCTTATGCTAATTTAATTAAGAGTGGTATTACCTTACCTTTGAATTGTCTCAAATGTAATGTAATTAATCAAGATGATGAAACCTTTGAACATTTGTTCTTTTAGTGTAAATTTGTTAAATTGGGTTGGAGCTCTAATTTTTGTAATAAATCTCTAAAATTTTTTTTATGAATTTCTATAAAACATAAATTTTTATAAAATTTTTATGAACTTTTATACATCTCTACAAATTTCAATAATATTTATCAATCTTAATAAATTTTTATCAATCCTAATAAATATCTATTTTTTTAATATAATATCTACCAATTTTAATAAATCTCTATTTTTTTTATATAATATCTACCAATTTTAATAAATTTCTATTTTTTTTAGATAATATTTACCAATCTTAATAAATCTCTACCAATTCAATAAATCTCTATAAATTTTTAAAATTTTTTCTAAAAAAATTTATTCCAATAAATTTTCACTATTTATTTTTATATTTTTATAACTTGTTAATTACACTTTAAATTAAATTATATTTTATCTCAATTTTAACACAAATTGCGTGATTGTCCTGGCATTGATTGTGACCTTGCAGCTTTTCATTTGGATCCTAGCTTGGTTTAGGCAACCGTTCGGATTGAGTAGCTTCCACTCTATTGAAATAAAATCATAAAAAAAATTAAATTAAATATATATTCTCTTTGGCATAAGGACCAGAGATGTACCTTAAAAGCGGGTTCTTTAGAATGGTATAACTGAAAACAGATTCTTATAACCATCCATCCAATCAGTCCCTTATTGGCAGTGGGACTGGGGACGCGGCTTTGATGACTTTTTGTCTTTTGTGCTTTGACTTTATTGATAAAAAGATGAGTACGTGTCACGCAAGGAGCCACTTGCTAAAAGAAGCAAAGTGGATCCTGACGGCAAATTTTATCAACTATCTCAAACATGGATCCTTGGGGCTACCATGGTTGATGAGTAAAAATTTGGTCAAAAAATATAATAAAATTATAAAAAATTTAATGTAAAAATAATATATAATAAAATATAATAAAAAAATATAAAAAATTAATAAATTTTAATTAATTTTAATCAACTAAACACCGCTAAATCGCTTATCTTATGATCTGTCCATACACGAGGACTTGCAAATAAATAAGCGAAGTTTTAAGATAAGGACGACGCACAGTTGCCGACCTCGCACCTTTTTTTTTTTTTTTAATTTTTGTTTTCTTTTTTAAACTGTAACTCACGCGCTAAAAATCTCAAAAAATTTTTAAAAATAATTTACTTTTCATCTCACTGTACAAATTATAAACCCATAACTTTTATTAAATTATTTCACTTTAGGTGTGTTTGAAATGAGAAAAAATGAAATAAAATGAAATAAAGTGAGATAAATTATGAATTTATAATTCGTGAAATGAGATAAAAATGAATTACTTTTAGAAATTTTCAAAGATTTTTGATAAAAATTCGTGTACTAAACATACCATTTATCTAACTTTTTACCACTCAAAACGCCTCCTTAATTTTATACGTTAATAATATCACTTCCACAAATTAAGAAAATTTAAGATAAGAATAATTATATTTTACTCTTTTCTAGTTTGACTTATAAGTATATAATCTATCTTATTTAAAAATTAATATAAATTATTTATGACACAATTTATTAAATTTAATTAAATTTACATTTGACATGTTTATATTTAATTATTAAAAATATTATTAAATCAATGAATTTTGTGTTAAATTTATTTAAAAAATAAAAAAATATGTATTTCATTTTAAAACAAAAAATGGGCAGAAAAATTGCTGTTATTTTTTCTACGAAAATATTTTTCTCAAATCAATTTTAATTCGTGAGAGACAAATTTAAATAAATTTAATAAATTATGTTAACTTTACATTTTAATCTAATTTCATAAGGGGTTATGTAAAATTAGCCCTTTTAAGTTACAAGCTTAGAAGTAAGAAGATCCATCATATTAAAGTAACTCTCTCAAGTAAAAATGATTGATTGATGTAATAAGAATATTTTTTTTCCCCATAGTTTAGAGTGAAATATCAACATTCTATAGACTCTTTTCATAAATAAAAATATATTGATGTGTTTCGTATTAAATAAATAATAGCAATAAATAATTTTGTCGTGAGTTAAAAATACGTGTCATTCGCTGAGTAATTCTTAAACAAATATGAAATATATTAAATAATAAATGTTTTGGCAATTAGTAAAAATATTTTATTTTTATATTAAATTAATTACTAAAAGGTTAGAAGAACACATGGGTAAAAAATACCTAAAATACTTTATTATTGCAGTTGTCGGTATAATTTATTCTCCATTTTTTTTCTCCCTCTAGACTTTGTCATTATCGAATTAAAGATATAATTAAGTATTTAACCAGTCACCTCACATTATGCTGCCTTTGGCTTTCCTTATTTATCAACGTCAACAGCGTCATTTTCAGTATTTGTGCTTTTATTTTATGCCACATATTTAAAGTTATTTTACCTAAGTAGTGTTTATAGTGATAAAAAGTGAGAAAAAATAAGATAAAGTGAGAAAAAATAAGATAAAGTGAGAAAAATTTTGAGTTCATAATGCGTACAATGAAATAAAAAAGTTGATGTGCTGAAAATTTTTAAAATTTTTTTTTTATTTTTTTGTAGATGCCAAACGAACGTTAGAAACATACACATGCAACGATTTTTTTTTTATTGTGTTTTATGATTCTATTTTATTTTTTATTTTTATGAATAGATCACGGATTTTTGTCTGCAATAATAAAAATAATTAAAAATAAAAATCACTTTAAAATGAATATAATTAGGAAAAATAACACCTGACAAGTTATGACTAATAAATTTGGACTTCCTTTCATCTTGTTGTCAACTTTTGTTTGACACGTGTGCTAGTGTTAAGGCAAATAAGTAAAGAACTTGAGAAATTAAAAGTAGTTTCAAATACTTAGAAGAAGCATAGCTTAAAATGTAGAAATTCAGACCAAATTGAACAGGAAGAATTATCGCGCAATTCAATGATAAATAAACAACAAATAATTCCACACAATTGAACACGCAAAGATTTTACACGGTTCAACATAAACTTAATCCACAATCCCAAGAGTATATTCAACCTTATTTCACCTTTTTTTTTTTTTTGATACAAAATAATTACAAAAGAAGCATTCAATAAAACGGTTTCATATTCTAAGAACCCCACAATAATAATATACGTGTTAAAGGCTTATTGCCTTGCCTTTGTTTTTTTTTTTTTTTTTTTTAGTTTGTTAGAATTTTTGAATAAATAACTAAAGAAAACCAACCAAAAAATTGTTCAAAATTGGACTTTAAGAGATCAATCGTTCAAATAGCATTTGACAGTGCTCAAAAACCATCACATTTGGACAATTGCGTCTGAACACCTAGGCAAATTCTTTCTTTTACATGTTTTCTTTTTCAAACATTAAATCACTTCCTGAAACACTTGATACACTACCTCGATTGGCTCGATTGTCAAACATAGGCCACAAGTTACTCAAAATCTCAACAAATCTCAATCTTGGCGAAGCGTTTTGCTATCTTAGGAATTACTTATGAGTCTTTAAGGCTTGAACTCCAAATCAAGGATGACATTCTTTGCTAAATCAAAGAGAAACTTTGCATATAGGTCCAAGCAACACTTGAACTTGTCCAACGACACCAATTTTGTCGCAACATTGGTTGCATCCTCAAAAATATGTTTCTTCTTTAACACGACATAATTGTTAGAGCACAACTCTTAAACATTATCTCCTAGGAGCAGATCTAAGATTTTTACTAAGGGGGGCATCAAATATATTTAAGAAGAAATAACGAATTATGTCGGGGTTGTAGAGGAAAAATAATATTATTTTTTAGGGATATATAAAATTATTATTAGACATAAACCAGTGAATATACTTTTTATAATTTAATGATTTAGCTGATCATTTTAGCAGAACTTGAGATTTAATAAGACTGTCTCTCGATACAAAAAAAAAATAATTATTAAGTTTAATTATCTATAGAATTTATTATATTATATTTTTAATGTTATGTGCAAAAGTATTTAATAGATTAGTAGGAGAATGTATTTTATTTTACAAAAAATACTTGAGTTTGATTCTTGTACTTTAATATTAATTTTTTAATAAAGTCAAAATATCCTAATTTTGAATTAATTTAATTTTTTCATAAAACTAAAATACCAAGAGTATTTTAATAATTTCATATCCAAAATTAAGGGGGTCACTTGCCCTTCTACCTCTACATAGGTCTGCCTATGTTATCTCCCATTGTGGTGTTTGAAGAGATAGTTGCAACTATCTCATCTACGATAACATTTCCTAGTAAATTGTAGATATTCCCATTAACTTGTGACCCTGCATCACCATTATAGCCTTTTTGTCACGTCCAAGCTTTTATTTTTGAATTTTACTGAACAACCATTTCTACCTAATGTTCCCAAGGAAATCAAATTCTTCCTCAACTACAAAACATGCCTCACACCCATAATGGTCCTTATCACACCATCAAACATTCACTTTTTTATATTTCTAATACCGATAAACTTGTATTATGGCACTCAAAGGGACAAAGCTATATCTCTTGGCTCTTCTATTAAGGAACCATGTTACACTCCCAGTCAGGTATCTACTAATCTTTAGTAGGGTATATACAAATTTGGCGCTCGTGGAGGAACCGTCTTACACTTTCTCACAGTGCGTAATACTGGAGAACCGTATTATTCTCCCAAATAATATATAAATATGAATAACTGAACCGTATTATGCCCTCAATTAGCTAAGCTCCGGAGAACCATATTACACCATTGGTCTTTTTTACTCAGGAATTGTGTTACATTTCCAGTTAAGTATCTATTAATATTTAGTAGCAAAATTAGATTAAGTTTGGGGAGAAAAAAGTTAGTTTTTTTTTTTTAGTTGATTATTAGCTAACTACTA
Source organism: Vitellaria paradoxa (assembly GCA_019916065.1). Taxonomy (NCBI): domain Eukaryota; kingdom Viridiplantae; phylum Streptophyta; class Magnoliopsida; order Ericales; family Sapotaceae; genus Vitellaria; species Vitellaria paradoxa. The sequence goes on from CM034239.1 coordinate 42,358,794, forward strand.
AAAAAACTCAACTATAAAAAGACTAGTTTTTTTTTTCCTTGTGTTTAGGAAGAGAAAAAAAAAGTTAACGTTTTAATAACTAACTTTTTACCTTTTTGTTAAATTGATTTTTTTGCTTCAAGGTTTAAAAGAAATTTAAAATGCAAAAAAATAAATTTGGTCATTTTAGAAAAAGTCAAAAAACTAATAGTTGGTAGCTTAACTACCAGTTTTTTTTTTTTTTTGTCAAATGCTATCTTATTAGATCACTTATCTTTTAGAACTAAATGATTATTCTCTAGTCATATATATTGATTGTGATCACTGGTAATTTCAAAAAATCTCATTTATTATTATTATTATTATTATTATTTTTTAGAAAACAATGAATTCCATTCATACATATGACTGTGTCTCAGTATATCAAACAATAATCATATGACACTCTTAGGTAAATCAATAATCATAACATAATCTGAATGATGCAAACACAGTCCTATGTACATGATATGCTCAATTATGTAGTACAACATTAATGCACATAAATTATAACATTTTCTTTAAGCATGATAATAATTTGGGAACTACTGTAAATTCAAAAATCAATAATCAAATGGCAAAGGGTTATATAACAACGTGATTTAAACATAAAAAGTCAAAATTTATAAAATTCAACAAACTCATACGAATAACCATATGTACGCTGGAGTACTCAATCTGTCTATACATCTATTCAAGCAATTGAGTACTCAGGCATACGTATGCCCATTCGTACGTCTGAGTATCCAACCCATTCGGACAATCATTTGAATAACTATGTCCAAAACCCAATTCCTATGTTCATTTTTAACGGAATCCTGAACCAAATTTATCCCAAATCATCAATCCAAGCTAAATTCTCAACGTATAATCATAAATAAATATATTTTAGTTTCTATAAAATGTCTTCTCAACAACAATTCCAACAACTCAAGGATTCCATATTTTCTAACACATGCATTGTATATGCACACCAATTTCCATATAACTCAAATCTAAACCAAATCAACCATGCAATATAACAAAATCATGCTAATAATAAGTAAGACGCAGAGGTTCACCCTACCTACCTTGAATCTGAAGAAAATAGAGGAAATGAAAAGAAATTCAAAAAGATCCCTAACCTTGAATAGCCCAAATCTCTGACGTCGGACACAATCATCACGAATGGGTATTGCCATGATAATCATCGTGTTGAAGAGGTCTAGATCCTTTTAGTTCCTTTACCCGCTTCATACTTTCTCTCTCTTCTCTTTCTTCTTTGCTAGTTCCAACTTGAAGCAAGAAGAAGAAGAAAAAAATAGGGAAAAGAAAGAGAGAGAGAGAGAGAGAGAGAGAGAGAAGACAATGAGAAAAGGAAAAAAAAAAAAAAGAAAAAGGTTAGGGCCTAGCCCTAACTCTAAGTCCAAACACAAATATGGTCCATCACAATGCACTAAAATGAAATAAAAATCAACAACTCAAATCGAACTCGGGTCTAAATATGCAAATGACCTAAAAATCTCAAAAATTGATCCAAAATAAATATTAAGGAGCCGTTTGGTAATGCTGTCATTTTTCTATTTACGTTTATATGTTTATGTTTTCTATTTTTATTTTCTGTTATTCATTTTTTTAAATGAAAATTGAAACTGCATTTGAAAATACAATTTTATTTACAATTACTTATTTTTTATTTTCATAAAATATTTAATTTTATTAGTTTTTTAAAAATTAATTGAATTTAGTAAATATATTTTATATTAATTTAATTTTATTATATTTTTTATTAAAAACAATTGAATAAAATATAAATATTATATCATTTAATCTAGTAAATATAAAATATATTAATTATAATTTAATTATATTATTTGCTTAAAATAATTAAATAAAATATATTTCAAAATAATTTAAATAATTTAATTATGATATTTATTAAAAATAATTTAATAAAATATGCTTCATATTAAATAACTAATTAAACTAAATTAATTATTAAATTAAATTGAATTAATTAAATTATGATATTTATTAAAAATAATTTAATAAAATATATTTAATATTATTTAAATTAATTAAATTAAATAATTTAAATGTAATATCTATTAAAATAATTTAATAAAATATATTTATATTAATTAAATTATTTATTAAATTAAATTATTATATTATATTTTATTATTTATTGAAAATAATTTAATAATATATATTTCTTATTAATTAAATTTACTAATTAAATTTTATTATTTTTTAGAAATAAATTAATAATAGATATTACATATTAATTTAATTATTTTTTATTAAAAATAATTTTAGTTTAATAAAATAATTTATTTTAATATGATGTATCAAAAATGGATAAAATATTAGAATTGGCAAAGTGTTTGCAACAAAAAAAAAATTGAGCGAAAATATTTTTTTCCTATTTACATTTTTTTGTTTAAGTTTTTTTTTTTTTGAAAACAAAAAAATGTAATCAGATTTAATAAACATGTTTCTGTCACTAATTTACAAAATTTTAAAAATATAAATAGAAAAGCAAAAAATTAAAACATTACCGAACAAGGTGCAAGTGTTTCATTATTTTGTTTACTTTCACTCGTTTTAAAAAGATAAACTGGTTTGATATTGAAATGAGAGTTCCTTCCCCCCTCCCCACACACACACAATCAAGCACCTATAATTATGAGTTGAAACCATTTATTTGGTGAAGTACTGGAATTGTAAAGAATTGGTATAGTTTGTAATTGTTGTTATTTTTGTTTTTGATTTTTTTTTTTAGAATTTTGTGGGATAAAATGATAAAACAGTAAAATAAAATAACGATAGACATAAAATAGAAAAATTAATTAAATTTTATTGAATTTGACATTTTTTTATTAAATATTAATAATTTTAATCAACGAAATGACTAAGGTGTTACCTATATTTTATAATAAGAAGCGTAAATGTAAATTTAATTGTTGAAATGTAATAAGTGTAATTATTAAAATATTGACGTATGTATAATTTAATAAAAAAAAAAAAAAAGCAAACAAATGCGAGGTCTCAAAAATTATCGAGTGGGGGCGCTTGCAATCTAGAGTTGCCCATTTAATATGATATTGAATATCCGTAACTAACCAGTCTAACCCTAGACCCCACATGCCAACGCGTCCCCCCAAAGTTAAACCACCGTTTGACACGCTCAGATTGTCGCTGTGACATTTTCGTAATTAACTATTACTCCAGTGGCACTCGTCGAGCCACGCAAATTTCCTTCCTGGCGGTGTAAATGAATACAGCTACCCAGCTTGTTATATTTCATTTTATTTGTTTTAAATACATAATCGATTGGAAGATTCTACTCTCGCTCTCTCTGTGATCCCTGAATCGATATACGTATATGTGAATCTCAGACAAATTTTGCCTGGACTTTGTTCAATATTTGCGCCCTGAATTATAAGATGGAAAGCTCTCTGCTTGTAGGAGATAGCAGTGGTGACACTGGCCGTGAAGGTAGTAGTTCCGGTTGGCGGAGATATCGGTCGGTGGCATTCCCGCTGAGATCAGAAGCCATCGCTCATGGTTCGCCTTATCAGAAGGCGGCTGCACTTGTTGATCTGGTTTGTCCAATCTTCACTTTCCAAGTATATGTAAATTGTTTACGTACATGTAATGTATAGGGTGTTTGCTTATGAATTAGATTCAAATCTATATATGCTAGAACGTTTGCCTGCTCAACGGTGAAAGGAAAGAGGGAGAAAAAAACACGAGACAGTTAAATGTTAGTGTCAATCCGAAATAACGCGGCACTTATATCTTGGCGGCATTTGATTTGCATTTTTATTTTTATTTTTATTTTCTGTTTTTTATTTTGAGATTCATGTTTTAAGAATTGTTTTTATTTGGTTTGACATTTTCTATTTTTGCGATTTGGATTCTCCACAAAAAGGCTGAAAACGGTTTTTGACACCAATTTGCATTTTTATGGGGAGGAGTACGGGATGAGTTCAAACATCATTTGGTGGATTGGAGCTCCATTTGTTTACTTATCAAGGATGCTGGAATTGGTATTCGGAGATTAAATTTGTTTAAGAAGGCTTTATTGGTTAACTGGTGGTGGCGTTTTGCATGAGAGAGAGAATGTGAGTGGGTGTGTGTGTGTGTTTGGAGGAGAATTGTTTCATCTAAGTTCGTGCTTCAGTGAGGTGGATGTTCCTCTGCTAGTGGGTATGGTGCTCATGGGTCAAGTTTTTGGAAGGGTACTCATAGTAGGTGGAACATTTTAGGCTCCGTTTGGAGCTATGATATTTGTTGAAAAACATTGAAAATCCTAAAAATTATTCACTTTTTATCTCACTGTACGAATTATGAACCCACAACTTTTATCAAATTTTATTAACTGTTGTCACTTCAAACGCACTCTTAGTATCTATCCTTCTAAGTTGGTAGAGGGGATATGGTCAAAATTTGAAGCCATCCTTGACTTGATGGTTGATTTGCACATGAAATGTTCCTAGAACTCTACAAAGTTGTTACTAACAAGGAAGCTTTAGTTCTTGAGATATTTTATTTGATTGGTGGGAAAATAGTTTGGAATTGCATGTTGTGCAATAACCTTTTTGATTAAGAGACTAAAGATTTTGCTAGAATGATGCAGTTGTTATATGGCTCTGATGTTGAAGAAGGAGAGGATGAAGTTTGTGGATGTTGTAAGTGTAAGTCATAGTATAATATTTTAACTGGGTGTAAGGAGAAACTCCTAAGGAGGTTTTTATTTTGAGGAGGCAAGTTACTGTAAATGTGTTGTTTGTATGAAAGAGATGAGGAATCGATTGATTGTATTTTTTTTTTTATTAATTAGTCACCAAAGTACAAAATCATTCCAAAAAGAGTGTCAGAATTCAGTACTTGTTTTGTCCTATTGGGTTTTCCCTAAGAGAGTGAGTTATATGAGCATGGTGGAGTGATATAAGGAGCAAAAGGAAGATGACACTTGAAGAATTGCGCCATTTTTGCATTTCTTGGATAATTTGGAGGAAGTGAAATATAAGAACTTTTCAAGGATCAAAACTTCTTTACATAAAATAGATGGTTTCTTTTGATGTCTACATTTTATAGGTGGATTATAAAGGGTTTCGATCCAGATTTTGATTTTTTTTAATTTTTTACTGAGAATACGGGGTTATAATTTTGGGCTGTAAATGAGCCACATCTCCTTGATGCTATCTGTTAATAATGCACTTTATATTTAGTAATATGACACTATACCATATGTGCAGGGACGGAACTAGAAATTTAATTAGGGCGGTGCCAATTCCTATAAATTTTAATATTTTTTTTAGTGGGAGTGTTTTTTTTTTTTTTTTGAACTGGATGTGCCATTCTAAAGAGATGTATTTATAAAAATAATTATACTATATATACATATAAAAAAATTTTTGCACCAGGGGGAGCCGAGGCCCCCTTTGGTCAGACGGTTGGTCCGTCTCTACATATGTGGTATGCCACATCTTCATACCTTGTCGTCATCCTAAAAGTTAAAACATTGTTTACAAATATTAAAATATTAGCCACATCTCACCTAAAAGCTCAAGTTACCTTGTTAGGTTTGGGGGCTGTAGACTTGTGGGAGTTAGCTTTTTGGAAATGATGCTGATCGTTAACTATGGTGGGGTCACTAGAGTCTTGTGGAGGGGTGAGAATCAAGATAGTCTGGAACGAGAGAGAGAGAGAGAGAGAGAGAGAGAGAGTATATTGCTAGTAGTGGTAATAGAAAGCGAATGACAAGTCATGGACTCTCGAGAGGAGGAGGGTTTATATATAGGCTGGGTGGAATATTTTTGGGCATGAGTCAATGCAATGTATCCGTCGGGTGGATGTTTAGCCTTAGACTGGCACGGTAAGAACTCCTCCAGAAATCTCTCTGTAGATTGGTCGAGGAAGTCTCGACGATCTCTTAATTGTAGCCACCAATTCACTGGACTCCCAATAATCTCGTTGAAGAAATATATCTGTTGGGAGAATTCGAGGACCTTGTTCCTCATCCAGGGGATATGAGTACCCGTTGGGGTGGTTTAGCCTTGGGTTGTGGGGAGTCTTCTGACGATAAAAAGGCACAGGAAGGGGCTTGGCCAATTCAAAGTACACCACGTAGGAGAATGCTGACAATCCCTAGGCCTTATTGCCATGGTACCCACATTGGATAATTTTATTATGGGGTAATTACCTTTATACTTTCTGTATTTAAGGTCAAAATCACTTATACCCACTGTACCTTGTAATTATGCAGTAATAATTCTTGTACTCGCGATTAAAGTGAAACACTGGACGGCTTCGTTTTAAGTGGTAGAAAGACAAAATTACCCTCTTCTTCTTCTTCTTCTTCGCTACCCTCTCTTCTTTTCTCTGTTTTTCCACTTTTCTCTCTCCACACGACTTTCACCATTACTGACTCAAGAAATCTTCTTCAAATTTCAAGCATATAATTACAAATCGAGAAAAATATCTTTCTTAAATTTGAAATTTTTTTCAAAGGATATATAAGAGACAAAATCTATGTAAAACTCACAATATATATAACACATATCAGAACCAGAGTTCTTAAAATTAAGAGCCCCCGACCTAGATCCGAGATCTCAATTTCGAGCAAAGCAACAAACCCCAATCTCCACGATTTCCCTCAACCTCCTAATCTTGAAACAATACCCATTGATAAAAAAAAAAGGAGAGAGAATTAAATAGATGCTGGTGAAAAAATGAGATTTTAAGCAGTTTTGGTGAAGATTTAATCAGACCTAGTCTGGATTTCTTGAGAAATTGAAGAAGTTGCTTATATATACTTATACATACATACGTATATATATGTAACCTTTGTTCTTGAACATCCTAATGTTGGGTTACTATGGTTTTTCCTCACCAGTGGTTCCTAATAGGATTGAAGCCGGAGGGGAAGTAGTCAATGAGATCATGAGAGGGGAGATCTTGTGGGGGATTTCACCGAGGGTCTCAATCTTCACATGTACCTTATCTCTCTTCTTTTTCTTCTTTCTCCTCCTCCTTGTCTTGTTCTCTTCATCAACTACAGTCTCTTGTTTCTCTTCCTCTTCGCTTAACAGAAACTTGATTGTTTAGACGGTGATAAGGCTATTGGAGGCTTGGAAGATGAGAGTGTTGCTTGGAAGGGCATTTTGGTCTGTTTATCTTTTATTTTTTGTTGGATATTGAACACTTGCACTTTTTATACGCGTGTATCTCAAGCACCATTAACTTTAATAGTTCCGTCCAACTTTTCACTTTAGTCATGAGCGCAGGGGTTGTTAGTGCATAATAACGAGGTACAAAGTGTAAGTGATTTTGAACCTAAGTATAGAGGTACAAAGGCAATTAGCCCTTTTATTTTTCATATTACCATTTCATACTGTCAAAAAATCCTCTCATGTGCAGTTAAAATATATATATTTGGCAAGGCCAAACTTTTTCGACTATTAACCTTTTGGGTTGGCAGTGTGATTTGCACTAAGAACCCTTGTCCTCTAATACCATGTTACACTATTAGCCATCATACGATATCACCGTCTAAACTGTGACCTAGTATCGTTTTGCCCCATTCAACTAAAAACTATTACACATCAACCCCTTAAATTATTAATTCATAACAATGTGCACCATCCTTACACTGACATTTGCGATTTTATGAAAATTTAGTCAACTAACATGTAAAAAGAAACATGTTACATGCTAAAATAGATATTCCACAATTTTATTAAAATAATAGCACTTGTATAAGAAACTACAAGCATTTTAGTTCTATAATTTCATTAAACCTCTTAGGATATTTTTTTCAATTAGAATTTTATACAATGATATTTTAGTTACAAAATTTTATATACAGGCATTTTAATTGTTTATATTTTTCTTCCCTTCACTTGCATGTTATTTGAATAACATTTGTTAAACATCACAATTATTAGTGTGAGGAAGGGACATATCATAAATTGATTGTTTAGGGGGTCAATATATAAGGTTTTTTAGTTGAGGAGGGGAGTAAAGTGATAATGGATCAAAGTTTAGGGTTGACCTTGTAATCAATCCTTTCATTCATGTTACTATTTTGTACTCTGCAACAAGTAAACTAGAGGAAGTAAGTTGTCCTAAAACTATTTGCTAAATACATATGGAAACTTCTCATATGTTGTGACTTTTTTCTTATCCTTTTTGTATGCACAGGAATTATTGTTACTTTTCCTGATTGATTAAAATTGGATTTTTTCAGGCTGAAGATGGTGTTGGTCTACCTGAGAAAATTCTTGATCAGTCAAGCTATGAAGTTGCAGCAAAGTTCTATTTCATATTTATTCAGTTTGATTTGCTTTGGTCCCTTAATTTTTTTGCTTTAATAGTTCTAAATTTCCTTGAGGTTAGTATAATTTATGTTACTGCTATGTTTTGATTTCTTTCCATCTATATTCATGGAAGCCTCCTTGAAATTAGCAAGAAATACATGTTGTTCATTAGCAAGAAATACATTTTGTTCATTAGCTTTTCTGGAAATCATTCCATGACGAATTTTTTTAGTTATGCTTATTTTTGTTTAATGTGCAGAAGCCGTTGTGGTGTGCTGAGTATTCAGCATCCTGCAACAACAGAGAGTACTACTTTCTAGGACAGTTGCCATACTTAACTGGCGCAGAGTCTCTTGTTTACGAGGTAAAAGTTTAATTTCCCCAGTTAATGGGCAGACAGTATTAGTTATAGAGTGCATTGTTTCTTTAGAAAGAGATACACAAGTAATGCTAGTTAAATATTGGAACCGCTGTTATGAGAACTGGACGGTCTGTTGAACTGGGAATGGGCAGGTTGGCTGGTTTGATTTAAACTAGTGGATCCATTAAGAACAAAACCAGATAGCTGGATAGTGTGGCCATTTTTTGACTAAAATATTCAAAGAAAACAGTCAGTTCATTATTTTGACAAAATTGTTCAAAATATGCAGCTCCCAAGTCTTGAATGCGAGTAAAGGGTGTGATACTGGCAACAGCAAACCACTGGACCAAATCTTTTGTGCGTGTTTCATTTCCCCATATATTAAATATAAGGGATAAATAATATGAATAAATTATATTTAATTTATAACACAGGTTGAACCAATGAACCAAGAACCGATATCTTCACTGGTTTGATATCAGTTGGGTTCTGTTAGCTATGATAGAAATGATACTAAAAGCATTATGACTGGAACAGAAACATTGCATGGCTGACTGATCATAACTTTAATTGCTTTTGAACTTTAAATCAATCCACAAGAGTTGTCTACATGATTTCTATTCGTGCTGTCGTTTATTGGCTGAAATAACCCACAAGCCTGTACTGCCAGAACTAATTATCAAAATGTCTTCGCTTAGCTGAACTAGATCTGCATATCATCATTATTATTTTCAGCTATGTGATTTTCTGTGTCTCATGCAGGGTGTAACTCTTGCGATTCTTGTGATAAATACCTTCTTTCCGATTTTGTATGAAGGATTTCATATCTACTGGAAAAGTCCTCTTAATAGATTAAAGGTACCTGGTTCCAAATCTTTGTTAATGAAACTATTACCTGAACTATTTATTTTCCTATATTAACCTTTTTTTTTTTTTAAAGAAAATAAAAGGTTCTTCATGATAATTATAAAGGCTAAATTAGCTCACATGAGGGTGGTAAGACCTTTACCAATTGAAATAAAGGTTACCAGTTTGAACCCCTCGGGATTACTTGACTCTTGATTCTGGTGGGCTGGGTCAGGAATTCTGTTGGTATAAGTGGCGGGACTTCCAAAAATAATAATAAAGGCTAAAGTAGATCCAAAATGCTGATTTTCGTTGCATGAATTGCTCCCTTGGGTGCTTGCGTGCATAATTTAATTTTTGCCCTTTCATTAATTCAGATAAAAATACCTTATATACTAGAAAATTGTGAAGGGGTGAACTAATATTATATGTCAAGTAAGTTCCACTCACCATTCTTCTTGTAACTTGATGAGTGCTCACATTACTGTGCTTGGAGATGAATAAAAATTTATATACCATGTTAAAATCATTTGTTCATGTGCCATGATTGTTTGGCTCCATCCAATCACATATCTGATGAATTATAAAATGGCTATGCTGGAGGATTTTCTATAAACTTAAGTACATATTTGAGGTTGTTTCTGTTCCATTTGGTTATATTGGGTGGGTTTGGAGAGGAAGCTAATATCAAGATTGGCATCTTCGTTTAAAGGTGGCACTAATAGAAGAGAAGTTGAGAGAAGGATATTTAAGATGGTTTGGTTATGTTCAACGCAGATTTAGAGATGCACTAGTTTAGAAGAGTGAGTTGATTCAAGTAAAATAGGGAAAGAGGATAAAAGGTAGATCTAAGAGTTCATGGACTAAATTTGTGAGGAAAGACCTAATTTTATATAACCTCGCAGAAACATAATCTAGGATAAAAATGAATGGAGGAAGAGAATTCATGTAACCTCCCTCAACTAGTTTGGGACTAAGGCTTTGTTTAGTTAAATGAGGATATAATCATATTAGAGTCTTGAGGGGGAGTGTTAGAAATAAGGTTTATTGTATCTTAAGGGATTAGATGAATATAAATTCACGTGAGAGTAGATATCCAATTAATCTTATCTCTAAAGTTAATATTATTATAATCATGGAATCAATGAGTTGAGTTGAATAAAATGCCACTATTATCTATCCCGTAGATGTCAGCCATTAGACTGAACCATGCAAACCTTTTATTTTATTGCTAAACTACTTGTGCGCTTTTTTATTTATCTGTATTTACTGTGCCTTTTATCATTTTATGTTCTTTCTTGAAATTCTTTTCATGAAAGGATTAAGATTAACCATGCTTAAATTTTATGGTAACCTATTTTTTTTTTTTAATTAGCCACAGAAACTTTATTAAATAATAATAAAAAGATCCAAAGAAGAGGACGAGCAGTCCCTTATGAGAAATTAAGATACAATGGTGTTAGAGACTGCTAACCAATCTCAAGAATAACAAAAAATAGAGATGATGCAAATTCTGGCAATATAGATGCCCAAAACGAAGCAAAAAAATATCAACTTATGGTAAACTAACTTTTTCAATACGAGTTTTCTATTGTGTTGGTTTTCAACTCCACCTTCTGGTACTTCATGAGATATTTGCTTGAAACATATTAGCAATTCGGAGTGAAATTGGTTTCTGGAAGCAAGTATACATATTATTAAAAGTCTTCCAGTAATATTTGTACTGAAATGCACGGTAATATATGTACTGAAAGCACCAAAAAGAGTGGAACCTTTGCATCAAAATAGATCAACAAGGAGATTGAACTCAACTGTGAAATTTATAAACAAAAGAAATCATGACAACTTCCTTAACACCAAAAATGAAAACTATTCGCTAGACAGCCTTAAGGTTAGGCACTGTCAGCTCTGTCTCATAAGCACCGCAGCTACCCCTCTCTCTAGAGGCAGTACATTATTTTGTCATGTATTACACAATATAGTCAATTACTTGGGCATTCTATATGAAATTAATGAAAATAAACTACATCCCTATATAAATGATATTCAATCAAAATGACATATCTTCCATTTATTAAGCTGCATGGTGTATTTTTTTTCCTCAGGAGTTATACAAAATTTCTATTATTTTAATTTCTTCTTGACTGAACAACTTGGTCCTTTCTTCACAGTTTTGGTTGATTAGTTAACTTTTTCTTTTTCCCAATTATTTTGTCTCTACTAATCGTGTGCCGGTGTTTTTTTCTCTTTGGCATCCTCTATGTAAATTATATTTATTCAAAATGACATTTCTTCCATGTAAAAAGGCTGCAATGTGCAATTTTTATTTGGAAAGTTATATTGCATTTCTATTATTCTAGTTGCTTCTTGACTTAATAATTTGGTCCTTTGTTTAAAATTTTGATTGTTTATTTGAATTTATCTGTGTTTTCCTTCCACATACTTCTTTGACTCCTTCCCCCCACCCCCCCCCCCCCAAAAAAAAAAGAAGCAAAAGCAGTGTTCTTTTCTATCTTACTGTGTTCTTGTTATTTTCAGGGCATTTTGCTATTAATCTTGGTTGCCGATTTTATAGTCTATGTTCTTTATCTATCTCCAGTGGCCTTCTATTCTCTTCCGTTTAGGATTGCGCCTTACATCCGGGTTGCTTTTTTCGTACTGAACATTAGGTATGGTGTGAATAAAGCCCATTCTTTTTGAACAACGTGACTTTATTGATCTATTTTTGAGTTCAATCTTAACTATAGTCACATATGTGCTGATTCAATTTGACTTTTAACAACTGGTGGCAACTGGCAGACATGTTAAAGCTACTATTGGTCATCTACAATTTCATCTTGTTGAACTGTCATCTGAGCTTGACACCCTTTATGCTGTTTTTCATCATTAGAAGCTGAAATCATTTGATCTAATAGAACTATTGAAGTTGAAGAGAACAAAAAATAATAAAGAAAAAAGAAAAAAGGGGCCTCCATTTTGAAGGCATATTAATTTTTCCGCCCTTTTAGGTTTCTCTTGATATGCATTCATATTTCTGAGAGGAACCATTTTAAATGAAGTTAAGTGGCAAACTGGTTTGAGGGTCTCCTAGCTTTCTTGTGAATTTATTAGTGTTTTTTTTTTTTTTTGGGGGGGGGGGGGTGGGGCGGGTTGACTTGAAGGGGTCTAGCCTTTCGGAAATAATGCTAATTATCGAATATGACGGAATCACTGGAGCCTAGCGGAGGAGTGAAAATCAGGACAATCTGGAACAAGAGAGAGACAGAGAGTGTTATAGGTAGAGGTAGTAGAATGGTGAATGCTCAATGATGGACCCTCCAGAGGAGGAGGGTTTATATAGGTGAAAGGGGAATCTTTTTGGGCGGGAATCAAGGCCTTAAATCCATTAGGAGGATATCCAGCCTTGACTCAGTGGGTTATGCCTTCAGTCAATGATGGACCAAATACTGCTGTGGGGACTCAGATGGATGCAGTAAAAATTATTCCCTTCAAACATGTTTATAAAATATTTACACATGGTAAGAAGAGAAGCAATGCTGAAGAAGTTGTTGAAAATTAGACTTGCTGCTGTGGAACAATTCAAGCTATTCGAATTCAAGTTTGTTATCTTTTCCTCTTCAAATTTCCAGATTATTAGGGAGTTGTTAGAATCAGATTATTAGGAAGTTGTTAGTAGTTTTTCCTCTTTGAATTTCCAGATTATTAGGGAGTTGTTAGGATCAGATTATTAGGAAGTTGTTAGGATTCAAAATCAGTTTTCCTCTTTGATTTTTCCAGATTATTAGGAAGTTGTTATATGAATTTGAATTTCAAACTCAAATGTATTCCTATTTAAGGGCTGAGAAGCGAATAAAGAAGGGAGGTTGAGTTTTCACATTAATTTCCTAAAAATCTAGAGATCGGAGGGTTCTCTCTAAGGAGTCCTCACTACTTACAAAATAGGTAAGAAGGGCAGAAGGACTTCCAAGTTTGATCTAACAGCGGACTTCCGGGTGCAGGGTCCCTTGACTAGATCCCGGGCAAGAGTTGCTGACAACTTGGTATCAGAGCCAGCTGTCATGTCAGACCTTCGTACCTTCCAGCAACAATTTGAGGCTTTTATGGCTATGTACCAAGAGGACCGAGCAAGGGAAAGAGCTGAAAGAGAAAGGGAGAAGCTAGCTAATGAAGCCCGACAAAACGAGCTGACTCTCCAATTAGAAGAACTGTCCAGAGACTTTGCTGCCAGCAGAGTTGAAGGGAGAAGAAATGGGATGGATTATAACCACAGGGTGTCCCAAGAGCCATGGGCTGAAACTCCAGAAAGGGGAAATTTTGCGCCAAGGTACACCAAACTAGATTTCCCTCACTATAATGGAACCTCGGATCCACTAGGTTGGTTGAACCGATGTGAGCATTTTTTCCATCACCAGAAGACAGCCTTGGAAGACAAAGTTGGTCTAGCCTCTTTTCATTTGGAGGATGATGCCCAGCTTTGGTTTATCAAATTAGAAGGGGACCGTCCCCAGTTGACTTGGGAAGACTTCAAAACCAATTGTAACTTACGCTTTGGACCACCCATCCGAAGTAATAAGCTGGGAGAGCTGTCCAAACTGCGTCAAACAGGCTCGGTGGATGATTATCAACGAAGGTTTGAGCAATTGGCAGCTCGTACCTCTTCCCTAACTCAGGAGCAAGAGGTGGAAATTTTTATAAGTGGCCTGAAGGAATCAATTGCAGTAGAAGTTGAACTGCAACAACCTGCAGATTTAACCAAAGCAATGAGCTTGGCGCGATTGTACGAACGAAGAATTAATCGCCAAAAAGAAGGGCCTTTTGAACAGCGCAAGAATTCAGCAAGTAGCTCCTCCAAAATTCCTTACGTAAGGCGTCTTAACAAGGCTGAAATGGAACAAAGAAGGACCCAGGGACTTTGCTTTAATTGTGATGAATTATACAAGCCTGGGCATCAATGCAAACGGCTGTTTTGGCTTGAGGGGTTGGACGATGACGTTCCAGAAATTGATGAGGAGCCTGAAATTTCCTTTCACGCCATCACTGGGTCACTCAAATTACAGACTATGCAGGTGCAAGGATTCATTGGGGAAGAGCCTCTAATTATTTTGATCGATTTGGGTAGCACCCATAGTTTCATCGATGAAGCCTTAGTTGAACGACGGAAAATCCCAAAAGAAGACAAAGCCGAATTAAAGGTGACAGTGGCAAACGGCGAGAAATTGCGCTGCCCTGGAGTGTGTCGTGCAGCAAAGTTATAGCTAGGTAATCAGTTCTTTACATTTGATTTATTTTTATTACCCTTGTTTGGCTTTGGGGCAGTATTGGGAGTCAATTGGCTGTGCACATTGGGGCCCATAAATTGGGATTTTGAGCAGATGAAGATGGAGTTTTTGAGTCAAAACAGAAAAGTAGAATTGGAGGGTATTAGCAGTTCCCAAACTCCACCGAAATCTCTCTTCCCCATCTTAACAGAAGACAGACGTGAGTCTACAATCCAAGAAATCCTAGCTGAATTCAAAGACCTCTTCAAAATTTCAGACCGTCTTCCCCCCGCACATTATTACGATCACAGAATCAACTTGCAGCCTGGAATTGGTCCCATAGCCGTGCGCCCCTACCGTTATCCTCACGCTCAAAAAGATGAAATCGAAAGGCAATGTGAAGAGATGCTACGCAGCGGTATAATTAGACCAACCCAGTCCCCCTTCTCATCACCGGTGCTCCTTGTAAAAAAATCAGATGGGTCATGGAGATTTTGCGTGGATTATCGCTCCTTGAATGCCCACACTATCAAGGACAAGTTTCCCATTCCGGTGATTGACGAATTGTTAGAGGAATTGTATGGGGCAAAGTTCTTCACCAAACTTGATCTTCGTTCTGGGTACCATCAAGTTAGAATGAGGGAGTCAGATATTGAGAAGACAGCATTTCGAACACACCACAGACATTTCGAATTTCTTGTCATGCCTTTTGGGTTGTCCAACGCTCCATCAACTTTCCAAGCTCTTATGAATGGTATCTTCAAATTGTTCTTGCGTAAGTTTGTTCTTGTATTTTTTGATGATGTTCTTATCTACAGCAAGACCTGGGCCGAACACCTCCGGCACATAAGGAAAGTTTTCTCTATACTCAGAAATCACTGCCTCTACCTTAAACAAATGAAATGTTTATTTGCTCAGGTACAAATTTCCTATTTGGGACATATTATATCTGAGAAAGGAGTTGAAGCCGATCCGGACAAAATTTCAACCATACTCCACTGGCCTAAACCACAAACTATTAAGGGCCTTCGGGGATTTCTAGGCCTAACCGGCTATTATAGGAAGTTTGTGCAGAACTATGGAGAGATTGCCGGTCCTTTAACCGCCATGTTGAGGAAGAATTCCTTCCTATGGACAACTGAATCCTTAGCTGCCTTTAACACTTTGAAGGAAGCAATGACTCAAACTCCAGTCTTAGCACTAATAGATTTTGGCCAACCATTTGAAATAGAATGCGACGCATCTGATAGCGGGATTGGAGCCGTGCTGCAGCAAAATAAGCACCCTATCGCTTTCTTCAGTAGACCACTTGCAAAATAGTATCTATCTCTTCCTGCTTATGAAAAGGAACTGATTGGGTTGGCAAAGGCCATCAGACATTGGAGATCGTACCTATGGGGGCAAAAATTTCTGATTCGGACTGACCATTATAGCCTTAAATTTCTTTTGGATCAGCGCATAATCACCTCTCCTCAACAACATTGGATTAGCAAACTAATGGGGTTTGATTTTTCAGTTGAGTACAAACCGGGAAACGAAAATAGAGTGGCAGATGCCCTTTCCCACAGGGATGAGGATGTTGGGCTGTTGCAATCAATTTCAATGCCCCAGCTCGGATTTTTTGAAACTATTCGGCAAGAAGTTAAAAATTCCCCTGAATTGATGAAGTTGGTGGACCAAATTCAAGCGGGGTCAGTTCAAGCTCCTTGGAGCTTCAAGGATGGTTTGATTTCTTTAAAAGTAAAGTTTATTTGCCTCCTTCTTGACCCTTGCAGCAGGTCATTATTGCAGCCATACATACACAGCACCATGAGGGGTACCAAAAAACTCTCCATCGCGTTGCAGCAGATTTTTATTGGCAAGGTATGAGGCGTCAAGTCCGGCATTTGATTCAATCTTGTGACGTCTGCCAGCGCAATAAATCAGAGCACCTTCGTCCTGCGGGTCTCTTACAACCCCTTCCAGTTCCCTTGCAAATATGGTCTGATATCTCTATGGATTTCATAGATGGCTTGCCACAGTCAAATGGTAAGTCGGTGCTTTTTGTGGTTGTTGATAGATTCTCAAAGTATGCGCATTTCATACCAATCTCACATCCCTATACTGCTGTCACGGTGGCTCGGGTATTCTTTGATCACATCTTCAAACTTCATGGCTTACCGGAAACCATTGTTAGTGATCGAGATGCCACATTCACCAGCTTGTTTTGGACTGAATTATTTAAGTTGACTGGCACTAAATTGGCGTTAGCTCAGCGTCTCATCCTCAATCAGATGGTCAGACAGAAGCGGTTAATCTTATCATTGAAATGTATTTGCGTTGTTTTACAAGTGATCATCCTCGGCGTTGGGCAAGCTGTATTTCATGGGCTGAGTATTGTTATAATACCAGCTACCATTCTTCCTTGAAAACATCTCCTTTTGAGGTAGTTTATGGCCGACCTCCACCTAAACTACTCTCCTATTGTCCTTGGTTATCTCCATTGGCAGCAGTAGATGTTGAATTGCAAGATAGAAATCTCCTATTGGCTGATGTACGGAACCGCTTGTTACAAGCTCAACAGCGGATGAAAGATTGTTATGATCTTCATCATCGTGAGGTTCAATTTCAAGTGGGCGGCCTGGTTCTTTTAAAGTTGCACCCCTACAGGCAATTATCCTTGGCCAATCGCTGCAATAGGAAATTAACTCCAAAGTTTTATGGGCCATTCCCAGTGGAAGCTAAGGTTGGAATGGTAGCTTACCGCCTCACACTACCTCCCCAAACCAGGATTCATCCAGTCTTCCATGTCTCGTCTTAAAAAATATCATGGGAATGTTGCCGTAGTTCCTTTGTTGCCTAACATTTATAAGGGTATTGTTCAACCTACTCCTAAAGCCATCCTAGATTCCAGAATGGTGTCCAATGTTCAGCAGGTATTGGTACATTGGGAGGGTCTTTCTCCTGCCGAGGCTTCTTGGGAGCCTGTCCAGCAATTGCTCCACCGCCATCCTTCCTTTGCGGCTGAGGTCATGCGCTTTCTTCAAGGGGTGGGCAATGTTATGCCTTCAGTCAATGATGTACCAAATACTGCTGTGGGGACTCAGATGGATGCAGTAAAAATTATTCCCTTCAAACATGTTTATAAAAGATTTACACATGGCAAGAAGAGAAGCAATGCTGAAGAAGTTGTTGAAAATTAGACTTGCTGCTGTGGAACAATTCAAGCTATTCGAATTCAAGTTTGTTATCTATTAGTTTTCCTCTTCAAATTTCCAGATTATTAGGGAGTTGTTAGGATCAGATTATTAGGAAGTTGTTATTACTTTTTCCTCTTTGAATTTCCAGATTATTAGGGAGTTGTTAGGATCAGATTATTAGGAAGTTGTTAGGATTCAAAAT
This sequence comes from Vitellaria paradoxa, assembly GCA_019916065.1. Classification (NCBI taxonomy): domain Eukaryota; kingdom Viridiplantae; phylum Streptophyta; class Magnoliopsida; order Ericales; family Sapotaceae; genus Vitellaria; species Vitellaria paradoxa. Next base: position 42,376,967 of record CM034239.1, read on the forward strand.
CAGTTTTCCTCTTTGATTTTTCCAGATTATTAGGAAGTTGTTATATGAATTTGAATTTCAAACTCAAATGTATTCCTATTTAAGGGCTGAGAAGCGAATAAAGAAGGGAGGTTGAGTTTTCACATTAATTTCCTAAAAATCTAGAGATCGGAGGGTTCTCTCTAAGGAGTCCTCACTACTTACAAAATAGTTAAGAAGGGCAGAAGGACTTCCAAGTTTGATCTAACAGCGGACTTCCGGGTGCAGGGTCCCTTGACTAGATCCTGGGCAAGAGTTGCTGACACGGTGCGCCATATTGGGATAAAGATTTCCTACACAAATCTCTCTCTAGATTGGTTGGCAAATCCCTAACGGTCCCTTGATTCTAACATCAATCTGCTAAATCCTCGATGATTCCACTTGTTTGTTAGGTTTGTTGGAGAAACACCTAATCTTGTTCCAAGTCTGGGAAGTGAGATATCCTGCTGGAATGGTGTTCTCATGACCACGTATGTTATATGGTGTAGTGGTTTTCTGTGACTGATCAGCGCCGTTCTGGGAGGATGCGGTTATGCTGCCGAGGGGGGGGGGGGGGAATGATCCTAGGCCCTTAGGCCATGGCCCAGGTACCAACAATTAGCAAACTACTTGGTATAAACCTTCTCAACCTCTTGAAAGTGGCATACGAAATCTTTTAGTTTTACATCTTCCTATATCTTGAGAATAATAATTACTATCATTTTTTTTTTAAATCTATATAATTATAACAAGTCAACAGTAAGGGTAGTTGGGGAAACCTTAAATTTGGTGAAGCTTCAACATTTGAGAAGCTATTCTTTTTTTTCACCAGCAACTTGAAGGCATGTGTGACTAATTTCTCAAAAACTATTAGGTGTTTAAGTTATTTTACTTCGCAACGTTTTCTGCATTGATCATGTACTGGCCTCTTGTATTCAATATAAGCTTACATTTTCATCTTTCTCATTAGTTAATAAATAAATAAAAGAACTGGGAGTGTTAATTAACCTCTCCCTTTGATATTGTATTTATAGTGATAGAATACATTACGGGTAAGGAAAAATAATTAATCAGATAATCAAGAGTCAAAGATAATACTAGTCCTCAACCACATTACTCATCCTACCACAATAACCATCATATGTATTCTAAAAGATTCTAATACTCCCCCTTACATTGGAGCATAAAGATTAAACATGCCAAACTTGGTAGATAACTGTTGAAAGAAAGGCTGAGCTAAGAGTTTTGTGAGAATATTTCTTAACTGTGAATCAGAGCACACAAAAAGAGTAGTGTGATCATGCTTCAATAGAAGATCTCCAATAAAATGACAATCTACTTTAATATGCTTGGTATGCTTATGAAATAATGGGTTATTGGCAATGAAAATGGTAGTTTGATTGTGACATTATATGGATATCGGAGCTAGAACTTCAATACTAAAGTCATGAAGGAGAGAATGAACCCAAAGCACTTCTGAAGCAGTATGAGTCATAGTACAATACTCAGTCTCTGCACGATCGAGCAGCAATGTTTTATTTTTTACTGTGCCACATCACAAAATTACCTCTAATAAAGGTACAATACCTAGATGTAGATCATCGATCTGAGTGACTCATAGCTAGATCAGCATCACCATACCCAGTTACATTTAAAGTTGCAGATGATTTATAAAGCAAGCCACAACCCGGAGAATTCTTCAAATATCGCAAATATGACAAATAGCCTCAAAGTGGGGTTGTCAAGGTTCATGCATGAACTGGCTGGCTGCACCCATTCCATAAGTAATGTTTGGTTATGTCACGATGAGATAAAATAAGCTTCCTTAGACAATGATAACGATTAGTGTTAGGAAAAAGATCACCACTCTCAAACCTAAGGCAGACAAAGGAATCCATAGGAGTTTTTGTTGTTTGACAGCTAAGAACCATGTTTCAGACAATAAATCAAAAGTGTATTTCTGTTGAGAAAGAGAGATGCCGAGATGCCTCCTTAGGAAACATCTCAATGTTCCTAGATCCTTAGTGTGAAAATGCTGGCTTAAATATGCTTTTAGGGCCACAATGCCTATAGAATTATCACCTAAGATAATGTTGCTGTCAACTTAAGACAAACAAGATAATAATGCAGGCAAAAGAATGATGTATGAATATTGAATATTCAGAATTAGGACCTGAAAGCCATAATCAAGAAGACTGAATTGATCAAATTAGGCATGTAGAGATTGCTTTAGATCATATAGAGCTTGACCTAGATGACAAACAAGATGCTTGCTATCAAAATCAACATATCCAAGTGGTTGGTCTGTATATGTCTTTTCTTGAAGCTGCCTATGCAAAAAAATCATTTTTAATGTTAAGCTGAAATAGGGCCCAAGAACGACTTATAGATATTGCAAAAAGGATATAGATTGAATTAAGACTAGTCATAGGAAAGAATGTCTCTAAGTAATCAACATCATGTGATTGGGTATAACTCTTAGCAACCAAGCAAGCCTTAAGGAGTTTAACTGACCCATCAAGAAGACACTTCACCATGTAAACCCAGCGACAACCAATTGTTTTCTTCCTTGGAGGTAGAGAAGTGAGATCCCATGTTTGATTCTGATGCAATGCACACATCTTATCCATTGCTTCCTTCTACCTTGGGGATAATAGTTCCTGCTTATAAGATGTGGGAATAAAAATAGATGATAGTGCACAAACAAAGGATTGTAGTTGAGGTAATGTACGATGATAGGACATAAACTTCACAATAGGGTGTTAGGTACAAGTACGTTTACTTTTGCGTAGGGCAATGGAAAGATCATCAATAGTAAGTAGATGGCTTAGGTGGTGTAGAATCTACAAGCACGAAGGTGATTGAAGTGAGATGAGAGCAACCTGATAAACTTGTAATATGGTTCAGGATAATGAAGGCTGTAGGACATATTAGAGATAACAAATGAGTACCTAGATAGATCAACAAGTGATGAGATTAATGTGTCAAGCAAAGATCAACAAACATGATCATACGATCGAGCAAACATCAAACCAAGGGTAGTAAGAGAACCCCTCACATCAGGCGACCGTTGCCGGAAGTCATTGGAGGGGAGACGACATCTCTCGTGCGGGCACATGCATCACAGAACAAGGCGTGTGAGATCTATTGTAGTTGCTGTTGCTTGTGCGTGAGGGCGTGTTTGGTCACTAGAATTGATCAATCTTCAAGTGTTACAATCACTAGAGGAAGGTGACTCTATTAGTGGTGGCGTGGATCAATGTCGGAGATGCCAACGATGTGAATAAATGACGGCGCTAGGGTTTTTATTCTTCTTCTTAGACCTGGATCTTATACCAAGTTAAGAAATAAAATGAAAGAATTGAGAGAGTTAATTAATCTCTCCCTTTGATATTGTATTTATAGTCATAGAATATGTTATGGATAAGGAAAAATAATCAATCAGATAATCAATAATCAAGATAATACTAATCCCACTTAACCACAATAGTCATCCAACCACAATAATCATCCTATGTATTTTAGAAGATCTTAACATCATTCATTATCTAAATGTTACTAGTGTTAAGTGTGAAGTCTGATTTAAATAAGGCCGAAAGCGTACTTTTGCATTTTAGGGTTTTTTATTGTATACGCTAGGATTCCTTACAACTATAAAAGGAACGCCTAGGATTGTTTCCATTGGAATTTTGTAACGTTTTTTCTTCATTATAGTGCAACACCGCAGCATCCTGTGGATGTACGATTAAGCAATTAGCTTAAGTTGGAACCACGTAAATCTCTGTGTCTCGTTATCTTCTTGTTTTTGATTGTTTTCTGTTCTTATTTGTCTTCGATTGTTTGCATGTGCTTGTGGGTTTGAGCATAGGGATCCCCAACAATTGGTATTAGAACTCTAGGTTAGGAGATCAAGGGTTTACACAATGGCTGAAGACAAATACAAGATCGAGAAGTTCAATGGTACGAACCACGCTTTTTCAAAGATGCAGATGGAAGATATTTTGTATCAGAAGGATTTATATCTTCTGATTAGCAGGAAAAAGCCAGAAAGCGTAACACAAGAAGATTGGAATATTTTGGATCGCAAAGTTTTGAGGATTGTGCGATTGACTCTTGCGTTGTTGGTTGCGTCGAATATTGCCAAAGAAAAGATTATAGCAGATTTGTTCGAAACCTTAGAAAAGATGTACGGGAAACCTTCTGCGAGAATAAGGTATATCTTATGAAATTAAAGATGCCTGAAAACTCCATTGTTGCTGAACATCTGAATGAATTTAATCCGGCCACGAATCAGTTAGAATCCGTGGTTATTAATTTTGATGATGAAATTAGAGCTCTTGTTCTATTATCGAGTTTGCTAAAAAGTTGGAATGGACTTGTTATGGCAGTTAGTAATTCCTCTGGATTTGTAAAAATAAAATTGAAGGATGTCATTGGGTTGATTTTAGGAGAAGAGGCTAGGAAGAGAGTATCGGGTGAGGATGTTACTTTGGGTTCAGCATTAAATACAGAGTAAAGAGATAAGTCTGCAAATAGGGGAGACAACAAGGGCAAGCGAAGAGGAAATTCCAAAAATAAGGGTCGGAGTAAATCTCGTGGTAGAGATGTGAAACCTGAGGGTTGTTGGAATTGTGGTTAGATGGGGCACTTGAAGCGAGACTGTAGAGCACTGTCAAAAAAGCAGCAGAACGGGAATAATTAGGGGGGTAAGAACACCGTTAATGTTACATAGGAGTCAGATAATGATGCTTTGATTTGTTCACTGGATTCTCGTAATGAGTCTTGAATTGTAGACTCAAGAGCCTCATTCCATACTATGCCACGCATGGATGTATTACAAAATTATGTGCAAGGAAATTTTGGAAAGGTCTACTTGGGTGATGATGAGTTGGGTGATGATGAGACTTGCAACATAGTTGGGAAAGGTGATGTGCAAATTATTCAGACAAATGGGACAATACTAAAATTGATGGATGTTAAACATGTGCCTAGTCTAACAAGGAATCTTATTTCGGTGGGTCAACTGTCAAAGGGTGGAGTGGTCATATAGTTTACATCAGATGCTTGGAAGATGAGCAAAGGGGTTTTGGTTGTGGCTCATGGTAAAAAAAGAAGGAACCCTATATGTATCTTAGGTACTTACAGTAGCATTGCAGTGGCACTATCAGCAATTGATTGCACTATGTGGCATCGTAGGCTAAGTCACATGAGCGAAAAAGGGATGAAAGTAATGTTGGTGAAGGGTAAATTGTCGCGTTGTAAATCATTGAATTTAGACTTCTATGAGGATTGTGTCCTCGGGAAACAGAAGAAAGTTATCTTTACAAAGGTGACAAGAACCTTAAAATTAGAGAAATTGGAGTTGGTTCATACAGACATGTGAAGCCCATCTCAAGTATTTTTTTTTTTTTTTTGGTGGCTCACGTTATTTTGTTACCTTTATTGATGACGCTACTAGAAAATTATGGGTTTATTTTTTCAAGCATAAGTTTGATGTGTTTGGTGTTTTCAAGAATTGAAATGCATTAGTTGAGAATGAAATAGGAAAGAAACTGAAGTGTTTGAAATGTGATAATGGTGATGAGTATTGTGATGGAGAGTTTGAGGCTTACTGTGCTGTGAATGGGATTAGGAGATTGAAAACAATCCTAAAGAAGCCAAGGTTGAATGGAGTTGCTGAGCTATGAATTAGACGATCCTAGAGCATGCAAGGAGCATGAGGATACTGTTGGGTCGGTGGACCCTGATAAGTACTGTTCATTCAAACCCTGGGTCCAACGGAGGGGTTTGGGGGGTCCTCCCCCCAAGTGTGGGGTACTTTCGTAATTTTCTTGTATTTCTGTGTAACCCTAATTCTATACTTATAAATAGATGAGGGGGGCGCCTATCCCATTGTACAACAGAGAGAAAGAGACTTGTAATTTTCAGATCATAGTGAAAGACTGCAGCAGCCGTGGACGTATCCCTATTCTGGGGTGAACCACGTAAATCCTTGTGTTTCTCTGTGTGATTGTTATTTTGATTCAATATTCTTCGTTTTGTTATTTTCGTTTCTCATCGATCCTGGTTAGGAAGGACTAATTCCTAACAACTGGTATCAGAGCATTGGTTCGAGTGGGAGCGATGGCTACAGACGAAAAGGTTAGAATCGATAAATTCAATGGCACAGATTTCAGATTTTGGAAGATGCAGATTGAAGATTATCTGTATCAGAAAAATCTGTATGAACCTCTTTCAGCGAAGAAGCCAGCAAACATGAAGGATGAAGATTGGACTCTTCTTGATCGTCAAGCGCTAGGGGTTATTCGGCTAACGTTGTCTCGTAACGTTGCGTTTAACATAGCGAAGGAGAAAACTACAGCAGGTCTGATGGCGGCACTCTCAAACATGTACGAAAAATCCTCTGCCTCAAATAAAGTTTATTTGATGTGCAGACTGTTTAATCTGAGGATGACAGAAGGCGCTTCGGTGGCTGAGCATCTGAACGAATTCAATATCGTGGTAACACAATTGAGTTATGTATCTATTGAATTTGATGATGAGGTTAGGGCTTTGATTCTTCTATCCAGTTTACCAGAAAAATGGAATGGTACTGTAACGGCAGTGAACAATTTTTCAGGAAAAGCAAAGTTGAATTACAATGATGTTCGAGATTTAATTCTGAGTGAAGAAATTCGCAGGAGAGAATTAGGGGAAACATCAGGTTCTGCCTTGAATACAGAATTCAGAGGAAGATCAGCGGGAAGAAATCTTAATCGCAACAGATCAAAATCCAAACACAGAAGCAAGTCAAGAACTGGAGAGGGACGAAGCTGTTGGAACTGTGGAAAGAAGGGACATCTAAAAGCAGATTGCCCGACAGTGAATAAGAACAAAGGTGATCAAAATCAGAAGTCTGCTAATGCTGCAACAGAAGAAATTCTTGATGCTTTGATCTTAAGCATTGACAGTCCGCTTGAATCTTGGATTTTAGATTCTGGGGCATCATTCCATTCTACTTCACATAGGGAAATCATGGACAATTACATTGGTGGTGATTTCGGAAAAGTTTATCTAGCTGATGATGAACCTTTGAAGATTGTGGGTAAAGGGGATGTAACAATCAGGTTGCCAAATGGATCAGTTTGGAAGATACAGAATGTCAGACATGTGCCTGGTTTGAAACGAAATTTAATCTCTGTTGACAACTTGATGATGAAGGTTATGTTGTAACCTTCATGGGTGGTTTGTGGAAAATTACAAAAGGAGCTATGGTTGTTGCTCGTGGTCAAAAAGAAGGCACTCTTTACATGACTAGGAACAATAGGAATGTAGTAGCAATTGCTGGTGAGAAGGAAGACTCAAATCTATGGCACCGAAGGCTTGGGCATATGAGTCAAAAAGGGATGAAGGTACTTGCAGACAAGGGGAAACTGTCAGATTTGAAATCAGTGGACATTGACTTTTGTGAAGATTGCATCTTCGGCAAACAAAAGAGGGTCAGTTTTTCAAAGGATGGTAGGAAACCGAAGTCAGAAAAGTTGGAGTTGGTTCATACAGATGTGTGGGGACCTGCACCAGTTTCATCTCTTGGAGGATCATCATACTATGTTACCTTTATTGATGACTCAACGAGAAAGGTATGGGTTTATTTTCTGAAACATAAGTATGAAACTTTTACTATCTTTAAAAAGTGGAAAGCCTTGGTGGAGACTGAAACAGGTCTGAAAATTAAGTGTTTGAGATCAGACAATGGAGGGGAATATGAAGAAAATGAGTTCAAGAAATATTGTGCGGAAAGTGGAATTAGAATGGAGAAGACTGTTAAAAAGACACCTCAATAGAATGGCGTTGCTGAACGCATGAATAGAACTCTGAATAAACGTGCTAGAAGTATGAGAATACATGCCGGATTACCAAAGCAATTTTGGGCAGATGCAGTTAACACTGCAGCATATCTGATCAATCGTGGTCCATCTGTTCCATTGGATGGAGAATTACCAGAAGAGGTTTGGAGTGGTAAAGAGGTAAATCTTTCTTTTTTGAAAGTTTTTGGCTGTGTCTCATATGTGCATATTGACTCTGCTGATGGAAGTAAACTTGATCCGAAATCTGTTAAATGTACTTTTATTGGGTATGGCATTGATCAATTTGGTTATCGGTTTTGGGATGATAAAAATAGAAAAATAATCAAAAGTAGAGATGTCATATTTAATGAAAAAGTAATGTATAAAGTTAGGGAAAAGTTTACATCTGAATCTGAATCTGTTACTTGTGATGAGCATTTTGAGTTAGAGGGGATTAGTGAGGATGTTTTGAATAGTAGGATTCAGAATAATCCTGAAAATATTATTCCACAAACTGAGCAACATACTCCTACTCCTGTTTTGAGACGATCAGAAAGACTGTCAAAACCTACACAGCGCTGGTCTCCATCTTTACATTATTTGTTGCTGTCTGATGGGGGTGAACCCGAAAATTATGATGAGGCTTTGCAGGTTGATGATTCAATTAAGTGGGAGTCAGCGATGCAGGATGAAATGAATTCACTCAAAGCAAATCAGACATGGGAGTTGACTGAATTACCAGCGGGTAAGAAAGCTTTGCACAACAAGTGGGTTTACAGGCTTAAACAAGAACATGATGGGAGTAAACACTACAAGGCCAGATTGGTTGCAAAGGGATTTCAACAAAAGGAAGGAGTTGACTACACTGAAATTTTCTCTCCAGTTGTAAAGTTGACCACTATCAGATTGGTGTTGGGAATTGTGGCTGTTGAAGACTTGCACCTTGAGCAAATGGATGTGAAGATGGCTTTTCTCCATGGTGATTTGGAGGAGGAAATTTACATGAAGCAACCATAAGGTTTCTTGACACGAGGGAAAGAGGAGCTTGTATGCAAACTTCGAAAAAGTTTGTATGGTTTGAAACAGGCTCCTAGGCAGTGGTACAAGAAATTTGATGGGTTTATGTGTAGCAACGGTTTTACAAGATGCCAAGCAGATCATTGCTGTTATTTCAAGAAGTTTGACAAAAGTTATATTATTTTACTCTTATATGTTGATGATATGCTTATCGCAGGATCTAGCATTGAAGAGATAAAAAGATTGAAGAAACTTTTGTCCAACCAATTTGTGATGAAGGACCTTAGAGTTGCAAACAAAATCCTTGGTATGAGAATTTATAGGGACAAGGCAAATGGTATTTTGAAGTTGTCACAGGCTGAGTATGTCAAGAAAGTTCTTAAGAGGTTTAGCATGGATGGTGCAAAACCAGTGAGCACCCCATTGGCTAGCCACTTCAGACTTACTAAAGAGCAGTCTCCAAATACCGAAGAAGCGCAGGCTTACATGGAACGTGTTCCATATGCTTCAGCTATCGGTAGCATAATGTATGCTATGGTTTGTATTAGACCAGACATTGCACATGCAGTGGGAGTGGTTAGCAGATACATGAGTAATCCAGGCAAGCAGCATTGGGAGGTAGTAAAGTGGATCCTTAGATACTTGAGTGGTACTACAGACATGGCACTTTACTTTAGACAACCTGGCATCGGGTTACATGGTTATGTTGATGCAGACTTGGCTGGTGATTTGGATAATAAAAAGAGTACTACTGGCTATATTTACACATTGGGTGGTACAGCAGTGAGTTGGATTTCACAATTACAAAAGATTGTGGCCCTTTCTACAACAGAGGCTGAGTATGTTGCTATTACTGAAGCTGGAAAGGAGATGATTTGGTTACAGAACTTTCAAGTAGAGTTGGGTAAGACGCAAGAAAGGAATATTTTGCATAGTGACAGTCAGAGTGCTATTCATCTTGCAAAGAATACAGCTTTTCATTCTAGGACAAAACACATTCAGCTGAGATACCATTTCATTCGTTCACTTGTAGATGATGGAGTCTTGTCTCTTGAGGAGATTCATGGCAGTAAGAATCTAGCAGATATGTTGACCAAAACAGTCACCATTGACAAACTGAAGTTGTGTGCAACTTCAGTTGGACTTCAAGAGTGATGAAGGAAGATCAAGCTGTTGCGGTGTTTTCTCTATGTAATGAGGATGATGGAGAGCTTGTGTTATCAGGTTCCAAGTGGGAGATTGTTGGGTCGGTGGACCCTGATAAGTACTATTCACTCAAACCCTGGGTCCAACGGAGGGGTTTGGGGGTCCTCCCCCCAAGTGTGGGGTACTTTCGTAATTTTCTTGTGTTTCTGTGTAACCCTAATTCTATACTTATAAATAGATGAGGGGGGCACCTATCCCATTGTACAACAGAGAGAAAGAGACTTGTAATTTTTAGGTCATAGTGAAAGACTGCAGCAGCCGTGGACGTAGCTCTATTCTGGGGTGAACCAGGTAAATCCTTGTGTTTCTCTGTGTGATTGTTATTTTGATTCAATATTCTTCGTTTTGTTATTTTCGTTTCTCATCGATCCTGGTTAGGAAGGACTAATTCCCAATAGTTACATGCTGGGTTACCTAAGCAATTGTAGGCTGAAACAGTAAATACAGCGGCGTATTTGATCAATAGGGGACTTTCAGTTCCTTTGAATAATGGATTGCCAGAGGAGGCTTGGTTAGGTAAAGAGGTAAATTTATCCCATTTACGAGTCTTTGGTTGCATGACCTATATGCATATTAATTTGAGTAATTGGGGTAAACGTGATGCCAAGTCTCAAAAGTGCGTGTTTATAGGTCATGGTACCGATAACTATGGGTATAGGCTGTATGATTTTGAAAATCAAAAAACACGTAGGAGTATGGATGTGATATTTAATGAGTCTGTTTTGTATAAAAATAGACAGAATCAATTCGAGGAAGCTAATGAAAATTTAGACGTTGTAGATTTTGAGGGGATCCCTAATAAGAATGTCTTACAGCCTCAGGGTATTAATACACAATCTATTCCACAGTCAGATCCACAGACTCCTCCTAGGAGGTTTGATTTTGTCAGTAAACCTTTAATGCATTATTCTGCTTCTTTACACTATTTGTTGCTAACTGATAGTGGTGAGCCAGAATGTTTTGAGGAAGCATTGCAGGTGAAGATTAGGAAGAAGTGGGAGCATGAGATGGATGATGAGATGGATTTTCTCTCATCAAACTAGACTTAGGACTTGGTTCAGTTGCCTAAGGGGAAGAGTGTTGTGCACAACAAATGGGTATACAAGTTTAAGGAAGAATCTGATGGGAGCAAACGGAATAAGGCAAGGTTGATAGTGAAAGGTTTTGAGCAGAAACCAAGTATTGACTACACTGAAATTTTTTCTCCTATTGTGAATATTTTTACTATCAGATGTGTCCTTAATTTTGTGACTGTTGAGAACTTGCACTTAGAGTAGTTAGATGTAAAAACTGCATTTCTTAATGGGGATTTGAAAGAGGACATTTATATGTATCAGCCAAAGGATTGTGTTGTCAAAGGAAAGGAGGATCATGTGTTTAAGCTTCGTAAGAGTCTGTATGGGTTGAGATGGGCGCCTAGATAGTGGTATAAAAGGTTTGACACTTTTATGACAAATACAGGATTTAGTAGATGTCATGGGGACTATTGTTGCTATTTTAAGAAGCTTGGTAAATCGTATTTCATACTTTTGTTGCATGTAGATGATATGCTTATTGCAGGTTTAAGCATAGATGAGATTGCCAATCTAAAGGAATAGTTATCCAAGGAGTTTGTAATGAACGATTTGGGTTCTGCGAAGAAAATCCTTGGAATGGAAAATCAACAAGGACAGGGTGAACCGGAAGTTAAAGTTATCACAGGAGAAATAAGTTGAAAAGGTACTCAAAAGGTTCAACATGGAAGGTGCTAAGCTTGTTAACACACCGTTGGCAAGTTACTCCAAGCTTTCGAAGGAAAAAGGAGTAATAACTGATGAAGAGAAGAACTACATGGCCAAAGTTCCATATGCCTCAGCAGTAGCTAGCTTGATGTATGCTATGGTTAGCACGAGGCTAGACATTGCTCATGCAATGGGAGTTGTTAGCAGGTTTATGGCAAATCCAGGCAAGGAGCATCGGGAGGCAGTCAAATGGATTTTGTGGTATCTGAAGGGTACTTCTGATTTGGCTTTATGTTTTGGGGGTTCTGATATTTATTTGCAAGGATTTGTGGATCCAGATTTAGCAGGGCACATTGATAGTAGGAAGAGTACTATTGGGTATGTGTTTACTTTGGGGAGTGCAGCAATCAATTGGGTCTCGCAACTTCAGAAAATAGTGACTATTTTCACAATAGATGCATAGTATATTGCGGCCACGGAGGCGTGCAAGGAGATGATATGGTTGAGAATTCTTGTGAAAGAGTTGGGTAAGGAACGAGAAAGTTATAAATTGTTCAGTGATAGTCAGAGTGCGATACATCTAGCGAAGAATGCAACTTTTCATTCGAGGACTAAGCATATCGACATAAAGTATCGCTTTATTCACTCTTTGTTGGAGGATGGACAGTTCACTTTGGATAAAATTCACATAAGGGATAATCCGGCAGACATGTTCATGAAGGTGGTTATTGTAGAGAAGCTAAAGGCTTGTTCAGCTTTTCTGGGTTTTCAAGCTTGAGCGGGAGACTGGGTGCTGGTGGTTGTTGGTGATGGTTGATCACTGTTGGCATTTGGAGGGTTGTTTTGAATCAGTTTTCAAGTGGGAGATTGTTAAGTGTAAAGTCTGATTTAAATAAGGGCGAAAGCGTACTTTTTGCATTTTAGAGTTTTTTATTTGTATATGCTAGGGTTCCTTACAACTATAAAAAGAATGCCTAGAGTTGTCTCCATTGAAACTTTGTAACCTTTTTTCTTCATCATTGTGAAACATCTTAGCACCCCGTGGATGTATGATTAAGCAATTAGTTTAAGTCGGAGTCGTGTAAATCTCTGTGTCTTGTTATTTTCTTGCTTATGATTGTTTTCTATTCTTGTTTGTCTTTGATTATGTGCATGTGCTTTGGGGTTTGAGCGTAGGGTTCCCCAACAACTAGTGGGCTGTTTGATAGGTAAAACTTGCATAAGAGAGGCATTTGATTGTTATGGCCTTTAAATACAACATTTGCACTTTTGTATACTTTTCATTTTCACTTTGTCGAAAAACTATAATGAAAGAAAAAGAAAAGAATGGATAAAATGTGTGAACCTCATATTTATTGGCATGTTCCATATGCGGCTTCTAATTTCCATAATTTGCCTATGGCTTTTTTTTTTTAAAGAATAAATTGGGGACAAGAAACCAGAGAATTATAGATGCAAAATTCTCTGCCCCTTCAGACATTTCTTTTTCTCTGTTCGAATTCTCCTTATTTATATTAAAAAAAAAAGAGAGAAAAAAAGTAAAGGAATAAAAAAAAAGGAAAAGATAAAACGTGTAAAGGAATGTTTATTGGCATATTTCCAAGGCTATTCTTTTCTACCTTAATTTTCATGATTTGCCATTATGTTGGAACTCAGCATTTGTGTTTTTGTTGGGTCTAATAGAGTTTATCCCAGATTCATATTACCTTTGTAATTCAACAAACTTCAACTAGGGCTTGGGATCTGATCGTGTAAAAATAAAATGCTAAAACACACACAGGCAGAGTTATGATTTATTGCCCCCCCCCCCAAAAAACAAAACCCAGAAAAAAGGGGGAAAAAACTCCAGAATAAGAAAGAGAAGCACAAGGGCCCTGATTTTAGTACACTTGGTGGGTATAAAAATAAAATAAAATAAACCTCAACAAATGATGAAGCCTTATTTTTGGCCCAGGACCTTGCCATTTTGTTGGCTGATCTAGAGATCAGTCTCACAATCTTCTCCACGAGTTTGCTGCATCACCACAAGAAAATTGATAAAGCTCCAGTCATCTCTCCACGCCCTTCTTATTATCCTTTGTCAAGCTTATGATTTCTTGAAAGGTTGCAAAACTCTTAGGCTCCATTTGGTTGGTGGAAAAGTGAGATGAAGGAAGAAAGGGAAGAGAAGTTGGGAGGGAAATTGATTTTTCATTTGTTTTGTTGGATGGAAAAGTGAGAGGAAAGGAAGATAGGAGGGAAGTTGAGAGGGAAAAGTAGATGGGTCCCACATGATTTCTTTTCCTTCCATTTTTGGGAGGAAAATATGAAGGAAGATGAGAGGAGAAAGATAGAAAAAGGAGATGCAAAGGAGGGAATGGGATAAAAAATATTAAAAGGTGTCCAATCTCATTTTTTTAATTTTTTTGCATGAATTTTTAGTTATGATATATACATAAATATGTTTTCCACTCTCTGTCAATCCAACCAAATAACATCAAGGAAAATGCAATTTCTTTCTCGAAGGAAGATAAAAAGGAGGAAGATAGACTTCCTTCCCTCCCAAAGATGAAAATTGAACCAAACATACCGTTAGGCCCAACCCATTTATTGAAGGAATACAAAAAGACAATGGTTCAACCCCATTTCAGCTGCTGCCTTGAGCTCATATGTGCACTTGATTATCAAATTATGCCAATCAAAGGTATTTCTTTCTCACTTCTAGAGGGGCCATTCGATCAATGCAAGCTACTTTAACTGCCTACGTGCAGACAATTACTTGAAGTTTTTAGCTTGAATTCCTTTACCAAACCAAACCAAACTAAGCCTTTTCCTACTAGGTGGGGTCGGCTATATGGATTTGTCGATGCCAATTTGATCTGTTTAGGGGCATGTCCTCCGATAAATCTAGGTAGGTTAAGTCATGTTTAATGGTTTCTTTCCAACTTCTCTTGGGTCTTCCTCTACCTCTCCTACTCCTGACGATCTCCATACTTTCACACCTTCTAACAGGTGCCTCTGCTGGACGCCTTCTAACATGGCCAAACCATCTTAATCGGTTTTCTCTCATTTTATCTTCAATCGGTGCTATTCCTACTTTGTCCCTAATCTCCTCGTTCCTAATCCTATCTTTCCTTGTAATCCCGCACATCCACCTTAGCATCCTCATCTCCGCAACTGCCATCTTCTGACCATGATTATGCTTTACTGCCCAACACTCTGATCCATATAGTAGCGCTGGTCTAACCGCTACCTTATAATACTTTCCTTTCACCTTGAGGGGGATTTTTCGGTCGCACAAAACCCCGAAGCACTCCTCCATTTGGTCTATCTAGCTTGAATTCTGTGACTTACATTAGTATCAATCCCTCTATCTTGTTGCACTATAGATCCAAGGTACCTAAATTTATCTTTTTCTACAATCTTTTGTGTGCCTAAACTTACTTCTATACTACTCGTTATCCTACTTTGACTAAACTTACATTCCATATATTCCGTCTTGCATCGGCTTAGCCTAAACCCTTTTGTCTCTAACGTATCCCGCCACAATTCTAACTTAGCATTCACTCTTTCTCTCGTCTCATCTACTAAAATAATATCATCTGCAAATAGCATACACCACGGCACCTCATCCTGAATATGTCTTGTAATCTCATCTATAACTAAAGCAAACAAGTACGGGCTTAACGCTGAGCCTTGATGTAAACCAATCGTGATAGGGAACTCATTAGTCTCTCCACCAGTCGTCCGTATAGATGTCATGGCTCTATCATACATGTCCTTTATCGCCTCAATATATGCGACACACGCTCTTTTCTTTTCCAATACTCTCTATAGAATCTCCCTAAGAACCCGATCATATGCCTTCTCTAAATCGATGAACACTATATGTAAATCTTTTTGACCTTCTCTATACTGTTCCATTAACCTCCTCAAGAGAAAGATAGCCTCTATGGTTGATCTTCCAGGCATGAAACCAAATTGATTCTCTAAAACGTTTGTTGTCCTTCTTAGTCTTCTCTCAATAACTCTCTCCCATAATTTCATCGTATGGCTCATCAATTTAATCCCGCGATAGTTCGCACAGTTCTGAATATCTCCTTTGTTCTTGTATATGGGTATAAGGATACTTTTAGCTTGAATTCCTTTGAATGTGAAAATTTTTCGAATCAACCAATCACATGCAAAGTGAAAAAAAAATAACACCGGAGGATTAATGAAGAAATCCTTTAACCAAACCAAACCAAACCAATTTAAGCATTTTCCCACTAAGTGGGGTCGGTTATATGGATTTGACGACGCCAATCAAATCTGTTTAAGGCCATGTCCTCCGTTAAATCCAGGTAGGTAAGGTCATGTCTAATAGTTTTTTTCTAACTTCTCTTGGGTCTTCCTCTTCCTTTTCTACTCCTAGCAATCTCCATGCTTTCACACCTTCTGACAGGTGCCTCCGTTGGACGCCTTCTAACATGAGTGAACCATCTTAATCGATTTTCTTTTGTTTTATCTTCAATCGGTGATATTCCTACTTTGCCCCTAATCTCTTCGTTCCTAATCCTATCTCTCTTTGTAATCCCGCACATCCATCTTAGTATTCCCATCTTAGTATTCTCATCTTCACAACTGCTATCTTCTGAACATGATTATGCTTTACTGTCCAACACTCTGATCCATATAGCAACGCTGATCTTACTGCCACCTTATAATACTTTCCTTTCACCTTGAGGGGGACTTTTCGAATGAAGAAATCATTTCATAGGGAGAAAAACCTCTATTACAAATTCCATTATCAACGGGTTGCAAGACTTTATTAGACTCTTTGCGATTCACTTGCACAAATCCTTTCATCACTCTTGCTCGATTCACTCGATAAACCCTACAAATTAGTTTTCTGTTTCACACAGAAAGTTGTTAGAATATAGAACATATATATTAGAATATAAAATATATGCTTAATTTCCTTAGAATATAGATATGATTGTTTAGCATATAGGAGTGATTGATTTGGTTTCCTAATTTCCTAGTTTCCTATTTCCTAATTTGATGTAAACCTTCATTATAAATTATATTCAAGGGAGACGAGAGAATTCAATTTCAATCTCTCCTTTTTTCTCAACTTTCTCAACTTGGTATCAAAGCAAACTCTGGTTCCACAAAAAAAAAAAAAAAAAACCCTAACAATACTGTAGCAGCACTGTTCATCGCCGGCGGACAGCTCTCCGACGGTCGGAATTGAAGTCCGACCACTCCAAAAGGATCGTCGGTGGCCGACGATCACAACCCCACCGGAGTTGTCACTGGCCGGTAAGCCACGCGCCCCCACGCGCGGGACTTCCGAGGCGTCCAGATCCCACGCGCGAGGCTTCTCTCGGCGCGTGCAGGCGCGTCTCCCTCCGTGCAGTTTCCGGCGACCCTTGCCGGAGCTCGCCTAGGGCAGGCGACCCTTTTTGCTGCCTTTTGGCTTGATGGGTAGTCGATTTGGATGTAAGCATGGTCGTTCTCGTCTCTGTCTTCTGCAACTGTCTGTCTTTTTTTTTTTCTGATTTCTTCTTGTTTGAGACCAGATCTGCTATTCTGGTTTGTTTTGATTTCTTTGCTGCCATTGGGGTGTTGATTTGTTGGTTTGGTTAACCACTCTTGTTCTACGGTTGCGGAGGTCTCTTTGTTAGTTCTTTATTTGACGACTGTGCTGGAGATTTATTAACATGTCAAAATCTGAAGATACTACTTCAATCATGTCTCAATCTGTATTCTTAAAGGCAGATGATGTTCATCGTTCTATTACACCGAAAAAATTAAATGGTGAGAATTATTTGAGTTGGGCACATGCTGTGAAGACTTTTCTTTGAGGAAAGGACAAGTTACAATATATTACTGATGAGCCACCTTCGTCCACTAATCCTCGGTATCGTGTTTGGATGAGCGAGGATGTAATTGTTACGGGGCTATTATGGCATAGTCTGGAGGATTCAGTTGCCACCACTGTTGAGTTTTATGACTCGTCTAAGAAGATTTGGGATTGTCTTGCAGAATCATATTCCCAGAAAAGTAATATCTCTCGAGTTTATGAGTTGTATGAGCAGATGTTCTCTGCAAAACAGGGCGAGAGATCATTGTCTGATTACTACAGTCACTTGAAGAGTTTATGGGAGCAGTTATTAAAATACAGACCGTTTAGTGAAGACTTAACACAGCAAAGGAAGTATTGGGAAGAATTCATGATTGCAAACTTTTTATCTGGCCTTAATCCTGCACTTCGAGGCTTTAAAGATCAAATTCTAGCGAGTGAAACTCTTCCTACTCTGCCAGTGCTTATGCCCGTATACAAAGGTCATCACTGGGTTGCCATCCATCCATTGCGAATGATCATTCAGTGACTTCTACTGATTCTTCAGCACTTATTAGTCAACATAATCAAGGAGGTTCTTCCCAAGGTAATTCCCGTGGCACTCGTGGTGGACGTACTACTCGTAGTGGTTTTTGTGGTGGAGGACGTTCATCAAATGGTCGAGGTGACCTAGGTGACCGCAAGTGTAATTTTTGCGGTGGTACCAATCATACTGAGCCTTACTGTTGGAAGAAATATAGTAAGCCTGAACAAGTCCGCCATGTCTTTGACCGTGCTACTTCGTCACTTCCAGCGTCTGATAATGGAGCTACCACATCTGATTCTCAGGAGACAATTACCTTAAGCTCCTCACAACTTCAAGAGCTCATTCAATCCTTGCGTGCTTCTAATCCTTCATCTTCCACTGCTACTCTGGCTAACTCAGGTAAACTAGCTCTTGCAGCCTCCTCTTCTCCCTCTTGGATCATCGATTCGGGAGCCAGCTCGCATATGTCTGGTAATTCCTCCTTATTCTCTAACCTTAGTAATGTTAATCATAGTATTGTGTTAGCTGATGGTTCTTCTCATCCTGTGTCTGGTAGAGGGACTCTTCATCCCTCATCATCCCTTAATCTCCCTTCTAGTCTTTATGTACCACACTTTCCCTTTAATTTACTCTCTGTCAGTCAGTTAACTAAATTATTAAATTGTTTCATAACCTTCTTTCCTACTTCTTGTGTTTTTCAGGACCTCACGACGAAGAAGATTATTGGTTCGGGACATGAGAAGGATGGCCTTTATTATCTTAATCGTGATCGTCCACCAGAGCAGCTAACTACCACAGTTCTCCACACCTCTGTTTCCCCTCTCCAGTGGCATGTTCGTCTTGGTTATCCATGTTTAGCTTGGTTCAAGCTACTTTTTCTTAACTTTAGTTCAGTGTCTAGTCTTGAATGTGAGGCTTGTCAACTTGGCAAGTATCACCGTAGTTCTTTTCCTAGCCGTAGTATTAGTCGTGAGTCTGAACCTTTTGATATTGTTCATACAGATGTTTGGGGCCCTGCTCGCATTTCTAGTGTTAATGGTTTTTCATATTTCGTGATATTTGTTGATGATTTTTCTCGAATGACATGGCTTTTTTTAATTAAACAACGGTCTGATTTACCTTCTGTTATTTCTCGTTTTTACAATGAAATTGTTACTCAATTCAACAGAAGAATTAAAGTCTTTCGTTCTGATAATGTATTGGAATATATTCAGACGGTTGTTCATAACTTTTGTACTGATAGGGGCATTATCCACCAAACTACTTGTCCTCGCACCTCTCAATAAAATGGTATTGTTGAACGCAAAAATCGTCATTTGTTAGATATTGCTCGTACCCTAATGTTTCACATGTATGTCCCTAAATCTTTTTGGGCAGATGCTGTTCTCACTGCTTGTTATCTAATTAATAGGGTCCCTAAACCGATATTGTCAAATAAGTCTCCATTTTCTCTTCTTTATCCAAATCGGTCACCTTTTCCTCTTTCTTCTTGTACCTTTGGTTGTGTTGCTTTTGTTCATATACTTGATCCTAATCAAGACAAACTTTCACCTCGTTCTCGTAAGTGTGTCTTCTTAGGATATTCCCGCACTCAGAAAGGTTATCGTTGTTATCACTCTCCTTCCCGACGTTACTTTGTGACTGCCGATGTCACCTTTTTTGAATCTACTCCTTTCTTTTCTCCTAGTGGTGACCTCTTATCTCCTGATCTCATTGCTTTTCGTGAGGGGGTGCACTTCCCTACTCTTCCTGCCCCTTTATCTTCCACCTATGTTCCATATCCCAGTCTACCTCACTCACTCCTACCACTGATTCCTCCACAGCTTCAGAACCAGTAGTTCAGTCTGAACCTTCTGCTCCTGCTCCTCTGCAACAGGATTATCGACGTGATCCTGATAGAAAGGTCATTCTTCCCTTACCGCTAGATCACACCCCTTCGTCTGAGGTACCTGATTCTAATGAAGATCATTCTCCTTCTCCTGACTTGCCCATTGCCTTACGAAAAGGTAAGCGTACTTGCACTCAACATCCTATTGCTAATTTTGTCTCTTACCATTGGCTTTCCTCTTCCTTGTCTTCTTTTATTTGTGCCTTGTGTTGTGTTTTTGTTCCTTTTACTTATCAATAGGCCTTGTCTATTCCGGGATGGAAACACGCAATGGATGAAGAAATGCATGCTCTTCATCCAAATCAGATATGGGAACTCACCTCTCTACATATTGGCAAACGAACTGTTGGTTGTCGCTGGGTTTACACTGTTAAGTATCTTCCAGATGGTTCAGTTGAGCGTCTTAAAGCTCGGTTGGTTGCCAAAGGTTACACTCAGACGTATGGTGTTGACTATTCTGAGACTTTCTCTCCTGTTGCTCGTCTGAACTCAGTTCGGATTTTTCTTGTTGTTGCTGCAAGTTGTTCTTGGCCTCTATATCAGCTTGATATTAAGAATGCATTCCTCCATAGAGAACTACAGGAAGAAGTCTATATGGATCAACCTCCTGGTTATAGTATCCCTGGTAGTGAGCATCTTGTGTGTCGTTTATAGCGTGCTTTATATGGTCTGAAACAATCTCCTAGGGCTTGGTTTGATCGTTTCAGCTCTGTTCTCCTTGATATTGGGTATACTCGTTCTACTGCTGATCATTCAGTCTTTGTACGACGACAATCTTCTAGCACTATTATATTAATTGTCTATGCTGATGACATTATTATTTATGGTAATGATATCACGGGTACTGTGGATTTGAAACAGTATTCTTGCTGCTCAATTTCATACCAAGGATTTGGGTCGACTTCGTTACTTTCTTGGAATTGAAATTGCCCACTCTTCACAAGGCATCTCCCTCTGTCAATGCAAGTATGTGCTAGATTTACTCTCTGAAACTGGTCTTCTCAGTGCCTGTCCTGCTGATACTCCTATGGACCCATCTACTAAGTTAGATGCTACTTTGGGCGAGTCATTTTTTGATGTGGGTCGTTACCATCGACTTGTGGGCAAGCTCATTTATCTCATTGTTACTCGTCCTGATATCACTTATGCTGTGGGGGTAGTCAGCCAATTTATGCATAGTCCTCGTGCTGTGTGTCGGATTCTACGGTATTTGAAGCATTCTCCTGCACGTGGACTTTTGTATCGTTCCTCTTCCTCCTTATGTGTTACTGGTTATAGTGATGCTGATTAGGCTGGTAATCGGAATAATTGGTGTTTCACCTCGGGTTATTATACCTTTGTTGGTGGTAATTTGGTTACATGGCGTAGTAAGAAACAACAGGATGTGGCTCGTTCTAGTGCCGAAGCTGAGTATCGTGCTATGGCTCACACTGTTTCTGAAATGCTCTGGGTTCGGTCACTTCTTCGGGATTTTGGTATTGAAGTTCCTGCTCCTATAGAAATGTATTGTGACAATCAAGCTGCTATCTTTATTGCCAATAATCCTGTGTTTCACGAGTGTACAAAACATATTGAGGTTGATTGTCATTTTATACGTGATTTGCTGCTCCGCAAGGAGTTGAGTACTCCATTTGTTCGCTCCTTTTCTCAGCTAGCCGATCTTCTCACCAAGCCATTATCTCGTTCTGCATTTCAGAGTTTCACATCCAAGTTGGACATTTTTGACTTATATGCTCCAGCTTGAGGGGACGTGTTAGAATATAGAACATATATATTAGAATATAGAATATATGATTAATTTCCTTAGAATATAGATATGATTGTTTAGCATATAGGAGTGATTGATTTGGTTTCCTAATTTCCTAGTTTCCTAGTTCCTAATTTGATGTAAACCTTCATTATAAATAATATTCAAGGGAGACGAGAGAATTCAATTTCAATCTCTTCCTTTTTCTCAACTTTCTCAACTAAAGTAAAGAAAGAATATAAAGAAAAATAAGAGAAAAACCTACAAACTTACAAAGGAAAAATTCTCTCTCACAAGTCTCTATAATATGCCTCTTTAATTCTCTATTGTACATTAAGCTTGGGTGCATATATATAGACTTACAAAGTCCTATTCCAACTAGGACTCCAATACATAAACATATTTCCTAAACGAAAACAGAATCTTCTAGATAACAAGATCTTCATGGCCCGAACCATCGGGTTCCCTGCGTCTTCCTTGTGGGGTGCATTGCTGAGGGGTCGAAGGGTCGCCTTCCCTGCACCTTGCTTGCAATGCATACTGAAATTTTGTGTTCAACTCTGCTAAGTCCTATTCAGTGTAGGATTTTGCTTTATTCATACTTTGACTTGGATTGCAATATTGTAGTTGTGGTCTTTTGGAAACTTGCTAATTTGAAAAATCTTCAATTTAGGAAACATACAAATCTTCACTTCTCTTCTCTTCTCTTTAGTTTAGGAAATATTTAAATTTGCCATATTTAATTTAAAATTTTGTTTGGATTTGCCCTTATAAAACCTTATAGAATGGAAGCGTAAGATAAGCATGTGATAAAATTGTTTCCACTCCAAAGTTTCTTGATTGTTTGGCACTAAACAACAAATATAAGTACTTTTCTTCTTATACCTTTGATTGGACATGTTAAAGCAACCCCTTACTTTTGAACCAGCCAACCGTTGATTCTAGACAAACCAGTAGTTATCCTCTCTTTTGCTGATTTGAGCATAATTGACTAGCGTTAGGCTCTACTTGATGATTGTATGAAGAGGCATATTACCTTTCAAAAAAAAAAAAAAAAAAAAAGTATAAAGAGGCATATTACTTATTTAAACTATTATACTACCGTATTTGCACAATGAGGAATCTATGGTATAATCTTCAATTGTAAGTGTTCCTGGGCTCCTTTGTGAATGGAGACTAGCTCATCGGAACAGCTTGATTTGGACCTTTTTTTTTTTTAATTAGTAAAAATTGATTTGGGCATTTTTGTTTTTCTTTTCAATCTTCAACTTCATCTTTTCTTTGATCAAATATTTTTTTCTATTTAGATGATATTTAAAATTACATTGTATTAGTGGTAAAATTGAGGAATGCTTTCATCCTCCTATCCTACTGCTCAATAGAAAAAGATAAATGCCAAAAGAACGTGATGATTATTCTCTTTTTGCTTGTTGGCCTAGGCATATGATGTGTACTCATTATTTGTAGTGCGTAGATGATTTATAAACCATTTCCTTTGGACCTGGCTTTATACAAATATGAAAAAATTTTCCATCAGAATTCGCAAATCAGATTATATTTTGCTGCAGTTAATTGTCGGAGTGCAAGTATAAATCTTGCGTTGCTTTCTTTTGGTGGACAAAACTAACTTCTCTTTTTCTTGGTTTATGGTTCGATCTTTGATTTTTCCTCTTTTCCGTTGAACCTAGGGAATTACGGGACAGCATCCTTATTCTGGCTGGAATGCTTAGTACATACGTCAGTGTCTTGGTTTGTATTCTGTTTTATCATTGTATTTATTACTTTTACTGGTTATTTGGTAAGTTTTGTTGATGTACTTCAATCTGGATTCAGTTTTATAGATCACTCGAAGAATTTGATTTCATTTTTGTTCATATTTGTGGTAATTTATGGTTAAGCTGAATCAGTTAGATCACATAACATCTATCATTTGCTAAGTGCTTTCTGATTTTCTTCTAGTGCAGGCTCTTTGGTTTTTATTTCTTCTATTTGCCAGTTGGGTAGCCTATGTCATGTTTGAAGACACTGAACAGGGGAAGACAGTTTTTACTTCTTTTGGCACCACATTGTATCAAATGTTTGTTTTATTTACCACATCTAACAATCCAGATGTCTGGATTCCTGCATACAAGTAAGTGGGCTTAGAACTACAAATCTTATATTCTTTTTCCTTTGGCTTTGATGTCATTCCAATTTTCAGTTTTCTATTTAAACATGTACTTTTTGAAGATTTCAGAGAAAAAAGTGGTACTTCAATCTGTCCAAACATTCTGATTCTGCTATCTTGATTTCAATTGCTTTGCTAATTAACTATTGTTAAGAAAATAAAAAGAAATAAAAGGAAACTGGGAAAATACTGTATATTAAATTGTATTAAACTATTTTTTGAATACAATAGAATAGCAACCCTATTTATAGAGGTGCCAAAGTAGAATCAGAATAGGAATAGAAAACTAAATTAGAATAGGAATAGGAAACAATAAGAAAACGTAAAATAAAAAGAAAAAGGATTTCCTAATCATAATTTCTAAATTTCTATATTTTATATATATTAACACTCTCCCTCAAACTAAATATGGGAAATTAGAAACTAACTTGAGTTTGGAGACTAAAAACTGGAACGCAGTTACGAATACGCCGTAGCTTTGAGACTAAGAACTGGAAAGCAGTCAACACATCCCTATCACTTCGCGCAGGTTACGCGCCTTCAGAGATCACGAACATAGATTTGATTAGACGCCGTAAGATCATGAGCCCAAATCTATTAACGCGCCTCGAGGTCACAAAAACGTAGATCACGAGCCCAAATCTACTAACGCGCCTCGAGGTCACAAAAACGTAGATTACGAGCCAAAATCTACTAACAGGCCTCGAGGTCACAAAAACGTAGATCGCGAGTCCAAATCTACTAACGCACCTCGAGGTCACAAAAACGTAGATTACGAGCCAAAATCTACTAACAGGCCTCGAGGTCATAAAAACGTAAATCACGAACCAAAATCTACTAACGCGCCTTGAGGTCGTAAAAACATAGATCGCGAGCCCAAATCTATAACGCACCTCGAGGTCACAAAAACGTAGATTACGAGCCAAAATCTACTAACAGGCCTCGAGGTCATAAAAACGTAGATCAAGAACCAAAATCTACTAACGCGCCTTGAGGTCGTAAAAACATAGATCGCGAGCCCAAATCTACAACGCACCTCGAGGTCACAAAAACGTAGATTACGAGCCAAAATCTACTAACAGGCCTCGAGGTCACAAAAACGTAGATCACGAACCAAAATCTACTAACGCGCCTTGAGGTCGCAAAAATGTAGATCACGAGCCAAAATCCATTAACGGATCAAATCCATTAACGGATCATAAACGTAGATCAACAGCCCAAATCTATTAACGTGTCTCGAGAGCACAAATGTAAATCAACGCAAACCGAGCTTACAGGGGAAAACGTGTTGAATGGCTAAAGTACGTAAAGCCAAAAGCGTAATATAACATGTGCATGTCTCCAATAGAGTGATCGAGGTCTTCAATAGCAAAACTGAAGCAGCAACTAAACATGGAAGTAATATGTAATTGGGTAAAGCAACAACGGAGGCGACTATGATGGCAGGAAGTGCAGCACCGACAGCCAAAGATGAGATTGTTGGGTGCCTAAGTTACCCAGGATCAAAAACCATGAGCTCTGATACCATGTTAAGAAAATAAAAAGAAATAAAAGGAAAATTCGAAAAATTCTGTATATTAAAACTGTATATTAAATTGTATTAAACTGTATTTTGGATACAATAGAATAGCAACCCTATTTATAGAGGTGCCAAAGTAGAATCAGAATATGAATAGGAAACTAAATTAGAATAGGAATAGGAAACAATAAGAAAACTTAAAATGAAAAGGAAAAGGATTTCCTAATCATAATTTCTAAATTTCTATATTTTATATATGTTAACAACTATTTTATATTAAGGATGAGTTACACACAGGCACTGCATGAGCTACTTTTTTATTTACTTTGATTGACCTCAAATTCAAAATTTTGCATCATCTTATAAGTTTCATCATTTTAGAGAATTAGAACTTTCCGTACCACATTAAACTTCTAAGACTGAGTTTGATATGATGGTTTTCTCTGACCCATTCTTTAGTCAAGGCTGATCTCTATAAATGCATGAGATCTCAAAAAACACGTCTATTGGGCTATTACTCACCATTGCACCTTAAAATTTAAACTATATGGGATTGGAAAACTTTATTATTCGCATTGACTTATTTTCTCTAAACACACCCCTCATGTGTGGCTAGATTGACTTTTTTAAAGTGGCCAAACACTTGCAACTTTTGCCTGCTTCAAATCTCTTTAATTGACTCTGATTGCAACAGACAGATCCACACAAAGAGCTCTTAGTTCTCAGTAGCCATTATTGGAGCATAGAAGAGGATGACGTCACCAGACTTGACTTGAACATGAATAATTTTTGTTTGTGTTTTTTCTTTCTTAGCTATTTACTGATTTACCCTTTAAATCATTAACATCTAAAAAATTAAATTTAACTGTTAGGTCAATTTTTACAGTAATTAAACAGTTAATATTCAACTTTAGGAGTCTAAATTTTAAAATTAATTTCAGGCCCCCTAGATCTAAGGGGTAAATCAACTGTTTAATTACTGTAAAAATTGATCTGATGGTTACATTTAACTTTTTAAATTTTAATGGTTTAAAGGGTAAATCAGTAAATAGCTAAGAAAGAGAGAACACAAACAAATATTATCTATTTTCAGGTCAAGCCCGTTGCTATTGTCCTTTTCTATGCTCCATTAATGGCTACTAAGGACTGAGAGCTCTGTGTGTGGATCATCTTGTTGCAATCCTTCAGAGTTAATTAAAGAGATTTGAAGATGAAGAATTGCAATTGCAGACATCTTTGTGACTATGGCCACCCAAGGACTGAGACAGAGAGAGAGAGAGAAGAAAATAGTCAATGAAAATTCAAGATTACTCTTCATTAGACATGAAATGATAATTCCCAACTGACCAAAATCACCAAAAAGAAAGACAAAGAAGAACAAAAACCAGGCGATACCAAACAATCGATTAAACAAGACCCAGTTGTAGAACCAGGCAGATTCACAAAGAGAGCTCTCAAGTAGCATGAATGGAGCATAGACAAAGAGGGACGACGGTGCCAAACTGTCAGGCATTAGCGCTGGGCTCTCAGGCAGCAAAGAGAAGAGGGATGATGGCACCGAACTCTCAGGCAACAAAGAGACGAGGACGACAGCGTGGGACTTTGGACAACTTTTTTTGCGTTTCCTCTTTCTTAATTTACTGATTTACCCTTTAAACCATTAAAATTAAAAAAATTAAATTTAACCATTAGATTAATTTTATAATTATTGAATGGTTGAGATTTAACTTTAGTAAGCTTGAATGTTAAAATCAACTTCAAGCTCCCTAGATCCCCCTTGGGGGGGTGGGTTGGGGATCAAATATCAATATATAAATATATATGTGGGACCCATAATAAGAAGTTAAGATTTTTTTAGGGCCCCCCATTTGCCCCTCATGTGGGTCCAACCCTGGCTAGCATTGAATGACGTGCTTTGTTTGAGCATTGACGAGCTTGGGGTGGCCTTTTTGAGGCCTAGCACGCCTTTTACAATTGTAAGTAAGGAGAGTTGGCCCTCAGACTTCCAATTCATGAGATATTGCCTTGGCGTTGGTTACTTGCGGGTTAATATGTTAACTATTTTGTGGTTATTTTGTTTTGTCCTTATCCAGAATCTGTGGGCATTCTTTGAAATTCCTTTTTTATGCTTGTGTATGGAGGTTTTTGAGTAATGTTGATCTCCCTGGATATTCTTAATTACCACTTACATCTCTGATGATTTCATATTTGTAATTACGTGTCTAATGTTCTCCCATCTTTTATGATAGTGTTGGGTTAGGGTGTAAAGTAACTACGTTTTCCCTTGTAACCAAATTCATCTGCTGCACAAAGGGTAATATGGCCATTAAAATATTTCAATTGCTTTAAATGGTAAAGCAAGGCACAAGTCAACATAAACCTGGAGAAGTCAGGCTTTACTTACAGAAACTAATGCGAAATAGACACTTCCCAAGCATGGAAGGGTCTAATGTCCCCTGTGAATGCGTAGAATTAACTTCAATTTGATGGGTGCTTTTTTGGCTATCCTCGGTTATTCTCCATACCATTTGACAAGGTGGTGTAGATTTTCCTAGGAGAACGATTTTAGAGGTCTTTTTGATGGTATACAAATGTTTGTTTATTCTACCAAGTTTATCAAAAATTTTGATTTTGTTTTCTTTTTCATTGCTGCCAGATTTTAAAATTTTTCTAGTTTTTGTATAAAATTTTCACAGCAGTTTTCAACTTCTAAATTGACAATTTAATTTTTGCGCCAACAGTTAAATTACTATTTTTTCCTTCCCCAGGATTTCACGTTGGTATTGCCTATATTTTGTTCTGTATGTGCTACTGGGCGTTTATTTTGTCACCAACTTGATCCTTGCGGTCGTATATGACAGCTTCAAAGGTCAGGTAGAGATCTTCAGCTTTGATGCTGCTCTTTTATTTATGAATTGTAAAATTTTATTTAATGCGGTTGTATGATATTGGTCTATTTGATTTATTTTTTCATCTTAATATAGTATTGGGTGCTCATCTGACCTCTCTTTGTCATAGCTTGCAAAACAAGTGGCTGAAAAGGATCGTCTGAGGCAAAGAATATTAGAAAAAGCCTTCAATCTCATTGTTAATGACGTAAGTAAAATTCTCAAATCTATGTTTTCGACTTTTTTATTTTATTTTCTTTTGGGAACTTCTCGTTGAGTTTCTCTTCAATCTCTTGGTCTCTTTCGTAAAGGTGATATTGCAGTGATATGTCACCTTTTCATTCTTGATGTTTTGTGCTTGTTCTTTTTTTTCTTATAAACTAATTAGATTTTGCTCCACATTAAGAAAACCTTTACTTAGTACACAGCACTATGTCAAAGGGACTTCTTCCCTCACAAGATACACTCTTCACATCAGGAGAAGATCTCCTTGATTCCTGCATAGAGAAGTTTGCAATTTATCATTAAAGATCCTGATAGTGTTTGAGAAGTTTCCTTTATAGCTGCGACATTGTTGATGTCAATTTATTTTTGATAATTAAAAATTATATTATGAAAACATAAATGCATCAAGGAGATGCCACCCTTTTGCAGATGACTTAAAAAGAATCCACCACTTAAGCCTCCATGTGCTCAATTAAACATAAAAACCTATAAGGGGATGCTACACTTTTTACAGATCACTTAAAATGAATCCACCACTTAAGGCCTCCTTATGCTCAATAAAATGTAAAAAGCTATCAAAGTTTGGTTCTATATCCCCAATAACCATCCGTATAAACTAGATAAAAGCATGGTTTTCAGTCTATACATCAGGAAATTCCTAGAGAAAATCAATTATTTCCCCAAAATAGCCACCTATGCAAAAAGGAACAATTTTCCATGTTTACCTCTTACAAATGCGAGTGCCCCACCAAGCTTCAAAAAGTTATTTTGCCTCCCTAGAAAAAACCATTTGCATCCCAAACATAGCTAGAACAAACTCTAACATTTACTTGCCAAAAAAAAACTCTACATTTTCTTTGGCAAAGGACAATGAACAGAAAAATATTGATAGATAGCTGCGTAGTACTTCATAAGCCTTGTTTGCACAAGAGAAAGATATGGTACATTAGGAATGTCAATAGGCCGGGTATCGTTTCCCCCATCCTTGTCCCGGTTTATGTTTAAAAAATCTATCCTCATTCCCGTCCCCTTTAGGGTTAAAATAATTTTCTTCATCCCCCTTCCTGTCTCCACTTATCTGTGGGTTTCTTGTCCCCGTTCCTACTTATCCATAGGTTTCTGTCCTTGTCCCAGTCCTCGTTTAAAAATAGAAATTATATATATTAAATCAAATATGTTATATAATATTATTAAAAATAAAGATTATACATATTTAGATTAAATAATATTATTTATGGACATAAATTATTTTTTTTGAAAAAGATAAGTAAAATTTTATTTCAAATAACAATTTTTAGCATCGGAGTGATGCTAACAGAAATGTTGAAGCTATACAACCTACCCCACCCCTTAACTTAATTCAAAGTATCAAGAAAATTCAAAAAAGAGTAAAGATCCTGGTTACTTCCCTCCCTTGCCCATCCATATAAGCATCTTAGGAATATACTTTTTATCTTCAGAGTAGTCTGCCTATTATCTTCAAATATCCTCCTATTATGCTCTTTCCAAATTATCCAACATAGACAAAATGGAGCTAAATTCCAAATGCTTTTTTTCCTCTTAGCTAAGGATTGTCCCCACTAAATCAATAGGAAGCTTTCCAGGTCTTTCGGGAAGCACATGTGTACTCCAAAACAGTTGAGAGTCAAACTCCATAGCTCAGCCAACCCTTCGCAATGTAAGAGTAGATGGGCAATAGATTCCTCTTGCTTTAGGCATATGGGGCAGCGATTTGCTAAAAGATAGCCACGGTACTATAGGTTATCCAATGTTAGAATTTTACCTTTAACAGCACACCACAAGAAAAAAATTACCCTGGTGGGGACTGCTACTTTCCAAATTTTTTGCCATGGAAAATTTTCCTTGTTACAACCTTGTAAGAGAGAATAAAAAGACTGCACTGAAAAGGCCTTGGTCCTGGATTCCTTCCAAACTACAACATCTACTGAATTAGTCACCTGAATAGGATAAAGCAATTCCATCAATGATATTAGACTGTCGGCCTCCCAGTCATTAATATTTCTGCACAATTGCACTGTCCAACTACTGTGAATACCTGTACCATGGCAATAATCTGATACAAATGCTTCCTTGTTGGCTGCTATTGCAAAGATTGCTAGATATACCTTTGAATGACATCCAATACCAAGCCAATCATATTTCCAAAATAGGATTCTGTCTCCTTTCCCCACCTGCCATGAGATTCCTCTACTGAATTGCTGCCAAATGCTTCTTATCCCTCTCCATAATCCAAATCAATAAGAACTGGTTACTGTAATGGAAGACCACCCTCCAAATTCTTCACCATATTTGACTGCAATTAGCTTTTTCCAAAGTTTGTTGTCCTCCCATGACTATCTCCAAAGCCATTTTCCTAATAAGGCTTCATTAGTTAACTTCAATTGCCAAAAGCCCACTCCCCCAGCCTCTACAGGTGTGCAAACAACCTTCCAATTCACTAGACTATATTTGTGGGCCTCCTCACTTCTTCCCCAAAGAAAATCTCTTTGCATCCTCTCCATTTCTTTGATTATTGAGTCTGGAGCTTCGAATAGAGAAAGGAAGTACGTAGGTAGACTTGCTAGAACACTTTTTATTAAAGTAACTCTACCACCAGTCGATAGATACTTAAGCTTCCACCCAGCCAATCTCCTCCTATATTTCTCCAAAACTGGATCCCAAAACGGACATAAATTATTATGCAAATATAATTAATATATAGGTAGGTATATAAACTAGTACAGGGCGGGTAGGGACTACCATTCTGTCCTCATTCGGGGATTATATTAAGTTCCCATCCTCGCTTCCATCTCAGCTAAGAACATCTCCATACCCGTTTTGAGCGGAGCAGTTAAAGGGTAACCATTGGGGATGGAAATTTTTGGCATCCCTATGATAGGTGGTTCCTTTTGTCTATTTTGGTTGATATGGAGAGAGAGAAATAGAAGAACCTTTGAAGGAATTGAAATGCTTATGCATCGATTGAAAAGTTAACTTTTGTTAGGTGATTGGGGGTATAGAGCCAGATTTGAATTATTTTTTGACTTTTGTAGAGAGCATGGGGGCTTAGTTTTTGTTAGAGTTAGACTTTTGATTGGCATTTTCTTAATGCCTTATATTCAATAAAATTCAATTATCTATAAAATAAAAAAGGATCATTGATAGATTTTACTATCTTTTTTGCATAGACAACACCAGTTAACAATAATTTTCCTTTCAGCAATAAGATTGTCTATGGTAAGAATTTTGTCATGAATCAACACCAATTTGCTTGTTTTTGCGCCACTAGTTCAGGTCGCACGTGTGAGGGAGTATTGAAATTGCTTAATATATATTGTTGGCCTCCTTTCCTTACTCTTTAAGCTTTTGTGACTTGTGACTAACAGTTTGTATGAATTGCATGTTGCTTTCTATCACATCATTTCAAAAGAAGTTTTACCACAACATTTCTCTAATTTGGAGGAATTTATAAAATTTTCATATAAATAACCTAACTTGTTTATCTTATCTAATAGCTTGTCCTAAGCCAAGGTAAAGAATGAGGGTTTCGTAAGGAAGTTGACAACCAAAGTAAAACTTTGTTAGAACCCTTATGAACATGGATCAAAATATATGTCGAGTAAAGGCAAAGAGCATTCCCCTTAGAAAAAGAGGTATCATCATGTGTGTTGTTTGCAAATGATGCACTTTTAGTTAGATTAAACGGAAGGTGAAGCAGATACTAAGCTTGAATTATACAGGGAAGTATTAAAATCATGAAATTTAGGATAAAGTCGGCCTAAAATTGAACATATGGGATACTGTTAAGTCATTAATTCCTCAAAAGTTTAAATTGTTAGGAATTGGGGCCAATAATGTATAACAAACTAACTTAAAACTTCCTCTCATGTGTAATGCTGTTTTACAGGTGGAGTTGAGAGACGAACAAATTGAACTGAATATGTGCACTAATCAAAATAGAAGACAATGCACAAGAATAAACGAGTAACAATATTTGAGCTTGGGACAAAACAGAGATTTGATATTTATGTTAAATCACCAAATATCTCAAAAATTTAAGCTGTTAACATATGGGCCTAACAGTGTATATTAAACTAACTAAACAAATGTAAATTTAGAAGTTATGAAAATAAAAATAAAAGAAAGTTAACAATGAAGGTCAAGAAATTATTAAGAGTGGACAATTTGGATAGTGAAGTGTCTAGGGAAATGCATTAGATATTTGTCTAAACTGGTAGGTCCTTGAGCGAATCCTATTTTAGCCCCAAGATGTTGGTCTCTAACTAGAAAAGTAAATGCTCGAGTTGGTAGAAATAATAAGTAAAACATGGCATGATGTGGTTTAACGAAGGAAATGTCAATTAACATAGCGGCATGGAGAATAAAATATTATGTGGCCGACCCCATTTGGTTAGGAAAAGGATTAGTTGAGTCTCGTCAATTTGCCTCATAACTTATTGAAAACTTTGTTCTCAAATTATTTTGATTTTAGTAAATATAGCATGTATGGGTTGTTGAATCTACTTATTTATTTTAATGTTGTCAAAGAAACAGAGAATGAATGGAATATCTTGATACTCCCATGTCAGAGTGTATTTATACATCAAACTATAATATTAGGAAAGAGAATCATATCTCCTATTATAGGAACATTCCTATATTTACAATATTTATATTTTTTGACAAAAGTGATATATTTTAATAAATGAAAGTATTTAACATTTATAATAAGGAAATTTCTGTCGTTTATAATATTAATTTTGAAATTTTTTATACCTCTACCAAATTAAAAAAATAATATATTATTTTTTCAATAATAATTTTGACCAATTGAATTATTTTGGTAATTAAGTTTGTTTAGGTAATGAGTCTTGCTATATATAGATTTTGATTTCCTTTCCAAAATTTTAAGTTTATATTTGTATAAAATTCTTCCCAAATTTGGAGGGGGAAATAACCATGGAAAAGGCAAGTTGCTTGTAAAGACGTACAACACGCACTAAGATTTGATAGCATTTTTCTTTAGATTAGGTAATGAGTCTTGTTATAGATTTTGATTTCCTTTCCAAAATTTTAAGTTTATATTTGTATAAAATTCTTCCCAAATTTAGAGGGGGAAATGACCATAAAAAAAGCAAGTTGCTTGTAAAGATGTACAACGTGCACTAACATTGGATAGCATTTTTCTTTAGAATACTTTAACAAGCACCAAATGCAAAAAAGTGAACAAAGTGCTAATACAGGACTTGGTTTTTAATCTTATGTGAACTTTCCTCACTATAGATCAGCAAGGCATTTCAAATAAGTGAATTACTCTAGGATTTCTTCCGTAGAACAATTAATACTGATGTCTATAAATAGCTCTATATTTTGAGACATCAGCTGAAATTTCACAGTATTTCTAGATGTTGGATATATTAAATACCCCTAAATCTCTAGCATGAACTGGTTTGTGAAGTTGAAGGGTGTTATGCACTTTCCATGCATGAATGTAAACAAGTTTTATCGTTTGACTTGTCCATTAACTTTCTGCTTGGTATAAATGATTTGTTATTTTTTAATTAGAATCACTACGATAGTTAGCTTACATTTGTCATTTCTATTGTCCCCCCCCTGCGCTGCCCCCTTCTCTTTATTTCATGTTGTGGAGACTTGTGTGTTTCAATAGTAGAGATGGTATTGCCTTTTTTCTTTGGATGACATATATTAAGTGTTCGTCTTTGCATGACAGGATCGTGGATATCTTGACAAAAATCAATGTATACAGTTGTTTGAAGAGCTCAATAATTACAGGTGTTGCTTTATTTCTTTGAAGCGGAATTTGTCATCATCTTTATTGATGTCATTTGTGTTGTTAAAAGTGCTAGGCGGACAAGGCTCCAAGACCCCTTATTGCCCAAGGCATAAAGTGCTCGCCTGAATAAGGTGATGCACTTCTTTAGAGAGAGAGAGAGAGAATCCAAACATTCTAAAAATCATGGCATTTCCCAGTTAAGTAAACACAACAATGAACAAAAAGTAATATTATTGATCATGCAATAGTTACTATTCTTTGCAAAAGGTGTAAGTTAAAACGAAAATATAAGCTTATCTATTTTCAAACTAATAAAAAAATTCTAAGATGCTTGTTCTTTGCAAAAGATGCAAGCTTGAAACAAAAATATAATATTATCTATTTAAACTAATAAAAAAAGTTCGAAATAAAAATATAATATTATCTATTTAAACCAATAAAAAAAAAGTTCTAAGATGCTCTAGTTTTCATCGACACCTATCACATCGTCATCTATGTATCATCCCAATGATCATTAGCTTTGTAGCCATCATAACAAAAGCATAATGTTATCTATTTAAACTAATAACAGAAAATCAAAAATCAAAAAATTCTAAAATGTTTTGATATTCATCCACATCCATCATATCGTTGTTATCAACATTGTCACTTCTATGCTCTCATCATGTCCCCCATTAGATGTGTGGCCATATATATATATATATATATATTTTCCCTATATCTCTTTTTGGATTTGTTAGAAGTAAAGAAATAGATTTGTTTTAGTCCTTAATTTATTCCTTGATTTATGCTTTCCTTATTTACATAGTGTTTAAATAACTTAATGTATATTGTCAGGTCTATTTCCCAACAGTTTAAACTTTTGAAATAATTGGTGACGTAATATGGTAGTAGAGCTCTAGTTCTAGGAGGGCCTGGGTTCAAGTTTCATTATCAATATTTGTTCTCATTTGTTCTTGTGCACTCTGGTTAATTTGTGTTGGTGCACCTTATTTGCTTTAATTTATTTGTCTTTACTCCACGCACAAGTCGGGGTTGCACATGAGGATGAGTGTTGAAATAGCTTGATATATATTGTCAAGGTCATTCCCTAACAGCTTAAACTTTTGTCATTCCCTAACAGCTTAAACTTTTGTCATTCCCTAACAGCTTAAACTTTTGGGACGAACATATATAATTGTAATTGTTAGGTTTTATTTCAGTGTTGGAAAATTCCTTGATCGGGTGGGGGGATTGTTATTCCTTAACCAAATGGTATTTTTATTCCCTGACTAATTAGGAGTTTGATTCCTTGACTAAATAAGAATTTATTTAAATTGTACTAGGAATATTTAGAGACTTGGTTCAAATAATTTGGAGATTAATTTATCGAGGTATAATTTAAAGAGCGTGGATTATAAGAATTACTAGCAAGAAATTAAAGTATACATTTGTATATCAACTTGGCCCGATGAAGCCTTGAATGAAATTGAAGTCATCAAGCGGACCACGAGCATTCAATGCAGTTGTATCAAGTTAGGAAGCATGTAGCCAAGACCACTTGAATTTGATTTGGAAAGGAACAACTTGTGTTTGATGTGGGACATATTAATTGAGTAAAGCACTGTGACTTCAGAAAGCAGAGAGCAGAAGCAGAAAAATTGATTCTTGTTGGTAAGCTCGTTATAGTGCGTTGGTCCTTGCTAGAAAATTAGTGAGCAATTTTTTTTTTTCTGTAATTCGTTATTAATCTTGCCGTAGCTAGCAAAAAGTTTCCAAAAATAATATTTTGGATTATTATATTTCTACAATTAAGTAGATTCGACTTCTTTTCGTAGTAGAAGCACTTTTTGTTGGAATCCTTTTTTCATTCTAAGGAATTTAG
The DNA here is from genome assembly GCA_019916065.1 of Vitellaria paradoxa. Lineage (NCBI taxonomy): Eukaryota > Viridiplantae > Streptophyta > Magnoliopsida > Ericales > Sapotaceae > Vitellaria > Vitellaria paradoxa. The sequence continues at coordinate 42,413,179 of CM034239.1, forward strand.
TCGTATTTTGGATGCCTATTCGGATTTGGATTACCTTTCTTATTTAAAGGGATGTTGGTTATTGGGAGTTAGGGTTTTTAATATAGGCACATGAACCTAAAGAAAAATCATAGGGGCTAGAATCTCTTCTACGATACCATGTCAAGAAAACAAAGAATGAATGAAAGGCTTGACACCCTTATGGTTATCTCTTCGTATATTTATACTTGTAGAATACCTGTACAAACTAGGAAATGATTATAGTATATCTCAATCCTATACTAAGAAAGTGAGAAAAATTATCAAGAGACAGACTGGTTTTTTATATTTACAATATTCCATATCTCTAACAAAAACCATGGAGGGTGTTGATGAAGTTAAATGGGTTCTCTCAAAGACCCCTTTGAGGTGAAATCGTATTATAAATTCCTGATTGGTTGAGCAGAGGCTGACTTGGGAGAAGATTTGAAGAGCACGTGGGACACCTAAAGCAGTGTTTTTTTTTTTTTTTTTTTTTTTTTTTTCCCTGGTGTATGAATTTAGGGAGAATCCTAATAATTGTATTGTATAGTTGAGAGGCACTTATTAGTTAATTGGTGTCGTATGTGTAAAGGACACCAGGAATTCAAAGACCATATTTTTATTCATTGCTAGTAGACAAAGGAACTGTGGGATCTTCTCTTGTCCTGAATTGGTATATGTGGGTATTTCCGAATAATATAAAGTGAATGTTTAGCTGGTGAGATTATAAGATATGTTTGCATAAGGGGAAGGTCAGGGAAATTGCTCATTTTTGCTTAATTTGGTTGATTTGGAAGGAAAGGAATAGGAGAACATTTCAAGGATTGGAGATGTCTGCACATAGGTTGAACAATTTACTTTTATCTAATTTGTACAGTTTGTTGGTGGGGGTTATAGAATTGGATTTGAATTTTTTTTTGATCTTCATACAGCATGGTAGTATAGTTTTTTTTTTTTTTTGAAGGTGGGTATTGTTCTTGTTTTGAATAGCATTTCCATAATGCCATTTATTTGTGAAATTTTTATTGATAAAAAAGAGAGAGAATAAGGGAATATAGGGAAGAAATCTTGCATATAAATTTGAAGGGTAAAAGAGTTCATTCCTTAATGCATGAAAATGTTAAGCCCAAAGCTTGGTAAAAAGTTCATTCCTTTTGCTGCGTTATGTAAACTTATGCTTCACCCACTAGGCGACAAAGTATCTCAACTTATGCTTGTGTCATTGACAAAGAACAAGAATTGAATATAATTGCTAGATAACTTAGGGCTGTCTAAGCATGTATTTGTATACATTGAACAAGTTACAAATTAGGAAATGGCAATGAAATCAAATCACCTAAATTATCCTATTCTATATTTACAATATTCACTGTATTCTCTAACACGCCCTCTCAAGCTATAGTGTATGCATCATACATCCCAAACTTGTTATAAATATATCTAACTTGAGATCCTAAGGTTTTTAGTGAAAAAATCAACAAGTTGGTCAACTTAACATGACTAGTTTTAATGATTTTTTGTAAAATCTTTTCTATGATGAAGTGGCAATTTACCTCAATGTATTTGGTTCTTTCATTGAACACTAGGTTGGAAGTAAGATGAACTACAACATCATTTTTAAATAATAATTCCATAGGCAGTGTAACATTCATTTGGAATAACAAACAACGTGTGGTTTCAATGGGGTATAAATTCTTTCTTTCAGTAACCCCATTTTGTTGTGGAGTACGAGGGCAATATGAGTGGTGAAACATGCCAAGTGAAGACATGAAATTTGTGAAAGGGGTTGAAAAATATTTGTTGGTATTATCACTACGAAGAATTTTAATAGACAAACCAAATTGAATATGTATTTCAGTGCCCAAAAAAAAAAAATTAAAGATTGTAAATAATTTGGAACTATCAAGAAGCTCAAAAACACATTAGAGAAGGGGTCTCAACCTTAAAACTTAGGTGTTAAGGTGAGGGAAGTCCATTTTTTATATAAGAGAAATGACTTTTTTCATGAACTGATGTGGGACAACTTTTAACAAGAACGATCTTTCATGAAATAAATCCAAGTAGTTTGAGAAAAATCATCCACAGATTTAACAAAATATTGAAAACCAAATTTAGAAACTACTTGACCTAGGCCCCAAACATCGGAATGAACTTAAGAAAAAGGACTCAAAATGTTATTAACTCTAGGGAAAAAGAATGCTTGATGATGCTTTCCCAAATGATAAAACTCACTTCCTAAGTATTTTAAGTGGCATAAGCTAGGAACCATAGATTTTAAGTCTATCATTAGACAATGATCAAGACGACTGTGATATCCATGGGAGAGGCTATTGTAGAATAGGTTTTGGACACAGATGGTGCATTAAGATAGTAAACTCTGTTAGTTTCATGCCCTCCACCAATTCTCTCATTTGCCTTTATGTCCTGAATAATGACAGAGTCAGGGGAAAAAGTTATTGAACAATTTAATTATTTTGTATGCTTGCTAACAGATATAAGATTATATGAAAAAGATAGGATATATAAAACAAATGATAAAGGGACAAAAGAAAAGGGATATGCAGTACCAATAGCTCCAATTGGGTTATGAGAACCATTAGCTATAGTAACATGAGGAGTGGTAGAGGAATAGTAAATATTGGAAAACAAATTGGGTGTTCTAGACATATAGTTTGAAGCACTAGAATCAAGAATCCAAAGTGCTGGGGGTAAATTGATAAGACAAGTAATGGGATTACCTTGGTGTGCAATAGAGGCTAGGGGGAGAGATGCTTGGTGAACTGTTTGATGTAATGTCAAGAAACCCAACAATACATAAAAGGAGGCCTCAACTTTAAAACTTAGATGTTAAAGTGAGGGAAGTTCATTTCTTATATGGGAGAAATAACTTTTCTCATGGGTCGATGTGGGATAACTTTTAACAGTCCCCTCACACTGGCCCACATGGACGTAGGCTCAGCTTGGACTATGGTGAAATCTAGTTGAAAACCTGCTCTGATACCGTGTCAGAGAATAGAAATTGAATGGAATTACTTGACACCCTTAAGTCTGTCTAACCATGTATGTATATTGATTGAATAAGTTAGAAATTAGGAAAGGACAATGAAATCAAATCACCTAAATTATCCTATTCTATATTTATAATATTCACAATGTTCTCTAACAGCCTTTATAAACATGAAACCCTAACTCAAAAATGCTGGCTTTTTGTTGTAATTGTGGACATGTACATGATGAATTTCTCAAATGAACTTTATGTTTCTCATTTGATATTTGGCTTTTTGTCCTGGACGTTGAATCCTTTCCTGATTAAACATCTTGTTTCAAATACATCTTTTTGTGGTGGTATTCCTACCTTGTGACCTAATTTGTTTAGTACTGAACCGCAGCTATCTTTTCTTATTTATTTAGGACGTTGCCAAAAATATCAAGGGAAGATTTTGAATTAATATTTGACGAACTGGATGACAGTCATGACTTCAAGGTATTTCTTTCTTTCTACAAGCTGTTGGTTGCAATGAATTTTTTCTCATCTTTTGCAGTGTCCTGAATCCATCCTGATTTCAAGGTATATTTGTGAAATAGAAATTTCTTGTCATCCTTCTGGTGGACATATACCTGTTTGAAAATTCATTTAGCCAGTCAAAAAAATATATATATATTGATTTGGACTCTGAATAATTGTTTGTAGATTAATTTAGATGAATTTGCTGACCTTTGCAATGCCATAGCACTACGATTTCCAAAGGAGGATACAGTAAGTTGACTTCATCTAACTCTTAAACCTAAATATTACATTATACAGCTTTTTATTGTTATTATTATTCTTATTTTGAAAAGCATTTACTTTCCATCTTTGACATTTTTACCTTTTATTTTACAGCCATCGTGCTTCGAAAAAATTCCAAGGGTCTACCATTCACACTTATCTGAAGCGCTGAAAGCCTTTGTTCGTAGCCCCAAATTTGGATCCACTGTGGTCTTTGTTCTTGTATTGAATCTAGTTGCTGTTATAATTGAGACAACGGTAGGTGTCCAATTAATAGAATGAAAGATTTAAAACTATAATAAGTATTTTACTTACATTTAGTTAGACCAATTGACCTTTTTATTTCAAGCCAACCTGCTCAGTTATTAGACAATACCAGCGCATGTTGAGTTCATATGTATATTTTCATTTCCTCAATTTAATTTTAGGTGCATTTGTATTGTTTTATAATAAGTGATGAAGCTTGTGTGTTGTTTATCTAAGATAATTTACTTTTCAATTGTCAATTGTTTAAATGAGAAAACGTTCAAACTTGGTGGTAAGTTTTTTGTGTGTGTGTGTGTGTGTGTGAGGGGGAGAGAGAGAGAGATAACGGAAAGAAAGAGAACTGGATGGAAAATATAATACGATAGGGAATGGATGCAGACTTAGATCAATCAGAAAATGTCCTCTAGGATCAGTGCATGGGGATCTTAAAAATAAATGACTGTGGACATATAAATATTGGTTTAGGAAATCACATTTCAATTAGCCACATATTTTGCCCCTTGACAAAAATGTGGAAGAGAGTCCATGCTTGTATGCGGGAAACTCCCTAGCCCACCCCCCATGGATGTCTTAATACTGTATCTAGGATGGCTTGTAGTAGAGTTACTAACCTTGTTTGCGGAGTCTAGTCAAAGCAATTTTGACTGGCTTAGACCACTGGAGATAATTTTCCCCATTCAACTTTCAGGTAGCGAAATGAATAGGCCAATTGGTGGAACTAGTTGACTTTGATTCCATGTGAACACTGGTGACAGTGCTTAATTTAGAAGTAATAAATGAACATAAGGGTTAGCATGAATGATTTGTGTGATTACAGGGTTTCTTTTTCTTCCTTGTGCTAAATTAACTCATCTACATGCAATTGGGTTCTAATAATATTGACTTAACTTCCTGATCTAATTTACTTTTGCTTGATATCCCTAATTTTGTACCTTTGACACTTGATGCAACTCATAACTATTGGAATTTTATCAGTTAGTTTTTTTTTTTTATTATTATTCTGCTATTAAAGTCATAACTGTGTGGATTACTTGTAAAGAAGATATCTTCGATATTTCTGGTTCAATACTAGGGCTTCTTATAGGGTTGCTTGGTCAAAACAAACCCTTCTAGATGTAGCATTCTAGATGTAGCTTCTGCAGTTGCTCTGAGTTGATAGCTGATTAACAGGAACTGATGTTATAAAAAAGTTGTCCGTATGTACTATTAATCGGGACTTTGTTGTTCATTCAAATTTTTACTCATCTTGACTTTCTTGTTGTGAAGCATGCTAATTCTATGTTGATCAAGAGCATACATGTTTCCATTAAATATAGTTAATCACAAAAAAAGGTAGTATAATATACCTAAACAATAAGTTATTTTAAGTAATTTATTACTAGATCTTCACAAATTATGTTTCTAAGCATTTGCATGCATTTTTCTTTTGAAATTGAACCAAAATTTTGAGCCTTGATGTTAATTTCATTGCAGCTTGATATAGAGAATAACTCCGGTCAAAAGTTTTGGCAAAAGGTTGAGTTTGTCTTTGGTAAGGGCTCAACTCTTTGACCTTCTAAGGCGTTTTATCTGCAAGTACTTTGTTCACTTAATGCATCACAGAAATGACATGTGTGAACAATTCAGGGAGGTTTTTGACATATTGATTGCTTGTTCTTCCCTCCATCTTACATGGCTATGGGAGCCCCAACTTCTATATAATACGACATTTTCCCTCTCCTGGTTGGGATTCCGAGAAACGATTGCTGAACCTATCAGTTTTTTATGCATTAGTTATATGTGTACACTGAAATGTTCAACTTCCATATCCAAACTTAGTGGTCCTCATCTTTTCATGGAGGGTTGGAAAAAGCCCTCCCAACCCTCCCATTTTGATGAATAAGTTTGAAATTTGTTATTCAATATTCGCCAAGATGGTGATAATGATCTAGCTTTCTGGATTTGAAATTTATTATAATGCAAAGTAAAAGGGTATATATTTTTTTAAGTCTGAATAAGCTCCTAATTCCTTTCCTTGGATTGTATGTGTATGCATTTCTTGGAGACTTGTCTACTCTGTATTTTGCATTTGATGGTTTTAGTTTTATGGTTGATGTGCATGTATGCATTTCTATATTCAACGTTTGTCTTTCTGTGGGTTTTTTATTTTTTTATTATTATTATTTTTTTATCTTTTGTGTAAGTGCTAATGAGCTCACAATTTGTCCCGCAGGGTGGTTGTATGTTGTGGAAATGGCTCTAAAAATCTATGCATATGGATTTGTAAACTATTGGAGGAACGGTCAAAATCGTTTTGATTTCATTATTACATGGGTTATAGGTAAGCTTCAACAACTCTTTAGTACCAATATTAATGAGTCTGTATCTATTTGTTTATTTTTCATTTTTATTTTGATATTTTTTTATATCTCATTTGAGATGTAAAAAACTATTGTTGAACCAGTAGAATGTGTATGGAAAATAATGTTGTATCTACTTTGCTAGCATTTATATTATCACCATATGCCTTCCTTTTGAGAACCATTTTGCTATTAACGTGTCGAAATGTCAATGGAATCATCCGTTGTGTACCTTATTATATATTTTCTTACAACTCCTTGATATGTGTCCAACATGGACACATCATCTTCTTAGCGTAAGATCTACTGCAACTAGGAATCTATTTGTTTCTTGCATGCTATTTCTCACACTTGTCACAACTTCGCCATTCATATCCTTTTTTATCTCTCCCTTAGTGGTATTCCTTTCTTCATCAAAACGATCCCCATCATCTCAAAATAGTAGATGATTTTTCTATAAGATTGTGAAGATCTTCTCTCTCTCTCTCTCTCTCTCTCTCTCTATGTATATATTCAATAGCACGTCTCATAGGTGTAAGCATAAATTGATTCTTGTAAACTGTTGCATTTTTAATCTTCCTAAAGTTTTGTTACATAACTCATAAGTTTAAACTTATACCACAATTTTAATTATTACCACCACTAAGATAACTTGTTATACATTATTAGGCGTATTTCCTAATAGTTTAAACTTTAGAACAATTGGTGAATGAATATGGTATTTGAGCTTTAATTCCATAAATGTTGGGTTCAACTCTTGTTCTTAAGGTTTATTTTCTGTTTATTGTTGCAGACTTTATTTGTTAGTGTGAACCTTGTTTTGTTAGTTTGTGATGAGGACATCGTCTAGGTTTTTATTTCCTTTATTATTATTATTATTATTATTATTATTTTATTTATTATTATTTCTATTTTTTATTTTTATTTTTACTTTATTTTAGGAAGTTTGTTGAGAGTAGAATTTTTAATTTTCTTGTACTTTTGATTTGATATTATTTTTAGCTATCTTTAGAAAATTTAGCCTATTTATAGGATTGGATTGTTAGGGTTTTGAGAGAGACTTTTGGAGATTATTGAATAATATTGATGGATGTGTTTTCCCTCTCTTTCTTCTAATTCTTCTTCTTTTCTTCTCTATTTTTTTCTTTCTCTTGCTTTCAATTTCTTTTTTCTTTACTTTCAATTGTTGTTCCGCATCAACTTGGTATCAGAGCAAATCCCTGGGGCAAAAAAAAAATCAAAAAATCAAATCGCTGTTTTTAGCCGCGAGAAAACCCTAGCCGTAGCCGCTGCTGTAAGTGTACGCATCCTCGCCCTCAAAATCTTCGTACACACTTTTGTGCATTTCCGGCTACACCCATCTCCGGCGACCTACACCACCGAAATTGCCTCCTTCCGGCGATCTCTCCGGTGACCACAGAATTTTTCGACGACTTTCCGGCGACCGACTGCGACCTTCGGTGACTTTTCCGGTGAACTCCGGCGAAGTCCAGCAGCACAACCTGCCTCCGGCGAACTCCTAGGTGACCCCGGCGACCCCCGGTAGCTTTTCCGGCGAAACTCCGGCGACCTCCGGTGAATCTCTGGCAACTTTCGATGAATTTCAGAACACTCTGTCAATCTATTTTGACAAATTTCAAGTAACAAGACAGTCGACTACTTGTTCGAATGTTTCAAAAGTGAACACTTTACATAGTTTAAAGCAAAGGTTTGGATTAGGTACAATTCTCTCATTGTTAATTATGATAAATGCTTATGTCATATGGCAGCGTGAATTGCATAAATTTGAACTTGAACCTTGCCTATTTGTTTCATTTATCCTACTTCCTATTTCTCTTTTGAATTTAGTTAATTGTTGCCCATCTTAAAAAAAAAAAAAAAATCACTCACCCATTGCTTGCCTAAATTATTTGTTGAGTTTCATTTATTAGATTCGTTATTCCTATAAGCATATTAGGATTTTATATTTTTACTACTTTCTTTTTCAATTTTCTTTAATATCAGCATTTAAAAAAAAAAAAAATTTACTTCTATCCTTTTGCCATGAATTTCGAAAACCAATCATATTGGAATAATAAAGTAGGATTTCGTTCTATTCATCAAACTTACGTCAAAGATCCTCCCTATTTTAGTGGTACTATCGATCCTCATGAGTTTCTTAATTGGATGGATGATATTGAATACATTTTTGACTATCATGACCTGTCTAATGACCAATGTATTCGTCTAGCCAAAACAAGATTGACTAATTATGCTGGAGAGTATTGGCAAACAGTTGAGTTATACCATAGACCTGTTACTCGATGGGCCTTGATGAAACAAATTTTGAGTGATCGATTTGTTCCTAAAAGTTTTATAGATAAGGCATGGTCTCAGTTAATGCGTCTTAAATAGGAGGATTCTTCTGTTGATGACTATTTTGATCAATTTAAAACTCTTAGGAAGTGGTCTAATTTTCAAAATGAGCCTTGTGCCATCAGTAGATTTGTCCTTGGCTAAGACCTTGCATCCGTGAGGTAGTTCAGCGATACACTCATAAGACATTAAATGAAACTTATTCCAAAGCTTTGGAAGTTGAAAAATCTTATGAATTTGAGTCTTATGAGTCTATGTCAGAGTCAAAGTGCCTTATACAAACCATTGAGTTACAACGTCCATCTCCTAAACCTAGCGCCCCTATTATTTCTATTGACACTTGTGATTCTCTTATTGATTCTCCTCTTTTGACATTTGATTATGACAAGTCACCAAATTCTCAAAATGTGTCTGAAGTGGTTGAATTGGTTCCACCGTCATCTTACATTGATTTTGTTGATTTATTTGAGGACATCATGAATAATGATCGTCAAGATTACATAGACTTTATCATTGGTGATGGTTATTTTTTCAGGGGATATTATTTAAGCATCTCAAGAGTTTTACTTAGTAACTTTATCAGTTGGGAGTTCTTTGAGTCTATGTCTAAGTTGTTCTTCCGTGATATTATTCAGTTGCATAAGTCCTCCTCACTTCTAGTGTATAACAGAAACATTTTTGCATACATTGAACAGTTTCTCTTACAAGTTGTGTGTGGCATCTCTTACGGCTATTCTATTGACATCATTGAGTTTTCAGTCACTTATTCTTCTTTGAGGGATTCTAATTTGGCAAGTTCAGTTGCATCATCCCTCGTCATTTTTTCTCAACAATGTATTCCAACCCTTTTTGATGATGCTGATATTAGATGGAAAATTGGATTGAGTAATAATTATTATAAATTTCCTACTTATGTTACTGATGGGAATAAAAATTTTAATGGATGTAACTTAATGATGACTTATGCATTGCCTACTTACTACCCCATATCGTCTTGCCAAAATTTGCATGCCGAAAATGTTGGGCCATTCTATATCCTTTGTGATTCTAGTCCCAATGCAATTTTTTTTACTTTGCCATGTGACATGAGTTTTGTCGTAATTTGGCATGTGGAGAACTTGTTATCTTGTGGAGGCATCTTTGGGTCTCAAATATTATCTGCAGGTTATGGAGATATTTTTATGCCGGTTCCAGTTCCTCCACCTCTTTAGCGGTGTCTATCTGTGTTCGATGTTGAGGATCTCATTTTCCTTTAACTCTAAAGATGTCTTATCAAGTGGAAAATGCAACATGATAACAGTGCCAAGTTTTCGTTGAGTTCTTCTCAGTCCGGGAGAGTTGATGAGGACATCATCTAGATTTTTATTTCCTTTATTATTATTATTATTATTATTTTATTTATTATTATTTCTATTTTTTATTTTTATTTTTATTTTAGGAAGTTTGTTGAGGGTAGAATTTTTAATTTTCTTGTACTCTTGATTTGATATTATTTTTAGCTATCTTTAGAAGTTTTAGCCTATTTATAGGATTGGATTGTCAGGGTTTTGGGAGACTTTTGGAGATTATTGAATAATATTGATGGCTGTGTTTTCCCTCTTTTTCTTCTAATTCTTCTCTATTTTCTTCTTTCTCTTGCTTTCAATTTCTTCTTTCTTTTACTTTCAATTGTTGTTCCGCATCAATTTGCTTGTTTCTTCACTCTATGTGCAAATGGGTGTGAATAAACTTTTAGGACAATTGGTGACTTAACAACTATGAAATCGCCTTTGTTCTTAGAAATGGGCATCATTCATCAAGTATCATCTTAGTCATTAAAATCATGTAAACAAATTAGTAAACAAATGGTATTAGATAAACCCATTTTCCCAATATTTGGAGTAGTGCTGCAGACTTCAGAAAATTTCCAATGCTCAAATCACTTTGACAACATCGCATACACTCACTGGAGACCAACCCCTGAGAGAGAATGGACCACGCGTCTTTGCATGCTAGTGATCTTGTTGCTAAGAAATCTGACAACTCATAAGAGAAAAGGCCTCAACCTTAGTTGTTGTTGTTGTTATTATTATTATTATTTCTTGTAATTTTATGTGGGATCAATTTTAGTTGTATTGTACTTATGTAATGTATAATATACATTTTTTCAGTTATTGGAGAAACAGCAACTTTCTTGGACCCCAACGGGCAGTCTTTTCTTTCAAATGGCGAATGGTAAGGCATTTGAACTTCCAAATCTTGTGCATGCTATGAATCTTGTGCATAATCATATTTGCAACTAATTACGTGGACAGTATGAATCTTCTGAATATTTACATTCATAACAATCTTTTCTTTTAACCTTGTCATTTCTATAACATATCCTTAGATTCTCTTTTCTTTATTAGACGTTCATGAAATTGGGCAATAGAGACGGTTCATGTTGCTAGTTCAAATTTCACGTCATTATTCTTAATAGTGCTAATCAAGGTTTCATTGCAACTTTTGCATCTTACCCATCTAAAAATTTCGCCAGAAAGGATAAGTTGACTTTGCAATTAAGTCACAAGTAGACCTCATTTGATTTGGAATAGGTTTTGGCATAAGCATTGAAGCTTCTAGGTAATTTGGAAATTTGATTGAAGTTCAGACTGCAAGAGTAATTGAGAAAGACACAACGATGAACGCATGGAGAAAGTTTATCTAAGCTTGGGTCCAAATTATAAACAAAAATGACACATCCAAAGGTATGAGGTGGGAGAGAAAAATGAGTAATAGAGGGATACAAGAGGGAAAAAGAGGACTGAATACCAAGAAGGGGCGAAGGAACCCAATTAATAAGATAGCATGCGGTTAGGACAACATCCCCCCAGTATTGTTTTGGAATATTCGTATTGAAACGGAGAGTACGAGTGACATCCAGTAAATGACGGTGTTTGCATTTAGCAACACCATTCTGTTAAGAAGTACGAACACAGGAAGTTTGACGAAGGATGCTCCGCTCAACACAAAACCTAGTCATGATAGACTGAATGTATTCGATAGCATTGTCGGAGCGAAGGATTTTAGTTTTTTTTTATCAAATTGAGTTAGAATTTCATTATGACATCATAAAACAATAGCAAGTAACTTAGAACGTTTCATAAAAAAGAATCAAGTCATATAGGAATAATCATCAACAAAAATGGCAAAATACCAAAATCCGTTAATAGAAGCATCTCTTGAAGGACCCTAAATGTTTGTATGGACTACATCAAAAGATTTAGACTAATGACTACTTTTATGACTCAAAAATGAACTACGATAGTGTTTGCCAAGTTGACAAGCCTTACATTCAAGACTCGAAATAGACTTTAAAATAGGAACAAAGTTGAGATGAGCTAATGATAGATGGCTCAAATGACAATGCCACTGTAAAGGTGACACTGATGCACTAAAGGCTGAATGAGAGGAAGTAAGGCTAGTAGGATCAAGGTAGTATAGACTAGCCCATTCACATCCCGAGCCAATTGGCTTCTGCATCCTGCGATCCTGAAAAACACAGGAAGAAAAAGAAAAGGTTATAGAGCGTTTCAAATATTTAGTTAATTGACTAAGAAATAACAAAATATATGGAAATTAAGGTGCAAAACGACTAGAGAGTAAGGTAAAGAAAAGAAAAGGTTGAAGGTATCCTTTACCAACCACAGGTTGCGAGGACCCATCACCTAAGGAAATACTGTGGATGGTAGTAGTTAAGTTAGAAAATAAGGAAAGATTACCCAAGATGTGTGAACTGGCACCGGAGTCATAACCTATCGAGAGAGATGGTAAAACAAGCAATACTACCTGATTGTGCTAAAGTAGCAGTAGAAGAGCCAGGGATGCGAAGAGCCAGCACAATGGCCTTTATTTAGGAGGGGTGAAGGGATTCGGAGAAACTGTGCTAGACGTAGCAGGATCGCTCAAAGCAAAAGTACTTTGTGCGGAAGAGTCAGTGCCAGTGGACTCAATAATGACATGATGGGCTTGCTCAAAATAACCATACTTCTTCTAGTAGTATGGTTTAAAATGATAAGTGGCCCCACAATGATTACATTTCTTGGTGCCGCGTCCAAAGCCACGACCACTGCCACGAGAACTGCGAGATCCGCCACAAGAACCACGACCTCCAAAACAACTAACGAGAGTAGTGCAATTAGAACCACTAGTTGAGGAGGCTAGTTGAGAGTGATTGCCTAAGGAAGAACGATGACGATAAGAGCAAGCATTGGCCATGGTAAGTATAGTCTCTCTTGCTGGAAGTTAATCCTGATAAATGTGGAGATTATCATTGAGGCTAGCAAGAAGTAGAATTTTCATGAGCTTATCCTATTGTCGTATCATTTCAACCTTAAGTTTCTGGAAAATGGCGAAATTGGAGAAGCCGATCACCCAATGTTTTAAGATTACTATAATATTCAAACAATGGTTGAACACTTTGGCAAAAAAAAAAAAAAAAAAAAAAAATTTCTCACATGCCTCAAAAATCTCCAAAATATTACCCCTCTGACAGGAGTCTGTTATTGGGCCCCATATGACTGTGGAAGAGCCACACAAAGCAATTGTGCGAAAAACCAAAGGCTCCAAGTTATGCCAGATTCAACTTGTAACAACATCATCTGAAGTCTGCCATTGTGAATATGGAGGAGACTATGAATCTGGTGGGGGGACTATAATATATTTTTTTAATTGACGACCAATCAAGAAGACTTGAATAGCATGAGACTATGTCAAATAATTTGTGCCATTCAACTCTTCACATAAGATGGACTTAGAAAGACTATAACTAGTATAACAGGCGCAATAGAAGAAGATTCAGTACCAATTATCTTAGCATTAGTAGGTTGAGTGTTGTCACAGGATCAAATAAACAACCACCAGGGATCAAAGAACTAGAATTGAGCTATGAATCAGATGAAGACCAAAAACCGAGAATCAGAGAATCAATCAAGCAATAAAATTGGACTTCCCAAAATCTGATGAGCAACAATTGAGCGACGAACGACGAGTGAGAGATGATCCCAATTTAATAGTGACAAGTGAGAGACGACCAGATCATCCGACTGAGAAATATATCACCTAGACATCAACGGTGGCAAGCAGTGAGCACAATGGAAGTTTGTTGGAGAACGGTCGTCAAATCATGCGCTTTCAACCGCTAAAGACCAGCGGTGCATGGATCTTAGTCGTTAAGAGGAGTCCCTGCATGTGGAGGCTAGTCACGCCACAACAGATGATGGGTCCTCATCGACGAGGATCACCGACGAGGGGCGAGTCACGTACGGAGTCTGTCGACCAAGGAGAGTTGTTGGATGTGGCACTAAAATTTTTATTTTTTCCTGATTTGCTAAAAAGAAAAAAGTTTTGCCCTGATACCAAGTTGAGAGAAATAAAGGAAGAATTGATAGAGCAAGATGAAATCCTCATCTCTCTCGTATTGTATTTATACTTATAAATTACAACCAATTTAGGAAATACAATCAATCAGAGAAAATCAAACCCTAAATCAAATATCTCAAATCCTTATAGATTATAATCACAACTGTTCTAGAATATTCGAAAGATTCTAACAATGGTGATCATTCTCTTTAGTTTATGAGTGACCTATTTTTCATACCAACTTAGGGCAACATTTGCAAAGCATCCACATGGTTTTGTTAGCTAATGGTGCCTGTCAGTGAGCTGGAGGCAGTTATTGAGTGATAATCAACTTTTATGGTTTGCTTGTATAAAGCAAATTTCACCTCCATTCTTATGCTGCACAAGTGAATACATGATAAACATTCAGCACAGTAGTATGCACGTCATATGCACGACTACTCTTATCTACTGTATACAACTGATGCAGCAGATCTCCTCATATATCTTGATGCACACGCCCAAAATAAAGATATGAAAATAAATAAAATGATTCATGAGCTACTTGCACAAGCCTGTTTGAAATTTCATTGATTTTTTTTTCTTTTCTTTTTCCCCTTCCTTTTGTCTTGTCTTGTTTGGAAAATTATTTGTTTGGTTCTTGCTATTCCTGCCTAGAGTCATTAGCCTATCAATCACATAATTGCATGATGTGTATATGATTGCTTCTCTTTGTCTGTAGGATCCGTTACCTCCTCCTTGCAAGAATGTTGAGATTAATTAGGCTCTTGATGCATGTCCAACGTTACCGCGCCTTCGTTGCCACATTCTTGACCCTTGTACCAAGTTTAATGCCATACCTAGGGACCATATTTTGCGTCATGTGCATATACTGCTCTCTTGGTGTACAGGTAAAAATCTCTCTCTCACTCTCTCTCTCTCTCTCTCTCACACACACACACACACAGAGTAAGTAGAGACAAAAACACAGAGTAAGTAGAGACAAAACTTCTTTAGAGACAAAAATACGCAGAGTAAGTAGAAACAAAACTTCTATCTCCACCTACTTCCATTCTATTGTCTTCGCTTATGGGTGAAGACGTAAATGGTTTTTCCCCGTCATTCAAAAATTTATGCTTAGTTATACTTAGGTTTAATGTTTCTTACATCTTTTAATTTTGAAACACATGGAGGTCATCCTTATTCACCCACTTCTGATTTTTAATGGTCTAAACTTTTCATGTCATCCTCAATTCTATTCTATTTATCCAGTTGACAATGTCAAAAGTTGTCCCACATCGGCCTGTGAGAAAAGATATTTCTCCCCATAAAAACTATGGATTTCCCTCATCTTAACAGGTTGAGGCCCTTGCTCTTATTCAGCTGGGCCTTACCACAATTCATGTTAACTTATGTCCATGTAAGCAAGCGTGAGGGGGTTATCAAAAGTTGTCCCATATCGGCCCATGAGAAAGGCTATTTCCTCCATATGAGAGATGGATTTGCCTCACCTTAACACTTGGATTTTAAGGTTGAGACCGTTACTCATATACGTTGTTGGGCTTCTTGACAGACCATGTCTAAGGATTGTAAAATTTGAGGCAATATTTCTTGTAATCAATAGTCACCATGGTGCATTTCCAGAACTGATGTGGATTTTTTAATATTTTACTCGAGTTACTGATCCAGAGGTGTACTTTCTTTTTTCTTCCCCCTTTTGTTTGCAGATCTTCGGTGGCATAGTCAATGTCGGGAACCCCAACTTGGAAGGAACAGATCTTGCAGACGATGAGTATCCTATGCCCTTCAGAATGATTCTTTCATATACATGCTTCAGTCAATCCATGTCTTTTACTTTCAACATATATAAGCAAGAAGGATGTCTCTTTTATAGAATGTTAATGAGAAGACTGCATGTAGTACACTTATGTTTCCATGAGCTGGCACTATTATTTTCCCTGTTCATTACACTTACTAGTATGTTATCTCCAGGTTAAATTACAGTTTATAATTTTCTTGACAAAATCAGCTACCTACTATTCAATGCTAATATGTTGTCTCCATGTTAATTTACAGTTTGTGACTACGTTTTCTTGACAAAATCAGATACCTACTATTCAATTTTAATGACTACCCAAATGGGATGGTGACACTCTTCAATTTACTGGTAATGGGAAACTGGCAAGTATGGATGCAGGTATCACTGATCTGTTACAAATATCTCTACCTTCTCTTCAGTCGCGTTACTTTTCATGACTGAAGATTATATCAACTTGTCTTAGCAGTTCATTTGTGATGTCATATTTATGATTACCTGGTTAACTGATGACAAACATGCCATTTATTGCTTCTTATATATTCCATATCCTTGTTAGAAAACAATGGTTTTGGTGACTTGTTTAGGCTGAGCTTACTAGCAATCAGGCTGTGTAAATATCTTACAAGTAATCAAGCTGTGATGTAAATATCTTCCATGCCATCCAGGCCAGACTTCTTTTGTTTTAGATGGTCAACAGATATTGCCTATTCTGGTCATTTGTATTGAAGGTCATGGAATTTCATAAGAACCATGCCTGGTGGTCATGAAATTTCTCAGGCATGTAATAAAAATAGATCCAAATATTGACATTTGTATGCTTAATCCAAAAACAAGTATAATATTATATAAATCTTATCCCCTACTAATGAAACTAGATAATAGCAGGGGTGGAAAAGAATTGAGCTTTTTGAGCTATTCGAGCTTGGCTCGAGCTTGGTACATGACTAAAATGAGCTTGAATCAAGCTTGATTTGTGACTCGTTTAAAATCAAACTCAAGCTTAAGCCTAGAAAAGTTTGACTCGAAAACTCGCGAGCCGATTCGATAAAATAATATATATATATTTACAATATTTTTATATTTTTAATAATATTTTATTATATTTTTTATAATATTTTATTTATTATATTTTAGCCTAAAAAGACGTCATTTTAGTTTAATCGAACTATTTGTGAGTCAATATCGAACTTAAATTCTTTTTTATCGAACAGATCTCGAGCTTATATAAAAGTTTGAGCAGAGCTCAAGCTTATTATAAATAGCTCTAGCCGAGTTTGAATAAGTTAAAGTTCGACTCTATTCAACTCATTTCCACCCCTAGATAATAGCGACAATTGCTTCAATCGATTTGTCACTTTTTGGTAATATTATATAATAGCTTCATTAGGAATTTGATCAAAAACCTCTTTTTCGATGTGTAGTTGTTTCCATTTTACAATTTATTGCCCCTTTTCTTTGGTGGGTCATATTTGTCTTATTTACTGTGCTATAATAATAACAGCATTGATGAATGAACACTTCTAACCATTGCTATTACATTTGGAATCACTGATACTTCATGGTTTTATATTTCAGAGCTACAAGGAATTGACTGGGACGTCTTGGACATATGCCTACTTTGTCAGTTTCTATCTTATAACAGTTTTGTTGCTTTTGAATTTGGTAAGCCTCAATCAGTGCTGCTTAAATAGTTGATTCTTTGCTCCAGGTGTTGCAAAATATAATAGTTTAGGTACCAGAATCTATTTTGGATTTGTCTATTCAGGTCATATCATTAAAAGTACTGATAGACAAAAGTGCAAACGTTGGAATTAATGACATGATACGAAAAAAAAAAAAAAAAAAGGAGAAGAAGAAAGAGAACAATTAGAATCTTACCGTTAAACTTGTTGACATATATAAGATATAGAAATTTAGAAATTATAATTAGGAAATTCTTTTCCTTTTCATTATAGGTTTTCTTATAGTTTCCTATTCTTATTCTAATTTAGTTTTCTATTTCTATTCTGATTCTACTTTGACACCTCTATAAATAGGGTTGCTATTCTATTGTATTCAATACACACATCAATACAATTCTTTTCTTTTCAATATTTTATTTCTTCTTTTATTTCAACATGGTATCAGAGCCTATGGTTTTTTATCCTGGGTAGACTAGGTATCCAACAACCACATCTTTGGCCGCCAGTGTTGCCCTTCCTGGCGTCGCCGCTGCCTCCGCTGCTCCTCTACCCAATTTCATATCATTTTTTGTTTATTCCTATATCTAGTTTTTTTGGAATTTTTAAATTTCAAGTTTTTCTTTTGGAGATACTTCTTGTTACATCAGCTTTTCTATTGAAGACCTCGATCACTCTGTTGGAGACATGCACATGCTATCTTGCGATTTTGGCTTTTGAGGTTCTCTTTTGGAGATATTTGTTGCTGCTTCAGTTTCTCTATTGAAGACCCCAATCACACGTTTGGAGACATGGACATGCTATCTTGCGCTTTTGGCTTTGCATATCTTGGCTATTCAACACGTTTCCCTTGATCTACATTTTTGTGACCTCGAGGCTTGTTCGTAGATTTTGGCTTGTAATCTACATTTTTGTGACCTCAAGGCATGTTAGTAGATTTGGGTTCGTGATCTACATTTTTGTGTCCTCGAGGCTCATTAGTAGATTTGGATCTACGTTTTTTTTATGATCTCGAGGCGCGTTAGTAGATTTGGACTCGTGATCTTATGGCGTCTAGTCAAATCTATGTTCATGATCTCTCAAGGCGTGTAATCTCTCAAAGTTGCAGCGTATTCGTGAGATTGCTTTCCAGTTCTTAGTCTCCAAACTCAAGTTGGTATCTAATTTTCCATCTTGAGTTTGAGGGAGGGTGTTGACATATATAAGATATAGAAATTTAGAAATTATAATTAGGAAATTCTTTTCCTTTTCATTATAGGTTTTCTTATAGTTTCCTATTCTTATTCTAATTTAGTTTTCTATTTCTATTCTGATTCTACTTTGACACCTCTATAAATAGGGTTGCTATTCTATTGTATTCAATACACACATCAATACAATTCTTTTCTTTTCAATATTTTATTTCTTCTTTTATTTCAACAAAACTATTAGCAACTATCTGAACTAAAAGTTTAAACTGGAAACAATTTATTATTTATTTTATCTCTATGCGCCTCCAGCCTCCTTACATGTTAGATTGATTTTTTTGAATGGCAAACCCCTGCAACTATTGTATCGACTATTGGGTTGGCATGAGGTTTGAACTTATGGGCCTTTACCTGGTCTAATCCTGTGTAGAAAAATAGATCGTGTTATTCTTACTTGAATAAAACTTACTAAGGATGGGTTTATATTAGGCCTAACAATGTCAACCAAAAACCATGAACCCACCAAACCCGTACAACTTAAAAGTGTTGGGTCTTGCAATTTCGATAAATGAGCTATTATTTGACCATTCACAAAACACCCATGTGTAAATGGGTTTGAAGGCACGACTTACTGGATACCCATTAAAATTAAAGTGAGAAACCATTACAAACCTAGCCAAGAGAATCTCAAAGAGCAAAGGAAAATTGAATCTAGGAGGAGTGATGACGGAAGGCTCAAGCATGGAGGGGCGAAGATAGATTTTCCGGAGGAGAAGTGGCAGTTGATGAAGCAAAGGAACAACAGAGTCGTAGAAGGTGGAGGTGGTGCTGTTGACATAGGTTTTATAACTGTTGAGATTGTTGGAGATAAAAACGATGGCGGAGCTGCGGAAATGTCTATTATGAACGTGACATATATGTATATGCATATATATATATATACACATTCATACACATATAAGCATTTGGCACACATTTCATTGTTACAAACAGTATGAAATATATTTAAAATTATTTAGTTAATTGAGTAAGAGGTTTGTGTAAATATATTTTTTATCCAGCACTAGGAAGCTATTTCACAATTTTATATTGTTTTGGATGTTGTATATTTTTTATTTAAAAAAATTAATATAATTTTATGTTAATTTTTGGTACATTATTTATTTATTTATTTTTTATAGGCAGTAAATGAAATTGATATGTTAGGTTATTTTTACAAAAATATATAAAAAAAAATATATATATATATATCTAAAAATTAAGTAAATGGGTTGGGTTATATGGTTTATTAATGGACCCATAGCTAAGCCACCAAAATATAATCCATCATGTAAATGGGCTTAAATGGGTTGGGTACTACTTTTAACCCATAACCTATTTGACACCACCAGTTTGCCGCCTTGGCCCATATAAATAAAATGTGAATCAAACATGGAATAATATTGAATCTAAGAATAAAAATAACATAAACAATTCAAAATTGTTTGACTTTTAAACTCATATTATTGCTTCCTTGATGTTCTCCTTCCTTGATTATACTTCATTTCCTTATGTCTTGCTTATATTAACTTATTTTCTTTTAATACATGCACTTTAGTAGGGGGAAAAAGTTAAGAAACATTTATGTGGTATTGATAATGCTCAATCCCTTAATTATATTAAAGATTACCTAGTTAGCTGTGCATCTCTAATGGAGTGAGTTAAGAGGAGATTTGGAAAAGAGAGTTAACTATCTCCCTATCCCTCATATTATATTTATAGCCAAAGACTTTTGAGTACAATTAGAAAAGCAATCAGGATATTCTAGGAGACAAACAGTATCTAGTTATCCTAATTATCTCAACACTTCCCTCAAGCTGGAGCATAAAAATCAAACAACTTGATATACAACCGTTGAAAAGAAGAATTGGCAACATTTGAAAGAAGAACAAGTCTGAGGCCCAACTAAGAATCTAAGTGGACAAATGGGGTAATGAAGTCATGCTTTAGCAGAAGGCCCTTAAATCCTAATGAAATTACAATCCACCTCAATGTGCTTCATAAGTTCATGAAAAACTGTGTTATTGACAATAAAGATAGTAGCTTGATTGTCATTGTACATGGACATTGGAACTAGAGCTACAAAAACTTCAAGACTAAAACTGTGATATTTTTTTCTTCAAACATGGTTAAGGTATGCTAGGATTGAGCAGCTGAAACCCTTAAAAATATAAACTTATTTATCTTATCTTTTTTAACTTTATTTTATATTAAACTATGTTTGAATTGTGAATTGAATTGTTGAATTTGTTTTCTAGTCAACATTTTCTTTTCTTGTTAATTTTATTTTCGTACGTATATGTATACCAATGGATGCACACACTTTGTTTGTGCGCATGAGAGAGAGAAATACTCTTTAAACTTTTCTTTTTTGTTCGAATTTTCTTTTTTTGAAATTATCAAAAAAATAATTAAAAAGATTGAAGCATTTATCTCAAATAATAAAGTGGCATTTAAGTAAATAGTTAGTGATTAAGGAGTATTTTAAAAAGACTAGTAGTGGGAAGTTAAGAAGTGTACAAGGAAAATAAAAAAAATACGAAGATAAAATTACTTAAATAACTTATGGAATTTAAAATATTACTTATATAACTCTTTTAATCTGTGAGTGGTTTAAGGGTATTAATGGCAGTAATTATAAAGTCTTGCCAAGTGGTTAGCTTCATAAATTTTTAAGCTTCACCAACGCCTGTAGTTTAATAATATAGATACACAGCTAATAAAAATACTTTTTTTTGGGGGGGGGAGGGGGGTATCCAGTGATGTTTCTGTCTCTTTTTTTTCAAAATTGTTGTTTCTTGGGTTTGTATTTGTGCTTTGACTCTCAGGCACGCATGTGAATATATTTGTGGAAGCATGCTTACATACATACATGCATACGAATTGTTATTCAATTTGGGATGTCTCGCGTTTGGAAGATTAGAAATGCAAACATGTACAATCCTGGAATTAGTTGTATTATTGTGTCTGATGGCTATTCAAAAGGATCTCAGTAGCTTAGCTTATAGGAATGGAAACTGAGAGTTCTAATTTATGACTTACATAATAACAAATGATTCGTATTTCTTTCAGCTTTGAAACTAAATTCTCATGTACCCAAGAGTATATACTGTTCACGTTAAAAGGCGGTTTGCGATGAGTTAATTGTTTCCATATTACTGCAGCAAAGTTACAAAACGTGAAGAAATTTAAATAATCTGTTGTTGGTTTTGTTCATTTTTCTGAAGCTTGTAAGCAAATTTTTATTACCAGCAAAAAAGATTGAGATTTTGTATGTCAAATTGCTGCTACAAAATGATTTTGGTCTGAAATGATAGGGCTTTCAGTTCGATGAGTGACTCTTGATGATGAACTTAGCATTTGTTATAGGGAACTTTGATTGGAATAGAGTGACCCTTGCTACACGACTATCCCATTACTATTTTCAACTATTTCGCTTTATTTGATGCAAGTTTGGCAACTTCCTTGGGATAATGATGGACAATTTTTTTCTTTGATGCAATTTCAGGTTGTAGCATTTGTCTTGGAAGCATTCTTTGCTGAAATGGAATTGGAAACTTCGGAGGAAAGTGAACACTCAATGAAGGTTTGTACCTAATATTGACCTGTAATTGAAAAAGGGAGGGGTACAAACAAGAAATTGTAACAGGTTGAAAAATGCAAATCCAAGGTCCAGGGTTTTATGGAAAGGAATTATGAATTTGTAATCTTATCTACTCTCTACTGTTACTCAAGATTCATGAATAGTTCCAATGTGTTTGCAATGACTGTTGATTCCAACAGGGAGTTTAAGGTCCCAAGTGCAAAGCTGTTTGCCCTGAATACTGAATAGGAAGCTTCGTGTATTTCCCCGCAATGTGTTTGGTAATTTAGGATTGAAAATGCACAAAATGGGAGTCACACTAAGTGGTCCTGTATTCCTTTTCTTTCACAATTGTATCATCACATTAACATGATCACTGACAAAAGCAGTCAATGCAGCACAACTCGACTCAACAATGATCCCAAAGTAGTTGGGATGCGCCACATGCATTCTTTTCCTTCATTAATTTCTTTGAAGTGTTATATTTTCTATGAGGTGGTTTGAAATTAGTTTATCATAGCTTCCTTTCATGTATCCATTTTAGTATCCTCATGTCCACACTCACCTCTTAGTAGTGTTGTTTCTTAAGGGTCCGACACTCTATACCATAAAGAATAGTTGGTATTATAGTCATCTTATAAAATTTTCCTTTCAACTTGATAGTTATTCAAATGGTCATATAAAATACTCAAGGCATCTCTCCATTTCAACTACCCTACTTGAATCCTATGATAACATCCTATTTAACCCCACCATTTGCATGAATAGTTGATTCAAGACACCAAAAATGATCACTTTTCCGCAGTTCTTTATCCTCAATTTTCACTATGCCCTTGTTCATAATTTTAACTTTACTAAAATTAGAATGCATATATTTTGGGTTAGTCCTCCAACATTATAACTTATGATAATCCTAGACCTAGTTTCACCTATCAATTCAATATCATCCGCGAACAACATATACCAAAGGATGTCACTTTGAATATACTTGGCAAGCTAGTCAATTAACAAAGTGAAAAGATAAGGGTTTAAACTAGTCAATGCAGCACGCTATAGTTTTATCTGGTGAAAGGCAACTTCAATGCCTATCAGTGGAAAGCTGTTTCTGATGCCAACCCCCATTTGTTGGGATAAGACCTTGCACGTAGGTTCTTAAACCAAATCATTGCATTGTGTATATATATCATAATAGTGTCAAAGGTATTATATTTGTCAAGCCATCTGATAGATTTGTATATATGTGTACATATACACATGAAATAGTTCTATCTAGGTGATCAAAGCTGACTAATATAACTTGTTTTTTGAATGCAGGAAGGAGGGAAGGATAGACACCGTTCTATTGGGTACATGTTGCAGAGAAGTTGAAATTCTGTTTATATTTCATTCATAGTCATTCGCTCTTGTAGAGTTTTTGGGTTGATGAATTTGTCTGAATGGTGCAGGTCAAAAACACGGAGTCAGAGAATTAATGTCCTTCTCCACCATATATTAAGTGCAGAGCTGGACCAAACACAGTGCTCCAGTCCATAAATTTGCTTTGTTTCCATCTTGGTAACTTGTTTCACATCTTAAAATTTCCTTTTTTCATAAGAACAAATCTTGTCGACCCCACCTAGTGAGAAAATGCTTTATTTGGTTTATAAGAACAAATCTTATTGCATGCATGGCATGGCATGAAAATCTGCAACTTTTCAAAATCCGCAAAATAAACTGGATTCTGGTATTATGTTCCCCATCTGGCAAAGACTTCTACCTAATCTATCAATCCACACCATACTGTGTTCTCATAAGATGATGCACCATTGGTCAAGTTTGCCTAGTGTTGCGTCATATACACGCATGGAGGATAGTTGAGATCTAATACTACAATAACATCATGCAAATGCTCATATCAATTCTAATTTTCAATTGGCATGCGGCTTCATGTGGGTACACAAACCCTTGCGAACTCATTGAAATAGTTACGGAGTAAGTGAAAAATCTTCTCTTCTCTTGGCCGTTCGTGAGAAGATAATTTGTAACCTTCAAAGTCAATTTTTTGCGGCCAAAGCCACCATTGCAGAGCCACCATTATAGAGCCATCTAGCCACCATTATTGACATTTTGAAAGATTTTGTAATAATTAGCTTACAATTTGTATTTTGTTTTTTAGCTTTTGATTTTGGCTATAATTAAATGGCTTGTATTTAGTTTAGGGGGTGGCAAATCTCAGAGAAAATATAGAGGCTTTAGATTGAGTGAAAAAAAGAGTGAGTATCTTTCCAAATCTTGTAACTCTAGTTTTTGCAATAAGGCTATAATTCAATCCTAAACCTATCAGTTCGTTTGTGGGTTTGCGAACCCACACGAACCTAGCCGAACCCATGTGCCAAACAAAGCCTTATTTGTTAACTCAATCTTTCTATATAATGAAGCCTAAAGATGGATAAACTAGCTTATGCTTGACTAACCAGCCATTGGGATGGCAACCAGGTGGGTTTTGCTCAACCTTACCCAAAACTCTAATCTAATGGGGAAATCCCACCCAATACCAATGACAAGTTAACATTTACCAACCCATCCCGATTATACCAATGTCTTCCCCACCCACCTCCACCTCGATTAACTAACATTATTTTGTATTAACGTATTTTTGTATGTACTAGAGATTATTATTATTATTATTATTATTATTATTATTATTAAGGGTATTTTTGTAGTCTTACTATTTAATCAAACTGGTTTGAAATTTTTAATTATTAAGCTTGAATCGGCCTCAAACCTGCTCTAGTTTACACTTTTCTCCCCCATAACCACTTCTGAACCCATTTACATATATCTCAAAACTGTTCCATTGGGGTAGGGGTGGGGCAAGGCGGGGCTTTTTCGGTTAAATTGCCATCCCTAAACCAGATGCATCCCGACATAGCTCCACCATTTTGGTTCATTTATACTTTTACTTAATGTAAAATGTGAAATTTATGAAGATTGGCTTACTATTCTTCCGCAAAAAAGGATCCTACTTTTTCCACTCTAATGTGATTTGCAAGCAATATCTTCCTGGATTTCTCTTGATTGAAGCAAAGAAAATCTGGATGTTTTCACATTCTTAGGTCTTCATTTGACAAGCAGAGCAGTTTTAAATGAGAAATTTTCGACCAAATCTTTTATGCTTTACTCCTATAGTTTGTTGCCTGTTTATGGCTAATACAACAACAACATAAGTTTTATCCCACTAGGTGGGGTCGGCTACATGGATCATATGGCACCGCTGTGTTCTATCAAAAATCATATCTTGATGCCTGTTTATGTCTAATATCCTTGATAAAATAATATTAGTGTCCTCCGCCATTACTGCAAACATACACTACTAAGAAAAAAAGTAGAATAGGTGCATTGCTTAATGCTTGCTTTTTTTGCCATGAAACGTGTTTTTCCTCATTTTTGCACTGTGACACGATATAGAGATTTCTGTGGAAGGGTTCCATGCCCGTGACTCACTCTCTTTGCTGGTGAAATAATACTGATTAACTCTCTAAATGCGGCGGGGCATCAGTGCGAAGTGTGGAGGAATGTATTGGCTAGGGTGGGCTCTAGCCCGGATAAGATTTTGTTCAAAATTTATTTTTTAATACTAATGGTATGTAATATCCAAACTTAATTATGTATTGTCTAATTTAATACTAAGTCATAGCCCGGTTTAATACCCAGTCCATAGCCTAGGATAAGAAAATTTTCTAACCTAATTTAATACCCAATCATAACCCAGTTTAATACCAAGCCCATAGCCCAGGGCAAAAAAAATTACTAGCTCCGCCCTTGATCACTGCCACCTAACCCACCCCCACACCCCAAGCAATTTTAATGGATGTACACCCATGTCAATCCTTGCGTCTGTCTATGAATAATATTGATGTTCTTTCTTATGAGTATCTTGACCATGATTGTGAGACTTATACCTGATCTCAAGGAGTGCTATTTTATCTTATTCTTATAGAATTTTGAACCAAAATTAATGGAACAATGACACTAGGGTAGTAAAAGGGCATTTTAGTGGGTTCCATGCTGCTGCTTCATTTCATTCTATTGTTGGTTTAAATATATATATATGGTATGGTAACTTTGCACTCCCATCTTTTTGCTGGAATTCATACCAAGTCCATGTAATTTGTTTGATTGAGAATTATTTTTCCAAATCTGCAGGGCTTTGATAGACCAGGGAAAGCACAATCAAGAAAAGTGTGTTCCTCAGTTGTGTTTTCAAATTGGCCTATGAATATGAAAGCATGTTACAGGCTGACTCTTCTGGAAAAGCTCAATTCAGTGTGCGTAATGAAAGCATGAATCGTCATATGTGTTGCCCTTTTGCATATAGGAGTGTCAATTAACTGCCCTTCTTGTTGGCCTTTTGCTTTTATTTTTATTTTTCCTGTTGTTTGTAGCCAAAATCTGTGAAACTCACCCTATCATGTCTAGAAGAACTGTGTCTATTCTTTTTGTTGCATTGAATTCCAAGCTGTGTTACAATCCATGTTTTATTCTCTCTCTCTCTCTCTTTTTTTTTTTTGGGGGGGGGGGCGCAAATGCTTGTTGTACAAGGACTGTAATTTGAAAAGAACAAGTCTCCAGTTACTTACCCCCCCCCCCCAAAAAAAAAAACAAGTCTCAACGTAGTGGGATTTGGAATTCTTGTGCCACTGTCCTTTTTACAGCATGTAGATGTGAAATTTTATTGGATGTCATGCGTTAAAATTTATGGTAATTGTACCCTCATCTCTTGCATTGTCTATGCGGAAGGAATTGCCAAATATTCTGATTGCATTTGCATAATTTGCTCCTTTGTTTTGGATCTCAGGGCAGGTGAGTCTTTTACGCATTGATAAAATTGTTCTTTTGCAAGTCGGGGATTGTTGGTTGAATACTAAAAAGTAGTCTCTCTGTCTTGGTGATAACGTTCCGTTACATTGTCAGACATACGTAAGCAAGTCTTGGGCGTGAGATGGGGTCAATACTGAGGGAGAATCTTGACACGATAGTGAAATATTTTATTTACAAGCCTGATGCTGTGGGTTCAATCCTAAAAAAAAAAAATGCACTCTCTAGTTCTTGGGATAACATTCCATTTGGGCATGAGATGGGGTTAATACCGAGGAGGGAGAATCTTGACACGATAGTGAAATTGTTTATTTACAAACCAGATGCTGTGGGTTCAATCTTAAAACAAAAACCCTCTCTAGTTCTTGGGATAACATTCCATACATTATCCATTTCCAACCTATGCATAAGCAGTCTCATGCACTATAGCGGCTCTCATGGACCTTTGAAGGGGCACCGGACAATGAATTATGAATGGTTCAACTATTGGAAGGGCAGGAGCTTGTGGTTCATCACTAACTCCATGCCCACATGATTCTGACTCTTGATCACTTTTACTTAAAAGATCTGTTTTTTTGCGGGCAAAAGATCTTTTCTTTTAACGGGACATTAGCATCAATTAGTAAATGAATTAATGAAGCCCTACCATCGGTGATTATTGTTGTCATAGGAACCTTGGAATCGACCAAAGCCCATTGGTGTCTGTTCTTGAGGAGATTTGCCTCTAACGAAATTTTAGATAGATTTGTTTCAGCCGAACCTGATCCACAAGCAACTATCCTTGTTTAATCTCTCCACGCCATGTTAGTTTGGGAGGGGTGCTCAGGCGAGGGGTTTGGTGGGCTTTATTTATATGCGTTATGCTAAAGCATACTTCACCTGTAGAGAATCTCAAATCCTCGTTTAAATTCCTGTGATATTTACGACATTGAAATTAACGAGAACTCTATAGAGAGAGAGAAAGAGAGAGAGAGAGAGGGGGGGTTACCTTCTTCATTCCAGTGGAAGGAAAAGAAAGGAGTGTGTAGATGAATGGAATGGAAATCAGAGTCTGAGCCAGTCACAGCCATCATCCCACCACCAGAAAAGGCGAAGGCCATTGCCCTTAGATTCCTGATTTCATTCAAATCAAGGGTGATTACCAAAGTTGGCTTTCAAGCCAACTATGCAGTATAAAAATACCACACACCTCCCCCATTCCCCCTTAAAAAAAAAAAGAAAATTTCCCTATGGCGTGAAATAAGTATATCTATGGTTTGAGTGCTGGCATGCACATACATACGGCTAATTATATGGAAGAGGAAAACACTAGCACCTGAGACTCTATCCTCTCTATTAACAAATAAGTACTTTTAGAAAGTTCAAAAGTGCACTGACTTTAGCATTATTAGGGATGCCTTGACCAAGGCTATTTTCGACCAATAAACATAATCATTACTTGCCGAAAAAAAAAATTAAATAAACATAATCATTCAATTCTGGTAGTAACCCAAAGAAGGATTCAATATTTATGTTACAAATATAAGTGAAAACCATCTGTTATCATGTAATAGGAAATGAAATAATTGGCTTGACCAAGGCGCTATTTTTGACCAATAAACGTAATCATTCAATTCTGGAATGGAAGAAACCCAAGGAAGAATTCAATTGGGGGTTTGGTTGGTAAAAATTTGATAAAAAAGTATAGTATAAAGATTCGATATAAAAGTGATATATGATAAAATTTAATTGGAAGAAAGTAAAAAAAATTGATAAAAGCTAGTGAAATTTTATTGATTTTGACTAATTAATCGCCCCCTAGTACAAATAAAAGTGAAACCGTATATCATGCTACTTCTTAAAAAAAAACATCTGGTACCATGTAATAGGAAATGAAATAATTTGTGTATTTTGAGTTATATAAATTAGTATAAATTTATAAAATTATAGTCTCGTAATTTATATTGTGAGTAAAAAATTTAAATTTTGTAAAAATTTGTGAATTTGGAGGGCTCCAAATAACCGTAATAACAAAATCAAGTCAAAAAGTGAGAGAGAGTGAGGGAGAGAGAGCGACATAAGGAGAGATGGCAAGACCGCAAGAGAAACGGCAATTGCAGAGAGTGCGCGCTTCGAATTCTAACAGAACTAAAGGATGAGTTTGAAGTGATAAAAAGTGTGATAAAATGTAGTTTGGAAAGTTTTTTGCATTTGGTACATACATATCAAATCTCGTCTTTTGGAGATAAATAGTAAGATTTATGTTCTGACAGATTAGATTTCCGTATGGACATATTCAAAATTTTAGACAGTCATGTCTTTTTTATACTACAATTCATCCAAACAGATTGTAGAAACCGTTTGGACGGAAGTTGACTGTGCGAATCTGTCGAAACGGTGTCTATAATCTGTTGGAACGGTTTCTACAATCCCACAAAAAATAGTCAAAGTGAGTATCATTTAGTAGTTTGAGAGTCCATGGTGAGAATGGTGAAAAAAATTTTGTTATTTGATTAATCGAATTCTAGTTATCGATTTTTTTTTTTAAGATATTGAACTTTTTTTAAATTTTGAGATTGCGAAAATGTATAAAAATGTATAGAATTTTTTAAAAATTTTTACCAAAATTTGATACGTCAAACGCACATTGTTAGATAAACGGATTTCAGGGTTACAATAAAAATAAAGATCATTCAATGATTTTAATTTAATTTAATTAAAATTAATTTTAAAATAAAAATAAAAATTAAAAAAAATTAATTAGAACAAAATATAAAAAATTACATATTATTAAAATACAAATAAATTTAAGTCCATCATTTTTTTACTGCAATCACTACGCTTGATTTTTTCACTACATCCGAAGGTGAACCAGAAAATAATGGCGGTTCAGTTAATTGCAGAATGCCACGTGGCGATAAATAGTTGGTAGAGAGGAAACTTATTTCTGAATCTCTATCGTGCTCATGTTACGTCGAGATGCATTAATAAAAAAAATGGTGAAATTAAATTAAATTAAATTTATCGTAATTAATTTGTTAATACAGTAACTAACCGTATTTTGAAATGCTAGGGAAAAAAAATTAAAAAAAAAAAAAAACAATTGGCTTTCTGCTCCGTGAAAATGGTTCGTAAAGCAAATTACTAGCAATGCGTGAATCCATTTTAAACTTTTATTTTGAAAATTTTCAGTGGTTCTTCTATATTTTTTGTAAAAATATATATATATATGTATATATTTTATTCATTGTATATATAATAGGGAAAATTTTAAAAATAAATTTTTAGTAAAATATTTCATTTTAATAAACTCAATTTATGGAGCGCTAAGAATTTAAATTTGAAAATCATAAACTTATAAGAAAATATTCCAAAAAATAAAATTCTGAATTAAAAATTTTATTTTAATGAATTGAAAAGTTAAAATTCTATAAACACAAACTTTTATTACATTCCAATTGCACTTTTTTTTTTTTTTTTTGTAAGTAAAAAAAAAAAAAAAGAAGATCAGCTTTAATAATTTGAAACTAGGAGAAAAAAACAGTTGCATTGCATCTTACGCAGACAACATATATTTGGTGCAAAAACTAATTGCACTGATCAGTTATAGATAGAGTAAAAGTCCATGTAATTTGAATTTTAAAATTTTTATTTTATTAAAATAGAATTATCAATTTAAAAATCCATCATTTGGAATTTTGCGTAAATGCTAATACATCTAAAATTTTAGGTGGCATTTGGTTTTTTTTTTTTATTTTCTGTTTTTTGTTTTCGTTTTATGTGTTAAAAATCTCAAAATAAAGAAACAGAAACTGCTTTATTTTCCTTATTTTGATATTTTTCTTGTTTTGAATTGAAAACGCTCAAAACGACTTTTTATTATTTTTCATTTCATGTGTAAACTCATTTTCTATTTTCTAAAACAAATTTTGAAAACACAAGTGACCAAATGTGTTTCAGCTATTTTCTTTATTTTCAAAAGCTTAAAATGAAAAATGAGCTCAAAACAGAAAATATAAAACAAAAATAGAAAACAGAAAATAGGAAAACAAACCAAATAAAGTCTTAGTTTTTAAAATTTACTTTTCTAATATTTCAAAACTAGGGTTCGTGAAAACAGAATATTTTTATTAAAAATTTATATTTTTAAAATATTTCCTGTCATATATACAACGAATGAAATATATTATATTTTACAAAAATATTCAAGAGCTAATGAAAATTTTTTAAATTAAAAAAAATTAAAAAGGATTCACGTTGCTAGTAGTTGCTTTATTAGATTTTCAAAATTGTAAAAGATTACATTTTTTTTTTTATATAAAGAACAAACACAATTATTAGAAAGTGTGAATAGCACCTGCTTCAACTGTTGTATTATGGTGCGGGCTTTTATTTTGAATGCACTTATTTATTACTTTTTATTTGCCTTTTATTTTAAAATTTTAAATGCACTTATTTATAATTTTATATTATATATTTATGTAATTAATTTGCGGCCTTCTAGTATGCCTTTTTATTGAACTCCTTTTTTTGGTTCACTATTTGAGAGGCAAATAAACATCGTAAAAGGTAGGAGACGTCTATAGTAAAAACACATTGCAGCCTCCACCCTCAATCTAAAAGTGAGATCGACTAATCTCGTAACCCCAAGAGGTTAGGTAAGTTGGCTTGGGTACGAGAGTTAGGAGTTTGCTATCCTAAACTCTCAAGATTCAAATCTTCTCTCTATCAATTCTTTGGGTTAGTTTTTCAGGCGTAAAATGTAATAAAATTGGTAGGACATGCCTTCTTAACTGAACGAACTATATCTAGTTCTTGAATGTGGGTTCAAATTCTCATTGTTATACGAGTCTGTAACTTACCGTTACACATGTTGAGAGTTGATGTGTGCGGCACAAATGAAGGATAATTCATTTTCTAAGATTTTGGCTTGTAGAGTGAATCTCTTAGGGTTAATTTTTTTTTTTTTTTTTTACTAATCTAGTACTTTTTTGAATTTATTATTGGATCTTTCCAACAAGTGCCTTAAGTAGTTAAGTGCAGTTATTAAGGAGTTACATTTGTTTTTGACACATATATAAAATGCTATTTGACTCTAATTTTTGAATTTAAAACTTTCACACAATAAGTATTCTTACATATTTGTTAAACCTATAATCATATTGAGGGCTCTTGTTAAAACTTTCCTTTATTATTTATGAGATGAACTAACAAAAGGGAAGAAGGGTGCTTGCCATTAGAAACACACTATAGTTGTCACGCCTCTAATTTAATTGTCTGGGACAGACAGTAAGAAAATATGAGAACTAAATAAATTAAATTAAAACTTATACTAAGGTCAAGTTTTAATATAATAATAACCATTAAAGCAACTAAACATGTTCCTCATTCCTATATTAAAATAATAAAAGTAACATCCACTGTAATAGATTCAATGTCACCCCCTAGTGACTCAATCCAAGGTTTATACAGTTGAACAAACATCCTCAGTAATAATACAATCTCATATATAATGAATTTGGGACTCACATTTCGAATCGCACAAATGAAAGTACAATCATCCAAATATACATAAATCATGTATTAGGTCAATCTATCAGTCTCAACTCACCTTCAGGTGGCTAATCCCTGGCTTCGTTGGATCATTTGAAATATAGATGGGATGAGCAAACTTACTCAGTAGGTAGAACCCTGTAAGTGTGCACAAGTGAACACAATCAAGCATGTAACATAACTCATAACAATATCGATCAAAATATAATATAATGATACATATGTAATGCAATGCAATGCAATAACCAATACATTCTCTAATCTTCATCTACTCCCAACTTTATCCTAGGACGGGTGATGCTTAGCACTGTATACGAGATCACCAAATGTACCGTTTACGCTCATGATAAACATATATCTCAATACATATAAATCGAATGGGGAACCGCGTTACACCCCAATTGGTGTAAGACTTAGGGACCCGTGTTACACCCCCTATCCCTTTTGCTAGGGAACCGTGTTACACCCTAATTGGTGAACCGTGTTACACCCCAATTGGTGTAAGACTCAAGAGAATCATGTTACACGCTATGACCCTTCTGCTAGGAAACTGTGGCATACCCCTAGTCAGGTATTTGCTTAGCTTAAGCAAGGTTTGGCTGCAGTCTGGAGGAAATCTCATAATCATATCTCA
Organism: Vitellaria paradoxa; assembly: GCA_019916065.1. Lineage (NCBI taxonomy): Eukaryota > Viridiplantae > Streptophyta > Magnoliopsida > Ericales > Sapotaceae > Vitellaria > Vitellaria paradoxa. The sequence continues at coordinate 42,446,597 of CM034239.1, forward strand.
TAATTAACGTCCCAACTCCAAATGAATAAGCTCTAATCATATATATCGATTAAGAATCATCTGGTATTTTCAAAATCTCATTTTATCTTTTTTCTCAAATCATGGATCCCATCCACACACACACACACATATATATATAACCCGCGCTTCAGCACGTCACAACATAGATATGACATTCTTGGCCAATCAATATTCTCAATATTAACCAAATGATGCCACCTCAGCCCCATGCACATAATATACTCAATCATGTAAATAAATATCATCTCAATAATATAAACACATTCTCATTAAGCTTAATAATGATTAGGGTTCATTAATATTTTTAAAATCAACTATACATGAGTTTAGGCACAAAATAGAAATTTTAAAATTAAAATCTTACATTTTTGAACATTCTATCAAGTGGTTTCTCGATGGCAAAATTTGCTGTCCTGATGGCAAAACCAAATATTTGCATCCAGTTTACTACCAAGCACCATCCAGACGCCAATGGTGTTGTCCGGACCCTAACACCCAGAACCCACTTTCTAGCTACAACTACAAATCATTCATTCAAGCTACAATCTCTACAATAATTCATATACAAACATTTATACACTTGAATCACAAGTATCTCCAACACTTGATGAAAGAATAACTCAAATATGTGCAAAATCTTCACATTTATATGCATATGCAAAATCACATTCATATATACATATATACACATGCACACATCTCATAGCATTCTACTAATTCAAGCATATATATATTAAAATTATCCTAACAATGTATAGTTTACGAATATAAGTCTCATTTACCTCGAATCTGAAGAGAAAAAAAAAAAAAAAGGGGAGAAAACTAGTCGAACTCCCAACTTTCAAGAACCAATTTTTTCCATCTCAAGTCAGACGTCACCACAATGTTCACGGCGTTAAATACTATCTCGATCTGTCGACCTTTCACTTCAGATTGCAATTTCTCTCTCTATCATTTCTCTCCTCTCTCTCTTTTCTCTTTCTTCTCTCCCTTCTTTCTGCTCTCCAGGCAACCGAGGAAAACCAAAAGAAAAAGAAAAGGGAAAGGAAAAGGAACCCAGCCCTTGCCCCAATTATCCAACTAATTATCGATTTAGGCCACATTCGGCCCAACAAAAATAAAATAAATCAATCAAATCTCAAAATAAATATTTTATTAGTCTAAAATAACACATAAATAACCAAAATAAATATCAGATATTGCAACAGCCAAATGGCTGAATTTCCTGTGTCATTGTCGTTGTTAAGCTGGCACAATTATTTTGAGTTCGTGAGATTGATTTCGGTCCCCTTCGAAATGAAAAATTAAATATGATTTCGGATTTATAATGCGGTGTTTAAAGCTTAGATGTGTGGAGAGAGAAAAAAATAAATGAAGGAAATCAAAAATAAAAAATAATGACCATATTAATATATCACATAATAAAATTAATGATAAAATTATTAGTGAGGAAGTTTAATTCATGACTAAACTTACAAACTACTAATGAAATACGATACTGTTTATCACAAAAAATTTTAATATTAAACTTGGGACGATCATATAAAGACAACAATATATTGCTAAAAATATGTATAGTACTGCAATTTATATTATAATTGAGGGGTATTACACTTCACTGTTTAAGATTTGGTTTTAAAAAAAAAACACAATTAAAGAATTTTCTTGTGATTTGAATTAAAATGTAAAATTGAATACATTTGTTGAACTTAATTAGTCTATATATGTCTCATGTTTTATTGATGCTCACGTGTAGTTGTGAAAAAAAATAAAAAAATAAAAACAAATTGTCAGAAAAATGGAGACAAATTTACGCAAAAATTTTGTATTGAGCATTTTTAAAACATGAAATATTATTTCGTTTTAACATAAAAATAAATAAAAATTTACTTTGTTGTATTGAGCATTTTTAAAATATGAAATATTATTTCGTTTTAACATATAAATGAATAAAAATTTACTTCGATCTATTAACTTTTGGAAAAATAATTACCAAAAAAAAAAAAAAACTTTTGGAAAAATTTAAAAAAAAAAATTAATTCGTGGGGCATAGATCCAACTTAGCAAATTGTGCTAATTTTACACTTTAGTTCAAATGATAACTGAGGGAGATATATATAAACTTTTAAACTAAAATGTAGGCTCATATATTTTTTAAACAAGCTCTAGGGAATAAATTAAGTGCAAAAGCACCCATATTAGTTAATTTAAACATTTTCTCTTCTCTAAAATAATGAGAAAAAAGTGAAGAAGTGTGAGGAGTCTATATCCGCGTCTCTATTCACTCTCAATATTAGAAAATTTTTAGGGTGACTATTCAATTATAGAGTCAAATATACGTTCTGTATTAAAGAGAATTGCTTAGAAAAACTCAAGTTCAATTCAAAAGAAAAACTCGAGTAGAATTCTTTTGAACAGAGAATATTTTCTTTACACAAAATAATTAGAAAAATTATCACATCAGTAAAAAAAAAAAAAAAAATTAGTAAGCTAATTTTCACTTAATTGGACTAAGAGGATGTTTGGATAGCAAAAAAGTGTAATATAAGTATAAAAATTAATGTAAAAGTGATATGTGATGAAATTTGATTGAAATAAATGGGCAACTTTTTGTAATTTTTGGTAAATTTTGGTAAATCAAACACCCCTTAATAAAGACCATATATATAAAATTATAATAACGACACAATATAAAGTATAATAAAAGGTATTTATATTCTTTTGTGAGGGGGATGATTGTGTACATTAAACATAGTATTGAGAGACAATATGTGAGAGAGAGAGAGAGAGAGAGAGAGAGATTAACTTTATATACATAATTATCAAAATCATACCAATTAAATTAATAAATATGTTAATTTTTGTATAATCTATTAGTTCAACCGGAATTATAAAATTTATTTAACTTATGTTTTATAATTAATGTAAAAAAAATCACAATATTCAAAAAGTCACAATATTCATGTTAACATATATTAAATAATTAGTAGTAGAGTTTAGGTAATAGTCAAATAATTAGTAGTTGGGTAGACTTATAACGGTAGAGTTTATTTCCTATTCATATTCTAATTTTATTTCTTATTTCTATTTTGATTCTACTTTGGCACCTCTATAAATAGGGTTACTATTCTATTGTATTGACACAGTTTAATATACAGAATTTTTCCAATTTCCTTTTATTTCTTTTTATTTTCTTAACAATCCAAATTGGTAAGGTATTCGGTATGTCACAATTTGCAACTTGATTTAAGTATTAGGGAGGCATGCATTATGCTTGCTTCTTTTAGTGAAAAGCAACAATCCCGGGGGGAAAAAAAAAAGAATTGTAAGATGTGCCGCTCGCCAGCTTCGGTAGAAAAAATTATCTAATATTTCAAATATATGTATATAGAATAGATGCAGCTTAATGAATATTAAGTATAATAAATAAGTGTAAGATTCTGTCTTAAATGAACAATTCTTAATTTGATCAGGGAGGGAAAAAAAACAGAATTACTTCATCAAATAAAAGAAGGCTTCAACATATATTAGTAAATTATGCCCATGTAAAGCACGGGTTGATATATAAAAATAAATAAATTTATCAAAGTTGTATTTGGAGAAAACAAAATAGGTAGCATTTAGTTTAATTTTTATTTTCTAGTTTCTGTTTTCTATTTTTATATATTTTATGTTTTAAAAATTCTAAAATAAAAAAATAAAAAACGCACTATTTTTCTTATTTTGAAATTTTTCTTGTTTTAGATTAATAACGGTTAAAACGATTTTTTATTTTTTTTTCATGAAATAAATTTATTTTCTATTTTTTAAAATAAATTTTAAAAATACATGTGACCAAATGCCTTTGAGTTGTTTTCTTTATTTTCAAAAGTGTAAAATGGAAAATGAGTTCAAAACAAAAAATAAAAAATAAAAAAATAAAATAAAAAATAGAAAAACAAACCAAATGACACCTTAGTAAAATAAAAGAAAAATAAATTAAAAAAAAAAAGAAAAATATAAAAATTTAAATATATATTCTTATTTGAATGTATTTAAAAGTACAAAGAAATATATTTATCAATGTATTTTTTAATGGCATTTATTAACAGGTACCCTTGAACTGATGAAAATATGCCATTTAATATTATTTCACACTTTTTTCATATAGAACTCCATTAATGTGCGAGATATTATTGCATGGTATATATTAATTGGGTCTTAATGAATGTTTCCAACACCTGTTACTTAATAAATTAATATTTGAGTTTATCCAAATAGAAAAAAAAAAAAACAAAACTCTTAAAAAAAAAAAAAAACAGCAACTTCAAACGCATAAAAAAGGACAAAAATAAAAAAAATTATTAAAAATATGTACGTTAAAATTCATTGTATCTTATTATAAAAAAATACAGCTAACACTTGAATGACAAATATATATATATATATATATATAAAACAAGGGCAAAATGAAAAAAATTGATAAAAACATATACGTTAAAAGTGTATTGCGGGTTATTATATAAAATAGAAAAAATCAAAAACTTAAAAAAAAAAATACAACAACATTTGAAGAACAAAAAAATACAAAACAAGGGCAAAAAATTAAGAAAAAAGGGTAAGAATATGTATGTTAAAAAGACATTGCAACTTATTATAAAAAGAAAGCTACAAAACTTGAAGGACAAAAATATAAACTAAGGGCAACATGAAAAAATTTGTAAAAATATGTACATTACAAGTGCATAACAGTTTATTATATAAAATAAAAAGAGCCAAAATTCTAAAAATCAAATAAAGCAGCAACACCTTAAGGAGAAAAAAATATAAAATAAGGGTAAAAATAAAAAATGATAAAAATATGTACGTTAAAAGTGTATTACAACTTATTATTAAAAAAAAACGCAGTAACATTTGAAGGACAAAAAAATAAAAATCAAGGGCAAAAATAAAAGGTAAAAATATGTATTTTAAAAGTGCATTTTGACTTATTATGTAAAATAAAAATATATGAAGGATTAAGTATAAATAGAAAAAAATCATAACTTTGAAAAAGAAAAAATTAAAATAAAAATAAAAAAGTAAAACATAACTCTTAAAAAAATTGACAAAAAAAAAAAGAGGTAAAGGATATAGTAAGGAGGTGAAAATTGAAAAAAAAAAAAAAAAAGGTTGCTAAAAAAGTTTACTCCTAAAAAAAAAAAAAAAGACGAAATGAAACGAAAGGAAGAATAGTAATAAACAAAAATCTAAAGGGCAAAAGTGGAAAGAAGCCGGCCAAAGAGGACGTTGAAAATTACCAAAAAAAAAAAAAAAGAGGACGTTGAAGCTTTAAACTCGCTTCCCATTTATTATATAGGATAGGTATATACAGTCACTGTTAATGATGCTGTCATTTTTTTTAATGTTTATATGTTTATATTTTTTATTAACATTTTTTTAAATGAAAACAAAAATCATATTTAGAAATGTAATTTTATGTATAATTATTAATTATTTTCGCAAAATATTTAATTTTACTAGTTTTTCAAAAATTAATTGAACTTAATAAATATTTTTTATATTAATTTAAGTTAATTATATTATTTATTAAAAATAATTGAATAAAATATAAGTATTTTATCATTTAATCCAGTAAATATAAAATATATTAATTGCAATATAATTATATTATTTACTAAGAATAATGGAATAAAATATAATTCATATCAAATAAATTTATTAAATTAAATTAATTTAATTATGATATTTATAAAAAATAATTTAATAAAATATATCTAATATTAGTTAAATTAATTATTTTAAATTAATTATTAAATTAAATAATTTAATTATAATATTTATTAAAAATAATTTGCTAAAATATATTTATTTCCATTAAGTTATTTATTAAATTAAATTAAATTACTATATTTTATTTTATTATTTATTAAAAATAATTTAATAATATACATTTTCTATTAATTAAATTAATTAATTTAATTTAATTATTTATTAGAAATAAATTAATAATATATATTACATATTAATTTAATTTAATTATATTATTTATTAAAAATAATTTTAATTTTAAAATATATTTGAATAAATAATTTATTTTAATATGATGTAACAAAAATAGACAAAATATTAGAATTGACAAAATATTTATAATAACAAAAAAAAAGTAAAAACATCTCCTTTTTTTTTTTTTTTTTTTTAACATTTCGCTGGAGCCACTGCTTACGGTCTTCTTTAGTATGATGACCTCGCCCTTACTCTCTAAAGCTTGCCACCCCTATATATTAGTAAAGCTCGAAACACTTCTACGATCTCCTTCCCTTGGCCCCTGGTTGTAGGAAGAGTGCATTTTCGGATTCAATCCAGCCACAAGTTTTCCTATAGCTATCTTGTTATTATTTCACCTCAGTCAAAAACCCCATAAGGCAAGGGGTGGCCTAATTCGACATTGTTGTTTACTTTGATCCGATCGAGGTGATTTTCGTTTACTAGCTCGTAGGTGGTCTAAGTTCCTATGACCGAGTCTTTTTGGCCCCTGTACAATGTTTTTAAACCAGGACCGGTCCGGTCGGTTCAACCGGTCTAAGAAACGGTCCGATTAACTAGTAAAATTAAATTGGACGTTGAATCGGCCTAAAATTGGTATTTTTTTTATTTTTTTGAATAATAAAATAAATAAACTAATATACACTAACCTAGAATCGAACTGGGTCTATTTTGTGGTAAAGTACTACTATCTCACTAATCTACTAATACTTATTGTATATTTGCTTGATTTTACCTATAATATATTAGTTTTAAATGATTTTATTTTATAACACATTTTGTTGACACTTTTTATTAGTAAAACAAAATAGAGTAAAAAATATATGAAAAATATAAATTTTTAAAATTATTATATAATTCTAACATATTTTTATATTTTATTTATATATTTAAATATATTTATGACGTCATGGTTCAACTTCAATTCAATTCCAGTTAAACCGACAGTTGAACCACTGACCTGTGACCCGGTCACTTTTTTGGTTCGATAAACGGTTCGATTTTTAAAACATTGCCCCTGTGAACATCTTTTCTTTAAGTTTTAATTTTTTTTGAAAATAAAAAATATAAACATATTTAACAAATATGTGTTTATTGCTAGTTTACAAAATTTTGAAAATATAAACAGAAAAACAAGAAATAAAAACGTTACCAAACGAGGCAATAGTGTGCGCGTTTATAGTATTAAATTTGGTAAAAAAAATTTCAACTTTTTTTAATTTTTTTGTAACTTTATTGAACTTTTATCAATTTTTTTTTTAATTTCTATCAATTTCTATTAAATTTTTCATATCTTTTGAGAGATACGCTAAACAATCTGAAATTTATATATTTTCATTTAATTTTTTTCTTTCTTCTAAAATTTGGCATTCCAAATAAACACGTATATACAATTATTTTATTGCGCACTGCTAATATTTGATTTAGATTCAAAATAGGTTTTAACTTTTTTGGTAGTTTTTTTTTCATTCTATATGACTTTTTTTACTATAATTTTTAGGTGTATTAATCTCATTCGTAAAATAAAATATTGAAAGATTTGTATTCATATGAGTAAAAGCTAAAAAAAATTAGTTTTTTTGTTGCAATTTTAGTCAAATGGATAGTTTTTACTTATACGGACAGAAATTTTTTAATTTTTTTTTATGAATGTGATTAATACATTTAAAAAATATATTTAAAAAAAATTATTAAAAAAAAAGGCATACAAAACCAAAACAAGAGACTAATCAAAAAGCTGACCAGGTTTTTTGAATTCATGGCTTCGCTTTTCCCCCTCGTCAGTGTACTGTGTACTGTAGAAGGACGGAGTATTAATATTACATTCAATGTAACACCACCAAACCTCTCCTCGTGAAATATAGGAAAGAGACAGAAGAAAACGACGAGGAACTAGCTAGCCATATTCTTGAGATTCATTTCCCAAGTTAAGTTCTTAGAGAGTAAATCGCGAAACGTGGGTAATGTGCCATTCACAAAATAGACTAGAAATATGCCAACTCAACTCTAAAAACCAAGCACTAATCAAAACAATTCAGTTTACCTGCCAGTTGACGACGTCCCAAACGCTTTACACACACACATATAAACACTCAGATAACACGCATCTCGTGTCCTGTCTCTTCGTTCTCCTTCAGTAATGTCACTTGCAACTTGCAAGCTTTCAAAGGACAAGCAGGAAGTCCAATAATTCATGACGGAATCAATAATTGCATGAGTGTATGGCTTTCCTTGCAAGTAAACGACAGAGGATTCTGCCTAATAAGCCATCTATGTACAAAATTCAGAAGCCCAACACTACGGCCATGTTTGTTGGCCGGATGAGAGAGGAGGGATTGGAGAAATAATCCGTGGGATCCGCCAGCGAAGTGTTTGTTTTAGTTTTTGTTTAATCTGTGGGTCTCATAGATTGGATGAACTGTGAGGAGTTTTGTCGGATGAGTAATCTCATGGGGTATGTTTTAGTATTAATACCCCATCTCTGAATTTGTTTCCCTCTAAGATTCAAAGGTCCAAAATTATTTTCTATCACATCACATATTAAATCACATCTTTTATCCCACTTTATATCCCACCAACCAAATACCAAAAAAATAATCTCACATAAAAAATTAATCCCATCTTTTATCCAATATCATATATTATCCATAGTATTATTTATTCTCCATCATCAATTCCTCTCAAACAAACATAGTCTAACTGATATATATATATATATATATATATATATCCAAGATGATTGGGCATCTCAAATTAATATCCATTTACTTCCAAATACTGTGGTCAATTCACTATAGGAAATGATCGTTCTAGTGACGCATAAATTTGCCCTCTATCATGAAAAATTTTATCACAAACGTGTGTTTGAAGTAAGTATTTGATGAAGGAAAAGAAAAGATAATTGAAAGAAAAAAATGTATGAAAAAAAGGAAGAAATTAATGTAAAATTTTAAATACATTTTTTTATTTGAATGGATTAAAAAATATAAAAAAATAAAAATAATTCATCAATAAATTAACTAGTTTTCAAACTTAATTATTTTTAATTTCTTAAATCTCATAAATTTTTCCTTTTATTTTTCATTGCCAATCAAACAAGAAAATAAATTTTGAATCCCGACCATTTTCTTTCTCCCTCCCCAAATTCTCACTCTAAACAATCCCTAAGATTGCATTGTATTATGAATTTGAAATTAATGGATTTGCTGTTAATTATTTAAAAACAACTGATAAAATATAACTTTATTAATTTAAATGAAGATTTCATCATAAATTTGAGTTATGAATTACGATGGATTTGAAGTTAACATAAAAAGTAATAATTAAAAATATTTCATAGTAATAACTCCATTATTTTGGAAAAGATTGACACCATTACTTTGAACAACCATTATTATATAACTTTTATGTATTATTATATAAATTAACTCTTTTAATTATATTTTAGTACAATTTAATTTTAAACTCATTGATTTAAAATTGTTAGTTATCCAAATGAAACCTAAAAATATTTTTGGTTATATAATGTTGCCCTTGTCACATGGTCACGATGATATATTGGATATTAAAATTTGTTTGTAATGGTAAATAATATCTTATGTTATCATTAAAAGACGAAGTGAATCACTTATAACTAATTTTAATAGTATTTTAGTGATGAATTAGCGTAGTAATTAAGCAATAAGAATTTATAACGAAAGTAATTGTTAGAAGACCATTGTGGTTGCGACACCTGCAGTAGAGATTTTGCTAAACTAGTGATATCGCTAACATGACACTATACATAGTATTTGCTTAATTATTATTACCTTACACTTGTAGAGTTGCTTCTATTGTAATAGTTTTGTAACAATAGTATATATGTATTTTTTTTTTTAAGGAATAATGTTATTGTATATCTGTTGAAAAATCTCAAAACCTCTAAAAGTTATTCACTTTTTATTTCACTGTATAAATTACGAACTCACAAAATATTTTATTTTATCTCACTTTTTGTCACTCCAAATGTCTGCTATATCTAAATTTAGTGTCAGAAAGATGTTGATTTTTATTTGGGCACATCACATTTAAAATAATAATTCATGATTTATTACATAAATACCATGATCACATCATTATTTTAACATTAAATTCTAGTGAAAAGTTCTAATTAGTAGTGTATCATTTTTGTTCACTAAATAAATTTTTACTCTCACTGAAATCCACATTTCCTAAGGTGATTATTTGGAGATCTGCATTGCTATGCTATTTATACATATATACGTACATATATATATATACATATATATGTATAAACTACTAGTAAATTGAAAATGTAGCATGTGCTAAAGCCATTTCTCGCAGCAAAGTCAAGCAAATTTCTTTTGGAAGTAAGTCAAGCACTTCAGCCTACTTGATTACATTGGAGGAAAGAAAGTTAGAATTCTGGTGCCAATGGAATCAAGAAACTGCTGATATATTCAAGGCACTTCCATTTATGATCAGAAAATATATGTAAAGACAGTTACTTTTAACCTTCATCATGGTTTACCCTACACTAGCAAGGGCCCATAGGCAATACTTGAGGAATGTCAAACTCCCAAATGACAGGTTGAATATCAAATTCCCATGGTTCTGGCTTTGATTCCACGTCCTCCATTGATCTATTAACCAACTGTTTCAGCCTACTCGATATCCGCGCAGCCACAGTATCGGGCACAAACTCCCCAGTCTACACACACACACACACACACAATTATATATATATATATATATAAATGATTTCTTAATTATTTACCTCCTACAATTGAAAATTTCTTTGAATAGGATCAGTCAAAAGAGAATGTCTAGTTGCTGTCCAACCACAACCATTGATTTGTGCGGAATTCAAGTCAATCAATTGCTGCGGTTAGGAAGCCATTACTGTTGCGGCTGTTTACAGATTTTTCTAAGATTTTTTCTGGTAATCATAAAAATCTATCCGCAGTCTCTTGATTTTTTTTGTTTAATTTAATTCTTTTTAATTTAGTTCATTTAATCTTTAAACTTTTTAATTAGTCCAGAGAATATCAAGTTTTAGGTCTGCTCCTATTAGTATCATTTTTGTTTTTAATATCTATATATATATATATATTTGGGTAGAGTATTATTTTCCATGCCAAAGAGTACTGACCTTTGCATGTACTGCATGAAAAATTGAGGGTCCACGTACTGAGAAATTGGCACCAAAAACCTCGGCACCTTCTTCTTGAATCACACGGATGATCTCATGAAACAGGAACTTGTCATCTTCCCCACATATCAGAATCACATCCAGAGCTTTACCCATTTCTCGAATCTCGATTTGAGGCGGTCGTTTCGAGCCCGCCATCGTAAGCTGATCAGTACTTGTGGTGCAACTCTGTGATCTTTCTCTATTTAATAAAGCTTCCTTCTTCTGCTTCATCTTTTCCAGCTTGATTTGTAAGCTTTTTATGTATTTTGCAGCTTCATCTATCTGATCAGGTAGTGGTACTGTTACTGCCTCCTGTGACCAAAAATTATTCAATTAATTAATTGCTAAACATGCATATGTAGACGTACGTATACGTATATGTTTATATATATAGTACATAACCGACTTACCCTCATCTTTTTTCTAGTAGATTCCATAACCTAGGTACACATATTTATCTCGAATACCGCTCTTGTTCACAGAACATACATACACCATATCCAAATCACTTGAAACAGTAAATTGAATCCCCAGAACTTTATAGCTATAAATTTAAAGCAAGGTAGCTGCTCAACATATATGCAGATATATGGGTATATAAACCCTCATATATAACCACAGAGAGAGAGAGAGAGAGAGAGAGAGAGAGAGACCTTGGAGGCATGTTTAGGGAGGAGAGAATAGAGCTTAGAGTGGAGAGCCTTCATGTGATTCCTCCTGTTCTTCTCTATAAACCTTCTCTCAATTTTTGGAACTGAGGAAGGGTTGCAGTTCGCCATTTTGTCTCACTTTAGTTTTGGCACAATCTGACCCACCAAATTTTTGCGTATAAATATACATGTATGTCTATGTATATATAGATATCTACATATATATATATAGATGCAAAAGGTTTCAATAGGTGGGAAGTTCCATGAAGCCCCAAATCTCATTGACCTCGAAAAAGTGGACAATTTGGGGGCATCACCGGGGGGACACCAGCTTCCCTGCATCATCAGCACACGGAATTAGAATATGTCATCTGATTTTAACCGTTTGACCTATTAGTATGTGGATAAGTTCGAATTTAATGACCATGATCAAGGATGTACAGTGACTCCGGGAGTGCGCCGGCCCTATTTTGTATAAAAACTGAAGATCAGGTGTGGGAGAGACCACATAATTAAACTAATCCTCTCTACGTGGTAGTTGGAATAGGTCCGTCATAGCTAAAAAAAAAAAATGCTATCGTACTCAAAAATTTTATTCAGAATTTTTTTTTAGGATGTGTCAATCATTTTAATGTAATAAAATTTCAGTGAATTAATGTTTTTAAGGAGATAAAAAAATTCATAAATGCGAGGCATTATTACATAATTTCATTGATAAAATATTTTAATTTTATAACATTACTCTTTTGTAAGATTTAATAGAATACATTTATTTTACCCTCACCATTCTTTTTTTCTGCACTAGTAACCGTTAACCTATTATTGTACTGATAATTACGTGTTGTGACTAATATATTTTATCCAAAATCGTCACAACTATCACATGTCATCTTTTATTTGAAAATCAATAGTATTTACCTAAGCGGTGAATTGTGCAAAATAAAATAATGATGGACGTAACTTTACTGAATGAAATAAATGAGTTAAGAATACGTGTTATAAGAAGTATACGTCGTTTTATACCTTTTTTTTCTTTTTTTACGAAATTGTCCTTTTTTATTAAAATTATTTTTATCTATCTTAATATATATTTTCATACATTAATGCATAAGAGAATTAAGTTTGATAGACATATTTAAGATGTAGTTAATTATTGAATTATTGGTACTATCCATATACTAATATATAAAGAGAAAACACTTTTTAGTGTCTTCCAATTTTTTAAATTGCATTAATAAATTGAATTACATAATTACTCCTCAAATTTTTTTATAGGTGTTATTTAGTATACTTGTTTTAAACTCATTTTTCATTTTACATTTTTTGAAAACAAGAAAAATATCTCAAAATGTACTGATCTCTTATGTTTTCAATATTTGTTTTAGAAAATAAAAAATAAATTTATACATGAAATACAAAATAATAAAAAGTCATTTTGAATATTTTCAATCTAAAATAAGAAAAATCTCAAAACGTAAAAAATTAAAAATGTCAAACCAGATGTATTTTTTGATTTTTTTTATTTTGAGATTTTTAAAATATAAAACAAATAAAATAAAAAATAGAAAATAAAAAAGAAAAATACAAACTAAATGCCACCTTAACTTTTAGAGATCACAATTAACTTCTCTTTTCAATTTCTCCGAAATGGAATAAAAAAATTAAAAGGAAAAATTAGTAAAAATAGAAAACAATTGAGAGATAATTAGAAAAAAAAAAAAGTTTAAGTAGAGTACACGCACTAGTAATATGTTAAGGTGTTGGTCAACAATTCATGTCATAAATTAAGTGATATAATATTTCTTTTGTACTTAAAAAAAAAAATCTTTTTACAGTTCTTCGTTGGGTTTTGTTTTCTATTCCAATAAACTCTCAGTTTCAATTCTAACTATTTTTTTGATATTCTAATTCAGTTCGATTTTGATTAATTTTTCTAAAAATAAAGAATATAGAGTATAGTGCATACAATTATGTAGAGAATAAAAAAATTTAAATGAAAAATAAAACTATAAATAATAAATATATATATATTTGAAAAATATATAAGTTAATAAAAATTTTTATTTAATTAGATAACCCAATAGGTGAACTCAAATAGAATCAAATTATTTTAATTTGATTCTCTTCTTTCTCTTCAAACGAATCAATTAATTTTTTTTAAAAACTTAAAAATTTTAGGTAAATCGATTTTCAATTATTCGGTTCAACTGTATCCGAATAAATACCCTTAATTATTCATGCAATTCTTTTTTTGAAAGGTATTCATTCATGCAATTCATTATATTATAAAAAAAAAGTGATGATGCCAGCTCGGTGTCACCCCCAAATCTCTCATTGCATGCAGTCTCCGCAGATGAATTTCAGGAATGTATCGTTAGTCAAAATTAACTAAAATTTATTAATTTATATTAATATTTTAAATTTTTTAATTAAATTTTATTATATATCACTTTTATATTAAATTTTTATATATTTTTTTAAACTTTTATCAACTAAACACCACTTTAACCGTGAGTCCCTGTTCTGAGTGTTCGTGTCAGCAGCACCGTATTCCCCCGGGTTTTTTTTCACACACACTTATTTTAGGAGTCGTTTGGTTTGTTGAAAATCTCTAAAAAATTTTATAAATCTCTGTCAACTTTATATCACATTAATTTTTTTCTCACTGCACATATTACGAACTCTCTCCAAACCACTCATTTTATCTCAATTTATCTCATTTTTTTTACTTCAAACAACCCCTTAATGGGTTGGCTGTGTGTCGGAGCCGACCCACAATTACGGTGTTTGACGGGGCGCGTTAGTGAGGACACGCTGTTCAAATTTCGGCTTGACTTATTTTTTTAATTTTTTTTTTCGGCTTGACTTGAAAGGCTGGGTTTGCGGGTCGTTCTATTGACCCACCCCTAACTGTTGTCGACTCACCAATGGATGGACGCCACCAATTCCTCCTCCGAACCAAACAGATATGCGTTTGAGATGGTAAAAAATAAGAAAAAATAGAAAAAATATAATTTGAGATAATTTTTGATGGTTAATATTTTTAACCCAAATCACGTTATTTGGATATGAATAATTTAATTTTTAAATTTTTGTAGTAAAAAGTTAGAGAGAGAAATCGTGAGAACGATTTTTTGAATCCGTTCCAATATATTTATGATAGAATTTTTTTAAAAGTTATTGAACTTTTTAACTTTTACATGAAAAAGGTAGAGAGAAAATTTGTGAAAATGGATTTTCGGTCGGTTTTTATAAATTTATGTTAAATTTGTTGAAATTTGTTGAAAAGTTATTGAGATCTGTAAAAAAGTTATCACGGCCGATAAAAAAAGTATTAAAGTTTGTAAAAATTTATTAAAATATGTCGATAAATATAAAAATTTATAGAGATTTTATGAAATACGAAATGATTAAAATGTATTAGAAAGTTTGAGAAATTTTAAAAAATTTTTAGAGATTTAAAATTTTTTTTTTTTTTTTTTGTTATTTTTAGTAAATCAAACCGCGCCAACCGCGTATCATAAGTAGCCAATTATTAAAACAGCGTATCCATTGCAGATTACTTCCGATATGCAAATAAGCCCAACAACCCAAACAACGGGCAAAGAGTTCTGCTTGTAGGAAGATATACTTCCACTTTCAAATTATTTATTATTATTTTTTTTAAGGATTTTTGTGGGTGGTTGGGTGGGGTTACGAGCGTTCGTGGAAGGTTTATGCTATGTTTGGCACTATCAAAAATTATTAAAATTTATTAATTTTAATTATTTTTTATATTTTTTTTAATTAAAAATTTTTATATTTCACTTTTATGTCACATTTTTATTATATTTTTTGTCCCATTTTTTATCAACTAAACATCCTCCGCGTTTACATTTAAAATAAAATTAATTTACACCTTTTCTTTTTAAAAATATCAAATATTTATAATGTATAGAGGAGGTTTTTCTATTTTATTTATTTTTTTTTCAAAGTACTATTG
The DNA here is from genome assembly GCA_019916065.1 of Vitellaria paradoxa. NCBI lineage: Eukaryota > Viridiplantae > Streptophyta > Magnoliopsida > Ericales > Sapotaceae > Vitellaria > Vitellaria paradoxa. The sequence goes on from CM034239.1 coordinate 42,462,468, forward strand.
AAGTGAGAAAAATTTTCTAATGCCGAATAGCAAATGTTCTTAAAATTTGGGAGTTAGCATCAGATCAGATTTGATGTTTATTCGGTTACAATTCAATTTACGTTGTTAATTAAAATTTAATAATTCAAACACATTTATGTATTTTTTAAATTAAAAATTTATAAATATTTTTGAATTGATTAATTTTAATTCAACGATTTAAATCAAAATTATCACTTACCTTAAAAGCGCCCTTACTATCAGCTTTCCCTCATGCCTTGTTTGTAATAGTAACGGTGCGAAGAGGAATAACAAGTACTTATTAACATATACTACAAACATGCCTATTAATCTCAATGCTATTGATGTTACTTAATTGGGACGCCATTAAATGATTTCATTGTTAATTTTATTTAATTGAATTTATTTCATATAATATTAGATTATTTGTTTTATTGTTGAAAAATAGGCTCATAATTAATTGGAGTTAGAGCTAAGCAATTCATTGATTCAATCAGTGGCAGATTCAGAACATTTTGCTAGTGTGGCGCAAATCAGGGGAACCCAAGTCAGTATAACTTATATCTCCAAGTTTCGACACGTCACAATGACGAATGTGAAGGTGGACAGTGGCCGATCCAAAAAACGGATCCGATTTAACCCACGCCAGTTGTCCCCATCCTCAACCCATATCGCAACTGAAGTTCACCATGAGAATCCGCTCTAATGCTCGTCTAGCTAGCAGTAGCAACAAGATTGAAGGAAAAAGTTGAGGATGTTGGGGCAGCGATGGTAGCAGTCCTCTTCATGCAGTCCAGCAGTAGTCGAAAGTCGAGAAGAGAGTCAAATAAGATCCCAAGCATAGCCCTATCGAGCCCGCAAGTTTCCACGCAGTCGTCGGTTTCGATCCACTCCTTCAAGTTATCGTCGGTCTTTATCTCCAAATTCTGACATGTTGTATATGAACACTTCCTCTTCGGTCCTCCTCTTCACGTTTGTCTCCAGTACGCATAGAGAGAATGATGCGTTTAAGGCTCGGGATTGCAACAATATGAAGAAAAGTGGATTTAAGGATTTTTACAAGTGGGTCAAGTTGCTACGTCGGATCGAGTTTAAAATTTCAGTGTAGGCAAAGGCCTACTCTAGACCCTTCGTGCATCCGCCTTTAGATTCAATCAAATATCAAATCAAATCAAATAGAATTAACTTATTAATTTGTTATTTATTTTGCTGTGCTAACTAACCCCCCCCCCAAAAAAAAACTATCAATCGATAGATTCAATTTTAGATCTATATTTTAAAAAAAATAAATATTAAATTTTAAAAAAATTATAAATATATATTACTGGAATTGGCACTTAGGATGAATCTGAAATGGACTACACCTTACAAACATATTTTCAATTTTTTGAATACATAAAATAAAATATATAAAATGCTACATAATTTAGTGTTAAAAAATATAAGCTTTGATTTTTGGTATATTTGGTTATCAAAATTGATTTTTATTTAAAAAAAAAAAAAACAAACCTATTAATCTAAAACCATTAACCCATTTTGGCTGAATTTGGCCCGTTTGATTCAAATTTTCAATTTAGGCCCCATTTGGAGGAGAAAAAGTAATTAAAAAAAATTAATTTTTAGTGTTTTGAATGTTTGGTAAAATACTAAAAGTTGCCAATGATCCTACGTGATAGGTTACTAATTCATCAACTTTTGCTGAGTTGGTGGGTGGCCATTTTATTTTAATCCAACATAAAAATTACTAAAATTTTTATCAAACACATAAAAATTTATCTAAAATTACCAAAAATTTCTATTTATTTTACCAAATAATTAAAAATTTTTAAAAATTACTAAAAATTTATATTTATTTTATTGAACACAAAAAAAATTTACTATCAACTTCTGCCAAAAATACAAAAAATTAACTAAAAATTAGACATCCAAACGGCTCAATTTTTGCTCACCCGTAATTAGAAGCTTTGAAGCTTGAGAGAACAATGAATCGACTAAGTGTGAAAGAATGCCAAGGGGGGCCCAAATTTGCAGGAAGAAAAGTTAAAAATTGACGGATTGCGATGTAATTCCAAGAAAAGACCCACTGAAGTATTAAAATCAATAAAAAAACATTTGGTAGTTTCTTAGATCATAAGCATTTGAAGTTTTTTTTTTGGTCATCAAAATTCACATAAATTATTTAGCAATTTTTCTACCATCCGTTTGAAAATATTTTTCTTTTAAAATTGATTTGGCTTTAAAATAAAAAATTGATTTGATAAATAAATTATATATTTAAAACACATGTTTAAATTTAAGAATTGAAATGATTTGATTTAAGAGAAATATTAAAATTTTAACCCTATTAATAGGAAATAGAAAATATGGTAAATATGATATATAAAGATAAATTTGTACACTTAAATGACTTAAAAAATAATGAATTCTCGTTCAATCTATTATTTTATGTTAGATTTTGAATGATAAAGAAATTATAAAATCTAAGTTATGAAATATGTTAAAACTATAAGTAGAACTCAACCCAAAAATCGCAATTGTGAGATGAAAGTACCGAGGATCTTATTAAGAAAATAGAATCTCTTAGCACGAATGATGTGGGATAGCACGAAAATTAACACACTCTATTGCACAAAATATAAGTTACACGTGCAAAGGTTACAAACCTAATTCTGATACCATATTAAAATTATGAGTAGAACTCAATCTCAAAATCACAATTGTGAGGTGAGGGTCCTAAGATTTTACTAGGAGAATAGAATTTCTTAATGCAGTTGATGCGAGACAATATGGAAACTAATAAAATTAAATTAAATTCAACTCATAAAATTTTATTTTAATTTTCAATATAAGAATTGGTAAAGATTCTCACCAAATGAAATCAAATCACGTCAAATTCACTATCTCAAATGAAGTGATGCTTGTCAAAAGCCATTAAAAAGATTTCAACACGCCTAAATTGGATTTCATTTCTTTATACTAGGTAGAAGTTATAAATAGTCTTGGTTTGCTCACGAATGTACAAAATTCTAACTTGTAGAGACAACTTGATTAAAATGCTTCAATTTTCTTTCCTTTTTTTTTTTTAAATTCGTTTTTCCTGTGAAATAGCCATGGAATTCTAAAATCCTTTTGACTTAAAACTAAGCGTGATGAAGAATGTATTGGAAATATGATGACTAAATATTAATTTATTGTTTATTATTTTTTTAACCCTCTTTACATGTTCATGTAACACTTAATTTCTCGTAAGCAAATCAATGATCGATTGATTCCAAACTTAAAAAAAATGCTAAAAGTCTTACAAATTTCTTATTTTATTACCGACAAATTCATATGAGGTGAATGGAATATTAATGTCATCGATGTGCACTTTTAAGTATGTTAAATTTAATTTAAATATTGGAAAATTGTTTAACCTAATAGAGATTTGTTTAATTAATTAGAGACCTCGGTTTTTAATGCTCAATAAGGTTTGAATAATATATGATTTTTTTTTATTGAGTTGCAGTTGTAATAAAATTTGAATTGATTTATTTATTACAATGTTTTATTTAGGAGAACCTAATACTTGATTGTTTAGAATTAAGATAAAATAAAAAGTTTCATATATAGTTAGAAAATTTTTAGATTTGATTCTAAGTCTGGTACACTGAGGCATAGATTACGGTGCTTTATATCTAGACTTGCAAACAATTAAATGATGGATTTATATGTTTCATTGAAGATGAAAACAATAATAATAATAATAATAATAATAAAAAAGAATTCTATCATTCAAATAATTAGGAAACCAAATGAATCATATTCAATTATATTTTAGATTGAATTTTGATAAGTGTAAATTTGTTAGGAAAGAAGATGAGAACGAGAAGGAAGAAGTGGAACCTTTTTAACAGCCTGATTTCATTGAAAATATTTACAACTACATATAGCAGTCTTAGAAGTTAGAAAGAACAACCGCTAATGCTAAAAATTAGGAAAACACAACTAATCAACTATCTCACTAAAGCTATAGATTAGCACTTCATGGCCTTATTAAATGGAACAAACAAACTAACTAAACCCCACGTTTCTACTTCCAGCTAGCGCAGTTGAATATGGAAATCGATTGCTCAACAAGGCTCTGTTAATTGTGATCGGGTGTGAATTGTGAATGGTTGCACATATCATTCCCTCCCCGCTTCAGGATCCTTGTCCACAAGGATAAATTCAGGATATGATTTGGCAAAGCACCACTCATTTTCCCAGGTTGCATCTTCTACTGGTGCTCCTTTCCATTTAACTAAGACCTCAAGCTTTGGACAATATTTACCTTTACGAAAAACACGACTGTAACGACTCGCATCCACATAATACAATATTGTCTGTTTTGGGCTTGGTAAGCTGCTTCCTAGGAGGTCACCCATTCTAGTATTGCGCTCATTGGAGCACGCTTAACCCTGGAATTCTTACTAAATCCAGTGCCCTCACGACTTTAAAATGCATTGTTCTTATATGGATATCGAATATCACATATATGCTACTTCCTTTCACGACCCAAGCGATGTGGGATGGAAGGCATTGCTTCTTTGCTTTACCTCCGGCTTCACTCTCTCACAGGCAGAGTCCCTCGAGGGCAAGTCCTTCACAGTCCCTCACAATCCTTCCCCCTTACAGGGCACGCGTCCCCGCGTGACCCCCTGCTTCACTCTCCCGCAAGCAAAGTCCCTCACAGGCAGGTCCTCCACACGTAAGGCCCCCATACGAGTGATCCCACACTTTCGACTGCACATTGACTCTGATACCATTTGTAACGACCCGCATCCACATAGTACAATATTGTCTGCTTTGGGTTTGGTAAGCTGCTTCCTAGGAGGTCACCCATCTTGGTACTACCTCTACTAGAGCACACTTAACCCTAGAGTTCCCACTGAATCCAGTGTCCTCATGGCTTTAATACGCGTTGTACTATATTGATATCGAATATTACATATATGCCACTTCCTTCCACGATCCAAGCGATATGGAATGGAAGGCATTGCTTATCCGTTTTACCTCCGGTTTCACTCTCCTGCAGGCAGAGTCCCTCACGGGCAGGTTTCTTATAGTCCCTCACAATCCTTCTCCCTTAAAGGGTATGCGTCCCTGCGTGGCCTCTTATTTCACTCTCCCATGGACAGAGTCCCTCACAGGCAGGTCCCCTACATGCGGCGTCCACGCGTGATCCCACACTTCCGATTGGATATTAGCTCTGATACCATTTGTAATGACCCGTGAGAGACTTTGCTTGCGGGATAGTGAAGTCAGAGGTGAAGCAGAGAAGCAATGCCTTCTATCCCACATCGCCTGGGTCGTGGGAGGAAGTGGCATATATGTAATATTCGATATCAATATAGTACAACACGTTTTAAAACTGCGAGGGCACTGGATTTAGTGGAAACTCCAGGGTTAAGCGTGCTCCAGTGGGGGCAGTACTAGGATAGGTGACTTCCTGGGAAGCAGCTTACCAAGCCAAAAGCGGATAATATTGTACTATAGGGATGCGAGTCGTTACAAATGGTATTAGAGCCAATGCCCAGCCAGAAGTGTGGGATCACTCGTGTGAGGGCCCCCGCGTGTGGAAGACCTGCCTGTGGAAGAGTGAAGCAAGAGGCCATACAAGGACGTGTGCACTGTAAGGGGAGAGGATTGTTAAATTCCTACCCGTGAGGGACTCTGCCTGCGGGAGAGTGAAGTCGAAAGTGAAGTAGAGAAGTAATGCATTCTATCCCACATTGCTTGGGTAATGAAAGGAAGTAGCATATATGATGTGCATCATCAAGTGAATAAGGCAGCCGATGATCCGAAGGTTTCTACGCTTGGTCCGGTCACCCGAGCAAGAGCTAAAATGATTCAACCAACACTTAAAACACTTGTTGGAATGAATGTAGCATGTTCGGAAGGTCCCGAAGATGGAATGACAGAATTGGCTAATTTCAAGGCGCAATTAAATGCTGTTTGTGGATCTGCACAATCTATGGTTCTAATTTGTATGGGTGAACGAGATGAGCACATGGAAATCAATATTTGACTAATTTAAGATGTGGATGCACTTAACCGTGCAGCATGGGATGGTCAAATTTAATGCTATATTTATGTTTGCTTAGTTGTTAAGAGTTGTAATTGTTAAATGAGCTGTTAAGCATTATTATAGGTTTTTAGAAAGACGTGGCAATGGTCTATATATAGGGATGTTTCGCTGTATCAGGGGATCATTTTTTTTTTTTGAATGAATGGGAAGTGTTTTGTGACTTTTAACCTTCTATCTCTTATCTAGCAATTTAAGAGAAAATTGTTAGTGGCGAGTTGAATCCCCAGATTCTTATCACTCCCCTTCTCATCTTTCCGGAGTGTGGCGAATCACCCTAGCGGAACAAGTTTGTGGCGCCTTTGGCTTATCAAACGTGAAGAGTTGGTTTCTTTCTGCGAGAATACCAAAAGTCAGTAACTTTCTTTGACATCTTAGCATCCGAGCACATCAATATATGTAATATTCGATATCCATATAAGAACAACACGTTTTAAAGTCGTGAGGGCATTAAATTCAGTGGGAACTCCAGGGTTAAATGTGCTCTAATGGGGGCAGTACCGGGATGGGTGACCTTCTGGGAAGCAACTTACTAAGCTCAAAGTGGACAATATTATACTATAGGGATGGGGGTTGTTATAAATGTTATCAGAACCAATATCCAACCGAAAGTGTGGGATCACGCGTGGGCGCCGTGTGTAGGGGATCTGCGTGTGAGAGATTCTGCCTGCGGGTCAATAAGGCAGAAGGCCACGCGAGGATGCGTGCCCTATAAGAGGGGAGGAGTGTGAGGGACTGTGAGGGACCTGCCTGTGAGAGACTCTGCTTGCGGAATAGTGAAGCAGGATGCCATGTGGGAACGTGTGCCTTGTAAGGGGAAGGATTGTGAGGGACTGTGGGGGACCTGCCCGTGATAGACTCTGCCTGCAGGAGAGTGAAGCCGGAGGTGAAACAGAGAAGCAATACCTTTCATTCCACATCGTCTAGGTCATGGAAGGAAGTGGCATGTGTGTAATATTCGATATCAATATAGTACAATGCGTTTTAAAATCGTGAGGGCACTGGATTCAGTTGGAATTCCAGGGTTAATCGTGCTCTAGTAGGGACAGTACTAGGATGAGTGACCTCCTAGAAAACAGCTTACCAAGCCCAAAGCGGATAATATTGTACTATAGGGATGCGGGTCGTTACAACGACGGTCTAGAATCGCTTCAGGTTGTGGAAGGAGGGTAGAATCATTTGTAAAATAGATTTAAGGGTAAAATGATTATTTTGCAACTTGAGTTCAAATTAGACCGAAATTTACTTATCTATTAACAATGACGATGATGAATATTTTTTAGTCTTTTAGGTGTCCCAAAATACGGATTTTGGTAAAATAAAAGGCTCCATAGTAGAATCGTTATTTAGCTCGATTCAAATCGAGCCGAAATCTACAAATCCTGTAATTGTAGCTTCTATAGGATTTATTATAATTTGAATATGCTACTTAACTATTAAAAAATATGTCAGTAAATACTGTTTAGCCTCTTGAGAGGCAAGAAAGCGAATCTGGGTCAAAAACTAGCCCAGAAGTAAAGAAATCGTTTTACTGTCTGAATTTGGATAGGCCCAAAATATGAATTGTGTGAGTAATGATGAGCAATCTCTCTTTCTAAAAAGGAATGAATGTCAAGTTATGGAATGTAATAGGAATTCTCAGGGGAGTGGTCACTCTTGTTTTTTTTTTTTTTTTTTTTTTAATATAAATTGCACCAAACTTATTAATGACATGAAAGTATAAAAATATTCGTTCTATTTCATTCTATTCTCATTCACCTATAAGCCTTAATGAATAATGGGCACTTAATGAATAACTGTCCTGTAATGTCGACTTTCATATCCTCGTAATTTACTTATATTTTAGATTCTGATCAACAAAATCTAAAATTTATAAATACGTTAGAACGTTGCTCTCACAATCTGCGGCCACTTAGGAAGTGAAATAAGAAATTATTTTAAGTGAAGTAAATAGTTATATATTCTAAGAGATAAAAATAAAATAGAAAATACTTAAAAATATGATAACTACACATATAGTTTATATTTTAAGTGTATTCTTGGAAGTTCAAAGAAGATTTTGAAACAGTCCACGATGAGTCGCTATTCTGGACTATGTTAATGTTATATCATAAGGACCCATTCAGAAGTAAAATTTTGAGAGATTTTTTTGTAATTTTTTTTATAAAACTTGCAAGGTGCAATTTTCTACGAGTTCAGTAAAAAATGAAAATTTTCAGTATTTTTTTATAATCTTTAGTAATTTTTGATGTTTTTGAAAAAAAAGTTAAACTTTTAAAAAATTTTAATAACTTTTAGTTTTTTTTTTTTTTTTTTTGAAAGGTGAATTTTTTTTTTTTTTTTTTTAAGGGGAGGGGGAAGACTCGAACTCGAGTCATGAGCGGGCAGGAAAGGCTCTTAACCACTGAGCTAAATTATTGGAGAAAATTTTTAGCAAATTTTGGTGGTGTTGATAAATATCAAAATAGAGAAAAGTTGACATTTTTTTTTCTTCCTTTTTATTGCCAACCAAAGGAAGTCTAAATCTCACAACCTGATCAATACACAAGTCTAGCTCAGTTACTGACACCCAATTAACAACCTTACTATAACAAAATTATTGATATTCTAAGCATCTCCCAATCGATAAAACAGTGTAATTATTATTAATATATATGTGCTTGTGAATGCATTCGTCCTGTAACTTTCCTAATGAATGAACATTAAAAATTATATTTGTGCGGGGATAAAAAATACCACTGTGCATGGTCATCACGTTAACTGAACTCGTTAGAAAGAGTCTGAAGAATAAAAGAACGTCAAAGAAAATGATCGGAATAGTTTCTGACCAAAGGTTCTCTGATGGCAAAGTTAGAAAAGATTCAAGAGAATAATAAGAAAAATAAAAGTGTTTAATCGACCATAATGAGTATATCTGATTTTATGTGCTAAGTGTTATATTTATAGTAAGATAGAGTGAATAAGTAATTGCCAAAACAATTGGAAAAGCAATCATAGAGTGAATAAGTAATTGCCAAAACAATTGGAAAAGCAATCATATTATATCTTTTATACTTATATTTGTATATGGTGATTTACTTTACATTTAATATTTATTACTTAACATTTAATGCACATTGGGAGTATCAGGGGATTCAAAGCTGCAGTAAAAAAATTCACTGTAGGGGCTGCAGTGAAAAATGAACGGTTGAGATTTCTTTACACTTAATCTAATGGTTCCAATTTATTTTAATTAAATTTATTTTCAAAATAAAAATAAGAGTTTAAAAATAATCTGATTGGAGTACAATTAAAACAGAATATTAAAGATCACATGTTATTAAAGTGTAAAGAAATCTCAACCGTTTATTTTTTCACTGTACCTACTGCAGTAGATTTTTTCACTATAACTCCCTTAAACTCGGTATCAGGATAGTGGGTAAGATGTGACCATATGGAATATCTAAATATCACATCATGTCCGCTACTTGTAAGGTAAAGAACTAATTGAGTTAACAAAATAGTAATAAATGAGCTAAATTTATTAATAAACAGCATTTATGGTTAGAATTAAATCAATATTTATACCTTTTATGATACTATCAAGTCAGGAACTGAATGAACCAATGCTGAGCACCATCCCATTTGACGCGTACATACTCGGGGTAATGTTACGTGTTCATGATATAATTTTTGTACCAATAATAATAATGATACACATCCAAGTGAGTGTTTCTTCATCATTTGAAAATTTGATGTTAGATATACTGAGTAAAAATCTAATTTGTACATGGTTCTTTCTCTTGTTCTAAATTTCTAATGCTTCCTTATCAAATGGATATTGCTAGCTAAGTAGCTATTGCTCCATAAGAGTAAGTGCACCAATGGATAGCTAAATTATCTACTAAACAGTATACATTTTGGGTTTAGCTAGTAACTTTTTTTTTTCAAGTCACACTAATACTAGGCATTTTACTAATTGTCTATTAAAAAATTAATTTTTCAAAAATTGGAGCCCAACAAAAGCATAAGCCAAGCAGCCTGTCATTCAAGGCTCGTGAACGGTAACTCGGTTAAAAAATCGAGTTACTGTCACAGGAGGAAGAATAGCTGCAAGTTTGGAGAGTTTGGTGCAGAGAGTTCTCTTCATATTTGTTAACAAAAATACCTAAAACGGTTCTTTACCTTTTCTGCTTCTGCTGCACATGCTCTAATACATATATATATATATATATATATATATAACTCTGCAAATGGATAGAATTTGAGGGACAAGCAAAAACTTAACTAAACTGTTCAGCTATAAACTTGATTTTTTTTTCAACGAAACTTAAACTGCTGTACAATGTAAGATCTGAAAATTCTCAAGGAAATCTAACGCTAACGTAGAGGCCCTTGGCTTGGGAAGTTTGCCAGGAAATCCCACCGATCGGATCGGTGCGGCCGCGGTGGTTCTCAAGCAAGTCCCAAGCCACTTAGCCTGCATGTATTTTTGCTTCCTCCATGGAACCATATGCATATTTTTATCCTTCATGCACAGTTTATAATTTCTCGACTTTAGCGACAAACAATTCGGGGAGCTGGTTGATTAACTTCTTGTATTAATTCTTCATTAGATCTAGCTATCTCTAACTCTCCCCTAAAATTCAGCTCAATCACAACTCTCACTTCTCCTCTCTTTGAGCTCGAGCCATCCACGACCTCCAAAAATTTGTGCTCCCCTGCAAAATATACGAGCAATTTTAGTGACACTAATAATAAAAGTTTTGTCATTTGATATGTAGGTAGCACTGAGGTGGTGAGTAAGAATAAGAGCAAGGGTAATGACGTTGCTTTAACCATCTATTCATAAACATTGATAAATGTGAATGTCGCTTTAAGATCAACATGGACGATTTTAAACGGATGTTAACCACAACCTGATCATATGATTCACTATCTGGTTATGCAACCACGGTACTCCTGACATGATGTAGTTAAGAAAAAAAAATACTAGTAATTACTCGCTGTTAAATTTCAATGTAACTATTATTATTATTTATTCATTTGTGTGCATATATATATATATATATATTTAAAACATTTCATTCGATATTTTGGTTCGCTTGATGTCTATAACATCCTCGTGGATGGAAATTGTTATATACCTGAGAGCATATCAGAGGTGCTCCTCCACTTAGATTTGCAAATGGCACAATTGTAGCCTGCTTTTTGCAGGCGATCGAAAATCTCTTTGCAGACAACTCGAGCATTCATCGGCTGTGCCCGACGGCATTCTACAGGAACAACCATTACCGGCCAATTTTAATTCCGTCATGACTTCTTTAATAGCATGCTTTCTTTTTGATTCAGTTGAAGTTTTCTTTCTCAACGTTGCCTGCAAAAAATAAAAAATAACGAAAGTTTATTTGAACAACTTTATATTATGGCCTTACTTGATTTGCATAACAGAAAGCTTTTTGTTAATTAATTTCTCCAACATGAAATTAAAATTTACCTGGAGAAGTTTGTCTTTGGACTCCCAAAAGGCTTTTTCCTCCTCAACACCAATAACATTAGCATCTGGTGATTTAGGACAAATTTGATATTCTTGAATTTATTCAAGAAAAGTTTTTTAATTTTTTTGAATTTATTTTATTCATATTTTAATTAAGATTAATTTTATTAGTTGCCTAAGACTATTTGTAATCCAAATACAATTTGGATTGGATAGAAGCTCTTAGAAAACCTATCCTAATTAAGGTTAGATTTTAGATTAATTTTCTCTATAAATAAAACAATTTGTAAACACTTTTTAATTCAATAAGTCTATTCAATTATTCAATATACTTTTGATTAATTAAGAGTTTTATGTTTTTGTTTGATTTTTGTGATTCAAGACCACACTCTTAGAGATTCAAGGACAACCCGCCATACTCAAGGACAATACCTCGCCACACACCCACAATATCTTGCCACACACCCCGCCGCTACGTCAAGTGGTATCAGAGCAAGTTTGTCTTGTCTGGTTCTATCTTCCAATTGATGATACATGAGATTTTCCCTTGTGGTCTCTTATCAATGGAGTATAATAATAACTATCATATGAAGATGGATATTCCATTCTTCAATGGATGCTTGGAGCTTGAGGAATTCCATTCTACTGTATTATATAAATGATATGTAGTGTAAAAGTGTTTATATTTAAAATTTAAGTTTTAAGCATATTAAAATTAAAATTTTAATTGAAATATTTATTTTTAATATAATTTTTTAAAATTTAAATATATTTTTTAAATAAAAATTTAGTTGACTTTGTTTAATAGGCATTTGCACATTATTCAATAATAATAGATAATATAAGTAAAATATAATTTGTATAGTTTTACAAAATATAATATATATATATATATATATTTGAATTTTAAATTTCAAATTTAAATGAAATGTTTTATTATATAGATATATAAGTGATGATGTGTTTTATTATATAGATAAGTGATGACGTGGCAAAGGTGTGATGAGTGGGACAAATGTTAAATTAAATAATGTGTTTTATTATATAAATATACATGCCTTCATTACTAACTCTTACTTCTCACTCTTCTTTATCATTTGCTTTTTCTTTTCACTGTTTGTATAAAAAATAAATTAGACACATGACAGTCATTTCGAATATAAACAATTTAAGTTTTCAATTCTGAACACAAGATTACTTTATCAACTTCAGCTACATATCACTAAAATGAAAGATTAAAGTTCTAATTCTTTCCTAATTATAAGAGAGTACCGTAACTTAATTAATTCGTTATTATAACAATAAGGACATGATATGACATTTATTCTTTTAAAAAAATATCACATATCAGCTATCATTTTGCAAATAATCCCACGAACATTAAATAGACTATAAAATGTCACTTTAATTATTAAAAAATAGATAAATTAGTAGAATTAATAGAACATTATAATTAAATTTGCATCCCACTATCTCTGACTTTATTCTAATATATATAATAAAAGACGATCAATAAATAAGGTATGCTTACTATTATCTATAAAATATTTTCTCTACAAAAACACTTTGATTTCTTAATTGATTAGATTGTCGGATAGTTCTTGGCCAAGAATACCCTCCCAATCTTTTTTTTTTTTTTTTTTTTTCTATATCTACAGACATTTAATAGTAAAACCTGTGAAGGTAGTGAATACGTGCGAAGAAGATTTCTATTTTCCGTACAGTCACCTTTCCCCTTTTACTCAAAAGTCTAATTGATTAATAGTTTGGTCTCAACGCTCCTACCAGGCATTACGATGTTAGGACAAGTTAACAAATCCTCATCTACATGTACTAATGGTGCTCCCATTATCCTAGTTTGGTGGTTCTCTACTGGTCGCGATTGTACAATTATTGGTCCCATAATGGATCTTTTCTTAGCTTCATCATCAACATCTTTCTACCCATCCAAAGAATTGGCAGTGAGACCAAACAAGTGGTTAATTTTGGTTTCCTTAGAATTTGGACAGGATTGTTTCCTGTCAGAAAGTGGAGCCGTTATATCAAAAATGTCAAAAATATCTAGCGCAGAAAAGGTTGGCAGTCAGGGAGCGCTTAAAAGGATAATTTTTAATAATTTTTAATTTTTTTTTTGGTTAAAAATTGTTAGTTAGTTTTGGTGTGTTTGATAAAGTAATAAACAATTTTTAATAATTTTTCGTAACTTTAGATTGTTTGATAAAATTTTTAATAATTTTTTACATTTTTAACAACTTTAAACAATTTTTGAATAAAGAAGTTATTGTAATAGAGTAGAAAAATGACAAAAATTAATTTTGCCAAACACTCTAAAATCAAAAGTAGGTAATTTTTTTTGCTAAAATTTTTACCTCCAAACACCCCCTAGAAAGGGGAGCGACCATTTCAACTCGGAAATAACGACATCAGGTTGTTAAATTAAAATTTTAAAAGTTAAAAATATATAAATATATTTAAATACATAACTATACTTAAACTTTTAAAACTTTAATTGAACGATTTCAATTGGTATTCAAACTCTAGTGAGTGTATTATTATTATTATTATTATTTTGGCATTATCGGATTTTTTTATTCAATATCAAAACTCCAGTAATTGATGAAATTTCTTAAAAAAGCACCTCAAAAATTAATATTGATTTTTTTTTTTTTTGGTAAGGAGTTTCTCAAACGCTTGTATAAAGTTTTAGAGAAACCCCGTAATATTAATTAGTGTTTACTTTTTTTATTAATAGGGTTTTTCTAAACCCGAAGAAAAAAAAATTAAAAATATAATGATTAGCGAGAGAGAATTAATATAAGTACTGATTATTGAACAAAGGGGGGGTCAAATATATCAGAAAGGGAAATGCAATTATGCAATAGCATTGCTTAATAATCTTAACAGATAGAGATATAAATTGTGATCCCAAATGATTTTTTTTTTCTTTTTTTGTTATAATTATAGCTGAAAGAGAGATGAACTAGCTAGGTAATAATTAATTACTTGATAATCACCTTGGTGACCATGACCTAAACCAGAAAAGCTTTTGGACTCATCGTAGCCCACCCTTACATAAATCATTAGCTAGCCATTAGCACTTTTTGGTGTGTGTTTGTTCTATTTCCCTTCAAAAAATAAAATAAAATAAAATAAAAAGAAAAGGAAGGTTGGGGTCCTTCCAGGTACTAAAATCAATTTTTGGTTTTTCTTTTTGTTAATTTATTTTTGTTTTATATGACTTTTTTTTACTAAATTTTAATTTCTTTTATAAATTGAAGTTTTTATGTATTAATCGACTCAAAAAAATTGTAAGAAAATTGAAAAATTCATGTTAATTTTAAAAAATAATGAAAAATTGATTTTGCAGGTTTTATTTTTTTAACTTTTATTCAAATAGACGTGAATTTTTTTATTTTACTTTTAAAAATTATGACTTTTAAAATAAAAAAATTAGATTTTGATATAAAAATTAAAAACTAGATAGTACCTACCCTAAGCTCTTCCTACCATTTGTTTTCATTATTTTTTTTTCTTTACAAAAATTAAATCCTATCAATGTTCAAGTACGTGCTTTACACAGATACAGGGAAAAAGGTTCCTGATAATGGAGGACTTTTAATACTTCGTTCGTCTTTGGAAGACTTGCTTTTACCTTATTGGATACAAAATTAGGTATGATAGCAATCATGCCATTAGGTGAAATAGCAATCGCTGTCTTCAAAAAATCTCAAATAACATAAAAAGGGGGTTTTAGAGTCACGGAGGCGAGAGTTTTTCATAATTATAGATAAGCTTGTGACTAATGGTTTAGATTTGATCCAAATCTAATCCTCATTTGATTCAATAATATTAAGGGGGTGTTTAAATGCATAATTTTTAGTATTTTTTTGTCAAAAGTTACTAAGTGTTATTTTGGTATGTTTGGTGAATCAAGAGTAAATTTTACCAACTTTTTATAATTTTTGAGTGTTTGGTAAATTTTTTAGTAAATTTTAGCATTTTTAGCAATTTTTAACCACTATTAGTAAGTTTTAGCAATATATATTTTTAACAACTTTTGATAACTTTTAAGTTTAAAAATTAGTATAACAGAGTAGAAATTAAACTGATAAAAGTTGTTGATTTACCAAACAATCAGACATTAAAAGTTGATAATTTTTTATGGAAAAATTTTGCTACCAAATACCTCCTAAATCAAATTCGATTCAAAAGATTTGATCTGTGGCTTGATCATTGATTTAAATCTGAATCCATCTCGTAGATCAAACTATGTTCAACACTAATTTTGAAATAGTATATATTCATATGTCACATACATATATATACATATAAATACCCACTAATTTTTAAAGTACAAAAATTATATTCATATTCCATCTACATATAAATAATGTAATATAAATTTCAACTTCAAAATTTTGATATATTTTTTCCTAGAAAGACTTGGTTTTAACTGACTGTAAATAACCTCTTCCTAATAAATATATATTTCTATTTTTATAAATTAAAATAATAGTTTTGAAAAAAGTTATTTTTCAACTAATAAAAATATTTTTTTATTTTTATACAATAACAGTTTAAAAAATATTTTTTCGAAACCGGTTAGATCTGAGCAAATGTAGATGGGATCGGAATCTTATAAAATTAGATTTGATTACTTTTAAATTTAGACCGAATTTATTATTTTTAGGTTTAGATAGGATTTGAATATGGTGAATCTGATTTAGAACCTACACCTAGCTTCGACTTGACAAGAATCATACCGAACGGAGTCGCTGGAGCTTCGATTGCTGAGAATCACGCCAAAGGAGAATGGTGAGGGCTTGAGCTTTGCTAGTTGACAACAAATGACTAGCAGAAAACGAAGAGGGAATTAGAAAAGGTTGGGGCTACTGGAGACAATCTAATTAAGAAAAATTCAAAACAACGTCGTTTAGAGGATAAAATTATTATAAAACAATTAATTTCTAGCATTTTAAAGTCCCAAAAAAAAAAATAAATAAATAAAACAACATTTTTTGGGTGATAATCTCGTTAGGACCAAAATAGCAGGGTTTATAAATAAAATCCAAGAATAGGTGCTACTAGCGAGGTTTTTTTTTTTTTTTTTTTTATAAGAAAACTCCTGTAGCAAGGCCTTTTTGCTTGTAGTGTATTATTAGTTAAAAGCCTAAAGAGAAGGTAATTTAAGAATTGCCACAAATATATCACAATGAGTGAATTTGGAAGCATGGTTAATTGTTACACTGTAAATGTTATATATTCCCAAGGATGTTTGTAAACAATGATTCGATACTTCAATATAACTCAATTGAATAACCGCAAAAGTTATAAATCCAAATGAGAAGATATCTCATGAAAAAATTCAATTTTGATGATTCAAAGATTTTTTTAAAATATAAGAAATATTAAAGTTAATCACACTAGAATACGATTCTTTCTCTACAATAAATTAAAGAAAAATTTTAAATATTCACCGTACTAAATATTTCATTTCTGTCTATGATTAACCAAAAAAAATTATAAAAAATAAATCTTATAAAAAATATCAAAACCCACCTTTCAAACATTAATCAACAAGATATTGAACTTTATAGAGAACCATGAAACTATCTACAACTCAGGCAAAATTACAAAAGTTTTTCTAGACAAGCAAATCTTGACAAAGAACCCTTGAAAAAACTTTTTAACTGTTGTACAACGTACGACCTGAAAAGTCTAATTTGTGCATGCTGCTCTCCCTTGTTCCACTGCTTCTCGTTCAAATAGATATGGCTAGCTATTGCTCCACATATATATATATGTGTGTGTGTGTGTAACGCTGGGAAATGTACATAATTTGAGGGACAAGCAAAAACTTGACAAAGAACTGTTGTACTATAAACTTAATTTTTCTCACAGAACTTTAATTAACAGCTGTACAATGCATGACCGGGAAATTCTCTACCAAACCCAGGGTCAACATAGAGGCCCTTGGCTTGGGCAGCGGCTTGTCGGGGAATCCCACCGATCGGATCGGTGCCGCCGCGGTGGTTCTTTCGCAAGTCCCAAACCACTTAGCCTGCATGTATTTTTTCTTCCTCCATGGGCCCATATGCATCTTCCTATCCTTCATGCACTTCTTGGCGGATGAACACAATGTGTTGATGACAGCTTGTAATTTCTCGGCTTTAGCGACAAACAAGCCGGGCAGCTGGCTGACTAACTTGTTGTATTCTTCGTTAGCTCTAGCCATCTCGAATTCTGCCCTGAAATTCAGCTCAATCACAATTCTCACTTCTCCTCTCTTTGAGCTTGAGTTGTCTACCACCTCCAAAAATGTGTGCTCCCCTGAAAAACGCACAACCAGTTTTACCAAAACTAATAACAACGATGAATCTCACTAAGCATACACTTGTGATTATGAATGAACGATAAATACGACGATCACGATTCTTTTTAACTAGTTACAGTAGCATGGTATCCTCCATATTTTGTGACTAAGATAACTAATATTGACAGTTATTCCTTGTCAAAATGTAATGTAACTATTGTCTTTTTAGTAAATCAGGATATTTGGTAAATTACTTCTATCTTTTCTTAACATTCAAATAATTATAGTTAATACCCACAATATTTAAAAGTTACACTTACCTATCTTATTTTAAAATATTGTTAACATTGACTCTCTTCTGATAAAATCAACCATTAAAATTTAACAGAAAATATTAAAATAACTAAATTTTTAGGTATTTTCCTATTTTATTTCTTATTCTTTCACATTTTCGTCAAATTTGTTTACAACAATTTCCAAAAATAAGTAAAAAATAAGTAAAAATAAAATTTTTTTGAGAATTTTTGTGACAAAACTGATGAGATATGAGAAAAGGAAGAGTAAAATAAGAAAAATACCTAAAATTTTGATTAATTTAAAACTTTATATTAAATTTTAATAACTAAAGTGTCATTTAGTTTATTTTTATATTTTATATTTTCTGTTTTTATTTTCTATTTTCTGTTTGGAGCTGATTTTTTATTTTATGCTTTTAAAAATAAGGAAAATAGCTCAAAATTCATTTAGTTACTTGTGTTTTCAAAATTTACTTTCGAAAACAGAAAATAAGTTTACACATAAAATAAAAAATGATAAAAAGTCGTTTTAAGAGCTTTAATAAAAAATAAAAATAAAAAAAATCTCAAAATAAGAAAAATATAGCATTTTCTGCTTTATCGTTTTAAGATTTTTAACACATAAAACAAAAATCGAAACTAAAAAAATAAACCAGATACCACCTAATTTTATTAAAAATAGGTTAATATTAACAATATTACAAAATAGCATAGGCAAAACTACCAAAAACAAAAGCATAGACAAGTGTAACTATTAAAAATTATGAATGATAAATATAATTACTAAAATATTAAGAAAAGAGGGTGTAATTTACCCTTGGACATTTTAAATCCTCATCTGACAACTTTGGTTTCCTTGACATTCTCATAAGGTGGAATGGAAATTGTTATATACCTGGCGGGATATCAGCGGACTTCCTCCACTTGGATTTGCAAATGGCACAATTGTAGCCGGCTCTTTGGAGGTGATTGGAAATTTCTTTTTGCAGACAGTTCGGGCATTCATCAGCCACCGTCGAAGGCTTTCCACAGGAACAAAAATTACCGGCCAATTTTAATTCCGTCGTGATTTCTTTAATAGCATGGTTTATTTTTGATTCAGTTGAACTTTTCTTTCTCAACGTTGCCTGCACAAATATATATATATATATATATATATTTTAACAACTTTATGGCCTTCATTAAATTTCATAGCAAAATCATTTCCTTAATTAATTTTATCCAACAAGAAACTAAAATTTACCCGGAGAAGTTTGTCTTTCGATTCCCAAAATGACTTGTCCTCCTCAGCACCATTAACGTTAGCATCCTCTGACTCGTCGTTGAAATCTATATTGTTTTTGTCACCATAATTGTCTCTCTCCTCAGAATTACAGAAACTTTCCGAGGACTCATTGCCTTCTTCTAAGAACCCAAAAAACAACAAAGCCAGACTTTCCGGCCTGCCAGAATATTTAACAAATTCATCGGAACTCCGGCAGTGCATCGGAATTTTCACAGCTCGGGCCATTGATTCTCCTATTATCAGATCTTGACCCAAAACCTCTACTTTCACGTGCTTTCGTTTTTTATTGTCTTTTCTTTCGCTCTTTCTCTCTTTCATCTTCTACATTATTTTGAACATATTTATAGAATGATTGGACCCCGGAACCGAGAACAAGTTGCCGCGTACGTGGCATGCTGTCTTTGCTTACGTGGCATTTGATTATTGATAGAAATATAAAACTACTTTTTTTTTTTTTTTAAGTTGAATATTATGAGACAGCTCGATCCCTAGTCAGCCTAGTCCAATCATATCCGTTCTCATGGATATAGTCGAATATGCTGATGACTAGTGGGACCCACTAATTTATTTTTAGCATGTGAAAGGTTCGTCTGTTTGGGATTAAAACAAAATGAATTGATTACCCAATAGTCTTAATTAAAAGCTTACCTACCGAAAAAAAAGAAAAAAGAATAGTCTTAATTACCCTAATCCTGGGTACACATTGCGCGCAATCAACGGTAGTATCGGTTGCCAACTGGCACCAATGTTTTGGGCTTAGCAAGTTAATTACCCTTGGAAATTGAGTTTATTGCACATGGTTAATTTGTAGGAAAAATTACATAAATTGGTTGAGGTTCTTTGTCAATCAAAGCAAGATTGACCTAATCTTGATTCCAAAAAAAATACAAATGTGAGAGAATTTGGGTTATGTTATTTAATTGAATTAAATTTTGCCAACACATTTTGATAATTACACTGATTAGCAATCCAATATCCCCGAGCATATTCTTTTTTGGGATAATCTGAAAATCTTTCAAACGGTATAATTTTCTTGGCTTTGTTTTGATATATATATATATATATATATGTGCATTTTTAACAGTGGCTTGAAGTTAGGACTTCTAAGTTATGAGTTTGACCGGGGTAATTGTTGTATTATAGATCTCTCAAAATTAATAAAAAAAATAAGAGAAAAAGATTGGGATTTTCACTGAGATAAATGTTGAGTTTGACTGAGATTATAGTAAAAAATAGTAAGATTCTAATTGTTGAAAATAGTAAGATTCTTGAACTTTGTAAGTTTTCGATAGTATTTCTTTTTTTGACATCAACGAATACTTTGAAAAAAAAAAAAAAGTTATGGGTTTGACTGTCAGTAAAAATTAATGCAAAATAGGAAGGGAAAAAAAAAAGAAAGAAAGAAAATGAAAAAGAAGAGAGTTAATTAGGAGTTTGACTGAGATAAATGTTAAAAATAGTTAGATTCTTAAACTTATAACTCTTGTAATCGTGAGTTTGACTGTAAGTGAAATTCTTTTAACCTGTTAGTTAAATTTAGAAGTTTGTACGAAAATAATTGTTGCACAATTTTGACTAAGATCAATATTAAAAATAGTTGAAATACTTTAATTCCGGATTCGTGAGTTACTAGTTTGACTGTGACAATTGCCATAATGTTTCTTAATAATTATCAAAAGAAAAAATTATCTCGCTTCTACGAACAACAAAAATATAGGACCAAATTTTTAATCAAATAAAAACTTAAATCAAGGTCAAGTCATTATAAATATTAATTTAGAATATCTGATCATGCCATTGTATCTTATATAAAACAATATTAAATGATGCAAATTTAACACCATGCACATGATATGCTCAATTATAACATTTATGCACATAAATCATGACATTTTTATTAGGCAAGATTTGATTTAGAAACCATTATATGTTTAAAAATCAACAATCAATTGCAAGGGGTACAAAACAACATAATTTAAATATAAAAAGTCAAAATTTATAAAATTCAGCAGGTTAATACTAATAGATAAATATTTCTTAATTAGTTATTATCTACTTAAATATTTTTAACTAACTATTAAATATTATCTGACTCATTTTCACTAATTTTTTATATAATTTTATTTTTAATAAAAATTTAATACAAATAACATATAATCTGTGTCCACTTCTATCATATATAAATCACGCAAATGTAAAGAGTTTGAGGGAAAAGCAAAACTTGACAAAGAACACCTGAATAAACTTATTTCTTCACGTAACTTTAACAGTTGTACAATGTAAGACCTGATAATTCTAATTTGCACATGCTGCTATCCATTGTTCTACTGCTCCTCGTTCAAGCAGACATAGCTATACCTATTGCTCCATACATACATACATACATATATATATATATATATATATATATATATATATATATATATGTATGTAATCTGACAAATGTACAGAATTTGAAGGACAAGCAAAAACTTGACAAGGAACTATACATAAAATTATGAACTTAGTTTTCTTCACAGAACTTTAATTAACTGCTGTACAATGCATAACCTGAAATTTTTCTATCAAATCCAAGGTTAACATGGAGGCCCTTGGCTTCGGCAACTTGCCGGAAAGTCCCTCCGGTCGGATAGGTGCCGTCGTCATGGTTCTTTCGCAAGTCCCAAACCACTTAGCTAGCATGTATTTTTTCTTTCTCCATGGGCCCATATGCATATTTCTATCCTTCATGCACTTCTTGGCAGATGAACACAATATCTTGATTACAGCTTGTAATTTCTCGGCTTTAACGACGAACAAGTCGGGCAGCTGGCTGATTAATTTGTTGTATTCTTCGTTAACTCTAGCCATCTCGAATTCTGCCCTGAAATTCAGCTCAATTACAATTCTCGCTTCTCCTCTCTTTGAGCATGAGTTGTCCACCACTTCCAAAAATGCGTGCTCCCCTTAAAAATGTACAACCAATTTTAGCCACACTAGTAATACTTTTTTTTTTTTTTTTTTTCATTGTCATTTTGATACGTAAGTGGTGTTAATGTCATGAGTAGAGGTAAGGATAATTGTGCAGTCAACTGTTTATTCACAGTAGTTAATCAATGTGAATTTCACCGTAGGACACACATGCGATCGTGAATGATACAGTAATCACGACAATCATAATTCTCCTTAACTAGTGACGGTATTATCGTATGCCTTACATTTTGTAATTAAAAAATTAAATATTAATTGTCGTCACTATCACGCCCCTAACTTTATAGTCCGAGATGGACAGTATAGAAATGTGAAAACTAAAATAAATAAATAAAATTTAATCCAAATTTAATTCACATTGAGTTAAGTTATCAATATAACTAAAATCATTATTCATTCTTGTATAAAATAGTATGTGATTACATTACCATCAATTTATCAATAATATAATCATCTTTAACATCATTTCTAATGACCACATCCAAGATTTGCACAGTTAAAACAAATATTATAATTATATTTATATTTTTTTAAATTAATGACATCATAAATATAAACAGTAAACCCACACCTTGGGACACACAATTTATAATATTAATAGTTAAATTCTCAGTTAAGAAAAATAAACACAATTATTATTACCTATAATTAAAACTGGATTTAAACTACTCAAGTCTAAGCTTCTTACGTATCTCACTTCAGGAATCAAGTCACCCTAGTTCTTAGTTTATATTTCTTATTTCATAATTAAACTCAGGATCAATTAGATAAACTATACATCTCATCAATCATTGTCATAGCCACATTATATCAACATCTCAATATAAAAAAAAAATATAAATGCAATCTCATACAATTGGATGTGATGAAATTCAATGTTAATGCATACTTTAGTCTCCATCTACCCTCAATCTTATCCTTGGACAGGTGACGTTGAGCAAAACACATAGGGTCACCAACCACACTATTTACATTTACAGTGAACGTATATCTCAATATATATATAAACTGAGTAGGAAAATTATGTTACACCCCTACCGGTGTAAAACGTAGGGGAACCATGTTACATCTGCTAGTCCTTCTATTAGAAAACTATGTTACACCCTAATCAAGCATCTGCTTTCCTCAAGCATGATACAATCACAGGTGGAGAATTGTATTACACCCCCACCAGTGTAAGACTCATGGAAACCGTGTTACACCCCCTATCTTTTCTGCTAGAAAATCGTGTTGCACCCCTAACCAAGTATTTGCTTAACTCAAATAGGAAGTCAATATAAATAGCAGTTGTGGAACAGAGTTACACCCCTAATCAACTAAAACTCAAGGTAACTGAGTTACACCTCTCGACCCTTCTGCTAAGGAATCATATCATATCCCTAATCAGGTATCTGCTTAATTTAAACAGGAAATCAATATAATAGCATCTCAAGATTAACGTCCCGTTCCAATAATTAAATTCTATCATATATATTTACTGAGGATCATTCGGTATTTTTAAAATCCTATGTCATTATTTTCTCAAAATTATGGATTTCGTCTATATATATAACCCATGCTTCAGCATGTCAATAATATTAACATAGCACTCTCAGCCAATCAATAATTACAATAGCTCCCATGCACATGATATATTAAATTATGTAAATAAATATCACTTTAATATAAACATGCATTTTCATTAGGTTTAATAATAATTTGGGGTTTCTTTTATTCTTAAGAATCCATGATAAATAGGTTTGGGTGCAAAACATGCTTTTAGATATCAAATTATAACTTTTTTAGAAATTTGCCCAACTGATGTCTGGACACTCTAAGCTGCGGTCCAGCACATTCCCAGTCCGGACAACCTAGACAGCCAGTTCAGACACCTTGGTTGACCGGTCCAAACACCAAAGTCCAGTGCCCAATTCTTGAGTTCGTTTTCAACGAAACCCAACTCCAATTCATTCCCCAAATCACCCATTTAAGCCTCAATCTCAATAATAACTCATGTATAACCACTTAAACACTTAAATCGCATGTTTCTACAATACTTAACCAAAAAATAACTCAGATATATGCAAGATCTTTACATTCATATAGATATATACACACACACATTTATATATATATATATATACATACAAATCTCAGGATCTTTAACCAAATCAAACATATATATATACATCAAAATTATCCAGACAATGTCTAGAACATGAATATAAGTTCTACTTACCTTGAATCTGAAGAGAAAAAAAAAATGAGAAGATTTAAGTTTTGGTTCTTGAACTTCAAATGCCCGTATTCTTCACTTCGTGCAAGATCACGAGAAAACGGGTACTACCACGATGTTCACAGGGTCAATTGCTTCTCCGATCCACCGATCTTCCTTCCCAAAACCCATTTTCTCTCTCTACTCTCTCCCTCTCTCTTTCTCTCTCTCTCTCTCTCTCTCTCCCTCCCTCGTGGTCTAGAATCCACCGAAATTAAAGAAGAAGAAAGAAGAAAAGGAAAAGAAAAAAAGGAAAGGAAAGAGAAAAGAATGACTAAACCCTTAGCCCTATTGTCCAACTTAATATCATTTTGGGTCAAATTCGACTTTAGAAAAATAAAATAAACGTAACTAAACAAACTCAATCTCGGTCTAATTATTTTATTGAGCTAAAGTAATATATGAATAGTCAAAAATAAATACCAGATATTACAGGCACTTTTTGTAATTAAAAAAAGTTAAATATCGAAAGTTGTCACATCTCAAAATTTAATGTAACTATCGCCTTTTTGATAAATCTATACATTTTAAACCGTCATGTGATAACTTTGGTCCAGTTAACGTTCTCATAAGGTGGGATGGAAATTGTTATATACCTGAGGGGATATCAGCGAAGCTCCTCCACTTGGATTTGCAAATGACGCAATTATAACCCGCTCTTTGAAGGCGATCAGAAATTTGTTTTTGCAGACAATTCAGGCATTCATCTGCCACCATCGAAGACTTTCCACAAGAACAACCATTACCGGCCGATTTTAATTCTGCCATGGCTTCTTTAGTGGCATGCTTTATTTTTGATTCAACTGAACTTTTCTTTCTCAATGTTGCCTGCAAAAAATTAAAAAAAAAAAAGAAAAAGAAGAAAAAAGTTTATTTTAACAACTTTAACTAAGGCCTTAATTAATTTGCATAACAAAAGCATTTCCTTAATTAAATTCACCAACAAAAAATTAAAATTTACCCGGAGAAGTTTGTCTTTGGACTCCCAAAAGGACTTGTCCTCCTCAACACCGTTAACATTAGCATCCTCTGACTCATCGTCGAAATATATGTTGTTTATGTCACGATAATCGTCTCTCCCCTCAGAATTACACAAGCTTTCCGAGGACTCATTGCCTTCTTCTAAGAACCCAAGAAAAAATAAAGCCAGACTTTCCGGCCTGCCAGAATATTTAACAAATTCATTGGAATTCCGGCAATGCATCGGAATTTTCACAGCTCCGGCCATTGGTTCTCCTATTATCAGATCTTGACCCAAAACGCTCGACTTTGACGTGCTTAATTTCGTTAATTTTTTTTGTCTTTTCTTCCTTTTTTTTCTTTTCTTTTCTTTCTTGGAGCTTTGCATTGATTTGGAACATATTTATAGAAAGATTGGACCCCGGGACCAAGAAGAAGTCTCCGCCTAGGTGGCAGCTGTTTTTGCCTGCGTGGCATGCGATTACGGATAAAAATATAAAACTTTTTTTTTTTTTTTTAAGGAATAAGTTGACTACCAGACAGCTGGATCACAAGTCATCGCAGTCAATCATATAATGATCTGGGACCTTCTAGTCACTACTTAATTTATATTTTTAGCATGTGGAATGTTCACGTGATTGAATTAAAACCAAATGAATCAGTACTTGGTGTTCACAAGGAGCCATCCCCATAAGAGGGTGAAACTTTCACACTGTGATTGTCAGGACTCGAACTTACATTCTTAAGTGCAATCTGTTGCCCGAATACCAACTGTGCTACGCCCACGAAGGCACAATTAAGCTTATCCTAATCGTAAGGCCGGTGGGGGGACACTGCAGCCAATTAATCAATGGTTAGATCGGTTGCCAGCAGGCACCCATGTTTGAGATTAACAATGCACGTAGGACAAATTCACTGTCAACAATGGCGGACCCACGTACAACGTAGTGGGCCAGCGGCCTCCACTCAATTTTTTTTTTATATTATATAATTTATTACAGGTCAACAGTAATGTGAATGGGTCAATAAGAGATTAAATGAGATACTATAAAAATGTAGTAAAGTATTGCTGTTTCACATAATTTGTACACGTTAAGGTACGTGAAATGTTATATACGTAATATTTTAATATTTTTAATTATAAATTTAAAATTATGCTAGTATTAAATTTCATTATAACTCTAACATTAAGTTTATTTGGACGTGAACAATACCAAAATAAAAAAATCTTGTACAATCATTTGATTATGTGACTCGATCACAATCCTAGGTGCCCCACTACCTAGTAATTACTCAACTGCTATGATTATGGTTTTGGACATTCGTTGAAATTATGCCAATGCATTATGCTAATAATACTTATTAGCATCCGAATATCCATTTGTTTATGCATCACGTTAATTACCCTTTGAAATCGAATTTATCGCATATGGTCGGTAGGCAATTAAATAAAATAGTTGATGTTGTTCGTCACTCAAAGCATGATGTAGTCATTGAATTAGATTAGGCTAAATTATCAACGCAAGACTGACTTGATCTTTAATTTCTAAAAAAAAAAATTGATAATTGTGGTTTGGATATTCAAATATTGAATTATAATTATATGTCCTCATTTTCAAACATATTAGGTGGCATTTAGTTTATTTTTCTGTTTTCTATTTTTATTTTATGTGTTAAAAATTTCAAAACAAGGAATTAAAAAATACTCTATTTTTTTGTTTTGAGATTTTTCTTATTTTGAGTTAAAAACTCTCAAAATGACTTTTTGTCATTTTTCATTTCATATGTAAATTTATTTTCTATTTTTAAAAATAAATTTTAAAAACACAAGTAAGTAAATAAGTTGTGAACTGTTTTCCTTATTTTCAAAACGACAAAATAAAAAATGAACTCAAAATAAAAAGTAGAAAACAAAAACAAAAAATAGAAAAACAAACTAAATTACACAGTTTTTTGGGTAATCTTTCAGAGGGTTTTTTTTTTTTTTTAGATTAATTAGATTTACCCTTTGAAATTGAACTTATTTATTGCACATGGTTTTATTGGCAATTAAAATTGTGTTTGTAGTTATTGAAACTATTGTATTGGTCATTGTTGATGTTTAGGTACTCCTAATTAATTAAACAAGAGGTGATAGCATTGCATCTCTACCATGCCTGCCGAGTATGGTATGACATTGACATAGCATGAGTCCCAGTTCATTATTGCACCAAATTAGCTCATGGCTTTGTTTGGATAAGGGCGGGCCGGCTACCTGCAATTTTAGCCATGGCTTGAAGTTTGAACTTGAAACTTGTGAGTTAGTTTTTTTTGACTCGGGTAATTATTGTAATTATCTCTTAAAAATTAATTAAACAATAATACATAGAAAAGAAATGTTCAATGTAGTTTGCATACCTTTGACTAGGATCAATGCTAAAAATAGTTAAATTCTTTAATTCCGGACTTGTAAGTTACTAGCTCGAATGGGATGATTGTGATAATATTTCTTAATAATTAACAAAAAGCAGAATTACTGAGTTTGACTAAATTCAATGTCAAAAATAGTTGAAACTATGAGTAGAGAAAACTGAATTGTAGTTTTACCAATTCAAAGGTACCTGAAATTCATGCGAGTGAGGCAACAAATGACATTTTCCCTCGACTTTTTATACTCTTGTTTTTTCAAAACTAACCAATGGAAATTAGCCCATTCCTTTTTTTTTTTTTTCTTTTTCTCCTTTTCTATCATTGATTGTTTCATTCAAACAACTCTACAAATTGTTTTAGGCTGATCTCAATTAAAATTATAATGCGTTAATAGTCCATTATTTGTTCATAAGAAGTTAAAAGAAATAAATAAAGAAATTAAGAACCCTCCAATTTTATTTATCAAGACAGTTGAATTTGTTGATTATGCATGGATTAGATATATCCTATTGGGAAATATTTGTAGTCAACTCAATCTAATTGACCAGAGATCCAAAATCTGGATTTAAAGGAACAATTGAAATAAATAATAACACATAAGTAGTAGATATAATTATATAGTGAGATAATTACAACTCAATTTAGTAGACTGCAAATCTAATATCAAAGTTCAATGAGACAATTGTTACAATTCAATTTATAATTGACAAGAAATCTAAGGTTAAGATTCTAAGGGACAACTGTTACGGTTTAATTTAGTTGACTGAAGATTCAAGATCATAATTCAAAAGGACAACCGAATCAAGTCACAACACACACTTTGTGAGCATAATACAATTAAGGAACAACCATTGCGACCCAACTTGATTGCCTAGAGATCCAAAATCCAAGTTTAAAGGACAACCCAAATAAGTCAAAAAATATATGTCGTAAATATAATACAGTGAGGTTCAAAGGAATAACCGAATTATAAGTCTTGGACATAATATAGGAGCACTGGGACTTCCTTCTATACGGATGTGATTAATTAATGTTGAGAGTTTGCTGTTCATTCAATTCCAGAAACAAATCGGCGAAACATTAACTCGGCGTTAAAAAGCTAACATTCAACATCAGACTTGTTCAATTTTCATTTTTTCACACTCGAAAAAATAATATCTAAATTTCTGTGCTTAATATTTTGTTAAAATTTTAATATGAAAATTCCTTTATTTATTCAATATTTTCAATTATCCATAGACAAGTGACATCTAAATTTACTTAATTATTTCCAGCAGAGTATTGATACGTTATCCTCACAAAACTGTAATCACAAATATAGATTTTGATTTGCACCAAAAAAGTTATTGGATGACACATGAATTCCAATAAAAGGACATACCAAGTCGACCATAAAATCAGATTTTTAACTTTTTGTCGCCCTTGTGCATTCAAACATCCTTTGATCTATATATATATATATATTGCCGACTACTAACTCTCACTTTTAACCTTTCTTTGCCTTTTGTTACCCTTTCCCCCCGCTTTCTCAAAAGTGTATTTGACTAATAG
Organism: Vitellaria paradoxa; assembly: GCA_019916065.1. NCBI lineage: Eukaryota > Viridiplantae > Streptophyta > Magnoliopsida > Ericales > Sapotaceae > Vitellaria > Vitellaria paradoxa. Next base: position 42,492,088 of record CM034239.1, read on the forward strand.
TTTGGTCTGAACTTTCCTACCATGCATTATAATGTTAGAACAAGCTAATAAATCCCTATTTACATGCACTAATGGCGCTCCCATTATCCTATTTTGGTGGTTCTTTGTTGATCGCGATTGTATGATTATTGGTAACTTTTCTTGAGCTTCATCAACATCTTTCTACCTACCCAAGGAATTAGAGGTGACAAAAGAAGTGGTTATTTTGGTTATACCTAGAATTTGGAGTCTTTACACCAAATGTCGAAAAATATCGAAATTGAGGGTTCTTGGTATAGAGTTGAAAGGTATAAATATTATTTTTATAATTTTTACTTTATTTTAATTGTGTTTGCTATATTTTATAAAATTTAAAAGATTAAAATTTTCATTTTCTATGAGATTAAATATTAACCTTTTAATTAATAAATGAGATAAATGAGGTAAAAAAATTATCAGAACAAAAAGAGTAGATTTTCAGTTCTACTCAACTTGATTGATAAAATCTCTTTTAAAACAAATACTATTTTGTTTAATTATTAGATATGACATATGATAATGAGAATGCCAAAATTTAAACACATAAAATTGAATAATCTTTTAAAAAATGATTCATAAATATAGCGAAACTTACACATTTGCACAAGTATCTAGTAGATCCCATTTTACCATGGACTCGATTTAGAAACGGCTCAAATTTCAATGGACATTTTTTGGTAGTAGCTCATTTTTATAAGAGCTATAAAGTTATTTGGATCTATCTACAGTTAAAAGTGATGAAAAAAATTTGATCTTTTGAGTTAGTAAAAAGTACAACAAAATAGATTCTAATAGTTGCTTCTATAGCATGTGACGCGTGCAAATATTTTCAATATCTATGATAGCATCTAAACAAATTTTTAGTACTAGCAAACGTGTTATTAGTGAAAAACGAAGCCAACTAGCACTTGATATAATAGAGGCACTTACATGAGTCTACGGAATGGGTTTCTTGGTGATGAACAACGATGACAAGGGGATCAAGCAAAATAACTTCAATATGATCTAAAATCAATGTACTTGGGTCATGTAGAAGAAAATAGTAGCGATGAATAATTTATGTATATTGTAAGTAGAGTAAGTATTTTCAAATGATAGTCAAATTTATAAGTGCCAACTTAGTTAGAATGTATAAGAAATGAAATGATGCACGTAGTTATTTATTCAAAATTATACCATTGTAAAATTTAATTATTAATTTTTATTTTCCAATGTAATTCAAATGTAATTGTTTATTTTTTAATAAAACTTACTCATTAATTGATTTTAATTTTATTTGTAAATATTTTTCTATTTTTAATCTAATTTTTATTATTTTTTGTAAATTGAAATTATTTTTTATTTTAATTTATTTTAAGAGTTAAGACCAACATTAATTGGATAATTATATTATTTTAATTTTTTAAAAATATTTTTTATGTATTAAAAAATACATAAGGTCAGTCGTTCAAAATCAGAGTTAGAGTCAGATTTTTCTAACCCTAACTTGATTCGATCTGATTCATTTTTTTTAAATTCAAATAATTGAGGGCCAAACAAGATCGGATCAACCTAATTTAGATGCTTAACAAGAAGATTTTCTTAAAATTTGCACCTAATATCACTATTTATCATCATCTAAATATTCTCATTTGTAGGTTTAGGAGAAAATTACTTGGGATGATAGTTGATAGATCTATCATGTCTAATATATGTAATTTGAATCTTCATGCATGTCATGTATGCTGTCCAAATAAATTAAACAAATATCTATATAATAAAATAGAATGTTTTTGAAAATGTTTCTCTCGCAAATTAAGATTCAACGGCTGAGATTAAGTTTTATTCCTTAATGAATGGCTGGGATCTTTTATATTCACAAAACGTTTGTTTTTTTGTCTTGTCCCACATTGCTAAAATATAGTAATTTCACTTTTTCTTTTGTGCATAAAAATACTAGAATTATGACATATGATTTTAATAAATAATAAATGTAAAAAACTCATGAGTTTTAAAAATGAACTTACTTTTTTGAGTTTTAAAAAAAAAATTTCACTTGCTCATAAGTTTTACAAGTGTCTCACTTGTTAAAAATTTAATATGATTGTAAATTTATATATTTTAATTACATTAGTAATTAAATTAACAATGCAAGTAAAAAATAGAGTTAAACTAAAAAACACAAATAAAAAAAAAGTTGAAATAATAATTAGATTATTTTTCTTATAACAACAACTCTTACTATTTTTAAAATTTAAAAGTACAAAAAATATCAAATATTAATTAGACTCAAGAATAGTTATTTTTCTAAATTCTAATTTTAAATTTACATTGTTCACATTTACTATATTTGTTTTAGGGTAAAGTACAAAAAATACCCCTATAGTTTACCCTCGGTATCACTTTGGTTCCACACGTTTCAATTGTAAATATCAAATCCCTGCACTTTCGGTCAAGTATCAATTCGTAACTTTCGTTAGTTGACCGTTAGAAACAACTGTTAGACTGAGGATAAAATAGTAATTTCATTTATAGTTTAATTGAAAACGTGAGAGACTAAAGTAACACTGAGGGTAAACTATAAATGAAATTACCATTTTATCCTCAGTCTAACGGTTGTTTCTAACGGTCAACTAACGAAATGACCGAATTGATACTTGACCGAAAGTGTAGGGATTTAATTATTAGAATTGAAACGTGTGGAACTAAAATGATACCGAGAGTAAACTGTAGAGGTATTTTTTGTATTTTATCCTTTGTTTTATTTTATAAAGCACGTATGATTAACTAACAATATTTTTTATTTTAGTTATTTTTGTAAAACCAATTAAAAATTTATTATCAAATCCTATGTGGCACTATCTATACTTATCATTCTATATATATATATATATATATTTACAAATATTTGGGTAAAATTAGTCTAGGAGAATGATTTTTTTTCTAAATTCTAATTTTAAATTTAAATTGGTAAAATTGACTATATTTTTTAATAAAGCATAATGTATGATTAATAATATTATTAATAAATTTTGAATGGCACTCTTCATATTCACCATTTTATTTTTTATTTTTACAAATCATTAAGTCAAATATAATTTTCTTATTTTTAATTCCCTTCAAAGTCCCATCTAGTATTTAAGTCATTCACATTCTAATAGACCATTGAGTTGAAATTAATAATGATATCTGAATAGTTGCATTGAAAATAACAAGAATTTTGCTTCTCGGTATTAATAATGATTCTTTGATTTTTTTTGGTTGAATTATAAATGCGATAGTAATATTGAATTTTGAATTTGTATTGGGTGTTTAGTTGATAACTTTCAAATTATGCTTTAATTTTTTTGAAAGGAAAGATACAGTAAAATGAAATTTATTTTGTGTTTTTTAAAAAGAAAAATATGCTAATATATTTTAATTTTTAATACGTACACATTTAATTTTAATTAAACAGTACCGTAAATACGAATTATTTGTTAGTGTATATATATATATATATATATATGTGTGTGGGAAGAGAGTACGTATAACTTGAGCAAATAGATCAAAAAGGACAATCTCTATTATTTAAAACATACGAGCTAGGAAATACAAAACTTTTTCATGATCGATTCAAACGACTTTGACGGCCGTACAATGCAAAGTCGGGAAATTATTGATCTCTAGCAGATCAAAGGTAAGCATAGAGGCCCTTTGCTTTGGTGGCCGATCCAAATGCTTATTGATGGGTAGAAATGGAGAGAGCGCTTTCTGCTCAGATTTTCCGACCCACTTCGCTTGCATGTACTTTTGCTTCCTCCAAGGAGCCATGTGCATTTTTTGGTCTTTCATGCACTTCTTGGCTGCTGAACACAGTATCTTGATTAGGGCTCTTAATCTCTCCGATTTCCCTACGAAAATCTCGGGGAGTTGGTGAATTAAGTGGTGGTATTCTTGACTAGCTCTCGCCATCTCGAACTCTGCCTTGAAATTCAACTCAATTACCACCCTCGTCTCTCCTCCTGATGATCTCTTCGATGAGCTTGATGAAGAGTCCATTAATACTTCTAGATAGGTATGCTCCCCTAAAAGAATTCAAAATTCAAAGTTCTATGAGATAAACATGGAGTATTTTGGTCGCACCATAATTTTTGCTTATTAAGATGCTTAGTAGTGTAATAATAATACATGTGCCAATACACCATGACTTAAGGGCCCGTTTGGAGTTTTATAAAACTTTATAAAATTTCATAAATTCTAATTTGAAAATCAATGACAGGTGCAAAAAGTTTATAAAAATTGAAGTTCCATGAAAAAAAAAATTCCAAAAGTGGGTTTTTTGTTTTATTTTTATTTGTTTTTCCCTTAGCTTGAACGACTTTTTTTCACTAAAATTTCATTTTTCTTTCACTCTAACGTCTTTTTGGCATAAAAAGACATTCTGCCAAAACTCTTATATGGAAAATTCATCGGCAGAATGATGAATTATATGACAATGGTATTTGTGTAATAATCAAACATATATGTTAATGGATAAGTTTTTATTTATAATTTTTTTATTAAAAAAAATCAAACATATATCAATAAAGAAAATGAAAAGACAGGATTCTTCTTTGCCAAAATCAAAACCAACATATCTAGCACATTTTATCATTAATGGTAATACGTTAATCACTACATGATTATATATAAATATATATATATACCTGATGGGATTTCCGATGAGCTTTTCCACTTGGACTTGCAAATGGAACAGTTGAAACCTGCAATTTGAAGGCGACTGGAGATTTCTCTTTGCTTACAGTTCCGGCAATCGTTCACCGGCCTCCTACAAATGCAGCCAAAGCCTTCTGAATTTAACTCCCTTATAGCATCCTTCACAGCTTGCTTGATCTTTGATTCAAAAGAGCTTCTTCTACGCAATATTGCCTGCAAATTAAGAAATATGATACCCATATGTAAATAATTAACCAACATTTCAACTAGGGATTATAAGGGATAATATTAATTACACATCACTAATTAATTTGTTGATTTTAAAATAATTTACTATTTAACGTTTTGTTGAATGAATTTACCTCTAGAAGTTGACCTTGAGTCTCCCAAAAAGCCTTGTCCTCTTCAACATTGCTTGAATTCTCATCCTCCTCCTCCTCCTCACCATTATCATCGACGAAATCCTCACCGTCAAAGCAATTGCCGGAGTTGCACGAGCTGTCCTGCGACTCTTCACTTTCGTCCAAAAATCCAAATATCATGACACCCATGCTTTCCGGTTCGTCGGAGTATTTCCCGATCTCGCCTGAGTTCCGGCGGCCCATCGGAACTTTAGCCGCTGTTTCAGCCATGGGGATGGTTTCTCAAATAGCCCTCAGCTCACTGGTCCAACTCGGTCGCTCTAACCGAGAATGAGAGATCTGCAAATGTCTATATAGTGAAATTTGGCTGGGAGGTTGGGACCCACCAATCCTACGTGGACTAATTACACTGCCGCAAAGATCACATCAATCCGCCGACGTGGCATGCAGTCATTGGAAACAATTAAAAAAGACAAATTGAGCTACATAACAGCTGGACTCCAGACTCCGGGACAGTTTGAGCCGTCTAGAATTTCTTTTGGGATATCGATACGAATATTTTAATATTTTTTTTTTTTACTTTTTTTAGGGCGTGTTTATAATGATAAAAATTAAGATACAAATAAATAAAATATAATTTAAGAAAATTTTTTATATTTGGTGTACATCTCAAATCGTATTTTTTTAAAATAAAAAGTAAAATTTTCATTCTGACAGATTAGATTTTCGTTTGGATGGATTTAAAATTTTGTATCAGTTATGACTTCTTCGTAGATCAAACTAAACTAAAAAACAGTGTCTACAATTCATTTGAATAGAAATTTGCTATGTGAATCTGTCGAAACAGTTTCTGCAATCCATTAAAACGGTTCCAATAATCTCAGATAAAATAGTCACAGTGAATGCCATTCGATAGTTTAGAAAATCAGAATGAGAATGGTAAAAAAAAATTTCGTTATTTGATTAATCGAATTCTAATTATCAATAATTTTTTTTAGAAGATATTAAACTATTTTCGAAGTTTGAGAAAGTAAAAAATGTGTAAAAATATAATAAAAATTATAAGAAATTTTTAAAGATTTTTAAAAAATTTTGGTGCACCAAATACACCTTAATTTTAATTTAATTTGCATATTTAAGATTCGTTTGGTGATATAAAACAATGAAAAAATTTTAAATTATTTAATTTTTATCTTATTACATAAATTATAAATTTATAAATTATTTTAAATTATCTAATCTTATTTTATTTTTCGCCATCCTTAGCGACAACAAGGAAAGAAAAAAAATAATATTGCAGTAGCAAGTAGTACAACTCACCCGGGCAGAAAACATAGCAGTAGCCCATAGTACAACTCGCCCTGGCTTATCCAAATAATCGACCGCTGCGGGACCCACACAAAAGTGAAGCGGAACCGTTGAACAGAGCCTATCCGGGCTTATCCTAATAGGATGGGACCCGCTCGTGGGCCCCTGATTAGGTGAGGACATTCCCATTAAAACTATTATGCGAAAAGCACCGGGCGTGGAGACCCAGCGATCAGGGTCTCAGATTCCAGCTTATTCTGATCACCCCATGTTTCCATTTATTTTTGTTTGGACCAACTTGGACTCGAAAATTTATTTAAATTTACACAACTGTTTACGAGGTTGTTGATGGAAGGTAGGGAGCGTGGCCTTTAGTTCAGTGGTTAAGAGCCTTTCCTGCCTGCTCATGACTCGAGTTCGAGTCTTCCCCCTCCCCTTAAAAAAAAAAAAAATTCACCTTTCAAAAAAAAAAAAAAAAAAAAAAAGTTGATGGAAGGTAGGGCCATTTTGGTAGTTTCACAACTGCAAGTTGGTTTTCCAAACCAAACTCAAAGTCCGTGTGCGGAGTCTGGTTTTTTCATAATTATTATTTTATTTATTTATTTTTATCAAGATGCCCATCAAACAAAGAGCGTGGGTTGGGTGGGCAAATAAAGTCAATATTTTTTTTTCTGGTGCGTTTATGTTAATTTGTTCTTTTATTTGTTTTAAATAAGATAATTATAATTAGTTTGCTTTACTCACATTCTTCTTATAAAATTCCCACTTCAGCTCTCTATGCAGTTACAAAAGGTGACTCTTTACTTTTATAAGGTTACTAGAAAGAGAGGCACGGTGCATCCATGGGTTCAATCTATTTTAATTTTTTTTTTTATAAAAATAATAATAAATGGTGTGTTTTGAGTTGTATAAAAGTATATAAAATAAAATAAAATTGTAAAAGTAAATATCTCGTAATTCGTACAGTAAATGAAGAATTTAAATTTTATTATCTCGTAATTCGTATTTGTAGTGATTTATAAAATTTTATTTTATTTTATTTGCCACCAAACGGAGCCAAATTTAGATAAATTTAAAGCGCTCGACATACTGTGGTAAAACAAACATAGAGTAAGTGGGTAAAGGAAAAAACGTATGGAAGTTGAACAGTAATGACAAGTTGGCAACTAAGGGTGCATTTGGAAAGATAAAAAATGAGATAAAATGAGATAAGTTGTGTGTTTGTAATTTATACAGTGAGATAAAATATAAATAATTTTTAAAATTTTTTAGTATTTTACACTATTTTTTAAAATTTTTTTATCACTGCAAATGGAGCCTAAATAGAAATAGATTAATATGTTAGAATTCCAAATTTACCTACAAATTTACTATTAAATTAACATTAAACACAATTGATTGAGTAACGGGACATTATAATTGGAATCAAATTGAAACGACCATTTAGACTCACACATTATAATTAGGGATGATATCGGTCCGGTTTGGTTTAATTTTGGGTTATTTATGGGACCGGACTGGATTTTCGGTTTGAAAATTTTTAAAATCGGAACCAGTTTATATAATTCGGTTTCAGTTCAATCAGTTTCAGTTTGGTTCGGTTCTGGTTTGGTTCAGTTCGGTTCGGTTCCGGTTTCAATCCGGTTTCCATCGTAGGTTACAATTTTAAGACAAGTCCAATATAAAAAAAATCAATTATGACCCAATATATTAAAAAAACTTATAAAAATTACATTAATGTGGTTTTCAAACCTATTACGAACTCAAAAAATATTTTCACCTCTAACCTAATTTCTAGTCATGGCCCAGTTTCCTCTACTGTGGCATTGTAAGTAATTGGTAGGTGTTGTCCAATGGTAAAGCCATCACTTGAAACCTTTGGGATCTTAAGTTCGAGTCCCAACCACTACATTTTGCTACACACTTGTATTATAATCAGTTCGATCCGATCCAATTCGGTTTTAAAACCCTCAAAACCGGAAACCAAACCAGTTTTAAAAAATTAAAATTTTTTAAACCGAAACCAAACCAAATTTTAAAAAATTGGTTTATAAAATCCAGTTCAGTCCAATTTATCGATTTTTTATAACATCCCTAATTATAATAGTATAAATATTGTATGAAGCATAAATATTTCTTCAATTATTGTTAAATAAATATCATACAAACGAGAGGCATCTCTTTTTAGATTTTTTTTTAAATTAAGAATTATTTAATAATAGTATTTATATATTAAAAAAACTCTTTGGTTATATTTTTAGAAGGAGTCGATTTTACTTTTACTCCCCGATTGGATGGTGCTAAAATTTAAGGGGGATAAGTTTTAGAGGAGGTACAAAATAAGAAGGGATATTATTTTTAGAGGGTTTGCCCACATTGATATGATGTTTATGGAGGGGGATAACTTTTAACTTGGTTTGGATATTTTATAAATAAAAGGAAGTGAATGATGGAAAAAACAGTCAAATGACTCTTTTGCCCTTGTAGTGTCCCAAAATTTGGTTACCCATTAAATTAAACTTGATTACCCAAACTTAATTATATAATGTGAAAACTAACTAGTACAAATTAATTTCAGATAAATTAAATTATATTATTATCTTAAAATCACATCACCTCCCTATTTGAAAAAAATATATTTTTTTAATCACACAACCCCCTATTTGGAAAAAAAATTATATTTTTTTATTTTGATTAATATAATTTTTAATACATTTTTCTATTAGAAAAAATAGAATTTATTTCTAATAAAAAATACATTTTGTAGGTGAGAAAGGGGTATAATAGTCCAATTTAATCCATATAAGAAGAGATAATTTTTGGAGAGCTCAAACCCTCTCCAAAAATAATACACCTTCTTCCAAGATTAAGAAGGGGGGATAATTTTTAGAGGGGAGAAATTTTACTTCTCAAACCAAGCAAAAAAATCACATCAAAGCTTATAAAAGTGTATTATTTATGGAGGCGCCTATTTGAAGCATCAAATCGGCCCCTTATGTTATGTATACTACATACTGTTTGATTATAAAAATTCTGACAATATAACACTACTCTAAGGCTATGTTTGTTTACGGGATGAGAGCGGCGGACTGGAGTAGCAGTCCATGGGACCCACCTTCTTCCTATGTTTGTTTTGGTTTTTTCTTAATATGTGGGTCCCACGGATTGGAGTAGCAATGAAGTATTTTGTCGGATGAGTAATCCTGTGGGGCATGTGGTATTATTAATATCCTATTTTTTGATTTATGTCCCTCCAAGATCCAAAGATCTAAAATTATTTCCTATCATATCACATATCAAATCACATCTTTTATCCCACTTTACATTCCACTAACCAAACATAAAAAAAAAATAATCCCATCTTTTATGTAATCTCATATATTATCCCATAATATTACTTATCCCCCATCATTCAATCCTCTCAAACATAGTCTCAATATATTAGATATTGGTACATATGTGATGCACATGATTATTACTTTTATGGTTATACACTATAAATCATGAACATTTTAAAACGGGTATTATATTCGACGCAAAAGTACGCAACGTTGCATCAAGTTTTTAAAATATGATGACGAGCAATTGCGCGTGAAAGCACAGTAAAGATAAATAAATAATTAAATAGAGAAAGCGAGTAGAACAAGACTGTAAAAATGGGGAGAAGAAAAATATATATATATATATATATATATATAATTTTTTATCAGAGAGAAAAAGTGGAATGATGTTGTAAGGGGCCGTGGATGCTACCAAAAAAAAAAATTTTGCATATATTGCCGACACATTATACTTTAGTGGTTAATTAAGTGTTTGATAAAAATTTATAAAAATTAAAAAAAAAATAGAAGAAATTTTAAAAAAATTAATAAAAGTTAGAATTGTATTTGGTGAAAAAAATTGAACAAATTTGATAAAAGTTAATTTTTGTTTCTTCAGTGCGTCAAACAACTCATAATAATATTTATGTCTAACCATATTTATATATAAAAAGAGTTTTTAGTATATTATCTTTTTAAAAATAAGATATTATCATTTCGATTTTATTTTTTAATAAAAATTTTTAATAATACAGCACTGATCCCCAAAAAAAAAAAAGAAAAAAAAATGAAGAAAAGTATCATCATCATCACCATCAGCGAACACTCACATACACGCAGTGAATCGGTGATGGTACAATTGCCTCTGTAAATTCTGGCAGGATTATTTCCCAAATTTCTCAGAAGTCAGAAACAACTCTTTTCTCTTTGCAAGGAAACTTCAGTGAATAGACTTTGCAGGAACCCAGATGCTTCATATTTATCTGATTTTCCTCGAGGCAATGATATATGTTTCCAGCAGAACAAATGGAGTCTCCTTATTGCGTCGTCCATTTAGGAGACATCTTCTCGTTGGCAAAAGAAACTTCAACAAGGGATTTTTATCGGTTTGATTTGTTATAATTTCTTAAAAATTTTTAAAAATTATTTATTTTTTATTTTTTTTATACGAATTATGAAATTATAATTTATTTTATTTTTTTTTTATTTTTTATAACTCCAAATATATCCATAATTAAACTTTGTAATTATAATAATAATTGTCATCTCAAATCCTTCATCAATCTAATCATGCATTTCTTTTTCTATTAATTAATTAATAGTACCATCCATACCACTTAAAGCACAAACAAAGTTTTCGATTCGTTTACATGAAATGCCAACCTGACAGGACAAATCACTTAAAACAGATAAATTATTTTTAATTAAGTGCTGGTTTGGAACAGCAAAAATTACAAATAATTTCTAAACATTTTTATTTTATTTTTTCCGATCTTCTTAATTTTTTTTACACTAAATGTCTCCAACTTTTACTAATTTTTATTAAAGATTTTTAATTTTTTTTTAATTTTGACCAACTTTTTCTAATTTTTAAATAACACATCAAATACTCGGTGTCATTTGGTATACTTATTTTTAATCTATTTTCTATTTTACAAATTTAAAAATAAGGAAAATAGTTCAAAACGCAGTTGGTTACTTGTGTGTTCAAAATCTATTTTAAAAAATAAAAAATAGATTTATATATAAAATGTAAAATGACTAAAAGTCGTTCTAAACTTTTTTAACTCAAAATGAGGAAAATCTTGAAATATAAAAATAAAAAATGTCAAAGTAAATGCGTATGCTGTTTTTTTTGTTTTGAAAATTTTAAAATATAAAATACATAAAACAAAAAATAAAAATACAAACTAAATGGTAGTTAAATTTTGCCTAAGTAATTTATAAAGGGTTTTTGGAGGCTGGTCACTATTTATGGACTTATAAGGATTTAAGTCATACCTAAAAAATTTATTTGTAAATAAGTCACAATTGTAACAAAAAAATAAAAAAAAAGACATCACGCATTTTTCACCACATTTCAAAACTGTCAGTTTTATCCGAAAATAGTGCATACTTCACTCATAACTTCCGCGACTTTCCATCTTTTTTACAAAGCAAGTAAAACTGATTTTTGGAAACAAAATTAAAACTGTTTGGAAAAAACTTAAATCGATAATCATTCCTAAGTATCTTTATTTTTTCTGATTTTGAAACAGTACCGGTACTGTTTTGAAAATAACTCAAAATACTAATCAACCCCATGGATTTCTCTTGCCCAAAACTTGTCATCTGCTTATAATTCGTGGTGCTGTTTTGAAAATAGTACCGATAAAATAGTACCGGTACTGTTTTCGACCGATACTGTTTTTATACTGCCTAAAAAACATCAAATGATACATAACACAAACCAATTATATGAGCCAACATCATCATATTTTTTGAAACAGTACCAGTACTGTTTTGAAGATAACTCAAAAAATCCATCGGTCCCATGGATTTCTCTTACCCTTAAAACTCGTTATCTGCTTATAATTCATGGTGCTATTTTGAAAACAGTACCGATAAAACAGTACCGGTACCGATAAAACAGTACCGGTACTGTTTTGGACCGGTACTGTTTTCAAATTACCTAAAAAACATCAATCGATACATAACACAAACCAACTATACGAGCCAACATCATCATATTTTTTGAAACAGTACCGGTACTGTTTTGAAGATAGTTCAAAACGTTGATCAGCCCAATAGATTTCTCTTGCCCTTAAAACTCGTCATCTGCTTATAATTCATAGTGCTGTTTTGAAAACAGTACCGATAAAACAGTACCGGTACTGTGTTGAAAACAGTACCGATACTGTTTTGACCGATACTGTTTTCATATTGCCTAAAAAATATCAATCGATACATAACACAAACCAACCATACGAGCCAACATCATCATATTCAAACCAACCATACGAGCCAATATCATCATATTTTTTGAAACAGTACCGATACTATTTTGAAGATAGTTCAAAACGCCAATCGACAAAATCAATCCATGAAGAAAATATGCCAAATAAGTTCTATCTTCTTAATATCTTCACGACTAAAACTATAAATAATGAAACTGAAAACAAGGAAAGAAAAAAAAAAACGGAAGAAGCGTGATTCTCGGTAAACCATATCTTCACGTGATTCCCGAAATTTTTCGGAAATAACTTGTGTAATTTTGTTATAGAAATAAATGATATTATCGGTCTATTAGAAACTATATTTAAAACAAACTAGTGTGACTCTCTCAAAAGTGTGACTCAAATACAAAACTTTTCACATTAATATGACTTAAAAACAATATTTTTTTTGGTGTAACTAATAGTTTTAAAAGATTGCAAAATATGACTTAAATACAATTTTTTGAATTTATAATCATACATTTCGTGTTTTACTCTAACCCTTGTTTTCACCTTTTTTTTTCTTCTACACTTCTCACTTTTAATATTAAAAGAGTTTCTTCCTTCCTCACATCAATTCACCCTTGGTAGCCCGATCCAGATAGTTGTTTATATATGTATGTATGTATATATATATATATATTGTGATTGAGGAAACCTGTTGCAAGAGATAAGAACAAAGATGAAACTACCGACGACAGTGAAAGGAGAAAAATTATAGCTCATAAAAGAGTTCTGAAATCCTATGCTATCATTATTCAAGAAAATGTTAGCGCTTCATTTTGGATAATTAAAGTTTCAAATCAATAGATTTGAAATTAAATTATATTAAAATATAAGTAAGTATGTTAATTTATGTAATAATATATGAATCAATTAAAGTTTTTCTAATAATGTCATTGTTTTCTAAAATAATGGAATCCCTGTTACGAAAGATTTCAAATCACTGACAAAATTATCACGTTAAACTGATTAAATTTATAATGAAATCTTTATTTAAATTAATAAAATTATATTTAAATAATTTTTTTTCAAATAATTAACACCAAATTATTTGATTTGAAATGCATAAATACAACCTTAAAAGCTAAAACAAAAGGACTATAAATGTTGGCAGGTGGGAAATTAAACAATTGCCACTTGTTAACTTTAGCCATTGCTATCTAACTCTAATGTATTATGCTTTGAAGAAATAGTAGTTTCAGGCAAATAATTTACCATAATGATGGAGCTGGGGTGGAAAAAGACTTCCAACGGAGGAACTTTTGTAACTATTGCTATCTGGCTGTCATGCATTGGACTGCTAATTTTGTCAAATCTGGAGAAATGCTAATTTGAAGGCAAATTCCCCATCATGGATATGTTTTATAACCCACTTCAGAATGCATCATTCACTTTGTCTTATATATATATTTATATATATATATATATAAGTGATCACGTATGTACAGGTTTCAGAACTTTTTACCCGCCATAACTAGTGTATAGGGGTAATACGTAATATGAAAATTAAATAAATAACAAGACAGGTGACAAACACTTGGCGATATCAATATGGCTTCGTTTGGAGTAAGAAAAAGTGAGGTAAATTGAGATAAATTAAGATAAATTGAAAGTTCGTAATACGTGCAGTGAAAGAAAAAAATTGATGTGATATATAAAGTTAACAGAGATTTATAGAATTTTTCAAAAAAAAATTATAAACCAAACGAAGCCTTATACAGCAGTTTAGGTCCGTGTCTATTGAGGCTCTGCCAAAAAAGGAAAAAATTAAAAAAAAAATTAAATTTTTTTAATTTTTTTCAATCAAATTTAGTTATGTGTTATTTTTATATTATTTTAACACTAATTTTTAATTTTTTAATCTTTTTTAAAACTCCAAACACTCCTGAATTAAAAACCAATTACTTAACTCATTCATGGACTCCGCATATGGTTGTAAATCAATTAGGTCATTTATGAATAAAATTAGGCTTAACTCAATTCATTTATTTAATAAATGAGTTAGATTTGAATGAAAAATTAAACTCATTTATTAAACAACTAAGAGTTTATTTTATATTTAGATATATATGTATAACTAAATAATTAAATATCTTGTATTAATTTATATAATGATATAATGTACTTTTCGTTCCAAAAATTGTTTTACCATTTATAAAAGTTTTAGTTTGACTATTTTATATTTAGTAATTAAATATCTATACAAATTAATAACACATATGATATTCCTAGGTTAATAATTACATTATATTATTTCTTGAGACTTATAAAAATTAACTTAATTGTGATGAATTTTTTTTTCTTATAATACAAAAATTATTAATAAAAAGTTGTTTGTGAATAGATTATACTCAAGTTAGGCTTGTTCATTTATAAATGATAATTTTAAATAAAAAATATGTTCCATTTAAACGAGTCTAGACCATCATTTACCACAACTAACACAAATATATATTTGAATACTGTCGAGTTCATGATTTATACTCGACTACCATACGTAAAAAATAAATATTCTGTCAATGAATATTTAGGCTCCGTTTGGGAAACCCGACTAGTAGTCGGTTTTTTTTTACTTTCAACAGTGCTTGGTCAATTTTACCTTCTTACATTTTAACCTTCTTTTAAACTTTTAAGGGTAAAAATATCAAATTAACAAAAACTAAAAATCTATCTAAAAAAAAGTCATTTTTTTCCTTCCCAAATACAAATTTAACTAGCTTATTTTTAGCTAGCTAGTAGTCAACTAAAAATAAGTTAGCTAACTTTTTTCCCAAACCAAACCTTAGTATAATAAAGGAGTGTGAATCATAACCTCTTATATATTAAATGAATAATAAATATGACACATGTTATGAGAAGATAGAACAATTCTTTGCAGAGTAAATATCCAACTATTTAGTTTTTAGAACAAAAATCATTTCGCACAATACTATGTAAAATTAGGAGTTACCTGCCCAACAATTTATTAATCACTTGTAATGATATAATTCAATTTACCTTTAACAAATGACACTTATATAATAACTAAATATTATTTTTGAATTGATAAAAAAAAATATGCAAGTCATATTCTTTCAATATCACGATTGCGTACGTATATTTCCCACCATGGTAGTGCTTGAACAGTATTTTATTCTTCATCAGTGAAGTGCATGTCGCATCACATCGATCAGTGCAAGCCTTTTTGTTGCTATACCAACCATGAGCTAGGGTAATTTTTTTATTAATTTCCAAAATTAATATCTCAAATCCTCATAGTTTATCTTCCAGGCAATTGTCTTTTATACTTGTACGCGGAATCGTTTTGCTCTCACAATTAACTGAAAGAGACTCATTTTTGTCGTCTAAGGAACCTCTCAAATGTCATAAATATTTTTGTAGGTTGCTTAAACAAATTATTTGAATTAGTTGAAATTTTTCATAAATATTTTCTTCCAACATTTTTACATTGTTCTACTATTAACGCGTTAGTATAATAAGACACTTTGGGTTTCATTTAAAGAAAATAAGAGTGAGAAGTTTAAAAAAAAAGTAAAGTGTGAGAGGTAACTCTGATTTAGTGTGTAAAAAGTTCAAAGTATAAAATTCTTTTTTTAGGGTAGTGTGTAAGTGTGAGAATGCGAGTGCTAGTGTCATTTATATAAAATTTTTATACAAAAATTCGCTTGAATAAAATTCTTGTTTATTTAAAGTGGGCACTTTCACTAAAAGAAAATACATTAGTTTGATAATTAATTAACTTGGTCAATATTAATTAAAATTCTAAGGCTAATTGAATGTCTAAAAATAATTCCATAAACCTACTTTTGTGTAAACTATATATATATATATATATATTCCCAGCATCTAGCTACCACCTCAATTGGTTTTTTTTTCGGCAATAATTAAGTAATGTTATAATATGGACCAACTAGGCAAAAATGGACGCTCCACTTTAAATGGAACCCCCCCCCCTTTTTTCAAATCAAGTTCATTGATTAGATCAAATCAGATTTGATCTGATCCATGCTTTTTACTTAACAATAATACATATATATATATATATATATATACAAACACACTTACATTGAGCCTCCAAAAGAATAAACAAAAGAAATATAGCTGAAGTATGCCCTCAATCAGTCGAACAACATGCATATAAATATATATATATATATATATATATATATATAACCTCAAATTATAAATAACTAAAGGAGAATCAAGCCTAGTAGAGATCCAATTAAACACACAGAGAGAACACAAAGTTAGATAGAACAAAGTTATAAGGAATCTTGATGATGACACCAGTATGATTTAGCAACAAAGGAAGCAAGTTAAACGTTGATTTAAAAAAAAAAAGTATCACTATAATGTGTACCATAGTGGTACACTTAGGAACTCACACATCTTTTGATCACTTTCACTTTTACAATAAAAGTAACCTTATACACGAATCTCCGGGAATCTGTAAAGTGAAGTAAATGTCGCATAAATTATTTTAAAATGATAATTTAAAATGCAAGCCATCCCACCTTAATAAAATATTAGGAAAGAGAAGGGTGTCATATCTATATCACTCTTGTAATAATAATTTGGGATCGTTAGATTTTAATCCAACAATTTAGATACATTCACACTATTTTAATTAAAATAAATAAATAAATAAATATGTCTGGTTCTGATTGTATGTCACGGTCCTCCAAATCCAAAATATTAACGCTCCAAATGGTAAAAGATTTTAAAAAATATTTTTTTAATTTTTGTTAATTAATTTTGAATTTGATGTTAAGGACCCGTTTTCTTTTATTTATCAATCTCTTATTCATGTACTTTTTTGTATTCATACAAATATGTGACTCTCCATATAAAAGTAGAGTCACAAATAAGTGGATATATTAATTAACTCAAATTTATTATTTTACTTGATCAAGTAACATCTGGGGTGGAGCATATATTTTGATTGGTTCAACGGTTAAAGTGACTGCTGCAAATGTGGAGATATACCTTCCATTGTTCATAGTTTGAATTTTTAAGCTTCATCATTTTAAGAGATAGTTTTAGAGTAGCAGTGGTATGGTGGTTATTATGATTTAAAGTTTTCTTATTCGATTTTTTCTTTTTTTTTTTTTTTTAATACCAAAACAAGTCCCGTATTTGTTTGGGCTCGACATAGGCATCTTCAAGTCAAGTCGTGCTTTAAAAAAATTTAAAAAAATAAAAATTATGCTAGATTTAATCCCAAACAGTGCACTTAAACTTGTTTATTTTTTAAACATTATTTATAATATATTTTTAGGTAAAAATATTTTTAAAATTAATTATATAAATAATAATTTAGCACTAAAATAAATATTTTATACAAAATTTGATATATATAAAACCAAAATTTTAGAAGAAAATACAAATAAAATAATATATACCCTAAAATATTAAAAAAATATTATTTATATATTTCAAGCCGGGCCAATTTAGTCAATCACAAGCCCGAGCCTATTTAACTAAAGACTACCTAGCTGCATCAACACTTCACAGATGATGTTAGTCCGCTCTCAGCACGCGCTGATCACAAGTTGTTTGTTTGTTTTTTTTATTTTTTTATTAATGTTTCAAACCGGCGGTAAGGCTGAGTTTGGGTTAATTTTTTTTTTTTTTTTTTTTTTTTTTTTTTATAGTTGACTATTAACTAACTTCTAAAAAGTTAATTTTTTTTTATGTTTGGAAAGGAAAAAAAGTTAAATTTTTAGTATTTAGCTTTTTAACTTTTTGTTAGTTTAAAATTTTTACCCTTTAATATTTAAAACAAGTTTAAAATGTAAGAGGATAAATTTGATTATTTTAGAAAAAACAAAAAAGCTAGTAACTGGTAGCTGAGCTACCAACTTTTTTTCTTAAACATAGCTCCAACGTCAATCAATCCATCATTTTTTTTTTGTAAGAATGTGGTTCAAATAATAAAAATATTTTTAAGTTATTGGATAATATATTAATTATATTGAATATTAAATATTTAAAAATTAAATTTATTAATATAATTTTAAAATATTTTAAATGAATATTTTTAAAGTATTTAAAAATAAAATTTATCAATATAATTTAAAATATTATATTAAAAATTCAATTATTATAAAAATTAAATTATCCACATATGTTTCATTGAACTCATATGAAAAGCATTTTTTATTATAAAAAATAAATTATACTGATAAATTACCTTTCTAAATTTTTTAACAATTATTACTTGAATTATTATAAAAAAATATTTTTGAGTTGTTGGATGATATATCAATTATATTGAATATTAAAATATATAAGAAAATTTTGTTATATTAATATAATTAAACTATTATAAAATTCAAAATTGTTAAAAAATTAGGAAAGTAATTTATCAATATAATTTATTTTTTGTAATTAAAAATACTTTTTATATGGATTCAATGAGACATATGTAGATAATCTGATTTTTACAATAGTTGAATTTTTAGTATAATATTTTAAATTATATTAATAAATTTTACTTTTAAATATTTTAATATTTAATATAATTAATATATTATCCAATAACTGAAAAATATTTTTATTATTTGAACCATGTTCTTACAAAAAAAAAATGTTGGGTTGATTAACATTAAGAGTTGTGTTTGGGAAAAAAAAAAGTTAGTAGCTCGGTTACCAGTTACTAATTTTTTGACTTTTTGTAAAATGACTAAATTTATCTTCTTACATTTTAAACTTTTTTTAATTATTGAAGAGCAAAAAATTCAAAGTAACAAAAAGTTAAAAAGTTAACTATTAAAAAGTTAACTTTTTACTTCCCCAAGTATTAAAAAAAATTTAATTTTTTAAATGTTAGTTAGGAGCCAACTATTGAAAAATTTTATACACCGAGTTGTTTTAAAGATTGCGGTTGGTTGAATTTTTATTTTTCAGAGCAACCCCTTGGTAAGACCTGGCATTCAATAAACCTGGCATTTCAATAAATTGTTACACAACCTTGTGATGATCTCCGCCGGCTTTTACTTTGTTGGAAAAAGTCCTCCTCTCTTTTTCTTCTTCCTGGAGTAGGGTTTTGAAACACGACGCATGCAGCCACCTCTATATTTATAGCACCAGGTGCCTTTTCACTTAATATTTGACTTCTAAGTTAATTATTACGATTCAATATTTATCACTTAGGGTGAGTTTAGAGTGATAAAAAGTGAGATAAAATGTAATTTAAAGATATTTTTTCGTTTGGTGCACACATCTCAAATCACGTTTTTTGGAGATGAATAGTAAGATTTCCGTTCTGACGGATTAAATTTCCGTTGGGATGGATTTAAAATTTTGGATAATCATAATTTCTTTGTACTACAATCTGTCCAAACAGATTATAAAAACTCTTTGGACGGAAGTTGACCGTGCAAATTCATCGAAACGGTTTCTATAATTCGTTGGAACAGTTTTTACGACCCCACAAAAAATAGTCAAAGTGGGTGTCATTCAGTAGTTTGGGAGTCCATGATGAGAATGACGAAAAAATTTTTGCTATTTGATTAACCGAATTCTAATTATCGACTTTTTTTGGAAATGTATTTAACTTTTTTTGAACTGTGAGAAAGTGAGAATGTGTAAAAATGTATAGAGATTTTTAGAAATTTTCAGATATTTTTATCAAAATTTGGTATGCCAAACGCACCCTTATATCTGTATAATAAAAATTATTGCATAAATTTAATTAGATTTAAGTTAGGTTATTATTATACATTTGAATTCTTTTAACAATATAATTTATTTGTCTATTTATGTATATTGAAATATAGTACAATTTTATTTGACTATTTACATATATTGAAATATTATATATATATTTATAATGTGATTATGAATTTGTTTCATTCAAATATATAAGTTATTATCAGTACTACTCTATTTTTGTATGTTAAAAAATGTATAATATGAAAAATCGTAATCACTAGTATTATATATAAAGGTAAATTATGCTTAAACTCTCTTAATATTAAACTAATTATACATAAACCCCCTCAACATTTAAATATTATAGACACCTCTTTTATTTTGAAAAGTTAGTAATACTTGAACCCATTCCATTAATTTATGTATTATAAAGATAATTTTATCCTCAATTAATTAAATATAGAGCATAATATAAGAATATATATATGTGCAAATGGCCCGTCTTTTTTTGGTCTGATTTGTCTGATCATCACCACCACTGTTGTCCACCAACACCACCGTCTCTAGTTTAATCTCTCTCCTTCCACTTCTACTTTATCCTCTTTTCACCTTTCAGATGCCAACCGCTCCTCCCTTTCATCCGGCAACTGTCAAACCCTCCAGCCCTGCCGTCTCCCCTATGCCACGGTGGTCTCGATTTCAGTTCTCTTAGCTAATCCATTGCCGCATCCTTAAAATTTGCATTCTTGACACTGCACAATCCAAAGGCTACAAAACCCAAGTCCTCGACTAGTTCAAAAACTTCACAAAGTTAAAATTTTCCATCATTGGATTCGACAACTTTGGCTAGCTCCTCGCCAAAATCAGATCAAAACCCCAAAATCTGCCAATTTTTTGTGTTCAAGACCTAATTTCAATTTGATGATGGGTTTGGCTTAGCTCAGATCTAGTTATTGGAGAAGAAGACAATGGTTTATATTTGTATATGATTTTAGAATGAAAAATGAGAAGAAGACGAGGTAGGGTTGTTTTGGAGGTCGTTTATGGACTCTGTTGCTGTCGGAGAGATATGTAAGGGGGAGAGAGAGAGGGGAGAAAGATTATTTCGTGTGTAAATTACCTTCTAAAGATTACAGTATATTATTACCTTCATCAATGATCATTCTCCTATTTGACCCAACTACCATAAATCAACACCAAATAAGCAACCCGAAACAGTTTTGGAGAGAGAAAAACAGATAGGGAGATTATTTTATGTGAAAATTAAAAATTATCCTCTACAGATTGTAGCATATTATTACCTTCCTCAATGAGCACTCCCTTATTTGACCCAACTGCCATAAATCAATAAACCCAAAACAATTTTTTTTGGGAGGGGGGGAGATTTTTTTTGTGGAAATTACTTTTTACAGATTACAGCACATTATTACCTCCTAAATAATCACTCCCCTATTTGACCCAACTGCCATAAATCAACACCAAATAAGCAATCCAAAACAATTTCAAAGTTGGAGTTAGAAAGTTTATCTCTTATCATAAGAAAGGGTTTTCAATTTTCCATTTTCAATTGAATCAGCATTAGCACCTTGATTAGTGCTATTGCCAATGTCATTCTTACCATTGCTTCCATTTACACCAACAACTACCTCAATCGTCCAACTTTTGGCTCAAGCCCTCCCCTACCTATTCTTGTCTGAATTTTGGCTCTCTTAATTCTCGGATTAAGACGGTGGACACCAGTGGGATTTTGGGTGTGCGGGTCGATAGCCCCATTGGAGCTTGTTGAGTGATTCGGGACTTCACCACTATTACCATGCCACCGGAGTTGCCCCAATGGATAAGGGTATTTGCGGCGTCCATAATGGAGTCGAAGGTGTTGAGCTCGAGCCAAATGTGATCTTCTTTCGCATTGCAACGACGGTTGAAATTTTAGGGGGGAGAGAGAGAGAGAAGTTAAGGGTAAATTTGATATATTAAAAAAAAATTAGCTAACATCATCATTTCAACAAAAAATCTTAATAGCATACTAACAGAAAGAGTCTATTCCGAGTCTATGTGTAAATTTTAAGTGTTGAGAGGGTATATGTATAATTATACAAATGTTTAGGGGGTCATCATATATATGATTAACAGTAAAAGCTAGAAGGAAGGGCGGCTTTAAAACTAGTTCCACAATAATAACAAAAATCATATATTTGATTAACAGTAAAAGCTAGAAGGAAGGGTGGCTTTAAAACTAATTCCACAATAATCACAAAAGGTTAGCTGCACCAGCCGGGAATCGAACCCGGGTCTGTACCGTGGCAGGGTACTATTCTACCACTAGACCACTGGTGCTTTACGGTTGTTGGCCTTAAAAATATAAGTAACTATTATATATCATCTCAATTCATTACCCACAACTGCAAATAGCAAAACTCTAAAATCGAAATCTTATTTATGCGAATGTTACCATTTTGGTGGACCCACATTAGACTCAGCATAGGGTAATTGTCCCTGATAAATTAAAAAAATTATATTAAAATTATATTTTTTTATAAATTATATATATATATGTTATGTTTTATCCCACTATATTTTTACTTTTATTTATATTAAAAATATAATTTTAACCTCATTGATTATAAATTCCGAATTTACTCGTGCGCATATACTTTTGTAATTTGAATAAATAGGGATTGATTTTTTTTTCTTTTTAAAAAAAAAAAAAGGGTATGGATTACTGGGAAAATAGATAAAAACCATTACAAGTCACTACTTGCCATCCATATGCAAATATGAAATGGTTTGACAAAAGAGGAGGAAGCTCACCTAAAAACGTGGCATCTCACCTTCGTACCAATTACTTTGGCTGATAAAAATTATTTACTTCTTGTTCTCTTACGTTATTGTCAACAACTATCACCATGTACGTGTGTGGGTGAATTTGTTCACATGATATTAAAATTTTAAATTTAACTCTTTCATGATTACAAAAATAAAAATAAAAAATAAAAGATCGAATTGATCCTAATAATCAAGCAATTGCTTACCCCAATTGAACTTGGATGACATTTGGAGAGATTGTGCAGGAAAACAATACAACCAGAAGACTATCAAATATTTGATTGTAAAATTTGGAGTTGTCCTACCCATCTCAAGTTCCAGGTATACAAGGGGGAGGATCACAACTACCTATAAATCATAGTAGAAATCAGATACATCCAAAAAATTAAAAAATAAATAAATAAACAAATAATAAAAAAATAAAAAGCCAAAAACTTGGCAACACCAATGTTAGACCAAACCCATTATCTAGGACTTCAATACAAGAATCAATCACTGCAAAAAACCATATCTGCTTCAAAAATTGGCCATGCTTTTTGTTCTTTGATTTCAATGTTAAAAACTGATAAACTAACTTGTTCTAAACTGAAGATGATTTCTCGCTTGCAAAATAACTGTACACTAACTATACTTCTACACGAGAAGATACAACCTTCTTTGCAATCTCTCTCTCGTGTGTGTGTGTGTGTGAGTGTGTTGAGGGGTGGGGGCTGTAGGTGTCAGCTGATTTAGCCAGCTCCACGGCCGGAGACACAAACTGGGTTGGCCATTATTTGCATTCCTTGATCCTGAACTTTACCAAGTCTTGCCCTCTCAAGCCTCGCTCGTCGAGCGGCTTCTTGAAGCTTGCGATCGTGCTCTCTAAGCATCTGCTCCATGTTATCCGAGGGAACAAGCAATGGACCGGAAAAATGGATCATGTTTCCCTTGAACCCCTGACCATGCTAAACAAAAAGGAGTAAGTATTGAGTGTCAGATACGAGAAAGGAATCCAAAGAAATATTAGATGCCAAACCTTATGATGATCAGTAAAATGCAGTGTGAGTGAGAAAAATAAAAATAATAAAGTCCTCAAAAAGCATACAAGGAAAAGTACCTCCTTTCTTTCTCTTTTTCTAAGAAAAATTATAATGCGTGACAAGCCCCCTCTAAGCAAGACCTTAGACACATAATTCAAAAACTGAGTAAGTGCGAGAGTGAGAGTGAGAGTGGGCACGGGGGGAGTGTCGATTTTTTTTTTTTTTCAAGAAAAAGGGCTGAGATCATTGTCAAAGCATCTATTACAAAATGTTTAAATATATTTATATTAATAAATATATATATTTTAGACTTATTTTTGTGTAAAATAACATTGAACATATATATAGGTCTTTAGGTTTTCTATGTATGATGATTTAGCCACACTCTACATAAAAATTTTGCATAACAATTCCATACATAGTTATCATCTTTACTAATAAGTCATCCTCCTTGATCGTTTTATATGACCTAACCTTGGTAATAATTCAATATAATTTAAATTATTATGATTTTATGCACAGAAAAAAGTGAATTCATTTCAAATTCAAGGATTTGGCCAAATAAATTCACAAATTTGACTAGAATTCAATCCAAAATTGAGTATTAGAATGCGATTCGCTACCCAATGGCTAACGGTTACGTGCCTTAAGGCATAACTACAGGAGCTCCTACCCACTGGGGATCAGGAGAGCGGGACAACCTCTTCCCTAAATAGGCCCAACAGTTTGTTACACAACCCTATGATGGGGCAAGCAGGACGCAGGGCATCTGATTTGAGGCTCAACCCTAAGTCCTCAAGATTGATTGGCACCTATTTTAAGGCAATCGACTTCTTCCAACATCCTTGTTGATCAAGAAAAGCAGGTCAATACAGATACAATGTTTCCAATCTGGAATATTCAAGTTTTTTCTAATTTATTGGTCAGCCAGTGGAAATAACTTGCATGGAATAATAACGATCCCCATGATGAATCACAAACAATCTTGGAATTCATGACCTCTAATGTAATAACAAGGATACCCATGCTGAATCAGAAAAGAGTGCTTGGAATTCATGATCATAATACAGAAACTTTAGCCAGGAAACTTACCGGAACAGGTCCTTTAATACTGGTTCTGCCCTTTTCTGTCTGTCGAGAACCAGTGATGCTCTGCGAGTGATGCTTCCGATCACTCTTTCTCAGGGGTCCAGATAATGATTCTGAAGATGTAGCCACCTGATATGTTGACTCTGGTAGTGCAGGACCAAGTATATCTCGGCATTCTTCAGTCAACGTCCTTGACGCCACTAAACCAGATAATTTTGATAAGTTGGCTCTGGATGAAACACTAGAAATATCATCATATTTCTTCCCAATTTTTGTCCATCCAACCCCAGGAACCAATGGCCCTGAATATGAAGCCCTATGATTCATTACATCTTTACCCACTTCTCTTAAAGCTTGTGCTTGTCCAGGTGGATCAATAGGAAAACCAGAAACAGCTTCTTCCTGATAAGGGTTGAACTGCTCACTATGGCTCTTTGAATTGGAGTTGCCTTGCCTTCTCTGCAGCATTAGATACAAAATTATTTTATTCAATAATTAAAGGAAAATATGTCAAATATGGGCAAAAGGGGGGTGGGAACTAGTCAATATCATTTTACAAATGAACTAGATCTACAACACAAAGTGGCTGCAGTCAATTGCATCTTAAGACAACAGTTAACACAAGGTGAAACAAATTGCAGCACATCACATGAGAGAGAGAGAGACTAATAGGCAATCAAACTCACAATCACAAATAAGCATGGATAATAAAACACAGACGGACACGGGTTGGAAAACCAACCATTTCAGCTTCTCGCGTTAATTTAGATAATTTATTAACTTGGGGCAAAATTATCATCAGCATAATGCGAAGGCTATGTTACAACACTTGTTCATACTGAGACAAGCAATTTGATGTTAAGCTGGCTTTCCGACTCATGTATGAGCAAATAAAGTCAATCCACAATACAACTTCTCACAGTGTAATGTGAGCCTCTTTGACAACAGGGAAACAAGTTACTAACAAAAAGGACAATAAACTAAGGGAATAAACCTAGTGGAGACATCCTCCAGGACAGAGAATAAAGCCTTAATGATCTGTTTGAAAAGTTCAACTCCAGCATCTAATGTAACAGAATAAACCAGCTTGACACACATGCTTTAGCAAAAATAGCTTTTCTTTCAGCTACAAATAAGTATTACTAGACATCAAAAGCAATGCCTTGCCTTTATTCCAAAGCACCTCTTCTTGAACCATGTTCACCATTTGTTGGGCCATAGACCTCACAACCTTTTAATTATTTTCTATTCAATCTGAAGTTTTTGAAGCTTAGTGCACTAATGCATGTAAATACTGGTCCTCCAAAGACCAGGTTTAACTTTGTATGTCAAGCACATCCATCATTGCAATGCAATTTCAAATAACCAGGGAATTTTTGGTAGCAGGAGGAAAGCAGTTCTGAGTAAAGAAAGCATGGAAGAAAAGAGAAAATATGATTTCTTTCAGGTACCTGCATTGACGTGACTAACTCAACATTGGTATTACGTGCTGGAATTGCTCGAGGTAGTTTCTGTTCAACCCTCTGGTTCCTGCCTCCTGCTACTTGCCTGCAAGATTCAATATGGAAAAGGAAAAAAACATTAAGAAAACCACCAAGGAAGCAGGTACAATTTTCCTTTTTCATGTCTGTATGAAAGAATGACTATGAACTGCTATAAAATTCTTAACCTCAGATAAAATAAATTTCCTTCATGGTGTGAAACCAAATAAAGTATTAAATAAACTAAGCAATTGAAAGTTAATGAGCAAAAATGCTCCTTTGGTTGGCATAATCAACAAATGAAGCACCAATTGTATAAGTTAAACTAGTAACTACCGTCTAACCAAAAAATTTAATCTAGTAGAGAGGTGGTTTTGTGAAATCTTCTAATATGGGTAAAAGGATTGGAGCTGGTTGAATATATTTCCCAAATCTCTTCCTATATTACAGAGGGCTATTGGATCAAATGACAGTGACATTATTGAAAAAAAGATGGTTTTTCCCCGAACAAAATGAAAACTGGATTCATTCTTTCTATTTCTTGAGGTATAGCGATAGACTGAGAGGCTACACTAGAAGAAATCGATGGAGAAATTTTGTTCTATATATGGTAATACTTCTCATATCCGAATTGGATCCCATGTTTGGATTGAAATTGAGATACTGATACAAATTCTTCCCTTCTAAATCAAATAGATTGACATAGGTGACGATGCGGATTACCTACACCTGAACGGAAAGACCCTATGAAGCTTTAACGTTCCCTAAGATTGGCTTTGTTCCTTTCCTGTGCAACTGAAGTGGAGGGCGAAGAGTGCCCCGTTCCCTAGGGAGGCCGAACCATCAGTAAGATACCACTTTATACTTATTACCCTCACATGTGGGCAGAGTAATTTTTTTTTTTTTTTTTAAGAGGGCAAACAAATGTGGCTTTTGACCTTTTTTTTTCTTTTTTTTTTTTTTGGGGGGGGGGGTGCGGGCAGGAATTTGAACTCATAAGCTTTACTTGCTCTAATAGTATGTTAAACTATTAGCTACCGTCTTACCTAAAAGTTTAAGTTGTTAGAATGAGGTGACTTATTCAATATTTTTTCTCAACAGTATAAAATTCAATTGTTTGTTCCACCATTATTTGTATGCCATTAAAATTAATATACAGCTACCCAGAATATCTGCAGCTAATAAATAATCTGCCACAAGGTGAAACATTTGACAAACACATTATAATATTTACTTTTGTGACCTAAATTAAAGAACTTGTCAAGAGAAACATGTTTCCTGGTGCAGATCATGAACCCAATATGCATGTTGGCTTATCACATAATGACAATTTAACTTGAAGTGTGCACCTTCTAGCTTCTTCATCTCGCAATTTGGCATCAATCTCTTTGCTGGGAGGATATTTTGGCAGACATGACGGATCACAAGCAAGTGGGTTTGTGGTAAAATACTGTTGCAGAAAAAAAATATTATCAGCCAAAAAGTCCAGGAAAAATCATAAATCACTCGATAGGACTATGAAAAAGAACAAATACTAAGATATCCTTCAAACAATTCAGAGGTCGTAACATGAAAAATAATAAAGCAATCAACTTACGATAAACATAAGGCATTACCATGGCAGTAAATCTGCACAAGACATAAAAATGACGACTGAAGGGAAAGCATGAAAAGTAAAAATATAAGGAAAGCAAGTTCAGAAGAGGATGGTTGGTTAAGTCCTAAGCCAATATTTTTTATCATTCCCCATTGTCTTCTAATTTGTTCGATATATATTTTGTTTTATTTTATTTACTTATTTTTGTTCTAAGTTCAAATTCTAAAGCTAGTGGTGTGCCCAGAGTTATTAACAATTGCTTTTTTAATTAAAAATTCTTTTTATAGAAATTATTACCAATTGTTGTAATAATTATCCATTCAAGATGGTGCGCTTATAGTTTTAGATCCAATAAATAGTAGAATGGATCTACAAATTTTTATGTTGTTTTATCTACTAATAATTGAGTGTCCCAGCTAGATTAGCTGACAAAATTTGTTGGACATGGTAATAGTGATGTAGGACGATAGAGAGTAAGATAAAGAGAGAGAAATAGAGCGGGAAGAACAAAGTTTAGGAGAGAGGGAAGAAAAAAGAAGAGGGGAAGGAAGAATAAACCACGGAGGATTCAACAGCTCAATTTTTCATATTTATTAATATGTCTAACCCTAATCATCTTAAATCTTTAAATAGGTTAATACATTGTAAAGATTACTAAAACTAAAGCAAAAATCAAATATTCTAACAAATCTCACTTAAAATAAATTTAAATAAAATCTTCCCTAAAATAAAATAAATCTTAATAAACTAAAGTAAAATCTTAATATAAAATCTAATCTTAATAAAATAAAATCTTAATGATAATTATTTAATTTAATTTTTTTTGGCTTCCACATCATTTTCCACCCCTTAAAAAAACTTGACTCCGTCTAGTTAAAAATTTATGTACTCCTTCAATCGCCAGGCTACGAACAAAGCGGCTATTCAAGCCATTCCCAACGTTCATGGACACATGTCGAAAGTAATAGAAATCTAGTGTCTCCACCAAGTCTCTTGAGATAGACGTACTGTGATTCAAAAAATAGAACTTATAGGTGTTAAAAGAAGACAAAAAATGGACCAACTTGCGGGAGAGATTTAAGTGTAGGAAAGACAAAATCCACAAAGCACCATAGATTTTAGACATACTCTTCAATCCAATAGTACCAATAGGAATCTCAGTAATGTCACTTGAAATCTGTGCCTCATCAAGACAAATAACTTCAATAGTAGCGACAATTTTGGTAGTCACAACAACTTCATCAAGTGGCTTGCCCACGATTTGGTCATCATCCTCATCATCTAAAAAATAAAAGTCGTCAAGATTAAACTCATAAATCAACTCTTTAATTTGATAATCATTAGCCTCTCTCTTCACTTCAAGATGGTCATCATTAGATTTTCTATTTGGTTAATCAATGACTTTTAAAATATCGGTAAAGACACCAAATGGAGGAGCTGCAGCTGTATTCGGTTTTGAATTCAATATGTGATTAAAACAAAGGCGAATTAGAGTTTCTTGGCCAATAACGTTCCTCAAACCTCACGTTCAGTCTTTGAATAGCTTCGTTCACTCCTTGAATGGTTTCAGTGGGCGCTACTATTTGGGTTTGCATCTGGTTATCATTCAAATGAATAGCCGATAGTGTACTGACAACTTAGAATCTACAAAAATGGACTAAATGAGACTCAAAAAAATTTCTAAAGTGTCCTAGAGTGTTTTGGACTTTCGCCAAAGTGCCACCAAAGCTTCACCGAAGGTCATCAGGGCACTAGTCAAGTCGCCAAAGCTTCGCCGGGGGGAGGCAATGCCGGTGGTGGTGTTTGCCAAAGTTGGGTGTCACCAGAGATTCACGAAAATGGATTTGCTAAGTTGTTGCCAACATTAAGCAAAGGGTTAGGTTTTTTTGGACTACGATGACAGCTAGGGTTTTGGACTATAATGGCAACTAGGGCTTGAGGCTCTTGACAGTGAATAAAATTCTGATTTGAGAAAAGTTTAGTGATCGAGATTTTGCTTTGATACCAAAATTGATATAGGACGATAGAAAGTAAAGTAAAGAGAGAGAAATAGAAAGAGAAGAAGCTTAGGAAAGAGGGAAAAAAAAAAAAGAAGAGGGGGAGGGAGAACAAGCCACAAAGGCTTTAATAACTTAATTTTTCATATTCATCAATGTGTCTAATCCTAATTATCTTAAACCTTTAAATAGGTTAATACATCCTCAAGATTACTAAAAATAAAGCAAAAATCAAATATTCCAACAAATCCTACGTAAAATAAATCTAAATAAAATCTTCCCTAAAATAAAATAATCTTTAATAAATAAAATAAAATCATAATATAAAATCTAATCTTAATAAAATAAAATCCTAATAATAATTATTTAACACATATATATATATTGGCTTCTGCATCAAATAGATATCTACAATCAAGTCCCACCTTCATCAGGATTGGGAAGGTTATGAACAAGGAGAGGACCCGCCCCCGTTGCAAAGCCCATGACCAAAAGGGGAACTTCTCAACTGTAGCCAAGGTAGTCTGAAATAATTAATGGTTGACAAATTCCCATTCCCTTACCAAACCAATGAGTGGGTTTAAGATATTTGCTTCATAAACAGGCTTCCCTTAGAAACACCTAGCTCTTAGGCTTTTAACCTTAAAATTGTCACAAGAAGCACCCGTTGGGAAGTCATTTCCTATATGATTGAAATTTCTCCTCCGTAACATATTTTAAAAATGAATTAAGAATTCTATCCATTAAAAAAAAAAACATATTTTCTGTTTTAAGCACATTTTCTGGTGAGCAGAGAATTTATTAAACCTAGTATCAAATGACACCAAAAAAAAAGTTTTCACATGGCTCAATTGAAACAAGTCCCATACAAGATTTAATTAGTTACCTCACTTTTGAGAGCAAGAGCTGCAGTTCCTCGATGTGCAGGATCTATGGATAGTAAGGTCTCCATAAGCCCCACAGCAGCAGGAGGAAAATCTTTAAATATTTCTGCAAGACGTTGTTTGTAAGGTTGTAGAGGTCTGAACACCGTAGAATGAGGTAACTTTGATTTTCTCCAATAGTCATCAGACGGTGAGCCACAAAGCTTGAAAATCTTATGCAATTGCTCAACCTACAAGATACAAACATGTCAATTCCTCCTGTCATCTTAAGGAAAGGCAACATAAAAGCTTACATATTTACAAAATACATATTTGTTAAATTATATTTTTATTTTTTTTAAGTAAATATTATTTATTAGGGGAAGGGGTTTGGGATGACATGAATCCATGACCTTTACAGCTTGTTGGAGGGATGATACAAAAGAATGAAGAAAAAAGAAAGAACGCAAGATTCTTTCAGTTGTTTGTGAGTTTTAATAAGGAAAGAAAATAAATGGAAAGAAAAAAGGAGCCTACAATCTTAACATTTTCAGCCGCACAAAGTTGAACGGAAATGGAGAGAAAAGAAAAGTTCATTAATGAAACTTTCATAATACCGAATTTACCCATCAAAAAAAAAAAAAGAAAAATGAAAGAACAAAAAAGAAAATGACAACCTTGTTCTCGGGATAATTGCCAAAAAAAAAAAACCTTGTTCTTGGGATAAAAAAAAAGGATACAGTGGTAAAAACAACAATACATAATTTCCTTGCTTTCTATTTCTTTTCAACTTACAAATAGAAAAAAAGAAAAAGAAAATCACCATCTTTTCTCTTCTAAACTCCCAAACAAATGGAAGGAAAATTATTATTACTTCTCTTGTTTTCTCTTCTCTTGATTTGAATTTTTTTTCCCTCTCTTGAACTCACAAACAAAGCATTAGTCTGGTCAGGGATGTATTTTCCAATTCAGGTAGCCCCCTCTCGTCTCAAATTATATTTTTTCATGCATAGGTATATGTAACATATGTGTAGATACAAGCATGGGAAAATACAATCTGCTTCAGGAAACTGTAACTAATGAAGAAGAAAAAGGCAGAGAAACTGTTTGCTTAAATTGTTCATTGTACCATGAAAAATTAGCAGTGTTGCTTCATCATCAATAAACCATGTATCCTTTATGCTATCTATGGCACATGCACTATTCTAAATTTGTGAAGCACGAATGTTGGAGACTTGACACTCAAGTACCCGAATGAGTTATGCATCTGACATGTATAATTAGATATGTACCCAAGAAATATTTATAATTCGGTTTCCCAAATAATTATGCATTAGATGTCCTTATATGCATAACTAGTTTTATATATATAAATATATATTTTGGTAATTATAACTAATTTATATTAGCTAACAAAATTACACTTTCATCCTGAAAAAGATGGAAGGAAGCATTTAAGCAATATAAAAACTAGCAATCTCCAACATGGTTCAAAGTCGCAGTCATCTCGGTCTAGATCTTGGCATCTAATCTTAGTATCGGGAGAGACTAAGATGAGATTTCACAACGCATCAACCCTAAGCAATTTGGCCATGTCTTATAACACATCAGGTGAAATATCAGCGAGATAATGGGAGACAACATATCAACGCAATTTACTATCCTATGAGTCGATATATCTATGAGATTCAAGAAACAAGAAGATATCAACCTAATTTTCCATTTGACATTTTTGAAAACTCTAATTAACTAATTGTTACATATCACCCAATACTACACGCCGTAACCACATCAAAACTTAGGCAACAAGACCGCGACTTTGAACCAAGAACTCCAATTGTCCTTGGATATAAGAATTAGATGAATCAAACACTTGAACACATAACCAACCCTTAGTTGTCTCCAATTGTCAACTCCTTGGGGTTGTGTGTGTGTGTGTGTGTGTGTGTGTGTGTGTTTGCATGTGTGTGTTTATGTGAGTGTTTGCATGCGCGCACGCGTGTGTGTGTATGAGAGAGAGAGAGAGAGAGAGAGAGAGAGAGAGAGAGAGAAAGAAAGAGAGAGCCTCAAGCTCATTTTCAGCTTTGCAGTGAGACAGTTATTCTATTTATGGTCAATTGAATAAAAGTTCATGAAAAGAAATGATCCAACAAACATCCAAACTTCAAGCCCATTTCAATTTCATGACACTGTCCAAATTTGTTCCAGTTACCTAAAAACAAACTGTTTTCAGATAATATCTTCAAAAGCGGTTTTCCGTAAGGGCAATCCTTATTTCCTTTGTCTTTGGCAATGGGAAAACATCTACAGAAACTATAAAAAATTGGTCATAATTGTTTCAATTTTTCATTAAATATTATTTATTAGGGGAACAGGGATGGCATAACTGGAATCCATGAACTTTGATCTGGTTAGGGCCCTTTTTCTGCTTACCAAGTGCCCCTTTGTCCCTAATTGTTTGATTTTATTATCAATATGATTAGAAAATAGACCATTGAAATTGAAGCTACCACAAAATGTTCATACTCCCATATTTTTCACATACCTTCCAAATCATTTGGATTATATCTTCCTTTTTAAATATTGCCTATTTTCCTTACCGCTCCATGCTAGATTATGAATCATCAGTAAATGACATTCCTCAATAGAATTTACAGAGAAAACAAGAAAAATATCGATAGACAAGTACAAGCATAATGTACATGCCATTGTAAAATTAGATTCCAACTGTACCTCTGTTCTTCCAGGCATTATAGGCTTGCCAGCATAGAGTTCTCCAAGTATGCAACCAGCACTCCATAAATCCACTGAAACTCCATAATATGTTTCTCCAAGTAAAAGTTCTGGTGGTCGATACCAAAGAGTCACAACACGGCTTGTCAAAGGCACACACTGACGATCATTGAAAACACTTGCTAAGCCAAAATCTGCGATCTTCAAGATGCCATGGTTGTCTATTAGAAGGTTTGAACCCTTTATGTCACGATGCAAAAAACCATGACTATGACAATGGTCAAGTCCACTTAGCAGCTGCCGCATGTAACATTTGATCTGAAAATACAAAATAAAAACAGAATTAGACTTTGGCACTAAGGAAAAAGCATAGAGAGTTAAAATGACAGCATTGTTCAGGACCCTTCTGTTATATTTCTTATTGAATGAATCATTGTGTCGGGTATTTTAATTCACCACGAGAGGAAAAAGCAAAGCTGCAACCATGTTGCATTGATTTATCAATGCTGCCATCAAAATACCACAATAAACAACATTCTTAGCTTAAAGATCAATCAATTAATACCTGTGGTTCTGAGAATTTAACACCAGGTAGCGATTGAAGTCCTGTGAGATCATGTTCCATATACTCAAAAACGAGGTATAAGCTGGAAGAAGTTCGTGATGTGATCAAACCTTCCAATTTAATTATATTTGGATGATCAAGCCTGCGCAAAATAAGGATTTCCCTTGCCATAAATTTGATGCTCTCAGGATCCATATTATCAAACCTTACTCTTTTCAAAGCAACAACTTTCTCATGAATCAGGTCCCGAGCCTTGTATACACTGCTATATGTACCTTGGCCAATCTGCAAGAATAAAATACAATCACACGAGAATCAAAACCAGGCCTACAAGGATAGCAGCAAACAAAGAACAGGAACCAAAGCATGAGAAACATGCAAACACGCTACATAAAATATATGAGTTAATGTTCCATATAATCAGGACTTTTATGCATTGTTGTGCAGTAAAATCAAATAGACAAACATGCTTGTTACGTGAATGACCAACTACAAATCTCGGACATATACCCCATCCCCTAACCTAAGTGTTGTCCAACAGGGGTTCGCACATTTAGAGGAGTCCATCAAACATGGATTATCAGTACAAAGCATAACTTGAACTTCAAACAAACATAACCAATTAATGAAATGACATTTGGAAACTAGTTGAGCTATGTATATAATATATATTTAAAAAAAAAATGAATTCACAAAATAAGTGACAATGCTAGTTTAGATGATAAATTCAGCACGTCCAGCCTAGATTGATAATAGATTCACCAGTCAAAGGTTAGCTCACTGTTGAAAAAGTTTTAAGCCCATATGGATCTGAAAACATGAAGTTATGGATCATCGATAAATTTTGGGAATATATAGGGCCAGCAATCTTAGAAGTTTGATAAACAAAAGACTAACAAAAAATTCAGAATGACACTTCAGTTACTTCACCTGGAGGATCTTCCCAATAGAATAAGAATTTGAATTTAGTCCGGGGTACGTAACACGAAGAATATTTTTCAGAATATTTAAGAAATATTGGCTCCCTTTGAGGGGGTGGAACAGAAGGTTAGGAACATGGGTTATATTACACGCTATGCTTTCAGAAAATTGAATGTTGAACAACCAAGAACTGAATCACCAGTAAATGCATTATGTGGCTGTTTTATGAATGATGAGATGCTACGAATTACCAGAGAGACAAGGTAATACCAGGTTGTAAATCCATTTTAGAAACTCAAAATCAGTAGGTAATACATGCTCATCATGCATGAATATCATTCAAATTTTAAGCAAATTTGTTTTTAATTCAAGTAGCAATCAAGCAACGATGAAAGAAGATATACAAAATTCACTCAATTTCAAGAAGATATAGTCAGCAGACTGAGCACAATTACCTAGTGAGAGCAGTTTTGATCCTATAGCACAAAATGAATGAAAAAAAAATCAACAATTAGATCAGTAAAAGAACATACTTTATCAAACTTCTCGAAAGTATCTGCTCGTCGTGGAAGCCATCCATTGATAGCTTCACCGGCTACCGCAGCAAGCCAAGAAGGCCAACCCGCAGCAACTTGTTCCCCTTCTATAGCTTTTGGGATGATTCCTATACCGGGATAATTGGGAAAAACAACTTCAGGATCATCTCTCTTCTTCTCAAAATGATCATCCCTTACCCTCCTTGAACCATTCAATTTCTTGCCGATCAACCCAACTCCTTTGTAACCACCATCCAGCCTCTCTTTCACCCGAAAACTCTCCCCTCTCTTGGTTGAAGTAGCTCGAGACACATGTAAATGTGATGACCCTTTGTTGAACTGCCTCTCCCTCGGACTCTCCCTGCCATCTCCAATAGGAGACGGCTTAACACAAATACAACCCATGAATTACCAATAAAAACCCAACCAAAAAAAAAAAAAAAAAAAACACCCTTCACAAATATAAATCACCACCAATAACTGAGTCTATCGAAAACCCCTCCTTTCACAAATTCCATTGAAGAAAACAATAAACTAAAATCAACCCAAACAGAGAATTCAACTCCCTCAGATTCCCAATGCAACAACCAAACACTATAAACGCTCACCAAGGACCTTCAAACTCAATTTCACAAAGAACAAACATGAACCCATGAATTCAACTTTTCTTCAATAACATATATATATATACGGATTGGATAACCAAAACCCAGAACTTCGAACACTCGGAGCAGAGTAATCAATACGTAAATTACTCGGAACAGAATCAATAACGAAACTAACCCAAATCCCCCGATTACTGATTTAGGGGATTTCGGACTTCCCTGATATTTCTCGGAAAAGGGCGGAGAATTTAGAAAGTTGGTTTTAAGCAAAGAATGGCTTTGCTGCTTTTTTTGACTGTTCAACACGCTCAGATATAGATGTACATATATGTATATGAACAAATATCTATTTCTATACACGGCTTGCCGGCAGGGCTCAGTCAGAGATGCAAAAACCCCTCTCTCTCTCTCCAACTTTTTCCTCTCTATAACTGAACATTTCTACAGTCAAGAGAAGGTAAACGAACTAACTCTCTCTCTCTCTCTCTCTCTCTCTCCCCCTCTCTCCCAAACTGAATTTGGGAAAGGTTGCAGTGAGGTTGAGTTCACGTAACTATCCGTGTGCATAAAATATTAGGGTGCCTAAGCGCCTCTTATTATCTGCGAGATCAATTTTCACAACAAAATTTAACTTAAATTGGATAAAAGTGAAAATGTCATATTCAAAAATAATTACTCTCACTCTGTCTCTCTCTCTCTCTTTATCTCCTAATAGATTTTTAGTATGAATATAGTGCAGATAATCAATATAAGTGGTAATTAAGATATTAGAACATATTTAGTTAGATAGAATAATGCAAAATAAAATAAGATTACATTTAGTTATTTATTAAAAATTAATTTATTTCTTATAATTTTGTTTTGTATGATATATTTTTATCAAAATTTAATTTTTTTTTAAATTATAACTTTTAGGTGTAATAATCACATTTGTAAATAAAAAAATTAAAAATTTTAAGTATGTTTGGGCAAGAGCTATATATATATATATATATATATATCTTTTTTGTTACTTTTTTTAAACAAATAGTTTTTACCAAACAAATGTATATTTTTTAAAAAATTTTAAGAGATACGATTAATACACCAAAAAGTTACAAAAAATCTATAAATAAAATCAAGTTTTTGCCAAAAAAATAATAATAATCATAGAAGAAAAGAAGTCATAAAAAATTAAAAATTAGTTTTTTTATACTCAAAGCAAGCTTGAATATTTTATTTATTTTAATTCCACTTTTGTAAGGTAAAATGTCATATTCATTCTGTCATTTATTCCCCCACAGAAGGGAGGAAAAAAAAAAAACTACTATTCTTAAAAAATCATGGGCATATTTTTATCGTGTAGAAAGAATGAGTATTGATAAAATATTTATAAATATTTTATCGTTATTTTTATTACATAATAAAATGATTAATTTTTTATATAATAATAATATCGTTATTTAATTATATTTTTACTTTATTCTGTTTAACTAAATATATATTACTATCATCCTTAACCTTATTCTTCATACATATTACATATGATTATTCATATTCTTGCACCCACCGGTGCTCCACTCATACCCTCAAGTTTGGCTTTCCCTTTGCCTTCAACAAAATGTAATTGTTATTCAAATTACAATTTTAAAAGGGGAACATAGGCAATACATTTATTATAAACATATTATTGGTATAAGGGATATGACTTAAATCATGCATCTTTTTTTCCAGTATGAGCCTTAAATTTTCATTAGAAATTCAATATAGTCCAAATGGTCAACAAAAAAAAGTTAAATTTTGAATGCAAATGGTAAAACCTTATCCTATTAAATTTTGTGCAATCACGTTAATTATTTAGGGTGTGTTTAGAGTTGTATAAAATAAAATAAAATTGTAAAAGTAAATATCTCGTAATTTGTGTAGTGAGTGAAGAATTTAAATTTTACTGTCTCGTAATTCGTGTTTGTAGAGATTTGTAGGATTTTATTTTATTTTGTGTAACTCCAAACGGAGCCTTAGTTGAATTGGAATAACAAAACTAACATACCGCTTGAGAAAAGAAATTAATCAATTATCATCTGCGTTTGCAATTACACTTTAAATTGAAGTTGAATAGCACATAATTGTATTTGCATTCCTTTCGTGAATTAGTTGATTTTTTCACCTTGATTGAAAATATAACCAAGTCAATTATACATTTAATATTTTTAAAGAAGATATAATAATATATAGTTTAGGTGGGGTCTATTTACATTTTACATATGAATTCTTATACTCTTTTTTACTTTTGTATTAAATAAAATTACACAACTATTCTCATTCTTTTAATAAGATATATTATATAATTTTAATGGCGTGAATATATTTCTACAAGAATGATGATAGTTGTATAATTTTATTTAATAAATAAGTAAAGCGGAGTGTAAAAATTCATTTGTGAAGTGCAAATAAATTTATCCTATAGTTTATAGCTATATTTTCTTTCACTTAATAGGAAATCATTTACTAATATTATAACTAATACATTAGAAGGGACATTCATTTCTTTTTAAAGAAAGTTAAAAGAATATAAAGTTATTTGTATGTGAAAATGACAAGGGTAAATTACACTAACCTCCTATAAAATTTCTTAAGCAACTATTAAGCACTCTTTACATCTGGAAAGATTACTATGACCTCTCCTCCTGCTTTTAAGTTTTCTCAATAGGTTTCCCGTTGTATCATTTATAATAGCTAAAAAATGCATAAACTCTTATTGATATCAAATATTTTTATACAAAATGATCAAAAATTTTCTTAATCATAATATAATGAATCAAA
Organism: Vitellaria paradoxa; assembly: GCA_019916065.1. Taxonomy (NCBI): domain Eukaryota; kingdom Viridiplantae; phylum Streptophyta; class Magnoliopsida; order Ericales; family Sapotaceae; genus Vitellaria; species Vitellaria paradoxa. The sequence continues at coordinate 42,531,441 of CM034239.1, forward strand.
GTGTTTGTAAGTTATAATATTTTATATAAGAAAATTTTGATTAATTTACAAAAAATTCATTTGTCATTAACTAGATTCTATAAATTTTTTTTAGCATTCCTACGCCATAGAGGATAATTTATCAAAGTAATTTTCCAAATGTAATTGATGTTGTCTAACTATTAAAGAAATATCAGAAAATATCGGTGTAATTTACTAAAAGTAAGTATATTATCCACCCTAAAAAGTGTCCATTTCAAGATACACTACTAGAAATATTAAATTTGGAGATTGAGCACACCATAAACATTTGCAAATGTACTAATTCATGATCGCTTTTAGGCAATATTTATTTAGGATAACAAAACAAACCAAGCAAAACACGAATGACCACTTATACTGATCATTATATAACAATTTAGGAACCAATTTAGCGATTACTTCTGGTGGTCACTAATGTGAAAATATATGATTCACCTTCCATTTTCTTTCCATGCGTTGTGTGTCTTTTTATATTTTTCTCAGCTCTTAATCTTAACCTTAAGTTCTAATTTCCTTATTCTTAGCCACTTTCTTACTTGCTTCTTTCTGCCACCACTACTAGAGCACCTCTCTCTCTCTCTCTCTCTTTCTCTAACTCACTCACTCAGAGACACTAGAATTATTACCATTGTGCTCTCTGCTTTCAACCATTGCCGCATCATCATAACCTATCGACATATCTTTTTTTTGTTGTTAGGTTCACTATTTTTGTTCAATGACAGTTGTGCGTCAAAATTTAAATCCATAATAGTTTTGGAGTGTTTAGAATCGAGTCTTGTTGGTTGAGTAGTTCCTTAGTTTAAGGAAAATTACTCCAAACATTTTATGTAACAGAGAGGGAGGTCAAAAACAATTCAAGCACATAGTAGTTTGGAAAAATCCACTTGAAAATGCACTCGAGCCATGTTATTGGAAAGGGCTCAAACTAGGTTCAAGTGCTATAGATTTTGGAAAATCCACTCAAAAGGAGTTCGAGCATTCAATGCCCACTCGAAGGATGTTCAAGCAACCTGTTGGGATTTTTGCTAAGTTTCTTCAAATTGCACTTTTTTTGTTCGCTAATTGTATCTAAATATAAAAATATTATTTTCCAACAGTTTTGGGGCATCTCTCCAATTCCACTGAACAAACCGTAATATCTAAATCCCTATCATCTAAATTGAAAAGATCAACAAATTGGGTTTGAATAAAACAACGATTCAAGCTCTTCATCTTAATGAAGAACATTTCTAGATTTTAGGAGATGACGTTTGGGTTCAAGAACAAAATCAATCTACGAACTTGGTGTATCGCAAGTTCAAGCAAATAAGAGGGGAGTAGAGTTAGAACAGGGTCTAATTTTACTTTCTATTTAGTGAATTTCTTGTAACTTTTTGATTTCATAGTGAATTGATTTTCAGGTTAGTCGCTTTAGAAATTCAAGATTTACCTAGAAATAGTTCTAATGTTTCTCTCTTTAAGATCTTGTGTTATTATTCTCTTTGTGATTGATTGTGATTATTCTTTATAGCATTTTTGGTTTTTCATTTGTTTATCTTATCTTCACACTAAATAACTACAAGACTTGACACACAGTGTCATTTAGGCACTAGTGATCTATATGAACGAATGAGATTTCATACCCCCAATATGCTCAAAAAGTTCACTTGTAGCTTAAAGTTTAAACTTAAATTTTATTTTTAGTATTAAATTTGTTTATTACTTTTTTATTTTAATAATGTTTTTTTTGGACTTATTAGTTTTTTATTCGTTTATTACTTTTAGGTTTGATTGATATGACTTCCTCTCCAATGCAAGTCAATTATTAATTTTTATAATTTTATTTGTAATAATTATTTTTTTATATGTATAGGATAATTTGTAAAATATAATAGCATTTTAAGTTAATATTAGTTTCATGATTTTATTACAATCTCATTTAGAATGTATTGAATCGTGTGTATGTACAAAAATATCAAATTGAATTGTGTGTATGTACAATCATATTGTTAATAAAAATAAATTTAAAATATTTTTATTTAAAAAATTCTAAAAGCAACCATAATTAAAGGTTAAGTAAAAGCCAATTAGTGATGGGCTAAATTCCTTCTTTTTAACAATAGCGACAATAATAAGCAACAATAAGCACTAATTGGCAGTTAAAATTATGATTATAAACATTATAAGCAGTCACAAAATTGAAATGATAACTTTTAGGTAATCACTAAATGTTTTCAAGAACAATTTTATTGCAAGAACAATTTTAACTAATGGGCAATTTTTGATGATCGCTTTTCTTTTTTTTTTTTTTTAAACTGTCGCTTTTATTTCAAGAATAATTTTACTAACAAAATGAAGTAGTAATTCTACTAACTAAAGGTACGACAAGAGAAAAAAAAAAGGTCTATTTATGTCATATATACCATATTTGGGTGACCAATGGGTTCGTTTGGAATCCCAAAAAAACCTAAAAAACGTCAAAAAACTTACAAAGTTTTCAAATTATTCCAATCAATTTTTGCCACCTATCTTTTTTACATCACATCAATCTCACCTTTTGAATTTTTTTTATTTTTTTTGGTACTCCAAACCCCCCATATATTGCCAAATTACTAAAAGTAAAATAAATAAATAACCACATAGGTGATATTTGGTTTTTTGAAGAAAAAAATTAAAATTTTGTATAAAAATAACATGTTATAAAATTTAATAAAAAATTAAAAATTTTTGATAAAAATAAAATTTTTTTAGTATTTTTTGAGATCCAAACATTCTCACTAGATAGAAGATGAAATCTTTCTATAAAGTTTGAGATGTTTTCTTTTGTTCCTCGTGAGTTCGGAATTTTTTTTAATAAACATGTAAAAATCTTATTAATTTATTCAAAGTTTACCGAAGTTAATTTAGTCAAGCGTGTTTAATCAGTTAAGTTTCCGCAATTCTTGACATAATCTAAATGAATTATTCAAACCTCAAACATTCTACGAGTCAAACCACAGACACCCTACTAGTCAAGCCCTTTATATGGGACAGTCTAAACAATAATAAAAAAAAAAGTACACTAATTCAATTTCAAAGTCGTGCTTAAACAATCCAGCGTGGATTTTTAAGAATTAAAGAACAAATATTATATAAATAATTATTAATTTTTTATTCTCATAATTTTTCATTTTTTTTTACCCCACTACTTTAAAAATTTATATTTAAGAAAAAAAATTATTAATACGGCAATAACAATTAATATTTATTCTTTCTATCTCATACTGAAAACATCCTTAATCTAAAAATTAATTTGAGTGGGACCCATGAAGGTACTCAAAAAGTAATTAACTAGAATTTAACAGTGACTTGCAGAATAAAAAGAAGCGCGTAATAGAGCTTTTTTCTTTTTTTTTTCCTTCGACTGTTTTGTTCAAAATTCAACTTATTAGGATGAACTATTCCACAGAGTGACTTAAGATTTTTATTTTATTTTCTAATAAAATTACTTTAATAAAATAAAGCGATTAGAGTGTTCGATTTTGAAAAGCTCCACTGGCAAAAAAAATAAAACAAATGTAACTCTCAGTTTTGAGTTCACAAGAAACCCACCTTATTTTCTTTTATTATTGTTGTTTGTACCAGTTCCAGCACCGTTCAGAACGCAAATTCAACCAGTTATATTTGGAATTTATAGAAAATTTTAAAAGGTGTTTGGTTTCCCAAACTTTGACAAAAATTACAAGATGTTACAAAAAAATTATTAAATCTTTCAATCAAATTTCGCAATGCGTCATTGTCACAATAATTTTTTTAATTTTTTGATTATTCAAACACCCTTTTGGTACCGTGAGACACGATTTGGGAAAATAAAACCTTTCCTTTTTATGATATGGGAGAATTTGAAGGAAGATAGAGTGTTTTTTTTTTTTTCTCTCTCTTTTTGTTTTCGATGTGATCTGAAAAAAAAAAAAAAAAACCTTTTTTTTTATAATTTGATCCAACGTTTAATTTTTATTTTATTTTATTTTGTTGAACGTGTTTTTACTTAGTAACCTTGACCACAAACTTGTAAATATTGACCGAGAATACATTAACACCAGGGACGGAACCAGGAATTAGTAAAAGGGGGCCAATTCATATAAATGATAAAGCTTCTCCCTAACTTCCAAAATGCAATATCAAAATTAAGCAATTTATTGAGGTTCATGAGTTTAAAAAATCAAGCAAATATATAAAGGTCATTCATAGACTCGTTTAAAAATTATTCAATTGACTAAATTAGATTATTAATGACCAAACTCAAGAATAAAATCTTATATATTATTAATGGTTCAAACCAAAAGAGATGAGGTGACCATTTTGAACATATATATATGTATGTATATATATATATATATATATATATATATATTTATTTATTTATTTACTTTGTGTTGAAATAATTCTTTAAAAAATATATATATTTATATATATATTTTTAAAGGTAAAATAATTGATAATTAAAATGCAAGCTAGTCAATGACCATTTTTTGTTTTTTGGAAAGCAAAACAATTGACAACGTAGAGATCGAGAGGAATCAAAACTCTAAACTTTAACATAACACAAGCACTTAAGATAAAAATATTCACCATTAGGCCAACCTCTTGCGCCTTTGAAATATACTTATAATATATATATATATATTTTCAGGGGGGCCATGGCCCTTATGGTAATAACGTGGTTCCGTCCCTGATCAATACGCTCCTAAAATTAAAAATGATATTTTATCATTTACTGTTGGTGAATTAAATGAGCACGGAACATTAAATTCCGTTAAGATATAAAATTATCCTGAAAGGGAAGAGGTGGAATAACAAATCCCGTGACAAGTATTAAAAACTTTTAAATTATTTCAAAGTATATAACCTTAATCAAGGAAATTATTAATCAACTACAATTTTATACGGTTTAATCCTCCACTCTTTTTGGGTAACATATGAGTTATTTTAATCAATTTGATCAAAAATAAAAAAAAAATAAAAAAATAATTTTCAGTTCTAGATTGTATTTTAATTAAGAGGATACTTACAAAAGAAAAAAGGAAATAGAAATGATTCAAAATCACTTTCTTACTTTTATTTTTTTTCACGCTTTTAGCTATTGAAAGTTATTACCGACCAAACATAATTTGGTCTTTAATTAGTTGACGAGAGGCAAGTGCGTAACTATTAAGAGGTAAGGGGGTCAAGTGCCCCTCTCAATTTTGAAGGTAGAAAGATAAAAATACCATTCTTTTAAATTATTATAATTGTAAAATTATTCTTTATCTTAATATTTTTTATATTCCAGACTACTAACTCAATAGTTGTCAACAAAGACAAAATAGGTTTACAAAATTAGATATTTTAGAAGAAAGATGACAAAAAAAAAAAAAAATCATTCTCACTGAATTCCAACGAACATTTAACAAAAATCCCTTAGATAAGATATCATTAAGTAACGAACTTTAAAAAAAAAAGTCGTGTGCTCACTTAACAAAAATCTTAAATCCACCCCTGACGAGAGGTGGTTGCAAAAGGTATTGACTAAAATTTGACCTGTTTCTCGTGTCTCGAATTTAAGTTTTTATCTTAAGTTTGAAATATTTAATCACTATGCTAAATCATTACTTGTATAAATATATGTTTATATTTTAATACAAATGAGCATATTAAACCTTTTCCAGCTAAATTTTAGTTGGAGAAAGTAATTTTTTTGTTAAAATAAAATGAAATATTTATTTTTGTGTCAAAAATAATAAAATATTTATTACTTCTAACAAACAATTGGTTGACAAATTTTATACTTTTACCAACCAAATTTATCTAATGGAGAAAGTAAACCTTTTACCGATTCATTTTTATATTTGATCAATAAAAATAAATTTTTTGCAACCAATCGATAGATAAGAATTTTATCTTTATCGATTAATTAGTTGGCAAAGATAATAAATATTTAATTATTTTTTAAAAATTTTTGACAACCAATTAGTCAATAAAAGCAACCCTTTAATTGTAAATTTCTTTTAATGACCAATTAATAAAAAAAAATTATCATTTAATTTAATCGAGAGAAATTTACTATTAGCAATTATCCTTAATTTAATTGAGAAAAGCCATCACTTAGCGAGTAAATTTTACGTTTGGTGGAAACAAATGGTGACCTAAAGCGTGCTTTTCTTTGGTGGGTATACATGCAGGTCAATGATGGCTTGGCAGTTTGCGGCATCCCCCCTAAAATCATTCATCCTTTATTTTGGGCCCGTTTGGAGCTTAAATAAATAAAATACTACAAATCTCTACAAATACAAATTACGAGATAATAAATTTAAATTGTTTACTCACTGTACAAAATACGAAACATTAACTTTTACAATTTTATATAATTTCAAACTCACCTTTTATACATGTGACACTTCGATCAAATGGGGGCTTAATATTAGGCTTGGCGTGGAAAGTAAGATAGATGGTTTTTTAAATTTTTTTCAGTTAGTTACTAATTAATTATTATTTTTTTTTGTGTTTAGGAATGGAAAAGAGGTGATTTTTTAGTTATTTTTTTAGTTTTTGTTAATTTGAAATTTTTATTTTTAAAGATTTATAAGAAAATTAAAATGTAAAGAGACAAATTTAATCATTTTACAAATAAACAAATAAACCAACAAGTAAATAAGTCAATTAACCCAACTTGTCAAATGGTGCCCAGAGTCAGTCTTTGTTTGGTTTGTCTATTTAGATAGCCTGTTTAGACCTTTAATGTGCCCAACAAAACAAAACGAATATTAATAGAATAAAATAAAAAAATTATTAATTAATAAATGTGTTCTATTTTTTTATATTATTTAACCCAAATAAATTACAACTTGTATTTTGAGTTTTAATTATATATAATTACTTTTCATTTTCTCTGTTATTTTCTTTTTCATTTCTTGTTAAGATTTTATAATTCAAGCAGAATATTAGCCTTAAAATTTTAAATTTCACCTCTTCTCTCGCAGATTAACCCACGGAATTAAAACAAAGCTTTTATTAATTAATTAGGAGCCTGCCTTGTCTAAGTCATAACAGAAGTTAAAAGATGTGGGGTCGTTAGGTGGCTAGTAGTTCAATGTATAAGAAAAGGCCGGCATAAATTTCAACAACAACATTGAGTTGCACTCAGAGTTTCTGGTATGAAGTTTGAATGTTGTTTTGCCTTGAAATGCTATATATATATATATATATATAATTAATTTCCACACTGCCCTAACCCCTAACACCAGCTGCTTCTCATCGTGACAATAACACATAACTACTAAATAGTTCAATGTATACCTAAATGAATTATATATATATATATATATATATAATCAGAATAAGCTTATATATTAATTCTGACAGTTTTGGTAAATTATTTCATGGTTCAACCATATCTTTAAAGAAAGGCTTGCCCATGGATGCACTCAAATGCTCATTAATTTGCGGGTATGACCCGTTCCTTAATTCTCATAATTAAACTCCATTTTGCTCTTCAATCAGTATACCCTTTTATTGACCACTACTATTATTATTATTAATGCACAAATTTGGTTTGCTTTTAAGGCAGGACAAGCCTCTTTTTTTTTTTTTTCCTTTTTGCATAAATATGTGGATTTAAGTTTTTTCCTTTCATCTTTCTTAGGATATTAATTATAATACTCGGATGAAACATAGTTTCATTATCACTATTACAAAAATGCATAATCATCACAGCTTTTAAGCGTGATGTTTCACTTTTTATCTCAGTTGCAAAAGCGTGATTTATTTAAGTGAGATTGTAAGTCATATCTTTTTTATCACAGTTTATAATCGTGATCGAAAACTTACAATAATTACACACTAAAAGCGTGATCTTTTATGATAAAAACTGAGATGAAAAGAAATCTCGTGTGATCTTTTATGAATTTTGATCTCACTTTTTTTGAAAAATAGTGATCAAATATAAACAAATAATCACGCTGAAAAAAATGGATTAATTTTAAAAATAATAAAAATCCACATGGCAACCTACTATTATGCCATCGTAGTACCCTGTGGCACCTTATTATAGCAACCTTATATATTTCATATATTTTTTTTTGTTTCTGCTGAAAATCGAACCCGTGCTAGTCATTTGGAAGTTAGTGTAGTTGACCGCTAGTCCAAACTATCATTTACATATACATTTTACATATTAATATATATAAACAAATTTTTATCACTTTTGGGGTTACTAAAAGTAATAAAATTATATTATTTTAATTTAATTATTTTAAGTTTTTTACAATAATTTATTATGACCTTTGTCAACCAATTTATAGTTAAAAGTTGCATTTTTCTGATCAATTGATCGGAAAAAATGATAAAAATTTACTTTTATTTAATTATTTTAACTTTTTGTAATAATTTGAAATCATAACTAATATATAGAACCATGTGAATACTTAATAAATAATTTATGAATATCTATCATATTTAATTAAAAATAATCTTAAAACTTTTTCTTATTTTCCTTTAGTTTTTGTATATAGCATATATTTAATCATGGCTCACTATTTATAATATATTTTTCTTCATTTTGTACTATATTTTTTAAAAGTAATTAGGTCACATTTACTTTTAGTTCTAGAAAATTATTGTTAAAACAAAATTTTTGAAAACTATTTTAAAAATTGATTTGTAATACAAAAAATATTTTCAATGATTATATTTAAAAATTAGTTCTAAAAGGACAAAAAAATGAAAATCTTTATTTTTTTATTTCCAAATTTTTATCACTTTCAACAACATATAAAATAATGTCACTTTTAATATAAATAATATTAAAGATGCACTAAACATTTATTAGATATTAAATATTTAATATTTACCTCGTTATGAGTCATATAAATTATAAAAATTACTTCCATATATTTATTGAAAAAAATAATGATTATACATTTACTGTTATTTAAATTTGATTTGCTAAATTTAGTTTTAACATTAATTTAAAAAAAATTGTTTATTGATCTATGATTGTAGTTTTTATATCATATTCAATTAATTAAAATTAATAAATAAATGTTATAATAAAGTTTATGAAATCTAATTTAAATCATATAAGGTGATAAACAAAATTGTTTGAGAGAGATATAAAGAAAAAATAACAATATTGTCTCTCATTCTTTTAATTATCTCACTTTTTTAAGATATGATTTTTTTCACTTTTTGATCTCAGTTTTTTTTTGAGATGTTTCTACTGATCTTTTATCTCAGTTTTTTCTAGAGATAGTTTCCACTAATCTTTTATCTCAATTTTTTCTTGAGATAGCTTCCACTGATCTTTTATCTCGTTTTAAATTCAATTACGGTTTTAACAAAAGTGAGATAAAAAGTATTAAAAGTAATTTTTTATCTCAATTTTTTAATTAGACTGAGATAAAAAGTTTAACTCACAAATCTTTATCACGCTTTTTCTAAAACCGTGATCTTTATGAATTTCTTAGCGTGATCTTTATCAATTATTGTAGTAGTGTATTAAAACTGATATTTCAAGTTATTTGATTCATTAGGCATCACATGCTATATAATCATTTTACAAATATGTTGTTAAATCGCTATTTGAGAATTCGACAGCCTATTAACATTATGTTTTATTAACTTATTTGTAGTGACAGATATTTTCAAATTTTTTTACCCTCTCAAAAGTTTTGATTGATCCCCTTGTTTATAATTTTTTAATTTGGCTCTCTAAACTTCAAATTATTGATTTGCTATTGATTGATCATGCCTTTGAACTCTGAACGCTAAACAAAATTCTGAGTCTTAATTTAAATGATATGATAATGAAAACAATTATAGTAAAATGTATTTTTGAAGATTAATTGTATGAATTTATATATTCTCGCCCTCTAAATTTTTAAAAACTCTCTTATATACAATCATACTCTTAAATTTTTGGATTATCTAATGATTATAATAAATAATATATATATTGTATTGATCCCAAATTATGAACAATTTTATATTTAATTGATCCTTCATTGCTCAAATTCATGGGTGATACGTCAATAATTGTACAATATATGCACGGCGTGTATTTGAAGTGCAAAAAATTAGTAAAATTTGATAGAAGTTACAAGTACATAATTCATGCAGTAAAATAAAAGTTGATAATTTTTAGAAATTTTTTATGTTTTTCAATGAAATTTAGAGTATCAAACAAAGCCATATATATAAGTCACTGGTTGGAATTTTATGTTTTGTGGCTATGGTTCTGTTTGAAGTAACAAAAAATTCTGAAAAAACGGTGAATAATATTGAAAAATTTTAAAAGTTAGTATTTTTTATCTCATTTCACGAATTATGAATCTACAACTTATATTATTTTATCTCACTTTTTATTACTTTAAACACATTATATATATATATATATATATATATATATATGTATGTATGTATGCATGTGCGCAGGCATGCAGTGTCGGTTTCAGTCATTTCGATGTAGCTAGTTACCAGAAATATTGTTAAATGTCGGTTGTTAAGGGGTTTGCCCTTCACCAGGCATTGTAAGTATATATATATATATATATATGATCTTTGTGCCACAAGCAAAGCCAGCCAAGCCTGCCTTCTGTGTTTTAAGGAGCTGGACTCGTGTGTTTATGTAAACAGTTGAACTATTTAATTAAAACCCCACCTAGCTTTTAATTGGGTTAATTAACTTATCAGCCCATGCATGCGATAACAAAATAATTAAATTTTTTACAACCTATTTGATGCGATAATATATATATATATATATATTATAGTGAAAATCCTTCTCTCCCTATATGTATATATATAAAAGGAGATAAATGATGATATCCGTAATTTAAAAATTGTATTATTCGAATACCTATTAATGGATATTACTATATAAATGTATTTATGTGGCACAATCCTGATAGTATGATGCAACAAAGCACCTAAATAAGGTTGCGCTTACTCTTGTTATTTTCATTCCAATTGAGTTGTAGGTTATTTTTTAAATGAATTAAACTATCTAAAATTTACATTAGTGTGTGTGTATATATATATATATGTATAGCTAGTAAATCTTAGAAGCTCAATTGCCTTGCAGGGGGTATGTCTAGCAAATTATTGATGCAATATTAAAATAAATAATGATTTTAAACTTTTCCTTGGGCTGTAGTGTAAGTTCATCCAGTGGTGCATTTTGGTCATATTAGATTTCGTGGAAGAAAGCCCGGACCCCGCCAAGGGTTAAGAGCCCATTGTTGCCTCTTCAAATAAATAGAACCGTTCCGTGGTCCTGTCATATTTGTTGGCGAATTTTCTCCGCACACAATTGATTACTAGTTGAAATCACTCTAACTTGAGACCCTATTATACTTTTCAATTTTAATATATATATATATTTATATACATATATATATATATATATAGAACTGGAGCTGGAAGTTACCGCACCAACAAGGAGAAGATAATAAGATAACTTTGTGCTTACGGATGAGAGCCATTTTTTATTTTTTTAATTTGCCTCTAAAATCAAATTCATTGGTCCTGTAAAAATGAGAAGATTAGATAGAGATATTCGCGAAGTAGGTTTGAGAGTAAAGATAATGTTTTTTCTTTTTTTTTTTTTTCACTTGAAGGAAAATATTTAATTTATTTACTTTTATTAATTTTTTTTTTTTTTGAAAGAAGAGAAAAAGTTAAGATCAATAGATTTTTAATGAAGTGGATTGTTCATTATTCGGGCGTTTGGTGCGATTAAAAATAAAGAAAAATATGATTTGAGTAATTTTTTAATATTTGGCGCACAGTTACGTAATCACATTTTTTATAGATGAATAGTAAAATTTTTTAATTTTTATGTCATTTTTTTTTTAGAAAAAAATTGTTTGAACAATTTTTTTAATTCTTCGGAACAGTTTTATGTCAGAATTTATTGAAAGATGTAAAAAATTTTTAGAATTTGTAGAAAAGTTATTCGAATTTATGGAATGTTATTGGAGTTTGTAAAAAATTTATTAGAGTTTATAAAAAATTGTTGGGATATATATATATATATATATATATAGTTATTTCACGAAATACGAGAAATACAAAATATATTAGATCAAAGGTAATGTATTAGAGAATTTTAGGTATCATTTAGTTTATTTTTCTTTTTTTATTTTTTGTTTTTATTTTTTATTTCTTTTTTTGAGCTCATTTTTCATTTTGTACTTTTGAAAATAAGAAAAACAGTTTAAAATTCATTTGGTTACTTATATTTTCAAAATTTATTTTTGAAAATAGAAAATAAGTTTACACATGAAATAAAAAATGATAAAAAGTCATTTTAATTTAAGAGTTTTTAACAAAAAATAAGAAAAATCTCAAAACAAAAAAATAGAGTATTTTTTATTTTCTTGTTTTGGGATTTTAATACATTAAACAAAAACAAAAAAATAGAAAATAGAGAAGTAAACCAAATGTCATCTTAAAATTTTCAAAAGATCTCAAAAATTTTCACAAATTTTCAATGATTTTTATCACACTAAACGAGACCAAAATAAAGTGGATTATTCATTTTTAATTTTATCCAACAGTTAACAAAAAATCCGGTAATTATACAGCGAGAAAGTGACCAGAGGTCCTTTCTATGGACTTTGAGAAAGTAATAATGAATAATTCAAACTGGGGCAAGACCGCAAGGTTGATGGCACACGGGGTAAGGTCGGCATTAAATGGTAACAGATACAGGGGGGGTCAAAGCTCCTATTTGATTTTATCTGTGGAATTTGAATTTATTCTAAATCCGCTCTTGTGGTAAATTTTCTTCCACGTGATCATGAATTACAAAGATTTCCGAAAATATAGCCCGTGATCATGAATTACTTTTCTTCCTTTTACACTTGAATTCCCAAAATACATTTTTAACTCCTCACTTTTTTAAAAGGGTAAATTACACTTAGACCTATTAAGCATTAGCGTAATTACATATAAATCCCATCAACATTTTAAAATTACATTAACTTTCCTTATTTTGAAATGTTTGTAACACTTAAACCCTTCTGTTAACTTTGTCACTAACTCCCTCAAAATTTTATTAAAAAGACAGATATGCCCTCATATATATATATATATATATATATGCAGAAACGAAGCCACCAATGGGAAGATGAATGAGACAACAGAGTACCGATCGCCAAGGGACACCGACGGCCACGGCACCCACACGGCGTCGATTGCGGCGGGGCGCTACGTGTTTCCAGCATTAGCTCTTTGGTATGCCCGCGGCATTGTTGCAGGGATGGCTCCCAAGGCCCGCTTTGCCGCTTACAAGGTTTGCTGGAACTCGACTTCGACATCCTCGTCGCGTTCGACGCTTATGAAATGTGATGCTTAGTTAGTTCTTATTTTTATGCTACTGTTGACTAAGTTAGTTGTTTAGTGTGTCAATTAGTAGGTCTATTTAGTTGAGGAAATTATGGAGTCGTGGAGTTATGGTTTGGTTTGTGGAACTACTTCCACTTCTTTAAGCCCACGAATTTGTGCAGTTTGTGGTGTTTTTTTTCTTTAAATAGCAAGTCTTGTTCCTGTTTTGGTAGTATCTCAAAAAACAATATCAGTGCATATCAGAAAATATTAGTTTGAGTGTTTGTCTTCCTTTTCCTTTACACTTTCCTGCACTGTGGCTCTGTATTTTTTCTCCATTTTGTACTCTGTTTTCTAAATTGGTAGGTATATTTCCAACAGTTTTTGGTATCAGAGCCAGGTTCGGTTGACGTCGGGCGTTGATTTGTGGAGGTTGCTTGCTGTAGCAGAGCAATTTTTCTGTGCCCAGAAGCTGTTCGACAGAAGGTCTATGTAAGTTATTTGCAACTATGTCAAACGGTAACAGTCTCAATGCTTCTCAACCATTGATTCCAATATTTGGTGGAGAAAATTATGAATTTTGGAGTATTAAAATAAAGACCTTTTTCATTGCACAAGAACTTTGGGAGTTGGTTGATAAAGGTTTTGCAGAGACAGCAGCCGATGTTAAAGAGCTTCGCAAGAAGGATGCAAAAGCCTTAGTTATTTTACAACAAGCTGTTACAGAACCCATTTTCTCAAGAATTGCTGGTGCTACCAAATCGACACAAGCTTGGACCATCTTGAAGCAGGAGTTCCATGGAGATAGTAAGGTAACTATGGTGAAGTTGCAAACACTTCGTAGAGAATTTGAGACAATTTTCATGAAAAGTGGTGAGTCTATTCAAGATTTTTATACAAGAATCTCTACTATTGTGAATCAAATGAGAGCCTATGGGGAGGAAATTTCAGATCAGAAAATTGTGGAAAAAATACTGAGAAGTCTTCCAAATAAATATGATTATGTTGTTGCAGCTATTGAAGAATCTAAGGATTTGTCTGTTTTGTCTTTTGATGAACTAAAGGGTTCTCTGTTAGCACATGAAGCAAGAATTAACAGGTCAACTGAAAAGAATCTAGAGCATGCCTTTCAATCCAAGGTGGAGCTTTCGGGCAAATTTGGTGAAGGCAATTCTGGTCAAAGGCAGCAGCCAGGTAGAGGTCGAGACAGCAAAGTGATTGGCAAGACAAGAAGCAGCAACAACAAAGACAAGATTATAGAGATAAGCAATGTTATCATTGTGGGAAAGTTGGGCATATTGCAGCAAAGTGCTGGGACAAAGAAAAAGGCAAACAGCAGTGTCATAATTGTGGGAAGGTTGGGCATATTGCAGCAAAGTGTTGGGACAAGGAAAAAGGCAAGCAGCAAGCCAATTTTGTCGAAGGAAATGAAGAGGAAGGTAGTTTGTTTCTTACTTATTCTAATCCTAATAAAAGTGAGAATAATGTTTGGTTTCTAGATAGTGGTTGTAGCAATCATATGACTAGGCAAGAGAATATTTTCCGTACCATGGATAGTTCAATTCGAACTAACGTGCGACTTGGAAATGGCGAGGCTGTTCAGATTGAAGGGAAGGGAACCATTGCAGTAAAAACAAATTCAGGTATTGAAAGACTGATCCATGATGTTTATTTCATTCCTGGTTTGGTAATTGACTTGCTTAGTGTGGGTCAGTTGATGAGAAAAGGGTATTCAGTTCTGTTTTATGATAATGTGTGTGAAATTAAAAATTCTAAGCAGACTATTGCTAAGATCCAAATGACAGAAAATAAAATGTTTCCTCTTGAATTATCATGGTTGGATGATTGTGCTTTGGTTGCTAATGCTGATAGTAATCATATTTGGCATTTGAGATATGGACATTTGCATTTTAATGGGCTGAAATTATTGAGTCAGAAAAGTATGGTGTCGGGGCTGCCATTTATTACTGCTGCCAACAATGTTTGTGAAGGTTGTATTTATGGTAAGCAACACAAGCTGCCATTTCCAGTTGGGAAAGCTTGGAGAGCCAAGATGCCTTTAGAATTAGTTCATACAGACATTTGTGGGCCAATGAGAACATTATCTTTAAACAAGAGTAAATATTTTCTCTTATTTACTGACGATTTTTCTAGTATGAGTTGGGTGTTTTTTCTTATTCAGAAATCAGAGGTGTTTGAAAAATTTAAGGAGTTCAAAGCTTTTGTAGAGAAGCAAAGTGGTCGTGAACTTAAAACCCTCAGAACAGACAGAGGGGGAGAGTTTTTATCTGAAGAATTTACTCAGTTTTGCAAAGAATTGGGCATCCGCAGGCAGCTAACAGTAAAGAAAACTCCAGAGCAGAACGGTGTGGCAGAGAGGAAAAATCGAACGGTTGTAGAAATGGCACGAAGTTTGTTGAATGAGAAAAAGCTCCCAAATGATTTCTGGGCTGAAGCAGTAGCTACATCAGTCCATCTTCTCAATATTTCTCCAACTAAGGCAGTGAGGAACATGACGCCTTATGAGGCATGGTGGAAGACTAAGCCCAATGTAAGTAATCTGAAAATTTTTGGTAGTATTGCATATACTTTGATTGACTCAAGTGATCGTGCTAAGATGGATAAGAAGAATGAAAAATGTATTTTTGTGGGGTATAGTGAAGAAACCAGAGGTTGTCGTTTATATAATCCTATCATAAAGAAGCTAATCATTCGTAGAGATGTTGTGTTTGATGAAAGCAGCAGCTGGCAGTGGAATGATGAAAGAAATCAGAACTTACCAGGTCTCCAAGTGTTGCCAGAAACAATACAACCAGAGATGCAGACAGCGTCACCTGCATCATCTCCAGTAAAGAGTCCAGCAGAGCCGATTCAATCAATAACTCCTTTGCTCTCAGCAGGTTCTTCTAGCAGCAATGGAAATGAAACCCCACCAAGAAAGTTCCGATCCTTGAGAGAGATCTATGCAACTCCTCTTGCTCTTATGGTTGTTGAACCCACAAGCTATGAAGAAGCAGCTAAAAAAGATGAATGGAAAAAATCAATGCAGGAAGAAATGAATGCCATTGAAAGAAACAACACATGGGAGCTTGTTGATTTACCGTCAGGGAAAAATGCTGTAGGCGTAACATGGATTTATAAAGTGAAGTACCATGCTGATGGGAGTCTGCAGAAATACAAGGCAAGGTTGGTCGCTAAAGGGTACGTACAAAAGGCTGGAGTTGATTATTTTGAAACTTATTCTCCTGTTGCTAGATTTGAAACTGTGAGAATAATTCTGGCATTGGCGGCTGAAATGAGATGGAATATTTTCCAATTTGATGTTAAATCAGCATTTTTAAATGGTGCTTTGAATGAAGATGTGTATGTTGATCAACCACAAGGTTTTGTTTTTGATGGTAAGGAAGAGAAAGTTTACAAGTTAAAGAAAGCTCTCTATGGTCTCAAACAAGCTCCGAGAGCATGGTATGGTAGACTTGATTCCTATCTACGACAAAATGCTTTTCGTAGAAGTGATAGTGAGCCTACTTTGTATGTGAAGGTGAATAGTACTGATGTGCTTATCGTTTGCATTTATGTTGATGATATCATTTACACAGGTTCTTCTAATACTCTTATTAGAGAATTTAAAGAAAGCATGATGTGTGAGTTTGATATGACAGATTTGGGGTTGTTGCATTATTTTTTGGGTCTTCAAATTCAACAAACAGAGAATGGCATTTTTATTTCTCAAGAAAAGTATGCTACTGACTTACTTGAGAAATATAAAATGCTCAATTGCAAAGTTGCTGCTACAGCCATGAATATTTGTGAGAAGATGGTTATGCATAATAGGACTGCAAAAGCTAATGAGAAGTGGTTTAGAAGCATTGTTGGTGGATTGATGTATTTGACTCATACATGACCAGATATTGTGTTTCCTGTTAGTTTAGTTTCCAGGTTCATGCACAGTCCTTCGAAGCATCATCTTGGAGCAGCCAAACGGATCCTCAGATACATATGTGCCACTGCAGATTATGGAATTTGGTATAAACCAGTTTCTGATTTTAAATTAGTTGGTTTTACTGACAGTGATTGGGCTGGTTTTGTAGATGATCGAAAAAGCACAAGTGGATATATTTTCAACCTTGGTTCAGGTGCTGTTTCATGGAATTCAAAGAAGCAAGCTACTACAGCACTATCATCATTAGAAGCAGAATACATTGCTGCAACTGCAACTGTTTGCCAAGCCATTTGGATAAAGAGAATTCTTGCAGATATGTAGCAAAACCAGCAGCATTCAATAGAGATTTACTGTGACAACAAGGCCACCATATCAATGACAAAGAATCCGGTCTTCCACGGTAGAACCAAGTATATTGAGCTGTGTTACCACTTCATCAGAGATGTTGTTGCATATGGGGAAATTGCAATGAAATACTGTCCAACCATTGAACAAGTTGCTGATGGCTTTACTAAAGTACTCTCTCACTCCAAATTTGTTAAATTCAGAAGTCTCCTTGGTGTATCTGGTTTCGCATCAAGAGGGAGTGATGAAATGTGATGCTTAGTTAGTTCCTATTTTTATGCTACCGTTGACTAAGTTAGTTGTTTAGTGTGTCAATTAGTGGGTCTATTTAGTTGAGGAAATTATGGAGTCGTGGAGTTATGGTTTGGTTTGTGGAACTACTTCCACTTCTTTAGGCCCACGAATTTGTGCAGTTTGTGGTGTTTTTTTCTTTAAATAGCAAGTCTTGTTCCTGTTTTGGTAGTATCTCAAAAAACAATATCAGTGCATATCAAAAAATATTAGTTTGAGTGTTTGTCTTCCTTTTCCTTTACACTTTCCTACACTGTGGCTTTGTATTTTTTCTCCATTTTGTACTCTGCTTTCTAAATTGGTAGGTATATTTCCAACACCGCCGTCACCGATGGGGCCGACGTCATATCCCTCAACGTCGATGGTGTCGTCGTTCCTTATTACCTCAACTCCATTGCCATCAGTGCATTCGGAGCTTCTGACGCGGGGGTTTTTGTATCTGCCTCCGCCGGAAATGAAGAGCCCGGTGGTCTCACCGTCACAAACGTCGCACCCTGGGTCAACACAGTCAGCGCTGGAACTATTGATCAGGACTTTCCTGCCAACGTTAAGCTGGGAAACGGTAAAATCATCCCATGTGTGAGTATTTACAGTGGGCCAGGCTTAGCTCCGGGCCAGATGTACCAACTGGTATACGCTGAAAATGAAACCGGTGATAGTTACTCTTCATCACTCTGCTCAGAAGGCTCATTAGACCCCAACTTTGTCAAAGGCAAGATCGTAATGTGCGACAGAGGGATTAACTCAAGAACCACCAAAGGCGAAGTAGTTTGAAAAGTCGGCGACATCGGAATGATACTAGCAAACGAAGTGTTCGACAGCGAAAGCTTAGTCACAGACTGCCACATCCTCCCCGCCACCTCCGTCGGCGCAACATCCGACGACGAGATAAGGAAGTACATCACAGTGGCATCAAAGTCCCAGTGACCGCCAACGACGACGATAATCTTCAAAGGGACTCGGTTCAACGTACGGCCAGCGCCTGTTGTGGCCTCATTCTTAGCCAGGGGTCCCAACCTGGCGTTACTGGAAATTCTAAAGCCCGAAGTAATTGCGCCGAGGTTGAACATCCTCGCCGCTTGGCCGGACAGAATCGGCCCCTTGGGTGTTCCCTCCGACAATCGCAAAACTGAATTCAACATACTCTCCCACACATCGATGGCTTGTCCTCACGTTTCCGGGCTGGCAGCGCTGCTAAAAACTGCTCATCCCGAATGGAGCCTGACGACAATTTGATCAGCGTTGATAATGAGTGCATATACAGTAGATAATCATTGTGAATAAATGTTACAAGGGTAAAATTGGTATATTAAAAAAAATTTTAATCTAACGTCATCATTTTAATCGAAATCCTAATAGAATAGTAACGGAATGGGGTATGTGTTACAAACATTTCCAAATAAGAGAGGTTAATGTAATTTTTAAATGTCGAGGGGGTCCATGTGTAATTACGCAAATGTTTAGGGGGTCCAAGTGTAATTTATCCTTTTTAAAAAGCAGTTGTTAGTAATCGCCTGATCCTAATTCATTAAAAAGTAAAAGATTAAAGTGGGGTAACGAAGAAAATTGAAGGAAGAAAAGCATTCGAAAAAAAAAAAAAAAACAAAACAAAACTACCATACAAGAATAGATTGAAGGGGAGAAAAGTAGAGTGGTGAGGCTGGGAGAAGAATACATTTGGGCAATGTTTGTTTGGGGGGATAAAAATAGAGAATTGGATAAGTAGCTTACAATTTTTGACCAAGTTAACTTTATTTCTGTATTTGGTTTGCAGTATTATAACTCCAGATTAGATTTCCTATCTCTCAAAATGGGAGATAAGTAATACAATGGACGACATGGTATTATTTATCCTCCACCTCTGGATTTGTTTCCTGCCAAAATCTAAAGGTCCAAAACTATTTCTTGTCACTTCTCATGTTAAATCACATCTTTTATTCTACTTTATATCCCATCAACCAAACACTAAAAAAATAATCCCACATAAAAAATTAATCCGATATTATATCCAATCCATATATTATCTCATGGTATTACTTATACTCTATCATCTAATCTCTCGAAACAAACATAGCCTTGGGATGTAAAGGAGTTGGTATTTAATTAGTTAATTGGTAATATCAATTTTTTCGCTTCATTTTCGATAAAATATATAAGATTTTAATATCAATTTTTATTCGTCAAAAATCATTAAGTCGATTTCGATTCTGATATCGGCACTGATATCTATTAGTGGCTTTCATGTTTTTAATTCAACCAAAGCCAAACTGATTAATCAAAAATAAATGAATCCTTTTGTTCAATTAGAGTAGAGTTGTAGGGAAGTTAGTATTTAGGTTTTATCTTGGTATCAAAACTAAAATTTAGTTTTTTATAGTTATTTTTGTTTTTTATATATTTTTAACCGTTAAATTTATTATATAGTCAAAATTACTTCTCTCTCCACTTTGATTATTTTTTGGGGTCATTTTATGATTTGGCTTTTATATATTTTTAACCATTGAATTTATTCAATGGTCATGATTTCTTCTCTCTCTATTTTAATTGTATTTTTGGTCACTTCACATAAAAACATAACCTCTCACTCTTATCATATTTTTTAATACTTTTTATAATTTTTAATTTATAAATTTAAATTTAAACTATTTACACGCTAAATTATTTTCTATACTTTTGAGCACAGACAATTACTAGTGTGTATATATGTAATGTGTCAAAAGCAATTCTATTATTAAAATGTATCTCAGTAAATGTTTTCATTTAAAGTGATAGATATATAACTAACCATATCATTCTTTCAATTAATTTCGGTATAATTTTCTCTGATAGAATAACATTTCTCAAAATAATTATATATTTTTGATGTATAAAAATTAATTAAATTATTAGGGGAAAAATAATTTATGGAAGAGTGCCTAACTATTTAAAAGTTTCAAACTATTTTACACATATAATCGCAGATGGAATCAGAGTTTTGGATTGAATTAGGCCAAAATTGATGCCGCTCAAAATAAAAATTGATATAAAATGTATCTTACAATTATAGGGATGTAAATGGGTTGGGTCGGCTTGAGAACCGGCCCCGCCTGACTCGCCCCTCCCTCCCTCCCCCGGGTCAGGGCTTGGGTTAAGGGTGACCGGGCCCGAGACTCGACCCGCCCCGACCCCCCGCCCCGCCCCGCCCCACGACCCGTGCCTCCCGCCCCCCATTTCCTCTCTCCTTCTTTTTTACCGCTCTGCCAAACAAAACGTCTTCTTTCTTTTGTTTTGGTTATGCCTTAGCCAGCAGCCGTTCTGCCAAGCGCAGAACGGTCCAATTTTTTTTTTAATTACAAAGAAATTTCAAAAAATTACAAAACTCCCCCACCCTCTTCCATTATAAATACCCCACACTCATATTCACTTACATTTACAAAAAATTTACAAAATTTCTCTCCAAATTTCTACTCTACCAAGCTACCAACACTCAAGTATACTCTTCAATTGTGCTCAAGTGCATTCCATTTTGTCAAATTTGAAATCAAGATTTCAAGATCAAGTGATTCAAGGCTTCAAATTATTTCAAGTTAGTATTTAATTATTTTTTTAATTTGCATACATACATTTTTTTAATTTGCATAATTTAATTTTTTTATTAAATTATTTTTTCTAAATGGATCCACGGGACACTCATTTTTTTGATTTGGAGGGTGGAGACTTAAAATCCTTTCCCCCTCAAGAACAAATGGAACAATTTGCATCACCACAAATACCAACACCTACTACCACAACTGGTGATGTTGGTGCATCATCTTCTCGTCACGCCCAATAGCGTGGCACTTCAAAAGTATGGGATTTTTTTATTAGAATTCCACATAATGATGGAATGCATAGGGCTAAATGCGTTATTTGTGGGGATTTATTAGATGGTAGAACTACATCTGCAACTAGTCATTTAAAAAGACATTTAAACAGAAGGCACCAACAGAATCCTTGCATTAATAGTTTAATTGATCAATATTTTCCACGTACAACACAAATTCAATTAGGTAATGAAGGGGGTAATTTAAATATTTTTTTTTTATGACCCTGCAATAACACAAAATAATTTAGTTAGATATATTGTTAAAGATGAGCAACCCCTTACAATGAGTGAAAATCGACATTTTGAAGAATTTATTCGCGAAAGTTTTACACCACAATATTGCGATTTTTCAAGAAATACTTAAAAAATAAAGTTTTACGAGATTTTGAATCAAAAAATGATGAATTAAGAACTTATTTTAATGATTTTGAAAGAAATGTTTGCTTGACCGCCGATATGTGGAAATCTTGCCAAGATATTGAATATCTTTGTATAACTGCACATTATATTGATAAAAATTGAAAAATAAATAAACGCATTATTTCATTTAAATTAGTTGAACAACTATTCACTGGATTCAGCGTGGGGGAACTTATTTTGCATGAACTTGCATCGTGGAAATTATCTACAAAAATGTTTTCTATTACTTTAGACAATGCTTCATATAATGATGTTTGTTTTAATTATTTAGCTAATGCTTTGTCTGCAAATGATTAATTATTTCGTGGTCGTTGTTGTGCCCATATACTTAATTTAATTGTAAAGGATAGATTTGACATTTATGAATCTTCTATTGTAAAAATAAAAAGAGCTGTAGTTTGTGCCATGAGCTCTCCAAAAAAATTAGTCTATTTGCTGGCATATGCAATCAAATTAGTTTAAAATCTAGAAAATTACCAATGAAAATTAATATAAGATGGAATTCAACCTATATAATGTTAAAAGTTGCTATTAAATAACAAAAAGTAATTAATTTATTTATTTTAAGTAATCAAGCTATTGGATTAGATAGTATTAAGCCAACTGATTGGGTAAATGCAATTTTCTATAAAGATTTTTTACATATTTTTGATATTGCTACTAAAATATTTTGTAGAATTTATTATCCTACTTCTTCTACTGTTATTTATCAATTAGGGGTTATTGATGAAATTTTTAACAAATATGGTGCCCAAGAATATTATGCTCCTTTGGTTCTTGTAATGAAGGAAAAATTTAATAAATATTTTAACCCACTTCTCATATATTTTGGTATTACTACTATTTTAGACGTTAGGTATAAAGAAGATCTTTTCTTTCAATTATTACAGATGATATATGGGCATGAAAGTGCCCAAGAACAATTATATCAAATTAAATAGGAAATGCAAGCTCTATTGGGTCGGTATGATAGCAATCGTACAACTGTCCAATCAACTATGGCCACAACGTCCTCTTCTCACCGTGACTTTAGTGGCAATACGTCCTTTTGGAGAAGAATAACATTCCGACGAATAGATGCATCAACAAGTGCAAGTTCAAATTCATCCGACCTCCAACGTTATCTCAGTACACCTCCAATAGAAAATGAAGATGATTTCAGTCTTTTAGACTGGTGGAAGGGACAACAATCAAAGTTTTCAATTCTTTTAGCTTTAGCTCGTGATATACTCGCATTTCTAGTTTCTACCATAGCATCCGAGCAAGCATTTAGTGCTAGTGGACGCGTTATCAGTCAATTCAGGAGTCGACTGGCCCCTCCGACAGTAGAAGCCTTAATGTGTTTACGAGATTGGTATCTTGCAGAAAATAGACAACAGGAAGATGCCGAAAAAGAGCAACTTGACCTTGATTTTGATACAATATATTTAGGTGAAAGAGAAGAACACGCTAGTGGATCTAATGATGAATAATAAATTAATAATTATATATAGATAGAGTAATATTTACAAATGATAGTCACTCTTATAAGTGCCAACCTAGTTGGGATGTATAAGACATGAAGTGATACACCTATTAATTATTCTATCATTTATTTTTTTTTATAATTCTACATTTATAAATGGTAATTTTAAATTTAATGTTAATTAAGTAATTGGTTGTTGTGTAATAAATTTTAATTTTTATCAATAATGATTTAATGGTTTGTTTGAGTTTTATTTTTTATTTTATTTTCTTTAAAAAAATATTAAAAATAGGCCTGGTCGGGTGGCGTGACCCTTGACCCGACCCGAAGATCGGCTGGGGCAGCAGGGGCGGGTCAGCCTGAATTCCTTGGCTGGATTGGGCTCGATTTACATCCCTACTTACAAACGCTAATTTGTAATGATATGTGACTAAAAAGTTTGTCGTACGCCCCTTTCTTCTTTTTCTCTTAGTAGATAATATGATGGATTCGTGTTTAGGTACATCACACATGCATAAGCAACAACTCCAATTAATATTGTAGCTTTTTCCTCTTCTTAAGTTGACTTTTGTCACTAGGCTTAGGGTCCATTTGAGAAGAATAGCCATTTTCAACAGTAGTTGGATTTTTGTACCCTCTTATATTTTAATTTTCTTTTAAACTTTTAAGGGTAAAAATGTAAATTTAACAAAAATAAGTTTTTTTTTTTTTTTGAAAGGTAAAGTTTTTTTTTTTTTTTATAAGGGAAGGGGGAAAAACTCGAACTCGAGTCATGAGCGGGCAGGAAAGGCTCTTAACCACTGAGTTACAGGCCACGCTCTTAACAAAAACAAGTTAGCCACTTAAAAATAAAAAAAAAGTCACTTTTTTTTCCTTCCCAAACACAAAATTAGCTAGCTTTTTTTTTAGTTAGCTACTAGCCATTAGCTATTAGCCAATGCTAATTATTCTCAAACGGAGACTTAGTTTGAAAAAAAATTATGTTTTTATAGTTAGTTACTAAATAAGTATTAAAAAGTTTTTTTTTTGTGTTCTAAAAAAATAAAAATTAATTTTTTAGTAACTATCTTTTTAATTATTTATTTATTTGACATATATACCTTTTCATAGTTTAATAAAAATTTAAAATATAAGAATATAGTTTTGATTATTTAAAAAAAATTAAAAAATTACGAAGTTTGAAGCTGAAAAGATAGTTAGGCTTTCCAAACGCAGCCTTAATTTAGATAATTGCTTTTGGATACTTCATCTTCAAATAATCCTGAGCAATATAACTTGGTGAATTTCGGGTTTAACGGGTTTATGTACACAGAGCAAGCGCTCAATTCCCTAAAAATTTCTCTTAAATTAAGAGTTTAACTAATCTAATTTGTTTAAGTTTTTTAAATTCATAATTGGAATAAAAAATAGAATAAACAAATTAAGAAAGAAATACTTAAAAAGAGGGATTAAGCTAAGGACACGCAAGCACCCATTATCTTCAGGAGTTCAAAGTCAAAGTTTTGAAAACAAGGGTTCAATTCATTAATGATAAATTGAACCGGAAAGTTTGACAAGCAAAGTCAGACTTGGAATGGATCGATTTTAAGAATTTTAGAATTAGGCATCGTTTGGAAAGAGAGCTAATTTGCTTATAAGTTATAACAAATTCGCTTGTTTGTTTATGTGTAAAATATCAAATTTACTCTCTTATATTTTATTTTTTTTTAACTTTTAAGAGCCAAAATATCAAATTAACCAAAATAAAAAAACCATCGAAAAAAAGTCATATTTTTTTTTTCCAAACACAAAAATAATTGACATACTAACTAGCTAGAAATAAGTCAACTATTTTTCTTCTCAAATTAAGCCTTATGTTGGGAAGTAAAAGTGATTCCAAAAATTGCTATGCCAAATTATGATTTGCCAATAATGAATCAAAAAAAATATTTAGAGACCTAACACACCCACTTAAAATATGACCTCCAACAATTCGTCATGTCGAATTTGACATTTGTCAACAATGGATCAAATATAAGAAGCAAATCCATGAGAATTAGTGCAAATCAACCATTCAAACTTACCAAAGATGAGAGGGCTATGCAAATCCAGAAATGAACCTCAGATGAAATTAATCAAATACGTGTATGTAAGCATACCCAAAGTTGTTTGCCTAAAGCCTGGTGAATCATGGCTTTATTAATTAATCAAAAAAAATACAAAAATTGAAGAAGAATTCAAAGAAACCTAAAACCAATCTTCAGCTTTATCATCTCCTTCACAATATCTGATTTATGAATGGATCCCTACTCTTTCTAATACAGTCCTCGTGCCTAAATATTCAAAATAATTTCAGAAAATTGTCATTCAACTCCCGACATTCGGATTTAATAGAATGACATCTAAATTTCATATGAAAATTTGACTTTGGAACAAGCTAAGACTGTATTTTTGGTTCAAGATTGTTCGGATTTGGCTAAAATTTGTTCGGACATGGCTATTCTTCTACATCCTTCTTTGTTCTTTTCTCCTTTAAGCTTAACCGTAGCATGATTTGGTGTTCCATCAATATTCCCTTTTAAGTAATAAACGTATAAAATCATATTCAAATTGGCTATGCCTTAAGACATTAACTAATAAGCACGGCCAATACTTTAAAATTAGGTATTCATCAATAATACAAACTTATTAAAAATCTTTATATTGTTTTGGGTCTTTTGGCACGTGCTATTTCATTTGGGTTTTGTTAGTAAATCTTGAAAAAAGAAAAAAAAATAATTAAGAAATCTTTGAAACAAATTAATTTTAGGGCAAGGTCGAGCCCACTCATAATTTATGGGTCGTAGATCATGGTCCAAGCCCGAAAGAATATCCAGACAAACTATTGAGCCGGATTTTAATTATGGGCTAGGTTTACATGGTACTTTCATTCTTGTGGCGCTAGCCCAACTTTGCTGGACTCGAAAATTTTAGACACCAGGGCTCCGTTTTTGTTTCAATGTTTTTGGTTGTTTAGCAAGACATCACTACATAAAATAATTTTTTTGAAATAGTACTTTCCTCAAATAATCAAAAATAATTTTTTTTCAAATTCTAATTATTTTTTTTTTGGCAAAAAAATACATTCTTCCACCTCTTTTTTTAGTATTTTCTTTGTGTTTTTCTTATTAAAAAAGTTCTAAAAACGTATTTCTAACCAAACATCAGAAAATAGAAAAAAATAAATATTTTTTTTCACACAAAAATATTTCTTTAATATAAAATATTTTATATCAAAACAAATAGAGACTAATACATTTACATTCGCACTTAATTTCTTATGTATTATTTTTTTCTTTTTTGTTCTATTTTTTCTGTAAACATAAAAATATGCATTGTTAGATTCTATTTGGGAAGTTAGTTAACTTTTCAGTTCCTGACTTCTTAACTTTTTGTCTTTTTTTGAAATTATTAAAATTACACTCTTATATTTTTAAATTTCTTTCAAACGATCAAAGCCAACTCTATATGTAAAATAGATACAAAAATTAACTACTGAAAAACTAATTTTTTTTTCTTTTTGAACATAAAAAATTAATTTTTTAATAACTAATTACCAGCAAAAAAATTACATTTTTTTTTTTCCAAACGAAACTTTAATTTCGTAAAATAACCAGTTAACTCACAAGGTTGAATGAATCCTTATGAAGCACGCGTATCATTAAAGATTACATTTTTAATGTAAAAAAAAAAATTTAAATTACAATTTTCTGCTTGGACAAGTTTAGAAATGAAAATTCTGGCAGGGTGTCAAAATGGGGCTGGACAAGCTTCGATGAACTCTAGAGATAATTGATGATATTTGCATAAATAAAAAAATGTATGAAATAACATTAATTAATATTTTATGTTTTAACAACTTCTCTGTTTTGGTTCCATTTGGTGTCAGAAAAGATTTATATATGACCGTTAAATTTAAAAAAAAAAAAGTTTCAATCTATTATTATTATTATTATTTTTGTTGGTATTATAAAAACAAAGTTATAAATATTAGAATGTTTTTAGATAAGATTACGTTGCTATGTTGTGCTGGATATTAAACACGAATTTGTTTATTAATAATTTATTAATTTAGTTAATGCAATGCATGCGCAGGTTAAATTTAGAGCACGTTTGGAGTAAGAAAAAGTTAATAAAAATTAATAACAATTACAGTATCGAGTTAAAGTTAATAAAAATTAATAACAATTACAGTATCGTAACTCGTTTAGTTAGAAAAATAAGTTAAAATTTTTAAAAAGCTTTTAGGGGTTCTAGAAGACTACAGTGAAAAAATCTGTTGCAGGGCTGCAGTAAAAATGAAGGATGAAAATTTATTTGCATTTACTCCAATAGTTCTAATTTATTTTAATTAAAATTATTTTTAAAATAAAAATAAAAATTTTAAAAATCTAATTGGAGTACAATTAATGTGGAATGTCAAAAGTCACGTGTCATTAAAGTGCAAACAAATCTCCGCAGTTCATTTTTCTACTATAGCCCATATAGTAGATATTTTCACTGCAGTCCGTTTGAACCCAACTTTTAGAGTGTTTTGTTGAAATTTTGGTGCTTTAAATAGGCTCTTGCGACTTGTTCAAATATGAAAAAGAGAGAGGGAAAAAAAAATACAATGTTACTCCGAGTTTAAAACTTACATAAATGTAAGAGAGAGAGACATAATGCACCTACAAGTTTATAACTGTGTAGAAAGAGAGAGATGTAATGCGCCTACAAGTTGATAACTTAAATAAATGAGAGAGAGAGAGAGAGAGGACGCGCCTATATAAGTTTACAGAAAATTGTATTTAAGTCATACTTTGTAATCTTTTAAAGCTATTAGTCACACAAAAAAAAAAAGTATTGCTTTTAAGTCACATTAATGTAGAAAGTTTTGTATTTAAGTCACACTTTTGAGTGGGTCTCACGAGTTTGTTTTAAATATAATTTCTAATATATCGATAATATTCTTTATTTCTATAACTAAGTTACACAAGTTATTTCTGGGAATTTCGGGAATCACGTGAAAATATGGTTTACGAGAATCATGCTTCTTCCGTTTTTTTTTTTTCCTTCATTGTTTTCAGTTTCATTATTTACAGTTTTAGTCATGAAGATATGAAGAAGATAGAGCTTATTTGGCTTATCTTTTTCATGGATTGATTTTCCCGATTGGCATTTTGAGCTATCTTCAAAACAATACCGGTACTATTTCAAAAAATATGATGATGTTGGCTTGTATGGTTAGTTTGTGTTATGCATCGATTGATGTTTTTTAAGTAGTATGAAAACAGTACCGGTACTGTTTTTCGGTACTGTTTTGAAAACAGTACCGTGAATTATAAGCAGATGACGAGTTTTAAGAGCAAGAGAAATCCATGGGGCCGATCGGCGTTTTGAACTATCTTCAAAACAGTGTCGGTACTGTTTCAAACAAATGATAATATTAACTCGTATGGTTGATTTGTGTTATGTATCGATTGATGTTTTTTAGGCAGTATGAAAATAGTACCGGTCAAAAACAGTGCCGGTACTGTTTTCAAAATAGCACCATGAATTATAAGCAGATGATGAGTTTTAAGGGTAAGAGAAATCCATGGGGCCGATCGACGTTTTGAACTATTTTCAAAACAGTACCGGTACTGTTTCAAAAAATATGATGATGTTAGCTTGTATAGTTGGTTTGTGTTATGTATCGATTGATATTTTTTAGGCAGTATGAAAACAGTACCGATCCAAAACAGTACCGGTACTGTTTTATCGGTATTGTTTTCAAAACAGTATCATGAATTATAAGCAGATGACAAGTTTTGGGCGAGAGAAATTCATGGGGTTGATTAGCATTTTGAGCTATCTTCAAAACAGTGCCGGTATTGTTTCAAAAAATATGATAATGTTGGCTCATATGGTTGGTTTGTATTATGTATCGATTGATATTTTTTAGGCAGTATGAAAACAGTACCGGTACTGTTTTCAAAACAGCACCATGAATTATAAGCAGATGACAAGTTTTGGGCAAGAGAAATTCATGGAGTTGATTAGCATTTTGAGCTATCTTCAAAACAGTACTGGTACTGTTTCAAAATCAGAAAAAATAAAGATACTTAGGAATGATGATCGATTTAGATTTTTCCCAAACAGTTTTGATTTTGTTTCCAAAATCAGTTTTGCTTGCTTTGTAATGAAGATGGAAAGTCGTGGAATTAAGTTTTTCCCAAACAGTTTTGATTTTGTTTCCAAAAATCAGTTTTGCTTGCTTTGTAAAAAAGATGGAAAGTCGCGGAATTAAGTTTTTTCCAAACAGTTTTGATTTTGTTTTCAAAAATCGATTTTGCTTGTTTTGTAAAGAAGATGGAAAGTCACGGAAGTTATGAGTGAAGTGTGCACTATTTTCGGATAAAACTGATAGTTTTGAAATGTGGTGAAAAATACGTGATGTCATTTTTTATCTTTTTGTTGTAAGTGTGACTTATTTACAAATAAGTTTTTTGAATATGACTTAAATCCTTATAAGTCCATAAATTGTGACCGACTTCCAAAAAATCCATAAGTTTATAACCTATATAAATGTTAAAGAGAGAGAGAGAGTCACTTGAGAGTTTAGACATAGGCGACTCCAAGATTCAGAATTAGTGAAGTGGATGCAAATTGGTTTGGATATTATAAATAAAAAAATAAGAGGGAGATATTAACAAACGGTAAAAATTTTAAGGGGTTAAATAAAATGACTTGAGTTCGAAAATTAAAAACTTATTATCTCAAACTTTCATATTTGAATTTTTTTTTTAATTAACTCTTAGGATTAGTCCTCTCAACACAAAACGTAGTGTGATTAGTAAGGTGGGTCTTTTTAATTAGGCGAATCGTATATAATTTTTAAGTATGTGTCTGAATTCAGTTGCTGCGCGAAAAAAACTAATTTCGTAAAATATGAAGGGACCCACCGCATTACTGACGACCTTACGGGAGGAGAAAATTTTATTTTCTCGGAAATTATTTTCCGTTGAAGCAAACGCGGGATACTCTTTTCTTCCTGAGAACAGAGCCCATACGACGACTACCAGCTCTAAGGGACAAAACTCGCCAACCCAATTCCCAAAGCACACTCCTCGATGGAAACCCTTCCCTTGCCATCAACGCCCTCCCCGGTGGGCCTACGGTCAGGATTTCCATCAATACAACAATTATATATTCACACAAACCCAATTCCAGATCAGATTCTTTCTCTAGATCTCTCTTTTATCTCTAATTCTATCCGTACATCGAAACTCTAAAAATCTGTTCTTTTTTAGGGTTTAGGTTTAATCGCACGGTTTTGCCAATCCATATTACTCAACAGCCACCGACGATGCATCCTACATAAATTGATCAACTGTGGGTTTTAAGTATGTGAATTGAATGAGAGATCTCAAGATCCGAAGATCTCGGTCTAATGTTTCATTCCCAATCCTATATATCTTTTCATGATCTCAAATCGAGCTTGAGGTCTTACAATGTTGTTTGATTGTTTTAAACCAATGATTAACGCTATGAGTGGTTGAATTTGTGGGGTTTTCAGCTGAAGACCCTGATCTAGTGTGGAAGTTTCAATTTTCAAACCCAGTTTCAGGTCATTATTCATTATTAATGATACTGGTTCACACCTATTTTCTTGATAAGTGATGATGTAGCGATTAGATATGGAAATTGGCTATGAAATATAGTTTTTTTTTTTATTTGCCAATTGCGGTTTTAGCTGATCAACATTACAAATAATACTGGGATTATATGGATTTTCTTGACAAGTCATTATCTGATGTAGGTAGTTGATGAATTGATAGAGCTTTGAGCTAGCGCTTGGTTCATCTGATACAGTTTGTGGCTTTTGATTAATGGGTTCTTCTGGGTTCTTCATAATTTGTATGCTCCACTCGGCTGTTACTCTAACCTGCGGTGCTTTAATAATGTTCTATCTGAAGGAAATCTCTGTGTTTGGTCATGGTACTGAAACTGCTCGAAAGCTATTGGGGTCGACGCCCCACGATCAGTTGTTGATACAAGTCTCCGATTCGTTTGCTGGGTTGCTTCTGTTTGCGATTGGGTTGTTATTGTTCATGGTGTCATTTGTCAAGGACACAGAGTTTCAGAGCTTCTTCGCCAAAGGTTGTGTTCTGCTTCATGTCTCGATGGCTCTCTGGAGGGTGTATTTTGAGAGGAGACTTGAAGACTTGGCTCGAGATTGGCCGAAGCAATTAGTTGGTGATTTCGTGTTGGCGCTTTCGTGGGTTTTCTTCCTGATTTGTTCCTGGAGAGAGAAGTATGATTAGTTTGAAGGATAAGTTTGATTGATCATTTCCGCTCAAGGGGTTTGTCAAATGAAGTCACTGCCTGTAAATTTGCTTCTGAATTGTGGTCGATGTGCTTCTAGTGAATGAATTGGATTGAATTGATCGAGAATTGTGAATTTTCTGAACTGGGGGTTCTTGTGTTTTATACTGTTAAGAAGTTTGGAATAACAGCTGAGCTTCTTGGAGTCGGATGACAAGTGCAACTCAGACATACAGGGTTAGTATGTTCTGCTTATGTGCATATAATTATGTTCTGGGGAAAGATCTTAGATGTATAATTGGATCAAATAACGTTTTGTTTCTTGCATAGAGATCACGTCCTAGTTATGTGATGTTACTTGCTAATGTCTCATCATGCCTTTTTTTTTTTGTAATTATGTCTCATCATGCTTGATGCAAAGAGATTATGATTTTCTCATTGTCAAGTTTAATGCCAAAACTCCGCGGAATATGTTCAAATTTTGAAGATAAGAGCAATTGAAACTTTGTTTTCTACATATAAATTGATGTAACCTGATTTAAAGGAATAATTGTACTCAAAATATTTCTCAGATTTCTCTATTTTGTGGGTACTTGGTTACTACCACTTATGAAGTACTGTTGTTGTCTTGTATAGTGTGAGTCATCTAAGTGATTAGGTTCTTCTTTTTGTTGGTGTCTGTTGGGTTTCCAGTAAGCATTTCTTTCCCTTTGTTGTGTGGCCTGCAATCTAAGATACTTTGGTGCACATCAAATGAACTTGGAAAACTTCTATTTTAGTTTGTGGGTTGGAAGTAATTTACGACTGAACCTAAAAAGAACAAATTAATAAAGAGGCAAGCATGATGTTTTGAACTTGTTTGCTCACTGAGTCAAGAGTTTGATTGAATCATAGGAACCCAAATATGTAGTATATAAAATTAAACAAAACTTGTTTGCAGCAGAGTCTACCCGTAAAACCTTTTTTTTTTTTTTTATAATATTCAATACATTACATTTCATAATAACTCAAATCCCTTCTGCACTCAATGAGACTCGAACCCACGATCAACTTTCTTGGTGGATAAACTCTATCCACTGATTTTTTCCATGGTCTCAAGTCTACCCTTACACTTTAGGGGGTGTTTGGAGTGAGAAAAAGTGATAAATTTTGATAAAAGTTGTAGATTCATAATTTGTGCAGTGAGATAAAAAGTGAATAATTTTTAGAAATTTTTAGTATTTTTCAACAATTTTCAGAGTTTTTCAAAGGTTTGAAGCTAGTCTATTTGCAGTGCAAGTGTGATGGAAGGAACAAAATTTCCTCTACTAGAGGTGTCTAAACTCTAATGGCATATTTATTTTATGGGATAGGGGGTTGGTTCGGTTGGATGGGATATGTGATTTCATTTTTAATTCTTATCTTATATTTAATTATAATTTTTTTATCAGGATAAGATCTCTCATATAAATAAAGATAAAATTATAAATTGCATTCTATAATAAATGTTGTCAACGTGGGATAAAAAATAAGAGTCGAATAATATCTTCTATCTAACTCTGCATCCAACGAGAGGTCCATTGATGATGATAATTACTAGTAATTAACACTTGTAATGTAATGTAATGTAATCTTATCTAAAAATGGTAAATAAATAAAATAAAATTACAAATGAAGATTTAAAATATATATATATATATATATATATATGGACCATCATATCATTTAATTTAGTAGATTTAAAATTTATTGGCAACTGTATTTCAATTTAATATTATAACATTGAAGTGCTACAAATAATGCATTACTAAATTATTATCACAACAGAGAGATATGAAGAGTTTCTCTTCCAAGCAGAGTCATAAATAAATGTAATTTTTCATAAACAACTCACTCGAGCTCATCTAGGGTAGATTAATTAGGCTCTGTTTAATTTATTATAAATTACTAAAAATCTCTAAAAATTATTTATTTTTATTTTACTGCACAAATTACAAATTTATAATTTATCTCACATTTTATCACTTCAAACACACTTTTAGTAAACAAACCAAAATCAAACACATAATTTAAACTCATTTAATAAATGAGCCAACTTTAAACAGTGTAAGACTCAGCTCAGGTCGGCTCGGTTTATTTCCACCCTTAAGTAGGGGTGATTGATAATTCATATTTACATGCGTTGTGCAAGTATATAATTACGTCTATTTGTATTTATGTTCAAATATTTTAAAACTAAAAACTATCAATTTTATTTTAATACCAATAAGATCATGTTAATTTTAAATTAACATATTTTATGACGTTTTTATTTAATTTTTAATAATTTTATATTCAAATAATCTGTAATTTTTTAATAATTTTATATGTTAGTTAGTGTGAGTTATGAAACCGAGGTCCAGTGCACCACTGTAGAAAATTGTTGCATAGAAAAATTAAGGCTCCGTTGGGAGGGTCAACAAAAAAAAAAAATGTAATTTGGGTAATTTTTTTATGTCTAGCACATAACTATCAAATTACGTTTTTCCAGAGATAGATAGTGACATTTTTTTACTTTTACTCAGTTTTTTTTTGGACAAAAAAAATCGTCTGAACAGTTTTTTTAAATCTACCGGAAAAGTTTTATGTCAGAATTTATTAAAAATCGTTAAAAATTTTTTAAGATTTGTAAAAAAATTATTAGAATTTGTGGAATATTATTGAAATTTGTAAAAAAATTGTCAAAATATATAAATATATATAAATTTCTAAAAATTTTATAAATTACAAAAAATATAAAATATGTTAAAAAATTTTAAAGATTTCCAGAGGCGCCCTAAATAAAATGAAAGTGCGAGATAGGGTAATTAAAGCACTCTGGGGAAGAAGACATTATAAACATTCGTGCATTAGCAATATTTAAATGCATCCCATGTGAGATTGTGCTGTAGTAAACATTCTCCGTCGAATTTTCGCCCAAAATGAATCAGCTGCGATGGGGTGTAAAGCAAAAAGGAGAGGCTGGCAACCCCTTGAGCAGAGAGACATCACAACCTTTTCCATTCTTTTGTTTTTTCTAATTTTTATACCCACAATTTTCTTTTTCTTTTTCTTCTACTTACTTTTTTTTTTTTTTTGTTTTTTTCTTTTACCATAGTTAAACATTGCAAGATACCATACTTGCCAGTAGGGTACAGAAGTACAATTTTTATATATATAATAAATTTTTTTTTCTATTAACTAATATAATAAAAATTTATTTTCTAAGAAAATACGATTATATATATATATATATATATATATATAACCGTGCATTGCACGTGGACTGCTAGTCAAATTGTTATTCCAGAGTCCGCCTCTCGTTCAACTCCTCGGAGAATACATCGTCTTGAGTCTAAGTCGGTGTGCTTTCGGCAAAATTGAAGGGCCCACCCTCCCGTATAAGAAAAGTAGGAAAGTAGAAAAGTACGAGGGACCAGATTGCCATTCTCTAAAAAGACATGGAGTTCCTTGGGAATATTAGAAGTATTAATAAATTTCTTACACTGCCAAACAGCCCTTGCAGCGTGAACTCTCTCCAACCTATGTAAATAAAAGAAACTAAAGGGGATGTTTAGAGTGAAAAAAAAAAGTGAGGTAAAATGAGATAATTTCTGAGTTTGTAGTGAAATAAAAAAAATGAATAATTTTTAAAAATTTTTAAAATTTTTTAATATTTTTTGGTACACCAAACGCATCATAAAGAAACAAATCACCATTAATGTACAAAGATGCACGTATACAAAAGGTATATTTTTAATGGTATTAAAATTTTATATTGAAGGAGCAACTAAATAGATGAAAGGGAAAATTGCAATATCGAAAAATAATAATAAGAAAAATTACTTAAATCTCCCACAAAATTTTGTTTGTCTTCAAACAGGCCTAATAAAAAATAGTAAAAAGTGATGAAAAAAATTGATTTTCTGAATTGGTGAAAGGTACAGGAAAAATCGGTTTCCAATACTTGTTTTTATAATTCGTGATGTACAAATATTTGGGATGTGTAAAATCTAAATTCATGCATTTGTTATTTAATCTATTATTTTACTATTATAATTATTAATTTTTATCTTTTAATTAAATTCAAATTTAATTATTTATTTATTAATAAAACTTATTAAATGACTTTAATTTTATTTGTAAGTGTTTTTGCTACTTTTGAATGTCATTTTTTGTAAATCAAAATTATTTACTACAAATTTAAATTTTTCTAATTTATTTAAACATTTTTAGAAAAATATTAAAAATATATGAACTCAATGAGTCAGGTTAGGATTGGATTTGTTTGACCTTAATTTGTCTGACCCTAACTGAATTTGTTTTTTTTATTGACAGCTAGAATTTGAGACAGACTGGACCAAATTAACTTCAATTCTGAGTTAGAACGAGATTTGTTAACTTATTTTACATTTTTTACAAAAGTAATTTTGATTTTTTTTTTTTTAGACAACTAACAAAAGTTGACCAATGATAAATGAGTATTTATTATAAGATTTTGTCATTTTGAGAAGGGGCATGAAATTTTTCAAAGTGTTAGTTCCCAAACTTTGAAGAGAGTTGCATTAATATGAAATATGGAGTGAGGTTTAAGTAATTTATTCAAATAATAATTACCACTTGTTGGCGCTTTTACATGGCGATAAAAAGGCAAATAACCTCATATTGTAGGTTTTCTTTTAACAAATAATTACATGTTGTAGGATTTCTTTTTTTTTTTTTTTGAGGGGGGAAATTCATTGTAAGAATTTCAATTTTCGCGATTCATTATTCAAGTTAAATTTTATATCAATTCAGCCCCCCCCCAGTGCACTCAGTTGAGAAGATTTCAGAGAAATTTTGAAAAAAAATAAAAATAAATATTTAGGTTAAAATTTTCATTTTAATTGACTAAAAACTTATAATTCTAGGTATATGATTTTTTTATTGCATTTCAATTGTTCTTAGTGCAAAATCAATTGAACCCGGAGTAAAAGTTTTGGGGATTAAAATTTCAAAATTTTTAATTTAATAAAGTAAAATTTTGACCTAAAATTTTGTTTATTTATTACTTTTAAAAAATTTTCAAGATTCTAACTTCATTATTTTAGAACAAATAAAGAAACACAGGACCAATTAATTATTAAAATAATATATCAGCTATATGCAGTAAAAGATTATTAATAATACTCTGTCCAAAAAAAAAAAATACTAATAAGTTTATGTATTATAAAAAGCACAACTATATTTAGGGAAAGAGAAATATTATTCCATCAAAAAAATATTAAAATTTTATGTCAAAAGTTTAAGAAAATAAAAGAAAATATTTTGATAAATTTATATCTTTAAATAATAAGCCTGTTTTGACAACCAAAATTTTTACTAATTTCGTACAGAAAGTTGGATGTTAATTGTTTGGTAAAGATTTGTAAAAATTAGTAAAGTTTGAAAAAATTCAAAGAAAGTTAGTTTTAAAAAAAAAAAACAGTTAAAAGAAATTGTCAAAAATTATTTTTATTTTTTTATTTTAAAGTTGATGAATCAAACTAAGCCAATAATGTCATACATACATACATATATATATATATATATATATATATTTAGCTTATTTTGGGGCTCCAAATTTATCATAATTTTTTTTAATTTTTTTAGGCACTATACGAAATTGCAATATTACAATTTTTATCAATCTTTAATAATTTTTTTAGCAATTTTCGTGCAGTACGGAAAATTAAAGTTCTATAAAAATTTTTAATAAAATTTCGGATTCCGAAGCCGCCCATGTGGCGTATCATGCTAAAATAAATTTTTTTATTTGATAATTTTCTCTAAAGATAATACACAGCAAAATTGGGGAATGAGGCTCACGGGCAAATGGGAACACGGGGACATCTTTTCGATATTCTATGCTGTCATAACCAAACAAGACCCCAAACCCCAGCAACAAAAAGACGGAAAAGGGGAAAGTGAGAGTAAACCCCAATCGCAAGAAATTAAAACCCCTAGAACTCAGCAACAGAAAAAAGCAGGGAGACAGGAGTAGAGAGGGAAATCGAAACCACAACAATTGCAAGAATCTATAGCAATAGCAGACTCCATGGAAGAAGAAAACGATCAAGAGCAGGAGAAATTTGAGGTTTCATCAACAGCAACAACAACAACCGCCAGTTCCTCGTTGATGATAAGATTGATGAGCAAAAGGAGGACATGGGTATGTCTCTTCGTCGTTGTGTACGCTATTCTCATGGCATCTTCGTGGAACATCCTCAAATCCATACTCTACTGGTACGACACCAACTCATCGGCTTCTTCTTCTTCTTCTGGGTGGCCGGCACTCTACGCCTCCGTGCTGCTGGGGGCGGTATTCGGGCTGCTGTCGATGGCGGCCGCCCTCGCCGTGGCCATCCCCGCCACACTGATGACGTGGATCACCGTGCTGGTGCTGCTCTTCTTCGCCGGGAAGCCCCGCCGGGCCCTGGTGGCGGAGGGCCAGAAATTGACGGCTGAGATCACTGGGTCTCTGTTCAAGGTGTTGATCAAGGAAGGGAATGTGGTCGCCGCCGTTTGTGCGGTGGTGGGGTACTGGGCACTTTTTTGGAGGAACAGAGACGAAGAGGTTGGGGCTTCTTAGCTTTGGAATTTTAGTCATATTTTTTGAATTTTGGGAAATTCTCTCTCTCCCACTCTCTCTCTCTCTCTCTCTCTCTCTTTTTTTCCTTCTCGTTTTCTTTCTCTAAAAATATGAAAATATATGTAACGAATTTTTTGGATTTTTTTTTTTTGTTTTGTAATTCCTCAACATATTATAAAAAAAATGTTTTTTTTTTTTTTATTTGATGTGCCTGCTTCACAATAAGGGAAGGGAACATTTGGCGTACCTTTTTACCCGTTTGTTTATTTTACGTTTTTTAAAGCAACGAAAATAATTCAATTCATCGTTAGTATTTTTAAATTTTATTTTAAAAAATAAAAAATAAATTTATACATAAAATTTAAAATATCAAAAATTATTTTAAATTTTTTTTATCTTGAAAAAAAAATAAATTATCAAATTAAATGCGTTTTTACCATTTTTGAAAACAAAAATCTTAAAACAAAAAACAAGAAGATAAATCAAATTCTACCAAAGTGATTGCTTAATATCAACACAATAATAGCATCATCAAATGAAATGAAATGAATCCAACAACAAATGACCTTTTGAAATGCATCCAAGGACTGGAGTAAAAGAAAGTTGCAATTGATGAAGGTCCTTGTTGATGCTTGGGATGATTTATTAGTATTTGACCATTAAATGCTTACAATTTAAAATTCCAATCAAGTACGGCTACTTTTCGAAATTCTTCCCACGTCGGGCTCATTTCTTATTATTAAATTGGATGAATCAGGGAAAGTTCAAACTTGTCAAACCCATTGTTGATTGGATAATTAATCCTTTTTATAATTAGAAAATACGGAATGCGTTTGTCAAATGTTGAAAAATTTTTTAAAATTATTTATTTTTTATTTTATTATATAAATTACGAATTCATAAATTATCTTAAATTATCTTATTTTATCTTTTTTTTGTCACTTCAAATACGTCTATAATATCAAAAAAATATCTCTTCAAAATGATGCTAATAAATTTGTACTTTATTATTTTAAAATTAAATATTTATAAAAATAAATTCATTTATAAAATTATGATCGTTGCATCATTTTGTGAAATTTTCTAATATTTTTTTAGTATTTTAGTATAATAACATTTTCTTTGCCCATTTTATGTATATATATATATATATATATATATTATTACGAAAAAAAAAAAAAAAACATGCATTCTTACTAACGTCAACTTTTACTTATAATCTAATCTCTTTGGTCTTTGCAAAATAAAAAAGAAAGAAAAGTAAGATGATGTCTATTTCTTATGGAATCTTCGAATTTGCAAAAACTCAAAAAATGAAAATAGTATAAAAATAAATTGTTGTAAATATTTGACTACCGATTAATTAAAAAAGTTACTACTGTAGCAGAAATTAATTGGCTACGTGTATGGGTATGCCGCCTTACAGAAAAAGGAAGATTTATTAAAGCCCATGAGAAAATGTTCTTCATATGAATAATAATAATTGTTCGGCGGCAGAAATTATCACCGGAACTGCTGACCACGCCAATCGGAAATGCAATCACCGACCTGCCGAACAAAGACAGAAATAAAGGTGACGGCCGGAGAGGAGGTCTCAGGCCGGAAAACCCTCCGATGATTAAGTCAGCAAGCCGCTTAAGAAAGGAAGCTTTATGGAAATAAGGGAGTCAAAGCTTAAGTTGGCAATAGTCAGCTTACCTTTGTGGTTCGGTAGGATATCCTATTTATAGTAGTCTGAGTAATGATTAAAGCATACCTACGACTTGACGTTACGCACACTGCCGTGTCCCTCTTTTCTTCCCTTGCTTTAAATACTCTTCCCCTGCTTTAAATACTCTTCCCCTTCATTTAATGCCTCAGACCCCTCATTAATACACCATGCCTTTCATTTAATGCTTCTGGCAGCTTAACACGGCATTACAACCGGAATTTCAGGGTCAAACTGTCTTCCTGTCACATCAGCCACCAAATCGTGACGAGATAGACCGATTTAGTTACATCCCCAGAGACAAGTACCCAGTTCAATCTTAACTAAGGTGCATTTATGGTCACGAGCCCTCTTTAAAGGCCGTGGGTCCCAGGTACGACATTTACTAGCCGCCAACAGATAGGCCGAGCATACTAGCTTCAAAGATCCTCGGCTATAGCCACGTGGTAATACAGTGTTTATTGATATCAAGGTTCAGGGTTCTCGTTGGAACACTAACTCTGAATCGTATGTTCACGTATAACACTCACGTGGAACTCTCGTGCCAATAATAAGTTGTTCGGCGGGAAGCCACGTGTCCCGACGGAACGTGCTCGGCAAATGACTACGTGGCTTATGTGAGCATGCTCGGCACTGTGCCACGTGGCACCAGACTAAGCTTGTTCGGCACAAGTACAGCTTTAGTATTATTTTGCCCAACATTTTACCCCCACTCTGGTCGGAAAAAGATATTTTCCGAGCAGAGTAGCAGAGCAGAATAGCCTCACCTTACTGATCCTTCAATCTTCCTACACAGTTTGTCGTTTAGTATCTCCCTGACGCGCATCAAATCTGATTGGACTTTTCTCTCTCCTCGTGACGACACGCGTAGTGCCCTTTCAGCTTTTCATCTGCCGCGCCGCTTACGCGGATTCCCAGATACGAGGTGTTAAAACGTGAATGGTCAGAAATTTGAAAATTGGGGCGGTAATAAATGCCATTTTTACCGCCCGTTGCCTTTTCATTGAAAACGTTTCGGCTACCCTCACAGATACATACACATATACATATATACCTGGTTCATCTTCTCTTACTTCCTTTCCGCGATTCGAGCCATCAGATTTTCCTTGCTTCTTTCCCTCTGAGTTTTTGTCTTCGCGAGCCTTCACCCTTCCCGTCGTTCTTCGTTCCTGGTGAGTTAATCCCCTTTTTACTTCAAATCTTTCGTTATGGGTAGACTCGCAAACGAGCTAAGTTCTGAGGAGAAAGTTAGGATTTTCAAGGAGAAATACCAGATTCCTCAGAACGTAGGTATTAGGCTCGCCGAACAAGGCGAGCGCGAAACAGGGGAATTCCCCATAGTGGCAATCACCGAAGGTGGCCTTAGGTTCCTCCTGCACCCCTTTCTTCGCTCTATGATGAGCATTCTGGACCTTGGCCCTAGGAACCTCACCCACAACTTTTATAGAATTGTTAATGGGGTAATAGAAATAAACAGGCGATACGGATTCCACATATCCGAGTGGGATCTTCTTTACTGTTACTCAATCCAGAAGGTGAGGAAGGATGAGAATAGGTGGTACCTGAAATCCCGACCAGAAAAGGCCTTGGTCCACATGCTGCCTGATACGATTAAGTCGGAAAGTGACCTGTGCGTCGTCACAGGTCACTGGACACACGATCCAGACGAAGATCGTTTTCCAATCGTCCCTCGGGTTTCTTTGGGCCCAGGTTGGTTGATTTCAAATGCTACCAGTTCTTATTCTTCTTCGGCATTTTACCCTCACTTCTAAGCATGCTAACTGTTTGATTTAATATCTGTGTAGCTGTCCAGTCAAAGAAGTTCTGGGCGACTGGCGTTCGTGCTGACAAGGATCATCTGAAGGAGGTGTTCAAATTCCTCGGAGGTCCAGATCTCTATCCCTTCGCCAGAGCGGTTCCAATTCTGTTCAACTTCATCCCCTCTCATCAGACGTTTATCGCCCCCCTCAAGGTTTCGCAACCTCGGAGGCTATCAGACGTCTTCAGTGGTGGTTCCGGGCTTCTGCTGAAGAGAAAGAGAATTACTACGCCTTAAGGCATCCAGGGTGGACTCGCCCCCCTCCATTTGCTATTCCATTGGTTGCCGAGCAAGTTCAAGCCCCTCAAGTAGCAGTTCCTGAGCCTTCCGAACAGCCGAGGAAGCGAGGATTTGTTCTTTTGGACGAGGAAGAGGAAGAAGAAGTTGAGATACCCCCTGCCTTTGACTACTTCTCAGATTTAGAAGGGGAAGAAGAAGAAGTCATGGTTCCGAAGATCGACTACAAGAAGCTCGCCATGGAAAATGCAAAAGGACAAAGGGCCGGAGAGGCCCAGAAGAAGAAGGCCGACGAGCAAAAGGCTGGTGGGAAGAGAAAGATTGATGAAGGGAGAGCCCCTGCTCCTTCAACTGCCGAGCAGATAATGAAAGTTAAAATGGAGAAGGGGAAGGAGCAGGAGGCAGCTCAAAAGAAACCATCTGGTCCTCCTGAGCAGAAGAGGGCCAAGACACAATTGGCGGACACGGCTCCAGCGGCCGAGCAGTCGAAACTGCCAGAGGAGGACGCCGCGAGGGGGCCAGCACCTTCCAAGGTCGTGCCACCCACCAAAGACGTACCACCAAGAACCTCCGAGCCATTACCTACTCAACCGATTGGGCCCGTGCCCCTTGCCATCGAGTATCCGGCCAATCCGGTTCGAGACTCCCCTCCATTTATTCCAGAAATCCTTATTCCTAGCCTCGAGCACCCTCAAGGCCGTCCCTTCACTGTCCAAGATACAGCCTTCAACCACGCCGAGGAGTATCTCAAGGGTATCCTTCCTCCTCGGGATGTTCACAACACAAGGAAGAATAGGACGGAGGATATTCACAAGACTCTGATGAAGAACATCATCTCTGTAAGTTCTATAATATTCCTTTATGTGCATCCTTTCGTTATTATAATTTTTTCTAACTCTCTGTTCTTTCTGCAGACTTCTCTCCACACGATGGAGTTAATTGCTCGGAGCCGAGCCTCCGAAGCCAGAGCCGAGCAGGATAAGACGGACATAAGGGAGTTGAAAGCGAGTGTGAGGTCCTTGGAGAAGGAGAACAAGAATCTCCAATCTAGCAATGACGCTCTGGCAAAAGAGAGAAGTCAGCTTCGAGATGAAAATAAGGAGATCGAGCATCAACTTAATACTGCCCTTGGCCAAGTTGCTGGAAGCATAGCTCGTGTGCAATCAATGGATAAAATCCTAATTCGTAAAGACGAGGAGCTGTTAGAGGTCAAGGGCAAACTCTCAAGGGCCGAGATTGAATTGTCCTCCACGAAGACTGGACAAGAATTACTCCTGAAGGAGTTGGAGGCTTCCAGGGCCGAGCAAGAGAAATCGACGTAAGAGCTTGCCAACCTTCGGGCAGAGCTTGCGCTGAAGACTCGGGCCCTGGCAGAGAAAGAAGCTGCTCTCCGAGAAGTCGAGGAGAAGGCCAAAGCTGAAGTGGAAGCCCAGATCAATGACTGCGTGGATCAGATGAGGGATGCTCACAATGATTTCTTTCTTGAGGGTTGGGAGGCCGCAATGAAGAGGAACAATATTGATCACACCAACCCCATATACAAGGAGGTCCCTTATCCTGATCCAGAGCGCCCAATTCCCCAGTTCAGCTTTGAGCGTCCACCTCAAACTCCCTCAATTCATACTGCCGAAGAAACAATTGACGAGGGGGAGGTTGAGGTGGATAGTGCCCAGA
This sequence comes from Vitellaria paradoxa, assembly GCA_019916065.1. Taxonomy (NCBI): domain Eukaryota; kingdom Viridiplantae; phylum Streptophyta; class Magnoliopsida; order Ericales; family Sapotaceae; genus Vitellaria; species Vitellaria paradoxa. The sequence continues at coordinate 42,575,442 of CM034239.1, forward strand.
AGGACACCTCCCAGGCGCTTGAACAGATTGATCTAATAGTGGAGAGTGATCCTACTAAGAGAGGAGAGAAGTGAGCCTTCTTGTACATATGCGTATTTTTTCTTTTATTCGGATGTAACAATAGAGAACTTTTAACTCCAAGTGAATGAAAGTAGTTTGATTTTTCTCTAATCTTGTTTTATTTTTCTCTATCTTTGTTTCTTTAGAACTGCCAATGAATTGATTGGGGAATGCCTTAACTGGCTTGCTGATGGAATTATAAGGAGCGCAGCCGAGGAGTACCTTGACGTTTTTTCCTACGAAATAGCTACAAACCCTCACAACAAATGTTAATGTCCCATCTTAGATTTAGGGTAGCTTCTTCGGTTGATAGTTATGTAAAATGTATTGTAACCGTACTCTGAGGCATGTAATGAAAGCTTTTGAATTGTCCCCTATTGACAATCTATCTTTCCGTTTGTATATTTTATGCTTTATATTGAAGTAAGTGTGGTGACTGGATTTGTACCACTTTGCCGAGCAACCATAACTTCTAACAGAAATACTTTAAACAGTAAACCTTTCAAAGGTAACAAGCTCATGTTGTAGTTTGCTTTTCATCAAATGACTTCGAGCTTTTGCTAAAGAGGCATAACTTTAATAAATCTCACATACCTCGATAAGTTAGGCTGTCCTCCTGCTTTCATATAATAACGGAGGTAACTTCCTTTTGACAAAACTTCTCTTTTTAATCTCATGCCGAGCATCGGAAAAGTGTACCTTTATGATACGAGGGCTTTTGCACACTAGCGCTGAGCTTCTTTAGAAAATGCTTCTTGTGTACCAACGCTAAGGAAACTGAGCGTGGCTTCTTTTCTTTCCAATTAATAAACCAAGGAATCGAATCTTGATTTAAAAAATCGTATCTGGTCGATGAATAAATCAGGATTGGGCCACCATCAGAAATGATGTGGGTTCTTTCTGTACCAATGGTCGGCGAACCGAGCATGGATTTCTTTTGATAATTCTTTTCAGGAGACTGAGGAATTGAATCTCAGTCTAAAGAGCATTTCCTGGTCAGTAAATAAACCAGGAATGTGCCAACGCTGGGCAAGCCGAGCGTGGCTTCTTTTGATAATTCTTTTCAGAAGACCGAGGAATTGAATCTCAGTCTAAAGAGCATTTCCTGGTCAGTAAATAAACCAGGGATGTGCCAACGCTGGGCAAGCCGAGCGTGGCTTCTTTTGATAATTCTTTTCAGAAGACCGAGGAATTGAATCTCAATCTAAAGAGCATTTCCTGGTCAGTAAATAAACCAGGAATGTGCCAACATCGATGGAGATGGGGCATTCTTTTCGTACCAATGCTCGGGAAGCCGAGAGTGGCTCTTTTCCGTGCCACCACCCAAAGAGACGTGGCGTCTTTTTGTTAAGCAAGGAGTGATCTTCAAGCTTTTGGAATTGCTTTTGCTTTGTAAAAAGGATTGCTAAACGTACAAAGTCTTTAATCAACAAATGTGAAGAAAAAATTAATGATAGTACAACTTTAGATGGGCTACATTCCATGGTCTTTTGATTGGCTTTCCCTCCATGTCAATTAACTTGTAGGCGCCATTGCCGAGCACCTCAGAGACGAGGAATGGTCCCTCCCAATTAGCTCCAAGCTTTCCTTCAGTTTGATCTTTCCTGCTTCCCATCAATTTTCTCAGCACCCAATCGCCAGTGCTGAATTTTTATATCTAACCCCTTTATTAAATTTCTTCCTTGTCTCTCGCTGGTAGTTGGCTAACCTTAGTGCTGCCAGTTCCCTTCTTTCATCGATTAGATCCAAGCTTATTCCCATAGCTTGATCATTCTCCCCTCTGTCAAATGATAGAGTTCTGATGCTCGGGAGGCCAACTTCCAAGGGTATGACGGCTTCAACACCGTAAGCCAGAGAGAAGGGAGATTCTCCGGTTGATCTTCTAGGGGTTGTTCGGTAGGTCCACAGTACTGATGGTAATTCATCCACCCATCTCCCTTTTGCCGCTTCCAATCTTTTCTTAATCCCATTGAGAATGACTTTGTTCGTAGCTTCGGCTTGACCATTGCTTTGGGGGTAAGCTGGTGTAGAGTAAATATTCTTGATTGCATATCTAGAACAATATTCCCTAAATGGGGCACTGTCAAATTGCGTCCCATTGTCGGAAATAAGTGTCCTAGGGATGCCATACCTGGTAATGATGTTCTTCCAAATAAATCGAATGGTATCAGCATCTCTGATGTGAGCTAGGGGTTCTGCTTCCACCCACTTAGTAAAGTAGTCGGTGCCGACCACTAAGAACTTTCTATTTCCCGAAGCAGAAGGCAGGGGTCCCACAATGTCGAGTCCCCATTGAGCGAACGGCCAAGGGCTGGTAAGCGGGCTGAGTTCCTGGGCTGGCTGGTGAGGAATGGGGACGAACTTCTGACATTTCTTGCATCTCCGGACATAGGCTTGAGCGTCATATCCCATCTTCGGCCACCAATACCCTTGAGTAATTGCTTGGTGCGCCAGTGATCTGCCCCCAGTATGTGCTCCATAGACACCTTCATGAAGCTCATAAAGAAAGTCTTGTACTTTATCGGGATGAACACAAAGAAGATAGGGGCCTGTGAATGACTTTTTGTATAACTTCTGGTCAGGAGAGAGCCAAAACCTGGCGGCTTTTATTCTTAGCTTCTTTGCTTCTGTCTTGTCTTCGGGAAGTGTTCCGTCCTTCAAGTAAGTGATGATTGGATCCATCCAAGATGGGGCTAGGTCAGCGCACATTACCTCTACGTCTTTCGTTATGCTCGGCCTCTTTACGACTTCCATAAAGACCTGGTCAGTTAACCTTATTCGAGAAGAGGCGGCTAGCGTTGCAAGTGCATCAGCGTGAGCATTATGATCCCTGCCAATGAGCTCTACGCTAGCTTTATTAAAGCCTTCAATTCTCTTCTTCGCTATTTCTAAATACTCCGCCATCTTTTCACTTCTAGCCATATATTCACCCTTCAGCTGGTTAGCAACCAACTGAGAGTCAGTCCTTATTACAATATCATCTGCCATCAACCGCCGAGCAATGTCGAGTCCAGCCAGGAGAGCTTCATACTCCGCTTCATTATTAGCAACCTCGAACTCAAGTTTTATTGCATATTCTATTGAGACCCCTTCTGGTGTGGTCAGAACTATGCCCACGCCGCCTCCTTTTCTAGTCGAAGATCCGTCAACCTCGATTTGCCAAGGTTGTTCGGCCTCATTATGTTCGGCCGGGGCAGACTTTATTTCAACATGCCATACGTCTTTTGTTTGACCACAGGCTGGTGTGGAAAATTCCGCTACAAAATCGGCCAGGACTTGAGCCTTTATCGCGGTTCTTGGGATGAATTTTATGTCGAATGTGCCAAGGGAAACTGCCCACTTTGCTAGCCGACCCGACATATCAGCCCTTTTTAAAACATGGCTAATTGGCTGATCGGTGACAACTTGAATGGTGTGTGCATGGAAATAATGGGCTAGCTTCCTGGATGCCATTATTAATTCCAAGGTCAGCTTCTCTAGGGGAAGATATCTGGTCTCCGCTCCTTGCATTGTTTTACTCACATAGTAAATAGGATGCTGCTTCCCTTGTTCCTCTTTCAGCAAGACGGCACTGACTGCATGATCTGAGACTGCCAGATATAGCTGCAAAATATCCCCCGGCTGCGGTGTTGACAATATCGGGACGGTTGTCAGGTATTCTTTAAGCTTTTCCAGTGCCGCATCCGCCTCAGCATCCCATTGCATCTTATTGGCCCCTTTGAGCAGTCTAAAGAATGGTCGGCACTTGTCGGATGATCTGCTAATAAACCGGTTGAGTGCCGCCACCATCCCTGTGAGCTTCTGGACCTCTTTTTTAGTACGTGGAGGAGAAACAGATTGGATGGCACGTATTTGCTCGGGATCAGCCTCAATTCCCCTTCTGCTCACCAAGTGGCCCAAAAATTTACCTGAGCCAACTCCGAAGGCGCACTTGGCAGCATTTAATTTCAACCCATACCGATCAAGGGTAGAGAAAACATGCTGGAGATGTTGGAGATGAGTGTTCGGCTCCTTACTTTTCACCACCATATCATCAATGTAGACCTCCATCGTCTGTCCGAGGTCTTCTTTGAATATTTTCGTGACCAACCGTTGATAGGTGGCTCCAGCGTTTTTCAGCCCGAATGGCATAACTCTGTAACAGTATATGCCTCGGGGGGTTATGAAAGAAGTTTTTTCCTCATCAGGGCCGAACATGGGGATCTGGTGATATCCCCTATAAGCGTCCAGGAACGACATCCTGGAACATCCAGCGGTTGAATCAACGAGTTGGTCGATCTTTGGCAGGGGGAATGGATCCTTAGGACAGGCCTTGTTCAGGTCTGTGTAGTCTACGCAGACTCTCCACTTCCCATTCTTCTTTTTGACCACGACTGTATTGGCCAACCACTCCGGGTATGAGACTTCTCGAATGGCTTCTGCCTCTAACAGTCGGCCGACCTCCTCTATGACAGCCTCTGCGTGTTGGAGAGCTGATCGCCTTACTTTTTGTACCACAGGTTTTACCCCCGGATTCACATTCAACTTATGAGTTATGACTTCGGGGGAAATACCTGGCATTTCGTGTGGAGTCCAGGCGAACGTCCCAATATTCTTCAAGAGCATCTCCGTTAGCTCTAGTTTCTCCTCAGCGCTCAGGTTAGCGCCGATCAGGAAGAATCTATCATCCTCAACCGGGCCAATTTGATATTTCTCCAAACCCTCTGTGGCTTTCATCTGCGGATCACCACCGACATCATCGATCTTTGGCGTGTCCTCGGGTAGTTCCGCCAGTTGGACTTGTTCAGGGATCGTTTTAGATTTTAGGGCTGCAGAGAAGCACTTTTGGGAGGTATTTTGATCCCCCAAAATAGAGATCACTTCCCCGCAATAGGGGAACTTCAGCACCTGGTGGTAGGTTGAGGGGACCGCCTTTAAAGCGTGAATCCACGATCTTCTTACTATAGCGTTGTAGGAAGAGGGGGAATCCACAACAGTGAACTCAACCTCTTGCTCCACCGGACCCACGCGGACAGGAATGACGACTCTGCCCAGAGGCCAGACAGGAGCAGAATTGAATCCTATGAGCGGGCATTCTGCCGGTTCCAGATCTTCTTCAGTTAATCCGAGCTTCTTAAATAAGCTCAGGAACATGACTTCTGTTGAGCTTCCTGGATCTACCAGGATTCTTCTTACTTCTGAATCAAACATGCCCAGAGTGACCACCGGGGCATCATTGTGCGGCAGCTGAACACCAGGATGCTCGTCTTCATGAAAAGTGATTTCCTCCATGGCGGCTGTCCTTGGGCGCTTGTTCAGCTGACCCGCAACGCCCAAGATTTCTTTACTTGGTGGATTGGGGGCATGATTGATGACACTCTGGGGCCGCCGCTCCATATGAATCACATGGATGACTGCAGGTCTTGGGACATCCCTACGTGCCCTGGCTCTTGGTGGGGGTTGAACCTCTTCGGCAGCGTCTTCCCCGGCAATCTCTTCCCGTTGCCTCCTCGGCTCTCTGTCCTGGGGGGCTGCTTCTTTAGTTCTGCCCTCATCTACGAACTCTTTAAGATGGCCTCTGCGCACCAATTCTTCCAGAAGATGTCGTAACGATCGGCAGGCTCCGGTGCGATGCCCTTTGTCTTGATGGTACGCACAGTAATTTTTGGAATTCTCCTTTCCAGGGAAATCCGGCAGCTTTTCGGGCCATCTGAAATATGGCCTATTTTTTATTTGGGGGAGGATCTTGAAGATTGGCTCCTTGAACACCGTATTGACCGCTTCAAAGACGGACTTCCCCTCATCAATGAATCGGCGGCCATCTCCCCATCTTTTCTCTCTTGTCTGGCTCTGGGATCTCCTTTCTTTCTGTTCGGCCGGCTGCGTCTCGTCCTCCACCTTGGCGTACTTCTCGATTCGGCACATAAGATCTGACATGTTGGCAGCTGGCTTTTTGGTCAAGGAGAGCCACAGCCTATCCTCCTTCCGCAATCCCAGTTTAAACGAGGTGACTGCCAATTGCTCCGAGCATTCTCCCACCTCGTTGTAGAGCTCCAGGTAGCGGCGAGAATAATCTCTCAAGGATTCCCCGAACTTTCTTTTCATTGTGAGGAGAACGTCAGCGGTTTTGGGCTGTTTTGTGTTAGCCAAAAACCGGGTGACGAACTCCTCGGCCAGTTGCTGCCAACACCGAATACTGCCAGGGGGCAGTTTGTGGAACCACTGAAGCGCTGTATCTCCCAAACTGGAAGGGAATACTTTGCACATAAGGTGATCGTTGCTGTTCCATAATGTCATGGCCTGCATGTAATGACGGTAGTGGGCCAGGGGGTCAGTTCTCCCATCATAGAGATTAAGCCTCGGAGTTTGAAATTTCTCCGGAGGTTCCGCATCGATTATTTCATCGATGAATGGGGAGGCAGAGATCCGCCCCAGGGCTTTCCTTGCCATCATTCGTGTGCTCAGGCCCTGAGCACCCCATTCCTCTACTTGCCCCTACTCCTCCATCTTTGTCTTTCCCGCTTTCTTTCGCTTCAAAGTTAGCTCTTCTTGGTCCGAGCTATCCGCCTCCTCTGAGTGCGCCTCCAGCACCTTTTTTGAGGAACTCCTTTGGTGATGCGCTTTGATGGGCGCGTCAACATCAGATCTCACGTCACGTTTTGCGACGGGTTTAGCACGGCGCGAGTCTTTCCTGGAAGGAGAGACATCACGTCGCGAGCGAGAGCGCACCTCCTTCTGTTCATGGGTGTCCCCGTCATCCTCATCAGTGGGGTCCTTGTAAAGAGCATCGTAACTTTCATCAGATTCCGAGTCGGATTGCCCAGAACCAGCTGCACGGCTAGCAGGGGACTTTCCCTCTTCCTTACTCAATTCCAGCAGAATCTCCTCCAGTTCTGCCTGCTTTTCACTGGCCTTAGCCATCAGCTCCTCTCTCCGTTTTAGTACCTCAGGATCCTCCGTTTTTCTTCTCCGGGCATGCTCCAGACCTGGAGTCCGGATAACCAACGCACTCCCTTTAGTTTTGGCAGGAGTGGAACCGTCCCCTGCCCGTGGAGATGGTAGTGGGGTAGTGTTTCCTCCCGAAGTCATTATGTGGACAAGTACTGGAGACTTGACAAAGAAACAAGAAAAAAGCTAGTGAACAACAATGCTGGGCTAGACAACGGGCCCCACGGTGGGCGCCAAATGTTCGGCAGCAGAAATTACCGCCGGAACTGCTGACCACGCCAACCGGAAATGCAATTGCCGACCTGCCGAACAAAGACAGAAAGAAAGGTGACGGCCGGAGATGAGGTCTCAGGCCGGAAAACCCTCCGATGATTAAGTCAGCAAGCCGCTTAAGAAAGGAAGCTTTATGGAAATAAGGGAGTCAAAGCTTAAGTTGGCAATAGTCAGCTTACCTTTGTGGTTCGGTAGGATATCCTATTTATAGTAGTCTGAGTAATGATTAAAGCATACCTACGGCTTGACGTTACGCACACTGCCGTGTCCCTTTTTTCTTCCCTTGCTTTAAATACTCTTCCCCTTCATTTAATGCCTCAGACCCCTCATTAATACACCATGCCTTTCATTTAATGCTTCTGGCAGCTTAACACGGCATTACAACTGGAATTTCAGGGTTAAACTGTCTTCTTGTCACATCAGCCACCAAATCGTGACGAGATAGACCGATTTAGTTACATCCCCAGAGACAAGTACCCAGTTCAATCTTAACTAAGGTGCATTTATGGTCACGAGCCCTCTTTAAAGGCCGTGGGTCCCAGGTACGACATTTACTAGCCGCCAACAGATAGGCCGAGCAAACTAGCTTCAAAGATCCTCGGCTATAGCCACGTGGTAATACACTGTTTATTGATATCAAGGTTTAGGGTTCTCTTTGGAACACTAACTCTGAATCGTATGTTCACGTATAACACTCACGTGGAACTCTCGTGCCAATAATAAGTTGTTCGGCGGGAAGCCACGTGTCCCGACGGAACGTGCTCGGCAAATGACTACGTGGCTTATGTGAGCATGCTCGGCACTGTGCCACGTGGCACCAGACTAAGCTTGTTCGGCACAAGTACAGCTTTAGTATTATTTTGCCCAACAATAATCATTCCTTCGTACCAAGGCAGTGGTGTGGTCGGTAAGAAAGAAATGGAATAAAATAAATTTCATTAGCACTTTAATATATTACCCTGTTTGATATTAAAAATATGTTAGAATACTATTCTTAGAGGTGGCATTTGGAGTCCAATTTTTTATTTTTTTTATCGAAAGTTGTAGTTGTAAAATTGATGAAAGTTATAAAAAGTTAACAGAAATTGAAAGAAGCTAGAGTTTAGGAATTTTATTCATATTTTTTGAATTTTGGGAAATTCTCTTTCACTCTTTCTTTTTATTTTTTTTTCTTTTTCTCTCCTTGGGTTTTTTCTCTTAAAATATGAAAATGTATGTAATGAATTTTTTTGTATTTTTTGTATTCTCCGGGTAAGCTAGGAATTTAAAATTTGGAGGATTTATTTCAATAATTACTTTACTATCCCTCAAAATATTATTAATTTTTTTTAAATGTGGTTGCTTAACAATAATGAAGTGATTGATCAACACATCATCAGTTGCGTTTGACACACCAAAAAGTGAGAAAAAATTAGATAAAATATAGTTTGGGAAAAAAAATTTTTTTTGGTGCACACCGCTCAAACTGCATTTTTTGAAGATGAATAGTAAAATTTCGTTTCAACGGATCGGATTTCCGTTTGAATGGATTCAAATTTTAGACAGTCATGACTTCCCTACACTACAATCCTTCCAAACGGATTGTAGAAAATCATTTAGACGAAATTTGTCTGCGTGATTCCGTCCGAACGGTTTTTACAATCCATTGGAATGATTTTAAAAACGTCACAAAAATAGTCAAAGTAAGTGTTATTTGACAGCTTGAGAGTCCATAATGAGAATAGCGAAAAAAGTTTTGCTATTTGATTAACCGAATTCTAATTATTAACTTTTTTTTTAAATATTGAACGTTTTTTTAATTTTAAGAATGTGAAAATATGTAAAATTTTATAAAAATTTTCATAAATTTTCATTAATTTTTTATGCATCAAATGCAGCCATCATCATCAAATCAATAAAACAAATCAAATAACCTTTTCAAATGCACCCAAGGATCGAAGTTAAAGATTGTTGCAATTGTTGAAACTCCTTATCGGTGGTGCTTGGGATGATTTGATAATATTGACCATCAAACACTTACAATTTAAAATTTCAATCAATTACGGCCACTTATTGAAATTCTTTCCACGTCGAGCTCATTTCTTATCACTTAAATTTGATGAATCAAGGAATGTTCAACCTTCCTAAAGCCATTGTTTGATTAGATATTTACTGTATACTCTACAATTAGAAAATATAGTAATTAATATAAAAAAAAACCTCTACAAAATGATGCGAATAAATTTGTATTTTATCATTTCAAAATAAAAAATTTATAAAGATAAATTTATTTATAGGTAGTGTTTAGTTTATAAAAAAAAATTAAAATATTTAAAAATAACACATAATAAAATTTATTTGAAAAAAATTAATAAAAATTAAAATTTTTTAGAAATTCAAACACCCCTTGATAAATTATCCTCCTACACCATTCTTGTGAATTTTTCTATTACTATCATTTTAATATAATAATATTTTTCTTCTCCATTTTATGCATATCAGTAGATTATTAAACACATCGAATGCTGATTTTTAATTGAAGATTTAATTTAAAAAATGTATCCACGTGTCAAAAGTGCGGGTTTTTAAAGAATGCATACATATATATATACATACATATATATATATATATATATAATTGCAATTGGAACTTCAATTAATAGGAAGATGGGGTGCTGCAGTTGGAATTACTGCGTAACTCTAAAATGACGCCATTTTGACATTTTTTTCTATCAAAACGATGTTTTCTCACTTAACTCTTCATATTGAATATGAATTGATATATTCTAATATATATTAATAATACTATTATTTTAATATAATAATATTTTTCTTCTCTATTTTATGCCTATCATAGTAGATTATTAAATACATTGAATGCTGATTTTTAATTGAAGATTTAATTTAAAAAAAGTATTGCCATGTCAAAAGTGCAGGTTTTTCAAGAAATATATATATATAGATATATATAATTGCGATTGGAACCTCAATTAGTAGGAAGAAGGGACTGAAGTATGGGGTTACTGCATAACCACAAAACGACATCATTTCGACATTTTTTCTCTTAATGGGACGCTATTTTACTTAACTCTTCATATTGGGTTATGAATTAATGTATCTAAATATGCATTAACGGCGTTTTTTTGAGTTACTGCAACTGCAACTCCCTGAGTCGCAATTAATAACATGGGCGTTTGGAGTTACAAAAAAAAATTTTAAAAATTAAAAATTGGTGTTAAAGTGATATAAAAATAATACTGACAAAATTTGATTGAAAAAATTAAAAAAAAATTTAAATTATTTAAAAAAATTAGAACTCCAAACGGAGCAATATGTGAGAATTTTTAAGAAATTCTCCCAAACTCCTTTTTAATCATCTATATATTTATATAACAATATAACTCATTAATTTGACATTTATATATTTTTAATCGTTAGATTTATTTAATGGTCAGATTACTTATTTCTCTTTTTAATTTGGTTATCTTTTCGATCACTTTAAATGAAAACATATTTTCTTATTCTTTTTTTTATAATTAGTATTTTCTTATTCTTTTTATACAAGCACTGTCCCAAAAACCAACACCATATCTGCTCTCTCTCTCTCGCGCGCGCTCTTTCTCTCCCTGCCCCTTGCATTGTATTTTCTGATTCTTCCCATATATTTTTTAAATATTTTTATATATAAAAGTTTTTAAATTAATATTTTAAAAATATGATAATATTGATAATAAATAATAACAATATAGTTTATTAATTTGACATTTATATATTTTCAGTTGTTAGATTTATTTAATAGTTATGATTAATTTTTCTCTATCTACTGTTGTTATCTTTTTGGTCACTTCACATGAAAATATGTTCTCTCAACTCTTCCGATATATTTTTTTAATACTTTTTATATATAAAATTTTTTAAATTAATATTTTAAAAATGTGATATATTTGTAATAAATAATAAAATTGTACATATTTATTAAACAATGTATGGATATTTATTAAACAAAAGTCAACTAAATTTTTTATTTAAAAAATTATATTTAAACTTTAATTTTGTTTAAAAATTATTAAAAAAATAAACATTTAAATTAAAATTTCAATTTTAATGTACTTAAAACTTAAATTTTAAATACAAACATTTTCACATTCTTTGTCATTTATATAAGTAGTAATAACCAGTACCTGTAGCACTCTGAATAATATTAGTATTAATTTTTTTTATATAGTTGAAACTTTGAACAAAAAGTTTAAATTGAAAAAACTATTATAATTCATAGATATTAATTTTTTCTTTAAAACTTTAGATCTTATCAGGCACTACATATGTTTTGGTCTCTCTTTCTCTCTCTCTCCTCAATTAATTTTTGATAACTATCATAAAAGAAAATACATATAATGATACTTTAATTTGGAAGGTTCAACTTTTTAAAAATTATAATTGAACGGAATTTAAATTTGCAGTTTTAATTTATATATGATCTCTATCTCTTGAAATATATTGAAATTTAAAATGCTCAAACTATTTTGTGAGATAGATGGTAATGGGATCTATTAAAATAAGAATTGGGCAAGAAGTTAAAAATATAAAAATAATACCAATCATTGGATCTTTGTTTATGAAAAAGACATTTTTTTAAAACTGACTTATTTTATTATATAAATAAGAAAGTTTAAAATTTTGAATTTGAGATATTTTTAACCATTGGATTTGATCAATGACTAAAATTATTTTTCTTTTTTTTTCTTTATACTTTGGTTGTCTTTTCAATCATTTTATATGAAAATTTACTCTCTCATTTTTTCATATTTTTCTAGATATTTTTTACGGAAAATTGTATCCAAGTTATACTTTGTAATCTTTTAAAGCTATTAGTCACACCCAAAAAAAAGTATTGCTTTTAAGTCACATTAATATGAAAAATTTTGTATTTAAGTCACACTTTTGAGTGGGTCCCACGAGTTTGTTTTAAATATAGTTTCTAATATACCGATAATATCCTTTATTTCTATAACAAAGTTACACAAGTTATTTCCGGGAATTCCAGGAATCACGTGAAGATATGGTTTACCGAGAATCATGCTTCTTCCGTTTTTTTTTCTTTCCTTGTTTTCAGCTTCCTTGTTTTCAGTTTCATTATTTACAGTTTTAATCGTGAAGATATTAAGAAGATAGAGCTTATTTGGCCTATCTTCTTCATGGATTCATTTTATCGATTGGCGTTTTGAGTTATCTTCAAAATAGTACCAGTACTGTTTAAAAAAATATGATGATGTTGGCTCGTATGGTTGGTTTGTGTTATGTATCGATTGATGTTTTTTAGACAGTATGAAAACAGCACCGGTCCAAAACAATACTAATACTATTTTATCGGTACTGTTTTCAACACAGTACCAGTACTGTTTTATCGGTACTGTTTTTAAAACAGCACCATGAATTATAAGCAGATGACGAGTTTTAAGGGCAAGAGAAATCTATTGGGCCGATCAACGTTTTGAGCTATCTTCAAAACAGTACCGGTATTATTTCAAAAAATATGATGATGTTGGCTCGTATGGTTGGTTTGTGTTATGTATCGATTGATATTTTTTAGGTAATATGAAAACAGTACCGGTTCAAAATAGTACTGGTACTGTTTTATCGATACTGTTTACCGGTACTATTTTCAAAATAGCACCATGAATTATAAGCATATGACGAGTTTTAAGGGCAAGAGAAATCCATGGGGCCGATGGACTTTTTGAGCTATCTTCAAAACAGTACCGGTACTGTTTCAAAAAATATGATAATGTTGGCTCATATGATTGGTTTGTATTATGTATTGATTGATGTTTTTTAGGTAATATAAAAATAATACCAGTCTAAAATAGTATCGGTACTGTTTACCGGTACTGTTTTATCGGTATTGTTTTCAAAATAGTACCATGAATTATAAGCAGATGACAAGTTTTGGGTAAGAGAAATCCATGGGGTTGATTAGCATTTTGAGTTATTTTCAAAACAGTACCAGTACTGTTTCAAAATCAGAAAAAATAAAGATACTTAGGAATGATGATCAATTTAGGTTTTTTCCAAACAGTTTTTATTTTGTTTCCAAAAATTAGTTTTACTTGCTTTGTAAAGAAGATGGAAAGTCGCGGAAGTTATGAGTGAAGTGTGCACTATTTTCGGATAAAAGTGGCAGTTTTGAAGTGTGGTGAAAAACGCGTGATGTCTTTTTTTTTTTTCTTTTTGTTGCAAGTGTGACTTATTTACAAACAAGTTTTTTAGGTATGACTTAAATCCTTATAAGTCCATAAATAGTGACTGACTTCCAAAAATCTCATATTTTTATATATAAATTTTTTATATTAATATTTAAAAAAATGTAAAAATATTTACAATAAATAATAAAATTTTATACCTTTATTAAACACTGTACGGATATCTTAACATCTTTTGATTAGTAATTTTTATTTTTGTAAGTTATTTTTACAATTTTTCATGCAGCTTGTTTTCTGTTATTTTTATAAATTTTCATGTAAATTTACTTTATAAATTTAAATTTAAGTTACTTGTTCGCTAAATTATATTATGCCCGGACTATCACTAGTATACACATATATTACGAAATAATATCATGCAATCTTAATGACGTCAACTTTTGATTGCAATTTAATCTGTTTGTTCGTTGCAAAATAATAATAACAAAAAAAAAGGTAAGATGATGTCCATTTTTTATGGATTCTTCGAATATGAAAAAAAAAAGTAAAAAATGAAATAAAATAAAAATTGTTGTAAATATTTGACTACCAATTAATTAAAAAAGTTAATTGTGTAGCAGAAATTAATTGGCTATATACATGGAGATGCCGCCTACCAGATAAAGGGGAGACATATTAAAGCCCATATGTCAATTCAAAAAAAAATTAAAGCCCATATAGAAAATGTTCTTGATATGGACAATAGCAATCATCCCTTGGGTTCTAAGGCAGTTGTGTGGTCGGTAGAGAAGAAATGGAATAAAATGAATTTCATTATCAATTGTTTGGTCGGTAAGAAAGAAATGGAATAAAATGAATTTCATTATCACTTTATCCTTTCTCACTGCTTGGTATTAAAAAATAAGATTGGAATGCTATTCACATTGGTGGCATTTGGAGGCCTATTTTTTTATTTTTTCCGTCAAAAGTTGCAGTAGCGAAATTGATGATAATTGTAAAAAATTGGTAAAAGTTGAAAAATTGAAGTTTTATTATTATTTTTTTTTAGGTAAAATTTAGAAATCCAAATATACACTAAGTGGGAAAAGTTGTTTATTAATTTAAGAGTACATTTGGAGTGATGAAAAATAATTAAAACTAATGAAAAATATGGTTTTGGTAATTTTTGGTGTTTGGCGTGCAACCATCAAACCACATTTTTCAGATATAAATAGTAAAAATTTTTAATTTTTGTGTTAGTTTTTTAAAGAGAAAAACCATCCGAACAGATTTTTTTAGATCTATCGGAACGATTTTATGTCAGAATTTATTGAAAGTCGTTGAAAAATTTTAGTGATTTATAGAAAAGTTATTGGGAAATAGAGAATGTTATCGGAGTTTGTAAAAAATTTATTAAGGTTTGTAAAAAGTGTTAGAATATGTAGATATATATGTATATATATATATATATATATATATATATATATATTTATTTATACAAACTTCACAAAGTAAGAGGAGTGCAAAATGTGATAGAGAATTTTAAAAATTTTTAAAATTTTTTAGTAATTTTCATCGCACTAAACACCCCCTAAGTGGTGGAATAACCATTCTATTCTATTCTATTCTAATCAATATTCTATTAAAAAAAAAAAAAGCAGAGTTTGGGGTTCTAGCATTGAATTTGATGTTTGTTTTGTGACATCGTCTTCTGAATCATTGGATTTTAATTGAACAATTCAAATACATTCAATTATTTTTCAGTTAAAAAAATAGGGGTTTTTGGAGGCCAGTCACTATTTATGGACTTATAAGGATTTAAGTCTTACCCAAAAAACTTGTTTGTAAATAAGTCACACTTGCAACAAAAAGACAAAAAAAGACATCACACGTTTTTCACCACATTTCAAAACTGCCAGTTTTATCCAAAAATAGTGCACACTTCACTCATAATTTCCGCGACTTTCCATCTTCTTTACAAAGTAAGTAAAACCGATTTCTGGAAACAAAATCAAAATTATTTGGAAAAAACTTAAATCGATCATCATTCCTAAGTATCTTTATTTTTTTTAATTTTGAAACAGTACCGGTACTGTTTTGAAAATAACTCAAAATACTAATCAACCCCATGGATTTCTCTTTCCCAAAACTTGTCATTTGCTTATAATTCATGGTGCTGTTTTGAAAACAGTACCGGTACTGTTTTCGTACTGCCTAAAAAATATTAATCAATACATAACACAAACCAATCATATGAGCCAATATCATCATATTTTTTGAAACAGTACCGGTATTGTTTTGAAGATAACTCAAAAAGTCCATCGGCCCCATGGATTTCTTTTGCCCTTAAAACTCGTCATCTGCTTATAATTCATAGTGTTGTTTTGAAAACAATATCAGTACTGTTTTGGACCGGTACTGTTTTCATACTGCCTAAAAAATATTAATCGATATATAACACAAACCAATCATATGAGCCAACATCATCATATTTTTTGAAACAGTACCGGTACTGTTTTGAAGATAGCTCAAAACGTTGATCGGCCCAATAGATTTCTCTTGCCCTTAAAACTCGTCATCTGCTTATAATTCATGATGCTGTTTTGAAAACAGTACCGATAAAACAGTACCGGTACTATGTTGAAAACAGTACCGGTACTATGTTGAAAACAGTACCGGTATTATGTTAAAAACAGTACCGGTACTATGTTGAAAACAGTATCGATAAAATAGTACCGGTACTGTTTTGGACCGGTACTATTTTTATACTGCCTAAAAAACATCAATCGATACATAACACAAACTAATCATACGAGCCAACATCATCATATTTTTTGAAACAGTACCAGTATTATTTTGAAGATAGTGCAAAATGCCAATCGGCAAAATCAATCCATGAAGAAAATAGGCCAAATAAGTTCTATCTTCTTAATATCTTCACGATTAAAATTGTAAATAATGAAACTGAAAACAAGGAAAGAAAAAAAAAAACAGAAGAAACGTGATTCTCGGTAAATTATATCGTCACGTGATTCTTGAAATTGCCGAAAATAACTTGTGTAACTTTGTTATAGAAATAAATGATATTATCGGTATATTAGAAACTATATTTAAAATAAACTCGTGAGACCCACTCAAAAGTGTGATTTAAATACAAAATTTTTCACATTAATGTAACTTAAAAGCAATACTTTTTTTTAAGTGTGACTAGTAATTTTAAAATATTACAAAGTATGACTTAGATATAATTTTCAAAAAAAATATTTGAATAAATTCATATTATTAGATTTCAATCTAATAGTCCAAATAATTGATGTCATCGAATTGACAACAAAGTTACTGTCAGCCTCTTCTTTTTCCTACTTTACTATCACAAATTCCTTTCGACAACTTCCTTTTCCTTGGACCGCAAAATCATAAAATGATTATTTTATGCAAGGACCCAATTTTCGGTCTATAATCTAACTTGGACCGTAAAATAATTATTTTAATATTGGCTCCACTTTTTGTCCAAATTCATAGTTTAGACTTCCCAAAAGTTGAAAAACATTCATGGATGTATTTTTCATTGGGTCTGTTTGCCCCAGCTCAAACCATCACAAAGTGGGCTTGTTCAGTCCCTTGGGCCTGTTCGATCCCATTGGGCTTGATCGGCCAAGCCCAAACGTGAGCCCACCAACATTCCTATCTAGATTAGCCAGTTTGGCAAGTAGATATACAGGATATGGGTCATGTAAAATTCAAACTGCTACCAAGTCCCTACCCTAACTCAAGGAGCACTTCCTCTGATAAGATTATTCTACGATACATTAGATTAAATTGAAGTTTAAAATAATTTTAAATTAAGGATTCATGTGAATGGCACTAATGATAGAAGAATAGAAAAAGAAAATGGTGGAGGTGGATGATGATGACGACTAAAAAGCTTTTTCAGTCAAAGATTAATCAAATACCATACTAAGTAATCTAAGGGAATGATGCGCAGTCGCATTCTAAGCCCACTAGTCTTTGACTAAACAAGGAAAAGCATTGCTATATATAATTAAGTTAATTTACGGTGCGCTTAGTTTGTCAAAAATTATTAAAAAATTTAAAAAATTTTTGAAAACTTCTAAAAATTATTCATTTTTTTGTTTCATTTTTGACAACTCTATGATTTTTTTAGCAAAATTTAGAACCTTCAAATATAGCCTTATTTATTTTTTTTTCTTGGGTTAAATTAACATTCATACATCTTTTTTAAATTTTTTTAATTTTTTTATGGAGTTCGGAGGATGTGAAAGGAACTCCCAATCATCTTAGGAACTCCCAATCATCCTAGCATTCAGACAAGAGGAATACATCCTAGCATTCAGACAAGAGGAATACGATTGTAGATCAATTGCAAATAGTGCTAATAGAATTATTATTTGTATATATAAAAAATCAAGCAGACATATATAACTTGTGTGTTTGGTTTATTAAAAAAAGTTAAAAAATTTAGAAAATTTTTGAAAATTTTTAAAAGTTATTTACTTTTTATTTTGCTGTACGAATTACGAACTCATAAATTATCTTATTCTATTTTAATTTATTTCATTTTTTATCACTTCAAACGCATCTAACACTATAGCATCTTATTAAGTGCCCATATAGCAATTATATAAAAAAACAAGGAGCAGAAAACCAAATATAGTCTATATTTAATGGGTTGCATAGATTAATTAATGGGAGGGATAGAAATAATAATCATTGAGAAGAATGTTTTGACCCCTACAATATATATATTTATATATAACTTTGAAATGCTAAATGTTAAACCTACGTGCGCGCGCGTTAAACACTTGTGTGTGTGTTTTTATAATAATTTCAACTTCTATTAGTATTTTATGACCTAAAAGGGAGAGTCCAAAATTAGTTTATTAAGTGATTAAAGATCAAAAGTACTTAAGGGTGTTTGGTTAAGTATAATAAAAATATAAAAATGTGACATAGAGGTGAAATATAAAAATTTTTAGTTAAAAAATACAAAAGATAATTAAAATTAATAAATTTTAATAATTTTTGATGATAAAAAAAGACCTTAATTATTTATTTATGTAAACTATTATCTTCGCAGACCGAGTACAAGACTTTTTTTTTCTAAGTAAAATCCACCGACATTGCTCAGAGTCTGGGAACTGTACAAGAACCCACGACCTTTCATTTGTGCACCGGCTCCACCGCAAAATTCTCATTCATAAAGTGGCCACGTCATGTAAAGACTTGAAAAGAGAAAATATATATATATATATATATATATACACATATGAAAAATATATATATATATACATATATACCACTGCCTACACGGAAAGGTTTTTTTTTTTTTTTTACATAATTTTGAACGCAACCTAGATGCTAAAACTTTTCTGTATGGGCTGATAATACCCTTAATACTCATAGTTGTCAAGTTATTTTATTTCCCTAACAATCAGATAAACAAAATTATTTTTTATTAAGTTAAAATAAAATTTCATGTACCACTAACTAAACACATAAAAAAAGTAATAATAATAATTACAACACATAAAAAATTAATTCCATATTATTTTTCTATATTATTATATAAATAAAACGTTAGAGGTGTCGATGAAATTTTAAAATTATTTTAATTTTAATTTTGGTAAATTTTTTTAATTTTTTAAAATATCCTCTAATCTCTTATCAAATTTAAATTTTAAATTAAATAATTTTTAAATTTATCTCTTATTAATTTATTTTATAAATTTTAAAATTTTAATTATTGCATTATTTTATTTTTATTCTTTTAGCTCCATTTGAAGCCCTAAGTTTCGCCCAAAAAAATCAAAAATCAATGAAAATTGTTAATTTTTTATCTCACTGCATAAATTATAAAACTACAATTTTTAATAATTTTTTACCACTCCCACACTAAACTATGCAAACAAAGGGTCTGTTTGAACCCCTAAAAAAAATAAAAAATTTCAACAACTTTAAAAGTTTTTAAATTTTTTTAATTAAATTTTATTATATGTTATTTTTATATCATATCCACTTTTTGATTTTTTTCGATTTTTTTTGGACTCTAAACGCACCCAAAATATTAATCCACACAACTCTAGTTCCAATAATTATATATTCTTAGTCAAATTAAGGAAGCGTATGGAGTGAAAAAAAAAGATAAAATAAAATAATTTAAAATAATTCGTAAATTCGTAATTTGTGTAGTGAGATAAAAAGTAAATAAAATTTTAAAATTTTTTTATAATTTTTAATATTTTATATCGCGTCAAACATACCGTAAACTACTGCCATAATATATATATTTTTTTTGAAGCTGAGAAATTAACCACTACCATGATATAATTTAAGAAAAGCTAAACAAAACGAGAACGCAGATCTGATTAGCCAACTGCTGATGCCAACATTCCACCACACACCCAACTGCATCCCCCCATCAATCTTTCCTGATTTGGTGACAGTTTTGTTGGGGTCTTGTTAGACTTACTATTAGGTGTGCTTTCTCTTCCATTCGGCTATATCCTCCTCCTACTCCATTTTTTTTCCTCTATATAATAAATTATCAGAAACAGAAAGCAACATACAAATTCATCTGAGATCGTCTCTCTCTCTCTCTCTGTGCATGTACATGATGACGCAGTTACATGTGGGTTTCTGTGATTCTGAGCCTCATTGATTATGGAGTTTGGTTGCCCTCCAAGTCATTTCTCGGGGCACCCTTAAAAGAAAAGGGATCTGGGTGTCCTTCACCATCTTGTTCCCCATCTGGGTTTCCAATGTTCGCACGATAGAGAGATCTGGGATTCACAAAATCTCATCTGGGTACCTATGATTTTGACAATTTGTGGATTTGCAGCCCAAAGGGTATCCAAGAATCACTTCTGATTTTTGTGGTTAAATTTTCCGCCAATGCAGAGGACGGCGGCAGGAAACGGGCTGTTTTACCCAATTGTTGGTTTCGCCTCATGTTTTGCCTTCGTTTACCTATCATTTGGGGATTTGTGGGTCAGTAGTTACCAGAAACAACCGCAGTTGAGTTTTGTGAGGAGGAATGGTACCCACTTCATGGTTGATGGTAGAGTCTTCTATGTCAACGGGTGGAACTCTTACTGGTTAATGGACCACACTGTGGATGAACACAGCAGACCCAGGATGAGAGAGATGCTCGAGGCTGGAGCCAAAATGGGTCTCACTGTCTGCAGAACTTGGGCCTTCAATGATGGTGCATACCGTGCTCTTCAGATTTCTCCTGGCAGATATGATGAACAAGTATTCCAGGTAAGAGTTATCAATTCCCTTCAATCAAATTTCTATCATTTTTATACTATTATTTTTCAATCTTTTTGCCATCCAAACACCCAATTGCATCCTCCCTTGTATGTGTTTCAATCCTCTAGTGTAGAATTCATAGATACAAGTCGAAGAAAGTGAATTTTGACTACTTTTTTTTTTTTTCCTGGTTCTAATTTTCTGGTTCAAGTGAGAGGGGCATTGTTCTAATCTAGGTGAAATGACCTTTTGTCTTGCATCCAAATTGAAGATCCCTCAAATTTAATCCTGGAGGCACTGATTTATTTTTTCTTAATCTTCTATCTCTTTCAATTTCCCATTGAGCAAAATAAACTAGAGTGAAGTTGATTTATTCCCCCCCACACACCCATTTAGTCATTTGTTCTGGGTTCATCTATTAATCCTGGAAAAATGCAAAATTTACTGAACCCTGTTGACCTTTCACCAAAATATGTTGGAAAAAGAATGAATGAGAGAAAAATTCTAAAATTAGTTCATGCCTGACATATCTGTGCATTCAAGTATTTTCTTCTATTGTATTAGGTCAGCCCATGGATTGTAAAAGGCTAAAAAAGGTGTTCAATTTGTCCCTAATTAATCTGTTCTATTTTGGCCGATGCCAATATTTATGATCATATGTTATGTGTTGTCTCCATTCGTTTTTAATGAGGGAATAGTACCGCAGGCCTTGGATCGTGTCATTGCAGAGGCTGCGCAACACAAAATTCGGTTGCTACTTTGCTTAGTTAATAACTTGCAAGCATATGGTGGGAAGACACAATACGTCAAGTGGGCATGGGAAGAAGGATTAGGTTTGAGCTCTTCTAATGATTCATTCTTCTATGATCCATCCACACGCCATTATTTCAAGAATCATGTCAAGGTAACGTGTCTGTTATCTGTTCATGTTGTCATTTGTTTCCCTCCTATGAGGAACTTTTTGGCTGTTTATTTTAAGTCACCATGAACTAGAACTTCTCATAATTTTATTTTGTTTAATGGCAAATTTATAGCACATCAACGAGTCGTTTGAGTGTCTTTTCAGATTCAAGGAAAATTAATAGTTTAGTTTTGATGCGTCGGAAAGTTGATATTTTGTTGAGTGTTAATGTATTTTTCCTTTATGCACTTCTTTTATTTCCTTTATTTATTTGTGAGTAGTTCATATTTTATGATGGAAATGTCTTGGGGGGAAGGGAGATGATCCGGGCCCACAGAGTTTGTGTTGGTAGGGGCTATCGGCAAACTCACGCTCATCTGGATGCTCTTATTCACTGTCCAAACTTTATGATTACAAGAGACAGACCTCTCTGCAGTTGCAAATAAGATCCTTGGTGTCAAACACATAGATATAGGAAACAGAAAATAAGATGAAAGTAATATGGGGGAGAATAATCTGTAGGCCTCTAATTATTCAGAAATGTGCATTGTAACTGCATCTGATTTTGAACTTTCTTAAACCAAATAACTGCATCCGCTAGCTTTTGCGATTTAGATGGTTTAATTCTTTAAATCTCTGTCAAGAATTCTTGCAGTTGTACCGTATAACATAGATAGTTTATGTTAATAAAATATTTTGATGCACAAGTGGGTGTGTTGCTGGGAGAAATCATCAGAGTTGCTAGTAAAGGAGAAAATTATATCATTTTTTTTCCATTTTTCAAAATGCTAAGGTACCGTTAATTGAAGGGGGGTTTAGAATTAACGAGTTGGCTGATAAAAAAAATGCCTACTAAGACAAAACATAGTGGGGTAAAATGTTACGTAATATACAATGGACCGATTTGGTTTCTGCCAGATGTCCTTAAGTTCTGTAATGGCATTTTGTTTTGCAATGGGAGACTGGTATATCTTTGTTGTCGAAATAAAGCAAAGCCATATACCCACATATCTTTGAGATAAAAAGGTTTATGCACCTCTCCGAACCAAGACCCCCAAAAAAAAGGGGGGGGGGGGAATAGAGATTATGAAAATCTTAATAAATCAAAGAATGCGGTGATTCACAACGCTTTATATCCGTTATTCGGGTTCAGCAGCATGAACTATTTGAGATTTCTTGGTTTACCGTGGTTGGTCACGGATTTTGTAATTTTGACATATTTCAGGATGATATTAATTGATACGTGAAGTAATTATATTTCTCAAAGTTTTCACCAGTGGAATTATTCATGCAGACTTTGCTAACGCGGAAGAACACCATCACCGGAATTCAATATAGGAACGATCCCACAATCTTCGCATGGGAGTTAATCAACGAGCCCCGCTGCATGACTGATCCTTCAGGGGACACTCTCCAAGTAAGCTGTAGATTCTCTACGTTGCTTTATTCTCAAGGAGTATCATAAAGGACCGGAAGGAATCTGATTTTTCTTTTTTTTCCTTTAAATGGAAGAGGCATCTAATGTGTTTTCAAACTTGGAATTTATTTCAAGAATTTCCTAATAATTAATAATTCCTAAGATGTCTCATTTACCAGTCTAAACCCCAAACTCTGTTCTTGTAATGGGAAAATTTAAACTTTGATTGATTGAAGGGAGGGCCAGCATTACTATTGTTAATGATATTAACTGGCCCTTTTTTCCATACTAGAGCCAGTGTACCTATCGAGTGCCGTTAATTATGTGAAGTTTGTAAGGTAGTCAAATCCTGTGAATTAATTATTAATTTAGAGCTTAACTCTAGGGATGTCAAATATACTCGTATCCGGTGGATACCTGCTTCACCCGCCTTATTCGGAGAGGATATAGAAATGTTAATAGCGGGGACGGGGATGGATATGAAAATTTAAAATGTTATCCGAACGGGTATGGAGATTCAGACGGGTACGATAATCCTCACCCTGTTCCATACCCGTTTAAATATTTATTTGTTAATTTTGTTGGCATGATAGTTTCTTTAAAAGTCCCACATCGATTTCTCACAAAAAAATGAAAGTCTTTTGAAGTTATAAATAAAGGCCTCTTCCTTTTGAAGTTATAAATAAAGACTTTTTCCTCTTTCGTTAAGTGCACCATTCAAAATCAAAGATTTATATATAATTTTTATTTTTTATTTAATATATATATGTAATATATATTTTTATTTAATATATATAATAATTTTAAATATTTATTTTATACATATAATATATAATTTATAATAGTTAGTATATTTGGCGAATAAATGAGAACAGGGCGGAAAATTTATTACCTTGTGGGGATAGGAATGGAAAACTTTTTTTTCTCCAAAATGAGAATGAAGACAAAGACGGTTAAAAATATTGCTAAATGGAGACGAGAATGGGAAAAATCATACCCGCTCTATTGACATCCCTACTTAACTCTTTATGGGAACCCCTTTCAGTATGATATTGCTGAATCTTTTTGTGCCTATGTTTCTATATGTTATGGATTCCTTTTATTATTATATAAAAGAGCTATCTACTAGAATTTGTATGAATAACACTCAGTACTAATTGATAATTCTTTTGTATTCATTTTTAGGGTGCGTTTGGTATGGGGTTAAAAGAGGATAAATGTTACTCTTGTAAAATTTTACCCTTTTAATTACGGTTGATATATTTTATAAAAATTTAAATTCGTTAATATTCCACTTTCCACACTCTTGAGATGTTAAATGTCAGCTTTTTAAAGAGTGGGTAAAAAAATGTGAAAATTTGTGAGCATAAAAGATTTAACAATTACATTTATAGCATTTACTCTAATTTTTAACCCTATCCCAAATGCACTGTTACTCTTAATTTTTTTCCCCACTTAAATTTGGTAAGACCCAATAACTTTATTTATTTTTTCATATTATTACAAGGCAATACTAGTGTCATTTGGCGAACACCCAAAATTGGTGAGGCCAGGTGAGACTTTTATTTATTTATTTATATTTCCTATAATACCCTTCAGCCACCAACTATTTTTTGTGTAAAAGGCAATTTCCAAAAACCATCCTTCTATTTAAGTAATTTCGGCATTTAACTCTGCAACCATTTTAATATTTCTGTTTTATATGACTAAACTTTTTAGATCATACATATAAAGTGATATTCACACTCATCGCTTTATGCACCGAGTTATAGCCTGTTTGAGTAGACAAAACAAAACAAATAGACAAATTCTCTTTCTTTGATTGTTCATTGGTCCCCATGTGTGAAGCAACTGTATGACGTATAAATATATTTAATCGCAGGAGTGGATAGAAGAAATGTCAACTTTCGTGAAATCAATTGACAAGAACCATCTACTAACTGTTGGCCTCGAAGGATTCTACGGTCCTAAGAGTCCCAAACGATTAACTATCAACCCAGGAGAGTGGGCAGCTGACCTTGGATCTGATTTCATTCGCAATTCAAAGATTTCAACCATCGATTTTGCCTCTGTTCATATCTACCCTGACCATTGGTAAGCCTCTCAAAATTTCCATGATTTATTCTTCCATAGAGGTGGTTGTAAATGCAATACATTCAGAAACAGGTCCTTTCAACGTTACTCTGTTGTCATTTTGGCGGTAGGTTTCACGATCAAGAGCTTGAACAGAAAATAAAATACATTGCCGAATGGACAGTCTCTCATATCGAAGATGGCGATGAAGAACTGAACAAGCCTGTTTTGTTCACCGAATTTGGCTTGTCGAATCTGAACAAGGGTTTTGAGCCGTCTCAGCGGGACAGGTTCTACAAAACTATTTATGATATCATGTATGAATCTGCCAGGAAGAAGAAGGCCGGTGCAGGGGCTTTCGTGTGGCAGTTCTTGGTGGGAGGAATGCAGCAGTACAATGATGATTTCGGGATTGTCCCTTGGGAAAGGCCATCGACGTATGAGTTGATAGCCCGACATTCATGTCGTCTGGCTGCAATTCAGGGTGCGCTGCCTTGGCAAAAGGAGCACTTGAAAGAATTGTGTTTGCAGCGACAGTAAAGAGAGAGAGAAAGAGACGGATCTGATGACTCTAGGATCAAATACTGAAATTCTCATATGCAAGGTGAGTTTGACTATATTTATGGTTTTGAGATTTTGTCCTAAAGGAAAAGGAACGATGTAGGCCATTAGACATAAAAATGAATACAAAGGGAATTATCAATCAGCATAAGTTTATATTTTTCCACAGATACCAAGTGTATATGTGTTTGGCATTAGCATTTTATTGACAGACAGACGGTGTAAATTAAGTTAATTAACAGCATCAACAATAATCTGTTTTCCTGTGGATTCAGTTGCATCTCTGATTTGGGTAAGACAGATAAAACACAAGTTCAAGAAATGGAAAAGGCAGCAGCAATCTTAAAGACCATGGATTGAAATTTATGTTAAAGAAAGAAAGAAAAAAAAACCTTCATAATTGTTTTGTTTTGGATGGAGAGACAAATTACCAAACACGTCTAGATCGATCCGCGCACGGCCAACCTCGGCGAAGTCCTCTTCCCACCTGAAGGAGTCAAAGAACCACGATCTGAAGGAGCCAATTTATTGCCCTTGGGATTGGGCGTATTCACATCCTCAGCCACCTTCATTGTATCATCGCGCTCCTCAGCCCTCCGGCTCCGAGTCCGTGAGGCTACCGTCCCCGATTCGCCACTCGGATTCTTCGCCGGACTTCCTCTATTTTTCCGCAAACCGCCCTCTGTCGCTACCCGATCGAAATCGCCCGCCAGCTTCCTCGCCGGCATCCTCATTCTCCTAAGCCCGACGTTATCGTCACCGTGGCTTTTCCCTTTCGCCCCACGCTTAAGGTGCCAATCAACCTCCTCATCGTCATCTTCCTCGTCGACTAACGCCGTGAGCCGCCTCCGTTTCGTCGCAATCGGAACTGGAGGCGGAGACGGGCTTGAATCCTTATTTTCAGCGGAATCGCTGGCAGAAACTCCGATCCGACTAGAGGCGGGGCTTCGATTTCGCTTCTTGAGGAGCTTCTCCCGCTCCGCTTGGAGCTTCTTGACGCTGCCTTCGATGCGGCCTTGGAGGCGGAGGCGCTTGAGGCTGAGCCCGCCCATGGACCAGTGAGCTTCCTGGGCCCACGACATCAGCGGGTCGAGGACCGGCAACGGCGGGTCGACTCGCTCGTCGTTGAGCTTGACGTCAGTGTAGATTCGCGGCCTCGGTAGGCTGCTTCCGTAGAACTTCCCCGGACCCAGAGAAACCACCATTGTTGATCGTCAAAGAAATTAATATACACAGATATACAAATATCTACACTCTCTCCCTGTGAAGCGAGTGAATGCTAGTAGTACGTTGAATTGTATACATATATATATATATATATATATACGTGTGTGTGTGTGTGTGTGTGGGGGGGTGTGTACGTATACATAGATAGGGTTTCTTCACTGGTGTAATTTGGGCGGGAATTTTGGCGCCGAAAAGAACAGCGCCTCCGTATTACAGTGCAAGTCCAGCCCATGTCTACTTGGACAATTGGACCCTTTCATCCAAAATTGTTACTCTTACCCCCCCGGGGGGGTGTTTTGGTGCGAGAGTAAAAAGTTACAAAATTTTTGAAATTGGATACTAATCCACCTTGATATTGGCTCCGTTTGGAACTAAATAAAATAAAATAAAATTTTACAAATCTCTATAAATATGAATTACGAGATAATAAAATTTAAATTTTTCACTCATTATACGAATTACGAGATATTTATTTTTATAATTTTATTTTATTTTATACACTTTTATACCACTCTAAACACTCCCATTATTTAGCCTTAAAATGAAAATAAAGATGTCACACTTCTTTTACTCATTTGTTACTCTCTCTTTGTACCTTTTATTAGCCCATATTGATCCCTCGTTTTACTTGTAAAAATCTCTTTGGGAAGGCAAGAGCTAATTAGCTTGTAGTTAGTTGGCTTATTTACTTATTTGTAAAATGATCAAATTTATCTTTTTACATTTCAATCTTCTTTTAAACTTTCAAGGACAAAAATATCAAATTCACCTAAACTAAAAAGCCACCTAAACATAAGCCACCTTTTTCCCTTTCCAAACACAAAAATAGTTGACTTGTTTTTAGTTAGCTACTCTAATTGACTTATGGCTTATTTGCTTATTTGTATAATGACTAAATTTACCTTATGACATTTTAATCTTCTTTTAAACCTTTACGAGTAAAAATGTCAAATTAATCAAATTAAAAAATCACCTAAAAAAAGTCACATTTTTTCATTTCTCAAATCAAGTCTCATATCAAACACAATTGTTATATGAATATTTAATTGTTACTATCAAAACGTAATTAAATTATACAAGATGAATTACTATACTCACTCTATTGCAATATAATTATTATATAGTGAAATTTATACTTATTTATCTAAGGATGGATTTGGAGTGACAAAAATGAGATAATTTGTAAGTTTATAATTCATGTAGTGAGACAAAAAATAAATGACTTTTAAATATTTTCAGATATTTTTAGAATTTTTTAACGATTTTTAATAAATTAAACGCACCCTAAATATAGTTAGTTAATAAGGATATGTTAACCTAAGATAATTAGTCTGGTAAAACGTAACATTTTAATATTTAATTTACACACTTTTTTTTTTTTACAACAAATCCAAACACTCCCGACGGAGATATATATAATTTCTACTCATACCAAGGGAGAATGTTACTCTTATTCTTATTTTGCTTTTAATTAAACCAAAGATACGTTCCCACAAAGTAATCGATAATTTGTTTTATAATTAAATATATAAAAAAACCTAAAATAATATAGGATCAAGTATTATTAAATAAATTAATTATCCTCGCCTACAAGAAACTCAATAATTAATAATGGCCACGTTTGGAGCTTTAAAAAATAATACAATATTCTATAAATCTCTACAAACACGAATTACGAGATAATAAAATTTAAATCTTTTATTCAGTACACAAAATACGAGACATTAACTTTTACAATTTTATACAATTTTGTATAACTCTAAACACATCCAATAAAGCTCAATAGGTTAATTCTTTAGATTTGCATTAGGATGGCTTTGATTCAGGAGTTAGGGGATTACCACCCCAAACTCTAAGGTTTGATTCCTCTCCCTAACAATTTTTGGGGCTAGCTTCCGAGCACAAAGTTCAGTAAAGTTGATAGAATGGATCTCCTTAGGTAGATGAACCGCATTCAATTTTTAAGTATAGATCCAAATCTCTAGTATTGCACGAGTCCGCAACTTACCGTTACACATTTTAAGGGGCCAATGTGTGCGGCACCAATCGAGGGGGATTCACTCTCTGGTTTGGCTTGGAGAGTAAATTTATCGAGATCAAATCCTCTTTATCTAACCTTTTTTAAATTGATTCTAGTAACAATTGTTAAAAAATTTAGAAAAGTAATTTATAAATATAATTTATTTTTTACAATAGAAAATATTTTTTTTACATGGGTTCAACGAGATATACGTAGATGCTCTTATTTTTATAATAGTTAAAATTTTAGTATAATATTTTAAATTATATTGATAAATGAATTTTTATTATAATATTTTAATTTATGTTAATAAATTTTATTTTTAAATATTTTAATATTCAATATAATTAATATATTATCTAATGACTCAAAAACTAGTAAATAATAGCAAATTTAAAATATAAGATGATAAATTTGACCATTTTAAAAAAAGTTAAAAAACTAGTAACTAATAGCTCATTTATTAGTTACTAGTTTTTTAATTTTTTTTAAAATGATCAAATTTATTATCTTATATTTTAAATTTCTTTTAAACATTATAAGACAAAAACGTTAAATTAACAAAGAGGTAAAAAATTAAATTAACTACTAAGAAGTTAATTTTAAAAAGTTATTTTTTCCCTTTCCAAACATTAAAAAAAATTAATTAATTTTTTTTGTAAGTAATCAGTAGCCAACTATAAAAAAAAAAAAAAACAAGTTATCTTTTCTTTCTTTCCAAACTTAGGAGGAAGTTCTCCAATTTGATCCACGTTCGAGCAAAAGAAAAAAAAAAAAAATTGAAATTGTGCGGCGAGCAAACACTGACAACGAGCTAACATTAAATACTAATATTAGGCCCCCCTCCCCCCGGCGCCTCCGTCACTCCCTCCTCACTCATCACAGATTAATAACATGTAAGGTGTTTGGAGCTCAAAAGAGTTACTATAAATTAATAAAAGATACAGTCTTATAATTTGTACAATAAGTAAAAAATTAAAATTTGATAAAAAATATAGAGATTATTATTATTATTATTATTATTATTATTATTATTTTACAGTTCCAAACATGCGTATAAATTAGCATACAAACTTCGCCGCAATGTAATAATTATATAGTAAAAATTTATTCTCGCTATCTAAATATAGTTAATGAAGATATACAATCCTAATGATTATTACTGCGGTAAAATTTAACATTTTAATCTTTTACAACTTTTTTTTTCTTTTTTCAAATTAATATTTTAACAACAAATCCAAACACTCCGACAGAAATATGTAATTTCTAGTCACACCCGGGAGGAATGTTACTCTATTTCTTATTCTGCTTTTAATTAAAACACAGATAAACAAATACCCACTGTGTAATTGATAATTTATTTAATAAATATAAAAAAAAGACACCTATAATAATTTGGAATCGAGCATTATTAAATAAAGTTGTCCTCGCCTATAAGAAACCCGATTACGAAATAATTAAAAATCAAACAAATTCGATACGTTAACTTCTTTAGATTTGCTTCAGGATGGGCTGATCTTCATGTTAATGTTAAATTCAAACCAGAAATTAAGTAATAGAAACTCAATTATTACAGCTATATATATATATATACATATATGTTTGAGTGTTTATCCACGGTTTTGTATATTTGTCCAGGACTTATGCATCAATTGATGACAAGTGTACACCTTTATGATTAAGCAGTAGATATAAATTACGGATGATTTAAGAACATTTTAATTTTATTAAAACTTTAGTGGTAGATAAGGAAAGTGGAGATTTCTGCACATAATAAAAGAAAGAATAGAACTTTATTCAACTCCTTGCACAGCAAGTAAACTATAGGGGCACAGATGAGGTTTACAAACTAATCTAATAAAATAATATAAAACCCATTTGACAAAGTATGCTTGCCAAGGAGTTTTTTTTTTTTTTTTTTTAAAGACAAGCTTGCCGTGGACTGCAAGTGCATATGAGTGTGGGTGATAAGTTGGGTTGGGGGGGTAGAGAACACAACAGATGGGTTGGGGGGGTAGAGAACAAAACAGATTCCCCCTTCAATTAATTTCACCATGTCAACTTCACTTATAAAAATGTTGCAGCAGTAGCCCCTCTCTTTTGCTATCTCCATCTCCATCAACAACTAAACTCTCTCTCTCTCTCTTTCTACTGTTTTCGCCTATTGCCAAGGTTAACCAATATTCTCTTTCATAATACTATTTTTATTATTTCATCTTCTTATCCTTTTGAATACAAATGTGTAGTACATTCATGTAATCAATTACCATCATATATAGGCCTGGTTTCAAATTGGAATGGGAAGTTGATTTGTTCAACAGACACACACACACACACACACTCTTATATATATATATATATATATAAATTCAAATATAGTTGTGCTATTTAAACTATGATTAACCTCAATCAAGAAGCATAGCAAAAATGGAATCTCTAATATATATATCATTACTTTTAACCACAGCATTAGGTGCAAAATATGGAGGAGTTGGAAGCTGATTTCAAGCAAATGCACATGACAGAAGACATCGAAAGACACAACAAACGTTCTGAGGAGAAAGAGTTTTTGCCTATGGCAATAGATGATGTTTCCACTGAAGCAAAATTATCATTGGCAAATGGTGTTGATGATCAGCTGCTTGCGCCTGAGAAAGTTCATCACTTTTACTTCGTTAAGTTTCCTCCATACAAAGACCTCAGTTTGAAACTAAGGATTGAGGAGATTGAGAGGCTAATTCAGAAGAAAAGTGAAGCTCAATTTCAGATCACGGAAAAACTAGAGGAAAGAAAGGTACTCCCAAGTACAACTCCTTTTCTTTTTTTTTTTTTTTGGCTGAATTATCAAAAGAAGGATTAATTTTCAAATCTTTAATTTCAATTGGCTAAATTATAATTTAAAAAAAAAAATAATAGATGGATCAAGCTTCTCTTCATTCAGAATTAAGTTGGCGGCTTCCAACTAAGAATAGTTTCAGAGATCTTATAGCGTCAAGGAAGAAGGACATGGAGGCTTTGCAACAATGTCTGAAGAAGCTTCAACCTAATTATTCAAACAAGAACCCTACAACGTTACCAAGTCATAATATTGTTGCAAGAACGCCTTATTGGGAAGTCAATGTTATTTCAGAGTTCCAGAATCTCTGCTATTGGTATCGCAAATACAGTATGGAAGATTTACGAAAATGTTTAGAGAAGCTTCTTCGCGATTTAAGGAATCCAGCTGAAAGAGATAACTCACCATTGGAAGAGCTTCACTGCTTTGTAAGATCCATATATTTTTAATTTTAGGGTTAATTAGTCACTATGAAAATATCATCATCTTCCTTGAACTTCAAATTGAAATCTGTTCTTATATGATTATATATAGTATATAATTAAGGGTGATTAAAAATTGACCAAATCGAAAAACATGAACTGACCAAATTCAGTCAAAATAGGTTGGTGATTTAGGCTAATCACTTCAGTTCAATTTATTTTTCTCTCAAAAACTTTGTTCAGGTTAGTTTGGTTGGACCAAAAATTTTATGATTAAACCGATCAAAAAATACAAAGTTTATATATTTTTTACATTAAATTATATTATTATTTACACAGTTCATTTTATTATTATTATTACTATTATTTTTTTATGCACAGATATGTTTTATGGTATAGTACATCTCAGTAGTCAATGATTATGGGATTGAGGGTGTTCTCTTTAACTAATTTAGAGTTAGTACTTGGAATAATCAATAGAAAAAGAACTTGAACAAGAAGATGCAACATGGAAGCAGGAGTCTAGCAAATGAAAAGAAGCTTCTTAAGGAGATCAAGCAAGTTGAAGCAGCTCAGGAAAAAGTAATCGCCAATGAAAAACCAGTGTTTCCGTATCATTTGGGTTCCAAGAAAGATATCTACAAACATATTGAGGTACTTAGATGTTTATTTGGTTTGACTTTTATTAATTATATATTAACCTACCATATATATAATATAATATAATATATATAATCACTCTCATTTTATATACTAAGAGAAAAAGAACATGTTACTTTTTTATTGAATGCAATAATAATTAATTGGTTATTTAATTTATCTTATGATAGATTTTGCGCAATGACATGGATCAACTCAAGGAGGAAGATCGGGCATTTAGGACCCATAGAAAGCTCGTTAAGATAAACTTAAATGCTTCAGAAAGTGATATTCGTATTTTGGAGAGGAAACGGGATGATATAAACAGAGAGAGAGATGAAGCATACCAATGTCTTCTTCAACTTCTAAAGCAGAATGAAGCGGTATTATTATTATTATTATTATTCACTCACTCATTAATTTTTATGTTCTGTTAAATCCTAATTGCAAAAGAAGAATGAGTGCTATCAACAGCATTTATGTACCAAGAAATGTCAATTAGAAATGGAATTGACATTTCTTGTAAAGAAATGTTTTAACCCTCATTATGGAATTGACAATATCAATTCTTTCGAGTATCCCAAAACAGTGATGAAACAAGAAATGTCAATTCCATAAACAGCCACATGAAGTTTCATGATTAAAAACTCCCCAAGTCACCCAACATAGAGCAATATCCATTTACTAATACTATCCCACAAGGATTAGAGAAACGAATCTGCAATATGAAAGGGGACAAAGTTGGTTACCTCTCTCCGACGAGACAACACGTTTTATTCAGAACCTGATAGTAACGGATGCTCAGATAATTAATAAAGAACCATCATCGACCAGTTAAAATTCTTGCTTCCAATTAAACAGGGGAAGGCAGCCACTCGAGTGTTTCGCCAGCAAACATTGGAACAATTTCGCCAGATGCATACGAGAATGATTCTGGCACCTTCCATTGACTCTTGATCAATTTGATTTTCGATGTGTTTCTTGGAAGCCCATAGAAGTCTGGTCCGTTAAAGCTTGTAAAGGCTTCTAGCTTGTCCAGCGCACCAGCCTAAGATTGAGAAGCGATAAATACAAATAACAAAATTAGAAATGTAAAAGCATTTTTTTTTTTATTCATGCATCTTGTCAAAAATCACTTGAAATTGGGAGGTGAACATTAACAACACTTGCATAAATGAACATACCCAAGAAGTAGATGAAATGATTGCGTTCGCTACAAAGTTGAAGCATTTGAAACTTGGGACAGTAGGCACAAGATTGAAGAGCCCATGAATGGAATACTTAGTATTTTTTACCAATTAAAAATTGGAGGGGTTTCGGGTTCAACCAATGTTTGGAACCTGCAAGGTGATTGAACAATACAGGTTCACTGCAATGCAAAGCTGATAACTTAAACCACTTCAGGTAAGATCAAGTTTACGCCCCAGCCTAACATTTTTGCATGGAAATGAACTGACTGAGACTATCCCTATATATATATATATATTGAGAACATTCAACACATTATATTACATTTTTTATAACCCGAAGCCCTGCCCCATCTGATAAGACCGAACCCACAACCAACCCTGTGGGTGGATGAGCTCTTACCACTTAAGCTATTCCTTTGCCTCAGCTGATAATATCCTTGTAGTGCTCTATTTGGCCATTCAATAGTCATCCTAAGATGCGATATTCTATCAAGCATCTGTATCCATGTGATGTACAGGTGTCTGTACTAGCATTGTTGATGGGTTGGAATTGTTTAAGAATTTCTTTTCTAATATATACTTTTGAATGGGCTCTTCTAAATGTATGACATACCTGTGTTGGATACTTAATACTTCGGACAAGGAAATTTGGGTAAAAGTATGATACGTGTCCCATGTATAATTGGATGTCCATACCAATTCAATGTTAGCACACGATTATACATAAAACTTATATAAGTATGAAATACTATAATAACACCATGTTAAAATCATATTATCATAGAAAATAAACTAGTTATATTATAGATATGAATATTTTTTTATGTCCCTATATCCTTGAATAAGAAAACTAATAAATCTGACTCTTAAACACGTATTCATATCTAACCCCCATACTTGAGTCCAAGTAACATAGTTTTGTGCCTACAAAATTCTAAAAGTAAAATTTATGTCACAATATCTTGAAAGGCAACAGTATACAACATAAGGTCAAAAGTAAATTTTTTAATGAATCTGGATCTAATCATGTGTATATTAGATAAAACAGCAGGACCAATTGATGATTCAGTGATGTAAAAGAGATGAAGCGACAATTATCACTGTAGATTTGTTTTCAATTGCAAAAGATAGATAGAAAAATAAAAGAATTAAAAGTAAACACAGGCAATGAGGAAACAATTAGAACGAACGTGACAAGAGGTACTACCAAAAATTACCTCTTCAAACACCTTGGCATAGAGTGATAAGGCAACCGGAGCATTGTATATACCAGCACACCCACAGGAACATTCTTTTTTCCCTCTCTCGTGAGGAGCACTATCAGTTCCAAGGAAAAATCTTTTACTACCACTTGTTACAGCTGAGACTATAGCTTGTCCTACACGAGAAGCAAATGGAAGCGCTTTAGACCAGTGCAGCAAAAAAAATATAATAATAACAGCAATAATAAAGCAATATTGCATACAAAAGAAAATTCTAATTTTTTAAAGTAATTCTGGACTTTGTATAGTTTTTTTATTAACAAAGGGCAATCTGCACTCTGCAGTCAATCTGTATGAAAAAAAAAATTCAGAAATCATTTTTGTATATTGCATATAATTTCTAAAATTTTCAGCTGTTGCAAGATTGCTGTTGCATAATTATTAACTTAAACGCACTGCTGTCCCACTTAAATTTCATACTTAAATCCTTCCAAATATATTCCGAGCTCCGCCTAATGTTCCATCTCAATAAATCCTAACGAGCTCTTCTCGTGATATATCCTAGATTAACACTTCGATCATCAGAATCTTCAAGGGCTAAAGAAATTCCCAATTCCTGAAACTGAAAAGTGGAGCATCTGGACGTTATAATGACATTTTACTAAAGTAAATGCTTCAAAACCTCCACTCAAAACTACTAGAAGTCAACATATGCTAAATGGGCAAGCACATGTACATTTTTGCAACACAACTGTACATTCTTAGAATACTCAAATATGTCATGTACGACCAACAACAACATAGAAAATTATTATGCATTCTAATATAACAACTTGACCTTACAACAACACACTTGTGCAGTTTTACAATCTATGGAACTCAAGAGTAGTACAATCTATGGAACTCAAGAGTAGTTCATCAAGTTGGCAAGTATAATCTCATATAGGTTAGATATTCTATCAGACAGACCAAAACTGAAGCATTAACTTTTTATGAATTACGTTCATTGTCAAATGTCAATGGCATCAAACACTATCAGGTTCCTACAGTAAATAACATGCAGCTAGTTGATGGTACAAAATCATCCAAAGAGACAGCTAAGTTCCCATGACTGCAAGCACGGCTCTAGGCCGAGTGGCTAGATTGCTCATTTGCCTGCTCATCACCCAGGGTTCGACACCCCGGGGTGTCCCCCCCCCCCCCACACTTACCTATCAAAAAAAAAAGTTCCCATGACTGCATTGGAGAAAAGAATACATGAAACATACTGTGGGTCTCTCTTTTGAGTACTGGAAGGCAGTAATTGTGTGGCCGCAATCCTCCTTGGAAAATGGAATTCCTGCTAAGAATAAGATGCTGTGGTGTGACTGTTGCCGCCACAAATCCTAATGAACATAACTAATGTCAGCTGAACTGTCTAAAAGTGAAGAGAGGAAATAAATTGTTTTCTTTTCAACAAGAAGAGTGACTAAAAGGAAAGAGACAAATGTGAATGCAGAAAATTACAACAAAATTTACCTTCCTTGCATGACTCAACAAACTGAACAGCATCCGCAGTAGTAACATGCTCCATCACAACCCTCAGCCCAGGAAACTTCTGAATTAAGGGTTTTAAAACAGTAAAAATGAATGTCTTTTCACGATCGAAAATGTCAACCTCGGGATCTGTAACCTCCCCATGGACCTATAGAATCAAGAGCAAACAGAACTACCAATAAGAAAACATGATATCTCCTTTTGTTGGACAAATAAAACAAATATACTGTGATGGTTATTTCTACTTAATAGCCATGATAGGTGGTGTCGATCCATCACAACTAATTAGGACTAAGGCTTCTTGAGCTGAATTCAGTTGAGTTGAGTTGAGGCTTTGGCCTACCAAAATAGTTGAGTTGAGGCTGTGTCACTTATTGCTCAAAAGCAGTTACCACACTAAAGCTTGTAGAGGTTCTATAATGAAGTTTCATTTGGCTTCTACTATTTTGCCATAGAAGATGTCAGTGGGCTATTGGTGACTTATCTGCTTCCTGAAGAGGACTCACTTTTTGGGATAAGCTTGCAAAAGACTAAGCAATGGATGGAAATAATACAAGGTGAATAGTTTTGTCTAAATATTATCAATTACACAAGTATCGATCGCTTCAGTGACAACATAATTGATTTGACATGAAAACAGCCGGTTTGCTTGATCTCTCAATTTGAGGTTTACTAAATAAGCACAATGCACGGTATCCATTTATGTTCTCATAAAAGCTGAGAATAACAAGATGAAATAAAGCATTTGGACCAAAAAATGTAAGTAGGTAATTTATCAAGTAATTCTACAGCAATCATATTTTGCAGTGTTGAGATTTGTTTTCAGGTGCTGAGACCCAACAGAAGACTATGACAAGAGGAATACTAGACCTTCCCTTCTTAAAGGGCTATCCCTTGGCCATCAAAGAGAGACTTTTCCAAGCATTTAACCCTCCCCCGACTACCACCCATCTCTCCCCAATTAGATTGCAGGCCCTTGTCAGTGAACATCTCCGACTGCCGAAGCGGCTCAGTTTCTCTCCACAGCAAACAGGGGAAGTGAAAAAAAAATATTGGGGGCAAAAGTGCAAATTTTACATAATTTGGGGCAAAATAATAGGAGTAGGTGTAATTTTCCATGTGAGTCCCACTGGGCCTCACACTGACACCAGATATTCCCTCTCCTTGCCCCCCCCACCCTCCTTTTCTTCCATACACCATAAGTAGCATTCTCAAAGCATTACTTGGCTCAAGGACCCCTGTCAATCCCTATAAGTACCTAACTCTTACTAATTTACTTCAGAGATACATTTGGAGATCCTTACCAACTCTTTCTCTCCCCCCCCCCCCTCTCTCCCTCTTCATTGTCTTGTTCTTTCTGCTGATAGCGTCCCCAATTCCTAGACCAGGCGTCCAACATCAATACTGTCACGAATAGCCCTCCACTACACAAAACAGGCACTTGGCATCATTACCATAGCGAGCACCTCAAATTATTCACACAAAAATTAAAAAAAAAAAAAAAAAAAAAACAAAGGAACACCCAGAAACCCCACCCCCACAAAAAATAATAATAAATAAATAAATAAATAAATAACAACAACAACAGTAAAAAAAATAAAAATAAAAAGTAACACTAGCAAAATTTTTATTGAAAAAATATCTAATTACTAGCTTATTAATATTACCAGTAGAGGCATATTCTGCTTCATCATTTCCTCAATAACAGGTAGACACTTCCCAAATAAATCTGTTACACCATCTTGAGAATTTGTTGTAGCACCAGCAGGGTACAGCTTTACAGCATATACAACCCCACTCTCTCCTGTTACAGCAATTAGCACATTCATTTAACCAAATATAAAGAAATAGGGGATAAAAGAAACAATCAACATTTATCCTGAAGCCACGAAAGTTAGCTTGAAGCAAACATTTTTATTCCCAATCAATGAAGGTACAAATGCTCAAGCAAAGGTTGTTTGTCAAAAATACCTCAGTTAACAACACCAAATAAAAGGGGGAAAGCATACACACAAAATATTGAATAAACAAATTTTTTCCTCATTATATGACTTGGTGGCATTGGAAAATCAAAGAAATGCAGCTGAAAGATTCATAAAAAAAAAAAATTCATGCACAGGTTGAATATGCCCTTCAATTATATGAAAATTCTAAAAACATCTCTCACTAACCTGAATCCTTGTTGATTGCTAAATGCTTAAAAGTTCCTTAAATTCTACAAAGTTGTGAAAATCAATGGTAGTTACACTAACAAAGCATAACGCCATCTCAAAGGGAGATGAATATACTCAAACATATAATTCCTCATATAAAGATGAAATATTTCTAAAACATAAGTGCCCTAGGAGCATAGAACTAAGATTCTAAAGAAACACAGAAGCAACAAGAAAAAGAAACTTATAAAGAAATTCAGGTGATTACTTCCAATAAGCTTTAAATAAGTACATATTGAATTAAATTTACCACTCCAATAAAACCCAATAATCCTCAGAATGTTAAGCACCTAAAAGGATTCCAGAAAACAAGTTGCTGGTAGGACTCACTTGCAAGTTTGATCTCCTCAGGGCTTGTGCTATCTGTCAAGTAAAGTGTCATAAGAGGAGTGAAGTCACTATTGGAAGGCATTGCTTTCAAGATGGATTCTCGATAACCCACGGCTGCAGCTGTTGTCTTGATTGGAGGTTTCAAATTTGGCATAATTATTCCCCTTCCAAAATGAAATGCACTGAAGGCATAATGATTGGCAGATACAGAATATGTTATAACCACTTATAACTGAACTAAATTTATCAAGAAAAAATAACAAAAGATAATTTAAATCAGTACAAGAATTACGAAAGTTACCAAAACTAAATGAAGTATGCAACAGAAATATTACAATTCTGCTACAACAAAATAACCTGTGAGAGACAACAGCTTCAAGAAGGTCACCATCGCGGAGATGAAGATGCCAATCATCTGGTCGGGTTATAGAAAACTCCATCTTGGCTCCTCTGGCGTTTACCTGACTAGGCTTTAATCCCCCAATATTTGCAAAAGGTAAATTTGATGCCTATATCACAACAAATATTACAAAAGGTTCAAGAGTTTTTTTTGAAAAGGCCAACTGATGCGGAACAAGGATTATTGAAAGCAAAGAGAAGGAAAAAAACAGACACAAAAAAAAAAAAAACCTAGGGATGCCAATTTATCTGTGGTCGGTGGAGGTGCTCAGAGCTACAGGGAATGGGTGTGGAGGTTTCTTGGGAATCGACAAAGAAACAATGGAGAGGAAGCATCTCTAGTGGGCCAGCAGTCGTGTTCGAGGTGGAGGGATAGAAAATTCAGAAGTAATCACAATCGAAAAAGGAGATCTTAAGTTCTCGGTGCCCATTTGGTTAGAAACAGGGCCTCGCGTGAGTGGCCATCGTCGATTCTTCAGAGATGATGAAAGAAACCCTCTGAAGATGCAAAGCAAGGGAGTTTCAAAGACAACAAGTGCGTGGCACGTCCAGAATATACGCGTGGGAGTGGAGCACCATGTCAAAAAGACAAGACATATGGAGGCAAAGGAATGGACTGGGGGCAGGTGAGGGAGATTTGGGGAGTTAGAGGTATCAGATGGGTAGTTTCGCTGGCTAGAGGGATTTCAGGGGGAATTCTGTTAATATGAAATAGCTTTAGACCGAAGTTTGGGTGGAAT
Source organism: Vitellaria paradoxa (assembly GCA_019916065.1). Classification (NCBI taxonomy): domain Eukaryota; kingdom Viridiplantae; phylum Streptophyta; class Magnoliopsida; order Ericales; family Sapotaceae; genus Vitellaria; species Vitellaria paradoxa. Next base: position 42,615,838 of record CM034239.1, read on the forward strand.
TAGGGAGATTCTTAGTTTCTGGCCTTGTAGGGGCGTGGGAGCGACATAAGATGGGTGTTTACCGGTATTTATGAACCAATAGTGAATACATATAACCAGACTTTTGGGAGGAATTGGCAGCAGTGGTGCTTAGGTGGAGGTGGCCGTTGTGCATTGGAGAAGACTTTAATGTAACAAGATTTGCCAAGAAGAGCAGGGGATGCACTTCCAATACTAGAGCAATAAGAAAGTTTAAATGAGCTGATTGAAGAGTTAGAGTTGGTTGATCCTTTGTTGGCAGGAGGACAGTTCACATGGTCAAATGTGCACAGTAGATCCAAACTCCAATATCATTCCATTAAAGAGAATTCAACATAACCAAGAAGCAAAATCACATTCTTGAACATGTTCTTCTTACGAATTCCATCACAAGTTAATTTGTAGTGGAACTCTACTCAATCATTCGAGGTCCTTCATTTATGGTCCTTCATGTAAAACGATATAAATATATTTTTTTTGGGAAAATATTCATGTAAATCAGTATGCTATTGCAGTACTACAGTCTAACAGTTTATAGCCAAGGGTTACTGACACCAATATAAGACTAGAATTATATATAGCATTGCTTATGCAAAAGGATCCCTCTAATATGCATTGGAAAATAAATGAATCCAACAACAGATATATATAACTATTTATAGCAATGCTTATACAACAGGATCTCTCTATTATGCATTGGAAAATATGTGAATCTAAAATATATGTCCACCTAAAAATTCACTGAGTAATTTTTGCAAAAAATAAGGATAACAAAAAAGGACAGCCTAGTGCACGAAATTTCTGCCTTGCGCAGGGTCTGGGGAAGGGTCGGACCACAAGAGTCTACTGTACGCAGCCTTACCCTGCATTTGCAAGAGACTGTTTCCACAACTCGAACTCGTGACCTCAGGTCACACGGCGGCAATTCTTACCGTTACAACAAGGCTCCCCTTCAAAAATGAGGATAACAAAATAAAATAAAAATAAAAAAATTTACATTAAAATTGAGGTTTAACAGAAAAATACATACTTTGTAAGGCAATACCAAAGTCCTTATCATTCTATATGCTTCAAGAAATGTAAGGCCTTCGCTGAATATGAATGGCTTCTCTGTTAAAAAACAAGCAATCAGAAAGAGAAGTTCTTCGGGAAAAATATACACATATCAAATATAACACCCTTTTTTACTTGTATTACAAATACCAAACATTACTTTTTCCAATCTATAAGGTATGATTCAAAGAGCTGGAAAATGTAATTAGATCCAAAATTGTTCAGTAGCAACTGTAAGAAATAACATAATTGTAATACCAATTCCAAAATTTTTGAGTATTTTTAAAATTTTTTATTTTTATTGGGCATCTTTTAAAATGTTTTGGGCCTAGGCTTTGATATTCACGCCCGCCAATTAAAAGTTCATAATTTGGGTACTATTAGAACATAAACCCAGAGGCTTGTCAGTCGGCTGTTAAGACTTAAACCCACCTCACGTTAGTTGGTAGGAGTGATGTATAAGTCAGGCCCAACAAGACTCGATAATTTTGTAGTCATCGAACCCACTTATTAACCTGTTTTTAGGATGACTGATTAACAGGTCATCAGGTTATTGGGTCACAGGTTACCCATTAAGCCATTATTATTTAATAAAGAAAATGATTAAATGGCCTCTATAGCAGCCCCTCAACCTCAAGTTCCAAAAATGCATTCAATAGAAAATAACAGAGATATTTAAAAAAAAAAAAAAGAGGAATAGAAAACAAAAATCAACCTACTGTGATTCAGATTCCAGTGTGGAATAGACAAATCCCATATCCAAAACCAGCTCAAAATACCCTCAACAGAGTCAACACAATGTGGGGTGGGTGGTTTTGTAAACTGATCAATACCATTGCAAATGGCGCAAACTTTTACATGCAAAGCAGACCAACTAAAAATAATAAATGCACATTTTGTAAATAAAAATAATACATCACAATTTGTGTGTGTATGTAAATTTACAACGCATCAGAAATCAAGGTACTCAAATTTCCATCCTCAATATATGCCTTGGTGACAATCATGGATGGACCCATGTAGAAGCAGGGGGGGGGGGAGGACAAGTAACCCCCCTTGATTTGGAATGCGAAATTACTGTAATACTCTGTGTATTTTAGCTTTATTAGAAAATTAAATTAATTAAAAATATGGTATTTTGGCCTTATTAAAAAATTAAGGTTAACTCAAAATGTTTTACACAAAAATCAAACTCAAGTACTTTTTGTGAAATAAAGTACGTTCTTTCACTACACTATTGAATACTTTCATGCATAATATTAGTAAATATAATATTATAACATAATAAATTCTATAAATAATAAAACTTAACAATAACTACATATATATATATATATATATATTTTTGGTATCTTGTTAAACCTCAAGTGCTATTAAAAGGACAGTTACACTATCAAATTGTGAAAAGTATATTCACTAATTTAAAATTCAAGAATAATTTTCTCTCTCCTTAAAATTAACATTGCTTCTTTTCTAGTCTTAACCGAGACCGATGTAACTCCTTGTCCACTTCTATGGCACTTGGTGTCTCATTAATGAAAATTCTGTACACGCCCAGGTGACACATAGAAAACACCCAGCCAAGCCAACATTCTCTATGGGAATCAAAAGGAGAAAACAAAGCCTAAAGAAAAGAAAAGCAGCTAGCATAGAGAAAACAAAACAATGACACTTCGTCCCCAACTAGTTCATTTGAAATTATTGACGAAACAAATCATCAATTTGGGATGAGGTTTCTACTTACTTGGGTACCCAATAACAGGAAACCTAAATTCTCAGGTTCTCAAATTACGGCTAACTTATCTTTTCCCGGAAGACAACTGACAGGTTAAAGCTTCACTGAGTTCTCTCCGCAGTGAAAAACAAACCAGAATAGTCAAGCTGGAGACCAGTCCAACAATGAGCCAACAAAATCGGTGGCCTCCACTTCCAAGTATAAATTCAGGAAAGTTTTTTAATCTTTCACAATTAATTCAATTCTGAAATAAGGTTTGTGTTAATTACCTTTCACGGCTATAAAGAAGAGATCCAGAAGTCTGAAATCCCTGAATCGTGAGGGTAACAACGCGAAGATGAGAAGGCTGACGCTGATTCACGGGGCGAAAGCGGCCGCAACGAAGATGCAAAGCCTAAAATCCAACACTCTACTCGCTGTAAACCAACAAAGAGAGATCAGTTTTATTAGTTATCAGGAAGATTTGAAGATTTAAGATTTTGACTTTTTGAGCTTAACAGCTTCGGACTCCTTAAGGTAGATTTCAAACGGGTCGGGTCAAAGAGCATTGCGTGACTGGACTGTTGTCCTTCGGGTCGGTCTGGGCATTAGGGTCACACCCCTAGTTATTGGATAGAGGTCCCCACGTGGAGTATTTATTCTGGCTCCGTTTGGAGTCAAATAAAATAATACAAAATTTTATAAATCTCTATAAATATGAATTACGAGATAATAAAATTTAATTTTTTACTCACTACACAAAATACGAGATATTAACTCTTACAATTTTATATAATTTTGGTCCCGTTTAAAGTAAGAAAAAACAAGATAAATTGAGATAAAATGTGATTTGGGATTAATTTTGGCGCCCTTTTTTTTTTTGAAAAGTAGCAAACCGTGGGAATGATTTTTCAAATCTATTCCCATGGATTTAAAAAAATTCATAAAAAATAGTAACAATGGTACTCGTTTGAAAGTTTTTAACACGAAGAATATGATTATATAAAAAATTTACACATTCGGTTAACTTACTTTCAGATTTTTTTTATTGTTTTAGCGAAATATTAAAATTTTTTAAAATTAGTGATGGCGGAAAAATTAAAGGTAGAAGAGTTGTTAGAGATTTATAGAGATTTTTAAAGGTTTATTGTATGCCAAATTGGCCCTTTATATAACTTCAAACACACTATCAATAAAACCGATTTATTTTTGTTATAGAAAAAAAAATTTGAGTACAACTGAGAGTATGAATCACATTTCTATATATTAGTATTAACACCCTAAATTTTATTTAAAAAAATTCATTTAATAGTTTTATGTGTTATCATTCTATTACAAAAATTAAGATTATTTTTATTAGCATATGTTTTTATTTAAAAATATGTTTATTCCATATAACGAAAATATTGAAAATTTTAAAATAGGTCAAAATCAGTTATTTGTTTGAATTTTTTTTTTTTTTGTCAGAATGTAATGTTCAAAAATTTTAAATTTTGGTAAATAAATTTTATTTAATTATCCAGTGAGTTTAATTTTAATTTTCTATAATAGCGTTAATTGGAAATTCCTTTATTGAAAAAAAAAAATTAAAATAATTAATTTCTTAAAATCCATCTTGAATTTAATTCCACATTAGAATTGAATTGGAATAATGAAACCTATTGAGAATATATTATTTTTCGAGTCAGACACCCTAACCCATGCATGCACGCATTTTGCTTGAAACAAAGCAATGATCTAATTAGATTTTCCTTCCCTTGTAAACTTCACCCTTGTATTTTCTTGTAATATCGGCATTAGCTTTTCTTGTAAGTTTTATAATTATCTTTTGTTATAAGTGTTGTTGCCATTATCTTCTCTATTAAGCATTGTAATTCTCTCTCTTGTAAGCTTTGCTGCCCCAGCTTGCTAGAAAAGTTCTAAACCCTCAAGTGTGTGCAGCTTGGTTGATATTTGATAAGTTAGAAACCTAATCAATAGTGGGTCGGGATAGAAAAAATCCCACAAATTTAGAGAATTTCCAAACCCTTAAACTTACTATATCATGCGAAAAATTGACACCATGGCTCCGTTTCGAGTTTAACAAAATAAAATAAAATCTTATAAATATCTAGAAACACGAATTACGAAATAACAAAATTTAAATTCTTCACTCACTACACGAATTACGAGACATTTATTTTTACAATTTTATTTTATTTTATACACTTTTATACAACTCCAAACACACCCCCATATATTTTTTATAGGAAACATAAAACAGTAAAAAGTGCAAAAAAAAATAAAAATAGGCGCGTGCATCTGTATATATACATAAAAGGCAAATTTTGAAAATATTTTTACGAGATAATATAACAATCACTTCAATTATATGTGCAGAAATAGTAAACTTACGTTTATAGTTGCACTAATTAAGACTCCGTTTGGTTGATCAAATTTTGGTTAAAAAGTACAATAAAAATAAAAAGATTTGACATAAAGGTGATAAATATTAAAATTTAATTAAAAAAATATAAAAAATAATTAAAAATTGATGAATTTTGATAAATTTTTGTAGACCAAACATGGCTAAGTAAACTATGTTACAAAGAAAGTGGTGAAAGGCAATAAAGTAAATAAATAAAAAGGTTAAAAAAAAAGTAAAATAAAACTTATTTACCGCTCCAAGCTTCGTTTTACTTTGTTAACGTCATCAAGAGAAATGGTCACTGTGGTTATTGTTATGGGATCTAATAATTTTGGGAAATATGTCCAATTCGGTAAGTAAATTTTGAGTTGAGATCTTATTTATAGCTAGTAAATGCAGAAATAGGTCCCAATTTATATTACAAATATGAAAATTTTATTCTTTTTTCAGAGTTCAATCTTAAAAACAATTCTGAATAATAAAATGATAATACCGAACAAAATAAAATCTGATTCATAGTTCAAATATAAATAGTTCATATCTAGGTCCTAAGTTCTAAAGCAATATAGACGCATTGGAAAGTCCATCTGAGAGTTCAAAAATCAAATTTCAACTTCCAAAACCCTTATTAATATAATTCTCCCAACAACTATTTTTTAGACTTGATGACCTGTTGCCACCTCCATCAAAGTATTGAAATTTTGAGTTGTGCTCCCATTTGGTCCAACAGCCTCGAGAGCAAGCTCTTTCAAGTTCCCAATTTGCTGCTTCAATTTCTTTCCTTCTTGACTTGACAAAACTAGTTCGAGGGCATGCATCATTTTACTTTTTGTGAGGACACCCTCAACCCTTACACCAATTTTCCATATATGTTCAACCGTCCATGCATTCAATTGTTGATCTGCAAAGAGTGGCCTTCCTATAATTGGAACGCTGGCTGCAATGCTCTCCAACACTGAATTCCACCCACAATGAGTGACATACACTCCAATAGAAGTATGTGCCAAAACTTGTACCTGAGAAAAAAATCAAATAACTAAATAAATATATGTACTCTGTATGGTAGTATAAACCTTAACCACCATACCGTTTAAAAGTTCAATTTTTAGTAATTTTTGATTTTTTTTTGTCAAAAATTAGTAGTTAAAAATTTTGATATATTTAGTAAAATAAGTAACACCTTTTAGTAATTTTTGTCAATTTTTTCTTTATTTGTTAAAAATTTTAGTTACTTTTGAGGTGAGTAAGATATTGTCTTGACAAAAATTAGTATTTTACCAAATACTCAATAAGCAAAAATTGGTCAATTTATACTGAAGGCACCGTTCGAAACCCAATTTTCAGCGAGAAATAACCAAATTTTACTTTTGGGATGTTTGACAAAACATCAAATTTTGTCTTTTTTTTATTAAGTTACAGTAACTTACTCAATTTAAAAGTTACTAAAAATTACCCAAAGTTGTCAAAAGTTGCTAAAATTATCAAAAATTTTACCAAACACCTAAAAGTTAAAAAATAATTCTAAAAATTACTACTTGTTTTACTAAATACACTAAAAATTACAATTAGCATCTTTTAATAAAAAAATACCAAAAAATTGTTAAAATTTAAACTTCCAAAAAGTATCAAAATTTGAACCACCAAACCATACCATACTAAAATCATAAAAGTCGCATAATAGATGCGTTTAGAGCAACAAAAAATTAATGAAAAATATAGTCTAAGTAATTTTTTGGCATTTAGCGTGTAGTTATCAAACTACATTTTTCAGAGATGAATAATAAAATTTTTTGACTTTTGTGTCAACTTTTTGAAAAGAAAAATTATCTGAACGATTTTTTTGAATTCGTCGAAACAATTTATGTCAAAATGTATTAAAAGTCCGTTAAAAATTTTTAAGAAATTGTAAAAAAATTATTGGGGTTTGTGGAATGTTGTTGGATTTGTAAAAATTTTTTTGAAATTTGTAAAAAGTTGTTGGAATATTTAGATGTATATAAATTTATAAAAATTAGTGTCAAAAAAATTTAAAAATTTTTAATATTTTTTAATGCGTCAAATGCTCCTATTATTTGACAATCATTTAGAATAGTTAGTCTCTTGTACCTGGGGTGTCCATGGCACAACTCTTCCCATCTTATTCATCCTCTCCCGCAATCCTTCTGGTAAATGTGTTGTGAAATTGTCTTTAAGGGACCAAAGAAATGGTATGTCACTCGCTTCCAGCGCTTCGGCCAGCGCCACTAGCTCGTTGGGTGCCAGCACCGCAAGAGTTCCAAAGCCAATGTACGCGACAGACGCGGGTTTTTGCATGTCCAACCATTGTAGACAGCCATACTCATCTGAGTTCGAAGATGGTAGCGGCGATGATAAGTTCAAGGGACCAACGTTGAGGAGCTTCCTAAACTTGGACTTGAGATTTTGGTTGGTTTCACGTTCTAATCCTTCGAAAGAGTTTACTAGAACAGCAGCTGCTTTGTGCAAAACATGTCCCATTTTTTGGAGAGAGACTGACAATCTTGATTCTATGTTTCCAAATAGAACTTCACTTGGCAAGTCACCGAGGCGTAGTGCGGAAAACCCTGGAATGAATGTAGCAATTTCATTTTCGCGTCCGGCGAGATCTGTATATCCATTAATGTCAAAAGTACCCAATCAGTTGAATAAAGTGGAAAAAGAAAAAAGAAAAAAAAATGAAGTGAATCGCTATGTCCAAGACAATCCTTTTTTTTTTTTTTATTTTCTCTTTTATCAGGGGATTTAGAAAAAATATATATATATTTTACAAGAAAACAAAAATTGTTGTTGCTTGTTTACTTGGAAATTTTAAATTTTTATACAAGATGAAATTCTCACAAGAATTTCCATCGGTCAAATTCTAGTATTTAGGCTGAGACAGTGTTTGGGTAGAAAAAAAATTATTTTTTTTATGTTTAGAAAATTAAAAAATTAACTTTTTAAATTTTTGTAAATTTGATATTTTTAAATAAAAATTTAAAAAATTACTTACTAAAAAATTATTTTTTTTTTTTAAAAAATATGATTTTTTTTAATTAACTACTGAAAAACAATCCAACCCCTCCCAAACTCTACCTTAAAAATAACTAGGGAAGGACTTTAGATTAGGATTATATCAAAACTTATCTCATATATTTTTTTTATTGGTAAGTGGGTTTGGGACAGCTCGGAATCGAACCCGAAGATAAAGAGGTCGAGCTGGAGCTCACCAACTGAGTTATGGCACTCCCTAACTCAACTCATATCTTCCAGACTTGAATTTCATCATTTATCTCTAAAATCATTTCCAAATTTTATTATTTAAATCTCTTACTTCTCTTGTTAGAATCGGATTTCCAATTAAATTGTCATCAGATCACTACTTAAAATGTACTTAATTAAAAGTAGAATTTTGCCCGGATTACCATACCGTTGATTCCAATAGTTTCCCTGATCAGATCAGTGTAGAAGTGAGTGGCAAGCGAGCGCGATCCGCTTGTCCAAAGTGCGACCCAGGGGACGCCCATCTCGCCGGCCATCTCTCCGGCGAACCATAGAACTGAATCCCCAATCAGGCAGCTAATTCTCCGGCCGATCTCCGCCTCTGCCGCTCGAATGCCCGCCTTGAAGCTCTCCTGCGCAACCTCAAGGAACAACCTGATATTCTCGTCGAGGTTCCCGGAGAACACATACCCTTCCGGTAGGCCGTCGGGGACGTCGAATGCCTTTAGGTTCTCGAGGTTTGGCACCGCCGTGAACAAGGACTCGTTGGCCCTCGCGGTGGTACAGAACGAGAAAGTCACGTCCGGGGCGGCCGCCGCCAGCCTCCGCGCCAGGCGGAATGCGTTTCCGGTGTGCGACGTGAACGGGAAAGCAAGCACGGCGACGTGTTGAGATGGCGAAGAAGACTCGGTGGTGGTTTGCATTGTTTTGGTTCTTGGTTGATTTAAGTTTAGAGTTGAATATGAGTTTGATTGAGGTAAAGAGAACGAGCAGAGAAACTGAACAAAGCTAAAGAGATTGTAGACTATGGGGGAAAATTAATGTGCGAACCATATGCTCCGTTTGCAGCGGCGAAAATCTGATAAAAATGAAATAAAGTGAGGTAAGTTAATTTATATAATGAGATAAAAAATAATTAATTTAAAGTTTTTTTAACATTTTTAAGTATTTTTTAAAAAATTTTTTACCATTCCGAAGGGAACCTGGGCTTTGGGTTGTGGCCTACGTATTCATGAAGAGAGCCAATGCTGGTTTGCCGATGGCTTTGGGTCGTTGCCTGATTCATGGTTCAGCTAAAAATACAAAGATAGTGAGAAGCCGCTTGGAATGTTAGAGGAAAAAAAAAAAAAGGGGGGGGGGGGGGAGAAAAAAGGACTAGAAGTTAACTGCGTAAAATTATGAATAGTTATTTTGAAATGATAATTAAATATTTGTATTTGATTTAATGTGAAATTGTTAAAAATCATATAAAATGATATGTGACAAAATTTTAGTGATAAATCTTAAAAATTTTTAAAATTTTGTAGAAATTTTTTGGAATAAATGTTAGTCTAACTTTTCAAAACTCTATCAGAATTCATTAGAACGCACTGTAATAACTTGTTCCAACTAGTTTTAAAAAACTCTAAAAATTCTTAATTTATTCCGATCTATAATTCGTAACATATGACTTTTATAACACTTCAACACCAATTTTTAGTTTTTTTTTAACTTTTTTGAAATTTCAAACATTTCCTAAGTATGCATTTAGAATCATAACTAGATATGTAATTTTTTAATTTTTTCTACAATAACTATATTTACCTTCTTATATTTTTAACTTTTTTTAAATCATAAATGACAAAAATGTCAAATTAACCAAAAAAAAAAAAGTAAAAAATTAACTTTTTTTGACTTTAAAAAAAAAAAAAAAGATTTTTAGTAACAAAGGAGAGTGTTTGGTTTACTAAAAACCCATCAGCTTCTATTAATTTTTTTTTTCAATCTTCACCAATTAAATTTCGTCACATATTAAATTTTTATTAATTCTTTGTGTTTTTTTTTTTTTTTACATTTTTACCATTCAAACACCACCTAACTACAAAATTAATTAATATTTTTTTTTCAAACCCAATCTAAGGTTGAGTTTAGAAAGAATAAATTAACTTTTTTTTTTTTTTTTGTAATTGGTTACTCACTAGTTATTAAAAATTTAATTTTTTGTGTTTGGAAAGAATAAATTTTTAGTAGTTAATAATTTTTAATTAATTTAATATTTTTATCTTTCAATAGTTGAAAGAAATTTAAAAAATAAAAGAATAAATTTATTCATTAAGATAGAGTTGGAATGGCACTGGATGGCGCCGGGCACCTGTTCGTAAAAGGTACAGTAAGAATGGCAGCTTTGCATGCGGAAACTGGACTGGAGGGTGACTGGCAGAGACCGAGTTGGAATAGGTGAAATGTCCTGCAATCACATTTAATTGAGAAATTAAGAGGGATGGGGACAGACAACTGGCAGCACGACACATCCTATGGCGCTAGATAGGCGCCCGAGTTAGGACATTTTTTTTTTTTGCTGGGCCACATATCACTTGAATAATTAATTACAGATAATTTAAATAATTTTTATATTTATTGTAATTTTATAGTTTTAAAATTGTAAAATGGTAAGTATACCGTCTTTGTGAAAAGTAATCATTGCATTTATTGGATAGTAAATAATAATAATTGATTTTTTTCTTGCATGATAATAAATTAGTTTTTTTTAGATAATTACATTTTATTCTTTGTAATTTGAAAGAAAGAAAAAAGAAAAAACATAGTTCTATTTTAATTTTAAAAAGTCAAAATGAAATTCCTTCCTGTTTTAGATTAAATTATGCAAAATTGTCAAAACATGTTAAATTTAATTAGATTTGTGTCACACGTGTTGTGTGGCTTCATATATAGTCATTCAAAAATATTGTTTAAAAAATAAAATCAAATTGAGTCACTTTAAAAAATTAAATATTGTTTTGTTTTATTAAAAAATTAAATATTATTTTGTTTTAACTTAAATATGGGCCAAAATGTATTTTTATTTATTTATTTTCGTAAAAAACTTTTTACTTAGTAAGTTTTTGATTTATCAGGTACAAATCTAGTTAAATTTAATAGATTTATTTAATTTCACACTTTAATGTAAATTACAAGGATTTATGTGTTGACTTTAAAATTAAAGGTGGATCATGTGTTTTTAAGTCAAATCTAAAGAGATGATTGTAATTACTCCATCTTATTTTTTTTTATCATGTACATCATATTTATAAAAAATAATTAGAAATTTGTGTAGCCTAGTATCGAAAAATTGAGGGCTAAATTGTCTACATTCAAGGAATGGGGTTTTCTCAAGAGGGCAGGAATATTACGCACACATTTATTTATATCATATTTAATTTTATTTAGTTTTAGTTTGTGAGAAATCCAGGGAGTTCGCAACTAGTGTAGCGATTGGCCGAGTTATAAATTATTAATCAGTGGAGTCATGCATTAGTAGTTTGTTACGAATTTCTTGTAAATATATATATATATATATATATATATATATATATATATATATATGTTTAGTTATTATTATTAATGTAAGTTATATTTTGCCTCTCATACTCATTGGAATTTAGTACTGAGTAGAGAGCATTTAATGTTAAATGAAAGATAATTAATATAAAATAAACTATTACACATATTGACATATATATATCACATATGAAATTATGACTTTTCAATTATTTTGACATATGTTTATTTATTCTACCGTACTATAAATATAACACTTAATATCAAAATTTATATATTTGTTATTTTTTAGTAATTGCTTTTAGATTTCTCATGACTTTAATATTGGAGGGGCTCTGATCGGAAACTCTCCTTAACTATTTGCTCTGAATTAAGCCTGCAGAACAAGAAAAGTCCGAGCAACGAATGAGAAAATATGCACTCTGCTAGAATACATAGTTTACAAACATTCACATGTTTATGATAATTTTTTCTTGATAAATTTATCTGAAAACATAACGTTACACTTCCCAAGGTAATAGGTCATACCAATTTCAGTGACGTGGTAAAATTATGTTTTAAGATATAAGTAGATGCAACTCGTAATTGATATATATATATATATATGTAACTTATATCTAGTAACCTAAAATTTATAGATAATGTGAAAATGAAATGAAATTATTTAACTCAATTGGTTGATCTTTTATTTCAAATTGGTAAGATTAGAGTTCCACAAATCATTTTGAATGTAGTTTTGGTATTCATTTTATATTTGCAAATTAAGCACTACTTATAATAATTTTGTTTAAGTAGTACGATACAATCTAATACCAGAGTCATAATCAGACCAATTCTCAGGGCAATTGAAAGAAATGTTTGAGGCCTTCAAATGTGATTTTTAGGCCTCATATTTTAATATATATTAACTAATTACACAAAAATATAAAATTATTTTTATTTATCTACTTTAATGTAAAAATAAAAAAAAATTAATTAATACAATAATTGAGATTCTTTCTTCTCTGTGTCTTTTTAATTTATTCTCTCTCTATATTATTATCTGCCTCTAATATCTAAAAAATTCTCAAGACTCTCTCTCTCTCTCTCTCTTTCTCTCTCACTCCAACCATGGATTACGTCCTAATTCTTTCCTTTGAGAATCCAACTTATAGTTGCGACTTCAATTAATTGAATTTCACCAATAAGCAAGGCCGGATTCTTCCTTTCTTTATTGGGAGGCAAAGAAAGAAAAAATTTTTCTCATTGACTTTCTGTTTTGCACGTTCTCACTTTACTTTCTTTGCAGCTTGTACATTACCAATACTTTCGTAGCAGCTTCCATTACCAACCCACTTGACTTCCTTTCACACCTCTCTCTTTCTCTCTCTCTCTCTCTCTGCATATCATTCTCAGTTTGCATTGATAATTGCTAGTCACCTTTTCTGGCAGAAGCAGTGCTCGGTCCAAATTCCAGCTATTGTTCATTGGCAAATTGAACGGGTGATTCACTTTAAACTACACAACGCCCACGTATTACATATGTTTTTATTATCGTTAATCTTGCTTTTTCTATTTTGTTTATTTTAATTTTTTTTTAATTAGCTTTGCATTTCTCCTATGTATCTTCCTACTCCATTTCCTGTATAGCTTCCTCTTTTCCTTTCTTTTCTGATAACAGTAGATTGGATTATGCTATTTAAGTTTAAATTAAACTTCATATCACCCTTTTTTATGCCTAACTAGCTATATATTCTTTTTTTTTTTTAAGCAATTTTTTTCTTTTCTTTTCTTTATATTCTTCAATTTTCTTTTTCAGTGATTCATCTGAACTTATTGGGGGATTTTTCTTGCCTCCCCTCCTTTTTTAAGCCTAAGAGTTAAAAGAGTGCTTTAAATTAGCTTGATTCCTCTGGTGCTTTAAATTAGCCTGATTCTTCTATATATTAGGGGCAAGATCAACTACTCCTCTAGAATCATTGTTTGGATTGATTAATGATTTGATTGTATTAGACCATCAATGTTTTGATCAAACGACGTTTGGTATTTTGGTGCATGCAATCGCGACAGTTGTTGATTACCCCCCCCCCCATCAGTTGATTCAAAGAGTATAATTTTCCAAAAGTCATCTATGCCTAGCTGTCTTCATAATCATAAGGTCCTACCAACCCAACAGAAAATGAGCACTTGCAGTGTGTGTGCAAAATTCTTTTCACAGACCAATAGATCAAAAATTCTTTTTACATTGCCAGTATTCATTCAATCAAATCCCCTCTTACGGAAAAACCATAGATCAAATTAGAAAGGAAGCATTTTCCTCAGTCTTTTGGTTTTTTTTTTTTTACTAGATTTTATTTAACTTACTTTTTGTTGTCAATCCTTATTATTTAATTTTTATGGGCGAACTTCTGTGTTGCCTTGACAGATTGCATTAATCTCTTGGTCCTTCTCTGTGTAATGGCTGTTGTAAGAGAACAAGAAGCCTCTTCTTCTGCTCCTCGATGTACTTATGATGTGTTCTTGAGCTTCAGAGGTGAAGATACCCGCAAGACATTCACTGACCACCTCTATACAGCTTTAGATAATGCAGGAATTCACACCTTTAGAGATGATGATGGAATAGAAAGAGGAGAAAATATTGACATTGAATTGCAAAGAGCAATTTAGGAATCAAGAATTTCAATAATCGTCTTCTCGAAGGACTATGCATCTTCGAGATGGTGCCTTAATGAACTTGTGAGAATACTTAAACGCAGGAGTACGTCAGGACATCATGTTCTACCTGTTTTCTATGATGTGGATCCATCTGATGTTAGAAAACAAACTGGAAGTTTCGAGGATTCATTTCTAAGACTTGAAAAGAAGTTCAAGGCAGAGCCAGATGAAATAAAAAATGATTGGATGGATAAAATAAAAGAATGGAAAGCAGCATTAAGAGAAGTTGCAGATTTAGCTGGGATGGCCCTCCAAAATCAATTTGACGGGTAATTTTCTAACCCCCTTTCTTATTTTTAGGTTCTACTTAGCACTTCTATTTTTGATTTTTGTGTTATTATAATTATAATAGGTCAATTTGTAAAACTTATATTTGAGTACCCATAGTAATTTGACATACTGCACAATTGAAATCGTCTTAAGTTTTACTTAGCACCTCCATTATGATTTTTGTATTACTATATTTAATAGGACAATTAGTAAAACTTATATTTGAGTATTCATAGTAATTTGATACATTGCATAATTGAAATTTTGTCTTGGAATTGAAACAACACTTGTTATTTAAGGAATTAATTGTGAATGCTTACTAATAAGAATGACTATTCCATTTGATCTATTGATTTGGTTTGGTCAAATAAATGATGCAATATATGGATTCAAATTTAAGATATAACATTCTTACTAAAATAAATTATTTAAAACTATTTTACTGCTTATGGACACATAAAAATAGGTCAAATAACCATCCTGATTTAGTTAATTAAAATAGTTTCCTTAAATTTGAATTCGAAATGAAAAAGAATTTTTGCTTGCTTGAATAACAAATCCATACATAACACATCTTGAATGGCTTAGCTTGGATTCTGATAGAACACAAACTTGCATGGTGTTTGCAATTCAAGTAATTTCATGCTCACTATGCTTATGTTCTTATTTGGTTGTCACAGGTATGAATCGAAGTTTATCCAAAAAATTGTTACGGTAATAGAAGATAAGTTAAAGCGTACAATCTTGAGCAATGTTCCTTTCCTAATTGGATTAGAGGATCAAGTTAGAAACATTAATTTGTGGTTAGAAGATGCATCAACTAATGTTAGCATACTCGCAATTTGTGGGATGGGTGGAATAAGTAAAACCGCAGTAGCAAGACATGTTTATAATTTAAACTTCCAAAAATTTGGAGGTAGTAGTTTCCTTGCGAATGTAAGAGAAACTTGTGAACAGCCAAATGGTTTAGTCTGCTTGCAGGAGCAACTTCTTTTGGACATTCTTAACCGTAATAAAAAAATACACAATGTTTATGAAGGAACAGATAAGATTAAACATGCAATTTGTCGTAAAAAAGTTTTTGTTGTCCTTGATGATGTGGATCAAACAGACCAAATTAATTTAGTATTGGAATTTCGAGATTGGCTGTACCCAGGAAGCAAAATTATTATAACAACTAGACATGAGGGGCTATTAAAGGGTGTTCATAATCTTGTGGTGCATAGAGTTAGATATTTGGATGATGATGAATCATTTAAGTTGTTTAGCCACCATGCCTTCTACCCAGACAATCCACCTGAAGCTTATGTGAAGCATGTAAAAAGGATGGTAGTGCAATGCGGTGGACTTCCGCTAGCCTTGAAAGTTTTAGGCTCTACTTTACGTGGGGAGCGACGCGTTGAAGTATGGATAAATGCACTGGAGAAATTGGAAGCAATCCCTGAGAATCAAATTCTAAAAAAACTGAGAATAAGTTATGACTCTTTGTCCGATGACCATGACAAAAATTTATTCTTAGATATTGCTTGTTTCTTTGTTGGAAAGGATGAAGATTACACAAGGGCAATCCTAGATGGATGTGGTTGTTTCACAATAATTGGAATTCAAAATCTTATTGAAAGATGCATGTTAGAAATTGAGAATAAAAAGCTAAAGATGCATCATTGGCTTCGAGATATGGGAAGAGAAATTGTTCGCCTAGAATCACCTACAGAACCTGAGAAATGTAGCAGGTTATGGCATCATAGTGATTCCTTCAAAGTTTTGAGACATAAAACGGTAAGAGCCAATATTTGATCTTATCCATATTTATATATTTTTATGCACTTATGCGAATGCTTCTCTAATGTTGTTTTTTCATTTCACTTAGGGCAACAATACAATTGAAGGCCTCATTCTCAATATGCATACCTTGAAAGAAGACAAATCTACAAGAGAAATTGTTTGTTCCAATAAAAAAAGGCGCCTCTTGAGCTTTGTAGATACTCTTTTTGGAGATTTCAGTGAAGTGACCTTGGAAACTAGTTCATTTGGAAGAATGCACAAACTAAGGCTACTCCAGCTTAATTATGTAGAGCTGAAAGGAGACTATAAAAATTTTCCAAAAGAACTAAAATTTTTGTGTTGGCATGGATTCCCTTTAAAATATATACCGAGAAATTTATGTTTGGAGAGCCTAGTTGTTCTTGACATGAGCTATAGCAAGTTAATAGAAGTTTGGAAAGGAGCCAAAGTATGGTACCAATATTTACCCTCATATGTTTTCCTTTTTGGAGGGTCTTTGCAGGAACTCGCTATTAACCTTTTTATAATTTTCTCTTTACAGGTTCTTAAATCACTGAAAACCCTTGTTCTCAGCCATTCCTATAGACTTGTCAAAATTTCAAACTTTGCTGCAATACCTAATTTAGAGAGGCTCATTTTGAAAGATTGTGCAAGCTTGGATGAGGTTCACGAGTCTATTAAAAACCTTGAGCGATTAGTTCTCTTGGATTTGGAAAATTGCACTAATCTAAGGAAGCTTCCAGAAGGCTTATGTATGCTAAAATTTCTTGAAACTCTTATTATATCTGGTTGCTCAAATCTTGTCCAGTTTTCAACAGAGATGAAGAATGTGGAATCTTTGAAAACGTTTCACGGAACAGCCGTAAAACAGTTAGACTTCAATATTAGTTGGAAGACCAAAACATGGCAAGTATTTAGCAGGGCTATGGCAATGGTGCCTAGAAAAATTCAAGGAACATCTTTTTGGTCGGTATTACCTCCATCTTTAGTGACCTTAAGTCTTGCAGGTTGCAATCTTTCGGATGATGCTTTCCCACCTGATTTTACTTCCCTACCCTTATTGCGGGACATAAATCTAAGCGGAAATCCAATTGGCAAACTCCCTGATTGCATCAGAAGTCTTACTAAGATTCGTAAGCTTTCCTTTGAATCATGCGGAAGACTCCAATATCTCATCCAGCTACCAAGTATGGCTGGATTGAATGTAAAATATTGCACATCATTGCAAAGAATAACAGAAATGCCCTCGTCAACCGTCAAACTAGTAGTGATGACTAGTGATGTCAAACTTGTTGAGGATCGGAGTGATTACAAGTTAGAACCTATCAGAGATGTTGATGTAGATATTATCAACAGTTTGGGGCTTTGTTGCAACTTGGAATCCATGGCTAATATGGAAATGAATTTCTTTATGGCATCCGTAATGGCGTACCAAAAAAAGCTTCCTCTTCAGGTGCTAGCTCTCTTCTCAAGATCTTTGTTTGTATATTATATTTATTTTGTGTAATTAACAGTTAACTTGGGTTTGTGTAATGGAACAGGGAGTGCATGAACATGGTATATTCAGCACATTTATTCCAGGTACAGAGGTTCCAGCTGGCTGGCTCAGCAACAAAACTAGTGGTTGCTCCTCTTCCTTATCATTTATTGTTCCTAATAATGGCAGGATCCGATGCTTAAATATTTGCTCTGTTTATGCGCTTTCAAATCAAAAGGAAATTTGGAATCCGCCTCCATTGTTTGTTAAAATAAGTAATAAGAGCAAGGGTGTCCAGTGGATTTATGGGCCAAATTACTTTGCCATTCCAGAGGGTGATGAACATGTAGTATGGTTAAGCCAATGGAAGCTTGGAAAACAATTCCAATTGGAGGGTGGTGATGAATTGAATGTGACAATAGTTGTGGGCATCGGTTTTCAAGTGAAGGAGTGTGCCATTGACATTGTCTATTATGACCAACAAAAAGAAGAAGAAGAAACCAAGCAGCAAAACTACTCCTCCGATCATCCTAATTCTCAAGGTGTTAGATTCTCAGACGAATATTCCATAGGAGGACCTTACTTCTTGGGCGATTATAATCGCCCTTTTGTTATCTTTGACTGGGTTGGCTCAGATTGGGGTAAGAAATTATTTGAGGAATCTACACTAACAACAGGTTGGTGCATGCCTGCATATACATTTTCTTATTGATTTCCCGCTGAGTTTACTTATACAATATATCATCACCAAAAATTATTATTATTATTATTATCATCATCATCATCATATCATCATCATCATCATCGTTGCTTCCACTGAATTTACTTATACATTATTATTGTTATTTCTTAAAATTATTATTATTGACAAAATATTACATAAACTAATATTACGAAAACACAATGGAAAACATAACTCTCAATAAAAATGAATAGAGGTGGGAAAATGATTGGTCGTAATTAGTTTGGAAAGCTTTATTAAGTTGCTATTATTAAAACAAAATTTCCGTCTTATCACTAGGAACTTCTGTGATTTTCTTTGTTTACAGAGGAACTCAAACAAGAATTTGAGAGGTGGGACAGAGGATTCTTTAAAAATATTGAAGAGGAAGAGGATGAGGTTGGGGGTTGGAACTTTTGAGTACTTCCCAACCGGATCCATTGATTTTTCTGTGCTCTAAATAAATGTACCTTTAAAACTTGCAGGTGAAACTTCTGGTTGGCAAATTTTCAGGATAATGTAATTTTTTTTTTTTTTGGGAGAAACATAATGCAAAATTGTTGTGAACCTACAATATATAATATGGTTGCTGCTTCTTTGATGACAATCTTGTGATTTTCCTCACAGCTCTAAATTTGATGAGCAATTAATTGTACACATATTCTCTCTCAAGGGATCAACTTTGGTCATAAACAGCTCCAAATGACTTAATGTGCTGTGCAACCAAAACAAAGCCAAAATAGGTTAGTGCTACGTTTGGAACAAGTATTTTATGGATAGTGAAAATGAGAGAGAGGGGGGAAAAAAGAAAGAATGAAGTAAAAAGGTAGAAAAATAAAATCAAGTAAAAAAGTTAATTTTATTTTATTTTTGTTAGTTGCATGAAAAATAAGAATAAAATGAATAAATATTAGTTAACAAAATTTAATTTTTATTTGGTTAAGTATAAACACAAAATTGCAACTAAGAACTAATAATTTTATTTTTTTATTTTTTATTTTCACTCCAGAATGTTTGGCTTCGAACGCAGTATGCTATAGGTTTGTAGAAGTAAAAAATATCAAATCAATTTGGTAGATTGTTGGAAAAAAAAATAAAATAAAAAATATTGTATGGGGAGAAGTTAGATGCACTCCCTCTTTTGGTTCTATTTTTTATTGTGTACAAGGGAGAAAAAGATTGAGCATAATAATTTAAGAAATAATTTTATTTCGTTAAAAATTAAACGTAAAAAAATAATATTTAACTAACAAATTTTTTACTATAATTTTTATTTAGATAGGATACGTCATTTTTTTTACTATAAAAAAACTCCTATATAGCTTCATTTGGAGCTTCAAATTTTCCAAATTACTTCAAAAAATTTTCAAAGATTTCCAACTTCCTCTCAATCAAATTTCGTTGCATGTTACTTTTTATATCAATTTTTAAATTTTTTTGAACCACCAAATCCATTAGATTGTCAAGTTTTAGCACCTCCCCTTAGTCATATATATTTGAATTGTCTCACGATTAACTATTTGCAAACGGGAAAAGAGTTGAAATGAGGGAAGACATGAACTTGACTCGGCTTGAGCTAACTAATTTAAACCGTCACCACCATTCCTTCATCGGGTGGTTGCCAAGTATACCACAAGCCAACTTTTAAAGGTAAGATAAGTCTCCTGTCTCAGTGCCACTCTAAACTTTGGATTGAGGGGTCCGAAATTACTTTTAAACTTTAAGAACTTTAAATTTCAGGAACCTAAAGTTAAATCTCAGCCGTTCAATTAATATGAGCTTGATCTGATCCTTCAATTTCAAAATTCATTTTTCATTTTTAAAGAGGGGTAAAACAGTCAATTGAGAAAACATTAAATGATGAATTAAAAGGAAGAAAAAGAAAATTTTAAATGATGAAAGAGAAAGAAAAAAAAAGAAAAACTAAATATAAATAAAGATAATAATTAAATATAAATAAAGACAATAAAATTTTAATTATTTTTATTTTTTAAAGATAATTAAATTTATATTAAAGATAAATAAAAATATAGTAATTTTTTAAATATTTTTATTTTTTAAGATATATTTAAATTTAAATACATTAATTTAAATTTTAATTATTTATTCGTCTTTAGTTGTTATATTTTTATTTATTTTTATCTGTTATCTTTATTTTTATTTAGTTGTTCAGTAAATCTTAGTCTAACAAAAAAATTTATTATATCTTTATTTATCTTTAATATAAATTAACATATTTTTAAAAAGTAAAAATAATTAAAATTTATTATTTTTAGTTATCTTTAGTTGTTATCTTTATTTATCTTTATTTGCCATATCCTTACTTTTACAAATCCAAAATAAATAATGATAAAATTCAGTTGTAAATCTTAGTCCAACAAAAAATTTATTATATTTTTATTTATCTTTAATATAAATTTACATATTTTTAAAAATAAAAATAATAAAAATTTATTATTTTTATTTATCTTTTATTATTATCTTTATTTGTTTTTACTTATCATATCTTTACTGTTACAAATCCAAAATAAATGAGGATATAGCAACTAAAGACAAATAAAGATAACAACTAAAGATAAATAAAAATAATAAATTTTAATTATTTTTACTTTTTAAAAATATGTTAATTTATATTAAAGATAAATAGAGGTGTAATAAATTTTTTGTCAGACTAAGATTTACAATTGAACAACTAAATAAAAATAAAGATAACAACTAAAGATGAATAACTAATTAAAATTTTAAATTAATATACATAAATTTCAATATACCTTTAAAAACAAAGTAATTAAAAATTACTATATTCTTATTTATGTTTAATATAATAACTAAGGACAAATACATAATTAAAATTTTAAATTAACGTATATAAATTTAAATATATCTTTAAAAATAAAAATAATTAAAAATTTACTATATTTTTATTTATCTTTAATATAAATCTGATTATTTAAAAAAAATAATTAAAATTTTACTATATCTTTATTTATATTTAGTTATTATCTTTATTTATGTTTAGTTTTTCTTTTTTCTCTTTTCTCTTTCATCATTTAAAATTTTCTCTTTCTTGCTTTCAATTCATCATTTAATCTTTTCTCAATTGACTATTTTACCCCTCTTTAAAGGTGAAAAATGAATTTTGAAATTAAAAGATTAGATCAAGCTCATATTGATTGAACGGCTGAAATTTAACTTTAGATCCCTGAAATTTAAAAGAGATCGAGAAGGCCTGAAGTTGCTTTTATATAAGTATCTAAACTTTATGTACATATTATATATAAGTATCTAGTGCATGAATTGTGTTGGGCACATATATAGCTTCGCACAAGTCACAATGTCGTGTAGTAGAGTTTAAGTAGGCAAAACCCTATAGAAGAGAGGCGTTATCATTTCTCTAAAGGTTAGGAAATTAGTAAAGGATCTAACATAGGTTTATACAAAAAGGTCTTGAGCAGATTTCTTAGTAATTATTTATGTAGACCCAGTATATATGACTCAATTCTCAAATAAGAGAATTATTTGTTACTATCACTTGTAAGAATGTCTAAAATAGATATATTAAGGAGAGTAAGTAAGGTGAGTTTCTCGTTGTAATCTTGTTCGTCTCCTCATTTAATTGTAGCATGAATTGAGTGCCATCAATAAAAGTCCCTTATTTTGATTATAACGGTTTATCTATTTTATTAAGTTCTGCCACTTTGTCATGCTAACTTTTGGGCTTTCTTGCTCGAGAAATTTTATGAAAAATAGAAGAAGAAAAAATGTACGTGGAGGAGGCCACCGGCTAGCTATATATAAAAATTTAGTTGAGCGGTAAACCAACACTGAATGTGACTTAATAGTTGGCTAGCTATAATAATTTAATGTAACTGTAAACCAACAATACTTAATGCGATATGGTAGTTGCAAGTTATAATTAAACCCGCAGCACACTGCAAATAACTAACGTTATTAAGTATAAGTGTACATAAAAATGTATACTAAGATTTAGTGGTCGTAGCTAGACGAAGTGCATGCCTCAACAGCCAGCTCTTGCTAGGTGAACGCACGAACGCATAGCAATGGATTTTGAGGAAGAAGAAGTAGTATTAGGGCTGCCTGTAAGTCCTGCTGGGCAGTACTTCACTAGTTCTGCATTGTCCCTCTCTGTCCTTGCGGTTTTGGAGTTAGAAATGATGATGGATAACTCCCTGGCCATGTCACTGATCAGGGATGTGTTCGTATTCTATTTAATTATTTCTTCCAATTTTTCTCTTTTTTTTTTTTTTTTTCGTATTTGGGTTGAGTTTGAAAAAAAAAATTAAAAATTTTAATAACTAATATTTTAATTTTTTTTGTTAATGTGACATTTTTATTTTTTATGATTTAAAAAACTTATAATATAAGAAAATAAATTTAACTATTTTAAAAGAAATTAAAAAAATTAAGTAACCAGGAGCTGTGTATCTCCAATAAGATAGGGCCAACTGAACAAATGGCTTTGGCTAATCATCCTGTTAAGGGCTTGTTCTTCATGTCATTTGGCCTTCCACAGGTATGTTTTATCTATTTATACATACATATATATATATATATATATATAGGTATTATTTGTTACTAAAAATTTATTTTTTTGTTCTTTCTACTTTTAACTGTCATCACCACCCATGCATGCAAGAAAGGGGGGTGGTTAGTGATGAAAAAATTAGTCACAGTGTAAAATTGATATTGAATTAATTACATAGTTGTCACATTCACAGCATGTCCCCACACTATAAGTATTTTTATGATAAAAAATTTATCTTAATTTCTTCATCCCTGAGTGATAGGCCTAGTGATTAATCATACTATATTTTACTAATTTTAATATTTTTTTTAATTTGGATTAGTGTAATCATTAAATATATATAAGAATTTGTAGCAAAAAAAATTATTATATAATTGTATACTTCGTCGCACGACTACATACTGTAATGTTTTTGTCTTTTTTTTTTTTGGTTTATTTTCATCAAAATTTTGAAAATTAAAAATAAGAATATAAAGAAGCTTGGTGTAATGTTTTGCTGTCATAGTTTTCATAAATTCTAAAATTTATGATAATAAAAAAATGTGTTTTCAGTTATTCAAAATTATTTTTTTAATTTTTGTCACCCCCTACCATAAAATTACAATCACTCCATAGTCCATATTATATGTTACCACAATCACTTCCTGCTATGACATAGCTCTCCTACCACCTCCATCGATCAACTGTTATTTTCACTATCACTCTTATTATGTCATACTATCTTTATCATATTTTTAATTTTGTTTTTATAATAATAATAATTATAAATATGAAACCTATATCTATCTTTGTTTTCTGGTAAAAATAAAATGAAAACGTTGTCCCACGGCGTCTAAATAATATTTTTTTTTTTTGAGTGATGAACTGTTTTATCACAAAAACCCGAGTTTCTATTGATCAACATCACATATTGTGAATTCCATGCATGAATCAGATATATAGCTAACCAAGCTGCATGAAAAGGTATTTCTATTATTGAATAATTTTATACTTTTTGTGTTAGAAAATTTTGTTGTTCAAAAATGAATTAAACCTACTAGTATCCTTTTGAAAGGGTATTACCTTTCAACCAACTTGTGTCCTTTTGAATAGTCATTTCAGAAGAGTGTTATATTTCAACCAACTCATGTTTTTTCATTGAAAGGTCATTATTACCTTTCAATGTTCAACCAACTCATGTCTTTTCATTGAAAGGTTATTACATTTCAATGTTCAACTAACTCATGTCTTTTCATTGAAAGGCTATTGCCTTTCAAAGTTCAACTAACTTGTGTCTTTTAGTGGATAGGTTGTTTCTTTTCAAAGTTAACCTACTTGTGCATATAAATATTTCACTTAATCTAGAAGGTTTTTTTTTTTTTTTTTTTTTTTTTTTTTTTTTTTTTTTTCCAGAAGAAAAAAAATAGAATAACTTATTTTTAAGAGAAGAAGACCAAAAAATTTTCAATTGTTGCTCCTATCTAAGTTTTCTTCACAAATTGCTGTGTGCAGTTTACTCAAAGACTTGTCATATCCACTAAAGCTACTTGCAAAAATTCCCATCAGCAATCTCAAAGAGGAGTGGGTGTAAATAATGCTTTTAGGAAAGCGATTACACCGTATTTCAATCCTTCTTCAATTATTGTAGTATTTTTCTTCATTTAAGCTATTTAAGTTGAACTTGCTCTTATTGTATACCTAAAATTTTTATAACATTTTGACCATGATGGTGGATCTTACGCAGTCTTACGATCACAATTGTAAGTTACACGGGAAAGCTGAGGATTGCTGCGGGGGTGGATAATGGCTTCATTGATCCACACATATTCAAGTTATGCATTGAGAATGCCTCTGACATGATTCTCCAAAGTATAGTAATTCCAGCATCATATACTTGAACTCTTTTTCACTATTGAGTTGCTGATAATATTTATCTCTAGTACTTGATCAAAGGGTAATTCAGGTTGAATTACAATGTCTAAGAGAAATGTTGCTTTTTTTCTATATATTTTATTGGTTCATTTCAAGTTGCACTCAGATATTACTATATACGAGATACATATAGTGGACTCTTGATTGCTAAATATAATATGACACAAGTACATTAATTAATTATATATTTAATGAGAAAAATCGATGCAACCTCTCATGAAACTGTGATACCATTAAGTCGAAGTCCAATAATTCACCAGCTTTATTGTAAAGCAAACTAAGGCTCATGTAATCACCCTCAAGGCCCGCTGTCAGTTTCTGGTTGGGTTTTTAAAGCTTTTCGCCAATGTCATGCCCTGCCATTAATTTTCAAAAAGGGGAGACTTTAAAAAATCTATATTAGTTGGGAGACATTGAGGTTGGGAATTATTGAATTAAAATTTAAGATTCAGATGAATTTACATTGTTTTAACCCCCCCCCCCAAAATGTTGGCTTTATGTGATCATTGGCTAATTTTTATGTTGGCTTTTGCTTGTGTCTCTCAATGAAGAGCACGGATACACTCTAAATACAAGATAATCAATTGTAATAATTTAAATTTATAAAACACTAAAGTACCAGTCATACCTACAGGGAGAAGCGAAGTGAATTCACAATTCTTGTTCTCTTAATTAGTAAATGTCACACAATAGAAATGAAGAAAAATTGAGTTGAATTTTGAAAATGAAACCTATCTAGGTATTTCATCAAACGCGTAGGAGGTGACAATTAAATCCAACTTAGAAAATTGTAATAGAAAATTTAATAAAATTAAAAATTACTATAGTATGATCTTGAATCAAACCAATTCAAGCAGTGATTTTTATGAATTTTCAAGGAGAATAATGACTAATTTGGTTGTAACATTAAATTCCCTTGGTTGAGTCCCAAGATTAAAAACTTAGAGTGCAATAATACATATAGAATACATAAAAGTTCTAGGTAGCAATTCACATACAAAATCATTAAGATTGGGCATGAAAATTCTTACTAAGCAACCCACATATAGGTTTGTTTCGAGTGATAAAAAATTTTGCAAAATAGTAAAAAACGTTGAAAAACTCTAAAAGTTATTCACTTTTTATCTCACTGCACGAATCATAAATCCACAAATTATCTATCTTTATCTTATTTTATCCTACTTTTTATCACTCTAAACGCACCCATAATATGTATAGAATATACAATCCAAAGTTAATCAAGTAACATCAATTAGTAATTTCAAAGGATCCAAACAAACTAATCATCATTCATTACAAATTCAAAGAAAGTTAAACATTGAACCATTATTAAGAACAACATTTGATAAGGTTAGTGATAAATTTATATTCATCCAAATAAAATACTTAGAATGCATAATTTATATAGAATATATGCAAGTTCTATATTAGTAATTCACATACAAAACCTTCAAAAAAATACACGAGAATTATAATTAGTAACTCACATATAATTAATATAAATTATACGGACAAACTTGATCTAGAATTCTCAATTGATGATTTTAATAGATCCAAACAAATCAAATACTATTCAAAGAGAATTCTTAAGAAAATTTAGCATTGAAATACTAAGTATCTTGAAAATCCACATACATCATCCACTCTCCTTGATTTGAATCCAAGCGAGAGAACTACTCAATTATAGATGAAGAGAAAATCAAACTTGTATTGAACTTGAAACAATTTAAAAAAAAAAATTCTTCAAAAGAAAATGAAAAGAACATTTTCCTACCTACCAAACAAAATGAATCTACTTTCTCTCTAACTCTCCATCTAAAACTATATGAATATCTAATCTAATCCCTAATGAAATTAAGCATTAAAATTATACACGCAAACAAGTTGTGGACCGATGAATGTATCTTATCAAATATCTGGAAGTAGTTGGGGAAAAGTATTTAATGCATTAATACAATAACATGGATTGACAGTCACAAGCTTGTCCTGATCAACTAGAGGGTTGGTGTTTAACTTGAAAGGGGTTTAGGCAAAAGGGACACTAGTAGAAAGAGGGGTATTTGCGACCGCTACAAGCGGTCGATAAAAGTAAAATAGCGGCCGCTAAAAGTATTAGCGACGGCTTAGCGACCGCGTCAAGCGAGTCGCATTTGGGTCGTCGCTAAAAAGTATTAGCGACCGCTTGGCGATCGCTAAATTTTTTACGACCACGCCTGCGACCGCTTGAGTTAAAAACGTCAGACAATTAGCGACCGCTAGAAGAAGTCGCTAATACATAAAAAATTAAAAAAAATAGAAAAAATAAAAAAACAGCAACATACAAAAATTTAAAAAAATACATAAAAAAATTACATTACACAGTAAAAAAAAAAATTCAACATCAACATTTCAACAATTAATATTACATTTCACAACCAACAATTAAAAAAAAAATTTCAATCAAACAACTAACATCCAACATTAACAGCATATATATGAAACTAATAAATTAATGAGTAAGTAAAATACAAAAAAATACACAATAATATTTACATGCATGCATAGATGAATCAGCAAACCCCAACCACAAAAACAAAAAAAAAAAAATTATTTACATTCATCCAATAATAAACAAAAAAAATCAGGAAATAAAAAAAATAATTCAAACTAGAAAAAAAAAATCAAACTGGTAGTGTGATAGTGAGGCCTCCAAATAACTCTAATACACAAAAAAAAAAAAATGTTAGTCAGAGAGAGCAAGAGAGAGAGAGAAACAAAGAACAAGAGAAAGCAAAAGAGAGAGAAAGAGAGGGAGAACTTACCGGTGGCGGCAATGGCCGACGTCCGGCTACGACAGCGGCGGCAAAGGGAGAAGGGTAGGGAGGAGAGAGGGGCAGGGGGGAGAGAGGAGAGAGCGCGGGGGAGGAAGAGGAAAAAGAGGGAGGGAAAGAGAGAAAGAAAGAGAGGCGTTTTGCCTGATATAATTAGAGTATTAGCGACCGCTTAATGCTGTCGCCTAAAAGATATTAGCGACCGCCATGAGCGGTCGCCCGAATTTTCCCGTCGCCTTTCCTTTTGCGCACTTGATTAGCGATGCCCAATATAGCGACTGCTTAAAGTGATCGCTAATAACGTTATAGTGATCGCCAAAAGCAGTCGCCTGAGTTTTCCACTCGCCGATTGGCCAATCTCTAGTAGTGAGACCATGATTTGAAATGTTTCTAATTTTGGTACTTTTTGTTAGTCTTTTTTTTTCTCCTACGGTCCCGTTTGGGGCACTAAAACTCACCAATTTTAACTAATTTTTTATACTTTTTTTCAATCAAATTTTTTTATATATCACCTTTATGTCACATATTTTTACTTTTATTATACTTTTTGATTAATTTTTTGTTAATAAACACACCTTGCATTTGCTTATTTATTTTTTCTTAATATATATACTAAAATGTTATCCACACATAAGTGGGTGAAGTAAGCCGTCATGTTTTAAAGGAAAAAATAAAAAATAAAATAGAAATTAGTTGATATTTGAATAGGATACGATAATCGTATAGTTTATCTTTATCTTTTTACTTTTATTATATTTTTTGATTAATTTTTTGTTAATCAAACACACCCTACATTTGCTTATTTATTTTTTCTTAATATATATACTAAAATGTTATCCACACATAAGTGAGTGAAGTAAGCCGTTATGTTTTAAAGGAAAAAATAAAAAATAAAATAGAAATTAGTTGATATTTGAATAGGATACGATAGTCGTATAGTTTATCTTTGAAGGGTATTGTTTAGAAAATGTCCAAATTGGTGCATAATATGTAAAAAATCGGAGGAATGCATTAAACATATAGTCATGCATGGTAGCTAGTGTTGCTAATATTCTTTGAAGAAGATATTATTTGCGGAAGCAATAAACTTTTGGATTCCACCAAGGTCCTATTCAGGTGTATTCATCATGTGTGATTGGAGATTAGGAAGAGTTCCTAAGGTTAAATTCATGTGGCATGGCTTAGGTTTATTTCCCATTTTCTAGACAATTTGGATAAAAGAGAATAGAAGAATTTTTGAAAATAAAGTTATGAATATTGTTAATATATAAGATTGAGTTTATTTTGCTTTTCAAAAGATCTTTCCTTTACCTTATTTAAGGTTTGAATGGTCAAATTTTATAAAAAATTATAATAAATTTTGATCATTCTCATTTTTTGTGTATTTATATAATTTAAAAATTTTAATTTTACAAATTTTTTTATCAATTTTTATTAACTTTTATCGACTGTTAGAATAAGCCAATTAGTTTCATTTTAAGAGATTTTGTTAGCAATTTTTTATTTACCTTTTAAATGTTAAAAAGTAACTTTGCAATATATGTTTTTTAATTTTTTCTAACTTTTTTGACCTTTCAAACAGTCTCCTACTACAGTTAGAGCTTGGCTTGTCACTTTCAACCATATATCACAGGGGATCATGCAACAGGCAATCTGGATGGCAATTAAATACGATGCCTGCTCCTTGATGCATGCTTGTAGCAAAACCCTCCACGTATATCAAATTCTAAGGATATTCCATCAGACAAAAATATGTAATTTACAGTAAACCAATTGCATCATTAATGGCCGGCCGATCGACCCGAAGATGTGGAAAGGATCACGTACGTACATTACCGCTGTGGGAACCAATCAATTAGTTGAGATGTTATTGCTCTTAGTTGTACTACTTCAAGGGGATAGGGTAGAAATTAATTGTTTATTAATTTGTCGGCATTTATAGTTGGAGTTTAGAGTGAGATAAAGTGAGATAAATTGAGATAAATTGAAAATTCGTAATGCGTGCAATGAAATAAAAAAATTTATGTAATATAAAATTAACAAAGATTTATAAAATTTTTTGGAGTTTATTTACAAACTAAACAGAGCCATAGTAACCTAATAAGTTCCAGAGACACCACATCTGGGGAGGAAGGGATCAATCAGTTTAACATTTAGGTAACGTTTGCAAAAAAAAACTACTTGTTGAGCTATTCATTACTAATTTTTTGATTTTTTTTAAATGATCAAATTTATTATTCTTACATTTTGGGCCCACTCTACCCAAATTCAAACATGTTGTCATCAGCCAATCAGTTCTTACCCTAATCACACAGTTAAGACTAAGGAAAATGATTGCAGGAACAAATAATTTTAATTTAATAAAATAAATTATTTTAATTTAAGTTTAGTTTTCGCTAAATTTAAATTAATAGAATTAGGATAGAAGGCCGATATCAGGATTTCTATTAAAATTGCAAGTAGCACTTATTGAACTGGTCAGATTAATACCACTTACCACGTTTAGCAAATAAATCCAATAAAGACTCAAATGGATATATATATATATATATATATATATATATATATATTTTATCCCTTAAAATAAAATAAAAAAAACTCATATATATATGTTAGTACAAAAATGACTCTGAACACGTGGCACACTGCCGAGCGCGATAGGAAAGTACTTGGCAGGGCTGAATAATCAAAAAATGACTGAAGTTGGGTCTCACTTTATTTTGAAACCAAAATGGAATGATTCTAACCATGAATACAAAATAATAATAAATGAACTGATTTTATTACTCCAAAATTAATTTAATTAGTTCACCTCTTTACAAGTGGCAGACAGATATGATATTTGGGTGTCCAAGAGAGTAAATTGAGTCTACTCAGACACGCACTTCACCCACGCTCGTTAAATGCGGGATGGAAGGCATTAAATATAAAATTAAAACATTTAAAGAAGGAGAGATTATTGTATACTTTAATATATATACAGGCAATACATAATGATTACAATCTAATTATTTACCTATTAATTTATACATATTGACTAACTATAAATATGACACTTAGCTCCAAAATTAGGTTACGTTCTCTATTGTCAGCCTAACAGTTCTCTCTTTGATTTACATTTTCCAAGCCTGCACTGACTTTACCATCGGAGGTTTTTCTGTCAAAGACCCTCTCTCTAGCCATAGCTTTCTTTTTCTTTGTGCTCGGTAGATTTTTGGATTCTAGGTTGACGTGAAGTGTCGTTCTAGTAAGGAATTTTTATTGCCAAACAATATTGTTGTGATATGTGATTTTATATTCAGACTGAAGAATTAGGAAAAGACGAGAAAGTTTTTGAAATAAAACGTAGTAAAATGCAATAACTGGGCCTAACGGAGTAGAGTGGAGCGTAGAAAACTCATTTGTAAGAGTACACATATTTTGTGGGGGTGCGGAGGCGTAGCTTCCTGCGATACGATATGGGTATTTTAGTCTAATTGATAGGGTCAAGTTTTTTTTAAATATATATATATATATATATGTGTGTGTGTTTTTGTACTATGTAATCCTTTAAGAGATTTTGCAATTAATAAAAGAAAAATATTCCAACCGTCGTAGACGTAAACAATCTAACCGAAGCACGTTAAATTTTGTGTATTAATTTTTTACATTTTTATTACTTTATTTATTCATATTCTCACTGCAAATATATATATATATACACACTTGTCGAGAACAAAAGTGATAAAAGAGATCAAACTGTGAATGTACCCACAACACTAGCCTAGCTAGGACAGTGGCAGAGAATCTAGAAATGGAGTATAAGCATGAAGAAGAAATAACAGAGCCTGTGAGTCCAACAGGACAGTATTTCAACAGCTCGGTGTTATCAGTCTCAGTCCTTGGAGTTCTGGAGTTCGAAGCTCCCATAGATGACTCTCAAACTATGAAGCTGCTCAAGGAAATCTTCCTACCTATCAATCCCCGCTTTTCCTCCATCATGGTTCTCTCTCTCTCTCTCTCTCTCTCTCTCTCTCTCTCTCATATTTTAGTAATAACATTCTAATAATTTTTGGTTTTAAACAAACTATATTACTATGTCATTCTAATTGATTTAAAAAATCTGATAATATCATCCTAATTTTAACCCTGTGTTACCATGAAAATAAAATCATTAATACTTTTTATTCTCATAAAATTTCAACTTTTCTCAAATTTGTTATACTTTTTATTAATTTTTAGACTACAATTTATGACATTTTCCGAGACTCCAAATGCCAAGTATTTCCTTGTTACAATAATGTTCCGATCGAATTCCAGTATCAAAAATTATGTATGTGCGCCTATTAAACATATGTTGACTTAGTAAATATTTTTTTGTACTAAAGTTTATCTCAAGTCAATAAAATAATATTTTTAAATTAATATAAAATTTTGACAGACAATTAATTTTTATCCTTTATAATTAGTTTTAAATTAAATATTTTAACATAGTGTCATATTTAGAACATCACACCTTTTTGTTTTCATTCTTACTCTTCACTTCTTTTCAATTATTTTTTGAGTTAGATGATTTAACAATCTAGGACATTAAAAAACAAATATATATATATATATATATATATATATATATATATATATATATATTTGCAGGGAATCTTTAAAAATAGTTGGAAAGAAAAAGAAAAACTTAGCCTAATGTGTTTGGTATCTCAACTTATTTTAAATAAATTGGACTTATTTAAATAATTTTTGTCTTGTATGGATTTTTTAACCAAAAATTATTTTTTTATTTGGTAATTTTTTCATTTTCAAAAGTTGACTTATTTTACTTGCACGTATATGTTCCATTTTTAGGCCACATCTTTTAGAATTTTTTTTAAGAATATACATAGCATTTCTAAAAATTATCAAATAAAAAAATTAGTTTTTGGTGAAAAACATATAAGACCAAAAAAGTTATTTGACCCTACAAATTAGAACCACTAGTCAGCTTTCTTTGGACTACTTTTTCATTTTATATGATTTTCTTTTCGGATTAAATTTGGATTTGATTTGATTTTTTTAAGTAATTTTTAAGTATGTTATTCATATTCATTAAAAAAAAATACCTATAATACTCACGACACACATTAAGATTTCTCTTCATATCACAAGTACTTCTCTTAGAGCAAGTGTAGTAGGAGAGTTAAAGAAGCATT
Source organism: Vitellaria paradoxa (assembly GCA_019916065.1). Lineage (NCBI taxonomy): Eukaryota > Viridiplantae > Streptophyta > Magnoliopsida > Ericales > Sapotaceae > Vitellaria > Vitellaria paradoxa. Next base: position 42,648,961 of record CM034239.1, read on the forward strand.
TTAGATATTTTACTAGTCAATACAAGAGAATTTTCCTATACTAACCTCTCTAAACTCGGAAGTATTTTTCCTCTGACTACAGTACCTCGTTTTTTTTACCGAGAAACTGTTCATAAGCAATCCAATTACTTATTATTTTTCTCTCGCACTTCTCTTCTCCTTCTCTCACGCTTCTTCCCCTTATACAGGCCTCTAATTTTAAGAAACTAATTTTTTAATAAATTAATTTTTTAATAGACAATTGGTAAAATGCCTAATATTGGTGTGACTTGGAAAAGAAAAGCCACTAGTTAAATCCAAAATATACATTGTTTACTAAATAATACAACTAGCCATTGGTGCACTTGCACTTAGGGTGGTATTTCCATGCCAAAAATAAAAAAAACCTATTTTATATTTTTCTTATTTTATTTATATATTTATATATATTTTTTTCTTATCATACCCATATTTTATATTGATCCTGGATTATTATACTCATATTTTATATCATATCCAAAGCGAATTCCAAACAATGACCAATGCACAGGAAACGAGCCCACTAACTAATGCATGAGGCCGCGGGGCATGTACATATTTTATACGTAAAAACCTATTTTTTTTTTTTAAATAGTAACATATATACCACTGCAAGAGCAGGTTGCAGATAGTAAAGGAATCAAAAAATGGAAGAGAGTTGAAGTGAATCTAGAAGACCACGTCAAAACGCCTAGTTTTCCCCATGGAATGTCACTGGAGTTTTACCAGGAGTACTTCCAAGACTACCTATCGAAGATAGCTTTGGATCAACTTCCACAGGACCGTCCCTTATGGGAAGTTCATGTAATCAAGTACCCTACAATTAGTGCAGCCGGGAATATGATATTCAAGCTTCACCATGCCCTCGGTGATGGATTTTCTCTCATGGGAGCTCTCCTTTCTTGCTTACAAAGAGCTGACGATCCCTCTCTTCCTTTGACATTTCCTTCTCGTCAATCCAAATCCCAAAAAATTGGAAAAAATGGAACCGTTTTCGGGCGTGTGAAACGAGCTGTCTCTGGGGTTTTTGATGCCGTGTTGGACGTTGGTTCGAGCCTTTTGATGAGTGGTTTTCGCAGAGACGGCCGGACACCGATCCGATCCGACGAAGATGGAGAGGAGTTTCGTCCGATCACTCTAACCACGTTGGAGTTTTCTCTTGATCACATCAAACAAGTCAAGTCTAAGCTTGGAGCAGTAAGTTTGGCTCCTTTTGATCGAGTTATATATATATATATATATACACGTACATTCTCCTTTAAACTGGTACGTATGCTCATTTTGTCTATTTTAAGATTAATTTATATTTAAAATCACGCCTGAACCTAAAACTTTTGACCCCTGAGGCTAATTTTAAAAATAGGGTTCTTACTAAAAAAAAAAATTGTCAAAAATTATAAACTAATAAATGAGTTTATAGAAAGTTATTAGATTTAAAGAATTAATTATTTTTTAACCCTTAAAAAATATTAAGGATCCGTTTGACAACACTGTCGTTTTCTTGTTGTTGTTTTTCTATTGTCGTTTTCTGTTTTTTATTTTCTGTTGCCGTTTATTTTTTCTAAAATGAAAACTGAAACTGCGTTTGAAAATACAAGTTTGTTTATAATTATTAATTTTTTATTTTAGAAAACATTTGATTTTATTAGTTTTAAAAAATTAATAAAACTTAATAAAATATATTTTATATTAATTTAGTTTAATTAATATAATTAATTAAATTAATACAGTAAATTATTTATTAAAATTATTTAATTCAATAAATATAAAATATATTAAATTATATTATTTCTTAAAAATAATTTAATAAAATATATTTCATATTAAATAAATAATTAAATTAGATTAATTATTAAATTAAATTATTTATTTTTAAATTAATTAAATTCATTTAATTATTTATTAAAATAATTTAATAAAATATATTTTATATAAATTAAATTAATTAAATCATAAATAATTTAATTTAATTATGATATTTATTTAAAATAATTTAATAATAATTATTAAATTAAATTAAATTAAAATTTAATGTAATTTAATTATTTATTATTAATTATTTTATATAAATTAATTTAATTATTAAATTAAATTAATTAATTATGATATTTATTTCAGATAATTTAGCAATAATCAATTATTAAATTAAATTAAATTAATTAATTTAGTTTTATTATTTATTTAAAATAATTTATATTAATTTACATAATTTATTTAATTTATTAAATTTAATTATATTATTTATTAAAATAACTTATTTTAATAAAGTATTTGAATAAAATAACTTATTTTTATGTAATGTAACAAAAATAAACAAAGTTTTAAATTGACAAAATATTGGCAACAAAAAAAAATCAGAGTGAAAATACATTTTTTCTATTTACGTTTTATGTTTATGTTTTCATTTTTTCTGGAAACAAAAAACGTAAACAGGTTTATCAAACATGTTTCTGTTGCGAGTTTACAAAATTTTGAAAACATAAACAGAAAAACAGAAAACGGCAACGTTACCAAATGGGGCCTAAACAATTATATTTGAATTAAAAAAAAAACTCTTACTTCATCCTCCTAACTATAGAAACAAGTAAGGGGTCTTTTTGCCCCTTCGGGGGTGGCCGAGTGGAAGTCGGGCTTGCCTTAAGAGCTTGGGCCTCTCGAGGTTCTGGGTTCGACTCCCCCACGGGGGTGGGTTACCGCTGTAATGGCGGGAGCCTAAAGGCCTCCTCTCGGTCGTGCCGGTCAGCCAGGGCTTGCCTAGGCTGGTTAACTCTCCAGGGGCCGTTGCCGGCTCGGGTCTTGGAGCGTGCTTCGCCCTGTGCGCACCCCAGTACGGGGTAGCGGCTGCGGACTTCCACGTACCAGAAGTAAGGGGTCTTTTTTAGCAGTTTTTTTGGGAATCCCTAGTCCAAGCCTCTTGGTTCTCACCCAAGGACGAGCCCTATTTGAAATATATTCTGATTGTATAAATCTCAGCTATAAATAAATGTGGGTTTTATTTACTGAGGTTGTATACTCATGACTAAAAGGAATACATTTTAAACTCATCTATTTTGTATAGACTTAGACAAGGATGGATCTAAGATTTATAATCAATGAAAATTACATTTTTAAGATAAGTAGGATTAAAAGTAAAATACAGGAAAACATAAAAAATATAATTTATAAAAAAAATAACAAAATCAATAGAATTTTAATATAATTATTTAAATCTACTCCATTGACCTTAATTTGTGTGGGTCCGCCCATGGACTTAGAAGGAAGCAACCCTATCTGAAATATTTAAAAAAAAGTTTATACTTTATGTGTATGCAAATTATTGGGCAAATTGTATCTATCTTTTTTTAACATTTGAGTAATTACATTTAGCATCTATAATATTTAAAATGTTGTTAAAACTTAACAAAAAAATATTAAAATAACAAATATTGTATTAATTTTTACTATTTAATCCACTCTCTTTCGCATTTTCATTAGTTTTCTTTACAAAAATTCTTAAAAAATAAGTGAAAAATAAGTAAAAACACAAAATTTTTAAAAATTTAAAAAAAAACTAATGAAATATGAGAGAATGATGGGTAAAATAAGATAGATATTTAAAATTGTAGTTAGTTTGATATTTCATATTAAGTTATAGTGATTGATTTTATTAGAAGAGAGTTAATGTTTAACAACATTTCAAAATAAGGGAGATAAGTATAACTTTTAAATACTGTAAGTTCTTAGTATAATTACCTAAATATTAAGGTGAGATAGATGTAATTTATCCAAAATTATTTTATTTGAGGTATTCTTATGGTTCTAACATATTATTTTAATCTGTTTCAGACGATAAATGACGTAATTGCGGGGACAATATTCTTGGGAACACGCCTATACATGGAATCAAGTGAGCGAGGGCAGGGGAGCGCACAGGCAACATCAACGGTGCTGCTCAGCACTAGGGCCATTGGGACGTACCAGACGGTGAGCGAGATGGTGAAACCCAGCGCCAAGCTGCCCTGGGGCAACTATTTCACCTTCTTGCATGTTTCTATTCCAAAGTTAACCGATGCGGCTGCAGGGTCCTCATCAAACCCACTCAACTTTGTCGTGAAAGCACGTCGGATCATTAAAAGGAAAAGGAACTCCCCCCTTGTTTTTCTCAATGGCAGGCGCTTGAGATCATGAGAAAATTTAGAGGCCCCGAGGTATATATTCATACATACATACATACATATATATATATATATATATATATAAACTATGAGATGCATGTTTTTAGTTATTTCATTTTTAGCTCCGTTCGGGTATATGAGCACAGGCGGATTCAGAAATTTTTTCGATGGAGGTAAAAAATATTTTTCAACTATTATTTATAAATAAGAATGATAAATTGTAAAAAATAAAAAGATATTATAATATTCAAAATCCTACGCATCAACAACAAATATTTTTTTACACAAAACAATATTAACATAAAAAACTATAATAATCATGTAAAAAAATTTTTTTACAGTAAAAATTTCAATGACAAACAATAGTTCAAATATTTTTTTACAGTATAAAATTTTACAGCAATTTTTTTATAATAAAAATTAATATGGAAAACTACATATCACTAAATTTGTTTTTTATCAAATCTCAGAGACAACAACCATTGCTGCTCGCCCAAGGGGGCATCTGCTCCTACTTATGAGTCGTTTGATCGAACGACTCACAATAAAAATAAATTTAAAAATATTTACTTAAAAATTTTAAACTCTTTTACCGTGAGCAAAACTGATATTAATTTTCCCAAATCCATTTCATTTTGGGCACGTGATTGGAAGATAGGAAACGTAATATGTGCATTTGGAACGTTAAATTTGGTAAAAAAAATCTTTGATTTTTTCCAGACAACGGCTCGATACATCTACAAGACCGTAAATAAATCAAGCATGGTAATGTCAAATGTGATTGGGCCGGTGGAGAAAGTGGCTTTGGATAACCAACCAGTCCGAGGATTATACTTTACAGTGACTGGAACTCCCGAGGTACTTCCACTCGGTTTACTATAATTTTCTACTACTTCCATCTCTTAATAATTTAACCACCGAGTCCTAACAAAATTTTAAATAACGGTTCGTTGCTTAATAATTTTATACAAAAAGTTCTAAATCTCTTACAGTTCGTTACGTAATGAGCGTTATATTAGATTTTAGTTCTGTATTTGTTACGTTATATGTATTTACAATTGTTATGCCAATTGTCGTCGTTATTTAAAATTATAGTCACAATAAAATTAATTCATATCATTGATCATTTTTACCTATTTTAGCATGAGATATTCTTTCACCTTCGCTAAAGAAAAAAAAAACAAACTAAATCAAACCAAACCAAGTCTTTTCCTATTAGGTGAGGTCGGCTATATAGATTTGTCAACGCTAATTAGATCTGTTTAGGGCTAAGTCTTCCGATAGATCTAGGTAGGTCAACTCATGTTTAATAATTTCCTTCCAAATTCTCTTGGATCTTCCTCTACCTCTCCTAGTCCTGACAATCTCCATACTTTCACACTTTCTAACAGGTGCATCCACTGGACGTCTTCTAACATGGTCAAACCATCTTAATCGCTAAAAAAAAAATATTTTCACATAATTTTCAGCTATATATATGTTGCGCACGCGCGCTTAACCTGATGTTGATGGTGTTGCAGAGCATCGCGATAACAATGTTAAGTTATGTAGGAAAGCTGAGGGTCGCCATCCGGACGGGTAAAGGTTACATAGATCATGACAAATTCTGTTCGTGCATAGAGGATGCCTTCGACATGATATCTAAAGCGGCCAACCAGTCTACATCTCCAGCAAATTATTTGCAGACCAGTAATGCTGTTATAAATTAGTTTGGATAATAATGAAATAAAAATTGGTAGAATTAATACACTTTAGTTCTATTTTTTTTATTTTTTATTTTTGTTTTATATTTTGAGATACGTAATTTAAAAATGCTGATAACGTATTTGATTTGACATTTTTCATCTTTTTATTTAGGATTCTACATGTTTTAGGTCAAAAATGCCTCAAAAAAACTCTTGGCCATTTTACATTTTATGTGTAATTAAATATGTTTTGAGCTGTTTTTTGTTTTTAAAAAGGCAAATAGAAAACAGACCTAAAACTAATATACTAAATGGACCTTTATATTTTATTACAAATCCCACTTCCAAATTTGTACTTCAAATTATTTTCTATATACATTTGATTCAGTTTTGTTGATATCCGTCTATCCAATTTCATTAGATATTTCTTCATGTGAGGTTCAGTTAAATTTTTACCAAATTGGACTGAGGGGTATAAATAATAACAATTAAAAATAAGCGAGATTAGTAAAACCACATGACTTTAATTAATTACTTTGTTCTTTTTTTATGTTGGGGGAGGACTCGTATTAAGTGATTGAAATCCAATTTTGTTTCGGTTAATATCGCCTGAAATTAAGTTACAAGTCACGATGCTATTAATAATGAAAATACGTAAGCTAACTATATCAATCAAACATGTAATCAATCGTAAATAAATAATAAAAAATTAAAAATAAAGAGACTCAATAGTTTAACGATAGAAACACAAGATTTAATTTTCATATACATTATTAGCGTAATTTTCTTAGAAATTAATATTAAATTAAATTAAATTATTGAACAACGACTCATATATTATAAAAGTAAAAAAGAATATGATATATATAAAAACCAATTAAAGCCAAGGATAGAGTTGCGTGGGCTTCTCACGATAGTCAAAATTACTATAAATTTCTTATATTTTCTAATTAAAAAATTTGTTTTAGTTATTTTATTTTTCGTAAAACACTTTCATATAACATTTTTAACTGTGCCTCTAATTAGAGAATTGACTGCCATAACCGTACACAATCATTATTAAGTGGATATAATACTGTTTTTTAGAACTGTTATTCCCGCTGCGACCGTTAAATACATTAAAAGAAATTAACTTCCCTTATTGGGAACTAATTCATTTTCAGATGAGATGACACATTCTCGATTAACAAGTGGTATGAAAATAGAGGTTATAGATTCAAGTCAAGGGAACCTCGCATGAGAGAGAAATTGTTAGATGAATACAATGCCGTATTAAGCACTTTAATAGATGGATACAATACTACATTAACCGTTCTAAAAACAGGTCCTTTGACCAGGTTATAGGGGCTTGAGGCTAAAATGTAAAAAATGAACGGTTTCGATTTAGATCATTAAATCATTGAACCATTAAATCATTTTGAAAAAAATTAAGTTAAATTATGACTATTATATTATTTGAAGAAAATTAAAACTGTTGATTTTTTTACGCTTTCAATCCCTAAAATAGTTTTTGCACTCCACCGCTAAAACCTCGCTAACATCAATTAGTAATTTCAAATGATCCAAACAAACTAATTATCATTTATTACAAATCCAATAAAATTAAACATTGAAGCATAATTAAGAACAACATTTGATAAGTTTAGTAACAAAGTTATACTCATCTAACTTGGAAATCCAAATCAAACACTTAGAATGAATAATTTATAAAGAGTACATGCAAGTTCTATATTAATAATTTACATACAAATCCTTCAAAAAAGTGCATGAGAATTCTAATTAGTAACTTACATATAATTAAAATAAACTATACAAACAAACTTGATCTAGAATTCTAAATTAATGATTTTAATAGATCCAAACAAATCAACTACTATTCAAAAACAATTCTTAAGAAAATTTAACATTGAAATACTAAGTATATTGAAAATCCATATACATCATCTACTCTCCTTGATTTGAATCCAAACAAGAGAACTATTCAATCACAAATGAAGAAAAAATCAAACTTGTGTTGAACTTGGAGCAATCTACAAAAGAATTCTTCAAAACAAAATGAAAAGAAGATTTTCCTAACTATCAAACATGATGAATCTACTCTCGTTGTAACTCTCCATCTAAAACCATATGAATATCTAATATAATCCCTAATGAATTTCTCTCAGAAAATATCTTCTTTATTTATATTACAACCTTATTCACATGTAACTACTAAAATGCCTATAAAAATGATTGGATGTTACAAAATGTATCTAGGTGGATCGGGTGGTCCACACCTAGGTGTGCACCATACCTTTGTCCGGACCTAGGCGCAAACAAAGCTCCATACAAAGGCAAAATTCTTTAATATTTAGATGAGCAACCTTCCGTGGTCCACATCTAGGTGCTCACCACTCATTGTCCGAACCTAGGTGCAGATAAGATTTCATATTTAGTGATTTTCTTAAGTTCCAAAGTTGCATTGTGTTCTATGATCCCAACTCGGGTCGATACCAACCCCTGTGCAGACAAGATTCCACACTCATAATTTTTTTTTAATTTTTAGCTCCATTTCTTCCTCTTTTTTTCCTCTCATATGAGACTCTTCCACTTGTATTTTTATGTTAATTAAGCTTCCAATTGCCTAAATTTAATTCCTAAAAGGTATAATCAATACAAAACATAAGTGTACGTATGAAAAATTTGCAATAAAACTAAGCTTAAGTAAATATATTTATGTAAATTAGCACGTCAAAAAATATATAAAAGTGTAATTATTATGTGCTAATCAGCTTCTAATTATAACTAATGTATTTTCTTGCCACAAGTGAGGGCATCTAATAAAAATTAGGGAACGGTTGCCCTCCTTTTATATATATATATATATATATAGATATAACGAACATTGCCTTTTAATGTGTTTGGAGCAAGAATTTGGGGAGGGAATCGAATACTGGAATGAAATAAAATTACTAACATTGACTAATTTTTGTGATCAAATTAAATGAAAATTTATTTTTTTGATAAAATATCTATTCATTTTAATTTTTTTGTTATTTTTTTAACCAGATAACAAATAAAAAATTAAATATTTTTTTCTTTCGTTCTTCTACCTCTGTCCTCCAATTTTATTTTCTCCTCACAAATCCTTATTGCAATTACAAACAGAGTCTTAAAGTGGTGGTCATGGATTCTATTTAAGCCTAGCAAGCGATACCCTTTTACACATATATACCTCTTAAATTTTTATTGATGACTCTCATTTATGGCGAAAAAAAAATGTGATTATAAATATATTTGAATGGTGTCACGCCCCGAAATCCACGACCGAGGACATCACAGCTTGATATCAGAGCCTAGGTTTAGGAATACCTAGGGACAGCGGGAATTTTTTTTTTTTATGGTTTTGGTGTTATGTGTTATGAAATATGTTATGCATGATTTGATTTTTGGGGCCTTGAAATTTCAAAATCTAAATTTTGTTTTTTCTTTGTTTCTAGCTCGATAGCACCGAGAGTTGTGCCAGTTGCTAGGGGCAGAAGACGTGGGCGACCCAAGGGTCGCAGGGTTCAAGCCGGTTGTGGTCGTGTGGAGTTCAGGCTAGTTTAGGCCGTGGTGCCCTAGTTGAGGGGGTACATCCAGAGTTGACCCGTGAACAGGGGTCTAATGCAGATGCAGGGTTTGAGGTTCCGCCAGGTATAGCTCCAGTGCCATAGCAAGAGGAAGTGCAATCTGGATAGCCTTTGATTTAGACACCTGTAGTATTTGATCCTACCACATTTATGCATCAGGTAACAGCAGCCATGGCAGTTCGAGCAGGAAGTAGAGCACTAGTGGGACCTCTACCAGCTTCTAATCAGTTAGCGGGTTCTTTGGAGCGCTTCAGGAAGATGAAGCCTCCTAGCTATGACGGAGCGCTAGACTCCGATGTTGCAGAGGGTTTTTTCAGCCAATGCGAGAAAATTCTCAAGGCTCTTCAGATCACACATATTCAGACGAGGATTTCCTTTGTCATTTTTCAATTCACTGGTGATGCTGCTTTGTGGTGAAGCTCTGTAAAAGGTTCACATGATGTGGCAACTTTGACTTGGGAGAGATTCTAGGAGTTATTTTGTGAGCACTTTCTCCCTATCACTCTCAGGGATGGGAAGAAGGACGAGTTTATAACCTTGACTCAGGGAAACATGACAGTGTTGAAATATGAGCATCGATTTGCTTCTCTCTCCACTTATGCTCCAGAACTGGTATCCACAGAGAGATATAAGTGCAGACGATTTGAGAGAGGTCTACGAGTAGGTATCAGGAGCAGAGTTGTCCCACTGGGGTTGGATGATTATAAGATCTTGACTGGTCGGGCTATGACCATTGAGAAGGACTTGAATGATGTCAGGATGATAAATGAAAACAAGCCGAGTAAGATTATTGCTCTTCAACCAAATAGTGGTCACAAAAAAAAGGAACAGGGAGGGACCCAGTGAGTCCCAGCCACAACGTTTCCAGCAGAGGAGCGTGGTTCCTACTCAGGTAGCTAGCAGGGTACAGTCTCAAGGGTCAATTGTGTGCCATATTTGTAATCAACCGGGGCATAAAAAGTATCACTGTCCACTGAAGAGTGCACCAACCAGAACTGAACAGCTGTTTGAGTCACGATTTGAGCAGAGGTCGGGACTACTGACGTGTTACTCTTGTGGGCAACGGGACCATTTCTCTAAAAATTGCCCTCAGGGTAATAGTATAGCAAGATTCCGGCAACCGACACAACCAATTCAGAGTAACAGGCCGATAGCATCACGATCTTTTCAGAATCCGTTTCGGCAAGAACCACAAGGTACTGCCCAAATTTTTTAGAGAACAGCTTAAGGTGGTCTGCAACAGCGGTAGAGAGGTGGAAAGCCACCTGCAGCTCCCACTCAGGGGAGGATATTTGCCATAGCACCGACTGATGGACCTGCTAAGCCCATTGTCACTAGAGGTACATTTACAGTTTTCTCCTCACATGTCACTGTCTTGGTAGATACAGGAGCTTCGCATTCATTCATATCTGAGAATTGTATGTCTGCACTTAAATTATCTATTGAATACTGGTCACCACCTTTACATGTTGAAACCACAATCAGGGGATACTCCCAATTGGATAGAGTTTATCGAGATTGTGTGATAGCAGCAAAGATGGAGATATCAGTAAATTATTATCAGTTCTTGCATGATTTTATTGTGCTAAAAATGGACAATTTTGATGTGATACTTGGGATGGATTGGTTGATTGCGTACCGAGCATTCATTGATTGTTTTAAGGGATGTGTGACCTTGCACACTCCTAAAGAGGAAGTGATAAAGTTTACAGGAGACTGCAATAGTCCTCAGACTTTGCCTGCTCTAGATGGGCAAGAACAAGTGGACCTTTATAGTTTGTTTGCCTGTTTAGAAGTGGAAGATGGGGAACAACGTGTGGCTGAAATACCACGGGTAGTTTGCGAGTTTTCAAAGCTATTCCCGGAAGATTTGTTTGGGTTACCACCAAAAATAGAAGTAGAGTTTACAATTGATTTAGTTCCAGGGACCGAGCCAATATCTATTGCGCTTTATCGGATAGTACCCGCAGAACTAGCCGAGTTGAAGATTCAAATTGAGGATTTGACCTCAAAAGGATTTATCCAACCTAGCACATCTCTGTGAGGTGCACTAGCACTGTTTGTAGTAAAGAAGAATAGTACTCTCAGGATGTGCATTGACTATAGAAGACTGAACAGAGTCACCATCAAGAATCGGTATCCCTTGCTGAGGATTGATGACCTATTTGATCATTTAAAGGGGTCGGTATTTTTTTCGAAAATCGATCTAAGGTCGGGTTATCGCCAGTTAAGGGTGTAAATAAAGGATATCCTCAAGACAACATTTAGGACTCGATACGGCCATTACGAGTTACTTGTTATGCCATTTGGGTTGACAAATACACTAGCAGTTTTCATAGATCTGATGAATCAGATATTTAGTAAATATTTGGATCAGTTTGTGGTTGTCTTCATTAATGACATATTAGTCTACTCTCAATCAGAGGAAGAGCATGAGAGGCATTTACGAATTGTGCTTCAGACCTTGAAGGATAACCAACTATATGCCAAGCTCAATAAGTGTGAATTTTGGCTTTGAAAGGTGAAATTTCTCGGACATGTGGTATCTACTGATGGTGTTGCGATAGACTCTTCAAAGATTAATGTAGTTATAGACTGGCCAAGGCCAACAACTGTGTTCAAAATTTGTAGGTTCTTGGGGTTAGCAGGATGCTATCGGAGCTTTGTGTTAGATTTTTCACGATTAGTTGAGCTGATGACGAGATTGACTCAGAAGGGGGTCAAATTTGTGTGGGATGAAGCTTGCGAGCGTTCATTCTAAGAATTGAAGAAAAGATTGACTTCTGCTCCAGTGCATATAATTCTAGAAAGGGGTTTGGGGTATGCAATTTATTGTGACGCTTCCAAAGAAGGTTTAGACTGTGTCTTAATGCAAGAAGGGAAGATAGTAGCTTATGGGTCTCGACAACTAAAAACGCATGAGAAGAATTACCCGATGCACGATCTTGAGTTAGTAGCAGTTATCTTTACACTTAAAAGCTAGAGGCACTATTTCTATAGGGAGAAATTTGAAGTTTTCTCCGACTACAAGACTTTGAAGTACATATTTACTCAAAAGGATCTGAACTTGAAGCAACAGAGATGGGTTGAGTACATGAAAAACTTTAACTTTGAACTGCATTACCATCCGGGCGAGGGCAACGTGGTTGCTGATGCCTTAAGCCGGAAGACCCATGCCACCTTGGCTAGTGTGGCAGTGCAGGAGTGCAGGATGATAGATAATTTGGGTGAGTTTGAGCTTGACTATTAGGAGGTCGAGAATCGAGCAGTGTTATGTTCTACGATGATTTAGCCTACCGTACTAAGCAGAGTTGTGGAGGCCCAAGGTACTGATACTAAAGCTAATGAGTGCCGGGTACGGATGAGTAGTAATGAGGTCATACCTGGTTGGACGACAGGGTCAAATGGAAGATTGGGATTTTAGGGAAGACTGTTTGTACCAATTTTAGTTCAAGATGCAGTATTAAGGAAGTTTCACCACTCCAAGTTTGCAGTACATCCTGGAGGGACAAAGATGTACCAAGATCTTCGTCGACAGTTTTTCTGGGTTGGGATAAAAAGAGATGTAGCTGATTTTGCGAGTAAGTGTTTGACTTGTCAGTGAGTGAAAGTAGAGCATCAGAGACTAGCAGGATTGCTTCAACCATTGCTAGTTTCGAAATAGAAGTAAAAAAATATCACAATGGACTTCGTTGCCAATTTGTCCAAGTCTCCCAAGAAGCATGATACTATTTGAGTGGTAGTGGATAGATTAACAAAGTCAGCGCACTTCTTACCGATTTGTTTGACTGACTCAATGGATAGTTTGGCTCAGTTGTACATTAAGGAGATTGTGAGGCTACATGGGGCTCCGGTGTCAATCGTATCAAATAGGGATCCCAGATTTGCATCTTATTTCTAGCAGAGTCTCCAGTAAGCCATGGGTACAGAGTTGATGATCAGTACCGCCTATCATCCTCAAACAGATGAGCAGTCTGAACGTACTATTCAAATCTTAGAGGACATGCTTCGGGCATGCGTACTGAATTTTCAGGGTAGCTAGGACGTGCACCTTCCATTGGTAGAGTTTGCATACAACAACAGCTATCAGTGCAGTATTGAGATAGCACCTTACGAGACATTGTATGGTAGGCCATGCAGATCCCCTATTTGCTATGCAGAGGTTGAGGAGAGAACTTTGTTGGGACCTGAGATGGTTCGGGAGACAATAGAGAATATCAAAATCATCAGGCAGAGGCTCGAGACGGCGCGCAGTTGCTAGAAGAGCTATGCTGACCGAAGGCGAAGGCCATTGGAGTTTGAGGTAGGAGACCATGTGTTTCTAAAGGTCTCGCCATGTAAGGGACAGTTCCAGTTTAACCGTAAGGGCAAGTTGTCACCGAGGTTCATTGGGCCATTCAATGTGCTAGCTCGGGTTGGCGAAGTGGCTTATCGTTTGGCTTTGCCACCAAAGTTGTTAGGGGTGTATGCTGTGTTTTATGTGTCCATGTTAAGGAAGTACATCCCTGACCCGTCGCATGTTTTGGATTGGGGAGAGCTTGAGGTAGATTCCAATGTTTCCTACGAGATAAAGCCTATGAGAATTGTGGATTCTCGTAAGCAGGTTCTTCAAGGAAAGATAATACCATTGGTTCAAGTACTATGGAAGTATCATGGGATAGATGAGTCGACTTGGGAGCACGAGCAAGATATGAGACATCGTTTTCCCGAGTTATTTACTTGATTTTTGTTGTATTATTTTGTTATTTAATTTTCGATGACGAAAATTTTATAAGGAATGGAGGATGTAAGAACCCAAAATTTTAAAAATATATATATACTTTTATTTTATTCAAATATTTATTTTATGTATGACATGTTTATTTAATCGATTATGTGTGCATATATTATATGATGCTAATGTATATTTGAAATAAATAAATATATATATATATATATATATTAGCTGAATGTGTTTTCTATTTATTGGGGGGGAGAGGTGCATTCTTATTGGCTGAGTGAGTGACAAAGAGTTAATGTAGTGTAAGGAGACCAAGAGAGGGGTTCTGGAAATACGTGTGTGTAAGAAAGTTATGACAAGAAATTATTGCTATAAGAGAGGCCAAACGGTTGCAGCTAGGAATTGATGGTTTAAAAGTGTATTGATGGATAAGTTATGGTAATACATGTACCGGAAGAAAAAGATGAAACATTTTTACATGTGATGATAAACCACTTTTCTTCATCTCCCATCCTTTTCTTCACATACATAACTTGCACCAGAGAGTTTTCTTCTTCCCGCTATTCTTTTATTTTGATTTCAAAAGTTCCAATAAGAGGAGGTTGGTACAATCATACCTATTAAGAGAAATCAGTGTAAGACGAATAAAGTCCTGAGTTAAGTTCGAAAGCAGGAATCGCAGAAATCACTCTAGAGGGCCAACTTGAGTTGATAGTAACGCAATACACACCGATTGTCTACGTGTGTAGTGAGGTAGATGGGATTATGTTTATTTGATATATTTTTTTTTTATCATGTCATGTATATATATATGTGCAAGGAATGAAAAACTTGTTCTATGAATTGATTCTTGATTATGTGAAATTCTGGAACTTTCACGTTGAAACGGGTACACTGTTTTCCCATAAAAATTATACTTAAAATTGATTTAATTTTTAAAACTTTTATATGTTAAATTAGACATGTAGATGAGTTTCCTGTAAAAATTTGATATTTTTGGAATTGAAATGGAATTATAAAAAAATAGTCAAACTTGACTGTTGGTTGGGGATTTCCATACTAGGATCAGCATATTATTTTTATATGAAATTCACGCTTAGAGGTTGAATTAATTTTTGATATTTTTATATATGGGATTACATATCCAAAATAATATTCAGTAAAATTTTCATATTTTTTTGAGTTAAAATGGTTTTTATAAAAATTTTGAAAATTGACTGTTGTTTTAAATTGCTGTGCTGACAGGAGTTTGATTTTTGGTATAAAAATGATATACCGAGAGATTAAATTAATTTCCAAAAATTTTATATATGAAACTAGACATGTTAGAGATTCTACAGTAAAATTTTTATACTTTTTAATTAATAATTTATTTTATAAAAATATTGAAACTTGGCTGCTTGGTTTACGTTGCTGTACTGACAACAGTCAGACATTTGGTATAAAAGGTATAAATAAAAGTTGATATTATTTTTGAAATTTTTATATGTTAAACTAGATATATGAATGAGCTTTCTGTAAAAATTTCAAAATTTTTGGATTTAAAATGGATTTTATTAAAAATTGTGAAATTGAACTGTTCTGTATGGTTCTAACAGAAATACCCATTTAGTATTTTTAAAATCTGTATTATATGGCTTTATGAATAAATTTTAAATTTTATTTTTTATGTAACTAGAGTTAATTATAAGTATTTTAGGCTTTTGAAGTAGTGTAAAATATTTTATTTTCTATTTTTCATGAATAATCAAAATTTATATCTTGAATCTTTCTTTGTCATGGCATGCTTGATATAAAATTTTGTTTATCAAGCTAGTTGTATATATATTCTTGAATATGGTTGCATGAGATTTATTTGATAAATGTTGTAATAAGAATGATATTGATAGACTCGAGTGTTGCTAGTCCTTAGCAATGCCCTTTATTAAAGTGAAATACAACTACCATCCTATTTCTCTTTTCGTTGGAAACACAGCTACACTTAGCTACGTGTAGCAAGCCCTTTAAACTCCTAGGTTCCCCCTAGTGGACGAGTAAGGTCTCGTGAGGGTTTGCAGCGATGCTACCCACAAACATTTATGACATGGTCTCAATGTGTCAAAAAGTGATTAAGATAAAAAATGAATCAAACTCAACCTCAACAAGTCACAAAACCCAAATATCATGTGTAATTTCCAAGTGCTAATCATAAATGCATGGACTATCAAAGTAGAAAGAGCATGTGTGCAAAATTGTTTCATTCATTCAACAAGGTTACAAGAGCATAAACGGAACTAGGTTTTGACTTCAAATACTCACAGGGTACCACTTATAAAAATGAATTCACTCATCAAGGGTTCACACATATCTATTAGCATATGATGCTGTCTTAGTTGCACATAACCCCACAAATAAGTGAGTGAACTGAAATGAAATTCAAAGTGGACAGCTCATAACCATGTTCCAATGCAAATGTAAGAGATCACACCACACAACCTACATAAGACCACCACATGCACAATACAAAAGTTGCTTGCTTAGAATCCACTAGGTCTTTGTTTTGGTTGTAACTTGGCCAAGGGTTATGGTTAACAATGGAGGATATGGAAATCAAAGCACCTGTTTTGGGATAAAGATGCTCAAGTGCTCACAAGTCCGGAAATATCCATTTCCTTTCCGAACCCCAACAAGGATCCCAACAAGAAACTTATTCACAAACTTACAAACTACTCGTGGGACATTCTCAATAATTATAATACAATGCCGAAGTCCCAAAATTACACAAGCAAAAAGGAATGACAAAAAATTTTTTTTAATTTTTTTTTCATTTTTTTCATTTTTTTCTTATTTTTTTGTTTTTTTAAATAATGAAAATATATCAGCTAGATTCTCCACCCAATATTTCCTCTCAATATGCTCTCAAAAGTTTCCATCCCCAACCCCCATTCACATCATTGACATTAAGGCACTTTCACAACCCAAGACATGTGAGGTAAGGCTTAAAGTGTGTGAATAAGGTTAAGGGATAATATATGAGGTGGGAACCAAAGAAAAAAAAAATATATATATATATATATATATTTATTTATCACACACTTTATTAAACAGGCTTCAAGTTGGCTCCTAGGGTAATTCATAACAAGAAAGGATAAAGAGGCCCAAAAACAGCAAAGAAGGCCTAGCATCATGTTCAAAGCTTGCAACAACTCATAATGTGCCAAGTGAAACTCATGCAAGTGTGTGTGATGCAATTGGTACATTGAAAACTAAAGTGAAGAACAAAAGAGCTGTGATTATGTGCAAACTCTCAAGAAAAGAATAATAGGCTCAAAAGCTCACCATTAAGGGGTATAAGTCTCCACCAAGTCCAAGAATGCTCAATTAACCAATATTAAACACAATTCACTCCTAAGCACATAAACTATTTTCTATGATAGTCAAAAATGCACAAGGTCATTATACAATCAACTTGAGCTAAGTTTCCTATTAACGCTTGAACAAAACTCACTTATCACTCTCTCATTTAATTCCACAATCAACTAAACCAAAAAGAAGGGCTGCCATTTAGGTCTTACTGTGTTAATTCATGCATTTAGGAAGAACGCTCAAAAATTTTAAAATTTTTCAATTTTAACACAAAAGATCATCATGCGAACCCTACCCCCCAACTTAAAATTCACATTGTCCTCAATGTGAGAACTATGAAGCGTATGTAGGCCTGTAATGTGCATTAGTGAGCATGATGATGCGCATGAACAATAACTACAAAAGACACAATTAAAAACAAAACACAAATAAAACCAACAAGCACCCATTAGTCAAACCACTAAGATAACTTCAACTACATGTCCCCCCAACTAAAGTGCAGTGACTCATGATAGACATACAAAAGAATAACAATGATATAAAAAAAATATAAGACTAAAATAAACAGTAAGAAGGAGAAGTACCTTAAGTTGGCTTCAAATGTGACAAAAGCACAGCGAAAATCAAAAAGTGATTGCAAAGAAATACCAAAGTCATCCTAGTCTGACTCGTTAATATTATCAGCACCCTCAGCCTCAATCTCACAGTTAGCATTCGTAATCTCAACAGCTTCCAATGGCGTCATGTCGTGATAACCCATGTCAGATTCAATTATAGTGTCAATGTCGGTGTCGTAAGTGGGTGTGTCAAACCAATCAGTAGAGATATTGATTTCAGCCTACTCCATATCCAACAGGAGTTGGAGATTAACCCCATCCCACCATTGTCCCTCAAGAATTTGATCAGGGTTTATATGAACAATGGGAGGAAATACCAGTGGCAATGGCAGAGAATTACGCTCAATGAAACACTCGTCCGGCCAGGATTCCAAGGCAACCTCTGGATAGTCAGAATCACTTGCCTCACTGTATACATAAGGTATACCCTCCCACTTACGTTTCCTTCCAGTTAACGTGTTAGTTTTAAACTTTGGGTTATCAATATCGGGAGTACGACCAGTCATGACGAGCTTGTGCTTACAGAAGAAATATAGAACAAATTTTTGAGAATAAAACCATATAATGCAACAATTATAAGTGAAGAAAAATTAATTAAATCAACTGAAAATGAACAAACATAAGCATTAAACATTAAAGTAACAAATAATCCAAACAGCCAAAATAAATATCACATATTACAGAGTTTTAGGAGTAGCAGATAATACAATGAATACATAATCCTAAACTCTCAAAAACCAAAAAAAAAAGTAAAATCCTGTCATTGAGGAGGTGGAGGTGGAAAAGAGTCTCTAATGTGATCTAAAATGCTGTGCAGCAAATGTCCCTGGGTCTGTTGAGACTGTTGAATGCGTAGCAACAACTGATGATCGTCCTCTTAATTCTGCTCCATGTGACTGATGCACTCAGATAATACTCCAATTTGTTCAGCTAATTCTGCATTAGTGACTTCCTGGTCATCGTCAGACTCTTCTAAAACCTGTGATGGTCCACCCTCTACCGGGTCTTCAGTCTTCCTCTTTTTCTTTGCTAGTATTCCTCGGAATTTAGAGTAAGATGTAGTGTTGAAGGGCTGCAATCCCAAGGCAATGGGCAGGTCATCTGAAATTTGAGCTCCATTTCTCCTAAAAATATCAGTCAGAGCACCTCCAAATGGAAAAGCGGTTAAGGACCCTAAATGCTCACAAACATAGGCCAAGTGATGCCATAAGTAAGAAGGCAAATCAATTGCCATTCCTGTCCTAATAGCATATATCAGACGATCTTGAATGGAAGTGCAATCGGCATTCCTATTTTAAGGCAATAGATTAGTATAAGAAAACATATGCAAGGCCCAGTATTTATCCTTTAGTACCGAAGCTGGTTTCCTATATTCCCCTACCCATTCCTACTCTTTTGATAAGATTTTTGATACTACAATAGGGAAAGGTTGGGTACCCTCCGCTGGATATGTGAACTCAGGATTTTGTACGCATGGTAATTGAAAAACTTTAGCGAAATCATCTGGTGTAATTATAACCTCAACCCCCCAGACCCAGCTTATAAGGCGCTCTCTACCTCGTCTCCGGATAATTGAACCTTCTTTGAAGTTGGCAAAGAATTCCTTAACTAAATCAGTCACATAGTAATCATTGAATTTCGCGATGTAGAGCCATTGTCGCCCTTCAAAATTTTGCTCCAACATAAACTCTTCCCTTCTAAAGTGTTCAATTACCCAAAAACGCTCAATGATAACAGGTTTGTGAACCAAAACATCATCATAACTGCGCTCAAATGCTTCCTTCCAGAATCTGGTTCTATCAAAAGAAGGGATTCCAACTTTTCGGTTGGCACTATGTTTAACCCGTGGAGCCATGGAAGCTACAAATTATCGATAATAGAAATTGAATTAATCAACCATGTCCACACAAATTCAGTGGCCCCAATCTAATTACAACAATGAGAACTTAAATCATGGTGGATATATCAATTGAGAGAAATATACGGTTGTGCACATCCACCATGATTGGGTGCACTTGATCATTTAGGTGGCCATACAATATCCACCAACAAATAGGGTCCCTTAACCAATATAACAATCTGAACACAATGTGAAGAAATAAGAGTTTTGTAACAAGAGCAATTCAAAATTCAACAGTAAATCAAACCCCTCGGACCCAAAGTGTAACTCACGACAAAGGGGGTGTAAGCATGTGAAATACTTCACACCCAATGAGAATTTCTAATTCCCCATAGGTTGGAATTCTATATAGAACCCATCCTTACAAGAAAGCACAACCTTTGAAGCTATTTGGCTCAGGTTGAAGAGGCACAAAAGAACCGTGACTTAGGGCTTGAAAGGAAATAAAGAACATACCTTGTAGGCGAGTCGATAGGACGATGGAAGGGTGATTTGACCCAAATGGAGCTAGGGATGACTCAATCTTGAGGAAACCTGAAAAGATGAAAGGAGAAATCAAAAGGAGAAGAAGTTGTGAGAGAAAAATATAATGTTTGTGCTACCGAATTTGGGAAATAAAAGCTTATAGGGTCCGGACCACTCGCGGACGGTCCAGACCACAGAATGGTCTCAGCTCAGCAAAGTTTCCAGCAACTTATTGTGGTCCCAACCATGGGTAGAGGGTCCGGACCATAAAAAGGACATTACCACTCTGTTTTGCTCTTCTTTTCCAAATATGAGGAAGGTTCTAATCTAAAGTTTAAAAACCTAAGATAAAAAAAAAGTTAAACCTATCTTAAGCCTAATTATGGTACAACTACAACAATTTACTAATTCCGGAACTCATAAGGTAAAGGATCTAGAAGATCCCACGACTTAGCCAAACCAATAAAATTCTCCAAATAGGGTTTTAGCCTATGCCCATTAACTTTAAAACGACTCCCATTGCTCGGCTTTTCTATTTCAATGGCTCCATGATCCGATACGTGTGTGACAACGAATGGTCCCAACCACTTAGATTGCAATTTACCCGGAAATAGGTGAAGTCGTGAGCAATAAAGCAATACCTTTTGACCTTCATGAAATGAGCATCGTGCAATATGCCAGTCATGTATTTTCTTTATCCTTGCCTTGGAGATCAATGCATTTTCATATGCATCGTTCTGTAATTCCTCCATTTCTGCAATTTGTAGTTTACGGTGCAACCCAACCTCATCAAGATCAAGATTAAATTTCTTAATTGCCCAATAAACTTTATGTTCTACTTCAACGGGCAAATGGCATGGTTTACCGTAAACTAACCTGTATGGTGACATTCCCAAAGTGGTCTTATAAGCGGTACGATATGCCCAAAGGGAATCGATTAACCTTAGTGACCAATCCTTGCGATTTGGATTAACAGTCTTTTCTAGAATTTGCTTGATTTCCCTATTTGCAAGCTCTACTTGGCCACTTGTCTAGGGATGATATGTGGTACTCATTTTTTGGACTACCCCATATTTTAGCAATAGGGTTCCTACTGCTCAATTGCAGAAATGTTTTCCTCCATCACTTATAATTGCTCGAGGTACCCCGAAATGTGAAAATATGTTTTCATGGAGGAATTTAAGCACGACTTTATGATCATTAGTCATGGTGGCAATTGTTTCCACCCATTTGGAGACATAATCAACCCCAACTAAGATTAATTCATACCCAAATGAAACTGGGAAGGGACCCATGAAATCTATTCCCCAACAGTTAAAAATCTCTAAAACAATAATGAGAAATAGAGGCATCATGTTCCTGCGTGTTAAACTCCCCAAGCGTTGACACCTATCACATGTAATGCAAAAAATGATGCACATCTTTAAATAGTGTGGGCCAATAGAATCCACATTGAAGAATTTTAGCGGCTGTTTTGTTAGTAGAAAAATGGCCACCACACGCTTGAGAGTGACAGAACTTGATTATGCTTGGAACTTCCCACTCTGGGATACAACGGCATATCACTTGATCAGGGCAATATCTAAAAAAATACGGATCATCCCAAAAAAAACTCGTACATTTCTAAGAAATTTCTTCTTATCCTTATAGTTCCATTCTTCTGGGAGTTTGCCTATCACTAGATAATTAGCAATATCAGCATACAAGGAGGATTGGATGTTGTTACTGCTTCTATGTTAAACAATTGTTTGTCCGGGAAGCTATCATTTATTTGAGTTTCATCATGGGAATAAGCTTCCACCGATAAACGTGACAAATGATCCGCTACGACATTTTCAACACCTTTTTTGTCTCTAATTTCAAGGTCAAACTCTTGTAACAGTAATATCCATTAGATTAATCGTGGTTTGGCCTCTTGCTTGGTTAACAAGTATTTAAGTGCTGAACGATCAGTGAAAATGATTACTAAAGAACAAATAAGATAAGATCGAAATTTGTTAGGGGCGAAAACAACTGCTAGCAATTCTTTTTCAGTTGTCATATAATTTCTCTGTGCCTCGTTTAAGGTTTTACTAGCATAGTAAATAACATACGCTTTTTTATCCCTTCTTTGTCCTAACACAGCTCCGATAGCATAATCATTTGCGTCACACATAAACTCAAAAGGGAGTGACCAGTTAGGAGGTTGTAGAATAGGAGTTGAGGTTAGACAACCCTTTAGTTTATCGAATGACTTTTGGCACTGGGAAGTCCATTCAAATGGGGTATCTTGCATCAACAACTAACATAAGGGTTTAGACATCTCACTAAAAGATTGAATAAATCTTCTATAAAACCCAGCGTGTCCTAAGAATGACCTAATATCCCTTACAGATTGAGGAGTGGGTAGTTTTTGAATCAACTCAACCTTAGCTTAATCTACTTGAATGCCTTCTTTAGATACAATGTGTCCTAATACGATTCCTTGGGTGACCATAAAATGGCACTTTTTCCAATTTAACACTAGGTTCTTTTCCTCACATCGTGTCAAAACTAACTCAAGGTTCTTTAGACACTATTCAAATGAATCTCCATAAATAGAGAAATCGTCTATGAATACTTCGACTATTTCTTCTACCATTTCGCTAAGATACTCATCATGCAGCATTGAAAAGTAGCTGGAGCATTGCACAGGCCAAAGGGCATTCTTTTATATGCGAAGGTACCAAAAGGACAAGTGAACGTGGTTTTAGCTTGGTCCTCTAAGGCTACCTCTATTTGATTATACCCGGAATAGCCATCTAAAAAACAATAATAAGCATAGCCAGCTATTCTTTCTAGAACTTGGTCTAAGAAGGGAAGAGGAAAATGATTTTTTCATGTAACTGCGTTAAGTTTCCTATAGTCGATACACACTCTTCAACCAGTTTGTATTCTAGTTGGAACCAACTCATTTTTCTCATTCTGAACTACTGTAACCCCTGATTTCTTAGGAACTGCCTGCGTAGGGCTCACCCACTTAGAGTCAGAGATAGGATAAATTATCCCTACATCTAAGAATTTCAACACTTCAGCCCTTACTACTTCTTTCATATTCAGATTGAGTCGTTGTTGCATCTGACGAACTAGTTTAGCTTCCTCTTTTAAATATATACGATGTGTGCAAATGAGATGACTTATACCTGTTAGGTCGGCAACTAACCACCCTAGAGCTTTCTTATGACTTTTCAAAAGTTGAACTAACATATGCTCTTGATGGCTAGTTAATTTTGAAGAAATGACTACAAGATATTTCTCTCCCTTACCTAGGAAAGCATATTTTAGATTGTGGGGTAAGGGTTTTCTATCAGGGCTAGGAGCTTTCAGTTCCGAGGACTTTGCTTTATTTAAAAGAGGTCCTAAACTCTCAAAAGTTGGGTTCCACTTTCCTACAGACATGATTGGGCACAATTCCAACCAATCAACTACGGCTCCTAACTCTTGGGTTGATATCATAGGATATAAATTCTCTTCACTAAAACGAATAGCTTTCTCTAAAGGATCTTCAATAAATTCACGATCTACATAATCCTGAACTATGGATTCTACTAAATCCACTTCCTGTATATCAGGCACCTCTTTTGGCCGTTTGGTAACATGAAAGATATTCATTTCAAACTCAATGTTACCAAAAGACATTTTCATGGATCCATTCCTACAATTAATTAAAGCATTCAAAGTTGCTAAGAATGGTCGTTCTAGAATCACTAGTGTCTAATCAGGTGCAGATAAACTGGTAAGTGGTTGAGTATCTAAGATTATGAAATCCACTGAAAAATAAAAATTTTTCAATTGTACCAGTACATCTTCAACTATACCTCGTGGGACTTTAATTGATCTATCTGCAAGTTGCAAAGTCACACGGCATGGGTATGCTTCAACTCACCTAAGCCCAATTGCTCGTATACTGAGTAAGGGAGCAAATTCACACTCGCTCCTAAGTAAAGCAGTGCTATACTAATATAATACCTCCCTATATAACAATATATAGTAAGGCATCCAAGGTCTTTATACTTAGGGGGAGTACGATATTATACTATGACACTTGCTTGCTCAGTGAGAAATGCTTTTCTTTCACATTTAATCCCCTTTTTCACAGTACATAATTCCTTGAGAAATTTGGCATACAAGGGGATTTGCTTAATTGCATCAAGGAGAAGTATATTAATTTTCACTTGTTTGAATACCTCTAGCAATTCAGCTGCTTGGGCTTCTTTCTTCGCTTTCAAAAATCTCTGAGGGAATGGTGCTTTGGGAACATATTCCCTAGGTATTATCATGGGTTCTTCTTCGTTTCCCTCTTTCTTTTCCTCCTCCTTTTCCATTTTCTCTTGTTCTTCTGTTGTGGACTCCTCAACTATGATTGGTTCTTTCCCCGCCTTCTTACGATCATCCACCACATATTTAGGTTTCAACTCTTCACTCATTTTATCCTTCCTAGAAAGAATAGTTTTATCTACAATTCTCCCACTCCTAAGTGTTGTGATGTTTTGGACTTGTTCTATATTCCCTGGAATATTAGAAGATCCTTCAACCTGTTTAGCTTGACTACTGGATTTGGATGAAGTTGAGCCAAAAATTGACCATTTGGTTGTGTAACCAGTGTTTGCGTCAAAAGAGTCAATTGGCTCTTGATTTCATTCATATTTCTATCATTTTGAATCCAACACGTATGCTGACTATTCATGAATTGTTGAAGTGTTTCTTCTGTGAATCTCTTGTTTGGAGGAATGTAAGGAGCATGGGATGGTCCCACATTCTAAGACATTCCTGGATGAGACATTGGGGCTTGAAGAACTAGAGGATGAGACGCAGAATAGGATTGTGAAATTTGAACTCCTTCATTTCTCCAACTAAAATTGGGGTGATTCCTCATTGACGGATTATAAGTCTCAGAATAGGGATTTCTTCCGACATTTTGTCCCCTATATGGTGGGCAATATTGGCTTATGGCATGTATTGGGAGTTCATTAGATGGTTGGCTTTGCGCAACCTCTCTACAAATAGAGAGGTTAGGACAGTTGTTTGCCCAATGGGATTGGCTATCACAAATTATGCAGTAGACATCTACCACGGGTTCTTTCATGGGTTATGGATCTTTCTTAATCTTCAAAGTTTCTATTTCCCTAGAAAGAGTGGCTAATTTTGCCTTAAGATCATCAGTTTCACTTAACTGATGCATACCTCTCATTGGGGTAACACTAGTTGCTCGAGAGCTTCAGGATCCAATAATATCCCAGGTTTGGGCATTTTCAGCTAGGAACTCAAAATATTCAAAAGCTTCTTCAGGTGTTTTATCATAAAACTGCCCGTTGCACATTGTTTCCATAAATTGTTTTAGGTTTGGCGTTAATGAACTATAGAAGATACTAGCTAGACGCCAAACTTCAAATCCATAGTGTGGGAAAGAATGCAAAAGAGTCTTAAACCTCTCCAAACTTTGATAGAGAGTTTCACTATTTTGTGGGGCAAAGTTCAATATTTGATGCTAGATAGCATCGGTTCTATTGGGAGGAAAGAATTTCTTAAGAAACTTTGTTTGCATTTCATCCCATGTGCGAATGGAATTAGATTGCAGGAATTCAAACCATCTAGCAGCCTTATCATGCAGAGAGAATGGAAAAATCTTAAGAAATACTAAATCTGTGGGACATTCCTAATCCTTGATAGTGACACAAATGTTCCTGAATCGAGTTAAATGATCGTATGGATTTTCAGAGTCCATACCATGGAAAGTAGGCAACAGTTGTATCATACCATGTTTAAAATTGAAACGTCTTTGGTTTTCTAGCCAAACTATGCAAGACTCAGGTGTATGCCTATCTGGTTGTAAGATATCTCTCATGGAACGCCTAGTAGCAACAGCTTGTTCTTCAGCCATCTCTAAGGGTGAAATAGGAAGTCTAAGGTTTTGATTTTCTTCTAAAAGAGTTTCAAATTCTAAAGGAAAAATCAAAGGTTCAGGACGTCTTAATTTACCGTCTTTTCCTCAAATCCAATGATTCATGAACTAGGAAAACTAGCTAGAAAGAGTCACTGCGATCCCCACCGTCTGGCAAACGGTTGGGACCACAAAATGCTAATTTGGATTGAAAAGGTTTGGAAATTCTGATTTTTGAAATTTTTTTTTGTTTTTTTTAAATAGAAATTAACTATAAAAAAGAAATTAACTTTAAAAAATAAAAATAACCTAGAAATTAAATTTTGGCTCCCCGGCAACAGCGCCAAAAACTTAACCGCTTCTAAATAGTGCGTCTAAACTAACCCCCAAGTACAAGGGTGTGCGGTGTAGTTTTAACTCGGTGAGTCCGAGGTCGAATTCACAGGGAGCCTATAATATTCAGTTTCTAGGTTAAATTAGAGATCCTAAATTTGAATGTAAACTAAGTTTGAAGATTAATTGCAACTAATTTCCTAGTGTTTTGCAAGAGTGGAAACCAAAATAAAGATAACTTAAAAATTTAAAATAGAAATTCAGTAAATAAATTTTTAAATTCGAATTTGAAAAAATTAAATAACGAATCGATTAACTTCTATCTAATTTTTAATTGTACAAAAAGAATCGAATCTAAAATTTAATGTAAACACTCAATTAATTCAAACGATAACAATTTAAATGACAATAATAAGATTTAAGGAGTTCTTGATTCAACTTTCAATTCCGAGTAGCTTACATCTTCACTATGGGATGCGATAGAATCCTTAGGTATAAACCTAAATTAGGGTTGTTTAAAAATTATTGAGAAAGTTTTAATCAAAAGTTTTTACCAGTGATTACAGAGAATATAGTCAAAAACTTTTTGTTTTCGAAGGGTTTTCAAACAATCCTATTCTAATTCGGATTCAAATCCAAATTTTTAGTTTATCCAAAATTATTGAGAAAATTTTAATAAAAAACCTTTACTAGTGATTACAAAGAATTTAGTCAAAGGTTTTCGTTTTCGAATGTTTCTGAAACAAACTAATTCAAACTTGAATTCAAAATCTAAATTTTCAGTTTTTCTAAAATATTAAGAAAATTTTAATCGAAAACCTTCACTAGTAATTACAGAGAATATAGTCAAAGGTTTTCGTTTTCGAAAGCTTTTGAAAGAACTAAATTAGGTTTTAAACAATTGTAGATCCCTACGTATGAGTTTTCGCAAACCATGCAAAGGGTACGCACATCCCATAGATTAGAGTAATCAATCCATCATTCCTTAATTCGTTGAATCAAAAACTAAGGTTTCTACACTAGCATGGTTTTAAATGAAATGAAAACAATCATCAAAGACATATTTAATGGATTTAATGAATCGAACGATGAAACAAAATTAAGCAAAGAAACCGAAACTAAACATACGCAAACAATTGTTCTACTCGATAAAACATTCAAACAATATCGTTAATCGAAGAAACGAAATCTAACGTACTCTGAAAGAAGTTTCGAAACAAAACTCTGAATAGAAACTGCTGAAACGAATGTAATAATAGCTTCGAAAGCGCGTAAAAACATCCACGAACAAAAATAAAACCCTCTAAACTCTCTAAAGTATGCTCAAAAAAATGTAATGGAGTCCCCTTCAGTCGGCCGTCTAGCAGCCCTTAAATAAACATAACACAAAACCCTAAAAACGAAATTGCAGCCGCGGCTCTCCAGCACACTGTGGTCCAGACCGTGCGCCAGGGGGTCCGGACCACAGAAACTTTATTTCTCCAATTTCGCTTCTCATTGGCAGCTAAATCCTTGGGGTAGTCCAAGCCATCCTAGACGAAGTTGGCTCTACATCGTTCCCTCCATCTTCTAAGTCACCAAAGTCGCTATCTTCGTCAATTAATTCGCCGTTTTCCCTGCAATTAATAAAATAAACCATGTAAGTGATAAAATAGTAACAAGTCTTCAAAATAAACTACTTAAATGCATTAATAATTATGCAAAAGTGGAGTTTGTAATTACACTTTTTAAGTGTAATCAATGGGTAACATGAAACTTAGGCCCAAGAGAATTAACTTCATAAGACTTATTGATTTAAATGATGAACAAAAAAAATCAAATTAGGGAGAACTTTTGTGTATGTTGTGCTGTTAATTAAAGGTTAGAAATTACGAAATATATATATGATTTATTCTAGCGTATATTTAGTACCGGGACTGTGGGACCCGTTTGCCTACTAAGGCAAATGAGTACATTTGGGACTGCGGGACCAATTGTACCCTATGACTGAGGTCTGGGGATGTGATGAGTACATTTGGGATTGCGGGACCAGTTGTACCCCACGACTGAGGTTTGGAGATGTGATAAGTACATTTGAGACTGCGGGACCAATTGTACTCCACGACTGAGATTTGGAGATGTGATGAGTACATCTAGGACTGCGGGTCTAGTTGTACCCCATGACTTAGGCTTGGGGATTTATTTTTGGTTTAGTTTTGAGACCGCAGACTAAACTTACAGAGTACCTGACCCAGAGTATGATATTGATGTGTGGTGATGTGAATGATGTGATATGATTTATTTTTAGCATAAGATTGTGGGATCATAGCTAAGCAACTATATAATTTGAATGTAATAATTAAATATGGATATTTTGAAAACTATAAGATTTTAAATTTTATTCTTATTAATTAGTGTTAATAGCTTTGCATGATTAATAAATTATATTTTATAAACATTTTCTAAGCATACGTGGAATTTAGTGCTCACCCCCTACTATAGTTAGTAATGCATGAGTTGATACTCGTGATGGACCAATAGGTTAGCTAATCGTCTTGGGTTGTTATAGCTGGATGATTTGTTTTATTTTGCATTCCAACATTTAAATTATAATGTAATGAAGTATTTATTTGAGCCCATATTTGTGGCATAGTTTTGTAGCTCATTTTTAGGATATTTTAAAGGTATTTTAAATATTCAAAAATTGAATAATACTTATTTTAATTAACTTTCACTCTAATATGGTACATTTTTCATGATTTGATATTTATTTTTGGATTTCGTTCACACGTCCCCGATCGCAGATTTCGGGGCGTGACAAATGGAATTCAAATTCCAGCTGGTCGTTTCCATTACTTCTGAGCTCTAACTTCCGAAGGCTGACACTATATCAACTGATGCAGAAGTGATAATTAGAGGTGCATTTGAATCGTCCAGCAAGTCATTTAAGCATTAAAATCATACACGTAAACAGGTTGCGGATCGATGAATGTATCTTATCAAGTATCTGGAAGTAGTTGAGGAAAAGTATTGAATGCATTAATACAATAACATGGACTTGACAGTCACAGACTTGTCCTGATCAACTAGAGGGCTGGGGTTTAATTTGAAAGGGATTAGGCAAAAGGGACCATGATTTGAAATGTTTCTAATTTTATTACTTTTTGTTAGTCTATTTTTTTCCTGCAGTCCCGTTTAGAGGCATTAAAATTCACCAAAACTTATCAACTTTAACTAATTCTTTATATTTTTTTCAATCAAATTTCTCCATATATCACTTTTATGTCACATCTTTTTACTTTTATTGTACTTTTTGATTAATTTTTTGTCAACCAAACACACCCTGCATTTGCTTATTTATTTTTTCTTAATATATTTTTGTGAAGTAAGCAGTTATGTTTTAAAAGAAAAAATAAAAGATAAAATAGAAAGTAGTTGATTTTAGAATATGATACGATAGTCGTATAGTTTATCTTTGAAGGGTATTGTTTAGAAAATGTCCAAATTGGTGCATAATATGTAAAAATTCGGAGGAATGCATTGATCATATACTCATGCATGGTAGCTAGTGTTGCTAATATTCTTCGGAGAAGATATTATTTGCGGAAGCAAGAAAATTTTGGATTCCACCTGCGTCCTATTCACATGTATTCATCATGTGTTGTTGGAGATTGGGAAGAGTTCCTAAGGTTAAATTCCTCTGGCACGGCTTAGGTTTATTTGCCAGTTTCTAGGCAATTTAGATAATAAAGAATAGAGGAATCTTTGAAAATAAAGTTACGAATATTGTTAATATATAAGATAGATACAAGTTTCTGCCTCTTGTGAGCTTATTTCGCTTTTCAAAAAATCCTTCTTTTATCTTATTTAGGGTTTGAATGGCTAAATTTTATCAAAAGTTACAATAAATTTTGACCATTTTCATTTTTCGTACATTTAATTTAAAATTTTAAATTTTATAAGTTTTTGTCAATCAATTTTTACAAACTTTTGTCAACCGTTAGAACAAGTCAATTAGTCTTGTTTTAAGAGATTTTGAGAGTAATTTTTTTTATCTTTTAAATATTAAAAAGTGACTTACATAATATATATATATTTTTAACTTTTTTTTAACTTTTTTAACCTTCCAAATACTCTATTACCACAGTTAGAGCTAGGTATGTCATTTGCAACGACATCTCATGGGGTATCATGCAACAGGCAATCTAGATGAAAAATACAATACAAGCTCCTTGATGCATGCTTGTAGCAAAACCCTCCACGTGTATCAGATTCTAAGGACATTCCATCAGACAAAAATATGTGATTTAGAGTAAACCAATTGCATCATTAATGGCCGGCCGATCGACCCGAAGATGTGGAAAGGATCACGTACGTACATTACCGCTGTGGGACCCATCAATTAGTTGAGATGTTATTGCTCTTAGTTGTACTACTTCAAGGGGATAGGGTAGAAATTAAGCCTAGCTACAAAGTCAATTGTTTATTAATTTGTCGGCATTTATAGTAGCCTAATAAGTTCCAGAGACACCACATTTGGAGACGTAGGGATCAATCTGTTTAACATTTAGGTAACGTTTGCGAAAAAACTGCTTGTTGAGCTATCAACTATTAGATTCTTTTTTTTTTTTTTAACGTGACTTATAACTCAGTGGTTAAGAGTCTCTCTTGTCTGCTTATAACTTGAATTCGAGTCTTCTCCTCTCCTTAAAAAAATAAAAAAAAAATATTAATTTTTTTAATTATTTTTCTAAATGATCAAATTTATTGTTCTTACATTTTGGGGTCACTTGACCCAAATTCAAACACGTTATCATCAGTCAATCAGTTTTTACCCTAATCACACAGTTAAGACTAAGAAAACTAGTTACAAGAAAAAATAATTTTAATTTAATAAAATAAATTATTTTAATTTTAATTTAATTTTCGTCAAATTTAAATTAATAAAATTAGGATAGAAGGCCAATATTAGGATTTCTATTAAAATTGTAAGTAGCACTTGTTGAAGTGGTCAGATTAATACCAAATTGATATATATATATATATATATATATATTCTTATCCCTTAAAAAAAAACTCATATACATATATTTGTGTTAGTGCAAAAATGATCCTCGACGCATGGCACACTGCCGAGCGCAATAGGAAAGTACTCATGATCAGCAGGGCTGAGTAATCAGAAAATAAGTGAAATTGAGTCCCACTCAGTTTTGGAACTAAATTAGAATGATTCTAACCATGAATACGAAATAGTAATTTAGTTAATTTATCTATTTATAAGTGGCAGACAAATGTGACATTTAGGCATTCAGAGAGTAAATTGAGTCTACTCAGACACTCACTTCGTCCACGCGCATTAAATGTAGGATGGGAGGCATTAAATATAAAATGAAATATTTAAATAATGAGAGATTATTGCATACTTTAATATAATCCAATTATGTACTTATTAATTTATTCATATTAACTAATTATAAATATGACACTTAACTCCAAAATTCAGATATTTTCTCTATTGTCAACTTAACACTTCTCTCTTTACTTTACACTTTTCAAGCTTATATTTACTTTACCGTTGAAGAGTTTTCTGGTGAGGGACCTCTCTCTTATCATAATTAATTTTTTTTTTTTTTTTTTTTTTTTTTTTTTGTGTGTGTGTGTGCTTGGCAAGCTTTTGGATTCCAGATTGACGTGGAAAGCCGTTCCGTCAATGAATTTTTATTACCGAACAATATATATATATATATATATATATACTGTATACACACACACTTGTCGAGAACAAAAGTGACAAAGAGATCAAACTGTGAATGAACCCACAGCACTAGCCTAGGTAGGACAGTGGCAGAGAATCTAGAAATGGAGTATGAGTATGAAGAAGAAATAACAGAGCCTGTGAGTCCAACTGGACAGTATTTCAACAGCTCGGTCTTATCAGTCTCAGTCCTCGGAGTTCTGGAGTCCGAAGCTCCCGTAGATGACTCTCAAACTATGAAGCTGCTCAAGGAAATCTTCCTACCTATCAACCCCCGCTTTTCCTCTATCATGGTTCTCTCTCTCTCTCTCTCTCTCTCTCTCTCTCTCTCTCTCTCTCTCTCTCTCTCATTTTAGTAAAAACATTCTAATAATATTTGTTTTTAAACAAACTATATTACTATATCATTCTAATTGATTTAAAAAAATCTGATAATATAATCTTATTTTTAACCCTGTGTTACCATGAAAATAAAATCATTAATACTTTTTCCTCCCGTGTCTATGGCTTTGGAGCCCTATTTTTTCTCATAAAATTTCCAACTTTTCTCAAATTTTTTATACTTTTTATAAATTTTGAGACTACAATTTATGACATTTTCCGAGTCTTCAAACGCAAAGTATTTCCTTATTACAATAATGTTTCAATCGATTTCTACTATCAAAAATTATGTACGTGCGCATATTAAACATAGGTTAACTTAGAAAATATTTTTTGTGCTAAAGTTTATCTCAAGTCAATAAAATAGTATTTTTAAATTAATATAAAATTTTAACAGACAATTAATTTTTACTCTTTATAATTAGTTTTGAATTAAATATTTTAACATAGTGTCAAATTTAGAATATCACACCTTTTTGTTTTCATTCTAACTCTTCAAATGAAAATTATAATTAGTTTTAAATTAAATATTTTAACATGGTGTCAAATTTAGAATATCACACCTTTTTGTTTTCATTCTAACTCTTCACTTCTTTTCAATTGTTTTTTGAGTTAGATGATTTAACAAATTAGAACCACTAGTCAGCTTTCTTTGGACTACTTTTTCATTTTATATGATTTTTTTTTTTTTTTGGGGTTAAAGTTGGGTTTGATTTGATATTTTTAAAAAATTTTTAAGTATGTTATTCATATTCATTAAAAAATGCTTCTGATACTCATGACACACATTAGGACTTGTCTTCATATCACCAGTACTTCTCTTAGGATGATATTTCCATGCCAAAAAATAAAAAGGCCTATTTTATTTTTTTCTTATTTTATTTATATATTTATATATTTTTTTTCTATTATACTCATATTTTATACTTGTCCTGACTATCAAACTCATACTTTATATCATATCTAGAGCGAATTCAAAACAACGACCAATTGCGTGGGAAACAAGCTCACTAACTACTGCATGGGGCCGCCGGGCATGTGCATATTTTATACGTAAAGGCCTTTTTTTTTTTTTTTAAAATAGTAACATATTTACTAATGCAAAAGCAGGTTGCAGACAGTAAAGGAATCAAAAAATGGAAAAGAGTTGAAGTGAATCTAAAAGACCACGTCAAAACGCCTAGTTTTCCCCAAGGAATGTCCGTGGAATTTTACCAGGAGTACTTCCAAGACTACCTATCGAAGATAGCTTTGGATCAACTTCCACAGGACCGTCCCTTGTGGGAAATTCATGTAATCAAGTACCCTACAATTAGTGCAGCCGGGAATGTAATATTCAAGCTTCACCATGCCCTCGGTGATGGATTTTCTCTCATAGGAGCTCTCCTTTCTTGCTTACAAAGAGCTGACGATCCCTCTCTTCCTTTGACATTCCCTTCTCGTCAATCCAAATCCCAAAAAGTTGGAAAAAATGGAACCGTTTTCGGGCGTATGAAACGAGCTGTCTCTGGGGTTTTTGATGCCGTGTTGGACGTTGGTTCGAGCCTTTTGATGAGTGGTTTCGGCAAAGACGGCCGGACACCGATCCGATCCGGCGAAGATGGATGGGAGTTTCGTCCTATCACTGTGACCACGTTGGAGTTTTCTCTTGATCACATCAAGCAAGTCAAGTCTATGCTTGGAGTAGTAAGTTTGGTTCCTTTTGATCGAGTTACATACATATATATATATATATATATATGTACACACACACGTACATGCTCCTTTAAACTGGTACATACGCTCATTTTATCTATTTTCTTTGCCTTTTTTCTTCTCCTTCCTTTTTCTAGCTAAGGGGGCCCGACTGGCCAAGGGTGGGGGATTCTAGACTCTATTTTTTTGGGCGGTTATAATTAAGTTTTCGTTTATATTTAGAATCAGGCCTGGACCTAAGATTTTTGACCCCTAAGGCTAATTTAAAAAATGAGGTTCTTATTAAAAAATTTTTGTTAAAAAATATAAACCAACAAATGAGTCTATACAAAATTATTAGATTTAATGAATTAATTATTTTTAACCCTTAAAGGTATTAAACAGTCATATTTGGATTAAAAAAAACTCCTACTCTATCTTAACTATAGAAATAAATAAGGGACTTTTTTTGAATAATTTTTTTTAGAGTCCCAACTCCAAACATCTTAGTCCTTACCAAAGGGCGGGGCCCTATTTAGAATATATTGTGATTGTATAATCTCAGCTATTAATAAATGTGGGTTTTATTTACTGATATTGTATACTCATGACTAAGAGGCATACATTTTAATTTACCTATTTTTGTATGGACTTAGACAAGGATGGATTTAGGTTTTATAACTAGTGGTTCAAAATTACATTATTAAGATAAGTCGGATTCAAAGTAAAAATACAGCAAAATATGAAAAAAATATAATTTATAAAAAAACAAAATAAATAGAATTTTAGTATAATTAATTAAATCTACTCCATTGACCTTTGTATGGGTCCGCCCATGGACTTAGAAGTAAGTAGCCCAATCTGAAATATTAAAAAAAAAAAAAGGATTTTTGGAGGCCGGTCACTATTTATGAACTTATAGGGATTTTAGTCATACCAAAAAAACTTGTTTGTGAATAAATCACACTTGCAACAAAAAAACAAAAAAGGATATCGCGCATTTTTCACTACATTTCAAAACTATCAGTTTTATTCGAAAATAGTGCACACTTCACTCATAGTTTCTGTAACTTTCCATCTTCTTTACAAAGCAAGCAAAACCAATTTTTGAAACAAAATCAAAACTGTTTGGGAAAAACCTAAATCAATCATCATTCCTAAGTATCTTTATTTTTTTTATTTTGAAACAGTACTGGTATTGTTTTGAAGATAGTTCAAAATGCTGATCGACCCCATGAATTTCTCTTGCTCAAAACTCGTCATCTGCTTATAATTCATAGTGCTGTTTTGAAAACAGTACCGGTACTGTTTTCATACTGCCTAAAAAATATCAATCGATACACTACACAAACCAATTATACGAGCCAATTCATCATCATATTTTTTGAAACAGTACCAGTACTGTTTTGAAGATAGCTCAAAACGTCGATCGACCCCATGGATTTCTCTTACCCTTAAAACTTGTCATTTACTTATAATTCATAGTGCTGTTTTTTGAAAACAGTACCAGTACTGTTTTCATACTGCCTAAGAAACATCAATCGATACATAACACAATCCAACCATATAAGCCAACATCATCATTTTTTTTGAAATAGTACCGGTACTGTTTTAAAAATAACTCAAAACGCCGATCGATAAAATCAATCCATGAAGAAGATAGATCAAATAAGCTCTATCTTCTTCATATTTTCATGACTAAAATTGTAAACAATGAAACTGAAAATAAGGAAGGAAAAAAATGGAAGAAGCGTGATTCTCGGTAAACCATATCTTCACGTGATTCCTGGAAATAACTTGTGTAACTTAATTATAGAACTAAAGGGTATTATTGATATATTAAAAACTATATTTAAAACAAACTCGTGGGACTCACTCAAAAATGTGATCTAATCACAAAATTTTCTACACAAATATGACTTAAAAGTAATACTTTTTTTTTTGTGTGACTAAAAGCCATAAAAGATTATAAACTATGACTTAAACACAATTTTTTGAAAAAAAAAAAAGTTAATATTTTTTGTGTATACAAATTATTGGGTAAATTACATCTACCTTTCTTTAATATTTGACTAATTACATTTAACACTCGCAAAATTTAAAAGTTATATTTATTTTCCTTATTTTGAAATATTGTTAATATTGACTTCTTTTGATAAAAATCAGCTGTTAAAACTTAACAAAAAAATATTAAAATAACAAATATTTTAGTCATTTTATCTATTTAATCCCTCCTAGCCTCTTTCGCATTTTCATCCATTTTTTTTACAAAAATTTCAAATATAAGTGAAAAATAAGTAAAAACATAAAAACTTTTGAAAATTTTTGTAAAGAGAACTAATGAAATGTGAGAGAAGGATGGGCAAAATAAGATAAATATTTAAAATTTTAGTTAGTTTGATATTTTACATTAAGTTATAGTGATTGATTTTATCATAAAAAAATCAATATTAATAATATTTCAAAATAAGGGAATCAAGTATAACATTTAAATCCTGTGGGTGCTTAATATAATTACTTAGATATTAAGGTGAGGTCGATATAATTTGCCAAAAATTATTTTATTTGAGTATTCTTATGGTTCAACATACTATTTTAATCTGTTTCAGACAATAAATGACGTAATTGCGGGGACAATATTCCTGGGAACTCGCCTATACATGGAATCAAGTGAGCAAGGGCAGGGGAATGCACAGGCAACATCACTGGTGCTGCTCAGCACTAGGGCCATTGGGACCTACCAGACGGTGAGCGAGATGGTGAAACCCAGCGCTAAGCTGCCCTGGGGCAACTATTTCACCTTCTTGCATGTTTCTATTCCAAAGTTAACCGATGCGGCTGCAGGGTCCTCATCAAACCCACTCAACTTTGTCATGAAAGCACGTCGGATCATTAAAAGGAAAAGGAACTCCCCCCTTGTTTTTCTCAATGGCAGGCTGCTTGAGATCATGAGAAGATTTAGAGGCCCCGAGGTATACAGACATACATACATATATATACATACACACACACGCATATATATAAACAATTTTTTTTTTAAGGTAAAGTTTTCTTTTTTTTTTTCTTTTTTTAAGAGGGAGATGAAAGAATCGAACTCAAGTCATGAGCAGGCAGGGGAGACTCTTAACCACTGAGTTATAAGTCACGCTCTTATATATATAAACTATGAGATCCATGTTTTTAGTTATTTCATTTTTAGCTCCGCTCGGGTTTACGAGCACTGAGGGGTCCAATAATTTTTTTCTAGTGGAAGTGGAGAATACTTTGAACTATTATTTTTAAATAAAATAATAAATTTCAAAACATAAAATGATATTATAATATTTAAAATTTTACACATCAGTAACCAATTTTTTTACACAAAACAATATTAGCATTAATTTGAAAACCTATAATAATTATGTGAAAAAAAAAATTTACAGTAAAAATTTCAGTGACAAAGAATAGTTCAATTTTTTTTTACAGTAAAAAATTTTAAAGTAATTTTTTGTAATAAAAATTAATATAAAAAATCACATATCAGTAAATTTTTCTTCTGTTTTTTTTTTTATCAAATCTTAGTGACAACGGCCATTACTGCTCAACCAAGTGTGCATCTGCTCCTACGCATGAGTTGTTCGATTTTGATCGAATGACTAACAATAAAAGTATATTTAAAAATACTCACTTAAAATTTTTAAACTCCTTTGTTGTGAGCAAAATTGATATTAATCTCCCCAAATCCATTTCATTTTGGGCGCGTGATTGGAAGATAGGAAATGTAATTTATGCATTTGGAATGCTATCAAAAATCTTTGATTTTTTTGCAGACAGCGGCTCGATACATCTACAAGACTCTAAATAATTCAAGCATAGTAATGTCAAATGTGATTGGGCCGGTGGAGAAAATGGCTTTGGATAATCATCCAGTTCGAGGATTATACTTTACAGTGACCGGAACTCCTGAGGTACTTCCACTCGGTTTACTATAATTTTCTTCTAATTTCATCTCTTAATAATTTAAGCACCGGTCCCAGTGACGTACATAGGAATTTGGATTAGCATAGCCCAAATTACGTGTAAAATTTTAAATTCTAAATAAATATATAAAATACGAAAAAATATAAAATATTATACATTGATATCAAATATATTGCCACTTTTCTACTCTGTTATAATAATTTGCTCTATTAAAAAAGTTACCAAAATTTTTACCAATCACACAAAAGTTACTACAAATTATCAAAAATTACTAAAAGTTGTCAAAAGTTACTAAAATTACTAAAAGTTGGTCAAAAATTTTACCAAACACCGGAAAATTATAAAAAAAATACTAAAAATTTTTTGATTAAGAAATACCAAAAGTTACTAAAAGATATGCTTCCAAATGTATCCAAAAATTTTTTATAAATATTTATAATATTTTTATATCAAATAATTTTTTAAAAAAAAAATTTCAACGGATACCTTCACCTACACTGGGCATCATGTGGCTCCGCCACTGCCGGGTCCTAACAAAATTTTGAACAACGGTTCGTTGCATAATAATATTATATAAAAGATTCTGATTCTATTACAGTTCGTTACTTAATGAGCGTTATATTAAATTTTAGTTCCATGTTTGTTACGTTTTATGTATTTATAATTATTATGTCAATTGTAACCGTTATTTAAAATTATAGTCACAATACAATTAATTCATATCATTGATCATTTTTACCTATTTTACCGTGAGATATTCTTTCACCTTCAATAAAGACAAATATTTTCATATAATTTTCAGCTATATATATATATATATGTGTGTGTGTATTTAACCTGACGTTGATGGTGTTGCAGAGCATCGCGATAACAATGTTAAGTTATGTGGGAAAGCTGAGGGTCGCCATCCGGACGGGTAAAGGTTACATAGATCATGACAAATTCTGTTCGTGCATAGAGGATGCCTTCGACATGATATCTAAAGCGGCCAACCAGTCTACATCTCCAGCAAATTATTTGCGGACTAGTAATGCTGTTATAAATTAGTTTGGATAATAATGAAAAATAAAAATGGTGGAATTAGTACACTTTAGTTTTTTTTTTTTTTCTGCTTTTATTTTCTATTTTTGTTTTTTATTTTGAGATACATATTTTAAAAATACTGATAACGTATTTGATTTGACATTTTCTATTTTTCGTATTTAGAATTTTATGTGTTTTAGATCAAGAATGGTTAAAAAAACTTTTGGTCATTTTACATTTTATATGTAATTAAATATGTTTTAAACTATTTTTTATTTTTAAAAACGTAAAATAAAAAAGGGACCCAAAACTGATATATACTAAATGAACCTTTATATTTTATTACAAATTCCACTTCCAAATTTGTACTTCAAATTAGTTTCTATGGTCCCGTTTGGCGTAAGAAAAAACAAGATAAATTGAGATAAAATGTAATTTTTGATTGATTTTGGCGCTATTTTTTTTTTGAAAATTCGCAAACTGTGGGAACGGTTTGCCAAATCCGTTCTCACGGATTTAAAAAAATTCACAAAAAATAGCGACAATAGTACTCGTTTGAAAGCTCTCAACATGAAGAATATGATTATATAAAAAAATTATACATTCGGATAATCTACTTCCAAATTTTTTATTTTTTTAACGAAATATTGAAATTTTTTAAAATTAGTGATGACAGAAAAATTAAAGATAAAAAAGTTGTTAGAGATTTATAGAGATTTTCAGTGTTTTTTTATGCCAAACACAGCCTATATACATTTGATTCAATTTTATTGTTATCCATCTATATATCCAATTTCATTAGAAATACCTTCATGTGAGTTTCAGTTAAATTTTACCAAATTGGACATTGGGGTACAGCTGAAACATGATTAAATGTATAAAAGCAAAAAATAACAATTAAAAATAAACGAGATTAGTAAAACCACATGACTTTAATTAATTACTTTGTTCTTTTTTGGGGGGGGGGTGAGGGAGTTCAGCATGTAATGTAAAATAGTACTACTTCAAACACTACTTGTAATTTCATAAATATAGGAGTTGTTTGGAATAAGAAAAAATGAGATAAATTGAGATAAATTGTGATTTGGGAAAAATTTGTAATGCGTACAATGAGAGAAAAAGTTAATATGATATAAAGTTAACAGAAATTTATAAAATTTTTTAAAATTTTTCAGCAAACCAAACAATCCCATTATTTTATTTCTCACATCCCTTGTTTATCTTTCTCGAATTAAAATCCAATTTTGCTTCGGTCAATATCGTCTTGAAATTAAGTTACAAGCCACGATACTATTAATAATGAAAGTACGTAGGCTAACTACCTCAGTCAAACATGCAATCATTCGTAAATAAATAATAAAAATTAGAAACAAAGAGACTCAATAGTCTAACGATACAAACACAAGATTTAGAGGGTGTTTGGCAACTCAAAAATTAATAAAAAAATATCAAAAGTTAATTTTTGTGTATTTGGTAAAATTATAAATTTTTTCACTTTTTTAATTTGTTACAGTAAAAAGTACCACTTCATAATTACAACTTTTTTGATTTGCTACAGTAAAAAACATACCAAACACCTAAAAGTTACCACTTTTATGCTTTGCTACAGTAAAAAATTTACCAATCACCCAAAAGTTACTAAAAATTCCACTTGGTTCAACCAAACACACAAAAAAAGTGCAAAAAAAAAAAAAAAAACAACCAAAAAACTATCAAAACTTAAGTTTTTTTTTAACTTCCAAACACCCTCTTAATTTTCATGCGCTATTGGCATAATTTTTCTTAGAAATTAACATTAAATTAAATTATTAAATAACGACTTATTATAAAAGTAAAATATATATATATATATATATGATACATATAAAAACCAATTAAAGCCAAGGATAGAGTTGTGTGGGCTTCTTGCGATGGTCAAAATTACTACAAATTTCTTATATTTTCTAGTTAAAAAATTTGCTTTAGTTATTTTATTTTTCGTAGATCTAAATATAAAAACACTTCCATATAACATTTTTTATTCCATCTCTAATTAGAGTATTGACTGCTACAACCAAACACAGCCGTTGTTAAGTGGATACAATACTGTTTCTTTCAACTGCTATAGAGATAAACCTGCCTGGCACGACCTTTAAATCAGTTCATGCGTATCTACTCCAATTACAAATTTAAGAATGTGACACCATGCATTCGTATAAATGAATGAAGCGACATAAGCATTGATTTTGATTGCGAATGTTTGGCCATCAACCACCACAAGGTATACAGCTCAAGGCTTCTCAGCTTAGTTGGGCTACGTTTGCAACATTAAGTTGTGGATTGAAAAAAATAAATAAATAAATAAAAATAGTAGGAATGTAAAATAAATTAAATTAAATTAAATTTTTATTTTAGTTAAAAAATGAAGCTAAAATAAATAGATATTTATAAATAAAAAAAAAGATTAACTTTTACTTAGTTAAACATATAAAAATTACACAAATTAATAATTTTATTTTTTTTCTTTATTTTTCTTTTTCCTCCTCAATTTCATATTCCAAATATAGTAAATGGGATAGCGCAACTAGTTTCAATCTTTTTTATTTTTTTTTAAGTAAAATCACAAATATACCCCCTGGGATTTGGAAAGAGAAGATGACTACAACTTTATGGAGCCAATTTTGCATAAAAATTCAAATGTTAAATTATACTTGCTTTCTCTCACCATTTAACTAATTATAGATAATTATTCTCAACACATAAAATTTACACCCACACCCTTTACTTTAAAATGTTTTTCACAACTAAATCTTTCTATTTTTCTAACTATTGATCAAT
The DNA here is from genome assembly GCA_019916065.1 of Vitellaria paradoxa. Lineage (NCBI taxonomy): Eukaryota > Viridiplantae > Streptophyta > Magnoliopsida > Ericales > Sapotaceae > Vitellaria > Vitellaria paradoxa. The sequence continues at coordinate 42,691,297 of CM034239.1, forward strand.
GTTCAGTAAAAAACAATTGCAGTCAATGTTGAAAAATCATATGAAAAGTATCGATTACCTAATTAGATTATGAGGGTGTTTGGAAGTTAAAAAAAAAGTTAAGTTTTGGTAGTTTTTTGGTATTTTTTTTTTTTTTTTTTTTTTTTGCACTTTTTTGTGTGTTTGGTTGAACCAAGTGAAATTTTTAGTATTTTTTTAGTAACTTTTGGGTATTTGATAAATTTTTTACTGTAGCAAAGCAAAAAAGTTGTAACTTTTGAGTGTTTGGTATGTATTTTACTGTAGCAAATCAAAAAAATGTAATGATGGAGTGGTACTTTTTACTGTAGCAAATCAAAAAAGTGGCAAAACTTGTGGTTTTGCCAAACACTCAAAAACCAACTTTTGGTATTTTTTTTACTAATTTTTGGGTTGCCAAACACCCCCTATGCTAAGTTTCCGAAACATCATTAAGGTCAGAAAAAAAAAAAAAAAAAAAACTTATTATGTCCAGATTTATGGCCAGTTTTATCTCAAATATTGAAACCAAACACACACTTGGCTTGAAAATTCTCTAACGATTGAAGGGGCAAAGTTAGAAGCAATATTTAGCCATTGAATCTAAGGATGGCGAGTTTAAGGTAAAGATTGATATATATATATATATACATAGAATTCTATCTTTTTTTCGGTTTCTTTGTTCTCCACTGCAATGCAACCCAGGCACCAGAAAACCCTAGTTCTCAAAATAGTTGAAGAACACAACTTCAAATACATTAATCAAAAACAGTGCAACAAAACATAATATTACACAAAACCACTCCAAGAGTCATATTTCTAACAAGGATTCAATAGTCCTAAAGCCATGATTTTCTGGGAGAGGTCCATCTCCAGGCCGGATGGAGATCATCACTTCCAAACCTGCAATGTTGAGATGAAAGATTGCTTTGGGGGTAAGATGTAACTTCTTTATGTTTACTTAAACAAGAAATAGACATATCTAACTTTTATATCACTTTACATCACTTCAACACTAACTTTTGATTTTTTAACTTTTTTGGAACTCCAAATACCCCCTCTAATTAATGTTATTAACATTTTTAAGGGGAAAAAAAAGGTTAAAACAATAAATATTTAAAAAGATTCAAATAACCAAACTTGCCAAATCTTTAACTAGCTAGTTGTTTTATTCTAAAAAAAAATTCCCTAAATTGATAGCTATTATTATAGAAAACTAATGTTCATTTTATTCAACTGTTGCTCTAATTTGTAAGCGTACAATGTTAATAATATTACGTCAAAGATCAGTTCAGATAAGAAGAAACATGATCCATTGGATTTTCATTATGCAAACACCGGAAAGGTAGAATAGGAGTATAGTGGATTATGGAGTTCAAAAGTCTGACAATGAGCCAAACCCAAAACTCATATAATCTTCTAACACCCGACCAGGTGATAATCAGGTCTCTAATTGTGCAAACTCTGAACTCAAACTAACCTTGTTGGAGCAAATAAGATTGAGCTATAAAATTTAATTACTGCAATCAACTAAAAAAGCATTCCCATTGTATCATTAATAAGTAAACTAGAAAAGCACAATAGCATTTACCCGCAGCCCTTGCTGTTTCAGCTTCTTGCAAGTTGGCTGTCACAAATAGCATATCTGCTGGCCTATCAACTCCCACCGTATGTAAAATCTCAACGTAACTCTGTGGATCTTTTTGGCTTCTGCAAATTGTAATTAGAAGATAACAGCTTCAGACTACATCCCGCAAGGAAGAGTAAGATTAACACCAGAGAGCTGAAACTGAAAACACATGATGATGATGATGATGATGAAGAAAAAGAAGAAGAAGAAGAAGAAGAAAGAAAGAAAGAAAGAAAGAAAGAAAGAAAGAACGAAAGAAAAATGTACCCAATGGTGTCATCAAAAAACCCACACAAGTACTTTCTCAAGTTCCCATAATTTGAATTGGACAAAAGAAGCTGTTGTGCTTCTCTGCTAGCACTAGAATACGCATAAACCTGATAATTCAAACCATAACAATATTAGCCTTGAAAATGGATTTGTTCCCCCCCCCCAAAAAAAAAAAGAAACAAAAAAAGAAAATACAATAAAGTTGAATAGCATACATTCAAAAACAGTAATAATTTTCACAAGTTAATTAATCCTATGAAGAGAAGGAATCAATTTCACAAAATATTAATCAATTTTTCCAGTAAAAGAAAAAAAATAGAGTCAAAGCACTAAAAATATCAATAATCATGGCAAAGAAAAAGAATAACTGATGCACCCAGGTACACCTTCTGGGACTGTGCATGCAATAGTGGCAATGTACTCAATAGGTTTGAGCAAAATGCAAAGTGATTCAGTAACACTTGGCAGGCAGTCGAGTCTTTCCTTTTTTGGTAATTCAGGCAGTCAAGTCCTTCATTCTTAGAGAGATAGTTAAGGATCATGTGGGCAATGTACACATTTATGTGGTGCTGGGCAAGGAGGATCCCATGCATCATGCTGCGAGATGTGGCTACATTTTGTATGCATCAAAAAATATTATAGACGAGCTTGGAAAATGTGTATGGTATTTTTATACTAAACTACAAGGTTATTGGCCTCTAACCATCGTTACCGAATTACTTGTACAACCTGCCATTAATAAGACCAAACCAAACCAAACCAAACCAAGCCTTTTCCCACTAGGTGAGGTGCCATTAATAAGACAATCGAATAAAAAAAAATCCTATTATTTTAATATAAAAAACTTAAATTTATCTTTTTTTATAAACGTATTTGACTTTTATTTTCAACCGACAAAGTTAATTTTATTAATTTGACATGATTTGCTAAAAAAGCCATGCTAGCATAGTTGCTATTGTGCAACCAAGATCATCCATCTGGTGAGGCCCAGCACAAACGGACAACCCAGATTACACAGAGATCATAGCATTTCTCGTACAAAAAAATGTACACTTTCTATACATAACGTTCACTCAAGATTGTGCATTAGGATCTTTCTAATACTCACCAAATCACCATCCAGATTTCAATGATACTATTAAGTATCTATCTTTTTTTCAAAAATTTGTCAACAATATTAGGTTGTAATACCATCCGTAACTGCCCCATTGTTTTGTGAATCACTTTTACTGTCATAGTCCTGCTGTGAGAGCAACGACTTGGAAGCTGGAAATAATTGGAAGCACTCACACAAGTATAATAAAATATACTCAGTAATATCAAACTTGCATATTGTTATGCACATATGCAATATACACATTTCAATTTCAGTGCCTAGATGCCTTTGATATCCAACATGGAAAAAAAAAATTGCATTTTGCTTATCGGGTGGCTGTGATTGTCAAACATCACAAAAAGGTAAATGCTCTTATGAGTTAGATTCAATGTATAAGAATCAATAAAAAACCAAAAAGGGAAAACACTTTCAAGTCATAAATATCTTTTGATTAAAAAGAAACAAATTATAAATCAAGGGCTTAAAAAATAAAATAAAAAAGAATTTTTATTTTTCAAAATATATAGAAGCATCTATTTCATCAGCTAAGAAAAAATTTTAATGACAAAAAAGGTACGCAGAAAAAAATAGTAAAATAGATGAAGTGAATAGCAAAAGCTAAAAGGGGGAGGGGTAAAGGGAAGTACATTATAAAAGGGAAAAGACATATACAAACCTTGATGCCCAAAGCATGCCACCTTTCCAGAGCTTCAGGTACATCATCAAATACTACACCTGCAAGCTCATTACTTTGAAACCCAGTCCTCCATATATGGCCCTGTATCCAATAACATGCTGTGAAAGATACAAATCAAAGCTCGGTAAATCCTCAAAGTTACATCAGCAGTTACCTCACCTGAAGTTGTCCAAGAGCAGTAACTTTTCTGTCAGCCCGAACCATTGCTTCTACATTAGTAGCCAAAGAATCAATCACCATCTCTTTTCCCATGTAATCTGGGGCAACAGGCACAGTACCAACAATGCCATTCTCCAAATCACTTTGAATCTGCCAAAGGGCATGGAAGTGTAAATTTGGAGAAGAAAAAATGGCTAACAGACCAACGTTCTTGTACAGTCCTCAGCTTACAGTGAAAAAAGTAATTGATACACAGATGTAGTAAAAAATAATAATAAATAAATAAATAAATAAAAAGCGATAGTATGATTCACTTGACATTAGCGTAGCTTCCCTCAAACACAAAATAGCTACAAATTGCTAGTGTAGTGAAAATTCCACAAGTTAATTACTCTAGGAGTGGTAAATGTTAAGCCCCAGGATCAAAATCTGGTATACAAAAATCATGTTAAGCAGTTGGAAGTCTCAAAGAGTTACAAGAAAAAACTATGGTTCTATTTGAAGTAGCAAACTAGAAGCTGAGATTGAATATTAAAAGCTTATGCTCAACAATGCAATAGGGTAATGCAAACAAAACTCTTCCAAAGAAGCCCACCAGCTCACAATTGAAAGGAAATGAAGACTACATATCTCACTTGAGAATCACACAATTGAACCATAATATAAAATATGAAATAGCAACAGCAAAGATTTTTTTTTAACAACCTGTGAAGAAGTTTCAAGACAATCTAGAAATTATAAATAGCAGTGAACATGAATATTCTCAGTATATTTCAAAGATACAATGAATGAACCAGGCATTGACTCTGAACTAAAATCTAGAAAGTTTCTCAAACTTCGAGGAGGATTCAAACTCCAGTTACACAGCCAATTCAAATACCACATTAACAAAGAGATTGATACTAAAAAATCTAAGAAATTATCATCCAAGGCTCCAAGAATTACTCAAAGTGATTGAACTAATCCATAAGAACAGCAAAAGGAGATTAACTGGGAGCATCTATAGTTACATGTTTCCAATTAACCCCATGTTTTGACACAGAGAATGAGAGTAAACAATCAACATCCTAGATTCACAACCTCTCTAATGTTCTGAAGATATAAAGGCAAACTAGAGTAGCCAGATTTTAGTAATGTCTACTCTACAAAAAGGGGTGAAGCTAAAGAATGAAGATCGGAATTTAACCCCGAAAAACAAAAAGTCCAGTCAAAAAGTCCATCAGACACCAGACAATTGGTAATTTCATAAAATCGCTAGTATGCATCCAGCATATTTTGTCAATAAGTGCATCTAACTTCACAGCAGACAGCACTTGTAGAGCTAATGTGAGCTAACGTGCACCATAATACAGGTGAAACCAGTAGTTTACAGTGCAAAAGGTCGTTGATGCACGAAAACAAACAGAGTCTAACCTGAGAACGCAACAATCTAATATGATGTTGAGTTTCTTCAGAGTCATACAATGCCGCCAAATGCTTAACAAAATTGTCGTGGACATAGGGAAAAAGAACACCAGTGAAAAAAGAAACAGGAGTTGTTGTTCCTTCAATGTCAAGAAGAATGTATCGCTGCACCATAAGTAGCATAAGATTAAAGGAGACTTTTTTTGATTGATAAGATTAAAGGAGACTGGACGGTTAATCAACAGAAATAAAAAGATAAGCAAATTTCAAAATGATTTATGTTCATGTGCCACTTAACTATCTACACCAAATTGATAAACCTGTTAAACACTTATGCTTCTATAAGCGGAAAGACAACAAGAATTTACTTGAGAAGGCTCAATCACGTAATCTATACCAAAATCCCCAGTCTTCAGACCCCTGCTTATATTCCCGCCACATCCACAAGTCCCATTGACATTGCGAACAGAACTATGACTTGGAGTGGACCAGTCCAAGCCCAACTGGTGAAGCTTGATGGCAGCATCAAAGAGATAATGATAACATTCAGCCTAAAAAATAAAAATAAAAATAACTGGCATGTTAAAGAGAGTATTATAAAAGATAAGCCACCACATAAAACTTTCAGTTGGTTGGAAGGCCCTTCTAACTACCTAGGACTTAAATTGCATGTAAGTAAATTTTTAAAAAATCTACTTCATTAATAAGTAATTAACTTTCCTATTTTGTAAGCAACAATATTTTTTTTACCTTTTTACCCTCAACTATTATCAAATGCATCGCATACGCACCACTTCTAGTTAAAAGATTCATGAACGTGAATTTACCCTACCCAAGCCTATTTCATAAAAACATTTGGAAAGAGTAATGTGCAACAAAATATCATTGCATTAATGTTCAGAATGATATCAATACTGGCCGATATCACAACATTGTTTATTTTGACAGCAAGATTACCTGCAACCAGATGCTAATGACATCAATCCTGGCTAATATCACAGAACAGAAAATTGCTCCTAATCCATAATATATAGCTTCTGAATTTTGATTAACTGATAGTTAAAAATCAAAATTATTAAATTTATTATTAATATTATTAACAATAAACTTCTTCATAATACTAACTTGAGTCTTGGCACTGATCCATGAGTCTCCCCATATATATGCCCCATGGTTCCGAACAAGTACAGCTGTTGTCTTTGGATAAGCTCTGATCTGCATATAACACAAGGGTTAAATTACTCAGCAACAGTATGATATGGCAAATCAAACAGAAACTAGTTTGTGAAAGACACACGTATGGTTACATGTACACCGGATACTAATCGTATCAACACATAAATACAATACACTTAACAGATCCTGATTTCCACTTGTCCACTGTCGTCCAAATTTCCCAGAAGACAAGAAAATAAAAAATAGCACGCGTACCTTCTAGCAGAGAAGAGTCAACATAATGGACAACACAACTGTTTTGACTAAAAATTCGAGAGAAAATCCACTGAAAATAGAAACGAAAGTATGCACCTGCTATGAAAGTAAAGGTCCTTTTTTGCAACCAATTATCTACATTCATATAATTCAATTCCATGAAGATTCAAGTATGGAAGAAAACAATGAATTAATCATCATTTACATTAAGCTATAACTGAATTATACCGCTTCAATAAGAGACTCTGTCAGCTCCCCTTCATTGGCAGTGTTCTCGATTATTGGGATCACAAGCTCATCATGATAGTCATGTCCCTCAATTCCTTTTATCATCTCCATGTGAGTAATCTGCAGAATTCGAGAACAGTCAGGGGGGAAAAAAATTCAAATGAGAACATCCTCTCCCCTCTTACAGAAATACCACATGCTCAACCTAAACTAAATAAAAGAAGGTCAACCAAGCAAATCCTTTCTGTGTAGCCTTTCAGCGTAATATAACTTAAATTCAAAGATATCTTCAAATAGGATAATTTGACAGTAATTTACATCCATATAGAAAATGAAGGTAGCCAACTCAGACAAAATTAGAGATGAGATCAGCCAGGAAGTATAACGGAGAAATCCTTTAAGCTTCAAAACCAATGGAGAGAGAGATAGAGATGTCAGAGGACAAAGAAAATTAGAATAGTGCTGCTTGTATTGGTTTAGGTTCTGGTGATGCGAAGTTGTCAATTTAGGGTTTTAATTGGTAAAAGAAGGACTAGGAAGCATGGACACTTCAAACTGGGTGCCGTATTCGTATTCGACACGTATCAGACACACATACTCCTCAGATACTCCAAGATACGTGTCAGACACGCCACATGATGTATCCTATTTTTTGTTGTTTTTCTTTAAATATATGATTAAAACAAATCTATATTTGAGTAGCTGAAACTCCTAAAATTATAAAATCTTAGAACTTTTGTTTTATCATATTTTGTATATTAAATTACATATTAAATTAGTTTTATTGTGAATGCTATATTTATATACATAGCTAAAATATATATAATTTATATTTTTTGGCCGTATTGTCACCATATTTGTATCCTTATTTTTTTAAAATTGTCGTATCTGTATCCGTACCAGTATCATATCTGTATCCCATATCCGTATCTATGCTTCTTAGGAAAAGGATTATAGATATTAAAATTGCATTTGATTACGTTGTTTCAGTTAGCACAAAAATGAGAACATTTTGGAAGTGTTTCAGAAACATGTTGAAAGCAACAAAAGTTACGAAAATATATAGAAAATATTTAGAAGTATAAATCACTGAAACAACCTCTGTGAGCAAGGATAAGATTATGTACACCTGATCATTCCCAAATCCTACAATACGAGAGTCTCATGCACTGAGTTTTCCTTTTTATTTAGAAGTATAAATTAAAACCTATCCTAATATATCAAAACCTAATAATAAATAAATAAATAATGTATTCTTTTAGAATATTATGTTGTACTTGAGTATGTTTTATTATGTTAAAGTAAAATTTTAAAATTATCAATCTACTAGTGTTTCGTTACGATGTCTTAGGAAACGGAAATTTTTAGATCATTTCGCATGCAAAAAATAATATTTTGTTCCTTAAATCCCTATAGGAACCCTCGTTAAACACCCATAATTTCACCACGTTAAATTGTTAGCTAGCATCTCACTTAAAAGCTTAAACTATTAAGAAATTAGTCCAACAATATATATCAAGCTAAATTAATAGTCTCCCTCACATGTAACCTCATCTTACACACTGACTAGCGAGACAGACAAATTAAGCAAAACTTTTGCACTAACCAAAACATAACAAAGTGCAAAAGAATAAATGGGAGAACAAACACGATAATAGGACTTGAATTTAGGACCTCAAAAGCTTTAATAATTAGATCAAAAGATTTCCATGGCTTCAAAACGCAAAACAATATTATCAAAAGCCAAATGATGCTATTTAAGATTCCAATCAAGATATTAAGAAGTGTTGACTATAAAGAATATTTTAGGCCTACAAAAGACACATTTGGTGATTTTATATAATTTGACCAAAATTAAGATCCACAGAACCATTCCTAGAAACAATAGTGGAACTAAAGTAATAAGTAAAGAGAACTGAGAGAAATATTTTCCTCAATGATAATTGATCAAGATTCAAAAAATTACTCTGAACTCCTTCGAGAAGGGAAGGATCATCGTGACAAGACATGATTCCATTCCATGACTATGAATAACAGCACCAGCATTACACATCTCATAAACCTAAAGAACAGTATAAAAAAAAAGGACGGGGGGATCAATATCACTTGAAAAACAAAATCCAAAATGGAGAAGCTAAGACTATAAATTCATATCAATAAACTTAAAAAATAATTGGTTCAATGGCTGTCGTGTAATTGAAGGTATGCCATGTTATTAAAACCAAAAATAAATAAATAAATAAGAAAAGACAAGAAAGGCAACATGACATCAATTAAACAATCTATAAAAGTATATACAACAACAAACATCAAGAACAAAAAAATTCCAGTTAGAACATGATGCAATCAGTTAAAACCATGATTACAGACCACTGCTACCCTATAGTTTGATACACTACTCGGACAAATTTCCTATAAGCATCCCAAGTTTATATGACATTTGACAGTACGTTTGGTTCAATTTCCATCTATGGGAGGAAAGGAAGTCTATCTTTCTCCTTTTTCATCTTCCTTTAAGAAAGAAATTGTATTTTCTTTGATGTTGTTTGGTTGGATTGAAAGGTAGAGAGTGGAAAACATATTTATGTATATATTATAACTAAAAATTAATGCAAAACAAATATTAAAATAATGAGATTGGACACCTTTTAATATTTTTTATCCCATTGTCTCTTTTTCATCTCCTTTTTCTATCTTTCTCTCTCATCTTCCTTCATACTTTTCTCTCTCAACTTCCCACCCATCTTCCTTTCCTCTCATTTTTCCATCCAACCAAACAAATGAAAAATCAATTTCCCTCCCAACTTCTTCCCTTTCTTCCTTCCTCTCACTTTTCCACCCAACCACATGGAGCCTAAGCAAATGAATTTGACTCATCTTTATCATCAACACAACTGGACAACCTCTCGAGACTAAACAATTTTATCGAGCCACTCCACTATCGGTACAGTAGCACCCTACCTTTATATTCATATATGCTCCTAAATGTACTCATTTTCCTACCTTTATATCTATCTATGTTGAGTGATTGATAAGAAAGAAAATGCAACAAAGAGAAGGAAAGCAATGGAAAATGAAGGAAAATGAAGAAGTTGATGATCCAATCTTCGAGGGCGATTCTTCCTCCAACAGAGAATAATACCATATTCTATGTGCCTTTTCTCTACTTACTTCTGCTATTTACAAATGTGATACAACTGTAATGAAAGCAACACCATTGTGCAGCCCATTAATTGCTATACTATTTTTTACTTAGGTTTGGTAGTTATTCAGAGAAGCCCAACGATGGGAGCCCAAATAGCAACTGTTAAGGGTCTGGCTTAGGTTGAATCTTCAACAACTCTTCCAGCCCATATGGTTTCTCGGCTCAAAAGCCCCTTTTGATTGGACATGGGCTTGATGATGGTTAAGGCCCAATCCAACTTTAATCCATCAACCCTTTCCCTCATGCAACCTAGAGGTAGCCCAGCATCAAGAAGCATTTTTGGAAATATCTTAGCAGCTCCCTCTTTGGCCCTTGGATGCACACAATTCAAATCAAGGGTCCAGATGAATCCATCTTTCTGGCTTTTTCTCTGGACAATCCTTCACTCGCCAAACAGTGTAACTTCTATCTAAGGTGACCACTTTCTCTCTCTCCGCCTCGTGGGTTTAAGAACACATCTTGATTAATGTTTCCTCCCAATAGTGTGGCTAGAATTGAGTAGGTTGAATATTACATCTGAGCCACCCACGTGACTGATCTGAGTATTAATCTAAGGGCTTAAAGAGCTTGAATCTATACCATCCAACTTATTGCACTTTGAACGACTGTAATTTATTTCCTTAATTGAAGATATATAAGGTGAGAACTCACTTGGGTTAACCTTTTCACTAGTCCGTATTCTCTCTTCACTCCTAAACAACGCCATGTTCTTCTTCACAAACCCTTCCTTCATAACGTCCCTTTCCACCCTTTGTTTCAACTAAATCGGTCTCACAACTCCCTACCCAACTCAATGAAAAGGGAACTCCCTAAGCTAAGCTGCTACTTGGCATGGATAGCTACCTTTGCTTGCCTCTAGCAAAGCAAACATTTTGTGATGTTGAAGTGTAGTATCTTGATCCTTGTTTGACCTTTATGAACCAAAACAAAAATATTGTTTTCTATACTACATGCAAGCATACATAAAAAACTGAAATGAGGTCAGATAAGCTAGATATATTATGTGCACCATCACAACACCAATCTATTTCTGTTATCCCTTACTTCGAAGTTGCCTAATGATTTCCATTCATGATTCAACCAATAAAGGATTTGAAATGGAATAAACCTTCCACAAACTTCTTCCCCCCCCCCCAAAAAAAAAAAATAAAATAGTGTTTTTTCACTTCAAAATTTAATCACCCATCATCAACCCAAAACCAAGGAATTGTCTCATGATGTTAAAAATAGTTTCAAGAAAGATTGTGACTTGATTTAAATCACCTTAAGAAATAACATAACATCAAACCCAGTATACAGCCCAATTAGTTCCTAGAGTGGGGCTGAGAAAGCAAACTGGGCTGTCATGCTCATTAATAAACAAAAATTCAATGGAAGTATACCTTCAAGAAAAGAGGAGCGCAATCAGTACACTTGGGAGGATTATGGGTGAAAGGCCTAAGAGGAGGTATCGAAAAAACAAACCCATCAGAAGAAAGCACATACATATCTTCCGGGACCATTTTCTCCTTCTGTATGCCTACATACAGAACATATTATTAAGAATGTGAAAGAAAAAACTCCACAAAGAGGAATGAAGTTAGAAAAAGAAGATTATGCAAAAAATATAAGAAATCAAAGACATGCAAAAATTTTGTGTGCATCTGTATAGAGCATAGGGGGAGAGAAGAGGACCAGAAGGGGACATGATGATAAGTTGCTGGGACTTGGGGATGGAATCATTATGGACTTTGATGGTAATGCTGCCTTTGGTACCCGATACCCATCCAAGTGTGTAGAAGTGCCGGCATAGCTCAGCGGCTAAAGCCCGTGTTTCTTTCACAGCATTACTCTCTAAATATGCATGGCTAATTTCTCCCAATATCATACCATCTGCAACCATTTGCTCTGACGATGCCCCTTTCACACCACTCGTATTAATGACCCCTGAAGATGATGGTGGTGACTCCATCTTGCCTGTACATGTGTGCATGTGTATATACATAGAAATGGATAGAGAGTGAGGTCAACAAATCTGAAGTAGTATTTTTATGAATTTTCATGCGCGTGCATATGAGAGAGAGAGAGAGAGAGTTGAAGAACATGTTTCATGACTTGCATTCCCTACATTTTTAGTCAAATTTTGTTACAAGGTGACCAATGAAACATGATATTTGCATGAAACTCTCATTATAATGACTATACCACTAAAAAGAAAACAATTTGGAACACAAGTGACTCTGTAAGAATTGCTATGGACCTTCGAAATGATCAAATGAGGCTTAAACCTTGTTACAAGACTACTTGAACCAAATTAATTAATGGATACCATTTGGGCAGGTGGAGACCACTACTCATGGTTACAAGACAAGATGCTTACTACTAGACCGCCATGTGGAAGACTTGACGGGGCAACACCACTTTTTTTATTTCCTTCTTTTTTTTAAGGGGGCAATTATAATTTACCCCCTTGTGGTTTGACCAAAAAAACACGACTCGTGTGATTAAAAGCGAATGCATAACCCTTCAATATTTGGACTAAAGTGTCACGTGGATAATATGTGTTAAATTTAACACATGTTGATATTCACAATCCATACCATGCCATGTTGCCTTCTTTCCAGCCAAACAATGGCCGATAAATGCTCTTTAGAAAGGTAACAAAGTCATGCAAAATAAAATTAAAAAATGCCCTTTAATAACTATCTTTGGCCAGAAAGAAAGTAACAAAGCATTACATCACGAATGAAAATCACGTGTCAATTAAATTTAACAAAATTCATCCATTTGGAACTTTTTGTCCAAATATTGAGACGGTTGTGTTCACTTTTTAACTTTGGGAGAGTCATATTTTTTTTGGGCGTCATGACCATATTTTTATAACATTTTCAATATGGGCTAATCCCTTTGAACTACATGCTAGACCACCCAAAATTCCAATGAGATAATATCCTAACAGACAATATAAAAACAACATAGATGCTCAAACAATCAAATTAGACTTGTTCATATCAACACACATCCTCACACTTCCACATACTTAATTTGGCACTTGACAAAATTGACAACTAAATCCTACTACAAACTAAAAAAAAAAGGTGAAGTTTGAAATTTAAAAAAACAAATTAATAAGTAGAAATTATGTGTCACTAAAGTAGGAAGCTACATGTTCTCATGTATTGATTTGTATCTTGGTTTTGGTTATGGTTTGCATATATACCAAAGAAGTTCTAGGGGGACAACAAAATGAAATAATTAGTATATTTATATACTTAAAAAATTGTTTTTTGGGTCCACTTGGTAAGGAAAAATCAAGGTTGTATATTATATGCTAAATCATTACCCCCCCCCCCAAAAAAAAAGTCCAACGCACACTACTTGTTTGTCAGGAACATCATATGAAAAGGTAGTTCACAAGAATAACTAAAGTAAAGAAATAAAATTTTCTAACAAAAAAAATTGTTCTTCATATGCACCCAATTTCAATTTAAAAAAAAAAAAAAAAAAACTAAACAAAAATAAGGTTTCAATTTTACAATCTCTTATAAAAATGTGGAAAATATAGGAGGGAAATTTTTCCACCGAGAAAATAGTTATAACAACAAGAACATTCTCGTGCAACAATCAAGCACAAGCAATACGATGAAAATTTTTAATTTCCTCTTCATAATCTTCTGATAATAATGATTTCCATTGAACTTAGACAACGGGAATACAAATTAACTAATTTCACCACTTCTTTACAACTAGGGAAAAAATGAAACTTTGTTGTGGGTCAATGGTATTGATACAAGTGAAGACTGACCTGATAACATCTCTTTGCGAATCTTAGCTTTGACATTGTAAACATTTCGTGAATCTGATACTAAGTTTGGATTCTTTTGCCTTAATACCTTCAGAATTTGCCGTGGTCGTTTACCAGCAGCCGTCATTTGTCTGATTACAAAGATCTCTTCTTTTGTGAAACGGCGACAAGAAGGGTGATCAGATATGCTTTTTGAAGGTTCATGGTTATGTTCTCCATGTTTGATGGTTAACGTCCACAAGTCATCATCCTTCTTGCCCACAACTTCAAAAGGACAATTAGTAAGGCGAGAAGGTGCTTTCCTTTGACGTAAGTTTTCTCCAGTCTTGAGCCTCTTACGATAGACACCACCTCGATCACAAGCAATTGTTACATATCTATCCTTAGAAGAATCCTTAATGGATACCATGTAGCCCTGTGACAGAGCAAAATCCTTGACATGTTTGAGAAGTTCTTCACGAGTTCGAAAGGTTCCAACTGGTGGTGGCAGCATCTTGTTTTGTTCATCATCCTCACTGAGATTTTGAACTTCCATCATGGTAGGTTTGAAGTCAAACCTAAAGAGAAATAGATAGATATAAATTTAAGAAAAAGAGGGAGACATGCACAGGCCGTCTTGTATTTTCAATGTATGTGTGTGTATGTTTGGGATGGACAGGGCTTGCATTCAACACAAAAGCATGCCTAGCAAACGGTGGTAGAGTCAAATTCAACTTGAGGATGGCAGTAAATAATGCATAAATAGAGCTTTCTATGAGGCCAAAAACAAAATCAATGAATTCTTAATTTTTACATCTTTTACTTGAGTCCCATCATTTATGTGTATTACATAACAAAAGCATTTCATATTTTCTATTTTAGCTTGAGAGCTTATTTGGTCCCCTTAATTAATCTTCAAGTTTATAAACTGCAGAATGATTCACACTATATAATTGGTTATTTGAATAAATATTCACTCATAAGAACAATGGAAAACATTATAAATAATAGATTCAATCAATTCAATGCTTCAGGGACCAAAATCATTAGTCAAAATTTCAGTGAATAATAATGCAATGCCTTTGTCTTTCTGAAATTTTGGAAGTATGAAGCACAACAGTACAAGAAAATTCCCACCTAGAAGTCTTCCCATCAAGCTTCAAAGTAAAACCTCAAAAACCTTATCTGGTCTTTCAAACACTTTTGTCACATATAAAATACAGAAACATTTGAAAATGGTGTTTTAAACATCGTGCATGCAAAACAAGTGTCCAAAATTTGAAATGATTAGAATCACAAGTAGGACAAATGCACAAAAGATAACGGACAAGAAAATTCAGCAAGATTAAGAAGAGAATACTTGCTAGGGAGCATCCTACAGCTTCTATATCAACAAAAGGTAGCAATGCCCTTTCAGAAGACTGAAATAAGAACCAACTATCTTGCCAATAAGAAAGCAAACAAGCTTTTCAATTGAAGCTCCCATTATCATTCAAAAAATCTTATAGTAAATCTTTAATAGCCTATAGAGCCAAAACATTGTTCTAATCATCATCAATAACACCACTCAACCAGCTAATCTGAAATAAGACCTGTGAAAAGCAAATGCCACTTACACAACACACAAATTACCAGTTTTTTTATTCAGCAACGGAAAGCCCTGCTTTCTGTGGCTTCCACCCAAAAAAAAAAAACAAGTGAAATAACAAATAAAATCAGCCACCCGCCAGAAGTTTTTCAATTTTTTCTTTTTTATATATGTAGAACACCTGGAAATTATATTCTTAAATTTATTGCCAGATAATTCAGTTTTATTCAAGATAAAGCTTCAATTATCAATCTTTTTCGATCAAATAAACATGAGAGATTTTGTCCCCAAGATTGCCCAGCTTACCTCTTCACTGTCTAAGCTCCTAAAGAAGAATTTTTTTGAATGGACTATGTGAATGTGCACATAACTGGATTATAACATACCGAATTGAGGGAAGTTCAGAGCTTTTGGGGGGAGGGAAGAAGTGAAACCCTAGCTATCTGAAGCTGGAGTGATGAGTGAGCCAATGTCAACGAAGACTGTGTCAGTTGAATGGTAGCGAAATGAAGCAAAGCAGAACAGAGCAGAGAGGAGAGGATTCTTTTTTTAGAGGGAAAACTGGAAGTGGGGAAGCTTTGTTTTAGGGATTTTCCCAAGGACGAGAATTTAGTAGTGCAAGGAAGCTTTCTGAGAACCCAAGGAAACGCTTACGTTTAAAGGGCATTTTCGTCTTATTAATGTTTTTGTCAACAAATAGATGATGAAAATCACATTTATGCTGTTGATGAATATTTTATTATCGCCTCATCTGAGATAGTAGTGGGGTCCATCAGCCTCTCCAACCGAGTACCTTGCACGATAAGTCTATAATAATAAAAAGTGGAATTAAATAAAATAAAGTGAAAACAATTATAAATTTATAATTCATGTAATAAGATAAAAAGTGAATAATTTTTAAAATTTTTTTATTTTTTTTATCTTTTTTAAAATTTTTTATCATTTCAAACGGAACTTATTATGTCTAAATAAAATTTAGAAGTAAAAAGAAAAAGGTGAAAGAAAAGAGGTAAGAATAAAAAATTTTTTCTTATTTCAATTGGAGAGAGAAAAAAAAGGAAGAAAGTAAAATAAGAGAAGAGAAGAAGTAAAAAAAAAAAAATATATGCGAGATCGATGAATTATTATTATTATTATTATTTTTAGAAAATAAGAAGAAAAGAAGATAGAGAAAAAAAGTAAGAGGAGAGAGAATGGAAGATAATTTTAAACATGAATCTTAATTATTTTCAAAATAAATTTTTACATAAATTTTTAATTATGATACAGAGACATATATAAAAGCTCGTTTGAGATTTTATAAAAATCCGAAATATCAATCTGAGCTAAGTTTGAACAGATCTTATAGTTCTAACAGTTATAAATAAGTTTTATTTGAGTCAAAATTTGATCACCTTCAGAATAAAAATACATAATTTGACCCCAATTATGTTTGTTATTACAAAAAAAAGAGATTGTTCCAATATTTGTGTTGAAATATATATATATTTATATATTTAATTTTGTTATTTTGGTTAATAGAAAATTTAATTTTAAAATAAAAAATAATAAAAATATAAAAATTGTAAAATGTAAATGTATAATTTAATGCCCAATTACAAAAACAAATAGAGAAATAAAGTAAATTAATTTTTCTTCTAAAATTTATTCAAATAAAGTATCTTTTAAATGGTCTTAAAATATGTAGTTTCAATTAGTTTTGAAAATACATTTTAAGAAAATCTTCAAATTTTTGGTTTTTATATTTCAAAATTTATTTTGAAAGGAGAAAATAATAAAAATGTAAAAATTCAAATAAAAAATAAATGCATAATTTAATGCCCGATTTGTAAAAGCAATAAAAAATAGAGTAAATTATTTTTCTTCTAAAAACTATCCAAATTAAGTATCTTTTAAATGGTCCTAAATTTGTAATTTCAATTGATTTTGAAAATACATTTTGAGAAAAAGTTCAAAATTTTGGTTTTTATATTTAAAAAACAAAAAAATAAAAAGAGAAAGTAAATTAATTTTTATTCTAAAAACTATCCAAATTGAGTATCTTTTAAATGGTCTTAAATTTATAATTTCAATTGGTTTTGAAAATATATTTTAAGAAAAAGTTCAAAAAATTGGTGTTTATATTCAAAAAATAATTTTGAAGAGAGAAAATAATTAAAATATAAAAATTTAAATAAAATATAAATGTATAACTTAATGCCCGATCACAAAAAAAATAAAAATAAAAGAAGAAAGTAAATTAAATTTTCTTCTAAAAACTATTCAAATTAAGTATCTTTTAAGTGGTCTTAAATTTGTAATTTCAATTAATTTTGAAAATACATTTTAAGAAAAAAAGTTCAAAATTGGTTTTTATATTTTAAAATTAATTTTTAAAGGAGAAAATAATAAAAATGTAAAAATTCAATTAAAATATAAATGTATAATTTAATGCCCGATTTCAAAAATAAATAAAATATAAATCTTTTAAACGGTCGTGAATTTGTAATTTCTTTTACCCTTACTTTTAAGAAAAGAGGGGAAAAAAAAATAAGGTCAACAAATGCAGTTTCATACTTTCAAAATTGAAATTAGATAACTAAAACTAAAACCAAATATATCTATTTTGGTTTTTTTTTAAATATAAAAATTGCATGTTTTATTTTCTGATTTTTTTAATGTAAGGTTAAAAATGAAAATAGCAAAAAAAAAAAAAAACTGTTTTTAGAGATATGCACTAAGGGAGTGTTTGGTTGGTAAAAAAGTATAACAAAAGAACAAAGATTTGATGTAAAAATGATGTATGGTGAAATTTAAACAGAAAAAATAAAAAAAAAAGTTAATAAAAATTAATAAATTTTGATTGATTTTGATAAAATAAATGCCCCGTAAATGAAACTCACTGCCACAAACTTTCTTGATGTAAAACAGAAAAACGTTTTCTTTGTTTTGTAGAAATAAAATATTTTTTTTAATAGGAAACAAAATAATTGAAGCACGGGCAAAACCACATTTAATTTTTATTCTATTTTATATAATTTTACTAATCTGTCCCTAGTGTCCACTTGTAATTGTCGTTTTTCTAACGCAACGAACATGTACAAAATCAATTTATTATTAAAATTATCAGTTTTGTTAAAAGAGTTTTAATATAAAATTATTTTTAAAATTTTTATTATATTAACATAATTATTCTTAATAATTTTATTATAAAAATATTCTCACTTGTTTTTTTTTGGTCGTGGTCAAGGACTGTAAGGAAATCTGCCCATAAGAGAGTGAAATATGAGATAAAGTAGAGAAGTAATGTATTTTGTCTCACGTTACCTAAGTGGATGAAAGAAGTAATATAATATTTAATATCTACAAAATACAACGCGTTTTAAAGCCATGAGACACTTGATTTCGTTGAAATTCCAAGATTAAGTATGCTCGAGAGAGAGCAGTATCAGAATGTATCAGAGTCAATATTCAATTTGAGACTACACAAGATATCTTATGTCTCACATTACTTGGATAGAGAAGTGAAATAATATATATAATATTTAACATTTACCTTTAAATATGTCAAATAATAATAATAACCACCACCACCGCCACGATGGTGGAAGTTTCTCGCACAACCAAATCTAACTTTCCTAAAAATTAAATTTTATTTTTTTTTAAAACAAAAAAACTGCAAGCAAAAACAAAAGAGAATGAACAACCATCCGACAAATTTCAAATTTTAAATTTACAGTAAATGAGTAAATTAATGAATAAAAAAATCAACCATTTATTATTTTTTTTTTTTTTGTAATGGAAGAAATCACCCAGTGGTTTTATCCACTGAACTACAAATTCTCGGGGGAACTAGCGCAGCAACCTATCGCCACGACTCCCCACTTAAACTCTGGCAGCTCCAGGTGAGAATCGAACTTACGATCTGAATATATCACTCAAAATTTAGATTTGACTCTTACTCCATTTGACCAACCAAAGATAGGTAAATCAACCATTTATTGTTTGACCGCCTATTTGTGGTTGTAATTGCTATTTACCCAAAGGCTCGTAATTTTTACCCTTTCCCCTGCGCCCACTGAACTTTTCTTTTTCTTTAATTTTTTAGTTTACCCTTCGATATTGATAATGCCAATTTCAATTAAAAAAAAAATCATTCCCACTCAGAAGCCTTTGGCACCATCAATTGATTAGAAGGGACACCCACTGCATATGTATATAGTGTATTTTTAATTACTTTTTATTTTATTAAAAATATTAAAAAATTATCTCAAACAATAAATAATTATTAATTATTAATTAAAAATATTTAAGTAAATAGTAAGTAATTAAGGGGCATTTAAGTAAAACAAAAGAAAATTATAAGAGTAATGAGTGGTTGAAGGGCATTTAAGAAAAGCAAAAAATAAGAGAGTCAAATTATTTAAATAACTTATGAAAATTAAAAAATTATTTAGACACCACTTTTAAATGGGAGTAATTATTAATGATTAAGGGTTATTAATGAAAAAATTAAAACTTCACAAAAAATCAGCTTCATGAAAATTTTAGCTTCACTATATCTCTCATGTTTCTTTTATAGTAATATAGATAAGTAAATTATAAAAATAGTTTAATTCAGTAATATTTATTTTTCGATCTTTCATTCTAGTTAAATCTTTTTTCAAATATTAAATTTCAGTTCTAAGTAATACTTTTTTAAAAATTCTTCAATTTTATATTGACTAAAATGGGGATGGAATTCATGATTGATGAAATTTCAATTATCAATTGATTTAAATTCGTCCAAGGAATCATAGTTACGCGTACACAATATTTTCAAGGTACGCAATTCCTTATTTTTAAAACAAACACACACATATGTATATATATATATATATATATATAAGATTTTTTGTATATCTCTAGATGTTATTTCAGATTCTGATGGTGATTTCATTTTATAAGATGAAACCTTAATGATTGAATTTCTATATTGAATAGATATTTCTTCATGAGGTGGATGGGTAGATTGTTTAATACCTTCTGATGTATTCCATTGTTGGGGTTTTTGAGTAACATTTATTTCTTTGATAAAAGGATAATTTATAGAATTATTGGCAGCATAATTTTCAAACCAATCAAAAAATCTAAAATGAGTTTTATAATTTTGAACATGTTTGTAAAATTTTTCCTTTATTGGTATTCTGGAAACTTCATCAAAGTTTGATAAGAACCATTCTCTTTTTGATCATTTTCGGATGATTCAAAATCTTTCTTTAATATACTTTTATTCATAATAAATTCTCTATCTATGACAAATATTTGAGAGTCGTCTTGCATTTGAGATTGAGTTGGAGACATATGTTCAGAAGATTTATCTTCATCATCTTTTTCTTGTTGATTTATTTGATCCGTGTAAATAGGTTGGGGTATAGTTGATCTATTTCTAACCCTATTAAGCTTAAGAGGTTCATAATTGCTTGATGTTGGAATAGAAGAACAAGAAGATCTCGGAGGTTGATAGGATGATCTTGGAGGTTGATAAGGTTCTCTAGAATAAGAAGATCTAGGAGGTTGATAAGCTTCATTAAAATTTTTTGTTTGAAAAGGTATTTCTCCTTCTTCTTTAATTTGTAAATTAGAAAGTTTTGTAGATAAAAATTTAAGTTTAACAGATCCATTTGGGAGTTCTTCAATTTGTTGGAGTTTTTTGTTTTCTATTTTTGGAGCGGGTACTTGGTCTTCTAATTCCCATTCTACTGGGAGATTGATATCACTCCAGAGTATAGTTTGTGGGACTATTAAATTAGAGTTTTCTTTTTGAGTTTGGAAAAAGATTGTTTCTCCTTTAGGACTAATGGTTTTAACTAAAGGATCCATAATAGTAGTCATAGTTTTATAATGGATTTTATAGATTACAGCAAAAGGAATATTTCCAGGTTCCATATCATATCCTGATGTTTGTATTTTTAAGGCAAGAGAGTTTAATATTCCAGTATCACGTAATGAAACTGGATAATTTGGAAAACAGTTAAAATATATAGGACCATTATATAAGCTAGTTTCAATAACTCCTAGTAAAGAGTCTTGAAATTTACAATGTCTTTGATCTCTAAGACATAGTAGGATTGATGTGTTTAATCCACTTCTGGTTAATGGTTGGATAGCTATTTGAACTAATCCAAAGTGAATGTATGAATATTTTTCTTGATGTTTTCTAATGATACTAGAGTCAAGGAGTTTGATAGATTGGCATTCAGATGTAAATGGGACAGTTTGTTCAACTGTTTTGATAGAATAATCAGAAGAAAAAGACCATTTTTTGATATGATAGACTTCTTTAATAGGAACATTTGGGATTTTCCAGTAAGATATAGGTTGTTGTAGATTTTGAATATTTTGTTCTTCTTGATTTATTATATTACTATCTTGGGATGAACTTGATGCCCTAGACATAGATCTAGACAAGAAAGACATGGTAGAAAAATTAAATTCTTAATTTATTTTACAAAACTTATGTAAAACTTTCACCCTAGGCCTGTCAACGATTTATGCCTAAAAACGGGACTTACAACACATTGCCCTAAACTGGCTACGCGACTATCGGGTTTCCCCACCGAGTCAGGTTCAAGGTTTACTAAATCTTGTAAACTAAAATGAAAATTCAAAGTTTCTAAAATATCTTAATTCTCTCTACCTATGGCTCTGATACCAAGAGGAGCCCAGGAATAGCAAGATAGTAAAGCAAGCATAACAAAATATTCAAAAATGCAAGATAAGAATTAAAATAAAAGCTATAGTTAATAACAATATTCTTTAATTCTATCTAGATAATATTTTTCTCTTTTTCTTAAGAAAAAATAACTTGTAAATAATGATTCTAAAATTCTTGTTTGATGAATGTCAGTTTCAGATATTCTTTGTCTTGTAATAGATAAACGAGTTCTATACCAAGATAATTTTTGTTTATAATAATTCAATAGAATCATAAGATGAAGATATAACTGATAAAAATGCAGATGATGTATATAAAACTTTATTAATAAACAATGTAAATACAATTTTAATACAAGAACTTACTTGATACAAATGACTAGACTTGATAAATCAGAAATAGCAGGATAAAGGATAGGAAGTTTTGAGGGAGGTGAAACAGAGAAGTTTTGGTTTTCAGAAGGGTTCTGAAAGTTTTTCTCCGAATCTTTCTCTGAATGCCCTCAATGTTTTCTTCCGTCTCCTTTTATAGAGAAAAAAATGAATCAGGCTACAGTTTTTCCCGTGATGGGTACTGATAAAGAGCCTGACTTCTTTTTATAGAGATGACATGAAGTTTGACATAAAGATAAAGTTAAATACATAAAGTTGACATAAAGCTGAAAAGTGACATAAAGCTTGATGGCAATAATCTCTTTGGCATGTGACTTGATGAATGATTGCAGGCGTGTCCGAAAAGTGACATAAAGTTTGATAGCAATAATTCCTTTGGCAGGTGAGACTTGATGTTCTTTGTCATAACTTGATGAACAATTCCAGGCATGTGAATCTGCAGTGGCTTGATAATCAATTTTTTGCTTTTGCTTTTGTTTTCTTCTTTTCCTTGATTGGTGCTGATGGAGTAGGATTATGGATAGGAGAAAGGATACCATAGCAGTCGTCTCCATTATCATTGCCAAGATTGACTGAAGTGAAGCTTTCTGCTGAATTGGAATCCTCACTTGATTCCTGTTCTGATAATGATTCTAATGCAGCTAACAATTGTTGTTTTAATTCCTTTTTTGATGCTGTAGCTGCAAGTTTTGACATATTCTGACTTTTTTGAAGAAGGAACTGAGGGTTTGTTGATGTTGTTAATACTGAATACTGATGGAAATACTTATCAATGGCCACGGGAGTAACCCTGTCAATTTTAAATTGCTCCCACCATTTGACTTTGATTCTGCGGATTAGTGATGAAATGGTTGGTCCTTGATGAAAATATTCCCATTGGATGATCCAGGCAAGGGAAAATTGTTGGAAGAAATAGAATAGATGAGGGAATTGGTTCATGGGAAAATGAGATGGGATTTTAAATCTGTCTTGATAAATCTGGAGGCCTTGATGAGCTTGTTGGGGTAATATCTCTGGTACTGGCCCAAACATGTTCCACCATTCAATGAACCATGCTGGAAGGTCTTGATGGAATTTGTTGTGGAAGTAAAACATCCAAGAATGTCTGAATGTTTTATTTTGATAATAAAAGGTATGATACCAGACTTTTTGATAATCCCAATAATTGTAGGTGGATGGAACAAAATGTTGAGAAAACTGGCAGAATTGGTTTGGATGTCCTCCCCAGTCTTCAAAAGATAAGATTTTGATAATCTGACATGTTGAATAAGCTATTTGGGTTTGGTCAAATTTATCTGGATAATGTTTAAAAGATACTGATTCAGTGTCAATCGGTATAAATTCATAAAATTTTTGGGTTTTCATGGAATTTGAAGTTACAAAATGGTTGTTTGGAAGAAATACGGTTTGAAGAAGATCATGGATAGCTTGGTAATTGGGTGGATTTGTGAATGGGTTTTCATATTCTTGAGATAATCTGGTAATAATATAGGTTTGTGGTTTGGGAAAATATTGTGATTTTGATGATAAAGAGGTTTGAGAAATTGGTGTGGGGTTTGCCGACACCACCACATTTTTTGATGAAGAGGCTATGGGGCCAAGAGCCACCATAGATGAGGAAGAGGGACGTGTAGCCACCTCTTTTGATGATCCAGTTGTGACTGTTTGAGCAAAGCTCTTATTAGCCACTTGGCTTAATATCTGTTGTTGTTGTCTTTCTTCTTCAAGTAACTGGGTATACCAGTCACTGGGAGATAATGGAAGGACCCTGGGAATGGTAGTTGGTAAAGGTGTGGTTTGACTAAAGGATGGTTTGATAGGTACCATAGCATATGATTCTTTTGATATTGGTTGTTGGGTTGATGAAGAGGGTCTAATAGGTTTAGGAGGCATGGTTTCCCTGCAAGAATTCACGGGTAAGGAAATCAGGGATGGAATTTGCTTCTCCTTTGATGTACTCAATTTTATAATCAAAAACTGATAAAATAGCTTGCCATCTTGCAAAAATCTGTTTTGATGCAATGTTTTGAACATCTTTTTGTAAAACATGCTTGGCAGCCTTACAATCAATTCTGATTAAAAATTCTTGATTTAATAAATCACTTTGAAATTTTTGAATACATAATACAATAGATAAAATTTCTTTTTTAATAGTGCTATAATTCTTCTGGGCATTAGTCCATGTTCCTAATGTAAATCGGACTAATTGTTCTTGATGGTGGCCAGGAAGACGTTGTTTTAGGATACCACCGTATCCTAAATCTGATGCATCTGTTTCTACAATTTTATAAGCTAGAGGGTTTGCTATATGCAAACATGGTAAAGACTTAAGATGTTGTTTGAGTTGTTTAATAATCTGGGTATGCTGAGGAGACCATGGAGGAGGGTTTTTCTTAAGCCTCTCTCTTAATGGAGCAGCAATGATACTAAGTTTTTGATAATATTCTGAGATATAGTTGAGGCTCCCTAAAAACCTCTGAAGTTGTTTTTTATCCTTAATTTCATTAGGAAATTTATTTGTAAATTCTAAAGCTCTTTCAATTGGAGTAATTGTTCCTTGATCAATGTAATGTCCAAGAAATCTTATCCTTGTTTGAAAGAGATTAATTTTTGTTGGAGAAAACACTAAACCATTTTTCTTTATAATATAAAGGGAAGTGTTTAAATGCTTCCAATGAGATTGAAAAATTTATTGATGGATTACCAAGATTATTTGCTGAAAAAGTAAAAACTAGATTAAGCGAACAAAATGAAGGCATAATACCTTATGAACATTTAACATTTCCAGATATATCAGACACTATAAAAGACATAGCATTTGAAATTTGTACTAATTTTCAATTAAACCAAAGATTACAAAGAGAATTAACACAATCACATAAAGAGTTAGGCACATTTTGTGAACAATTTGGATTAGCTAAACAAAATTTACCTCCATCAAGAAAACATAAAAAACATAAAAAGCTAATACCGAAACCCTATTATAAAAAGAAAAGACAACCTAGTCAAGATAATTTTTACAAAAAACCCTACAAAAATAGACCAAATCAATTCCAACATAAGAAAAAATCAAAAAAGCCTATTAACAATCAGAAAATACCTCCAACATGTTATAAATGTGGAAAAATAGGACATTATAAAAATAATTGCCCATTAAAAGGTAAAATAAATTCTTTAGATATTGATGAACATCTCAAAAAACAATTAGAAATATTAATGTTAAATAATTCTGAATCAGAATATGAAAAATCAAATTCTCAAGATGACTTTTAAATAGATAATATCACATCATCAACTGAATCTAATACAGACATATCTGATGATTCATCTAGTAGCAAAATTATTAAGCAAAATTGTCATTGTAATGTTATTACTAGAGAACAAGAATTAATTATGGAAATGATTGAAGATATAGAAGACCCTCACCTGAAAAGAAATTATTTATTAAAACTAAAAGAAAACCTTCAACAAACCAAGAAGAATAAAGAAAAGGTAGTAGAAAATTGTTATGACTTAGATTCAATATTAAAAAAGGCTAAACAACCTCAGAAATCACAAAAAATTCCAATAGAAGACATTAAACTTGAAATAAAAGAAATCAAAAAAGAAATTAGAATTCTAAAACAGGAATTAGGACTATCAAAATCAGAGATTCAAGAATTAACAAAACAAGTATTAATTCTAAAAAATCAACATAAGGATACTATAGCCTCAACCTCCGATCAAGAAACCATGTTAACCCATAGTAAAGAACATAAAAAAGATGATATTTTCCTATTAACCCAAATATCTTATCAAAAATGGAATGTAAAATTAAAAATTGTAATTAATAAAGAATATACTATTAATACTACTGCACTCTTTGATTCTGGTGCTGACCTTAACTGTATACAGGAAGGATTAGTACCCATAAAATATTTTGAACCAACAAAAGAAAGACTATCATCTGCCAATGGTATGCCATTAAAAGTCAAATATAAATTAACAAAAGCCCATGTATGTAATCAAAATATATGCATAAAAACTCCATTTATTTTAGTAAAAGATTTAAATAGAGAAGTAATATTAGGAACACCTTTCTTAAATCTTATCCAACCCATGACTGTATCTCCTAAAGGAATTTCTACTAATATATTTGACCAAGAAATTATATTTGAATTTCTTAATCTTCAAAATATTAAAGATTTAAATATTTTAAGAGATATAGCTATAGAAAAACCCCAAATCAATAATATCTCAAAAATCATAATAAAAGAAAAACATCTAATGCTCCTAAAACAAGAAAAGGTGTGTCAACAAACCAAAACTCAACTTCAAGATAGCCAGTTGAAATTGGCAATTGAGAATTTTCAAAATAAAATAATCAAAGAAGCTTCTTCCACTATCTCAAATGCATTTTGGAATAAGAAAAGTCATATAGTTACCCTTCCTTATATCAAAGATTTTCAAGAATCAAAAATTAAGACAAAAGCCAGACCTATCCAAATGAATCAAGAACTTTTGGATTACTGTAAAAAAGAAATCCAAGATCTATTAGATAAAAAACTAATAAGACCATCCAAATCTCCCTGGAGTTGTGCTGCTTTCTATGTAAATAAAAATGCTGAAATAGAAAGAGGAACTCCAAGGCTAGTAATAAATTACAAGCCTTTGAATGATATTTTGCAATGGATAAGGTATCCAATCCAGTTGAGGCTCCCTAAAAACCTCTGAAGTTGTTTTTTATCCTTAATTTCATTAGAAAATTTATTTACAAATTCTAAAGCTCTTTCAATTGGAGTAATTGTTCCTTGATCAATGTAATGTCCAAGAAATCTTATCCTTATTTGAAAGAGATTAATTTTTGATGGAGAAAGCACTAAACCATTTTTCTTTATAATATAAAGGAAAGTATTTAAATGCTTCCAATGAGATTGAATACTATTTGAGAAGATTAATATGTCATCAATATATACTATTGAGAAATCAGTATATGGGTTAAAGATATCATTCATGATTTTTTGAAATTCACTTGGAGCATTTTTTAATCCAAAAGGCATTACATTGCATTCATATTGTCCAAAAGGGACAGTGAATGCTGTTTTATATTTATCTGATTCTGAGATCTGAATTTGCCAAAATCCATATTTTAAATCAAATTTTGAATATATCTTAGCATGTACAAGTCTTTGGAGAAGGTCTTGCTTATTAGGGATTGGATACCTTATCCATTGCAAAATATACATACATATATATATATATATATGTATGTATATATACATTAATTTGATACGGATTTTGTGATGGTCCGAAAAAAAAAAAAAAAAAAAAAAAAAAAAAAAAAAGAGAATCTGATCATGGCAGCAACCCTTGGCAGCAAAGACTTGTAAGTCTTCACCTTGGTGACCAAGGCTGCTATTTGGACTCATCCACGTGGAGCCAAAAAAATTTTGCCAGCCACTATATCTACACATAGCACATGATGGAACTTCATTCTTATGGGGGCAAGTGGGCCACTTAAAATGCCCCACATGTGGGGGCTTTGTATATATATATATATGAGAAGGGAGGGTGCCGTGGGACACCAAGCCGGAAAAAGGAAGAAAACCGAGAGGAAAAAGAAAGGAGGAGAAAAAGAAAAAGAGAAGGAAGAAGAGAGAGGAAAAAAAAAAGGTTAGTTTTCTAACCCAAATTAAATTCTATGCTTTTTAATTAAATTCATTCCTCACGCGCCTGCGCTATCCAATTTTGAAAAGGTGGTTTGGTGTGCACATACGACAAATCCCCACTTCTGCAACCTAAGAAACGAGGTAGGGAAATTAATGTATTATTTATACTTTTTGTGATGTTTATTTTGATAGGGAATAATTGTGAGGTTAAGTTTATATTATTATTAAATTAATATTAAGTTGATAACTGGATTTTCAGTGGTATTGAAATTGTGATTAAATTGATTAAATTTTCTATGCAATGCCGAGACATGCTATAATATGTTGGAACATGCTGAATATGTGTTTATTGTGAAACGGATGATAAAATGTAAATATAAAATTGTGGAAGTTGATACAAACTCATGGATATTGTTGCTAATCTTTAACAACGTAAAAGGGAAAACCTAAGAAAATGTTGATTTTGTGGGGAAAGTAAGGGTACTATATAAAAATAGGGAAGGTCAACAGATACCCTTGGGTTGAAAAACCCTAAACCTGCGCAGGGTCGGGTAAATCGTGCCCATGGACTAGTAATCCAAAACGACGACGAATGTAGTAAAGGCTCATCGTGGCCTTTGGACTCGGATCCTTAAACGACGACGCAGGGGTGCGTCGCGACCCGTATAATTATACGAACTGGCGATGGTTTTGGACTACCACTATGATTGTGGGACAGTCTTGCAGAGTATCCTTCTCCACCTTGGGAAAATAAAATAATAAATGAAGAAATATTGACAAGGGAATTAAAAGTTACGAATGATGTGTTTTATTCTGCTACATATTGACGTATTTAATAATTTCTTACTACATTCATTATTTTACATCATTCTTAAAAGGCATTATAAAAAGTATAAATCTATACGTCGGGAGCACACGTGGCTTGGTGCTCACGTCCCTACAGATTGTATTGCAGGTGTGGATCCCGAGACCTAGAAGAACCGGCCTAGCTAATAAATCTTACAAATGTATTAAATAAAATTTCCTTTTTATGTAACGACCTCTAAAGTTTAGTGTATGTAAAAATACTGCTTTATAAATGAGTATGGGTTATGTTATCCAGTTTTAATTCTAATTGGGTATACGATTTGTCATAAAAGTAATCAGTTTTATTGACCTTATAAATAGAATAAATGGGCAGGAACTCTGAAATTATAAATGGCAGGATTATAGTAAGTCAGGTGTAATAAGTTTTCATTCTAAACTCACCCCTCGGAACCTTAGGATTTCGGGGGCATGACAGATTTTAACTAAAATATTGTTACAGTTAGTTTTAACTATATTTTTTCCTTTATTTAGTGTATATTTCTTCTGTCGGCCCCACTTAGTGAAAAAATGCTTTCTTTAGTTTAGTGTATATTTCTTCTACTATTTCTCAATTGGACCCATTCCACCAATTAAATTTTGGTCTCACAAAAGTAGAAGCTATTGATTCGAAACTCCTTAGCATTACTTGTCATCTAATTCTAGTAAAAATCCGTTAAAAGCTATTGCATTTAAAACTCGTTGAAGTAAAGATGCCCTAATATAAGAAAATAATTAAAAAAATAAAGAAAAAAAGATACATTCCATCTTGCTTAAGAGTGAAAATGAATTAAACTTTTTTTTTTACTCGAATTAGGCTCAATTTGTGATTTGCTTATAATCGAGTTTAAACTCAAAATTAGAAAATTTTAACCCAAAAATTTACGAGTTTGTTCAATAAAATAATATATATTATAATATTTTTATAATATTTTAAAATAAAACAACATCATTTTAATTTAATCAAGCTAATCGCAAGTTAATCTCATACTTAAATTCTTATTTATCGAGCCGATCTTGAGCCTATCTAAAAATTTGAATCAAGCTTAAACTCGAATCTAGGATAGATAAATCAAACTCAAGCCCAATATAAATAGATTAAACCAAACTCAAATGAGTTAAAACATAACTTGACTTAAACTCGTTTCTGTCTTCAATCTTGCATAGAAATTCGAGTGTCAAAAAAGGAGGAAAGGAACATTAGAAGTTATTCACGTACAGTAACAAAAGCAAAATCCTTGCATTTCAATTTTATAAATATAAACACAAATTTAAGGCTGTAGGATAGCTTAAGTGGTTAAAATTTATCCAACCCACATGGTTTGGCTGTGGGTTTGAGTCTTATTGGGTGAGAGCAGAACTTTGAGATTATGAACTGTAACGTTGACTATTCTCAAAAAAATACGTGTATATATATATATATATAAACACAACATCATAACTTCAATATTAACATGTATATGATATTGCTATGCCAAGCCCAAAGTTACACCGTATCTCAACTTAATCCACATCTTCTTTAAGCTAACTTGATAGGGTCGAAGTTTGACCAAATTAATCGCATTTTCTCCCCACAACATTGATCGATAGCTACCTTGCACTTTTAGTTCAAGGTTTTGAAGAGGCTGCTATAACTACAATGACGGAACTGGGTCTCTGGACTTCTCTGGTATTATTTGAATAGTATCCACGGCTACCTTCTCTGCATCTTGAATCTGGACACTGGCTTTGAAGTTTGGAGAGTAGCAGGCTGCAAAGGCAAAAGCCAGCGTTAAAAGTTGGCAAACAAACATTGCACTGTATTGGTTATAAAGTGCAGTAGAGGACGGGGACCTTAGCAGAAGTAGCTGTTTGTTCCCTCGGATTTGTTTCTATGTTATATGTGTGTTCTACAATTGAACCAGTAAAAGCCTGCAAAAAAGAGAGAGATAACACTTGCACTGCATTACCTGGGAGTAATTACACTTTACCCCCTCCAGGGTTAACCCAAAAATATACAACCCTATCCAGTTTAAAAGTCAACAGAAAATCATCTCACATAATCCTCTCGTGATTTGAATTAAAATGTAAAATTGATAAAAATATGTTAAACTTAACTAAATTTGTGTCGTGAAAGTTAACCTTAGTTGGAGGGAAAAGGTTTCTACACAAATTGATTGATAAACAAAATATTTTTACCCATTTTTAAGTTTAAATGAAAATTTTTTTCATCATTTTTTACAAAGATTAAATTTAGCCCACATTTTTCTCAAAAAAATGTCTTCTGCACAACCACGTATGAGCTTCCATGGCACATAAGACATAAATCTAGTTAAATTTAAAAAATTTTATCAATTTTACACTTTAGTCCAAATTACAATAGGGTCAGTATTGACTTTTAAACCTGAGAGTTATGTTGACAAATCTGAATAAAAGCTTCAAGGAAACATGCTCAAACTAACACCCGATAAGGTTGTAAACGAGCTGAGCAAGAATCGGCTGGTTCATTAAACTAGTCATTTTTTGCTTAAGCTTAGCTCATATGAAAATGAACAAACCCAAACTGTTTACAAACAACTATTCACTGATAATCTTTTGTGTTGAAGAGAGAAAAAAATCAACACAATCAAATAAGTTTCTGTAATTCACAAGAAATAATTATTGTAATTTATATGTTATTTCTACATATTTTAAAATATAATTTATTAAAATAGAAATATTATATATGTATAATTACTAACTTATATAGATATAACATATAAATTTAAATATTTTCGTGGGACATGATAGTTTAAAAAGCAACTACTAATAGAACAATGGTTCAAGTAAAAATTAATAAATTGTAAAGCAATTTTTAAAATGAAAAACACATTATATCGTTATATACTTTAACTAAAAAATTAATAAATTATAAGCAATTTTTAAAATGTAAACACATGATATCATGATATAAATTCAAAATATTTAATTAATATACTTCAGATTTTTACAGTTTAACTATATATAAATATTAAACGAGCCTAAGCACCTTAATGGATCGAGCCAAAGCAACTTGCAAAATGTGTAAATGAGCCTTTTTTTTTTTTTTAAATTTGGCTATATTAAATCAATGAG
This sequence comes from Vitellaria paradoxa, assembly GCA_019916065.1. Taxonomy (NCBI): domain Eukaryota; kingdom Viridiplantae; phylum Streptophyta; class Magnoliopsida; order Ericales; family Sapotaceae; genus Vitellaria; species Vitellaria paradoxa. The sequence goes on from CM034239.1 coordinate 42,723,417, forward strand.
TTGAGCTAAGCCTAAGTTTATTTATGAACAGCTCGGTTCATTTACAACCCAGGATCCATCCACCCACCACCCTAGAAGCCAAAAAAACAAACTATTTCTAGAAGATAAATAACAAGCGGGGAAGCAACAAGAATGCTGACGACCAGAATCAAGCAGGTTATACCTTATTTGTTGATTGAGGTTCTGCTAGAATATTTTCCTTCACTTTTGGAAGCACTGGAGCTTTCTCAGCAGAACTGCATTTATTAAGTGCAAGACTTTGGTCACTGGAAGACTTACCTGATATTGGACAATGGAGCTGATCAGTGGGCATAACTTGGGATAGAATTACAAGTTCCATGGATATGATATGCTCAATAATCTCAATAATATTATATACATTCTAAATCCATCTCTGTGCTTCTTAGCTCCAAACCCGTTTTATGCATCTTACTCTCCATTTTTTGAAGATTCAATTTTATTTGTTTTAGTTCCAAAAAATTAAATTTATTGTTACTTCACTACATCACCCTTCTTTGGGTTTTTGCGTATCCCAATTTCAGAATATTTATTATAAAGGAATTTGTATAAACATTTTCAAATATCCTTAAATTTTGTGCATTGTTACGTAGGAGGTGGACAGTATATTATCAAAAACAAATTAAAAAAAAAAATGAGATAGAGAGAGTATAAAAATCCTAGATTAGTCCACACCTTAGTTTTTGATATGTTAAAACAACAAAATTGCAAATTTGACACAACAGACATCGTATACACTTATATGCGCACGTATGGACAGAGAATGGTCAGAGCAAACGAACCTTCAGATACTGATTGCATCTTCAAACCTTCCAACTGCACTTGGGATTTTCACAATTGAAAAGAAAAAGGTGAAAGGGGTTACGAATTTTGAAAAATAATCATCAGATGTAGCAAACCACGGTCAGAAAAATCTGGAAAATAGCTAGCCAAGGAAAGAAGTGATTAAGATACTGCTACTGCATTCACCTGCTTGTGCAAATCTTGTTGGAAAGTGAGTTTACCCGGAAGCTCTCCACGAAATGTATGTTCATCCTTGGACTCTTTTGGTGGTTTACTTACCTGATGGCCCTTTTTAGGGGGGAAAAAATCATATTAAAAAAGCATCAAAGGGGATGCTAACTTTACAAAAGAACCTATGGGCCTGAAGGCTCGATTACAAAATACTATCTACATGTACCCATGTTTTCTATAAAATGTAAAAAACTGCCCAAATCAGGGTCTTTCCCCCCAGACATCCAACTATGCAAAAGGCTTAGCAAAAAAATCCTATAATCCAACTAAAGATGAATCTAAAGCTTATTCCATTCCTTTCTCCCCAAGACAACCACATTATAACAAATGGAATCAGATTCCATGCCTTCATTCTCTCTCCCCCCACTCTTACACCCCACCACTCTGAAAAAACATCCTTCACCTCCCTCGGAAAAGGCCAAGACATGTTGAAATAGGGCAAAGCCAAACACCATAACTCGTAGCCCTTAAGCAATAGACAAAGAGATGATTGATTGTTTCCTCACCACTCTTGCCTTTTAAGAAACACCAATTAACCAAAATCATGTTTCTTCTGATAAGGTTATCTATTGTAAAGGTCTTATTGTGTGGCATACACCATGCCCCCCCCCCCAAAAAAAAAGCTACCCTTGAAGGACCCCCCTTCTGCCCCTTCCAAGGCTTTGAAGAAAGATCTGACATTAAAAGCTCCCAAGCTCCCGACTTAGTTAACTTCCACTTAAGTTGATCTTTGTCTTCTAGCCTAGAGGCACAGAGACAAGCAAAAAGGTCTGCTATCATGCAGGTTTATATCTATTTTCAAAATTCCTTCACCTGATGGCCCTATTTAAACAGATAACTAAAACTAAGTAGATATCAAATGCAAAATTTTGTGGTTCTATTAGTTCCACGTTTAAATTAAAAAATTATCCTAAGCATTACCTCTGAATTTATGTGCTTGATATCGGAGGGATGTTGACTTTTGTAGTGCCCAAAATCAGCTTTGGCATGCACATCTTCGTTGTACTCATTGACACTTTCAGCTACAAGTTCCTTTTTCTCAAGTTCATCGAGCCTGGACATCATATGAGAATACTCTTCATCTTCATCACCCCCGTTCATACTTTCTGCTGCAAGTTCTTCTTTCTCAAGTTCATCAATCCTGGACAGTATACGAGTGTATTCTTCATCTTGAACAACAGCTTGTGTGCTATCTGCCTTAGAAAAACTAGAAGAATCAAGTTTTGCTGGACCTGAAATCATAAGAAAAGTATTGAGACCCAACTACACATAAATGTTAAGACCAAAATTATGTTGGCTAATTTTGAGAGCAAAACCTTCCAATTGTTCTCTTTTTTTTTTTTTTTTTTCTTTGATAAATAACGAAACTTCCATTGATGAAAATGAAAACAGAATAAATAGAACCAAGTACAAGAAGTCCTCGTGAGAGACAATCAAATAAAAAGACTTCAATCAACAAGACTCGTTCCAACTCATTTTAATTAAAAGAGAGGAATTCTTTTGAACTCATTAGAAACCGAAGCTCATAAAGAAGCCTGAAGTTTACATCTATCCCACAGTTTCTCACATTCCTTCTCCGCAAATATATTCTCCCATTTATTTCCTTCCATAATAGCCACCACACTGCCAAGATAGCACAGTTCCAAAGCGATCTAGCCTTCTTCCCTCTCCCAAAACCCCAATATCATATTGTAATATTCTAAAAATCAAACATGCTAGAAATTCTAGTTTGTAATGAGTTTAGAAGTAATTTTTAGTTTAGTTTATTCAGTGTCAAGCACTTTAAGCAAGAGGCTAAACTTCACTTCAGTGATAATTTAGGAATGTGTTAGACTAAGGAGTTCTACGGTCCATAGGATTTCCAAATTTTCAAAGATAGAAACTAACAAGAAAGGCAACTCTATGACTTATAATATTTCCTATTCCCTTTATGATTAGGATTCCAATTCTACTTTAGGCAATTCATGCCTATTTAAGGAAGTGGTGTTCCAATAATTTCATGAGAGAAAACACTAAGGATGACAAACAGCTTCAAGGAAAAGTCTCTCATCTCTTATCCATTGAAGAAATCATTCAAGAGTTGGAGTTGTGATCCAAAGGAGTCTGGAAATGTTTGAAAGCGTGCACTTCTACACTCTTCATTAAGGAGTTGGTGAAGGTGTTCCACTTTGATAGGTGCAAGCAAAGGGTTTTGGAAAATAGGTTTGCATTCTATTGCATCCAATTCCCATGTAACCAAGTTGTGCATAGTAGATTATTTGGTTGGTCTCCGCATCAGATCTGATGTTTTCACCCTTGCGATTTGTGAAGGGTTTTCCTCATAAAAATTCTAGTTGATTTATTACTTTGTATATATTGAAACACACGTGATTAATTGGCTTGAAAATTAATTGGTTGAGGTTGACAAACCCCTGCTAAAGTGACCCACACAAAAAGTCCCCATTTGGATGGAATCTAATTTTTACAATAACGACAATGGAAAAGAAATTAGATATCCAATAGAAATGCCTTCCTGCAACACGATGAGGTTGGAGCGCTGAAGCATAAAAATAACTACGTTCAAGAAAATGTCCAGTTACTTCACACATAAAGGTGTGGTAAAGCACAAAGAATTTCACATCTTAACAGGAACTGGAAATGATTGTTATTGATTGATGGTTAACAAATATTTCTTCCTTCACTATGATATACCAGATGTTTCTAGAGCATAACAGACACCACTCAAATACTCATGCGACATGTCTACTTCATTAATGATCAAAGTGGACTGTATATGGTATAGGTGCTCAGTAACAAATTCAGACCCCGTGTTAGTTATTGAATTTTAGATTTATAGCAGTAAAATTCCTTTTATTTTACCACATAGATTAATGAGGATCACATGAGAAATATTATGATGCGGAAACCTCTCCAAACAATGAATATTGGACAGTTGGAAACCTATCCAAGCAATGTCCTCAAATCAAACAATATCCAGACTAGATTTATAAGAAGCAACTTGTCCTACAGTGATGCAACCGGAAACGTGTAAAACCTTAATCTTTTAGGCAAAAGTTAGAGAAAATAAAATCTCAGAAAATTCTGTATTCAATTAATAATGAAAAACTCTGTCAATCTCTTATAATTCCTAACCTTTATATAGGCTAGGCCTGAAATAAAATAAAATAAAATATAATCTCACTATCTGAGTAAACTAAATAAAATTTTCTAAGGAAAGTAAATAAAATTATCTAAGGAAAATAACTAAAATTCTCACTCAAAAAATCTTCAATTCCTAAATAAGCACATCCAATTTATATTGCCTTCCCGTAGAGAATATTTGAGATAAAAACACCCATCATGGTCCCCATCACATTTGTTGGCACGTCTTCGAGCCCACTAATTTCTACGAGTCTTCTTGGACTTCTGGCGATCCAACTGACCTAGAAACTTATTTGTAGTCACGTCCACATCATACAATGCATTTGGCTCGGTAGAAGATGGGAAGGAGGGGAAGGGTGATGTAGGAAGCTAGGGTGCAAATGGGCATATTTCCTCTGTTTTTTAAGGGAGTAAAATGGGAGGGATGGAAAATGGAGTTGAAAAGAGGGAGGAGAAATAGGTGTGGGGCCCAATAATCTATATCCCTTCCAAAAATGAGCAGAAAACAAGGGAGGAAAATGGAAAGAACCTTGGTTGGGTAGGTGGGTTTGCCATTTTGCCCTTATGTGAATCCCAAAGTGGTGTGTGGCCTTATCATGGTAGTTGCTAAATAGGAAAATTGTAAACTTAGCTCATTTTCCTTTCTTTCTTTGTCATCTCAAAAAACAATGTAAAGGAGTATTCCAACCTACTTTTCCATCATCTCCCTTCCTCCCAGCCAAACAACAGAAAGGGAAAACAACTTCCTTTCTTATGGATGGATAAAATGGTAGGAGTGTACATCCTCAGCTTCCATTCTTCTACTCTTCCATCCACCCAACCAAACGGACCACAGAGAAACACAAAAGGTATCGAAACTTTGCAGAAGCCTTTCGCAGCCAACGAATGAGAATTAAAATTTAGAAAAAAGAAAGAAAGAAAGAAAGAAAAAGGCCCGATGCAAAGATCTCTGTGTACTAAATGATTGGAAAGTCCTTCGGCTCTTTAGAAAGGACAACTTTGCTCTAAATGATGGCTCCAAAAGGAAGGAGAATTCAGGTTCATATTTAAACTGGTATAATTATTTAGTTATATACATAAGTTGAACTGGTAGAATATCAATTGCATAATTTGTACACCCTTTAGAACTATTATTAGCAACACATAGGAATATAGGATATAAATCCCCACCCACCCACCAAAAAAATTGACAGCACTCACATCAACTTCATCAATTAACAAATCCGCCAAACACTTTAATTATAATGCAGCCCAAATTTTCAAAGGATAAGACGGCATGCCTGCTTTAGACACCACCTCAGCAGAATTTTCCTCAATATATTCCTCCCTTATCTCCACAAGACCGTCCTGTTTTATTCAATGAACGAAAATATCACTAGATGAAAAAGAGCATCTGAAAGAAACAATAGAAAAAAGATGTACACATTTACATGGGTAAGGGTAACACATCAAGCAGAAGGGCAGGTTATTTTTCCTACTGAGTTCGGATAAGAAGTTAAGGACAAGCACAAGGCATATATTAGTAGTTGCAAAATAAAATGATATACCATAAATATATTCCAGGAAAAAAAATAAGAGAAAAAACAATTTGCAGAATCTGAAAGTGTCATTCATATAACTCCGCCCACGACCCCAACTAGTTTGAGACTAAGGTTTTGATGAGTAAAAGAGTAACAATTCCTGCCTCAATATGATATATTATAGCGCACGTGTAATATGCCAATGCAAGTCATGCCACACACTATGTTGGCATCTAAACAAAATTGAATACAACATATGGAACGCATCCACCATTATTCCTTTGTCATTGACCCAGATTAATCTAAAAGCCCTATTAGCTGTAAAAAAAATATTAACTAGTTTTAGAATATATCTATATATGTATTATTGGATTGTGATTGATATGTAATTATTTACATTCCTATTTTGTATAGGCACTTAGGATTATAAATACAAATACAAGACCACCCACTAGGTGTGTCAAATTCTCAATTTCTCTTAACATGGTATCAAAGCTCTTGTTTCAAGAAGTCCTAAGTTCAAATCTCGTTATTAACTGTTTATTATTATGCATTATGTATGTTTGTGTTTTTGCACTTTATTTGATTTAGTTTGTTTGTCTCTACTTCATGTGTGAATCAAAGTCTCACATGAGAAGAAGTGTTAAAATAGTTTAATATATATTGTTGGACTCATTTTCTAACAGTTTAATCTTTCGAAATTTGTTGCTGAGAAAAAAGGGGGAAAAAATTGTTGAGACCTGAACAGTGCTGGAGAGCCTTTTTAGTGTCACGACCAATAACTGCTATGAATGGTCGGTAGTTGATGGTTAACAACAGTAGAGGAAGAAGACTACAGAGACAACTCTGGATGATCGGCATTGATCAAAGAAGACTATGGACGACTATCAATGGTCTCGTAAATTGATTCTAATGATGGCAAGTCTAGATGGTGCTTGTAGAGCCGACCACTTTAGATGATGGTGAGGAGCAAGTGACAACCATTGTTGATGATCGTCGACTACATCGATCAAATCTCTCAAAGCTTTCGTCCTTGATGACTGTAGACTAGTAAGCAATGACAAGAACCAATAATAGTTGTCAATGAGATTAGCGAAGAATGATCAGTGATCAGCAACAAGAACTAACAATGGAGTTTGTACTATAGAGATTAGGGTTAGGGTTGTTGTACAAACATAAGAATCAAAGAATTTACGATTCCTTGGCACAAACACAAGAACCCTCAGAAGAGAAAAAGACAAAGAGCTTAGGATTTGCACTCTGATACCAATTGTTCTAAAAATTTAAGCTATCAAAAAATGGGTCCAACAATGTATAACAAGCCATTCCAACAAGCTCATCTAGCCCAAGGATCTTATAGCCACTAGTAGCGTCCAATTAACCAACTAACACATGGCATTTTCCCCCACCCAATCTTTCAAAATTAACCATGAATTAGCCCATATAAGACTGGCCCTACGACACAGATGGCAGTCCCCCATCCAATCTCGTGGTAGCTCTGTCACTAATTGATCCACGTAATAGAGAACAAAGGCCATAACACATTTATACCACTATCATGGTCCAAGCCTTTTGAAATACTCAACCAAAAGGATTAAAATTTTGTTTCAATCTGTTGTTTTGATTAGCTTGGAAATTAAAATGTTTCCGAAACTTCTCCAAATCACGAATGAAATTTCTAAAAAAAAAAATATGAAAACATGTGAAAGGATTTGAAAGAAAACTAAAACCTATCTAACTGTATGTATCATCTAATAAGTATATAATTAAGCATGTTTAAGGCCTATTGATCCGTTCATACAAAGGACATAAGAGTGTCTAAGGCGCCCTATAACCAAAAATCAGAAAATGTTTATGATTCTGAATGTGCATAAGGTCCTTCCAAACAAGGCTTACAGTAATACAAGAAAACGCAACAAAGGGCTTCCAAGGTGTAAGATAGACTTTTTGGTAACCAGAATTAATAAATAAACTAATAAATAAATAAAGACTTGTTAACAAAGTTAACGACAAGATTCAATAGCAGTCAATAATTATTAAAATATAATGAAAGAATGGTTTAAAGAGTTTGGGTTGGGGGTGGAGTTTGTGATTGTGAGAAAAAAAAACTAAGAAGGCTAGATTATAGAAGTAATGTGGAAAAAAAATAAGAAGACAGTATTTGTAATAACAGTTAAAGAAAATAGATGGTTCAACCATTTCTTCTTTCTCTTCTTTCTATCTATTCTTTTCTTGATTCCACTTTCTCATATTCTCAATCAAATTTAGAATGTTCTCTTTGAACGTAAATCTTTTTATCATTTCATTTATTTGTTCCCTGCATTTTTCCTTTAACTAAAATGAGATAAATATTACCTACCCAAAAAAAAAAAAAAGGGTGAGATAAATGTATAAATTAATATAACACAAATATAATGTTTTTGTGATATTAGAACAAATGTCCAATGTGAATGAACTTCATCTACTGAATTGTATAATCTAAATTCATATTTTATGTTTTCATAATATAATTAAGAAAAGACAGGTCAAGTATCTCCTGCAGTGGTAAAGTGCGTAAAAGAACCAAACATGGTATAGATTAATAGTTTGCAACTTTTTCAGTCATCTTTGATAGAAAATACATGAATAAATAAATTAAGCGGAAGAACAATACACAAGGGATTTACGAGGTTCAGCCATAAAGGATATTCCACAGAAGAAAGGAGATATTCTATTATTTTCAGCTCACCAAATACAAGTTAGAATTGACCTATTTATAGACTAAAAGCCCTTATTAAACAAGGATGATGAGAAGATAATAACAAATCAAAAGAATCCAATCATATCTTTCCTTATATAATAAGGATTCATAGCATACCAAGAATATCTTTCCTTGTATGAAAAAGATTTGATTTCAAATATTAAGTCAACTCTATCTTGTATCTTAAACAACCTTAATGGCGAACTTCCACCAAGTCAGCACCTCTTATGAAGTGGCTACGGAGATATCCTGTTGCATTAGAGCTGAAAGGTTGCATCAAGCGGGCAGCTTGAGTAAAGATAGCAACAGCTACATGCTCAAGTCTAAAAAGTTATTCCAAGCTTAGGAAATAATTAATATTATAGCATAATTCTTATAGTTAAAGCCAGTTCAGTTAGGATACCTAGTTACGCTGTCAGTTTAAACGGCTTGAAACCTGATTTGGGTTCAGAAGCGAATAAAAGAGACAACCTTCCCATAAATAAATTCCCAATTCAACTTTAAAAGGTAAAGGAAATTGCAAGGATTAATAAAAGGATGTTAAAACTTAAAACAATCAACATAGGCACATCATTTAACTAATACAAACACTTTGTAGCAATATAAACCTGGGGCTTTTAGGTGTGTTCATCTGTCTTACAAATTATATCCATGTGCTTCTCAGCCCACTGTACGCATTTTTCTAAATGCATCAATTCAATATTTAAATGCAATCAATTACCAAAAAAAAAAATTATTTAAATGCAATCACTTGCATAAGCAATTCCTCATACAATTGGCAAACTTAAAACTAATAGCTTGATTCAATTACAAAAACACAAAGCTACAAAATATTCAAATGGACCAACCATATATCCAAGCATGCATATCTAGATAAATAAGCATTTGAAATTATACTTTCACTGATGATCCAAATTAAAGCAGCACCTTGCAACATAAATAATGTCATTGCCTATAAGAAGATTAAGACAAGTATGATTTCAAGCAAACATAAAAATAAAATTAAATAATATTAATATTAATAATTAACTGCAAACAGGGCCATCTAATCCATACATCACATAGGAAAGTTTACGCTGATATGTCTAGATACTGTGTATTTACATTTTAAGGGGGACATATTGAACTGCTTTTTGTGGATACTTCTTTATTAAGATAGCTAAGGGAGTTCTCTGTCTAAGAACTGAGACCTCAAAATTCCATACACCAAAAATCAGGGGTCAAACCTTGTAGGTTTTGGCATTGACAGGCACTTAGGCAAGGCCAAGCAAACCTGCCAAGGCCTAGGTTTTCACAAGCAAGCGACAATTGAGATACAGGTATGCTAGCATAGTTGTCGGCACAAACAATAGCATTTTGTTATGAACAATGAACAGTTATGAGGCATGGACATAGGCACATAATATGGCGTAGAAGATCTCTTGACTTGAATTATGAGGGAGAAGTAAATAGAGTTAGTCACTAGCCCCCACTTGAGTTAGAAGTTTACAATGCTCTTGAAAACTACAAGATACCTAGGGTTGACAAGTTGGAGGAGCATGATTGCAAAAAACAAGAAAACAATGTGGCATGAAAGACAACAAGGCATCAATAGATAAAAAAAATAAGAGTGATGAAAACTACAGTGGATTGAGACACATGAAATATGACTGGGACCTTGATTTGAATCTTTAATAAGGAATCTGCTCGATTTGAAGGAAGCACAAGTTCAATTGAAAGGGCGAAACCGTTCAAGGATAGCGTGATGACCTAAAGCTTTTGAACAAGTTTAGGCCTTCAATAAAGTTGACAATGAAAAAGCAGGGAACTTGTAGCCATAATTAGAAAAGTGGTGAACATCAAAGTAATTACTTGGTAAAATGTTCATATTGACTTATTGAACTTCTAAGAGAATGGAGATATATAGGTAGTAGGTATGGCTACAACAGGGAAAAATAACATATCAAATATCATTTTTTTAATGAATCGTCAAATATCAAGTTTTATGATGGAATGTCTTTATTTTATTTATTTAGATACATAAGTTTAGAGTGTCTTGATTTGATAATGATATTTTCCTTCAATTTGCATGCTAAGCTACCAATTTTATGAATATCTGTAAGAGTTTTACCTCTCTCTCTATATATTTATGTATGTGTGTGTATTAGAGAAGAGATTTTGAGGGCACCTGCTGTAAAAGGCTTTAATCTATGCCTTTTGGTTAACTAAAATAATTAATGTCACTACTAGCGAACCTTTAACCTATTTTTCAGGCTTCTTAACAGTATCAGTCACTTTCAGGCATCAGAACAATGTCATTTGTAATGATCCCATGTCACTGTTATTTGATAACATAAAACTTTCTCATACCTCTGTTTATTTTTATTTAATTATTGTTATTATTATTTTTGATTAGGTTCTCTCTTTATTTATTTGGTGCTCAAGGTACTGGAAACTTGAATCCCATAATTAAACTATTTATCCACCAAATAACTGAATTGACCGACTTACTGCCGTTTCAGCAGCTGTGGCATCAAAAAATGAAGCCTCGGCATTAAGATCCTTCATCACAGCCTTGAGAGACTGAACATGGGATTCCAAATCCTTCCCTCTTCTTTTCAATATCTCAGCGGTTTGTTTAGATGTTCTTTCAGCATAATAACCTTCTCCCAAGAGAACCTGCAAGAAAAATAACAGACTGGCAAGATCAAATTATATTCAATTTGAAAGGTTGTTTGTGGAATGTATTTCAAACGGTCATTCCAGAGAAATATTGTTCCAAGGTGACAAAATGAATACTGTGGAACAGTATTCTGGCTTATGATTCAAAGCTCGAAAAGGCCAAGATTGGCAACAAATGTCTATGCAATGATGAATGACAATTGAGAATCAATCAAAAACCTTTCCGAAAATTCTACAAGTCATATAGCAAGGGTCCCATGTCTACCATATCGTCATTTTCAGGTAATATCCTACATTATCATCTAAATTATCGATAACACAACTACTGCCTCTTACACCATCTATATAATTTTATCCAGAATCATTGAGGGCCTGATAATGTCCCAAATTTTGGAGTATGGGAATTGGAATTCTCTATTTAAAGGGCCATTTAGAATTAAATGTGTCTCACTGGATTAAAAAAAAAAAGAATTAGACACAATTTGACTTTATTTATTAAAAATAAATTCATCTATTTCTTTTATTACGTGGGAATGAAAAACTTAAATTAAGTATACAAGTGTAAATCTTCCTAAAGAAAATTGATTTACAGTAACCTCCTATATTACCTGGATTGGTAAACAATTAAATAAATAATCCATCACATATAAAATTGCAACAAAGAGCAATGCAGGAATACTATTTTGCAATCAAATAGCAAAATCGCAACATTTGCACAAATTAGTGATTAAAAGAAAAAAAAAATTACCAGGAACTCGTTGGTGTGTATCAAACGGCCAGGAAAGAACGCCGCTTTCCCAAACGGAACCTGGCAACCATCCAACAGAACAATTATAGAAAAAAAAATGAGACTGCATTGCACACCTGCACATATACATACATCTACAGCCGCAGGTGTGTGGCATTGAGTAACAATTAGTGGGTTTTGTTGGGAGCACTTACCATGATGTCGTGGTGGAGTTCATCGGGGAGTTTCTGGACGAGGTTGACGAGGGTGGCATTATCGGAGATGAATTCCCGGAGCTGGCCGAGCTCTTTTTGGCGTTCGCCGATCGCGTCCTGTACGCGCTTCGAGGCTTTCTGGGCTTCTTCCTCCGGGAACAAGGACGACAGCGACGTCACTGTCCCTTTCGCCGGCTCTCCCATGGAATTCGATGTTTCCTGAAATTAATCTCCAAAGCTAATTATTTTTTTCCCACCGCCGTCGTAGAGCGAGAGTAGAATTACAACCAGCTTAGGGTTTAGTTTAGGATCTCGAACTTAGCTGAAAATTGTAAGACCTGAATTAGGGTTTAAGGGTTGGGGTTTTCCGCTCACAACCCACCGTGGGCGGTGGTCTCCCACTTCATCGTTGATATATAATACCGTTTAAAAAATAAAGTAAAAAGAATAAATAAATAAAAAGAAGATGATAATCGTCTTTTACTTTACGATGAAAGTTATTTACATCTCAAAATTGTAAATATTTCTATTTGTATCCCTTATATTTTGTATCCTACTGAAATTATTAACGGTGTTAAATATTTAAGTAAAAATAAAAAGTACTCATTAAAAATAAATAGAACTAGGTGCGTAAGTAATATAAAGTATAGAAGATATAAATATAATTTTTAAACTTACTTTCAATCAAACTGTTATGCTTGACAAATTTTATAATATTTTCACTTAATCCAAAGTATCAGGAATGTAAAGGTAGATTTTTAAAGTTTAAGAGTGTAAGTAATTTTCATATTAAGTAGAAGGGGTAAAAAATAATTACCTAAAAATGAAAAAGAAAATTTGTGGTAGTTGTACTTCTATTTATTAGCTTTTTTGGCATTTTTTTAAATGATGGTCTGTTTAGAGCACTCAAATCTATACAAACCTCTATAAATTTCTACAAATTTTAAATTTTTACTCGTAGCATTAATTATGATATTATAGTTTTTATAAATTTATATTAATTTATACAACTCTAAACACATTAGGAATTTTATATTTTAAACTTCTTTTAGATTTTGAATGACAAAAATGTCAAATTAACAAAAAGTTAAAAACTTATGTACCTTTAATTTTTATTTTTATTTTTATTTTTATTTTCATTTTCTGTTTTTGTTTTCTATTTTCTGTTTTATGTGTTTTATATTTTAAAAATCACTAAATAAGAAAAATAGAAAATATATTTGGTTTGACATTTTCTATTTTTCATATTTTAAGATTTCCTTATTTTTTATTGAAAACATTCAAAATGACTTTTTATCATTTTGTATTTTTTGTGTAAATACATTTTATGTTTTATAAAAATATTTTGAAAATACAAATGAAAAAATGTATTTTGAGCCGTTTTCTTTATTTTCAAAATTATAAAATGAAAAAATAGACTAAAAACAGGTATATCAAATGACACCTAGCTACTAAAACTTTTTTTTTTCATTTCTAAACACAAAAAATACTAACTTTTTAATAGATAAATAGTAGCCAACTACAAAAATTAAATTAAATTTTTTCTTCCCAAACTCAGCCTTGTATAATAGAGTTCCATTTTATTTCAGTGTAAATATTATCCAAGTGCATAAAGTGAACCCATGCAACATTGATTGTGGACTGTTTGATTAAAATCCAACAGTTCAAATACATTAATACTATTTTGATTCAAATAAAAAAATAAATGTATCTAATGGTCTTAAATGTAAGTCATAAGACTGACATAGAAATATAAAGTTGTATTAAAATATAAAAATTAGAATTTGTGCTTAAATAAAAAAAGGACTCGATATTTTTATCCTTTTTTATTTTAAAAGAATTTTACAATAATTTTTTAAACGTAAAAAAGTAGAATATTTTGTATTATAAAAAAAATTATTCAAAAAAAATTGTGTAAAATAATACTAATTAAGGGTATGTTGGAATTGAAAAAAAAATAAAAATTTTTAAAAAGTTTTGATGATTTTTTGGCAAAAATTACTATATGCAAATTAATATGTGTTCATTAAAACAAACAAAAAATTTTAGAAACTTTAGCAATTTTTGGGTGTTTGACAAAATTTTTGATAACTTTTTTAACTTTTGGTTATTTAGTAAAAAAAAATGAAAAAATTTTTAGAAACTTTTAATAACTTTTTGTTATTTGGTTAAAAAATTATTAAAAATTTCAAAAATTTTTAATAACTTTTAAGATGTTGTCAAATGTCCAAAACAAACAAAAACAAAAACAAAAGTTACTAAAAATTCATTTTTTTTTCTTCCAATCCTACCCTAAATAGTCCTAAAAACTACTTTTTTTAATTTATTTTAAATAATATCTTAAAATGAATGAATCTGAATGCCAATTGATGAATCCAATTTCATATATAAAAAATTTAGAATTTAAAAAATATAATTTAAATTAAAGATAAACCCAATCATTACTTATTTACTTGATAACAACACGTCACCATTATCCAATTGTTCTAAAGTCATTTAGGTGGCGTTTGGAGTGATAAAAAATAAAAAAAAAAAAAGTGGTTTGGGTTAATTTTGGCGAAAAAATCCATTAGAACAGTTTGGTAAAACCGTTCAAACAGATTCAAAAAATAACATTCATTTTTTCAAAACTGTGGGAACGGTTTTTTAAATCCGTTCCCACAAATTCCAAAAAATTCATAAAGAATAGTAATAATGATACTCGTTTGAAAACTTTCAACTAGGAGAATATGATTGTCAAAAAAATTTACGCATTCGGTTAACCTCTTTTCGAATTTTTGATTTTTTTAAGCGAATATTGGGTTTTTAGTAAAAGTGGAAAAATTTTAAATTAGTAATGGTGGGAAACAAAACATAATTTTTTTGAGATTTATTTTGTTTTTCAGAATTCCAAACGGTGCCTTAGTTATGTACTTATTTTTCTTACTTGATAAGTGGTATACCATCTTGACACAAGGTTAAAATTTTGAGTCATCTCCCTATAATTTTCTCTAATGAACAACATAACTTGAGTACTTGGCATAGAATTAAATATGAAATATTTGTTAACTAAGTTCATATTTTTCTCTCAATATCATGAATAATGTTGATACCTTAAGGTTGAGAATTTAGTTTGTTAGTTTTAGATGAGTTAGTAGTTAACTTTGTTAGTTGTTAATTGTTCACAGCTCATTTTATTTTATTTGTATTAGTTCCCTTAATAAGGCCCCAAATGATATATATTAATTACTTATACAAAAATAAAAAATTAGTTATGCTTGTATATTTTATTTAAAAGAAGTCAAATATAATTTTTATAAAAAAAATTACATAATTCATCGCATAGTTATATAGATTATCACACATAATAATTGTAATTTTTGCTCTCTTTCGATTGACATGATTGATCATTCCTCTATCTCTTTCTATTTATATCTCCATCAATAGTTGCACACACCTAAAAAATCTCAACTCTCTCATTACCTCTTACGACTAACGTACTTGAACTCAATTTGTAAATCAAAATAATTATTTTTAACAGTATATTCTTAAGTTTATAATAGTAACATTTAATTCCCAGTGTATTCCAATTACACTTATAACATCCATCAATCAATAATTAAAAAGATATATTAATGGAATTTGAGTACAAGTATTTAATACAATAGCTTTACTTATTAAAAAATTAATATTTGACTAACAATTTTTTACCATGGTTTTATTTATTTATTTATGTAGCTTATATTATTATTATAAAACTTTGTATAAAAAACATCCACTAACATTTTTTAGATCCCTAAATCCTTAAGGTCTGTTTTGTTTTTATTGAAGTTTATTTTTTATTCATGGCTTTCAATAATTCTCAACGTATTATTGTTTTATAATTTTGTGTCATATGTGAATTTTGTAATGATGTAACTCGTGAATTTTTGAATTGAACGGCGAGTTAATTGTAAAATTATTCTAGGTCATCTCTTGCATATTTTAAGACATGTATCATTTTCTTCATGAAAATATCATTTGAAGCACATGAGACAAAACTCGTTTAATCTAGTAGGTTTTATCATGTATTGCATATGCTAATTAATCATTTATTGCATATGCTAATTACAATGGGCTTGGTCCTTTTAAAATTGTTAATTTTCCTTTTGTTTTATTCATAGCATGGTTGCGTAAAGTAGTTGCATTTAGATGTATTAGTTGTTTAGTCCTTGCCATTGCTATGATTAGTAATGGCTGTGTTAAAGAGTGTGATTACCATCAAATATTGCATATCTAAATGAAACGAAATGTTGCATGTGTAATATTTAACATATTTTTAGTACATTACATTTCAAATTTGTGAGATATCAAATTTTATTAAAATTCTACAGTTAACTATACTTGAGCTAGAGTAATACTAAAATAGATTGATGATTACATGAAAAGTTATCACACTACATCTAACCATAAATTGGGAATTACTCTACGAATGTGAGTCATTATAAAATTAATTTTTAATTTGCTAAAAAAACTTATCGGTGCCGTGATCTACCAATTATTATTATTTTTGGAACATAAATTTATGGAGGTAAAATAAAAAGTGAATAAAAAATAAAATTACTAGTCTTTTTTTTTTGAAGCTTAATTTAGTAAATTTACTCTTTCTTGATAATATATATTTGTTTTGTTCTTGTGTTTCTAACCTAACTAACAAAATAAGTAAAATAAATTTTTTACATCATATTACTTTTATGTAGTTTTTTTTTCCTTTACTTTTAGTTCCAAAGTCATAAATTTAAAATTTTGATTAACTATACATTTCATATGTTTTTAGGGATTTACATGGCATTATTTAGTGATATAAGTATTGGATAAGAATTTATAACGCACTATAATGTTGTTTTTGATAAATATATTATTTCAATGCAGTGTTTCTTAATTAATGTGATGTTTCCTACTGATAAATATATGCTTAACTCTTCTCTATCTTATTAAAACTACGCAATGTTCTTGTTAATTATAACAATATTAAATTAACATTCAAACACTGGTCCTGTATTAATTTGTAAAGGGATTTCTAATGGATTGAAGATCACATCCACAAGTCTTTCACGTTATAAATAGAGCATATCTAATTATTTTTTTTTTTAAATTTAAATTGTTAAAATAAGTCTATGAAATTAATCATATGAATGTTTGTTCATATTTATACTTTTGTATTAAGAATAACAACAGAATACTAGTAGATATTTAGTTATGAGAGAACTATTCATAAGAATACAAAACCATATTAATCTCATTGGCATTTTAAAAATTCTAAAAAAATCAGAAAGTCTTATACAATTAAGTTTATATACTCATTTCTCAAGATAAAGTTTCCACTATAAGCGTTTAAAAATTGACTAAAGTTTTATATCTTCATCGATCTCTCTAAAATAGAGAGAGGAAAATAAGAAATTTATCAACACCAACACCCCTATATCTTTTATACTTTGGTGAATCTTTACATTATCCATCTTTTTAATTGTAAATAGACTCTAACATTATTTATAAATATGATATATTAGAAAATCTCTAAAATTATGTTTTATTTTATTTTAAAGAATATTTTCATATAAGTTACCGAGGATGCCAACTAGAATAAAATAAAAACTAAAAAAAAAGCTTAATTACTTTCTTTATTTGAGCTTAGGCTTTGAGATTTAGATGTAATGATCCACATAATGGATCCCATAGTGATCCAATAAGTAGACTTGAATCAGAAAATAGACTGGTTGGATAGTCTAATATTTTGAAATCCAGATCATTGATCGAATAAAAAAAGGACTAAGTCAATGATTAATAGCTCAATTAGAGTTGAACCGTAATATTATAAATAACTTAAAGATTGTATATAAATAAAATTTAATATAAAATAATTAAAAATTCTCTAAAAATTTAATATTTATTAAATATTACTCATAATGACAATTTCTTATTTTTTTATAAAATCATTATTAGTTAAAAATTAATCTTAACTAAATAGATTGAAATTACATAAATAATTAGAGATGGTAGTTTTTACAATAGTATTAATAACTTATAATGAATTTATTTTATAAAAGTAAAATTTTAATTTATAAAAAAAAGTAGCAATAATAGATAACAATGTCAATTTATAAAATTGTTGAATTGGGTAGTTTAAATAAATCATGAGTAGTTTTGACTGATCATTGATCTAACCACAAATTTTAATGGTTTTGGTCAATTTCTTGTCATAATAGATTTTAGTTATGAATTAAATGATTTTTTTTAATTATGAATTAAACAATTTTTAAGACCCGATCACGAAATTTATTGATTCAATGTGAAGTTTAAAATACAAAATAATCTATTTTGACATGCACGCTTAACAATTTTAGTGTGCTGATCTTAAATTGGATTCAAATTCAAATTCAAATTCTTTAAGTGACATTTGCAGAATATTTTATGCATGCGCAGTATTTTTATGTTCTTCAAATAACGACACGTAATCTTTAAGTCTAGTCATTAAAATGAATTTTAATATTAAAAAAGTATATTATTTAATGCCATATAAAGTCTGTTTTGTGCGATGTAAAACGTTGAAAAGCTCTGAAAATATATAAAACTTTTAAAAGTTATTCACTTTTTATCTCACTGCACGGATTATGAATTTACAAATTATTTATCTTACTTTTTGTTATTTCAAACATTCTTATAAATACAAGTTATGATATGCTCAATTTTAGAGTAACAATTGTAAAACTTAATCATTGTTACAGTAAAATTGATTTCTACAATATAAATAGCTGAAATTATTGTAGAATTATATTGAAAGAGATACATATTAATTAGAGTTGATAATTCGATTTGGTAAAGTGATTTGAGTTAATAGTTGCGTTTAATATTTAAATATTTGAAATTTTAATAAATATTTTATTAATTAATTTATTTTTTAAAACGAATTAAATAATGTCAATTTCAAATTTATACATCTACATCGCGTTGTATTCACATTTTGTTTTGATAATTCCACATTCGTTTATTAATGTCGAGGCGTCTTAATCGATTTGATTAGGTGATTTTGAGGCTGAAATATTTTTCGAAAAATTAATACAAAGAGGTGCATATGGTTTCCTAATATTGATTAGAGCGTGCAATTCACATGCTTCGTGCGCGTAGCATTACCACTCACCCACCCGCAGAGTTCATTCTGTGACTTCTTCCACTTCCCCTTACAAAGAGCACAAACGCCATCGGTGGCAACAGCAAAATTCCCAACCACCGCTCATTCACAACTCAGGGAGAGAAAATCATAGAAATTGTTAAACAATTCTAGAAATATATATATATATATATATATAAATATTGCGTACACCCAATGTATTGATACGCATGTATACTCGATAAAGTATTGTATATATATGAGTTTTGTGGGTTCGAATTGACTGGTGAAGGTGTCGTTTGTTGAGGCTTCTTTCTTAGTTTAAATCGGTCGTTGCGCTCTCCCTTTCGGTCTATTGATCGGTGTCGACGTCGTCGTTGTTGGGTTGTTGGTTCATATTGTTGACTCCCACTTGAAGCGACCTCCTTCAGCGCTCTCTGCAAGACTCTCTTTCCTTCCATGGAATTCATTTTGACTTCGGGCTCACCTGCGGATCAGTTGTTGGCGGAGAATCGCAGCTGAATTGTGCTATGGAGTGTTCTGATTCTGACATTTACATGACGAAAAGTTCGGAATTTTTGCGGTTGGGGCGGTGGAGATTAGGTTTTGTGGTTCGTTTGTTGGTCTGTTTGGTGTTTTTTCGCCCCGTGTCGGGAGTGAGGCCTCTGAGGGAGGGAATTCGTTCGTGGGGTGATGAGGTTAGTATGGATTGTGCTTTCTCTGAGCTTAATTGCTTTTTTCAGATTTTGCTAAATGGCATTCAAAAGTAAAGGTTAAGATTTTTGGGAATTTCATGGATTCGAAAAGCTCTTTTTTGCTTAATTACTGCTATTCTAGTGTTGATTTACGAAGTTTAATGTTGTCATTGAATGTACCGGTTTAGCGTCTCTTGAACTTGATTTTCTGTGTTTTCTACTGTGTGTGATGCAATTTGGTTAAAATTATTTCACTCAAGAAAAAGTTGAATTGTTGTGGGATTGTTGATGATCAATGCTGGAAAATGAAAATAAGGAAATAAAATGCCAGGGCATTGCCTATGATTTTGTGAGGTTGCTGGTTACTTGGATATGAACCCACTTATACGGTGTTGGGCATGCCTATATATGTGTAAAGGGGGAAGCTGGGGGAAGGCCCCCGGGGGGTTGGGCCTTTGCTGTGATAGTTTCATAATTCTCACCAACTAAATGTTGGTGCAAAAGACGTTGAATTAAGCTTATTGTACCACACTACCATAAGTAGCAGAGAACTTCAAAATGCAAAATGTAGATGATTTACCCACACGATGCAAGGTGCCGGGGAACCGAGGAAACTGGGAGTTCACTTGATGGTTATGGCATAGGTTCTAGATGGAAGTCTAAAAGGCCTGAGGTTTTGAGACATGCCATGTCATGGTACAAAAGCTTAGAGATCTAAGGATACGTTGCAACCTTACAAAATTATATTAAAAAAATTAAATAAATAAAGCAAGATAATTTTGATTAAAGGATTGGTTTTTATATAGGCCGTCATCTCAACATAGAAAATAGAATAGGAAACAAATGCATTATGTGAGAAGCTAGAAGTAGCACCTATTGATTTATAGAAAAATTAAAAAAAGGAGGAAAGATGAAAGAAGTAGCCCAATTAATGATAAAAGGAGGGAAGATTGATTGGATTTTGTTGTGAGGTTTCACACAAAGGAACAGAGGGTTAAAAGAAAACTCTTGGGATAGTAAGAGCAAAAGAAGATATATAAGGATTTTGTTCTTTGATTTGGGCAACCAAGAGAGGAGAGGGGGCAACCTAGCACTCCTATTCATTAATTAATAACCTATGACCAGCCAAGAGAAGAAGAAGAAGTAGTTGAAGCCAAGGTACAATTATAGAATTTGAGGGGACAATACACAAGTAGACTTATGTGAACACCTATCTTTTATCTCTAAACTCCCTTATGTAAATAAGGAACAGCAAAATCGTAATCTATGTATGATAATTGACTATGAAGCAAATCCCTGTGCAATGAGAGAACACAACAAAGTTCCAATTTGCCAGTGATATTTAAATGCTTCCTCCATATGTTTCCATTGGTTAACCATAAAGCGATGTATAAATCTCTGTACCATTATCGTGAAATTTATGATTGTTGGTTGCTTAAAGGGTTGCCCATATGGATTCATTTATTTCATCAAGGACTGAATATCGCTAGTTGAATCTCCCAGTTGTCGCTTCACCTATCAATTATGTTGTAAAAAGCTTATATGAGAAGCATGAACTTTTTAATGTACGTGTTGTGTTTATTTCAGATATCGAAGTCTCTCAAAGGTGGACACCTCTTAGAATGTGCTGGTCATGTCCAAACATGTTATTATTTTTTTAGAAATGGACATGCTTGGACACTTGAGTGAGATGTGTGTTGTCACATGGATAAATATAAAAAATATTACAAGTTTGAAGGAAGTAATACAAATGTTAATTACTAAATTAAAATTGTTGAAATAACTTGATGTACATTGTTGGGCCTATTTCTCAACAGCTTAAGCTTTTGGGACAATTGGTGACTTAACATGGTATCAGAGCTCTGGTTTCAGGAGGTCTTGAGTTCAAATCTTATTATTCTCTATTTATTATTGTGCACTTTGTTTAATTTGGTTTGCTTATCTCTACTCCACGTACAAATTGGGATTGCACGTGAGGGGGAGCGTTGAAATAGCTTGATATACATTGTTGGGCCTATTTCCTAACAACCTAAGTTTTTGGGACAATTTGTGACTTAACAAAAGTAACGTGGATTTATATTATTGATTTCCCCTCCTTTAGGCTTCCTAAATTCAACATAAAACTTTTAACGTTTACAAATGCAACTTGCTATTTAGATGGTTAGATGTAATGTATAGAATGTCGAAAAAGATTTCTTATATATATGTTATATTATATGTAAATGTATTCGTAAAATAAAAAATGAAGAAATTATTATTTTCTCCTTGCAAATATATAGATAAAACATGAATTGTTTGTTTCTATTTCCTTGTCCTGTTTTATGTCATGTCATAGTTGTGTTCAGTATCCATATCCACACTTATTAGAAGCTTTTATCTTACTAGTGAACTTTTTTCCCCCCATCTATTCTCTTCTGAACTATTGAACTAATTATTGTTTTTTTGGAGTAGATGGCAAACCATTCCTGGCAATTGCTTTTCTTTTTCTATTTGTTTGTATCAGTAATATTTGATTCTGTTCATTTTATAATAATTTTTCTTTGCAATAAATGTGCTCTATTTATTTCCAGACAAAAACAGCGTATGCACTGTCTCCCAGGTTTATTACTTATTCTGATTTCTACAACATTTTTTTTTTAATGTTACTGTGGTTGATACTTGGCCTTATTTGCAGCAAAGTTTTATTGAATCTGAGTTTCTTGTTTGTTTATTTATTTGTTTTCCTTTTTCTTGTCATCATTTCATGCAGTGGCTTTCTATTAGAAAAGATGATAATGAATTGGGTCCAATTGCTGCTTGGAACATAACTGGGACATACAGAGGTTTGTAGTCTAGCTAGTTGTGAATCTGATCTGGTTATTGCGGCTGAATTGCAAGAACTGTTTTTTAATAGTTTTAGTTGCTTGATAATTTTCTCCTTCTTTAATTGCATTGTATTTTTTGCCTCAAGTGTATATGAGGAACTTACATCCAGAGTAGCAAAAGAATATTTCATTTTTTGCTTCTAATTTGCGCCTTGCATCCTTCGATAATGAGGTCTTTTAGTTGACTGACATGATTTGTTGTATGTGGTTTTTGCAATTGTAGTTGGTTGGCTTGTTTTACTGATTCTAGGGTTATTGCACGGGCTAACATTACAACAATTTGTAGTTTCTACTAACAAGGGAACAATTGTTTTATAGATGTTTAATAGTACTGGGATCTAATTAGGTTGAAGGCCAATACGGATAATTGATATGGCGACTGCTGAGAATTCGAGTACCATACTTGCATGTGCATTCATGATTGTCAGTCAACTTAAGAGACGTGTGATTTAGTGGTAAAGTTTTGCTGCTTGTGATGTTAGCTGTGTTGGGCCTGCATTTGAACTAGAAAGGAATAAGTTTTCTTGCCACTGGTGAATGCTTCTGCTGCTAAGTTGTTGAATATACCATTGAATAATTTTATCAATAATTTATTGGCATTAGAGACACAACTTTGTATGGTATTTGTTTTGGATATGAGCACAACTCTATGGGAGGACAGACAACCAAATCCACAGTATAATTTACTGGCTTTTTTTTACCCATTGGGCCGGTATTTTTTCTACTTTTGCTTCTTTTATTCTCTCTGTAATTCCTTAAATTTGTTATTAGAGCTTTGGTGTTAATGATCTCACATTCAAGTTTCATTGCATGTGTTTGTTCTTCCATTGTGTTTTTTAGGGTTCAATCTGTTATGTCTAAGCAATCCTATTGTATTCAATTTCTCTATTCTTCTTTCTCCACATGTGAAAGGGAATTGCATGTGAGGGAGGGCAAGAGCTGAGAGCTTGATAATTGATGTACATTGTGGCTTAAGATTTGCCATGTTTGGCTGTAATGTAGAGGAGACATTATTTGACATGCTTCACGTGGAAGAATAATTCATATTATTTATTAATTTGGTTTATATAAGTGGCTGAATATATTAAAAGATATGTGTTCCATTTCTTTTTATTATATACCCAATTTTCTTGATTCTTTTCTGTTGGATCTGAGCTGATCTTGTACTTTTTTTAATTTTTGGTCATGTGAGATGCAGGGTCTTGGAGATTCACAGATTCTGCAAATAGCTCTTCTAGGTTTCCGGATTTTAGGAAATCCAATGGACATTCCGTCTTTGAGTTAGTTAGTACGCCAACAAAAATAACTGGTGTGCATTATGTTCAGGTAAGGTGGTCATTGGTTATGGACCTTATGGTCATGTATGTTTTTCATTTGTTATCTTTATAATCTACTTACAGATGAATGATAATTTGGAGCGAACAAAAAATGTAACTACATATTCGATTCTTATTGGGACGTGCTTCTCTCTGTTGCTCTTTTTTCTATCCTTTTTTGTCCACACTTCATGTCTCAAATGACTACTTCCTGTCGTAAAAGGGGTTTTATGATTTAGGAAAATTGAACTGCTTAAGCTGAGGTTTGTTTTTGCAGCTTTCTGATTACAAAGTTGCTAGACAGTGAATAAATGGGGAAAGATAGTGGCATCTTGCTCGGATGTTAACATTATAAGCACTTTATCATACCCAATTGAGTTTCTGCATTTAATGTTGCCCTATTGCTTTGTAGCATTTTGTTTTAAATGTCTGAAAATGTAATTTGTGGACCATATGATGAGTGATGGAGGGGATTCCTATATGGTTAAATGGATAGTTTTGTTAACTTGTCAAAACATGGACTCTGCCTCTCTTACACCCCCCAACCCGATTAAAAACACACACACACACACACACACACACACAAATAATAATAATAATAATATATGAACACTGTACGCAACAAAATGACTTGCAGCCCGATCTACATTTGTTTGCCTACTTAACTGGACTTTCAATTGTACAGTTACCTATATACATGACTTGCAGGAATGTATATAACTCATGTTGTTGCATTATTATATATAATATGTTGTATGACTAACTTGAAAGTCATTGTTGCGGCTGTCATATGTTCTGCTATGTCTTGTCTATGTCATGAACTGCATTGAGAAATTATGACCAGCACAATGGACTGTACAATACTGTTAGATTGAAGTGCCACCTCAATATACCGGGGAAGACATAAACAATGTGTGTCCCCGTATTTGCACGCGTGCATTGTGCATCCAGATACTATGGATTTCTGTGAGATTAGCCTATTCATAAAACCTTGTAGTCTGGATGGAGAGATTTTACCTGTACGGCCAGTTTAGATGGTGGCATCAAGTTGTTAAGCTTATACTTCCCTATGAGTCAATGATAAATAGTCCATATCCTGTTTCATTCACATGATAAATGGTTGATAATATGAATGCTGGTGTTTTGGTAGGGGATATGGAAATGTATCTCCAAAAAAGGAAGGATGTTTTTCCAGGATAGAGGAATACGGCATCCCCCCCCCCCAGCGAAAGGATAATTTTGGTCCAGACAAGAGTCATTTTCCTTCTGCTTAGCTTTCTCAACACTTCCGTCCTTGGATCCTTGCAAAAATGAAAACTCTATCCAAACCCAACCATTTTCCATGTAACCACACTCTCTTTCCCTTTTCCCCCCACTCTTCCCTCATTCCAAATGACCTGTAATTGTTGTGAACCTCTCAAAGTTTAGGATAGTCCCTTCCTGGTACAGAAAGCAATAGTTTTCTTTTGTATACATTTTAATGTATATGCATGTGTAATTTCACAAATATATATTTGGTGAGGTCTAGTCAGTTCAGAAGATACAATATTCTACTTTTAGTGTAGCATGTATTATCTCTCTCTCTTTCTGAAAAATGCTCCTCCTTTATTTAGTATTGATTTGTCATGGTGTGGTAATTGCTTTTGCATTACAAATTTAAAATTGTTGTTTAATTTCGTTACTGTGTACAACAGGGGGTGATAATTTTTCATGATGTGTTTGACAATGATCATGAAGTTGGTGGTTCTCAAATCAGGGTAGAAGGTGTGTATATATGGCCTTTCAGACAACTTCGAATGGTAGCAAACAGGTGAATCTCATGTGTTCTGGTTTATTTTCCTAAATTTTAATTAAAATGGTTTAGTTTTGGATTTCTTTTCATACCCAAATCTGGTTTTATTATAGTTAATGGGGGCCATATCAATATAACCCGTCTTGTCAGCAAACTAATTGGAGCAAAGTGCAATGTTTATTGTTCCATGCTTTTCATTCTAAATAATACGTATTCTAAAATAATGTTTTTTTTTTCTTTAATTTTTATTTATTCCTATAGGTATGAGAATTCAGTTAATCTATTTTAAGATCTCAGCTGTCTAATAGTGGTGGTTTATACACTGTTACTTTGCAGTGGAAAAGAGGGAGAATTCGGGCAAGAAGAAGATTATATATTATCCAATCCATATCACTTGGTAATCCCTATTTCTTTTCTTTGATTAACATGTGACTAATGATGATTCTATCGCTAATATATGTAGCTGTTGCTTGATTTTGGCCAAGTTAGATAACTTATTATCCTACCATGTTTCATGCATATTAAATGTGGGAGTTCTAGAATGATACAAAAACTTTTATTCGTATCACCAGTAATGTGCACCATATTCAAAGTTGAAACCATGATCCACAAATACAGAAATCAATAATAGTTTTTTGTGATATTAGGAGATTTGTCTTGCTGTATTTACCATCTTTGTAGGTTTGAGTGATTTTAGTTACACAATCGGAATCATTTTAAACTAGCCTGTTGGACGAGTTAGTAGGAGGAGTAATGGCATCCAAATTGTGAGTAATACAAGTAGGCAAGGTAGACCAAAAATAACACGGGTGGAAATAATAAAGGACACGAATCGATGTGGTTTAACAGATAAAATGACCCTTAACTGAGTGGATTGGGGAAAAAAAAAAAGAAAGATCCCTGTATTGACTTCATTGAGTCGGGAAAAGACTAAGTTGAGCTTAGTTGATAGTTTAGTAACTTAGGATAGATTTGTGTATATGTAGGGTGTTCTAAAGCCTATAAATTGATCTTTTGGTGGGAAAAAAAATTGTAGAACTCATGATGAATAAATATTTTCAAAGTTGTCCAGCCTCTTTGCCACCGTTGCCAGAATGTAAAGAGTTGAAATAGGTAGGGAAGCTAAAAGGCGTGATTTTTATTAGAGTAGATTTACCCTCTTTTGATAGTTGTTGGCTTTTCCTTCCAAATAGCTTCTTATTGAAACTTTAAATGACACTGCTTCAAACTCAAATTTACCGACCAAAGAGGTTTCCCAAATTGAGAGCCAACTTTAAACCCCAAACCTTCTCCCAACCCTCAAATGTCTTGAACTACTCAAATTGGAATTTACTTACTCTTAACCTAAACTATTTCCAAGCATGAGATAACCTCAGAACAAATTTTCAAATATTTTGGGTACCTCAATTTCTTCCTCTCCAGTCTCAATTTCACTAATAAAATGATATCAAGATTCATCTGCAAAATCGTGATGGAAAACATCAATCATCTCCCTTTTTGTAATAAAGTATTGAGACCTTCATCATGCCTGCTTTGTTCTGCTTGATAAATCTATCAAAAAGCCTAACAATACTTAAGAGGAGGGGAGTCAACCTTAAAACTTAGGTGTTAAGATGAGGGAAGTCCATCTCATATATGGGAGAAATAACTTTTCTCATGGGTCGATGTGAGACAAATTCTAACAAAATTATCCATGCAATAGACCTAGATATGAATCTCTACTAAGAACTCATTTGGTACTAGTTTTTAAGCTAGTTTTTTTGGCCTTTTGCTTTTAAAAAGCCAAGTGTGCTTGGCTACCCAATTTTTTCAGCTAAATAAGCTAGCTTTTTAAAAGCTAAAAATTTAGAGTTTTTTCAACTTTCCGCAGACATTCAATGTGCAAAATGCCATCACCCAATCTTCATAATCCCCAAAATACCCTCGATGTATAAAAACCTAAAAACCAAATTTTCATTTGTTTAATAAATTATATTTAAACAAGTATATTTAAAATTATAAATTTATGAAATAAATTCATAAAACATATTTAAACATATATTTTTAATAATTTGTAAGATAATTTGTAAATCAGTTATTGCAAAATTTCTAAAATTGTCAGTAAAAATTTTAATGTTTCCTAGTTATCAAATGCCAAATATACCATAATAACATTCAATCAATTATAAAGACGCTAATAATTTTTATATAAAATAACCAAGCTTTTAGCTGCTATCAAACAAATTATGTATAAAAATAAAATTATCATTAAAAATTGTAATGTTTACTTGTTACCAAATACCAAATATACGATAATAACATTCAATCAATTTTAAAGACACTAGTAATTTTTATATAAAATAACCAAGCTTAATTTTAGCTGCTATTAAACAAATTATGTAGAAAAATCTGACTAAAAGTTAGTTTTTTTTATAGCTTACCAAACGCTTTAGGTAGTTTTTCTTTCTTTTTTTTTTTTTTTCCCCTTCTCTCTCTCTCTCTCTTCAGCCAGCTTAGACACACAACTTACTTTTAGTTGGCTTTTAATTTAAAAGCTGGTAGCAAACAAGCTCCAAATGATACATATTATGCATCTGCATTTTATGCACTTATTCTGGACCTCTACTTATTTCAGTGCTTCCCCTCAAGAAGCTTAGATTGCAAGCAACAATTCATTGAAAGTTGATAACCTTGTAAGGAGAATAGCCCTGCCTCATAGACGTGTTGTTAAGCTTTGAAGAAGAAATGGCTGAAGAAGGAGCCTAGATAATAAAGGATACCAACTGCATCAATTGAAAGAAATTAAAAGAATATGCGTAGTTATCAACCCCACTTGCAAAAACACAGCTAAAATGGGATTATCATATGTATAACAGATTTTGTTAGGAAATTCACCAATCTCAACTTTGAAATGGAGCCACATCAAATGTTATAACGGTTTACTTTTTCTTTAGGTCACAGCTAGGCTACTATGCTCTTATGTCTGTCCCTACAATCGAAAGTGGCCCACATAGACATATATTTTGGCCTGTGTGACTGTGTTCTTTATGCTAAGCCATTAAAATATCTTCATGTTTAGCTTTAAAGGCTGATTTGGAAGAATTTTCTCAGGCTTATTACCTTATATGCTCTCCAGGGCTAGCTTGTATGCTGCTAGATTCATCCATCGATTGACTAAGAATTTACATGCAAGGATGGAAACATTCAGTAGTATTTAATTTCTATTATGATTTAATATATACTTATTTGTCAGGCTTTCTGATGTTAACTGGTCATATGTGCTGCTCTTTGAACAGCTTGGAGTTTTCTCATCTCAAGTGTTCCAGGAATCTCCTCGAGACAAGATTTGGAAGAGGAAACATTGTAATTTTGTTTATTACACTTTCATTTGTTTTATTTGTTAAACTATTAAATAGCATCAAGGAGATTAGTTCCATGATACTCTAATTACAATTATTTCCATTATACTCTGACATTACCTTTTTTGTATGATTTGTTATTGATTATTATGTTTGCTTATTGCAGCACCAATGTATGACATGGAAAAGCATTGTAATATAGAAATTGCTGCTCAAATTTCACATGTGCCATCCACCCAAAATGGTATTTTAGTCCGCTCAGCATAATTCTTTCTTTATTTCCTCTCTTTTTCCTGGCGTATTTACCAGCATAACCAAGAAACTTTTTATATCCCATTATGTTGTGAAATTGTTTCTTGTACATATTGCTGTTAATACCAACTGCTGCATCAATGGGGTAAAGTTATTTTATGAGGATCTATCTTTGTTCCAGACATTCAAAGAAGCATTGGCAGTTTAATGATCTTCATTCGGTGCTAGTATAGTATGTTTAGAAGCAGTCTATTTTATGGGGATGAATGCAACAGGTGTAGATATGTGCCCATATATCAAAACTATTAAATTAGCAAAAATCTAGGACATAAGAACACAGTTGAGCTGCACACATCCACTTTCTTCTGCTACTCTTAGTAGGATAATGTGTGTATCTAATTTAGTGTGCCTGAGATGAGTGCTTTACTGCGCCTAAAATGTCTGTATCTATAGGATTAGGGTGAAAAAGTACTAATGAGAATCTATAGCCAATGGTAATATGTTGTCTTTCTGACTTGCTTGTTGGCATACATTCCGAAGCAGGTGCTTCCAACGCACTTAATAGTTGATTTCCAAGCTGACGCCATCTCACTATATGTTCAACACCAACATTTTGCTAAAAATAAACATGCGTAAAAGGGAAATAAGAAACAGCTTTTTAATTGTTGTGATTGCAACTTGAAGAGCTAAATTAGGCTGTTAGAAGTCATGCTGGAAAATTATCGATTGCTGAGAACATTTTTTTGAGGAAAGTTCCAACTAGCACTACTTATGTTTTGCCTTCAAAATAGTTCTAATTGTAAAGACTGCATTTTAACTTCAAAAGTATGTTGGTTGTATCCAAGAGTGTCTGATAATATATCAAACACATTTGAAATGGAAAGGTTTGTTTTCAATTTAATTTTTTTTTAATAGGAATAAACGTAGAATTGGAGATGCATGCGTGTATTCCTCTTGTCTTGGTTGGCATCCCCTTGATGCCCGTGTATATTCCTCTTATATTTGGTGCCATCGCCTTAATGCCTTTCTGATAAATTTGTTTATCGAAAAAAAGATGTATGCAAGTATACATACAAAGTTTGTTATCCAAACTGTTTTAGGGTTTGTTTGTCATTTCAACTGCACATAGGAAATTAAAACCCTTCGTAACTTCTATCTATTTGTTTCCAAATTCCAATGAGGTTTTGGCCAATTTTTCACTCATCTTGAGTTGCTTATCACCTTTTAGATGGTGATCATGATCAATACCATATAGAAGGATTAATGGAAAGCCCTTCGGTTGATGATGATGGAGATTGCTTCTCCCCATTGCTGTTAAATGCTACTTCTGTTAACATTGAGGTTTATTACAACAAAGCAGTCAACTACACCCTGATGGTCACTTTTGTATCCTTCATTAATTGTTTGTTGTTTGGCTTCATTGCTTTGTTATCTTGTTGTTTTGGATGGATTCCTTAATTCTCAATGCATCAGGTTTCCTTCCTTCAAGTTCTTTTGTTAATACGGCAAATGGAACATGGAAACACACATTCCGTAAGATCTATTCTGTCATGTTTGATTTTTTTTATTCCCCAAGTCTTTCCTATTTGATATTTGATTAGAACATTCTCAGTTTGCGTAGCTGGTACTTATATTATATGTCCGTGCATTACTATGCCGTATATTTTCTTAAAGGAAAATAAATGTTGCATTTATATCATTTTGTTAGGGGGCTGCCAAAGTTTCAATTTTAATGATTGGGCAACAGGCTATCATGGATGCTTATCTTTGCCTTTTACATCTGACTGCAGGAATACTAGTTGGTAAGTTCTATAGCATTTAATTACCAAAAAAAAAAAAAGTTCTATAGCATTTTTTTTTTTCACATTACCTGGGTAGTTTTACAATTCAGAAGGGTTCTATATTGTTTTAGTGTGTGTGATTAATGCCTAATGGTGTTACAAAGGTCATTGCCTAGTTTTGGATAGTGAATACAAAACCTAACTTTTGGTCATTTTCTGTCTAGCTTATGTACAAGATAGTTCACACAAGTTTCATCTTGCTATTCTGCCATGACTTTGTGATGATAAAGACAATCCCAAGAATATAAATATATTCCCAATAGTCCTATAATAAGACTGCTGGACATAAAGGAGTGAAAAATATTTACATGGGCTTTCCAGCCCAACCACTGACCTGCTCTGCTGCTCACAGCGTCAGATGCTATACTATTTTTAAAACCCAATTTCCTAAGGACTCTATTACCAAAGTTCACAGGGAGTTTGATTTCAAGGAGGAAGAGAATTTCAGGGGCAAAAGTTTGGGTCAGATGATGTATGTATCGAACTGTGATGTCCTGACCCAGAACTTTACAATTCCAATTTCCAACACATAACGATCATTGTGAGGGTTGGGGTTGTTTAGCGACAACCTCCAAAACCCTTGACCCCAGTGACAGTGAATGAGGGAAAATAGGTGGATTATTGAAAGGGAGTAGAGGATTTATTCTTGGTGGATGTACCAAATGATGTTAAGAAGTTTTGAGCTTCTCACCATGTGGTGAATTGTCTTCCGTCATTACCATTTTCCCAGATGGGGATGCATTGGAGTGGAGCCTTCCTGATTCAAGGTTCAGTTCTTCTTATTTGTCCATCTTGTTATCATCTTCCTCCTTCATATTGGTGTTTTGTCGCCTATTGGTGTTCTGTCTTTGTTTTTTGCTGGATGGCGATCCTTGTTGTGTTGCCCCTCTTCTTTTGGAGTTCCATTGCTATTTCTTTCAAAATTATCATCTTCCTCCTGCTTGTTGGAAACCAACATGTGTTGAATGATAATCTGCAACATCTCCACCTTTGTCTTCCTCAGATGAGCTCCCATGTATATTGATAATGTGATTTCACTATGCATGATTGGCTCAGTTGCATTACCATGAGGGTAAACCCAGATTCTGGTGGTTCTTAAGAAATTTGTAGCAGGGAAAGTTCAGATTTTTTTGTTGAACAAAGGTTTATTGGTTTCAGCTGTCATTGCAACATCTTTTGGAAGTAGGGTTGCAAACCATCTTTTTTCCAGTGAGTTCATGACTTCTGTAAGATCTTTATGGCATTTGATGTTGACATGCCCATTACCTCCACACTTGAAGCATGCTCTAAAAATCTTCTCATACCTACATGGGACCCAGTGATGCTCTCCTTTCCCCTCCAAACTAGTGTACAATCTGGGAGTAAGAGGCCCGTGGAATGGAACTCAAGTCTTAAAGCTAAAGAAATCCTTCATTTCCTTCTTTTTGACCAATCCAAAGCCAGCAAGTCCCCTCCTACTCATCCCATTGATTTTGCAAGTTTTTGGTAGTAGCATTCCATGGGGATGTGGCGAGCTTTCAACCCAGAGATCAACTGTCGGAAAGTTTAAAGATGATACTGAAATGTAATCTTTCCGTTCTTGTGTAAGTAGTAACATTCCATGCATATTCAGGGGGCCTTCCCTCAAAATGACTTTTCTGTCCTGTGGATCGGAGAAATGGCAGAAGAATATGTCAGCTTGCTGCTCCAAGTGGACTTCTCCAATAATACGCTAGTAGGAATTAACAAGATGTTGAAGGACTCATGCATGGCCTTTTGATTTGCAAACCAGCCTATAAGGCAGTTCACCCATTTGCTTCTACAATAGGCCATGCTCTGCGGTTCTGGGTAGAGAGATCATCCCGTCTCTTTGTAGGCAGGGGCGGTCCCGGGGGGATGAGCTGGGGTCACGGCTTCCCCTACATTTTGAAAATCCTTTAATAACCCCATAGATTTTAGGATTTTTTTTCATATAATATAGTGTTCCTCCCCTCCCTCCCCCCCAAAAAAAAAACAAAAGTTTTGAAAATCCTTTAATACCCTCGTAGATTTTAAGATTTTTTTCATATAATATAGTGCCCCCCCCCCCCCAAAATTATAAAATTTTACTCTACTCTCCATTCAATATAATTTTTTTTTACGTTGGCCCCCCCTTACCCAAAATCCTAGGTCCGCCACTGTTTCTTGGTTTGAGGATTCAGAATGGCTATAAGCTATTTGAGATTACATGCAAGAGAATTTGGAGAGGGTAGGTCAATTGTGAGTGGTTGGGGGAATATGTTAGGAATTTAAGGGTGATACATGGTCTGTAATTCTACGTATATATGTATATATTATAGATAACAGTGTCTACAGATTTAATGCCCAAATTTCAACTAAATCTTGCCTGTTTGATAGAGTTTAGGATCTTTGCCTTTCATTGGCTGCATGTAAGGTAAATTTAATGGAGAAGACTTGTAGCACGAAAACCTTCCAATAGAGAGACAAAAGGTCTGTGTAATGATGAAAAATCTGGGGACTTTGAACTTATGGGGGCCAATCTTTAATAGGCTGTGAGATTTTGGCTAGTATCTGCTACAAAGTCTAAGGGAGTTTATGAAGATAGTTCACCTCATTAGATTTAAAATGGAAAGACTTGAGAATTGACAGGTGCCTTGATGGTTTTATGGGGAATCTAAGAGATTATATTAGCATTCTCAAAGTTTTGAAACAGCAGGGTTGATTAGGAAGAATTGATGAAGAAAACCCTAAGATTGATAGGAATGAAGAGTTTCAGGTGAGATGAAGCTAAAGCTCTCACAAAACCGACCCTAAAGAGATCTCTCTTTCGCCAATAAGATTATATTGACCAATGATTGTTGCTGTTAGAATATAGAAACATATATATTAGAATATATGCTTAATTTCCTTAGAATATAGATGTGATTGTTTAGCATATAGGAGTGATTGATTTGGTTTCCTAATTTCCTAGTTTCCTATTTCCTAATTTGATGTAAACTTTCATTATAAATAATATGCAAGGGAGACGAGAGAATTCAATTTCAATCTCTCCCTTTTTTTCTCAACTTGGTATCAGAGCAAACTCTGGTTCCACAAAAAAAAAAAAACCCTAGCTGTAGCAGCCCTGTAAAAAAAAAAAAAAAAAAAAAAAAAACCCTAACAGTACTGTAGCGGCACTGTTCATCGCCGGCGGACAACTCTCCGGTGGTCGGAATTGAAGTCCGACCACTCCAAAAGGATCGCCGGTGGCCGACGATCACAACCCCACCGGAGTCGTCACCGGCCGGTAGGCCACGCGCCCTCACGCGCGGGACTTCCGAGGCGTCCAGATTTCACGCGCGAAGCTTCTCTCGGCGCGTGCAGGCGCGTCTCCCTCCGAGAAGTTTCCGGCGACCCCTGCCGGAGCTCGCCTAGGGCAGGCGACCCTTTTTGCTACCTTTTGGCTTGATGGGTAGTTGATTTGGATGTAAGCATGGTCGTTCTCGTCCCTGTCTTCCGCAACTGTCTGTTTTTTTTCTGATTTCTTCTTGTTCGAGACCAGATCTGCCATTCTGGTTTGTTCCGATTTCTTTGCTGCCATTGGGGCGTTGATTTGTTGGTTTGGTTAACCACTCTTGTTCTACGGTTGCGGAGGTCTCTTTGTTGGTTCTTTATTTGACGACTGTGCTGGAGATTTATTAACATGTCAAAATTTGAAGATACTACTTCAATTATGCCTCAATCTGTATTCTTAAAGGCAGATGATGTTCCTCGTTCTATTACACCGAAAAAATTAAATGGTGAGAATTATTTGAGTTGGGCACATGCTGTGAAGACCTTTCTTCGAGGAAAGGACAAGTTACAATTTATTACTGATGAGCCACCATCGTCCACTGATCCTCGGTATCGTGTTTGGATGAGCGAGGATGCAATTGTTATGGGGCTATTATGGCATAGTCTGGAGGATTCAGTTGCTACCACCGTTGAGTTTTGTGACTCATCTAAGAAGATCTGGGATTGTCTTGCAGAATCATATTCCCAGAAAAGTAATATTTCTCGAGTTTATGAGTTGTATGAGCAGATGTTCTCTGCAAAACAGGGCGAGAGATCATTGTCTGATTACTACAGTCACTTGAAGAGTTTATGGGAGCAGCTGTTACAATACAGACCGTTCAGTGAAGACTTAACACAGCAAAGGAAGCATTGGGAAGAATTCATGATTGCAAACTTTTTATCTGGCCTTAATCCTGCACTTCGAGGCTTTAAAGATCAAATTCTAGCGAGTGAAACTCTTCCTACTGCTGCCAATGCTTATGCTCGTATACAAAGGTCATCATTGGGTTGCCATCCATCCAGTGTGAATGATCATTCAGTGACTTCTACTGATTCTTCAGCACTTATTAGTCAACATAATCGAGGAAGTTCTTCCCAAGGTAATTCTCGTGGCACTCGTGGTGGACGTACTACTCGTAGTGGTTCTCGTGGTGGAGGACGTTCATCAAATGGTCGAGGTGACCGCAAGTGTAATTTTTGCGGTGGTACCAATCATACTGAGCCTTACTGTTGGAAGAAATATGGTAAGCCTGAACAAGTCCACCATGTCTCTGACTGTGCTACTTCGTCACTTCCAGCGTCTGATAATGGAGCTACCACGTCTGATTCTCAGGAGACAATAACCTTAAGCTCCTCACAACTTCAAGAGCTCATTCAATCCTTGCGTGCTTCTAATCCTTCATCTTCCACTGCTACTCTGGCTAACTCAGGTAAACCAGCTCTTGTAGTCTCCTCTTCTCCCTCTTGGATCATCGATTCGGGAGCCAGCTCGCATATGTCTGGTAATTCTTCCTTATTCTCTAACCTCAGTAATGTTAATCATAGTATTGTGTTAGCTGATGGTTCTTCTCGTCCTGTGTCTGGTAGAGGGACTCTTCATCCCTTATCATCCCTTAATCTCCCTTCTAGTCTTTATGTACCACACTTTCCATTTAATTTACTCTCTGTCAGTCAGTTAACCAAATTATTAAATTGTTCCATAACCTTCTTTCCTACTTCTTGTGTTTTTCAGGACCTCACGACGAAGAAGATGATTGGTTCGGGGCATGAGAAGGATGGCCTTTATTATCTTAATCGTGATCGTCCACCAGAACAACTAACTAGCACAGTTCTCCACACCTCTGTCTCCCCTCTCCAGTGGCATGTTCGTCTTGGTCATCCATGTTTAGCTCGGTTGAAACTACTTTTTCCTAATTTTAGTTCAGTGTCTAGTCTTGAATGTGAGGCTTGTCAACTTGGCAAGCATCACCGTAGTTCTTTTCCTAGCCGTAGTATTAGTCGTGAGTCTGAACCTTTTGATATTGTTCATACAGATGTTTGGGGCCCTGCCCGCATTTCTAGTGTTAATGGTTTTTCATATTTCGTGATATTTGTTGATGATTTTTCTCGAATGACATGGCTTTTTTTAATTAAACAACGGTCTGATTTACCTTCTGTTATTTCTCGTTTTTACAATGAAATTGTTACTCAATTCAACAGAAGAATTAAAGTCTTTCGTTCTGATAATGCATTGGAGTATATTCAGACGATTGTTCATAACTTTTGTACTGATAAGGGCATTATCCACCAAACTACTTGTCCTCACACTTCTCAACAAAATGGTATTGCTGAACGCAAAAATCGTCATTTGTTAGATGTTGCTCGTACCCTAATGTTTCACATGCATGTCCCTAAATCTTTTTGGGCAGATGCTGTTCTCACTGCTTGTTATCTAATTAATAGGGTCCCTACACCAATATTGTCAAATAAGTCTCCATTTTCTCTTCTTTATCCCAATCGGTCACCTTTTCCTCTTTCTCCTCGTACCTTTGGTTGTGTTGCCTTTGTTCATATACTTGATCCTAATCAAGACAAACTTTCACCTCGTTCTCGTAAGTGTGTCTTCTTAGGATATTCCCGCACTCAGAAAGGTTATCGTTGTTATCACCCTCCTTCCCGACGTTACTTTGTGAGTGCCGATGTCACCTTTTTTGAATCTACTCCTTTCTTTTCTTCTAGTGGTGACCTTTTATCTCCTGATCTCATTACCTTTCGTGAGGGGGCGCACTCCCCTACTCTTCCTGCCCCTTTATCTTCCACCTATGTTCCCATATCCCAGTCTACCTCACTCACTCCTACCACTGATCACTTCACAGCTTCAGAACCATTAGTTCCATCTGAAC
Source organism: Vitellaria paradoxa (assembly GCA_019916065.1). Taxonomy (NCBI): domain Eukaryota; kingdom Viridiplantae; phylum Streptophyta; class Magnoliopsida; order Ericales; family Sapotaceae; genus Vitellaria; species Vitellaria paradoxa. Next base: position 42,760,850 of record CM034239.1, read on the forward strand.
CTTCTGCTCCTGCTCCTCTGCAACAGGTTTATCGACGTGATCCTGATAGAAAGGTCATTCTTCCCTTACCGCCAGATCACACCCCTTCGTCTGAGGTACCTGATTCTGATGAAGATCATTCTCCTTCTCCTGACTTGCCCATTGCCTTACGAAAAGGTAAGCGTACTTGCACTCAACATCCTATTGCTAATTTTGTCTCTTACCATCGGCTTTCCTGTTCCTTGTCTTCTTTTATTTGTGCCTTGTCTTCTGTTTTTGTTCCTTCTACTTATCAACAGGCCTTGTCTATTCCGGGATGGAAACACGCAATGGATGAAGAAATGCATGCTCTTCATCAAAATCAGACATGGGAACTCACCTCTCTACCTATTGGCAAACGAACTGTTGGTTGTCGCTGGGTTTATACTGTTAAGTATCTTCCAGATGGTTCAGTTGAGCGCCTTAAAGCTCGGTTGGTTGCCAAAGGTTACACTCAGACGTATGGTGTTGACTATTCTGAGACTTTCTCTCCTGTTGCTCGTCTGAATTCAGTTCGAATTCTTCTTGCTGTTGCTGCAAGTCGTTCTTGGCCTCTACATCAGCTTGATATTAAGAATGCATTCCTCCATGGAGAACTACAAGAAGAAGTCTATATGGATCAACCTCCTGGTTATAGTATCCCTGGTAGTGAGCATCTTGTGTGTCGTTTACAGCGTGCTTTATATGGTCTGAAACAATCTCCTAGGGCTTGGTTTGATCGTTTCAGCTCTGTTCTCCTTGATATTGGGTATACTCGTTCTACTGCTGATCATTCAGTCTTTGTACGACGACAATCTTCTGGCACTATTATATTAATTGTCTATGTTGATGACATTATTATTTCTGGTGATGATATCACGGGTATTGTGGATTTGAAACAGTATCTTGCTACTCAATTTCATACCAAGGATTTGGGTCGACTTCGTTACTTTCTTGGAATTGAAATTGCCCACTCTTCACAAGGCATCTCCCTCTGTCAACGCAAGTATGTGCTGGATTTACTCTCTGACACTGGTCTTCTCGGTGCCCGTCCTGCTGATACTCCTATGGACCCATCTACTAAGTTAGATGCTACTTCGGGCGAGCCATTTTCTGATGTGGGTCGTTACCGTCGACTTGTGGGTAAGCTCATTTATCTCACTGTTACTCGTCCTGACATCACTTATGCTGTGGGGGTAGTCAGCCAATTTATGCATAGTCCTCGTCTTCCGCATTTTGAGGCTGTGTGTCGGATTCTACGGTATTTGAAGCATTCTCCAGCACGTGGACTTTTGTATCGTTCCTCTTCCTCCTTAAGTGTTACTGGTTATAGTGATGCTGATTGGGCTGGTAATCGGAATGATCGGCGTTCCACCTCGGGTTATTGTACCTTTGTTGGTGGTAATTTAGTTACATGGCGTAGTAAGAAACAACAGGTTGTGGCTCGTTCTAGTGCTGAAGCTGAGTATCGTGCTATGGCTCACACTGCGTCTGAAATGCTCTGGGTTAGGTCACTTCTTCGGGATTTTGGTATTGAAGTTCCTGCTCCTATGGAAATGCATTGTGATAATCAAGCTGCTATCTTTATTGCCAATAATCCTGTGTTTCACGAGCGTACAAAACATATTGAGGTTGATTGTCATTTTATACGTGATTTGCTGCTCCGCAAGGAGTTGAGTACTCCATTTGTTCGCTCCTCTTCTCAGCTGGCCGATCTTCTTACCAAGCCATTATCTCGTTCTGCATTTCAGAGTTTCATATCCAAGCTGGGCATTTTTGACTTATATGCCCCAGCTTGAGGGGGCGTGTTAGAATATAGAAACATATATATTAGAATATATGCTTAATTTCCTTAGAATATAGATGTGATTGTTTAGCATATAGGAGTGATTGATTTGGTTTCCTAATTTCCTAGTTTCCTATTTCCTAATTTGATGTAAACTTTCATTATAAATAATATGCAAGGGAGACGAGAGAATTCAATTTCAATCTCTCCCTTTTTTCTCAACTGTTGCATTACATTTTCAGCTTTTCTGGGGTTGTCTTTTGGGGATCTGCATTGTAAGTTCTTGTTTTATGGCCTTTCTGGAATGGTCTAGTCACTAATCTATAGAGTTTAAATAGAAATTACAACATTTAGAAGTATCTGGAGTAACTGGAAAAGTGGAAATGAGGCCAGATATAATTAGTTTTCATGACCCAACCAAAAATCACGTTTGATAGAGCCAATCTTTCAATCCATGTAGCGAATCATTAGTTTCAATCCATGGAGCAAATGGAATTTGGTTACATAAATCAACTTTTAGAAATGTAAAAGTAGGAAAAGCTTTTACTGTAGCATCATTTCTTTTTTAGTTGTTACTTTTATATTTTATGCTTGTCAATTAAATCGTTTATATTTGAGATTAGAACCACTGTAGCAATTTATTTTTATCTCACAAAAGCTCCTACCTTTCATGCAGACTCTGCTCGGTATTGATTTTTTAACTTGTTATAAGCAGTAACTGTTATTTTTTCTGCATGCAGAATCCCTGTTTAATGCTTTTGCAACGGCCGCGTTTTTTAAATTTGTTGTATTTTCAATATTTGAGATGAGGTATCTTCTTGCTATATGGAAAGCGAGTAGGCCTATGAACAATGGAGAGGGTTGGGAAGCAATGAGGCGTGAGCTTTCTGTTCTTTATAGCCGGTTCTGTGAGTATTACTCCCTTTTCATACATACTGTCTGTTCTGCAAACTAGATTTTTTTTCTATAGATTCATTTTAAAGATTGACTTGGTGTGTGAATGGATGTTACATATCAGACACCCTTCTCCTACATAGTAGTTACACGTGACATGAAATTTATTCTTCCTTCTTGATGGGATTTATTAGCAGAACAAGGTATTTTGAAATACCAATCAAATCAACTGTTCTAACAATTATTTGCCCAACCCTTTTTTTTTTTAAATTTGAGTTGAATGATGTCAAGGAGATTTGAAATTTGGAACTTCTATTTCATATATTAGTGACTTTTCTACCATTACCAGGTTGACTTTTTTGGGGCTTGAAATTGTTTTTAGATTAGAATGGAGACTTGCAGAGAGATTTCCATGCTGTTGGGGTTACAGGGTGTATAAGATGCAGAGATGTTTAGAGGGTAGTGCCTATATTTTCAGTTGCAGCAAGAGAATAAATTATTTGGAGCTCACAAAGTTTTGGTTGAACTCCTTATCTTGTTGGCTAATGAGGATATAATCTTTTCCATCAGGATCTTTTATTTTGTAGTTTTTATATACCGAGCATGTCACATGGATGGGCCCCCTTTGGCCCTGTTTAGTGTTCTGCTTTTTCTATCTAGAAACAAAAAAAATATTCGTTAATTTACAAATGGAAAAATTGTAAGTTGTAACTTATTTATAGTCATTACCATACTTTTGGACATTGTTTGAAATTTCCAGTAGTTGGATTCTCTATATCTGATCATCAATGAAGCACGGATATTTCGAATTAGGTGCCGCACTCATATCGGATGCTCCGGGGATACGGATACGACTGAGATATGGCCGAATACGTCACATGATGTATCCAAATTTTTTATTTTAAATTTTGCATAAGATACGGTAAGAATACGGCTGGAATACGGGTAGAATATGAGAAGAATACTTTTAGGATACAGCGGAGGTTCAAATGTAATATTTTAAACCTTTTTTGGGGGTAAAATTGATATGATAAAATTTTAGTAGGGGTTAAACTGTAATTAACTAAAATATATTGATATGATAGAAGTTGGATCTAACTAAAATTTAGGAAATGAAAAAATTATTTTTATTTTAAGATGTACGAAATTGTATTTGATACTTTTTTTATATTTGTGTTTTGTGTATGAATGATGTTGGTAGTTTTGAGTATGAATGATGTTAATTTATGAATTGAATGGTATTTTTCATGCTATATAATTGTTATTTATATAATGTTTAGTAGTATATAAATGTTATCTTTAAAAATATTTTAAATAAAATATATATTTTATTTTATTTTTTTGCCGTATCTTCACCATGCCTGTATCCTTATTTTTTGAAAATTGCCGTATTCCGTACCTCCTCCCGTAGCTTCATAGCTAATTGTATAAATTACCTTGATCTAGGCTTTGATTACTATTATTTGACTTTGCAGCCTTTGTATAAGATCTGTTTTTTTTTTTTTTTTTTCTTTTCCCCCGAAATTACTGTAACTGTTGCATGATTTGCAGATGGGATACTTTTAGGTGGCATTTTGGTCATGTATGAGTTCCATAAATTTCTGCGGCCCATTCTTCTCCTTATACACTCCTTTTGGATTCCTCAAATCATCACTAATGTCATTCGTGATTCAAGAAAACCGTTGCATCCTCATTACATCTTAGGCATGACAGTCACACGGCTAGCAATTCCATTGTATGTCTTTGGGTGTCCTCACAACTTCATGCGCATTGAGCCTGACAACAGTTGGTGTATTTGTTTGGGTGCATTCATGGGATTCCAAGCATTGATTCTTCTTCTACAGCACTATCTTGGATCTCGGTGGTTCATTCCACGTCAGGTTTGATGCTACTGTGATTTTCAATTTGCAATGAAGATGTTTCCTTCCTGTACTAGCAAGATACATATTCCAACTTGTATGTGGACATACAAACTCCCTTATGGTGTTTGCATTAAGAAGGCATTGTGACCAACATCAATGAGAAACCTCATACAAAACCTTTGACTAGGATTCAGTCTTTATACTAATGAACTAAGTAGTGAATTTTTTTTCACCTCAATTAAACTGTTGTTTGGTGGAAATCTTGATTTGTAAATGAATTGCTGCCACAGATGCGCACATGTGCGAGCATAACCCCACAGAACACACTTCTTATTGCTATACTGTTGTATAACCCCCTTTTGGATTGACTACCTTAATTCATACATTTGAATAATTTGCAGACTTGCATTTGCATATCTGCACATGCAACAACCACTTGATTTGTCGTAAAAAATGCTTCCAACTAAGCAACAAACGCCACCTGACACACACACACACACACACACACACAAGAAAAAAAAAATTAAAGAAAGGAACAATGAGAAAGTACTAAATTCAGTTTCACTATACTTGAAATTGTCTTCTTGCAATGTAGCCAAGAAAAAACAAATAATTGTGAGGAGCTGGGACTTGTGCCCCTTTTCAATTTTATGCGCCTCGATCAATTGCAATAGAGCTTAACTCAATTATGCCTTTGAGAAAAATGTGGAAATTGATTTGGCTTCTTTTTAACAATCTTGGCCTTAATTTTCTAATTGATTGATTAAGGCTCAGTGAAGTGATCTCAAGTTGACCTTTGGCATTGTTGAATAACTTATTCAATTCTTTTTTAAAGGAAAAAAAAAAAAAAAAGGCCTACTCAGCAAAGTAAACTAGCTGAGCAGACTGGTGAAACTTAAGTATTTGAATATCAACCGTTGTTGCCTGCACCTAGCTAGTCTTTTATTGAGCTTGGCCAAGAGTAGTAGTCTATTTAGCTAGATTGAGCTCAAGCACCTTGAACGTCAAGACGGCAAACTTAGTCTCTCATTCAGTACCGTATCTTCAACTCCACAGAAAGGCTCTGGCATACATTTGGGAATCCATATTTTGAATTTCTTTGTTTTTTCCTATGGTTTTTGTTCTAATATTTATCTTCTCTTTAGATTAGTACAGGTTGTCTGGCAAGGTTGTTCATGCTGAAGTTACCTGATTTATTATCCCATTGTTTAAAAATGGCTTTAAATTTTTCACAAGTAGTTGAGACATTATATTAATGACAAGAACTACATAATAAAAAGGGGAAAAAAAAAAAGGTAGAAACGTTTCTGTTCTGATTGCAGCTGGGGAAAAAAAAAGTATAAACATTTCTGATCTGATTGCAGCTTTTCTTTTTTATATATATATTTTTAAATTTTAAAAGAATTGCAGTTAGTCACTCATGTGTCACTTCCAACTTTATCTTGCCATGGCTGATTCTACGTAGAATTTATTTTGATATGATGGTGCAGATCCTACCTGAGAAATATAACTATTATAGAAGGTTTGATCAGGATGCAACTCATGCTACTGACTGCGTCATTTGCATGACTTCCATTGATCTCGCTCGTTCTAATGACTGCATGGTATTGTGTTTAATTTTTCATTCAACTGTTTGAAGATATGGTCTCTTTTTGAGCAATAATGACTGACTTGGTAAATTCTCTGATAGGTGACACCATGTGATCATTTCTTCCATTCTGGTTGTTTACAAAGGTGGATGGATATAAAAATGGAGTGCCCGACTTGCCGACGTCCGCTACCACCAGCCTAAGAGATCGTATTTCTCTGTATCAATACAGATTAACTGACATTGTCGAACCTTTTATTTGAGGTAAATATGATCCCATACTATGTTAATGGACTCAGGTATGAGTATCCGGTGTGGGTGTATATTTAGGTGTCAATTCTCTCAAAATGTTGAATTTAGAATATTGGGCTATGCATAAAAAATTTGGTTATGAATATGTGGACACATCATAAATATTTAAATATATTATATATTGATATAAGATATGGCTATTGTTTTGGAATATATCATATATTGATATGAGAAGGATTTTATACGACGAACATCAATATTTCTAACTCTTAAGAACACCAGTGCTGTGAATATGGTTGGTATCTCCTGTTTCTCCCGTGCCAATGGGACGAGTTGGGTTGTTCATCTTAATACTTGACCTTCCAAAAGAGAACGGTCAGTCGTGACAACTCTTGAAAAAAAATATCGAATTTTGTGTTGCCATTTATGATATAGATGCGAAACAATTACTTGGGAGTTTCACAATTGTTTTTTTTTCTTTTTATAGCAACAGCAGCATATATATATATATATATATATAGATATAGGGGTTAGGGGGACTTCTATCATAGTTAACTCATACCAGCTGGGTTGTTCCCTCGTCCACAAATGGTTGACGTGCAAGAGACTTGAAATTCTTTACGTATTCTTGGTTGCAATATATGCTTGTGTGTTTACCACTCAAAACTACTGAGAAAATCTTAACATTTCTTAAGAGTATTTAGGGGGTGTTTGGCAACCCAAAAATTAGCAAAAAAATACCAAAAGTTGATTTTTGAGTGTTTGGCAAAACCACAAGTTTTGCCACTTTTTTGATTTGCTACAGTAAAAAGTACCACTCCATCATTACATTTTTTTGATTTGTTACAGTAAAATACATACCAAACACCCAAAAGTTACAACTTTTTTGCTTTGCTACAGTAAAAAATTTACCAAACACCCAAAAGTTACTAAAAAAATACTAAAAATTTCACTTGGTTCAACCAAACACACAAAAAAGTGCAAAAAAAAAAAAAAAAAAAACACCAAAAAACTACCAAAACTTAACTTTTTTTTAACTTCCAAACACCCTCTTATTCAGTACTGAATCCCAATGAGCTGGATATTGCATAGAGGTATGAAATGTCATTTAATTTCAGGTAAAGAACCCAGATTCTGCAGGACAGGAGCGCATTGACGAAGTCAATCCAGGGCTGGTTGCTGTTAGTTTGCGGGCACCATTGATCTATTGTTTGTATAATGTATATTATAGTCACGTAGTTTGGCGAATTTGTAATTCTTCTGAAGTGTATTTTCCTCATTTCCTCTTCCACCACATTTTGTTTCTTTCTTTTTCATCAGTAGGTTAATAGTGCATAAACCAAAAACAGCAATTTTGGAGCTGCGATTTCAAGGTACATATTTGTATTTTGCTCATTTCTTTGCATGCGTGTAAATTCGTCACTCGAAGCTGTTGGATCTTCAAATGTTAGAGAATTTCTTTTTTTGATTGGTATCTGCATTCTTAATTTGCTTGTTCTTTTGTTTACCTGTCGATGGAAATAAGAAAAGTGCCATGGCTTTTTTTTTTTTAACCTCTTAATTGGTGATAGTTGCCATTTCTAGAGGCAACATATAATTTTAAGCACTCACAAGCTACCTCATGATATTTGTTTTTATTTTTACGATAGCAAATTTACCTTAATTTGTCCACGAAAATGTAAAATAAAAAAAATAAATGCTTTCTAAAGAAATAAATATATTTTTACACTTGTCTATATATCACTCCCTCCCTTTTTTATTTGAAAGGTAAAGATTTTTTTTTTTTTTTTAAGGGGAAAGAGAGACTCGAACTTAAATTATGAGCAGGCAGGAGATGCTTTTAATCACTGAGGTAAAGGTCACGCTCACATATCACTCCCTCCCGATTTGTCATAGTTCTCTTATTTCCTAGCCAGCATCCCAGTGTGGTTTCCTTTCTAGTTTGAGCTTTAATTTTGATGTCATTTTATCATAATTCGTATTTAAAAAATAATTTTATTTTACTTTTGATTGTGTTCGATGATTTGAGTTAGGAGTACCAGAATAAGTGATTCCTTCCTTCCTCGACTAAGTTTATCATATTGTTTTTAAAAATGAGACAATAAACAATATACAGATTAGATATTAACTGATAGAATAAAAAATATTAATATTAATAAAATAATAAAAATTAGCATTTAACACAAGTAATTTAATTTTTTAACATATAAAGTGAGATTAATAAGGATATTTTTGTACTTCTGAGTATAAGTGGGGTCATTCACCACTAGTTGGTCCAGTGAAATAGGGATTGAGTTTAAGGTTTATGTGATATACTCAGGTCGTGAGTTTGATTAACTCCTGAGTGGTGAGATTGTAAGTGAGAGGTCGTGGTGGTGGGATCTTATGCTAGTCTCTCTGGGTTTGTAATTTGATGTCCGAAGAGTCTACGGGGTGATTTTTTCGTTACCGAAAAAAAAAAAAAAAAAGAGGAGGCGGGGTAGGCTGGGGTTAAAAACTTTATCCTACCTCGTCTCCTCTAAGTTACCATATTGGGCTTCACTTTTCCTCCTTAACCCATCCTATTAGACTTGGATCGAATTTAGTTTTTCTATTTTATATGCCTCCATTGTCATTTTTATCTCTGAAAAATTCTTATATTGCACTTATCTTAAAACATATTGTTGTAAATGTGAGTCATCATAATATGTCTTAATGTGTATTGTGTGATGCAATCATGAATTTGTGAAAGAAAAAAAATGAATGAAAAGGAAAAACAAATAAAGGTAATATAAAATATTAAATATGTGTTTTATTTGACTGCAATATAAAAAAAAAAAGAAAATGAAAGAGGTTTCATCAATAAAGTAATTTTTTTAATTTAGTAAATTCCCCCCCCCCCCCCCATTTGTCAAGTGTATTTGCATCATGGATTTGTAAAAAAAAAAGGAATGAAAAGAAATAAAATAAGGTAATATATAAAATGTTAAATATGTATTTTATTTGATTGCAATTAAAAAAAAGAAAAAAGAAAAAATGAGAAACGATCGTCAACAAACTAATTTTTTTAATTTAATATTTTTTTCCATTTATCAAAATTTGTACTTTCTCCTTATCATTGCTATGAAATTATATATATATATATATGTGTGTGTGTGTGTGTGTGTGTATAAAGTAATTTAGAATTCCATGCATTCTCCTTTAATTTTTTTTTTGAATTTACAATTCAAACGCAGTATTAGGAGAATTCTTGTGAGAGAGAGAGAGAGAGAGAGAGAGAGAGAGAGAGAGAGAGGTTCGATTTGCAAGATTACAGATTCATAGTTTATTTCAACTTTTCAAGTTTAGAAGATGGATGAACACATTCTCACAACATAACTCACTGAAAGAAAATAAAATATATATATATATACAGTCAATCATGTACAAATCAACTTATTTACAGGACAACTCTCTCACTGGTCCAAGTTTGGATCTTTATTCTAGTAGCCAGGCAGCCATCTTAGGTCATATATAATAGTAGTCAAAGATGAAACAAGGCATGGCTAGCTAGGCGGCCAAGCCGGAGGCACGAAGTCACCGGCCGCCGCCGCATTGGTTGTTATTATAGCAATCCACAGGATGCTCGGCCACGGCATCACATTCCTTCTTCCTCCTCTGAAGAGGCCTTTCCGGCAAACAGTTCCGACGATCATCAAAAGCGACCCGTTTGGAACCGATCAAGCTCTCGCAAGCCCCTTCTTCCTCGCAGAAGAAGTTGTAAGAGACCGAGAGATTCGCCAGCTTCGGCAGAATGCAAATCCCTTCCGGCACTGTTCCGGTCATCATGTTGTGCCCTAAATTCAGCAGCTCCAAATGAGCTAGCCCAGCTACGCTGTAAGGTATTGTACCCACAATCTTGTTCCTGCTCACGTCTAGCAATCTCAGTTTGTAGAGAAAACCCACCTCCGGAGGCAAACAACCAGACAGATTAGTATTCGTCAAGACCAGCTCCTCCAAAGTGCCGGCGAAATTGGCTATGCTTGGCGGGAGACAGCCTTGGAAGATTTATAATAAAGTTAGTATGATCTTTGAATGTGAACGGAAAACGTCTTGGAGATGAAGATGAATTTTGACGGTTACGAGTCTGTCTTAATTTTTATTACGGATTTTTATGAGTAAATACTTTAGGGTGGTGAGGACATCTAATTATATATTTATATTATTACCTTGTGCCCTCTCATAGAAGGTTCACCACCATTCCTTATGCCTATTGTTAACTATTTGATCACATATGGTTCATTTGATGCAATGAAAAATAATAAAAAATAGTAGAAAAATGTGGTTTGAAAATTTTTTTGACATTTTGCAAGTTGTCATTATTACGTTTTTCAAAAATAACTAGTAAAGTTTTTTGACTTTTACATCAATTTTTAAAGAGAGAAACTGTTTGAACGACTTTTTTAGTTATGTCAAAATGATTTTTTGTCAGAATTTATTAAAATTAGTTAAAAGTTTTTGAGCCTTCTAAAAAAGTTACTGAAATTTGTGAAATGTTATTGAGTTTGTTAAAAAAATTTATTAGGATTTATAAAAATTAGTTGGGATATATAGATACATATAAATTTATAAAAATTTCACCAAATATGAAGAGTACAAAATATGTTAAAAATTTTCAGAAATTTTTAACATTAATTTTTTTTTTTTTGGTACCAAACGGACCCATAATATATTTAATAAGTAAGCAGAAACTCAGTCTATTTAAATCAATTTTTAATTAGGCCCATCCTGTATATTTCATTTTTAAATTTGGTTCCGTTTTATTAAAAACAAAATTGCATGAAAATACTAACAAACCTTTGAAGTTGTTGTTGGCAAAGACTAAAACTGTTGCTCCCGAGGTTGTTGCCGTGCCTAGATTTTGTGGGATTACGGAGGTGAACCGGTTGTTGTTTAGAAAGATGGCGTCGAAGTTCCTGGCGAAGAGTTGAGATGGCAATGGGCCTTCGAAGTCGTTGTATCGAAGATCAAGGTATTTGAGAGTGGGAAGACAGAGGACCACATCTGGGAAGGTGCCCACGAATCTGTTGTTGCTTAGATCGAGCTCGAAGAGGAGACTCATGTTGGAGAGACTGCTTGGGATTACTCCGCAGAAGCGGTTTGAGTTGAGGTGGAGGAGGGCGAGGTCGGAGAGGAGCCCGATTTCGTCGGGGAGGAATCCGGCAATGTCGGCCAGGTTGAGGTCTACTCCGGCGACGGTGATGGTGGGGGTGGTGGCGTTTGGGAGGGGGGCGCAGTAGACGCCGGTGTAGTTGCAGACGGAGGGGCCAACCCAGTTGGCGGTGAAGTTGTTGGGGTCAGAATGGATAGCCTTTTTCCACGCTTGGAGAGCTATGTAAGCTTGGTGGAGTCTGGGATTTGACATGTTGGTGGAGGAGGGGGGGATGTGGTGGCGGTTGTGGCGGCGGCCGGTGGCGGAGGACACGTGCTGGTGGGTGTGTTTGGCAGCAGCAGCAGCCGCCAAATTGTTGTGGAAGGAGGATACTCGGAGTAAGACGATTAAGGCAGTAGTTATGAGAATAGAAGAGTGGTAGTATGAAACGGCCATTAGTTTATTTGTTTTTTGTCTAGTTTATGGGAGTGAGTTGGGATTAGATCGTCTTTTTAAAGACTTCTTTCATTTTCATGCCAAATGCTATAGTCTTTTGAATTCATCATATCCTTCATGGCCCAGTAAAAATTAGTACATTCTGATTTCTTGGACTACTCATTATATAACATCCTCGTAACTATTACAACAACAGCCGTTTACAAGGACGTTTAACCGTTGCCAATAAATCCTACTAATTTTGTCGTCTCCTGTTGAGTGGAGAAGAGTGAATCCGGCGGAAGGTAAGGCAGGGCTGCAGCTAATCGCCCGAAGCTCAGTGTAGAAAAGAAAGAGAAAATTTTACGAAATAAATTTTAGACTAAAAAAGAATTAGATCAACTTATTTTCTGAGTAGTCTAATTCCAGTCAACTTTCCTAATTTACTCGGAGGTTGAATCCCAAAAAAAAAAAAAAAATCCAATTCATTTTAACGATTAAAACCCAATTTATTTGACTTGTGATTAAGAATATTATATAATTCTGACTCTCGAGAGAGAGACTTCCACTTGATGATGAATACGTACAGTATATAAAGACAAAGGATATATGCGTTGCTTACATATTGAGGGTACAGAACACTGAACATCATGGTTTTGCAGGTTTGGCCGGGGAGGTCGGAGTGACTAGTGAGACAGGATTAGCAGAAGAGGAAGATCGTGTACATGACAAGGACTTGACACCTCCCGTGTAGTTTTCGCAGTAGTTTGGAGTGGAGCTGAAGAAAGACAGCTTAATTCAGCCGACACACACACACACACACACACACACACACACAGACAGAAAGTTGTGATCCTGATAAAAAAAACTCAAGGAGGAGGCTTGCCACCTGAGTACCAGTAAAACAGTTTATTCTTTTTTTTTTTTTGTTTGGAAACTGAGTAAAACAGTTTATTCGAGACTGTGAGATGTAATAAATTACATATATATATATATATATATATTAATATATTGATCTGATCATTTAAGACAAAATGAGCAAGGAAAACTATAAACTCAAGGAATTAATGGACCTACTTTGCTGATTAAATCCCAATGGGTTAGATGGGATGGTCTTGGACTGAGACTTAGAGGCTTACCACTCCAAGGTCTCAAGTTCAAGTCTCCTCTCTAGCAAAACTTGGGGCCAGCCTCCCGAGCGTAAAGCGTAGTAAAGGTTGGTAGGACGGGCCTCCTTGGCTGGACGAACCGTATCCAGTTCTTGGGTGTGGGTCCGACTCCCCGCCGCTAAGCGAATTCGCGATTTACCGCTATATATGTTGAGGGGCCGGTATGTGTGACACAAACCAAAAGAGATTCACTCTCTAGGAGTTTGGCCTAGGTAGTGAATCTCTCGAGGTCAAATCTTTTTTTTTTTTTTTTTACTTTGTTGATTAAGGTTTGTAAGCAAGCAAGTTACCATATTGATGAGTGCATAAAAGGGAGTTAGGAGTTTACACGTGGAGACACATAGATTCAAACCTTATATACAACAGATCTAATTGGTATCGACAAATCCATATAGTCGACCCCACCTAGTGAGAAAAGACTTAGTTTGGTTTAGTTTGGTTTGGTATACTATATAAAAATTTCATTGGCAAAAAAAAAAAAAAAAAAAAAAAAAAACTAAAATTTAATAATTTTTTATTATATTAAGTGGGTTGAGTGCGATTATATTAGTGTACATTAGATTAAAATTTGTTTCTTTCATTAAATGGATACAATGGTATTAGACTATTTTCTTTTTTCTTGAGTGGGAACAATTTGTGTTAGACTAATTTTTTTTTTCTTTTTCTTATACGAGCACAATCAAACACCAAAGATAATATTAAAAGAAATAAATAAATAAAGATAATAAAATTTATTTTTTCAAAATGAGTACATGCCCTCGGTCTAATAATGCTGGCTCTATGACTCCTACCTTCTTGATCTGATTTCATTTATATTTAGTACAAATATGCTTATGGTGATATTTAAGGTGTAAATAAACTGAACCGTGTAATACAAGGATTGAATTAAGGTTGTTATTAAACTTAATGGGCTTAAAAATAGTTTAAGGTTAAATCCATTTATCCTTTAATCAAATTTCAACGAGCTTGTAATTGAATTGATATTAAATCTAACTTAGATATTTTAATATTTTATATTATATTTATCAAACCAAACTCTGATTAAATTTAATAACATAATAAGATTAAAATTATGATTGAGATTTGATTTGTTTATCTTTCGAATCGAGTTTAATCAAGTCTGCGATGGAATCGAACTTGTGTGAGTCGAATCAAACTTTGAGCCTCAATTAAGTTGAATCATTTGACATCCCAGCGATAATTTGGTACAGTAATAGTATATTACGTTCAATCTTTCACATTCACGAGCCTTCTTGATCTACCATGTTTTTCTTCAAACTAATTGTAGTGGCAAAATCATTCACTTCCTTCGCAATAAAGATTAGGTAAAATGAAGTTCAATTGAGTCTTATACCCAAATCATGCTTAATTATATATGGTACTATTTTAAAAACCAAACTTTGGGTTCTCATTTCAATCCCTCGTACAAGTAAAATTGAAATTTTTGTCCCTTGATAGTAGAGATAAATGAAGCCGCACGAACTCATGTTTTGTCTTAAATGAACTTATAAAAAGTAAAGCCAGCGCTCGTAAATTTTGTTTTTAAGTCCTCTGCAAAAGAATTGAGGATCAATACAATAGTCAGGACATAAGAGCTAATCCTGCAGCAAATTCCAAAGAAAAAGCATAAAGATGTCCTAGAGAACAGCACCAAAACAACTTTATTTATTTATATATTTAAATATAATTTGTGAGTTCGTCATTCGTATAATAAGATATAAAATAAATAATTTTTAAAAATATTTAAAAAATTTCAGTACTGAAACTTCAAACGCAACTTTATTAGAGAAACAAGAAATACCATCCGTAAAAAGCACTAACTGAGAGAAAACAACCCAAACCATAAATTAAAAAGATAAAAAAAAAAAAACCCCGTGGCATTGACATGATAAAAGCTGCGTGCATTCACGCGCATGCAAACACACGTGTACACACACGCGTATACAAGGACACACACACGCACACGCGCGCACACGTGCCCGTGTACTCACACACACACGTATACACGCGCGCATACACGTCACGCACACACATGCGCCCACGTACGCGCGCACACATGCGAACATGCACATGCACACAGGCGTGTATACACGTAAACACACCCACACACGCGTGCACACACGCATGCGTGCGCACACACATGCAAACATACCCCCCGCACATGCAAACATACCCCCCGCACGCCTACTCTCACACACGCAAACACACCCACACACGCCTACTCTCACACACCCACGCGCATACATGCGCGCACGTGCACGCGCGTGCACACGCACACACATTCGAGCATGCGCGTGCACATGCATACACCCATACAGAAAGAGAGTTGTTGATTTAAAATTGAATAAAAAATAAATTGGTTCGTATAAATTCGAAATTATCTGAAAACTGTAAATATAATATATAATATTATATAATATATATAATATTATATTAATTAAAATAAATATTGATGTATTATTATATATACATATTAATTGAAATAAATTTTTAACTTTATTTTTAAAAAATAAGTTAAATTATAAATAAATAGATTATGATATGGGTTCATGGGTTTGTAATAACCCGTATTCAACCTACCCATATTTAACTTGTCTTTTAAATGGGTAAATTTAAGTTACACTCATTTAACCTTTAACCCGTTTAATCCCATCACTAACCCGCCCATTTTACCGCCCCTACGGTTCAATAAACTTAAATATGATGTAAAATAATCCAGTTCCTCAAGCTTGATTCGAAAGCTTAACAAATACATTTTCAAACTTCATAAAGTTTTCAAACTAAACTTAAATAATCTACTGACACTGACTCTAATTCCCAGCCGAATTTAAACAATCTACTACAGCATTTGCAGCAATAAGTGCAGATCTGAGCTTGATAGCAAAAGCCTTGGGAGAAACTTTTAGCCCTTATTATCCCAGCTTGAAGCCTCTGGTCCTGCATGGGATGTGGAATGATATATCTTACCTTTGTAACTTCAATCGTGAGGAAGGGCGGTGATCCACAATTAACTATATCACAATCAAAAAACCACAACCCCAAAATAATTATCATAGAAGCAAGTCATCATCTCGAGAAACAACATTAAATCCCCAATTACAGCACCGATATAATTGAAAAACATTGTCTAATTATTCTCACCAAAAAAGGGCCATACAATAAGACCTTTTGTATGGCATGAAAGGTTCAGAGATGTATTTTGGTTTGGTACAGTATAGACTACTATGGATCCCGAAATACTCGGGGAAATTATCAAAAGCACCATTTTTTAAATGAAATTATTCAAAATACAGGTAATTAACTTAAACTATCACACCTTATCATCATCATCGTCATCACCACCATCACCATGTTAACCACCACCAGATCCATATTTCTTGCCAAAAACAAGAACCTGCAACTTGTCGTAGCCAGCAAGCACACCAGCTCCTGCAACGGCACGCAAGATGTTTGCTCCAGCGCCCTTGAAGAGTGATTTAGCACCTTCGTTCTTGAGAATCTGAGAAAATGCATCCATTGAGCTCTTGTACTTAACAGCTTCTCCTGAGGTCATCATCATCCTTCTGCGTACAGTATCAATCGGGTAAGAGGCCAATCCAGCACCGATGGTGATCCCCCATCCCAGTAAGAAACTTGCCAGGAAACTATCCTGCAGAAGTTAAACACAAGCAAAACGTGAAAATCCTGCAGCTGGAAATCATAACTGGTTATGCAACATGTGAAGGACAAACCCAAGCAAGGTTGAGTCATCCAACTCATCCCCTTTTGACAGATATAACAACGACGACGACGACAACAATAAGAAAAACAAACAAAAGAGAAGAAAAAATGAATATCATAAGAAATATAGAATTTATCATGGCAGCCCAGGCCTGTTTGGCCCAGCCAGTTGCCTATTTTTTGCGGGATTGGACAATTAAAAAAAAAATTGCCCATGGAACAAGCTTCAACAGAAATTAAGCCCACATTTTTTCCTAGGCCAGGCTTGGATTTATGTGAATATGTCCAAGCCCGATCCACTTTTAATAAATAATTAATGTAATTTATATTATTTTAATTTCATATATAATACATAATACATACTATATATTTATTTTTTATATAATATATATAATACATAATATTTATATTATTAAGCAGGCTTGGGATTTGCATATTTGTGCTAGGGCTGGGCTTGACTTCCATAAAGGCCCAAAGTACCACACCGGCTTGGGCAAAGGATGCAGTCCTAATACCCATGCACGGGCATGGCTCAAGCCTGGGTAATAACCTCTGAGCCTAAGGCAGGTCAAGGCAGGAAAAAAACATAATTTTACAGAAACATTTAGCAAATGATGAGGTAGCACGTTAACCACTACGACAACTGGGCTGCACTCTGCAACACATTCTCATCAAGCCCAGGTCAGTTTCATCTACAATTTTGAACAACCAAACAAGCTACACTATTCAAGTTATGTTTCAAAAATCCTACATATAGCAGCACCTAAGAAGCTCCTTTTATTTATTTATTTATTTATTTATTTATTTTTAAGCATATGTTTTCTTGTGTTACCGAGTGTGACAAAATGAACACCAGCAGCAAAGCTCCACTGACAAAAATAGAAGGGTCAACATTAATATACAATATACATCCAACGTGAAACAAAAGGGGTCGTGAATTACTCAGAATCTGTTTACCTGCAACTGACCAACCAGAACCACAGGTTTCAAGGAATCATACATTCCGAAGTACAGCCCACGGTAAACAATAATTCCCACACATGAGATGTTGAATCCACGATAAAGCCCAACAATGCCATCTGATTTCATGGTTTTCTTGTAAACATCAATTAAACCATTAAACTGCCTTTCACCACCCTTCTTAGCAGCTTTAGCATCATTAGCCAAACGTGTTCGAGCAAAATCCAAGGAATAGACAAACAGAAGGGATGAAGCACCAGCAGCACCACCTGATGCCAAGTTGCCTGCAAACCACTTCCAGTAACCATCCTTGTCTTTCTTGAAATTAAAAAGCCTCTTGAAGTAGTCTTTGAAAGCAAAGTTAAGGGCCTGAAAAGATATGAGGAAAAAAAATTATGAAAGGTGGAATCACAAATTTTGCAAGTCATTATATAAATAAGATGTAATTGTCAACTAAATGATATATCAAAATGAGAACCAATCACATCACTTTGGTAAGCCAAAGTTCATAATTGTGTCCACAAAGGGCAGTGTGAAGCTGTTTGGATAGCCTAAATCAAATCAGGATTATGCATCACTTCTTTTCAAATTTCAGAAGGTCAAGCTACCTCTTCTAGCCAAAATGTACACTATACAAATTATTAATAGGACTTGTTATTTCTACAGCCCTCCTGCTCACATGGCGTGGCCCCCACAACATGAGAGAGGAAGCCATAGAAGTCTGTGTTTTGTGTTGTGTCAATAACAGCTTCATTTCTAATTAAGAGTGGGAAAAAGAAATAAGAGGGATGGAAAGACCATTAAATATAGATGGAAAATAGCTGACCTGTGTTGGGAAGTATCTAATGACATTGGCAGTGTTGCCTCTCCAAAGAGAGAGAAAGCCTTCATCCTTTATCGTTCTAGCAAAGCAGTCACCAATTCCCTTGTATGGATGAGACAGCCGACC
Source organism: Vitellaria paradoxa (assembly GCA_019916065.1). Lineage (NCBI taxonomy): Eukaryota > Viridiplantae > Streptophyta > Magnoliopsida > Ericales > Sapotaceae > Vitellaria > Vitellaria paradoxa. The sequence goes on from CM034239.1 coordinate 42,779,572, forward strand.
AGATTTGATCATCTCATCCTGATTCTGAATCAGGAGCTTCACTCTTTCTATTGGAGCAGCAGCAGACTTGGATACAGCAGCAGAAACTCCTCCCATGAGGAAATCTATCATAAAACCACTAAAACCTTTTTCTTTGGGAGCTTGTACAAAAACAGGGGATAGTGGTGATGCAAAAACCAGGCCAGTGCCTTGGCATGCTGGCAGCAGAGGACTCTGCAGACCCCCATTCACATGTGGACCAGCCAAATTGCATAAACCAGTGTTCCTGGATTGCAAGTTGGGAGAAATTTGAGAGAAGAAATAAGATTGTCCATGCATCTTCTGGAGTATTGATGGATGCTCTGATCCATTCGCCATATTTGCAACTCAAAGCGGTGACCTGCCAGAAACTAAGATTTATTTCATTCACAACTTAAACAAAAACAAGGAACGTTTGAAAACTAATTAAAAATTAAATAAAATAACAGAGGTAAGGGTCACTTCCCAACCACTTAGCTACTACTAATACCAGTTCAAATTACCAGAAAGTTTTCTGTGGAAATACAAATCAAACACCCCAGGCCATGTATCAAGTGCCCAGGACTAATGAAAGAGACAGGCACAACTAAGGAATATCAGTGATGGCATGTCTAGTTCTATTTTTCAATAATCAATATAATAAAACATATAATCCTATGACTTTGGGCCAGTGTCCCGGTCCAAACACCCCCCCCCCCAAAAAAAAAAAACGAAAGAAAGAAGGAAAAACAAGAAGTATGTTTACTCCTTCCCTTGGGTATTGCCTACTCAATATATTTTTATTGATCTCACAAAAAGGTTTGATCACAACTTAACCATTAGGCGGGTCAGCAACAGTATACACCTATTCTGGAAACCTAAAATGAGAAAATTTTACAATAATTAGACAAGAAAGTAAACATGATACATCAACCCCACCCAAAATTAATATTACATAATTTGAGGGAAAGTCATATCAACTAAAAGAAATTCAATAAAATACAAAATAAATCAGAACAGAGGTCATGGCACCTTGGAATAAGCGTACACAATTACATTTTTAAAATAAGCAAAGGAAACTTTTTTTTTTTTTCTAATGAGGGACATCCCTGAGGCTACATTGTGCCTTCATCTGATGCTCAGCACTTAATCTCAGGCCAAGCCACCACTCGAGCTACTCATTTTTACGAGTTACTGTTGAATGTAGGTAAGCATGCCAGTTCAAAATTCATGCATCAGCCTTCTGGGAGAGTGGTGCTGTCCAGTTGACTTGACTACTTTGAGGGGGCCCACACTACTACGGGAGACCGGGGGGGGGGGGGTTCAGGTTGGGGATAGAGGAGTTGGGGGAGTGGGGGGAGACAGAGAGGGGCAAGGAGGGGAAGCAAAAGGTGGACAAAGCCTTTGAGGGCTTTTCAGTTGAAGAGTGTTTGGAATTTGGTGAACAATGTGAAAGGGTTAAAAGGACAAATCCTGGGATAGTTGCATATCTTAAGTTTGAGCATCCATTGCCAACTTCAAACCTCAAACCTGCTTGCACCTTAATAACGTGCGATGCACAATTACAGGGGTTTAGCTAACATTACAGCCCAGTGATTGGTATGTACACCCGGGCACAGAGGGGGGACATCAGGTAGGGGCAGTACTCCTATGAACAACCATATGAACTGGAAAGTAACTAGTACACGATCACATAACACAACGATTGTAAACCAACATTATCAAGGCAAAATCATACTGGACATAAGAACACAGACAATAACAAATCAAGGTAAGATCACAAATTCAGCTAAGCGATTTTCACTGACACTCCTTTTAGCTGCACAGAAAGGATAAGACAATGAAAACGAACCACAAATCTGATATGAATAGCCATAATTGAGCTTAAACCGACAGTGAACTTAATCCAGGTGAGATCTATACCATTCTTCTAAAAATCATCACGCCGCTTAAAAAACTAAAATCATCATAATTCATTTCCCTTCGATCTATTAAATTTTCTCAGCCACCAAACAGGGATCTGACATAGAGATCGCATATACAGATAGATAGATATTTCGATAGAGAGAGAGAGAGAGAGAACCCTAACCTCCGAAAGGTCGCCGAGGAAGCAACTATCTGCTTGGTCCTGATCGTGAGGAAAGGGGATTGAGAGCTGCGACTCGTCAATTACAATAAAAGAGCTGGAGAGGCAGACTAGGGTTAATTCACCAATTTACGAATCTGCATTGTCCTCTCTTTGATATTACCAGCCTGCCACTCTCCTGAAACTCGGGGGCGGAGCGTCTTTGACGCCTCTCCAAAATTACAACTTTTTTTTTTTTTTTGGCAAGTCGCCGTTCGCAAGTTGAGGCTCAGTTTGGGATGGCTTAGTTTTAATTAACTAGTAACTACTTAAAAATAAGTCAATTATCTTTGTGTTTGAAAAAAAAATAACTTTTTTTCAGATAGATTTTTAATTTTGATTAATTTGATATTTTTATTTTTAAAAATTAAAAAAAAAAACTTAAAATATAAAAAAATAAATTTAATAGACCATTATAACAAATACTAGTTAAATGTTAGCTGTTAGCGGCTAACTAATCAGGGGTTGTTTGGAGTAAAAAAAATGAGATAAATTGAGATAAATTGTAGTTTGGGGAGAGTTCGTAATACGTGCAGTGAGAGAAAAAAGTTGATGTGATATAAAATTAACAGAAATTTATAGAGATTTTTGGAGATTTTCATCAAATTATTGCACGCCAAACAGGGCCCAGGGATACCAAACCAAGCCTGAGGTTGTCATTAATTCGACTCTTCTCCCATCAATAGAGGAGGGACGAAGCTCGAAGTCTATTGCAAGGAGGCCAAAAAACTTTTCAGTAACAATATGGTCTTGCATCCAACGTGGGGTAACACAGTGTTTTGATCAGATTGATAAAATACTTTCTGAAAAAGAAAAACAATCGAAAATGAAATAGTCAAAATTTTTTACCCAAAAAAAAAAAAAATACTAACCTTTTATCCGAGATTTACTTCATCAAAATCAGAAGATAAATGATTTTGTAGAGAGAGAGAGGGAATAATGAAAAAAGAAAAGGTGAAAATGATAAGAAGATGGAGCATATAAGAAAGAATTTGTTCTCACAAAAAAAAAAATAAATAAAATCTAAAAAATTGAGGCCTAAAAAGAAATCTCATAGATGAGAAGAGAAAAATATATATTTTTGGGGGATAAGGGGAGCCTGAAGTATTTTCTAAATTTTTGATATTAAATTCTATTCGATCAAAAATAGGTTAGAATCAAGATATCTCACTCTCTCTTTCTATTTTATTTTAGTTTCTTTTTTTTCCCTTAATGGTAGTGGTTAATTTATGTATTTTTTAAATAAATAAAATTTACATGAAAATAAAAAATCAAATTAGATATTAAATTATAAGAGATATTAAATTAGAGTAGATATTAATAAAATTTATGCATGTCTTAAATTTATTAGATTGGAGATGTAATAATTTAAATATAAATTTTTTATTATAAAATATAATTTTTTCAAATATAAAATATTTTATTATTAAATATAAATTTTTATTATTAAATATATTTTTTTAAAATTTTGGTTCATTATTTAAAATTTATAAATACAAATGCAACCTAAATATATTGAAAAAAATATATTTATAACAAAAAATTTGCATTTAAATTATTACACCTTCAATTTAATAAATTAAAAAATTATTGACAAATCTTATATTAAATTATTATTACAATATTAAACTAATAGAAATAATATTTTAATAAAATATATGTATTTATTTTACATCAAATTATAGAAATAAATGACGTCTTTTTATTTCATGTAATTAATACAATTTAAGATATATATAAAATTTATTAATATATCTTATAATTTAATATATAAGTTCATTTTTTTTTATTTTCATATCAATTTTATTTATTTAAAAGATACATAAATTAGTTTTTGTCATGGGGTGACAGTGAGATATTTTGAGATTTTAACTAATCTTTTCAACGGATAGGATTTAACATCAGGAATCTAAAGTTTATCCATTTTTGGATATGTATTGAAAAAAGATAAAAATTAATTTTTTGTGCTTTATTAATTTTTTATAAGAAACTTAGATTTTTCATTCATGGAGGGGATCAAACTATTAATGAAGCATTTATTTTTATTTTATATATATATATATATATATAAAGAGGGCATTTGGAGTGATAAAAAATGAAACAAAGTGAGATAATTTGTGTGTTCGTAATTCGTATAATGAGATAAAAAGTGAATAACTTTTAGAATTTTTAAAAATTTTCATAATTTTTTACCCAAAATATCAAAACTAGGCAGGCCATGGCCACCTCGACTCAAGGGGTTGCGGAAGAGGGCCACTGCAAACGCTGTAGTCTCTCTAAAACAATGCCTTTATACTTAAGTTCTATATTCGATTGTATCAATTTATATTTGAATATGCATATTCAAATGCATCAAATTCATGTTTGAATATGAAATTTAAGTGGAACGATCTTTTGGATGAAAAATGGCCAAAACGACATCGTTTTGGGAGATTGTAGCGGTTACTCTACTACAGTCTCCTCTCTTTTTAGACACCCCTGGCCTTAACTATACTTCGACCATAAGTGGGGGGCTTACGCGATCATTAGCTCTAGGATCCCAAGAACTAATCAAGCTGCCAACAAGTTGATTCGGATATCTTGAGTTTTTAAAAAAATAAAAAATGAAAAGAAGTTACCATTCGAAAGATAGAACTGAAAAATTTCAAGACTAAAGTAGTGTTTGTTTTAAAAAAAAAATTAAAAACAAAAATTAGTGTAAAATGACAAGTGATAAATTTTAATTTAAAAAAGTAAGAATTTTGATAAAAATTAATTTTTTAATATTTTTTAGACATCCAAACATCTCCTACCTACGAAGTTATGGTACATTCCAAACATGTCGCCACAATTTAGCAAGTCAAGGTACAAAATTGCATAATATTATATTGATTTTTTTCCTTTGAATGGTATGAAGAATAAATATATATATATATATTACAATTTGTTTCAAAAAAGAATATTTACACTACTTTATTAATTTTTTTCATTACAAAATAGTTGAATGAAAAAAAAAATAATGTGAATGAGGAGAAAACTAGCATAAGAATGCATTTATCATTTTCTTTCATTTTTTTTAAACCATAAATATTGCGTAGTGTTTATTATTGTACGACATTTATAATTATGATGAGGAATCCAATTCAAACGACGCTTTATACCTTATGCACAAACGCAGTCACCTTTAACTTTTATTTCTAGGCCCAATCAGCATTAAAGCTGTTATTTCCTATTACGATTTCAGTGTGCCCCAAATTAAAAATTAAAAAAAAAATCAACTTAAAGTCGTTATCTGGAATACGAATTCAAAGTTGTTGCTCTTAAACTCGCTTTAAAAATCGTTGTTACTTGTTAATTAGTGTTTCTCCACCAGTAATTTTGCTTAATATGGGAAAAATTAATCATTGACCATTAATTTTGCATAATCGCACATTGGGTTATTGATAGATTTTCTTTTATATATATTTATTGGTAGATCATTTTAGACCTATCAAAATAAATTAAATCTTTTTTATCCATTTTCTTTGATTTTTATTAAAAAGAGCTTGAATTAATATAGATAAAACTAAAAAGAATGACTAAAAATTTGTCCCAAAAAAAAAAAAGATTAACCAGCTATTATCTTATAATTTAATGCAATATTATATTATAATCAAGTTAAAATATTAATATTAGGATGGCAAGAAGTTAATAATGCAATAAATTCCCTATATTGGTTTTGAAAAGTATTTGTAATTAATGTAGCTTCTATAGTTGGTAAAACTTATTAAATGTAATTAAACAACGGTAATTAATTATAATAATAAAACTTATCAAATGTAATTCAATCATGCTAATTAATTATAATAATTATAAGAGCATTTTTGATCTATAGCGTGGGTTACGAATTCTTAATGTTTATCCCAAGTCTAAAATTTGTTTTCTCTGATTTTCTAATATTATTAATTAGTTTAATATAAAAGTATTATTCATAAGTCTAAAAATTCTTTCTGAATAAGTATTAATATAATTTAAATTGTTAATAAAACAATGTTAAAGACATAATTATCGTCCATGGAGTAAGGATGAAGTCAGAATTTTTGATCGAGTCAAATTTAAATTTTTTGTTCTTGGGTTTAGATTTAAGCCTAGAAAATGTTATAACTAATATTATAAATTATATTTAATAAATAAAAAATAAACTAATATATAAAACCCAATCAATATATAACAATAATATGTTACCAAAAACTAAGGTTTATATATAAACATTCATAAATAAAATTTAACTTCATATATATATATATATACATTTTATGAATTTTGTCAATTAAAGTAATATTTGATGATTTTTCATGTTACGAAATTATCCATCTTATTCTGAAATTTTATTTTAACAAAACTTATAACTAAAACTGCATACTCTGTAGTTGTAATTAATAAAAATTAATATTTTTCGTTTCACATGAAGTAACCTTGCATTTATTATTTATTTTAATTTATTTTTTCAATTTCTTAAATATTATTTAAAGTTGGGACATTCATAATGGATTTAAAATTTTAAAATATTTAGACTATAAATATTTTTACATGCTTAAATTTTTGAAACCATTTAAATTTTAGACTTTTTTCTTTTCAGTTTTTCTATCCTTAAGCATGATGGATTGGACTCAGTAAAAATAATAAAATCAATTTGGTTTTTAAATTATGAACTAGAAATAACAATTAAGAAAAAATAGTTAAATTTGAGGGAGGTTAGTTTATAACCTAAAATTTTTTGAATAAAAAATTATATATACTAATTGTGGTGTTTTTCTGGTTAAGACCAACTATTTTTTTTTTAAATTTTAAAAAAATTGAATCATAATATAAAATTTTTTAGACAAGAATTTATATGTAAAGATTGTATTCTCTTAAACTCAAAGGAAATCATGACTTCCTAGTTAGGACCATAACTAGCGTTGTCCTGCTTATGAGTGAAAAATGTTGTAGAAGTAATGAAAGGAAAAAAAAAAAAAAAAATAGAGATTTGTTTTTTATCTCAATGATCCCTACTTCCTTTTTACTTTAGTAATCACAATTTCTTTTATATACATATATTTATGATGAAAACAATATTATACTTTTATTATGTGTAGTTTGGAGAAATCATTTTTTGCTCAATCAATTCATCGTGTAATTTTTGTTTGCTAGGGAATTGATGAAATTAAACTATTTTTTCTGTTTTAAATATTAATTAATATATTAAACTAGTTCATTTTTTAGTTTGATAAAAAACAAGTCATCTATTAGGAGTTGGAATTCGAGAGTTCACAAGAAATTAATCTCTTATAGTCGAATTTGAACTTTTGACCCTAAAGGCAGAATTGATCTTGTGAGACCTTAAAGATGGAAGGAGGTGACTCATTTTCGTGGTTAATCTCTCAAATGCAATGTTGTTGTGTAATAAGTTTTAGTAAAAATTGGAGTCAATTCACAGGAATAATACAATAAGAATATAGTTATCAAAAATAGAAATTGGATTATTATTCTGAATAAAAGTTGTTTTTAAAAATAATTAAAAAATAAAATGTTTAATTTTAGACTCATCTTTCGAGTATTTATACATTCTATTTCAATTTAATGGAGGTTGATTTCTCAATTCCCTTGCACAAACGTATATGTTAATTGGAGAGGTGCGTGAAAACTTTTTTATGATGGTCAATTACTTATTATAAAGTAGTCAACTATACATAATATGATTTATTCAATCATCAAAATTAATTAAGAAACATAAAATATAAAGCATTTGACCAACAAAGTACTTTGTTGAAATTCAATTATCAACATATATCCCATTTGGATCCTCTAAGCTTAAGTTTAGCGTTTTAGTTACAAACCATTGGAAAGGTTATTGCTAGGGTTTCACAAAGGATAGGCTAAAAGAGAAGGCAAAAGTTTAACTCTAAAATCAGCAAATTAATTTATATTTTTCTCATAAAATCCTTTCAATAATTACAATACAAATAAAACTAAAAAAAATTCAAATTTCATTTTAGAAATTTGATAGGGCTTGCATGACATTAGAACACGGTGCATGCGGTTGCAAAATTGCACGTTGGCATTTTGCATTCAAATGTGAAATAGATGGTATCCTTATTTTCAATCTCTGGTCAATTGGTCAGTTTTGTTCGAACGTAGAGTGGTTTTATATGTTCTTGTTCTATTTTGCATCCTTTGTAACTTATACTTCATTCTCAATAAATTATTGCTTCTTTGATTTTCAATACTTGAATATTCTTCCTCATTGTCAAGACTTGGTCATTCGACATTTAACTTAACCCTTTTAATCTGCATTTCACACAATAAATAAAATATATTAAATGCACTAATTCATTCAATGAACATGTATTTATTATCATGAATTACACAAATCGAGTCAATAAGTTCTCACATCATCACATTTCATGAGAATATGTGTTACACTTCGAATTTTTGTAACTTGAGAATGCATACTAATCACAAACTATTATAAATAATCACAATTTATGATCTAATATCAAAGCTAAACACTGTGTCTAGTATAGAACTGAATACACTAAATATAAACAAATATACAATCATAGTTATCATTTGGGTAATAACTTTATATACAAACTAGGTTCAATACAAACTAGGTTCAACTCGGTTCAGAATTCCAACCACAAGTCCAAAAGAGACAATTTAGAAAACTGACCTCGCTACATAGGTTAAGTCATAAAAAAGTTAAAACAATTAAAATCCTCGTCTAACGGGCCCAACGGATTGCCAGGCCCTACAATAATCGGAGTTGCAATGTTAGGTATAGGAAAGTAAGTATTAAATCATGCGTGTCCACTATATAACAGAATATATAATAATTAACTAAGTTTAACTTCATGATTTAAAATCTCAAATTTATGTTGTCTCATTTGGTTGTGTTGAAAAATATAAAAAAATTAAAGATATTCATTTAAAGATTATTCTTTAATTTATTGTTATTATTTTTAATTCTATTTTATTATAAAATAGTCAAATAAAAGAAGTAATTTTAATTTTTTTATCTTATTAAATTCATAATTCGCCCTAGGATTATTCTAACGAATTTAGCCAAACGAAGTACAAAAATTATATTGGGCAATGAATGTATTGACTATTATCAACGAGACAGGTATAAGAAGGTAAACAATCTGATCAAACTTGTTGAAAAATACCTTAATAGAATTGGGACAAGTTTAAAATTGAAATGTAATGCCCGGTGTGAGTTTGGGATAGGTATGGAATTTACTTGTAGGGTATTCAATATTTGGTACTTGATTATGCTTATAGGGCACTTGCTAGATATTTATTTTATATAATATATATAGTATATTATATATATTTAAATAATTACAATTTTATTTCTAAAATAAAAAATATAACAGGTGTTTGGTTGGCAAAAATTTGGCTAACAAGTACAATAAAAGGTACAAAGGTTTGATATAAAAGTAATATGTGGTAAAATTTGATTGGAAGAAAGTATAAAAAGTTAGTAAAAGTTGATAAATTTTGATTAGTTTTAGCTAACTAAACACCCTAATAGTAAAACTATTGGGCATATAGTTATTTAATGTGGATTATTGTTAGATAGTTTGCTTTTTAAAGTGATAGTTAAATAATTAGTTTTGTAAAGCCATTTGAATATATAAGTAGTTATTGAAATTTTATATAATATGTTTTTTGCAATTTATTAGAATGAAATTTTTTTTTTAAATTTTTGCTTGACATGGAGAACAATAAAGATCTCGATATACGAAAATTTAAACATATATTCATAAATATATTTGCTCGGCACTATAAAGAAGACATCAATTGTTTTAAATAATTCAATTTCTAAATAGATATTTAACGAATATTTTTAAACAAATATTTAATGGCAGGAATGAAACGAAACTAGACTAGAGGGGTTTGAGATTCTAACTTATAAAGTAAATGAATAAAGAAAAATAAACAAATTTAATAATAATAACGACTAATTAGATGATACCTAATCTATTTACATCCCTAATATTGAGATAGCTAGCTTATAATCGGTTGGAGGAACAGGCTATATAATGTTAAGGAATTACATGGTGTATGAATTTATCATTTTTGGATTTATATTTTATCTATTTATCTTTAAGTAATTTATTATAAATTTACCCGTTAAATTACGTAACCGCGGTTTGCTTGCCATGCACGTAACTTACGTCAAGCGTTGGAGTACCGCAACAAAGCAAATATATTGAACGAAACAGCACATTCGGATGTAAAAAAAAAAGGCCAATAGTAGTCCTATATGAAGAATAGGCCAATCATGTAATAATAAAAGAAATTTATATCAATTGTCATACTTCTTTTTAATCAAATGCATCAATTTCAATTAGCACCAAAGTAAAATTAATGGTACGTTTGCATTCCATACACCGCACAAATTCCTTATGCATAGGAGTCGCATTAAATAAAAAAAGTTAAAATATAAACATACATAAAAAAATTCTTCAAAATTTTATTTTATAATAAATGAAGTGCCTTTTATTTTTAATAAATTGAAGGGTGTTATTGTTTTGCTACTATAATTTACAAGGGTCGACCCTATATATATCAATTGTAGACTAAAAGAGTAAATATATATATATATATATATATATATATATATATTACATCAATTTTAACTATGTAAATGAAGTACATTTTATTTTTAATAAATAGAAGGGTGTCAATATTTTGCTATTATAATTTAGAAGGGTTGACCCTATATATATCAATTGTAGACTAAAAACGTAAAAAAAACAATTACATCAATTTTAATTATGTTGTAGTTTTCTCTCATAGGTTATAGTTTTATCTCATTTAAGAATAGTGAACAAGTATAGCACAAAAGATAACCTAATATTTATTATATTACATTTTAATAATTTGAGGATAATTTTTTTTTCTCTCCTTTCATCTTAGTTATCATAAAAAAGATGATATGTTCTAATTTGAACAAGATAACCTTAAACTAGCACGTTTTAATTTTTTTACTTTAAAATATAAAAAAATATAATATTAAAACAAAATGTTATATTTTTCTAATTTGAACCACCTAAACTTAAATTTGGATATTTACTAAGACATAGAACTAACAATATTAAATGAGAGTTCTAAAATGTTAAAATGCTTATACTTATAAAAACTATAGTTATTACAATAAATTTTAACAGCGGTGAGTAACTGCTTATATTTTAAAATTTTAAATTATAAAATATTAAACATTTATAATAATTTTGATGGATGTGGAACAATAGTTTTTGTGTGATTTTCAGCTCCTGTATATATATATATATATAAATATACATTTTATTATTATTATTTTTTTGAACATGTTAAATTATATTACTTGTTAATACCAAAATTTATTACACTTCCTTTTCTTATTAGCATATTTGAAGTTCTGAAAAAGTTTAAGAGAAATAAAAAATTGGTGTTAAAATGATGTAAAAGGAATATGTGATGAAATTTAAGTTGAGTTTAGAGAAAGAAAAAAGTTAACTTTTTTTTTGTACCTTACTATTAAAAAGTTAATTTTTTGTGTGTTTGGAAGGAAAAAAAATAGTTAACTAGTTTTTTAACTTTTTTTTAATTTTTACCTTTCAAAGTATAAAAAAATTTAAAATATAAAAGAATAAATTTAGTCATTTGAAAAAAAATTAAAAAAATTATAAGCTGGAAGTTTAGTTGCGAACTTTTTCCTCAAACACAACCTTAATCGAATAAAATTGGAAACTTTTAAAAAATTTTTTTGAAGTATCTTAGAAAATTTTAAGACTTCCACTGAAGTATAAAAGTTTTTTTAAAGGAAAGCTTATAAGCATGTAGTTTGACAAGTCGAGCAAATCTCAACTTCTATAAATATGCATAGAATAAAAAAAAAAAAATCAAAATTTCCTTAAGTATATGGATTGCTAATTTGCTGCTCGATGATGGGTAAATATCAAAATGACGAAGATGCCCTCAAGAGAGGAGGGAGTGCAGTCGGCCAACGTGTAATTTTCTGCCTGAAAATATATTATTTGCGCATATACATACAGGTGCCGTGTACATAATTTTTGCATAAATCTTCAATTCTTCCACCTGTTCGACCCCACACCCCCCCCCTCTCTCTACACGCAGAGAGAAACCCAGTATAGCAGTCCATCGATTTCCCTCTGTTTCGCGTTCGCTTTCTTCACCTCAGCCCAGGAGAGAGAGAGAGAGAGAGAGAGAGAGAACGGAAGAAGATAACACAGTCGTTCTAAGATTGAAGCATCAATGTCTGGACAAGAGCGTTACTCGCCGTTGTCAGAGAATCCTCATTGCGATGAGGATTCCCTGAGACGGTACGACCGCCGCCAGAAATCGATAGGTGGAAGAGGAGGAGCGGAAGAAGGAGGGGGGCAAGAGGAAGAAGAAGATCAAGTGGAAGGAGAGGGTAACTTGTTCATGCTCTATATATCTGTGTGTGTGTAGATGTATGCGAGAGATTAGTTTTATATGCATTGATTGATTGTGTGTTTCATTGGTACTTGTTAGATTCTCAAGGAAGCCGCTTTTCTGATGACCCCTCAAAGTTACCCAAGTTCACTCTCTCTCTCTCTCTCTCTCTCTCTCTCTGTGTTTATATATGCATGTGCTTCGTTAATTTTCAACTGTGCTTGTGTTGCATGTCTTCCCCTCCGCCTCCCCTCTTCCTTTGGCTATCCCACTTGATTATTGTTTTGATCGATTTTATATGCTTTGTACAATTAATAATTTCTGAGCATTGATATATACGTACGTATGTGTACTTATATATCGGTTTCGCTGGTGGTTGAGGGATCTGATCTGATGAATTTTTTTTTTTGGTAATTCTGATCTGATGAATTTTGGTATGATGTTTGGCTGATTGAACACGATTTATTCTGTGTTTTGACGTCGATCTCAATTCTGCTTCATTTGATGCATAAGAGCTTGTTGCATGTTACAATTTTCCGTTTGGTTAATGTTTGCGAATCTTTCATCCATCTTCTCAAGGCGGAATCTTATTGTTGGGCGTGTTTGTAAGATTTTGTGAAATGCAAATTTAAGATGCTTTGAGTTCATCTATGTAAGTTTTCCGAATGTGTTCAGTCGTGTAAACTAGTTTGTGAGAATTCAAGTGAGTTGGTTGTTGAACAAATCTTTTAGTCGGTAAACAACTTTGTTTAAAATTGTGGCCTTGCAATTTATATTACATAATTTGCGATGCATATGATTGTTGGAGCACAGGTACGTAACTTGAGTTTATCTGATTGTTATGTCCGATGACATTGAAGTGATTTGATTTGGTTAACTCATTTCTTTACAAAACTAAGAGACTCTCCTTCTAAGGGCCGCCATCAGTATAATGTTGTGTAAAGATTTGAGTTGTTATAGCTAATATTTAGTCGGAAGTATGAGATCACACGTGCCCTAGATTGTGGGTGACCCAAGGAGGATAGGCGACTCCTGAAAATACTCGTTCTGTATCTAATTAAAATATTATATTGAGTAAATGTAAGTTATTACACTTCAATGTAACGTAGATGCAGTACATTGGCTGGAAAGAAGAAAAGCCACTTGGATTGTGAACTGGGATTCTTATACATCACGTGAATGTGCCTGCTTCTCTTCTTGATCCAATATGGTCTTGTTCTTTTTCTCGCTTTTATCTATTTCGCCAGAACTTTCTTTCTACACTTTTTATTTTTTATTTTTTTGGAAGTCTCTCTACACACTTGTTAACTGAATCTATGTAAACTATCTATGATATATTTTGCTCTAAGGATATATATATATATATATATGACGTTTCTGTCTGGTGCATATATATATACAATGTTCCTTTGATAAGTTGCATGTTGCATTCTGGCTTTGCCCTCTAATTTATAAAGGTTTTATCGTTATGTGTTCTTGCCAATGCGTGTAGATGGAAGAAACAAGATGCATTTACGATATCCCAAATGGTTGGGGCAAGCCTTTTTATTGTTAAGTTGAATAGTTTGAGGACGTGTCAAATTATAATCTGAAAAATGGCTAGTTGGAAGAGTTTTTGCTCTCCCTTTCTGCTTTTACGTTCACCTTCCCAAGCTATATTTTCTCACTTAGTTCCTCTCTTTTCTCTCTATATATCTACATATTTATTTGTTCTCTTTCTTTTATGTATCTATCTCGATCTCTATCACTATGCATATAAAAAAAAAAAAAAGATTCAATACATGTGTTTATTTTCCCATCACAAGTTTCGAGATTATTGTCGAAGATCATGAAGCTACGTATGTACATCAGCATCATGTCAAAGTTTCTTAAGTTAAGTTGTCTTTCATCAATTTAAATGCCAGCTCCTATTTTGTCCTCACAACTTGTTTGTTAAAATTACTGAGCTTTCAGATTCATCCTCGGCGTTACTACAGATCTGTATTTTTTTTTTTTTTAAATATGCTGCTGACTGGTATAATCTATTTATTTATGCGTGTTTAACTTTTATGAATTGAGAGTAATTTTTTTGATTGCTAGTTTTGCTGGACATAGGCAGCAACTTCAGTGAGTTCTTTTATTAGATCATTATACCAGGTCTGGAGTTCCTTTATTTTTATATTTTGAAGTATTTTTCCTAGTAGATTAGGAGAACCCATGACTGATGTTATTCTTCTAATGTATCTAGGAGGAGTTATATTAGAACTTGAATTGTGTTTATTTAATCTTTAACCTTTCGCGGGCCATGTAGAATTTTGTTCTCCTTCTTCTCTACTGCAATTTATCATAGTTATCACTCCCAAGTTGCTGGCTTTTGTCCCTAAACAGAATGCATTTGTTCACAAAACCTATCTTGTGAAGCCCTAATCAATCCTATCCCTTTCTCCTATCCTTTTGGCCTTTGTTTTTGAATTCCCACCACAAAAAAAAAAAAATAATAATAATAATAAAATAAATTAAATTAAAAATAAAAAATAAAAAAAAAAAACCTCAGAAGCTTTGCTGTCTAGAACTTCAGTAACTAATTTTTCAAGGTTCACCAAATATTAACCTTCACACCTTGGAAACCAAAACAAATTGCTGCCTTTTTTAAATTCCATCTAAACACAAAACTTTTCCTCAGTCTAAACCACCGTGCATCAATAGTGGGAAACATCATTTGAAGCTGTCCCGCATCAGTAGTGCCTGATAAGGCATGTGCATTCCAAAAAACTCCATCTATGATTAAATGGTGCTGAGGGTTGTAAAAAAAATACCGGGATTAATGTCTGGACCCTCTCTAATCTTACGTACTTAAAAAAAAAAAAAAAAAAAAAAACTGAAGTGTATGTAGTTGCATTACTACTAGCTCAGTGTGGTGTCTAAACTAAAGGAAGCAAATTTTACTTATTTCCCTTCTGTTAGAAACCAAAAGCATGTTGATGCCCTGGCGAAATGCCTAACCTGTTTGAAATTGATATCTCGTTTACTCTTTTCTTTGAAGAACTTGTGCAACCATATTAAGGAAACATGACAAGTTTTCTTTTCTTTCCAAGAGCTGGAATGATGGCTGATTTTGTTCAATCAATGTTAATTTTACTGTCATATGGGTATATGATGTATTAACTCTCTCTCTCTCTCTCTCTCTCCCCCCTCCCTCTCTCTCTCTTTCTCTCTCCTTTTTTTTTTTTTTGCAGAATGGTATATGTGCACAGACCATCCATTCATACCTATTTCCGATGCCCAATATGTCTAGGTATTATTACTATGCTCTGTTATGGTTAACATCCTTTTTTCCATTGTTATTTATGTCCAACAAGTTTAAATAACATTCCTTGTATCTCTGTTGTGCGCTTGAGATCTTTTGTTAGAATGCAAGAACTGAAAAATTTTTGATTCTGCATTGCAATACAAAACACAGTATTTGTCTGCGTTAAGTATAATTTGTGCAGTTATACTTGTTGGAGACTAGGAAGGAAAAAGGGAAATTAATAAAAATAAAAATAAAAATCTGTCAAAGAACATGATATCAAATGCCAGCAATCTCACGAGCCATGATACTTGATTGATTCTGCAATTAAAACCTGACAAATATTTTATCGAGGTTTTCTAAATGAGATTAGATGATGCAACTTACTATATTTATGCTGTTAGTTGTTGTAATGAATAATCAATAAATTCCACATAATGCACATTTCTCCACATTAGAAATTGTGTCCTGATTTTCTAACATGTATGTATACACAATTTTCTGCTTGAAAGTTTCTTGGAAGCTCAATTGGCTTCCTGGCAGATAGTCTATATAAGCAAAATCTGGAAATTTTTAACAAATTCATAGATTTTGTGACCTTAAGGAAACCAGGACTCCTGCATCTAGCTTCCTTCTTGGTGGCTTCTGTGCATGTGATTTTGCTCAACATTCACTTGGTAAAAGAATTGTTGCCATTTTCCTTTGCCAGGGATCCTTAAGAAAACAAGAGCAGTAATGGGATGTTTGCACCGCTTTTGCAAGGAATGCATTGACAAGTCGATGCGTCTGGGGTATGTAACTGAACTATTACATTGTTATCATCATCTGATTAAGATTAAAATTGGGTGCTGTGTCTTAGGCTAATCATGTTGAGTGTTTGAATTAATTTAAATTCCATAACAATTCAATTTCATTCCAGGAACAAGGAGTGTCCTGCTTGCCGCAGCCACTGCGCCAGTCGACGTTCTTTGAGGAATGATACGAGATTCGATGCTATGATCGAGATGTTATATGGAAATATTGAGGAGTATGAGAAGGAGGTAATAGTAATAGATTCATGACTCGGACCGAGTACTTTGCAATTGAAATTCTGTTTTTGGTAATGAGAATTGCTCACTTGTTTGCTGAATATCTGGTTTCAGGAATTGGCTATTCAGGAAGAGGAGGAGAATCACAATAAGCAGGTAAGATGCGACAATGCTTCATCATTGCAGATGTGTGCCTTCCATGCTAGCTTGATCGCAGTTTTTGTACGATTTAGATTTTGCAGCTCCATTAGTACTATTTTACATTAGTTTGCATTGCCATTCATGTTTCTATTACATTTATTTTCCTGGTTTGTTGCTTCAAATCAAATATATTGTTGGACAGGTTCAGATGTCGATAGCGCAGATTTTTGAGCGGCAATTTGGAAGGCGCAGGAAAATGGACAAAGATACACCTTCATCTAGCACAAGAATATCGCCCCATAATAGGAGAAATTATAGAAAACACACAAGAGGAACGGTTCCTGAAGGATTTGAAAACAATGAGGAAAATAATGACAATGGGAACAAAGATTCATCTTCAACTGATGAGCAGGGAGCAGCAATAAGGCGGAGGAACTATAAGGGAAAGGAAGTAGATCAGCTGTTCCAGCCTGCTGCAACAATATTGCTGAGCAATCAGAAAATTTCTGGAAGAAAAAGAAAAAATTCCCCAAGAATAGAGCCTGAAGGATCCCAAAATAACGAGGATGAATATAAAAACAATAGGAACAAAGAAACATCTTTGACTGATGAGCAGGGAAGAGCAATTAAGCAGAGGAAGTACAATAAAAGGACCAGGAAACCAGAGCCTGAAGCATCTGAGTATAACGAGGATGAATATAATCATGACGCAAACAAAGTTTCATCTTCGATTGATGAGCAGGGAGGAAGAGTAATTAAGTTGAGGAAGTACAAGAGAAGGACTGGAGCTCAGCCCTTCCAGCCTTGTCAGTCAGCCGCAGCTGCAAATTCAGATGGAGTAGGCATTGGAAATGATTTAGTAGTTGGCGAAGAACACAAAGGTACTTCTCCCGTGCGTTTGCTGAACCCAGAAATGCTCGTTTGGGGCAGAGGAAGTGCTCGGAGCAAGAATGTCCGGAACACCCGTATAATGAAACTCACTAAACATCTTGAAAAGGAGAATGATGACGACAACGAGGTAGTAATCAAATTGCTGTATCATTTTCATAGCCAGAGTTTACTAACCCAGAACCTTTTTTCGGGTGTATCAGATTTAAGATTTCTGCATTTGGATTTGTAATATCTGCATTATAAGGTTGTTCTCGTTTGCAGTTATCTGTCCATATCAAGCTTGTTTCTGTGGACGAACAAAAAATGTCGAATTTGAAGGAGCCTTACCTCTGTTGCTCACCACATTGTTCGGTTCAACACATTAAGGAAGTGAGGATTCTCCCCGCCACCATTCTTTACAATTACTAGTTTCTAAAACTGAGAACTATGACTCCTTTACATATTGTAAAAACGTTTTCTCAAATGAGTTTTTTTTTTTAATCCCACGCTTGTATGTCATGTTTGTATAGTTAGATTTTATGAGTTGGATAGAAGATACCAACACACTCCTAAGTTTTATCCTATGTTTAATTACATTTTTCTATTGTTTTGGGCTAACATCAATCATAGGATGTCGTCTATAATGTTATCTGTCCCCATGTAGGATAGAAAATAGAAATGGAATATTATTTTCTATCCAATCCCATATTTCATGAAACAAACATTCCTGTAATGCTTGTTTAACCCTGCATTTGTGATGCTTATAATGTGCACAGTATGTTACTTGTGGGACACAACTACCGGCAGAATATTTTGAACTGTTACTGGTGAAGAAGCAGCCGAGTAGTACTAGTGGTATGCAGTCCCCGGTTGAGCCTTCAAACTCAGTGGGGAACAAAATTGTGCTTGTTTTGGAAGGGCACGAAAGTTTGGTGGGACTAAGAGACAACTATCCTATGGATATAAATCATATGGTGAGCATAATATCACACTGAGTATAAAATCACACACACAGACACACACACACACACAGAGGTTGGTGCCACATAAACCAAAAAATTTTGTTAGAAAAGTAAGGGCGGAGTCAAGATTTGAACTTCACCTGGACTAAATAAAGGGTTTTTAAGTTTGGTGGGGCTCAGAGACAACTATCCTTCTCAGATGGTGAGTATAAAATCACACACACACATAGAGGTTGGCGACACACATAGAGGTTGGCGCCACACAAACTAAAAAATTTGTTAGAAAAGCAGAGACGGACTCAAAATTTGAATTTCACCTGAACTAAATTAATGGTTTAAAAATAAAGTAGATTTGGCTACAAAAATTTGGACTAAACAAAAAGTTTAAAAGTAAAATGGACATGATTAGAAAAATCTGAGAGGGGTTAAATTTGAAAAAATACATTTTTTGAGCTAATTTTTTTTTTGGACCAGGCTACACATTCTATTGCCTGAAACAGCTTTGTATTTCGGTTCGCCCTTGTAGAAAAGTGACTAAAATGATGGGAACACTAGTTGGCCTATTCTTTGAAAATAACAAATTTACAACTCTAATAACCACCACATCATTTCCATTATAGTTTCTGGTATATTTTTCCGGTTCAATAACATTTTTCATTTTATTTTACATGTGGTGATTCAAACTACTACTTAGGCTGATTTGACCTTGCTAAAATCGTCCACTGTTAATGTTTTATTTCAGCTTATGGCGTATCGGCTGAAGGAGAGAGATTAGAAAGTTGATCATGAACCAGCTGTGTCTGCAAAAGGATGATTCAGATAAACTGTTGGTGTAGGGATGCCTCTGAGGCTGCTTATGATCCTGATGATGATGATGATCCCGGGTCCTCTGTTTTAAACTATATGCTTATCATTATATTAGCTAGGATTCTCACCAAAAAAAAAAAAAAAAGGAAAAAAAATGGTAGTAGTAAAAAATAGTAATAATGAAAAGACTTGCCTGTTTGTGTGTGATATTTGGAAACGTGAACCCTCTGTTTAGTGGGTTGGGGTTCCTGGGTGCAAACCCATCTTAGGACCTCGTACTTCTGGGATTTATTAGATCAAGTGTGGAGTCTACTTTTAGTTTCCATCGATTTGGATGATACTGTAGTTGATAAATCGTTCTCTCTCTCTCTCTCTCTAATGAAAAGGCACAATTAAAAGGGTCCCACCCATCAAGGCTGCTTCTGCCACTCCTTAATCCAAGGGATTCCAATTGATGATCAAAACACCATTAATTTACTGATGATCAATTGAATTGTTTGCCTTGTTGCCTTGTTCAATGGCTTACCCCGCCCTCATGGGGCTGCCGGACGATCGAAACAGTTATCATTAATGTATGATAAGTTTGCGTGGGATATCAGCAAATAATTGATTTTGTGTGATGAGCCGTCGAAAAATAAAAAAATAAAAAGAAAGAGTTTGCCTGGTCGAATCGTGACATTATTGACATTTACATTAAACACTCTCTTAAACTCATTTTCTTCTCAAAATAAATAAAATTATTCGGAGGTATGTGTATTTTACCGAAAACCTAAATTGAATGCACTTTAATTAGCCTATTTTCACTTAGATGGTATATGGAATAACAAATGATGCAATATTTCTATTTGATAACCACAAATATTTTAAATATATAGATTATATAAAAAAACATAATGGTAAATTAAATCTATAATAAAATGGGAAAATTCCCTTAAAAATAATAGACTTTTAGAGTGAAAATTTTATTTTAATGAACTGAAAAACTACTGGTTTGGCAGCTTTTGTCTGCTAAGAAAGTTGTTCCGAATAAATTACTCTTAGAACACCCAAACTAAAAGAATAAAAAGTAAAATAATAATAATAATAATAATAATAATAAAAGACTTGGAGTTTTCCTGAAAATTTATACAGTTTAATATCAGACATAGTTGATATCAGTTTTCTCTGAAAATTAACTGAATGGTCCTAAGAAATTGATGCTGCTGATGCTTTTAACCACAACACAGCTACGAAGATATGCCTTGACCACATTAGGCATATTCACCAGGCAAATTCAGTAATAGAGAGAGCACACTGAAGTATAATTATTAAAATTAGAATTGCATTTTACAAACAAGAATGGGCTTTTTTTGATGAGTACAATTAGCATAGAGAGTGTTAGAACCCAAGTCAAAAACAGGTTCAAGAGTTCTTGAACAGCCACACAGCCTTCAAACGCTCTCCTCTTCAAGAAATTAGTCCTCATCAATCAATCACCTCATGTGAGAGGCCGCAGCACTGGTAGCTGCTGCCACAGCACCGACATATTTTCGTCTCTCTCTTCCGTTTACGCGCAATTTTGGGGACTTGGGTTTTGTTACTTCCTTTGAAGACCTGTGAATATGATTATTGATCCTAGTGAGCCAATATGAAAAGCAGAGGAGGATATGAAATTAGCAAGGAAAAGTTTGGTGGGTAGGTAGGTTTCCATACTTCTGTGGTAAAAAGGGATGGTCGAATTTGGGCAGCGGTCTTGCATGAGGCACCAATGTCCTCCTTAATTGCTTCAAGGCCTTCTCTTCCTCAATCTATAAGCACAGCAACAAAATGTGAAATTAGGAACTACTTCACATTTTACACCCATATATCTCTAATGTTTGTATAAACACTTATCCCTCTTACCATCTTTGCAGATTCTGCCTCATCTCTGTATCTCTTATACATCATCTCCTTCTCCTTAATCTATTAAAAAAAAAAAAAAAAAACATTTGAAAGTGAGCGAAGTGCGCACAGCATAGCACCAAGTGTAGCCCTTGTTGCTTGCTAACATACATTTGGTGCCAGAGAGAATCGAAGAAATAACCTTTTTATCAAATTCTGCTCTATCCACAGCACGGTGGTCTACTTGCAGATTGAATTCTTGAACCTCAGTCAGTGGCTTGCGTACTTTTTCAGGAACTGGAATTGGATCCCTGCAAAATTGAGAGAGCCAGAGAGTAATCTCATGGTTTTTCCAAGTAAAAAAACTGCTATGCATGCACATGTGCCGCTGAGTCTTACTCTTTCAATATTGGCTGTGCTTTGAATGTCCTCATCTGGGCTTCTTCCATCTCCTTTCTTCGTCTCCCTTCCATTTCCCTCTGCATTTCCTCTTCATGCCTTGTCAGACTCTCCAATTGGAAAGGTTCGGGTTTTGTACAATGTTTTGGCTCTGGTTTTGGTGGAATCTACCATATGAAGTGGTCATAATTAGTGAAAACAGGTTTTTAAGCATACTTTAACAACTAATTAAAAAGAAACAGACTTATCAAAAAAAAAAGAAAAAAAGAAAAAAAATTAAAAAGAAACAGAGATGGGGTTAAAAAAAATTTCTGTACCACAGGATAATCAGTGGTATAAGGATATGGATTAGCCTTTGGAATCCTGGCTCTCTCCTCTTCCAATTGTTTGTGCATGAGTTCCATCACAAATTTCCTTTCTTTTTCTGCGCCTCTTTCCTGATGTCATAGACCATCACCATAAACAAGGTTTAGTGTAAACAGAATCAAATTGGCAGCTTTTTGAATCAAATTGGCAGCTTTCCTGATTCTCATACCTCCGTGTTGAGATGGAATGGATTTGGTGTAGTGTTCCTAGGGATTTGTTTATTGTTGTAAGGTTCTGAATTTAGTGAAATCTGACAAGGAAAATAGTATTGTGAGTAACTGTCAAAAGAACATTTATAATTATAGGATCAACAAAAATACACTCTTTTAATTACCTTGTCAAACAGATCAGCAATAGTTGTCGGCGGTGGAATTCGTTCATCTGTTGCAAAGTGAAACTCTTGAGGTACAGTTACATGCTGCTTTGTGTTGCAGAACATCCCCAAATCTCCTTTACTTTCAAATATCTACAAGATTCAAAAAGCTTGAATCAATTGGGATGAAAGAGGTAACAGGCTGATATGATGACTAGGTAAAAGCGGAGGAAACCTTCTTATTCAGAGGCCTTGCTTTGAACTTTGGAACCTTTTCAAGTTCTTCCCTTTCCAGTTCTCCAGAGCTTTTAATCCTTGGAGGGCGAGCCCTGAGAGATGTTTGAAGTAGGGGAGACCTGGGTGCTGTGAGATGAGGTTTCCACTGATGATTCTGTCATAAAGAAGGAATTCACAATTCTTCTTGTCACTAAATAAACCGAATCCATTTAACAGATAAGAAAAAAATAAAATTACAGGATGAGGGCTTCCTATACCTCAGAAGCACATTCGGTTGAGGCTATAGTTGATGTTTCTGCATTTTGATTTGCTCTTGCCATGGTCTCCAGATGAAATTCCTACAGATAATTTCAGATTAATTTTCTAATTCCGATGCATTCCTATTTCCTCATCATCATTTAACCAGATATATTTTTACCTGAAATTCTGGTAAATGGGGTGTACTTCTTGGCGGTGCTGGCAAGCTTGGAGCTTCCATCATCTGTCATGAACAAATTCAGTGCAACATACAAGTAGCTATAATACGGATTCTTTAATAGCATATAAAGTTAAAATAAATACCTTCTTGTTGAGTGGCCTAGCCTTAAACTTAGGAATTTTAGCCATCATCTCTTCCTCAAGTTCAGCAGAACTTTTGACCCTCACTGAACGCACCCGCTGAGCTGTTTCAAATTGAGGTTCCTTGGGCCTTGTCAATGTAAGTTTGGGCTTCCTCTGTGCGATTGAAGCAGTATCGGCCTGAAAATTGAAGTGCAAGAGCTTAAGAGAGTTTGTAATAAAATAAATTATAAAAATCTAAATTCTTAATGTGAAGAAACCAGGTTAACTCATTTACATGTGAAAGAGAACTGCTCATACGAGGTAGAGACATATCCCTTGTATTAGATTGAAACCTTCTTATCATTTCTGCCATTGAAACAAACGGGACTGCTGGTTCCCGGACATAAACCTTTATATGGAAAAAAGTGGTTTAAGTAAGCATTGTTAATTCAAGCGAATGGATTAAAAGAGCTAGACAAAAAAAGATATTATCAAAAACGACAAACCTTCCTGTCCTCTTTACAAGTTTTTGCAGTTGAAGAGCACAAGTTGGAACTGCTGCCAGGTCTTGATTTGTGGGGCAAAGTTTGAGTTTTGAGATTTAGAATCTAAAATTTCAGGACACACAAACACAAACATTTCAGGTGAAGTAATCATTCGAGAAAGAGAGAGAGGGGTAAAAAGAGCAACAATACACACCTGTCTGGACCTTCCTCCTTCCAACTTTTGCCTTTTAATAGGTTGGTTTTCTTGAGCAAAATTTGGAGTGGCAACGGTAGTTTTCAATTTTGCTTCTCTATTCCATTCAAGAACCACCATTCAGGCAACATAGACAAAATGACAGAAAACTCACATAAAAAACAAGAATTTTTGTCTCTCTATTCTGTCCGATAATTACCAATCAGCATAGTAACATATGAATAGATTAAAAACATAGGCAAGTGAAATTATAAAAAACAAGAATAACACATATAGCTACCTTCTCGCACTAGCTGGTTTAGTGTTTTTTGCCTGCAATAATTGTGACCGATTTTGTGACTTGAGAGCTGATGGATTCTTGACCATACTAGCAATCTTTTTGGCTGTTTGGTGTTTCTTGGTATCAGTGTGCAATAGGTTACCCTTTTGGGATACCGTAGTTGATTTAGGGGTGCAAATTTCTTGCAGAGTGGATGTCTTGTCCTTAGTAGGTGGTTCAACTTTCATGGTGCTGGAAGCAATTGCACTGAAATCAGTGAGGAAAGACAAGCAAAATCAAGACGTGACGATTGCACTATTTATATTTCTATTTTTCTATCACCAACCTTTGTAAAACCTTTTAAATGAGAAATGCACAAACCTTCCATTTGTTTTGGCACATGCAACATCATTGGTGTCATCGGTCTTCTTCTCATCAGCAGGAACCTGACAGATTGGTGAAATATCGTAAGAAATAACGGGACCATCGTGCTTCTGGCTTTAATGTGTTGAGTTGTTTGAAAAAATTCCAGTAACTAACATACCAGATTGTCAAGGTTTGCGCTGACTTCCTCTTTGGTGTCACAAGTTTTCTTCTCATCAGCAGGAACCTGAAGATTGGTGAATATCATAAGAAATAGCATGCCAGGGACAACCATCGTGCTTCTGTTTATAGTGTGTTGAGCTGTTTGAAAAAATTCCAGTGTCAAACATACCAGATTGTCAAGGATTGCACTGACTTCCTCTTTGGTGTCATTTGGGGTTGCATCTTCTGTGATTTCAGTTGGCATCATTTGGGACTGAGGCCTAATTGAGGGACATAATTGGATGCATTTCAGCACATTTATATAATTTGTATACGCCAATGCCAAAAATAAAAATTCTCCATGTGAAAGT
This sequence comes from Vitellaria paradoxa, assembly GCA_019916065.1. NCBI lineage: Eukaryota > Viridiplantae > Streptophyta > Magnoliopsida > Ericales > Sapotaceae > Vitellaria > Vitellaria paradoxa. The sequence goes on from CM034239.1 coordinate 42,804,767, forward strand.
TCCCCTAAAAAAACATAACCCATCCACTGACCATGTTTGATCCTTCTCTGGCCCCAAAGCAATTGCCTTTGCGATATTTGATGCAGTTGTTTCCGATGATGTTGGTGCCTGCAACCAAGCAGTTGTTTCAGTCAGTCAATGGGTTTTCATCAGAATTAAAGTCCTTCAATGTGCAACTAGCTTAAAAGGGTTGCTTTACTTTCTCTGATTGCTCTGCTTCGCTGAAGTTACAAAGGCTTTCAAGCTGAACTGACCTACCTGTTTTGATTCTTGGCATAAAAGCTGAAAAAAAAAAAAAATAGCCCAAAAATTTTCAAAACATTAGCCCCTATCTTGAACTTAGATGGAATAACAAGAATGACAATCTACTACTACAATCATCACCATCCGATCAAATATCAGGATCATGCATGGTCATTAATTGTAATTTGCACATGCCATGGTATAATAATCTGTAGTACTGACGGTCTGCTACTGAAATCCTATCAATCTATATTATTTGTTCACATGGTCCCACGGATAAATTCTCAATCTATATTGATATTACAATTTCAAAAGTAGGGGCTTCCACGAAATTGAAATGATAAAGATCCAAAGCCCTTTTTTTTGGCCCACAGTACTACAATAGAACAGATGAATATCAATGATAACTGAGAAACCAATAACCAAATGAAATGAACATTTTGATCCGAGTACACTAATCTAATTGTGAATATCATACATCAATAAACCCTACACCTGAAGAAATTAAAGTCTATCTTCGATGAAAGAAAAGAAAATTATTCAAACCCTAGAATCCCTAAAAAAACCCTATGAAAATTGCAAGAAACTTAAGATTCCAAGCGAGGGACACAAAATTCAGGAGAGAAACTGAGAGCTGTGCAATCAAGATGATGCATTCATTCAAAATATAGGTTTAACGTTGAAAATTTCAAGTTGAACAAAGTTGCCGAAACTCTAAATTCCCAAAAGAGCCTAATTCACAACTGCTCCGTGACACACAACACCACAATTCAAGAAAGTAATTGAGATAATTATGAGATGAAGGACTTCATGAGAGATCGTTGAAACCCTAACAACCAAAAATAAACGCAATTGAAATTACAAGAAAGTCAAAAAAATAAATAAAAATTGAGATGAAGAAGACGTACGAGAAGGGGCGTAGCTTAGGGCGGTGTCGAACCAGAGCTCTGCTTTGTGCGTGTCCTCCTCGGACTCGCCGCTGATGAAGTCGAAGAAGCGAGGCGCCGAGAACTCGTATGCCTCATCAATAACACTAGATTCGTCCACCACCGCCATTGTAGAAAGAGAGAGCGTGCACTGTGAGGACAGGTAGAGGGAGAGGGGGAGGGGGTAGTTTCTTTCTTACAAGACTAAGATGTACGCTTTTTGTCGATGAGGGAGCAAGAGATCGGAGGAAAGTGGGGAGTGCAGGATGGAGTAAGTCGTATTAACGTTCGGATTCCTAACGGTCGAATTTTTGAATGTCGGAGCTGGCGACTCTTGAAATAAGCCGTATTTGTAACGGTTATATAAAATGGCGATGATTCTGTTCATTATACGCTGTTGCAACGACGTCGTTCCTAGCTTCCTACGACAATAAAATAAGCCTCGGCTCCAGTTTTTTCAACAATTAGAAGCCGTTTAAAGTAAGAAAAAATTAAGGTAAATTGAGATAAAATATAATTTGGGGTTAATTTTAGCACATTTTTTTTTAAATAGTAGTAAACTGTAGGAATGATTTTTCAAATCCGTTCTCACGGATTCAAAAAAATTTATATAAAATATCGACAATAGTACTCATTTAATTACCCAAAAAAATTATCAAAAAAATAATGATACTCGTCTGAAATCTTTTGACATGAAGAATACGATTGTAAAAAAAAAAATTTACGTATTCGGTTAACTTACTTCCAAATTTTTAATTTTTTAGCGAAATATTTTTTAGCAAAATATTGAAACTTTTTTAAATTAATAATGGCAAAAAATTAGAAGTATATGAGTTGTTGGAGATTTATAGTGATTTTTAGAGTTTGTTAGGGATGCCAAACGGGCCCTAAGTTAATTTTGTAGTAAGAGAACTATTTTAGTCATTTTGATCTGTTGAGCAAAATTTAGGTGTTATTTGATTTGTATTTATATTTTTTGCTTTTCGTTTTTATTTTATATTTTATATTTTATGTGTTTTATGTTTCTAAAATGCTAAAACAAGAAAAATTAAAAATGCATTTGATTTGATAGTTTTTATTTTTTATATTTTAATTTTTTTTATTTAAATTAAAAATTCTTAAAACTATTTTTTATCATTTTATATTTCATTTATAAATTTATTTTTTATTTTTTAAAATAAATTAAAAAAACATAAATAATTAAATACGTTTTGACATATTTTCGAACTTAAAACAAATATATCAAAGGTTGCAGTCAATGCAACACTTACAAAAAGGCATAACTATACGACAAACTGTTTATAGTTCCGTTTGGAGTTAAACAAAATAAAATAAAATCTTACAAATTTTTACAAACACGAATTACGAGATAACAAAATTAAAATTTTTCACTTATTGTACGAAAGAATTACGAGACATTTACTTTTACAATTTTATTTTATTTTATACACTTTTATACAACTCCAAACATACCCTATAACTATACGACGATTAAATTACATATATATGTAATATTTATTTTAATTTAAATATATTAAGAATTAATTAATTTACCTATATTACTTTCAGCCCTCCAAAAGTAGGAAATTTGCATTGGCATTGTATTTGTAGTTGTTTTTATTCAAGCAATACTTTTTTTTACAATTAAATCACTTCAAGATATAATTTGTCATTCATACTGTGATTAGACTGTTTAGATTAAGTAAAATGAAAAGAAAATAATATAAAATAAATGATTTGAGAATATATCTTGCAGTTGTGAGTTTTATGAGGTAGGAAAAGAAAAAAAAATGTAAAGAAAAAAGAGACCCAAAACCATCTATTCTCCATCCTTTTAAAATTGGACAGAAATGGAAAGAAAAAAAAATTAATAAAACTTCCATAAAATCATATTTACCTACTTAATAAAGAACAAGAAAATAAGAATTAAAAACATGTTAAAGAATATATTAGTAAAATAAATTGTACAATTTCTTTTCTTCCTATTCATTATTAATTCTTAGACAAGAAAAAAGAAAATCACTAACTATTTTTTTTTTTTAAATTCTCAAACACAAGGAAATAAAAACATTATCATTTATTTCATTTTTTTTCTCTCATTACTTTTTTTTTCTCTCTCCTAAACTCACTAAAATATTTTATGCAGCCTAGTTATACTAATGATTCATTAATTTTAAACCATTATAACATTATATGTAGAAAAAGTAAATTCGATTTAAATTTGAGGATTTGATCAAATTAATACATGAACTTTTCCAAAATTTATTATGAATTTACGAATTAAAACTATGTTTGATTGCCAATGGAAATGATATTATAATGTTTAAAACATTAAGGAATTATAAGAATTTCTTTTCCTAATGTTTGATATGTATAAATACATTTGGAAATAAAACAAGAAAGTAAGATAAAAGACTAAATTTTGTTTGGAAAACACAGTGAGGATAATTTTATTAATTTTTATCTTACAAATGTTTTTCTTTATGAAATTTTCAAATATCACATTGAATTCTAAACTCACAATTTCATAAATATAAAAAATTTTTAGTTTAAATTTATTGACCAAATATCAATCATAAAAATTCCTTCATCAAAAGAATACTCACTTCTGTTTCTAAATTCAAATTTCAACCATCATAATACTCTGTTGAAAATATTCCTCTCTGAAAATTAATTTAATTTTAAAATAAAAAATTGATTTGATTTAGTCAATAAAATTTGGTGTTTGAAACATATTTTGAATTTAAGAATTAAATTCATTTGATTTAAAAAAATTTCCAAATTTGACTATGGTAATATGTAATAGAAAATATGATAAATATAATATATGAGAATAAATCTATCTACTTACATAAATGACTTAAGAAAAAAAATGAATTCGTATCAAATTTTATTGTTTTGAGTTATATTTTAATTAATGTAGAATTTTAAAATTTAAATTATAAAATAAAATAAATTCAACTCATAAAATTTTATTTTAATTTCAAACATGAGAATTGGTGAGAATTCTTATCAAATAAAATTAAATCTAATCAAATCATCTATTTCTAATAGAGTATAAAAGATTGGGAATGGCACCAAAAAAAAAAAATTATGAAGTTTTATGGCCTTCAAATGTCAGGGGTGTTTTGTTGGTAAAAGTTTGGCAAAAAAATACAGTAAAAGTATAAAAAATTGATAAAAAAATGATAAAGGGTAAAGTACAGAAACTACCCCTATGCTTTACCCTCGATCTCAATTTGGTCCCACTAGTTTTAATTGCAACAGTCAAATCTCCGCACTTATGGTCAAGTATCAATCTAGTCCTTCCGTCTGTTGGCTATCAAGTGGCACCGTTAAGTCAAGGATAAATTTGTCATTTACCCTCTCTCGTTCAACAGACGTGCTTAAACGATGTTGTCGATGTCAATGGAATGAATCGAGTTAGATGATGTTAGGGTTTCTTTTCTTGACGGAGCAATCGATTCTTCCTTCCAACGTCGATCGCATAAAACACCATTCCTAAGGTTTCTGTTATGCTCGCGTGGAGGTGAACTAGGGTTTCAATCCCAACTGCAGACGAAGTATGGGTTACAGTAAGTATGACGAACTAGGGTTTTTATCTCGGTCGCTTTCTATCTCGCTTTTTTTGTTCGATTGTCTCGACAACATCTGGTCCACTGAGAGTGTGGAACCAAAAGTGTGGGTCTACGTGATATAAAAAATTTTGCTTTTCTAGCTTTACTTATTAAACTCGTTTGTAGGGACCCACATTTGGTCCACCTGTTTTTTTGTTGTAACCATATTTAATTAATTTCTATTTGTAAATTTTTATTCCGGTATATTCCTTTTACCCAACTTTGTAATAGTTATTGAATTTCAAGTGGATATATTGTAATTGGATTTTGCTGTACATTTGTCAATTTGCTGTGCATTTAAAATTATCAATGATAGTGATTTTGCTAAGACCCCTTAACATATCTAGACAGCAAATTCACCTAAGTTGATACATTCTGATATATTTATTTGTTTTGTGAAGGAATAACAATTTTCTATTTGTTATTTAATTATCCAAGTATATATTGTTGATAAACTAAAATCCATCTATCAATTGTTGAGACCCATTTGTTCTATAAAACTTTATCTTAGTCATGTAATAATTTTGAGTTAAATTTGTCTGTTTGTGTTACTATTACAGTGGCTATATTGTAATTAGATTTTGAATTTTATTTTGTTGGGATTATAATTTTAGTTTGCGATTTAATACTTGTGTTATGGTTAATGTAAGGACTAATTTTTTTACAATTAAAGTACATTATGGTGGTGTGCTTGTTTATGAACCAACAAAATAGTATGTGAGGGGTAAAGTGGATTTTGTGAAGGGTTGTGACCCTGACAGATTTTCTGTTATTGATTTTAATGACTGTTGTGACCAATTAGGGTGCAAAGGTGACAGGAATTACTACTATAGGATCCTTGGGCCTGATTTGAATGATGGTTTGAAAAAAATATTAAATGACTCAGACATAAGAGATATGATCAACCACATACTTGCTAGTAGGATAATTGAGATATACGTAGAGCATTTAGAATCTACAGACTTCCTACAAAGCTAAGTAGAGTCTCATGACGTTCCATCCAATGACCTTAGAGTAAGGGAGGCAGTAGGGACAATTGAGGTAGACAATGCGGGGCTAAGTGATGATGAACCAAGTGGGGATAGCTCAGATTCAATTTTCTATGATAGTGATTATGGAATGACTGATGACGATAAGTTGTTTGATGCTAATATTGATAAAGCTGTAGAATGGGTAGGGGTTGGTACTTCAAGTGGCGGGGGTGTTAATTAACAAACTGAGAAATGAGAGGTGAATTTGAGCGATGATTCTGCATCTGCCTTGTCCGATGATTTTGGCATTGCTCATGAATCATCGGATGAGGAGGAAAAAGGTCTATCTTATCCTGAGTTTAACCCAAACACTGATATGAAAAAAGTAGAGTTCAAAGTAGGCATGTTGTTCGCCTCTCATGTTGACTGTAGAAATGCTGTGAGAGAGCATGCCATACAAAATGGCAAGGATATCAAGTTTATTAAAAATGAAAAAACGAGGATTAGGGCTAGATGCAAGGAAAAATGTGATTGGATGATTTTTGCTTCAAAGTTACAAAATCAAACAACAATGCAAGTAAGACATACAAAGATGTTCACAATTGTGGGAGGGACTTTCGAAATAGACATGTTAACTCAAGTTAGCTTTTGAAACATTATGTTGATAGCATTCGAGTTAACCCGAAATGGCCAGTTGAAGCCTTTAAAAAGACTGTAAAGGCAGACTTTGTGATTGGGGCATCAAGAGCCTAGCTTTATAGAACTAAGAGAAATGCCATCAATATGATAGAGGGTACAAATGTAGATCAGTATGCAAGGTTGTGGGATTACTGTGAGGAATTAAAGAGGGCAAACCCTGGTACAATTGCCATTATGAAAGTCAGTTCAACTGAAGGAACGAACACACAATCTAGGTTTCAGAGGTTGTATATCTGTCTGGGTCCACTGAAGAAGGGATTATTGACAGGTTGTCGGCCAGTCATTAGTTTAGATGCATGCCATTTGAAATCAAACATCACGGGTTAGTTGATAGGAGCTATGAGTATCGATGCAAATAACCAAAGCTTCCTATTTTCTTATGCAGTGGTTGAAGCTGAAAATAAGGACTCCTAGTGTTGGTTTCTTCAGTTGCTGATTGGACACATTGATATGCATATCCAACACAGATGGGCATTCATTACTGACAAACAAAAGGTCAGTATATGCTTTTAGTTGTTCATGCTATCAGTTGTTTAATTATTTCAGTTTAGCCATCAATGGACATCTGTTTCTTGTTCTCTATTTCCAGTTTTTATTTTGTAAGGGTTAGTTCCTGCACTTGAACAGATTACACCATATGCTGAACATAGGTAGTGTGCTAGACACTTGTACAACAACTTCAAGAAGACCTTTAAGGGTTTGGCATTCAAAGAGAAAGTCATGAAAGCTTCTATGGCAACAACAATTCCAAGATTTGAACAGGTCATGAGTCACCTGAAGGAAATGGACCAAGCAGCTTTCGAATGGTTCTCAGACAAACCACCAAGATACTGGTCTATGTCACATTTCATTACTTTTCCCAAATGTGACATTCTGTTAAACAACTTGTGTGAGTCATTTAACAGTTTTTTGATTGAAGTTAGAGATAAGCCTCTCTTGACCATGCTTGAGAGGATAAAGTCCAAACTAATAATAAGGATACAAGTTAGAAGAGAGTTAATGAAGAAGAATGTGGGTAAATTGTGTCCAAAAATTGAAAAGAAGTTGGAAAAATTAAAAGTTGAGTCAAGGGGTTGTTGTCCAATGTGGGCAGAAGAGGGTAAATTCCAAGTTAACTGTTCAAATGGGGATCAATGGGTTGTGGATTTGGACGACCGCAGCTGCTCATGTCGAGTTTGGGATTTAAATGGAATTCCCTGCGCTCATGCAGTGGCTGCAATATTTTACAAGGGTAGAAGGCCAAAAGATTATGTGAGTGATTAGTATTTAACCTCAACAAATCAAAAAATTTACAATCCCATAATAAACCCACCGAATGGTCCTACCATGTGGGTTAAGACTGCAATACCACCACACTGCCCTCTTTCTTCCACAAGCAAACTGGTCGGCCTAAGAAAGTAAGAAGAAATGAGGTAGGGGAAAGTGAGCACACTGACAAAGTGAAGAGAAGAGGAGGAACTGTGACATATTGAAAGTGTGGGGTTTTAGGGCATAATAGAAAGACATGTAAAAATCCACCAGACTTGGAGCACCAAAGGAAGCACATAAGAAAACACATTAACAAGCCAACCCCTCCAAATAAATCAGCTGTGAGTTGTGTTGCCCCCTCTCTTAAACTAAAATTTGTCTATTTTTTTATCAATATTTGTCAATTCATCTTCAAGTTGCTAATATGATTTGTGTTTCTCCACAGTCAACACCAACTGCCAATGAAGATGTCCCAGCAGGACTAGCTTCAACCCAGTCATCAGTAGTTGGAACCAGTTCTTCAAGGTCTACTTTGAGAGAATTTTCAGGAAGAGGCATCGAGCAAAGAGAAAAGTAACATATCACATTGTCATCACTGAAAGTGTTGAGGAGTAGATCGAGGAACAAGTGAATCAAAGCAATTGGAAGTGTTATTTTGTTTTTTGAGTTAAAAGTGACTGCAGATGTTTTTTTTTTTTTCTGTTTTTTGAAATCTGAATGAGGGTCCAAATGTAGGAATTGTGAATTTTTGTAAAACTTCTGGATGAATTGTGAATGCTAAATATGAAATATGAATGAAATCAGATGATTTTAGAAGACAATTATATTCTCTGCTTTTCTTTTGATGTTCTTTGTTTTGAATAATCTTCTTGAGGCTTGTTACCATTTGATATGTTTGCTGGACATTTGTTAATGTGCTAGTGTGCAGTTGTGAATGTGGCTGCTGTGTAGTTGTGAATGTGGCTGTAATTATTTTGTGGTTGATGATTAAGTATGTTTGTTAGGTTGAGGCTGCTGTAATATGCAGCTGTTTGTAAGAATTTCTAGTTGGTTGATTGCTTCAAATGCAAAATTAAAGGAGGCTTAGGTAAATTTACTGTGCATTTGTCAATTTGCTGCTATGCAGTTGTGAATGTGTATTTGTTGTGTAGTTGTGAATTTGCTCTGCATTTGTTAGTGTTTGTTGGGTTGAGGTTGCTGTAATTTAGCTATTTGTAAAAATTTTTGGTTGGTTGGTTAGTTGATTAGCCTTATGAAATTTCAATCTTATGTGCCCTTGTTGACTAGCCTCGTGGAATTTCAATCAAAAAAATTGTTTTGCTTATTTACACAAGCCAGTGCAGTTTCCAATTTTACCAAAATTCTTGTGAATTGGGATTTTGACTTCGAATTTCCTGCAGAGAAAATGACTCCTAACTTGAGCTTTTAAAGGAAAATGAACTTGAACAGGGGAAAAACTATGGTGTTGAAAATGTTGATGAATGTAGGCCCACACTTGACATTGGTTCAAGGACATATATATAAATATATACAATTGAAAGTGAATTATTGGCCACTTTATTGGCCACTTTAGAAAGGCAGCAATTGGATGGGATCTACCTACCATAAATGAAGCATGTTACATATCAAGATGTTATCATTTTCCTTGGATTGCACAAAAAGTAATTAAAACTAATAGTTAATTTTTCCATTACAATGAAAGCATCCATATATTACATACCAACAGTAAAATCATCTGATACATACGCGCTACCAAAAACAAAAACCAAAATTTTCAGCAGTACATCAACTTTCAACACAAATATTTCACTTGAGTATTGAATCTTCTATTGCTCCAGTTAAATACAATAACAGCCACTACAACTCAAGTCAAAACCAATGTTGCCCATAGTAACTTTTCCTTTTTTTTACTCTGCTTCACTTCACACTCCAGCTTTGTAAGCTTCTTCAGCAATCCAGATATGACATTCTTTGATCTATTACAAATCGAGGGATCATACCAAACAAAAAAGCCACAACCTCGTTGATTCAAAAAATAAAAAAAGAAAATTCATTAATTTAGGAAGAAAATATGGAACCATAAGAAAAAAAATTAAAAAAATATACAAATATATCTGAATATATATGTATGTATTGAAATCAAATCGAACTTACCCCATATGTTTCACAGCTGAAGAATCTTCTCCCTAGGTTCATCTCTGTCCATGAGGTCCTCAGCTTGCAACGTTTCCCACAGTCACAGATCCTCCATCTTGCTCCGGTTTGACTTGCATTTGTTGATTCAGAAGTTTCATCACGCAAATCTTTCATTTCGCACGGCGATGAAAAATTCTCGCGTGAGATCGTTGGAATCAAAGGGAGATTTGTGGAACGATCTGTATAAGCTCGTCTGTTGAACGAGAGAGGGTAAATAATAAATTTACTCTCGACTAAACGGTGCCACTTGACAGCCAACGGACGGAAGGACTAGATTGATACTTGACCGGAAATGTGGAGATTTGACTGTTGTAATTGAAATTAATGGAACCAAATTGAGATCGAGGGTAAAGTATAAGGGTAGTTTCTGTACTTTACTCAATGATAAATTTTAATTAGTTTTAGTCAATCAAACACTCCTCCAAGTTGGGGTAAATAAAAAAGGGAAGGAGAAAAAAAATAAAGAATTTCTTAGCAGCAGTGGGCGCCCAAAATTTTATTCCAACCGCACTGGCAGCCTTTAGGATTTTCAGACTGTTCGAAAAAAAAAAAAAAAAAAAAACCGGTTTATCTCCGTCTAACTTAGTCGGTCAACCTTGATATTTTCGCGCGGCGGGGCCAAGGAGGAATACCGTATGAAAAGGGCGAACAGAACAGACAGAGCCCATTGACCCTTGGAAATGTCGTAGGCTAAAACCGCGTTTCCTTGTCTTGACTGTCCAAACTAAAACAGAACCCACCTCGCTCATGTGCTCTCAATCTCAAAACCATCTGGACATAAATATCTATATCCATACCTACACATATATGCACATAAGACTCTCTCTCTCTCTCTCTCTCTGTCCGTCCCGCCCTCCCTCCTGTCTGTCTCTGTGATTAGCGTGAAGTGGAACGATCATGGCAGGAAGAGATATTATTCAAAAAATGAAGGTCAGTCTCACGACTCAGTCTTTGATTGCTTCTCTCCCCCCCCCTGTCTCTAATAATTCCTAATTTTAGTCTCTCAATCCACAATAATCTGTATAAATTATTTTGCAATAATCATCGGGCTGTAATCAATATGTGTTTGATTCACTTTGCGTCAGTTTGGAGGGAGGATTTGGTGTTACAGGAATTTCCTAATTGTGTAGCGATTAGGGTTCTACGATTCGAGTAGGAAGTTAATATGAATTCTAACGTTGGTTTTTGCCCAACCTTGTGCCCGTGGAGGAAGATTTATAAGGAGAAAGGAGTAGGGGAATTTGTTCTTTCTCACCCGTGGGTTTAGGCATGTCATAACCAACCACGTAATTTCTATATATATATATATATATATTAATTTCACTTTTTTTGTGCTTGTGATTATGCTTCCGTTGTGTGGGTGGATTAGATCCCAATTAAAGTGGTACCAAAGCACTGGTTAGAAAAATCTCTTGGTTCAGGTGATTAAAAATTTTTTCGTATGCACAAGGAAAAAAAAAAAAAAAAACGAGTTTACGAATGGAGTAATGTGCATAAGTGTGGCATATGAGAAACTATTAACTATATATATAAAAGTGAGCATATTAAAGAAAGTGGCAAGGGACGGATCCAAAATTTTCACTAAGGGAGGCACTGAGCACGTAAGAAGAGAACAACAGTCGAGTTATGTCGGAATTTAAGAGTAGGAGAAAAATGATGTTATTTTAAGAGAAAGGAAAAATTATCCTTGATATTAAATTGGTGAATATACTTTTCGCAGTTTAGTATATTCAATAGTTTAATGATTCAAGCACTTGAAATTTATTAGAGATATCTATCATTACCAAAAAAAAAATATAATTATTATTAAGTTTTATTATTTATAGAATTTATTATGTTATTATATGTTATATTTACTGATATTATACACAAGAATATGTAATAGTGTATGGAAAAATGTACTTTATGTCCCAAAAAAATACCAAAGTTTGATACTTTTAAACTCTTTTTTATGTTAAAAAATTTTGAGTTAGTCTTAAATTTTTAATAAGGCCAAAATATCCTTATTTTAAATTAGTTTAATATTTTAGTGAAGCTAATACCAAGGGCATTTTGGTAAATTTATATTCAAAACTAAGGGGGTCACCTCCCCCCCCCCCCCCCCAAAAAAAAAAATTGATTCTAGCTAGAAACATGATCAGTAACTCATAAAGAAGCTGTAAGTAGAGAAATTAATACAGTTGATGTGTTATGTGTTAAGGACGTATGTACCTCATATTAAATGAGTCTCTCTCACTCTTATGTAACATGGATAAATAAATAAAATTTATATCTGATGACTTAGGATATATACACTCTTTGCAGGTAAAGGCTCGATTTGGTTTAACTACATCATCGACAACAGAAACAGGGAAAGGCAAAAGTAGGGTGTCAAAGCGCATTACCCATGGCTTTCATCTGGTGAAGGGGAAAACTAATCATGCCATGGAAGATTTTCTAGTTTCCGATTTCAAGAGCGTGGGTGACAACGAGCTGGGTTTATTTGCAATTTTTGATGGTCATATGGGCCACGATGTTGCGAATTATTTGAAATCGCACCTATTTGACAATATCTTGAAACAGGTACTGCAAAATAGTATTGTCTAATTGGAAATTAATTTTCCTAGAAATGCCTAGTCTTTTACCTTAGGTGTCTAGGCCAGCTTGCGTTAGTCCTGGGATCCTAGAATTAATGACCGGGTAAGTCTCTAATAGAACTTGAACTAATGACCACTAGGAGCAAACCCAATGTCTTATTAGTTAAACTATCTCTCGAGGTTGAGGACATGTCCCCCTCTTCTTGATATTTAACATAGATTTTCGCCCTTAATTTATCTGTTCCCTTGCTTTGTCTGGGCAACCTTCTTCTTTATTGTTATTAGTTAAAATCTATATGAATTTGCCATAAGTCATTCTCTGTTCTCTGTGTGCAAACAGGAAGATTTTTGGACAGATACAAAAAGTGCAATCGGGAGAGCTTATCGTTCAACTGATGCTGATATATTGGAGCAATCATCACATCTAGGAATAGGAGGATCAACTGCAGTGACGGCAATATTGATAAATTGTCAAAAGCTTGTAGTTGCAAACGTGGGTGATTCTCGAGCAGTTGTGTGCAAGAAGGGCGTGGCCAAACAATTGTCAACTGATCATGAGCCGAGCAAGGAAAAGGAAAGGGATATGATTGAGAGCAAGGGTGGTTTTGTATCAAATCTTCCAGGTAACCTAGGTTATGACATTTGTTTAGTCCTCCGTTTTATAATCAGTGAAGATAAAAAAAAATATAATTTTTCGGATAATTGAGACAAAAGTAAAAGGACAATGGTGGCAAAAGTGTTAAAATAACAGGACGGAAGTGAATTTTTTTAAGTATATAGAAATAAAAATAATGAATCTTAGTGTACTTTTAGATCAGTGGGAACAATTGTCTCCACTGGCCTCACCTCAGTTCTCTTGTGTGTAGCATTTGTTCGTGTTTTTATGTGAAGCTTCCACTGATTAGTTGTCTCGATTGGGCCTGATCTCAATTCTTTCGTGTGTAGCTATCATTTGTGTGTTATTGTGTGAAGTTGGTAGGTGGATTGGTCTAGTGACCAAAGGTCATTATTCCAGACTCAATTTGTGCTATTTTCTTTTTTTTGATATTTATGCATAATCTTTTAGATATTCGACATTCATTACATGTCTTAACTAGTCATATTTTAATATTTTTAAAACTTTATGTGTCTATGTATTTGTTTTATGTTTAATCACACTATGTGTTTGTATTTGTGCTTCTTAATAGCTCGATAATCTATACTTTTCAAATTCTTATTATTTTTCACCTTCTCATGAGATATATTTTTTTTTGCATACAATGCAGTTTGTTCGTAACATGTGACAATAGTGAATTTGTTCAAACTTTTGTCTCAAAAGCCGCTAAATCTGCATAATAAGTTGACTGTTTTGGTAAACTAGGTGATGTCCCTCGAGTTGATGGGCAATTAGCAGTGGCAAGGGCATTTGGCGACAAGAATTTAAAGAGACATCTAAGTTCAGAACCTGACATGGCGGTGGTGATAATAGACGATGACACAGAATTCGTCATTTTGGCGAGTGATGGCTTATGGAAGGTTTGTTGCTTTCCTAAACTTTTTATTTTATTATTATTATTATTATTTTTTTTTTTTTTTATAGAGCAATGCTAAAAGTCAAGAGTTGACTATTTTTTATTAGAGAAATGTCTCGGCATTAACTAGATACTAAAGATCCTGTAAAATATGAATATGACAAGTTGGTTTCTTCGGGAATTATTATATTTCTATAATTAATTTAAGCAGGTGAGCCTTCTTTTTGTATCAGAAGCAATTTTTGTGGGAATCCTTTTTCATAAACCATTTAGCTTCGTATGTTTCGTTCTCAAATTCTGGTCTTTTTATTATTGTTTCTTGGCCAGGTAATGACAAACCAAGAAGCAGTGGATGCTATTAAAAACATAAAGAGTGCCCAATCGGCGGCAAAGCATTTGACGGAGGCGGCTCTTGCCAGGGACAGCAAAGATGATATCTCCTGCATAGTTGTGAAATTTCGGTGATTTTTTTTTTAAAATTGTTTTGGTTTAAAAAAAAATTATTATTATTTTAATTACTTAAACCAATGGGGGAAAAAAAAAAAAATTGTAACCGCAGATGTGTGCTTTGTGTAATGTATACAAATTTACTTGCTCTTGGTTGATGCAGTGAGATTTGCTTTTGATTGTTTTGTTGTGTGTACAATTTATTCAATACTACACCATTTGTTTATTTATTTGTTTTTCAGAAATATATATATATGTATACGAAGAGAAGTTGAGATTAAATTTCTAAGAAAAAAAGACTAAGATGCGACAAATTGGGTGCGTTTAGTTTGTTAGAAATTATTGAAAAATTTTAAAAATTTTTGAAAATTTTATTTTTTATCTTATTATATGAATTACAAACTCATAAATTATCTCGCTTTATTTTATTTTATCTCATTTTTTACCCCTCTAAACTTATCTATTCTATGGAAATAAGAAATATTTTTCAGGGAATTATCTGAATTAGAAATTTCCATTGAATTTAAAAGATAGATGTGGGGATGGTTAGCGTCTGGTTGCCAAGAAGCAAGAATTTTCAGCACTTTTTTTTTTTTTTCTTTTTTGGTTGTTTCGCAAATACCATCAAAATTTATTAAAAATTTCTCTAATTCTTCGCCAAATAATCAAAAAGTTAAAAATTTTTTTGAAAGTTGCTGAATTTTTTAATTTTTTACCAAATAATCAAAAATTATTAATAATTTTTTAATTTTAATTAATTTGATATTTATGTTCTTAAATATTTAAAAGAAAATTAAAATGTAAGAGAGTAAATTTAGTTATTTTATAAATAAGTAAATAAACCAATTAACTCTTATCTTCTCAAACGATGCCTCCCGTGCCAAATCCAACCCCAAGTAATTTTAACATATATATAGCAGGCATTATCATTATGGGTTGAGCCTCGTCTCAAAACCAACCCAACTAAATTTTACATATACTATAGGGATGATATCATCCTACATGTGCTTAAATTATAATGAAAGCCATTATGCAACTAATTTTTTAGAGCACCGTCTATGAGTAAATATTAATTGCAATGATTATGTCAAGTTATTTATTAACAAACCAAACCAAACTAAACCTTTTCCTACTAGGTGGGATTGATTATATGAATTTGTCGACGCCAATTAGATCTGTTTAAGGGCATGTCCTCCAATAAATCTACGTAGGTCAAGTCATGTTTAATGGTTTCTTTTCAGCTTTTTTTAGGTCTTCCTCTACCTCTCCTACTCCTGGCTATCTCTATACTTTCACACCTTCTAACAGGTGCCTCTGCTTGACGCCTTCTAACATGGTCAAACTATCTTAATCGGTTTTCTCTCATTTTATCTTCAATCGGTGCTATTCCTACTTTACCCCTAATCTCCTCGTTCATAATCCTATCTTTCCTTGTAATCCCGCACATCTACCTTAGCATCCTCATGTCCACAACTGTAATCTTCTGACTATGATTATACTTATCCCAAGTTATTTATTATGTTAATAAAATACTAATATGTTTTTTTTTTTTTTTTTGAATTAGGATAGCGGGATTTGAAAAATTAGAATTCAAAATCTAACTATACACTATTTGGTCCACCAATTTTTTTAAAAATAAAAAAAAAATCAATTTTTATCGAATTCCTCCAACTTTCTTCATCAAACACAAAACTAACTCTTTTCAACTTTTATTAATTTTTTTAATTTCTTTTAAATTTTTTTAACTTTTATAAATTTTTACTAAATACCTAATTAATTAATAAAATATCAGGTGCCACCTAAAGGTATAAATTTATTTGGGGGGTTTTAGTAAAATATCTCTTTAATTAGTCCGTTTCACGTGTCAGCAATACCGTTGCCCTGAGGATATTTCAATTATGTAGGGTCCGATGGGCCCCATCGAAGCTGCAGTAAGTAGGGTTGGAAATGAGCTGAACCGAGCTGAGCTTTAACATGCTCGAGTCGAGCTCGGCTCGAGCTCGAGTCGAGCTTTTATATAGGCTCGAGCTCAGCTCGATAAAAAAGAATTTAGATTCGGTTAAGCTCGCGAATAGCTCGATTAAACCAAAACGACGTCGTTTTGATTTAAAATATAATATATTTAAAAAATATAATAAAAATATTATTAAAAATATAAAAATATTATTAAAAAAATATATATTATTCTAACCGAGTCTACTCGCGAGCTTTCGAGCCGAGCTTCTCTAGGCTCGAGCTCGAGCTCGAATCCAAAACGAGCAAAAAACTAAGTTCGGTTCGAGCTCGTTTAACTCACGAATCGAGGTTGAGCCGAGCTTTTTTCGAGCCGAGCTCGAATAGCTCGCGAACGGCTCGGTTCATTTTCACCCCTAACAGTAAGTTAAACCCGATGGCAGAAAGCGATGATATAACACTCATCCATGATGATGAAGCCTTAATTCTTTGTGGGCTTCCAGGCCTATAGTAATGGGCTTTGTGGGCATCTCTTATGTGGGTAATGAAGACAGCAGACAACACCATCTGGTCCAGCCAACCCGGTTTCCGGACCTCCGTTCTTGGGCCCCCTAGAGTCGGACCCGGCTCAACAAAGCAAAAAGTGCCACGACACCTGGTCGCTATACCCCATTACTTGTTGAAGCCACAATCAGCCATCTAGCGTTTTGATTAGCCGCTGGTGCCAAGTGGATTATTCTTTTTATGGCAAGAAGTGTTTAGAAGGGGCTATACCTTTTGGCGCATCAGTACATTTAAGTCTTCTATATCAATGGTAAAGTTTTCTCCAAATATCTTTTGTATTTTTCGGTTTTGTTTAAAAATTAATCTTAATTAGATTAAATTAGCACCGTTAGATTGTTTGGAGAAAAAAAAAGAAAAAAAAAAGTTAATCGTTGAATAGAGCACTTTAACCACTAAAAGTACGAAAAAAATTGCAACCCCTCTAATCCGGCCAGAAGCAACTCAAATGTGAGTATGAAGTGAGCGTAAAATTAATATATCAAACTGTTAATCTTATTTTGGAAAGAGAAAAAGTTATTTTTTTTTATTAACAATCATACTTTTACCTCATAAATGTTATTCTCGTAGAGTTTATCTCGTAACTTTTATTTTTATACACACTTGCAATCGCATTTTTTAATCCTCCTGCTAAAATATGAGAGTTTTAATTAATTTAAAGTTTGTGATGGATAAATAGTTTTGATTGATAAAGTTAAATTTGTAAAAATAAATTTTTTTAGTAGTGTTTAAGTAAAATATATTTATAGTATTTGAAAATTTCTATGCATCAAAGAAACTAAGTGAAATGGGAATATCATTCTCATACGATGCCCTTGTAACAAAATTGAGAACGGTTATTTCTATATTTTATTTGTTACTAAAATGAATAAGAAAGAGAGAGAGAGAGAGTGTGTTAGTAGTGGTAAGCTATTACTCACCCATTTCCCTTCACAACGCTCGTACTATTGGAGTTGAGTGGATTAACATCAAAAGTGATGTTAATCATGTGACGTTAGAATTGTTAATCGTTTGATCAAAATTAAATAATTCATAGTAGAAGTAAATTTAAAAGTTTTAAATGAAAAATTTCAAACAAATTTTTGTTGTGAACCATTCAATTTTAATCAGATAGCTCACAATTCTAATATCACATGACAAATATCAAAAGTAATATTAGTTATATTTTATTTGTCATAGTCACCATCACTCTCCACCTCTTTACGCCTTTAGTTATTACTAAGACATTTTGGTATTGTTGTTGTTACCATTATCTAGCCACGTAGAACCTCTCCAACCCCCACCATCACCCTTACCACTACTGCTACCATTATGTTCTTCTATTTTTTGTTACTCTTATTTACGTACTTATTTTTAAATTATTTATTTTATTTTAATCATTAATATTAGAATAAAAAAATCATTCCATTCTAAAATTATATAATTTAGTTATCAAACAAGAGGATGAGAATAATAATTTTAAGAATTCCCACATTCATTCCATTCATAAACATTAGGGATGTACAATTAAACCATTCAAACTATTAAATCAAACTAGACTAATTTATTTTGTTGGACTTTATTTGGTTTTTTTTTAATCAATTGCTTAGTTATAATTTGAAAAATTAAAAATATTAAACATTTTGGTTCAATTTACAATTCAAGTAGCCGTTTAAATCGAATCAAACCGATACTATTTAGTCTATTTGTGTATCATAAATGTACATATAATTTTATTTTTATCAGCTATGTCATTTTCACTCTTCCACTGTTAATCATATATATATATATATATATCACAAAAGAGATAGAATTTCTGAAATAAAAACTCAAAATCTACTAAATTTCATGACTCCAGCATGCTCATGAACATGAATTCCTGAAAGATATATATCATGTATAAATAAATTAAATTGAATAAGAAAATGATTTGGTTTGATTTAGCAAGTTTCTTTACTAAAGTCCTGTTTGGTTGAAAAAAAAAAGTTAGACAAAAAATACAATAAAAGTATAAATATTTGATATAAAGGTGATAAAATTTGATTGGAAGAAAGTATACAAAATTAGTTATAATTAATAAGTTTTGATTAATTTTGGCACGTCAAACAGGACCTAAATGACTTGGTTATAATTTTAAAACGTTCCAAACCAGTGAATAATAATTTAGTTTAGGTTTTAGCCAGTGGTTTACCCTCCTCGGTGGACGGTAGAAGCGCCTCATTAATAATTTAATATGTCGAAAATGATTCTACATTTGTTATAATTAATTCAATTTCCCTCCTAGAATTTGAGGTGAAAATCTATTAGCAAAAAAGACTTATTCCCAAATCAATTTAATTTGCCAAATATTAATTCTATTACAAAAACAAAATCTAAGTTTTGTATTTTGTTTGGAAACATGTAAAATGAAAATTAATAATACATGGCAGAAGTTTGTTTCTTTCGTGCTTTTGTTTTAGTTTAGGCTTTTAAGCAAGTTGTCTAATAAGAAATAATTATATTAATTTGAAACAAAATTTGAGATAAAAGAGTTATTATTTTATTATTTTTTTGACAAATTGTAAGACAAAACAGACAGATAATAAAAGTTTTTTTATATGATATGATCGATGGGATCTTTTCTTTCATTTTTCTCTGGAGAGAGACACACACAAACTTAGATTTTGGAAGATAACTAATAAATTTTTATTAATTATGATATAGGGGTCATTCTACACTGATCGAGTTTACTCGATCGAGCTTATCCATTCTTTCTCGGTCGGGCTTGACCGACTAAGGCAATTCTCGGATCCCTGATCAGGATTACTCGACCGATGTCAACAGGCCTTACCGACCAGGGGCATCTGAATAATCGAATGAACCCTGATCGACTAAGGAGTCTTTTCTCCTGAACGGGATCCTATCAAAATAACGTCATGTATTAGGCGTGTAACGGCCTTATGACACATCCCTTAATACCTACCTATTAGAATGTGATCTAAGCGTGATAGAACGAACAACCAACTAAGGAATACATCCATTGAGATTTATTGGGACAGCTCGCTCAACTTGATTGGAGGAAAATATGAACTTGTATAACGACACTTCTCTCCAGGCATCTCAAGTTTGGGTTTTCAGATTCGCGTTTAGATTATCCACCAGATAATTACATTATCAAATTGAGACAATTTTAAAATTTAAGAGAAGTGTGTAATGATTTCCATTAAATTGTTTCAAATAGACAAATAAATTATATTATAATTTAAGTATATAGAGATTTCTATTATTAGAAATTTATTGTGTAATATTTTCTTAAAAATTATATTCTAAATATTAAAATAGAATCAAAGTCAAAACGAAATTTTGTTGTTCAGAGAAAGAAAGTTTAAGTTTAATTAAATTGGAGACTTTTAATAGGTTGATGGATTAGCTTTTTACTGGTTCAAACCCGCTCTAGATATAATATATAGGTATGATAACTCAGAACACTATTATAATTTTCAAGTTCTTAGGGAAAAAAAGAAAATTTTGGAACTTTTAAATTGATTTTGGAATAGAATATATATAATTTTTATTATTAAAAAAATAAAAAGAAATGATTTGTGGGTGTGTGACTTCTAATCCGGCAACCCCAAATCAGGGTTCTATCAAAAAAACCATCCGTTCTATAATTGGGACAACAAAAGGTTTCAAGGAAGAAAGCAAAAGAGGGTAGAATACGAATATTGCCGAAACCAGCATAGCCAAGGTGGTGTGCTGTGCTCTGTGGAGTTGCCACATACACCACTTTGCATGTCTATCCCTAATACTATGCCGCCACGCCCATCAACTTACACTATCCTCGTCACTCTCTCTCTCCCTCTCTCTCTCTCTCTCTCTCTCTTTCTCTCTCTCTATACATATAATATATATACATATATCTCCAGCCGCTCTATAAATATATCTGCCCCCCTCTTTTCTCTCCTCGCTCAACACCGTCTCTGAATTTGTCTCCCATCTCCATCTCTCTCTCTATCATTTGTGAATCTATCTATTTGTTGAATTTAAAACTTAGTACCCATGATGGGTAGTGTTTGTGCTGAGCAACACAAGCATCAACTTCTCCTCTCAAAGAAAGCTTTGAGAGAAGTGGACATTTCGCCGCGGAAGCTCTTCGCCCGTCGCGCCACCGCCGCGCCGGATGGTGTCGCCGACATGTTTGTCGACTCGCCCAGGGCGGCGGCGGAGGAAGCGCTGCTGCAGAAATTCTTGTCGTGTAACGGCGGCAATGAGGACGAGGACGATGATGACCCTTACTCTTCCGACCATTTCCGGATGTACGAGTTCAAGGTCCGGCGGTGCACTCGCAGCCGGAGCCACGACTGGACGGACTGTCCCTTCGCTCACCCGGGCGAGAAGGCTCGCCGGAGGGATCCCCGGAGGTACCACTACTCCGGCGCCGTTTGCGCCGAATTCCGCCGCGGAAGCTGCAGCCACGGCGACAACTGCGAGTTCGCCCACGGCGTGTTCGAGTGTTGGCTTCACCCGGCTCGGTACAGGACGGAGGCCTGCAAGGACGGGAAGAATTGCAAGCGCAAGGTCTGCTTCTTCGCTCACTCGCCGCGTCAGCTCCGCCTATTGCCGCCGTCCTCCCAAACCCAGTGCAATTCCCCGCCGCCGGCGGCGGCGGAGAGGAAGTACCGGAACTCAAACCATTGCTGTCTCTTTTGCCACTCCGCTGCCTCTCCGACCTCTACCCTAATGGGTATGTCCCATTTGTCGCCGCCAATGTCGCCGTCTCTCTCCCCGCCGGTGTCTCCGCAGAAAAGCCGTTTGATGAATGGGCTCTCCCCGATCTCCCGATACAGCGACTGGTGGGCGAGCGTGGATTCGTCTGGGCTGTGTGAGTTCAATCCCGACTCTCTGACTTACAAAGATGTGCTCACTGAGCTCATGACTTCTTTGGAGTCCATGAATGTCAACCAAGCTGCACCCCCCTCCAACACCAACATAAGAAATCCACAATGGGTCGATGTTTCCTTCAACAATGGCGATGATCAGCAACAGTTCGTTCTCTCCCCATCACCCCCAACCCCAACACCTTCTGGGTCTAGAAATTTTCAGACTCCCGGAGAGTTTTCCGGCAAGAGCTCGAAGAACGATGACAACAAGCTCATCGACAGTAATTTGGGTTGCCCCGATTTCGGTTGGGTCAATGATCTTCTGACTTGAATTGAGAATCAAAACAATTGATTGTCCCCCAGATGGTGATGGTGATGACGATGATGATGAAAAGTTGCAGAGAATAAAGATCATCTGTATATATAATAGTCATATGCACCATCCGTATATATATATGCATATCAACAAGTGGGTGTATATATATATATATGTGATTTGGTGTGTTTATTCAGATTTCTTTACAAGTCTTATTGCTTTTGTGGAGAGGTTAAATTCAGTTTGTGTTTTAGTTCGTTTTAACTTTCTTAAAGAGTTTGATTTTCGTTCTTTATTTTCTCAGATAAGAGAGAGAGAGAGAGAGAGAGAAATTTGATTGTTGTTGAATTTTTGTATTTTGAATTTTCAATTGTAAACATTGGAGTCAAACGATGTTTCTCTCCCCCAATTTTAAGTTTTTGATGGTTTTTAGTTCTTTGTTTTTTGGGGATAATGATGGGAGGGGGCTGAGCTGGCAGAGGAAACCTGGGATGTGTTACGTGGCAGGCATGCAAAGCCTAGGGGATGATTTGGGCGATCGAATCCGATCCTTATTGGATCGGATCTTGCATGCACTGGCGGGCCGGTTACTAGGATGCAGGAGTATCTACTCGTCGACGGAGATTTGTGGCTTGCAGTAGCTGGATGTTTTATGTTAAAAAATTTTCTACTCTTGAGTAATTATTTTTTGGTTTGGAAAATTTTTTTAAATATAGTTTATTAAATCAATGTGGTCAAATTTTGTTTCCATATTTTCATATTTAAAGTATTTTAGGATGGGAAGATTTGGTGAAATTAATTTTTTTATTTTTTCGTTTAATATTTTAAAGTTTCTTTTTTTTCTAAAATATTTTATTATGTAAAAAAAAAAATTATGATCGGAGTATTTTTAACGGGACCATTTTAAACAGTTGCAAAAAATTATATATTCACGCTAAAGTTATATATGAATATATGAATATTTTGTTAGTGCTCATATAAGGTCTATTTAATCACACTAAAACTTATCAAAAGTCATTAATTTTAATTAATTTTTGTACTTTTTTCAATTATAATTTTTCACATATTATTTTTATATCACATCTTTTTATTTTTATTATATTTTTTTTATTTTTTACCTACCAAACAAGCCGATAATAATCGTGGCCCAATTATAATTATAGTAATCGCAAAGTGGTCATAAAAATATTTTAACAGCCAATTGGGACTTTTTTTGTTTCCATTAATACTGTCATTTCAAACTGTACGGATGAATATACAAAAATTAACTGTACTGTCATTTCTAATAGTACAGATAAATATATCAAAATGATAACTGCCCGCACAAAAATTTAAAGACGCAACTAGAAATTAACCGCGTTTGTTTTTATAATTATGTTTTTTAAATTCTTCAATGTATGCTTCGGAGGTAGGCTGTGGCCACCAAACTCACTAGGAGTTTGTCAGGGAAGGAATCCCATTGGATACATTGCCCTCGGACCATCAAGATCATAAGTGTGTTTAGAGTTGTATAAAAGTGTATAAAATAAAATAAAATTATAAAAGTAAATGTCTCGTAATTCGTACAATGAGTGAAAATTTTAAATTTAATTGTTTCGTAATTTGTATTTGTAGAGATTTGTAAAATTTTATTTTGTTTTGTTTTGCTCCAAACAGAACCCATGTATAAATTCATCCCTGTTATTTTAAGTTGTATTTTTAATTTATTTGTTGTAAATATAGTTCTACAAATGTTGAAATTTATAATAAACTTCAAAAGGTATTAGGAATTTATTTTTTTTTTTTTTTCAAAAGGTATTAGGAATGTATTTTGAGTCATTCTAAATTTAGGACGTAACATCTTCTAAACACTGGTAACTGTAGGAACAAATGGTGCGTCATTTTGAATCCATTAGTACTTTTAATTAACAATTATAGTTTTAAATTTAAAATTTAGAACTAATGTTTGGAGTCAATAGTCCAAATTGAGAGTATGATCATTAGTGATTGTGAGACTTAACAAGTAACGTCTCATAGGCACCGGTGGCCTATAAAAACTAACATCTCATATACTCTGAGTTCCAATATGCGTGTAGGCGACAATTGAAGTTTTAAATGTAAACTTAAAACTTGATGTTCATATTTTGAGTTAATTACTCAAATCGAGCGCACAACATTTGGAGGCTACGAGACTCAACATATAGTGTCTTCAAGACACTAATAATTTGTAGATACAAACAATGCGAGATTCTAAATCTTGGGGTTCTTATAATCAATAATTGTAGTTTTAAATTTAAATTGAAACTTTAGAGCATTTATGTATCGCATAAATAGTCTAAATTGAATGTACGGTCTTCGATTGTTGTGAAACTTGACACTGTCCTAGGCACTGATAGCTTCTAGGAATGAATGATACAGGATTCCTGAATCTCGGTGTTCCAATATTCAATAATTGTCGTTTTGAATTTAAACTTAATTACTTTAATTTCATCTAATTTTAAATTTAAATCAATCATTGGTTACCCACAGGAGCATAAATGACCATAGCAGAGTAGGAATAATTGTCCTCACTCCTTTTTTTTTTTTTTTTTGAAAAAAAAATTAGTTATACATATTTTTAAGATTATTCTCATTAAAATTCTCTTTTGACCCCCATTATCCCAATTTAATAATACTCTCTTACAATTTTTCGCTACCTCAATTCCAATATTTTCAGCATTGTCACTTTTCACATTGCCTTTTATTGTCACTATTTTTTGCTATTGCATAGCGAAATAAATTTTAACTCAAGTAATTTAATTTTATTTTTTTTTAAGTTTCCTCTCAACCACTACATTTTTTATCTCCAAAAGTATTTTTTTCCTAAATCAAAACAAATCTCTCTCTCTCTCTTATTTTTTTTTTTTAATGGCACTGCAGTACAAAGGACTTTGAATGGGTGGTATGATAATGATATGATATGATATGATGAATGCATGCATCCGTTTTGAGTGATTCACTGATAGCAATATGGCATCTTACACCCCCTTCCATCACTCATAATTCTCTCTTTCGTATGCATTGTTTGTGTTTCCTCGGAGGGGTACTTTTTATCCAATGGACAGCTGGAATGGTAGGGTAACGGCCATAAGGGACTGTTTGGAATCATCCCATCGAACACACACTGCTAAAAGATAATCGCGCAGAGGTGATTGTCCAAACTCGATTTATATAAAACTCATAATTAACGGTTGTGATTAGATAATCACAATTATCCAAACGATATTTGTATAATTTATACATTGACAGTTATGATAACTATCTAATTATGATTGTTGATCTGTGTTAAAAATCATATAGATCAACAATTATGATTGGACAATCGCGATTAGACAATCACGACTATTTAACTATAACCGTCGATTTTACGACTTGTATGCATCGACGATTGTGATTAAACTGCCGTGACGGTCTAGCTGCAGGTAACATTTCCCTCCTATCTATCTATTTGGTAGGGCTGGTTGGGTTGGGTTAGGTGGATGATTGTCATAGATTTCACAAGGAATGGTGTGGGGGGTAGTGGGGAGGGGAGCAGCCCATGCTAAAGTGACCTCTGCTGGGGTAAGAGAGGGGTCCCCACAATGCCTTTGCAATGACTCACTGACCCAAACACCCCCCAAGTCCAGCCCCTACCCTCCCTTCCCCCTCTCAAAGTCACCTCTCACATTTTCCCCTATTCATTGTCAAGTGATTGAATGCTCCTCCCTGTGGGACAACATGCCCATACTCCCCTTGCCTGTGATTCACCTCACCTATGGCATGGTTCACAGCTTTTAGTGAATTGTGAGAATCTTTTTTTTTTCCCCCTTCTCCTATGTAGTAGGTCTTTTATGTGAATGAACCAATAATATTATATATATATATATGTGTGTGTGTGTGTGTGTGTGTTTTATACTTTTGAATCCTCCCATTTTTAGAGTTAGAATTACAAACCGTCTTACTGAAAATTTGATAATTTGAATTCCTAGAAGTTAAAACTCCATTTTATCTAACAACAAACTCAGAGATTTGACTTGAGAGGGATGAAAGTATTTGTATAAATATAAATATATATATATATATATATACACTTATTTTATCACAAATATTAATAAACCCCCCCCCTGAGGGGGTATGTTAGCGAAAAGAGTGTTTGGTACTCTGGAAACATGTGTTCCATTTTCAGACTCATGTCATATAAACATATTTGAGTGGGACTCACCATTTATAGGCCTATGTTGCATAATCTCTGTGGCTTAGAGCACATGCTTAGTTGCACCAAATAATTTTCCATCGGGCAGTGCTTCTGTCAATGCCCACAAACAAAAAGCACTGCCCACAAACAAATTTGGCCACCAGCGGGTGGAAGTTTGTGAAAGGCACCGTGTGCGGAAAGTGATAACACCATTGTGGGCAACATTGCTGGAGTGACTAGTTTCAAACTTGGGTGACAGAAAGGATGGAATAATTTGAAAGATGTAGAATAATAGCTCTAAAAATGATTTTTTTTTGTTAAAAAAAATCAATTTCATCAACATCGAGTCAAAAAAATGTGAAGATATTTCCCAACAAACTAATATCCTAATTTAATTTTCCTCCCACCATTTTCCACCATAACCGAACAATTGAAATAATTTTGAATCTCAATCACTTTTCTATCATTTCCCCTAACTAAATCCAAAGTGTCATAAATAATTCGTATTGTAAAGAAATCCCAGGGGTCATGCACAATCTCACAACAAAAAGTGCAAAAATCTGAAAGTGGCTTTCTTTTGGCCCTATGCAATGAATTTTTCACTCTATTATAATGTATGGTAACGATGATAATTTCTCCATCAACCTAAAGTTGTTCTAACATTAAAAAAAAAAAAAAAATGCACATGATATTTACAGCAACATGAATATTCATCGTGGGCGAATAAGCAGCTTTCATAATTCAAATTATGCACTAAATCCAATGCCAGTTTTTTTTCTGGAAGTATATGACAAGCTCAAATATAGCTTGTAGCACTCAGTTATCCTTGCAATTTCTGGAATAACTCGAAGACAATCTAGACTGAGACTGAAAGAAGTCAAATGGCGTCCCCGATCCTCCGAACGATCTTCTCGTGGTATTTTGGGAATCTGATAAAAGAGGTTCGTAGACGGGGTTTCTGTTCTTGGCTTGAGTAATGGATAATGGAGAGACGTCTTTCTCAAGCGATCGTGGTTGTGGCTCTATACTTCCCAATGACAATATGGGTCCTCCCAAACGCTCAGCCTGCTGAAGTATGTTGATTTTGCTCGACCTGTAAGTATATCTGAAGTACTTCAGAGCTAGTAGTGGACCCATTCCTGCTGCGATGATCAGCTGAAAATGTGCAGATATTGCATTCCTAGTTAGAATATAAGCTCTGAATGGTAAGGGACTCCTAGACCAGCCAAATTTCGGTTTCTTAGGTGACCGAGTACCACGAATAGTATCAAGACACAAAGAGGAACTCTTAACAAACTGAGATATGAGAGCGAAAAAGTGTGGTTGATGCCTCCAGAAACCAATTTAAGGAAATGAGTTTCTGGCCAGTGGCAGACCTAGAAATCTTGTTAATAGGGAGCCACTACGAAGATACCTACATTTTTAGATGGATCAATGTTAACATTTTTAAAATTTGAAGGGGCCAACACTTTTCAACATAAATCCAAAAGGAGAGTTTAAAACTTTAAATAAGGTTTTAAAAATTTACGTGTCTGCCACTGGTAGCATGTCAGCTCTTTTAAAGTATAACAGTTATTTATTTTCAGAGAAGTGAGAACGCCGCTCATCTAATCAGTCACCTGCACAGCTAGAGGCAAGAGTATAGAAAAGAAGCTTCGTAGCTTGTAAATGAAAGAGTGCATAAAATAAGAATTAACTTGAATCTAAGTTTTTAAGTATAATTGTTCTTGGAATTTTGAAGAAGTGACAGTAGCACTCATCTCGGTCACCTAAGAAGCCAGAGGTAGAGTCCTGAGAAGATCTGTAGCATGTAAACGAAGAGCGGATAAAACAAGAAGAAAACTTACAAACATAGTTGTCCAATAAGATGGCTGTCTACAGAGGCGAAACATGATCGTGTACATCCCTGATGATGGCAGGGCACTGACAATCCAATTGATGACGTAAAAACCAGCCACATTCCCCCATATGGCTAGATGTTGCAATACTGTGAAGGAACTACACGAATATAAAAAAAGTATACCAGTTAGAAGCCGAAATGGACAAAAACTAATTTTCATCAACATTTTCATTATTATAAACCGCCATATCATCTCATTACATAACTTAAAGTCTGTAAAATAATTATATAATTGCAACATGCAGGTGATTTTCAGCTGGCAGGAATAAAATTTGTAAATGCAGTGATTACTCCATAAATGCATATGCATTTTGTTTTCCCCTCTTATGTAATGAAAAGAAAAATCAAGATAATGTCAGACTACTGCAGGTGGGGATAAGATCTTGTCCCACTAGAAAGAAATTATTTCAAACAACATAATTGGCTAGATGGTAACTTACTTTGTCTCTAATGCAACAACAAATGCCTGCAACCAAATACACCCAGAGAGTGCCACCATGGACATTTCCTCCATTTCACTTCTTTCGAAAGCATAAGCATGAATCGTAATCACAAATACTATAATTGCCTGCAAGAAATCTTCATTATCATAATCATGAATGGTAATCACAAATGCTATGATATGATTGCTTGCAAAGTGCAAACATCTTCACTATTAGCACATTGGAATTAAGAAAAATGATAACAAAGTAAAAGAGAAGAACTAAAAAACAACGAAGTTAACTGAATCATCTTCCTTCATTAAACAAGTACTCTCAACAAAGCCTATGTCTCAAACTAGTTGGGGTTGGCTACATGTATCGTCTTCGTTCATTAATTTCTGTCATGGATTATATTTTTCATTAAATTTTATGAAATTAAGTCTTTCTTCACAATTTTAATCCTTGTAATTTTAGGTTAACCTACTGTCCTCTTTATTCATTCTATTTGGATCCACTCACCCTTCTTTACCGGTGCATCTCTAAATCTACGTTGGATGTGACCAAACCAACTAAAATAACCTTTTCTTCTTTGGTGACATATCAAATTTCTTTCAGATAGAGGGAGGTCAAGTAGAAATAGGTAAAATAGAAAGACAGTAGTAGAATTAGTTAAGGTGCACTAGAGAGTAATGAATTTTATAATGCAAGGCACAATGTTATAGGGCAAAACATCAAAGAAACTAGTTACTACAAAAGATAAATATTTATGATGAAGCTCAAAACACTTTGTATCTATTTATTTTATGTTATCCATTTTGGGCATTAGCAACAATATTATTTGAGCATATGCCCCTTTTGTGGCTGTTCTCACAATCTTAGGATGCCAGGTGCCCAAATCTAGTGAAGTAGTGACCTACTAAGCACATGAAAACGCGAGGCAATTTTAATATGAACTCACGTTTTCAAGCAATCCTAGGATCCCAGCAACTCATGGAAACTAAAGATCTCATAAAACTAAGAACATAACTAGCAAATTATGGGTGATCAAATTTGGAGGAGATCTGATCGTGTGGGAACAAAGCTAATTGTAGTCTATAGCTGGGTCATTGGAAGACAGTGGGGTGAGAATCAAGGCAATAGCAAGAGAGAGTTGTTCTGGTGATGATAGTGATAATTGGAGTATGAATGACTGGACCCTCTGGAAGGGGGGATTTATATAGGCCACAAAGAGTCATTTAAGGCGTGAATCAAGACTTTGTATCCTTTTAGCTAAGTCTCAACCGTTAACTGGCGCAATCTTATAAGGTGAGGATTTCTCCCGAATATCTCTCACTGAACCTGTTGAGGGAGCCTCGACGTACCCTTAGTTCTAACTACCAAACCACTAGAACACCAATGGTCATGGAAAGTATATATCTATTGGGAAGGAAAGTCCTTGGATTTTGCTTCTTGTCCAAGAGAAGAGACCACCCGCAGTAGGAATCTTTCCACAAGTATCTTCCGCCGTCAGCCACTGGGCTGTGGACTGAGGAATCCTCCTGTGGTGAAGTGACGCAGGAGAGATCTTGGTCACAGGATGTGTCATGGGTACCTGCCGGGGGTAAGATAGTGATATAACCTGACCTCTGTTGCCGGGGCCGAGGTACCCACAAATTGTGATTGTGATGAGTTTCAACCCGTTTAAGTAACATATTCTTTAATTTCAAAAGATAATAGTCATGCAGCAATGAAAACAGAATGATGCAATATAATATAGACCACTCACATGGAACAGAGACCGTCCAAACCATCCCGCAAATGTGCTAGGATTAATAAGCCTGTTTCAGGATGATGCAATTTCTGTTTAATAACTAGCAGGAAGAATATGAGCAAGAGACAGCAAAAAACCAAATTTCTCATTCCAATAAATTTAATACTTCCTATAACTGGAAAATTCTCTTCGTTTCTTTAAGCGTGAAAGCAAAAGAATAACGAAAATAATGAGAAAAATCATAACCTTCCTGCTAGACAGTAAAATAAAATTTGCGGATGTTGCATCACAGTTCCTTCACTAAGATCTTTGTCAAGGACACTGACTAAGACAGGAATGCTGGTGTAGAAAACATTATAAGCCATCAAACTGACAGAATTGAAAAAACTGGTCCCAGAGACCCCTGAAATAAAAGAGAAACTGAATGTTTTCCAGTGTTAGTATATTAGAAAAATCTAATAAATAGAAGTTGTAAGCCTGTGGCCCACATAATATAGCAATGAATTTATGTAATGAGGAAAAAGCTGATTGAGAGAGAAATCATGACAAGCAGAATGTGATCCAAGATAACTCACAAGATTTGTATGAAACATATCAGTAGGGATTTATAAAATGAATACTGCGACAGAAATGCTGTGCGATTATACGAATACCGCCCATGAACAAGTATCAGTCTTTTTAGAAACCTGAACTCTGCAAGACAAGAAATAATTGATGTCAACAAATGGAACCTCACATCCAGGCCACGTATTAGAAAACAAAGAGATTGTGATACCCATACATGGAGAACAAGTATATGATTTCATACTCTTTAATCCCTATAAATGAGTTAGATTTCACAAAAAACCGGCTCATGTCTGTGATTCAAATTAAATAATTCAGCACGAAAGAACAGAACATAAAATAACAATTCTCTGAAGCGAAAAAAAAAAAAAAAAAAAAAGCAATCAAAGTCGAACAGAATGCCATCAAGAAAATGATTGGATCAGATTAACAATATATTCATAGCAGTAATAGTGTAGTACAGATTTTAAATCTCCATAATGAGCAAACTCTCACAAAGCTTTGCTCTTTTGCTAAGTAAACTCTGCAAGATTCAACCCAAGCAGAAAACATCACTATCAGGAAACCAAAAATCACCAATACAAGTATTTTTGCCAAAGCTTGCATTTTAGTTTTTTCACTCCTCAATGCCCTGCATATACATGGATTCTCCCACTCCAAGGAAGCACAGGTTCATCATCAAGAGTGCCGTCTCTAAGTCGGACTCATGAAAGACTCCAACACAGGGCAGACTCACACTAGACACGTGTCAGACTCATCACTTGCTATGCTAGATTTTCATTTTTTTTTTTTTTTTTTTTGGGTTTCGGACACAGTTTGGACACCTTACAAACTCATTTTGGACATGGCCTAGTCTTTTTAATAATATGTGAATTTTTTTTTTTGTATGTAATAATATGTGACAGTTTTAAGTGAGGATTGACTAGTAAATAACAAAAATTATAAAACAAAGGTAAAAAAGCTCTATTATTTTATATTTAGGCGATTTGATGGAATGTATGACATTTCATGGAACAATGTTTTTTTTTTTTTTTTTTAATTTATTAGCTATCACCTTTGGATAAAATATAATTATTATACGACTCCTTTTTTTGTTGATTTTTATGCTATGGAATATAATTATTATCATTTTGGATGTAATGTAATCATTATGTCACTTCTTTGTTGACTTTAAAGCTATGAAATATATCGTTTTAGATTTTACTTGGTGTTATATTAAATTATTTCAATTGCATTTGAATAAAGTATTAATATCTAAGACAAATAAAAAATATATTTTTAACAAGTCCCTGCCATGTCATATCCGACATTTTTTAAAATGCACGGAGTCAGTGCATCTGTGTCATGTTGTGTTGGTGTACATACTTCTTAGTCACACTCCTATATAGAAGTATAGTATAAATGAGTTGCACCACCTTTACAGCTTCTTGCATATCAATGCTCACTTAAAAAATAAAAAATAAAAAGGAGAGAATAAAAAAAAAAGGTGACTAGAATCACAGGTGTTGGTATTTCAAATTGAACACAAAACATCTTCTTCAGTGCTTATAGTCCCCCTTAAGCTAAGGGCTTGGAGACGTGGACTTTGTAAAAAACCTTTCTGATGCTATTTACACAAAGTGGCTTACCTTTTAAGTGGAAGCCGCATTTTCTTATTCTACTGTTTGGACATTTTCCCACAACACCAGGCAATAACCCTGGTGATTCAAAATGTAAGTCATGCCAAAAAATGGGGTAAAAAATATTGCCTGGGACTCAAAATGTATGTCAAGCCAAAAAATGGGGAAAAAATGAAAAAACAAAATTGTATGGTATAAACATAAAGGTTTAATAAATAAACTAGCCACTTTTTTTTTTTTAACCTTCATAAACCAGCCTCTTCATAAACACACTAGAAACGCAAACAACATACTAAAATAATTTCTTTAATTAATTTATTATTTTTTAATCAATAAATTAATTTATTAATGAAAAGATATAAGAAAATGCCAACCATGATTACAAAACCGAGACTCCCTCTCTATATCACTATGCCCTCAAATTCTCAACAAAATTCTAAAAAGAATCCAAATCTAAATTCTAAACATTTCTATGTATTTTAATATTTTTTTATGCCGCTTTTGAAACATTTTGAATATGTTTCCATGCTTACTGAAACACCCTACCAAAAAGAAATTTTGATCCTTGCATTGAATCCAACCAACATAATCAATTTCACTAACAAAATTGGAAAACATCATCCTACATAAATTCTACCAAACTCACAATGCAATAACAAAAGACTTGCTATCTTCTCTGCCTTCCTTCACCTGCAACACCAATTGGCAAACACCAAGGCCCACTTCCTGAGGTGTTTATCATTGATTTCAACACTGTTAACTGTAACAAAGAAGCAGTTTCGAAGAACCTCATATTTCCAAATACTAATGCACAAATACACACACACTCTATTATGCTTCCAGTTCTCCTTTTAAAAACACTACCCATAAAGAAGTGCAAACTGCACTAACTTAAAGACAAAACAAAAAATAGTCATGACAACTACACACAAGAATTTTTCAGTCAATGCAACATGACAACTCAAAACTCATTGCTGATCTAAATATTACTGTGCAAGGCAAGTTAAATTCAAAAGCAATACGAGTAAAATAACTAACAAAAATCTTAACAGAAAAGAATCTGGAATAACTTCAAGTTATCCACAAATTTAAAAAATTTAACATATTTAAGAACTCACTCCCAATGCTATAATCAGCTGCCCTTGCTGCCTGTAATCCTTCTCTCCCACTAATGCCGACTCCAATGTCAGCTTGTTGTATCATCCTTACATCATTCCCACCATCCCCAATAGCCAATGTTCTGTAGTCACATGATTTTAAGAGCCCCACAACCTGCAAAGGTAACATGAGAACTTATGAAGTTGCATGGAACAAGAAAATATAAATAATAACGCAAGGGTGCTTCTTGTTGAGAGACCATGAGTTAACAGTAACTCAACAATGAACTAGCTTTTACGGTTGGAAAACTAGTACGAGGAGCTTAGCTCTAAATAAAATTCCTTTAGGAGAAACTTGAGAAAAGTCCAAGGGAACTTGAGACAATAGAAAAGTCCCATATCGAAAATGATAAATCTAGAGGACATATGGATCAGGAAAATCGAACTTCAATGAACGTTGGCACCATAAATTGACAAATGATCATCTATATTAAGAACATTACAATCAGAAGAAACTACATTATCAATTATCAACACCAAATAAAGAGACACATCTGAAGGCATAATCATTGTCAAATAGCATAAAAAAAAAAAAAAAAAAAACTGACTCCAAGTCACAGTAGGGTCTCAGAGAAAAACATGTAAATCTCCACCTCACATTGCTTTTTTTCCCCACTACTGGGACAAAGATTTGTCCCTGCCCCATATCTCTATGTAAGTCCATATAATAATTATCAGTGGGCAATACATTTCTTGTCAAGGAAATTTCTCCTCTCTCCCTTTTCAGGTGTTCTTTTTTTTAAAACAATTTAATTTCTAAATCTAAGTTTTGTTTTTTAACCTGCGGCCTAACTAATCATATGCATATTAGAAATATCCTTAACTGATCCTATGCAATCACAAATATTCTTCCAAATATCTTGATGATTTTTTTGTCAAAAGATAACTAGTTTTCAATGTTTGCAATCTATGATCTGGTGCCAATTATTAAGTGTTTTAAACCATTAAAAAAACACCCAAACCAAAAGTGCAATGCGGACTACACCCTTCATCCCGACCTGCTGACAACCATCTATTAGGTTTCCATTGCAGCTTTCCTTTTTCAGTGTGTATTCTACAAATCATTTTCATATTAAGGAACAAAAGTTTTCTTCGGTAGGCTTTTGATATCACAAAAATGGAAACATTTGGAAATATTTCAGAATCATTTCAAAGGAGGCATAAAAATATGAAAATATGTTGAAAGACTATCAAAAGCCTTAATTAGCTAAATATTTTTTTACTGTATTATATTATGATGCATTTTGGTGTGATTTACTGCATTTTTACAAAATATTAGAATTATTATTATGCAAGCATTTAATTTTGGTCTCTTAAGAAAGAGAAACATTTAAACCAGTTCAAGGAAAAGAAACAAAATTTTTTCCTTTGATTCATTAAAAAAATATGACAATATAAAACCAAAAAAAAAAAAAAAAAGAAAATTCCAAAACAAACGTGATTGAATGCTTGAATCTAAAATAACCTACAAACAATTCCAATGAATAAACCATTTGAGAACTAATAATGTGCACCTGTGCCTTTTGAGATGGCGTAACACGGCAACATATAGCTGTCCTTGACAAAATTGCTAACTCAGTGAATGCTTTCCTGCAATGCTTGAGTGCAATCTCAAGAGCCCAGCCATCAATGACAAAAGCTACGTCCTATAAAATATATATATATATATAATAAATAATAAAAAAAATTAAAAATTTAAAAAAACAGCGACTCGAAAAGGGCTTCCAAGAAGCTATTAGCAATGAGCAGATGTAACTAGGAACAAAGTTGAGGTAAGCACTTCTACTCAGGACATAAAATATACAAAATACAAATATAGATCAGTTATTTTCCACCTAGAAATATAGAAAACACAATTGTCACTGGAATGCTATATAGTACAACCTACCCAGGTCTAAATTCATTATTTAACTCTATCAGAAATATTCCCCACAACTACACAGCCTATCCACATCCTAATTCATTATTCAAATCTATTAGAAAACTACCTCTCACAAACGCCATAGTGACACTGGGGAATCCAAATGCATTGACATTACAAAAATGTGGTAATATTGCTGGGAAACACAACTAATATGCAGTGTAGGAGGCTTGAATTATGAGGGGAAAAAAATTGCTAAATCTTCTAAACAAATCTACTTCGTGGATGATGGCTGGGCTAGACGAACAAAATATACATAGATATTAATAAGTGTACTACTAAGAAAAAGCATCAGTTGGGGGGGGGGGGGGAATAAATAAATCAATTTGAGCATTGGTTGCTCAATTCTTTGGAAAGTTCTCTAATTTCTTCCTTCCAAATAAGGCAAAGCAAAAAAAAAAAAAAAAAATCTACTCCTCAAAAGAGCCTTCTCCATTTTTGCACCTAAGATTTGTGCCAACCAAAAAGAGATTCAAAAATTCAGGAAAGTGATTGCAAGTAAATAAAGAGCCCGTGCCCATTTAAGCCAGAAAGCAGACCGGCACTTTGAGTCGCAAAAAAGGACGAGAAGCTATGGGCCATCATCTCTTCCTAATGTTATCAATAGTCAAATCCTTTCTCTAGTTGCGCACCAAACAAAGAAAGTCAACTTAATCAGTGCCCACTTGACCAAATCTATTGTCATCACTTGCCATCGTCTCCCCCCCCCCCCCAAAAACAACTCAAAAAGTAATTAACCCTGAATTTGTCATCCTTGGTGAGTGCCAGCCAATTGAGTCTTGATGGTGCCCCCTTGGCCGGCACTTGCCAAAGATGACAATTTGCTGGTCTTCTCCATACCTTGCCATTGTCTCCAAGAGTCATCACTTGCCATCACTTAAGTATCATCACTTGCCATTGCTCAAATGTCACCAAATCTAGTGTCATCCCTTGCCATTTTCTCCATACCATGTATTCTTGGTCTTCTCCTCCTCGAGCCTGAATAATGATATATATAGAAGTTCACAATGTCTTCTTTGACATCACCTTCTTCCACTAAAGTACTATCCCCAACTCCAGATATGGTTGTTCAATCTATGAACATTTGCCATCCTATGGAAGAATTGTATATTTCAATCTCCTTCCATCAACCACAATATCTTGCCTTTTGATGCCAGCTAGTTTCCTCCATTACTATCTTAGCAAAGTCCTCCTTCAATGTTTCTCCATCATTCTTCTTGGCCTCTGTCAGCAAACCATTTCAAATCATATGAAGCTTTATTTTTTTATTTTATTTTATTTTTTTTTGGGGGGGGGGGGGGGAAGATGTACTATGACTCCCTTGAACTTGAAAACTGGACTACCAATTAATCACCGTGTTTGTGTTTGTGAAACCCTCTAACGACAAACACAAATTCTCAAATCTAAAATGAAACCTACCCCCATAATAGCTCCCTCCTTCCAACGAAACAGAAGCATGATTAGAAATTGATTTCGGGAGGGTGCAGATTTTATCTATTTGCCCAAGTGTGCCCACCTCTAAAAAAGTAAAAATTTGTATTAAAAATGTGTCAAAGGGATGCCACCCAAGTACAAATGTAAACTAGCACTACAAAAAAATTAAACAGCCATTTCCTCAACAAAATCCATAAAACTATGCAAATTCGGCCCCCCTCCTAATAACCATCCATATAAAGTAGAAAAGCATACATCACTACTCTTTTCTTCATTATTTCTAATAGATTTACGCTGGTACCACACAATCCAATCCTGCATTTTAAATGCTCATTAACCTTCTGTTGCAAAGAAACATGTCTCTGAAAGTTGTTCTCAAATCAACAGCAAACATTAAAATTTAGCTTAATTCTGGATAAAACTAATACTTTTCAATAGTGTCCATGACTAGCATCCACTTGACTAAGGCATATGAAATGCATAGTTTGAATTCCCATATGAAGTAATCATTTTGATTATTTCACTCAAAAATCCCAGTAGTGTTCTCACACAAGATGAGATCAAATGTCCATAACATGAGTAGCATTAACTTCAACAAAGTACATGAAATCTGTAGTTTGAAGGAAGGGTGGAGTATTTGCTAAATTTATAGATGCAATTTTATGAGGTGCCAAAACTTCACCTTGGGTTCTGAATATGTTATTCTCATAGTAAGCAGAACTCTCTCTAAGCTTCTGCATACTTCGTCCTCCGTTTTGCCATTTATTAACAGCAGCTGGCCTTTAGGCTCTGTCAACAAGTCAGGAAATGGTAAAAGTTAATGGTGTGGAATATCCAGTGACATGTGATAACCCGAAAGACATTTTTATCTTTGCCATATTCCATTGTTTACAAAAGCTACATTCTGATTGGCATCAGCTTGCTGTTAAATTTAAATGCAAAAATATTTTAAAGATGAGAAATATCAATGGGCTTAACTCCAAATGGATAATCGCAAAACCACAGTTTTCATGCATGCCATTTAGATAGTGCCACCTTCAACATTAATGAACTAACCAATTCTCAAAAGTGTACCAAATTAAAAATTAAACAATAATCATGATCTTAAAAAAATTATGAGAAACCTTTAGTGATAGGCCTTTATCAGGAATCCACCAACCATAGTTCAGCCATCCATGAAGGATATATGAAGAGTAATCATATAAGATCTATAAATAAAGAAATTTATTTTGTCCCCTTTTCTCTATACCTTTTCCCACCATGACAAATCTGCCTTGTTAAGTGGACAACGATTGCATTAGAATGAAGCTATGTTTTCTCTTCTTTTTTTTTTTTTTTTAATCAGTAAAATAAAAATAGCAGCCAAAGGCATCAAGGGGATGCCATTTGTGGTATGAAAAACCAATGAAATCCAAGAATGAAAACATACTCAAATTCAACAGGCCCAAAGACCCAACTATGCAAAGAAGACCCAAAAAAAAAAAAAGCACTTTGATCTTCAAAACTGACAGCTCTAACCCTCAAAAGGTCCTATTTCTCTCACCCCACAGAAATAAGCAAATGCAAAAAGGAATCAAATTCCAGGCTTTTCTCTTCCATTTGCCGACCATGGCACCCCACCACTAAGTCAAAACAGGAGACACCTCCTTTGGGAACACCCAAGTCGTATTAGTACAGGAAAAGGCTAAATTCCATAATTCTCTTACCACAAAGCAATGAATCAACACGTGAGAGAGTGACTCACCATTGCATTTACATAACGAGCACCAATGGACAATGACAACCCCCACTTGTACAAATTGTCACAAGTAAGAATACTACCACTAGCAACGCACCATAAAAAGAATGACCTTTCAAGGGGCACCCCTGCTCCACAATTTATACCATGGGAAGTCCACTTGCATATCCCCTAGAAGGCTAAAGTAGAAAGATTTCACCGAAAAGAGTCCTGATTTAGAAGGCCTCCCAAAACAGCTCGTCTTCCCGATGCCCTCTTTCACCTTCCAAAAGCAAATTATATAGCAAATTCAATAAGGCCAAGAGTTCCCCTAGTTCCCAATAATTAATTCTTCACTGTAAATGTCCCAGAAAGGCTCTTTGTTCTTCCTCCCAAGGTACTCCTCAATGGTTGCCTCCTGATTTGTTGCTAAGAAAACAAAACGGGAAATTCTTCTTCAAGTCTAGCTTCTCCACTTCTCCATCTGTGAAGCCAGAAACTGCACTCTATTTCCCCTCCCTACCTTTACATGCATCGACCCAGAAGCTTCGGCTATCCTGAGCACATACTTCTCCACACGACAACTCTAAAGGTTTCCACTGCTGTCTTGAATGACCACTCACCCCATGCCACACCGTATTGAGATGCGACCACCTTCCTCCACAAACATTCCCCTTCCCTAACAAATCTCTACAACCATTTCCCTAGCAGAGCATTGTTGAACAGTTTCAACCTTCTAATCCCCAATCCACCTTTATTTTACCGGCCCGCAAATGGGTCCCATCATAGCAAATGTAACTTTCTCACCTTCCCCATTCCCCCCACCGGAAATCCCTCATAAGCTTCTCTAGCCTTTTGAACCCCAGCACTGGCAAAGGGAACAATGACGTAAGTTGGGAAGTTGGCAAAGTGCTCTTGATAAGCGTAAGCCTTGCACTTTTGGATAACAACTGTCTTTTCCACGCAACTAGCCTTGTCTAGAACTTTTCCACCTTTCAATAAGAATGAAGCTACATTGTCTCATTCAATGCTTGTCCACATAAGAAGTCAGATTTTTTAGCTTTCTCCCAGCCTTAAAAGTTTGCATGAATAACAGCTACTTAGATGGCATCAAACCTTGATTCTAATAGTTTGAACAGTCTAACTTTAAGTTGTCCTATGGCATCTTGGCTCTTAATTACCTTGGACTGCCTTTGGATGGAAATCTAAACTCTTTCCCACCAATCTACTCTAGGTTGAGGGTTAGTCCTATTGGGAAAGTTATAGACATCTTTCCACACTTTTTATCTGGAGTACTTCACTTAATTTCCTCTGCAATATTGGCCATTTTGGAATTATGTGAGATTGGATGGATGGAAACGTGCTTCTCTCCTAAGGGTGAGAGATTGAATCAGTTCTATCCATCATTCCTTCGACTATATGTTAGTTTTCAAAAGGCCTATAAAAGTGTCTCAGAATATTGAGAAATTTCAAAATTTTTTGTGGGAAGCACGGGAAGAAGGTAGAAGAAATCATCTTACAAACTAAAATATTGTTTCTTATTCCAAACAGAAAGGGGGTCTGGAAATTGACAATATTGAGGCAATGAACTCAATTTTGTTAAGTAAATGGCTTTAGAGATATCCTATAGAATAGAACTCCTTATTGCATTATGTGATTAACAGCAAGTATAGAACACAAATTAATGGTTAGGACCCAACTGCTGTTAAAAGATGGACTTCTTAAAAAATTAAAAAAAAAGAACTTGGGAAAGTATTATCTGATGCCCTCAGCAAGTACGGAACACAAATTAGTGGTTAGACCCAACAGTTGTTAAGAGAGGGACCTTAAAAAAAACCCTTGGAAAAGTATTATCTGAGGCCCTCCTAAATTCTTCCAGTTCATTCATCTAGTGGTTAGGAATGGAGAAAAACATTTTATTTTGGGAAGACCTTTGGTTGGGTTCTATCTCTTTTGCCTCTTCTTTTCTTCGCCTGTACAGTTTATCAAATGGTCATTTTACTCCCATTTCTTCCATTATTTCCTCTTATTCCTTCCTAATTTCCGGAAATCTAAACTTTCACCGCAACCTAAAGGACCAAGAAACAAATGATTTGGTCTCTCTTTTATCTACAATAGAGGGCGTCACGTTAAGACAAAGTCATTTTGACAAAAGAGCTTTGGCCCTCAATGGGAGAAAAAAGTCATTTTGACAAAAGACCTCAATGGGAGACTTTTTCCTCAAGTTTCTTTTTTCTTCCTTTTTTTGATAACTTAAGGTGTTCAGGCTATAGCTTGTGCTTACCTTAACT
This sequence comes from Vitellaria paradoxa, assembly GCA_019916065.1. Lineage (NCBI taxonomy): Eukaryota > Viridiplantae > Streptophyta > Magnoliopsida > Ericales > Sapotaceae > Vitellaria > Vitellaria paradoxa. The sequence continues at coordinate 42,845,836 of CM034239.1, forward strand.
AATCCCTAGGGTCCTGAAGTTAACAATTGGGTAAACCTCTAGTGACCCTAAAGTCTCTTTTTTCTTCCTTGATTGATAATTCATCTTCTCTTCCTTTTATTCCTTGCTTTGATGATTTGGAGAGCAAGTGTGCCTATCAAAGTTTTTAAGTGTTTGCTTGGATTGTTGAGTCACAAGAAGCTCAACACCATTGATCTTCTTCAAAAAAGGAGACCTCACACTCTCTTATCCCAATGTTGTGTGATATGCAAAATGATGCGAAATGGAACAAAATAAGATTTTATTTCATTTTATATTATTAGGATTTATATCATTAAGATTAGATTTTATGTTATTCTTAGGATTTGAATTTTGCTTTTATTCCTTTGTTAGGATCATATTTTTAATATATCATATTTATGGGATTTATTTTGATTTACAGTTAGCCTTTATAAAGGCCTTGATTGTGTTAAATTATTACACTTGATGAATTGAGATATTGGCTCCGTTTGGAGCTCTCCAAAAAAAAAAAATAAATCCTACAAATCTCTACAAACACGAATTACAAGATAGTAAATTTTAAATTCTTCACTCACTGCACGAATTACGAGACATTTACTTTTACAATTTTATACAACTCCAAACACACCCATTGATATTGATATCTAGAATCCCTTGATCATTTGTTTTTACAATGTCTGTGACCACTAAATTACACCGGAAATTATCATCAGCTGCAAAATCTCATAGGTTATTCTTCAGTCATGCATTGAACTGTTTATCAGCAATTGTGGGGTTCTAGAAAAAGCGCCCCCCCCCCCACCAGGCCCCTGGGGCTTGGTTTCCAACTTTCAAAACCCCTTTTTATCTAATAAGCAACAACTTTCTAAACAAAGTCAATCTTCTGGCTTCCCTTTGGGTTTCCAACTTTCCATCGCTAAGGAGTTCAAAGGAACTCTCCTCTTCCTGATTGAGTCCAATTGACAATTTATGGGCTGATCTCAATCTTTAGTTTATAGCTTCTGTTCTTTATCATTTTAATTTGCCATATGTGGAACTCTCATCAACTTCCTCATTGTATCCTGTATTTTACTCCTTATTTTAATAAAAATGTTGTTGCTTATTTTATATATACATATAGATATATAGATATATATCTATGCGTGTGTTGTATGGACCACCAAAACTGTGGACTATCATGCCAAGCACTTGTCACTTGGATAAACGGAAGGGATGTGTTAGATGTGTCTAGTTGGACATGTACCCAACAAACATGTAAAAACAATCAAGCTCACCGTATAACTACGCGTGGGACTTCTATTCTATGCATAAAATACTTCCTTTTTTGTTTTTTAAGCATCTATTTTATCTTAAAATAAAAGGGCAGCCTTGGAAAAACAATAAAGTTGTTCCATTGCAATCTGTGAGTCACGAGTTCGAACCATGGAAATAGCCCCTCTACAAAAAAGAGTAAGGTTGTGTGCATTTGACGCTCCCCACAATGTAAAAGCCATGTACATTAGGTTGTCTTTTGCTTATTATTATTTTATCTTAAAATTAAATAATAATAATAATAATAAGCATCAAGGAAATCGATAGGATACCTATGTGTTTGGACATGCCAATCATCAATTTGACAGACACATCTAATCCAGACACCATACCCTAGTCAATGTAACATAGGTAAGTAATCTTTATATATATATGTATATATATTAGATTGTATTCCTGTCTTTGAGTCTTTGATCGGACTATTCCCCTAAATCTCCTAACCAACCCCATCAGAACTAAGAACCAGATAAATGCTAAGGTATCATAACAATTGTCTATTTTTCCCTATTAAATGCATTCCCACACACTTAAAAATGATAATACTGTAAAAATAATAAGACTATATGCCTTGAGTAGTTAAAAGAGAATCATTTTTGATATCCAAAAATGCAATAGTAGACCCCAAGAAAATGAACACAGCGACAAAATCTATTCATCTATTTCCAATATGAGTAATCAATATTGAACAAGCAGAAGAAACAATATTGATCCACCTGGGGAAATAAAATTGCATGAAAGGGCAATCTGTATAGCAGTATTCTGCTTGTCCCCTGTTAGCATCCAAAAGTTTATTCCAGCTTTTCTTAGTGTCTCAATTGTTTCCGGTACACCATCCTGGAAATTAAAAAAATGACAAATTATGTTTAATAATCTAAAAGCTATAGTGGATGCACGAAAGACATCAACCTCTACACAGAAGAATGAGATAAAATAGGGGTTAAATCACAATGTTCAATTAAAACGCCCACCTGTAGACGATCCTCTATGGCTGCAACCCCAAGGATTTCAAAGTCATGCTCTAATCTTTGACAGACCTCGGCTATTCTCCACTACAGAAAGTAGATTGAGGAAACAAAGTATGTCAATTACCAAATCCGCTGCATGCGGGTATACATCCACACTCTCAAAGCAGAAGAAGATGATTGATGAAACAACATTAAGAAAATTCTCCCACCCCCCCCCCCGGGGGGGGGGGGGGGGGAAGAGAGAGAGAGAGAGAGGAGATAGGAGAAGAAGATAATACTCCTTACCTCCCTATCCACCAATGTGCTATTAGCTTCTTTAAAAATCAAAGACCATTCTTGATATTCATCTTCTTCTAATTCACGCCAAGCCAAGCATAGTGTTCGCAATCCCAATTGAGCATATTGTTCTACAGCTTCGGCAGAAGTCCTTGTTTGTTGTCCTGGATAGTTTGCAATTAGAGAATACCAAAGCAATGAAAAGCAAAAGCAGTCTCAGACCCACACATAATTTAATTTCCAAACAACTCATGAACCCCGATTCATGGAAACCCCAAAGGAAAAGATTGGCATCAAACTTCAACAGCCTAGGAAGCCAGCTGATACCTGGATGGATTCTCAATAAAAACATCAAGAGCCTAGCAAAAGAAAAGTCGGCACCATGCTTATAAATTTGAAACAAGGTTCGTATGTCACTGCTCCCTTACTTGAATGATGATCAGTTTAACATAAAAACGCAGAAATAATGATATGCATCAAATACAATTCCACATCCAAAACGTATTTACTATTTTCCACTTCTCAAGACTCTCACTAACCAAATGGGGTATACATCAAAGCAGTAGTATTTCTCATAGAATTGTTCTACGCAATAATAAAAACAATAATAATAAACTTTGTGGATGTGTATGCATAAGCATTCAGCAAGTGAAAGGATTTGAAATTGGAAGATTTTCCTATGAATGAATTTTAAGAGTGTCTTCGCACAATCCTCTATAAGAAGTGTAAAAGGCACAAGGGATTACCAGCACGTGCATGAGGAAGAATTGCTTCATCTGCCCCCTTAGATAGAAGGAAAATTTTTCCAGTTTTGCGATCATTCACCACTACTGACATTCTTTTCCTATCAGAAGTGAACTCCAATGTGTCAAGCACATCATACTGTAATGTTGCACCATTAAAGTTGATTTCTGCAACAGACCAAAATTGAGAAAGCTATATAACAAGACTTCTGTCAGAGGCAACCTCATAGACAACAAAAATAAGAATTCTATTGTACCCAAGGTATTTGCATTCTTATTCATAAAAACCATATGCAAGTGAGCAGCAGCACGGACAAGAGCTTCTTCATCCTGAGATTGTGCCTTATATGATATTGACCCACTTTTGCTACAGACAAATTTCATAAGAAACAAATAAGCTTATTCAAAACCAAACTATATAGCTCGTCAAAAAGAGACTATGGCACAATAAATGGAACACGAACATGTTTTTGAACTTCCAGGTGGATTTAACAATTCCAACCACCATGGACCAATAAAGATCTAAAATCACCTTCTTATAGGTATCACTGTGTTACATATTGCCATAACAGTAAGAAATCGAATAACATCAGGAGAGCCACAGGAAACAGCTTCAATTAGCTCTGTATCTGTATGCACAAGATGGAACAGATAAAACTCCAAGGAATTTACATATTTCAAGTAAAGGACACATAATCGAAAGAGATCCTAAAAGTAAGGCATAAAGAACACTCTAAAGTAAGGCATAAAGAACACTCTACCAAATAAAACCCAACTTCTACAAGTAAAAAGTCCATCAAATATGGCAGTTTATGCTTCACACTCGTCAAGGTATTGGCTGGACAAAGCTTAAAGGCCTACGAAACCAGAAAAGCTAGCTAATGTGTGCCAAGGGGTTAAATGTTCACAAATCAAACATAGGACCCCGAAACTCTGATATTAAATTTGTTTGAACTCCAATGGTTGCGTGGAATTAGGAGTAGGTGGACGGGGGGACCTTTGGAAAATTCTTAGAGGTCTAGTGTATTTTTAGCAAAAATTTCGGATACCTTAAAGGCTCCAACCCCCTCCCCCCCCCCCCCCCCCCCAAAAAAAAGGCATAAAATGTTGGATCCATCATCATGTGGAAATGAAAATTACGAAATCTGGTTAAAATTGGCTGGAATTGACGCTATATTTATGCAAAAATATTATGATGTTGCTTTCTGAATAATTAACATAGCTAGCCTTAGAAAGAAATCCATATACAATTATATTCTACAACGGAGATTCTATACTCATGAGGGTGTAAATCAGCAAATATGAGTAGACTATTTATACAGGTGATTCAGCTATATATAAAAGAGTACAATACTACAAGTAGGCCATGTAACTGAAAACCTGTTAGAGAATGTTATTGCTGAATATGTGATTGATTACTTCCTTTCTAGTATTGACAGCCATGACTAGCTGTCCTTCCTATTTTGATTGTAATCTAACAGTATAAATATAATGTAATATAATGTAAGGGAGAGGGGAAATTCACACTCCTCTAATTCCTGTTGTGATATTTCTACATAACCCATAACAGAATTTACTCAAAGATGATTGGAAGTTACAGAAGAAACACATAAAGAGTAAGGAAGAATAAATGTAACTGAATACTTAGGCAATTGGTAACAATTCATAGACAAAATGGAAAACTAAACCTTTTAGAGCGTCCCCACTCTCATTCCCATAGAAAATGCCACTGATAAAACATCTCTTAAAGATCATTATATTCTCGGTAAGGGTTCCTGTTTTATCAGTCAATATGTACTCAACTTGTCCCAAGTCCTCGCTAATTGCTGTGCTGCCATATAGAATTATCACAACTTATCAATAATATGTGTTAACTAAACTCATGCACTACCACAGTTTAGAAAAATAAAATATATACATATATTAAAAAAAATAAACTCATATCTCAGCTTTCATTATCTTACTTTGCTGCATGGGCTGGAGTGCCAGTTTCTAGGTCAATCATCTCATTATCCCAATCAATAAATTTTGCATACAAGCTCTTCACAAAATCAAGAGAGACCTGCCACATAGCATTAAAATACTCGAAGCTTTAGAAATGGCAGTCTTAATTGCCTAGAACTAGTGCTCCTCTCAATTCAAAGAGTAAATTGATCATTCAATATTGCTCTAGAGACCACAAAGATCTGTGAATTGAATGGGTGATCTAAAACATGATTGTTAACATACATTGAAACTAATTAATGTATTTTTCACATGCTCTATCTTATCAGCACAGATAGATTGAATTCAGGATATATAAAGTTATTTAGCACAAAATAAACAAACCACAAATATTTTTAGGCCTAATTTTGATCATAAGCAAAATATTATTTGATTGTACTTACCGATTCATGTTATAAATAGATTAAATTTATCTTTATTGCAGCTTGTGTAATAAATAGTGCTTCAGTGGTGTTTTGGGGTTATAATTAGTTCAAAATTCATCATGGCTAGATGTTGTCTTGATGCTGGTAAGATAGGTGCAACAATCAGCGCCAAGGTTTTGAGCTACTAAAAAACGAAGAGGAATCAGTCTAAACATTGGAGAGACTTTTAAGCCAATTTTAGCAAGATAATTATTTCATCTACCAGAAAAATTCCAAGTCCTGATGGAGTTTCGAGACCGTATTTTCAAACTTGGAGGAGTTCAAGATGTTGGTGTTCATAAAGAAGTCAGTGAGCAGTGTTTGGTCTTGGAATTGGTATATCGAGGAGTCAAACAAGATCTTCAAGCAATAAAGTTAAGGGCCAATTGTGCACCCATTGATAGTAGGACTTGCAATGAATTGGTGAAATAATGCAAGTTTTAATTGGTCCACACATCTGGCAGTATTTTTCCCTTAATGTTGATTCAAGAGTTTGCTCGTAAAAAGTTGTGTCATGGATGCTATTACTTCTCTGACACATAGATTATTTATTATTTCTTTGTTGGCTTTATCAAAGTACATATAAATATATATAAAAAAAGGGTGGCTCAAATGCATGAGAACCCCCACACGACCCCCCCGTGGGGAAAAACAAAATGCGAAGTCTAGGAGGACAGATAACTGTCAAATATAAACACAGTAAGTTTCAAAGCTACACTCTCAGATATAGCACAATAATAAGGACCTAGATATATTTTTGACATGGAATTTCATTAGACTGCCTGCATTTCTTAATTAAATGTGCATGAAAATCTGGAATAGATAGAATCTGATACAACCTATGAACTTCAGCATTTCACTTTAAAAGGAAAAATTGCAAACCACATAACAAGTTTCATACCTTAATTGTGTTATATAATGTCGGAGGTTTACACACCATGAATCAATTAGTTGATTCATCTTAAATTTTCACTCACATGCCAAGTTTTCAATATCATATCATAAACTTCTAATTCTTCACATGCCTTCAATGTCTTTGTATTACCTTACACTACTGAGAAGGAACGAGAATATGAAATCAAATTCTGTCTATGTAGTAGAAAATATTGGAGAAAAAGAAACCAAATGCAATTTTATACTTTTAATATTCTGTGTTTTTCAGAAAAAGTAACATTTTTCCTAAAACATTTGAGAATAGTCAAAAGCATATATTGCATGCAATCACATGTGGTGTTAATTATACAACCTCCTCAAGTAACATGGGAGATTGTCTCCTTTCAAGTGTTCATGGATTGGGTAACACACAAGAAAGTCGGCTCTCTATGCAAGTTCAATCATTAAGGAAATCAAGAAACATAAATAATCTTAAGCTCACAGGTCACTTTGAGGATATGAATCAGGTTTACTCTCTTTACTTGCAAACGCTACTTGCCTACTAAATTGTATATTTTTATAACGGACCACCACATCCAAAAGTTCAAGTAAGTAAAAGTTACGTCAATTGTGTTAAAAATAGCTTGACATTTTAATTACTCATTTAATTACCTGAATGTATCAACAGAATCATTTTATTTTTTCTGCTAATGATTCTATACATTGTTGCGCTCATTTCCTAACAGCTTAAATTTTTGAGACAATTGGTAACTTAACATGGTATCAAAGCTCTAATCCCAGGAGATCTTGGGTTCGAATCTTGCTATTCCCTATTTATTGTTGTGCACTTTGTTTGCTTGTGTTGGTGCATCTTGTTTGATTTGGTTCACACATCTCTGCTTCACATGCAAATTAGGGTTGTACATGAGGGGAGTGTTAAAATATTTTGATATACAATGTTGGGCCCACTTCCTAACAGTTTAAGTCTTTTGGGACAACTAGTGACTTAACAAACTGCATCAATGAAAATGAAGGAGACATATAAGCAGCTTTGGACCAGCATACCTTAATAGAAATGGGTATCATGATGGAACATAGAAGCTCAAACCGTAGAGGAATGACCGACAATTCGTACCATGGCCCTTCATTTGCATATTGTACATACCATTGCTACAAAACAAAGATAACAAAAATTTGTATAAAGTCAAGAAAGATCGCAACATAAAACATAAACATATAAGAATTACTCCAACCCTTTTTTTCTCGGGAACCATGCACTCAGTTTAAGAAAAGCATTTCTAAATAATGGATATACAAAAATGCTCAACATCCTATTTCAATGAACTTTTTGAAATTTGAAATTGTGATTGTATTTTTACAAAAGGAGTCACAGGTAAAGTGGCCGTCAAAGTTTTTTAACTTCAAAAGTAAAACGTAAAAATGAGAATTCTAAATAAGGAAAACAAGGAAACAAAACTGGATGGAGGAGCATTTCAAAAATACAATACTTCACCAAAAATAAACACAGGGCAATGGTACAAAAATACAACTACCTAGCAAGGAGATACAACTAAATTGGCAATAACAATTCTGTTAGAATTTAGGAGTAATATGATTTTATTTCCTATTTGATTTGATATAGGATTAATTAGGTCTGATATGATATTTCCTTATCTTGATTTCTTTCCTTATGCGATGTAAGTTTTTTATTATAAATAAGACCTTAGGGAGAAGAGAGAATTAACTTCACTCTCTCCTTTTCTTCCTTTTTTTTCTTTCAACTTGGTATCAGAGCATTAAATCTGATTTCAAGAAAAAAAAAAAAAAAAGGGGGGGGAAGACAGTAAGCTCGCCGGAGAAGGAATCTCGCCGCCGGCAACTCTCCGGCCATTAGAGCTCGCCGCCGACTACCACAGGAGGGTTGTCGTCCACCGACGACTGTGACCCACTTGAGCCCATCACCGGCGAGGGTTTGACGCGCCCCCACGCGACGGTTGCCATCCGCAGCCCAGCCTCACATGCCTTCTTCTGATCGGCGCGTGGCCTTCCGACGTCCCACCGGCGGCGCACGGCGGCGATCGCCTAATGAAAGAGAGCCTTCTTTGCCGCCGGCACCCTCTGATTTGATGATCTGTCATTGAATCTTGTTGATTTGTCGCTGTTCTTCGGTTCCTGATCTGCTGCGCTACTATTCTTCGATCTGTTCCTCGATCTGCTGCTGTTCTTCGATCTGGGGAGATCGATTAATGATATGGTTCTCCGTTACTGATGATCTGCTGTTCTTCGATCTGGCTCTCCTTTACTGATGCGCTGCTGCTCAATTCACTCTACTCTTTGTTGCTGATCTGTTGGTGTCTCTGACTCAGTTACTGCTTTTGTTCTCTGTTGCTGATCTGCTAATGTCTGTGACGCTCTGCTGATGACCTACTGATCTAGGTCTGCTCTGCTTTTTCTTCTTAGTGTCTTGATTGCTACTTTGGTGGCTATTGGTAATTCTCTTATTGTTAATTTCGGTATCTTACTTATTATTCATGGCGGAAGGGAAAGTTAATGCTATTGAACCAAAATCAATCTTAATGAAAGATGAAGAGGTTCCTCGGTCGATTACTTCTAAAAAATTGAATGGATTAAATTATTTGGCTTGGGCTCATGCTGTGAAAGTGTTTCTTCGTGGGAAGAAGAAACTGAAATTTCTTACTGATTTTCCACCCAAATCAGATAATAGTGAGTATGATGATTGGTTGAGTGAAGATTCTGTTGTTATGGGCTGGTTATGGCACAGTCTTAAGTCTCACATTGCCACTACGGTAGAGTTTTGTGACTCCTCAAAGAAAATATGGGACTCTCTTGCTGACTCATTCTCACAACAGAGTAATGTCTCACGAGTGTTTGAGTTATATGAGCAGATTTTTGCAACCAAACAGGGTGGTCGTCCTCTTTCAGAATATTACAGCATTCTTAAGAATCTTTGGGATCAACTGTTACAATACAGGCCCTTTACTACTGACCTTGAGCAACAAAAGCGACACTGGGAAGATTTTATGATTGCCTCTCTTCTCTCTGTGCTTGATTCTGATCTACGTGGCTTTAAAGATCAAATTCTTGCTAGTGAGACTCTACCTACAGCTGCCAATGCTTATTCTCGCCTCTTGCAATCATCTTTAGGCCATCATACTCAAGGTCAGGCCACTACTTCAGAAGCCTCTGCCTTGATCTCCACTGATACTGCTACAAGAGCTTTCTGTGGTAGTATGCATGGGCATGGTCGCTCTTCTCGAGGCTCATCGCGTGGTGGTCGCTTTTCTCAAGGACGAGGGGATCGCAAATGCACTCACTGTGGTCGTACCAATCACACCAAGCCTTATTGTTGGGCCAAGTATGGTCGACCGGATCAAGCTCATCATGTGTCAGATGGTTCTACTCCTCTCACGTCTACCCAGTCGACACACACTGCTTCTGAACCTTCCAGTTCCAACGATGATCTTGCTGCCTAACTTAGTAAGCTACTGCAAACTCTTCGGAAACCTCAGCCTTCTACTTCCACTGTTACCTTGGCAAATTCAGGTAATATTGCTTGTGTTGCTTCCACTTCACCTTCCTGGGTTATTGATTCTGGTGCAAGCTCTCATATTTCTGGTAAATCCTCCTTATTCTCTCATTTAGATTCCATTAATCATCACGTCGTTTTAGCTGATGGATCTTCCCGACCTGTACATGGACAAGGAGTTATTTCTCCTCATTCTTCAATTCATTTGCCTCATAGTCTTTATGTACCTAATTTTCCATTCAATTTACTTTCTGTTAGCCAATTGACCAAATCCTTACATTGTTCTGTAACCTTTTCTCCTACCTCTTGTGTATTTCAAGACCTCAACAACAAGAGGGCGATTGGTTTGGGGCATGAGAAAGACGGACTCTACTATCTTGATCCAGCTAGCTTTTCTACTGCTTCTTCACCTGCTTTGACTGCAACAGTCTCTCCACTCCAATGGCATTTTCGTCTTGGGCATCCCTCATTAAGTAAATTGAAGTCTGTCATTTCTCATTTAAGTCCTGTATCGAGTCTAGATTGTGAGGCTTGCCAGCTTGGCAAGCATCACCGTAGTTCTTTTTTTAGTCATGGTGTCAATCGTCAACCAGAACTTTTTGATTTAGTTCATACTGATATTTGGGGACCATCTCGAATTACTAGTATTAATGGTTATCAGTATTTTGTTGTTTTTGTTGATGATCATTCTCGCATGACTTGGTTATTTTTTATGAAACAAAGGTCTAATTTGCCATACATTGTGACTCGCTTTTATAATGAGATTCTTACTCAATTTAACAAACGTATCAAATTTTTTCGATCAGATAATGCTTTAGAATACATGCAATCTGTTATGGAAACCTGTTGTACTGATCGGGGTATTATCCATCAGACCACATGTATTCACACCTCCCGACAAAATGGTGTCGCCGAGCGCAAACATCGTCATTTGCTCGATGTTGCTCGTACTATGATGTTTAATATGCATGTGTCAAAACCTTTTTGGGGGGATGCTGTCCTCACTGCTTGTTTTCTCATTAATCGGATGCCATCTGCTGTGTTAGGTAACCAGTCTCCCTTTTCTATCTTGTATCCTGAGGGTAATTCCTTTCCTCTTACTCCTCGAGTCTTTGGTTCTGTGGCCTTTGTTCATATTCTAGATCCTAGTTTAGATAAGTTATCTCCTCGTTCTCGAAAATGCATTTTTTTAGGCTACTCTCGTACTCAGAAAGGGTACCGTTGTTATCATCCAACTTCTCGTAAGTATTTTGTGAGTGCTAATGTTACTTTTTTTGAATCCACACCCTTCTTCTCTGATTCTGTGACTCAATTATCCCATGACTTACTGTCTAGCATTCAGGGGGAGTCATATCCTACTTGTGAGGGGGAGACTAGTCAGGGAAACTCTATCCCTACATTACCTCTACCTCTTTCTCACCCTTCCATGCAGGAATCTCAGCAAAATCAGTTGCAAGTATACCAGCGGGATCAGAATAGACAAGTTGTTTCTTATGGCCCATCCAACTCGTCAGATTTGTCTGAGGTCCAAACCTCTGGTCCATCTCCCTCTCATGATGATTTACCCATTGCTCTGCGTCGATGTAAGCGTTCTTGCATCCAACATCCTATTGCTAAATTTGTTTCATATCATCGTGCTTCTCCTTGTTTGTATTCTTTTATTTGTGCCTTGTCTTCAGTCTCCCTTCCAGTCTCATATCAAGCAGCGTTGTCTTCACCTGGGTGGAAGCGTGCCATGGACGAAGAAATGGAGGCACTTTATGCAAATCATACTTGGGACCTAGCCGAATTACCTTCCGGGAAGAAAACAGTGGGCTGTCGTTGGGTTTATAACGTCAAGTATCTTCCGGATGGTTCAGTTGAGCGGCTTAAAGCACGCCTTGTTGCCAAAGGCTATACTCAGACTTATGGCGTTGATTATCTAGAGACCTTCTCTCCAGTTGCTCGTCTCAATTCAGTTCGTATTCTTCTTGCTATGGCTGTAAGTCGATCTTGGCCCCTTTACCAGCTGGATATTAAAAATGCTTTTCTTCATGGTGAACTCCACGAAGAGGTTTATATGGATTAACCACAAGGCTATGTGGTCCTCGGGAGTGAACACTTGGTCTGCCAGTTACGTAGGTCCTCATATGGTCTGAAACAATCCCCTCGTGCTTGGTTTGATCGCTTCAGTGATGTTCTACTCAAGTATGGTCTACAGCAGTCTACCTCAGATCATTCTGTCTTTACTCTGCACTCTTCTACTGGTACAATTGTGTTGATTGTATATGTTGATGACATTATTATCTCGGGTGATGACGCTGCAAGCATTGCTAATTTAAAAACTCATTTGAGCCACCACTTTCACACCAAAGACTTAGGTGCCCTTCGCTACTTTCTTGGCATTGAGATAGTATGATCTAAAACAGGACTTATGCTTTCCCAGCGCAAGTATGTTTTAGATCTTTTATTAGAGACTGGCTTACTTGGTTCCCAGCCTGCTGGAACTCCCATGGATGCCTCTGTTAAACTGGATGCGACTACTGGCTCACCATTTTCTGATGTGAGTCGATATCGACGTCTAGTAGGGAAGTTGATTTATCTCATAGTCACTCGTCCTGACATTACTTATGCGGTCCATATTGTCAGTCAATTTATGCATACTCCTCGTGACACCCACTTTGGAGCAGTATGTCGTATTTTACGTTATTTGAAGGGTGCCCCTGGTCGCGGTTTGTTTTATCGTCCTTCTTCTCTGTTGGTGACTGGTTATAGTGACGCTGATTGGGCTGGAAACCGTGATGATCGAAGGTCCACCTCGGGTTACTGTACCTTTGTTGGCAATAATTGGGTTACTTGGCGCAGCAAGAAACAACAAGTTGTGGCTCGTTCAAATGCTAAGGCTGAGTATCGTGCTATGGCTCATACTGCCTCTGAAATGCTCTGGGTTCGTTCACTACTTCATGATTTTGGTGTCGATGTTCCTACTCCTATGGCTATGTATTGTGACAATCAAGCTGCCATCTTTATTGCAAATAATCCTATGTTTCACGAATGTACCAAACACATTGAGATTGATTGCCATTTTATTCGGGACTTGTTACTTCGTAAAGAGCTGAGCACTCCATTTATTCGATCTTCTTCTCAATTGGCTGATCTTCTCACAAAACCATTGCCTCGGTCTTCATTCCAGAATCTCTCATCCAAGCTGGGTATTTTTGACTTATATGCTCCAGCTTGAGGGGGAGTGTTAGAATTTAGGAGTAATATGATTTTATTTCCTATTTGATTTGATATAGGATTAATTAGGTTTGATATGATATTTCCTTATCTTGGTTTCTTTCCTTATGCGATGTAAGTTTTTGATTATAAATAAGACCTTAGGGAGAAGAGAGAATTAACTTCACTCTCTCCTTTTCTTCCTTTTTTTTCTTTCAACTTCAAAGCGGAAGGACAGAGAACATTAAATGCTAAATTATCGGAAGAAAATCACTTCACTGAAAAATTAAAGCAATGAAAAATCCACCAATGCCGTAGATACCAACATTCTCTTTTCATACACTGAGTGCAGGCTAAAGCAGCTTTTTCTCCATTACATAAAACGTTTCACAAACTGAAGAAAATCTAAATTATGAAGGAAAAGAATGAAAGAAGAAAGAAAGATCAATAGATCAGAATCCACTGTGCAGAAATTACAAAGAACTATTTGACATAGCAGTGGTTCAATTGTGACTGTTCGATGCATTTTCAGGAGCAATGAACCAAAGGAATGACAAGGGCGAGGGAAGGGGGAATAATTATGCAAAAACCACAAACTACACAATACAAAAAGGATTACAATTTCATGGTAGTAAGTGGACTTTTCAAACAAATCCAAATGTTAATGCCAAAAGCGGAAAAAAATGAACATATGCCACAATCAAAAGGCAGAGAGAGATAGAGAGAGAAAGCACACGTTATTCTGGAAAAAATGAGAGAATTTCAGTTTACAGCAAATGTCCCCAGCTACCAACAAGTCAAGGGTAACCAATTGAAAATCCTTCAATTATTAATAAGTCAAAAAATGATTTTATTTATCAAAAAAATATTTATCTCAAATCATCAAATCTAGTCTACCCAATTCAATACAATATTAGACTTTATACAGGCTAAATCTAAACGAGTAACAAAATAAAATCTAATCCTAACTTAAAATGAGAACTCGATAAAATCCCTACAAATCTCAATAAAATCTCCCAAAATTCCTAACAAAATAAAACCAAAAATAAAATCTTTCTTGAAATAAAGTTAAAATAAAATAAAATACTATTCTAATTCGCATCAAATTTGAAGGGCGAGACTGGCAAGACCTTTGATCCATCCCTTATTTGGAATTAAACCAAATTCATTTATTTATATTTTAAGTAAATAATATTTATTAGGAGAAGGGGATGGCATAAAACAAACTCATCACCCTTTTTCACTTGAGCTAGTCCCTATCATCAAGTGAAGAGATATTTACTATCTGAAAAAAGAAGAACGATAACTAAGTAGTTTTGAGCCAGAATCCCAAACAGAAGAAAATTAAAGTCTAAACAAGACAGCCTTTGCAGACAATCAGGGACTATGAAATGCTCACAGTTAGTTAAGAATCAAGTGATAAGCTAAATGGCTCAACAAGGCACACATGCCACGGAGAGTTTTCAGAAATGAATAATAATAATAACCACTGTTTAAGAAAGCCACTGAACAAGAAAAATGAACTCACAAATTGAGACAAACCTTTCTTGCTTCTGTATCCTTCCAAACATTTCCGGCTATGCCTAGAACAACCACCACCACTATCTGGAAAATAAATATTGCTCCAGTCAGCTTGTCAATCATTGCATCCACAGCTGTAAGCTTTGGTTCGGGTATACCCCTGCTCATACCCAGTTTGGTTTCATTGCCTAAAGGTAGAATGATTGAAATCAGGAATTACAGTCAACTTGAATCAGCGAGAATACAGTAATCTGGGACCAAAAACCAAGAAATTATCATGTGAAAAAGTTGGGAAGCCAATGGTACGGATAACATTTGGTAATAAGTTCAAGAACCTTGCAACTGACTGTGATTATGCAACAATTTGCCTTCATATCAAAAAATAAGAAGAGATATTACAAGTCTTCGCATTTTTTAACTTTCTACTTCCAATTATTAGGATGAATTAACCATTTTATGCAACAAAGTGTTCAGCATAGGGAATTCACTCATTTAGATGCAACTATGCAATGAAAGGAACACAACTCCTCAAATTACAGAACTTCTTTATTGGTGCGTTTCCAACCAAGATCAGAAGACAAATCCCGTGCCCAAACTAGGTGTCTTGCGTCTGATAGGTACCAGCATGTAAAAGATCCATGATGGATAGCTTTGTGCATGACAAGTTAGAGAGCATCCCAAACACAGAAAGAGGGAATAATGAAGTTAATTGTGCAAATACTACAGAGCTTTTATTCACATTTAATACATCCATGGATTGATTGCAACCCCAGGCAGGAATTCAGACATCTAGTGAAACTATTCAATACATCTGTTAGCTGTAGAATAAGATATGTATTCATAATCATAGTAGTACAGATATTTAGGATTGATATGCGATTATTTACATTTCCTATTTTGCATAGACTCTAAGAATTATAAATACAAACCACAAGACCACTCATTTGGTGTGCCTAATTTCCCAACTCTCTGTACTTTAACATGATATCAAAGTAGATATTCTAAACCTTGTCTTTTTCTACTATTAAGTTCCTGTGTCTATATCAAGGAATCCTAATCCCCCCCATTCTTGTGTCTCTAATCACCAGCCATTCGTACTCACCAGCAAGATCCTCCGATGTCTTCACGGTTGCCAATGAAACTCCACCACTACCTTCATCATTGATCTGAGTTCATCATTGCTGTGTCTGGGACTTTGTCGCTGTCAATCTAAGTTCCTCATCATTCAATCAGTGTCTGGATAGATCATTGACAGCAGACTTCATGCATCATTCATTGGTCAACAGGAGACTTCGTCAATCATGTGTAGACAGCCCACCCACCTTTGCTGCAAAAAACTTCCACCTCTCACCAGCAAAGCCCACCGATGAAGCACCATCTTTGGAAGCCTACACACATGCCCACTTGTTACTCCATATGAGGAGTGTAACATCCACTCGCACAACTCTTCACTCATCGGAATTCATAAGTGGACCTATCCAAACCAGACATTAACCAGGGTTCTCACTCCTCCCTGAAAGCTCTATTCCAACCATCACTGGCCATATCCTTTCTCCTGCTAGTCAGCGACACTGTTCACTTTCTAGCAGCTTGATTTGATCTCCTCGGTGCCCCAGCAAACCTTATTTGAACTCAAAGGCGCCACTTGAAGACACCCTTTATCCAACTCTGTGGAATCCAAATCTGGAAATTCCTCCGTCCTACCTCTTGCTACCCAATTTCCACAATAAACTACTTGGAAATTAAATGGGAATAATTATGTTTCATGGGCCAAAGTCGTGAAGGTTCCACTGACCAATTTTGGTAAAGAGGATCATCTCACCAAATGATCTCACAAAAGGTGAGGGCAAGATGAAACCACACATTGCCACGATGAGCACTCACCTCAATATTTGCAAAGAAATCTAGAACAACTTTAGGGTTCTCTACTCTAGTGACCTTATTCATACATACAACTTGTCCAATGTGTTCTTTCAACTGAAATGGAATGGTCAGCCCTTTACTAAATACTTTGCCTCCTTACAACAAATTTATGAAGAACTAAATGACTTACAGCCCATCACAGCAAATGTTTGTGCCATGCAGTTGCAACAAGAACAACGAGCTGTTCTCAAGTTATTGGCAGATCCCAATCTCGAGTACAACTTCCTTCGCTCTCTAACTCTTACTCAGGATTCCCTCTATGGCTGAGATATACTCTGGCCGAGATATCCTCTGGCTGCGATATACATTGTTTAGCCATTATTAGTCAGACTTCCAATTCTGACCAATAAGGCTAATGAGGACATTAAGTCTAATTGAAGACATCCCCCTTGGATGTCTTTGGAAATGTTTGTTCTAATAAATATTGGAGTGGTCGTGGACAAGGTCGATGATCGTCCAGACACTGCAATCATTTTGGAAGGGATAATCACACTCATGAAACTTGGCGGAAACCCCATGGTTGCCCTCCATACATAACCAATGTTGTTACCACTAATACAACTCCAACAGGCTTCTCCACAAGAAACCAACACATGTGAACCCACTTATATATATCCTACTCATAATACGAATGGAGATACATCATCTTGAGGTAATACATTGCCCTGCATAAAATAGCTTTCTAGACAAGTAGCTTCGTCACAACTTCGTTGCCACTTTAAGATACACCCACATCATGCTTCTAGCTTTCTAAGGTTTGTTGGCTTTCTAATCTCTGCCCCATCTGAATTCATAATATGGACCCTTCTGCCACACCTTCGAGGGTCATATAGGAGTCCTAGTGGCAGTCCTGCACAACTCCTTGTGGCAATATTTCTGGGGTCTTTCGGGAGTCCTTTGAGGGTTAATATATGTCCAAATCCACATTTTGATTTTTTTTTTCCAATTTTACAGTCAAACACGCCTCATTATCTAATTTGCGAACTTAATCATAAACCTTACTCATATTTTTGGGACAACCAAACAGATTCCAGATCAACACTAGCAAAAATCACGAAACAAGCATTGCTTCCTCCCTCGTCTCTCAGCATATGTTGCTTCACATCAGCTATTAGCTCCTCCAGATAAGTTGCGACAATTGACCAGCCCAGATGAGGGAAGGAGATAAATGAAATGAAAGGGGCATAATCTTTGTATATGGGAAGTTCATAAAAGAAAGCTAAATATAATCTATAATGACTTAGTCAATCTTGTAAACGGACTTGCCTGTGTAAACAGCAACTCCACAAGCCCATTCAGTGTTCCTCAGGTAGCATGATTGAAGAATTGTGTTTTTGATGGTTAGAGGGCATGTGTCATTATCAATGAATGGAGGAAACAACCGCAAATTGGCATCAAATCTTCTAATGTCCTTATCCGGATTAGGACACTCAATTACACCCTGCCAAATAATATACAGTGCAAATAATTACCAGATTACTTAAAAAGGAAAAATTAACGAATTTGTACTCATGATAAGGCATGAAAAAAATTGCCTTGATTTTGTGTAATAGCTCAGAATCAATTCCCATGCAAGCAGAGGGTACCACACTTGTCTTAAGATCTGTTTCACCGTCCAAAGCAGCTGTCTGCAAATTATGCTTATATATTAGAATCCCTAAAATATTGCAAGTTTCCATAGTCAAATCATATAATAAATTGCATCATTTCGAGTTCCTACTTAAAGCAGTTCTATTTACTTGGTAAAACAAATCCAATGGATTCTGATTTAGATGTGAAAATCTCCTTATGATTCGATTAGCTTCAGTGAAATCCAAATAGGTGCTTCGGTGTGAAGAGATATATGTTACATTTGATTGGCAATTTGTGTTTCAGTCTTTCAGAGAGAGTACCTATCAATATCTACTTGAGTTAAAATAAGCATCCAATTTAAATTTCTTTTAGTTGGAAAAGCCATCTACATACTGAACAGGAGAGGCAAAAATTGTCCAATCAAAATGTCTACCATGCAAAGCGGCTTATCGCTTATCCCCATTTGAAAATGAGGAGATCCAACATCAAGTACGTGAATTGCTGATGAAGAGGCAGGAGATTTTTCCAAATGGATTTTGCCTCAAGCTTACTTCAATGTTTCATGAGATCATGCCATTAGATCATTTGTAAAAATCTATCTAGCCAATCCAATTAATTGATTGTTAACTTATAAAGGAGCTAAAAAATCTAAACAAGTCACTGCTAAGAACTTCTAAATAACGAAACGGTCAAACAAACTACATTCTAGAGTCATCTATTTACCTCTACATAGCAAAGACCTTGTGGATCAGAGGTACCAATGAGAACAAGATCACATGGCACTTCATCATTCTCTCGAAGCCATACAATGTTACCAACACGGATATCTTGAGCTTGAATCTACAAACCCAGAAAAATAAAGTACAAAGAGTTAGCATCAAAAAGCTTAGAACAAAAATATATTATTAACTCCCTTAAGAAATAAAATTTACAAATGAGTTGAATAGTATCCCAAATAATAAGCATAAATTGTGTCATATCATTTTTACTCAAAAAAAAAATGTGTACAAATATTGGCCCTTGTCAGCTGAAATCTCTCTCTCTCACTAAATCTCTCAGATGCATGAGATAAGTGAGTTGACATGAGCTTTAAATTTAGATTTTCACATATCTCGGAAAATATTTCTTCACAAATCTAATAAGATGTAAAACTCTCAACAAAATGTGCATTCAGATTTTCACGTTACACAAACAACGAAATTGCATCACAAATTTAACAAGAATTAGAACCTGCCAGTACGACTTACCAGAAGGCTATCATATAATAATGAAGCATCACAGTCATAACTGTACAACACTACATAAAGCACTTGTCATACCCACAGCATCATCCTACCATCTCTTAATGGTTTAGAGTCCTCAAATAAAGAGTATTATTGCCATTTCCATTGATAAAGATGACAAAATGATGGATCATCATGGTTCTAAATTCCAATAGGGTCAAGAGATTCCACATCATTATCTCTATAGTGACAGTTCATCGCACCATTACGCATGATTGTGCCATGAAAAAGCCTTTTAGTTTGGCCATCAATCAATTATATTAGATTTCATAAAAACACCACTTAATTCTTCTTTTCTTGATTAAGGAACCATTTTCATAGAAACACGGAAAAAGATGCAAGGAATGAGCAGCAATCCATTGAATAGCAAAAGAAATAGAGAATGAGAAAATGGAAGTGGAAGTGAAAAATAAATACTTCTCATCACAAGCTAGCTCTCTTGGCCTCTTAGCCAGAAAAGCATCCAGAGTCTGAACTCCAGAAGAAAGACAAAGTTATTCATCTCATCCAAATCTGGCAAGTCCAACAATACAAGCAGCGAAGCAACCTTCAACATGACTGCAAGTAGTACAACCTTTACATCTAATTGATTTGCATAATGATCATCATCTCATTGCCCATTAAGGTACGTCATGAAGTAATGCCTTAAGCACTTTACGAAGGCATAAGCTAGACCCCCACAAGTTTTGGTCCTTCCTATGGTACTTGTGCCATTATTTTCCATTCCTGGTAAACATTGTGCATCAAACATCACCCAAACAAAATGAAACAATGCAAGTAGCATGCCATTAGTTGGTAGCACCAACACCAAGAAATACACTGCATAAATTTTACATAGCCCCACATGGACATCATACCTCTTTAATGGCACATATCGTGTTTCAAATCTAGCAATAAAAAGATATATATACATATATATTGTTGCAAGTTGTTCCCCAAAAACCAATATCATTCAACAAAAAGAATGATGAGAAATTAATTACCACAATCTTGCCTAACAAAATCAATTAATATTCACAGTCAACAAGCAAAATGAGCAATCTACGCCAGGAAATCAACCCACCTGATTAATTACAAGATATGTAAATTTTAATATTCTATAATAACTAGAAATAAACAATGCAGACAATAAAAACTAACAGTTGAAGACCATATTTCCCGTACATGTTTTTTGATACCCTGCTTGACAACCCAAACTTCTTTCTCATTGGCTTTCTTGTCTGAGAGATATCTATTATAGTCATCCCATGCCTCTTTAGTTGCTGATACAGCAAATATTAAAACCAGTGGACCCCATGTAGTTGCAGGATTTACTGGAGTAATCAGTGGCCATAGTTGAAGGCAAGCAATCAACAAGAAGTACTGATTCATGAACCGGCTGGAAACAAGAGAAAAATAAAAAATAAAATAAAATAAAAATTAACATAATGAAGGAATAGGGAAAACAAGAAAAGAACAGAAGGATCTAAAAGCCATACCAAACAAGAGTATGACATAGTTTATAAACAAATAAACAATAAAAAGAAAGACAGACAGAAAAGAAAAACAAATTCATTTTATCTTATAATATATACCCAAAACATGAGTCCAAGAAGTTTGATACAGGATAACGAATCAACTGTGGCGCATTAACAAGTAGGAGATAAGATGGATGAGCAGTGAGGTGTATTTTAAAGAATGGAATGGTGAGCCAATCCATAATGATGCCGTAAGATGAGAATTTTTAAAATAAAAAACTACAGAACATATATATCACGGAGTGATATGATCATTTTTCAAAGCACTGGAACCTAGAGATATATGTGCAGTAAGAAAATTTAACATTTGCAGCATTAAAACATAATATTTACAACAAACAAAAAGTTAAACAAAATTGAAATATGCAGCTCGACAAAATGGATTAACTGTCGCATTAAATGGATAAGGCACAAACATGTATCAGAAAGGAACGAATATCAAGCAAAATAAAAATGCAGCCTAGAAACTGGAAGAGACCGTGAATTCAAAAATGAAGGGATTTATTATATTAATGATGCAAAATAACTTAAATATAGATTTGATATGGATTTAACTAGAAACTGAAAGTGTAGACATGATGTATAATAATGGATTTGAAATAATCACGTAAAAGTAATTATTTAAAATCTTTAGCATTAATGATTCGAGTTATACAAAAACATAACAAAACAGGTATCAATTTACCTATGCTATTCACTTTCCTCATATTTTTGTAAAATTTAGTCTCAAATTTATTCATCTGAAATCCCTGTTTATCCAAATGCAACTCTACATGCTTAAACATCAATTGATACATCACACATACAAGTATTCATACACAATCTTATAGAACTCCTGAAGCAAGCTCAAAGTTTGTTACATTAACACTAAAATACCAAAAAACCAATTTATATTCATAATGGCCACGAGTATTTCAATCCTTTCTTTGACTTTAACAAGTTGCACTAGCAAACATACATGTCTACCAAATGTTAAAGGCTCTTGGCTTCCAAAATTGAAGATATGAATTTGGCTCCTCCAAAGAGAGGTGTATTTCATATTGTGAGAATATATCCCACATCGATAAAATTAAGCCTCCCGAAACCAAATATAAGATCCTAAAGGACCTCTTCACTCATTTTCAATTGATCTTTTGAGTTAGATGCTTTAACATGGCATCAGAGGTGAGTATTGGGAGAACTCATCCCCTCTTTTCTTCTTGCAATTCTATTCCATCGTGACTTTTGAGCTTCTCAATTTCTCAATTGTGCAACATTTTGTACTCGGTGCACCTATTTGTCTCTCCACATGTGAGTGGGCTCTCATGTGAGGACGAGTGTTAGAATATATCAATAAAACCAAGACTTCTAAAGCAGTATAAGATTCTAGTGAACCTCTCCACTTATTATCAATTAGTTTTGTGTTGGATACTTTAACCCGCATCCTAAGAACCACTCACATCTGATTTAGTAGAAATAGAACAGAGATGATAGGAACTAACCAACTGGATTTCTTTAAGAACAATCCTTAAAAACATGGGTGCCTTAATTACATAATCTCCATGAAGAATTAGAGAATCTTTCACGCTCCTCTACAGAAGCAGATTGAAATCACATATAGTTGACAAATAATTAAAAAAAAAAATTACAATGTTGTTCATGTGAATAAGCTTGCAACAGGGCAAAGTCTCAAAATTTAAGGGGTTTTGTCAACTGCATTCAATAGCACAAGTGAAAAATAAATATCTGCGTTTCCAGAGTAATAAATTCCAGAATTACCTGAACTGTTCCCATAAATTCTTTGGGAGGAAGTTCAATAATGTATATTTTCTGTTTGATATACGGTTGTCACAGTACAGATCTTGTGATAGCTCATCATCATTGATGTAAACAAAACGCTTCATCGTTGTCTTAAAAGCATGCAATGTTATTGGGCATGTTCACTCCGAGTTAACTTAGAGCTTGACAACATTTAGAACTCCTGCAATGATCAGAAGTTCAGGGAGTTTCATGCCTATGATATAAAAGAAAATTAAAAATATGATCTTTGAGCATTCAGGTCACATACTTTAGCCCCCCCCCCCCAAAAAAAAAAATGCATGGCCATGCACAAGCAAGACGAAGAACCAAAGGAACCCAATGGAAAAGAAAACTAGAAAATTCCTATCTTAAAATACTAATTCCTTTTCTAAATTCCAATTTCCTTTTAATTTGAATTACGTCCAACATACAAAAAGGATCCACACCAACTTTATATTGAAAATTATACACAAACACTTGAAAAATGTAAAAGAAGGTTGCAAGAAACACACTCTTGAGCAAAAAAAGAAAGGAGAAGGACCATCATCCAAGCTAGGCTTGAAGTTTGTACCCCATCCCCACTGTGGGTCAGATGCACAATAGCTTAAGACCGCTCGACTTCTAGATCATGGAAATTAACCTCTTCAACATGCCCCTGGCCCTGGGGGTTTCATGAAAATAGAACAGCAAAACAAACCACATCAACCAAACCAAGCTTCAAGACAACTCAAGTTTTCTGGTCCAGCCTTTTGGATACAGAATTCTCCAAGAATGAAAGCATTTTTTTAGCATTTCCCCAGTAACAATTCCTTCTGACAGCCAACTCAAGTTTTCCGGTCCAGCCTTTCGGATAAAGAATTCTCCAAGAATGAAAGAATTTTTTTTAGCATTTCACCAGAAATAATTCCTTCTGACAACCAAACTCATTTCAATCGCAATCCACAAGCCCAAATGATAAACAAGCAAAACGCAAGTCAAAATTTGTGCGCGGACTTGGCCATTGTTTTACACAGTCATGCATTCGAGCAGTAAAAACCCACATTTAAGCTCAATCGCAAAGATAACCAAGGCTCGTATGAACCCCCCAAACATAACCAAATCAAACAGAATTTGCAGCTTCAATATTAAGTTTCTCTAGAATTAGCCGTTACTGTGCAATAATTGACAATAATAGTAGGGTTCAACAAATCTTGGGTATACCAAATATAAATCAAACAATCAAAACCCACTGCATCACACAATTCGTGAATATTCATCAAAGTTTCATCCAATTTATATTGAATTATCTTCCAAAAAAAACCCATTACAAATAAATTCTAAAAATTACTCACAGATGTTCGAAGATGGATCATGGAATCCTACCTTTCTCTGCTTCTCTGTTGTCTCGGTTCCCCTCTCTCTCTCTCTTTCTCTCTCTCTCTCTCTCTCTCCACGGCTCGAGATCTTTCACTGACTCATACGCTGTGCCTTGCTCCGCTTGATGCCGAAAGAGACACTGAAGCCGTAAGCCAAGCAGTCAATTGATCTGGTCCATGATGGGGATCCGGACCACTTGGGTTTAGTTGACCATCAAAATCGACCCAAGTCCTTTGGTTGGTCCAAATCAAATAAAATTCATAAACTTTTATCAATTATTTATATTTTTTTTAATCAAATTTTACCACATATAAATTTTACATCAAATTTTTATATTTATATTATACTTTTTTTACCAACTAAACACCATACCCTTTTCTCTCATAAATTTTCTCCTAAAAACTTTTAGTTTAAAATTCTATAACCTCTTGTAATTTAAATTCAATTTCTTATTTTACTATGTTCAACTCTATATATTCATCTATCCGTAAAACACGTTGAATGTACAAAAATGACTATAACATAGTTTATCTTATTCATATTAACAGCTACTTTAGAAATAATATTTTTATGCAATGCTAACGATTTAATAATTATCTTTATAGTTCCAGAATGTTTCAATTTGAGACAAGTTGTGGGTTCTTAATTCGCGTGAATAATTTTTAGAATTTTTAATATTTTTCATCGTTTTTCAGAATTTTATATTTCAGAATTTTATATTACTAGAATAATCAATTTTTTTAAATCTATTGTTTTAGATTAAAAAATTAAATAATATTAGTTTAATTACTAAATTATCATTAATTCATTATTCTAAAAAATTATTCTCGTAAAATAACATTATTTTATCCAAGGGCCGTGTATAGTAATTTGCAGGCTCTCCTAAATTCTTAATCTTTTTTATATTCTCGTATACAATGTCGTGCAATGATCAAATTAACCTTTACTTTAAAGTATTTGAATTTCCAAAAAGATACTAAGAAATTTTAATTTTTATCAATTTTTAAATTTTATCCAATCAAATTTCATCACATGTCATTTTTACACTAATTTTTGATTATTTTTTAATTTCTTTCTATTTGAGAAATCAAACACCACCAAAATATGAGAATATAGACAAATTAGTGGGGCGTTTGAAATTGTAGAAATTAGTATAAATTTGTAAAAATTGTAATTCATATAGTGAATAAAAATTTAAATTTTATAAAATTTTGTATTATTTTGTAAAAGTGCAAACTAATGTGGTATACACATGAAATATTATAAAGATACGTACATGAAATATATGTTGTAAAGAAACGAACCTGAGTCAGTTGACAACGGGCAGTACCCACCTTGACCATTGCGCACATATATGGGAACTGTTTGGCGTTGTGAAAAATAATAAAAAAATATAATCTAGAAATTTTTTTAACCTATGATATGCAGTCATTAAATTATATTTTTTAAAGTTAAATAATAGATTTTTTTATTTTTACGTTAATTTTTTAGAGAGATAAATTATTTGAAATGTTTTTTGGTTCATTCGGAACAATTGTCTTGTAATTTATTAAAAGTAGTTAAAAAATTTTAAGAATTTGTAAAAAAAAATTATTAGGATTTGTGAAATGTTAGTAGAGTTTGTGAAAATTTATTGGAATATGTATATATATAAATTTATAAAAATTTTACGAAATACGATGCGTGCAAAATATATTGAAAAAAATTTAAATTTTCTCAAAAGTTTTCAATATTTTTCACTCTTTTTTTGGAGAGACAAATTGGACCATAATTGTTGAACTTATTAAGAAAATAAAAATAAATTCATCTAAAAATTTTGTATCAAGTCTCTTAAAAAATTACAATTTCATTTTAATATTAAAGAATTAATAAAAATGCAATTTTATCTACTTATTTTGTGAAAATTTTATTTATGCCAACTAATTTTGACTCGTAAAGTACAGATCCAGTTTAATTTAATTAATTTTATAAATTTTACATTAATAAGATGAAATTTAAGTGTCAATTTCTTTACTAGAGGGTCGCTTACAAAAATGAGATGGGCGAGAGGGTCGGGGTCTATCATTCCCCAGTTTACCTATCGGCTACACGATCCGTTGACGACTGTAATAAATCGATAGAGTTCCGGGTCACAAAAAAAAAAATAATATGTGTTTTTTTTGTCCCAATACCAAGAGATTGAAGTGCAATTATCACATCATCATTTTAAGTACGTTATTTGTATTTAAAAAAATGTGAAAAAAAAGAGTACTTAGAAATAGAAAAACTCATCTGCAAATTAAACAATATGATTGTTTAAAAAGTTTCCTTATTTCACTGTTCGGAAATTTTGCTATTTTAATTTTTATATATTTTTTAAAATAATATGAATAACAGAATTATAAAAAAACAAATTGATGGGAACCGAAAAAAAAAACATTTTAGGGGAAAAGGAGGCAGGAAGTTGGTTGGATTCTTTTGGATTTACCAAAACAATAAACTCGGATCCGGGTCACTAGACACTGGTTCAGCCCAACCCAATACATCTCGCAATTTTATTGAGCACGGCCCAACACAGTTAAACCAGCCGATTCAGTAAAGTACAAACGATTTTAATAGAATGATGATTAAATTTGCATTCTATCGTTATATATATGGCTTATTTAGAGTTAAAATAAAATAATATAAATTTTTATAAATATAAATTACAAAATAATAAAATTTTAAATTTTAAATATTAATTTTTATAATTTTATACAACTCCAAATATACCTATAATAGTTTAAAATATAACCAATATTCAACATATAGGTGTGTTTAGAGTTGTATAAAATAATATAAAATTGTAAAAAGTAAATATTTTGTAATTCGTGCAATAAGTGAAAAATTTAAATTTTATTATTTTGTAATTTATGTTTGTAAAAATTTATAAATTTTTTTTTTTTTTAAATTCCAAAACGGAGCCTATACGTAAATATGACAGTGCCTGTCATACGGAATTTTGAAGGAGTAATTCTGTTGATTGCCTATTATTTAATTAGTTAATCTATTTTTTATTTGTCTTTCTTGAAAAAATAAAAAATCAAATTAAATAAGTAATTCGTACATTAAAGATTCTCTTCAGATCGATGCTCCAGTTCGTTTTGGATTTAATGCCCTGCTCCCACAAACACAAAATATCATGATGAGGTTGAATACTTATAATCGCTACACAAACAAATCATATGTTAGGCTCTGGGAATCAATTTAGCTAATTTTTTTTTAGTTAATTAAATTTATCTTTGAAAAAAAAAAGTAACTTTTTTTTATATGGCTAATTTATTTTTATTAATTTGATATTTTTACTCTTAAAAATTTAAAAGAAAATTAAAATATAAGAGGGTAAATTTGACCAAACACTGTTGAAGTAATCATTAACTTAGCTAATAACTACTGATGCCAAACGGAGCCTTAACATGAAAGTGATATGTTATATAACTCAGTTTAAGTAATAAGCTGAGTTTAAAATTAGCTCATAAATAGTTTGACAATTAAAAATAATAATTTTAGTGTTTGATAAGGAATAAATAAAAGAGAAAGAGAATAAAAATAAAGATAAATAAATTTGATTTAAGAACATGAATTGATGATCTGTTTGGAAGTTAAATTTTTAATAATTTTTGGTAATTTTTAAACAAAAGTTAATAAATGAAATTTTTTGGTGTGTTTGGTAAACAATTATAAATTTTAGGCAACTTTTAGGTGTTCGGTTGAATAAATATAAATTTTTAGTAATTTTTTACAATTTTTAGGTATTTGATAAAAATATTGGTAGCTTTTGAGTTTGGTTAAAGCAAATTGATATTTTGATAATCTACTTGCTCGGTAAACCTAATAATTTTTTGTATGTCGCCAAATGTATCAAAAATTAGTTTTTTTTTTTTCTCTTTCTTACCCCCAAACGGGCCCAAGGCTCCTGGTTGCTAGATATGAAAGTTCTATTTATTTATTTATTTATTTATTTATTTATTTATTTTCTTATACAATAAATTTTTTATTTTTTCATAAAATCTGTATGTTTGATCAAATATTTATCTTCTCAACTAATTTTTGATTTAACAAATTTTCTTACAATCATGAATTATGGATACGTTAAAATAACAAAAATTAAGGGCTCATTTAGAGTTATAAAAAAAATTAAAAAATTTTAAAAAATTTAAAAAATTTTCAAATCCTTCCAATCATATTTTGTCACTTATCATTTTTACATCACATCAATTCCATTTATTAATTTTTTTTTATTTTTTTTGAGGCTCCAAATGTACCCAAAGTGTACCATGCTTACAGTGTAGATCATATTACTTGATATTTTTAACTTTTAGTGGTTGGCAGACGATTAATCTGCGGAAGACTGATCCGTCGCGACGCGGGAGCAAGGTTCAAGAACGGGTCCTCTCTCTCTCTCTCTCACAAACATAATTGTTAGCACTTATGACAATTGACTCCCACGAAGAATTCAATTGGAAAAATATATATATATATTCAAACTGAAAATGATAATTAGTCCTTATGATGTGGAGGTCCGTGTAAAATATTAAAATTTTTTAAAAATTATTTATTTTTTATTTTATTATATAAATTATGAACTCACAAATTATTTCAAATTATTTTATTTTCTGTCACTTAAAATGCTCACAGAATATGATTTGGATGGTATCCACACCACGCTTCAGCTCCTTTTGCACAATTATTGAAAATATTTGTTGAACGAGTTTAAACAAAAATAATAATAATAAATAAATAAATATAGAGCGCCCGTTTAAATTGTCAAATTTTGACAAAAAATAAATAAAAGTAAAAAAGTTAATAAATTTTAGATTGTTGGATGTTTAGTGTGCTTCTTAAAAAAATAATAAATAAATATAGAGTGCTTGTTTGAAAGGCTAATTTTTGGTAAAAGAATAAAAAATAGATAAATTTTAAATTATTAGGTTGTTTAGCCTCTTTCTTGAAAAATATAAAAAAGTTGATACAATTTTAGAAAATTAAAAATTAATAAAAATGATTATAAATTTTGACACTCTAAATTGACAAAAAGTGTGTTTTGAGTGATAAAAGCGAAATGAAATGAGATAAAATGTGATTTGAAAAATTTTTACAGTTAGTGCACACATCTCAAACTTTATTTTTTTTTTTTAGATGAATAATAAGATTTCTGTTCCAATAGATTAAATTACTATTTGGATGGATTCAAAGTTTTGTATAAGTCATTACTTCTTTGTACTGCAATCCGTCGAAACGATTTTTACAAACAATTTACACGGCAGTTGGCTGTGCAAATCTGTCGGAACGGTTTCTACAACTCAAAAAAAATAATCAAAGTGGGTGTCATTCGATAGGTTGAGAGTTTATGATGAAAATAACGAAAAAAATTTTACTATTTAATTAACCGCATTCTAGTTAGTAACTTTTTAGAAGGTGTTGAATTTTTTTTGAATTTTAAAAAGGTCATAATGTGTTAAAATATAGTAAAAATTTCAAAAATTTTTTTAAAATTTTACCCAAGTTTTATACACCAAACGGACCAAAGAATAAAAACAAAAATAAAGCATTGAGACAGAACAACCATTTGGTGATATCACATGTTTCCAGGTACACGTAAGTGTGCTTTAATCCGGCCTATTATGATGTGTTTGGAGTTGTATAAATATGTATAAAATAAAATTATAAAAATAAAAATCTCGTAATTCATATAGTGAGTGAAAATTTTAAAATTTATTATCTCGTAATTCGTATTTGTATAAATTTGTAAGATTTTATTTTATTTTATAGGACTCCAAACGAAGCCTATGTTATATTATTATTAATCTTTTTGAAACTTAATAAAATATCATAAATCTTCATTAAAGTTAATATTAGTGTCCGTTTAAGAGCAGATGAGGTGCCAACGATTAAGGTGACATTTGATTTATTTTTTTATTTTTTATTTTTATTTTATATGTTAAAAATTTTAAAATAAGTAAATAAAAAATACTCTGTTTTTCTTACTTTAAGATTTTTCTTATTTTTGTTAAAAACTCTCAAAATAATTTTTTACTATTTTTCATTTCATGCGTAAACTCATTTTTTGTTTTCGAAAACAAATTTTAAAAACACAATTAACCAATTGAGTTTCAAACTGTTTTTTCTTATTTTCAAAAGGATAAAAAGAAAAATAAACTCTAAACAAAAAATAGGAAATAAAAATAAAAAAATAAATCAAATGACACCTAATTTTTTCTAAAATTATCAATTTTAGCAATTACTTGGTGATGTTTTTGGGATTGTGCGTGATGCTTCACGTTTATGGATTATGTCACGTGGATAAATATTAATGAATTTATTACATTTCGTTTAAAATGATAAATTTGATAGAATTTGATTTTATTTAATTTTTTTATCAATTCTTATAATTGGAATTAAAATAAAACTTTATAAGTTAGATTTGATTCTATTTCATAATTTAAATTTTAAAATTTTTATAAAATTTGAATTCTAATCTTAAATAATAGGATTTGATGAAAATTTATTATTTACTTAAACAATTAAACAAATTTATTTTCATAATTTAAATTTTAGGATTGTTATAGAATTTGAAATCCATTCTTAAATAATAGGATTTGATGAGAATTTATTATTTATTGAAACAATTAAACAAATGTATTATTTGATATCATATTTACCATATTTTTTACTTCTTATTCATATGGTTAAATTTGATATTTCACTTAAATTAAGTCAATTCAATTCTTAAATTTAAAATATTTTCTAAACATAAAATTTTATTTATCAAATCAAATCAAATTAATTTTTTTATTTTAAAATCAAATCAATTATGAAGAATGAACTATTTTAGATATGAATAAATAGTGAACTTGAGAATAGGCTAAAAATTATTTAAAATTCTAAAAAATTATCAAATTTCTTTATCAAACAATAAAAATTAATAAAAGATTTTAAAAATTTTATTTATTTTGTTAAATACATAAAAAATTACATTTAGTGACTTTTATAAAAAAAAATTACTAATTTTTTTTTTAAATTTCATTGTCAACCGCACTTTTGGTAAAGTGGTGGTTGAAAAAAGTTAAAAAAAAAATGGAATGAATCAGTAAAAATTAATTTTTTTCACTTTATTTTTTTTTTTTTTGTTTGTTCAAACCAAACAATCTCTGTACCTTGAAAAGTCCGTAACGGAGACTTGCGCGGCTGCTGCAAAAAGTAGCCGCCCTGACCTTTTTTTCAAGCCTTTTGAAGGGGTGAGTAAACTTTAAATTCGGCGTAGAGACGTGGCGAGTGATGACGCAGTGCCGCCATACCTTTTTTCAAGCCTATTAAAGGGTTTAAATTCCGCGTGAGACGTGGCGAGTGATGACGCAGTGCCCACACTCCGCCGGCAGCGCGGGGCGGTGGGCCCAATTCTCGATCTGTCAAGTCAGAAGCTGGACCAACCGCACCGCCGTTAACGCCCGACGTACTGAGGCGGCGTAGGCCTTCGCTCGCTTCTTTTGACGCGTCGCAGTCCCTTTCTCCACCGGTCGTGGTCTTTCTGCCCGGTACGCGCGCACCACCCCCACGTGCTTGGGGGTATCCACCCTTTTAACCCATGGATTCGTGCTGTGATAAAATTTTTTTTATTACAATTTTTTTTAAATTGAATTTATTTCAAACAATTATTGAGTTGCAAAATATAAGAAACAAATTTATTACTATTTTATTTTTTGAATTGCATTTATTCCAAATAATTATTTTGTTTTATAATTTAAAAATATTTTTACCACCATAACCGATTAAGGAAGATGATAAATATATCAAAAAAAAATAATAATAAATATACTCTTTAATAAATTTTTCTTACTTTACCGTGACTTTAATGATAAAGTTATGATAGAGTAGAAAACTAATGAAAAAATACCAATATTTCCACCACTGTTTAATTTAAAAATTTATTGTATTTCTAATTATAAATGGATATGGTTTATGAACAAATTTTGACTTATTTATATAGTATATGTTAATTGAGTGTGAATTAAAAATTATACTAATTAATAAATAAACTGGAAAGACAAATTTTGATTTGGTTTGTTGAATTGAGTTCTGTGAGTATGTCCAATTCTTCACTGTTTCTATGGACTGTTTCGAATCTTACCTCAAAAAGTTGCAGTGGGTAAGCATCCCATATCGGAATGTTAAGATGCTTTGTGTAGTATTCAATCCCACCTATAGACTAAAATTTGACTTGATTTGTTGAGTTAGGTTACATTTGTTCAAAAAAATGTATATATTTATATAATATAAATTTAAATATATTAATTAAATAATTTATACTCATAAAAGGATATATGGAGATGTTTAAGTGAAAAAAAAATTTTAACTTATCAGCTGAATAATTTTTATATGTCATTTCTCATAATATTTTAAATTTATATGTTAAATTAATATAACTTAGTAATTATGCTTGTAAATATAACATTTATTAGGTTCATAATTACATTTGAAATACGAATTAAATAAGTAAAAGTTATATCTTGTGATTACAAAAATAAAATAAAAATCATTTATTGTGATGAAAAATTCTGGTAAAACATTAAAAAAAATATCCAATAAGAGTTGTTTATAAATAATTCGGAATTTACATATAAGACTCGCTTAATTTAATCCATTTACAAATTGGGAAAACTTAGAAGAAAAAATAAAGCATGTTTCCGTGCTCAAATAGTAGTAGCAATATTTGGCGGTATTTTCATATTCTCACAATCTATTTATAAGATTTTTACAAGAAAGTAAAGAGAAAATGATTATGGGCGAGTTTGGAGTGAGATAAATTAAAAATTCGTAATACGTATAATGAAAGAAAAAAGTTGATATAATATAAAATTAACAAAGATTTATAAAATTTTTTAAAATTTATTTACATACCGAACAGGACCGATATATATTACAAAATTATGAAAATATTGTCCTATTTTGCCGATATCAATGAAATTCGCGATTTTGAAATTCTTGCAAACCACGAACTATGCTCCGGCAAGTCAGTTCGTTACAGCTTGTTAACTTGCACGCCGCGTTTCTCTCTCGGACCCGTAAACTAGTATTAATTAGGCCTTGTTCGGAGTAAAACAAAGTAAATTAAAATTTTATAAATTTTTATAAATATAAATTATGAGAAAATAAAATTTAAATTCTCTACTCATTACATAAAATACGAAATATTAATTTTTACAATTTTATATAACTCCAAATATAGTAAAAGTTGCAGTACAATATCAACTGTCTTGGTTTAATTTTCTTAATATAAGAATTTTAATTTAATTTAATTAAAATTAATTTCAAGACAAAATTAAAAATTAAAAAAAATCTGATCGAATTCCAATTAACGCAGTTAACAAAAATGCACTTTAACCTCTGCGCGTTTCCGCTGCGGCCTCGGGAAACCCAAATGGCTGCAGCGTTATAATTAAGACTATTTTGAAGCCTTCAATCCAATCTATTCAACTTCCCGTTCAATTCTGTTTTTTTTTTTTTTTTTAAATTTCTTCCCGTTCAATCTTCGTAATTAATATTTAACAGCAGGACTCGGGGGTTGACTGCAGTAGAGCAGTCAAAACGACGTTATTTCAGTATTTTTTAAAATAATATTATTTCATTTAAATTCTTATATTTAAATATATTAATTTATATTTAAATATAATATATTTGAATTTAAAATTTTAAATAAATAATATTATTTTAAAAAAAATTAAAATAATATCATTTTTGGTCAACTATTGCGGCCGCAACCGATCGCCCTCCAGCCCCCACTCTCCTGGTATGTGGAAGTCCGCAGCCGCTACCCCGTACTGGGGTGCGCACAGGGCGAAGCACGCTCCAGGACCCGAGCCGGCAACGGCCCCTGGAGAGTTAACCAGCCTAGGCAAGCTCTGGCTGACCGACACGACCGAGAGGAGGCCTTTAAGCTCCCGCCATTACAGCGGTAACCCACCCCCCGTGGGGGAGTCGAACCCAGAACCTCGAGAGGCCTAAGCTCTTAAGGTAAGCCCGACTTCCACTCGACCATCCCCGAAGGGGCTCCAGCCCCCACTCTCGTAATGCCAGTGTCCAGTAGTCCGCCATCCCAAGATTCCAAGTAACTTGTAGTAGATGCTGCTTTTTTTTTTTTTTTCCTTTTTTTACAGTTTAATATTTATTTATAATTTTATGTATAGAAGCATTATTTTAATAAAATAATTACAATAAAACATAATATAAAAATTAAAAACAAAATTTCATGTATACTATATGATATATATAATATAAAACATATATATATGTGTCTTTGAAAAATATACTGATTTATTTGACTTTCAAGACTTTTCTCTCGTAATTCATAATAAGAAAATACAAATTCATGAAAGACTTAGTCTGTCCATAGTTTCATTAAACAAGTATCATTATTTTAAGTTTAATAATATATTATTATTTAATTATTTATTTATTTTATTTTTAAATTAACTTGTGACTTTATAATTCCAATTTATTAAATAAAATTAATATTGTGGCTTTTGGTTCCAATCAAATGAAAAAATTACATCTTATTTTTTTAGTTCATTATTTTTGTAAAAAATTTAACTAATATTTTTTTATTTACGTATTACAGTTACGAATGTAATAAAGAAAATTATTGCTTGATAAAAAATACTATGATCATAGCAAAATGAAAGACATATTTTGTTAAATTATTTTTAATTTTTTAACGAATTTAGATGTCATATTAAAATTTTTATGCTTTTTTTTAAACTATCTCAAGTAATTTCTGAATTACGAATTTTCATTCCACCGAATAATTTTCGAAAGCAACATTTGTTACTATGGCTTGAGTCATCTTAGGCTCGATTCAGTTAAACTAATTTACGGCCATAATTAGATTTATGTTGGAAGTTAACGGAGGAAAAAAAAAAAAAAGGTAATTGAGGTTGAGCAATTATAACTGATACTTACCAATATATATATATATATATATATAACTCTGATTGAAGGACTTTCTAAATAAGTTATTGAGATTAAAGAATATTGACTAATTTTTAGTATGTATTAATAACTATAATAAGAACAGAATTAGGATAAATTCAATATTAAAAAGAAAATATTTAATATAAATTAGTACATGCGCAACTCTCGCACAAATTAACTGCTAATGTTTGTCAGTTCGTGACAAAAAAATTTAAAAAAATTGGTGTCAATATGACTCGTGACGAAATTTAATTAAAGAAATATTGATTATTTTTTTTAACATTTGAATTCTAAAAAAAAATTATAGTAAAAATATATTATTTTCATGAATCTAATTTTTGAAATGCTAAAAAAGTGATCTTTAAAATCTAAGTGTCCAAATTCATGAACTTTTGTGCAAATTTAAAAAAATTTTGGACTAAAAATTTAACTTTAATGAAATAAATTTTAAATTCTAAATACATGAATTTTTACTATGTATATTTCTGAAATTGAAAGTTGATGAATTTGAAAGTTCAGTTTTAAAAATTTATTTTTTTAACATTTTAGAAATTAGACTTATGGAAATAAAATATTTTTACTAAAAATACTATGGGTTTGAGTGTAAAATATTTATTTAAAGAACACTCTTACTCAATTTTTAAGAAAATATTTTTTAAAAAACATAAAAATGGATTTATTTGAAAAAATATTTTATATTAAAACAAATGGAGGATATATTTTCAGGCAATTTTTTATTTTTATTAATTTTTAATTTGTGAATAATATGCCTGAGAATAATAAATAAAAAATGAATTTTAATGAGAAAATTATATAATAAAATTAAAATAATTAATTTTAAGTTGCAAACCTCAACCGCTCACATTTCCATCACTTCGAATCCACATGAAAGCGAGGAGGCATAATCATCATTTCCCAGGGCACGGCCGCCCAACCATCAGGCATTGGCGAAAGGAAACGAGCGAGATTCCGCTCCACAAATTCAGCCGACGAGTGGAAACTGGGGCCCACCGAAAGCGGCAGCGACGGCACGACCTCCAAAGTCTTACCATGGGCCCGCACCCCCTGAAATCACTCCCCTGCCCCCCCCCCTGCTTCTTACTCAGAAGCTGCCTCAAATATTAATACCAAAGTGGGGTTCTAAGCACTGCCGTACAAAATTCACTCTAGGGCTACGGTGGTAGAAAGAACGGTCACGATTTAATGAAAATATATTTAATCAAATCAATTGATCCTGATGAACTGAATTAATAAATATTTTTTTACAACATTAATATATCTTAAGTAAATTATGACCGTTCATCGCACCACTGCAAATCTTACGGTGAATTTTCCACCGCGGCGCCGAATGACCCTTCAAAATGCCGCCTAAACACGGTCAATTCCCAATTAATTTAATACTTAAAAAGTTCGGTGATTTTAAATGTGGACGGCAAAGCAAAAGTACACGTGCCGCCCAACGTAGTTACAACACTGCCTCTGTCCCCTGGTCAACACGGAATCCCTACCTGGGCCCCACAGTGACAAATTTCGCAGCGCCAGCTCAGCGCCATTTCTTGCCGCCGGTGTTGGCTTACCACCTCTGTTGCTCGCTTTGCCAAAATTTACAGTGCATAGCTGTTTAGTTAGTATGAGTTTTGTCAAAAATATATATATATATAATAAAAGTAAAAAAATTGTAATGTAAAAATAGTACGTAATAAATTTTAATTAAAAAAATATAATAAATTAGTAAAAATTAATAAATTGACGTACAGTATCTTAAGTGCTGTGGTGCAGAAGTATTGATAAAACTTAAAATTTGATTAATCAATCCGTTGGGGGAACTTTTTTTTTTTATTCCATTAATAGCCTTCATGTAGTAATAACAACCCACAATTTAAAAGTGTTGTATTAGTAATTTATTAAAAATTTTAAGTTATTTAAGTAATTTTATTTTTATATTTTATATTTTTCTCACGTGCTCCTTAATTTTTCAATATTCTCAAATACAAATATATTATTCGTATCAGTGCTTATTTATAGTATCAAATTTTGATAAAAAATTAAAAATTAGACGAATTTTGGTTTGTTAAATGCACGGTGTCCCTCAAATAATATGAAAATTTAATAAAAGTTAAAAAGATTCGAGAAAGTTAGTAAAAATTATTAAAAAATTTTGAAAAAATTAAGAGATTTTTAATGACGAGAGAATTGGAGAGAATAGAAAATAATTAAAGAAAATTAAAAATTTTTGACTAAATTTGATGCTCTAAATGCACACTAATTTAATTTTATTCAATAATAACTTTACCTAGATGTTTAGATTATCTAAACAGATGTAAATATTTTGATTTTTTTAATCAGGGTTAATTTTTATTTTAAAAATAATCAAAATGACGTGTCAATGGAGATTTTATAAATAAAGGACGTATTAATTAATTTTTATTATTTTCAAGTGATAGGTCAATGTAATTTTTTAGTTGTATAATATTACTTATTTTATTATTTTATTAACATCTCTAAACATTTATTGGAAGGCTTTAAACATTATGATAGCACAATAAGAAAATTTTTATTGGCAAGTCTCAATCCACAGGGAGAAGGGTAGCTTAGGGGTTGTTGGCGCCTCCAATACCCGAATGCCTTGGGTGCGTTTGTTTGAAGGATATGGAAGGGATAATTGGATAATTAGTCTAATGGGGCCATTTTGTTTGTTGATTACATATATATATATATATATATATATATTTATAAATATATAATTTAATTTGAAATAATATGTCAAGACTTACCAGTCTGAAATAACTTTATTTTAGTGTGGTAAAAGAAATTCAATAACTTACGGTATTTTTAGATTAATGGTGTGTTTGGAGTAATATAAGGTAAAATAAAGTGAGATAAGTTATGAATTTATAATTCGTATAGTGAAGTAAAAAAATAAATAATTTTTAAAAATTTTTAAAAATTTACGATGAATTAAATGGAACCTAAGAGAGTTGCCAATAAAAAATAAAAAAATATTTAGAGATACAAATTTTGTACTTCCTTTTTTCTTTTTTTAGCACTTATTTTTGGTTAGCAAATGCCCACTCCAAACACGTCCGAATCTAATTTAATTCTCACCATACTCGGAGATCAATTAATGATTCAAAGGGTTACATATAATTTAATTCACCAAATTCGGAGAACAACCTAATGATTCAAGAAAACAAGATACAAAATTTCCCTTGTCAATCTCTGCATCATTAGTACTTCACCTGTTCGCCATCACTTTCTTGCGGATAAGGACTCTTTCTAATTTACAAATAAAACCAAACCAAAAACAAATATTAGGCCAATAAAATTATGGATGGGTTTGGTTGAAAAAAAATTTGGTAAAAAAATTATAATAAAAATGTAAAAATTTAATGTAAAGATTATATATGATAAAATTTAATGGAAAAAAATATAAATTTTTTGTAATTTTTGTTAAAATTTGAAATTTGTAGGAGGCCAAACAGCCACTATAAAACATCAATATAATCCAATAACATAATTTTTTTAACATAAAATTAGGGGAAAATTTGGAGGGTGGATGTATCACTTTCCCCATTCTGGTTTTAGAGATTCGAACTGAGTTTACAAAAACAAAGAGAAAGGGAAACTAATTTGTTAATATTGTTTCTATTTTTTTTTTTTTACTAATTAACTAACAGAAAGATAAGCAAGTAACCAACCTTATTAACCACAAAAATACTGGAAATCGAAACTCGGATATCGGAATCACCGATTACCAAAATATGAAATTTTCATTAACATTTTCTCAAAAGAGAGAAGAAATATTATATGTTAAGGTAAAGAGATTACAATTAACAACCACCCAAAAAGAGTCTTGAAACATCTTCTCTTAATAGTTGCAAAAAAGAACAAAACAGAGTCCTGGCATATGTACACCACAACTTATGGGTTAATATCTCTATAAGCTGATGATCCTTTTGTCAAGCTTCAACCGGCGGTGGGGCGTTCAGATCAAAATCAAGAACCGCTCTTCCCTCGTGACTGTTTTCATGTGGGTTGCAGTCCACAACGGAGGAAGAGTCCGTGTCGCTCAACGCGCCACCGCCGCCTCCGCAATCGTACCCGGTGGCGACCGGGTGGTACGGTAGTGCGCGGTTCACCACTCCCGCCCTTGCGAGCGCCTCAAGGTACAGCACCGGATGCCCCTGCGGCAGCATCGCCACCGCCGGCGGGGGGTGGAAATAGGGATACCCGGCGACGGAAACCCCGCCCGCAACGCCAACGCCAACACCGATATCTCCGCCGCCGCAGCCGAGGCGGCGCGTGAGGTCGAGTTCCACCGGCGCGTGGGAGATCCCGTCGCGGCTCGACGACTCCACCGTGCTGCTCTGGCTGGGGCTACGGCTGCTGTTGATGTTGTTCAAGGGCATGATTTCGGACGGCAACGGAAAATTAACCTTGGCCTTGGACCCGCGGAACTCCCGGGCGGCAGCATCGTAAGCCCTGGCCGCCTCCTCCGCCGTGTCGAAGGTCCCCAACCAGACCCGGCTCTTCTTGCCGGGGTCTCGGATCTCGGCGGCGTATCGGCCCCATGGCCTCTTCCTCACTCCCCTGTAATGCACCTCCTTCACGCCGGTAACTTTCCCGTTACCTCCCTTAGCGCCGCTGTTTTTCTCCTTCGCCGCCATTAAAAGCAAAACCCAATTCAGAGAGAGAGAGAGAGAGAGAATTGTAAAGATGGGGCAAAAGTGAGATGGGAATGGGTTGAGACGTGAGTAGGCGGGAGGCAATTTATAAGGGGTTTAGAGAGAGAAAGTTAGGAGAGAGAGATAGAGAATAGTGTGGGGGGACGCAGACACAGTCAACATGTGGATTAAAAGATGAGAGGCGAGCGCCGCCCCGGGCCATGAGAGAGAAAGAGGTGACATTTGTTGGTGTAATAATTGCTGTCCACGGGTTACGTGGCACGCGGGGAGCTTCAACGCGAACGGCCCGAGACGTCGTTTTGCCGGCTTTTACCCCTTAGACGGCCGTTATTCGTGCTTCATTTCTTTCACACTCTCCTCTGAAGAGCGTCCTGCCCACGTCCATCTTAATTTTACTTCTGTTGAAAGTATTTAAAAAAAAGAAACATTGACAATTTCAACACTATACTACAAGAATTCTAATATTGACTACGATTGAAACTTCATAATATATTAAAAATTTTTATAAATTTTCATAATAAAGTTATAATTTTTTACATGTTTCACAAATTATGAGATTGTAATTTTTATGAATTTATACTAATTTTTTATCACATCAAATGAACTCATTAAGCTTCTCAAATTATAAATGATTAATTTAGAGTGTGTTTGAAATGATAAAAAAAAATAAAATGAAATTAGTTATAAGTTCATAATTCGTATAATGAGATAAAAATGAATAACTTTCGAAATTTTTTACGATTTTTCAAAATGTTTTGTCACTCAAAACAGAGTCTTAGTATTGTAATATAATAATCTTAATATTAGCACTGAAACTCGTAATATTAGTAGATATTACCATTTTTAAGATATTTTTATTTTGTTAACGTGAATACTATAACTCTTGTTATTGTTGTTGTTGGATAATATCATCATAAGTTGGATGGCCAAAGAATAAACTGGGA
Organism: Vitellaria paradoxa; assembly: GCA_019916065.1. Lineage (NCBI taxonomy): Eukaryota > Viridiplantae > Streptophyta > Magnoliopsida > Ericales > Sapotaceae > Vitellaria > Vitellaria paradoxa. The sequence goes on from CM034239.1 coordinate 42,886,723, forward strand.
CTAAGAGGAATATAAGAAGATTATATAACCTTTTGAATTTTAAAAATTCTCGAAAGAACTTTGGTTTTATAAATATAGGTAATTTTTTTTTTAAATAAAGAGACTAATTAGAGAGTTAGAATTCATGACTCTTATATTATAATAAAATAATATTATTATTATTTTTAATAATAATTTAATTTAACCAATATTATAAGTCATCTAAATTCAATTTTTTATTAAAATCAAATATCTGCATAAAATTTATCAAGATGCGCACAATATTAAACAAATGTCTCATTTTATCAAATGCGGCCAAATTAATTAGAATATTTCATAGGCTAAGCTTCTAAATTTTGAGAATTGAAAATTTATAATTCAAATAGGAAAATGGTTTGTATATGTAATAAATGGAATAATGAAATAGATAGAGGGTGGGAGATGGGGGACCAATTCAAAACGAGTGTCAGCATTGTATGATGCGGCGGAGGAGGTTCACCCACCGACTAGTAAGTCCTACGCTACCCCCTACGCCTAGCCCCCTCTTTCTCTCTCTCTCTATATATATATATAATAATATATCACTTTTTCTCTATCTGTTTATCACTCCACACGGAGAGAGAGTGGAAGAGTACTTACCACTCCAACGGCTCTTCGTGGCTTCTCATCTGCTTCGGGCCGACAACTATTTGATGACCCGCCTCTGGTAACGAGACACGCGTCCTTGTTTTTCGCTATACGCGTCTTCACGGACAGCCGTGTCGTGCATTAACCATTCTTATTAAAATTTTCATCGAAGGCGGCTTTTTATTTATCAGTTATTTTTTGTACTGGCCTTAAATATGGTCAGTTTGATTTTTACTATATTTTATCTTATTCAATTTCACCGAAAATACATCGCAAGTAATAGACCAGCGGCGGAGCCAAGCTTGACATGCCCAGCTTTAAAAATATATATATATATATATATATATTATTTTTTTATATTATTTTTTGCGTTTAATTCTGTCCATCCAAAAAATAAAAAATATTGAACTCAATACCAATTGTGCCCATCAAAAAAAAAAAAAAAATTAGCTCAATACTAATTGTGCTCATCCAATAATATAAATATAATTGCAACTAATCTACTTAAGACAATTAAAAAATATTTAATCTCACTTTGACATTTTTTTCCTCTTGTTTTCCTTTCCAATAGTCATTTTTTTTTTATTTCTCTCATATTATCTCTTCAGTTATTGATATGTCTTACAATTAGTACTTATCCAGACAAAATTTTTTTGACTCTACCCCCTAATATATATGAATCTTTTGTAATGTTAATTAAGTAAAAGGAGATAAATTTTATTAACTTTTATTCGATTTGCATTCTCATACTAAATGGGCATTTAGAGTGACAAAAAGTAAGATAAAGTGAAATAAATTCATAAAAATTGTGAGTTTGTAATTTGTACAGTGAAATAAAAAATAAAAAATTTTTAGTAATTTTTAGAGAATTTCAGTATCCCAAACGCATCCTAAATAAGATGTAATTGCGTAAAGAATAACATTGACAAAAATAAAATGCAAATTTGCCTCCTTTATTTTTGTATAAAGTCTCATTTAAAAAAAAAAATTATTTCATTATAATATAAAAGTAGATAAAAATGTATTTTTCACTTACCTATTTTTGCAAAAACATTTTTTAAATCAAATTTGGCCCATGAAGTGTAAATTAAATTAAATTAAATTTAATAGATTTTGTCATTTAATCCAAATGACAGAATAACGTCTTGACTTCAGACCAAAGCCCTAAAAGGCAAAATATAATTACCTTACTAATAAATAAGTTTTAATTTTTTGTTTAGACTTAACTCAAAATTTTTTTTTTTATGAACTCTACTTAATTTATTTGTGAATGACAAAATTCATTTGTAATCATATTTGGTAAAAAAAAAAAAAAAACACATCATATCTTTGCTCTAATGCGGGATTAATAAATATAATTTACTTGCTATTGCTTGTACTATTTTTTACTATCATAATATTTAATTAATGCAATGTTATTGATAAATTAAATTCATTAAATTGGATATTACGATAGATCAAGTATAAATTTTATATCGTGAAACATGGTAATTAAAAAAAAAGTTACTAACATTTTAATAAAAATTCACTACACTGTAATGAAAAAATAAATAAACTACAAAACACACCACTATGTCATGACATAAATATAAATTAAGAAATATATTATAATATTAAACGAATTTTGTAAGGTTTAGATTTTTAAATGGGTAACAATTCTGAATCAATAAGTTGATAATGTCTATAATTTTCGTATTGAATCTTGATTAATTAAGTTATTTCTCAATGCGAAAATTGGCTTGGAGTTTTTGAAGTAAATCAAACTTATTGCAACTAGAGTTGGAAAAGCGCTTAAAGGGACTTATCGCGAAATTTTTGGCAAATTCTATGTTGATCCACTTCCATATGGGAAGTGAATATAAATAGTTAATATTCTGTCAAACTTAACTTACCACTTTTGAAAAGTAAGAAAAATATTGTATAAAAGACAATCAAGATTACAAAAACAACAAATGAACTTGAATTTGGGATCGGAAAATCAAGAACATATTTGAGTTATAGGAAGTACCATTTGGATTAAAAAACGGGATTAATTGTATAGGTGAAGATTTATTACGGATTCTAGCAAATAAAATATACTTAGACCAGAATGAGTGTTGAGTCGAGTTATGTACGATAAACTCTTGTAATTTTTGATTTTATAGTGGATTGATTTTTGGGAATAATCACCTTATAAACTCTAAATTTTTCTTTAGAAAATAATTTGTAGAGTTTCACTCATTAAATCTTGTACTTCATTATTTCATTTGTGTTTGTCTATATTTGAAGATATCTCCAAATTGGGTTTTTGAGAATTTAAGTAAAAGGGGGAAATTGACATCGGTCAAGATATCAATCCTGTGATATCATATTTGTACGCTATTGGATTAAAATTCAACAGTTCAGATTTATTTAATTATTTTTTAAATTAAAAATATATAAATGAATTTGGACCACCCAAATCTGATGCCTCGCGTCCGAATTTAAGTTCACGAGCAAGGTGACATTCGGGTTTTAGATGTTTCTTAAAGGATTTTCATTTTTTCTTATGTTTTGGTTAATTACTTAATTAAAGATTCAAGATGAACCTTAGTAAGTCAAGTTGGAGAGTATTTATGAATGATTCAATTTACTTACCACCCAACGTTTAATCTTTTGTTGGCCTTAATGTTATATCTTAGAAACTAATTCTTATTTTGTGATAGCAATGAAAAACGAAAAAAACACACAAATCACACTGTAATTACAGTGGTTCATTTTATTTTGGAAGTAACGGAAAACAAATTTTATTGGATTAATTTTTATCATCTTTTATGTTAGTTTGGAAAAAAGAGTAACAATTATAATTGGATAAAAATTACCTTTTTATAGGGGTAAATTGTTACTGATAAGGAGATGGGCAACAAAAAATAATGAAAAAATTACACTATTTTGTCATCACTCTGTAAAACGTTATCTCTCAGTTAATTTTTACCCTTTTAAAATTTTTAACATTCTAAATAAAATATAATTATTATTACGTAGTATTTATTTTTTCAATCTAAATATAAACATAATGAACTAATTATCCCCTCAACTATTACTGGAGTAACGATTTCCCTTATAATTTTTTACTCCAAATTTTTTATCTCATACCAAAATGTTTCCTAAAAATAATATCTACGTCAACCTAGCGGCCATAAATTTTCACCATATTAAAAATATTGGAATGTAATATAGAGTGTTTTTATTGTCTGATACCTCTCTATTATCTTGTATATATTTCAATAAAATAATAGTCCCTAACACCCTTCATATATAAGTTCTGTTTGAAATTTTAAATTTTTTTAAAATTGTTAATTTTCTTTCAATTAAATTTTATTATGTATTATTTTTTACACTTGACTTTTTTGATTTACCACCCCCTCCCCGGGGGAAGGGAATTGGCCAACGACCGCCCGGTCGTCAGTCGTTTTGTCATTGCAATATTCCGGTGAGAAAAGATGTTCGCCCACGAATTAGCATGGTGCAAACCACATAGAAAGAATTATCAACCTCGATCAGCAAGAGTGATTTTTTTGGTTTTATTATTTCACCATTTTAACTTTAAATAACAACACCAATAGTATAAACACATACTGGCTTGCACACTATTCAATTTGATACCAATCTAAATCAAATCCAAATTTATTAGTTTGATAGATTTTGAAATAATCTAATTACGAAAATTGAATAACTAATTTCGATTTGATTCAAGGTTTTACAGTAAATAATTAATCAATGAAAAAAAATTTATATTTTAAGAATTTAGTCAAGTAATTATAATCAATATCACTTATATAAGATGGGACAACAATCTCAAACTTACATTATTTACAAGGCTTTCTTCTCTTAAAATCAATCTTATTAGTTATTTCTTCATACTTAGTTTTCTTTTTTTTTTTTTTTTTTTTGTAACGGGGGAAATCACACAGCGGTTTAACCACTGAGTTACAAACTTTCGGGGGAACTAGCGCAGCAACCCCCCGCCACGGCCCCCCACTTAAATTCTGACCGCTCCAGGTGAGAATCAAACCTACGACTTAGGTATATCACCCAAGCCTTAGTCTTGACTCCTGCTCCACTGGACCAACTAGGGGTGGGTTTTATACTTAGTTATTAAAGAAGCAATACCCTTGGATATATTAGGTAAGAAGCAACAATATATATATATATATATATATATATATGCACTTGTGGTTGTATTTTTTTTAAATATATAAAGATACACAAAAAATAAATTTTTAATCAAGTTTACATTTTTTAATTTTTTTAAAACACATTTAACATATTATAAATAATATATATTATATTGAATAGTATCAATTTAATTCGATTAATCGATTCCTTAAAGTGCAAGATAAATAAAATCACGATTTTTTAACTTTTCAAACCATTAATCCTAAAAATTGAACCAAATCAAACCAAATTAGTTGATTTGGTTCCATTTGATGGTTTCAGCTAGTTCTATTGTGCACTTCTCATAAATACTAAAATGTACGTAGCTCAATAAACTACTAAAAATAATTTTTTTTCAACATTTATAAGTAGCCTTTTTGTAAATTTTAAACTAATTTTTTTTCCGAGAGTCTTAGGTGTTCATTAAACTTTAATTTAACGAGATCAAAGAAAATTATCCAAAACTAAAAAAGTACACGTAACATTTATTTTTTTCCACCTAAATAGTTTTTAATGATTTTAGTTCTATTACTTTTCATAAAAGTAATAATTCTGAAAAAGAAAAATAAAGTCGAATATTAGTTAAAAAGTAACAAGATAAATTAAAGATTTTAAAAAGTAAAGCAAAAAAAAGTGGGCGCATCCAAACAAAATCGTTTCATTATAAATTGAGATACCCGCGTTGATTCTAGCACATGAATGCATTTAAAATAAAAGCCGAACATTGATGAGAGGATCCTTTTTGCGTTCAATCAATTATTGCCGTTTGGTGGTTCAAAAACAAGAAAAAAAGTGAAATTTTTGATAGTTTTTTTATGTGTTTTTTTAGTTAATTTTTTTGTGTATTTGATAGAATAAAGTGTATTTTTTATTTTTTTTTTTTACAACTTTTAGGTGTTTGACGAATTTTTTACTGTAGTAAATAAAAAAGTGGTAACTTTTTATGTGTTTGGTATGTTTTTTTACTGTAGCAAATAAAAAAAGTGAGAAAAATTGTGGTTCTACCAAATACACCAAAAGTTCTAAAATATAACTTTAGATATTTTTTTGCTAGTTTTTGAGCCTCTGAACGGGCCCATATATATTTATCATGGAACTGTTTAGAAGTTTAAATTTTAGTAATTTTTGATATTATTTTGTCAAAAATTACTAGTTGTAATTTTTGGTATAATTGGAGCACTAAGTATTAATTTTGAGCAATTTTTAGGTATTTCTTAAAATTCTTAGCAACTTTCGGCAATTTTAACAATTTTTGATAATTTTTGACAACTTTTAACAACTTTTGTTAAATTTTGAATTAAGTGAGTTAATGTAGCTGAGTAAAAAATAAAAAAAAATTAATATTTTACCAAACACTCAAAGAGCAACTTTTGATAATTTTTTATTATTTTTTGTTTCTCTAAACGGGGCCAAATGGTCCAAACCCATGAAGATTTGGATTTTTTTTTTTTGAAATTGAGAGAAATTTTATTAGAAAAAAGAAGTTCAAGTTACATGACCCTCTTTTTCTATTAAAAGTTCCAATTCACAGGAAAAATTAACTAAAGAAGTTCTGCTAGGAATAGAGCCCTTAAGGCAGCTGAGGGCTAAGAAGTAAGCCACACAATTTGCAGTCCTTTTGCACCACAAGAAAGTTCAAGGCTTTCAAACTTTCCATGCACGAATGTCATCAAGGATGGACGATATCTTGCACAAAGGAGGACTGTGATTGGAGAGTAGAGAATTGATGACAGTAAGGGCATCACTTTCGAAGGAAGCTAAGACATTTCCCAATTTGCTACCATGGAGCAAGCCGCCCTGATGGCTTAGGCTTCAATTGTAAGAGTTGAGAAAAATCGAATACGGCCATAGTTAATGTCAACGATTGAACCAAGGGAGTCTCTAATGACCACTGCGAAAGCTACAGAGTTGGTAGAAAAGCAGAAGGCTCCATCACAATTAAATTTGAAGAAATGTTCAGGAGGAGGCTGTCATGTTGAGTTTCTAACTTTAGTGGGCTTGCATCTGGTCCTTAGCTTTTGAGTGAGAAGTGCTTCCAGATAATCTAAGTTAGTATTGAGGGCATTACGGATGGTATCAGTGGGGGAAAGAGGGATACCATTGAAAACAAAAGTATTATCTCATAAACAATTATCAACTTTTTGTTTTTTTTTTTTTTTTTTTTTTTTGCGTGGTAGAAAATATTTTACTAAAAAAGCTAAAGTTTCCGAAGTTGGCATGAACAAAATGTGGCAACCACAAATTGTCATGCTAGAGTCATCTATTTGATATTTTTAGTTCTATCTTATCACAATATAATAAATTAATTTTGTCAAAATATTCAACACTTTGTTTATTATATAGATAGCATGACATGAAATGTGTAACTCATTTAATATACATGTCATATAACTTGACTAACACATTAAAATTGTTAGCCTAAAAAATAGGTAATTGAAAAAATACACGACTTTTGCAACATGTCCAATATGTCAACTTAAAAATATACGAACTTTGATTAATTATTACATGATTAATTATGTTACACAGGTTGACTTATTTTTTTATATTTATAAGATCAACCTTTTAATGACTGAAACATATAGACTTGTGTTCGATCCCAACAGACTGACTATGTGTTAGGTTCGATCTGTATTCATGTATCATATCGAAATTTACAACCCCTAACATGAAAAATCAATTTAAACTACTACTTGAATTTTGGTATAATTAGGAAAGGGAACAAAAATTAGAATGATAATGAAGATGAGACACAAAAACGAATTCAAGAAAATTATCATGTTTAATATGTCAAAGAGTAAGAATGAAAACTATATATATTCGAGTTTTTATGAATGCATCACAATTCCTTAAGATATAGAATTTCAAATCCCAACTTTGTATTTGAAAACTCACAATTCCTTGCATTTGTTAATAAGTGTCTCGGGAGCACTCATTAAGGGTCAGTAAAACATACCATGTAAAAATATTTTACACTTTTTCATGCACAATTCCACCAAAGTGAAAGATATTATTAAATTGCATGTATTTTTTGGCCCTTAATTGGTACTCTTAGGCACTCGTTAAAAATGACCTATTATTCGTCTCTTAGAATTGATTTAATTTGATTTGATAAATAAAATTTTTTGTTTGAAACACATTTTGAATTTAAGAATATGATTGATTTGATTTAAGAGAAATACTAAATTTGACCATATTAATAGAAAATAGAAAATATGATAAATATAATACATGAGGATAAATTTGTCTACTTATTTGAGTGATTTAAGAAAAAAAATGAATTCTTATTAAAATTTATTGCTTTAATTGGATTTCAAACGATATAGAAATTCCAAAATTTAAATTATAAAATCAAATTTAACTTATAAAATTTTATTTTAATTTCAAACATAAGAATTGATGAAAATTCTTATCAAATAAAATTAAATTCTATCAAATATATAGTTCTAAACATAGTGTTGACTCTAGAATTTACGTTCTTAATCTCTAGTTTAGATGCATATCAAAAATAGTGTTAATAAGTGAGAACATGTGTAGAGCAAATAAAGAAATTTTAAACTTGTTGTATATTATTGGATCGAAAATATGCCATGTCATCTAAAAACTAGTTAGTATACCATTTGGAAGTCACACTATGTGGACTTATTTTTATATGTCATAAGTATTAATATTCTGTTCACATAGTTATGTCACACATGGGCGTAACAATCCCTCTCGCATGATAATGCTCTCACGGCTTGAACCAATAACATTTGGCTTTAATGCTATTTGATAGGTCAAGGATGCGTCATCTCATTTGAAAGGCAATTGGTACCTAATGAAGGGAGTAAATTCCTTTTATGGTATTCACAGGTTGCACTCGCGGGGGTTTATTTTTAAAATAATCATAGAGAACAATATTATATTTATATAGGATTTGTTTGGAGTAAGAAATAGTGAGATAAATTGAGATAAATTGAGAGTTCGTAATACGTGCAATGAAAGAAAAAAGTTAATGTGATATAAAGTTAATAGAGATTTATAGAGATTTTCAGTATTTTTTTTTATGCCAAACGCAACCAAGGATTACATCACATACAAACATAACTTGTACAATTCTCGTTGTCAAAGAGGTAGATCCTAATTGTTTCTAAAACATGAAAAGTGGGGAACTTTTAATACTAAATATGAAATAATTTAAATCATTAACTAAATTATAGGGGTGACTTAAAAGATTAAAAAAGTTAGTTTGGTTTCATTATTTTGTAGTAGAGATGTTTTCTAAATTATAATCCCTATTATTTAATCCATATACTAAACTAGTCTTATTACTTATCCATCCTTACCTTTTGAAACCAAATGTCTAGTTTTTTCACCATAGTATCTTAATTAGATTGTCATTTAAGGCGAATTTTTTTTTTTTTTTTTTTTATGATATCAAATGATCAATTACAAATTATTTAACCTTTTAATTTTTAAATGAAAAGAAATTTACGTTGAAAAATTTCGCTCAATGTTATATGAACCCATTACTTGTCAACTTAATTAAGTGATTTTGCTATCACTTTCCCCTTTCCCAATTTGTTATGATAAATTTGTCTTTTTCTCCGGCCCAGTTGTGTGTTTTCCGACAACATTTCTCCCTGGGCCTAGACTGTTCCCCTAAGTTGAGCCCAATTTACCACCGAGCCCAATATTGTTTCTTGCGTATGTCGCTGCTGCAATATATTCGAGGATCTAAATAAATTAAATAATTCAGGTAGCGTTTGGTTTATTTTTTTGTTTTCTACTTTCTGTTTTCGTTTTATGTTTAAAAATATCAAAATAAAGTAACAAAAAATGCTATGCTTTCATTATTTTCAAACTTTCTTTATTTTGGATTAAAAACGCTCAAAATGATTTTTTATCATTTTTTATTTTATGTGCAAGCTCATTTTCTATTTTTTAAAATAAAATTTGAAAACACAAGTGGCTAAATGCGTTTTGAGTTTTTTTTCTTTTTTTCAAAAACGTAAAATAAAAAATAAGTTTAAAACAGAAAATAAAAAATAAAAAATAAAAAAATAAACCAAATGAACCCTCAATTTTTGGCAGGGTTAGAATTGTGGCATAAAGCACAAATGAAGGGTTAGAATTGTGGCATAAAGCACAAATTACACGTCTGTAATGTTTTCATTTTTATTTTTTTCACTCAATGAGTGTGTGTAATGTTTTTATTTTTTTTCCCTTAACGAGTGTGTATGTGTGTGTGTGGAGGCAAGAGTTAATAGCGTCAAATGAGTGGAGACAGAATATCGAGATTTATTAAAAATACAATAATTATAACAAATTTTAACATATATTACATAATAATTTTAACAGGAGAATCTCTACAAACCTCACATAACTTGTAATAGTGTTCACGTCCCTTTTCTTTATCTTCTTCCTGTTCCTATTTTTTTTCCTACCCTCCAAATTAAATTCTTATTTTCACAAGTTAATTATTGATTAAGGGAGTTAAGCAGGTATAAATTCATAAATTCATTAAAAATGCGGTATATGGGTTTCATGGAACCTTCTTTATTTACATACTATAATAGTATAAAAATAATATAGATGTAACTGTTGTTCCTCAATTTTCTTTTCAAATTAAAAATAATAATAATGCTATAAATATGATCAAAACGAAGTTCGAATAAAAAGTTGATCATCTTTTAATTTTATCTATCCCCTGCATGGCTCATAAACTGGATCTAAATTAAGAAATAATTTAAAAACACTATATTGAGAAATTTTTTAACGCTGATAATATTGTAATTAAAAACTTTATTTTTTGAAAAAAGAAATCTAATAATTAGATGCTATATATCACTTACTCTAATTATATACTATAATGTGTAGTATTATTCTCTGAAACTAAATTCTCTCAATTTTTAATTTTTCTCATCTTTATCTATTTATCTGTATCCCATTCTCTTTCTTAATAAGACTTATCTCTCTTTCTTTCTTTTAAAAAATACTCTTAAAAGAGACTCGTTTTTTTATCTGGAAAAGATTTGGTTAGTTTTTGTCCTAATTTTTAAATCTAAAGTTCGTTCAATTAAGCCCACTTAATATATAAATTAATTATTTTTTTACTACTTATCTCACAAATTTTCACAATTTACATAAATAAAATTAACTAAATAAAATTAAAATATTCAATTAATAACCTAACTGTGAGGGACTGTGAGGGACCTGCCCGTGAGGGACTCTGCCTGCAGGAGAGTGAAGCGGGAGGTGAAGCAAAAAAGTAATGCCTCTCATTCCACATCGCCTGAGTCGTGGAAGGAAGTGGCATATATGTAATATTCGATATCAATATAGTACAACGCGTTTTAAAGCCGTGAGGGCACTAGGTTCAGTGGGAACTCCACGGTTAAACGTGCTCCAATGGGAGCAGTACTAGGATGGGTGACCTCCTGGGAAGTGGCTTACCAAGCCCAAAGCGGACAATATTGTACTATATGGATGCAGGTCATTACAAATAGTATTAGAGCCAATACTCAACCGGAAGTGTGGGATCACGCATAGGCCCCACGTGTAGGGGACCTGCCTGTGAGAGACTTTGCCTGCGGGAGAGTGAAACAGGAGGCCACACATGGACGCATGCCCTGTAAGGAGGGAGGATTGTGAGGGACCTGCCCGTAAGGGACTCTGCCTGCGGGAGGTAAAGCAGAGAAGTAATGCCTCCCATCCCACATCGCCTGAGTCGTGGAAGGAAGTGGCATATATATAATATTCGATATCAATCTAGTACAACGCGTTTTAAAGCCGTGAGGGCACTGGGTTCAGTGGGAACTCCAGGGTTAAGCGTGCTCCAGTGGGAGCAGTACTAGGATGGTGACTTTCTGGGAAGTAGCTTACCAAGCTCAAAGCGGACAATATTGTACTATATGGATGCGGGTCGTTACAAATGGTATCAGAGCCAATACCCAGCCGGAAGTATGGGATCACGCGTGGGCCTCACGTGTAGGGGACCTGCTTGTGAGGGACTCTGCCTGCAGGAGAGTGAAACAGGAGGCCACGCAGGGACGTGTGCCCTGTAAGGGGGGAGGATTGTGAGGGACTGTGAAGGGCCTGCTCGTGAGAGACTTTGCCTGCAGGAGAGTGAAGCGGGAGGTAAAGCAGAAAAGTAATGCCTCCTATCCCACATTGCCTGGGTCGTGGAAGGAAAGTGGCATATATGTAATATTCGATATCAATATAGTACAATGCGTTTTAAAGCCGTGAGGGCACTGGGTTCAGTGGGAACTCCAGGGTTAAGCGTGTTCCAGTGGGAGCAGTACTAGGATGGGTGACCTCCTGAGAAGTGGCTTACCAAGCCCAAAACGAACAATATTGTACTATATGGATGCGGGTCGTTACACTAACAAATAAGAAAATATTTATTATTTAACGTTTGGTTGTTGTATATTTAATATTAGTTTTATATTTTTAAAATTTTATAACATATAAATAATAAAATTATATTATAATATTTTTATGACATTGAGTTTGAAAACACCTAAAACTTTGGTTATTTTGACATTTTCTGTTAAGTTTTATGGTTGATTTTATCGGAAAAAAGTCAATGTTAATAAAATTTCAAAATAAGAAAGGTAAATCTAACTTTTAAATATTATGGATGGTAAGTATAATTATCCAACTATTAAAAGAACATAAATATAATTTATCCCATTTTTATATAGTAGTAAGATAATATAAACACATATACATATGTACATAATATGATATAATGTATAAAATAAAACATTAAACTATTAAATTATTATAATTCTTATGTATCTATGATTTTTATGTAAAAAATTTTGGTAAGAAAAAAAGAAGTATTAAATCATACATCGCACTTGGACGGATATGGTGAATTGGTTCAGAGGCAAAATAAGTGGGAAATCGTTATCTAGTATTATAAGAAAAATTGCATTGGCTACAACAATTTACCACATATGGTTGGAAGGGAATCGAAAAATATTCACAAGTATTACTGCTTCTTGTCTTCAACTGTTAAAACTTATTAGAGAGGAGATTAGATGAAAAACATTCCAGTTTATTAATGTAAATAATACAAATATAAATATAGATATATATATTAATTGGAGAATACCTATTAAAGTACAATGTAACACCAGGAGAATGCTTTCGTGATTTTGTATTTACTTGTCCAATAATCCAAATATAAGCTTATTTACCCAAAAAAAAAAAAAAAACCATAGATATTTTTAGGTATTTACAAATTTTATGTTATGAGGATATTTTTGATAAAAATTTAAACATATATTAAATCATTGAAAATTTTATGTATTTATGATTTTTATGAAGATATTTTTGTCGAAAAAATATTTTTCATCTATTCATACTTTTATATAGTAGTAAAAATAGTAATAGTAATATATATAGTATAAATATAATATAATATAATATAATATAAGGAAAAGGTTTTAATTTATTAAATCATTAATATTCTTAAGTATTCAAGGTTTTATGAGGGTATTTTTAGTAAAAAAAAATGCAATAAATCATAAAATTTTTTAATACTGATGATTTTTATGAGGATTCTTTTGTCCCAAAAATTGTTTTTTAAGTATTTATACTTTTATACAGTAGTAAAATAAAAAATATATATATGTATGTATGTATGTAAGTATAATACTGTAATAAATTATATTTTTTTTTCGGTATTTATGAATTTTAAGAGAAAATTTTTGTTGAAAAAATGTTTTTTAAATATTTATACTTTTACCCAGTATACACACTCGCACACGCACATGTAAATATATGATAAAATATGATATATAATAATATAAAAGTTTTTCATTTAAATTATTAGAATTTTTATGTCTTTATGATTTTTTGAGTATATTTTTGTCTAAAAAATATTTTTTAAATATTCATACTTTTGTGTATTAGTAATAAGATATAATAAGACACACACATATATATGTATATATGTATAATATAATATAATTTATAATAAAAATTTTTTGATGTATTAAATTATTAGAATTATTAGGTTTTAATGATTTTCATGTTATGAGATATTTTTGGTATAAAATAAAAAATGTATTAAATCATGGAATTTTTTAGGTATTTATGATTTTTATAAGAATATTTTTGTCCAAAAAATATTTTTCATTTATTCATACTATTATAATAATATAATATAATGCGTAATAATAAAAAATTTTCAATAGATTAAATTATTAGAAGCTTTTAGGTATTTGTGAGTTTTACGAGGACATTTTTGTTTAAAAAATATTTTTCAATTATTCATACTTTTGTAAAGTAGTAAGATAAAGGGATGCTTGCGAAAAAATTGTTTTGAAAATGTTAAACTGAAAATAATCCATTCATATGGATTTTCATTAGCAAGAGATAAATAAGTTCCATGCATTATTGATAATGTACCAAACTTAGTTAGTTCATTAAAGGTATTATTTTAAATAAATTATAATTTACTTTAGGGTGTGTTTGGAGTGTAAAAAGTTAATATAACTTGATACACGTGACAGTTTTATAACTTACACAATATGTGAAAGTTAAAGTTTATAAAAATTTATAAGGATTTTATTATATTTCATAACAGAGATTGCGTTTAATTTTAACATGACATTTTTTATGAATAGTATATTTTACGACAATTTATTTTATATAAAACAATCAAGCAGAAATCACTCCTATTCATTAGGTCAATCTTACTAAATAACCAATGCTGATTATTGGGACTCATCAATACTACTCATTTTTTTGGAGTATGAAAACATCAACGTTATTGATGATTTAATTAAAAGAAAATATCAATGGGATTGATGATTTTGTCTCCTATTCTACTAAATTAAATTTTTTTTAACTTTAATATAATATGTTCTCCTTTTGTTTTCTGTGTTATTGGGGCGACTTGTCGGTATTACTAATGCTTTCTCTTCGATTTCTAAGTGCTTGAAAACATCAATAGATCTATTGACTATGTTATTTAAAAATATGTTAATAATATTCATCACCTTGCCCCTTATTATGCCAAATTAAATTTTTTTTTTACCATAATATGGTTTTTTTTCCTCCCACCTTGTTATGGTAAAAAAATTGCAAACTAAACCTCAATGTTTCACCAATCATCATAAGGCATGTGATTTATGTTGGGGCTGTCCTATAAAATGGACTCTAGAATTGAAATGTAAAAATAAAAGATTTAAGATTTAATCAAGATAAATTTAATTGAATAAATAAATTATGTTTGACAAAATCAATAAATCTTAATTAAATTCTAATTTTTCATCTCTATTCTTCAGCTTTGCAGTGCATTCCCCTGATGCCCTATATATAAGTTCTACAGTGCAAAATACATTGCAATAGATGAAGTATAGAAATAAAGGGTCAGGATTTAATCACTATTTGACAAAAATCAATAAATCTTGATTCAATCTTGACCCTCTATGTTTACACTTTAGCTTTGCAGTGCATTTCCCTAGAACCTTGCATATGGGTTTTGGGAGGCTGCAGTGTATAATACACTATAGTAGATGAAATGTAGAAATAAAGGGTAAGATTTAATCAAGATAAGTTTAATTGAATTAACAAATGTTGTTGATTGAATTAATAAATATTGTTTGGCAAAATCAATTAATCATGATTAAATCATGACCCTCTAACTCTATAGTTTAGCTCTTATAGTATATTTTGCACTATAGCTCCCCTGAATCCCTTCCTATAGGTTCGGGGATCGGATTGCAAAATACACTACAGGGGTTAAGGGGGATGCAAGTAGTGGCAAGAGGGATTCATTGACCCCACTGTAAGCAAAATTTATGTGGAGAATAGTATAATTTTTTGGATATTTTTGTAATTTTTTTCAATTATATTCTCTCAATACCTCAAACAATTTACAAGTTTTTTTGCATTTACTTTTATGTCAGACACACTACTTACTTTGCAGAGTACATTCACACTCTCTCTCTCCCCACTTTGCAGACTACAATCAATCATTTTATCTTGATTAGATTCCGACCTTTCATTTTTACACTTTATTTCTTACAGTGCATTTTGTACTATAACCAACTAGAAACCCCTTTTATCCATCGACCTTACTATGAGTAAAATTTCTATAAGAAATAATATAATTTTTAAAATATTTTTATAATTTTATCTCAATATATTTTTTAAAACAGATTGTTCAAATACTTCAAATAATTTATAAACTTTATCCTTGCTTTGATATAAAGCACTATGCCCATTTTGCAGACTACATTCATTCTCACCCTTTCTCTCTCTCTACCCACTTTGTGGGCTGCATTTAGTCAAAACTTATTTTGAATAAATTCTCATCCGTCATTTTTGCACGTATCTCCTGCAGTGATTTTGCACTGCAACCCTGGAACCACCTTTGTATATTCGTACGTCTCTCGTTCACTGATGAACTACTACTCTGTTCTATTCTATCTCTAAACACTCTCATTAACCAGTTGAAATATCCGGCGGAGACCACAGAAATGGAAAACGGGTCGCCGGCGGAGAGATGGGGTTTCCGGAGGAAAGACGTTCTGGGCAAGGCGTCGGCTATCTCCGTCAGAGGTGTTCTCAACCAGGTCATGGCGAATATCAATCAAGCAGACCCAAGGCCTGTAATCCCTCTTGGCTACGGCGACCCCTCGGCTTTCCCTTGCTTTCGAACAACCGACATCGCCGTTGACGCTATCGTCGATGCCGTTCGATCGGCTAATTTCAACGGTTATACCTCCACCGCTGGGCTTCTTCCGGCGAGAAGGTACTCTTCAAATAC
The DNA here is from genome assembly GCA_019916065.1 of Vitellaria paradoxa. Lineage (NCBI taxonomy): Eukaryota > Viridiplantae > Streptophyta > Magnoliopsida > Ericales > Sapotaceae > Vitellaria > Vitellaria paradoxa. The sequence goes on from CM034239.1 coordinate 42,903,278, forward strand.
ACACGCACACGTGCATGCTTGTAACTTCGCATACCTTTCTACGTACATGTTTTATTACTTTATTCTCACGGATTTTTATGGTCCTGTTTGGTAGTATTAAAACTCATCAAAATTTATTAATTTTAATTAATTTTTATATTTTTTTTCAATCAAATTTATCCACATATCATCTTTATGTATATCTTTCTATTTCTATTGTACTTTTTGACTATTTTTGTTAACCAAATATATCCTATGTTGTAGAATGTTCTTGCCTTTTTGTTTTTAGAAAAGGTGACCAAAAGTTGTTAAACCCCCGTGTTTGGTAACGTTTGTGTTTTTTATTTTTTTGTTTATCTTTTCAAAATTTTGTAAATCACCGACAAAATCAAACCATTGTGTATTTATATTTATTTGTTTGCGATTTTTTACTTTTTTGTTGTCGTTTTTATTTTTTCTTTTATTTTTTTTTTAAAATAAAAATTGAAACTGCGTTTGAAAATACACTTTGTTTACAATTTTGATTCGTTTATTTTCATAAAATATTTAATTTTATTAGTTTTTTAAAAAAAATTAATTGAATTTAGTAAAATATATTTCATACTAATTTAATTTAATTATTAAAAACCATTTATTTCAATAAATATAAAATATATTAAATTATAGTCTTTATTAAAAATAATTAATAAAATATAATTATTTTATCATTTAATTCAGTAAATAGAAAATATATTAACTATAATTTAATAATATTATTTATTAAAAACAATTGAATAAAATATATGAATAATTTAAAATTTTAATTATGATATTAATTAAAAATAATTTGATAAAATACTAATTAAATTAAATTAATTTATGATTTGTTAAAATAATTAAATAAAATATATTTTATATTAATTAAATTAATTAATTTAAATAAATTATTAAATTAAATTTAATAAATAAATATAATTAAATTTAATAAATATATTTCATATTTATTAAATTAATTATTTTAATTTAGTTATATTATTTATTAAGAATAAATTAATATAATGTCATGCCTCCGAAATCTTGAAATCTCGATGAGTGATTTTAGAATGTAAAATTTAACGCATTCAGATTATTATAATCTCACTATTTATCTTTTCAGAGCCACCGACCATTCTATTCATTAGTATAAACAATAGAATGGCTATTCTACTAATAAAGTCCACACTTAGTCTTAAATTAAAACTAGATAACATAAACTGTACTTGTTTGTAAAACGGTATTTCTATATAAATAAAACTTTTGATATTACTATATATAGAAAAACTACTTAATAAGACTGTAAGATTTAAACAGTTGTGCCAGCCCTCCTAGGTTTTGGGCTCTGCACCTACAATATAATCTATAGGGACGTGAGCACCAAACCATATGTGCTCACAATATATAAAAATATATTTTTTTATAATACATTTTAGGAATCTCATAAAATAGTGAATATAGTAAGAAACCATTGAATGCATCAACACACATCATAATAGATAGTGTTGGTTCATAACTTCTATTTCTCTTATTAACTTTTCTTTATTTATTATTTTTCTTTCCCAAGGTGGGAAGGATACTCTACAAAACTGTCTCACAATCAAGTGATAGTCCAAATCATCACTGGTTCGTATATATATATTAGCGAAGCACTTTTGTGTTGTCTTTTATAGATTTGAGTCTGAGGGCCATAATGAGTCTTTATCATTTCCGTCGTTGTTGTGGATTAATAGTTCACAGGTACGATTTCCTGACTCTACACAGGTTTAAGGTCTTTCAACCTAAGGGTATCTCATGACTTTTCCTATTTTATTCAGTATCCTCACTTTCCCCAAAATCAACATTTTCTTATATTTCTCCTTTACGTTGTTAAATGTTAGAAATAATATCTGTGAGTGTGTCAACTTTCACAATTTCATGTCTCCATTTTATTATTTGTTTCACAATAGTCACATATTCACCTTATTTCAACATATCATGCATATTTCAAAATTGAAGAGAAAATTTAATAAAACTAATCTTAATTTTAGTATCACTGAAAATTTAGCTATCAAACTTAATATTAATTTAATAATAATATAAACTTAAACCCACAATTATATCCCTATTAAATATTATATATACATAGACCATCATATTGTAATATAAGAGAGTAAAATTTGCCAAAGTAGGGGTAATTGCGGTGTTGAATAAATAAACAAAAAGAAAAGGTCTTGGGTTTATAATTTCTTTATTGTTTATCTTCTTCCTTAAAGAAAAATTAAGTTTCGTTTAAAACTTAAAATTTTGTTTTACAAATATGTCAAAATTATTATCATGGTCTTTTTCTATTAAAATAAACATTACAAAAGTATAAATAATATATTAATTTTTCTATCTCGTTCTTCGTTAGAAATCGAAAATTTGTCGTATGCGTAAATCAGAACTCTTCTTTTCAATCAGATAGAACAGACACGTGAGGAACGAGTTCAATTAGAAGACTTGAAAAATAATTGAGTTTCGGTATTAACTTTCGTATCTTTTCTTTCTTTATTCCTCTCTCTCTCTCTCCTCTCTCCCCGATTTTGCTTTGCCCCACAGGCACTATAACACTTATATATACATAGATGTCTTGTTGTCCACATGGGAGGCTCCAAGAAGCCCATCTGCCAAAGCTAAAACAATACCTCATAATTATAATATTTATAGGGGCACTTTAGGGGTGTTTGGTTAAAAAAAATAGAATAAAAAGTATGATAAAAATAAAAAGATATGATATAAAGGTGAAATGTGAAAAATTTTGATTAGAGAAAAGTAAAAAAGTAGTTAAAATTAGTGAGTTTTGGTGGTACCAAACAAGGCCTTTGTTGGCATTGAACAAACGGGGAAACGTGGCATCATTTGTCGCATGTCTCTGTACACCCATATATATAACCTTATTTTGATATATATATATATATATAAATATATGTATGTTAAGAACCTATAAATTAAAGATTAAGAATTAGGAATTAGAAATCAAAAATTAAAATTTTAGACCATTACATATAATATATTAAATATAAATTTAGATAATTAAATTAATTAAATTTAATTAATTTAATTATATTATTTATTAAAAATAATTTTAGTTTAATGAAATATTTGAAAAAAATGATTTATTTTAATATGATGCAACAAAAATGGATAAAGCGTTAAAATTGACAAAATATTTATGACAAAAAAAGAGTAAAAATACTTTTTTTTACGTCTTTTTGTTTAAGTTTTTATTTTTTTAAAAACAAAAAATATAAACAAATTTAACAAACATATTTCTGTTGTTAGTTTATAAAATTTTAAAAATATAACTAGAAAAACATAAAACGGAAACATTACTAAACGGAGACTAAAAATTGCTAAACATTTTTAGAAGTTTTACTTTTTTTGTGCCACCGAAGTGGACGGAGAGCTGAGACTGTTTTTGGTTCATTGGTAGAAATCATTGTCCAAAGTGATCTGTACTGAGCAATGTCATGTGGAAACTATAGCAGATGTTACTAATGATTTTGAGAGGTCATGCTAGGTTTATTTTTGGTACCTTCTGTCCACTTATTGCGAAGTCCAAACATTGAGAAATACAATTTTATTTCCTTTTATTATTATTATTATTATTATTATTATTATTTTTGGTTACCTGTTGTCTAATTAGTATTGGACAATCATAATGAAGTGCTGAAGTTTTAGCAAAATGCCAAGCAGACATTTCATTTAAATGTTGAAAGATCAACAATTATAACTTAATTCTTTTTAATTCCATCACATAAGCTGAAAGAAAAAAGGAGCTTCTGCCTATGGAAATTTTCCATTTGATTTATGTTCGTACTCAATTCTGCAACTTGACACACCTCACCCTCCTTACTACTCGGTTGAGGGACACTTAGTCACGCCACATACATTGACTGAATCTCCCTCGTCGCATTGCCATATCTCCCTCAAAATTTTGGTATATCTCCATCAAAATTTTGGTATCTCCATCCTCGGCCTCCACAAGTTTTATCTTAGGCGGAGCAAGAGCTAAGGACCTCCTCCACCCATGAGTCCCCCTGCTAGAAAAGGAGGAGAAGATGCACTAAAATCAAAGGAAGGTGACGATAGTGAATTGAGTGAAGGACAAAGAGAATGTTCTCTTTCCTCATTAAAAAATTAGTACTGATTTTCCATATGCTAGATATAATATAGAATAGCAGTAGAAAATAGGCTAGAATAACGAACTATAACAAATGTACAAACACATGTAACCCTATGCATAATCAAAAAATATTTCTATCTAACAAACTCTGTCAATTGTCTAACGTTGATGGCAGCCAGGTGTTATTAGCTTATTTCATCATTTGACTTCTGATTCTCTGTAGATGAGCGACCGGTGCAGCTGAGTTGGAACCTTCATCAATTGATTCCAATTTAGCTAATCTTTGTGACCCTAATGAGCCTCTCAACCCCTACCCAATTAGTTTAAAGCTGGATGTTTTAATATGGTATTTGTTGGAAAATTTGGAATTAAATAGGAAATGGTGAATGAGAAATTGTATTTTCCATAGAGCACTCTTGAATTGGAACGTGTGAAAGGCTAAGTGGAAAGTGTGAAAACACTTGTCCCACATTGGAAAAGAGGTAAGAGGTTAAGTGCTTCATATATGGTTACACTTTTTATGAGTGGTAACCAATGTTAAGTATACTATGCCTCGCGCGCACGCACAGGGGGGTGCAAATCCTACGCCCCGACGGAGGCCCGATAAACTTCTGTCGTGTGCAAGCGCATGAATGCCGGTCCGAAAAATGGGTCTCGAGAGGGGTCCAGTTTTAGCCTTTTAATTATTCACCAGCAGTTACAGATATTGGCTTAATTATGTAACAGGTTTAATTCTACTGTTATAAACCTTTCGAATTTGAATTCTGAGTTTATTATAGAATTAAATCAATTCTGTAACTGCAGCAGGTTAATTCCTAGTTTGCCCCTCTTCCCCACTTATCTATATATACAGCCTTTTTCCCTGCTTAAAAAAAAAAACACAGCAGCAAAAAGACTCTCTCTTCATCTTATTTCTTCTCTTCTCTGCGTATTTCCTCTTCCAGTGATAGTGTTCTGCGTTTGTTTATTGTTCGCCGAGAGTATCGAAGTCTGTGTTATCTTCGGTGCTGTTAACCGTTGTATCCTGGGAAACAGACGTCCATATAACCTCACGCACAGGTAGAGGGGACGAATCTGTTTTAAGGAAACTGTGTACATCACAGTCCTCGGTCTTCCTGCATTTTCTGTTTTGTTCTGATAATATATATATTATTGCAACTGTTATTAGAAGGAAAAAATAATAATAATAAAATAAAAAATATATATATATATTTCTGCCTCTCATTTCATTGTTTCGTGGAAGTCATCTTTTCTTTTAATTTAATTTTAATTTAGTTTCCTCCTTCTTCTTTTTTATTTTCAACAGTATTAGAGTTAGATTTAGGAGGACTCTCAAGCGTCCTACTTATCTTGTCTATCTCTTGTTTGTGCACTTCTTGTACGAGATTCTCCACATACAACTGGGGGTCGCATGTCCAGTTGCATGTGAGAAGATGTATTAGGATTTATCTCATATCGATGAAATCAAGTCTTCCAAATTGATATAAAATTCTAATGGGTCTCTCCACTACTTGTTAATTGGTTTTGAGTTAGATGTTCTAACTTAGTAATTTATATATTTCAAATAAAGTTACTAGCTTAGATAGATGTAAGATATAAATTTTAAAATATTATTGTGGTGCATGATAGTTCAAAGATGATTATTAATCTGCTTCGGCGACTCTTGTTTTGGAATTTCACTTTCCTGGTAAATTAATATGGATATATCTACGCGTTGTTGATTGAAAATTTCTATTATTGCTTACTGTCTTAAAAATCTGACACATTTTTAACGTTCCACTATACACACCTTAGCAATGTACTGATTTAATTGCTTTTCTATGGTAATTTGGATGCTAATAGTTTGTAATAACTTTGGAGTGGAAGATAGCTGTCTTATTTCACGGACTCATGATTCTTGAAATTTCTAAATTACTAAATACTATGTCCTTTGATTATGCCCATTTTCCTGATTTTCTGTCTGAAGTACATTTGCATTACTTTGTTGCGTCTTTTTGTGAAATTTGCAAATAAGAATTGATGTCTCAGTGCATCTAAGGTTAGATCCTAATTATATGGATTTCCCAAAAAAATAAATAGACAGCTGTTCTCCTTGTGAAGAGTTCTGATTTTTGGCTTATTGGATAGAGGAACTGTCGTGGTTAGTGATTCAATAAATTTATTTGACAATTAGTCTACTATTGCTTTAAAAAAGAGAGAACAGGTAAAAGATGTTCTTATTCTTCAGAGGGTGTAATTCATATATCAGTTTCTCTCTTACACCTTCATTTTTGAATAGGTCCATAGCAGAGTACCTCTCGAAAGATCTTCCAGACCAGTTATCCCCAGATGATATTTATTTGACGATTGGATGCACACAAGCAATTGAAATTACTTTAGAAGTTCTTGCTTCTCCTAACGCCAACATTCTGCTTCCAAGACCTGGCTTCCCATTCTATGAAGCCCGTGCTGCATATAATGGTCTTGAAGCCCGCCACTTCGATCTTCTACCAGAGAAAGGTTGGGAGGTAGATCTTGAAGCAGTTGAAGCTCTCGCTGATGAGAATACTGTTGCTATGGTTATTATTAACCCTGGCAATCCTTGCGTGAATGTTTTCACGTACCAACATTTGAAGAAGGTGTGTTTTAGTTTTGTGGAGTTTGAAATATATGATCTGGTTTATTTCACGGTTTTGGATATCATGTTGTGGTTGATGATCTAATAATTTCTTAGGTTGCTGAGACTGCAAGAAAGCTTGGAATTTTAGTGATTGCTGATGAGGTTTATCATCATCTTACTTTTGGGAGTGACCCATTTGTGCCAATGGGAGTCTTTGGATCAATTGCACCAGTTATTACAGTTGGGTCTCTATCAAAGAGGTGGATTGTTCCCGGTTGGCGACTTGGTTGGCTTGTCACAAATGATCCTAATGGCATTCTTGAAAAACATGGGGTTCTCTCTCTCTCTCTCTCTCTCTCTCTCTCACTCTTTGTTTCCATCCATCTTCCTTTTATCAATGACATATTATTCTACCCTTGATTTAGTGTAAAGAAATATTAATCAAGTATGGTTTGACCTTGTTATAAAAAATAGAATAAATCAAGTCAAGTCAATAAGTTGTAGCCATTTAGTTCAGCCTTCATGGTACAAAAAAACTATAAAAAATTGCTTGGTGGTTATTTTTCATGAACGAAATCCTTCTCTTTGTGTTGCATTACAAGATGTGCAGCTTCCCATTAAGAGGCAAAGTACATTACATTCCCATGCCATAAAAGTTTTTGTATTATGCCTCTAGGCTAGTTACTGCCTTTAGTTAGCAGCAAGCTCTTCTTTTCTTTTTCTTTGTTTTTTCTTTTGTGTTTTTTTTTTTTTTTTTTTCCCTATATGTTATGAATGTGGTAAAATTTATGGTAACATTGGCTCCTTTGAGCTTGTAAATGAAGTGGCATTGCGCCCATTAACAGAAGGAAAATCAAAAGAAGTTACACCCTGCATCTGTTATTACTACCGATCAAGACGAACTTAGTGGCAAGTACCAACAAATGATGCCTCCTGTCCAATATGTATATTTTCTTTAGGGAACAATATAAAAGGCCTATATTTGCAGGTAGACTTTATGTAATTTTCTTTTTGACTGACTGCTGACCTTTTTTTAATTTTGCGTGTTTTGATTCCATAGTTATTCTATCACTTATAAAGTCAAAAGAGTTCTTGGATGTCCCGTGGAAATGGAAACAATGTTTGTAATAATATTGAAATTCAAGTTGCAAATCTTAAATTCTTTATACGATGATATGGTCATAACTAACTGGAACTGAAATCTGAAGACGGATTATTTAGTGGGTTCATGTTGTATCTTTTTATAAAAAAATAATTAGAGAATAAGACAACTTGACATAAATGAATAACAATGTAACTATTTGATGATTGATTTCTCTGTACTAAACTAGTTGCCTGTTGAAGAAGTGTTTCCTCTATAAAGGGACAATTAAGGTAACAAAATTGCTTTCAAATAGCGGTTCGTACTATAGTTGAAGTAAGGAACAAAATGATTGAGGTTGATGTGTTGTTTTCAAAATACTCGGAAAGATGGCGAGCCACACCTTCTCACGTGAAACTTCTCAAATTTTTGTTTATACGGTGATATCTGTTGTTCTATTCATTTACATCTCATGTGGCCATTTGGAAATATACAATGATAACCTGTGTTTTCCAAGAAACTTTATGTCTTTGGTTTCCTTTCTTCAGATTGTTGATGGCATTAAGGGCTTTCTCAATATCTCCTCCGACCCTACAACTTTCATTCAGGTTTGTAGTTCAAAATTCCTTTTCTCATTAGTGTGTTAAAAAGAAGAAAATATCAAATACTCTTTTGATATTATTTTTTCTTTCAAAAGCTACTATAATTCTTAAGATATAGCAAAGTTGTCTCACGACTATAATCTTGTTATGGCGCTGGAATATTCACAAGAAAAAAAGTAGCAAAATCAAATATAGAATTTTCGATTTACTAGTGAAAGCAGCGTACAATAAAAACGTGTGATATGAGTAATATATACTGTTTTCACCCAAAAAAAAAAAAAAAAGTGAACTTTAGTTTCAATATTTTAAAACTTAAAAAAAAAAAAGTATGAAGAGGTTATAATTTGATTGTCTTGGTATTTTCGCTTTTGAGAGTTTATACCAACACAGTAAATAAATGGTTGCTTTTCATTTCTTATCGAGTACCCGATACCAAATTGATTTTGATGAATGTAATTACCCTTTTTAATTGTTTCCTCTATAGCTCAAAATATAAAAAAAAGATGTGTATGTATAGTTAATACATTTTTTTTTTTCACTCACTTGTTTGATATTCATATTTTGTGAGTGTTCATGGAATTTGCATTGTGTCCCATATATTCTCAACCGCACTGCTTCTGTAATTTGCTTGATTGGTAGAATGCGATTATGCTCTATCAATGTCTTATAAATAAAATTTATTCTAGAACTCAAGTAATGTGTCTACTTGTAAAAAAAGGGGAGTATTGTGTTTAATGCTTCAGTGATTTATTAATAATACCATTTTTTGTTGCAAATCTAATCTAGTCTTCACCTTGCTTTTTTCTGGGAACTTGAGCTTTAAGGTTTTTTTTTAACCTACGATCAGGGGGCAGTTCCTCAAATTCTTGAGAAAACGGGAGGTGAATTCTTTTCCAAAACTATTGACACGGTGAGAGTTGCTGCAGACATCTGCTATGATAGAATTAAGAAGATCCCTTGCATTACTTGCCCAAGCAAACCTCAAGGTTCTATGTTTGTAATGGTAAGAATGCAGATAATTTGAGATTAACTTGTGATTCAAGTGGGTCAAAGATATCTCTAATATTATCATTATCATTATCATTATTATTATTATGATTATGTTTTAGATGAAACTGAACCTATCACTGTTGGAAGACATTAAAGATGATATTGACTTCTGTATCGAGTTAGCCAAGGAGGAGTCTGTTGTTGTTCTACCAGGTAAAAAAAATAATTTAAGTTTCTAAAGTTAAGTTAACCATGCCACAAGACTAACAGTAATTTTTTTTCACACACACTCTCTCTCTCTCTCAAATTGCTTCTAAACTCTGTTGTTCATTTATCTATCTGCTAGTCAACTGTTTAAAAAAGGGAATCTATTGTTGGAATATTTGTTCGAATCAGTCACTGTTTTGGAAAAAAACATAGAAATAAAACTTACAATTTTGGGGCGGAAATTTGAATACAGTTTGATGAAACTTAGTGTTGGACACTATATCCTTAAAATTGAATTTGATGTTTTTTTATGCAAGTTTTAAAACTTAAAAAAATAGGTCTTCCACAAGTCATTTGACCTGACCCAAACCTAAGCCCGATCCAAGTTTCCCCTTTACCATACATGGGTGCTCCGTAGGCATCTCCCCTTCCTTCCAACCTTAACATATATAAAACTATAAGATTTTTCATAGTTTTTTTAATGTGGAACAAACTAACTTTTCACACTATCAAGGTCCTTACTTTGAAATTAATTTTCATTCAATCTATTTATAGTTTTGAACAATTGAATATAAGATTATAGTCTACATGGAATATTTTCAATTCTTTTTTTGATCCAAATTTAATAATACGTGAACTCCACATAAATATTGACTTAAGGTTTGAAAAAAATCATGCTTAAAACCCATGAATTCCAACATCTATCATGTCAGTTTTTTTTGTAATACCTTTTGGTGCATTATGCATTTAAATTTACAATTTCTGTCATTTAAATGGCAACGATCCCATCGGAATTGCATCTGCTTAAGCTGTTATGCAGCAAAGCCTACACTTCCTCCTGTATAGGTTGAAAAACTAAACACATCAATTTGCTCTTCCTGACTATTATATGCATTTATAGATTTCAAAAGCATACAGAAGTGAAATACAAAACCTTGGCAAGAGCAATTTTTCTTAGCTCTTAGTAGGGTGCAAAAATTCTAGACGTGGTATGATCCATGTTATATTATAAAAGATCCTGAAGTTTTTTTTTTTTTTTTTTTTTACTTCATTTCACCCTCTGTTTGGCACATTTTCAGTTGGCCCTTTATTTTCCTATGGCATGTAGCCTTACTCATATCTTAATCCTCCGGTTTCCTAAGGGTTGAGATTTAAAAGCATTTCATTTTTTAAAGTTTTTTATGTGTCGTTCTAATGTTTGATTAGGTTTGAATCCTATTCAAGAACTGGGACGAATTAGTTTCAATTCAATTGCATGTGGCTTTCTAACAATGTTGACATATTTTAAGCACAGATCACTTCAGCAGGAGAAAATTTTGCCCTGAGGGTTGTTTTAGTTCTTGGGTGCTTCCCTGGCTGGGAATTTTTTGAGGTTGCTTGCTCAATAAGTTCGTTTGAAGCTCTACAAAATTTTACATATTTTAATAAAATTTAAACTTTTTATTTATTACATAAATTACAAGATTACAGTTTTTATAAATTTATACTAATTTTTACAACTTCAAACACCCAAGTCTTCCACATCTAATAACACCCTTAGTTTGCAGGGGTCGCCGTAGGACTAAAGAGTTGGCTCCGCGTTTCGTTTGCCATTGATCCATCACTGCTTGAAGAAGGCCTTGGGAGGATACAATCTTTCTGCCTAAGGCACACCAAGAAGCGATAAAATAAATATTATTTCATTTGTCTCGCTAGTGGACTCTAGAATTTTACTACTACCGGATGGGCCTAAGAGGGGGACGGGCGGGGCTCACGACCTCTTTTAGTTTTGAAAATTCTTTAATATATTGATACATTTTAGAATTTTTTTTTATATAATATAATGCTTGGTCGTTTCTAATTTTTGAAAATTCTTCAATATTCTCATAAATTTTAAGTTTTTTTCATGTAATAGTGTTTGCCCCTCCCCCAAAAATTTATAAAATTTTACTTTACTTTCTATTCAATACAAAAATTTTTACATTGGTCCCCATTTACCCAAAATCCAGAGTCCGCTACTGTTACTACGTCTCTTTGGTTACAGTATAATTTCAAAGCTTGTGATGTGGGTGGGTAATAATACTATAAGGCTATGTTTAGTACATAAGAATAGAATGGAATGAAATGAAATAAGAGGAGGGAATAGATTAGAATATTCATTCCATTTATTTGTTTGGTTATCAATATGAGAATAATGGAAATGAAATATACATTCAAATTTTCATAATTTGATTACATATTTTAAATATGATGAAATATAATAAAAATTACTAATAATAATTTTTGAAAACTATAAAAACAAAATTTATTTTCGGAGTGCGAATTTGAGGAAAAGAAGGGACTCAGGAGTAAAATGATTATTTTATAATTTAAGTTCGAATTAGGCTAAAATTTTTTAACTATTAAAATATAAATTTGGCCCAAAAATGGGCCTAGGGGAAAGATAGTCATTTCATAATTTGAATTCAAATTGGACTAAAATTTTTTTAATTATTAAGAAATATGTTAAGTATATTTTCTTTTACCCTTTTGGGCAACTTAGAATGTGAATTTGGACAAAAAAAAAAAAATGACTCAAGGGTAAAATTGTCATTTTATAATAAGTTTGGATCAGGTTAAAATTTGCTTACTTATAAGTAATATGAAAAAATATTTTTATTAACTTTTCGGGAGCCAGAAATATGAATTTAAAAAGAAAACGAATCTAGGGGTAAAACAATTATTTTATATATTGGGTTCAAATCTAGCTCAAAAATAAAGTTAAGGGGTAAAATAGTCATTTTATAACCGAAGGGAATAATTGAGAAAATTTTTTTATTACAAAGTAGTTACATGTTCTTTATTTTTATTTTTATTTTTTTAATTTTTGGATCAAATTTTGATTACAATGAAATAACTATTACATTGCTTAAATTGTGAAACGTCGTTTTTCACTTAATATGTGGGAATGGCTACTCCATTCTATAGCTACTCCATTCTAATTTAATTTTTTGATTCCAAATAAAAGAATAAGGTAAAATGGGAATGGATTTCATTTCATTTCACTCAATTCTCATGTACCAAACATAACTTAAGTGTTAATCAATATGGGTGTAGATCTCATGTTTCATTTGAAGTTATCCTAATAACATATTTGACATTCAAGTCCTTAAAATTAATCCTTGTGTTTCCATGTAGAACTATGATGGCATGTTGGATCTCATGCTTCCTTTCTGTTGTTAATATTATCGAAGTATGTATATGAGAAAAATGGGTTTTAGAGAGAGAGATCATTCTTTAAAAAGAGATAGAGATTAATAGATAAGGAGGAGAGAAATTAAAAATGAGGAGAGAATCTAGATTTTATACAATAGAAGATAATGATAATTTTATCTATGATTAAAAAAATATTAAATGAGCTCTAACATTTATAATTTATGCTCTGACATTATTAATACCTTTATTGTTGTTGTTGTCACGCTGCTAATCTTATAGTCTAGGATGGATCTCAAAAAAAATATAGAAATAAATTTAAATCAAATAGAAACTTAATCCAAGGTTAGAGATAAATCAACATGCAATCAATTAAAGCATTTATAAACATTTATGATTTTCATATAAAATAATATCATTATAAATTAAATGTCACACCCTAGCGAGCCATAACAAAAATTATACAAATCTTGTAACATGATAATAAACCCACACTTTCGGTTGCACAAATAAGTGTATAGGTATCCATCTACTATAAAAAAGATTAGGTTAACCTTCAACTTAATTTAACTTTGGGTGACTGTTCTTAACACTAAAGGGTTATCAATAATATGAGAGATGGGCACCATCGTAAAGTTTATGAAAAGTTAAAGAGTTTTATAGAGATTTATTGTGTTTTATGAAACTCTAAACGAAGTTTTAGTTTAATTTTAACATGGTAATTTTTATGAATATTATATTTTATAACAATTTTTTATATGAAACAATCAAGTAGAAATTATTCCTATTTGTTAGATCAATCTTATCGAATAATCAATGTTGATTATTAGGAGTCATTGATAATACTCAATTTTTTTAGAGCCTGAAAAAAATTAATGCTATTGACGATTTTATTAAAGGAAATGCTTGAAATATTTTGGATTAAGGAGGCCTGAAATTACTTTTGAACTTTAGGTTCTTAAAGTTAAATCTCATTTGTTAATTAATGTGAAGTTGATAATTATGTTTTTAAATTGAATAGTCAAATCATTTATTAACATACAAGATTTAATTTTAGGTGCCCAGAGTTCAAAAGTAATTTCAGGCTCCCTTATTTAGATATTTGCACTTCTCTATTAATTTTTCAACTTTATAATAACTTTAAGAGTAAATTACATCTATTTCCCTTTAACATTTAAGTAATTACACTTGGCATCTGTAATATTTAAAAGGTATACTTGACTTCCTTATTTTGAAATATTGTTAACGTTAATTCTTTCTAATAAAATTAACTGTTAAAACTTAATTAAAAAAATTAAAATAACAAAAATTTAAGTTTTTCTCATATTTTATCACCCTTTTATCAGTTTTCTTTACAAAAATCATAAAAAATAAGCCAAAAAAAAAAAAAAAACATAAAAACAAAAGGTTTTTGAGAATTTTTGTAAAAAAACTGACGAGATGTGAGAGAGTGAGAGGTAAATTAAAAAAATCTAAAATTTTGATTAGTTTGACATTTTAAATAAAGTTTTAATAACTTATTTTATTAGAATAGGTTGACGTTAACAACATTTTTCAAAATAGGGGAGGTAAATATAACTTTTAAATGTTGTAGGTGCCAAATATAGTTACTTAAATATTAAGAGGAGATAGGTGTAATTTATCCTAACTTTAATAAAAAGAATAATTTGAAGTATAAGAAACTAATAAAAGAATTCACTCATCATTTTTAAAAAAAAAAAAAAAAAGTCAATAGTATTTATGTCTTAACCTTCTATTTTGTCACGTCTCGAGTGTCAGAACTTGTGGAGTAAGTGAATGAGTCATACACAATATATGCTAAAATATCCATTACCCTAATCAGAGCCACACAACCACGTTAAAGCAAACATTCATAATATATAATAATAATTTTATTAATAAACTAAAACTAATTAATAACAATTAAGGCTTGGTGTAACAGAGCAACAGTGCTCCAACCATAATTCTAAATAATAATAGAGATCTGGGCCTCAAGGCCTTTACAATCATATCAAATAAATCCTCCAAATTAATAATATTATAGTCCTCAATAATATTACAGTGATGTAAAAGTAAATCCAACAATGGCTCACATAAGTCTCAGATTCATGACCTGCAAAAGAATCTGTAGGGACGTGAGTATTATTCCACTTGTGCTCACGATGGTGCTCACGATGCATAATAAAAACATATATGATATGCACAAAAATTAGATTAATAATAATTTCATATCAGTAACTCATAAATTGTAAGTCATCGCGTATTTTAACATCAGAATATACATTGCCATAAATCTAAAAAATGATCCAATTATTATCTTTCATTTATTTCTTTATTATCACATCACAATTATCACAGTTATGGTTATTATCACATCACAATTATCACAGTTATGGGACAGATACTATACAAATCGTTGTTCACAGGTCCAGATTCGATGATCATGATTAGCCTGATAATAATTATCGGTGTAGACTACTAACCTACTGGCATGAATACTAACCCGTACGTAAGTTTAAGGTTTTTCAATTAAAGGATAATCTCTGTACTCTTCCTATTTTTCTATTATTTATCAGCCCCTAATCACAATATCATTCATATTTTTTTTATTTTCATTATTATCATTTCAACAAAATAACGCATTAAAATTAACCATTAACATCGCATCAACATTTCAATAAACACTTTCCTTTAATAAAATAAATTACTTGAATATTTTAAATTAGGTATTCTAAATCACATATTTACTATTTCATATTACACATATTTTCTTTTTTATAAAATATTTGAAATAGTTTAATTAAATACTTTTTACTTGTCCCATGTTTAGTCCGACAAACAAACGTGGTCCAAATATATATATATATATATATACGTATAAGTCTTGGCCTGACATTCAATAAGTCTTGGTGGACAAGGCATGGGCCTTCACGGGCTGACATTCAGTACAAGTCTTTGTGGACAAGGCAAGGGCCTTCACGTGCTGTCATTCAATCGAAAAAAAAAAATTTTTAACACCAATTATTAAACATAACATAAATATCACGCACATATATATATAATACGTGGCCGCCAAGCAAAGAAAGTTCCCAGGCTTCGGCCATTTTTTATTTTATATAAAATAATATATAGTATAATAATATATTTTAAAAATCAATTAAATTTTTTAAATAATATATTACAAAAAATAAATATATTAAAAAATAAAATTTTGAGATTATAGCATATTCTATTAAATTAATTTTTTTGACTTTAATATAGTATTCTCTCTGTCCACCTTCTCTGCTATTGGGGCCGTCTTATTATTAAGGGGATATTTAGTTGACAAAAAATAAGATAAAAAGTAAAATAAAAATAAAAAGATGTGATATAAAAGTGAAATGTAAAAAATTTTAATTAAAAAAATATAAAAAATAGTTAAAATTAATAAATTTTGATGATACCAAACAGGACCTAGAGTCGTCATTACTTACGCCTTCTTTTCAATCTTTTTTTAGAGCATCTTATTATTGGGAGCCGTCGCCTTCTCTCCAATTTTTTTTTTTTTTTTCAGGCTAAATACGCCTTCTCTTCAAATTTTTTTTGGAGCCTGAAAATATCAATTCTATTGACCACGTCATTTAAAGAAAACGTTTTTTCTTTTATAAGTAAAATATTTTGAATTAATGGGAGTCATTTAAAGAAAACGTATTTAACTTTAATACCGTCTCTTTTCCTCCCACCTTCTTTGATTTTTTATCCCAAAATAAATCTCTTTTGTCTGCATGTGGGGAATGTTTTACCAGTTACCATAGAGCACGAGATTGGGGAGGGGGGTGGGTTTCGGATGCGACCAGCAACTATGGGCCGGTTTGACATACTCACAAATTCAAAAAATTTTTATAAATCTCTGATAATTTTTTTATTTTTAATTTTTTCATAATTATTAATTTGAAAAAATTTTAATATTTCGCTAAAAAAATAAAAAAATCTAAAAGTAAATTAATCGAATGTGTAAAATTTTTATACAATCATATTTTTCGTGTCGAAAACTTTCAAACGAGTACCATTATTGCTATTTTTTATAAATTTTTTTGAATCCGTGAAAACGGAACGGATTTAGAAAACCGTTCCCACAGTTTGCTATTTTTAAAAAAAATAACGCCAAAATTAATCCCAAACTATATTTTATCTCAATTTATCTAATTTTTTCTTACTCTAAATGAGGCCTATAGAGTATGAGATTGGGAAGAGGGGAGGGGGGTCGGGTTTCGGATGGGACCGGCCACTATAGAGCATGAGATTTGGGTTGCGTTTAGAATTTTTAAAAGTGAGATAAATTAAGATAAATTAAGATAATATGTGATTTCGTCACTCGTACAGTGGGATAACAAGTTGATAACTTTTAAACATTTTAAAAAATTTTTAGAATTTTTCAGCGTTTTTTAGAACACCAAACGCACTCTTAGTTTTTCTTTTGTGCGTTGGGTGCTGTTTGGATGGAAAAAAAAGTGAGTTCAAGAGGACTGTAATTGATAAATGTACTACCAAAAAAAATTGTAGTGTAAAAATAGAAAGGTGGGATGAATATTAATTTGTTTAAATAATTTAATAATTTTGATTTATCTTAATTTGTTTTAATAGTTTAATGATTATTTAATAGTTTAAATTATTTAATGGTGCAAACCTTTTAATAATTTAATAATATTTATCTGAGTTTCAGGGGCTGCAGTGAAAAAATTAAGGGTTGAGATTTATTTGCTCTCTAATGACATGTAACCTTTGACATTCTACATTAATTATGGTCCAATCAAAATTTTTAAACTTTCATTTTTGTTTTAAAAATAATTTAAGTGTCATTTGGTTTGTTTTTCTATTTTCTGTTTTAAGCTCATTTTTCGTCTTGTGCGTTTGAAAACAATGAAAATAACTTAAAACTCAATTGGTTACTTGTATTTTTAAAATTTGTTTTAAGAAATAGAAAATAAGTTTATATATGAAATAAAAAATAATAAAAAATCATTTTAAGAGATTTTAACTGAAAACAAAAAAAATCTCTAAATAAAAAAAGTAAAGCATTTTTTATTATTCGTTTAATATTTTTAACACATAAAACAAAAATAAAAAATTAAACCAAATGTCACATGAACCTTTCATTTTTTGTATTATAACTCCTGCAATGCATTTATCTGTTACAGTTCCTTAAAATTCCAAAAAAAGAAAAAGATATACAAAATATAAAAAAAATTAATTTAAAAATGAGATGCAGTGAAATTTGATCCAAAGTTTGGTAAGTTTTTAAATATTTTGTCTGGCAAGACAGTAATCGCATCACTTTATATATTCGTACGTCTCTCGTTCACTGATGAGCTGCTCTGTCCTGTTCTATCTGTAAGCACTCTTATTAACCAGTTGAAATCTCCGGCGGAGACCACAGAAATGGAAAACGGGTCGTCGGCAGAGAGATGGGGTTTCCGGACGAACGACGTTCTAGACAAGGCCTCGGCTATCTCCATCAGAGGTGTTCTCAACCAGGTCATGTCGAACATCAATCAAGCAGACCCAAGGTCTGCAATCCCTCTTGGCCACGGGGACCCCTCGGCTTTCCCTTGCTTTCGAACAACCGACATCGCCGTTGACGCTATCGCCGACGCTGTTCGATCGGCTAATTTCAACGGTTATGCCTCAACCGTTGGGCTTCTTCCGGCGAGAAGGTACTCTTTAAATACACACACACGCACATATATGTATGTATGTTTGTAACTTCGTATATGTTTCTACTTACAAATTTTATTACTTTATTTTCACGGATTTTTATGTTGGAGTAGACTTTTCTTGTCTTTTTGATGGCTTGCTTCTGGTTTCCTATTTATCTATTTATTCATTTATGTAGCAGTCATTCATTGCGGGCAGGCTACTTGCACTTGCAGTATGTTCTTTTTTTTTTATTTATTTATGTTTATTATGATTTGTTTGTATTGGAGCCGTTTGAAAGTGTTTTAATTCTTACAAATTCTTATAAATTTTTATAAAATTAAAATTTTTTACAGACAGCATGAATTACGTACGAGATTATAATTTTTATAAATTTATATTAATTTATATAACTCAAACACACCCATTATGAATGTAGGCAGTATCAGTGTGTATAATGACTACATAGATGTACAAATGGGCAGTCTATTACGGGTCCGTGTGGTTTGGAAAAAGAAAAAACAAAAACAAAAAAAGAAAAAGGAAATAATAGCAGCCTTTGCCTTTTTGGTGTTTGGTAATGTCGCAAAAGTTGCTAAAAATTTTTAAAATTTTTTACCAATCAATGAAAAGATACTAAAAAGCTTATAAAAGTTGTTGAAAAATTCTCTAATATTTTACCAAACAACAGAAATTATTAGAAGTCTATATAAATTTTAAAATTTTATCGAACGCACCAAAAGTTTCAATTACTAAAAATTGCTAAATATTCCTAAAAGTTTCATTTTTTTGTGCAACCGAACAGGTTAGTGGATTAAAAACTAAGGGTTTGGAATGGAAGTGGTTGGAGAGCTAAGACTGTTTTCGGCTCATTGGTAGAAATCATTGTCCAAAGTGATCTGTATTGAGCAATGTCACTTGGAAGCTATAGCAGATGTTACTAATGATTATGAGAGGTCATGCTAGGTTTATTTTTGGTGATTATGAGAGGTCATGCTAGGTTTATTTTTGGTGCCTTCTGTCCACTTATTGCGAAGTCCAAAGATTGAGAAATACAAGCTCCTTTCTTTTTTATTTTTTGTTTTTTTTTGGTTACCTGCTGTCTAATTAGTCTTGGGCAATCATAATGAAGTGCTGAAGTTTTAGCAAAATGCCAAGCAGACCTTTCATTTACATGTTGAAAGATCAACAATTATGACTTATTCTTTTTGATTCCATCACATAAGCTGAAAGAAAAAAGGAGCTTCTGTGTATGGAAATTTTCCATTTGATTTATGTGGGTAGTCAATTCTTTAACTTGAGACACCTAACCCTCCTTATTACTCGCTAAATTTTATAAACTGCTTGCTAATTGGTTTTGACTTGGATGCTTTAACATCAGTCTTCATATATTTCAAATGAAATTACTAACTTATATAGATATCTATATTACAATTTAGCTCAAAGTTGATTAGACATATATATACGTGTCGAGGTGCGGGACTAGAGAGAGAGAGGGGGAGAGTGGGGGGCTGGAGAGAGAGAGTGAGTGGGGGGTTGATGAGAAAGGGAGTCGTGGGAAGGGGGGGTGGGCGTGTCAGGGGGGTTGGGGGAGGGATGGGATAGGAGAGGGAGAGAGAGGGGCGGGATGGGACGTGAGAAAGAGGAGAGGGGGGTAGGGGAGGGATGACGTGAGAGAGAGAGAGAAAGAGAGAGAGGAGGGTTGGGTTTGTTGGGGCTGTGAAATTTTTTTTTTTAGTTGAAAAAATTTTTTTTGGTAGTTTTTTTTATTTTATAAGTAAATTGAGTATTTTATTTGAATGGGAAGTAAATAAATAATACATAATTAATAATTAATTTAAGTACATATATTTTTACACTATTAATTTTTACGAATTAAAATTTGGTATATTTTTAAGAGTTATGATTAATTTTTTTTCTCTCCACTTTAACTGTCTTTTCTGTATAAAAATAATTAATAATTAATTTTTTAAATATTAGTCAGTTTTTTATGTACTTAAATTAAAAATTATTAATAATTATTATTTTACTAAATAATTTAAATTTAACATATTTTAACCTTTAAATTTATTTAATGGTCACGATTATTTTTTTTCTCTTCACTTTAGCTATCTCTTCAGTCACTTTACATAAAAATACAATATTTTTATTTGAAATGTTTTTATAAATGTTTTTAATGGTCATAATTTTTTTCCTCTCTTATTTTTTTTTATAAATGTTTTTAAGCTAAATTTTTTATTTGAAATAAACACAATAAATAAATACTAATAATTAATTTACATATCTATAAAACTAATTAAATGTATACTTTTACACTAATTAATAAACATTTTAAATTGACATGTGACGAAATTTTAGTTAAATTTTTTTTTTATAAATGTTTTTAAGCTAAATTTTTTATTTGAAATAAACACAATAAATAAATACTAATAATTAATTTACATATCTATAAAACTAATTAAATGTATACTTTTACACTAATTAATAAACATTTTAAATTGACATGTGACGAAATTTTAGTTAAAAATTTTTAAAATTTTTAGAATTTTGTTAAATTTTTTGATACAAATATTAGTCAAACTTTTTAAAAAATTTGTCAAAATTTGACGAATTTTGATGTACTTAAAAGAAAAAATTATTAATAATTACTATTTAACTATATAAATAATTAATAATTAATTTTAAATACATACATCTATTTAAGTTATTTGTAGGCCAAATTATATTTCTGTGTCTTTAGGCACGGGTATTCTATATTACAAATTCATTCAATTTTTTTATGGGATGGATGTAACATTTATGTGTGTAGCAGTCGCTGAAAGAGAGAGGGAGTGAGAGTGAGAGGGAGAGGGGGTGGTTGGGGGAGAGAGAGAGAGTAGGGGAAGGGTTAGGCAGTGAGAGAGGCCGCTAACTTTTTTTTTTTTTTTTGTCTTTCTCTCAAGTGTGTGTGGTAGTCGCGGAGGGAGAGAGGGAGTGAGAGAGAGAGGGGGCGGTTAAGGGAGAGAGGGATAGTGGGGGGAAGGATTGGCAGTGAGAGAGGCCGCTGGTATTCTTTTTTTTTTTTTTTTGGTCTTTCCTGAGACAAAATTGGTGTAGTGAGAGAGAGGCAGCCTGACTTTTTTTGGTGCAGTAAGTGAGACAAAAAGGGATGCCAGCGGAAAATAATTAAAATTTGATACATAAAGTAATATGTATTAAAATTAGTAGGCCAAACAAAGCAAAACCCGACATATTTTAATTAAAGGAATGTTTAGTTAAAATTTTATTAAAAAAGTAAAAGAAATGAGAATAATTTTTTAATAAGTAAAATAAGAATAATTAATTTTAAATATTTTCACTTTTATACTATTTGTGTTATCTTTCTACAGCAGTGAAAAAAATGCAGGGTGAGTGTGTGGTTATAAAAAAAAAAAAACAATAATAGCACAAAAATTTTAATAAAAAATAATGTGTTTAAATTTAAAAAATTAGTAAAAATTGATAATTTTGATAAATCAAACATCCGAAATTTCTTCAAATTTTATAAATAACAGTTTACTATATTTTATATTATTTTTTATTATTTATTTTTTCATCATATATTTTATACTCTCTCAACTTTCAACCGTGGTCAAATATTTTAAAAAACATATAATAATAATTTGAATTAAAATAACTCAAAATTATAAATATATATATATATATTTAAGTCCTTATCACTAATTAACAGTGTACCAATGCCATTAGCAAACTGATTTTTTTATTTAAAATACATACAAGTTAAAATAATTAATTTATTATATAATAATTAATTTTAAAGAATTTAAATTTATTATATTTTTAACTTTTAAATTATTTATTAGTCAGAATTATTTTTTCCTCTCCACTTTAGTTGTTTTTAGGTCACTTTACGTAAAAAATATTCTTTTATTTTTCCCTCCATTTTTTATATTTTTATATGAATGAATATTAAACAAACTTAACTAAGTTTTAAAAAACAATATTTAAAATTTAATTTTATTGTACTTAAATTTAAAATTAAAAATAATATTTATTTGATTTATTTTGTTGATTTAATAGCTATGTACGTGGCGTAGGGAAAAGCAAATATTGAGTGAAATGACATTCTTTTTTTTTCTTGAGACAAGAAAGAGTATCATGTAAAAAACGTTAATACTTTTTTTTATTTATTTGATGATTAGAATTATTTATTTTTATTTTTTTCATTTTAGATTGTATCTAAGTTATATTTACAATTTTTTATATAAATTTATTTTAATTACAAATTTAAATTTAAATTTTTTATAAGCTAAATTATAGTTTCGTGCCATTGGCACGGGCAAAGTCCTAGTAACATATAAATTTAAAATATTATTGTGGTGCGTGATAGTTCAAATAGCCTTATTAATTGCTTCCTCGACTCTTGTTTTGGAATTTCACTTTCCTGGTAAATTAATTGGATATATTTATGTGTTGTTGATTGAAAATTTCTGTTATTGTTTACTGTTTTAAAATTTTGACACATTTTTAACGTTCCACTATACACACCTTAGCGATGTACTGATTTAATTGCCTTGCTAGGGTAATTTGGATGCTAATAGTTTGTAATAACTTTGGAGTGGAAGATAGCAGTCTTACTTCACGGACTCAAGATTCTTGAAATTTCTAAATTACTAAATACTTGGCCTTTGTTTTTGCGTAATTTCCTAATTTTCTGTCTGAAATACATTTGCATTACTTTGTTGTGTCTTTTTGTGAAATTTGCAAATAAGAATGGATGTCTCAGTGCATCTAAAGGTAGATCCTAATTATATGGATTTCCCAAAAAAATAAAGAGAAACTGTTCTTCTTGTGAAGAGTTTTGATTTTTGGCTTATTGGATGGAGGAACTGTTGTGGTTTTAAGTGATTCAATAAATTTGTCAGGGGATTCTGTTTGATGAGACATACCTTGCTTCCAAGTGGAAAGGGAAAACCAGACATTAGTCTACTATTGCTTTAAAAAAGAGAGAGCAGATAAAAGATGTTCTTATTCATTAGAGGGTATAACTCATATATCAGTTTCTCTTTTACACCTTCATTTTTAAATAGGTCCATAGCAGAGTACCTCTCAAAAGATCTTCCAGACAAGTTATCCCCAGATGATGTTTATTTGACAATTGGATGCACCCAAGCAATTGAAGTTATTTTAGCAGTTCTTGCTTCTCCTAATGCCAACATTCTGCTTCCAAGACCTGGCTTCCCATTCTATGAAGCTCGTGCTGCATATAATGGTCTTGAAGCCCGCCACTTCGATCTTCTACCAGAGAAAGGTTGGGAGGTAGATCTTGAAGCAGTTGAAGCTCTCGCTGATGAGAATACTGTTGCTATGGTTATTATTAACCCTGGCAATCCTTGCGGGAATGTTTTCACGTACCAACATTTGAAGAAGGTGTGTTTTAGTTTTTTGGAGTTTGAAATATATAATCTGGTTTATTTCACGGTTTTGGATATCATGTTGTGGTTGATGATCTATTTTCTTAGGTTGCTGAGACTGCAAGAAAGCTTGGAATTTTAGTGATTGCTGATGAGGTTTATCATTATCTTACGTTTGGGAGGGACCCATTTGTGCCAATGGGAGTCTTTGGATCAATTGCACCTGTTATTACAGTTGGGTCTATATCAAAGAGGTGGATTGTTCCTGGTTGGCGACTTGGTTGGCTTGTCACAAATGATCCCAATGGCATTCTTGAAAAACATGGGGTTCTCTCACTCTCTCTCACTCTCTGTTTCCATGCATCTTTCTCATATCAATGACTTATTATTCTACCCTTGATCTAGTGTAAAGAAATAATCAAGTATGGTTTAACCTTGTTATGAAAAATTGAATAAATCACGTCAAGTTAATAAGTTGTAGCCATTTAATTCAACCTTCATGGTAAAAAAAAGCTATAAGAAATTGCTTGCTGATTTTCTTTGTTTTGATTTTTTTTTCTCCAAAGTGCTCGCTGGTTATTAGTCATGAACGAAATCCTTCTTTTTGTGTTGCATTACAAGATGTGCTGCTTCCCATTAAGAGGCATTGTAAATTATATTCCAATGCTGTAAATGTTTTTGTATTATGCCTCTAGGCTAGTTACTGCGTTTAGTTACCAGCAAGCTCTTCTTTTCTTTTTCTTTGTTTTTTCTTTTGTGTTTTTTCCCCCCTCTATGTTATGAATGTGGTAAAATTTATGGTAACATTGGCTCCTTTGAGCTTGTAAATGAAGTGGTATTGCTCCATTAACAGAAGGAAAATCAAAAGAAGTTACACTCTACATCCGTTATTCCTACCAATCAAGATGAATTTAGTGGTAAGTACCAACAAATGATGCCTCCTATCCAGTATGTATATTTTCTTTGGGCAACAGTATATAAGGCCTATATTTGCAGGTAGACCTTATGTAATTTTCTTTTTGTCTGACTGCGGACCTTTTCTTAATTTTGCGTGTTTTGATTCCATTGTTATTTCATCAGTTATAAAGTCAAAAGAGTTTTGGATGTCCTGTGGAAATGGAAACTGTAATAATACTAAAATACAAGTTGCAGATCTTAGATTCTTAATATGATGATTTGGCCATGATTAACTTGGACTGAAGACTGAAGACGGGTCATTTAGTGGGTTCATGTTGTATCTTTTCATAAAAAAGATACTTAGAGAATAAGACAACTTGACGTAAATGAATAATAATGTGACTATTTGATGATTGATTTTTCTTTAGTGAACAAGTTGCTTGTTGAAGAAATTAAGATAACAAAATTGCTTTCAAATAGTGGTTCGTACTATAGTTGAAGTAGGGAACAAAATGATCGAGGTTGATGGGTTGTTTTCAAAATACTAGGAAAGATGGCGAGCCACATCTTATCATGTGAAACTTCTCAAATTTTTATTTATACGGTGATATCTGTTGTTCTATTTGTTTACATCTCATGTTGCCATTTGGAAATATACAATGATAACCTGTGTTTCTCAAGAAACTTTATGTATTTGGTTTCCTTTCTTCAGATTGTTGATAGCATTAAGGGCTTTCTCAATATCTCCTCTGACCCTGCAACCTTTATTCAGGTTTGTAGTTCAAAATTCCTTTTCTGAATAGCATGTTAAAACGAAGAAATATTAATTACTCTTTTGATATTATTTTTTCTTTTAAAAGCTACTATAATTCTTAAGATACAACAAAGTAGTTGTCTTACAACTTTGTTATGGCGCTGGAATATTCACCAGAAAAAGGTAGCAAAATCAAATATAGAATTTCCGATTGCCTAGTGAAAGTAGGCTGCAATAAAAACGTGTGATTTGAGTAATATGTATTATTTTCAAGGAAGAGAGAGAGAGAGAACTTTAATATTAGTATTCTAAAACATTAAAAAATAAGTATGAAGAGGTTATAATTTGATTATCTTGGTATTTTTGTTCTTGATAGCTTATACCAACGCTGTAAATAAATGGTTGCTATTCATTTCTTATCAAGTACCCAATACCAAATTGATTTTGGTGAATGTAATTACCTTTTTAATTGTTTCCTCTATAGCTCAAAATATAAAAAATGATGTGTATGTATAGTTAATACATTACTTTCACTTATTTGTTTGATTTTCATATTTTGTGATCGTTCATGGAAATTGCATTGTCTCCCATATATTTTCAACCACACCGGTTCTGTAATTTGCATGGCTGGTAGAATGCGATTTGCTCTATCAATGTCATATAAATAAAATTTATTCTAGAATTTAACTAATGTCAGTATCCTGTGTTTACTTTTTTTAAAAAAAGTGTAGTATTGTGATTATGCATCAGTGATTTATTAATAACATTTTTATTTGCAAATCTAATCTAGTCATTCATCTTGCTCTTTTTTTTTTTTTTTTTAATGATCAGGGGGCAGTTCCTCAAATTCTTGAGAAAACAGGAGATGAATTCTTTTCCAAAACTATTGACACTGTGAGAGAAGCTGCAGACATCTGCTATGATAGGATTAGGAAGATCCCTTGCATTACTTGCCCAAGCAAACCTGAAGGTTCTATGTTCGTAATGGTAAGGATGCAGATAATTTGAGATTAACTTGTGATTCAAGTGGGTCAAAGATATATCTAAGACAAGGGGTTGTTTATATTTTAGGTGAAACTGAATCCATCACTGTTGGAAGACATTAAAGATGATATTGATTTCTGTATCAAGCTAGCAAAGGAGGAGTCTGTTGTTGTTCTACCAGGTAAAAAAAAAACAATTTAAGCTTTTAAAGTTAAATTAATCATGCCACAAGACTAACAGTGGTTTTTTCACTCTCTCTCTCTCTCTCAAATTACTTTTGAACTCTGTTGTTCATTTCTTTATCTGCTAGCTAACTGTTTAAAAAAAGGGAATCTAATATGTCAGTTTTTTTGTAATAACTTTTGGTGCATTATGCATTTAAATTTGCAATTCCTGTTATTTGTATGCAAAAATTATAGATGTGGTTATGGTCCTTTTATATTATAAATGATCTTAAATTTTTATTTATTTATTTATTTATTTTTTCAACTTCATTTCACCCCCTATTTGGCACATTTTCGGTTGGCCCTTTATATAGTTTTAATCATATCTTAATCCTCCGGTTTCCTAGGGGTTGAGGATTTAAAAACGTTTCATTTTTCAAATTTTGTGTGTAGTTCTATTGTTTGATTAGGATTGAATCCTTTCCGAGAACTAGGACGAAGTAGTTTCATTCAATTGTATGTGGCTTTCTTAACTATGTTGAAATTGAAACATAAATTATTTGTGCACGATGCTTAAATATCCTCCCATTAGGTTATATTGTGTTCTCGTTGTGCATTGCAATTTGGTGGGTAATTTTGAACAAATCTAGCTAAAAATACTTAGCTAATTCTCTTCAAGATGTTGATGTTCTCGACGGCACCTAATGTTGTTAGGCTCTCATATATATGTTTGCAAGCCCAAATCAAGGTTGGAACTGTGATGCTTGAATCTTGACCATCTTGACATATTTTAAGATCAAATCACTTCAGCCGGAGAAAATTTTGCTCGAGGTTGGTTTTAGTTCTCGCGTGCTTCCCAGGCTGTAAATTTTCAGGTTGCTTGCTCAATCACAATTAGGATTCGTTTGGAGCTCTACAAAACTTCATAAAATTCTACAAATTTCTATATAATTTAAATTTTCTACTTACTGCATGAATTAAAAGACCGTAACTTTTACAAATATATACTAATTTTTACAACTCCAAACAGTCCAGTCTTCCAAATCTAATTGCACCTTTTTTTTGCAGGGGTTACCGTGGGACTAAAGAATTGGCTACGCGTTTCATTTGCCATTGATCCATCATTGCTTGAAGAAGGCCTTGGGAGGATTCAGTCTTTCTGCCTAAGGCACACCAAGAAGCAATAAGATAAATGTTATGTCATTCATCATTTTGCTAGTGACTCTGGAATTCGACTAGTACCTCTCTTTGGTTATTGCAGAATTTCAAAGTTGTGATGTGGGTCATAATAAGTGTTGATCAATATGGGTGTTGATCTCACATTTTATTTGAAGTTGTGGTAATAATGTAGACATTCAAGTCCTTAAAATTAATCCTTGTGTTTCTACCTAGAACTATAGGTGATAATATTATAAATGTTAATTAATATGGGTTGTTGATCTCACGTTTCGTTTGAAGTCGTGGCAATAATGTATTTGACATTCTAGTTCTTGAAATTAATTCTTGTGTTTTTTGTAGAACTATGGGTGATAATATTACAAGTATCGGTCAGTATGATTGATTTCACGTTTCTTTTGAAGTTTTCGTAATACCGTATTTGACATTCAAGTCCTTAAAATTAATTCTTTGTGTTTCCCTGTGGAACTATGGTGGGATGTTGGATCTTATGCTTCCTTTTTGTTGCTAATATTATCAAAGTATGTATATCTATACTTCTTCACATCTTTTAGTGTGGTGTCTAAGCATTGTTTCGGTTTGTGTTTGGTTTTGAAGTTGAATGATTCTGTATAAACATACAAAATTGGCAAATAGAATTTGCGCTTAGAAATGAGGTGGCACTAGCATTTGGATGTATGGTATTAGAGGTGAGTATTGGTTAGTATGGTTTAAAAAATCATAATTTTTATAATCGAAACGATAATTTTTGAAAATTACAAATGATAATCAAATCGATCAAAAAAATATACATTAATTGAATATTAATCGAATTGAATTATTTTAGTTTGGTTACGGTCGATTCGATTGTATAAGGTTATAAATTTAAATATATTTTTTTGTAATTTAATTATAGAGATAAAATAATAATTTCTTATTATAAGTATTACAAATAAAAACATAATGTTATCAAAGTATTAAAATTTTAAATTTTAAATTACAAAAGTCAACGTATGTTTCTATTAAATCATAATTAAGAAAATAAAATATATAATAAAACTTAAATGTAACAACTTGAATTAAAAAAATAAAAAACAAAACAAAAACAAAAGCAATTGAGTTTTAAAAGCCAAGTGTATTTAATATTATAATCATGAGAATAGTAGAAAGCAAGGCAACAAGGCTAGGCGTGTAAAAAAAATCAAACAAATTGAAAATCGAATCAATCGGATTATTTTGATTCGGTTTGGTTTGGGTTTATACTAAAATTAGTTTAGTTCCGAGTTAAAAAAATATCCTGATATTTTCAGTTTGCTTCTCAAATTAGTAGATAAAAATCCGAATCGAAACCGACCCGAAAATAACCTAACTTGAAAATTATAATATATAATATATTCTATAATATACATATTATTATATAATATGTATAAAACAGTTTTCTTATTAAATTCTGATATAAAAACATAATTTTATATTATGATATATAAAATAGTTTTTTTAACTAATATATAAAATAGTTACTGTTTAAATAAGGATTGATAATATATAATATAAATATATGATTATATATATTATAATATATAATATTATGTATAATATAATATTTATAGGATGATATTAATATATAATATATTATTTATTTGAATATTTAGGATTCGCAAATAAATAATCGGACTAACCCGAAAATCGAACAGAACCAACTCGATTAAGTTAACTCGAAAACTGAATCGACCCAACCTAATATTTTCGGTTCAGTTTCATGTTAAAATTGATTCGATTTTGGGTCAAATTGTCAAGAATTAAAAAAAATCAATTCAGTTCTAGGTTAAGTATGAACTCAAATCAAACTGTCCCATACACACCTTAAATATGACAATACTTTAATGGTTCTGCAGAATTTCAAAAGTCATAGAATTTAAAAAAGCAAGTGTATTCAAAAGTAGTTAATTATATATACATATAAAATATTAAGTAAATTTAATTTGATTATTTTGATTTATTTGATTTTAAAATATCAAAATGGATATTCATTATTTTTACAAAAATTAACCAAAATGACCGTCACGATAAATAACTAAACTAAATTTTTTAAATTTAATCAATATGGTTCGAAAATCGAATTTTGACCAAATTGTGCACAACTTTATATGGTATGACTCTCCCATTTCCACACTTCAGCCCTTGCATTGCACTTTGTGCAGGGAATAAAGTGTAAAAATGAAGGGTTAAGATTTGATCAAGATAAGTTTGACTAAATTAATAAATGTTATTGATTGAATTAATAGATACTGTGCAACAAAATTAATAAATCTTAATTAAATCTTGATCCTCCATTACTTTAAGTGTAAAAATAAAAAATTAGAATTTAATTAAAATAAGTTTGAATGAATTAATAATGCTATTGACTAAATTAATAAAAGCTATTTAACCAAATTAATAAATTTTGATTAAATCTATTCTTCCATCTCCTCACTTGCTCGTGCATGTAGAAATGAAGGGTGAGGATTTACATACAGTTTGACAAAATTAATAGATCTTGATTAATCTTGGCCCTCTATCTCTATCTGCACACTTCAGCCACCGCGTGCAGCCCCGGAACCCCCTTTATATATTCGTACGTCCTCTGCTCATCGATGAACTACTACTCTGTCCTATTCCATCTCTAAAGTCTAAACATTCTTATTGACCAGTTGAAATGTCCGACGGATACCACAGAAATGGAAAACGGGTCGCCGGCGGAGAGATGGGGTTGCCGGAGGAACGACGTTCAGCATAAGGCGCCGGCTAGTTCCACCAGAGGTGTTCTCAACCAGGTCATGGCGAATATCAATCAAGCAGACCCAAGGCCTGTAATCCCTCTTGGCTACGGCGACCCCCCGGCTTTCCCTTGCTTTCGAACAGCCGAAACTATTGACACATTCTTGAGAAAACGGGAGATGATTTCTTTTCCAAAACTATTGACACATTGAGAGTAGATGTAGGCATCTGCTATGATAGAATTAAGAAGATCCCTTGCATTACTTGCCCAAGCAAACCTGAAGGTTCGATATGTTTGTAATGGTAAGAATGCAGACAGTTTGAGATTAACTTGTGATTCAAGTGGCTCAAAGATATATACTCTAACAAGAAGGGGGTGTTTTTATTTTAGGTGAAACTGAATCTATCACTGTTGAAAGACATTAAATATGATATTGACTTCTAAAACAAGCTAGCTAAGGAGGAGTTTGTTGTTGTTCTGGCAGGTAAAAAGAAAACAATTTAAGATTCTAAAGTTAATTTCACCATGCCACAAACGGTGGTTCTCTCTCTCTGTTCCTGTCTCTCTTAAATTAGTTCTGAGCTCTGGTGTTCATTTCTCTATCTGCTGGTCAACTGTTTAAGAAAGGGAATCTAATATGTCCGTGAGATATTAACGCTGAGTGGGACCTTGATCCAGGGTTGTTTTAATTTCGTTCCAATAGTGCCCTTTTTCTTTACCCAGAAGAAAGATGGAGCAAGGAGGATATGAAGCACTGCTGGGTAGACCATGGCTCCAACCAGGGTGCTTCATGACTGGGCTAATAAAAACAGTCTCAAGCAGGGGGATGATATTTTTGACAAAAGGTCAGGCGGGCTTAGGCTTCAAGGCAATGTGGATGCTAATCCATTTCCAGGGCACAAGGGAAAGGCGGGGGCGAACATCATAAGCAGTGCTTGGTCGCCAAACTTCGAGGCTCCCCGACTACCATGTATTTTTTATTAAAAAGAGGGAAGCGAAAGCTGGTTTTTTATCCCTTTCTTGCATTATGCATTTAAGTTTGCAATTCCAGTTATTTATGTCGCAATGATCCCATTGGAATCGTATCTGCTTAAACTGTCATGCAGCAAAGCCTACACTTCCTCCTTTTTAGGTTGAAAAACCACACACATCAATTTGCTCCACTTCTTGACTTTATTGTTGGGCCCACAAGTACTTGTAAAGCTCGCAACGGAAGCGCACACACAAATAAGGAAAGAAAAAAATTTAGAGCACTCAACACAAGAATTTTTAACGTGGTTCGGTCCCTCAAAAGACCTACATCTACGATCCCAAAAAAAGGATAATATACTCAACTCAATATTAAACTATTACAATTTTTGCACGGACAAAATTGTAAAACTCTCTTCCACTCACACAACCCAAAAACCCAATTACACCCACACTTTGGTAACACGGGTTTTTAGTTGTGTCATTGGTACATATAACAACTATGGGAGAAGGAGCCAAGCCTCCCATTTTTTATTCCATCTCCCGATGTGGGATTTGGAGAGCTAACACAACATTTATATGCATTTACAGATTTCAAAAGCACACAGGAATGAAATATGAAACCTAGGCAAGAGCAAATTTTCTTGGCTCTTAGTAGGACGTAAAAGTTCTCGACATGGTTGTGGTCCATGTTATATTATAAATGATATAAAAAGTATTTTTTTTTAACCCTTTATTTGGCATATTTTCAGTTGGCCCTTTATTTCCCTGTGGCATATAGCTTTAGTTGTATCTTAATCCTCGGTTTTCCTAAGGGTTGAGGATTTAAAAGCATTTCATTTTTACAAATTTTTTTGCGTAGTTCTACTGTTTGATTAGGATTCTATCCTATACGAGAACTGGGACAAATTAGTTTCATTTACTTGTACGTGGCTTTTTAACAATGCGCTTACATATTCCATTAGAGTATATTGCATTCTCCTTGTACATTGCAATTTGGTGGGTAATTTTGAACAAATCTAGCTAAAAATACTTAGCTAATTCTCTTTAAGATGTTGATGTTCTGCACAGCACCTAATGCTGTTAGGCTCTTATATATGTGTTTGCAAGCCCAATTTAAGGTTAGAACTGTGATGCTTGAATTTTGACCTTCTTGATATATTTTAAGCATAAATCACTTTAGCAGGAGAAATTTTGCTCGAGGGTTGTTTTAGTTCTCGCGTGATTCCCAGGCTGTGAATTTTTTCAAATTGCTTTCTCAATCGCAATGGTTTAGAGCTTTACAAAACTTTACAAAATTTTATAAATTTCGATAAAATTTAAAATTTCTATTTACTGTACAAATTACAAGATTATAACTCTTATAAATTTAGACTAATTTTTACAACTTTAAATATACTCCGCATCTAATCACACCCCTTGTTTGTAGGGGTTGTCATAGAACTAAAAATTGGCGCCGCGTTACATTTGCTATTGATCCATCATTGCCTAAAGAAGGCCTTGGGGGGATGCAATCTTTCTGCCTAAGGCACACCAAGAAGCAATAGGATAAATGTTATTTCCTTCATCTCGCTAGCGGCTCTGGAATTCTACTACTACGTCTCTTTGGGTTACCACAAAATTTCAAAGTTGTGATGTGGGTCATAAAAAGTGTTGATCAAGATGGGCGTTGATCTCACGTTTTATTTGAAGTTGTTGTAATAATATGTTTGACATTTAAGTCTTTAAAATTAATTCTTGTGCTCCTATATACAACTATGGGTGGATAATATTGTAAATGTTGATTAATATCGGCTGTCGATCTCACGTTTCGTCTGTAGTTGTTGTAATAATGTATTTAACATTCAAGTCCTTAAAGTTAATTCTTGTGTTTCCCTGTAAAACTATGATGGGATGTTGGATCTTATGCTTCCTTTTTTGTTGTTACTTTCTAATATTATCGAAGTATGTATATCTATATATATTTTCACATCCTTGTAGTGTGGTGACTAAACATGGTTTCTGTTTGTGTTTGTTTTCAAAGTTGAGTGATTCTAAATATACAAAATTGTCGAATAGAATTTGTACTTAGAATCTGGTGGCAATAGCATTTGATGTATGGTATGAAAACTAGTCGCATGGTATGAAAATTCTGGGTCAATAATTTTGTACCCTGCCGTGTTTGTTTGCATAATATAGGGAGGAGGATTGGTGCGATCGGAGATTAAGAGGGTATTTCAAGTGCTAAAAAATTAAATTTATTTGCATTTTTTGTCCTAATGCTGTCATGTTACATTGATAAAAATTTGTAAAAGTTAGAAAAAATTAGAATTTTTTTTTTTGGTTAAGAAAGTTGGAGCTCCAAACAAACCCTAAGGCTCCATTTGGAGCTATAACTTTTTCCAATAAATTTATCAATTTTCTTGCTTAAACTTTTTTTTTTTAATTTTCTTCTTAAACTTTTTTTTAATTTTCTTCAACTTTCTCTAAAAAAAAAAATCTTTAACCTTATCCAATTTTTTCTTTCCGTAATGGAGCCTCAAAATTTTTTTAAAAATTTCAAAATTTTTTAATTTTCTCTAATTAAGTTTCGTCATTTGTCACTTTTACATTATTTCAACACTATTTTTTAATTTTTTAAAACTTTTTCAGAATTTCAAACATCCCTTAGTTTATCAAACACCCTCTAAATTAGTAGAACACATTTGCCCTATGTTTGATATAAATAATCGGTCCAAATTTCAAGTCCAATTGGATATCACATCCCTTAAAATGAGGAATATAATATCTTATAAGGAAATTAGAAAAAAATGACATATCTCTTCTATTGAATTTGTATCCGCTAAGATATAAATGTTTAAAATTATTTTATGTCGAATTAATCTATTATCCTATTTCATGAAATTGAGGCCTTGATCTAGTGGTAATACTGCTCAATGACACCCCTTCAAGCTTCATCCAGTTTTAAATTTGAATATCATCCTATTTCATATTTCATTGCATTATTTATTCTAACTGAATGAATTTCATTCAAGGGTTTTGGCTTTCGATTATAGAAATTAAACTTTTACTCTTTAAAATTTTTATAACGTGTAAATTCTATGCTATAAAATTTTCATTAACATAGGGGTGTTTGGAAGTAAAAAAAACTCCAAAAAAACTCAATTTTTGGGGTTGATATGATGTAAAAATGATAAGTGATAAATTTTGATTGGAGGAATTTGAAACTTTTTGAACTTTTTTGAGTTTTTTTTTTTTTTTTGCTTCCAAACGACCTCATAGTCTTCGAAAACTCGGACTCTTGAGCGAAATGATTCGATCGTCCATCAATCAAAAAATATACTAAATATTACATATAAATTAAATTTAATAATAAGAGTTTGTTTAAAAATCTAAAATTTGTTAAAAATATATATTGTAATGATTTTGTTAATTTATAAAAAAAAAAACTACATAAGCAATTAGATAGTGTATTTAAAAAGAAAAGTGATTTTTAATTTTTAAAAAGTAAAAATAATTAACCAATAATTTCAAATTATAAGAATAATTGAACATGTTAAACGATTGAGGATGGGTTTTATCTTAATTACTAATTTAAAAAAATCCGTGGGATCATGGAAGATTCAGTCAATAAGGGTGCAAAAGTATGGTTTATCCTAATTACATAAAATTAATGACGAAATTAGAGGATGATTTATGCACAGTCATTTCATCGACCGGCTCATATTCGTCCTAGAGTGCATCATCAACGGTTGTATGTGATCATATATCAATAATTTCATCATTTGTAAAGATCACATATCAATGATGTCATCTGTGATGGCCACGTGATGTGGGTCGGGTCCAGTGACGTAGTAAACCTAAAACCCGTGGCCCACCAAAGACCCGCACCAACGGATCTTCTTACCGTTGCTAATGTCGGACCCACCTCTTCCGGCGTAAAAAATTCAAAAATCACTCACTCCCCCCAACGGTTCTTATTAAGCCACAAAAACCCTCAAAACCTCTGTTCCTCTCCTCTGCTTCTATCTCGCTCAAAATCGAAACAAACTCGCAATCTAAGCACAGAAACAAGCTAATCCATGGATTCAACCCCTCACTCTTCTAAACCCGAGCCCCGGATTCAGATCAAATCGGCCTCTCGTCTAGCTAGGATCACCCATTTCGACGGCGGACGAGACGGCGCCACTCAGCTCTCTCTCGATTTGGCTCCTTCTTCGCCAAAGATCTTCACTACATCACCGTCTCCCAGACCCGAAAACTCTCTCCCTCTGCGGGAGCTTCTGCTTCTTTCGCCCTCCCCTCACCGAAGATCGCGGACCCGTCTCGTGGAGAGGCTCGACATTGCTGAAGAGCCCGTTGAACCAACAACCGGCTCGCGCCGGCGATGCAAGAACAGAAATGGGTCGACGGGTGTACTGGGTTGTGCTTCACCCAGGAATGGTCGAAGGTCACGGCGGCGGTTGGAGGCCGAAGCTCGAGATGAGAGGGATTTGGGTGTGGCGGAAGAAATCGTTAAGGTTAGAAAGAGGCGGCACAGTGGTCGATCCAAGAAGGATAAGCTCAGCTTGGTACCTTCAGTTCCATCCCCAAGTATGTTTCAGCTGTTATAAATTACTGATTCATTTGATCACTTCCCCCCCCCCCCCTTTTCTATGTTTATAAATTGGAAATTTGAATTATTGACAATCTTTGTTTGGGTGTTGATTTTTGGATTTAAGACACAAATGATGTGGAGAGGTGTAATCTGGATCAAATTGGACAGCTGATAACTGATCTGATTATGTGGAATGATGTTTCAAAATCAAGCCTTTGGTTTGGTTTAGGGTCAATCTGTTTCCTTTCTTCTTGCTTTGCAAGTGGACTTAGCTTTAGGTTTGTAATCTATTCTCTCTCTCTCTCTCTCTCTCTCTCTCCCCCTCTCTCTGAGAGTTTAGTTTTGATCTATATAATATCTGAAAGTTTCCTTATAATGTGTTTGTAGCATCTTCTCTTTGATGTCTCAATTGGGCCTTTTGGTTTTGGTACTGTCATTCTTCTCCAATTCAATCTGCCAAAGGTAAAACTCTCCCATTTTCATCTATTGTCTTTGTTTAGATCTTATATTTCCGTTCTCTGTAAGTGCGCCTGAATGATCAATTGACAGGGGTAATGGTGAAAACAAGCTTGAATTTAAGCTGAAAGAAGATGACATATTGCGGCTTGCTAGAGTGATCCTTCCAACAGTAAACCTTGCAATTTCTAAAACAAGAGAGCTATTTTCAGGGGAACCAACCATGACCCTCAAAGTAATATAGCATAACATTAAGCTATATATATTCAACCTACTCTTTCAAATTACAGAATGGGTACTCAAATTCACCCTTTTGTCTGGGTATTATTAGGTTGCTCCATTTCTACTTATAGGAGCCGAGTATGGCCATCTCATGACCCTTCGAAGGCTTTGGGCACTTGGTAAGAAGACTACTATTGTACACTACTTCAATCCCTCTATGAACTCTATCAAACAAATGAACCCCCCCCCCTTTTTTAAATCATTTTGCTTAAAACTCTATACTAATTTTAGCAAAACTTACCAGGGTTTTTTATTAGCTTTACCGGTCCCAAACTATACTTGCGTTTCTGTGATCAGATAAAAAGTAAAGGTAATACGAAATCCTACCTTACAATTTACATACATATATTCTGTCTAAATTCACTCAAAATTGAAGTCTTATTAGGGGTGTTTTGGATAAAACAGTTGATTACATGAAGAGATGGGTTTTGGAGGCATGGGGTACTTGTTCTCACAAGAAGATCATAGCTGCATCAGCAGTCACAGCCTTTTGGAATCTGACAAGCATTAGAACACGGATATTTGCAGGTAAATTTTACTATTTATGACTACAAACTTGAAATATACTTACTAGGGTGTGTTTGGTTTAACAAAAAACACCAAAAAAATTTTAATTTTTATCAACTTTTTCTATTTTCTCTAATTAAATTTTAGGGTTAATTGTCTTTACACTTCCTATATTTAGGCTCATTTTCACTTTTACCTCATCAACTCCATAAATGTACACTAATATCTCTTATACTGTACACAAAAGTACAATAATAGACGAAATCATTGAAGTTAACAGTGTACACAAAAGTACAATAATAGACGAAATCATTGAAGTTAACAGTATGTGTACTTCACGTTTAGAATAAGTACAGGTGTGCTATATACCCCATAAAAATATGTGGTGAATGGATGAAAATACCCTTCTTCCTCATCGTTTTGTGGCTGCGAAACTTCAATGCTTCACGTCATTATGCTGCTGCAATGCAGAATGCTGAACACAAATCCAATTGGGTTCAAGAATTATAAACTGGAAAAGCTCTCCCTTTCTCTATTGCTCTCACTGGGTTTACCTATCAAGAGGGTTTTGAGTGTTTGGGAGTAAACCCAGATGGGTCTGAGAGACAATAATGAAGAAGGAAAGAGAGAAAGAAGATGAGAGACAAGGGGTTGGAGGTGGGTTTGATCTATCTCTTTGATTTGAAAATTGTCTCAGACCCTGTTTTGAAAGAATTGAATTTGGATTTGAAGGTGGGTTTGATCTATCTTTAGATTGGATCATAGTTTTAAAAACCGAACCGAACCGGCCGGTTCAACCGGGGACCGGTCCAAGAAACGGTCCTGTCCACAGGTAAAACCCAATGGACTGTTAAACTGGCCTAAAACCGGTGACCCACTGGTTCAACCGGTGAACCGGTGAACCAATGTCGGTTTTGCTGGTTGAATCGGGCCATTTTTTTTTTTTAATTTTTTTGAATGATAAAATAAATAAACTAACATGCACTAGCCTAGAATCGAACCTGAGACTATTTTGTGGTAAAGTACTATTATCTCACTGAACCACTGATACTTGTTGTTTCTTATTTTTGCTTAGTTTTACTTATATAATAAATTAGTTTTAAGTGATTTTATTTTACAACACATTTTGTTTACACTTTTTATTAGTAAAACAAAATAGAGTAGAATAATATGTAAAAAAATATAAGTTTTTAAAATTATTATATAATTTTAACATATTTTTATATTTTATTTATATATTTAAATATATTTATGACGTCACGGTTCAACTCCGGTTTAATTCCAGTTGAACCACTAACCCGTGACCCGGTTGCTTTTCCGGTTCGATGAACAGGCCGGTTTTTAAAACATTGGATTGGATACATATAAAATTTTGTATATACATATATACATACAAACGAATTATATATATATCAAATCTGAATTTGCCATAAATCTCCACCAAATGACAGAACATGTTCTATATATACATGTATATCATTTGATTTGGTGGATTTTCTACAAATCTTAATCAAATCACAAACAATTTTATGTATGCATACATATCAAATCTATTTTAGTAGATTTGCTATAAATTTCCACCAAATCACAAAATGGGTTTGCCACAGGCAAAATCCTAGTTTTCCTTCCTCGGCTATGGTGAAGGACAACTCCATACACTCATTTGATTTTGAGAAAAAAAATCCTATATTTTGGGATTTAGAAGCTTTTCGACAGGTTTGAAAGTGTATTGACTTGAAGTATTGAAACTTCGCAACAACAGAACGAAGGGGTATTTTTGACTTTTTAGCACTTAACGTAATGGCGTCTTTTGTTATATTTTTTTGTACAGTATAAGGAAGTATTAGTACACAGTTATAAAGTTGAGAGAATAAAAGTGAAAATATGTCTAAGTACAAGGGTGTAAAGGCAATTAACCTTAAATTTTATCACATCACTTTTACATCATTTTTTTTTTGGGGGGGGGGATCCAAACACCATTTTATTATTGTTGTTACTAATTAGAAACCATAACATGTCTGTGACTAATACAGTTTCACTGTTGTTGGCTCTTCATATGTAGCTTTCATATTTCTGGTAGTGCTTCGATACTGCAGGCAACATTCAGGAACAAAATTGGAAGAAGAAGAAGAAGAAGGACAACAGCAACAGGCATTGGTTGTAGTAGAGAAGTAGTAACTTGGTCTGCTTTTCTTCACCATTTTCACACGCTTTGTTGCTTTCTTCAAGTGGATGGACAAGGATATATATATATATTTACACACATTTTTTTTTTGATTTGATGTTGGCTCATAGTGGGATTATTGATCCTTTTTTCCCTGTATAAAATAAGCACCCAACATCTGATGTACTTGCATTTTCCCTTGATTGATACAAACAAAGAGTGTGCCACTATGAATAAATAAATAAATAAATAACCTGCCTTTCTTGAAATAGTGAATGAATATGTGATCCCTACCATGTAATTTGATTTCACTTCATATGAGTTATAAATTACAGAGTTGATTTCATGAATGAAAAGGAGAGTTAAGAATGAGTTATAAATTAATGAGTTGTTTTTATATAATTAATTAATTAAACGGAGATAAAAATGAAAAGGAGAGGCTGACATTGAGGTCGTTTAAATATATTCATATTTTTTTAATTCAGAAAAATAATAAATAAAAACATAAATATTGCTAAACTACTAAATTTTAATTCAACAATTTCTAGTTACAAATTACTGAACTGACATAATTTACTATGTCGCCTCAAATCCGACAAAAATATGCCTAAAAAACAACTATATAACAATTTTATGCTTGCCCTGATTCTTATTCAATTATTAAATACTTAGCAAAAAAATTATTTAATTATTAATTAATAGGATATCACTCCCTTATCAAGGACTTTTACGTTGGGGCATTAAAAAAATAAACTAAGGAAATCAAATACAGTAAAAGAAAATATAGAATAATCTAATATGATTTCTTTCATACAAAGAAAATGTAAACAATATCTGATATTAACCAAAACGTTTTCTACTCCAAAAAATTGTAAAGAAATTTGGATAATACAATTTTTGGCTATTAAAATAATACAAAAAATGAGAACAAAATTGTTATTTGTGCTTAAAAAATAAAAAAAAAATTGTTATTTGCTTTTTGGTAAGTCGCACTCTTTTTTTTTTGGGATTGGGTGAAAAATAGATAATCCTACTTTACTTTGAATAGATAATCCCTCATGATTTGAATAAAAATATAAAATTCATAGAATTCATTAAATTAGATTAGATTAGATATCTCACATATCAAAATTAGCTGAAGAAAAAATTTTCAACAAAAATTGATTTATAGAAATATACATTTATCCATTTTTACTTTAAAATAAAACATTTCTTTCTTTTTTTTTTTAAAGTAAGTCCATACAAAATTTATTGATTAATTTTTCTTTAGTTTCGTCGACGATTCTTTTCTACAAAATAGCCTACACAGCATGCAAGGCACAAATTTAGTTGAATTTAATAAATTTTGTTAATTTTGCACTTTTAATCTAAATAACAACGAGATTATGTATTTTTTTATTAAATTCTAAAGGAACAAAGTATAATTTTAGTATAAATAATTTTATTTTTGATAATTAATTTTAGTATAAATAAAGGTGTCCATTTCATTAGAGTTAATTTGTGATTTTTGGTTTCTACTAAAATTAAACAAAAATAAAAGCGCATATAATTTTTGTTTAGAAATTACAAATACAACCGACGTTAATTTTCCCAAGCAAATAAGCGATATGCCAACCGGCACAATCGTATTCACTGCTCGCAATGAGCAAGGTATATATATATGTTGGGCATAATAATACTAAAGCTGTACTCTTGCCGAACAGGTTTAGTCTGGTGCCACGTAGCGTGGTGCCGAGCAAATTCACATAAGCCACTTAGCCACTTTGCCGAGCACGTTCCGTTTGGACACGTGGCATCCCGCCGAACAACTGATTATTGGCACGAGGGTTCCACGTGAGTGTTATACGTGAATACACGATTTAGAGTTAGTGCTCCAAAGAGTACCCTGAATCCCGACATCAATAAACAATGTATAACCACGTGGCTATAGCCGAGGAATCTAGTTTGCTCAGCCTATATGTCGATGGCCAGTAAATGTCAAACCTAGGGCCCACAGCCTTTAAAGAAGGCTCATGACCATAAATGCACCTTAGTTAGGATTGAACTAGGTACTTGTCTCTGGAGATGTAACTAAATCGGTCTATCTCGTTACGATTCGGTGGCTGATGCGACAAGAAGACAGTATGACCCTGAAATTCAGGTTGTAATGCCGTGTTAAACCACCAGAAGCATTAAATGAAAGGCACGGTGTATTTATGAGGGGTCTGAGGCATTAAATGAAGGGGAAGGGCATTTAAAGCAAGAGTGTAAAAGAGGGACACGGCAGTGTGCGTAATGTCGAGTCATAGGTATGCTGTAATCATTACTCAGACCACTATATATGGATATACAACTGAATCACGGAGGTAAGCTGACTATTGCCAACTGAAACTTTGACTCCTTTATTTTCAGAAAACTTTCTTTCTTGGGTGACTTGCTGACTTAATCATCGGAGGGTTTTCCGGCCTGAGACCTCCTCTCCGGCCGTCACCTTTCTTTCTGTCTTTGTTCGGCAGGTCGGCGATTGCATTTCCGGTTGGCGTGGTCAGCAGTTCCGGCGGTAATTTCTGCTGCCGAACATTTGGCGCCCACCGTGGGGCTCGTTGTCTAGCCCATCATCGTGTTCACTAGCTTTTTTATTGTTTCTTTGTTAAGTCTCCAGTATTTGTCCACATAATGACTTCGGGAGGAAACACTACCCCACCACCATCTCCACGGGCAGGAGACACTTCCACTCCTGCCAAAACTAAAGGGAGTGCGTTGGTTATCCGGACTCCAGGTCTGGAGTCCGCCCGGAAAAGAAAAACAGAGGATCCTCAGGTATTGAAACGGAGAGAAGAGCTGATGGCTAAGGCCAGTGAAAAGCAGGCAGAACTGGAGGAGATTTTGCTGGAATTGAGTAAGGAAAAGGGAAAACCCCCTGCTAGCCATACTGCTGATTCTGGTCAATCTGACTCGGAATCTGATGAAAGTTACGATGCTCTTTACGAGGACCCCACTGATGAGGATGACGGGGACACCCATGAACAGAAGGAGGTGCGCTCTCGCTCGCGACGTGATGTCTCTCCTTCCAGGAAGGACTCGCGCCGTGCTAAACCGGTCGCAAAACGTGACGTGAGATCCGATGTTGACGCGCCCATCAAAGCGCATCACCAAAGGAATTCCTCAAAAAAGATGCTGGAGGCGCACTCAGAGGAGGCGGATAGCTCGGACCAAGAAGAGCTAACCTTAAAGCGTAAGAAAGCGGGAAAGGTAAAGATGGAAGACTGGGGGCAAGCAGAGGAATGGAGTGCTCAGGGCCAGAGCACACGAATGATGGCAAGGAAAGCCTTGGGGCGAATCTCTGCCTCCCCATTCGTCGATGAAATAATTGATGCGGAGCCTCCGGAGAAATTCCAAACTCCGAGACTTAATCTCTACGATGGGAGAACTGACCCCCTGGCCCACTACCGTCACTACATGCAGGCCATGACATTATGGAACAGCAACGACCACCTCATGTGCAAAGTATTCCCTTCCAGTTTGGGGGATACAGCGCTTCAGTGGTTCCATAAACTGCCCCCTGGCAGTATTCGGTGTTGGCAGCAACTGGCGGAGGAGTTCGTTACCCGGTTTCTGGCTAACACAAAACAGCCTAAAACCGCTGACGCTCTCCTCACAATGAAAAGAAAGTCCGGGGAGTCATTGAGAGATTATTCCCGCCGTTACCTGGAGCTCTACAATGAGGTGGGAGAATGCTCGGAGCAATTGGCGGTCACCTCGTTCAAATTGGGGTTGCGGAAGGAGGATAGGCTGTGGCTCTCCTTGACCAAAAAGCCAGCAGCCAACATGTCGGATCTTATGTGTCGAATCGAGAAGTACGCCAAGGTGGAGGACGAGACACAGCCGGCCGAGCAGAAAGAAAGGAGATCCCAGGGCCAGACAAGAGAGAAAAGACGGGGAGACGGCCGCCGATTCATTGACGAGGGGAAGTCAGTCTTTGAAGCGGTCAATACGGTGTTCAAAGAGCCAATCTTCAAGATCCTTCCCCAAATAAAAAATAGGCCATATTTCAGATGGCCCGGAAAGCTGCCGGATTTCCCTGGAAAGGAGAATTCCAAAAACTACTGCGCGTATCATCAAGACAAGGGGCATCGCACCGGAGCCTGCCGATCGCTACGACATCATCTGGAGGAATTGGTGCGCAGAGGCCACCTTAAAGAGTTCGTCGATGAGGGCAGAACCAGAGAAGCAGCCCCACAGGATAGAGAGCCAAGGAGGCAACGAGAAGAGACTGCCGAGGAGGAGGCAGCCGAAGAGGCTCAACCCCCACCAAGGGCCAGGGCGCGCAGAGATGTCCCGAGACCTGCAGTCATCCACGTGATTCATATGGAACGGCGACCCCAGAGTGTCATCAATCATGTCCCTAATCCACCAAGCTAAAGAAATCTTGGGCGTCGCGGGTCAGCCGAACAAGCGCCCAAGGACAGCCGCCATGGAGGAAATCACTTTTCATGAAGACGAGCATCCTGGTGTTCAGCTGCCGCACAATGATGCCCTAGTGGTCACTCTGGGCATGTTTAATTCAGAAGTAAGGAGAATCCTGGTAGATGCAGGAAGCTCAACAGAAGTTATGTTCCTGAGCTTATTTAAGAAGCTCGGATTAACTGAAGAAGATCTGGAACCGGCAGAATGCCCGCTCATAGGATTCAATTCTGCTCCTGTCTGGCCTCTGGGCAGAGTCGTCATTCCTGTCCGCGTGGGTCCGGTGGA
Organism: Vitellaria paradoxa; assembly: GCA_019916065.1. Classification (NCBI taxonomy): domain Eukaryota; kingdom Viridiplantae; phylum Streptophyta; class Magnoliopsida; order Ericales; family Sapotaceae; genus Vitellaria; species Vitellaria paradoxa. The sequence goes on from CM034239.1 coordinate 42,947,529, forward strand.
GCAAGAGGTTGAGTTCACTGTTGTGGATTCCCCCTCTTCCTACAACGCTATAGTAGGGAGATCGTGGATTCACGCTCTGAAGGCGGTCCCCTCAACCTACCACCAGGTGCTGAAGTTCCCCTATTGCGGGGAAGTGATTTCTATTTTGGGGGATCAGAATACCTCCCAAAAGTGTTTCTCTGCAGCCCTAAAGTCCAAAATGATCCCCGAACAAGTCCAGCTGGCGGAACTACCCGAGGACACACCAAAGATCGATGATGTCGGTGGTGATCCGCAGATGAAAGCCACAGAGGATTTGGAGAAATATCAAATTGGCCCGGTTGAGGATGATAGATTCTTCCTGATCGGCGCTAACCTGAGCGCCGAGGAAAAACTAGAGCTAACGGAGATGCTCTTGAAGAATATTGGAACGTTCGCCTGGACTCCACACGAAATGCCAGGCATTTCCCCCGAAGGTCATGACTCATAAGTTGAATGTGAATCCGGAGGTAAAGCCTGTGGTACAAAAAGCAAGGCGATCAGCTCTGCAACACGCAGAAGCTGTCATTGAGGAGGTCGGCCGACTGTTAGAGGCGGAGGGCCATTCGGGAAGTCTCATACCCGGAGTGGTTAGGCTAATACGGTCGTGGTCAAGAAGAAGAATGGGAAGTAGGAGAGTCTGCGTAGACTACACAGACCTGAACAAGGCCTGCCCTAAGGATCCATTCCCCCTGCCAAAGATCGACCAACTCGTTGATTCAACTGCTGGATGTTCCAGGATGTCGTTCCTGGACGCTTATAGGGGATATCACCAAATCCCTATGTTCGGCCCTGATGAGGAAAAAACTTCTTTCATAACCCCGCGAGGCATATACTGTTATAGAGTTATGCCATTCGGGCTGAAGAACGCTGGAGCCACCTATCAACGGCTGGTTACAAAAATATTCAAAAAAGACCTCGGGCAGACGATGGAGGTCTACATTGATGATATGGTGGTAAAAAGCAAGGAGCCGAACACACACCTCCAACATCTCCAACATGTTTTCTCTACCCTTGATCGGTATGGGTTAAAATTAAATGCTGCCAAGTGTGCCTTCGGAGTTGGCTCGGGTAAATTTTTGGGCCACTTGGTGAGCAGAAGGGGAATTGAGGCTGATCCCGAGCAAATACGTGCCATCCAATCTGTTTCGCCCCCGCGCACAAAAAAGGAGGTACAGAAGCTCACAGGGATGGTGGCGGCACTCAACCGGTTTATTAGCAGATCATCCGACAAGTGCCGGCCATTCTTTAGACTGCTCAAAGGGGCCAATAAGATGCAATGGGATGCTGAGGCGGATGCGGCACTGGAAAAGCTTAAAGAATACCTAACAACTGTCCCAATATTGTCAACACCGCAGCCGGGGGATATTTTGCAGCTATATCTGGCAGTCTCAGAGCATGCAGTCAGTGCCGTCTTGCTGAGAGAGCAACAAGGGAAGCAGCATCCTATTTACTATGTGAGCAAAACAATGCAAGGAGCAGAGACCAGATATCTGCCCCTAGAGAAGTTGACCCTGGCACTAATAATGGCATCCAGGAAGCTAGCCCATTATTTCCATGCACACACCATTCAAGTTGTCACCGATCAGCCAATTGGCCATGTTTTAAAGAGGGCTGATGTATCGGGCCGACTAGCAAAGTGGGCAGTTTCCCTTGGCGCATTCGACATAAAGTTCATCCCAAGAACCGCGATAAAGGCTCAAGTCCTGGCCGATTTTGTAGCGGAATTTTCCACACCAGCCTGTGGTCAGACAAAAGAAGTGTGGCATGTTGAAATAAAGTCTGCCCCGGCCGAACATAATGAGGCCGAACAAACTTGGCAAATCGAGGTTGATGGGTCTTCGACTAGAAAAGGAGGCGGCGTAGGCATAGTTCTGACTACACCAGAAGGGGTCTCAATAGAATATGCAATAAAACTCGAGTTCGAAGTCACTAATAATGAGGCGGAGTATGAAGCCCTCCTGGCTGGACTCGACATCGCTCGGCGGCTGATGGCAGATGATATCGTAGTAAGGACTGACTCTCAGTTGGTTGCCAACCAGCTAAAGGGTGAGTATATGGCTAGAAGTGAAAAGATGGCAGAGTATTTAGAAGCAGCAAAGAAGAGAATTGAAAGCTTCAATAAAGCTAGCGTGGAGCTCATTGGCAGGGATCATAACGCTCATGCTGATGCACTTGCAACGCTAGCCGCCTCTTCTCGAATAAGGCTAACTGACCAGGTCTTTATGGAAGTCATAAAAAGGCCGAGCATAACGAAAGACGTAGAGGTAATGTGTGCTGACCCAGCCCCATCTTGGATGGATCCAATCATTACTTACTTGAAGGACGGAACACTTCCCGTAGATAAGACAGAAGCGAAGAAACTGAGAATAAAAGCCGCCAGGTTTTGGCTGTCTCCTGATCAGAAGTTATACAAAAAGTCATTCACAGGCCCGTATCTCCTTTGTGTTCATCCCGATAAAGTGCAAGACTTTCTTTACGAGCTTCATGAAGGTGTCTGTGGAGCACATACTGGGGGCAGATCACTGGCGCACCGAGCAATTACTCAAGGGTATTGGTGGCCGAAGATGGGATATGACGCTCAGGCCTATGTTCGGAAATGCAAGAAATGTCAGAAGTTCGCTCCCATTCCTCATCAGCCGGCCCAGGAACTCAGCCCGCTTACCAGCCCTTGGCCGTTCGCTCAATGGGGACTTGATATTGTGGGACCTCTGCCTTCCGCTTCGGGAAATAGAAAGTTCTTAGTGGTCGGCACCGACTACTTTACTAAGTGGGTGGAAGCAGAACCCCTAGCTCACATCAAAGATGCTGATACCATTCGATTTATTTGGAAGAACATCATTACCAGGTATGGCATCCCTAGGACACTTATTTCCGACAATGGGACGCAATTTGACAGTGCCCCGTTTAGGGAATATTGTTCTAGATATGGAATCAAGAATATTTACTCTACACCAGCTTACCCCCAAAGCAACGGTCAAGCTGAGGCAACGAACAAAGTTATTCTCAATGGGATTAAGAAAAGACTGGAAGCGGCAAAAGGAAGATGGGTGGATGAATTGCCATCAGTACTGTGGACCTATCGAACAACCCCTAGAAGATCAACCGGAGAATCTCCCTTCTCTCTGGCTTACGGTGTCGAAGCCGTCATACCCTTAGAAGTTGGCCTCCCTAGCATCAGAACTCTATCATTTGACAGAGGGGAGAATGATCAAGCTATGGGAATAAGCCTGGATCTAATTGATGAAAGAAGGGAACTGGCAGCATTAAGGTTAGCCAACTACCAGCAAGAGACAAGGAAGAAATTTAATAAAGGGGTCAGACGTAGAGAATTCCGTACTGGCGATCGGGTGCTGAGAAAATTGATGGGAAGCAGGAAAGATCAAACTGAAGGAAAGTTAGGAGCTAATTGGGAGGGACCATTCACCGTCTCTGAGGTGCTCGGCAATGGCGCCTACAAGTTAATTGACATGGAGGGAAAGCCAATCAAAAGACCGTGGAATATAGCCCATCTAAAGTTGTACTATCATTAATTTTTTCTTCACATTTGTTGACTAAAGACTTTGTACGTATATTGAAAAGCAATCCTTTTTACAAAGCAAAAGCAAACTCAAAAGCTTGAGATCATTCCCTGCTCAACAAAAAGACGCCACATCACTTTGGGTGGTGGCATGGAGAGGAGCCATGCTCGGCATCCCGAACATTGGTACGAAAAGAATGCCCCATCTCCATCGATGTTGGCACATTTCTGGTTTATTTACTGACCAGGAAATACTCTTTAGGCTGAGATTCAATTCCTCAGTCTCCTGAAAAGAATTATCAAAAGAAGCCACGCTCGGCTTGCCCAGCGTTGGCACATTCCTGGTTTATTTACTGACCAGGAAATACTCTTTAGGCTGAGATTCAATTCCTCAGTCTTCTGAAAAGAATTATCAAAAGAAGCCACGCTCGGCTTGCCCAGCGTTGGCACATTCCTGGTTTATTTACTGACCAGGAAATACTCTTTAGGCTGAGATTCAATTCCTCAGTCTTCTGAAAAGAATTATCAAAAGAAGCCACGCTCGGCTTGCCCAGCGTTGGCACATTCCTGGTTTATTTACTGACCAGGAAATGCTCTCTAGACTGAGATTCAATTCCTCAGTCTCCTGAAAAGAATTATCAAAAGAAATCCATGCTCGGTTTGCCGACCATTGGTACAAAGAGAACCCACATCATTTCTGATGGTGGCCCAATCTTGATTTATTCATCGACTAGAAACGATTTTTTCTAAAAATCAAGATTCGATTCCTTGGTTTGTTAATTGGAAGCAAAAGAAGCATGTTCTAAAGAGCTCAACGCCAGTATCATCATAAAGGTACACATTTTGCGATGCTCGGCATGAGACTAAAAAGCGAAGATTTATCAGAAGATAGTTACCCCCGTTATTATGAGAAAGAGGACAGCCGAACTTATCGAGGTATGTGAGATTTATTAAAGTTATGCCTCTTTAACAAAAGCTTGAAGTTATTTTATGAAAAGCAAATTACTACATGAGCTTGTTACCTCTGAAGGGTTTACTATTTAAAGTATTTTTGCTAGAAGTTGTGGTTGCTCGGCAAAGTGGTACAAATGCAGACACCATACATACTTCAATATAAAGCATAAAATATACAAATGGAAAGACAGACTGTCAAAAGGGAACAATTCAAAAGCTTTCATTACATGCCTTAGAGTACGGTTACAATACATTTTACATAACTATTAATCAAAGAAGCTATCCTAAATCTAAGATGAGACATTAACATTTGTTGTAAGGGTTTGTAGCTATTTCGTGGGAGAAAACGTCTAGGTACTCCTCGGCTGCGCTCCTTATAATTCTGTCAGCAAACCAGTTAAGGCATTCCCCAATCAATTCATCGGCAGTTCTAAAGAAACAAAGACAGAGAAAAATAAAACAAGATTAGACAGAAGTCAAACTTCGTTCATTCATTTGGAATTAAAAGTTCAATATCATTACATCAAGAACAAAAAATACATGTGTGTACAAAAAGGCTCACTTCTCTCCTCCCTTAGTAGGATCACTCTCCACAATTAAATCAACTTGTTCAAGCACTTGGGAGGCGTCCTTCTGGGCACTATCCACCTCAACCTCCCCCTCGTCGATTGTTTCTTCGGCAGTATGAATTGAGGGAGTTTGAGGGGGACGCTCAAAGCTGAATTGAGGGATCGGGCGCTCTGGATCAGGATAAGGGACCTCCTTGTATATGGGGTTGGTGGGATCAACGTTGTTCTTCTTCATTGCGGCCTCCCAACCCTCAAGAAAGAAGTCGTTGTGAGCATCCCTCATCTGATCCACGCAATCGTTAATCTGGGCTTCCACCTCAGCTTTGGCTTTGTCCTCGGCTTCTTGGAGGGCAGCTTCCTTCTCTGCCAGGGCTCGAGTCTTCAGTGCAAGCTCTGCCCGAAGTTTGACAAGCTCCTGCTTTGATCTCTCTTGCTCGGCCCTGGAAGCCTCCAACTCCTTAATGAGTAACTCCTGCCCAGTCTTCATGGAGGACAACTCAATCTCGGCCGTGGAAAGTTTGCCCTTGACCACTAAAAGCTCCTCGTCTTTATGATTTAGGATCTTATCCATTGACTGCACACGAGCTATGCTTCCAGCAACTTGGCCAAGGGCAGTGTTGAGTTGATGCTCAATCTCTTTATTTTCATCCTGAAGCCGACTTCTCTCTTTTGCCAGAGCGTCATTGCTGGATTGGAGATTCTTATTCTCCTTCTCCAAGGACCTCACGCTCGATTTCAACTCCCTTATTTCCGTTTTATCCAGCTCGGCTCTGGTTTCGAATGTTCGGCTCCTGGCAATTAACTCCATTGTGTGGAGAGAAGTCTGCAGAAAGAACAGAAAGTTAGGAAAAATTATAATAACGAAAGGATTCACATAAAGGAATATTATAGTACTTACAGAGATAATGTTCTTCATCAGAATTTTGTGGATATCCTCCGTCCTATTCTTCCTCGTATTAAGAACGTCCCGAGGAGGGAGGATACCCTTGAGATACTCTTCGGCATGGTTGAAGGCAGTGTCTTGGATAGTGAAGGGACGGCCTTGAGGGTGTTCGAGGCTGGGAATAAGGATTTCTGGAATAAACGGAGGGGAGTCTCGAACCGGATTGGCCGGATACTCGATGGCTAGAGGCACGGGCCCAACTGGTTGAGCAGGTAACGGCTCGGAGGTTCTCGGTGGTGCGTCTTTGGTGGGTGGCACGACCTTGGAAGGTGCTGGCCCCCTCGCGGCGTCCTCCTTCGATAGCTTCGCCTGCTCGGCCGTTGGAGCCGCGTCCGCAGATTGTGTCCTGGCCCTCTTCTGCTCAGGAGGGCCAGATGGCCCCTTCTGAGCTGCCTCCTGCTCCTTCCCCTTCTCCATTTTGACCTTCATTATTTGCTCGGCAGTTGAAGGAGCAGGGGCACTCCCCTCACCAGTCTTCCTCTTCCCAACAGCCTTTTGCTCGTCCGCCTTCTTCTTCTGGGCCTCTCCAGCCCTTTGCCCTTTTGCCTTCGCCATGGCGAGCTTCTTGTAATCGATCTTCGGGGCCATCACTTCTTCTTCTTCCCCTTCTAAATCTGAAAAGTAGTCGAAGGCAGGGGGTATCTCAACTTCTTCTTCTTCCTCTTCCTCTTCCTCCTCGTCTAAAAGAACAAACTGTCGCTTCCTCGGCTGTTCGGAAGGCTCAGGAACTGCAACTTGAGGGGCTTGAACTTGCTCGGCAACAAGTGGGATGGCGAATGGAGGGGGGCGAGTCCACCCTGGATGCCTTAAGGCGTAGTAGTTCTCTTTCTCTTCAGCAGAAGCCCGAAACCACCACTGAAGACGCCTAATAGCCTCCGAAGTTGCGAAACCTTGAGGGGGGCAATGAATGTCTGATGAGAAGGGGTGAAGTTGAACAAAATCGGAACTGCTCTGGCAAAGGGATAGAGATCTGGACCCCCGAGGAATTTGAACACCTCCTTCAAGTGGTCCTTGTCAGCACGAATGCCAGTAGCCCAGAACTTCTTTAACTGAACACCTGCACAGATATTAAATCAAACAGTTAGTATGCTTAGAAGTGAGGGTAAAGAAGAATAAGAACTGGTAGGATTTGAAATCAACCAACCTGGGCCCAAAGAAACCCGAGGGACGATTGGAAAACGATCTTCGTCTGGATCGTGTGTCCAGTGACCTGTGACGACGCACAGGTCACTTTCTGACTTAATCGTATCAGGCAGCATGTGGACCAAGGCCTTTTCTGGTCGGGATTTCAGGTACCACCTGTTCTCATCCTTCCTCACCTTCTGGATTGAGTAACAGTAAAGAAGATCGTACTCGGATATGTGGAATCCGTATCGCCTGTTTATTTCTATCACCCCATTAACGATTCTATAAAAGTTATGGGTGAGGTTCCTAGGGCCAAGGTCCAGAATGCTCATCATAGAGCGAAGAAAGGGGTGCAGGGGGAACCTAAGGCCACCTTCGGTGATTGCCACTATGGGGAATTCCCCTGTTTCACGCTCGCCTTGTTCGGCGAGCCTGATACCTACGTTCTGAGGAATCTGGTATTTCTCCTTGAAAATCCTAACCTTTTCCTCAGAACTTAGCTCGTTCGCGAGTCTACCCATAACGGAAAATTTGAAGAAAAAAGAGGATTAACTCACCGGAAATGAAGGACGACGGGAAGGGTGAAAGCTTGCGAAGACGAAAGCTCAGAGGAAAAGAAGCAAGGGAAATCTGTAGACTCAAATCGCAGAAAAGAGGTAAGAGAAGATTAATCAGGTATATATGTATATGTGTATGTATCTCTGAGGGAAACCGAAGCGTTTCCAACGAAAAGGCAATGGGCGGTAAAAATGGCATTTATTACCGCCCCAATTTTCAAATTTCTGACCATTCACGTTTTAACACCTCGTATCTGGGAAACCGCGTAAGCGGCGCAGCAGATGAAAAGCTGAAAGGGCCCTGCGCGTGTCGTCACGAGGAGAGAGAAAAGTCCAATCAGATTTGATACGCGTCAGGGACATACTAAACGACAAACTGCGTAGGAGGGTTGAAGGATCAGGGAGGTAAGGTTATTCTGCTCTGCTACTCTGCTCGGAAAATATCTTTTCTCGACCAGAGTGGGGGCAAAATGTTGGGCATAATAATACTAAAGCTGTACTCTTGCCGAACAGGTTTAGTCTGGTGCCACGTGGCGTGGTGCCGAGCAAATTCACATAAGCCACTTAGCCACTTTGCCGAGCACGTTCCGTTTGGACACGTGGCATCCCGCCGAACAACTGATTATTGGCACGAGGGTTCCACGTGAGTGTTATACGTGAGTACACGATTTAGAGTTAGTGCTCCAAAGAGTACCCTGAATCTCGACATCAATAAACAATGTATAACCACGTGGCTATAGCCGAGGAATCTAGTTTGCTCGGCCTATATGTCGATGGCCAGTAAATGTCAAACCTAGGGCCCACAGCCTTTAAAGAAGGCTCATGACCATAAATGCACCTTAGTTAGGATTGAACTAGGTACTTGTCTCTGGAGATGTAACTAAATCGGTCTATCTCGTTACGATTCGGTGGCTGATGCGACAAGAAGACAGTATGACCCTGAAATTCAGGTTGTAATGCCGTGTTAAACCACCAGAAGCATTAAATGAAAGGCACGGTGTATTTATGAGGGGTCTGAGGCATTAAATGAAGGGGAAGGGCATTTAAAGCAAGAGTGTAAAAGAGGGACACGGCAGTGTGCGTAATGTCGAGTCATAGGTATGCTGTAATCATTACTCAGACCACTATATATGGATATACAACTGAATCACGGAGGTAAGCTGACTATTGCCAACTGAAACTTTGACTCCTTTATTTTCAGAAAACTTTCTTTCTTGGGTGACTTGCTGACTTAATCATCGGAGGGTTTTCCGGCCTGAGACCTCCTCTCCGGCCGTCACCTTTCTTTCTGTCTTTGTTCGGCAGGTCGGCGATTGCATTTCCGGTTGGCGTGGTCAGCAGTTCCGGCGGTAATTTCTGCTGCCGAACAATATAGGTTATATATTTATTTGCAGGCATTGGGAGACCATAGTGTCAGATCCATGGGTATTTTGTAGCTGTTTCTGTTTGATTACCCAGAATGTGTAAGTATAGAAATTTTCGAGGCTTGTAGGCCCAGATAAAGTTCAATTGATCATTCTTGTTTTTATTGTGACCCTTAGGTCAGTTAAAAATTAAAATTTTATAGTTTCTAAACATTTGATTTAAAAAAATAAAAATCTGCCTTTATTTCTTTTCCAATTCCGCATTGTTTGGGTAGCTGTGCTGCCTCTTCCCAATTTTTCCCAGCTGCCAAACAGAGCCAATTGGCAATCTTGTATGTTTTTCCATGCAATTTGAAAAGAAAAAATATATATATATATATATATGTATATATATACATCCTCTCTCTTTGAAACCAACAAGAAGATCGAAACTAATCCATTTGGCTCAGTTGGGATAGCTTTCATGTTCCTTTTCACCATTTGTTTGTTTCTAAACATTTGGCAGATAATAATCCTGCTCAAATATGTTGTTGAAATATCCTTCTATTTGGTTCGCCGTGTTATTATCAACCAATATCTTTGTCTCTTATATATATATATGTTCAACTATTTGATGATTGAAGATTTCAGCCCGAAGAGGAGTATAACAGATAATGGTGGGGTAATATGGCCAAGAACAGTTGTCATCCTATTGAATTTTTCGGCAACAAATTCATTGCCGAACAACCACTAAAGCTACTGTTCAACGTAACTAGCCACCCAAAGAAAAATTTAAAACATTTACAGACAACTGTCGAGCATACATGAATTGGGCAGTATTTATCATTGTTATTGGACGAGTGGAGAAAGATTGTCCGAATAATCAATTTCGGCCCATTTACTGAGTTTGCTCCCAAAAACTTTTGTAATAAATATTTTTTTAAATATTCTATACGTGACTAACATGTAGCATTTGTGCTTGGACGCTTTGATCTCATTATTAAATAAGCATTACGGAAGAACAGTTGCAGACACAATTAAAGAAATTACTCTAGCTTCAGAGGCATGCACAAAATTAAAGAATTATCGAAAGGAGCCACGCTTGGTTTTTCGAACGTTGGTACAGAAAGGGAGCCACATCCCCTTGGGGTGTCGGTTCGGCTCCGGTTTATTGATTGATCGGATTTCTCTTTAAACTGGGATTCAGTTCCTCGGTTTATTGAAAAGGATTATCAGAAAGGAGCCACGCTCGGTTTTCCGAGCGCTGGTACAGAAAGAGAACCACATCCCCTTGGGGTGTCGGTTCGGCCCCATTTTAATGACTGACCGGGTTTCTCTTTAAACTGGGATTCAGTTCCTCGGTTTATTGAAAAGGAATATCAGAAAGGAGCCGCGCTCGGTTTTCCGAACGCTGGTACAGAAAGGGAGCCACATCCCCTTAGGGTGTCGGTTCGGCCCTGGTTTATTGACTGACCAGGTTTCTCTTTAAACCGGGATTCAGTTCCTCGATTTATTGGAAAGAATTATCAGTAAGGAGCCACGCTTGGTTTTCCAAACGCTGGTACAGAAAGGGAGCCACATCCCCGTGGGGTGTCGGTTCGGCCCTGGTTTATTGATTGACCCGGTTTCTCTTTAAACCGAGATTCGGTTCCTCGGTTTATTGAAAAGGATAATCAGAAAGGAGCCACGCTCGATTTTCCGAACGTTGGTACAGAAAGGGAGCCACATCCCCTTCGGGTGTCGGTTCTGCCCCAGTTTATTGACTGACCGGGTTTCTCTCTAAACCAAGTTTCGGTTCCTTGGTTTATTGAAAAGGATTATCAGAAAGCTCTCTATGAAAGCACAACTTTGGCACAGAAAGCAAAAGCCCCCAAAAAAGCCAAAGCACACAGAAAGCAAAAGCTCGCAAAAGGCCAAAGCTCTCAAAAAACCAGAAGCTCCCAAAAAGCCAAAGCTCTCAAGAAGCAAAAGCTATCATTAAGGAAGCTTGCCATTGCACAAAAAGTAAAGTTCTCACATTCATATAAAAATTAAAGGTAGCCGACCTCACAAAGTTAAGTTTATCTCAGAAAGCTTATTCCCGAGCATATTTTTGGCTCGGTTTATCTCAGAAAGCTAGTTCTCGAGCATATTTTTGGCTCGGTTTATCTCAGAAAGCTGGTTCTCGAGTATATTTTGGCTCGGTTCATCTCGGAAAGTTAGTTCCCGAGCATATTTTTGGCTCGGTTTATCTCAGAAAGCTGGTTCTCGAGCATATTTTGGCTCGGTTCATATCGGAAAGCTAGTTCCCGAGCATATTTTTGGCTCGGTTTATCTCAGAAAGCTAGTTCTCGAGCATATTTTGGCTCGGTTCATCTCGGAAAGCTAATTCTCGAGCATGTTCAAGCTCGGATCATCTCAAAAAGCATGTTATGGCGTGTTTCAATTCAAAAGATTATCCACGAGCAAGACATGATAAGATTCAATTCGAAAGCTTATTCCCGAACATATTTCTAGTAGAGTTTATTCTAAAGTTTATTCCCAAGCAAGAATGAGAGTCTACTCTCGAGCACATTTTGGTCGGATTTTCTACAAAAGCTAACTCCCGAGGTCAATCTTGCTCGGCTCATCTTAGAAGGCTTATTCCCGACCATATTAAGGTTGGGTTATTAACAAAAGCATGTCCCCAAGGTTGTTCTGACAGTTCATTTTAGAAAGCAAATTCAAGTTATTAACAAAAGCATGTCCCAACCAAATTCTGGTTGGGTTATTTACAAAAGCCAGTTCACCAGTCTATTTTGGTTAATTTCACTACAAAAAGTATATTATTCTGGCTAGGTTCATTTCAAAAAGCTAATTCCCGAGCATGTTTTGGCTCGGGTCATCTCAAAAACATTTTCCCGAGGTTGTTCTAACTCGGTTTATATTAGAAAGTTATGTCTCGACCTTATTCAGGTATGGTTGTCTTCAAAAGCATTTTCCTGAGGTCATTTCCGAAAGCTATTTCTCAAGCATATTCGAAAAGCATATTGTGATGGCTGGATTCAATTTGAAAGCATATTATCAAGCGCTTTATGGTAAGATCCAATTCAAAAGCGTATCTACGAGCAAATGGTAGTAAGATTCAGTTTATAAGCATATTTCCGAGCATATTTCTGTAAAGTTCATTGCAAAAGGCTTATTCCCAAGCATGGGGAAATCTCATGCCGAGCATATCGAAAGGTATAAAGCTAGCTATCTAGAGCATATTCTTCCTCAAGCATAATGAACATTTTCTTAGATCAAAGGAGTGTTCTCAATCTCAAGCAAGTTCTTTCCCCGAGGAAAGTTATCCCGAACAAATGAACAAGGGTACTAATTAGCAAGGGTATCTCCCAATCAAAACTAGTCCCGAGCATGCTAAAAATACTGTCGAGCAAGTCATCCCCAAGCATATTATTCCCAAGCATAGAGTGCATTCCTGAGTAGGTTTAAAGCTCATTCCCGAACAAGGATCAAAGCATACCCGAGCTCGGCCACTCTCCTCCAGCAAAGTTCAACTCAAAACCCGAGCTTGGCTATATATCTCGAGCATGGTGTAAAGCATATCCCGAGCTCGGCCCTCTCCTACAGCATGGTGTAAAGTATATCCCGAGCTCGGCCCTCTCTTACAGCAAGGTTAAAGTATATCCCGAGCTCGGCTCTTTATCTCGAGCATGGTGTAAAGTATATCCCGATCTCGGCTCTCTATCTCGAGCATGGTATAAAGCATATCCCGAGCTCGGCCCTCTCCTAGAGCAAGGTTAAAGTATATCCCGAGCTCGGCTCTCTATCTCAAGCATGGTGTAAAGTATATCCCAAGCTCGGCTCTCTATTCTGAAGATGGATTAAAGCCCCCCGAGCTCGGCTCTCACTCTCCAGCAGCTAAGTCTAAAGCTCCCCTGAGCTCGGCTGTTTCCCTCGAGTAAGATATAAAGCATATACCAAAACATGGTTTTCCCGAGCAAAGTTTAAGGCATATTAGGAGCTCGGCTTCCTTTCCCGAGCATGGTTTAAGGCACATCATGAGGTCGGCTGCATCCTCTCTAAGCAGAGCATCACTGAGCAGATTAAAGCACATCTATAAATGAGATTAGTGTCATCAAACGAGCTAACAACTGTTTAAAAAACTAGCCCCGAGCATGACATCTCTCCTCAAGCAACGCTATTTGTCATTAAAAGTATCCCGAACAAGATAAAGGAGTTCCTAAGTAAGGTTATTACTCTGCAAAAGTATTTCCGGGCAACATTTTCAAATTTCGAACACTTAATTATATTGAAACGAAGCCACAGTTAGCGTATCCGAGGGAAAAAGTCCAAAAAAGTGATAAGATGAGCTTATTTTAGAATTCTGACCATCACAAACCACCTAATTCGGACACCCGAGCAAAAAGTTATGACCATCTAAAGTTTTCATGAAATAAAGCCCAATTTAGTTTAGTTTTCTTTCTTTTTCTACCCTTGTTAGCACTATTGAAAGGATTTGCAACCTGACAGATCATAGTTCACTAGTTTCTTTCATCTTTTTGATGATTAAGCCTTGATTACATTAAGACAAAGAGTTGCCAAGGCCCTTATTTTGATTCTTTTATCGAGCAAATGATGAATTCAAAGTTACATCCTTATTTATGGATGCTCGGGTTCTTTCACATGACTTTTACATGGAGTGTTAAAGTATTCTCAATACACTTGTCATCCTTAGCAACATCCAAAGTTGATGAAGAGCAACTTTTTGTGGCCAAGCAATTTGCGTGCCGAGCAGCTTACAATTTGCCGAGCAACTTATGCAAGTTTTACAAGTAAAAAAAGTAAGCTCTCTTATACAGATAAGGACCTAATTTTTGTATTTCGAGCTCCCATATCTATTCCTCATGCAAACTCTGTTAAGCGCACAGGCAAGTCAATTTAGCATGATTCTATTTTTGCATCTCATAAAAAGTATAAATCATTTACACTGTTGCTGAAGTATATCTATGCAATGCTGCATACTTCCACTATTGTTTATAAGTTTTATTCTACTCTGCTCGGGTAATAAATTATCTCGACCAGAGTGGGGGCATAATGTGAGGCATAAAAATAGCTTGCCCGACCACAAGAGTGGTCCGCCGACCATAAATTGCACCCCCGAACAAGGGGTATACTCTAATTAAATTAGGACTAAATAGTTTGCTAGTTACGTTGTATAATTACTTTATGTACTACACTACCACACGGCTCTCGAAGTTTACATCATCTGACATTTAATATTAGCCACCCACCTCCACTTTAAATCACATCAAAATAAAGTGATAGTCAAATCAACAGAAAGCAAGACAGACACTCCATCTATAAATACCAAAAACAAAGACAGCGGAAGGGTTCTTCTTTCGACTCCTTTTTCTCGGATCTTCTTCTCCCTCTCTCTTTACTTACATGAGCTTATCATCTATACGAGAAACTGACTTAAGCATTGGAGTGTCCTTGGTCGGGGACCAACTCTGACCGCTTTATTTTACTATATTCTTGCTTGCAGGCCGCCGAGAGGGGATTTCAATGAACAAGAGAGAGAAGGGGTCTACGGAGAAGAAGGTAAAATTATTGCCGAGCATCCTTCTTTTTTTCCTTAGCTTGTATTATTCTTCTTTCTTTTTAATACCCTCCTTTGGAACCAACAAGATGAATCCAATCCATTTGGGATAGCTTTCATGTTAGTTTTGACTATTTGTTTGTTTCTAAACGTTTAGCAGATACTAATCCCGCTGAAATATGTCGATGAATTATCCCTCTATTTGGCTCAAAAGCTCAAGCAATTGTGTTTACCTCATGTAGAAGGCATTCATCTTTTGGGACATCATATATTTGTGCAGCTCTTTGAAAAACATGTCCCAAATTTAATACTAATTCTTTAGTGCAATTTGAGGCGTATATGAAAGTTTTTTGGTCTGTGTGTTTCTGCTAATTGATAGTTTAAGGGTATTTAGGATTTTATTTATTTATCGGAAAGAAGGGGTGCGTTTAGATTGAGAGTTTGGTGAGAGAAAAGAAAGAGAAGGGAAAATGGGAAGAAAAGAGGAAGGAAAGAGGAAAGGAAGGATAAAATCCCAAATGCATATTATTATTGGAGTAGATTAGAAAATATACGAGAATAAAAAGCATTCATCAGTATAGTAGTTTTCTAATTTATTTATTTTTTTAATTTATCAAATACCTTGCATTTTTTTTTTTGAAACTAAATACCTTGCGTTTACCATAGCATGTTCCACCACAAACCAAACGAGAGAAGTAGTATTGAATCCCCTTTCCTTTCCTTTTTTCTTCAGAAGTTCTTAATGCAAACACAACCTAAGAGAACAGTGCTTGGGTGCAAATGAGGTGTGGTGTGGTGTTGTGTTGAGCAATTGTTGTTGCGAATTCCATTTTGATTGTTGATGTTTTTCTCTCCCCCTCGATGCAGTTGAAATTATGAAGCCAGGCATGACTGTGATTTTGCGTAACGCGAAGATTGACATGTTCAAGGGTTCCATGAGGTTAGCAGTTGATAAATGGGGTCGTGCTGAGGTCACTGAACCTGCTAAATTTGTAGTCAAGGAGGATAACAATTTCTCTCTTGTTGAGTACGAATTGGCGAGTGTTATGGAAGAATAAAATTGTAAGTGCACATTCTGAGGTTACTATAAATTTTGTTTCAATCCTTAGTGATTATGAATGCAATTCTATTTAACTGGTTCATTAATCTTACTAATGTCGACCATTTCTTATTTCCTCCTTTGTAAGACTGCAATCTTGAAAAGCATATTATTTGAGTATTACTTGGGGTATTTGATTGGATCCATACATGGTTCATTATCCTGGCTGTAGTTTTCCACAAAATAATGGCTAAGCCCCAAAAGGAAAGAGTCATGTATAACTGTAGGGGGTGTTTGTGAGCCCAAATTATTCGTAAAGTCACAAACTTTTTCAAAATTTTTCTAACTTTTAGCCATATTTTTTTTGTGCGTTTATTTTAGAACTCTAAAGTTTACCAATTTTTACAAAATTTTGTCAACTTCTGACAATTTTTTTGGACCAAAACTGTTCGAACAAGTCCTGTCAACTCAAAAATCTCACTTAGCGCGTGAAAACCATTTGAATGGTTCATTCAACCACATTCGAACGAGTCGTCTCAGAAATTTTAAATTTGTCTTCTAAACGCTAAAAAGTGACTCATGCGTTATATTTTTATTAACTTTTTACCTTCCAAACACCTCCTATATAGTTCTCTATTTTATTTTGGAAAATAATATACTACTACGAAAGTATTACCATAACAATGTGTGGTAGATTGAAAATGATATACTACCACAAAAATACTACCATAACGAAGTGTGGTAGATTTGTAAATAAGTTGTATCATTACAAGCCTTTCGTTTTTTAGATGATATACCCACGATTAACCATGTCCTCCTGGTAATATTTTCTGATAATTTGCTGGGTTGTTTTTAATTGTCATTTCCCCCCTTCATGTTGTGCATCTATAAAATTCAAAATTTCTATTCACTATAAAATTCAATTTTCAATTTATACTAACTTTTTTTTTTCACTCCAAACTTCTATCAATTTATACTAATTTTTTTTTTCACTTCAAATCAAACACCACCAGTTATCTAAAGTATAAATGACAATAAATCTCTATAAATGTCTATGAATGATGACAAATCTTTATGAATCTCTAAAATTATAACAAATCTTTATATGGGAGTTATTTGAAGCTCTACAAATTGTAATAAGATGTGGTTTAATAACTTTTTTTGTTTTTTTTGGTTTCATAACTTTTTTTTTTGTTGGTATCAACAAAGTATAAAAAAAATTAAAAAAAAAAAAAGTGGAAAATCCGTTCGTTCGAATGGTAGAGGATTTTGAGGATTTTTGAAATTTTTATGGAGATTTTTATTCAGAGTTGAAAACGGCCTCTAAATCTCTAATTTATCTAATTTATTGTATTTTTTTTTTCCTTGAAAATTTGTCAAGAGAACAACTGCAATAGTAGAAACTGGGCTCTGATTTACAAGGGAAGCCAAATAATTGGGCGCGAGAAAAGTACCAATACTGTATTAAAACAAGGAATCAATAGTTCCTTTTATTATTAAATGGGTAACAATCCAAATCATACTGTATAAAAGAAGTAATCAATCAAGTCTGTGAAAATAAACATAAACACCAGAGATCTATTTGTATCAATGAATATCCATCAATCTTTAGAAGCAAGCATCCAACATGCAGCAGCAACACAAGGCAGCACAACTGGGGACAACACAAAAAGTCACAATATTCAGATATGTGTGTATATATATTAATATATATATATATATATATATATATCCATATATGTATGTAAATAATGTAATATAAGAAGGAGAGAACTGACCATCCCTTCCAGAAGCCATCGCCTCTGGACTTAGTTGCTTCGGATGCAGGAGGGTGGTTCTGTGGCTGAGTTTGACCATCTCTTGTGGGATACCCAACTGGGGTTGGAGCTGCAGTGCTAGGTGGAGGAGGATATGCCACTGCAAATATTTAAAAAAATATATCTATCATCTCATACATACATATGTATACATACATATATACACCAAAGCGAAGGGTGCAGAGAAGGATGTAACCATACCTTGGGGCTGGTTCTGGTTGTATTGACTCATGTTGAAAACAAATATGGGAGAGAGAGAGAGAGGGGGGGTAAGGGATGTTTGGAGTTGGAGAAATTGAAGAAAGCAGGGAAGATTGGATACAGAGATGAGAGAGAGAGAGAGAGAGAGAGAGGGGGGGAGGGGGGGAGGGAGAGAAAGGGGCGTGCAAGGGACGTTTGGAGTTGGAGAAATTGAAGAAAGCAGAGAAGATTGGATACAGAGATGGCAATCAGGTAATGCAATTTATAAAAAGATGGAGCTAATTATTTGACTTTGCAAGGGTTTAGGTACAAATAGAGACGTGGATCATTTGACTTTGCTTTGCTTATGGGGCGAAGCTGACGAGGACGGTGACACCGCGTATGGAGATTTGTTTTGTATGTTGTGAATGCATATTTACACGTGTAAAATAATACACGGGGAAGGAATGACCAGGCATTGCTGGAACGGCGCTTTGGTAGAACCTTCTTGTAAGCTATCTTTCTATTGGACCACGTGTCCATTAAATAATAAGGTATTTCCATTTTTCAGTTAATCAAAATATTAAACAATGGCAGTTGTACAAGAAAAGGAAAGAAAATTTAATTAATTTGGTAAAAGAAAATTTAATTGGTTTGGTAATAACGTAAGTGGATTGTAAATCCTTCCTGGAAATATGTTTTGAGTACACAAGATATAGTTATGATTGTCTTTTAATGTTCTGTAAAACCCTCCATTCACATAGCTTTTCACGATTTCATTAAAAAAATTAGTGGTGTTTGGATGAAAAAGGAAAAGAAAAAAACAAAAAAAAAAAAAAAGAGTTAGTGTAAAAGTGATAGTGTGACGAAATTTAATTGAAAGAAGTTAAAAAAGTTAATAATTTTTTATAACGTTTAATAAAATTTGGTCTCTCATACGCCACAAAAAATAGAAGCATATGATGAATTTTTTTTTTTTTTTTTTTGGGTTGCCGCTAGGATAAAAAATATGTATTTTGAAAATGTATTTTCACTGACCCTAAAAATGTAATGCATTTTCATCCATCCCTATTAGTAAAAGATTCAGAGATAGATTATTAATTAAAAAATATATAGATTATGAAACAATTAACCAAAATCAGGATGATGGATTTTGTTAATAAAAGATTCAGGGATATAAATTTTGAAAACCAAACTAGAGATATCGATTATTAATTAAAAAATATATAAATTATGAAACAATTAACCAAAATTTGAGAGAGAGATTTTGTTAGTAAGAGATTGAGGGATATAAATTTTGAAAACCAAACTAAAAATATAGATTATTAATTAAAAAATTTATAGATAATGAAATGATTAACGTGAGATAGATTTTGAAAATCAAATAAGTGATATAAATTTTAAAAGCCTAACCAGAGATATAGATTATTAATTAAAAAGTATATGGATTATGAAACTATTAACCAAAATCAAGGAGATAGATTTTGAAAATCAAATAAGTGACATAGATTTTAAAAACACGTTTTTTAAACAATATAGATATAGATTTGAAACCAAATATGGTGGAAGAAGCATAGTCAGTTAACTAAAAAGTACATGAATTTAGATTTTGAAAATCAAACCAATTCTGAGAAAAACCAAATTAGAAAAAATCAAGGAAAATAGATTTTAGAGATAAACCAAATATCGAAAAATCGTGAATATAGATTTTGAAAATCAAATTAAGCATATAAATTCTGCAAACCCAGTTAACCAAAAATTTAAGGGTATAAATTTTGAAATTTAAATTAATAAAGATTTTGATTCTGAAAATGCATAATTTATGTGAGTGTTAATTTTTTTCTAGTTTCACTGTAGAACAAGAAAAAATTCAGCATACCAAGATCAAATTTTCATGCATTAACACTCTTTCTTATTTGACCATACTAATTATTTTTTTTTTCTTTCAATATATATACATACAATTGATGTGAGTACACAAACTATGGCCCCGTTTGTTTTTTATTTTTCTGTTTATATTTTCAAAATTTTGTAAACTGGTAATAGAAACATGTTTATTAAATCTGTTTACGTTTTTTTGTTTCTAAAAAAATAAAAACTTAAACAGACAAACGCAAACAGCAAAAAAGTATTTTCACTCTATTTTTTCTTTTTCTGCCGCAAACATTTTGTCAATTCTAATACTTTATCCATTTTTGTTACATCATATTAAAATAAATTATTTTATTCAAATATTTTATTAAACTAAAATTATTTTTAATAAATAATATAATTAAATTAGATTAATTAAATTAATATGTAATATCTATTATTAATTTATTTCTAATAAATAATTAAATTTAATTAGTTAATTTAATTAATAAGAAATATATATTATTAAATTATTTTTAATAAGTAATAAAATATAATATATTAATTTAATTTAATAAATAATTTAATTAATATAAATATATTTTATTAAATTATTTTTAATAAAAATATTATAATTAAATTATTTAATTTAATTTAATTTAATAATTAATTTAAATGATATAAATATATTTTATTAAATTATTTTTAATAAAGATAATAATTAAATTATTTAAATTATTTTGAAATATATTTTATTCAATTATTTTCAGTAAATAATATAATTATATTATAATTAATATATTTTATATTTACTAGATTAAATGACGTAATATTTATATTTTATTCAATTGTTTTTAATAAATAATATAATTAAATTAATATAAAAATATATTTATTAAATTCAATTAACTTTTAAAAAAGTAATTAAATTTAATATTTTATGAAGATAAAAAATTAGTAATTGTAAACAAAATTGTATTTCAAACGTAGTTTCAGTTTTTATTTTAGAAAACGAAAATGATAACAAAAAATAAAAAACAGAAAATATAAACATATAAACGTAAATAGAAAAACGACAACGTTACCAAATAACCCCTATGTGTGTGATTTTCTTATCAAGTAAGCATATATTTTTAATTTTTAAATAAACTACAAAAAAATTTAAAATAAAAAATATCCAAACACTAGTGATTTAATATAATTTTAAATGGCATTTAAATTAATAATTTGTAATTAAGTGACATTTAAAAAAATTAAAAAAATGTAAAGGTTGTGGGTTATTAAAAATGATATTTAAAATTAAATTTATTTAATTAAGTAGTAATTACTAAAAAAATATTTTTGTTTTTATGAAAAGTATTAGTAGTTGTGAGAAGATAAAAGAGGACCTAATGGAAGAAGATAAAAGAATTTCATTAAAATTAAAATTTCATTAATTTTAAATTTATAATAGTATGGATGTATAAGTAACACGTTGTGTTATTAGGATATGGTGTAATTTGTAGTTATATTAAAACATTCCTCCCCTAGAATTGATTTAATTTCAAAATAAAAACTTAATTTGATTTCATTTGGTAAATAAAATTATATATTTGAAATATATTTTGAATTTAAGAATTGAATTGATTTCATTTACAAGAAATGTCAAATATGATAAATAAATATGATATGTGAGACAAATTTTTCATATTGTTTTGAATTAGATTAGTTTAGATTTCAAATAATATAAAAGTTTCAAAATTTAAGTGCTAAAATGAAATGAAATCTTATTAAATTCAATATTTCAATTGAATCCACCATCAAATCCTATCAAATATAGGATTTCAATCAAATCCACCAATCTAATTGGAGGGTAAAAAATAACAACCAATCATCTAAATGTTGACATCTCACCGAAGTCACCTATTGTAGACTTAAAAAAAAAAAAAAATCAAACTTCAAATTTAAATTCAATTGTGACTTGATTGAATAGATTTAAAAAGACTTTATTTTGAGATCAGTAAAAAAAAAAAAAAAATCAAAATTGAATATCACCAAGTTAAATTCTTATTTTATATAAAAAAATAATAATCAAAGTTCAAATTAAATAATTGGAATGGTCAAGCAGCCCTCCAATTTTGGGAAAATTATCCGGGGGAATGTCGCCTGGGGCTGGGTGCTGCCGGCGCTTCGCTTGGGAACCTTCGGCTGTGCATTGACCACATGGACGGCTCTTTCTATTTTTTTTTATTACTCCTTTTATTTTAAGTGTTCAGTCTTCAAACGTCGGTGAAGGAATGGAGTAAAGAGAGGTTTTAGTTAGACTCATGGATGAAAGGGCTTAACGGGAAAGAAATGCTAAATATATTTTATTTTATTTTATGTTTAGCTTGTCAAACTCCTCTCCCTCTCTTCAGATGAATTCTACTGCTTTTTAAATTACAAAAAAATTAAAATTAGATTACACTTTAACTTAAAAAAAAAATTAAATCAGTTATTCGGCACTTCATAGAGTAATTTTTAAAAATAATGGTTATTAAATTAGTAATTTTGGTATTTTAATGAAAAAAAATTTTAAAAATAATGGTTGTTACTTTCACGGCTTTATTGCAAAAGTGGGATAACCATTTCTCCTGAAAGGCAACCTAACCAATAGACAACAAAAGAGGACGCGGGTAGTTAACTTTGCTTTCCGATATTGGTAGCAAATATCATATTAATATTGTTAAATTAAAATTTAACGATTTAAATTTATTTATATATTTTTAATTTAATAAATATTTAAATAAATTTAAATTATTAAATTTTAATTTAATAATTCACGAACTCGATATCACAGGACTTATATCGCCGATGTCATCCTCCCCTTTACAACATAACTTGACCAGAAATTCCAATACAAGCTCACAGCGAAGCCAGTCCCCCCCCCCCTTTCAACAAAATACCGCAGCTGTGGTTTGACCAGAAATTCCAATGCATGCTCCTAAACCCTGTACTGAAAAGTTAGAATTTTATTTGATTCGACGCAAATTTCTAATTGGGATGAACATGTCTCCCTTTTCCAAGATGCTCCAATTTATAAAAAAAATAAAAATAAATAAATAAATAAGTAAATGTACCATCTATTTGTGCAGTGGTTAGGTTGCCTTTTAGGAGAAAGGGTTATCCACCTGAGCAGTAAAGTTGAGAGAGTTATAAGGTGGTGTTTGGGAGACCCAAACTCCATTCAAAGTAACAAAAAATTATCAAATTTTTTTCAACTTCCTTCAATCAGATTTTGCAACGTGTTACTTTAAAATTTTTTTTTTGGGCCATCCAAACACCACCTAAGTTTATTTTTAAGTGATAAATTGGCCCCCTTTTTTTTCATTTTATCTGCCTATCCACCTGAACCTCTAGATATGATAGAGAGTGGTTTTGGCTGGCATCAACATAACAGCAAACACATCATGACAAGGCCATTTCAAGCATTTCCATACCCAAAAAAAAAAAAAAAATTGAAAATGTAATTCAAAGAGAAATCAAACACCAAAATTAAGTTAGACAAAGGAAAAAGCCGCAATCTGCTATATATATCTCAACTCATTAAAAGAAAAGAATAGAAAAACAGAGTGAAGACATGAGAGTTACAAGCTAGTTTGTTTTACTGATAACTAACACCATCGCCACTTACAACTTCACCGATGCGATACGCTGTATATGACGCGTGTGCGTCCCCCAGTATTCTAAGGGCCGCCTCCTGGCCGACAACAAGAACGATCCCGATGCCCATATTGAATGTCCGCCTCATTTCTCCATCTTCTATTCTTCCCGCCTAGAGAGAGACAATTTGAAGGCAAGAGTTTTATATATAAAGACTTTAGAAGAAACTCTTCTTGTCAAATAAGACACCAAGTACAAGATCCCATGCCTCTTTCTCAATAGAGGATTAAGTTGTTCTCTCTCTCAAGAGATGATCAAAATTTGTTAAAAATCGGATGGTTGAGCACCATATAGAAATCAAAAATAAGTTCAATCATCCAAATGAAGGTTTAAAAAAAAAAAAAAAAAAACAACAACAAAGAAAAGAAAAAGAAAGGAAGAAAGAAATTTACCTCCTGAATCCATTTGAACACGGGAGGTACCGCCCAAGAGTCTTTATAGATGACAGCTCCAAGGCCTTCTGGAAAGACTCGAGGTATGTTATCTGTAAAACCACCCCCTGTGATGTGAGCTACTCCCTTCACGCCTCCCTTGCTAATGAAGTCAAGCACCTTTTTCAAGAGAAATGAGGGGTTAGATCTTGAAGCGAGCAAACGGAAAAAAAAAAAAAAAAAAAGGAATATCATTGACCAAAATTATGCAGAAGTGAGGAATGACCTGCTTAACATATATAATTGTAGGGGCCATAAGAGCTTCTTCTAATGTGACAACTTCACCCGGAAGTTGGTCCTTCAAAGAATGGCCACTTTGTGCCAGAACCCTATAAACACAGTAAGAAAAGATATGGAGTTTGAGCTCAAAGGTTCTCTTAACTCAGGCACTTTCGATGTAGAGATTGAATAAATGAGGTGCTTACTGATGATCTTAATGAAATATATAATTACAACAAAAAGCCAAAGCAAAGGCAAACCTTCTAACAAGAGAGAAACCATTGGAATGAACTCCGCTAGATGGCAAACCAATGAGAACATCTCCAACTTTGATGTTCTTCCCATCAATAACCGAATCCTTTTTGACAATACCAACAGCAAAACCACTGAGATCATACTCACCGTCTGCATAAAAATCTGGCATCTCTGCAGTCTGAAAAGCATGTGGGACATACAGAGAGAAGGAAGTTATTTTTGCTTCCACAATTACCCAAATTCTTAGATCTAATATAATCTTATTTTTATTTATTTATTTTCTTTTCTTTTACTCCCCCCCCCCCCAGTGAACGAACATATAAAAATGGACAAACACGAAACTGATATCCATGTTTTGTTTAGTTTTACAATAGATCAATCACCACATTGACTTTTCAAATTCTTCCAAATCATGCAAAATGACAAAATTAAGAAATTTAGTTCATGATATTTCCAATCAAGAAGTTAAATTAACTGAGGTCAGCGGCACTGATAAAACAGCCACATATCTGAACTTTGACCAGCACCAGATTCAACTCACAAGGCCTTGTCCCAACTATTTTGACCCTATATAAATTGTATAGGGTCTTTTGCTCAATAAGGGCCAACAAACACTGTAAATAACTAAAAAATAGGAGCTAAAAACAAATAAAAATTTGTGCAAAAACTTGAATGATCACAAAAAAAGCTTTTTTGGCAATACTTCTCGGAGCAAGAAATGGTCACAGACCAAACATTAGCCAAAGCAACTTTTTATATAACCAAAGATTGTGCAACTTAGGAAGCATACTTAAACTAGGAAGTGTTGATGAATAAACTAATAAGTATTGATGAATCCTACTGATGAGAATTCAAACCATGAACAAATAAAATCCAAACAAAAATTAAGAACTAAAACAAAGCAAAACTTGAGAAAAAACTTTCAGTGAACTCTAAAAAGATTTTAGGGACTTCTAAAAGCAAGAGATGATCGAATGAAATACTCCCCAAAGCAAATTTAAATCTTACCAAAGATTGAACTAAAGCAGAAACTTGGATAGGCTGCTCAAACTAAGAGGTATTAATGAATCCCACTGATGACAATTACAACCATGACCATATAAACTTTTTCCCACTCTTGAAAGTTGACGTTCTAACTGATGATATAAACCAAATTAAATAAATTAACTGTGTTTCTATAAATATCAATAATATGCAAAGACTCAGCCCTGCAGAAATCCGCATGACTCTTGAGTTATTTATATACTAGAAATTACCTGTGTCTAAAGGTACAGAAATATAATTTAATGTGCAAATAGCTCAAATTTAAACTTATAAAGTAAACCTACATGAAAAACTATAAAAATAACTTGTAAAAATAAAAATCACTAATTAAAAGACACTAAGGTAATGATAGAAAAGACAACCAAAGTGGAAATAAAAATAAAAGTAATTCCGGCCATTGAGCAAATTCAACGGTTGAAAATATTCCAAATTCAAAATTTTTAGCAAATCCAATGAGTGTAAAAGTGCATATATTTAAAATTAAAATTGTAAGTAAAAAAAAAAAAACTTTGAAAAGGCACAAAAATATAATTTGGCGTGTAAAGGGGTGTTTGAACTCAAAAAACTTCAAAAGTTTCCATCTTTTTCAAACTCCAAGAAAGTTAAACTATTTAAAAAATCTGTCAAAATCCGTTCCAACAAATTTTGGCAGATTTTTTAAAAAGTTGGACTAATATTTGTACTAAAAAATTTCATAAAACTCCAAAACTTTTCAAGATTCTCAACTAAAATTTTTTCACATGTCACTTTTATACATCTCTTAACAACTTTATATCAAATCAAACACAAACATTGAACTATCATTTCAAAATAATTTTTTACAGCCCAAATTTCAAAAAACTTACTTTTCTTAATTTTTAATTTTTAAAATTAATATTTAATTTTAATTTTTAATTTCAAAACATCATTTCAAATTTTATATTTTTAAATTTCAAACCCACACAAACCCATCAAGCCACACGCAAACACCCCCCCAACACACACACAAACCCATCACCCCCCCCCAAAAAAAAAAAACCTTCCCCCCAACCCGAGCCACATAGGACAACTATCTCGTCAAGTTTCCTCGCTTATTATATAGATATATAGGGTAGTACCATACAACTAGAAAAAGCTACTAGAAAAGTGACCAAATGATGTGTAACACTTGCGGACCCATCACTTACAAAGCAATAATCCCATACAAGTAAATTTTTATTACAATAGTGTCATTACCACCTCATTCTAGTTGGACATTCCAGTATATTTTTTTGGTAGAACAGAATTTTTCATGTTTAAAAGATATACATGCTACTCTGAAGACTCCTAATAATAATATACGAAGTTAGAAACTTTTATGTCAATCTTTCTTTTGAAGCCGAATCCTTTTGAACCTGCATAAATTACTAAGCCCATAAAAAACCTAAAAAAAGAGAGCACTCATTTCTTAAGTAATGGATCATCCACAGCAGTCAGATCAATGTCAATAACTCCTCTGGCTTATTATATATTTCTGGCCAATTTTAGAATCAGTGCTTTCTTATGGAATTGTCATTTCAAACACTGATCCCCATATAATTGCTTTGCACTGAGTCAGTGACAACCTTAACTGAATATATAGGATCGCGGGAAGGTGCTGAATATATGGCGACATGGTGTCACTGATTCTGTAAGAACAATCAATCTAAGGATGCTTCTTAGACAGATACCTTCACCAACTTATAATCATCTACAAATTATATCCCCTACATAATTCTGCATGATAGTAGGGTGGTCTCCGGACTCTCCAACCCCTAGCATTGCATAGAAGATACATTTTCACCATTATCAGACTACAAAAAGGTCCCTGCTGCCTAGTATTAGCATTTCCATTTCCATCATACTCTAAACTACAAAGTAGAAAGTGCATCAATTTGCCACACATATACAAAATCCTCTGATAACATTACTAAGAAATAAAAATACCTCTCCGCCCAAAAGAGTGCAGTCGGATTGTTGGCAGCCATCAACAATGCCTTTTATAACCTGAACAGCACAAAAGAAGATAATCGAGTGTCTGTTAATTTTCATGAATGATTTTAAAATAAGAAAAAAAAACAACCAAAAGGGCATATGGAAACAACATTAATTTACCTTTTCAGCAAGATCAACATCAAGACGACTTGTGGCAAAGTAATCAAGGAAAAATAAAGGTTTTGCTCCAGAGGTAACAATGTCATTGACGCTCATCGCAACCTAGAGGGGCAACGTGTTAGGAAGCCTCGTATTAGTAGCAAACAGCATAACTCTATTAATAGTAGGATTTTTGAGTAAAAATAAGATAACAGATCAAAAGATATATTTTGAACTTTACCAGATCAATGCCAATAGTCTCATGGATTCCAGTTTCAAATGCAAGCTTAAGTTTAGTTCCCACTCCATCCGTACCAGCCACAAGATAGGAATCCCCTGTTCCAAAAAACAAAAAAGGAATAATGACTAAACTAAGATGGCAGAAATTATCAGGCAAACAACACTTATTTGAAAAAGAAAAATTCAGAAATTAAAAGAAAAAAAATCACTGCATAAACGTAGGCATCAACAGGAATAACCCTTAATTGTTAGTCCATATGACACATGGTTACCCACATGAAAGTATGGCACACTAGCAACAACCTTGACAATCAGTCAACAGATAGTATGCCTAATTTGACCAAAATGAAACACCCAGATGATCTGCCATGTCGTACAAGCTGGGAAAAGAAATACATGGAGATCCAGAAAGATAAGATTAAAATTGTTCTCTTCCAGAATCTTTGATATCTTGGATCAATTATTCGTACAAATGAAGGAATTGAAGTAAATGTTATCCATAGGATTTAAGTTGGATGGTTACAAAAGAGAAATGTCTCGAGTGTTTTATGTGACATAATAATACCTACCAAACAGAGAGAATTTTTTTTTTTTTTTTTTAATAAGTAAACTGAGAGGAAAATTTTATAGACAATCATAAGACCAACTATGTTCTACGGTACCAAGCATTTTTCCATTAAGAAGCAACAACACTCTTATAAGATGAGGGTAGCGAAAATAAGGATGTTAAAATAGATATATTGTAACATAATAAAATATAGCATAAAAAGTGAATATATTTGAAAGAAAATTAAGGTGGTACCAATAAAAGAGAAATTGAGATAGTGTCGTTTAAGATAGTTTGGTCATACCCAATATAAACCTAGAGATGAACCAATAAAAAAGAGTGAATGAATCAACGTAGAAGGGGTGAATAGGCAAAAGGTAAAACTACTATTACATGGACTAGAATTGAGAAAAATGACCAAATTTCATATAACCTCACGAAAAACGCAACTCGTGACAAAAATGAACAGATGAGGAGTGCTCATGTAACCGACACCAAGGACTAAGGCTTTGTTTGTTAAATTGAGTGGATTGGAGCATTGATTTATCAACCCAATATCACAGTATTTTCAAATACTCATCTAGACTTATAAGCAGTAGCTACACAGCAAAATAAACAAATAAATTGAACTTGAGCATCTACTCAGTCAACTGAACACAAACTAGCCCTTCTTTCAATACGCCGTAGCTTTCACAAGTGGGGTGCATTGAAACTTTTCGATAGCCTAATCCGTAGATTTATTACTAACAACCTAATCTGTAGATTCATTATTAGCCTAATTCTAGAATATACATTCAAAAAGAGATTATCAAAAAATCATATATAAGTTAACCAAATACAAACATCCATGTAGCCATTACAGTCCACTATCTATCTCCTTGCACTCGTAGAGATCAGGGTTTCATCTGGTGTGGATCCTTGAATTAATTCAGCATAAACTTATTCCAATCTATGTATATTAGGCTAAGTCAGAGTACCTATGTACATCCAGCTTTTATTTGAATTAATTACAGTATTTAGTAACAAGAACCTTAAAATTTTTTGTGTTTATGTATACATTTCAAATTGAATAGATGGCTCAAAAAAAAAATATTTCTTTATTTTGCAAAATTTACCTAACGTCTTGATTAAAAAAAAAAATTCACAAAACTGAATAATAATAATAATAATAATAATAATAATAATGGAAAAGAGGATAGCCATAAATATTTTTTATTTTCTGTATAGCTTCTTCTCCCTTTCCTCACCAAATCCCTGAACCAAGCCGAACACAAAACCATATTCGAGATTTGCAAAAATGAAAAAGAGAGATACGTAGAGAGAGTAACAAATATATATATATATATATATATAGACAGCGGCAATGAAGAACGGAATGGAAAATTGAAAAGAGGGACAGATACCAAGAGGGAAAAGGCCTCCAAAGCCGCCAATCCCAGGTGCCATTTTTGCAATTCTGCTAACAAGCTCGGACCCAGCATCTATGTCAACCCCCGCTTCTTTGTACGTAAGGCCACCACTTTCACCGCTCGTGCTTGACATCGAGACTGTCAATAACCCTCCTTTTGCAATTTTTCTAGCACCCACTACTTCCTTTGAATTCAATGGTAAGGGCAAAAGGAATCTCTTTGAGAAGCAATCGAATTTGGGTTTCCGAGAACAAGAATAAGAGATTCCAATCGAATCAGTGAAGCATCTGGAGTTTGCTCCCAAGGTACTGGTCATAGCGTACAACTAGAAAGAAAGAAAGCACACAGGGGAGAACTAGAAGAGATCGCCGCCGGAGGCAGAGAGCTTTCTTCCCGACAAGCGGCAGAGCGACCAGCGGCGACGCTTCAGGGGCTCGAGACTCGAGTAGGTTCCCTGCTTCTTTTCTCGATTTTTTTTAAGACACTAAATCATAATTATTTTAAAATAACTTTATTTATTATATAAATCACCTATTCTAAATTTTTTTATATGTATTATTTAATTTATAATTATTTTTCTAATGTAAATAAAATAGAATTTTTTCATATTATAATTATTTAAAA
Source organism: Vitellaria paradoxa (assembly GCA_019916065.1). NCBI lineage: Eukaryota > Viridiplantae > Streptophyta > Magnoliopsida > Ericales > Sapotaceae > Vitellaria > Vitellaria paradoxa. The sequence goes on from CM034239.1 coordinate 42,977,549, forward strand.
TTTTTATTTATTTTATAAATTAATTATTTAAAATTTTTTGATTTATTATATAAAATTTATTATTCTAATTAACTAAAAATTTATTTATTTTATTAATCATATATATTTTTATATATAATTTTCTTAAAAATTTTATTACTTTTTTTATTTTAATGTGATTGTTAATATGATTGATAAATTTTATTATATTTTTTAATTACTATTAAAATTTCAAATTTTGTGTGTATTAAATTCTAGTAATATTATTAATTAAAATTTACAAAAATGTAGAGATTAATTTTATGTAAATATATATAAATTACATTGATTTAGAATAGGTACAATATTTAATTTTATTAATTAATATTATTTTAATATTAAGTACGACTTACTTTTTAGGTTTTATTTTTTTATCCAAATTAAAATTTTCATTTATTATCTAAGTTAATTATAATAATAAAAAATAGCATACATAATTATAATTTTTATCTAAGTTTGATTTGGTTGTATTGAAAGAAATATTAATTAATTAATTTTTAATCCATTTTATTAAAATTAAATTAAATAACTATAATTCTCTTAATTATTTTAAATTAAAATAATAACAATAAAATTAATATGCTTAGATAATTAAAAATATTTAAGATGAAGATAAAATTAATTGATATAATAATAGTTTGAATGTAAATAAATTCTAAAAAAAAAAATGTATTTTGCAATTAGACTTCGATAATGACTTTTTTTCAAGTATAATTATTATACTTAAATAATAATTCTTATTTAAGTATAATTAAAAAATATTTAAGATAAATATAAAATTAATTGATATAATAGCTTAAATCTAAACAAATTCTAGGAAAATGTGTTGTACAATTAAATTAGGATAATAACTTTTTTTTTTTATATTTTATGATTGTGTAATTACTTTTATTTATGAAATAATAAATTAAAATAAAAATATTAATTTTTAAGTATAATAAAAAATATTTAAAATAAAGATAAAATTAACTAATATAATAGTTTAAATCTAAATAAAATCTAGAAAAAATGTGTTGGACAACTAGACTAGAATAATAATTGTTTTTTTTATATTTTATTATTGTTTAATTACTTTTATTTATAAATAATAAATTTAAATAAAAATAATAAATTTTATTTAAATTAGATACTATTAAAAATAATATTTAAGTTAGATAATACAATTGATACCTAATTGAGTAGTATGATATTCTCATTAAAATTTTTCATATTATTAATTAATAATTATCGAATACTAGGAATTTATATTATAATTATCTAAATTAAATTATATTTATCATTTAAAATTTGAATCTTGATTAAATTTTTTATAATTCAATACTTTTCACTTAATTTTTTAAAATTTAGATATATTATAATTATCTAAATTTAATTATAGTTTTAAAATAATAATACTTTTCAAATATTATACGTATTATACTTTTCATTTAAATTCATTATTGTTAAAAATATTAAACTTTTTGGCGAATTTATTGATTTGGTTTGTAAAAGCCATTAATTAATATTAAAAATAATAGTATTTTAGGAATATTATATGAAATATGTTCAAAGAAATTGGTCTAAATAGCCCAAGAAACTCAACGGATGTTTTTTTTTTATGTTTTTGCCAGAATTTAAGTTTTTATATAAGTATTGTCGGATTTTCAACTTTTAGAGAATGAGAAGTATGTTTGAGATAATGATTTATAGAACTAAAGGTACTTATTTTTTATAAATTTATATTTTATAATTAATTAAATAAAAAATCATTTTGTATAATGTTTATCCATTTTCCCAATCATACCAAATAATTTTTACTACATCACAAATTTTTATTCTCAACACTTTTTTTTTTTAAAGTTGTCTTCCATCTAAGAACGGTGGAGTGGAGTACTATTTGATTTCGATATATTATCATTCTTGTTGTCTCTTTTGGGACTCAATAAAAAATAAATAAATAAGTTAAAAATTAAATATTTTATTGGATTATAAAAAAAAAAGAAAAGAAAAATAAGTATTTATCAAAAATGAAACCATCATTTTTATTTAATTATATATCAAAATGGATAAAATATATAAAAAAAAATTTAATTTTGCTTAACATTATTCTTTTCCTTAGCAAATCCTAAATTCATAACAAATCTTAGATAGAGGAATTAATAGTTAAGTAAATAAAAAAAAAATGATGTCTAATTAATCTTAGTGACAAAATTTTTATTTAATTTCAACTTTTGAAAAACAATATTACATGATGTAATATAATGTAAATGAGTATACAACTTTAGATTCCAAAAATTTATAGAAGGAAAGCTTAATAAAAAAAAAGGTATTTCTTTCCCTGAAGGTGTTTTTACATCTCAATAAACTTGTGTGTTTTGATCGTTAAATCTTGAAATACCTAAAGCCGACCACCTAAATCTATTGGAGCAACCAGTTCCCCTACCAATTCTGAAAGCTTCACGATACATAAAAATATCCAAATCATCCCATCTTTGCTTCTCCATCTTCATCTAGTCTTGACAACACCTACAAAAGAGAGGAAAAGAAGAATCCACTCCTCCATCAAAATAAGAAAACAGCAAATACAAAAGGGAAATTGGACAAATCATTATGACTGAAATCAAATAAATAAATAACTAGTGAAATCTGGGGGATTCTTTAACCCCCATTAAAATTGATTTAGGACCAATATATCCATCCATCCATAAAGAAACAAGAAAAAACAAGGAGGCAACTTTAAGTAGAAATCCAATCAGGAAACACTGTTTAATTTGACTGGAAACAACAATCTACAAATCCAGAGCTTACAAAAGGCTGTGATGCACAATTGGGAGCCTCTCGAATTTTATCTCAACTTATATGAACATGAATCCAAATTATATGTGCATGTATATGTATTTATATATTTAAGATAACATTCAGAATCTACAAACTCACCAGCAACTCAAAGGTGGAAAAGGGAACAGCAAGGAGGATCCTATGAAGTTTTGCTAGATACCTAAATCAAGAAAGAAATGCGATCAGGCAACCTACAGCCCAAAACTACTTTCTTCAACATAAAAATCCATGCAACTAAACAGGAAAGATACATTAAACCAAACGCGTTCATGACAATAAGGGAAAACTATTTACTATATAAGGATCCAGAAACTTGACTTTTAACACAGCCTCTTGGGCAACCATAGTGTGAAAACACCTCAATTCTTATTTTTCCTTAATGTACAATATAGGAATTAAGGTAGACGCCCCAAAAATAATGAAAACATTTACTCAAAACATGTAAGGGTGGCTCCGAAACAATGGTAAAATTGTTCCATTGCAACTTGGGGTTTACATGTTCGAGCTCTGGAAACAAACTTGTGGCAACAAAGGTAAAGTTGTGCACACCCTAATCCTCCCTAAGCCCCACAATATGGGAGCCTTGTACATTGGGTTGCCAAAAACAATATGGTCCAAGAAACAAAAAACTTACAAATCATGCTCTAAACAGAAGGCACATACTTGTTTGTTAAAAAAAAAAAAAAATCAACAAACTAGGATTTGGAAAAAAAAAAAAAAAAATCACAAAAGAATTGTAGGCCACACTTCATCAATTTGATAGGCCACTCAAATAGCTGTTATCCTTGGTGGAAGAACTGAATTAACACCACCAAGTCAAACCTTATGTTGATCCAAGTGCCCAATTCACTGCTCAATACAGATGATTTATATGCCTTATACCATAATTAAACGGAGTAAATGATACACAGTACTACTTCACATGACAGACTAATTATTGCAACATAACCATTAAAATATAATGCGGGTATATGTATATAATTTTTGATAGGTATATGGCCATGGATATATATTTTTGACCCTCAAATCAACCCAGCAGAAAATGAACAAGTTAACACATGCAGTCTAACCAAAATCACAATTTTCAGCTAGACTTCAGACTGTCAGATTGACAATCACGCCAACAAGTCAACAACCAAAAATTTAACGTATCGCCTATTTTGAGCAGACACCCCCACAAACACACACACAATTATCTTTCATGGCCTTTAGACTCGATCTTTGCTGAACTTCAGAACTAGAAGTAGACACGGTTTACTTTATTATCTCTAATGGCATCTCTTTTAATCCCTCTAGTTTATTGTCCATCCCTGCATCATAGCATACACAACTTTGAACAGGAACATTACTTCAACGAGTTGAACCCCTTAAAACATTTATCACACATTATCATTGAAAGTAAATTGACACACGAACAATTAGTATGACGATGTGTATGACGATCCTATTAGCACTAAGCGAAAAGACTGGGGGGAAAAATTCTGGTTAACTTAAAAGAAATATCACAAATTCATTTTGTGATTAAAATATACCAACTAAATATCAATCAGAATATGAAGCTATGTCCGCAAGTCTTTAAGAGAACAAAAATCTAGTAGTTCATCTAAGTTTGGGAGCCTAGAAAATCCAAATTGGTCCCTTTCCGGCACTCAAAACCTCTACTTTTTAGAACATAGTATTATGTAAACAACTTTGCTTGAACTTCTAGCATTCATCAAACATCTTTGCTTGAAGTTGATCCTATTTCATCAGATCTGGGATGCGATGTGGTTCCAAAGGACGAACCGGATACGGACAGCTCCAATAAGATTTCATTCTTGAACAAAAATCCAATTTTGATTTATTTCATCAATTCCATGATCGGAACAGGGAAGGATACATGTTACACCATGATTTTGAATCAGAAGAGAGATTTTAAGAAATGGCAGATCTATTCACTCTATAATAACCGAGCTGGATCTGGTGTATCATAAGTGATTTACCTTTTCTACCAAATCCTACACATTGGATCAAAAACAATTGTTGAATGAGGTATTCAATTCCAGGGATGAATCGAAAAAGAAATCTTTATTGGTTCTTGATAAAGACAACGAGCAAGTTCTGTTGACAAACATAAGTCTAAATAATGCATCTAAATTCGAACCAGTTGCACTGCCTTCAAATTTTATTTTTTTCTGACACAACCAAGTAGAAAATGTAACAAAAGAGGATTCCACTCTTGCTTGTTTTCCTCAAAATCAATAGATGGTTCTAGGAATATAATGATTTTTTTTTTTAATACTTCAAAAGTGTAGAGAGAGAACAGAAAAACCTGCCATCAAGGATCACTTTCACAAATTCAACAGAGACAGAGACAGAGCACAAACACAAAGCCTGACACATGGCAACCAACAAAAATAAATTCAAGGACCACATTGGAAAATTCAACACAAAAAGACATCTTCCTGAAGCCTTCAATTCACAACTCATAAACCTGTGTTTCATCATTAATCTCGAAATATAGTCAACCACCTAAATCTATTGAATCAACCAGTGACTATTATTTGAAAGCTTCTGGATATAAGAATATAAAAACATTCCATCTTTGCTTCTCCATCTTCATCTAGTCTTGATGATGCCTACAACAGAGAAAAATTAAGTATCCACTCCTCCATCAAAACAGAACAAAAATGAAAAAGGTAATTGGCCAAATATCTAAGTCTGAAAACAAATACCGAAAGTGAAATCCAGGTGCTCTTTAACGCTATTAAAACTGTTTTAGGACCCAATGCATACATAAGTAACATAACAGGCAAAAAGAAAAACAAAGAGGCAACTTAAGTAGAGACCAGGTAATGCTGTTTAACTTGAGTGGAAACAAAAATCTCCATAGCCAATGACGACAAAATGCTATGAGGCACAATAGGGACCTCTCAAACATTATCACACATTTTTCATCTATTTAAGATAACATCCAGAATATACTAACTTACCAGAAACCCAAAGGTGGAAAAGGACAGCAAGGAGGGTCCTATGAAGTTTTGCTAGATGCCTAAATCAAGAAAGAAACACATTGGTCAGGAAACCTACAGCATAAATTACATTCTTGAACATAAAAAACCATGCAACTACATGGGAAAGGTAAACAAAACTTACCAAACCCATTAGTGTCGGTAGGGAAAGAGGAAGAAAAGAGAGCATGAGATTGAAGTTGATAATAAGGTAGGTCAAACAAGAACCTGATTGTATTTTTACATTTGGGTACTCCAATCAGAGTCATTTCCAGCTAACAAGGGGGGAAAAAAAAGAATAATTGGAAAAAGGCTTCAGATTCTGGATGCAAGTTTCTAAAGGAAAATTTTAACTTAGCACGGGCATCCTGATTGGAAAGATGATTTGAGCAAGATTTGGGCTTAGATATTCTTGAGTGAGGTGATAAAAACCTAACCCCTAGACACCACCTCCGTTCCCGGTATCATATCAGAGCATTTTTATCAATGCTTTATTGCAACTTTATGCTTTTAGCTATTAAGAACAAGACATAGCACGGTAATTACTATACCAGACAGACAATACATGGTTGGTTGTGGCCTATATTCATTGAACAAAGGGCAAGGGCAGCCATAGTGTAAAAACACCCTGAACTCTTCCTTTTTCCTTAAAAACATACAAAGCAGGAATTATGATACAAGCACCCCCCCGAGGCAAAAAATTTATAAAAAAAATAAATAAGAAGAAGCAGGAAGAGTTTTTGAAAGAATAAATGGTATCTTTATTACATTAACTAAAATTTACTTGTTCTTATTCATTTCTATCACTTGTGCTCTTGAATTGAAAGGAATAGTCTATTTGTAAAGAACCAAAATCAGCAAAGTATGATTAAAAGGAGAGAGAGAGAGAGACGGGGGAAAAAAACTGTAGGTCACAGTTCATCAATTTTAGGCCACTTAAATAACTGTTATCCTTGATTGAAAAACAGCATTAGGACCACCAAGTTAAGCCTTATTTGAATCCAAAGTATTCAATTGATTGCTTAACTCATATGATTTATATGCTTTACATATTACGTCAAAGGAATTAAATGATCCATGATGAGCAACACAAAATGTATCCTAGGCGTAATAGTAGTGCTCATTTCATACACTTTATGTTTTAAGGTTTAATCATGTAACAAATCCAACCCTTGATCATGTCTTAACCTTTGTACTATCAAAGGGCTTAAAAAGGATGATTTGATGCACAATTTTGGCTAAGTGCAAAGGATGGATGGAACCGTCAAGGAGGAGTCAAAAGGGAAGCAAATCAAAGAAGAATAGCAAAACACGAAAGGTTCGAATGGTTCCAGAAAAAAGATTCGAACCACAGAGAGCTTGTAGCAGACAGTTTGGACAGAAATCAATATCGTTCAAATGGTTACGCATTTTTCAGCACTACCATTCCAACAGTCCAAACTACCATTCGAAAATGGTTAGGAAAATTCAACAATACACTCCCAACAGCCCAAGTTACCCTTCGAACGGTGCCTGCAGTTAGGTTGTGGTCAGGCTGCACCGCTGCAGTTAAGACAGTTTTTTAGCCATTTTGGTAAGTTAATCTCGAAAGTTATTATACAAAAGGCTGGATTTGCATAGCACTATCTCTTGGACCCTTTTTCTTCTATAGATAACAACAATTTGTAAATTCTCCATGAATTTTAATTAAATTCATTGTGAGAACCAAGGATTATATTGAATTCTTGTTACAAATGAAATGCTCCAATGTTTTATCTTTTGAAGTTATGCATTTGAATGATTTCTGAACTTTGATTATGAAGTACTTCCTTTTTATGATTCGAATTTTTATTAACAAAATAACATCTTTTGGCATAAAGATTGCTTATAATTAGCACAATAACCTCATAATTTCTTATGCAATGGTGCTTAAATTTCCAATAAAATACATTATAAAATTACAAATTTTCATTGTCATATTTTCTATTACCACCTCATAATTTCTTATGCAATGGTGCTTAAACTTCCAATAAAATACATCATACATATTTTCTATTGCCAATAATTCACTGTTGTTGAATTTGAAACTGAGTAATTAGAAAATCCTCATTTGTGAAATTGAAATTGTGTAAAGAAATGCAATCCTTTGGTTCAATCCATTCGTTTCAATTGTTTTCAATACAAATATTAACTCTTCATCCTATACATTCATCTTAAAACAATCCTATATTGGCCTTGGGTTTTCTTTTTAACGAGCACCAATTCAAGTCTCTTAAGTGTCACTGAAAGGTTACTCAGTCGTTAACAAAGAATTTCTCTAAGATTTAGGGTGCGTATGTTGGTGCAAATACACTGAGTCATCAAAAAAATAAAAATTAATCCTATATTACAAATCCTTAATGAAAAAATTAGTGTAGACATTCCTGGCGGAGATGAGAATTCTCGTCATTACCACACAAGTTGCGCCTTAACTCACTCGCATATCCAAATAAAAAAACAAAACCTACATTACAAATCCCTAATAATACTTGAAACATGGGAGCATTACTGGAGCCTCATCACTCCAGTTAATAATCAATTTGTAAAGTCAACAAAATCTAATACACGATACGCAAAAAGAAGCAATTCAAAGGAAGAGAGAGAGAGAGAGCTTATGACCTTCAACAAGCCAACCGTAGCTGCAGCGAGAGATCGATAGCATCGAAGTCATCAATGCCGATGCAGTCGCAGTGTGGAATGGTTGCATAGAGCCCACACAAATGCTCAATTCAGCAGGACACCTTCAAATGCCAGAACCAAAACCGTTTTCAACAAGAAATTCCACTTTGAACACATGCATATATGTGCATAGCCACGCAATTAGCTACCTGAAAATTCGATTAGAGAGAGGTTTTCTGGCTGAGACGCCAAAGGGAGAGCGGGCAGCTTTGGCTTCGCAGGCGACTCTGGCTGCCGCGTTCCGGACAGACGTCGATCGGAAAACGGATCTTGCGGCAGCGACGATGGCCATGGTTGACTGGAAATGGGAGGCCTAAGAATTTTACTTGGTTGGAATGGAGTTGGTTTCTGAGTTCGCTGTTGGCCTGCTAGGGGTTTTGTGTTCTGTAGGGCAGTGAATAATGAAGATGACTAAACCCTAGGAAGGTGTTTGGTTGTTGTGCAATACAAAATCTAGACCAAGAATGGGTCATTCATTATTCTGGCCCCATCTTAGTTAACGTTGTCCAGGCCCGTTGACTACTAGCATTGCCCCCATCATTCAAATCATCTATACATTAAAGATATAGCACATTTTAAAAATATTTCTCTCACAAATTAAAATTTAAAAAATAAAAAATTGAGATTGACTTTTATTCTTTAATAAATGGCTTAGCTTGAAAGTTTCCCCTCAAATTCTCACCTAATCTTTAACTTTCTCTACATTCTGATAAATTATTGAATTAAATTTAATAATCAGATTTTGATAGACTATTAACTTCCTCTACATTCTGATAAACTATTGAATTAAATTTAATAATTAAATTTTGATAGATTATTAAGTTGAATTTAATGATGATATTTGAAGAGTTGTATTGAAAAAATAAAAATTTTACTTCTCAATATTACAATGAAAATAAAATTTATTTTAGAATTTTAAAAAGATAAAGTAACACATTTTAATTTTAAACGCGTGTATATTTAATTTTACTTAAGAAGTATTGTAAGTAAAAATTATTCGCTATCATTAAAGTTATTGAATTTTGGTTAATTGTAAATCAAGAAGTAAAAGTAAATTCACTTGATATTCAAAACATTTGCATGGACCTAAATAATTAACATTTTCTTTGGCCAATGAGGAAATGGCCTTCAACCCAGCAAAATGACCCCCCCCGGGGAAAAAAAATCAGTTTAATGAATATTTAGCATTTCTTCTCAACTTGTAATTTGGCGATTTAATTATTATCATTTATTACCATAATTCCATGAGATCTCTAAGAAACAGATGCAATCCAAAGCTAAAACATAACAATAATTGGTATTAACTGGTTTGAAAGAAACAAGAACAAAAGGGTGGGGTAATGGAAATGTGACAAGGGAGGGTACAATTAGGGATGGTAAAATCAACCCAAACCCATCAACCCGTCTAATTAAACTTATAATAAATGAATTTAGGTCCTATTATTTTATTAATTGAGTTGTAATTGGATAACTTATAAAACGCCCATTCATAAATAGGTGCAATTAGGTTGTGAAATGAGACATGTTAAAACACTCATTTAAATTAAAAAAAACTAGTTTAATCCATCTCTTTACACTGCTCTCTCATCTCTCTCTCTCCAAAGAAAAAGAGCGTGCACGCGCGCGCGCACACACACACAAAAAAACACGCATGTACGCGCGTGCACCCACACACATGCAAACACACCCCCACACACACGTACACGCAAACACACCCACACACGCGCGCATACATTCGGGCGTGCGCACACACTCCCACACACACGCACATGCAAACACGCGCACACACACTTACGCATACGCGCATACACGCGTGCGCGCATACACGCGTGCGCGCGCACACGTACATATACACGTGCGTACACGCGCGCGCGCGTCTACAAACGTACGTGCGCGCACGCACACACACGCAAATACACCCGCACACGCGCGCGCGCGCGCACACACTCCCACACACCCATGTACATACATGTACATGCGCACACACTCCCACGCGCATACACGAGCACATGCGCATGCGCACACACTCCCATGCGCGCACACGTACATGCAGATACACGTGCGCGCAGGCACACATGCACACTTCCACAGAGAGAGAGAGAGAGTTGTTGATTTAAAATTGAATAAAAAATAAATCAATTTGTATGAATTCGAAATTAACTGAAAATTGTAAATATAATATATAATATTATATAATATGTATAATATTATATTAATTAAAATAAATATTGATGTATTTATATATATACACATTAATTGAAATAAATTTTTAATTTTTTTTAAAGTAAATTAAGTTATAAGTAAATGGGTTATTATATAGATTGATGAGTTTGTAATAATCCGTATTCAACCTGTCCATATCTAACCCACCTTTTAAATGGGTGAATTTGAGTTGCACTCATTTAACCTCAAACCCAAACCCGTTTAAACCCATCATTAATCCGCCCAACCCGCCCATTTTGCCACCTCTAGGTACAATCAATCTCAGAAGAAAAATAGATTTGAAGATCCAAGAAAAAGCCCCATTTCATTCTCCTCCAAAAATGAAATCAGAAAACAATAATAAAAGAATAAATTACCCTAAACGTCAATATAAAATAACACTACGTTCGTAGCACCACTGTATCTGCTACCAAAATTGTTACATTTTTCTATTTTTCTGAATAATATTATATTTTGGTTTACATGTCGTAAGAACAAATTACTTAGTGAACAAAATTTGCAGAACCTAACAAGTTCTAGCTCTTTCGGCCGAGAACATCTGAGAAATTAAGGAGATGACTTGCCATCTAAGCATATGATCCACCAAAACCCAGCTGAATCTTATGATAAACAAATTACTCAACTTCTTTAATGATTCTTCTTCTCCGTAACGGCTCCCTTGGCATGCTTCCCGGGGCACTGTGGGCTCTCCTCCTCTCTTCTTTCCTTCTCTCAGCTTCAGTCATAATACGTCTCAAAGAAGATGCCTTGTATATTGCTTTCGGCAAGTGCCTATGCCTGTACAATAATAATAACAATCAAATACAACGAAAGGATTCCATAGTTTGGTTTAGTTTAATTCAGAGGCTAATTAAGAAGCCTGAAATTCGAAAAATTCTTAAAATGGATCCAAAATGAATAAAATGCCAAAGCATTCCGTCTTAAAAACAGGCCAATTTGGAGCGAACAAGCTTGGATCAATTTTATTGTGATGAATGATCGGATTTCAACAGCCCGTTTGTGACTCTGCTCATCCCCTCAAAAATAGACCAAAAACATATCAGGTTTATGCTACTAGACAAGGGAACAATTCCCTCTCAATGAGCATATGAGAACCATTTCATTAAGTTCCCAACCAATTACAAAGGGCTCTATAATTATAAATGCTCTCTTACCTTTTCCTTTATGAAGATTCTAGCTCCAGGTAAAAATAATTTATTACACCTTAGGAATTTTTACGATTTCAAGGAAATAAAGTTGGCAAATTACAAATTAACGAACACAATTTTTGTATTTTCATATGCATAATATTGATATCCAAATTACCCATTAGTGAATTTTCCTAAAATACCATTCCCTAAGAACCAATTTTTCCTTTTTTTGCCACTACCCTAACCCCACCACTGCCACACCATACCAACAGCCCCACTACCAACCGCATCCCAACCTCGCCCCCCGCCCCCCCCCCCCCAAAAAAAAAAAACCAAAGTCCAAACTCCAACTACCCCACCACCCTGGTCTTTATTTTTTATAAATTTGCAGAAAAGTACCAGTCGTTACAATGTCAGGGTGCTAGTCATAAGTAAATTGAGTGTTAGTCTATACTATATAGGATCCCTTGTGCAGCCCTGACTCACACTTGTAGTTATGGCAAGTACATGATGTTCTAATGACCAGCACAGTTTTCAATAAATTGTTTTAAAAAAAAAATAGTGGGAGCTAGGGTGGTTGTGTTAGGGGTGGGGTGGAGATGGTCGTAGGATTGGGGGTTCCTAAGGTAAGAGAGGAGGGGGGAGAGAAGTAAATATCATATAAAGGGTATTTTAGCATTTTTTGAAAGTGAATATAAAGATGCAATAAATATGAAATTTTCACTTTCTAAAATCCATGTTTTTGTAGTTTCTCATTTGAAAGAAATCCGTATTTTTTAAGTTCTCAAATATTGGACCACTCATTTGTAATTTGTAAACAAAATTTACATGAAAATGTAAAAATCCCTATATCTTCCCACTAAAGAAATCTAAAACCATAATTGAACATCTGTTTTAAACCAATGTTACCTCACAATACGCTTAACCTCAGGAAGATGCTTATATCGATTCTTGACAGCCTCCAAATACTCTTGATTTTTACGTTCCCTTGGTAAAAGCTGCAACAAAATCAGCATTGAGATGGCATAGTAAACTATGAAGTCAGCAGATAAGATGATGCGTCTACTAAAAGTTAAATCAACCAAACAAAATGTGAGTCATCCACGATCCAAACAGCCATATTAATAACCTTCAAAGCCATTTCTTCTTTTGTCCCCCCTTAATAAAATTAGTTTAAACTTCCTTACGCTCCAAAAGACAACACGCGCAAGCACACAATAAGGAAGTTTGGATGTCAGATCAAGCTAACATTTGTTCCACATATGAAGAAAAGGAAGATCATGATTATTACTACTACTACACAGCAGGATCAAGCCAACTATATTAGTCCCCAAGAATTCAATAAGTGTTCACGAATTTAACTTTTAATTAACTACTCCTTTCAGGAAACAGTTGCAAAATAAAGCAGTAAGTGAAAATAAGCAGAAAGCAAGAGATTCTTACGACTCCCAATTGTTCAGATGCTTTTGCTTTCCAAAGCCTAACGTTGGTATCATCACTCCCTGAGATGACATAACTACCATCACAACTGAACTTGACGCAAAATACCCTGAACAAAATTTCAGTCAGAACAAAAGTAATTAATAAACAGTGGTCACTGGTCAACGCATCTCCAAGTATCCTAAAATGATTTCGCATGTGGGAATATTAGGCCATAGGATAAAAGGGCTTCATCATTAAGGTCACGGATTGTGCTAAAAATAAATAAACAATGTTTACCATTTAGGAAACCAACATTAGGGGCAATGATGAGAAAGCAAAGCACATAATTTAATGATGAAAACAGTAAACACTAAGCAACCTTTGCATTCTCTTAGTATGGTAGATTTCCCTGCTGTGACCACCATTATATTGAAATATTCGTATCTGCAAAGCATGAAGCTCAGTCAGAAGATTGTGCTGCCATCACTTAATGCTGTGAAAAAATTGAGAAAGGGATATGACCCAACAATCACAGTGAACTTACCGATCTATCATAAGATCCAGTCACAAATTCCCGACCAGTTGGAGAGTAATCAATATCCATACTGTTGGGGTAAAAGTAGAAGATTAGCATAGACAATTTTCTAGAAGGATAAAACTCCAAAACAGAAATCACACAAAACAGCACGATTCGTAAATGCGCATTTGCCATCTTACACGGCAGAAACATGATCCTTGTGCACACACTTGGCTTCGTCTAATTTTCTAGCATCATAGCTGTAGCAATTGCAATCTTCATTTGCCTGTGTTAATAAAGTACCAGAACAGGAAGCCAGAGGTTTACAAACAAATACAGTTTGCATCACCAAAGAGCAAAAGAGAAAGTAGTGGCTAAAAGCATCAATACTTTGACATCCGATCCTTGACAAGCTTATAAAGAACACAACATTTAAGATAGGAAGGGGGGGAAAAAAGCATCAAATGGGCTGATGTTCTAAACTATTAATTTGTACTTACAGGTGGTGCAAAAGGGTAGGCAAAATAAATCTAGTGACATGACAAGCTGCCACTTATAGGGGCCAAGTTAAAAACCCACAAGGGCTACTATCTATCCCAGGCAATAGAATAAGCAGGAATAAGTTCATATAAATCCCCCGCATGGAATATCCAACCCTCATTTTGGATAAAAATTATTAAAAATCTTAAGAAAAACAATAATGCTGACAATGAAGCCAAATATGCTGATAACGATTCCAAAAGATAATTGCAAAACCAACGTTTTTTTTTTTTTTTTTCGGTGACCCGGAACCCGGCCTGTTTATTACAGCCCTCAACGAACCGTGTAGCCGACCGGCTTATTGCAAAACCAACATTAGTATCAACTTTTTGCCACAAAGTACATAAACAAATGATTTTTGATAAATAAGCTTCCAAATGTTGCACTTACAGCAGTGAAATTCATCGGCTCCATGGGATTCCAAGATATAGAGTTAGTTTTTGTCTGTAACAAGTACATACAAGTAAGAAAACTCAATAAAAAAGGGGAAACAAAGCGCCCCCCCCCCCCCAAAAAAAATGAATGGCTCCATAAACATCAAAAAGAATAAAAAATGAATCTTAAAAGGGGAAAGAAAGTGAGAATACATGATAGTGCCATTGAAAAGCAAGTTAAAGGATTATTTGGTTTCTCAGAAAACATTTTTAAGCATGCATGGCTTTCCAGATCAATCATTTTTTTTATTGTAAGGAAATTGTAAGTAAATTTAAACAATTGGATGAGAAAGGCATAAATGTAATGTAGGTGTGCATATACAATCAGTTTCTGTTCCTTTTATGTGGTGCTTGTGAATTCCATGAACAGCTATATATGTTACATACTAAAATATTCAGATATATTTACATGTCATAATAAAGCTACCAAATTTTTTATAGGATACTTTCATGACAGGTTTATCAATTCAGGCAGAGGGCATATTCTGGAAGGACCCCTGGATTGATGGTAGAAGGCTACAAAACACTATTGCAATTTTGTATTGTTTGGCCATAAATAAAGAAACCACACTAGTTGATCATTTTTTATCAAATCGAGGGGAAATAATTTGAAATTGTATTTTGAGGAGGAATCTTCTTGGTTGGGAGGTAGAGAATTTTGCTAGGATGATGCAGATGCTTTATGCATCCTAGGCAGGACAAGGAATGAAGGAAACAATGAAGCTAAATGGAGCATTACTTAATTGGATGGGTATGATGCCAGATCTTTTGATAATATGTTAATAGGGAGTCAAAAGGACTATTACCCTTCAAATTTGGAGGTCCACTTAAGGTGGCCTTTTTCATGTGGTGTGTGATTTGTGAAAAAATTCTCACAATTGACAATTTAATTTTGAGAAGGAACACAATTGTTAATTGGTGCTGTTTATGTAAAGGGAATGAAGAGACCATTGACCATTTGTTTGTTGAGTACCCTTCGTCAAAAGATTGTTGGGATTTAATTCTTTCGTGTTTCGGTGTCGTATGGGCTTTTCCTAAGGGCTTGAAGGAAGTGTTTGAATAGTGGCGGGGAATAAAGTATAAAAAGAGATAGAAGGTTTAGAGATTAGGGCCTTTTTGCATTATTTGGGTGATTTGGTTGGAGAGTAATAGAAGAACCGTACATGGAATAGAGTTTTCACTTCACAGGTTGAAAGGCATTTTGAAGTCTTCCTTTGCATAGATATCTTTCAGAAGGAAGTAATACTAATATAGACAGCTCTCCTTTCCTTTCCTGAGGATTTGGTGGCTTAATGCATTGTCTATTGGTGGCATCCCTTGATGTCTTTTAACAAAATTTAATACATTTATTTATCAAAAAAATTTTATTAACACTTCACTTTTTGTCTATCTTCCCATCCAGATACTTTAATGAAAAAGGGAGTGGAAATAACAAATAACATAACTTCTGCCAAAAAAATGGCTCAGTCTGGTTTGTTACATTTGTTGTCAAAATATGAGCTCTGACAACTATATATAGCAGGCATATAAAAAAACAAACACACCCAGCTTAATTTATTGGATAAATGTTTAAGAACAAATTAAAATCCCGATAATAAAGTATGTTTCTTACCCTCATAATAAGTTTCCTTGCTGGTGATGACATTCGCAAGTCATATATTGCTATGCTACGATCACTACAAACAAAACAAAACAAAGTATGAGTAAAGTGATTAGAGCATACAGGGATTAACCAGCAAATAACATTTAAAATTTATAATACGTAACATGGTCATATGAAATACAAGAAAATGATTTAAAAAAAAAAAAATAACCATTCGGTTTCATCATACACCAACGGCTATGCGCACAAAGACAAAACATATGCCTTCCCAGTTCCCACCTTTACTTTCCTCATGAGGTAATTCTGTTAATTGCATTTATTACTTGTTTCAAGATGTCAAAAGAAATCCAAAATACATGTACATGGTTAAATACATGTGATCCACCCAGTCCCCCCTGTAGGATTCAAGGTTTTCCTCCCTTGTTTGCTTCTAGTGTTTCTCATAAAAATTTTTGTGCCTTCTCTTGTTAGTGCTGTATGATTACATGGACCATATAATTGCACAGGTTAATTGAGACCTTAGTCCATTTAAATTTGCTCCCAGGAAATACATATCTTAAGAGATCACAGTTATCTTTTTCCAAATCAGTCTACTACTCTATTATAAATGGGATAATGAAAGTTCAACCTGTTAGTTTCCGTGAATCACTTATTTCAAACTCAAACGGCATTTTTATTTCAGTCAGTCTATTACACTGTTATAATGGGATAGCGAAATTGCCACCAGTTACTTTCTGTGTATCACATATTTCTATGCCAAATGCCAAGGAAAATTCAAAGAGATGCTTAAAACATCAGTCCATTTACAAATGGGATGCTAAAGTTTCAAGAATTGCTAACAAAAGGGCACAATATTGATATTTAGGACCAGAAAAAATCAAGGAATTATCAATGCCCTCTTCAAAAACATAAATGCATGCTAATATAAAAATCAAAGTGAATGGCAAAAGATCCAGAATGAAATTAAACTGATGCGGTACTCATATGAATCAGAAATGCAATATTAGATTTCATCTATCCATTACGATCAGGGAATTGCAATGCTAAGCATACCTAGCTGATGTGGCCAAGACATTTGGTTCTCCTGGATTAAATCGAACAGATATAACTGTGTCTTTTCCCCACTCGAAACTATTCACTGGCTGGGACCTATTTACAAAAAAGAAGGGGCATGAAAAATATAAATATACAGTAGGTTAACAAACGAATCAAAACAAGTTGAAAGCAAACCTATTGTGATCCCATATATCTACTTGTGCTCCTGCCGTGGCAAAGAGATCACCCTCCCATTGGTGATCAACAGCCCTGAAAGACATAACTGAATAGGTAGCTTTACAATAAATGGAACATAATATTGAAAATTAATCATATATCAGTGACAAATGAATGTGACCTTACCAGAATGCGTTCTTCCAAACAAAAACTGCCAATGGCTGAAAATATGAAATGCAATATTTCATAGACAAACAATATAATTAGTCATTCTACTGCATAGGACAAGTACATTTATAAAATAAGAAAGAACTAACCTTAGCAGAATTATCAGATGTGTCATCTAAGTCCATAGCAGTAGAAAGAGGAACATTCCAGAGTCTGACACTGTATAAGTTCCAACATCCCACCAGAAAAAAATTATAGATTGCCATCTAAGAACAAATTCATAACATTAATTTCCTGCCAGAATTGCATCAAATGAAATTTTGCCTTACGTGCAATCAGTTCCACATGAAACAAGTATTCGTCCATCTGTGGATGCCGTCAGACCACGCACAGCACCTTGGTGACCAGGAAACTGACACACTGTTTGCCTTAATTTTTCACAAGAAATCAATAAATGCCAACTTAAAGATCAACACTCATGCATAAAACTTTAAGACATAAAATAAAGATACCAATGAATCCCAAGAAAAATTATATATAATTAACAAACAATTAAAAAACAGATAATAGGATCACACAGGTTTATTCTGAAATCAGCAGATACATAATGCAGAAATCCATAAAGATAATCAGAGTGGGGGAAAATATTAGTTCCGACTTCTAGGGTAGACAAATAACACTCACAACCATCATCAAATAGACTTCATACTATATAGTGGATGAGGGCAGAGTTGCCATCTCTTCCCACCACCAGGGGAATGCTAAGCTCAAACCACAATATTGATCAATGTTATGACTATGCTCAATGCATTTCAATCATACTAAGAAAGAATACAAAGCCAACTATCTCCTTTATACACAACCAGACAATCTGAGTTAGTTTTCCCTAACTCACCTGCCAGCACCAAAATTTGAACTCAATCCTAGCCCTTGAATTTTGAACAGAACCTCTGGCTCAGAAGCATTTAATGCAGATGCATCAAACATCAGCCAGATTTTCCTTTCATGTGATTTGGACACTTATAACAATTATTTCACTCATTCCTTTTGAAATTAGGGAACATTCACAGTTGACAAAAATTATAAAGGACCAAAAAAATACAAAAAAATGAGAAGTAGTTGCTTTTAAACCTACGTGGATAAACGCAACATCAAAGACATAAATATGCAGATTATGAAGATCCTACCAGTATCAGAAAAATAGTGGAATACTGCATAAGAATACCTGGAAGCTATGTCCCAAAGGCGAATATCTGCAAAGACAACAAGACAACATTAAAGCTTAGAACTATTTTAAGTAAGCAAATATATATTTTGAACCGTTAAAATTCCATCAAATAGAGATATGATTATTTGCATAAAATGGAAACCCAAAGAAGTTGAAACCAATGACAGGGTAAATTAAACTTATTCAAAAAATAAAATGTGTAGTTTCCTAAAACTACCTTAAATAGAAAGTTTTGCTGCCAAATAATTTCTCTATTTTTTTATTTAATCATACAAAATTGACATATTCAGCAAAGCATTCATTCAGCAAAGCATTTGTTAGCATTTCACATGTGCGCACACAGTCTCACACACACATATATTCAGAAATATGTATATTTTGGTAACAAGGAGATATAGCTCATACACATAGCCCCTAATTAAAAACAAGAGAAGTCACCGAATAAGCTATACACTCCTTATAAATCCATAGATTCTTAACCTCCCCCAAATGGTAACTATACAGAACAAACAAAAAAAATTAGTTTTTCCTGCATTGCCAGTATTATTTTAAATGCAAATACCAAAATCATTTGAGCTTTGGAAGCAAAATACGTGCTTCAGCAATCCCAACTGCACAAATCTTGTAGAGATGGTGCCTTTTTTATAAATTTGACCTATAAAAGCGAAAATAACCCCAAGCCATTCAAGTTGGACTCATGTTTACTCGTCAAAAGCTCATTTCAGATCAGCTAATTGTGTAAATGAGCCAAGCTAGAACAAATTCTGAAATTCATCAAATTTTCAGCTCAACAAGGTCGGTTAGTTATGCAAATGAGCCAGACTTGAACAAGTCAGCCTTGATTGGTCCCCCCCGGGGGGGGGGGGGGGGAGGGACTCATTTGAGACCAGCTAGGAAGATAAGAGCCACGGTTCAACACATTTTGAAACTCCTAAAGTTTTGAACTTTTGAAACCAGTCTCAAGTAACCTGCTACTAGACTGTTTATAAGGCTACAGCTACGGCAAATTCATCAACGCATTGTTGCACAATGAAATCACGACAAAGTTAATCAATACTTGCTGTGACTAATAAACAACAGTAGCAACATACCTCCATCCATAGAACCAGAAAATATTCCCTTCAAGTGATTTGGATTCTTCGCCATACACGAAACTGCATCTATGTGCCCATCCATTGCACCAATAAATGGCCTCGCAAATATCTGACAACTCAACCAAAAACAATTACTCTCACAACAAAATAGCATCAAACAACCACACGTATACATGCACACATATATTTATGTATTCGTAACAAAAATTCCTAACTGAGAAAAAAAAAGGAAAATTTCTTTACGATATTGCATGTTACCTTATCCAATTTGGCTGCGTTAACAGCCCGAACATATTCGACCGCCTTCTCTTGCGTTCGCAGGTTTGGGTCAAAGTTCCGAAATACTCTCTAATCATTATAAAATCAAAACATAACTTCAGAACAATATGAAGAATTCTAGGGAGAGAAAGTATGAATATTACAGAAGCTCACCTGGAGATCCTGACTTCTTTCGCGAGTGAATTCATCAGTTGAACGCGATATGACTTTGACCTTCATGGCATCGGCTGCTAGGGTTTCCTATGAGCAACGGATGGAGAGGAAGAGAGAGAGCGAGAGAGAGACTGTCGAATTTTACACAGGCTTTCACTTAGCATCAGATACTCGGCTTACTATAAGCGAGCTACGGCCAGAGAGGGGGAGAGAGAGACAGAGAAACTATCGAATTGTAGAGCAACAGAGGCTTTCACTTTCAATGACCAGATTAGGGTTCTAGTTTTACATTTTACTTTTTTCAGAGATTTTATTTTTTAAACGTATAAAAAAATAAAAAAAAGTGAAAACTAATTAAATGGGCCAAAAAACTCATTTCCAAATAATTACTCAACTCTTATTTAGGATTATAAACTTTTAAGAACCTTACCACTAGTGCAAATCTAGCACCGCTTAAGTGGTGTTTAATTGATAAAAAATTAACTAAAAAATATAATAAAAATAAAAAAATGTGACATAAAAGTGGTATGTGAAAAATTTTAATTAAAGAAAATCACAAAAATTAGTTAAAATTAATGATTTGTGGTGACTTTTAATGTCAACAAACAAAGGGCCCGTTTGGTTTGTAAAAATTTGCTGAAAATCTCTAAAAATCTCTATAAATCTCTGTTAACTTTATATCACATCAATTTTTTTCTCTCACTGCACGTATTACGAACTCCCCCCAAACCACAATTTATCTCAATTTATCTCATTTTTTCTTACTCCAAACAAACCCAAAATCGTAGACTACTAATGTATGTATGTTCTTGTATTAAAAAAATTATTTTAATTTAAAAATTTTATTTTATTTTTTTGTATTCTTAAAAATTATATATACATAAACATAATTATTTTTATTTTCATAATATAACAAATTTTGACGGTGTATATAAAATCAAAACTATTTTTTAAATATGATTGTGTTTTTTAAAAAATAATAAATTATACTAAGCCTATCAAGGCTCCATTTAAAGTGTTGAACAATGATAAAAAAATGTTTAAAAATATTAAAAATTTTTAAAAATTATTTTTTTATTTCACTGTACGAATTACGAACCCGATGACTTTTATTAAATTTTATCACTTTTTTTGCTGCATTTGGACCTTCAACAAACAAAATAAATCACTATAAATTTCCAACAGCTTTTATATCACTCAAATTCCCGCCAATACTAATTTCAAAAACTTTCAATATTTCGTTAAAAAAATAAGAAATTTGGAAGGAGATTAATCGAATGCGTAAAATTTTTGAATGCGTAAATTTTTCTTATAATCATATTTTTCGTGTCGAAAGTTTTCAAACTAATACTATTATCGCTATTTTATGTGAATTTTTTTGAATCCGTGGGAATGAATTTGAAAAATCGTTCCCATAGTTTACTACTATTCAGAAAAAAGACGCCAAAATTAACTCTAAATCATATTTGATCTCAATCTATTTTTTTTTTACTACACCAAACACAGCCATCACTTTAAATACATCCCAAATATCTTTTGTTTTTTTTTGTTTAAAAATGCAAAATAATTATTATTTTTCAAAAATAATATAGGATGAGCACAACTTATTAATTTGTACTTAGGGTCCGTTTGGGAAGAGTAGCCATTAGCCAATGTTATTAGTTACATCAACAATTGTTGGATTTTTTTACCCTCTTATATTTAAAATTTTTTTTAAACTTTTAAGGGTAAAAATATCAATTTACTCTTACAAGTTATCCACCTAAAAAAAGTAACTTTTTTTCTTTCCCAAACACAAAATTAGCTAATTTTTTTTTAGTTAGCTACTAGCTATTAGCCATTAGTTACTTTTTTTTCTTTCCCAAACACAAAATTACTTAACTTTTTTTTAACTAACTATTAGCCATTAACTATTAGTACGTGCTAATTTTTCTCAAACAGAACCTTAAAATAATACCTGTGATTTACAAATTCTTTTATTTTTAAACTAATTTTTCATCATTTTGAACTAAGTAAAATGTAAAAAAAATAAAAAAGTGTTGTTAGTCATATAAAAATAAATTGAGCACATAAAAAAAAAACTCAATAATCCCGAACTTTTGACTGTTTAATTAAAATTTAATGATTTAAATAAATTTATAAATTAAACTTTTATAAATATTTTTTGAACTGTTATATTTTAATTTAATGACCCAAAATTCAATTGTCAATCCTTCGAATCCATATGAATTTTGCCAACGTTATCTAAAAATTTATAAAGAAAACAGACCATTGCCCAGCAGGTTTGACATTTGAAGGGAGTCATCAGTCGTTTAATAATTTGAATTGAAGTATAAAATTGTTATTTAATGTAAAATATATTATTAAAAAAAACAAATACACGGTACCATAAATAAATATGCCTCCATAAAATATATTTATAAAAATATTAAGCTACCAAATATTTAAAAAATTTAAATAATTAAAAAATAACCTAATTATATAAATTGAGTTAACTCAATAGTCATTTTTTTGTTCAATCTTGTATTGCACCTAAACTATATAGACAACATATCAAATTAATCAAATAATTATTTTAGACATACCAATTTTGATGAATCACAAATTCTTATAAATTACCAAAATTCACAGTTAAAACTAGTGGCAATGCGTGGTGATGGTTTGAGGTAGTTGTAGTGATGTAGAAAGATAAAAAATTAAAATAAAAGTATTAGAAATTACATTTAATATTTTCATAATTTTAAAATGTTTGAATATAGTTTTAACTTTTTTTTAGAGATTTAAAACTGAAAATAATTTTATCAAATGAGTTTCTGTGTTCATTTTTTTAAATAAAAATAAAAATAAAAATTGAAACTAAAAATCTTGCCAAATAAGACTTAAATTATTCATTATTCTACATTAAGCACGTCTACTAAAAGTTATTTTTTTTTAATTATTCTACATTGTTCTTGAAAATTCATGCTCGTTTTTATACAAAAAGTTACTTTTTTTTTTAATTATTTTTTGAAAATTTCGTATAAAACAACAACATCTAATAATCATTAAATCAAAAATTAATTTTAGTAAAACAAATCATTTAATAAACAACTTAAAAATAGTTGCTAATTAAATTCTCAAAAAGCAGCCAAGGCGGTTTGTTTGGTTTCGAAAATAGAGAAAGAGGAAATGAAAAAAAAATTAATAAATAATAAGAGAAGATAACTTTATAATTATTTTTTTTAAGAGAAATTGTTTCTTATTTATTTCTTTCCCAGAACAGATTAGGTACGGAGATTTTATTTATACAAATTAAATTTCTCAATATATATGTATTTACGCCAAAATATATTTATTATTTTTAAATATATATGTTACACGGGAGCTGGTAACATTTGTGAAAAGTTCGTAGTGACAAAAAATAAAATAAAATAAGATAACTTAAAATAATTTATAAATTTATAATTCGTGATATAAAAAATAAATAATTTTTATAAATTTTAAAAATTTTTTAATATTTTTTAATAATTTTTAGAACGTCAAACACATGTGTTTGTTTTATCAAAATTTATTTAGAGGGTGTTTGGCCACTCAAAAATTAGTAAAAAAATACTAAAAGTTGATTTTTGTGTGTTTGGCAAAATTACAAAATTTCCCATTTTTTATTTGCTACAGTAAAAAGTACCACTCCATCATTACAACTTTTTTGATTTACTACAGTAAAAAACATACCAAACACCCAAAAGTTACAATTTTTTTGCTTTGCTACAGTAAAAAATTTACCAAACACCCAAAAGTTACTAAAAAATGTTAAAAATTCTATTTGGTTTAACCAAACACACAAAAAAGTGCAAAAAAAATAACCAATAAACTACCAAAACTTAAATTTTTTTTTAACTTCCAAACACCCTCTTAAAAATTATAAAAAATTACTGACTTTCTTTTATTATATCAAATTATGTGATACGTCATTTTTACGCTAATTTATTTTTAACACTGATCATAAATTCATCCAATTAACTGAGAAAAAGAAAATAATAATTCATCCAGTTGGGCAAAGACAATTGGTGTAGTACCATCCACTACACTTGTCAGTTGACTGACTTTCAGTCATCTACCTTGCCCAGGACAACAAGCAACACAACACACGAGCCTTTCAGAAGCTGCCACGTGTAATTTCTGCGTAACTGCCTCAATTTATTGGTTTCAACTCTCCACGTAGACTACCCATCGTTCCACCTTATAAAAGCCTCTTCACCCCAGGTGGCATTTTTGGGCTGGAAAATTCTGAATCCTTCCCATTGTCTCGAGAAACTGCTTGCGGAGCAAATTTTCCCAGAAATTTTTTAAAAAATCATTTCACAGTTGTGTGCATTTCTGTCTATCTAGGATTTGTTCAGGGACTAGCTTCAGAGGCCTTTCTTGGGCGACGAACTTAGGGTTTTCTTCACTGTCAGAGCATCCGCCATTGTCGCCGAAACCATAATTACGTTTACACACGCGAACGATAGCGGAAGCCTTCTCTAGTGGGGTTTTGATTCATTTGTTTCCCGATCCAGAAGAAGAATGTCATGCAGGTCAGGTTTACTGCTCTTAATCCTCCTCTTTTTTGTAGCGCCGTCCCAATCAGCGGTTTCTAGCATAGATCTAGGCTCAGAATGGATAAAAGTCGCGGTCGTGAATCTAAAACCTGGGCAGAGCCCAATCTCGGTGGCTATTAACGAGATGTCGAAGCGAAAATCACCGGCATTGGTCGCGTTCCAAGGTGGCAACCGGCTGATCGGCGAAGAAGCGGCCGGACTCGTCGCGAGGTATCCGGATAAAGTCCATTCGCATATTCGGGATCTGATCGGGAAGCCCTATAATTTTGTGAAGAAATACCTAGACTCAATGTATTTGCCATTTGATATCGTTGAAGATTCGAGGGGCGTAGCCGGCGTTAGAATTGACGACGGCGTGACAATTTATTCGCCGGAGGAATTGGCGGCGATGGTATTGGGTTATGCTTTGAATTTGGCGGAGTTCCACTCTAAAGTTCCCATAAAGGATGCCGTGATCACAGTGCCACCGTACTTTGGGCAGGCAGAGAGGAAGGGTTTGCTTCAGGCAGCTGAGTTGGCAGGAGTTAATGTGCTCTCGCTGGTCAATGAGCACTCTGGTGCTGCACTGCAGTATGGGATTGATAAGGATTTCTCGAATGGTTCTAGGCACGTCATATTCTATGACATGGGTGCGAGTAGTACTTATGCTGCTCTTGTTTATTTCTCTGCCTACAATGCAAAGGAGTATGGGAAGACTGTCTCTGTCAACCAATTTCAGGTAATTCCAAAAGCCCCCGCTCTCCAAAAGTGATGCAATACCACTCACTTCAGGATTCTGATTTTCATGAAATGATAGGTTTAATGTAAATGACTTCAACTATGTTTACATGAAATTGATTGGCCAAATTTTAATGCATACCCCTGTTTGCTTCATTACTGTCTATATCTTTTGGTATTGGCGGAATAAATCAGTTCCTGTTTGTTTTTAGTTAAATTGCATGTTTATTATTTTAATTTCATTTTAGTAGTTTTGGTTTTTTTTTTTTGGACAACAATATATTTGTCAAAATGCTTGATAGAATTTGTCCAACCTTAGTATGTTGTATGACTTCCGCTGGTTAATCTTAAAAATTGTTGCAGGTCAAGGATGTAAGATGGGAGCCACAGTTGGGGGGTGAAGATATGGAACTAAGGTTGGTGGAGTACTTTGCGGATGAGTTCAACAATCAACTTGGAAATGGGGTTGATGTGAGGAATTTTCCCAAGGCTATGGCAAAATTGAAGAAACAGGTTAAGCGCACAAAAGAAATTTTAAGTGCAAACACAATGGCTCCATTTTCAGTCGAATCCCTTTATGATGATCGCGACTTTAGGTATGTGGAATGAGAAGGGCATTCTTCTCCACTGTCTGTTTTTGGGATTTTCCAGCTTTACTGTTGGAGAGCAGTTTCTTTTAAAAATAGTTTCATTTGTTCATGGTTACTTAAAAGAAAAAGAAGTGTTCTCTGAGTTTTCTAATTGGGGATGTAGAAAGAAAAGAAAATGGTAAATAAGGGAACGCAGTGGAGTGATTTCTGCATATTAAGATCACAAATTTCATCAAGCACACAGTTTATATTGTATCATTACAAGAATCCAAGTACAAATACAGGATGGCTAGAATGAACTGAAAAGGTTGATGTTTGAACTTAGTAAAGAAGGCTTGTGATGCACATCAAAGCATATATTTAACTCCCTCTTTCTCATTTGATAACATCACCCAGTGCATTTGATTTAAGAGTGGTGACTAAGTCACTAAGATGGGGAAAACTTGCAGGCATTTAGTCTTAACTTATCCCTAGGGTATTTCTTGTGTTTTTGGAAAATATGGAGTTTTTATATTTTATTGTAGCGCAATTAATACGGACATGTGATGTTGATACAACACAACATGAACATGCTAACCCACACTTTTGAAACATATCAAGATATGCCACAACAAGGCGACATATATTTATTTTTTAATTGTATATACAATTATCTTTTAATTATATCTATTTTTTTAATATTCTATTCATAGATAAATTGGAATTTTTTGGATTTTAAAATTCCTTAAATTTCAAATAGTTAAAGAAAGGATTAATAGATATACATTCATGTTGATTTCACCTTATTATTTGATTTTAATTATTTCTTCAAAGTTGCAATGTGATTCACGTGCGCCTAAGTAATGCAGTCGTGCTAAGAGAGTGTTTGGCAAGTGTTGGTTACCAACATGGATCTGACACTTTCCTATAAGCGTATTTAGTTCTAAAATCATAGTTTTTCCTAGTGTTATAGTTTTACGTTGTACAAAATGCATGGTATATAGGTTTTGGTTCGTAAATAGCATTAATATATTTGAGATGGGCCAAGTGGGTTATATTGTAATGCATTGGATTTGTAGTATTTTTGGTCTCCCAGGAGTCTAAATGATCTTAGTGTGACGTACGTTTAAGACTAAATAACTTACAACCAAAACCAACTAACTTCAAGCCTAAGCTGGTAACATCATTTTTGATGAGATCTTTTAAGTAACTACATGCCTTCATCAACATTGTTTTTTAGCTCCATGAAATTAGAATTTAAAGTATGCAACACCATCAAGATGGAATGATTGATCACCACCAAATGGGGAATCAAGTCTTGTATGGCTACAAGTTTGAGTGTTGGTTGGGTTAACATTAAGAATGTTTTTATTTATGGTATGATTTTATTAATATAAATAAAATGATTTGTTAAAGTTAGGATTTTAATGAATGATAATATGATATTTTTGCTGGCTAATCAACACGTTAAGAGCTTTTCATTACTTATTTGAAAAGTTTGGGTTTCAAACAAGCCACATGATTCTAGTGGTCCTGACTAATGAACAAAAAAAAATGCTTGATTCTTTTATTTTTTGCGTTTTTTTGGTATGAACAAAATCTTGCCTTTTTTTTTAAATGTAAATTGGATGATCCTGATTCTGAAATTTTCGTACTTTGTAGGGAGATTTATTTAGGTAAACACTTTTTTTTTATTAATGTGGCATGTATTTGCATGTTGAACGTACTCTGATTATAAAACAAACAAAATAGTAGTGTATTTGGGAGTGCTTGTTTGACAACTGTCAAGATGTGTCTAATGAATCTCAGTGGGCAAGATGGACGTTAGTCATGACACCTTATAAGAAGGTTCAGTGCTTTTTATTTTTGATCAATCGTGGGGTTGGATACTTGGTTGGTTTATATAAAGTTAACAGATATAAATAACCTGTCCATTTGATATTTCTCTCTTTTATCAGGAGCACAATAACTCGTGAGAAGTTTGAAGAGCTCTGCTATGATCTTTGGGAGAAATCTCTTGTCCCTGTTAAAGAATTACTGCAGCATTCTGGTTTGAAGGTTGAAGAGATTTACGCTGTGGAGTTAATTGGAGGTGCCACTCGAGTGCCTAAACTGCAGGTCTTCATTTTTTTTCCATTGCAATTGATCTTGATCTAGAAACTACATTGTTGCATTATGTATAAAGTAGAAGCATATACTATAACCCTCTTGAGTCTATGATAGCCTTTCAAATTTGGAGTCATTATTTTGAATCCAGTTGTTTAGGTTTGGAAATAGGGATGGTGACTTGTTCAGGCTTTCTTATTTCATTAATCTGTCTTTCAAAATACTCTACTGGGCTCAATTTTTCTTGTAGGATATATAGTCTGAACTATTATAAATATATATATATATATATATATAAAAGATATAAAGTCTGACAAAAGCATGTAATTAATACTTCACTCGTCTGGGGGAAGTATAAGAAGGAATGATTTCATCGTCCACCTCTCATTCCTTCTTGTGCCTTTTGATGAAATTGTAAGCATATATGTAAGGACTGCTTACTGGACACCTTTTTTTTGGGGGAGGGGGGGTGGTGGTGCTGGGGGTGGGGTGTGTGTTTTTGGGTGGGGGGGTGTGTTGATCTAAATGGCACTGTAAATGCTATGTTTCATGGAAAAATGCAACAGAGCATGTGTTCTGGATACTGAAACAGAAAAAAAAAAGTTAAAAAAAAAAAAAACTTTTCGTCTCCCCAACTTTGTCCTTCATGTTGACATGCCTGCCTGTCATCAATATCAAATGTTGGTTATGGAAGTGCTTGGTCGGTAATCTCCTGATTCAATAAGTTTTATTTTGAAGTTGATACCAGACTTCAAGATTAGTTTCAAATATATTATATTATCAAGACTTCACAAGACATTTCCAAATTGAGCATGCACTAAAGAATATTATTGATTATGTGCAACTGTCATCGATGATATTATGTTAGGTTGCTTTGCCGATGTGTCAATTGAATTTACAAGTATGACCATGAAAAGGTTATAAAAAATATCAGTGCTTTTATCTCCTAAAGCTTTTACGCCAACTGATGATTAGTTGTTATGAAAGAAATTATTTATTCTCCCTCTCTTACAGGCCAAGCTTCAGGAATTCCTAGGGAGGAAAGATCTGGACAAACACTTGGATGCTGATGAAGCTATCGTTCTTGGTGCTGCATTACATGCAGCAAATTTAAGTGATGGAATCAAATTGAATCGGAAACTAGGGATGGTTGATGGTTCTTCATATGGGTTTGTAATCGAGTTAGATGGTCCTGATCTTCTGAAAGATGAAAGCACTAGACAGTTACTTGTGCCAAGAATGAAAAAAATGCCCAGTAAGGTAATTTACATGGAGATTGCAATCTGTTCCACTTGAGATGATAAAACTTGGTGTATAAACTTGAGACATTTTAATTACCCAAAAAAAAAAAAAAAAAAACTTGGGATATTTTCTCATTTAGTTTTCACTAGCCATGACATGTTTATCTTCCTTGCAGATGTTTAGATCCGTTATACATAATAAGGACTTTGAAGTTTCCCTTGCCTATGAGAGTGAAGACCTGTTACCTCCTGGTGTTTCTTCGCCCGTATTTGCTCAGTATGCTGTGACTGGACTGACTGATGCCAGTGAAAAGTGAGGCCTAGCAGCTACATTCTGAAACATTTGTTGATCTGGGTCCTGGTTTTATACTTAAGCAACAGTCTATTCTTTCTGTCGGATTTGATTTGTATTTTCTGTCCTGTTTCTAGGTATGCATCACGTAATCTTTCCTCTCCCATCAAGGCCAATCTACATTTCTCTCTAAGTAGAAGCGGGATATTTTCTTTGGATCGAGCAGATGCTGTTGTTGAAATATCAGAATGGGTGGAAGTTCCCAGAAAGACTCTCACTGTGGAGAACTCAACTTCTGCTTCCCCCAACATGTCAGTTGACGGTGGGCTACAGAATGCTTCAGAAGAAAGTGCTGACAGCGCAATAAATGGTGGGGTTAGTAATACATCCAACTCCAGTGGAGATGATCACACCACTGATTTTGTCCCTGAAAAAAAGCTGAAGAAGAGGACTTTTAGGGTTCCACTCAAGGTGCAAACTAATTAAATGCCTTTAGAACCTATCTAACTTCTGGGTTACATTGGCTTTACTTAAAAAAATTTAAACTGTACTAACGTATGGATCCCCTTGTTTTTAGATTACTGAGAAAGTGGTGGGACCAGGAATGCCCCTTTCCAAAGAAGTTCTTCTTGAAGCCGAACAAAAACTTGAAGCACTGGATAATAAGGATGCAGAGCGCAAAAGAACTGCAGAATTAAAAAATAATCTTGAAGGCTACATATATGCTACTAGAGAAAAGGTTTGAAGTGCTTTGGTTATCTAACTTTAGGATTTGATTTTGACCATCGCACTGTTTTGCACTTGTGCGCCTATGTGTTTATGTGGTTGTGCTGGATGTCAGTTTTACTTTATTTTCATTTTTTTTTCACAGATAATTCTCTTTTCTGGTTCATACTTCTGATTATTAGTTGGTCAATGAATTCATTTTAATTGCTATGTAGTCTTTTGTTTTCACTTTTCTTTCTTTCTTCTAGATAAGTAAAAATATATTTATCACATGTTTCTTTCTCATGTTATCTTCTTTCATTATGCTTCCCCTTCCTCTTTTGTAGCTGCTGATTGCTTGCTTCCGTCAATTTTCAAGTTAAAGGGAATTGCTCATTTTTTATCATTTTATTTTTTTTTATTTTATGTTGACGGCATTGTTGCCTAACCAGCTTGAATCTTTGGAAGAATTGAAAAAAGTTACTTCCAGCGAGGAGCGCCAGTCCTTCATTGAAAAACTTGATGAGGTTTATTATCTTGGCTCTCTCTTTCTACAGCCCACCCTGTCTTTTGTTTATTATATATATATATGTATGTATATATATTTGGTTTTTATATTTATCTATTTTTTGGGATGAATGTTTAAGGCTTATGCACTTTCTAAGTTTTTGAATTGGAAATCTTGCAATATTTCAGGTGCAAGAATGGTTGTACAGTGATGGTGAAGATGCTTCTGCCACCGAGTTTCAAGAACGTTTGGATTCCTTAAAAGCTATTGGTGATCCCATCTTTTTCAGGTCTGTGCTGATAACCTATGCTTGCAATATAGAAAGGTTTTATTTTGGCAAATTGGAAAACCTTATTGCAGATGGTTGATGTAGATTGAATGAGCTTACTGCACGACCAGCAGCTTGTGAACATGCTCGAAGATACCTTGGTGAGCTGGAAAAGGTTAGTATGATGGTTGATGGTTGTGAATGGTAACTTAATACCCTTTGAAGCCTGGTAGTTGAACTTCTATTTTGCTTGGATTGTTATAAGCTTGCATGCATCTTACCATATATATATATATATATATATTTTTTTTTGTTTGTGTTGGGGGGGGGGTGGCTGTTATGATTGACAGTTGGGGCAATATATGAGCTTAAGATATAAAGGGAGAAGAAGGATTTACTTAATTTTTTTTTTCTTCTCTTTTCTTTCTGCAATTGTTGAAAACAGGTCTATAGCTCATATCACAAAAAGTTGTAGTAGTGTTACATTATCGCAGAGACGCCTGACCAAACAAAATTCATATTTGTGTGCCTTCTATCTTTCTGTTGAACAAAAAAATAAGGTTTTCTAATAGGTTCTAACGTTTTACTGCAAGAATGCATCAATTATACATATACAATATAAGCTAATTTATAAGGAATAGACCATATATATGATGCCTGTCAAAAAATTGTATGGTAACATTATGTAAAAAGCATTTCCAGAAGTAGTAGTGGGTTCATCTTTCCAAAGTCAAGATGACACCCCTTGGCAGTGAATATGTGAATAGTGTTTTGATCTCCTTTCCTTCTTTGTCGAGAATTTACAGATTGTACATGGATGGAATACGAATAAACCTTGGCTTCCAAGAGAGAGAATAGATAAGGTGCTTTAATAATCTTTGATTTCTCGTTTTGTCCTAGAAAAAAACATGGTATTGTTTTGTGTTTGCGACTACAAAACTCAAAATCTCGTCCACAATGCTTGGATCTTCAGGTTATTAAGGATGCTGAGAAGTTCAAGAATTGGTTGAATGAGAAAGAGGCTGAGCAGGAGAAGTGAGTTCTCTTCTCCATTATTTTCTTATTAGTTTTTATTTTATTTATCATGTACATATATTTAGTGGGTGGGTGCTGTAATGCATTTTAAAACATGTCATATTATTACCATATTTAATATTTTTGACATAGTTGGGGTGTGTGTGTGTCTACCACTTGGACAATCATGAGACACATCTGGGTCTTTTTTGTAAACATGAAGAATATAAGGGGGGAGTTAAAGGATAAAAATCAAAATAAGTTCTAATTTTGTTAGCCCCCCCTTTAGGCTTTCTAGTTTCTGAAACACTTAATCTTAGCAACTTCCAACTTGTTCATAAATACCTTTTCTTCTTGGCACTGAAGTTTTTGATTTGTCAAAGGAAAAATAAAGTTTATTATGCTGACTTGTACATAGATAGATATTTGTTTCTCGCTATGTTCCTTTCATGTATTTCGCACTCATATCTATGCTTTTCTCAGGCAGTAATTTCAACCAAGAGCCCCTTTTTTTTTGGGAAGTAACTTAGAACCATTGGAAGGTGTTACGACCTCCACCCTCTGGCCCGAACCCTTTGCAACCAGAAACCAGTAAAACCATGCCATTAGTTTTTTTGCCAATTGTGGATTTGAACATTGCCAGTACTAGAAGTACTGTTCAGACCAAGTTTGAATGAATGTTAAGGTTTCTGGTTTTGCTGAAATAGGTCAGTCCTTTTGGGTGAGAAATGCTGTTGCATACACTCTATTGTAAGGGCATGCTTGCTTAATTTTTTGGATGTTTGTTGATATAAAAGCATTTTTTGTTTCCATTGGATAGCTGCTGCTTCTTGTGCAATTTCTTTTGTGTGGTTGACTAAGGGCCTGTTTGGCACTCCAAAAAATGGTGAAAAACACTGAAAATCTCTCAAAAAACGGTGAAAAACACTGAAAATTTCTGAAAACTTTTAAAATTTTCTAACACATTTTACACTCCTCATATTTTGTGAAATTTCTATAAAGTTATATATATCTATATATCCCAACAAATTTTTACAAACCTCGATAAATTTTTTACAAATCCCAAAAATTTGTTTAACCACTTTAATAAATTCTGATGCAAAACTGTTCCGATGGAACCAAAAAAACCATTTAGACGGTTTCTCTCTCCAAAAAGCTAATGCTAAAATCAAAAAGTTTCACTATTCATCTCTGAAAAACGTGGTTTGGTTATGCCGCATCAAATGCCAAAAAGTTCCACAAATCACATTGTCACTATTTTTCGTTGTTTTTTGCCGCGCCAAATGGACCCTAAGATGATGTTGTAAGTTGAGTGCATGATCTTTTTTCACTTAGCTTGATATATTCACTCGAAGGCAAGTGGATAATCCCATTCAAAAGGAAGCAGATAATTGAATTTTTCTGATCTGTCTAAAACATTGGATAATTCTTTTTGTTGCCTCCCTAGATATGTAAAAGGCAAGCAGACAATTGAATTTTCGTAACCTGTCTGAAACATTTTTATTTTTATTTTGGATAAGTAACTTGTCTGAACATGTTTTATTGCTAGGAATGTTAAATAAATGACTCCTCTTTATTGGTATAACATGCATACTTGAAATGATTGGTTTGTCCTAAAGTGATTTTTTCTATCTCATATGGACTTGGGTAAAAAGTGTGTGTGTCTAGGTGTTAGGCCTCTGAAAATCTTTTATGCGTCAAAAAATTGGGTAGAACGAGGGCACGTCGTGAATAAAGATTATTATTTATAAATATACTTGGAATTACATGGAATTTAAAGAAAAAAAATGAGATTTTAATCTTTCATGGGGGCGTTCCCTACTTAGCGACGCGCTGTATGGTTCGAGTACAGTGTTAAATAAGTAAGGACCGCTGTATCGGCGCTTGGGTGCAGTGTTAAATAGGCAAGGGTCCTCACACTTCCCTGGATGAGTGGGGGGCTAAGGAAGTTAGTCCAAAATAGAAGGCTGAGATTAGGTACTTGGAATATTGGGAGCTTAACTGGGAAACTTATGAAAGTGGTGGATACAATGGAAATGAGAAGAATCACAATTGCTTGCTTGCAAGAGACGAAGTGGGTGGGACAAAAAGCTAAAGAGATTGAGAGAACTAGGTATAAGTTATGATATACGGGACTTAATAGATCGAGAAATAGGGTCGGCATAGTAGTAAGCAAGGACCTAAAAGAAGATATAGTTAATGTAAAACGCTGTGGAGATAGGATTATTGCAATTAAGTTAGTGTTAGGAGAAGAGATAGTAAACATAATTAGTGTTTATGCCCCCAGGTGGGCTTAGAAGATGTACATAAGGAGAAGTTTTGGGAAGACTTGGAAGGAATGCTATTAGAGATACCTCAAGGAGAGATGGTCTTCATAAGAAGAGATTTGAACGGTCATATAGGACGTGACGTAGATGGATACATTGGAGTACATTGGGAATATGGTTACGGTAATAGAAATGAAGAAGGGAAGGATATTTTGGAGTTTGCAGTGGCTTATGATCTCATGGTGACGAACACCTTTTTTAGGAAGAGAGAGGCTCCTCAAGGACATAGATTGACTTCTTCTTAACTAGGAAAAGAGACCGCGTAGCTTGTAAAGATTGTAAAGTTATACTGGGGGAGAGCTTAACTGCCCAACATAGATTGTTGGTCATAGATGTGCAGCTTGAAAGTTGGACTAGAA
This sequence comes from Vitellaria paradoxa, assembly GCA_019916065.1. Taxonomy (NCBI): domain Eukaryota; kingdom Viridiplantae; phylum Streptophyta; class Magnoliopsida; order Ericales; family Sapotaceae; genus Vitellaria; species Vitellaria paradoxa. The sequence goes on from CM034239.1 coordinate 43,012,760, forward strand.
AAAAGAAATCGTATAGATGCTTAAAGACTAAATGGTGGAACTTGAAAAGTGATAAGTAACTAGTATTCAGGGAAAGAGTACTAGAGGAAGACGTTTGGACGGTAAATGAGAGTGCAAATATTATGTGGGATAAGGTAGCAAAGTGTATTAGAAGAGTAGGGAAAGAAGTCTTAGGAGAATCCAAAGGGAGTGTTCCGGCACAAAAAGAGGCATGGTGGTGGAACGAGGCCGTCCAAGACAAGATAATAGTTAAAAGAGAGTGTTTTAAATCTTGGCAAAACGATCGAAATGAAGCGAACTTGGAGAGGTATAGAGAAGCTAGAAGAGAAACCAAAAAGGCAATTAGTGAAGCTAAGGCAAAGACATTTGAGAATTATATAGGCGACTTGACATTAAGGAGGGCAAAAGAGAGATATTTAGGCTTGTTAAATCCAGAGATAGACGGATCAAGGATTTAAACCAAGTTAAATGCATTAAGGATGAGGATGAAAAGGTATTAGTAAAGGAAGAGGAGATAAATGAGCGTTGGAAGAGCTACTTTTACAAGTTATTTAACGAAAGCAGTAGTAGTAACACACAATTAGGGCAGTTTACCACTTTTAGGGAAGAATTAAATCTTATGTTTTATAGGAAAATCAGTAGGGAAGAAGTAAAAGAAGTATTAAAAAAGATGAAGACTGGGAAAGCGGTTGGGCCAGATGGTATCCCTATTGAGGTTTGGAGGTGCTTAGGAGAGGATGGCATTAGTTAGTTAACAAAACTTTTTAATGTAGTGCTAAAGAGCAAGAAGATGCCTGATGCATGGAGGAAAAGTATCCTTATACCCATATACAAGAACAAAGGAGATATTCAGAACTGTGCGAATTATCGCAGGATTAAATTGATGAGCCATACGATGAAATTATGGGAGAGAGTTATTGAGAGAAGACTAAGAAGGACAACAAACGTTTCAGAGAATCAATTTGGTTTCATGCCTAGAAGATCAACCATGGAGGTTATCTTTCTCTTGAGGAGGTTAATGGAACAGTATAGAGAAGATCAAAAAGATTTACATATGGTGTTCATTGATTTAGAGAAGGCATATGACCGGGTTCCTAGGGAGATTCTACAGAGAGTATTGAAAAAGAAAGGAGCGTGCGTCGCATATATTGAGGCGATAAAGGACATGTATGATAGAGCCATGACATCTATACGGACGACTGGTGGAGAGACTAACGAGTTCCCTATCACGGTTGGTTTACATCAAGGCTCAGCGTTAAGTCTGTACTTGTTTGCTTTAGTTATGGATGAGATTACAAGACATATTTAGGATGAGGTACCGTGGTGTATACTATTTATAGATGATATTGTTTTAGTAGATGAGACGAGAGAAGGAGTGAATACTAAGTTAAAATTGTGGCGGGAAACGTTAGAGACAAAAGGGTTTAGGCTAAGCCGATGCAAGACAGAATATATGAAATGTAAGTTTAGTCAAAGTAGGATAACAGGTAGTATAGAAGTAAGTTTAGGCACACAAAAGATTATAGAGAAAGATGAATTTAGGTTCCTTGGATCTATAGTGCAACAAGATGGAGGGATTGATATTGACGTAAGTCACAGGATTCAAGTTGGGTGGACAAAATAGAGGAGTGTTTCAGGGGTCTTGTGCGACCTTAAAGTCCCCCTCAAGGTAAAAAGAAAGTATTATAAGGTGGCGGTTAGACCAGCACTGTTATATGGATTAGAGTGTTGGGCAGTAAAGCATAATCATGGTTAGAAGATGGCAGTTGCGGAGATAAGGATGCTAAGGTGGATGTGCGGGATTACAAGGAAAGATAGGATTAGGAACGAGGAGATTAGGGGCAAAGTAGGAATAGCATCGATTGAAGATAAAATGAGAGAAAACTGATTAAGATGGTTTGGTCATGTTAGAAGGCGTCCAGCGGAGGCACCTGTTAGAAGGTGTAAAAGTATGGAGATTGCCAGGAATAAGAGAAGTAGAGGAAAACCCAAGAGAAGTTGGACATAAACTATTAAACATGACCTGTCCTACCTAGATCTATTGGAGGACATGGCCCTAAACAGATCTAATTGGTGTTGACAAATCCATATAGCTGACCCCACCTAGTGGGAAAAGGCTTGGTTTGGTTTGGTTTATCCACGTGAAATTTTCTTTATCATCAATTATGTTGTTGTTCTTTAAGGGTGTGTTTGATAGCCTGATGAAGAAGGGGGATAGGACAAGCCATCCGTGGGCCCCACCTAATGTTGTGTTTGTTTTGTTTTTTTGACCGAGGGACATGAGGGCTTGCGGAATGAGTAATCCGGCATTTCGCCGGATGATGAATACCGCATGGGGGGTGGGATTATTTATCCCCCTGGCCGGATTTGCTTCCCTCCAAGATCTAAAGGTCAAAATTATTTCCTATTACATCACATATCAAATCACATCTTTTATCTCACTTTATATCCCAACAATCAAATACCAAAAAAATAATCTCACATAAAAAATTAATCTCATCTTTTATCCAATCCCATATATTATCCTATGATATTACTTATCTCCCATCATCCAATCCCCTTAAACATACATAGCCTAAGAGTTGTCCAAAATTAGGGGATCCCAATGCCCAGTTTGGGTATGGGTGTTGGAGACACCCCCTACCCTTACCTTTGTCATGCCTTTGTTGACTTGGATACATTGGTGGGAGTGGAAGAGTTTATGTAATCCATTGTTTGAGCTGTATATAAATTTTGTAATGCTCTAATCTTTCCTCAAGCATTTCAAATGACTGGATTTCATTGACAGGATTTCTGCGTCTAGCACACCGGCATTTACATCTGAAGAAGTATATGAGAAGGTATTCGACCTTCAAGACAAGGTACTGATGGCTGTCCTTTACTTAAATGAAGAACTGGCGACGTTGTTTTGGAATTCCATCTAAATTACGGTGATGGTCATTTTGTTGATAATTTATTGACGTGAATGCAGGTTGCTAGCATCAATAAAATTCCCAAGCCGAAGCCAAAAGTTGAGAAGCCTGTAAAGAATGAAACAGAGAGCAGTGGTGGGGATAATGATAACCCCCCTGACTCATCTTCTGAGACAACCGCTGCCCAAAATGATGGCCAAACAGCAGGAGATTCAGAGGGGGGCTCGAACGATGAAAAAACACATGCTGAACCTGAGGTTCACGATGAATTGTGATCGAACTGGATGTCACACACAGAAGAAGATTAACATATATAATTCATAAGAGGGAACCACCCATTCTTCCGTGAGAGACAGACAATAGTAGCTACGATTTCAAGCGGTTGAGGAGAGAGTCCATTTTCACTTCTTTATGGAGCGCTAGAGTGTTAGTCCAGCTAGCTAAACTTTTTTTTTTTTTTTTTTTGGGTTAATTTTGATGGTTTTAACATCACTATACCCCTTATATAATTAATTATATAGGTGGCTTATATGTTTGGCTAATAACCACTGTGACGCCTCTAGGAAATTTTGGTATTTTATACTCTTATTCAGCACCCCCAAATACGGTTCTTCTTCAATCTGAGAGGGAGTTTGTTCTCGTGAAAAAGAGTAGGTTAAATCTGTGAGGATGATAGCATTTTGAGTTGATGGTCTAGCCAAACGGGCAGTGTGAATTTCATTCACTGTTTCGAGGTTGGGTTGGAGGGCATTACCTTTACATGGATTGGACTATTTGTACCCTTACATTATCTTCGATACTATGATTATTTTGAACTTTGTTTATACGGATAATGTAACTGTTATTTTGATGATGGAACTCAATTTTCTTTGTAAGAAAATGTGTTATTCCACCATCTTTTGGGGTTAATAGTGTTTTATATTTTTTATTTAGAGATGAACTACCAACCCAATTTTAAAAATCTAATTTTTTAACTCTTTATACTGACTACTGAAAAGTTATAGAGGGTATGAAATTCTCAAGAAGATAAAAATAGCTGTTTAAATTTTAGCTTAATGAGAGGGCGTAAGTGCAAAAAGTATAATTGTGTAAATGCATTAAAATGAGAAATAACTAACATTTTTTTTTTTAAATTTTACTTTTTATACTCTGTATCCAAGGCTAAAAGTGAAGGCATGAGCAATGTTAAATCTTTTAAGTAGAAAAAGAATGTTTATTTAAAGTTTAACAGAATCAATAGAGCTAATGCATAGTGCAAATATGTAGATGTAATTTTTATATATATTTTTTGAGTAACTTAGAATTTTTATCGATTTGTTAGAATTTTTAACGAATTACACAATCTATGGGTAAACTTTAAATAAATGAGATATATATTACCTCTATTTACATCTTGCATTATATAATCGGTGGATAAATCAAAAAAATATACGTTAATTTTTTGCACATTTTTTTTAAATTAAAAATTAAATTCTTGTGAATTATGTGGAGAATATATTTACGAGTCAATTGAATTAATCTTAGGAGCATGATTTTTATAGTTGAAAAGAGTTCAAATTACTAATATTAATAGGATTTTTAATGTTTGTACTTTAATTTAAAATATTTTTTAGTAGGGTGATAACAATCAATCATTTTCTAATACAGACGTGTATATTTTCCTTATATTTTCGGGTCAAGGGCAAAGTGATCCCAACGTGATCATCAGCAAGGGTTGGGAAATTGGAATTCGTGTGGCCTGAATTCGTGGAAATCAGAACTTACGGGTCATGTGTTTTTAGGAACACCGGCCAAAAAAAATCATAGCTTTTCTATGTCACCTGTTGCTGACAGAGGAAAGCTATTTAGCAAATCAAAACTCCTCAGGTAATAAATTGTAACCCAAATTCTGAAAGCCCGTCTCAGGTTCCTGAATAATCCAGCAAAACAATGGCTCTCCAATTTAGCAGCTGTGCATTTTTCACTTCCACCACAGCCGCTCCTGCTTTTGTTCGCAACAAGTTTAGGTTTCAGAGAATCAGAGCAGCTGCTGCTTCAACAGAGACTGAAGAAGAAGGGAAGGTAAAGTTGGGGGGTTCTGATTTGAAGGTCACAAGGCTTGGGATTGGGGCTTGGTCTTGGGGTGACACCAGTTACTGGAACAACATGGAGTGGGATGGTAAGTTTCTCCACCACCACCACCACCCCCGTCCCCCCCCCCCCCCCCCAAAAAAAATAACTTCAGTTATTTTCCAATTATATGTTTGATGTTAAATTAGACTCTCCCCACTTTTTGGAATGTATTGGGCATGAATTGCTTGGTCTTTCTTCCTTTTCTTTCAAATTGAGTTCTATTTCTGACTGATTGAAGTGTTTTTTTTCAATGAATGTAGATGTACCTTTATTTCATTATTATTATTATTATTATTATTATTATTTTCTTTTTTTGGGGGGGGGGGATTGTGGGTATGCATTTTATGACCTGACTTTTTTTAACTTACTTTTCATTTTCTGTTGATGGCAGATAGGATGATGAAGGCAGCTAAGGCTGCTTTTGATACCAGTATAGATTGTGGAATAACCTGGTTTGATACTGCAGAGGTTTATGGCTCCAAGGTGAGATATGAGTTTAATATTGTGCCATTTCCTTTCTGCATTTGTACAAATGAAAATTTTAGTGACCCAAACACCAAGTTTTTTTCTTTTTCTTTTTTTTTTCTTTTTCAAATCTTTTTTTTTTTTTTTGGTTGGTCCAGTTGGCTTTAGGTGCAGTAAACTCGGAAACACTACTGGGAAGGTGATTCTGAAAATTTAACCATGCTTTTCATTTCATTTCACACCATACCGCAAACAAATATTTTAGTTATCTCTCACATCCTCTAATTCTTATAATTGCAAGTTACCTTAGTTTACCTCTTTCGATAGATTTATCAAGGAAAGGAAAGAAAGGAATCCTGAAGTGGAGGTTGCTGTTGCAACCAAATTCGCGGCATTACCGTGGAGGCTGGGCCGCCAGAGTGTGATTAAAGCCCTTAAGGACTCGCTATGTCGTCTCGGACTTTCTTCAGTGGACCTCTATCAACTCCACTGGTCAGTGCTTTATTATCCTTTGAACTACCCCACTTTCTGTGAATTTCTGTTTAACGAAACAATTACTAATCAATGTGTTTGTGGTGAATTTTAGGCCGGGCATATGGGGAAATGAAGGTCGTTCATTCATAACCGTTTTTTCATTCAACAACAAGTTAATGCAGTTACTCAAATTGTGTATAAATCAATCACGCTCGGGTTCAGAAGGGGCTTGATTTTTTGGGAAAATATTTTGCAGGATACATTGATGGGCTTGGAGATGCTGTGGAGCAAGGTCTTGTTAAGGCTGTTGGGGTTTCCAACTATAATGGTAACTTTCATTTTCAGCTGCTCCTTGAAATATGCTATGGTCACATATTTTATATTTTAAGGGTTTAATCCTAAAATTTCTTTTGAAAAGGCAGTTTGCAAATTTGGTTATTTTGTGGGGTTTTTTGTCCCTCAATTCATATGATTTTGATAGCAGTTCCTTGTTTCAGAAAAGCGTCTTCGAAGTGCGTATGAAAAGCTTAAGAAAAGAGGCATCCCTCTGGCTTCAAACCAAGTCAATTACAGTCTAATATACCGGGTTCCAGAGCAGAATGGTGTGAAGGCTGCCTGTGATGAACTTGGCGTCACTTTGATTGCATATTCACCGATTGCTCAAGGTGAAGCGCCCAAACATCTTGAATTCTTGCTTAGAATATATAATTATGCCCGCACAGTGTGCCTACTGTTACAAGTCAATACGCCAACAAAACAAATTTCATTTAGCATTGTGGATATTCTTGTTCTAAGGAGAACGGACACGGACACAGACATGGATACGGACACGTAGTATGAATACAATACGAGACTGACACGCAGATACATTAATTTAAAAATATAAGAAAACGACATGTTAGGGACACGTTAAAAAATGAATATTTATTTTTAAATATAGACATAAAAAAATTGATTTATTCACTTTTATATTTAAAATATATTTATCTTTTATTTATATCTGTTTTAGAAAAAGAAATTTTTTGCAAACAAATTAGAAGTTTTAACCATTGTCCCGTGTGTGCTATTTATAAAAGCTTGGTGGACAACATTTGTGTTTATTTCTTGACTTCATGATACTCCATTAGTCTAATTTTGGGCTGAAATTTGAGTCAAAACACAGAATTACATCTAAAGAATTGTAATGGCAACTAACATGATTTTTCTTACATAAAATATTTAATGAAAAGAAACTCTTTGTACCCTTGACTTATGACTTTGCTCATGAACTTTCCCATGAACTGTACTCCTACAATTGCATATTGCTGGCTCAACTATTTTATATTGACCTATGTATGACTATCCTTGTCCTCAATGCCAAGGGTAAACACCAATTATTGTAATCACTCTTTGAGGATCAGATATGCAGCCTATATAGCAAGTACCACTCCCCTATTGTAATGTGACACGTTTGCAGTTTAAGATATTTGATCATCTAGTGATACCAGAAAGACCATGGGGCAGATATTTTCTTACAAAACACAAGGAGAAGTCATGATAGAAAGAAATGAGTGCTGGATGGTAGCTTGTTTCCTAACATCGAATGGACATAAAAACACTTTTTGCAATCATCTAGAGTATTTGCATCAGCTTCTTTTGAGAGCCCCTAAAATACAATAGAAAGTCATTTTTCTATGTTTGACCAATTCTTTTTGATAATCCTCCACGTTAGATCCTTGAAACTCTTTTCTATAACATATATATATATACATATATTATATGGAAAGAGAAGATATAGAGAGAGAGTGAAAAAGTCAAAAATAGTGGAATGGGGAGGGGGAGAGAGAGAGAGAGAGAGAGAGAGAGAGAGTAACTAGAGTCGTTGAAAAAACTAGATATGTAGAGTCCTTGAAAAGCTAAAGTGTCATTTGATATATCTGTTTTGAGTTTTGTGTTTTTAAAAATAAGGAAAACAACTCAAAACATATTTGATCACTTGTGTTTCCAAATTTTATTTTAGAAAAAAGAAAATAGGTTTACACATGAAATGCAAGATGACAAAAAGTCGTTGTGTTTTCCTTGTTTTGGGATTTTTTTTTTTATTTTGGGCTAAAAAAGATCAAAATGACTTTTTGTCATTTTGCATTTCATGTGTAAACTTATTTTCTATTTTTTAAAACAAATTTTGAAACCACATAACCAAACCAAACCAAACCAAGCCTTTTCCCACTAGGTGGGGTCGGCTATATGGATTTGTCGACGCCAATCAGATCTGTTTAGGAGCATGTCCTCCGATAAATCTAGGTAGGTCAGGTCATGTTTAATGGTTTTTTTTTTCAGCTTCTCTTGGGTCTTCCTCTACCTCTCCTTCTCCTGGCAATCTTCATACTTTCACACCTTCTAACAGGTGCCTCTGCTGGACGCCTTCTAACATGGCCAAACCATCTTAATCGGTTTTCTCTCATTTTATCTTCAATCGGTGCTATTCCTACTTTGCCCCTAATCTCCTCGTTCCTAATCCTATCTTTCCTTGTAATCCCGCACATCCACCTTAGCATCCTTATCTCCGCAACTGCCATCTTCTTACCATGATTATGCTTTATTGTCCAACACTTTGATCCATATAGCAGCGCTGGTCTAACCGCTACCTTATAATACTTTCCTTTCACCTTGAGGGGGATTTTTCGGTCGCACAAAACCCCCGAAGCACTCCGCCATTTGGTCCACCCAGCTTGAATCCTGTGACTTACATCAGTATCAATCCCTCCATCTTGTTGCACCATAGATCCAAGGTACCTAAATTTATCTTTCTCTACAATCTTTTGTGTGCCTAAACTTACTTTTATACTACCCATTATTCTACTTTGACTGAACTTACATTTCATATATTCCGTCTTGTATCGGCTTAGCCTAAACCCTTTTGTCTCTAACGTATCCCGCCACAATTCTAGTTTAGCATTCACTCCTTCTCTCGTCTTATCTATTAAAACAATATCATCTGCAAATAGCATACACCACGGCATCTCATCCGGAATATGTCTTGTAATGTCATCCATAACTAAAGCAAACAAGTACGGGTTTAACGCTGAGCCTTGATGTAAACCAATCGTGATAGGGAACTATTAGTCTCTCCACCAGTTGTCCGTATAGATGTCATGACTCTATCATACATGTCCTTTATCGCCTCAATATATGCGACACATGCTCCTTTCTTTTCTAATACTCTCCATAGAATCTCCCTAGGAACCCGATCATATGCCTTCTCTAAATCGATGAGCACCATATGTAAATCTTTTTTACCTTTTCTATACTGTTCCATTAACTTCCTCAAGAGAAAGATAGCCTCCATGGTTGATCTTCCAAGCATGAAACCAAATTAGTTCTCTGAAACGTTTGTTATCCTTCTTAGTCTTCTCTCAATAACTCTCTCCCATAATTTCATCGTATGGCTCATCAATTTAATCCCGCGGTAGTTTGCACAGTTCTGAATATCTCCTTTGTTCTTGTATATGGGTATAAGGATACTTTTCCTCCATGCATCAGGCATCTTCTTGCTCTTTAGCACTACATTAAAAAGTTTTGTCAACCAACTTATGGCATCCTCTCCTAAGCACCTCCAAATCTCAATCGGGATACCATCTGGCCCAACCGCTTTCCCATTCTTCATCCTTTTTAATACTTCTTTTACTTCTTCCCTACTGATTCTCCTATAGAATATAAAATTTAATTCTTCTCTAAAAGTGGTAAACTGCCCCAAATGTATGTCACTACTACTGCTTTCGTTAAATAACTTGTAGAAGTAGCTCTTCCAATGCTCCTTTATCTCCTCTTCCTTTACTAATACCTTTTCATCCTCATCCTTAATGCATTTAACTTGGTTTAAATCCTTGGTCCGTCTATTTTCAGATTTAGCAAGCTTGAATATCTCTCTTACGCCCTCCTTAGTGTCAAGTCGCCTATATAAATCCTCAAATGTCTTTGCCTTAACCTCACTAACTGCCTTTTTGGTTTCTCTTCTAGCTTCTCTATACCCCTCCAAGTTCGCTTCATTTCAGTTGTTTTGCCAAGATTTAAAATACTCTCTTTTAACTCTTATCTTGTCTTGGACGGCCTCGTTCCACCACCATGCCTTTTTCTGTGCCGGAGCACTCCCTTTTGATTCTCCTAAGACTTCTTTCCCTACCCTTCTAATACACTTTGCTACTTTATCCCACATAATATTTGCACTCTCATTTACCGTCCAAATGTTTTCCTCTAGTACTCTTTCCCTGAATGCTGCTTGCTTATCACCTTTTAAGTTCCACCATTTAGTCTTTGAGTATCTATGCGACTTCTTTTTTCTAGCCCACCTTTGAAGCTGCGCATCTATGACTAACAACCTATGTTGGGTAGTCAAAAACCTATGTGTTTGAAAACACATAAAGCACATAAATGGAAAATGGAAAACAAAAACAAAAAATAAAAAATAGAAATACAAACCAAATGCCACCTAAATTTGTAGTTGATAAAATTTGTCCGTAGCTACACTACCGCAAAACTTTATTTTACATAACTTTTAGAGAAGTTGATGCAGATTTATTTTTGCTTTCTTCCTCTTTCCATAGTCCAAAATAGAGTATAGTTTAGAGTAACTGATGTATTTTTTTTGTTTTCCAACTGCACAAAATCAGGAAACTTAACTGCTTTATGTTCATCAGTGCTCATTAAGCTTTTAGTCTCCTACCTGTTTGGCAACATACGAAATTTGTGGATGTGACACGTGCCTTTCAAATTATGCAGGCATTTTGTCGGGGAAGTACACACCGGAAAATCCTCCCACTGGTCCTCGGCGGGGGATTTACACCCCAGAGGTTCTGACGAAGGTATGGTCATTGAAAACTATGGAGAATTATCCATTGGCCTCTAATGTTTCCAACTTATTATTCATTCCTAAATCCTAAGTAAATTTTGCAACGTGCAGCTCCAACCCCTGATAAACAGAGTCAAGGAGATAGGAGAGAAGTACGGGAAAACTTCCACCCAGGTTCTCTGTTCTTCACTTTTATATACTTAAAGATTGACTTTTATTTTATACGGCATTGTTCTGATACATATAGTTTTGCAAACTTGGCATGGCTCCTTCTGTACGAAACCCATGTTACACTAGCAAAATCTATCTTGCATGAACTCTTCTTTAAATAAATATATGATGCACACCTGCAGTAGCGAAGCGGCATGGAGGTGAGAGGGGTCGCATGACACTCTTAAAATAAATAAATAAATAATTAGTCTTTGTCATATTACATTTGTTTTGTTAATTGAAGTATTTTTTTAACTAATGAAAACCTTTTTTTGTTTTACACAGTTTTTTTATATTAACATGATTTTTTTCCAATTGGAAGCATTTTTTTTTTTTCAGTTTTTTTCTATGGATGCGAATAACATGCTTAAAACTTACCAAATAAAAAAGAAAATCAAATTGTGGTTAAAAAAAAAAAATTAGTCCATGGTTTTAAATTAATTAATTTTTTTTTTTAAATCTGACCATCCTCTAGAAACTGTCTCGCTTTGCTCCAGCACCCATCTCAAATACTTAACACTTTAGTAATGGTATGATATAATATCAACCGGATATTTATACAAACATATTTAGTAATTCAATTTTAACACATAATTATCCATAGAATCTATATTTTATGCATAAATTACTCTAATGACGCTTTGTAAATGTTATACTATCTTATAAAATAAAATGATTGTATTAAATATATAAATATTTTTCTGTGTTTTAATATTGTTGAATAAGAAAATTACTCTACCCAGGTCGAAGTAACATAACACCGCAAAATGGTTCTTCACAAAAAATGCTTCAGGACCGAGCCTGAGTTGGTTTGTTTCTGCGCTACTTACTTCAACATGTGGATTATTTATGTGAATATTGTATGAAATAATTGATTGTATTGATTCCAACAGGTCGTGCTGAATTGGTTAGTAGCTCAGGAGAATGTAGTCCCAATCCCGGGGGCTAAAAATGCAGGGCAGGCTAAGGAGTTTGGTGGTGCACTGGGATGGCAACTCACCGTGGAGGAGATTGATGAGCTTCGCTCTTTGGCATCGCAATCACAGCCGGTCGTTGGTTTTCCAGTCGAAAGGTTTTAAAATTTCATTTTAACTATTATTCAATTTTGTTAAAAACAAAAAACCTATGAGTAGCTTAGCTTAACAGTAACCCGTGCTTACAACATTATAAATAAAATTAGTATTAAATTTCTTATATAAGTTGAAAATTTAAACAGAAAGTTTAATTTTTTTTCCAAAAATTTAGATCATAGGAGTTATTATGTGTGTTTTGATCTCTCTCTTCAATTAATTTTTTATAAGCACTATAAAAGAAAATACAAATTATGGTGCTTTAATTTGAAAGGTTTAGGGCCCATTTGCTTTATTTTTTTTATTTTTTGTTTTCTGTTTTTGTTTTTAATTTTCTGTTTTAAGAGCATTTGCCATTTTGTCCTTTTAAAAATAAGGAAAACAGGTGCAACGCATTTGGTCACTTGTATTTTCAAATTTTGTTTTAAAAAATAAAAAATGAGTTTACACATAAAATAAAAAATGACTAAAAGTCATTTTGAGCGTTTTCAACTTAAAATAAAGAAAATTTCAGAACAAGGAAAATAAAACATCTTTTATTTCTTTATTTTGAGCATAAAACAGAAAATAGAAAACTAAAAATAAAAAATTAAACCAAATGCCACATTAATTTTTTAGCAATCATGATTGGAAGGAATTTAAATTGGCAGTGGGGTCCACTAAAATATGGTGAAATTTAAAATGTCTAATCTGTTTTGTGATATAGATAATAGTAGGGTAAAATAAGAATTGAGCTTAAAGTTAAAAGTATAAAAATAATCTCAATTGTTGAATAAAAGAAAAAATAATTTTTAACTATTGGATCTTAGGATTGGTTCGGGAAAGAAAGTACCTAGCTTATTTTTAAGCTAGTTATTAGTGACCTAAAAATAAGACAGTTATTTTTGTATTTGGGAAAGAAAGAAAAGGTAATTTTTTTAGGTGGACTTTTGGTTTTAGTTAATTTGATATTTTTATCCTTGAAAGTTTAAAAGAAGATTAAAATGTAAGAAGGTAAATTTGATCGGCCACCATAACAACTACTAGTTAGTAGCTACTAGTTCGGGATGTCAAACGAAACCTTAGTTTGTGATAGGAATATTTTAAAAAATCGTCATGTTTTATTATATAAATACCTATATATATATATATATATAAATAGATAGTATGGAAGAAATTCGATGTTGAGCCTTCAAAACGTGCATGAGGTTTGCCTACTTCAACACTGCCTGATCTTGTTTGTAATTATTTGCTCGCCGTTAAGATTTTTAATAATAAAGCTCCGTTATATATATGTATATATATATATATATTCTTATGTCAATTCTTTTTAAACATTATTAGTTTTAGGGCATATTAAGTTCATGAAAGATTTAACATTGCAACAAATTAAAATTTTACGTCTTTAATTGTTATCATTAAAAGATCAGATTCTAAAATAATATTTGATCAAAAATTTAATTTACTTAAAAATAAATGAATAAATAAATAATGCAATTCATCCTAGAGAGATGATGGAATAAAAGTGTGCAGGGTGAGATTAGTTTTTTATGGAATGACAATTTTTTCCTTCTTACATTAAGGCTGGTTGATGATTTAGACAGCGTTTAAAATGACAAAAAAATTAATGAAAATTGATAAAAGTTACAATTTAGTAATTCGTACAACCGGATAAAAAGTTAATTTTTAAAGATTTTTAGTAAAATTTGGTACTCTGAATGGAGCCTTAATATTTTGAAATATGAACTTTTCTCACATTAAGGATGGGTTTGGTTAAAAAAAAAAAATTAGTTTTTTGGTAGTTTTTTTATATGATTTTTTACTAAAATTTGATTTTCTTTTTAAAAGTTATAATTTTTAGGTATCTTAATCACATTCATAAAAAAATTTGAAAAAATTAAATTCATTTTGGATAAAAATTATCCGTTTGCCTAAAAAAAGTAACAAAAAAATTAATTTTTTTAGTTTTTTTTTTTTACTTTTACCCAAATGGGTGTTAATTTTTTTTGAAAAATGTGATATATACACCTAAAAGTTACATTTTCTAAAAGAAAATTAAATTTTGGTAAAAATAAAATATCATATAAGACAAAAGAAATTAAAAAAAAAAAAGCTAAAATTATTTCTGAAACTAATGGTTCAGTAAACTTGTATCCTCCAACAGTTTGATTCAAGTTTGGAATATTATCTAAAATATCGGTATGATACCTGTCAAAGAGTTTCCGATATTTAACTTAACAAGAGAGTTAAGGGAGTATTTTGGCAAAGTTTTAGTAAGATAAAGGGAGCACGTACCATGTACTTAAGGAGATAGTGTATATATTGAGGCATGAGACCTACATGGGCATGATGCATATGAGTCTTACACAATTATACTCTCTCTAATTAGATTATGCCACGTGTATTATACATCCCAAAATTAATTCTCCTAGTTAGTTATCAAAACCCTTAAGTAGCAGGCAGTACTTTCATAAATGAGAATCACGAAATATACTAGAATATAATTATACATGTGATTGTGACGTAATTAATTTTGTCTTTAATAAAACGGTTGCTCAACTTGATTGAGGTCCATGTTATCTGGTCGGCTCGGGTCCCAATCATAGTTGTTCAGGTAAATTCATTTGGTTGGGTGCACCCTATCAAAAACTAAACAAAGCCTAGTTTCACCAAAAAAGAAAGACAAACAATTTGATATGATGGTGGGATGGACCTTTCACTATTATGTGACACGAAAGGGATAAGTTAGTTGGTCGTTGAGATTTTTAATGGGTTGGTTGTCTATAACAATAAAAAAGATTGGTTTTTTTACGTTAATATGTATATTAATTATACAATATACGTAAATACGTTGGACTAAAACTAATCACAAAACTAAGTTGGGTGTCATCACTGGGGCCGACGACACCCTATGTTGCACTTTCAAACAACGACACGGAAAGGAAAGCTATATGAGCACGGACCATGTCGCTGGCTCCACCAACGACACACTGTGGACCCACTAGAAGAAACCGATTTTCCCTCTCTTTCTCCACAGCGCCATTTTTGACTTGTGTTCATTTAAAAATAATATACACTAATAATAGTTCAGATACCTCAGTCTACACTAAAGTACCCATGTATATATAAACATTTATATAGGTGCATTTCAGACAGGTTTTGGATCTCTCTCTCTTCCAAAGTACTATCCATGAACTAACCAACAAGAGAGAGACCACCTATACAACAAAATATATATAGATAGGTATAGTATATCATCGTGATTTTTATTTTCATCTTTTTGACAGGTTGAGAGCCCTCCAAGAGCTTCAATCGTGTGCATTAATGATCTCTGAGTCGTATCGAAGGATTCGCGTGTGGAAACTGGAGACAAGTCCCATGTTGATCATTGTTATTTTAAAGAAAAAAGAACAATTTGATAGAACGAGATTACTGTTGACAGAGGAAGATATACAAGAATACTTCTCTATTCAATGCATCAAACTTACATTTAAAAAAACAGAATATCATGGACTGAATTCCATTTCATGACCAACAACATGTTAAAAACAACCTAACTGCTTCCTAAAGACTAGGACAATACTTTTTAATAATTGAAACAACAAACAAAATAAGGAAACATAAAAAGCACATGGACATATTTTAGTCCTGAAGCAATTTCCTGACACTCCTCCTTGCTTTAGGAGCTGCAAATTCTAACTTTCTGCCTTGGAAGCTCGAACTTGCTGACTAGAAGTGGTTTTGTAAACAAGTCTGCCAACTGATCTTCGAATTTGCAATAAACCAGAGTTATAACTCAATTTTTTGCACCTCCCTCAAGAAAAAAATTTTAATGTTGAAATGCTTAGTTTTTCCATGAAACACTGGATTGTGAGAGATAGCAATAGCGGCTTGGTTGTCAACAAGAGTCTCTGTGCTTTCTTTATACTCCAAGTTAAGATCATTTAAAATCTTTCTTAGCCATAAAGCTTGATTAACAATAGCTATTGTAGCAACAAACTTTGCTTCAGTAGTGGATTGAGCTATAGTTTTTTGTTTTTTCAAGCTCTACAAGAAAACACTAGAACCAAGTGTGAAACAGTAGCTTGAAGTGCTTCTCATATCATCAATGGAACCTCCCCAATCACTATATGATAAACCAACCAGCTTGAACTCTTTGCTCCTCGTGAATTTAATGCTAAAATCACATGTGCCTTTCACATATCGAATCACCCTCTTTGCAACCTTGAGATGCAATTCGCTTGTACAGTGCATAAATTGAGACAAATGCTTACAGCATTCAAAATGTCAAGCCAAGTTGCTATGAGATACATCAAGCAACCAATCAAACTTCTAAAATATCCCTTATCAACTTTATCAGTACTATCTTTCTTTTTCAACTTTTCTTTTTGATTCATTGGTGTGCTTGTTGCCTCGCACTCTTCCATCTGAAATTTCTTCAATATTTCCTTTACATACTTCTTTTGGCAGATAAATACTTCATTTTGGCTTTGTTTGACCTCTATCCCAAGAAAGTAGGTCATAAGACCAAGATCAATCATTTCAAAAAACTGCATCATTTCTTGTTTGAACTTTTCAACCAACTATGCATTATTTCCTGTCACCAAAAGATCATCAACATAAAGAGACACTACGAGAACATCATTGCCCCGATGTTTAACATAAAGAGTAGCCTTAGATAAGCTTTTTTCAAAGCCTAAGCTCAGCAAATGATCTATCTTGTTGTACCAGGCGCTAGGCGCTTGTTTTAGGACATAGAGAGCCTTTTTTAGCAGGTAAACCTTATCCTCTTCTCCTTGTACTACAAATCCATTTAGCTGTTTTGCATAAATTTCTTCCTGTAGAACACCCTTTAAAAAGGCTGATTTGACATCAAGTTGATACACCTTCCAATTTTTTTGAGAAGCTGACTGACCCTAAAATGTGTTCCGGTTCTACCTCTCAAGTGCAAGAAGGTGGTCGTAGTCTTACTTGGCGAGAACCGAGGTCATCTCCACAATGAGAGCTTTGTTAAAAGTTCTAAACTTGTTCTCTTAGTTAACAGGTGAACCTAAGTTAATCTAAACTAACTATGAATTTATATAACACTTGAGTATGGTTGGGTCGAGAATAATGGAGTGAAGAAATTGTGATACTAAATTAAAACGCAAATATTGAAAATAAAATAACTAAAATAATCTTGGCTTCAAACCAAATTCCACAGTGGTTAGTGGTTTACTCAAGCGCATTTGTAACTCAACCTAACAAATGCACATACATTGCTAGGTCGGAAGATATTTCATTAAAACCTATTTTATGGAACTCAAGGTAAGAAGAGGCTTTTGAAATTAGTTTCGGACTCACCGGAACATTGAATCGAACGCTTAGTGTGCACAAACATCAACTCGTAACTAGGCTTCAATTGTAACACGGGTGAATTGATTTCTTAAGAAAACCTCATGTTATGGTTTTAAGAAAATAAGTTCCAAACCACCGGGCCATTGAATCAAACACTCGGTATGCACGAGTGGCCAATCGTAACCACGTTATGATTATAACATGGGTGATTTGATTTCGTAAGAAAACGTAATTCAGGTTTTGAAAAATATGTTTCTAACTCACCGGGACATTAAGCTAAATACTTGGTGTGCACAAGTAAATACTTGTTACCAAGTTATGATTATAACACAGATGAGTTGATTTTAAAAGAACCCTAGCTTGCTACGAGATTCCAATTAGAAATCAAAAGATATTTCATTTAAAAAATATTCTTTTACGTTTGAGTTCACCAAACTATCACATCACCTTCAATGACTTAGAGCCAAGAACAAACTCTAGCCTAACATACTTGAACTTCGAAGAAGAAAATATACTTGCAAATCATTCATTAATGTAAAACGAAAAGCAAAAACAAAAGAAGATGTTAAAAACAAAAAAAACAAAAAAAAAATATGAAATAAATTTGAACTTAAGAGCATTGAATTGAAATAATTGAATACGAAGTAACTTACATGCGCAAACCATAGAAAACTTCAACGTAGCCTAATGCTTGACTCCAAATCTTCAACTCAAACGTAATGAAAACTCCCTAAAATTCAAAGAAAACTATCAGAAAAATAACCCTCGAACTCCCCCGAACGGCTATGTAAGTTTCTTATATATAATGAAGATGAAAAACCCTAAAAATAAAATTTATCCGTGTAAATTAACCTTTTGTGGCTGGACCACCCGTGGGGGTGTTCGGACCACAGTGCCCTTCCTCTTTATTTCATGTTGTGCTTCTGACAACTTTCTGTCCTCAACTTTTAATGCGATTTTGACCTTGAAGACGATCGATTCAGACTTGGCCAAAACAGAAAATGTGTAGCCTTTTGAGTCTTTTTTCCAACCCAAAAAGAATCAAGTCAATTGGAGTTGTGAACAAAAAGTTATGGTTAAAAAACTAACAGGGTGTCAAGCTAGAACTTCAACTGCACATCCCTTCAACCATTCAACCATCTTGAACTTTGGACCTTTTTTTTCTCCTTGGTAGCCATGGTAACTGATTCTATTCCTTGGGATGGCTCTTGGGACATTAATGAAGTCTTAAAAGTCATTGGACATGTCGGCCTTTTTATCTTCAAGTTATTTTTTCCATGTGTGCCAAGTGTTCAGCGAAATGCCCCAAAAGACACCAAAGCCTATTTTTGCACTTCCTTACTCCGGCTTGCTTTGGCTCCTCCTTACCTGCACTCTTAGTGTTATTTCAGGATAAAACACAAAATTATATCACCTGAAACACACAAACAAGAAGAATGCATGAAAATGAGATAACTAACCTAAAACCTTGCCAATAACAAGCAGAATTGCATAATTAGCATGTTCAATAGATATAAAATTGTGCAATAATGCATTCTAAGCAGTAGCTATAGGAAGTAGTAGCTTGATGGTGTCCAATCAAGCAACTGGCCCAAACGTGTCTAAGTAGCTCACACCAAAAACTTGAGCATAACCTTTCACCACGAGTCTTGCCTTGTTTTTGTTAATAGAACCATCAGCATTAAGCTTAGTTCTATACACCCACTTGACCCCAATCAATTTCCTACCTTGAGGTCTTTCCACAAGAATCCAGGTTTTGTTTTTCTCTATCATTGACAATTCCTCTTTCATTGTAGCTATCCAATTTTGATCTTTTTTACTTCTTTATAATCTACAGGTTCAGACATAGCTATGTTGCATCTTTCATAAATATCAGAGAGCAATCTAGTACCTCTTACGGGAATATCATCCATTATCTTATTCTGCCAATTTTCATTTTCATGTTCTTTTGTGTTTGAAAAAAAAAGCTTGAGCACCTGATCTTTCGAGGTCTAATCTATTTTTTTTTTTTTTTTTGCATCATCCCAGTTCCATTCTTCATCTTCCATGAAATGCACATCCCTGCTAACAACAATACTTCCAAATTGTGGCTGGAAGACTTTATAGGCTTTGCTGACTATATTGTAGCCTATAAAAATACCTAGTGATGCTCTTTTATCCAGTTTATCTCGCCTGCTCTGTGGAACATGAGTGAAACACAAACAACCAAATACCTTGAGAAATTTTAGAGATGGTTTGTAAGCGTACTATGCCTCAAATGGTGTTTGATCCTTCACTGCTTTTGTGGGGAGCCTATTTTGAAGAAAAACAGCAGTATTTGCTGCCTCTACCCAGAATTTCTTTGGCTAATTCTTCTCATGTAGCATGTATCTTGTCATCTCCAGGATATGTCGATTTCTCCTCTCACGAACTCCATTTTGTTGTGGAGTGTAGGGAGCCGGTAAGCTAATGTTCGATGACAGCATCATCGCAAAATTGATTAAATTTTACAGACGTATACTCCTTGCCGTTGTTTGATCTCAATATCTAAATTTTGCAGCCACTTTCATTTTCAACTCTTGCTTTTAACTTCCAGAAAACTTGAGCTACCTTTGATTTGTACTTCAAGAAAAAATCCAACACATCCTGCTGAAGTCATTAATGAATGCAATATAATAAGGACTACATTTCAGAGAAGGTGTTCTTCGAGGGCCTAAGACATCTGCATGAATCAACTGTAACTTCTTTGATGCTCTCCACATCACCTTGGAAAATGGTTTTTGTTCTGCTTACTGAACTGACATGTTTTGTAGTTTGGAATGTGATCATCAAGTTTTGGAAGATCATTTGCCATCATCTTGGATTTCATCTGTAGCAGCCCTTGATGATAATAGTGCCCGAGCCTCTCGTGCCATACTTATGTGATATTTAATTTGATTGCGAAAGCAGTTTGCTCATCTTCCAACGAATTTAGAGCAAAGCTTTTTCCTTTCATTTAAACTTTGAAAATATCTTGATTAGCTACATCTTTAATTAGGCAATATTTGTCTTCGAAAGCAACTTTAAAACCTCTTTCTATTAGTTGACCAACACTTAACAAGTTTTGATGAATTTATGGAACAAAAAGAACATCAGGAACAAACTTTGTAATTGAACAACTTGCTATTGCAATTGTCCCATTTCCTTTGATTGAGATGTAATCACCATTGCCAATCCTGACTTTGGTGATGTTAGTTGGCCTCAAATATCTGAAAAGTTCCTTGTTATTGGTCATGTGGTTGGTGCAGCCATTGTCGATTAGCTTTCACTTAATTCATTGCCTGAGAAACATGTAGCCATGAACAATTGATCCTCCTTCTCTTAATCAGCAATCTACACCTCTTCACCTTGTTGTTGATTTTTGTTTTTGCATATGACAGCTTTATGCCCCATCTGGTTGCATTTGTTGCATTTTGCATCAGGTCTCCTCTAACATTTGAAAGGGGGTGACCTTTTTTGCCACAGTGTTGACATGGAGGATAATTTCCTTTCATGCCAACTTTTCTATTTCCAGCTTTACCTTTGTTGCTCGATGCAATACTCTCACCGCTTGCTCCTTAAATCTTCTTGTTCTTCTTCTTCTTGTTCTTTCCATCATCTTGATGCCTGACTGCCAAGGCTCTTTCAACAGCTCATTCTTATCTCATCACACATCGTTGCTCTTGTGCTTGCAAGGCACTCAAGAGTTCTGCTAGTGTAATTTTGGAGGCCCCAAATCTTTCACGCACTATTACAAAGATTTTCTTAACAATCCTTGAATCTTCTAGAGAGAAACCCAGTAATCTAACTCAATTTGCTATGCTGAGTAGTCAGTCAGAATACTCATTTATGGTTTCAGTCTCTTTTATTCTTTGCAGCTCAAAGTCACGAACTAGGTTTACCACTTGCATCCCTCGAATTCTTTCATCTCCTTCATACCCAGTCTTGAGATAATCCCATATTTCCTTTGCTGACTTCAGAGACATGATACAAGTGAAGATAGTGGATGAGACTACAACAAATAAGCAGGCCTTTGCTTTTGATTTCTTTATCTTCTTCTCTTTATGTGCTTTGATCTGTGCCATGGTGGGATTGTTCAGAAGTGTAGGGATTTTATAATCTTCTTCCACTGCTTCCCAAAGATCCAAAGCATCCAAGTATGTTTCTATGCGTACTGCCCAAATCTGTTAGTTGTCTCCATCGAACACCGGTGGAGTAATCGAGGAAAGACCGGCTTCGGCTTCCATGACTCGTCAAACTCACATACAAGTCCCTTAAGAAGTGAGCTTTGATACCAATTGTTATTTTAAAGAAGAATGAACAGTTTGGTAGAACGAGATTACTGTTAATAGATGAAGATATACGGGAATAGTCCTCTATTCAATGCATCAAACTTACATTTAAAAAAACAAAGCATCATGGACTGAAATCCATGCCATGACCAACAACATGTTAAAAACAACCTAACTACTTCCTAAAGACTAGGACAATACTTTTTAATAACTAAAACAACAAATAAAATAAAAAAGCATAAAAAGCATATGGACATATTTCAGTCCTGAAGCAATTTCCTAACAATCTAGAAGACGGTGGCGGTGGTGGTCGCTGACATTCCATCGCCTGGAGCGATGGCGGGAGTGACAACCGTAGTCCCATCTCCTCAGACGCCGACGGACGATCTTAGAACTCACCTTCCTATTCCATTGTCAGCGCGGTGTTGTCGTACAACTAACAACAACAGCCCTCGAGTCTTTTTGCTGTTGAGATGCTAGGGGTGGCTGACAAGAAAAGGGAGTCCTCTGCGTCGGTAGAGGTAGTGGATCTTGAAACAGGGGTTCCTGCTGAGGCTAAGGCACATTTGGAGAAATCTGAGAGGGATTGTAGAATTTGTCATTTGAGCTTGGATGCCACTAATCCAGAATCTAGAATCCCTATTCATTTGGGTTGCTCTTGTAATCATTAGTGTGTATTATTTTTAAATGAACGCAAGTCAAAAGTGACGCTGTGTAGAAAGAGAGAAAGAAGAAAGAACTGGGTTCTACTGGAAAAAGGGCATGTCGCAGCGACATGGTCTCTCTGTGTCGCTACTTCACTCGGCGACATGGTCGTAGTCGTGAACTCAAGGTATCATCGACCCCAATGACGACACCCACCCTAATTTTGCAATTAGTTTCAGCTGAATGTATTTACGTATATTGTATAGTTAAGATACATATTAATGTAAAAAAGCCCAACAAGATTAGTAGCCAATCATGTCTTAGGGAAGTGTCACAAACAATTCGAGATACAAAGACAAAAACATTTACATACACATGAAGTCAAGTGGTTAGGTGTAATTAGATGATAAATTATGCATCAGTTCTGCAAGGGAATTTGGAGTTTAAGTTTTATCCAAAAAAAAAATATCAAAATTTTTTTAAAATTATTCATTTTCTTATTTCACTCTACAATATGCGACTACAACTTTTATTAATTTTTTACCACTCTAAACGTTGTTATAATATTCATGTTTTCACTAGGGGTGGAAACGAACCGAGCCGTTCGCGAGCTACTCGAGCTCGCCTCGAAAAAAGCTCAGCTCGAGCTCGATTCGTGAGTTAAATGAGCTCGAACCGAGCTCGATTTTTTACTCGTTTTGGATTCGAGCTCGAGCTCGAACCTAAAGAAGCTCGGCTCGAAAGCTCGCGAGTAGGCTCGGTTAGAATATTATATATATTTTTTAATAATATTTTTATATTTTTAATAATATTTCTATTATATTTTTATTATATTTTTTAAATATATTATATTTTAAATCAAAACGACATCGTTTTGGTTTAATCGAATTATTCGCGAGCCTAATCGAGCCTAACTTCTTCTTTATCGAGCCGAGCTCGAGCATGTTAAAGCTCGGCTCGATTTGGCTCGTTTTCACCCCTAGTTTTCACTAAATTTATAATCAAAGAAGTTTCAAGATTTATTATCCATGCTGAAATAATCTTATTTTTTTAATTTAACTTTGAATTTTTAAAATAATGATAATTTTACATTGAAAAGTAAGCATAAAAATTGGAATAGTTCCCATCTTAAAAAATATCAAGGCTTGGTTTAGGAAAAATTTATATACATATTTTATATAATTATGAATATTTTGAGATTTAGTTTGTTGTAAAAGTATTAGAAATGAAATATTGTTTATTTATTTTTTTAGAGGACAAAAAAATATATTCAAAATTTTTGTATTGATGAAAAATAAATAATATAAATTTCTTTCCACAAAGAGATCACGATCTACATGAATTTAAGATAATACTAATATTTATTTTTTAGCAAACTTTTATAAATCTCCTGAAAAAAAATATAGATAGACAAACTAATAGATGAGGAAGAGAAAATTATTATTTTTTTTTTGAAGAAAGAAAAAGAAAATAGTGAATTTTAAAGAAATATTGGAATTTTTTTAAAGAAGAGAAAGACATGGAGATGAATGAACAAAGATGATAGAAATTAATTCAGGAGAAAATTTTATATGTTTTTGTTGGGGCTATTTCGAAGTTAAATTTATAGTAACTTTTGGTGTTTTTTATCAAAAGTTGGTAGTTGAAATTTTTGGTGTGTTTGGTAAAGCAAGTATTAATTTTTAGTAATTTTTGATAACTTTTAGGTATTTTGATAAAATTTTTAACAACTTTTTGTATGTTTAGTAAAAATTTTGATAAACTTTTGAGTTGAACAATTTACTGTAGTTGAGTTAAAAAAAAAAGTAAAAATTGATATTTTATTAAACACTTAAGAAGCAAAAATTCATTGTTTTATGTTAAAAATTTGTTCACCAAATGTTGCCTTAAAACGAGCCTGAAAAATTATGTGAAGTGTAGTATCAATAGATTACTCAAACATAACGTTGAAATATTGAAAAGACACAAGGAATTAAAACTTGGATTCCAAGAATAAGATATCCACAAAACTTCTTCCACTATATCAAATGAGTTACAAAATAACAATCACAAAGTTACACAATCGAATAACCCTCGATCCCTTGCATTGAGACTTTACTCGTATCATAACGATAAATCCTCACTAGTGAAAGACCAATCCCAAACGCTGAGGATCAAAAACCCAACTGTATGATATCTTTTGGTTAAGTGAATAATTGACAACTTCTTGAAGTAGCGTAGACAATGCAGCACAGGTTCTCTCTGTTCAGAAACCCTGGGATAAGGCTTCTTTAAATAGAGCGGCTTTGGAAATATTGGAAAGTTGTCAAAAAAATCACTGGTTTATAAAATTGTTTCAATTTCTTACTGGCTCTCGCTGGGACGAGCATGCCAGCTAGTTCCCAGCAAGCTTGTAATTGCCTTAAAGTCCAATATGTTTTAGTCAGCGAATTATCCAGTGAAGCTAGCGAATGTTCTAGCGAGATGATAACCATCTTGACATGCATTTTAGAATAACCAGCGAGTTTGCTAGCGAAACCAGTGAGTGTGTCAATGAGAAAGTTCTGTTCTTTACATCAACACTGTTTTACCCAACGAGACATCCAGCGACATGTAGAACAATTATCATATTAGAATTGTGTAAAAATATGCAATAAAAATCTCGTTGACAATCTCGCCGGGGTGAGTATTCGAAAGAGTTCCCAACGACTTCCTATCGACGTACCTACCGAACACCTTTTCGCTTGAAATTTTACAGGCAACATCCCTAAACCTTAACTACTTGATTCATGTATCTTTGGCGCTAAAAAACCTTTAAACTTATACTTTCGACACCTTAACCAAATGCCTAAAAGCACAAGTTTGAAACCATTATTTTGCTTACTAATTTGCCAATTACATAAATAAAACTAACAAAGAGCCATATGTATCACATGTCCTCCGATCTAATTGATTATTACTATTTTCCAAGAAATGAGGCTGCACTGGCTACTGATTCTATATGTTTTGGTTAATGACATAAGGCCCATCTCGACCTTTTTCCTTTTTTTATTTTTTATTTTGGTCTTATTTTATTTCTTGCGAAATGCATGGATTTATAAGGGGTGTTTAGGAGACAAAATATTTTAAAAAGTTAAAAAATTTTATCTATTTTTAGTTTTTATGTATACTTTTTAAGTTTATCAACTTTTTCCTTAAAATTTTAATATATTATGTGAAAATTGTTGAAACAGATTATTTAACCTTGTTTTAATTAGTCATGTTAGCTTAAAATTCTGACATATGATACAAAAGTCGTTAGAATAGGTTATTCAATTCCGTTTTAACAGATTCTGATAACAAGTTTTAATTTGCTTTTCAAATGTTAAAAAATAATTGACGTATTATATTTTTTTTTTCATTTTTATCTCCCAAACACTCCCATAATTACTAGGTTTAAATTAAAACTCTATGTTGATTGTTAGACTATATATATACACGGCAGAGAAATATTGGCAAATGTTCTAGAAGATAAAGGTTAAATTACATTAACATTTTCTCAATATTTGACTAAATATAGGTACATTTTAAGTAAAAATGCAACAACAACAATAAATGATAAAAAAATAAAATATATTTAAGAGAATATCTAAATATTACAGGAACGTTGTTAGTTGTCAAAAAAAAATATGCGAGCCTAAAAAAAATTTAAAAGAAATATTAATAATAAAATAATTACAAATGAAACATTACATATGAATTATATTAACATTAATATAAACTATAGAATTGTAATGCCAGTCTAGTTGTTTAATGTCTTTTTATCTTCAATATTTTAATTATCTCACAATAATAATATTATTGTTATTAAATTAAGAATAAAATAAACGTATAACGTCATTGCTCATCTAGCGTATAATAACAGTCTCATCAAATATGTAAGTATAGAACCTTAATTATAATGGTAGTAATTACTATTTACCAATTTTAAAGATCATGATTGATTGATATATCTCAGTTTTGTTTAAAACTAATGATTGATTACTTACCAAAAAAATTAAAATAAAAATAAAACTAATGATTGACCAATAAAAATTATTTTAATTAAAAATAATAGTTTTATTTAATATATTCAATAATTATTTATTTACATGTTATGTGATATATATTAAAGAATATAATGTAAAAGAGATATATTATTTCTACCATATAGGAATATATATATTTTGACTATTATATATATATAGAAATGCATACTAGGGTGCGTTTAGAGTGACGAAAAAATAAATAAAATAAAATAAAATGAGATAAGTTGTAGGTTCGTAATTCACCCAGTGAGATAAAAGTTAAATAATTTTTAAAATTTTTTAGTATTTTCACCGTATTTTTAGAATTTTTTGCCACTCTAAATGAAATCCAAATTTTATTATGATAATGATTAATTAATAAAAAAATCATGTTAATTTTATCATAAATCCCATGTTCAAACGTTTTCCTTGCCTAAAACATTCATTTCTCTAAAATATATAAATCTACAATGAGTCATACGCATCACATGCCTACCGACCTAATTGATTATTGTTATTATTGTTTTCTAAGAAATAAGGACTTGCCTACCCGGATCACGTGCCTACCCGTTCCATATGTTACCCTATTTCCACTTTTGCCATTTTTATAATAATCTTTCCTCCATATTTGACTATAAGGTTGGTACATCTTAAATAATTTCAATATTATAACAAAAGTTTTTGTTTTGCAAATATTATTGGGTCATGCTCTTTCAGTGCACCTATTAAAAGTTAATAAATACATATTACGTAATAATATATCACAATTTAAAAAAAATATGAAATATTATTATATTAATAATAACCGGTGCCTATGGTACTCTGAACAAAATTAATATTAAATTTCTTATATAATTGAAACTTTGAACTAAAAAAAAAATTATGATAATTCATGAGTTCTAATTTTTTTTTTCAAAATTTTAGGGTCTTGCAGTTATTACATATGTTTTGGTCTATCTCTCTTGAATTAATTTTTGTTAAGTATCATAAAAGAAAACACAAATTATGATATTTTAATTTGGAAGATTCAACTTTCTAGAAACCATGATTAGGCAGAATTTAAGTTGACAGTTTTGATTTATATATAATCTCTACCCTTGAAATAAATGGTAGTGAGATCCACTAAAATAAGAATTAAGCGAGAAGTTAAAAATATAAAAATCATCTCAATTGTTGAATGAAAGAAAAAAAATAATTTTTAACTGTTAGATTTTAGTTTGTAAGATGAAAATTTTTAAAAACCGTCCTATTTTATTATATAAATGATTTAGAGGTCAAGTTATTAGGAATAAAAATTAAAGTACACACAAGAACATCAGAAATTTAACGTGGTTTGGCAAATGCCTATATCCACGGAGTAATGTATTTCATTAATTATTAAAATTAGAAAATTACAGAGGAATACACACAACTCAAACTCTCTGTTTTCTCTCTCTTTCACTCTATATTACACAAACTCACTTTCTACTTACTTGACTTCCTGCCTATACTCCTACCTCTATGCACAAATATGAGAAGAAAAAGACAAGAGAAGAAGAAAGAAACAACCAGGGTGTTTTGACATTCCATCTCCCCATTATCCTTCTCAAATCTTCTAGCAGGTTCCAGGCTTCTTCTATATGCTAGACTTTTGGTTTCCCTAGGCTTCTTCTAGAAGCCAGACTCTTGGGCCTCCCTTTGCTGTGGATATTCCAATAAATCTCCCCCTCCATACCATACCCATAAGAGGAGGGAAACTCCATTTCTTGATCTTCATATGGAATTCATGCCAGCCATTTCTGGCAAAGTTTAGTCCTCTCTCTCATAACCTTTGTTAGTATGCCCGTAGAATTTGTGTCTATATGTAAAGTCTTGTGGCAAATCCAATCAAAATATTAGTTAAATTAGGAATGCTATTAAAGTTTCCTAAAGTGATGCAAATTGAAGATTTGAAGAATTCTGAACAATTAAGGAGATAAAATTAATCAAGTTGAACAAGATTTTGAAGAATTCTAATTGGTGTGAAGGATTACAAAACCTATTGGGATTCGGACGCAGCTTTCTGGAACGTGAATGAAATTCTAGTGTACCTTGCAGGCACGGCGCGGGGAGCACGCGGGTGCACTCCAAGCACGCAGGCAGCCCGAAGGGAACGCGCGGGTGCGCCAAGGTGTCTCAGAAATTTCAGTGAGATCCGCAGGCAAGAGGATGGGAGACCGAGGGTGCGCCAGTATTATTTCCTAAAGCGTAAAAATTCCAGTGCAGGTCGCAGGCTGGAGGATGGGAGCGCGAGGGATCGAGCTATGAATATTTTGTTCGGATTCAATTTCCTATTTTGCCAAACTAGGGCAACTTTGTAATCCTATATATATGTGAAACCAACTCTGTAATTGTAAGAGGTGGGAGAACATATTATAGGGACCTAGAGAAAGAGTCTTTGAGTATTGAGAGCTTTCATGTTCTTTCTCTAAATTCGTCTTGTATTTTCTTTTCACTTTCTGTGTAAGGCAGAAAGCCTGCTTGTAGGGTTTATCGAGTGATTCGAGCAAGAGCGACGAAAGGATTCGTGCGAGTGATTCGTAGAGAGTCTGAGTAGAGTCTTGTAACCTGTTGATAGTGGGATTGTAAATAGAGGTTTTTCTCCCTGTGATAGGGTTTCCTCGTTATTCTCTTGTGTGATTACCTTCATTGTGTGTGTGATTGTGTGGGTTTGAAATTTTCAATTGGTATCAGAGCAGGTCACTCTAAGTTCTTGAGTGAAGATCTTCATCCAAACCAATGGATCCACCAAGTGAAGGAGGCTCAAGCACCAGACCCCTTTGGTTTGACGGTTCAAACTATTCATACTGGAAGGTACGAATGCAAGCTTTTCTTTTGGGAATTAATTACAAAGTCTGGATGTCAATAGTTAAAGGATGGGAAGAACCGACCCATGAAGTTGACGGAAGAATCGAACAAAAGTCAATTCAAACGTGGACTAAAACTGAGCAAGAGAGTTCGGAGTGGAACTTCAAAGCCTTGAGTGCCATATTTTCTGTAGTTTGCCCTAATGAATTCTGCCGCATCTCAAGTTGTACGAGTGCCCGAAAAGCGTGGTTAATTCTATAAAGTACACATGAAGGGAACGAACAAGTCAAAACCAGTAAGCTTCAAAAACTCACTTCTGAGTTTGAGGGACTAAGGATGAATGAAGACGAAAGGTTTGATGACTTTTATGTCCGGCTCAGTCACATTGTTAATTCATGCCATAACCTTGGAGAACCTATTCCAGAATACAAAGTGGTACGTAAAATTTTACGTTCTCTTCCACGAGTGTTTGATTCAAAGTCACAGCAATAGAAGAAGTCAGAGATGTGAACTCCATGAGAATAGAAGACCTTGTGGGATCCTTGCAAACGTTTGAAGCAAATATGGTGAAACCTCGCAAAGCATCAAAAGGTATTGCTCTAAAGACAGTGGAAGAAGAAAGTGATGAAGAGGAGTCGAATAAAGAAATGGCGCTTGTGGCTAAACGATTCGTGAGATATATGAAGAAGAAGGGTTTATTTAATAAGAATAACAAGAATGAGTCACAATCTCAAGAAAAAGGAAAGAAGATCAAGAAGATTGAATCTGGGGAAGAAAACAAGAAGAACAAGATCAAGTGTTTTGAGTGTCATGGATATGGACACTTTGCTTAAGAATGTGCAAACAAAAAGATGAAAAAGAAACAAGTCAAAGTCATGAACGCTACATTAGATGATGAATCCAGTTCAGATGAATCATCTTCATCAGTATCCTCAAACGATGAAGGTAATTTTGTTGCTTTTATGGCGGCTCACTCTTCGTCTGCAGGAACAGCTTCTGGATCTCAAAGCGACACTGATATATCAAATCATGAAGATGATGACTCTGAGGATGAATTCAACAATGATTTGCAAGTAGCATATGATGTTTTAATTGTTGAATACAGTAAGGTGAAGAAACAAAGACAAGCCCAACATACCTGAAACTGTAAACTTCGAAGTGAACGAGATTCCTTGAAAATAGAGAATGAAAAGCTCACAGGTAAAATATCTATTTTGGAATCTGACAAAACTTCTCAGTCTCATAGTGTAGAAAAGTTCAAAGAAAAACTTGAAGAAAAGAATAAAAAGATTGAATTGGAGAAAGTTGTTGGAGAACTTCAGGATGAGGTCAGTAAACTGAAAGAAAAGATCAAGAGTGATGAGAAGATAATTGAAAGAATGAACTCCAGTTATCAAAAACTTGAAGAAATTTGGAGCCAACAACGAACACATGGAGACAAAGCAGGCTTAGGCTGCCCCGGAGAGAAAAATACAATTGTTTCATCATCATCAGCACCTTCAGTAGTAGCAAAGGTTGTTTCAAAACCTACAGCCAATCCCAAGACCTTCCCAAAGCCTGCTGTACCACCAAAGAAGAGTTTTGAAAATAATAAACACCATCAGCATCCTCCTCACATAGTGAAAGGTACGCATTTTGCTAGATCTCAATCCCTTGTACCTGTTTGTCACCATTGTGGAATCAAAGGTCATATACGCCCAAACTGTCACAAACTCTATGGTCGTCCTTTAAACCATGTTAAAAATTTTTTCAAAAAACCCTGAGCCTAGAGTCCCTGTAAAGAATAAATTTCAAATGTTTTCAAAATTTTCAGAAGATTATTACAAAAACTCACGTTCTTTTCAAAAACAAAATAGTCCAATATTTCGAAGAGGTACAAATTTCAAATTTGTTGAGAAAAAGAATTTTCATAAAATTCAAAAACGTAAGGAAAAACCTGTCAAGACAACTGGTCTTAATACTAGAGCTATTTGGATTAGAAAGTCAGATTTAAATTATTTTGTTTCACAAAATGCCCTTCGCTTTGAGTCTCTAAGAAAATCTGTAGGCATTTGTACACACCATTGAAATCTAAAAGATAAGTTAGAAGTTCATTGATTAAGTTGAAAATATTTTATGACTTCTATACTGTTACCTGTACATTAAATCTTCCAAATTTATATATTTCAATGAGTTCATAATTTTTGCATTCCTTGTAATTTGATACGAAGTATCTTGGTGAGTTTTGTCATAATTTTGGAGTGCTTCCTATGACACTTGATTGTGCATGCATATATCTCTTTCTCTTCTTTTCTACGAATCAAGGGTTATTGTTTGATGTGTTTAAAAAATATTGAGGAGCCTGATTTGTGCATATCAAAGTTATGCATAATAAATAAAAAAAAAACTTGGAAAGGGCTACCGGTAGGGACCAGTGAGAAGCCCCTTAATGACTCGTTGATTGTTAAGGAATAGCTACCTGCCCATAAGCGTGTGAAAGCCGCCAAGTGTTTAAAAAAAAAAAGAGAAAGATTGGCTCTCAATTCATTTGGTACATCAAATTTAACTTTTTGAGTCTATGATTTGTTTGAAGGGGAGCCTATATGTATATTATAGTCAAAAACTCACACGTGCACAAGCATTTGTTCAATTTTATGACTTATTTCACCTCCCGACACAGAATTGACAATTTTCTTGGAAAATCAACATGTGAATCTTTGAATTTATGAAGGGTGAGAGATTGATGTACATGTATTGATATAGTGGAATTAAAAGTTTTTTTTTGACATTTTTTAGTGAATTCTTCTACTGTTTCTTTTTGGTTTTGATTGTCTGTGTCCAAATCTGCACTTACACGTATTTTCCTGAGAGCCTCGTAGGCAGGGCGCAGGAGATCCTCCCTCACATTATTCTGATGTCACACTTAGAAGAGGTCGTGTCATGTATGCCATACTCATGGGTTTTCGGTTTGATCTTGCCTTATTCCTCTTCCTTATTTTTGTGCGCTTGTCATTTCCATATCAAAAATGGGAAGTCATTTCAAGTTATATATGTAATATGTGAACTTGTTTCGGCTATGGCATTATATTTTATGTATTATGTGTTTTGGTGATGATATCATTGATCATTTCTATATTATTCCACATGATGCCTTGATGTGTGTGTTCAGTACGTGCAGAATTTGATCAGAATTTAAAATTTAACTTAAGTTTTGATATGGAATTGCCAAGGGGGAGATTGTAAAGTCTTGTGACAAATCCAATCAAAATATTAGTTAAATTAGGAATGCTATTAAAGTTTCCTAAAGTGATGCAAATTGAAGATTTGAAGAATTCTGAACAATTAAGGAGATAAAATTAATCAAGTTGACCAAGATTTTGAAGAATTCTAATTGGTGTGAAGGATTACAAAACCTAATGGGATTCGGACGTAGCTTTCTGGAACGTGAATGAAATTCCAGTGTACCTCGCAGGCACGGCGCGGGGAGCGCGCGGGTGCGCTCCAAGCACGCAGGCAGCCCGAAGGGAGCGCGCGGGTGCGCCATGGTGTCTCAAAAATTTCAGTGAGATCCGCAGGCAAGAGGATAGGAGACCGAGGGTGCGCCAGTATTATTTCCTAAAGCGTAAAAATTCCAGTGCAGGTCGCAGGCTGGAGGATGGGAACGCGAGGGATTGAGCTATGAATATTTTGTTCGGATTCAATTTCCTATTTTGCCAAACTAGGGCAACTTTGTAATCCTATATATATGTGAAACCAACTCTGTAATTGTAAGAGGTGGGAGAACATATTATAGGGACCTAGAGAAAGAGTCTTTGAGTATTGAGAGCTTTCATGTTCTTTCTCTAAATTCGTCTTGTATTTTCTTTTCACTTTTTGTGTGAGGCAAAAAGCCTGCTTGTAGGATTTATCGAGTGATTCGAGCAAGAGTGACGAAAGGATTCGTGCGAGTGATTCGTAGAGAGTCTTAGTAGAGTCTTGTAACCCGTTGATAGTGGGATTGTAAATAGAGGTTTTTCTCCCTGTGATAGGGTTTCCTCGTTATTCTCTTGTGTGATTACCTTCATTGTGTGTGTGATTGTGTGGGTTTGGAATTTTCACTATATACACATTTTTCAATTTTAATAGCTATTTTCCATTACTTCTCTTATCTAGTGGTACCGTATGTCAATGTGCTTGGTGTGAGTATGGTACATAGCATTCTTACTTAGATCCAATGCACTTTTACTATCACAGTAAACAACATAATCTTCTTGTCTTAAGTTTAGTTCTTGGAGGACACGTTTTATAACTAAAGCATCTTCTTGCTGGCTTCTACTGCAGCAATGTACTCTATCTCGGTAATAGATAAAGCTACACGTTTTTGTAGTTTGGACTGCCATGAAATAGCTCATCCTGTAAAAAGTAAATAGATATCCGGAAGTACTTTTTCTACTATCAAGATCTCTTGCCATATCAGCGTCTGTGTATCCTTCCAAGACTGGCTTAGAACCTCCAAAAATAAGCATAATCTAGAAGTACCCTTCAGGTATCTCAGAATCCACTTAACAGCTTCCCAATGTTCTTTTCCTAGATTTGAGAGAAATCTACTCACAACGCTTACTGCATAACCAATATCAGGTCTAGTGCATACCATGGTGTACATTAAGCTTCCGACTGCAGATAAGTAAGGGATTTTTTCAATTTCTTCTTTCTCCTTTTAAGTAGAAGGACACAAACGCTTGCTAAGCTCTAAGTGGCTGGCTAGTGGTATACCGACAAACTTTGCATTGCTCATGTTGAATCTCTTCAAGACCTGCTCAATGTAATGATGTTGTGATAACCACAACTTCTTTGCCTTCCTATCTCGAACAATCTTCATACCCAGAATCTGCTGAGCTGGGCCTAGATCTTTTATGTCAAAGACCTTTGATAATTCTTTCTTCAATTTTGCAATCATCTTAGCATTTTGTCCAACAATTAGCATATCATCTACATACAATAGTAAGATGATGAAATTGCCATCAGGAAATCTTTGAACATATACACATTAGTGTGCCTCAATTCGTTTGTAGCATGACTTACCATGAATGAGTCGAACTTCCTGTTCCATTATCTAGGAGCTTGTTTAAGGTTGTACAAGCTCTTTTTCAATTTGCAGACCAAATGTTCTTTCCTCTTTGCTTCAAATCCTTCTGGCTGGTTTATATAAATCTCTTCATTCAAGTCTCCATGAAGAAAATCTATCTTCACATCTAGTTATTCAACTTCCAGATCCATACTTGCTGCTAAGGCCAGTATTACTTGAATAGAAGTCATTTTTACAACTGGGGAAAAGATTTCATCAAAGTTAATACATTGCTTCTATGCAAAGCCTTTGACGACTAATCTGGCCTTATATTTTATTAGCTTTCCAGAACGATCTTCTTGACGTTAAAGATCCACTTGTTTTGTAATGCTTTTTTACCTTTAGGAAGTCTTACCAGTTCGTAAGTGTGATTCTTTTGCAAAGAATCCATCTTATCTTACATTGCCTTCTTCTATTTTTTGGCATCTTTATAAGTATGTGCTTCCTGAAAATTTTCTGGCTGCCCATCACTTGTAACTAGTACATACTCTGAAGCAGGATATCTAGTGGATGGTCTTTTCTATCTGGTTGATCTTCTATCTACAGGTTCAGTGGTTTCTAGTGGGGGGATCTACTCCCTTTACTCAACACCTTCTGGATCAACATTTTCCAACTTCAAGAGCTTCTTTTTCTTCTGGTTCTCTTTCTAGCAGTTTTTCCCTATCTGCGGCAGGTTGTGAAGGGAATGAATCTGGTATAAGATCAGGAATACTATTAGCTTTGGGTAATGATGACTTTTTAGAATTTGCTACAAACTAGTTTTCATAGAACACCACATCTCTGCTTTTAATCTTTTTCTTATTCTTTAAATCCCACAATCTGTAGTCGAATTGCTCATCTCCGTATCCTACAAAAATACATAGAAGCGCTTATCATCAAGTTTGGACCTTTGCTCCTTAGGGACATGTGCAAAAGCCTTACACCCAAATACTTTCAAGTATGAATAAGAATCATTTTTACCAGTCCAAATTCTTTCTGGAATATTAAAGCCTAAGGGCGCTGAGGGAGACTGATTAATTAGATAACAAGTAGTGACAACTGCTTCTCTCCAAAATGGCTTAGGTAAATTAGCGATTTTTAACATGCATTGAAGATTCTCCACAATGGTGCGATTTAGCCTTTCTACGACACTGTTGTGTTGTAGTATATTGGGTACTGTCTTTTCATGACGAATACCATAGTCAGCACAATAAGCTTCAAATTTGTTTGAGGTGTACTCACTGCCACTATCTGTCCCAAGACACTTTAAGAATCTTCCCGTTTCCCATTCTACCAAGGCATGAAATTTCTTGAAACATTGGAATACATGGTCTTTTGTTCTCCGCAAATATACACACACCTTCCGCGAAGCATCATCGATGAAAGTTACAAAGTACTTGTTGCCGCCTAAATATTCCACCTCAATGGGGCTACATACATTTGAATAAACTCAGCTCAATAATTCTTTTCTTTTCTTTGTTAGAGAATTAAAAGAAACTCTATAATGTTTGTTGAATAAACAGTACTCACATGGGTTTAGTGTAGTGTCTTTGGTGAAGGGAATTAATGACTTCTTTGCTAGGATTTGAAGACCCATCTCATTCATGTGGCCAAGTGATTACACTTGAAAAGTGTAATTACAAACTCCCTAACTCAACACTTATTCATGCATTTAAATAATTAAAGTTGAAGTTTTAGTGTTATTGTATTACTTATACTTTTATTGTTTATTTGCAGAGAAAAGGGCAAGGATGTCGAAGTTTATAGCTATGGAAATGGCCGAGAAAACGAAGGAAATGTCATGGTTCAAACCCCACCTTGGATGACCAAGACTAGCCCAAAGACTCAACCTAAAGGAGGAAGAAAAGCCAAGAAATCAAGATACTTGGGGGTCGGGACCGTCCATCTAATGGTCGGGACCACAGTGTATAGGATTTGAGAAGAAAACTTTCTGTGGTCCCGACCCCCAGTTTAGACGGTCGGGACCACCGTGTATCCGAAATTCAAGAATTAAAGCACCTCTTTTAGGGTTTCTTGGTATCTATATAAAGAGCTTTTGTACGGCCAAGAGGAGGGGAAGCCCCTTTTTATTTTTGCACCTTCAATTGAGCGTTAGAATAGAATATTGAGAGTTTTTAGATTAGGTTTTTAGCTTGCATGCGTGGATTCATGGTTTTTATTGGAGCTTTCATCGTCGTCTTTGTAGTCATTCTTCACCTCGTCTTTCATATTCGCTTTACGTTGTAAGTTGCACTTTAATCTATTTCGTTTTATTTCGATTTGTTTCGTAATATCATGTTTTGCTTGTTTCAATTCTCTTTTCATATGATTGAATGCTATTTTATTGTTTTTAAGATGCTTAAAGTAGTTTTAGCGTAAAACCCTAATCTTGATTCAACGAATCAAGAAAGGGTAGTTCACGAAAAGTCTTGGGGTGTTCGTAGTCCCTTCGCGTAGGTTGCGAGACCCTTCGCGTAGGTTTCGAGACCCTTCGCGTAGGTTGCGAAACCTTTCGCGAAGGGATTTACCTTTCACAAATCTATTTTTTTTTCTATTTCGAAAACATTCGAATACGAAAATCCTTAACCAAATCCGTGTGAGATCACTGGTATGGATTTTCGTAACCAATCTTTAAATACTTTTGAATAGAATTAAAAATCAAATTTTTATTAATATTTTGGTGTTTAATTGAGAAACTCTAGGAAACAAAGGTCTTTAACCATATCCGCTTGAGATCACTGGTACTGACCTTTGATTATAACATTTTCAAAACTTTTCAAATTAAACCCTGTTCTTCAAACAAACACACCCCAAGGCAAAGTAGTGAACTACCCGGACTTGAAAGTTGGATCAAGAACCTTTTTAGTATTATGTTTGTTATTTAATTTAATTTATGAGTTGATTTATTCGCTTTAGAATTTAGAGTAGATGCTTTGTTTGCATTTTAAAATTAAATTGAATTTCTTTCATTTAGAATCTAAAACAAAAGTTTGAGTTGCTAAAAAAAATTAGTTTAAATTAATTTAGGTTCACCTACTAATTAAGAGAACAAGTCTAGAGCTTTTAACAAAGCCCTTCATGTGGATTCGACCTCGGTACTCACCGAGTTTTAAAACTACGACTGCCCTCTTGCACTTGAGAAGTACAACCCGAAACACAATTTAGGGTCGGTCAAGTTTTTTGGCGCCGTTGCTGGGGAGGGCAACTAAGTGCTAGACTTGGGAGTTAAAAGAGAGTTCACTTGAGAAATTGGGTGAATTTTTCTTTTCTCCATCTCTTTATTAGTAGTTTTCTTTCTTTTGCATTGTTATTTATTCATTTGCATATCATATAACCTAGTTTGCATGCTAGTTAACTTAGGTTGCATTTTAGTGTAGTTTTTCTCTTACTCATTTTATTTTCATTTTTATTTTCTGATCTTAGACATGGAAGTTGGTGATCTTGTACATGGCCCTTTTGATACCCGAGAATACATAGAGTATCTAGGTGGCATGTTTGGATATGCTTTTACATTAGACACCTATAGTATGCTTCCTCAATTCTTTGGGCATGAGGAGGAAGACCCATGTCTTCACCTTGATAGGTTTAAGGCAGCATGTGGTTTATGTGATGATGCTAGAAAGAGTGAGAGACTTAGGTGCCTGTTTTTCCCTTTATCATTACAAAGTGTGGCTGGTAACTAATGTTATGCTGTAAGTGAATGGGTCTGTACTTGGGAGCAATTTCATCAAGCTTTTATTGAACATTTCCTCCCTATTCATCAAACCTTCACCCATGGCCTTCAAATAAAAAATTTTTATCCAAAAAAGGGTGAAGTATTTTATAAAAGTTGGGAGAGATTTAACAATCTTTTGGAAACATTCCCAAGTCACGGATTAGAGTTAGGGGACATTGTAGCCATATTATATAATGCTCTACATAGTAGTTTACACCAGGCGTTTGATAAAGTCTTAGATAGGGAA
Source organism: Vitellaria paradoxa (assembly GCA_019916065.1). Lineage (NCBI taxonomy): Eukaryota > Viridiplantae > Streptophyta > Magnoliopsida > Ericales > Sapotaceae > Vitellaria > Vitellaria paradoxa. The sequence continues at coordinate 43,050,956 of CM034239.1, forward strand.
TTTCTTGACCTTATCCCAGGTGAGGCATGTTCATTCCTCGAATTTTTCTATGAACACACCAGGCCACAGGGAAAACTTAAGCCTAGTTTTGAATCTTGTGCACTTGAAAGCCACACCAAACCTTCCCCATATGCTTCTATTTCACTTGACCTTCATGATCCATCCTTTAGAAGTAGCACATGCATGGAGTTTAATTATTGTGCCTATCCCAACCTTGTTCCACTCACTGAGGGCCAGCATGAGGAACCTCAAGATTATTGGTCTTGTGAACCTAATGATGCACAATTAGAGGACATTTTTTATCAATTTATGCAACAGCAATTGAGCTTTAATAACGAGTGCAACCGGGCCCTAGATGACTTGAAAGAGCAACTTTCTAAGATAACACAAGCTATGAGCACTAATCTAAGTGGTAGCATGATTGAGTCATCAACCTCAGGCACTACCTTAGGCACTGAGTGGGACAATTGCCCTAACTACACTGGGGATAACACTTGCAATGAGCATCTTTCTCATATTCCTTTAGACACTCCGGTTCAGGATATCCCTCTACCACTTACTGAGAGTCATGGAGATATGCAATTCTTTCCTACTACCGAGCTTGATGCTCAACCTACCTCAACCATCCCAGACCTTATTAAGAGTCCTTTGACTCCAATTGAGCATTTGAATGCCACATGGCCTGAGGAGCATATCATTGAGTCGGTTGACCCTAGTTCACTCCACTACACAACCGAGATTGAGAGTGGTGCACACCTCTCATCTCCTGACTTAGTCCCATCCAAAAGTCTTACTATGGGAATTGTGAGTGACTACCATGAGATCGGCCATCATTGGGGAGAGGTAGTAGACACGGGGAAGGTTTACATTGACTTTTTGGGTGTTGAAAGTTCATTCAAACCTAGCATTTCTACACCCATAGATTTCGTGGGCATTGAAAGACTTATTGAACACACCATTTCCACATCCATAGATTTCTTAGGTATCAAGAGACTAATTGAGCCAGCCATGTCCATCACCTGCACTTACACTTTGGCCACATCCGAGGTTTCAAGAACCTCACTTGGCCTTTCATTCCCCAGTGTGTTTTACACCTGGAAAGCATCCATATTCAGTGCTTTGTGGGCCCGCAGAGAACATTTTATTTCGTAAACCATTTGTGGGTGCATGGGATAGAGAGGGTGTTGGATAACACTTTTGTTTTCATTTCATTTGTACATAGTAGATTAGCTTTTTCATTCTTTTATTTTCATAGTTCTTTTTTAATTTGATTCTCTTCCTTTATTTTCTTTTCTTTTATTTTTATTTCTTCTTTCGTACTAACCCTTTTTCTTGTCTTATTTTCATTTCATTTTATGTCTAACATTTTCTATTAAATAGTTTCTTTTGTTTTCTTCAAATAAGGAAGCTCTTGAGGTAATACCTTTCCTCTCCTTCTTATTTAATCTTGCACTTTCAATTTTAAAACTCCATTATATATAATTGCTGTTGTTGGGAGTGCTGTAGAATCTAGGTTGGGGGGTGTTTTAGGTGATGCCTTAAGGGGCTTGAATAATGGGTGCATGCTTGGTTTAATTTGTGCTATGTTTTTATTTGTGCCTTTTGTGGCTATTATTTCATGCTCATCATCATGCTCACTTTGCACACTACAGACCTACTTATGCATTATAGTTTTCACATTGAGGACAATGTTTAGTTTAAGTTGGGGGGTAGAGTTCGCATGATGACACTTTATGCTAAAATTGTCAAATTTTTCAAAATTTGAGCATTTTTTTAGCTTAAATACATGAATTTAGCACATTTATACTTACATGTCAACCCTTTTGGTTTGGTCAATGGTGAATTTGAGTGAGATAGTGATGAGTGAGTTTTGTTCAAGCCTTAATAGGAAACATAATTCAAGTGGAGTGTGTGATAACTTTGTGCATTTTTGGACTATTATGGTGGAAAGTTTATGTGCTTAGGAGTAGATTTTATTTGATATTGGTTACTTGAGCATCTTTGGACTAGGTAGAGACTTACACCCTTTATGGTGAGCTTTTGAGCCTTATATTCTTTTCTTGAGGGGTTGCACATGCTTACATTTCTTTTGCTCTTCACCTTGGATTTCATTGCATCGATTGCATCACAAACACTTACATGAGTAGCTATGTAGCACATTATGAGTTGTTGCAAGTTTTGAAAATGATGCTAGGCTTTCTTTGTCATTTTGAGCCTTTTTGTCCTTTCTTGATTATGAATTACCCTAAGAACCAACTTGAAGCCTTTTAATAAAGTGTGTGATATTTATATATATATATTTTTTTCTTGGCTCCCACCTCATATATTATCCCATAACCTTGTTCACACACTTTTAAGCCTTACCCTCACATGTTTTGGGTTATGAAAAGTGCCTCAATGTTAGTGATGTGAGTGGGGGTTGGGAATTGAAACTTTTGAGAGCATATTGAGAGAGAATAGTAGGTGGAGAATTTAGCTTATGTTTATTTCATTATTTCAAAAGAAAAAAAAAAAAAAAAAGAAAAAAAAAGAAAAAAAAAAAAAAAAGAAAAAAAGAAAGAAAAAAAAAAAGAGGAAAAAAAAAGGAAAAGAAAAAAAAGAAAGTCTGTCATTCATTTTTGCTTATGTAATTTTGGGATTGTGCATTGTATTATAATTATTGAGAATGTCCCATGAGTAGTTTGTAAGTTAGTGAATAAGCTTCTTGTTGTAGTTCTTCTTGGGGTTGGAAAGGAAATGGGTAGTTTGGGACTTATATGCACTTGAATATCTTTATCCCAAGACATGTGCCTTGATTTCCATATCTTCCATTGTTCACCATTACCCTTGGCCAAGTTGCAACCAAAACAAAGACCTAGTGGATTCTAAGCAAGCAACTCTTGTATTGTGCATGTAGTGGTCTTGTTTAGGTTGTGTGGTGTGATCTCTTGCATATGCATTGGAACATTATCATGAGCTATCCACTTTAAACTTTAATTCAGTTCACTCACATGTTTGTGGGGTTATGTGCAACTAGGATAGCATTATATGCTATTAGGAATATGTGAACCCTTGAATGAGTGAATTTCTTTCTATGAGTGGAATCCTGTGAGCTTTTGAAGTCAAAACTTAGTTCCAGTTATGCTCTTGAGACCTTGTTAAATGAATGAAATAATTTGGCACACATGCTTCTTCTACTTTAATAGTCCAAGCATTATGCTTAGCACTTGAAAATTACACATGATATTTGGGTTTTGTGACTTGTTGAGCTTGAACTTAATTCATCTTTGATCTTGATCACTTTTTGACACTTGAGACCATGCCATAGAATTTTGTGGGTAGATTCACTGCAAACTCTCACGAGACCTTACTCGTCACTAGGGGGAACCTAGGGGTTTAAAGGGCTTGCTACACGTAGCTAAGTGTAGCCGTGTTTCCAACGAAAAGAGAAATAGGATAGTAGTTGCATCTCATTTTAATAAAAGAACATCATGCATTTCATTTTAATAAAGAGCATTGCTAGGGACTAGCAATATTCAAGTTGGAGGGTGTGATTACACTTGAAAAGTGTAATTACAAACTCCCTAACTCAACACTTATTCATGCATTTAAATAATTAAAGTTGAAGTTTTAGTGTTATTGTATTACTTATACTTTTATTGTTTATTTGCAGAGAAAAGGGCAAGGATGTCGAAGTTTATAGCTATGGAAATGGTCGAGAAAACGAAGGAAATGTCATGGTTCAAACCCCACCTTGGATGGCCAAGACTAGCCCAAAGACTCAACCTAAAGGAGGAAGAAAAGCAAGAAATCAAGATACTTGGGGGTCGGGACCGTCCATCTAATGGTCGGGACCACAGTGTATAGGATTTGAGAAGAAAACTTTCTGTGGTCCCGACCCCCAGTTTAGACGGTCGGGACCACCGTGTATCCGAAATTCAAGAACTAAAGCACCTCTTTTAGGGTTTCTTGGTATCTATATAAAGAGCTTTTGCACGGCCAAGAAGAGGGGAAGCCCCTTTTTATTTTTGCACCTTCAATTGAGCGTTAGAATAGAATATTGAGAGTTTTTAGATTAGGTTTTTAGCTTGCATGCGTGGATTCATGGTTTTTATTGGAGCTTTCATCGTCGTCTTTGTAGTGATTCTTCACCTCGTCTTTCATATTCGCTTTACGTTGTAAGTTGCACTTTAATCTATTTCGTTTTATTTCGATTTGTTTCGTAATATCATGTTTTGCTTGTTTCAATTCTCTTTTCATATGATTGAATGCTATTTTATTATTTTTAAGATGCTTAAAGTAGTTTTAGCGTAAAACCCTAATCTTGATTCAACGAATCAAGAAAGGGTAGTTCACGAAAAGCCTTGGGGTGTTCGTAGTCCCTTCGCGTAGGTTGCGAGACCCTTCGCGTAGGTTGCGAAACCTTTCGCGAAGGGATTTACCTTTCACAAATCTATTTTTTTTTCTATTTCGAAAACATTCGAATACGAAAATCCTTAACCAAATCCGTGTGAGATCACTGGTATGGATTTTCCTAACCAATCTTTAAATACTTTTGAATAGAATTAAAAATCAAATTTTTATTAATATTTTGGTGTTTAATTGAGAAACTCTAGGAAACAAAGGCCTTTAACCATATCCGCTTGAGATCACTGGTACTGACCTTTGATTATAACATTTTCAAAACTTTTCAAATTAAACCCTGTTCTTCAAACAAACACACCCCAAGGCAAAGTAGTGAACTACCCGGACTTGAAAGTTGGATCAAGAACCTTTTTAGTATTATGTTTGTTATTTAATTTAATTTATGAGTTGATTTATTCGCTTTAGAATTTAGAGTAGATGCTTTGTTTGCATTTTAAAATTAAATTGAATTTCTTTCATTTAGAATCTAAAACAAAAGTTTGAGTTGCTAAAAAAAATTAGTTTAAATTAATTTAGGTTCACCTACTAATTAAGAGAACAAGTCTAGAGTTTTTAACAAAGCCCTCCCTGTGGATTCGACCTCGGTACTCACCGAGTTTTAAAACTACGACTGCCCTCTTGCACTTGAGAGGTACAACCCGAAACACAATTTAGGGTCGGTCACCAAGCCTCTGGTGCCATAAATTTGGAGAAGATTCACCTTCAGTAGCATTTAGGCTATCAAAAATACCTTTACTTGAGTTTTATACAAGGAATTGCAAACATCTCCTTTAGCAACAACAAGAGAGCCTTTGGTTAGCTTCCACCTACCATTGCCAAAGTAGTTCACATATCCTTGTCGATCAAGTGCAATCCCAGAGATGAGACCAAGGCGCAAATCAAGAACATGCCTCACATCTTTTAATATTATCGTGCACCCAATGTTTGTGAGGATCTGAACATCGCCTATTCCCACGATCTTTGATTGGCTTGTGTTGCCCATCTTCACAATACCAAAGTCTCTAACCTTGTATAAAGTGAAAAAGTCTCGACTAGAAGTAGAATGATAGGAGGCAGCGGTATCAACGATCAATTCTGTACTTAGGTCTTCAAAGTGGAAACATTCAACCCCTTCAACTGCGAGTGCTACTACTTCTTCAGATAAAGAGACAATGATGCCATTATCCTCTTCTTTATTTTGAGTATTCTTCTGTGGTTGTTGTTCCCTCTTCAGTAGTCTGTAGTTTTTCGTCATATGACCCTCTTGGTCACAACGGTAGCACTTAACTCTCAGTCTTGTTTGGCTTCTACCTCTGATTTTGTTGCGATCATTGCATTCACTGTTGAATCTGGTCATACTTCTTCCTCTTCCTCGACCTCGACTTACATTCTGTGTGACAAAAGTATGAGTTTGTTGCGCATTAGACTCTTTTCGCCTTGTTTTTTTATTGAATAGGGCATCATGTAGCATGGCCGTAGTGAATATCCATTTTGGAGCAGAATTACTCAGTGACACGACTAGTGTCTCCCAGCTGTCAGGAAGAGAACCCAGAAGTAATAAGGCCTACATTTCATCATCAATATTCTTTTCAACTGCACCTAATTGGTTTACAAAGTTTTGGAAGTTACTCATGTGTTCAGAAATCGAACTTCCATCTTTGTATTTTAAGTTTACCAGTCTCTTTCTCAGAAGAGCTTTGTTGTGACCAATCTTCCGCTCGTACATACTTTCCAACTTCTTCCAAAAAATATATGCATCTATCTCCTGAGAAACATGGTGAAAAACGCTGATATCGATCCATTTGTCGAATTAGGCCAACAGTCTTTCTGTTTGTTCGCTTCCACTAATCTTCATTAATATCAGCTGGTTTAATGCCTTTAAATTTGATTGGATCGATTAAATCTTTGCAGTATAGATATCATCCATCTTCGGTTTCCATATGGAGTAATTTGTGGATGTCAACTTGATCATACACCTGCTTGAATCCTCCATTTCTTTAATTTAGAGAAAGAATTTTGCAAAACGAACACCACGGTTGGATCCGAGATGTCAAAAAACCTTAAAATAGACCCTTTTGGAGTAGTCAAAGCTCAGTCAATGCTGACGTGGTACTCTGCTGGATGATGTGGCACCTTACTATTGATGTGGCAATCTTAACTTGACGTGGCACTGTTGGGTTACTGATGTGGCACTACCTGCTGATGTGGCGATCCCTCCTTGCTGACGTGGCACTAATGTGTCAGTATTGGATGATGTGACAACTCCTATTGATGTGGTGGCTGGTGATGACGTGGAGCTATGGCTTGGGACTGTTGGCTAACGTGGTAATGAGGTGTGCTACTTGCTGGCTTACTTTTTAAGAGAAAATTAAAAAATAAAACAAGCCTTGGCTGCTCCCAAGACTAAAGCACCTTAAGGATAGGAGAAGTGTTGCTAAACCATTTTACCTAGGCCATGAGTTGTTCAAGCTTTCTGGATAATTTATACTTATAGTATAATTCTGGAAAGCTTCCTTCTTCTTCAGCGAACGTTTTGTTTGCAATTCTTTCTGGCAGAACTCAGCTGGACTCCCTGAGGTAGCGTGCTTTGGATCAAATTGGCTACAACTTTGGCTTGTTAGGAATAAAAATTAAAGCATACACAAGAATACCAGAAATTTAATATGGTTCGACAAATGTCTACATCTATAGAGAGAGGTATTTCACTAATTATTAAAATTAGAAAATTACAGGGGAATACACAACTCAAACTCTCTATCTTCTCTCTCTTTTACTCTGTATTACACAAACTCACTTTTTGCTTACTAGACTTTTTGCCTACACCCCTACCTCTATTTATACACAAATGTGAGAAGAAAAAGATAAGAGAAGAGGAAAGGAATAGCCATGGTCTTTTGACCTTCTGTCTCTCCATCATCCTTCTCAAATCTTCTAGCAGGTTCCAGGCTTCTTCTGTAAGCCAGACTCTTGGCTTCCTCAGGCTTCTTCTAAAAGCCAAACTCTTGGACTTTCCTTTGTTGTGGATATTTCAATATAAGCACCTATATGTAAAATTTTTTTAAATACAAAATATAAAGTATCGATGGTAATTTTTGTAATTGTGACTAGGTGCATAGCCCCAGAAGAATAAAAGTGATTTAAAAATATTTTTATAAATATTAAAATTATGGATCTAAACGAGTTTTAAACATATTTTTAATATTTCACACATTTAAAGTGATTATATTTAAGTAAACAATTGAATTTTCGTAACCTGTCTGAAATATTTTTATTTTTATTTTGGATAAGTAACTTGTCTGAACATGTTTTATTACTAAAAATGTTAAATAAATGACTCATCTTTATTGGTATAACACGCATACTTAAAATGATTGGTTTGTCCTAAAGTGATTTTTTCTATCTCATATGGACTTGGGTAAAAGCGTATGTGTTTGCGTGTTAGGCCTCTCAAAATTTTTTATACGTCCAAAAATTGGGTAGAACAAAGACACGTCGTGAATAAAGATTATTATTTGTAAATGTACTTGGAATTACATGAAATTTAAAGAAAAAAAAAATGAGATTCTAATCTTTCATCCACGTGAAACTTTTTTTTATCATCAATTAGTTGTTGTTTCTTTAAGAGTTGCCCAAAATTAGAGGATCCCAGTATCCAGTTTGGGTACCATGGGTGTTGGAGACACCCCCTACCCTTACCTTTGTCATATCTGTGTTGGCATGGATACATTGGTGGGAATGGAAGAGTTTATGTAATCCATTGTTTGAGCTGTATATGAATTTTGTAATGCTCTAATCTTTCCTCGAGCATTTCAAATGACTGGATTTCATTGACAGGATTTCTGCATCTAGCGCACCAGCATTTACATCCAAAGAAGTATAAGAGAAGGTATTTGACCTTCTAGACAAGGTGCTGATGGCTGTCCTTTACTTGAATGAAGAACTGGCGACATTGTTTTGGAATTCCATCTAAATTATGATGATGGTCATTTTGTTGATAATTATTGACGTGAATGTAGGTTGCTAGCATCAATAAAATTCCCCAGCCGAAGCCAAAGTTGAGAAGCCTGTAAAGAATGAAACAAAGAGCAGTGGTGGGGATAATGATAATCCCCCTGACTCATCTTCTTAGACAACCACCACCCAAAAATGATGGCCAAATAGCAGGAGATTCAGAGGGGGGCTCGAACGATGAAAAACACACGCTGAACCTTAGGTTCACGATGAATTGTAATCGAACTGGATGTCACACACAGAAGAAGATTAACATATATAATTCATAAGCGGGAACCACCCATTCTTCCGTCAGACAGAGATAATAGTAGCTACGATCTCAAGCGGTTGAGTAGAGAGTCCATTTTTACTTCTTTATGGAGCGCTAGACTGTTAGTCCAGCCAGCTAAACTTCTTTTTTTTTTTTTAAATCTTTTTTTTTTTGGGTTAATTTTGATGGTTTTAACATCACTATACCCCTTACATAATTAATTATATAGGTGGCTTATATGTTTGACTAATAACCACTGTGACGGATAATGCAACTGTTATTTTGATGAAACTCAATTTTTCTCGTAGAAAAATGTGTTATTCCACCATATTTTAGGGTTAATAGCCTTCTATATTCCTTATCTAGAGATGAACTACCAGCCTAATTTTAAAAATCTAGTTTTTAACTCTTTTTGCTGATTACTGAAAAGTTTGGAAGGGTATTAAATTCTCAAGAAGATAAAAATAGCCATTTAAATTTTAACTTAATGGGAGGGTGTGAGTGCAGAAAGTATAATGGTATAAACGCATTAAATTGAGAAATCACTAACACGCTTTTTATTTTAGAATTTTACTTTTTATATTCTGTATTTAAGACTAAAAGTGAAGATATGAACAATATTAAATCTTTTAAGTAGAAAAAAAATATTTATTTAAAGTTCAACTGAATCAATAGAGTAAGTGCAAAGTATAAGTGTGTAGATATAATTTCTATATTTTTTTGACAACTTAGAATCCTTACCAGTTTGTTGAGATTCTTAACAAGCCACATAACCGATGGGTAAACTGTAATTCGATGAGATATACGCGACTTCTTATGCACATCTTGTATCATGTAATCGATAAGTAAATCAAGAAGATGTACATTGACTTTACACATATTTTTCTTGAATTAAAAATCCGTGTGATCCCTGTAAGTAATATACTCACAAGACAATCGGAATAATTCTAAGTGTATAGTTTTTATAGGTGAAAAGAGTTTAAGCAGCTATTATTATAAGATTTTTAATATATGCGCTTTAATTTAAAGTATTTCACGTTTAGTAGAGGGCTATAGACCAATTACCCAAAGTTTTATTAGAAGAGTGAAGAACTCTAGAGAGAGAGTAAGAGGGGGAGGAGAGGGGGAGAGGGGGAGAGAGAGGGCCAAGGCCTTATATTAAAAGCCCGACGATTGCTGAAGCTCATGTTTTCAGAGGTGTGGGCTGCTTTGGGTCCTGATTTTGGGCTGAACTTGTGGTTTCCTTATGGATTGGTTAAAAAAATATAAAATAAATAAGATTATTATTTTTTTTTTTTTGGTTTTTTTTTTTTGGAAAATGAAACGTTTGGCACGTGTTTGTTTTTATTTGAACTCCTTTGTCTTTTTATTATTACAGATACAGATGTAGAAAGTAAAAAGAAAATTTATGTGATTTAAAAATTTATTGATATAAACTTTTTTGAGAAATTTTATTGAGGCATCCTTTTTTTTTTAAATGATTTAAAACCATTTTTGTTGAAAAACAAAAATAATAGTATTTTTTTAAATTTTTATTATTTTATTATTTGATGAGCTGATTGCGCATTACCGCTATATTATTATAATAACAATATGCCATCAAAAGATTGAACATGTATTATGTGTGAATTGGAATTTATTTATGAATTAACATTTAATTGTTTTTTTAATTGAAAGACCAATAATTAGATTGTTAAAATTTATTTTAGTTGTTTTAATTTATTTGCTTACTTTCAAGAAAAAAATATAGTATCAATTGAGTGATAACAATCAATCATTTTCTGATTACACACGTACACATATTTTCCTTGTATTTTTGGGTCAAGGACAAAGTGATCCCAACATGACCATCGGCAAGGGTTGGAAATTGGAATTCGTGTGGCCTGAATTCGTGGAAATCAGATGGTACGAGAAATGTGTTTTTAGGAACACCGACCAAAAAAAATCTTAGCTTTTCTATGTCTCCTGTTGCTGGCAGAGGAAAGCTATTTAGCAAATCAAAACTCCCAAGTAATAAATTATAACCCAGATTCTGAAAACCCATCTCGGGTTCCTGAATAATCCAGCAAAACAATGGCTCTCCAATTTAGCACCTGTGCATTTTTCACTTCTACCACAGCCGCTCCTGCTTTTGTTCCCAACAAGTTTAGGTTTCAGAGAATCAGAGCTGCTGCTGCTTCAACAGAGACTCAAGAAGAAGGGAAGGTGAAGTTGGGGGGTTCTGATTTGAAGGTCACAAGGCTTGGGATTGGGGCTTGGTCTTGGGGTGACACCAGTTACTGGAACAACATGGAGTGGGATGGTAAGTTTCTCCTCCACCACCTCCCGGCACCCCCCCCCCCCCAAAAAAAAAAAATAACTTCAGTTATTTTCCAATTATATGTTTGATGTTAAATTAGACTCTCCCCACTTTTTGGAATGTATTGGGCATGAATTGCTTGGTCTTTCTTCCTTTTCTTTCAAATTGAGTTCTATTTCTGACTGATTGAAGTGTTTTTTTTTCAATGAATGTAGATGTACCTTTATTTCATTATTATTATTATTATTATTATTTTCTTTTTTTTGGGGGGGGGGGGGATTGTGGGTATGCATTTTATGACCTGACTTTTGTTTTTTTTTTTTAATTTATTTTTCATTTTCTGTTGATGGCAGATAGGATGATGAAGGCAGCTAAGGCTGCTTTTGATACCAGTATAGATTGTGGAATAACCTGGTTTGATACTGCAGAGGTTTATGGCTCCAAGGTGAGATATGAGTTTAATTTGTGCCATTTCCTTTCTGCATTTGTATAAATGAAAAATTTAGTGACCCAAACACCAATTTTTTTTTGGGTCCAGTTGGCTTTAGGTGCAGTAAACTCGGAAACACTACTGGGAAGGTGATTCTGAGAATTTAGCCATGCTTTTCATTTCATTTCACAGCATACTTCAGACAAATATTTTAGTTTTCGCTTACATCTTTTAATTCTTATAATTGCAAGTTACCTTAGTTTACCTCTTTCGATAGATTTATTAAGGAAAGGAAAGAAAGGAGTCCTGAAGTGGAGCTTGCTGTTGCAACCAAATTTGCGGCATTACCGTGGAGGCTGGGCCGCCAGAGTGTGATTAAAGCCCTTAAGGACTCGCTATGTCGTCTCGGACTTTCTTCAGTGGACCTCTATCAACTCCACTGGTCAGTGCTTTATTATCCTTTGAACTACACCCCTTTCTGTGAATTTCTGTTGAAGGAAAACAATTACTAATCAATGCATTTGTGGTGAATTTTAGGCCAGGCATATGGGGAAATGAAGGTCGTTCATTCATAACCATTTTTTCATTCAACGACGAGTTGATGCAGTAACTCAAATTGCATAAAAGTCAATCATGCTCAGGTTCCGAAGGGGCTTGATTTATTGGGAAAATATTTTGCAGGATACATTGATGGGCTTGGAGATGCTGTGGAGCAAGGTCTTGTTAAGGCTGTTGGGGTTTCTAACTATAATGGTAACTTTTCATTTTCAGCTGCTCCTTGAAATACGCTATGGTCACATATTTTATATTTCAAGGGTTTAATCCTAAAATTTCTTTTGAAAAAGCAGTTTGCAAATTTGGTTATTATGCTGGGTTTCTTGTCCCTCAATTCATATGATTTTGATAGCAGTTCCTTGTTTCAGAAAAGCGTCTCCGAAGTGCGTATGAAAAGCTTAAGAAAAGAGGCATTCCTCTGGCTTCAAACCAAGTCAATTACAGTCTAATATACAGGGTTCCAGAGCAGAATGGTGTGAAGGCTGCCTGTGATGAACTTGGTGTCACTTTGATTGCATATTCACCTATGGCTCAAGGTGAAGTGCTCAAACATCTTGTATTCTTGCTTAGAATATATAATTATGCCCCCATGGTGTGCCTACTGTTACCAGTCAATACGCCAACAGGACAAATTTCATTCAGCATTGTAGATATTCTTGTTCTAAAGAGCACAGACACGGACATGCAGTATGAATACAACACGATACTAACACGCAGATTCATTAATTTAAAAATATTAGAAGATGAAGTGTTAAGGACACGTTAAAGAATAAATATTTATTTTTAAATATAGACATAAAAATTTTGATTTATTCACTTTTATGTTTAAAGTATATTTATATTTATTTATGTTTGTTTTAGAAAAAAAAAATTATTTAAAAACAAATTAGAAGTTTTATCCGTTGTACTCAGTGTTTAGTATTAATAGAAAGCTTGGTGAACAACATTTGTGTTTATTTCTTGACTTCACGGTGCTCGATTAGTCTAATTTTGGGCTGAAATTTGAGTCAAAACACAGAATTACATCTAAAGAATTGTAATGGCAACCAACATGATTTTTCTTCCATAAAATATTTAATGAACAGAAACTCTTTGTACACTTGACTTATGACTTTACTCATGAACTTTCCCATGAACTGTGCTCCTACAATTGCATATTGCTGGCTCAACTATTTTATATTGTGTTTTTGACAAGCAACTTATGTACAATTGGCCTTGTCCTCAATGCCAATGGTAAACACCAATTATTGTAATCGCTCTTTGAGGATCAGATATGCAGAGTATATAGAAAGTACCACTCCTCTATCGTAATGTGACATATTTGCAGTTTAGGATATTTGATCATCTAGTGATACCAGACAGACCATGGAGCAGAAATTTTCTTACAAAACACAAGGAGAAGTCATGATAGAAAGAAAATGAGTGCTGGAAGGGAGCTTGTATCCTAACATTGAATGACATAAATACACTTTTTGCAAACATCTAGAGTATTTGCATCAGCTTCTCTTAAGAGTCCCTAAAATATGATAGAAGGTCATTTTTCTATGCTTGACTGATTCTTTCTAATAATCCTCCACACTAGATCCTTGAAACTCTTTTCTACGCTATATATATATATTTTTATATGGAAAGAGAAGATATAGAGAGAGAGTGAAAAAGTCAAAAATAGTGAGTAGGAATGTGTACAGAGAGAGAGAGAGAGAGAGAGAAACTAGAGTCGTTAAAAAACTGGATATGTAGAGTCCTTGAAAAGTTAAAGTGTCATTTGTTATACCTGTTTTGAGTTCATTTTCTATTTTGTATTTTTGAAAATAAGGAAAATAGCTCAAAACGCATTTAGTCACTTGTGTTTTCAAAATTTGTTTTGAAAAACAAAAAATAGGTTTATACATGAAATGCAAAATGACAAAAAGTCGTTTTGAGTTTTTTTTTTAACCTAAAAGAAGGAAAATCTCAAAATACGAAAAACAGAAAATGCGGATTTACTTTTGCTTTCTTCTTCTTCTTTCCATACTCCAAAATAGAGTATAGTTTAGAGTAGCTGATGTAATTTTTTTTTTTTCCAACTACACAAAATGAGGAAACTTAACTGATTTATGTTCATCAGTGCTCATCAAGCTTTTAGTCTCCTACCTGTTTGGCAACATACGAAATTTGTGGATGTGACACGTGCCTTTCAAATTATGCAGGCATTTTGTCGGGGAAGTACACGCCGGAAAATCCTCCCACTGGTCCTCGAGGTGGGGTTTACACCCCAGAGGTTCTGACGAAGGTATGGTCATTGAAAACTATGGAGAATTATACATTGATCTCTAATGTTTCCAACTTATTATTCATTCCTAAATCCTAAGTAAATTTTTGCAACGTGCAGCTCCAACCCCTGATAAACAGAGTCAAGGAGATAGGAGAGAAGTACGGGAAAACTTCCACCCAGGTTCTCTGTTCTTCGCTTTTATAAACTTAAAGATTGACTTTTATTTTATATGGCATTGTTCTGATACATGTTGTTTTGCAAACTTGGCATGGGTCCTTCTGTAAGAAACCCCTGTTACACTCGCAAAATCTATCTTACATGAACTCTTCTTTAAATATATTATGCACCTGCAGTGGCGAAGCGATATGGAGGTGAGAGGGGTCGCATGACGCTGTTAAAAAAAATTAATTAATTAATTAGTCTTTTTCATATTACAAAGTTATTAGTTTGACCCTCTTTCATGTAGAATTTAACCATCCTCAATGCATAATTTGACCCTCCTTTTACATTTGTTTGGGTAAGTGAAGTATTTTTTTACTAATGAAAATCATTTTTTTTTTTTTTACAGTTTTCTTATACTAACATGATTTTTTCCAACTGGAAGCATTTTTTTTTTCAAGTTTTTTTCCATGGATGCGAATAACATGCTTAAAACTTGCCAAATAAAAAGGAAAATCAAATTTTGGTTTTAAAAGAAAAAATTAGTCCATGGTTTTAAATTAATTATGTTTTTATTTATTTATTTTTTTTAAATCTGACCATCCTCTAGAAACTGTCTGGCTTCGTTCCAGCACCCATGTCAAATACTTCCAATTCAGTAATGGTATGATATATATCAATCATATATTTATACAAACATATTTAGCAATTCAAATTTAACACATGATTATCCATAGAATTTATGTTTTATGCATAAATTACTCTAATGACACCTTGTAAATGTTATACTATCTTATAAAATATAACAATTATATTAAATATATAAATATTTTTTGTACTTACCTAAAAATATATATATATATATATATTTTCTGTGTTTTAGTGTTGTTGAATAAGAAAATTACTATTTCTTACCTTTCGAAAAAAGAATAAGAAAATTAATGGATTCTGACCCTCGAGACACTTGCAATCTTGCATACCTGTATCCGACACTCTACCCAGGTGGAAGTAACGTAACACAGCAAAATGGTTCTTCACAGAAAGTGCTTCAGGACCGAGCTTGAGATGTTTGTTTCTGCGCTACTTGCTTCAACATGTGGATTATTTATGCGAATATTGTGTGAAATAATTGACTGTATTAATTCCAACAGGTCGTGCTGAATTGGTTAGTAGCTCAGGAGAATGTAGTCCCAATCCCGGGGGCTAAAAATGCAGAGCAGGCTAAAGAGTTTGGTGGTGCACTGGGATGGCAACTCACCGTGGAGGAGATTGATGAGCTTCGCTCTTTGGCATCGCAATCACAGCCGGTCGGTCGTTTGCCAGTTGAAAGATTTTAAAATTTCATTCTAACTATTATTCAATTGTGTTAAAAACAAAAAAACCTATGAGTAGTTAAGCTTTTTTATAAATATTAGTAGTAACCGTGCCTAAGGCATTATGAATAAAATTACTATTAAGTTTTTGGAATTTTTGGAGGCCGGTCACTATTTATGAACTTATAAGGATTTAAGTCATACCTAAAAAATTTGTTTGTGAATAAGTCACACTTGCAACAAAAAAATAAAAAAGGACGTCACGAGTTTTTCACTACATTTCAAAACTGTCAGTTTTATCTAAAAATAGTACACACTTCACTCATAACTTCCACAACTTTTCATCTTCTTTACAAAGTAAACAAAACTAATTTTTGGAAACAAAATCAAAACTGTTTGGAAAAAACTTAATTTCTCGACTTTCCATCTTATTTACAAAGCAAGCAAAATCGATTTTTAGAAATAAAATTAAAAAAAAATAGTACCACATAATAAAACAATACCACATAATAAAATAATACCGTACAAAAATAGTACCGTATAAAAAATAGTACCTCATTAAAACAGCACCATTCTTTACTTCTTTTTGTGTTTAATAGCGGTCTTTGAATACTAGATACATTTGGTACTGTGTTTATACGATAATACATCTTACTAGAAACAGTACAACATAATAAAACAGTACCGCATAATAAAACAGTACCGCATAAAAATAATACCGCATAATAAAACAGTACCGTACAAAAACAGTACTGCATAAAAAATAGTTCCTCATTAAAATAGCACCATTCTTTACTTCTTTTTGTGTTTAATAGTGGTCTTTGAATACTAAATACATTTGGTACTGTGTTTATACGATAATACATCTTACTAGAAATAGTACCACATAAAACAGTACCACATAATAAAACAGTACCGCATAAAAATAATACCGTATAAAAAACAGTATCACATAATAAAACAGTACTGTATAATAAAACAGTATCGCATAAAAAACAGTATCGCATAATAAAACAGTACCGCATAAAAAAATAGTACTACATAAAAAACAGTACCGCATAAAAACAGTATCGCATAAAAATAACACCATTCTTTGTATGTGGTACTTTTTTTTGTGTTTAATGGTAGTATTTAAATACTAGATACATTTGGTATTGTGTTTATACGACAATACATCTTACTAGAAACAGTACAACATAATAAAACAGTACCGCATAAAAAAGTACCTCATTAAAACAGCACAATTCTTTGTATGTGGTACTTTTTTTGTATTTAATTGTAGTTTTTGAATACTAAATACATTTGATACTGTGCTTATACGATAATACATCTTACTAGAAACAGTACCACATAATAAAACAGTACCGCACATTCGGTACTGTTTTTACAAGAGCATTCATCATATACAAAACAGTATCGCACGTATGTGGTACTCTCGACCATATGGTACTGTATTTATATGAGCATGTATTTTATACGAAACAGTACCACATAAAACAGTACCAATACACAGATTTGTATATATTCCTTCTTCGACCAACGTTAATCTCAGTCGGTGGTCGTTCAAATTAATGATATACTATATCTTCATGCGATTTATAAGGAAGGAAAACAAAAACGGAAGAAATGTGATTTTCGATTAGCGTGATTTTTGGCAACTCTCGTCTAACTTAATTATCAGAATAAAGGGTATTGTTGGTATATTAAAAATTATATTTAAAACAAACTCATGGGACCCACTCAAAAGTGTGATTTAAACACAAACCTTTCTACATTAATGTGACTTTAAAGCAATACATTTTTTTGGGTGTGACTAATAGCCTTAAAAGATTACAAAGTATGACTTAAACACAATTTTTCGTAAGTTTTTTATGTAAGTTGAAATTTTCGGCAAAAGTTTAAATCGAAGAAATTATGATAATATATGAGTTTTAATTTTTTTTTCCTAAAAATTTAGACTCTAAGAGCTATTATATGTGTTTTGGCGCCTCTCCAATTAATTTTTAATAAGCGGTATAAAAGAAAATACAAATTATAGTGTTTTAATTTGAAAGAGTTAATTATCTAAAAATCATGATTAGATGAAATTTGAGTTGACAGTGGAGTCTGCTAAAATATAATAAAATTTAAAATGTCTAATTTGTTTTGTGAGATATATGACAATGAAGTCCACTAAAATAAGAATTGAGCGGGAAGTTAAAAGTATAAAAATGATCTTAATAGTTGAATGAAAAAAAATAATTTTTAGCCTCTAGATTTTAGTTTGTGATAAGTACATTTTTAGAAACTATCTTGTTTTATTATGCCTCCATTGAAAGTAACAAAAAAGATTAAAAAATTATGAAAAATCTAAAAGTTATTCATTTTGTATCTGATTGCACGAATTACGAATTCAGAATTTATTTTATTTTATCTCATTTTTTGTTACTTTAAATGCACTATATATATATATATATATATATGGGCTAGCATGGAAGAAATGCAATGTTGAGCCTCCAAAACATGCATAAGGTTTGCCTACTTCAACACTTCCTGTTCTTGTTTGTAATTATTTGCTTTTTGTTAAGAGTTTTAATAATAACGCTCTGTGTTATATATATATATATATATATTCTTATGTCATTCTTTTTAAACATTATTAGTTTTAGGGCATATTAAGTTCATGAAAGATTTAACATTACAACAAATTAAAATTTTACATCTTTAATTCTTATTATTAAAAGATCAGATTCTAAAATAATATTTAATGAAAATTTTAATTTAAATAATTAAATAAATAATGAAATTCAACCTAGGGAGATGATGGGATAAAAGTGTGCGGGTTGATATTAGTTTTTTACGAAATGACAATTTTTCCGTTGTCACGTTAAGGCTGGTTGATGATTTAAGAAGCATTTAAAGTGACAAAAAAATTAATAAAAATTGATAAAAGTTACAATTTAGTAATTTTTATAATAAGATAAAAAGTTCATTTTTAAAGATTTTTAGTAAAATTTGGTGCTTTGAGTGGAGCTTTAATATTTTGAAATATGAATTTTTCTCACATTAAGAGTGGGTTTGGTTTTAAAAAAAAATCTTTTTTTGGTAGTTTTTTATATGATTTTTTATTAAATTTTGATTTTCTTTTTAAAAATTGTAATTTTTAAGTATGTTGATCGTATTCATAAAAAATTTGAAAAAATTAAATTCATTTTGCGGAAAAATTGTTTGTTTTGTTAAAAAATTAGCAAAAATATTAATTTTTTTGCACTTTAACTTTTATTCATACGGATGTTAATTTTTCTTTTTCTTTTTTTTTTTTGACAAAATGCTATTTACACGCTTAAAAGTTATATATTTTAAAAAAATAAATTTTGATAAAAATAAAAAATCATATAAGACAAAAAAAAATTAAAAAAAAAAAGCTAAAATTATTCTTGAAACCAAATAAAGCCTACTTTCACCAAGAAAGAAAGACAAACAATTAGATACGAGGGTGGGATGGACCTTTCACCATTATGTGACGCGAAAGGGATAAGTTAGTTGGTCGTTGAGATTTTTAATGGGTTGGCTGTCTATAACAATCAAAAAGATTAGTAGCCAGTCATGTCTTATCGAAGCATCACAAACAATTCGAGATACAAAGACGAAGACATTAAAATCATATCAAGTCAAGTGGTTAGGTTAAGTAATTAGATGATAAATTATGCATCAGTTATACAGGGAAATTTGGAGTTTAAGGGTGCCTTTGGAGCCCTCACATCCATATCAAGTCAAGTGGTTAGGTAAACTTTTACCAAATATATATATATATATATATACATCAAATTTTTTTTAAATTATTTATTTTTTATTTTACTATATAAATTATGAAATTACAATTTTTATTAATTTTTATTAACCTTTTGCTATTTCAAATCCTGTCATAATATTTATATTTTCACTAAATTTATAATCAAAGAAGTTTCAAAATTTATTATCCATATTGAAGTAATCTTATTTTTTTAATTTAACTTTGAATTTTTAAAATAATGATAATTTTACATTGAAAAGTAAGCATAAAAATTGGATTAGTTCCCATCTTAAAAAATATCGAGGCTTGGTTTAAGAAAATTTTATATATATTTTTTATATAATTATGAAAATTTTGAGATTAAGTTTGTTGTAAGAGTATTAGTAATGAAATATTGTTTATTTATTTTTTTAGAGGACAAAAAGATATATCCCAAATTTTTGTATTGATAAAAAATAAATAATATAAATTTGTTTTCACAAAGAGGTCACGATCTACATGAATTTAAGATAATACTATTATTTATCTTTTAGCAAACTTTTATAAATCTCTTGAAAAAAATATAGATAGACAAATTAATAGATGATGGGGAGAAAAAAAAATTTTTTGAAGAAAGAAAAAGAAAATAGTAAATTTTAAAGAAATATTGGAATTTTTTAAAGGAGAGAGATATGGAGACAAATGAACCAATGAACCAAGATGATAGAAATTAATTTGGGAGAAAATTTTATGTGTTTTTCTAGGGATGTTTCGAAGTTAAATTTTTAGTAATATTTGGTATTTTTTTTCAAAAGTTAGTAATTGAAATTTTTGATATATTTGGTAAAGTAAGTAATAATTTGTAGTAATTTTTTATAACTTTTGAGTATTTGATAAAAATTTTGACAACTTTTTGTATATTTAGTAAAAATTTTAATAACTTTTGAGTTAAACAAGTTACTGTGTTAAATAAAAGAGTAGTAAAAATTAATATTTTGTCAAACAATCAAAAAGCAAAAATTCGTTGTTTCATGTTAAAAATTTGTTCACCAAATGCTGCCTAAAAGAAAGAGATAAATATAAATAAATTCAAATGAGAATAATTAATTTGAGAAAGTGAGAATCTGATTTTTTTTTTTTTTTTTGGGTGCGGTAAGTGAGAATCTGAAGATTAGATGAGAAGGGCAATTTTGTTAATAAAAAATTTTAAATAAGTCTATTTCTATAACGAGCCATGTGTATCGCATGCCCCCCGACCTAATTGATTATTACTATTTTCTAATAAACGAGGCCGCACTGGCTACCGGTCCGATATGTTTACGTTAATGACAGGAAGCACATTTTGACCTTTATCTTTTTTTATTTTTTGTCTTGGTCTTATTCTATTCCTCGTGAAATGCATGGATTTATAGGGGTGTTTGGAAGACAAAATATTTAAAATAAAATTACAAATTTTTACCTATTTTCAATTTTCGTGTATACTTTTAAGTTTATCAATTTTTTCCTTAAAATTTTAATATATTATGTGAAAATCGTTGAAACGAATTATTTAACTATGTTTTAATTAGTCATGTCAATTCAAAATTCTGACACGTCATACAAAAATCGTTAGAACAGGTCATTCAATTTCATTCTAACAGATTCTGATAGCAAGCTTTAATTTACTTTTCAAATACTAAAAATTAACTGACGTATGATATATTTTTTTAATTTTTTATCTTCCAAACACTTCCATAATTACTGGGTTTAAATTAAAACTCTATGTTGATTGTTAGACAATATATATACGTCAGAGAAATATTGGCAAATGTTCAAAAAGATAAAGGTTAAATTACAATAACATTTTCTCAATATTTGACTAAATATAGGTATGTTTGAAATAAAAATACAACAACAACAGTAAATGATAAAAAAATAAAATATATTTAAGAGAATATCTAAATGTTAGAGTAACGTTGTTAGTTGTCAAAAAAAAAATATTTGCGCCTAAGAAAATTTTAAAAGAAATATTAATAATAAAATAATTACAAACGAAACAAAACATATAAATTATATTAACATTAATATAAACTATAGAATTGTAATGCCAGTCTAGTTGTTTAATATCTTTTTATCTTAAATATTTTTATTATCTCACAATAATAATATTATTGTTATTAAATTAAGAATAAAATAAACGTATAACGTCATTGCTCATCTAACGTATAATAACGGTCTCATCAAGTATATAAGTATAGAACCTTAATTTTAATGGTAATAATTACAATTTATCTATTTAAAAGACCATGATTGATTGATATATCTCAGTTTTGTTTAAAACTAATGATTGATTACTAACCAAAAATAAAAATAAAAATAAAAATAAAAATAATGATTGACTAATAAAAATTATTTTAATTAAAAATTATATTTTTATTTAATATATTCAATAATTATTTGTTTATATATTATGTGATATATATTAAAGAATATAATATAAAAGAAATATATTGTTTCTACCATATATAAATATATACATTTTGACTATTACACATAAGAGTACAGGACTCCTATATTTATTAGGGTATGTTTGGAGTGATAAAAAGTGAGATAAAATAAGATAAAGTGAGATAAGTTGTGAGTTCGTAATTCGTGCAGTGAGATAAAAAATAAATAACTTTTAAAAATTTTAAGTATTTTTTACCATTTTTCAGAATTTTTTATTATTCCAAACGGAACCTAAATTTTATTATAATAATGATTAATTAATAAAAAATCATGTTAATTTTATCATAAACCCCATTTTCAAACCTTGTCCTTACCTATAACATTGATTTCTCTAAAATATATAAATCTACAATGAGCCATACGCATCACATGCCTACCAACTAAATTGATTATTACTATTTGTAAGAAACAAGGACGTGCCTACCCGGATCACGTGCTTACCCGTTCCATATGTTACCTCAATTTCCCGTCTTCCTTTTTTATAATAATCTTTCCTCCATATTTGACTAAAGATTGATACATTATATAACAATACTTTTTGTTTTGCAAATATTATTGAGTCATGCTATTTTAGTGCACTTATTAGAAATTAATAAATACATATTACGTAATAACATTTTACACTTTAATAAAAAAATATAAAATATTATTATATTAACAATAATCCGTACCTACGGCGCTCTAAACAAAATCAGTATTAAGTTTCATATATAGCTAAAACCTTGAACTAAAATCAAAAAAATTATGATAATTTATGAGTTTTATTTTTTTCTAAGACTTTAGGCCCTAGGAAGTAGTGCATGTGTTTTGGTCTACCTCTCTTAAATTAATTTTTAATAAGTATCATGAAAGAAAATACAAATTATGATATTTTAATTTGCAAGATTCAACTTCCTAAAAATCATAATTGGGCAGAATTTAAGTTGGTAGTTTTGATTTTCATACAATCTCTACTCTTGAAATATTGTCAAATTTAAAATGTTTAAACCATTTTGTGAAATAAATGATAGTAAGATTCACTGACATAAGAATTGAGTGTGAAGTTAAAAATATAAAAATCATTTCAATCATTAAATAAAAGAAAAAATAATTCATAATCATTAGATTTTAATTTGTGAGATGAAAATTTTTAAAAATCGTTTTATTTTATTATGTAGATGATTTGGGGTTCAAGTAACTATATTTAAAATTTTTTAAATACAAATTATAAGATATCGACGGTAATTTTTGTGATTGTGAGGAGGGATGCATAGCCCCCAAAAGAATAAAAATGGTTTAAAAATACATTTATAAATACTAAAATTATGAATCTAAACGAGTCATAAACATATTTTTAATATTTCACACATTTAAAGTGATTATATAATTATTTTTGTTTAGTATAAAACTAAATATTAATCGTTGAAATTTAATATAATAAAATTTATAAAACAATGAATGTTGTTGTAATATTTTTAAATGGTATAATTAATTAAAGTCTACTTATACTTACTTGAGTAAATATTTAGACAAAGTCTTCATAAATTTTACCCAAAGTCTTCATAAATAGATGTTGTTTCCCAGGCCCTCAATATTGATGCGTGTTCCATTGGATGACAACGACAAAAGCACGTAATTTTTTTTATGAATTTTTAAAATTTTCAATTTGGAAAAAAAAAAAAAAAAAAACTGTTTATACTTTATAATGACATTAAAAAATGCATGGCGTTGGATCTGAAAGTGGATTAAGGGTGAATGTTAATGCCACGTCTAATTAAAGGCATTGTGAAGGCAATAAACGAGAGCACCTTAACCATTACCCCTTTTTATTTGCACCATCAGATTATTGAGAAAATTACAAATTAAATTAATTAAATGAGTAATTTTAAAAATTTATTGTATAAAAATTTTAAATTAAAAATCATTTCACCAAATACTCTTACTATTTCTAGTACAATAAATATAAGAAAGCACATGATGAA
Source organism: Vitellaria paradoxa (assembly GCA_019916065.1). Classification (NCBI taxonomy): domain Eukaryota; kingdom Viridiplantae; phylum Streptophyta; class Magnoliopsida; order Ericales; family Sapotaceae; genus Vitellaria; species Vitellaria paradoxa. The sequence continues at coordinate 43,074,809 of CM034239.1, forward strand.
TTTAAATGAAAAATAAGAAGATTTTTAAATTCCAAAATAAATGTTCTTATTTAATTAGGTAAAAAATAAGAAAATAAAAAATATATATTTTTTATAATAACTTAAATTTTTTTACTTCTCAAAGTCTATGTCTTTTTCCTTCTGCTTTCTATTACAAGCAATGAGAGGGTAATTTTCAAAATCTCAAAATTTTTTTATTTTTTTATTTTTTCTTGTGGTGTATTTGGATTAAAATTTTAATTATGGAAAAAAAACGAAAAGGAAAAGAAATATAAAGATAAAATAGACATGATACGTAAAAACTCAAGTTTTGATAGTTTTTTTGGTGTTTTTTTTTTTTTTTTTTTTTGCACTTTTTTGTGTGTTTGGTTGAACCAAGTAAAATTTTTAGTATTTTTTAGTAACTTTTGGATGTTTGTTAAATTTTTTACTGTAACAAAACAAAAAAGTGGTAACTTTTGAGTGTTTGGTATATTTTTTTACTATAGCAAATCAAAAAAATTGTAATTATGGAGTGTACTTTTTACTGTAGTAACTCAAAAAAATGAGAAAATTTGTGATTTTACCAAACACACCAAAAGTAACTTTTGGTATTTTTTTACTAATTTTTTAGTTGCCAAACGGGCTCAAAATCGTAAGAGTTTTTATTTTGAATGAATTAAAAATTATATAAAAATAAAAACATTCGTTATTTATTAAATTAATTTCTTAATTTTTTTAAGCCACGTAATTTTTATCTTTCATTTTTCAATGCAAATTAAATAAAAATAATTTTGAATTCTTTTTTTTTTATAACAAATCTTAATGCAAAGAATATTAATAAATTTATGATACTAAACACCAATCTGAAAACGCCAAACAATCCGTCTGCAGTATTGGCTGGCAGGCCATGCTTTTCCCACGTTCCCACGTTGCATGGCCAACGAAACCAAATCCCAAAATGGCACCTAACATTCACAATACGTGGCCGTTTCGGTCACCTTAAAAAAAATAAATGAATAATACATAATTTTAATTTTCTTTAACTTTATCAAACTTTTTTTTGTAACTGTTATCAACTTCCTTAAATCTTCTCCATTTACCGACTTTTTTTTAATTTTTATAACTTTTATAAATTTTTACTAAATACCAACGAACTACTAAAATATGAAATAATCTGTTTACTAATATTTTCTTGAGCCGAGGATCAGATTGATAAAATAGCGCATAATTTTTTCTTTTTAATTAAAATCAAAACCCAACAAATTAGTACAAAATTAGTTTATAAACTTGAATTTATAAGCACACATGCACCCTAATTATCTGAGGTAACGTAATTAATTTTATTTTTACGAAAACATGGTTACCAACTCCTCCTGGAATTCTTCGTGAATCCAGCAACGACAATTATGAAAAAGGTCAGGGATGAAAATATCTTTTACACACTAAGAGGTTGTTTGGAATAAGAAGGAATGAGATAAATTGAGATAAAATAAAATAAATTGTGATTTAGAGAGAATTCGTAATACGTGTAGTGAGAGAAAAAGTTGTTGTGATATAAAATTAATAGAGATTTATAAAATTTTTTGAAAATTTTTAACAAACCAAACTACCCATAAGAAAAGAAAATCTCAAGCTTTGAAAAGTGAGCTTAACTCTTGACCTTTCATCCAAACAACTCGTCCCGGGGCGTTTGGATGCCAAATTATTTAAAATTTTTTAAGAAATTTTAAAGGATTCTAAGTTTCTTTAATTAAAATTTTACCACGGTTATTTTTCATATTTTTAAATAATAATTTTTAATTTTTTTAAACTTTTTCAAAATTCGATACGCCTCTAAAAGTTCAAAAAATTTTTAAAAATTTTAAAAATTTTAATTTTTTTGAACTTTAAAAACTTTCAACTTTTTCAAAAAATTTATCAAAATTCGATAAAACAAACTATTATAGTGCATCTAACGTATTTTAACAGATTTTTTAAAAAATTAGACTGACATTTATATCAAAAAATTTTATAAAAATCTAAAAATTATTAAGATTCTCCATTAAAATTTTGTCAGTTGTTAATTTATATGATTTTTAATAATTTTATATTAAGGTCCCATTTAGTTGGTCAAAATTTGGTCAAAAAGTACAATAAAAAGTGAAAGATTTGACATAGAGGTGATAGTTATTAAAATTTAATTGAAAAAAATATAAAAAATAATTACAAATTGATAAATTTTGATAGCTCAAACGGGATCTAAATCAAACATATACAATTTTTTTCAAAAGGTAATCAAACACATACAATTAATATCATTTCAAAACAATTTTATTACCTTTTAAATTCTAAAAAGATTTACTTCCGTTAGCTTTTAAAGTATTTTCACACTCCAAACGGCTTGACAAAATTGGAACAGAGAACAGATGAAAAGCTGGCCATTTCTTTCCAATTGGCCTTTTTTGTTGTACTCCGTACTAGTGCCAGTGACAGAGACAGGGCAACCCCCTCCTACCATCCACGTTTCATGCAAGAAGCAGAGTAATAAATGATGTTTGTCTGTCCCTTCCTTCGATTTCAGAAGATATTTTTTGATGCACCAGCGTACCATGTTATCCGCGCACGCACAATCCCCCCCCTCCTCTCCCCGGGGCGTACCATGTTATCAACACACACGCCCTTGCGCGCGGAGGTGACAATAATCGGATGTTTGATTGGATAAAATTAATTAAAATTAATTAATTTTTATTTTTAAACTTATTTTTAGTTAAAATTTAATATATATTATTTTTATATTAAATTTTTATATTTTGTTGTGCTTTATGATCACTTTTTTTAACAAACACCACAGTATCAATGGACCCGATTGAACTGTCAAAAGTAATAAAAAATAAAAAAAAATTGAAAATTGTTAGTCATTTTTTGATATTTGAAAGACTAATAAAAAGTGACCAAAATAATTCATTGGAACGATGCAAAGCAAGCCGTTCCAACAGTTTTGATCAAAAAGTAATACGAAAAGATGACAAATGTTGAAAAAATAAATAAAAAGTAGGTAACTTTTTGTAACTTTTGTAAAAGTTCATAATATTTAAATTTTGAAAATAAACGCATGAAAAATAAAAATGACAAAAATTGATAACACTGGGTAACTATTAGTAATTTTTTGTAACTTTCGGTGATTTTTGGTTCAAACAAACTGGACTAATATTACCAAAATGTGACAATATTTATAATAGTAGAATTTTACTTATTTATTAAACACAACATAAATATTTTAATCTCTATTATTTAGTGATTTTTTTAGTAATTTTTATTTTTAGAGGTTATTTTTACAATTTTTCATATGAATTGATTTTATAAATTTACATTTAGGCTCCGTTTGAGATGATAAAAAAACTCTAAAAAATAATAAAAAATGCTAAAAAATTCTAAAAATTATTCATTTTTTATCTTACTGTACAAATTACGAATCAATAACTTATCTCATTTTATTTTACTTTTTATCACTCTAAATGCACCCGTAATCTCTTTATAGGCTAAATTATGTTAAAGGTATTGGTAATTTTTTTATATATAATTAGGCTTAATTTGAAAAAAAAAAAAACTATTAAATGTTTGGGCAATTGTTGGTATAATTAGAGTTTAGCTTGAGTTTTTGGGAGTTTCTCAAACGGTGCGTTATATAATAGGGGGGAGTAACGCTTTGTGTGAATACTGGAACAATGGGTACGTAAACTTACCAAGATAGGTCACGATAAGAAAGAAAATAAAAGTTTGCTCAAATTCTAATCAAGCAACATTAGGCACAAGTATATTCCCAAACATATACTTATTATTAGGCGCAACATTAGGCACAATATTGGGCAATTTTATTTTACTTTTTGTCACTCTAAATGCACCCGTAATCTCTTTATAGGCTAAATTATGTTAAAGGTATCGGTAATTTTTTTATATATAATTAGGCTTAATTTGAAAAAAAAAAACTATTAAATGTTTAGGCAATTTTTGGTATAATTAGACTTTAGCTTGAGTTTTTGGGAGTTTCTCAAATGGAGCGTTATATAATAGGTGGGTGTAACGCTTTGTGTGAATACTGGAATAATGGGTACGCAAACTTACCAAGATAGGTCACGATCAGAAGGAAAATAAAAGTTTGCTCAAATTCTAATCAAGCAACATTAGGCACAAGTATATTCCCAAACATATACTTATTATTAGGCACAACATTAGGCGCAACATTAGGCAATTTTATTTTACTTTTTGTCACTCTAAATTCACCCGTAATCTCTTTATAAGCTAAATTATGTTAAAGGTATCGGTAATTTTTTATATCTAATTAGGCTTAATTTGAAAAAAAAACTATTAAATGTTTGGGCAATTTTTGGTATAATTAGACTTTAGCTTGAGTTTTTAGGAGTTTCTCAAACGGAGCGTTATTAAATAGGTGGGAGTAACGCTTTGTGTGAATACCGAAATAATGGGTACGCAAACTTACCAAGATAGGTCACGATCAGAAGGAAAATAAAAGTTTGCTCAAATTCTAATTAGGCAACATTAGGCACAAGTATATTCCCAAACATATACTTATTATTAGGCACAACATTGGGCAATTTTATTTTACTTTTTGTCACTCTAAATGCATCCGTAATCTCTTTATAGGCTAAATTATGTTAAAGGTATCGGTAATTTTTTATATATAATTAGGCTTAATTTGAAAAAAAAAAAACTATTAAATGTTTGGGCAATTTTTGGTATAATTAGACTTTAGGTTGAGTTTTTGGGAGTTTCTCAAACGGAGCGTTATATAATAGGTGGGTGTAACGCTTTGTGTGAATACCAGAATAATGGGTACGCAAACTTACCAAGATAGGTCACGATCAGAAAGAAAATAAAAGTTTGCTCAAATTCTAATCAGGCAACATTAGGCACAAGTATATTCCCAAACATATACTTATTATTAGGCACAACATTGGGTAAATTTATTTTATTTTTTGTCACTTTAAATGCACCCGTAATCTCTTTATAGGCTAAATTATGTTAAAGGTATCGGTAATTTTTTATATATAATTAGGCTTAATTTGAAAAAAAAAACTATTAAATGTTTGGGCAATTTTTGGTATAATTAGATTTTACCTTGAGTTTTTTGAAGTTTCTCAAATGGAGCGTTATATAATAGATGGGTGTAACGCTTTGTGTGAATACCGGAATAATGGGTACGCAAACTTACCAAGATAGGTCACGATAAAAAAAAAAATAAAAGTTTGCTCAAATTCTAATCAGGTAACATTAGGCACAAGTATATTCCCAAACATACACTTATTATTAGGTAAATTAAATGAACATATTTAACTATTTAATTAAATATGAATAAAATTTATATTATTTAAATATTACAATGACATCTCTAATTCACCCATAAGACGCTGAATTGATTTAGTGACGCTGTCATAATATTTACATAGTGGATTTTTTTTGAACTTTCTAAATATTTGACGAAGGGATTAAAATGGTATATTATATAAAATTTTTTATTATGTCACTTTTTTTTAAAGGTTATTATGTCACTATATTCGTTTATCATTTTGGTTTGAGAATTAAAAAATTAGGACCCATTTTGTTTTTCTATTTTTCGTTTTCTGTTTTTGCTTTCAATTTTCTGTTTTGAACTTATTCTCTATTTTACGCTTTTGAAAATAAGGAAAAAACTCAAAATGCATTTGGTCACTTATATTTTCAAAATTTGTTTTACAAAATATAAAATAGGTTTACACATAAAATAAAAAATGACAAAAAGTTGTTTTAAGTGTTTTCAATCCAAAATAAGAAAAATTTTAAAATAATAAAAATAAAATATTTTTTGTTTCTTTATTTTGAAAATTTTGAAACATAAAATGAAAACAGAACATAAAAAATAGAAAAATAAACTAAATGCCACCTTAATTTTTTTAAACATATATTTGTCTTATACAATTTTTTATCTAGTAATTATTAGGCATGTTATTTGAATTTATAAAAAAATTAAAATATTCACATAAGGGTAAAAAAAAATTATTTTTTTTTTGAAAATTTTGACTTTTTCTGAGAATTAAAAAATTAGTTTTTTTAAACATATTTTTGCCTTATACAATTTTTTATCTAGTAATTATTAGGCATGTTATTTGAATTTATAAAAAATAAAATAAAATAAAATATAAGGGTAAAAAAAAAGCTAAGAGCTCATTTAGTTTATTTTTCTATTTTCTATTTTTTATTTTTGTTTTAAACTCATTTTTTATTTTGTACTTTTAAAAATAAGGAAAATAGCTTAAAATTCATTTGGTTACTTATGTTTTCAAAATTTATTTTCGAAAACAGAAAATGAGTTTATACATGAAATGAAAAATGACGATAAGTTATTTTGAGAATTTTTAACCAAAAATAAGGAAAATCTCAAAATAAGAAAAATAGAACATTTTCTATTTTCTCATTTTGATATTTTTAACACATAAAACAAAAATAAAAAAGTAAACCAAATGCTACTTAATTTTTTTGAAAATTTTGATTTTTTCTATGTGTATGTGGAATTTTTATTTGAAAGTATCTGTTTGTAATTTTTTTTATGAATAAGAATAGCATGCCTAAATATTATCAAACAAAATAAAATAAAATCATATAAGACAAAAATAAATCAAAAATTAACTTTTTTTAAGTCAAATCAAACCTAATTAATGAAATTCAATGTCAATAATACTATAATCTCTTAGCCATAATTAACCCCTCGCTAAACATGTTATCAACCAGAAATGCAATCTTAATGAGTGTGTTTGTAATGATAAAAATTGAGATAAAGTAGAATATATTATGAATTTATAATTTATAAAATAAAAAATAAATATTTTTTAAATATTTTTAGAGATCTATGACAAATTAAACAGAGTCGATATTTATCTCAAACTTGATTTGGTGTGACCAAATTCATGCTTAAAAAATCATAAATAGGATCGTTGTTGTTTTCAAAAGTAATTTTGAGTACTTTAATGGGGTCGTTTGGTTTGCTGAAAATTTCTAAAAAACTCTATAAATCTCTATTAACTTTATATCATATCAACTTTTTCTCTCACTGCACGTATTACGAACTCTCTCCAAACCATAATTTATCTCATTTTATCTAATTTTATCTCACTTTTTCTTACTCCAAACAACCCAATGTCATTTTCGAATGTTTTTCTTTATTGTTTTTTTCACTTTTATATCTTTGTTTATCAATTGCACCTTTTTTTTGCCCTGTCCTTACGCTGCGACTGCGTGACTTTGTGCTTTTGCGTGCATGAGAATGGACCAAAATCGTTTGTTTGTGGCTTTTAAATTTTCGAAAAAGTAAAAATAGACATGCTGCTTCACGTTACATTTTGACTTCTTTTCTACTCCTTCTCGCAATTAATAAATAAACAGAAATCTTAAAAATCTTATATATATATATATATATATATATATATAAATAAATAAACAGAAATCTTAAAAATCTTCTATATATATATATATGCAATAGTGAAAGATGTCCGTGCAAGGCACGAGCTGACATAAAATATATATATTTATTGAAGTTATATTTGGAGAAAAAAATTAGTGAGAGAAGAAAAAATGAAAAGAAAATAAATAAACAAAAGATATAAGAAAATAAAAGAGAATATAAAATTTTAAATATATAAATTTATTTAAATGAATTTAAAAATAAAAAATAAAAATATTTATCAATTTTTTCTATTTTCTGTCACAATGAAAATAAGGTAGAAAATTTCAATTTATATGTTAATCTTTTTTTCACGGCAAATTATTGTACCAAACACAACATAAGTGGACATGAAAGAATAAAATTAATAAACATTTAATTAAAATAATAAATGATAGAGAGAAAATAATTATGAAAAAATTATCCTACCCTCATCTGAATAGATTAAAAACTATAACAAAATAAAGAGTAAAAGTAAAAGACATTCATTAACATATTAGGTTTTTAATTTCACAACTTCCATTCATTTTTCTTTTTTATTTTATTTTATAACCCAAATAACCCACTTAAGAGAAAAAAAAATTATATATCAGTATTCCTTTCCATTTCTTTTTATGGAAATAGATGCGCGTGATAAAGAAAAAAAAAATTAGATAATATGTAATAAAATAATAAAAAATAGAAAAAAATAATTAATAAGAAACGTTTGAACTTCTCAAAAAATAAAAAATAAAACTCTAAAAGAGAAACAAAAAGTATGTTTGGAGTAAAAATTTGGTGAAAAAAATAAAATGAAGTTAAAAGAAAAAGAAAAAAATAGAGAAAATGGAAAAATCATAAAATTCTAAATACTATTATCTAAATGGATTTAAAAAATAAAAATTGGAAAATCCTTCCTATTTTGTTTGATCATTTTTTTTATTTAATTGTATTGAATCCATAAAAGGTATTAATTAATATATTAAAAATTTTTTAATTTAATTAATTTAATTTTTTTTATATTTCACACATTTTTTATTACCTTTTGTATCATAACCTAAATAAAAGAAGGAATATTGAATTTATACTTTTTATTTTGTTCCGCAACCATGTCTAAAGCAAAAGAGAAATTTTGAATCCCTATCTTTTTTTTTTTCTTATATAGAGAAAGAGATGCATTGACGTGACCAAAAAAATTGAATAAATATAAAATAAAATAATAAAAAGATAAAAAATAATTAATAAAATAATATTTGTGGTTATCTGTAAAATTCACAACTCTTTAAAAAAACTGCAACACTTTAAGAATAAAAAAATATAAAATAAGGTAAAAATTTTGATAAAAATATATATGTTAAAAGTGCATTACCGCTTATTGCATCAATACTTGACGGACAAAAAGATATAAAACAACGATAAAAATAAAAAAAAAAATTAGTAAAAATATTTATGTTAAAAGTATATTGCGGTTTATTATATAAAATATATATATAAAATAAAATAGAAATAAATAAAAAATTTGTAACTTAAAAAAAGAACTAAGAATAAAAAAATTCATAACTCTTAAAAAAAATCGAAAGAAGACACGTAGAAAAGGTAAGTGATAATAAACCTTAAATAAGAAAAAAGTTAAAATCAGAAAAAAAAAATGCTATAAAGGCCTTTATTGTTATTTTTAAGATAAATAAAATCATTAAAAATTTAAAAAAGCCAAATGGTAACAAATAAAAAGTGAGGGGCATAATAGGCAAAAAAAGGACGTTGAAATGCTTAACTTGCATTGGCATTTATTACATAGGATATATATCATGAGAAAATGAGTTTAATTGAAATGGGAAGAGCATTATTCTTAAAATTAAAAGTAACATGTTTAAGGTACGTTAGGTGCACAAAAATTTGGTTAAAATATTTGAAAATATATAAAAATCTCTATTACATTTTTACACATTCTTACCTTCTCAAAATTTAAAAAAATTCAATACTTTTCAAAAAAATCGATAATTAGAATTCGATTAATCAAATAGTAAAAATTTTTTCGCCATTCTCATCATAGATTTGTAAGTTACCGATTGACACTCATTATAACTATTTTTCGTAGAATCATAGAAACCATTTAAACGGATCATAGAAAACGTTTCGACGGATTTGCGCGGTTAACTTCCGTCCAAACGATTTCTACAATCCGTTTGAACAGATTATAGTGCAAAGAAGTCATGACTACCCAAAATTTTGAATCCATCCAAATGAAAATCTAATCCGTTGAAACGAAATCTTACTGTTTATCTAAAAAAAAAAAACGCGATTTGAGATATGTGTACCAAACATAAAAAAATTTTTTCTAAATCATATTTTATCACTGTAAACACATCCTTAATATTATATAGAGTTTTATAAAGGATGCAGGCATAACATAATTATGAAGTTTGAATTAATTTAAAATCGACATGATTTAATTTAATTTTAAAATACTTAAACATAGACATAACATGATTGTCATTTCTATATCAAACTCATACAAATTCATTTATCTTAATAAATAACATTTATTTATCAAAAATCTAAAAATATTTCATGTGCTTTAATTATGTGGCTAATTGTTTAACGTGAGACTTTTATTGAAACTATTTATAATTTTAATAAATCAATCCTCTTATAAAAATTGTTCGCATAATCTAACAGTTGAAATTAATATTTATTAATTTATATGCAATATAAGTAGAAACAGTTTTTTTATTTATTTATTTTGTGTTGACAATAAAATATAAATTGAATTTATCTCTCTTTCCAAAATAGAGTTTATTTCTAGCTCGACAACTCTATCTTTCAAACAACTTTTGTTTCTCTATTTACTATTCTGGGTGAGTTTGGTTTGCAAACAAATACTAAAAATTTTATAAATTTCTGTTAACTTTATATCACATCAACTTTTTTTTATTGCACGCATTACGAACTCTCAATTTATCTCACTCCAAACTCTCTTATAAATAATAAACATCGTATTATAAAATTAGGATAGCAATATTTTAATTTAATTTCATATTACAAATTTTACAATGGACCAAGACTAACAACTTGCACGGACACTTAACCGAAAAAAAAAAAAAAAACAACTTGCACGGTTTGATTAGACTAAGGGTCGGTTTGGGAAGTCCGGCTAGTAATCAGTTTTTTTTTAGCTTTAACAATATTTGGTCAATTTTACCATCTTATATTTTAACTTTTTTTTTTTAATTTGTAAGGGTCAAAATATCAAATTAACAAAAATAAGAAATCTACCTTAAAAAAAGTCATCTTTTTTTCCTTCCCAAACACAAAGTTAACTAGCTAGTAGTTAGGTAAAAATAAACTAACTAACTTTTTTCCCAAACCAAGCCTAACTTCTGAGCATAAAAAACGATGAAATAAATCTTTTAATAATTTTGATAAGACTTAAATTAGTAATTATTAGGAAACAAATTTGAAATTTTATCATTTAAATTATCACTAAATTTTTTTATATATAACTAACATAGATATTAGTTATATTACAAGCAACATTATTTTATATTAACTTAGGAATTCCATAGAAATCAACTTGTAAAGTCTTTTAAGACACAACTATGTAAAAATTCTGGATATCATCCATGTGACAAAAGTCAAATCAAATCATATATTTCCATGGAATAAAAGTCAAATTAAACTACTTTTTTCGTAGCTTAGTAAATTCTTAAATTCCAGCAATAAATCAAATATAATTTTCAGACAACAATATTCAAAAATCCCGCAACTACTAAAATTTAAAATATTACTATTTTAATAAATTAAAATGTTACGATTGTACACTATTTTTAAATTAAATATTAAATTGATGTTAAAATATTGCAATGTAATGTTATACTTTTTTTTTTTTTTGTAAAATATTAAGTTAATCGACATCAATAAAGTAATTCTAAAACAAATTTATAAAATTTAACTGAAATCGTGGAAGGAAATAAACAAAATCGTTTGACAGAGTGAGAGAGTGGTAGATGGAGAAATAAAATTGTTTGAAAAAAGAAAGTGAAATATGAGAATTTGATCCAAATTAAATGAAAATGAATTATAAAAAAATTCTTTAGTCCAATCTAAGGAATTTGAACTATTAATTTGTGTTTCTCACCGCATCGTGTCAAATTCAAAATGTAACGTCATAACTACGTTCGTTGACCGTCGATTAATTATTAATTAATTATGTAACTTTTTTTTTTAAAGTGTTAGAGTGTGTTTGGTACATTAAAAAATATTTAAAAATTTTAATAACTTTTAAAAAAATATTCACTTTTTATTTTACTGCATAAATTACGATTTTATAATTTATCTCAAAGTATTTCATTTTCTGTCATTTCAAAAGTCATAACCAAATAACAAAGTTTGAGTGTATTTGGAATGACAAAAAGTGAGATAAAATAAAATAAATTATGAGTTTATAATTCGTGAAATAAAATAAAAAGTAAATAATTTTTAAATTTTTTTAATATATTTTTATTATTTTTTAGTTTTTTTTTTTTGGGTTGGATACCCCCAAACGGAGTCGAGTTTCTAAAATTTTATTCTCAGTTACAGCAATCAAATGTGACAGCTCAGCGCTCAACTCCGACGTAACGAGGGACCCTTATTTTCTTCTTTCCACCGACAACCAATGTGATGCCACCACGTGGAACACGTGTGCTCCCGTTTTTCCAAATTTGTCCGCGTGATGGTGGCAAAACCATCTTGCCTTCCATCTGTCAAAATTTTCCGCACGAGTGTACCTCGATTAGACGCGCAAGCATGGGGACCTTTTGACATGTGGGTTGGTTGGAATATGCACATATATATGTTTTATTTTATTGGGTAATATTAATAAGTGCATTCAACACCGGTTAAAGGGTCCATAAAAATATGATTCCTAATAATAAAAATTTAATAAATTTAATAGATTGTAGAATTGAAAAAAAAAAGAGATTTATCTATATAATCGATAAAATATAATTTTTAAGGTGAAATTACAATATTTTTCATAGTTTTTTTTAAATAAAATTACCTAAACAAATCAAACTCTTACTTTACGAGTAAAAAATATTTGTTCAATAAATCATGATTTTAGACAGAATACAAAATATTTTTTTATCACACAGATGAAGATGAAGTAAGATAGAAGTAGAAATTTATTTATATGGATAATTTTGTAACTTTGTCTTAAAAATTAATAATTATCAATTAATATAAATAATATACTCTTTCTTAAAACTTTACAACCGATAAAATTTATTAAATTTTTTAATTTTTTGGATTAAAATAAAAGTAAATAAATGACATATTCTCATTGGTTTTTAATGGGTGCCTTAGCGCACTTGTTGGCAATGCGTATTTTATTTTATATAATTCTTTTCACTTTTTTTTTTGTTTTGTAATTTTTAGGAATGCTATTTTCATTTATAAAAAAACAAAAAAAATGAGAAAAATTAACATACGGATTAAAACATTTTTTTTTGTATGTATTGAATTTTTTAATTTTTTTATAAATGAGAATAAAACATAATTAAAATTTATTAAGCTCCGTTTGAGACTCTAAATTTCACACAATAATAACTAGAAATTTTTAAAAATTGCTCACTTTTTATTTCTTTGTATGAATTGTGAGGCTATAACTTACTATTTGAAAGTCCAAATTTTAGTGATTTTTGATACATTTAGTGAAATAAGTAGTAATTTTATTGTAATTTTTAGCAATTGTTTTGCGCCTTATAAGTATTTGATAAAAATTTTGGTAACTTTCGATAAATTTTAGTAATTTTTGATAATATTTGACAATTTTTAACATCTTTTGGTAACTTTTAAATTAAATAAGTTATTGTAATTGAATAAAAGTTTGACAACAATTATTATTTTGCCAAATATTTAAAAAGTAAAATTTAGTAATTTTTCACTGAAAATTAGATCACCAAACGGTGCCTAACTTTTTTACGATTCCAAACAAAGCCTAAATATGAAAATGTAAATTTCTTTTTACAAAAAAATAGCAAATTACAAAATTAAAAAAATTAATAAAAAAATGACCTGATGTTTCGTTCTCAAACAAAGCCCATTTGTCCAGAAATTGCCTATAAAAAGCCAAAGCGAAAACGAAAGCACCGTCGCCCAATTGCACGATTTCAACCCCGAACGCGATCGTCGTCCTTCTCCCCATTTCTCTCCCTCTAGATCTCTTTATCTGTATCTAGCTTCCGAATCTTCTCCCCTCTCTGCCATTCACTTCGAATCTCGTACGGATCGTGTTATCACTCATCTGCCCTGGTTTTCTTTGGGGGGGGAATCAGACCGATTTCGGCAGATAAGAGTTGTGTCTGCATATGCACACACACACACATATATATATATATAGTGCGAGAGAGACATTGATTGATTGAATTGAGGTAAGCAGAGCGTTTGTTAAGAAGGGAGTGGTTGGAGGGAACAGGAACAGCACGCGCATGAGCTGGTTGATCAACCTGGGGTTCTCTTCTTCGAATTCAAACCACTTCATCACCTGTCTTCTCGTTTTTATCCTCCATTACTCCCCTCAATTGGCTCCTATTGTCTTGTTTAAATTCAACGTACCGTTGGAGCGCACGATTTTGTTGTCAGTTCTATCGTCACTAAGTATTATTAATCGAACTTGTTGCTGTAATTGTTTCCGATCGCTGTTTCATCATGGAGTCTCGAGAACAGAGTAATCGCCAATTGCGCAGGGGTTTGTTCTCATTTCATTTCTTAATTTTCTATTTTTTAATTAATTTTTGCTTTGTCGGTGACATATAATTTTTATTTTTATTTATTAACTTTTTTTGCCCGGGGGTGGTTGAATATTGCTTCTTTGAGAATTGCGAACTCGTTTCATTATTCATGTGTTTTGATTTTTGGGCGTGCTTGGAGCTTGTGGGAGAGAGGGGAATGAAGGGGAAATTGAGGAGAAAGTAGTGATTTTCTTCTATTTGAGTTTGCAAAGAAAAAGAACGGAAAAAATTTATTATTTCCTTGTTTGCTTTTTGGAATGAGAGAGGAAAGAAAATAATAAATATGTAGAGGAAAGAAAGTCAAAAACTAGTCATTTTCTTCTATTTGATTTTGCAAAGAAAATGGAAGGAATAGCGGGAAAAAATTTCCTTGTTTGTTTTTGGAATGAGAGAGTAAAGCAACTAATAAATATGTAGAGGAAAGAAATCAAATAAGAAGAAAACTACTTTTTGCTTGTTTTATGTGCACTTACTTAGTTACTCTCCTAAACTTCAAATTACAAACAAATGAAGGAAAATAATTGTTCTTAATGTTTTCTGAAGTGATTTTAATAATTAGTTGTATGATAGAATGGTAAACATATAAAATAAGTTCTTACTTTTAACATATCATATTTGTTGAAAGATATTGGTTGTTTTTTCTGTAGCTGGTGATGGCTAGTTTGTTATTAACTTCTGTACTTGGCTAGATTTCGATTGGAAGTAGATATGCAGGCCTGTATGATGGACTATCCAATCTTAAAATGCATGGCATATAATAGCGTTGTTAGTTCAATGAATCTGAATGTAACTCTTAATGTGTGTGTATCAGCGGGATTTCCTATGTATTGACCCATTTATCAATTTGTGCTACTTAATCTTTAATGCCCAATCTGCGAATCTAATTTCATTTTTGTTTCTTGTAGCTCCTTGCTATTCAAACGTTGAGAGGAGGCATACAGCCTCACCATCTGTCATTGTCATAGGTGCTGGCTTTGCTGGTTTAGCAGCTGCTCGTGCTCTTCATGATGCTTCATTTCAGGTACTTGAAAAGATAATATTATGGTTGATCTCATCTGTGTATCAAACTGGACACTTGTTGAAGATGAGCTAACTCCTCTTATGGTGGTTCAAATTTTGTTTGCATTTGTCGACTTCTGAGATTTGTAATTCGTCTGTTGTTCTTTAATGTTCTGTTCTCTTCCATAACTTTGAGCCTGCTTGTGTGTCTCATTAATGGATCTGTATCTTGCTGAGCTTTGAGTAGAACTCAAACATAAATCCTATAAAAAAAAAACTTGTACGGTACCTCAACCTTGCCCCAAATGGAAGCCACAGATGAATGCCCTGTTTATCCCAACAAAAAGGGGCAACTTCACTTTTGTGACTTGTGGACTTTATTCTATTGTGTCCTACATTAAAATAAACCTTTAAATCATGACTTCATGTGGTAAAATTGAGGATTTTCAATTTCACATATTTCTTCCCTGGCAAAAAGAGAGCATTTGTGTGCTTGTCCATTTCCTAGAGAATGTTATCCCTTTTTGACATTGACAGAACCATTCCGTGATTCTGTTCTAAGCGGGACTTAACAGTCTTAACTATATTTCGTTGCAGGTTACTGTACTGGAATCACGGGATAGAATTGGTGGCCGAGTTCACACTGACTACTCATTTGGTTTTCCTGTTGACCAGGGTGCATCATGGTAACCTGCTTTAAAAAATTTTCCTTTTGGTGGAATACTTGTTACCTTCTATTAGTTAAAAACTAAGTTTTATCTTCATATTGATGTTTCAGGCTCCATGGAGTCTGCAAAGAAAATCCTTTGGCACCTCTCATTGGAAGATTAGGACTTCCTCTCTACCGTACTAGCGGTGACAACTCTGTGTTGTATGACCATGACTTGGAAAGGTAATAATTCTTTTTTGCTTATGATATTTTTAGCTTTTGTCATAAGATTCAGTGTTTTCCGTGATCAAGATATGCTTTTCAGTTCCGCTGTAAAGTTTGTGTATTCCTTGTTCAAGAAAAGTATTTGGTTTCTGATGTGTGGTTTAGATTTTAAATAGTTGACTACTTATATATTGCACTTGAAATAAAGGTAGTTTACAAATGATTTTGATAATCGTTAGGTTGAGATCAAATGATTGAATTTCCTTGTTTTGCATATGAATTCTATATAAAAGCTCTTATGTGCATTTGGCAAGCACTGTCAGGTGAGTATAAAGCATTGGGTTTGATGCAAGGCTTAAAGAATGTCCTGTGTTTTGCAGCTATGCACTCTTTGATACAGATGGGAATCAAGTTCCCCAGGATTTAGTGGAAAAGGTTGGTGAAACATTTGAGACCATTTTGAAAGAGGTGTGTTCTCTCTCTCCCCCCCCCCCCCCCCAAAAAAAAAATGTGTGAAAATTTGTTTAGCTTAGAATTACAACTGGAACTCAAAGCATTTGCAATATGGTACCTTCCAGATTGATCTTTGGTGCTTGTTCTATTTTAGGACTATGTAGATTGCACCTATTATGATGATTCTAGTTTTGCAAGCATTTCCTAAGTAGCTTTTTTATTTGTTATTTCAGACGGATAAAGTAAGACAAGAATGTAGCGAAGACATCTCTGTACACAGCGGTATCTCAATTGTTTTTGAAAGGCGACCAGATTTAAGGTTCTTAAATATAGCATCAAATTTCAGTTTCTAAACCCCACGCCTAATCAAGACATTGTATGCTAAAAAAGATTCTTATTGCAGGTTGGAAGGGCTTGCTCACAAGGTGTTGCAATGGTACTTATGCAGAATGGAAGGTTGGTTTTCTGCAGATGCTGATTCCATCTCACTTAAATGCTGGGATCAGGCAAGTTTTCCTTTTCTCCATGTTAAATTCGTTCTGATGTTATGACCTGTATACCATGCCACGGTCTTTTCCAGGGAAAACACGATTTTCTTAGGTTGATATCAACATTTCTTTGCACAAATATTAGCGGTTGTAAGGTGATGGAAGCTTGTAACAGAAAGGTTTCTTAGTGTGTTACTAATTATCAACTTATTACCTGATGTTGCTAGTCTAGTTTTCCCAGTAATATAGAATTTAGATTTTCAAAAATTAGTTATTTACATGCCATTTGTTTTAGTTTTCCTTGGTAACCTGGAGTTACTCAAACTTTATTTTGTTTTAGCTTTCCCTGGTAATTTACTACTATGTGTTGGTGGGCTGCAAAATGATGAGATTACAGTTTGCCTTATCCTTTCTTCCATTTTTTCCCCTTTTCTGTATAAATATATAGGAAGAACTGCTTCCTGGGGGTCATGGGCTCATGGTGCGGGGCTATCGGCCTGTTATTAACACACTTGCCAAAGGTCTTGACATTCGTTTGAGGCACAGGTAAAAATCAATTATCTATTTAACTATCCCATGACTTGGTTCCGAACTCTTCAATTTCCTAGTTAACCTGGTTGTCTTATCCTTATCTCCTCTTCCGAAGGGTCACGAAAGTTGCAAGACGTTACAATGGGGTGAAGGTCACAATCGAAGATGGGAGAACATTCATAGCAGACGCTGCTGTTGTTGCTGTTCCTCTTGGTGTTCTGAAAGCCAACATCATCAAATTTGAGCCGAGGCTCCCTGAGTGGAAGGAAGAAGCAATTGCCGACCTTAGTGTGGGGATTGAGAACAAGATAATCTTGCACTTTGAGAATGTGTTCTGGCCGAATGTAGAGTTCCTGGGGGTGGTTGCACAAACTTCATACGGATGCAGCTACTTTCTGAATCTTCACAAGGCAACTGGTCATTCTGTTCTTGTCTATATGCCTGCAGGGCAGCTGGCTCGCGACATTGAGAAAATGTCAGACGAAGCTGCAGTTAATTTTGCTTTCATGCAACTGAAGAAAATCCTTCCCGATGCTTCTACCCCGGTAATTTCTTTTGCTTTTCTTCTGATCTGCTGCTAATGCTCCTCCATCTTTCTCCGTAGTAACAAATTTTTTTCTCCCTTCATGTATGTATGAACAGATTCAGTATCTTGTTTCACGGTGGGGCTCGGACATAAATTCACTCGGATCCTATAGCTACGATGGAGTAGGGAAACCCCATGATCTGTACGAGAAGTTACGGATCCCTGTGGATAACCTGTTCTTTGCGGGGGAGGCGACAAGCATAGACTATCCAGGGTCGGTGCACGGTGCATACTCGACTGGAATAATGGCAGCCGAGGACTGCCGGATGCGCGTCCTGGAGCGTTACGGGGAGCTGGATCTGTTCCAGCCGGTCATGGGCGAGGAGACTCCGGTCTCAGTCCCCTTGTTGATCTCCCGTATGTAAAGCTTTATGAAGACCCAACCCCATCATATCATTGTTAAGACAACTCTTTGTCTGGTTTTTGGGGAAATTGTGAAAAAATCATTGTTTTCCCAAATTACACAGCCTTTGTGTTGTCTATGCGATGCAGTTTTAGTATTTTTTATGCCAAAAGAACATGAACTTCCCTCGTCTATGTGATGCAGCTTTTAGTATTTTATTTGCCAAAAGAACATGAATCTCCCTCGTCAGTCTTCTTGTTTTAGTGTCCGTGGACAGGTAATTTACTGTTGAGTTTGTCTATATTAAATAAATCTATGAATTCAAGGTCCCTCTCTCTCTCTATCTCTCTCTCTCTCACAGTAATAAAAAAATAACGTGTGTTGATCTGATTAGTAATGAGTGGTGTATTGTTTGAATAATAACGCGTGAGGGTGAGAGGTGGTATTTGTTCTACTTCCCCCAAACATAGTAATGTGAATTCTTGATAACACATGCATGAATAGATAATAACCCTAATTAGTTCTAATGTCTAACACATGTATTAATTTGTTAATAAAGAATACCATATGTATTTTTTAAATAATAAAACATTTATTAATCGGTCAACAAATAGTAGCGTGTATTTATTAATAATAAGGTAGTATAATCAGTTTAGAAAATAATAAGGTAGTATAATCAGTTTAGAAATATGATCAACTATTAGTAATCAGTCCGGGTTACAACCTATGTAATTAACTGCTATCATGTTTAGATTAAAGTAAACTTATTAGAAAAGTAATCTTTCTTTATTTAAACAGATGATGTAATGCTAAAATGCCAAGCAACAAATTAGATACAAACATTTATCCTCTCCCAATTATAAAAACATTATTATTGATAACAATAATACCTGTATAACTTGCATCTTCTAGGTCTTGCATTTGGTTTCAAAGCCTCACAACTTTGTGGAAATTTTTCTATGAGGTTTGTGAGTGCTTTGAGGACTTTACCTAGTAGACCTAGGACGGTGAGATTGGTATCATGGTTTCGACCTCTTGTGGGCTATTTGAAACTTAACGTAGATGACTATTCTCGTGATAATTCGAGTTCCTCGGCTGCTGGAGGCATTCTTGGAGATCATTTTGGCAGGGTTGTTGGTCCCTTTGGCCGATTTCTTGCTCATAAGCCCATCATTTATGCTGAGTTAGTGGCACTTCAGTTTGGTTTGGGGATGACTCTTTCATTAGACTGCTCTTCTCTGATTGTTGAGTCAAACTCCTCAACTGTGATTTTTTGAGCTACTTTTAATGGCTCTAATTGTTGGGAGTATGCTTACACATTGGCTTAGATTCAACAGTTTTGCACTTTGACACAGGTTCAGCTTCACCATGTATACAACGAAGCCAATTAGGCAACTGATTTTATGGCTAATTGGGCATACACTTATCAGCAGAATTAGAGATTTCATGCACAGCGAGATGTTCCTAGAGTTATTTATGATATTTTATCTCTGGATGCAGATGGGACTCCTCAGATTAGAACTTGATTCTTTCATTTTTTGTTTTTTGCTTTGGAGGTTAAGTTTATGTCCCCTTTTTTATTTTTTTACTGTGATGGTTACCACAATTTTATTTTTCGTGCTTTTTTTAGTTGTTTTTTTTATTATTGTAAAACAGTAAGTCATTGCTCTATTAATTACTTTTGTTATTGTTTCCCATTACTTTTTATGGAGGTAAGATTTAGATTCCCCCATCATATACGATTTTATTTCATTAATAAACTGATAGAAATCTTTGCCAAGCCACCCCTTTATTTTAAAAAAAAAAAAAACCTATAACACCTGTATATTTTTTAGAAATTAGTATTCATGACCTTTTTTTTTGAATAAGTAAAAATATTATTTATGACCATTACAAATATACGTAAATAAAATATGTAAAAGAAAGATGAATAACTTATTATAAATATTAATATAAATTTATCATATTACTATTTGATAATTAATTATTTTAAACATACTTAGGATATAATCATAACATCACATATTTATCATATTATATATTTATTTTAATTTTTAATTGAACTTTATGTTAACAATCACATAAAAAAATATTTTTTATTAAATTATATGCAAAAAATAATTAAGCTGTTGAATAAAAATTTAATTTATTAATAAATTACATGTGTGGCGTCCAGTTTTGAAAACAGTGGGGACTATATATAGGTTCTTCCCTCACGGCATATCACACTATACACTGGGGATCAAATTTTCTGTCCACTCTATATGGACACCCTACCAGCGCACCCACTCTACCGTGCCCATTGAATTTAGCCTCTGAATCTGAAATCTATACTGCGCCCTTTAAAAAAAAAGAAATGAAGAAGAAGATAATTGAATTGCAAATGTGCTCAAAGTCACAACTGACTAAAACATGCAGAAAATATAAACTCGGAAAAGCCCAACACTAGGTAATCAGAAGAAAGATTTGGTATATTACTTTTTTTTTTTTTTGGTTAAACTGTCAACGGGCCAACTCAACGCAAGAAAATTCCAGTACCTCGGAAACAGTATTAGCCATTGCACCTATAAACTCCTCCCTCTCCCCAAATAAAAAAAAAAAAAAAAAAGGGTTTTTCTTTTCCTTATGTCCTCTAGTCGATGTGGTAATGTGGGTTCTCTTTTAAAATACTAATGATCTATGTGGTAATGTGGGTTCTCTTTTAAAATGACAAAGCCTTCAAGAACGGGAGACACTGGAATATACCTGCAAAGACATTTAATTATTAGAATGTGAAAAAAAAAAGGCCAATATAGTATTCTCTTCCGAGTGAAGGAATATAATCTAGTACCTCTCCGTAGCAAGCTCTGCTCTATCACCAGCAGCCAGAAGAACGGGTGTTGAGCGAGTCTGGAAACCAGTAATGGTCCTGGGTTGGCCTGCCTGCGCGACAACATCAACAGCTCGGCCCACCCGCACAGGTACTGACAGAGGTTTCAGGTTCTCATCCACTGTCAGCAGCATCCTTGGCTGTGGCATTGGAGAAAATACAAAATGAAATCAAAGACGACTAGTAACACGTAAACTGCCCAATTAGAAGAGGGATTTGGGTGGTTTTTTTTTTTTGGGGGGGGGGGGGGGAATAAGTACACAAGCTGTTGCAACCGACAAACCTGCATTGCCAAAGCAATGAAGTAGAGAATATAATGATATTTTCCCAATATGATGCCTTCCACATCAAGACATGCATGCAGCAATATTACAATTCCAGCCAGTGCCGTCCTGGAGGGAAAGAAGAAATGCATTCAGAAAAGTAAGCGCATAAGAAAGCCAGTTTATCCTTGCATCAAATAATAAGGTAACCACTTTGAAACTAATCTATTTATTCTTTTATAGCAGGCTAGACAATACCTGAATTTTTCATATCTGTAACCTTCCCCTAAAAATGTTTATCCCACATTTTTTTTAAATGTTTTATTCAGCTAGACAGCCCTTGAACAGCTTTTATATATATATTGAAAATTCCTATATGCTAGATAATCCAATCAAATGTAATTGAAATTTATTAATAATATTTATTTTTATTTTTAAAATCAATTGGACAATTATTATATTTTAAGTTAAAATTTATAATTAATTTATTTTACAAAAATATTAAAACAAAAAAATATTAAAGAAATACATAAGGCCAATGGGTCTGGGTTAAAGTTTTTTTTGACTCTTGACCAGACCCAAGATCGGGTCGACTCATCTTACATCAATAGAGGCTGTTTGCCTTTTTCATTTTATTGCTTATTTATTGCACCCAAGTTGGTGTCTGGTTAGTGAATATAAATTACTTACTTTAAAAAAAAACAAAAAAGAAGAAGAAAAAGAAGAAGTTATACTAGGTTGAGATACAAGATGGACTAGTTTAGATATTACAAAACCTTTTCATTAAGTGATAGCATCCCATCAGGTCGGTCCTGACGTAAAACCTTTCCTTTTGGAAGAAGTCCCTCATTATTGAAATTTTGAAACCCACTCGTTGCCTGTTGGAATTGCATATGAACCAGTTCTATCCCTAAAATCAAAAAGTTCTTATGGGGGCTTAAGTCCTCTTAATAGAAGAAAAACTTACGGGGATAGCAAGAAACGCTCAGAATGATATGGAGAAAGAGTCAACAAGCCTTTTCCCAAGTGCACGAGACCTTGAGCAATTCGTACCTGTACAAAGCAAATATCATAATATAACCCTGCAAATAAGGAAAGCTGAGATGCAATGAATGTGTAACAAACTCCAAAAACTTACACAAAAGAGAAGGCTAGCTTCTTTGTAGTAGTAACTAGAAAGATTCCGAAGCCTGCCAGCTATTCTAGCATTATTGGTTCCAGCACCAATCAAACCCAAGGAGATGACAGCAGCCTGAAGATCGAAACAAATATGTCAAGATCTAGACTGCAACTAACCAAAATTTGATAATAGTGTTAATAATCATCATATTGTATGAAATTGAGAATACCATTGCTACTTCCGTATCAGTATCATGACTAAGTCTGCTTAGTGTGTCGATTACATTGACCTGGGTCAAAACATCCAATCATTACTAAGCAATATACCCACAGAAACGGGATTATATAATTCAACTCAACTGCAATTCAAACACCACTTTCAAGGGTTCTTAGGCAGGCAAATATCACAGGATTCATTACCCTAGGGTTTGATATACAGAGAAGACCAAGTGCCAAAGGAACTGCCCTTCTGATATTCTCTTCCCCGTACTGCAATAGATGCTCTAATGAACGAATAGCCATTTCAAGGCCCAATTCTTCAGCCATTGCCACCATAGCGATTCCAAGTACAGCTGGTCCCTGGTAGGCTTCTCCCTTCTCAAGATGTTGGCCACATTGACCCAAAAGGTGCTGGACCTGTGTTAAAATGGGTAATAAGCTATTTCATCTATGTAACGGTGAACTCCTATTGTAATAAGAGATTACAGTAAAGACCTTGAGCACATTCCCAGTCCCGGCATAAGCACAGGAAAGCAGAGTCATGTCACAGTATTTCCTGATTTTCTTATCAAGTGTCTCTGAAACCTCTATTGCCTCCACACTATCCTGTTAAACATCAGAATGACATAATTAACGAGCTTTCCAGACATCCCTACGAACCAAAAAAAAAAAAAGAAGAAGAAGAAGAAGAAAGATTTGAAAAGGAACAATCTATAATGAAATATAAATAGGAATATGGAAAATTACATAAAAATCTTCATAGCTTCTGATTTTTAAGTTACCTGCTTCCCAAGGTAAAGAAGGCCAAGTCCGAGAGGCAAAAGTCGAATGAGGGGCTCCCCCACTCCTGACTTGCTTCGGTCCATTAATGCAGATAAAATTTTTTTGGCAATCTTTTCATTGCAGGTACCAACATACGCCAAACCCAATGAGATTGCAGCAAATGCAATCACATCAAGAGGTGCTTTGTTATCTGCAAGGACTGGATTCAGCTTGGTACGGACCTGACAAATAACCAGGGTAGATTAGTCAGCTTCAACAGGAAATAAACATTTTTATTAATAGTAACAAGATGTAAACATATCGTACAAAGAAAGTATAGGACAGGGCAAGTGTTTTTGTATTCCAACGATAGGAGAGAATTTACCATGGATCTGAGAAATGTTGTAGATCAATCAACTTCAACTTTAATGAAAATGTATCAATTCAAAAAAAAAAAAAAAAACTTTAATGAAAATGCAAAAAAAGAGAAGGCAATTATCCACAAGGACTCGTAAAAATTTCTACATATATGTGTGCATGCGTGAATATTAAGTTTCATTATGAGTAAAATCATTTTACAGCAGAATAGAGAGGAGGGTTCCATTGTCATTTTACAGCAGAATAGAGAGGAGGGTTCCTTTGATGTGCCTCTAAAATCAGAAATCACAGAAAAAAACTGGTTGCCTATATCCCTACCACACAAAATATCATTCCCATGGACCACCAAATAAGCACCGGACAGAAAAGCAAGGAACCTCACTTGGTCACTTTCGGAACCAGCATATGCAAGGCCGAGACCTATTATTGCACCTATTTCGATAGAAGAATCTTCATTATTTACATAATCAGCAAGAAGCCACAATGCCTAGAAAGGAAAAATTAGGATTTCAATATATATATACAACCACCATAGATCGTGCACACTGAAAATGTTAACCAGAACTCACAGGATCACATTCACTCTGGACACCACAGTTCACAATACCAACTCCTAACAATGCACCCGCAATTACATGGTTGTCATTACTGTGGAAATACTTGTCAATTTGGGCAAGTCCAGAATCAACATCCCAAAGCATAATCATACCCTACAACAAGAAATGATGAAATATAAACATGAAAAAAATAATAATAATTTGCAACAAAAAATAGATTGAAAGTGGAGAGCAACACACCAGACTTGCCGCAGCACTGGTTTTTCCATCATCTTTATTCTTACAGAGCCAGTCTTCTGAAGAACCATCACTTGAAGCGTCAGCTGGGACAGTCATTAACTTATCCTATACTAAAATAAGCAGCAAATGTCACAACAATACGCCCAACACAATCACATTTAAAATTTCTAATGCTAATGAAGCACACTTTACCCGACCGAGGCCAGCATTCACAAATGCATTAACAAATGTAGCTGCCAAGTTTTGTCCAGCTGAGTCAACACTTGCACCAGCACTAGCCCGGCCATCAAGCAAATGCGCCTAATTAAATCCACAGAAGAATACTGGTTTTATTGAAGGAAACAACTAAGAATAACACCTTTACAATTCCTTTTAAACATGCAATATTCAACATTACTATCATCATGACGTGAAACCAAGAGCTAGTATGGATGTCTAAGATATTCCAACCTTGTAAATATCCTCGGGAGATTTGGGTTCCAAGACCTCTATATCACGAGCAAGCGTAAGATAACCTTCAGTTAACTTGTTATTGTAGATAATGTATTGCAATGCATTCATTTCTTCTTCATCTGCAATTATCGTGTCATCAAGCTCAAAAAATTTGCCCTGTACAAAAGAAATTCAATAAGAAAACAAGTATCCATAATCAATCAAAAAGGACATCAACTTGATGCTATCAAAAAAAAAAAGCAAGTAGTGCAATGCACAGGCATCTAGTAAGAGATCCATGATGTTTCCTTTTAGACAAGACATTAGTTCCTATTTCCTAATAACCCAACTTCACAAAACTATGCAAGTATGTATTGCACCCAACCTATCTGCAAAATAAGTTTAGACTCAGAATCCAACCTAGAGAGTAATAAAAAGAGAAAGGTACAACTGATGATTTCCATGCAAGTGACAAGACTCCATATAGCAAGATAACCAGTCCAACAGAGAGGTTAGGAAGCCCTACAAATTACACGACCACAAAATAAAAATGCTACAGCAATCAGCATGGCTAAAATTTAACAGACTGTGAAAGATGCTAAATAACTAGTACCTCACATTGTATTTTCATTGATGAGACAATCGGCTACAATCACGAAGAAAATCAAAATGGATACTTGATATCGAGAAAACTAGGAGCTCAACTCATCATGAACGCACCAATATTTACGATATTGAAAAATGAAACTAGAAGGCGAAGTATAATTACAACAATAAAATAAGGTAATCAAACAAGTTAGAATAAGAAGACTTACATGTCTAGCAATTATGTAACTAAGTTGCTTCTTTTGTAGCAGATCATCACAAGACTTAAAAAGCTCTGCCACATACTGCCAAGGCATACAATGAAATGTTAATTCATTAAATGCGCCGATAAGTTCATCTGATCACTCTTATCTCATTTTCCAGAAATTTAACAGCATATCCTACTCATCAAGTCACTGTCAATAAAACTTTAAACTCAAATCTAAAATTGGTTTCTTTTTTCTTTTTCTAATGAGCATCAGTGCGTGCTGTAAAGAAGAGAAGAAAGCGTGTGTCATAAAAATTTGTTTCTCCTTTTGCACATGCAAAGATGAAAAAGAAAATATTAGGCACGCATAATGAAAGTGCAAATCTCAAATTTGCTTCTTCTTTTGCACATGCAAAGGAGGAGAAAATATTTCACATGCAAAATGTGGTGCAAACCTGCAGATTGCCAAGGAACAGAGCAATCCGAAGTGCACTTGTGTACTCTTCAAATTTTAGATAGATTGCGTATGCAACCTCCAGGACTAATGACATATCATCTGGTTCTGGAAGGTATCTGCAAGAAATTGAAATGCAAAGTGTTAATAGAAAGACACAAGTTTCTGTGTCCAATGGTGTGTAAAGTAGACTGGGTTGCAATTTGTATGTCAATGACGGCACAAGTAAAATCATAAATTGCAAATACAAAAACACAACACCACAAAGCTTGTAAATTGATTCCCTCACAAACACACCCTCTAAAAGAAAAGACTGTTCTTTCAACATCACCTTTCATTCAAAGAACAGAAAACAGAAGAAATGTCTTCCTCCATGTAAGCAACAAAAAGAAAAGAAAAAACCATCATAGGTTGCACAAAAATAGAGGGAGGCATGCTCAATTTTGTGCTTCGACAGCACCCCATTACTAGTCATCACTACAGTACACACATCTACATAACCAGCATTGACTTCAGTAACTATACACAACCTTCCATTCCTCACCCAAGCCATCTTATCCAAAATAAAAGCGAATTTATTTATGGTGCTCTTGGTTTACCTGTCCATAAGATGTTCACTACATTATACATTTGTTTTACCAGTTTTTCAATCATACCTGGGCAAACAACTCAAAAACTCACAAGCCAGTGCATGAATTATTGCTTCAAAGGAGGCGGAAAAAAAAAACAAGTAGGCTCACTTTAGCCATGTCACATGTACCACAAACAAGCATGTCTATGTCCAAGATACTTACTCAAATTTTAATTTATTTTTTTGGTAAGTACCGAAACTCACTCAAAATCTTCATTAAACCATAAAAATTTAATAAGAACTAGAACCTTAAGGTAATTGTGTAATACAAACCTTCATGACGTTTGGGTAGACGCTAATGCCCAGGGGGAGGAAGTTAGTCGAATCCTACCCAAGATCTAAGACTTTGGTGGGGGAACCCTGTCCACGAGGCTACCCCCTCTCCTCAAACTTGTAGCAAACTACAATTTAGAACTATGAGAATGATTTAAAACTAAAATAATTGCTAAAACCAAATGGTTATTGACAATATGAGTGCGGTAATTAACTTCATCGTGTGCATCAAAACCATATAAGATTTATAAGAATCAAACTTCAATTCTAGCTTAGAAATCAAGTCCCTGAGTAATTTAGATCCCCAAGCAACAGGTGTCAGAAGACAAATTATAATTAAGGAAAACCAAATAGTTAGTTTGAAACTCGGGAGTCGCTGACCTTCCTGCACTGCTGAGATACAGGCATGTTCTTTTGTAGTTCGTATTGTCTACATGATCCTCTAACAAATTGAGGCCTTCAACCTAGAATAATTCAAGATATCTTACACAAAATATTTTCAACCGGTGGGGAAATAAAATGACAATTGATAATACCTCCATCAAAAGATCTACAGCCTCATATTCGGCATTGTGCTGTAAGACAGCACTGAAGGATTAGAAATAAATTTCCATAAATTGTTTTCCTAAGCTATATTTGACTAAATACCATAGGAATAAATTCCCAAAATAAGGCAACTCCATCTTCTAGTAATAAATAGGTGAAACACTGAAAAAATTTTAAATGAGATGTACCGTCAAATGAAAATCAACAATTTCTTCTACAAGGTCCATCAGATCATCTATATCAGCAAATTCACTCTGAAATGATTAATGCAAAAGAAGACAATATACTTAAAATGGTATTTTCAAAGGTAGAAGAGTAAAACATAGAAAAAAGAAAAAGAAAAAAAAAAAAACTGCATGAAGCATATGATGTAATACTTGCACCACCACAGTAAAGTGAAAAGGGTGAGAATCTCTACACAACTAAGGGTCCGTTTGGGTAAAAAACCAAAAAGCTGGTTTTTTGACTTTTTGTGCAAACTGATAAATATATCCTACTAAAATTACAAATTCTGCCTCCTAGGTGCCCTTTTTGTGCATGAAAGGATAAAAAAATTGACTTTTAAACCTCGAAAAAACTAGCTTTTTTATTTTTTTCCAAACACACTCTAAATGAGTTGATTGCATAATTTATCAGTACTGATCATATATGTTAATGGCGTTAATAGTAACATCATAAAATAAAAATAGAGGAAGAAAAACCAGCAAGATGATAAAAATTTAAACATAAAAATGCTAACAGAGTAACATTTAGAAATACTTCACTGATCATAAATGTTGAAGGCATGAATATTAACAGCGTAACATAAAAAATAGAGAAAGAAAAACCATCAAGATGATAAATAATTTAAACATACAATGCCTTGCATGAATATACTTGGAACCATGCAGACCAAACTTGTATAACAATTACAAACATAGGAATCCAAACCTCCCGTTTTGTATACTCGTGTGCTATTTCTCCAGCTAAGTTCCTATCACAAACAGTAAAAACAATCATAGGGGTTAATTTAAATTTGAAACAGAAACAAAACCACAACAAATTAGAATGATAAAATAGTAGAATTTCTAAAATGGAAAACAAGTCTGTATAATATGACCATGACATCCAAGTAATAAAATGTACATGTGGGTATGATTACCAATGGTACCACACCAAATGAATAATATCATCAGGCAGGTCAACTAAGAAACACACTGTTAAAAATCAACCAGAAAACTTCTAAAGAGAAAATATTGTGTAAAAAATCATACGAGAAACATTAAAGAAAGGATGTTGCTTGTGTAGTTATGTGATTGTAACTCTACAAAATAAAAAATCAAATTGGATCAACCCTAACAGTGGAAGTCAAAATACTTATGATCAATACAAGTCTCAATATGCAAGACCAAAGGCATTTTAGAACGAATAAACTTTTTTTTTATAGGTATAGAATCAATGAACCTCTTCTCCACATGATTAAAGACCTTGTGAAATTACCAAAGAAAAAAAAAAAGGAGTTTGTGAGATGTCATTCCCTCGTTCATGTAACGAGGTTGAAGTTTAGAGTTTAATACAATATAGAAATAGAACGTAATAATGAATTAATCAGGAAATATCAATGATAATTGCTCTAAGCCACATAAATGCAAGGATAAAGCTAAGCAACAATGTGCCCTAAAGCAAAATTTTTAACTTGATTCTATTCCACACCACAAATTAGGATTGGTTTGGGAACCAAAAAACTACTTTTTTTTTTCTTTTTAGTTTTTTAACCAAATTTTAAGTTTCCTTTTTTGTTTGGTAGCTTTTAGGCATATTACTCACATTCATCAAAAACAACTACAAAAAATTAGAAAATTTCATGTAGGGATTAAAAAAAGCTACTTTTGTTTTTTTCTAAACCGGATTTTTATATTTGGAAGCATTTTATTTTTAAATTTTTTTATAGATGCAAATAACATGCCTCAAAAATACCAAACAAAAAAAAATCAAATTTTACTGAAGAAAAAGCCATGTAAGACCAAAAATAAAATAAAATAAAATAATAGTTTTTCCATTTCCAACCAAACCTTATGACCCCATGAGAATCCAAAATGAACTAAAAATCTTATGGGCAACAAAACAAGCATGAATATTATCACCTTACCTTACATATCCATGGCCCCATGAACCTATATCACCTTCAGAACCCAACAATCTATACTTTAAGCTCTCCTGAATGAATAGACATCAATAAAAATATCAAATACAACTTCACGAACATGGTACTCCACAATTTTTACATGGAGATAATTACACTTTACTCCCTTGGGGTTTGACTCAAAAACACACACACCCTAATTTAAAAATCAACACATAACTCCCTCGCACTTTGGATTAAAGTACAAAATTGACAAAATCTATAACATTTCTACTGAATTTGTGCCTTAGTGTCAAAATTGGTGAAGAGGAAAAAGACATAGGCAAAAACGTATAAATAAAAGTATATTTTTACGCATTTTTATGTTAAAATGAAATATTATTTTAATTAATTGACTTAAAACAAAATCCATAGACAAATTTATATCAAATTTTCTCAACAATGTTTTTTTGCACAATCACATGTCAGCCTCAATGTATGTGAGACACAAATCTATTCGAAGTTAACAGATTCCTTCAATTTTCACTATAATCCAAATCAAAATTAGAGGGGGTTATGTATTTTTTTGGCAAAACCCCAAGGGGGTAAAGTGTAATTATCCCATTTACATATGGACCAGCTCCAAACATCCAACATATATCAATACAACTTTGCTATTATCATATCATGAAGGTTGTGCGAGCAACATGAGAACACAGACATACCAGGTATGGGAGACTAGAAAAGTTGCCTCTACCAAGTATGCCAATCTTACAAAAAGGTGATAAGAGCAGAAAAATGAAACATAAATCCGCAAAATAATTCAGCATACCCGCTCTTCTTCTGCAGACATAGTCATGGCCAAGACTGAAAGTATATCTGCTAGGAATTTCTGGAATAATGGGAAGTGTGAATCAGACTGCTTACAGTAAGTTAAAAAGATAATCAGAGGACTTTCCAAACAGTTCAGACCTTCATGTCTGAATCTTCCATTGTTTCATAACATGCCTTTAGAGTTCCATAATAAGGACGCAAAAACTTTAATGGTTTTGGAATTGAAGTCATGGAGCTGGTTGAGGTGCGTATCTCTTGCCTGGAAGGAGAAAGATTAGCTTAGCAGTCATACCACATGAGAGATGAATCATGCAAAATACATTAGTTGTTGTAGACTATAAAACTTAAGACAATTCATCAGATTTGCTGCAACACATCTACATGCTAGAATTTTAACATGCACACAAACCGTTGGCATAAGCCATTTGTCTTCAGGCACACCACTCCTGAATCTAGCAATGAATTCAGCTATCACCAAAACACTATTCAAGTGCAGAATCACCAAAGGAAGAAAAAACCATTATTTTTTTAAGATATCTACCTTTCTAGAGACGTTAACAAAATAATATTAGGTTAAGAATAAGATATTTACCTTTCTAAAGCTGTTAAAAAAATAACTAAGCAATCAAGATGCAAAGAATAAAATATGATAGATAACAAAATTTACTGGCTGGTAGCAAATTCTTGTTCTTTTTCCACACCTTCAAGAAATATACAGATTTATAAGCAATGAAAGACTATGTTACAGGGACAACCAGACAAGGCATGAATTGGATAAAATATGAGCCATAACCCAAATCTAACGATATCAGAACTTAGCATATGATTTATCCAGAAGTCAGTCACAGCTACGAGGCTGTTAACTCTATAGACTTACACATCCACTTCCATATTCTGGTATTCTATTTAAGGGTATAATCACACATAATATAACCTAAATAGAATGAAGTGGAATAAAAGAGATAGTCCTTGTCCCTTTAGAAATATCCAAAATTTTTGTTTTTCTTCCTTTTTTTTTTTTTTTTTTTGTTGGGGGTCATTTTTTTATGAATGAACAAAATTTTATTAAAAAAAGGCATCAAGGAAATGCCAACCAGTGGATAGAACAGAAACCTATCCCAGACTATGTAATCATTTGTTCAACAAAATGAGTGTAAATTCAGTTTTGTACTCCCATAGCACAACGATACAAACTATACAAAAGCAAAATTTTCAATGTTTGTATAGTTATCTCAATGCCTTGGAATGTTTTCCTATTTCTTTTTCCAAATGACCCAAAAAACACAAAACGGTGCTAATTGCAAGCCTTTCTCCTCCTTGGACTCAATTTGCATCCCCTCCAAGATATGCACAGATTCGTTACATCTCTGTGGAAGCACCAATTCACCCCAAAGCCTGACAACACCTAAGCCCACAACTCCTTTGACCACCTGCAATGTATGAAAATATGATTCTATTGATTTCGCCTGCGCTTTGTACAAGCAATATCTATTCACGAGAACACACCCTCTTAATTGAAGATTATCCAAGGCTAGGATTCTCCCACGGATCCTACACCAAATGAAAAAAGCCACTTTCCAAGTGACTAACCTCCAAAATTTAACCCTTGCGAAATATCTATGAAATGGATTATCTTTCGATTAAAGACAATGCAAACCCCTAACGTTATCAAATTTGAGTTGCTTCTTCCATCATAGTGTTGATCTCAACAAGCGTTTAACATGTGTAAAACACATCTAGTTCCCTCACCCTAGTCACATGATCACCTCATGTTAACAAAGGGAAGAGGGGGAAAAAGTCCACATAACACAGAGAATGCTTAAAAAAAAAAATCCAGCAAGAAAGTGGAATATATATATATATATATATATATATAGAGAGAGAGAGAGAGAGAGAGTAACTATGAAGCACGAATACTTCAAAATGGGTGCATATCAATTTTCAACACATAATCCAAGGATGCACTAAAATATGTGCTGAATACGGCATTTGACATGATTTTTTTATTTTTTTCCTTTTAAATAGTGATCAAGGTTGGTTTGGCTAAAGAAAAAAATGTGTCTTGGTTTTTCTATAGTTTTTTTCCGTCTTATATGGCTTTTTCACCAAAATTTAATTTCTTTTTTAGAGGTTGTAGCTTTAAGCATGTTAATCGCATTCGGGAAAAAAAAATTCATGTCCACTTGGGTAAAACCTATCCATTTGGGTAAAAAAGCAATGAAAAAGTTGGTATTTTATTTTTTCTAGCTATTACCCAAATGGATGTGAATTTTTTTTTTATTTTTTATTTTTATTATTATTATTTTTTTTTTTACAAATGTGATTAGCACGCCTAAAAGATACAACTTCTAAAAAGAAAATCAAGTTTTAATGAAAATGTCATATAAGACGAAAAAAAGTTACAAATAAGCAAAATGTTTTTTGTTGCCAAACAAGGCCTAAGTCAAGTCTAAATTTGATTAACATAAACCCTAAAACAATAAAATCTTTTCTCTTAATTTGTTATGATTTATTATAAATTGAATTAGTCTTGAGAATGTTATATTCACATATATAAATAATAAAATTATATTACAAAAATTGTCATCTTCCAGTGCCTATGTTCTCATTTTTTTCAAAAATGCCATCTTCATGTTTGTACCGATAGCATGTCTGTAACCCCATATCCGTATTCGTGCTTCTTAGGATGAGAAAATAAGAAAAGAATTTTCAAATAACTGTCGTAACCTTGGCGGTCAATTTGATAATATTCTTTTACTCTTTAAGCATCATATCTCTTAGATGATACTGGTAAAAGTTGATAAGCCAACATTTCTTCACAAAACATGTGGCTTACATCTTAGAAGGTTGCCATCCAAGACTAGAATCATATACTTGAGTGTTTGCATCAAGTTGACTGCTAAAACTACAATCATGATGTTGTCAACAACATTGGAAGTTGGGCACTCCCCAATCAAACAACAAAGCACTCCTAAGGACCTACAACAACAAAATGCTTGTTTAAAGATCCGACCATTGCCTTTGCATCTAGCAATCAGGAAGACAACTAATAAGATTATCATTACTACACAATCAATGCTTAGGTATAAGTAAGAAGATTACTTTTCAATAATTATTTCAGTAATATATGTTATTTCAAATAATTTTACTCCATGCACAACTCTATTAAGTTTATCTACAAGGTGCCTAAACTCCCCAATTAAAAATTGCTTCCAAACCACGTTTTTTTATAAGATGCCTAGCAACATACAAGCAACAACAGGTCCCTGAGGAAGTGGCAACTCAAACTTTCACCAACTCACAACTTTACGCAACAGAAGTGACAAATATGTGTAATGCTTCGTCTCTAATCCCCCATCCAAACAGGATCATCCTATCTAGTCCAGTAAACTATTTAAGTCACCCAACCAACAGAACCAAAGATCATGGTCCAATCATGACTTACTTTCCATTTCACATGCTAATCCTATACATCCATTTCTAACTTCCCTTGGCTTCAAGTATTGACCCACCTTTCTAGTGAATGCATTTCAATCCCCGCCATGCAGAAGGTTCAACCTCAGCAGTAATGCTACCATCACTCAAAACTGTTCTTACACAGGAAGTATTCTGTGTGTGCTGAATGATAATAGACGAGATTTTCTCCCATTACTTAGCCAAAAAAACAAAAAAATCTTTTAAATTTTTAGTGATTCCAATAACGTAAATTTTTTTTATCACTAAAACCCAACAAAACTATACAAACCTAAGATATAGGTGGGCAAACTAGCAAAGCACTCAGTAACTAATTACAACCATGCAACTTGTAGTCCAATATAACCTGCATTGCCACCCTATAAATTGAATTGACCATACCTCAGTTATTTTTCTGGATTTCCATTGGCCAATTCGTACCAAATGACAAGCTTCAGAACACAAATAACACCACTCCAGAGCATAACTGTTCTTGCAAAAAATAAACCATAAAAAAAAAAAAAGTGTTGAACAAAATATTACCAAAACTTCCTAACCAAGTCTTCCATTTGTAAATTTTTTAGAGCTACCAAGTACTAACTACATACTTGAACCAAAGCCCAATCAAGAACACGTGGTGTCAAATACGCATGATCAATGATCCAGTCAACAACGCATGATCAATGACAAGACAAATACGGCAGAAATGAGAGAACCCTGCACTGATGAAAAAAAAAAAAAAAAAAATTGGCCATCAAAATAATTACAGTGGACTTGGAAAACTATGACTACCTCATACTCTCAATGGCAACTTTCTGCATCCCAGGATCCGAGTCATGAACCCTCTCCACGTACAACTCCAATTGTTGCTTCAACGCCAAATCCTCCTCCGACTGCACATCCACAGAGCCAACTTAGAATAACAATTTGGAAGTTTAAACAATGTACAACACAAGACCTTCCCGCTTCTTCTCTTTTCTTTTCTTTTCTTTTCTTTTTCCATTAGTTTCTCAAGAACCAAACACTATCGAACTCACGAGATCTTCGTTCTTCTTATCCCTTTTCTTGGGGTCCTTCGACGGGGCCTTCACTGACGCCTCCTCTCGAGACGTTCCGCTGCCACTGGCGCTGTTTGGATTCGGCGCCATAACAAATAGCTGAGAGATTCCGGTGGGTAATAGATGAAAAAACCTAGAGGATGATGATTGCCTGGCAGTTATACCGCAAATTCCCACTCAAAACAGCATTATCTGAGAGAATCAGAGAAGATTTGAATCAAAACCCTCGTCACAAATGAGGCTTTCGTTTCCTGCAAGTTAGCGCCATTTCTCTTTAAAGGAAGTGGAGCGAAGCGGGGCGGGGCGGGGCGGGGCGGGGCGGACTTGAGTTGGGTATTGAGAATATTGTCTTGGCATTTTGGGTCTAATTTTAAAAAGTCCATTTAGGAAGAGTAGCCATTAGTTAAGGGTAATGGTTATTTTAACAGTGGTTGAATTTTTTTACTCTCTTGTATTTTAATTTTCTTTTAAACTTTTAAGTCAATTTAATAAAACAAGTTAACCACGTAAAAAAAAGTCACTTTTTTCCTTTCCAAATACAAAATTAGTTAGTTTTTTTTTAACTAACTACTAGCCATTAGTCATTTTTTTTTCCAAACATAAAATTGGTTAACTTTTTTTTTAGTTAACTACTAGTCATTAACCAATGATAATTATTCCCAAACAAAACCTAAGGCTCTTATACGTTTTGTTTATGAGTTTGAGAGAGGGAGAATAAAAATATTAAAAAGAAAAAAGAACAACGTAGAAGAAAATGGGAATTTTGGGCAGTGTTGATTGTTTGGATTGTTTTGACTAATTTTCATTTAAAAATAATGATAATAACAACAAGGAATAGAATATGAGTATTGTAGAAGAGGTAAAGACGATTTTTTATCAGTGATATATTTGTCTCTACAATAAAAAAATAATAACAAAGTGAGAAGTAAGACTAATGAAAATTGGATCAATTTTAATAACGTTAGAAGCAAGACTAATAAAAATTAGATCAATTTTAATAACTTCTCAAAGTAAGATCGATGAGTTTAATATCTAAAATAAATATAATTACATAAATTTCGAGAAAAGATAAGCTGAGACAATGGCTGCATTTTGAGTTAAACAAAATAAAATAAAATCTTATAAATCTCATAAACACGAATTACGAGATAATAAAATTTAAATTCTTCACTTATTATACGAATTACGAGACATTTACTTTTAAAATTTTATTTTATTTTATACACTTTTATATAACTTCAAATACACCTAATTTAGGCACCTGGTTGTGTTGCTGGTTAACAGACATTAAAGTCATTGATTTAGATACCTGGGGTTACAACTTGAACATTTAGGAGTGTTAGGTGTAATAAAAATCGCTGAAAATTTCTGAAAATTTTTAAGAATTTATGAGAATTTTTAAAATTTTTTAACACATTTTGTACTCTTTGTACTTCGTAAAACAACTATAAATTTATATATACCAATAAATTTTTTACAAATCCTAATAACATTTCACAAATCCCAATAATTTATCTACAAATCCCAAAAATATTTTGTATCTTTCAATAAATTCTGATATAAAATCATTCCGAAGGATCTAAAAAAACCGTTTGGACAGTTTTTCTCTCAAAAAAATTAGTACAAAAGTCAAAAAGTTTCATTATTCATCTCTGAAAAACGTGATTTAATGACTGCGTACCAAATGTCAAGAAATCACCTAAACTACATTTGTCGTTATTTTTTGTCATACCATACGCTCCCTTAATTTAAAATTCCAAATCAATCGAAAAAGTTAGTATATGGACTGCCAAAAATTTTACCAAATAAGTTCTTGCTGTAGTCTATTAGAACTTTAGATTACCTTTAACTGGTATATATTTGAGTATTTTTCATTTTATATTTGCTCTTCGTGCACTTGAAAATATATTGGTCTCGTGTGGAGTAAGAAAAAATAAGATAAATTGAGATAAAATGTGATTTGAAGTTAATTTTGGCACCCTTTTTTTTTAAATAGCAAACCGTGAGAACAGTTTTCCAAATTCGTTCTCACAGATTCAAAAAATTTCACAAAAAATAGCAATAATGATACTCGTTTGAAAGCTTTCAACACGAAAAATATGATTATATAAAAAATTTACACATTCGGTTAACTTATTTTTCAGATTTTTTTATTTTTTTAACGAAATATTAAAAATTTTTGAAATTAGTGATGACGGAAAAATTAGAAGTAAAAGCGTTGTTAGAGATTTATAGAATTTTTTAGAGGTTTATAATATGCAAAACGAGACCATTGTGGTCGAGCATGGTTTGGCTAAAAGCACATCTGACGACCAAGCCAATAGAGGAAGAAGAAAAAGAGAGGTTTCTCATGTATCTTTTTTTTTTTTTTTTTGAAGCTGAGAAATTGGTTTCTCATGTATCTTGGACATAATTTTTTCTACATTAATCCTCCTCTTATATAATGGATGTATAGAAATAGTTATTTTCCCGTCTTCTTGCGCCTAATAATGGAACGTTACTTTCATCCCCAAGTTTGGAGGAAACGTGGGATGAGAGGCTGCCATGTGTTTTTGTGGTATCCATTAATATTTTATGACTTTTAGTTACAACAGCGGCGGAGTCAAAATTCGATAAGTGAAATTAAAATTTTGAGATTTCTATTTTAATTTTTTTTTTCCCTAAATGCAAAATTTTTGCACAAGTTGAAGAAAAAAATAAATTTTAAAGTGAGGTCAAATGTGTAAAATCAGAGTAAAAATTGTATACATTTTTAATAAATTTTGGGAGCAACCTACTCTCGTCCATACGTGTCTCCGCCCGCACTTTCAAGTATCCCACTTATGAGGTGTTTAAAGTGACAAAAAGTAAGATAATTTGAGATAATTTATGAGTTCGTAACTCATGCAGTAAGATAAAAAATAAATAATTTTTAAAAATTTTAAAAAATTTTCATAAGTTTTCGACTTTTTTTTAGTAACACGTGATATTTTTAAGTATTTTTATATAAGGGAAACGGTGTCGTCGTTATTGTGCTTGCGTTACTGTTTAGGAAAATAGCAATACTTCCATAAAGATTTGCTACCACTTGTACGGACATTACGTAACTCAATAATAAAGATGGATAGAATTTAAAGAAAAAGATGTGCTACTCTTTAACTTTTTACCAAAACTATATATTTAGTTTCTTAAGCTGTAGCAACATCAATTTGTGCTGATTAAAAAAGAAAATCCTAATTTGCCCCTGCACCTGAAAACCAAAAAAAAAAAAAAAAGAAAAAGTTCCCCCTTAAAAAGAAAAGGGCAAAATATGGCATCGCTCTTTGAAGCATGCCATTTGACCATAATGCTTTGGTTGTAAACTGGATATGCCAAAAAAAAGAAGGGAGAAATAATATTATTAATTTGTGTACGTAATTTTTGTATATTTAAAATTGGTAAAATTTGATAGTTCATTTTGGTTTGTCTATTTTCCACTTTATTTTTAAAATAAATAAATAAATAAATAAATGAAAAACATGTTTGATTTAGAGAATTTTTTTAGAAAAATATACTTGATTGAAAAAAAAAACAAAAAATAATAACAAGATGTCACTTTTCACGTATAATAAAAAATAAACAAAGTTTTCCAAACCAAACACAACCTGAAGTTTTTGACAAATGTCTGGTTGTTTTCTTATTATTTTTCTAACTTAACAAAATAAAAAAATTTAAAAATTTTTTTTCACTTTATTTTGCTTTCACACAATTTTCCTTCACTTTTCTTTTCACATCAAAAATTCATGCTACAAACAACCATTACTCTCTTCCTTAAGAGGGTATGGCCACAAGCAGCCAACATAGAAGAAATTCCTCCATCTCAAAAAGTGGTTTGAGGAACCTTCAAATTGATGGAATTATTGACATAGTTTTGGGAGTACCCTGCTAATTAAAGAAGTGGGGATAATTGTCTCATTCTGAGAAGGAATCCCAGAAAGCTGAACCTAATACCCACCTTATTTAGAATTTCAATTTATTCTCATTGCTTTTGATTGCATCGATAGAATTCAATTTCTACTTCATCTTTTATCCCCAAACATCCAAACGAGGAAGACTATCAATTGATGGAAGTTTAGCAGTATATTGTCTTTTGCAAAATTAAAAAAAAAAAAAAGATGTGGGTTTTTCATGAATTCTATTTTACGATCTAATTTTTGTTTTTCGCAATAATTAAAAGTTTGTACTAATAAAATTTCAAAGTAAAATAGGATTTTTTTCATACACTTAAGAAATAACAGCAGCAAGAAGCACGATGATTTGATTTCATTCCATTGTAAAGAAACCAAACACGGCATCACATAATTGGGGAAAAAAAAAAAAAGGTGCAGATTTAAATGACTTCTCCCTCTCCTTCTCCTCCTCAAAGCACAAAAACAAAACAATTGTGCAAACACAAAGTTCAAGAACACCTATATATATATATATATATAAATTAGACATTCTTTCAAATTAATCATGTATAAAAAAACAAACTCTCCCTCTATTCCACGGTGATCAAAACAAGTGATAATTAAAGACCAACAGCAGCATTTTTAGGGAATAAACTCCCCTTGAGTCTGAGGGTAGTACCCCTGCTGCCTCTCATATTCCTCCATGGAGTCAAACTCATACTGGGTTTTACCAAAATACCCTCCATAGTTGCTTCCCCTCACAACAGCTGGCTGCTGGTACCCATTACTATTCCTATAGTAATTATTATTATTATTATTATTATTATTATTATTATTATTCTCATTCCCAGCATGGTAATAATATTTTCCATTCTCCAAGTACCTTGTGTCGCTCATCCCTTGCTTCTCCCCAGCCACATAATTACCATTATAGTTGTATTTGGTATTGTAGTAGCCATTAGTGTTATAATTGTTGCCGTTGTAGGGGTTGCTGGTTTCCTCCCTGTAATTCTGGCTGAGCACTTCACCCCGGAATTCGTTCTCATCATCGCCGGAAATGGTGGCGGCGGCGGAGGTGGAGGTGGTGGTGGAGGGAGGGAACTGGCTAGACTCATGATGACCAAAAAGGCCATAGCCATTGCCGGTCATGGGGGGTAGTGTTGTTCCTTCTACTGGTGCTGGTGCAGGAGAAGGTGAAGGAGCTAACTCTGGGGCTAATTGCGGTTGCCTGTGGTGGCTGTGGGTGGCCTTGCTGAAGTGCTTGCTCTCTCTGGCTTCAACTTTGAGGGAGACAAAGAGAAATAGACCTACGAGGAAGAGAAGAGAGAGGGGTTTTGCATAGTGATGAGCCATGAATAAAGAAAGAGATGAGAGAGCTGAAATAACTCTAGTTTTTTGGTGAATTAATTTGCTTGGGATTGAGATATCTATATCTATCCATAAATATATATATATATATATATATAGGGGCATGTGTCTTAATTTGAAAAATTGCCGGGATAATATGCGGGGATTGTGGGGGATGTGATGTGAAAGGACTCTGTGGGGTATGGAAAATTATGAGATTTTG
This sequence comes from Vitellaria paradoxa, assembly GCA_019916065.1. Taxonomy (NCBI): domain Eukaryota; kingdom Viridiplantae; phylum Streptophyta; class Magnoliopsida; order Ericales; family Sapotaceae; genus Vitellaria; species Vitellaria paradoxa. The sequence continues at coordinate 43,115,748 of CM034239.1, forward strand.
GTGCACCCCTGCATGTGCATTCTGTTAGAATGTCCAACAAAGGGAGGCTCCTAATCTTTGTTGTGGAAAAGCACAAGCTTTGTAGTCACTGTCAAAAAAAAAAAAAGAAAAAAGCGAAAGATGGGTATTTTTATTTGTAGATGCTTTAAAGAGAGAGAAGCATGCATTTCCTCCTTTGATGGAGGGCAGCATAGAATAATGGAGGAGGAGGGGGGTCCATTTCACTTTGGCAGTTGAATTAGTAAGGGAGGCAATTTTTGTATGTTTAAATCTGTGGATTTGCTTGTTAGTATTATTATCATTATTATTTTTATTTTAAGAATAAAAGAGATATATTATATTTATCTCGGGACATTATTTTCAAATAAAGAAAGTAAAATAAAGAGTACATTCAGAGTGACAAAAGAGTGAGATAAAATAAAATAAAATAAAATAAGTTATAAATTCGTAATTCGTGTAACAAAATAAAAAGTAAATTTTTTTTTTTAATTTTTTAATATTTTTCACCGTTTTACTGATTTTTTGTCACCTAAACGAAGCCAAAATCATTAATTTCATTTAAGTTTTCATGTGGCTGATTCCATGTTTCATTTATTACGCATGGACATAAGCTACTCAAGCACTCCAAAAATGTCATCATTCACTTCTTGGACCACACACAGTTTTATTTATTAATTTTTTTCAAGCCTACTAGATAAGTAACTTAACCATGTGTATATATATATATATATATATATAATATTGTATTATTGTATTAATGAAGATCTACGTAAAAGCTAAGCAAATTCCGATAACACAAATATATTAAAAGAAAATTAGTACTTTTTTAAGGAAATTTATACTTATAACAGCAACATTTTTAAAATTAAAATACACATTAGTATGATATATTTTTTTAAATTGATAGACCCATAAATCAAATTTATTCTGCATAAATGTTTATATATAAATAATATAATATTACTTATGAGAAAAATATATAGTTACCTCATTCAACTCTTACATGGATAATATAGCTAGTAGTACTCGACACAATATGGTAATTTAATATCACACGAGACACAACATGAATTGCTGAGAAAAAATTTTTGAATTTGACTCGATTATGAAACTAAATTCATTATTTACATGTGCATTAACTTTTAAAATGCTTGAGCATTAGAAACATAAATAAACGCAATCATAATTAAACACAAACAACATGGCATATTAATCCAAATTACTATCCCTAGGATGAATTTGTGTTTGTGTGTGTATATTTATATATATGTATAAGATAGGTAAATAAGGTGTGTCTGGTGTAATGAAAAATATTAAAAAATTTTAAAAATTTTTAAAAATCTCTAAAAATCATTTATTTTTTATTTTACTGTATGAATTACAAACTAACAAATTATCTTATTTTATCTCACTTTTTGTTACTCCAAATGTCTTCCAAAAGATGAAATGTGGTGTGTCAAACGAAATAATAATTAAGATTTGAGTAACTAACCATGAGTTATGATCAGTGAAAAAATAGTAAATTGAAAAAGAAAAAAAAAAGATAAAGAAAGTGAAGGTTTGCTGATGCTGCTTTGACAAACTAAAGCCGGGGTGATGCTGCTTTGACAAACTAAAGCCGGGTGATATGAAATCATTTAAGTCTGCCTTATTGATTGAGCATAATGGGCTCGTCAGCGTGATTATTGGAAATTTGGAATAAAGAAAATGAAAGGGGAGTCAAAGTAATGCATAAGCCTAGATTTCAGATCGTTTGACTTTAGACTGTATGTACAGTAATGAGCTGGGCTGGACTTTGTTGGGTTTCATAGGCCCATTAAATAGACCCATATTGACGCGATGGCCCTTGTTATCCCATTTTTTTTATTTTCAGAAGGGGTCTGCATGCAGTGTTATTAAATTTTGCCAAAAAATAAATAAAAAATAGATAATTTTGAATCTGAGTGTTCAATGAATTTTTTTTAAAATGTGAAAAAATTGGTAAAAATTAAAAAATACTAGTAAAAGTTATAAAAAATTAAAAATAATTAGATAAAGTTTTTTTTTGGGGGTCGTTGATTTCTAGAAGAATGAAAATTGAAACCACCAAAAAAAAAAAATTCCGTATATTATTTTTCAAGCAATACAAAACAGGGAAAAGCTTCTAGGCTCTCCCCGAGTCAGATCTCCAAGAGTCATTTGGGCTTAGTCTTAACATCAGGCCCAAGCTTTACAATGGTTAGGCTTGGGTCCAAGATAGTTTTTTTTTTTTTTTTTTTTTTTTTGTCAGTGAATACGCTTTAAATTAGACGTGAGTGTATATAATGCATATACGTGATGATAATTAGGGGTAAGTACACTTCACTCTTTTAACATGATCCTCTCTAATTTAAAAATCAAAACATAATTATTTTGTATTTTGGATTAAAATAAAATACTGACTGAATTTATTAGATTTATCTAGATTTGTGTCTTATGAGTCAAAATTAGTTAAGGAGGAAATAATACCATAAAAATAGATTCATAAAATAACTTTTTTGATTATTTTATCTTAAATTTAACATATTTTATTTTTTTAAAAAATTAATTTACCATTATTTTTTATAAATATGTTTTTTTTTTAATTACTACATATAAGTTTGTATGATACGTGTGACATAAATTTAATTAAATTTAATATTCTTTTTATCAATTTGTACTTTAATTTAAATTATGAATGAATTATGTGTTGACTTTTAAACAAAGAATAATCAACTTTTTTGGGTATGTTTAGGATTGTTTCTCTGTAACCTATATATATATAAGTGCAGTTAGTAGCTAGTTTGGTATAGTTTTTTTCTTTGTAAACTATTACTTATAGAAATGTCTATAGACACGGTTAATTTTGTTAAATCACGTAAATTTGTGTCTTCTTGTCATTATCTATTTATTTATTTATTTCTTTTGTTCGTTTCTACTCAACTTCACCCATCTTTATCTCCATCGCCATTACTACCACCCATATATCGCTACCATTACTATTGTGGCTGCCCACCTGCCCACCCACACACCTATCTATCACTATTACCTCCACCACTAACTTAGGGGGTATTTGGAGGCTCAAAAAAATTCAAAAGTTGGGATTGATGTGATGTAAAAATGATAAGTGACAAAATTTGATTAGAAAAATTTAAAAATTTTTAAAGTTTTTTGAATTTTTTTGATATGCCAAACGCACTCTTACGACAACCACCCACGAATCACTCTTATGTTAACTCCCACCATCACCTCTACGACAACTCACCCATTACAACCACTAATTAATCACCCTTATGTCTACATCCACCACTCACACACCATGACATTTTCCATTATCACACTCCCATCATTACCTCTTCCGTGATTACTATCTTTTGTCATTTATATCTCTATTCTTGTCTTACCAGCATCTCCACCTCCGCTCCATCTGAAGATTTTTTAAAAATTTTAAATTTAAGTAGATATTTAAATAAAAATAATTATTCTATTAGTTCTAACATTACTTAGCAATCTAATAAAGGAACGAGAATACTCATTTCATCATTAATATTATTTAATTTAGCAACAAAACAAAAGAATGAGACTGACAATTTCGTTCCAACATTCATTCTTATTTTATTCTTGCATACTAATTAATGTAGCCTAATGTGATGTGTAATTATTGTGGAGTATGAAAGGAATAATAAATAAATAAATAAATAAATAAATATATAAATACATAAAACTTTAGCCTAATAAGTTCATAGACATTCCAGAGTTGTATGGAAAAGTAAAATTATTTAAGTTTAGTTGCACTAACTTACTGAGAAGCCTGAGATCGACCAGGAAAAAAAATGAATAAATTAAATTTAAAACAAATTTAGAAACTTGTTGCTATAATATTCAAATAAACTTGATTTTGGGTGTTTGGAGTGTCCAAAAAAATAAAAAATGAAAACAAAACAAAAGTTGGTATTATTGTGATGTAAAAATGACACATGGTAAAATTTAATTAGAGGAATTTAAATTTTTTTTTAAAATTTGGGACGCCAAACTTTCAATTTTTAATATGGTTTATAAAAATAAATAAATAAATAAATAATTTCAGCATAATTAATAAATTTATATACATTTCAGAATTATATAAAATATTAAATTATTTGAATTTAGTTGCATTGACGCTCATTGAAATCGGCTTTGAAAAAAAAAAAGTTAAAATTTAAACTTATTTCAGAACTTTCAAAAATATGAAAATAAACTTGATGAACCCCTATTTTTAACGGAAAGTAAATAATTGCGAGACGGTAAGATATGTTTTCGTTTTAACAAACTGTGCACCCAAGGGGCGTTCAGGGTTTTGAAAAGGTTTAAAAAAAATTAAAAGTTGATTTTAATGTATTATAAAAATAATATATAACGAAATTTGGTTAAAAGAATTTAAAATTTTTTAAATTTTTTTGAAAAAAAAATTAGGAATGCAACTTCGACGCCCCCTAACGTTGGATTTTTAGATACTTTCGACTGTCCCTCGGTGGTTCCCACTTCCCTCGGAGGAAGAAGTACGGCAACCTTGTGGCTGACAATGCCCCTTTATTTATTTATTTTGTAAAAATTAAGGGTTTGTTTGAAATCTTAAAAAAGCTCAAAAAAACTTCAAAACTTTTCCAATTCCTCCAATTAAATTTTACTACCTATAGGGTTTGTTTGGAGTAAGAAAAAAATGAGATAAATTGTGGTTTGGGGAGAGTTCGTAATGCGTGCAGTGAGAGAAAAAAGTTGATGTGATATAAAGTTAACAGAGATTTATAGAGATTTTTGGAGATTTTCAACAAATTATTGCACACCAAACGGGCCCATAATTTTTTTTTTGTTAACTCGGAACCCGGTTTATTGCAGATCTCAACGGTCTGCGTAGCCGGTGGGTAAATGGAGGGCAGCTTGACCCAAGACATTCCCCGTTTAAGTCGAAGGCGCACTCAACGGGATTCAAACCCCTATCTCTGAGCTTACGCCCTCTGGGAGTTATCCGTCGACCGCTAAGCTAACCCTCGGAGTCACCTATCATTTTTACATTACATCAACCCTATCTTTTGATTTTTTTGAAACTCCAAATGCCCCTAGTAACTGCTGGTACAAATTTTATATCATGAACACATGGTATTATTCTAAGCATGTACGTTTCGAGCGAGAAGTAACTCGGCATTAGTTTAACTTATCCCTTACCACATCTACTGGCCCTATCACAAAAGATATAAATATTGATTTAATTTTAATCTTAAATATTGTCTAGTAATAAATTTGGTTCATTTATTACTATTTTGTTAATTCAGTTAGTCTTTATCTTATAAGTGACGAACATGATGTGACATTTAGATATTCCCTCTGATTGCATTTCACCCACATTTCACTCACTATTCTGATACCTCACGCGCAATAAATGTTGAGTGATAGATATTAAATATAAAGCAAATTGTTATATATACAATTATAAGTATAAGATATATGATATCATCATTTTTCTAATTATTTTGTTAATTGTTTGTTCACTTTATAATACTATAAATATAGCACTTAACACACAAAATCAGGTATGTTCATTATTGGTAACTGAACACTTATATTTCTCTACTTATTCACTCGAACCTTTTATAACTTTGCCATCAGAGAATCTCTAGTTGAACCTCTCTCCGGTCATTTTTTTTTTAACTTATTTTTTGTTTTACATACTTTTTTTTGCAAGTTCAATTGATGTTGTGACCATGCGCAGTGATTTTTTTTTTTAATCTCCGCACAGTAACTAATTAGTTATTTATTTTTCTAAAACAAACTCGATTGAAAATTTCGTCTCAAAAAAAAAAAAAAAGTTTTAACGTAATAAATTATTAGTCAAATGCAATTGTACTCTTAGTAATAGAAGGATTTCGTTCATCAACTACTGGATAATTCATCATCTTCTGTAATGCACATGGCTTACCCAAAAAAAAAAAAAAAAAAAAGAAAGGAAATCAAATACCCATTAAGTGAAGACTTGAACTCTTAAAAGTTGAAGATGAAGGGCCTTTCAAAAATAAAATAATAATAAATAAATAAAATGAAGGAGCTGAACTAAAATCCCTAATCATTATTTTAACATATATACATAATCATGAAATTTTGTATCGGGTATGAAATCGATTTGTGGGTAATTCACTTACCGATCTCGAATTCGATGATTGTTATTATTTTTTTAAATCAAGCCCTCCCCATTACGAGCCAATTTTAAAAATACATACCCTTATTAGGTCAGGTTGGGAGTACCCAATCGCGTGAGAGACAAAATTATTATCCTTGATATCATTGTTTGGAAAAGGATATTTTATATTAAAAAAAGAAAAAAAAAAAAAGAAAACGAGTGAAAAATATAATTTAAATTCCTCAATTAACGAAAACAAAATTGCATCATAAGCCTAAGGTAAAAATGGAGATTTTATTTTGCTCCATAATTATACCAACAAAGATTAAGAATAAATTGATAACTTTTAAGATTAAGGGTCTGTTTGGACTCTAGAGCTCTACAAAATTTCAAAAATTTTTACAATTTTTTATAAAATTAAAATTTTTTTACTCAAATCATAAATTACAATTTTTTATAAATTTATACAAACTTTTACGACTTGAAACACTTCCTAACACATAATTTAGGCCCTGTTTGGCCGACTAAAAAATATCGAAAGTCACTAAACTTTAACCATTTTTTGTATTTTTCTTCAATAAAATTTAACACATATCGCCTTTATGTCACATTTTTATACTTTTACTGTACTTTTTCCACTACTCTTTTTCAACCAAACAACTCCTTAATTGATGGTAAATCTGATTATTAGGTTATAACATAACAAATTAGAATATTATTATAATTATTAGATACATGACTAGTGTGTTAAAAAAGAAAAATTAAGTGTCAGGTGCATGCAAATTTTAAAAGTGTAAGGGCTCGTTTGGGGTCAAAAAAATCAAAAAACTTCAAAAAATTTCAAAAGGTTTCAAATTCTTTCAATCATATTTTACCACTTATCATTTTTATATCACATCAATTCCATCTATTAATTTTTTTTTAATTTTTTTGGACTCCAAACGCATCTTAAATAAAATAATAAAATCAAATAGTACCCCACCTGCCGGAATGGTTTTTGGATAAAAGTTGAACATTCCGGTGAAGTAAAATGTCAGAGACTGAATTCCAGTTTTACTGTTGGGTCCCGGATTCCATTTTCAGGTAGGTCCCGTGCATATGTACTCTCATGAATCACTCACATCACATCTTTCCCATCCCCCCCCCCCCAACACATAAAAAAAAAAAAAAGGGCTGGTCACTCACTCACATGCGGTCATCTTTTTGTCCGTGGGGACCTGAAGGACACGTGTTGTTAGAGTGGTCCATACGTGGCAGAGATCGATTCGTCGCAGCCTGCGCTGTCCCTGTAATAAGATAGAGGACCTCGTGAGGTACAACCTTTAAACAATCCACACATTAAATGCATGTCTCCATCTTTGTATCCATTTGTGTTAGTATTCCCCCACGCGCACTCCACGCTCGTACCTCGGCTTTTCTTAGTTTTAATTTTTTTTAATGTTTCAATTAAAGGTGCGTTTTATTTGTTAAAAATTACTGAATAATTTTAAAAATTTTTAAAAATTATTTATTAACTTATAAATTATCTCATTTTATCTCACTCCAGATGTACATTAAATTATGTTGCCAATTCCAAATAGCACATAGGGAAAAAAACTAAAAATAATAATTAACCATCATTTAGACCTCCTTTTAAACTTTGTAAATTATAAAAAAAAATATAATTTGACAATATTTTTGTGTGTGTTTTGAAGTACAATTAATATGTCATAATTTAGGGGTGTTTGGTTTACTAAAATTCATTAATTTTTTTGTATTTACTTTCAATTAAATTTTTATTTACATATCACTTTTATATCAATTTTTTGTACGTATTTTTATTACGCTTTTTTGCCATCCAAACACTCTCTTAATATAAATGAACAATAGAAATTTCGTTTGATTTTATGCAAAATATTTTAGAATTTTGTAGAGTTTTGTAAAAATTTGTATGTAGAGACTTATAAAAATTTTTGTAATTGGTTAAGATTTATGGAGATTTTTATAATTCAAATTTTGTATAAATTTATAGAAGATTTTGGAGTTACGTAAAGAACTCCAAACTCTCTCTAGCCATATTCAAGGGCACGTATATGTGTGTGTATATATATATATATATATGTATTATAAATTTGATCTTGCCTACACAAATTAAATTAGCTTACTTCATAAATTAACAAATGAGACACACTAAGATCATCACGTGATCAAATTTTCACCTCAAATGTTCCATTATATATATACAGGATATGATCAAAAGTCAACGTTAGTCATCATCACTGGGTTGCCATTTCGTTTGGCTGTTGGAGTGGCACAAATTTGGTATTATCTATATATATATATATATATATATTTGCATTTATAGAGCACTGGTTGTAATCAGAGAAAAATAATGATGGGTTACAGAAAATTTTCTCCTAGGCCGACAAATTTAGTTTGGATGACAACCAGGAGATACCTTTTCCGGTGGTTTTTTTTTTAATTTTTTTTTTTAAACCACAATTTGACTGTTTAAGATTTTAGACACGGTATGCAATAACTGCTAATGAAATTGTTGCATAAAACCATAAAATGTAACATCTATACTTAAATTAATTAAATCTCGAGCTTTAACTTCATTTTTTGAGACAAAGGATTAATGAAAGTAATTACTTATAATTAGTCGTTTGCTTTGTTACATTAATTCAAAATTATTAGGTGGTTTTATATTTTCTAAAAAAAAAATAATTAAAATCTATGTAATTCCCACAAAGTGATGTCGTCCCCCCCGGGGGCGATGATGAATACCGTGATCTTCTGTTGTATGTGCCATAGTGCTTCGTATTTCAAACAATATAATAGGAGACAAAGGGTGTGTTTGGAGTTGTATAAAAGTGTATAAAATAAAATAAAATTATAAACGTAAATGTCTCGTAATTCGTATAGCAAGTGAAGAATTTAAATTTTATTATCTCGTAATTCGTATTTGTAGAGATTTGTAAGATTTTATTTTATTTTATTTTGCTCCAAACAGAGCCAAAACATCGTACCAAACCCTAATTAATAAGATTGCATGGTTTATATTTGCTTTAATTTGGTTGGGCAAATATATACGGAGCTTGTGTTTAATTTTTACCATACTTTGTTTCAAAAACAAATTAACCTTGGCTGCATTCCTATCCTAATAAAACAACAAGATTCAGAAATAATGTCTCTCTGACAATTGACACGAAAATAAATTAATTTTTTTATTTCTTTTGAGACAGTCGCTTTAGTGACACTTAAATTTTTATTTAGAAGTGATTTACAATTTTAATGTTTTTATATGTGATTAATTTGTTTTACTAACCATCGTAACTGTTCGAGTGATTTGATATCTTCACAAATGCATGTTGATTAGTCTAACACACCCACAAATTTCGTGTTTGTTGTGAGAAAATTACTTTCAACTGTAAGTTCAGTATGAGTTCTATATCTCCAAGGTAAGGGATCTCAAATGAATGGCATTTTACATCTCGATCTTCTAATTTATTTCTCGTCAAGATATAAGTGTTGAAAATTTTATCTCTAATCAAATCTGTTCTCCTGTCTCATCAATCAAATATAAAAAAAATAATCTCGTAAAAAGTTAACCTTATACTATTTTTAATTTAATACATTATCAAATGCATGGTATATTAATTATCTTTCACCATCTCGATCCTTTCCCCCATCAATCAGATATAGCCAATAAGTTTTATCAGTTTAATAATTAGTAGATTGATGCATTATATTCGTTATATTTTATGCATGCATGTCAAACTTTAACTAATAATAGAAACCCAAAGGACTTGGTCAAGTACTGAAGGACAGTGAATACAAAAATAGAACAGTGGTTCGTTAATTGTTTCTTTAATTTAATTTCTTTAAAGTAATTGCGATTATAATTAATTAAGGAAAATAAGGATTGCAACTAGCTAGAGATACCTGAATTCTGAAGTTTTCAAATAACTTATAATACATATTACCATACATCCCCAAATTCAATGACATTCTGGTGTGTTTGGAGTGACAAAAAAAAAAGCGAGATAAAGTGAGATAAAATCAGATAAATTGTGGGTTCATAATTTGTGTAATGAAATAAAAAAATAAATAGCGTTTAAAAATTTTCAATATTTTTTATTATTTTTTAGAATTTTTTGTCATCTCAAATGGAGCCTGATATTTTTTCACACACACATGTATAAAACTCAATTTACCTAACATTATAACTATAAAAGAATAATATGTATCAACTACATTGTCATGTAGATAACAAAACCAAGATTAGAGGTAGGCCTATTCATGCTGTTCTATTCGAATTATTTCAAATTTATAATAGGAAGGAACTGAATTGTCTAAACAGGATATAGGGAACCAAATTAAATTAACTGAAATAGTTTGATTTGGTTCCGGTTAGAACTGAATTAATCGAAATAAATATAAGTGTACAATTTCTATTTTATCTATTTTTTTAACAAAATTCATGTTAGGCAAAATTATATATGTAATTTCTAATTTTATTTCTGTACAAATTTATTATTATCAAAAAAATAAACAAATATATATAAATATCTTCAGTTGTTTGTGTTTCGCAAGTATAAGAACCATAATTGAATCGAAATATAGTTTAAATGTAAAAAGCAAGCAAATTTAAAACTAAAAATTGAATTAATCAAACCGAAGAACCGAAATTGAAAATTTGATTTTATTTTCCTATGTCGGTTCAGTTTTGCACACCACTAATGCTAATACCTCGAAGTTAAGGGTACATACATTGTAGCTAGAATTGAATTTTAGAGGAAAAGGGAATTGAATTTTACATTATTATTAGTACATTTTTCTTACCTAGTAAAAAAAAAAAAAAAAAGAATTTTAGGGGAAAAGAGGGATAAAAAAAAAACTTTAAATGCTCTAGATTTTTTTCAAAGCTTCTACCCTATATATATCTTTTATGACGAGCAAAAAGTTATATATGGTTACTCAAAAGGAATAGAAGTGAAAAAGAAAGGGGAAAGGAGAAATGAGAACAGTATAGAAGTCCTCAACAATTCATATCGTAGTATTAATTATATATGTTATTACAAAACTTATTGGCTCCATACATGATACATGGTGCTCGTCTCGCACATACTTGGGAAAACGAAACAGGAAGTGCTCGAATTTCACACACACAAAAAGAAAAAAAAAAAAGAAAAGTGGGGGAGATAAGAAATTAGCAGATTTAGAGGAGTAAAATCTAAATGCAGGGACATGTCGTCGAATTTAGGGTTTTTTTTTTTTTTTTTTTGATGGCTTAGAAACATGCATGCACCCAAGTCCACGAACAGCCAAAAGCTCAGATGAATGGTTTGTTTACTGGATAGCTAATAGCTAGCTATGCTGTGGGTTTCAAGCACAAGTGGGTGGTATTTTGGGAATTCCTTGGCGTTGGAGTTCCCCCATAACACTGTCAAGAGATGGAGGTTTTAGTCCAATAGGCAGCGGCCGCCATGGTTTTGATAAAGCATCTCCAATTGCTGCATCGATGCTCTCCTTTGACTGTTAGCCAGCACAGTGGGATCAGTAAGACAAGAAGCTCAATAATTGCGTGTTTCGAATTCATGGAAGAAATAATTAGCTATACGCATATATATGCACTATACATAGGAGCCAGCTCTCCAAAAGTACTCTTATTATATTATATATATATATATATATAACTTATACAGAAATTCCGAATTGAATCTATTAGTTTTATGAAATAAACATAAGAATATTTCATGTTGCAAACTCACTACAATGCAGACAAATCGTTTTTCTTTCCTTTTTTTTTTCTTTTTCCTTTTTTTTTTACTATGGAAAAAAATAATGAGCCCGGTAGTAAAAGTTCCTTGATAATTTTTTTTTAATAAAAGCTATTTAATCCAAAAATATAACTAAAAAATTCTATCAGAATTATATAATTATATGTGAATCTTTTCTTTTAGGATAACACTTTCAAAGGTAGAATTTATTACAATGTTTCGGCTATTAATTATTGTCACATTATTTTGATTGTATTTTCTTATACTATTTTAACTCGACGGTGGAATAACATTGTTGCGTCGTTGTTGCTACAGGGCCTAGCATTATGGTAACTAGACCAGTAAAGAAAAAGAAAATCAGCAAATAAACACACACACACATATAGAGAGAGAGAGAGAGAGAGAGAGAGAGAGAGAGAGAGAGAGTTGAAAGACTGTCTCACCGGATGAAAATCCAATGGAGGGTGGGGACCTGTTTGTCTGGTCGGGACACCAATGCCGGGGTCTACTCTGTACATTGCATGGGGTGGAATCCCAGGGACGGGTGGGGTGGTATATCTCTGCATATATATATATATATATATAGACATGTATGTATATACTATTGAGAATCAAATAAACCAAACGTTCCTATAATGGACACCCTAATATGATTGAAGTGCATGTAGATAAAGCCAAACACAAACGATGTACTAATATTCGAAAAAAGGAGACCAAACAAATAGTAAGGAAACAATATTTACCGCTGTTGCCATCGGCGGTGGAAAGCAAGGTGTTCCCGGTGTAAGAGAACTTGGAACCTGAAACGGTAGAAAGATGCCATTAAAAAGAGACATGTAATACGGTAGATTTGAGGGTTTATTATTTTGAATGAAAGAGCCAACTAAAATGTTATAAAATGTTATTTTAGCATAAAATTACTCGAGAAAAGTAATATTAAAATGACGTGATAATGATAATATTATAAAAAAAAAAGTGTGCATAAGCTCACAATTATTCATATTATTATATTTTATTACCAAGGATTAATTATCACTGCATCATTTTGTTGTAAAAATTGATAACACTATACAACTAGAATTAATATTATTAAAAAAATATATTTACCAGAATGATGTGAACCTGTTATGAATAAATTATTTTCAAATAATTATTACAAAAATGTTATATATTAATATTCTAGCACACTTTTTTTAATTTGTTTAAAATTTTTAGTAGAGTAGTATGTTCTTATACAATTTTATAAAAAAAATTATGAAAAAAACAATAGTTTCCTTGGAAGTAAGGAAATTGGCTTACCCTTTGGTGGTGTGAGTACTGCCAAAACGAGGGATCTGGTGGTCTTGCTAGAGGAGGAGGATGTGGGGAAGCTGCCCATGCCGCTGCCGGCGGTGGTGGCGGAGATGGCGAAGGGATTAGATGTTTAGGCCACAGGTGCATTAACGATTGGTCCATGGGGGGGTGACCCCAAACGTGCAATGGTCTAAAATGTTGCAAGGGTTGCATGGGAGGAAAACCCATGGTGGGTGCAAGCCAAGGGCTCATGCTCTTGCTTCCACCTCCGGCGGTGGCGGCACCGTAGATTTGCCGTCTTTGGGTCCAGTTTGCAGCCTCAGCTTCTCTTGCCAGTAAATGTTTCCGATGCGACCGGTATTTCTGCGCAATCAATAATTTTTCTTCAATTCTCCCCTTTTAATTTAATTTGAAGAATTTTCTCTTTAATTCACATTAGTATTGATGAAATCACTGAACAACAATAGTGTATAGTTAATTTATGCTTTCATTAGGTTTTAAATTCACACTTTAATTAGGAGGTTCAACCCATGATGATTTTAACTTATATATATATATATATATATTTAATTTCTATGAATTTTTCATATAACAAAGCCATTTCAGAACCCTAACTTGTGTTGTCTCTCTTGTTTAAAGGACCGCATACCTATATATCATCAAATTCAATAAAATTATTGATTGAGAAGCTTTCTAAGAAAAACAAAAGGAAAGAAACAAGAGATAGTGATGATAGTGTCTCCCCTTCTGCTTCTTGGATTTGGATAATATCATGTGCGTGTTGAATGTATACATTCATATATATATATATATATATATAAACACACACACACTTCTGTAAACTATATATTAATGAGCAAATTAAGCCTTTATCCTGCGTGCTAAATAAATATGAATTTAAAAAATTTATTCTCCATCACAAAACTAGACACAGATGCAAATTCTAAAATGGCAAAAGAAACCTTAACCCTAAAAACAGTTCCCATGAAATCTGAAAATCCTATATATATTGAAGTCTTTTCCATTTAAAATAGGTTTAATTTTACAAAGTAAACTAAAGTGGAAATATATTGTTTTCTTTCACAACCTAGCTAATTAAGAAAAGAGGAGAGAGGTTCAAGAGAGACACACCTAAGATAAATTTTTCTGCTGGTTCCATTATTAATTTATATGGAAGAAGGAATGACAATCAAAATACAAAAAGAAATAATTATTAGTGAAGATATATAGAATTGAGAGAGAGAGAGGGAGGGGGGGTTTACTTGAAGATGGCTAGCAATGTTATGACGAGTGAGACAATCTATTCCCATGAGCTCCAAAATCCTTGAAGGGACTGCCTTGTCCACACCCAGCTGCTCCACTGCTTGCACAAATCGCCTGTGCAGTTCTGGCGTCCAATCCACCTGCTTAGACACAGTTCGAGAATCAACTTCTCTCTTAATTTTAATTTCAGAATTCAAACACATATATGTACACACACGTATATATTATATCTATACCTTTGGATTGCTAATCTCTCTCTCTCTCTTTAACATGAGTATAAAGCGTTGAGACGCAAACTAGAGACAGAATACCCATGTCTTAGAAACAACTCACAACTCACGTGAGCTCTTCCCAATTGCACCCCATGAAGTTTGTGGAAATTCATAAATATGAGAGAGACGAAAAGTATAAACAGATGGAATTAATTAATTGGTAATTTAATTACCTTCACCTTCCTCTTCCCATGGGGATTCTTAGATTGTGCTGACGATTTTTTGCCCTTATCAGCTTCCTTGGGAGATGGATTTGCATTTACAGAAGCAGATTCATCTCTCTTACTCACAATTTCCTCTCCTTGGTTCGCCGAAGTACCAATCCCTGAACCAGCCGAGACTTTATCTTCCACGTCTTTCCTCGAACTATCATCGACTTTCTCAGCCGAGACGGATGTGTTCATCTCCGATTCCTCGCCACCGCTGGCCGAGAACTCGGCCAGGATTTCCGGGTCCATCTCCAAATCGGGCAACAAATCTCCGTCGTCCATGCCGACGAAGAGATCGTCGAAGTCAATACTGTCCAGCAAATTCCCACCGGAGAAGTCTGGGAAGTCGTCGCTGTCGCCTCCGATCGAAATGCTCTCCATCTCTTCCTCTCTTTCATCCTTGGTGCTCCTCAAAGGTGACACAGCAAGCATTCCAAACACCTATACTCTGCTAATTAATTCTTCAAAAACAACCCTCTACTGAGATCCACTATATATATGTATGGTGCAAGTGTAAGATATCATATAGCACGCAAAAAGTAGTACCAAACTTGTACCAAAAGAAATGAGTTTTTCCGACAGACTAAAGCTTTTTTAATTTCCGGTGGTCGGAGAGGAAAGACGAGCAAGCCGTGGTAATGGGTTGATTTAATTTGTTGGGTTTTATTTTTTATTCTTTTTTGGAGTGGAGCGTGAAGAAGTTGGATCTGCACCACAAGGTCTCTCAGATTTGTACTTATATTCTTGTTCGGGCTTGATATATATATTATATACATATAATAATTCCCAAATATATTTCGCGTTTGTGGACGACCTTTTTTTGAAATTCAAAAAAATCTGTCCAGTGCTCGTGACCGGTTTAGAGCAGTAAAAACAAAAGAAAAATATAAACAAATATAATTTAGGATAATTTTTTATATTTGGTGTTTTTTAATTAAAATTATATTTTTTAAAATTGAATAGTATAACTTTTGAAATTTTAAGGTAAAAAATTAAAGAGAAAAATTGTGAAAATGATTTTTTTTGGTCCGATCCCATAGATTTATGTCAAAATTTTTTTGAAAGCTATTGAACTTTTAATTTCTGCGTGAAAAAGTTTGAGAAGAAAATCCTGAAAACGATTTTTTTCGGTTTATTCTCACAAATTTATGTCAGATTTGTGAAAATTTATTAAAAGTTATTGAGATTTATAAAAAATTATTAAGATTTATAAAAAAAATTTAAATTAGTAAAAATTTGTTAAAATATATAAATATATATATAAATTTATAAATATTTCACAAAATACTAAATAACTAACATATGTTTGGGAGTTTTAAAAATTTTTTAAAATTCTGTTGGTTTGTAATAAAGCAAACAGCGCAGAGTGAGAGAGAGAGAGAGAGAGAGAGAGATGATGTCGGTTGTGCTGGAATTGGATTGATACAAGTCATCATGTATATCTGTTGTACAGTAAAATTAAGACAAAAGGATGTGATCATGAAGTTCACTTTAGTTGACTAATTTAATTTGGATATATATATGTATACACTTGCCTGCCTTGCTTCTAACGAGAGAAATGATATAGTAATGATACACTTACATCCTCTCTTTTATAATTTTTCTTTTTACATTTTACTAGTTATGATAGGTTATGACTAATATAGTCTAATTAAAAATTATCATAACTACACATAAAATGTGACATTTAACGACTGTGATGATTTTGAACAGGACACACATGACTCATAGCTAATAAAATGTAAAAAGAATGTAAGAAAATGAGTGTAAGTGTAACATTAGTTGACTGATAACTCTTTCTGGGGTCGGAGAGAAATCCGCAGCTGCTATCCATAGGTGCACACTGGGTGAAACCCGACCCGTTACCCTAGCCGGCAAAAAACTACGAGGAGGTAAACTAACCTGGTAAGTCCTGACTGATCGGCTCAGTCGAGAAAACTGTTAGATGACTCTCCACAATTAGAGGAATTACTGCCGTCAAGAGAAGTCGAACACAGAACCTATTAGTTTCAGGCCCTTCAGCCTACCATCCGAACCAACTCGACTACCCCTTTCACGACAATGATAACTCTTTATTATTACGACCAACGGACAAATTTACCCAACTTAGCGGGGGTAAATAGTGAAATAAGGTCAGCATGGCAGAGCTGCAGAGGACTTGATGGTGACTGTGGGCTCTACCCCACCTCCTTCTTTTATTTATTTTTTATTTTTATATCCCACCGTATAATCATAATAATGTAAAAAAAAAATTATCACAACAATATAGAATTTTTGGGTACCAATCATTTTAAATTAACAAATTTATAAAAATATATTTTAATTATAACACATCCATTATCATATTATTCTAATTACATTTTTATAGTAATTTTTTAGTAAAATAATATTTTCTAAGAAAAGGATAATGCTAGGCATTGTTTTCTTAAAAAAAAAAATTAAAGAATTGTTTGGACGGCCAAAAGTTGAAAAAGGTAGAGAATGTTAGTCGCTTTTTTATATTTGAAAAATCAACTAAAAGTGATCAAAATAATCAGTTAGAATTGTACAAAACAAGCCGTTCCAATGATTTTGATCAAAAGTAATATGAAAAATTGACAAATATTGAAAAAAATGAAAAAAAGTAGTACAAAAATAATAAAAATTAGTAAAAATATATAAATATTTGTAACTTTTTATAATTTTTACTAATTTTTGGTAGCACCAACGGGGGCCTAAATAAGAGCAATGTGTTAATAGCATTGAGGAGTGAATAAAGACTTTAATAGTTTTTTTAATTTTTTGAAAGACTTTAGCATTGAGCAATCATTTGTATTGTTCTAACTAAAATACAAGTTTTTTTTTTTTTTTTAGTATTAACAATTTTTTTTTTTTTGTTTTAGAAATAATAGGTCAACACCTCGTAGGACTTGATACACTGGTAGGTCAATTTGTTTCCCACACAACTGATCGTGGGTTCGAATGAAGGTGATTGAAGTTAGATATACGTACCATTGACAAGGATACCAATGGTAAAAGCTGCAACTACTCTAAGGTGACTGAAGTTAGATATATGTACCTGCTAGATATCAATGATAAAAGCTGCAACTACTCTCAAGAAGCAAATCTTCCTATGGCTTCCTTTGGCTACCTGTTACCTCTTTTGACTTTTTGCCCAAAAAAAAAAAATTATAATATGTAAGAAATTTTCAATGTTTTGCCCTCTATAAATAAATTTAAAAAGTTAAAAAAGTAGAATTTCGAACAATTTGGCTTTATTTTTATATTTTATCTTTTTTTCAACTAAAAAATCATTGTTTTAGAACCCAAAACTAATAGACCATGAGATGTTTTGAACAAAATGTTCAAAATAGATGTTTATGAAGCCTTTTTGCTAGCAATATATATATATGTGTGTACAGCTGACTTGGTGGCAGCCCTAAATGGGGCAGTTAAGTTATTAAGATAATGGTGGTTTCAATTTATATATGTTATGTGTGGGGGAATAAAATAACTCCTCCGCACACTTAATCATCATGTTCATATAATTCAATTCTAGTAACATACAAATGCAAAAAATTCAATTCTAGTAATATTCAAATACAGAAAATAGTGAAGAAAAGAAGTTGAGATGGGTTCTTGATAAAAAATTCTCCGAAACTTAAGTCGGTTAAAAATTCATAGAAAATTATAGTAAAAGTGAATTCAGTAAGTAATAATGAATGTATCTTACTTAGTACATTTCTTTAATTATTTATAGGTTAAGAATAGCGTAAATTAATTGAGAACAAATTTGATAATAAAATAATAATAATAATCTCACTAATTTACTTATTTGTTTAGTAATTATAGTAATGATTTACTTTATATATAACACGTGTGATTATTTTTAGATTGGTAGGTGAAATGTGACATATTTAATAGATATAATTGTTATTTCATGTTTTTCACTGATCACCAAATAATGAACCAATTAAATTACAAATTTAACTTATAGTTGGAATTGAAGTAAAACTTATTTTCTTTACATGGAACTAAGTTGTTAAGGTTGGAAATGTATTGAATTGAGGGCCGATCTAAACTTGATTAGTTTATACCAAACAAAGAGCCAGCAAGAATACTTCTGAAATAGTTCAAATGCTTTCAAGTCTTATAAACAAAAAATGTTGGTTTTTGAACTTAGCTACTCCACTCTCCCCATCAACCTTGAACCGATTGTTGTTGTAAAAACATGCATACATGATATATGCCAATACAATACAAATTAAAAGAACTCAACAAAATTGAAATTTAAGAAAAATCATAAGTGGACATTAACTTTTATATCGCCACATTTTATCTTTTTTCAAAATAAATAGTTATTTTTTTTAAATAATTAAAAGTAGAGTGTTTTTAATATTTTATGAATTTACTTAGATAGTAAATTTGAGTAATGCCTTGCTCAAATCTCTGGCTACGATAGAAAGATAAACGTGGTAAGCATGTACAACTAAATTGGTTAAATTTTCAAGCTCAACTAATTAAATCAATTCTTTTGGTTTGGTTTAATTTTCTAAATTAATAGTTCGGTTAGGATTTAGAAAATTTAAAAATTGAACAGTTTAAAACTAAAATGAACCAAATCAATATATAACATATTAAGGCACTGTTTGAAGTGCTAACAAACCAAAAAAATAAAATAATATAAATCTCCAACAATCTCTATAAATCACTAAAACTCTCTATTATACATTTACACTTTTTCACTTTTACTAATTTCAAAAAATTTTAATATTTCACTAAAAAAACAAAAAATTTGGAAAGAGATTAATCAAGTGCGAAATTTTTTTTTGACAATCATATTCTTCAAGTCGAAAGTTTTGAAACAAGTACCACTGTCGCTATTTTATACAAAAATTTTTAAATCCATTAAAACAGTCTTAAAAAAATCACTCTAACGGTTTTGGTGTTGTGCATTTCTAAAGAAACTTTTTGAATCCATTAAAACTGATTTAAAAAAACCGTTCTAACGATTTAGTGCAAAAAAGAGAGAAAAGAACTACTGTACATAACATTGAGTAGCATTTTTCGAGTCCGTTAAAATGGATTTGGGGAACCGTTCTAACGGTTTTGGCATTGTTCATCTTCAAAAAACGTAAATTGGAAGAAAACACCTAACGCTATTCTTTATCCAAAATCACATTTTATCGTTTTTTTTTCTTGTTTTTTATTGCTCTAAACACACACTAAATAATTTTTTTTAAAAATGAAAATATAGAAAATACTACAACTAGGATATGTCACAATTATAGAATTTGATTTGTAATAGGATAACTAATTAAATAAATTCAAAGAATTAAGTAGTTTTAATTCTAGACTTTATATTCAAAATCTCTTTCTTTCTTTATTTTGGTTTTAGGACGTATAGGAGTATCTGTAGACATGTGCAAATATATTATGCGGGAATTATTGTCATGAATCAAGTTAAGTTTAGTAACGAATATATTTATGTGGTATATATATCTCTTGTACTATAATATTATCAAATTAAATCAAACAAAATCAAAATTAATGGTTGATTATGTTTGATTTCTTAGTTGAACCGTTTGATTATGATTTTTAATTTATTATAAATCGATGATTTGATTATTAGGTTTAAATTTTAGTACCAAATTGAATCAAATTCAACCATGTACCCCTTAAAATGTGGGATGAAACTGAAAATTAGGGTCAATTTTGGCGTGGCCATTTCCGACATTTCACTTTCAAGATTGAAAGGAATTGGTGATTGTTTAACTTGAGCAAAATGTGAACAAAGAAAAGTTGGTCGCAGCCATTTTGGACATTTCAAGTAACTTGCCGAGTCAGGATCCGGGTTGACCCAACTCGCCACCATGAAGCAAGTGGGCCCGTCCCGGAGTGAATATGATTGACAGGAGTGCGGTGCAGATCCTGTTCAAGTTGTACATCCATCTTTCGTTGAGAGCCAAGCATCTCACTGTGTGGAGGACTCCAATGTCATTTCGTAACATGTAGGGCCGTGTCAAATCAGCCAAGAAATGACGTGGCCACAGTTGATTCCCTGTTGTTAGTCGCTGAGGAAGTGAGCTTCTAGAGGATCACCAACTATTT
The DNA here is from genome assembly GCA_019916065.1 of Vitellaria paradoxa. Taxonomy (NCBI): domain Eukaryota; kingdom Viridiplantae; phylum Streptophyta; class Magnoliopsida; order Ericales; family Sapotaceae; genus Vitellaria; species Vitellaria paradoxa. The sequence continues at coordinate 43,136,785 of CM034239.1, forward strand.
CGAAGGATTGAACGGCCAGGATCAATTGAAAGTGCAACAAAGGGGTGTCATTTTTTGGCTGCAGTCTTGTTGTCCCTTGTCTTTTTTTTATAATGCTAGTTCCGTCCCTTTCCTCTTCTTTGTCTCGTTGTTCCATATGTGCTTATGACAGCAAGAATGAGGCTTGATTTGGGTAGAAAAAAAGTCAAGTTTTTAATTTTTATAGTTTTTTTGATATAATTCTTTATTATAGTTTAATTTTATTTTTAAAAATTGTAACATTTAGTCGTGTTAATCATATTTAAAAAAAAATGAAAAATTTTACGTTCATTTAAATAAAAAAATTTTTTTTTTAGTTTTGAATTTTCAAAAAAAAATATTTTTTATAAAACATGAGTAAATATTTTTGAATATGATATCTATATGTAAAAATGGCTGGGTATCCTGTCTCATTGTGCTTCCAGCTGCTTGCTTCTTGTTTTATTTAAATACAAAATAGTCATTATTTTTTAATTACTCTTTCTCCCTCTTTTTATTATTTTATATTGTGTTTACTTACATTTTTAGGGAAGGCAATGGGATGGGTGTACAAGGGTACCCCACCCAACCAAACTTGATAAAAATCCATTAGCAAATACCCTAATAGGATTGAGACGGGTTTGAAATTGAAATTTAATACCTGTGTGGGTTTGGGACGGGTTTGGAATTTGTCTGTAAGGTACCTGATACCTGATACTCGTTTATATTTATAGGATACCCGATACCCATAAAGTACCCATTAAGTACTTGTTTAATAAAATAAAAGTAAAACAAAATATATATTAATATATTTATAATTTTATTCCTAAAATAAAATTTTTATTATATGTTGTTTTCACATGTCATACATTGTTCTATATTAGATTTGAAAGTCCTTTATGAATTGTAATTCCTATTGTACTATTCTAACGATACGCTTCTGTGTAGTTTGTATATTTATTTCTATTATTTACAGTATATTTCTCTTACCTTTCAAAAAAATAAATTTAGAGGTCATTTGACCAATGAATTTGTTCAATTTAATAAATTTAACATTTTTGTCACTTACTAAATTTTTTATTTTTTTTATCTCAAATCGATATTTAGCAGATAATTTGACCAATTGAATATAAACGAGTTTCGCGGGTCTGAGATAGGTTTCGCGAGTTTAGGATGAGATGAGTTTGGGATTCTAACTAAAAAAATAAACGTGTCTGGGAAAGTGTTGATAAGTAAAAAATAAACAGGTTTAGCAATGAGATTAGTTAATTAAGTGGGTACCCTACTCGTTTACATCTCTGTCCATTTTTCTTTTCCTCACTCACATCTCTTTTTGAAGACAACAATTTCAATATTTTTAAACCTAACCTTATATTCATTTCAACTATATTTGGATTAAGATTTGCTAAAAAGAAAAAAAAAACAGAGAGATTTAAAAATCTTTCTCTCTCTTTATTTTTTTAAATTAACTAGTTTTTTTTCTTCTTTTTATTATTTTATTTGTATTTATTTATTTATTTATTTATTTTTTCACTCTCACTCGTGTCTCTCGTATAAGACAACAATTTCAATATTTCAAAAAATGAAACCTACGTTTACTTAGATGGTGTTTAGATTAATAGGGAAAATAAAAGGAATATAGATTAAAAATTATTTTTCTTACTTAGGTAGTGATAGAAAATAGAAAGAAAATACATGTAATTTAAGAAACCAAAATTAACTAAATTAAAAATATAATAAATTGATGAATGTATGTTATTTTATTATATTTTTAATACACTCAAATAAGGACGTGTAAATGAAATTTTATTTTTTCTCCTTTATTTTCCTATATTTTCTTTTTTCTTTCTTTTCTCCCACCAAATCCTCTCTTCAAACACACTATTACACTATGTTTGGAAACATTTTTCTCTTAGTTTTAAAATAAAAAATTGATTTAATTTGATTTGATAAATAAAATTTTGTATTTAAAACACATATTTATATATAAGAATTTAATTGAATTAATTTAAGATAAATGTCAAATATAACCATATTATTAAAAAGAATATAATATACAAGAGTAAATTTATCTATTTACTTAAATAGATTAAAAAAATAATAAATTTTCATTAATTTTTATTGTTTTGAATTAAATTTTAAATGATATAAAAATCTCAAAATTTAAGTTATAAAATGAAATGAAACACAATACATAAAATTTAATTTTAATTCTAAACATAAAAATTGATAAGAATTTTAAATTAAATCCTATAAAAATCATCATCATAAACAGAATGTAAATATTCATGTTGATCATCACTGTGTTAACATCGGCACACTTCAGTCATTTTCAAGGTCAAATTAAAATTCATGCCCACAGAATCTGGTGGGTTTCAATGTCACTTTCTGGTATAATGAAACGCAATTCTGCCAATTCATCTATATATATATATATATATAAATGAAGTGTGTTTGTAGTTATAAAAAATGAAATAAATTATGAATTCGTAATTTATGTAAAAAATTTTAAAAAATTCTTAAAAATTTTTAAAAAAAATCAACAAATTAATCGCAGTTATAGTATTATTTTTTTAAGAAAAAAAATATATTTTTTAAGGAGTACTTTGGTTATCCACGTACTTATATCACCGTTAGATATGTAATAATCACTTGTGTGACTGTTAGCGGATCTTGAGAAGTACTTTGGTCGCCAACGTACCTATGCAGAAAAAGTATTCTGATACTTAATGGAGAAAGGGCCCTTTGCTAGATAAAAAATAGAGAAAAAAGTATAATAAAAATAAGAAAATGTGACATAAAAGTAATATGTAAAAAATTTTAATTAAAAAAAATATAAAAATTAGTTAAAATTAATAATTTTTGGTGTGGTCAAACATGCATAAAAATATTCTGTCACTGTTAAAGCAAGATACACGTACCATCAGATTTCTTTAAAAGATAATTTTAAGCTCTATTTAAGAAGTTTCAGATTTTGGTTACCTAATTTTTAAATTTTTTTAAATGACTAAATTTTATCCTCTTATATATTAATTTTTTTAAATTATGAAAGAAAAAAAGATAAGCTAACAAAAAATTAAAAAATTAAGAAAACATTAACTTTTTCCCTTCTTAAAGACGAAAAAAAAAATTAACATTTTAATAACGACTTACAAAAAAATACTGTCATTTTTTTCTTTTTTTTTCAAACCAAGCCTTAATGCGAAAAAAATAGAATTATCACATTATTCTAGAGAAGAAAATTATGCAAGAAAAGTATATTATTCCCTCACCGAATAAGAGCTGATCTTGTGTTGTGGAGTCATGGGATAAGACAAAGCAAATAGGACGAAAATTTTATTGAAAAAGTATTTACTTTTCTTATTTATATAAAAATGAGATAGAAAATTAATTTATCTTATTTTATATCAAAAAAAAAATATTTCCTTGAATTTTAAGAGAGATAAGAAAAAAGTAATTGAGAGGAAAAAAAAAAGTAATAAAAAAGTAACTAAGAGGAAAATAATTTTTTAGACCTTTATTTCAAAAATAAAGAATACAAAATAAAAATTGCTAAATTACACTATCTTGACAATAGTTTAAGTTGCAAGACTAAATCCCAAAATAAACTTCAGCTGCTAATATACATTAATTAACGGTCCTTATTTAATTATATTTTAATTAAATGTGACATTTTATATTTGACACTAATCACATTTCAATCAATTTCATTGTACCTCTCACTTTTATTTTAAAATTTATTTTAATTAAATTAAATCAAGACCATTGCATCTTTTTAAAAAAATCATGACTATTTATTAATGCACTCCATCCCCACTAACCCTAATAGTCAACCCCCTCTAACCCTAATAATCTCTGCAAAAAAATCGCCTTTTAATGTTTATACTTTTATATTAAAAGCTCGAAGAATGGATGGAGGTTTAACGTGTGTCTCTTTTTGTTTGTTTATTTTTTTTTTTTGGCGTTTTATTTTGTTTTTTATTTTTATTTTTTTTATTTACTAGAGTTTATGTTCATCAATTTGTTATGATTAGGAATATCTGAGTTAATTTTTAAATAAATTACCTGGTGTATATTTTTTATTGACAAGTTATATTAATTTATTATTTTTATCGTCATGTGTGCTTTTGTTTTTTTTTTTTTTTTTTGTGACCTTTACTTCTCCTGGTGACAGTGCCTCTCCTCCCCACCCCCCACTCCCCGACCATTTTTTTTTCTTTAACGTCTTCCGATGTTGAGGTTGATTTATCTTTGCACCGAGGACCTGTTTGGTTTGTAAAAAAATAACAAAAAAATTTATAAATTTTTGTTAACTTTATATCATATTAATTTTTTTCTTTTATTACACACATTACAAACTCTTAATTTATCTCACTTTTTTTACTCTAAACACACCACGAAGTGATATGTCTCATAAAATTTTCAGAATATGGTTATGTTTTGAGGAATACAGGGGTTAAAGTACAAAATGCCTGCACTTTTAGTTGTTAAAGGGTACATTTAGAGTGGTAAGAAGTGAAATAAAGTGAAATAATTTGTGATACATAATTTGTACAGTAAAATAAAAAATAAATAATTTTTAAAAATTTTCAGAGTTTTTTAGTGATTTTTAGTAAACTAAATGCACCAAAAATGAAAATATTAATATCATGATTTAATTAAAATAAATTTAATTAAATTAATAAATATTGTTGACTAAGTTAATAAATGTCATTTAACTTAATTAATAAATTTTGATTAAAAAATAACCGTTGGTATCTACATTTCAACACTTGCAACCCCATTTTGACAGTTTATATATGAAACATATTTTTATTCTTTTTTATTTTTTTTCTTTACTTTGAATGCTATTATTTTTTTATTAATATAGAGCGCTTTGCATTTATTATTTTTATTTTATTTTATATTCTCTGATTTTATTTCAATTTAATTAATTTACGTATAGATTTTATCAAATTTTTAATTAAAATACATATGACCGTGTATATATTTTGCGTTGAAGGACATGAGGGATATATCAGTAATGGACAGAACAGAATTGTAACTGTCAGATGGAGTATAAAATAACTATTTGCACAAAAAATAGCAAGGCTTTGTTTGGACGAAAAAAATTAGTTTTTTTTTTTAGCTGACTATTAGTTATATACTAAAATTTTATTATTATTTTTTTTGGGTGTTTGAGAAGAGAAAGAACTAACTTTTTAATAGTTAATTTTTTAATTTTTTATTAATTTAACAATTTTATTCTTCATGATTTAAAAATAATTTAAAATATAAAAAAATAAATTTAATTATTTAAAAAAATTAACTCAATAAAAATTTTAAAAACTAATTACTAAAAAATTAATTTTTCCCTTCCCAAATACAAAAAAGGGGGGTTTTGTGGTGCAAAAGTATGAATTTAGTTAATTTAATTAATTTTTTTAATATGTACTACTTAAATTATGACTTGCAATTTATTTTAATCATTTAATCATCAATTATTTTTATTGTATTTTAAATTATGATTTCATATCTTAAACTAATCTAAGTTATTTATGTACTTAGGTTATTGACCAAAAGTACTCACTGTAATTTCAACCACAACCTACACCAAATTTATATCAATATACATGTACATCATATGTGGTGTTTGGAGTTTGTAAAAGTTATTGTAAGATTTGGTTTGAAAAGTGAAAAAATGTGTCTTTTTTTATCTAGCTAAAAAAGTCACCTTTTTGTATTTGAAAGGAAAAAAAAAAAAAAAGTTAACATTTTAACTGACTTTTCAGTATTTGTTAATTTGACATTTTACTTTTGAAAGTTTAGAAAGAAAATTAAAACGTGAGTAAATTTAGTTATTTTACAAATAAACAAATAAGTCAATAAGTCAAAATTCTTAAACGGAGCCTAAGTTTGTGAAGGGTTAACCCCAAGGGGTTAGATGGGATGGTCTTGGACTGGGACTTAGGGGCTTACCACCCCAAGGTCTCAAGTTCAAGTCTCCTCTCTAGCAAAAACTTGGGGCCAGCCTCCCGGGCGCAAAGCGTAGTAAAGGTTGGTAGGACGGGCCTCCTTGGCTAGACGAACCGTATCCAGTTCTTGGGTGTGGGTCCGACTCCCCGCCGCTACGCGAGTTTGCGATTGACCGCTATACATGTTGAGGGGCCGGTATGTGTGGCACAAACCAAAAGAGATTCACTCTCTAGGGGTTTGACCTAGGGAGTGAATCCTTTTTTTTTTTTTTTTTTGAAGGGTACAATCTCGTAAGTGTAAAAAAAATTTAATTTTACAGAAACTCGTACGGTTTTATGAAATTTTATGTATAGTAGGGTTTTAAACGTGTCCAATGTAGATATTTAAGTATATATGTTTTCTTGCAAAAAATTGCATGGGATTCGCGGATTTTACCTTCATTGTACCCAAAAAAAAAATTCAATGAAACACCTTTGTGATCAAGACATTTTACAGGACCAATATCACGGGAGTACTATAGTACAAGAAATGAAACAAAACCATGGAAGAACTCTTCGAACGATGTGTGAACCACACACCCAGAAAGAAGCGACAACCCCAACCAAACCAGACAAAGAAGATATTATTGACGTAATATATGGGTCTCTCATTAATTCCCAACCCTGAAGAGGCGGTACAAAGTCCTTTTTGATGCCAATTTCATAGATCGAAACAAACGAAACCATGGAAGAATTCTCAATTAGCACATGCAAGACGCCGTTCAAGCTTTGTCGACACCGTGATTTCATTATCATTTCCCAAATATTGTCTCCGGCTGATTTATCGCTATCACAATCACTGAGAAGTGGTAAAAAAGGGAAATATAATGAAATGTTATCTTTCGAGCTATAATTAATGGCGATACGTATCCCGTATAATGTCAATCAAGTGAAATACCTTATTAAAATTGATTTGATCAGCCTTTTAGTACGTTATTATTATGTTTATTTGTGAAATATAAGGTGGGTGATTGGATGGTCAATACATAGGACATTACTAATCCCATGTTTAGTACCATACGTCCCACGGTTGAATTAGTTTTTCGTCAAGATTTTTATCACTATCTCCTATTAAATTAAATCTTTTGTTTCATTTTATATCATGTTAATCAAACACAAAGATCTCATTTGGAAGTTGAATTTTTTTTAATAATTTTTAGTGATTTTTTGACAAAAATTGGTAGGTAAAATTTTTGTATGTTTGATAAACAAATAGATTTTTTTTTTAGTAATTTTTAGTAACTTTTGGTGTCTGGTAAATAAAAAGAAATGTCTACTAACTATTGATAACTTTTAGATGTTTGATAAACATTTTAGTAATTTTTAAATTGGATTAAAGTGAAATGATCACTGTACCCTTAACTAATTTAGCAAAAAGAAGCAACTTTTAGTGTTTTACCAAACACCTAAAACACTAAAAATTAATTTTTTGGCTCTTTTTTGTTCCTCCAAATAAGGCTTAAAAAAATAATCTCACCTAAAAGAAATATTATATAATATTCATTCTTATACATTATTACATGATATTACTTATCTCTTATCATTTAATCCTCCAATCAAACGTAGTCCATGGGGAGGTTAGGGCCATTAGGCTTCGTTTGGCTTGCTGTATACTTTTGAAAATTTCTAAAAAATTTTAAAAATTATTTAATTTTTATTTCACTGTACGAATTATGAATTTATAATTTATCTCACTTTTTATCATTTCAAATATATCCTGAATGTTAGGGATGGAAACGGGTAGGGTACCCATCTAATTAACCAATCCCATTACTAAACTCGTTTATTTTTTTGTTACCATTACCATCCCAAACCCATTTATTTTTTTAGTTGGAATCCCAAACTCGTTCTGTACCAAACTCGTAAAACCCGTCCCAAACCCGCAAAACCAGTTTATATTCAATTAGTCAAATTACTCATTAACTATCCGTTAAATACCTGATTTGAGATAAAAATAAAAAATTAGTAAGTGACAAAAATATTAAATTTATTAAATTGAAAAAGTTTTTTTTTTTTTTCAAAGGTAAACAAAATATACTATAAATAGTAAAAATAAATATATAAAATACATAAGAGCATACCCCTGAAATAATATAATAAGAATCACAGTTCATAAAGAACTTTCAAATCTAATATGGAAGTTGGAACAAATCATGACATGTGAAAATAGCATACAACAAATTATAAATTAAACAACTCCAAATGAATTATCCCAACAAAGCCAAGAGCAGCTACCAACAAAGTATAAATGATTTTGATTTTAGAAGTTTCAAAAATTTTATCTCAGGGACAAAATTATAATTGTAAATATATAAATATATTATTTTATTTTATTTTATTTTATTAAACGGATATTTTATGAGTACCTTACAAGTATCGGGTATCAGGTACCCTATAAATATAAACGAATATTGGGTATCAAGTATCGTGTAACCTATAAAAAATCACAAACCCGTCCTAATTCCATTAAAATATTTTTCAACAAATTTTATTTGGTTCGATCAAATCAGGTATGCTTGTGTACCTGTCCTATTGACATTTGACATTCCTGCTAAATGTGGCTTTTTAAATAGTCATTGGATTAAATATTAGGGGTGTTAAATCGACCCATGCACAAAATGACCTGTTTGATCTAAGTCAAAAATTCTTTAATAAGTACGGTTAGTGTAGGAAGTAAACAGATTAGGTCCGACCCAACTCGTTAAAGAAAAACGTGAAAAATCATATTTTTTGGAAGGGTTAAACAAGTAACCCGTTTAACCAATTAAGTACAAAGAAGTTTTTTAAAATATATAGAATATATTTTAAAATCAAATTATTCTAAAAAAATAAAATATAACATATAAAATATCATTTAAAATATAATTATATTAAAAATAATAAAATATTTTAAAATAAAAAATAACAAGTTAACCTATTCGACTCGACCGGATTACAAGGTAATCCGTTTGACTCATTTGATTTATTTTCTCTGTAAACGGATTAACAAGTGGATTGAAATAGAGCGAGGCTTGTAACTCAGTTTGTTAAGAGTTTTGTATAACCCGCTCACAACTCAGATTGGAGTCTCCCGTTTACCTAACAAAAAAAAAATGTGGATTGAAATAATTTTAAAAATAAATGGGTCAAAGTACATTGATCGGTCCCGTTAATGCACACCCGAACTAATTGCCAACTTTCAACATATTAGTTTTTTTGCCTTGTTTTTTTCCTTCCTAGTTTTGCGTAAGAGTGTGATTTTATCACATTCTCATTAACAATGAAATTAAAACTAGTCGGATAGAGCTAAACTAACGAAATCCATCCCCTCCCCCCCCCTCTCTCTCTATATATATTCAATGGTTATTTATGTTTAGAATTGTATAAATTTGTAAAAATTGTAAAATAACAAAAAATTAGTAAAAATTAATAAAAATTACAGTCTTATAATTCGTGTAACGCGAAAAAAATTATTTTTTTAATTTTTAAAATTTTTTAATAAAATTTGAGCATAATTTATCTTGCCCCTCAATTTTTTTTTTTTGAACTGATTAACGGATTTGCCCCTTATAGCTATTGGTTATATGTCTAAATACGCCCTTCAAATTTATTGATAAAAATTAGAGTTATTTTATTATTATTATTATTTTATTATTTTTTATTTTTTTGTTTTTTCGGGGGAAAAAGCCGGCAAACTTGCATCTTGCGTTCAGGTAGACCAAATTATCCTTGATTTTGTGATTCCACTTTACAAGTTTGCCATCGTATTTTGGGAACTGTCAAAACGGCTCTCTCAGTTAACTGTCACCCTTTTCTGACTTGCGTATTCAGGACGGCGTCTTTGGTCGAACCCACTCTCACTTATCCTTCCATTTTTATTATCTCTCTCTTCGTAAGGTCTTACGCGGTTCTCGCTCTTCTTCTCATGGAAGGGTCCGGAGATTAAAATGGGCATTTTATGCTCGCTGAACTCTCACCGATCTTCACACTATTATTCTACTGTCTTCCCATGGGCTTTGGTTAGAGTAGTTAAGGGAGTGTGGTATTCTGTAGGGAGAGGGGATGAACGATGGTCTTGGTTGAGATTGTTTGGATATGGTTAGGGTTTTCTGGGGCGTGGGGATGTGCGGATCTTTACAATGAACTTGTTTGGGTTACCACTGGGGTTTTATGGTTGAGAGGGTTTGTCTGCTGGTGATTGAGTTGGATTCTTTGTTTGATTTGATGGTTTTGGTTGGAAATGGTTTAGTGGAATGAAGTGTCTGTAAGAGTTGGGACAGCCATGATTGGGTATTTTCTGCGCGCACGCGCGCACACATATATGTATATACTGTTTGCCTGGAGACGTGTTTGAGCTTTTTTGTTTTGTTCTTTTGTTTTTTTTCCTTATATAAATTCTTTGCTTCTGCTTGCTGTGGTTATTTTGGTAAATCCGTAAAGTTAGCTCAATCAATAAAACTTCAAATTTATTTTTTAAAGTCCATTAGTTTGAAGTGATCACTAAAAGATTTATTTGGTTATTAATTTCAAACTTCAGAATTTATTCGATCATTAATTTTATAATTTTAAAAATTAATCAAGATGCATGTAAATTAAATCGGAGTACATGAAGTTGAAAAAAAAAATAGAGTGGTTACTTTGGCCATTTCTTTTTTACTATTTTCTTGTTTTTCTCTGCTTTTTCCTTGCCAGGCAATATGCATGCCATGCTTAATATATAATTTGGTGTTATTCCCTTGTGATTGTTATGGTTGAATTGGTTATGGTTCTGGGTGTACCACTATAATGTTTGTTTATTCGTTTAAATAGATTGCCTTAATTAAGAATTGGTACCTTTAAAAAACAATCAATGGAAATAAAATAAAGAAATATATATGTTGTCGTGAATTGGTAGTATTGAGTTGTATCATATTTGTAACCTGATATCGATGATTAAAGTACGTACACCAATATTTTATGTATTGATATATATATATATTTTTTTTTGTTAAGATCTAGTTGAGTAATTTCTATATAAATAATATGCTTTTACTTTAGCTTCTAATTAAGAATTTTCATTTGTAATTGTGAAATCAACGTATTATCAAATGAGCCACCAATTAATGTTTTGATAATTATAAAAATACGAAATTGTATGAGAAACAAACGACATTCTTCTGGTACGTGGAAGTCCGCAGCCGCTACCCCGTACTGGGGTGCGCACAAGGTGAAGCACGCTCCAGGACCCTAGCCGGCAAAGGTCCCTGGAGAGTTAACCAGCCTAATTGTTGAATACTTAGGACTCTTAGGTTATTTAGTTGTTTATGTTCTGGTTAATAACATTTCGTTAAGGGCTGTCGAGTTTCGATTTTTTTGGTTCGTTTTGTTCCTAAGTTTTCGAATTATTACAGAAATTTCATAGTAATTTGCATAATTATTTCAAAAACTCATCTAGACTTGTGCAAAATAAAAGCTCTATTTGATGCTCATAAATATTTATCCCCAATCGTTTAAAAATTTTATGCAATGTAAACTAACATGCCCCTTGCACTGGTGTTTAACAAAATTAGGAAGGAAATGTATGAGTTGATATGGATAATTAATTGGTGGGTTACATAGAAGTAAGAGTGTTTGTGGGGGTTGGGGGGGTTATTTTGCATACAAGTGTGTGTGGAGAGTGACAACTGAGAAAGTGATTTTGTTAAAGAATTCCTCTCTCTCTCACACTCTCTGTAGAGTGATAACTTCCTATATGAGTTTGATGGAGTAAAATTTCTCCCCCCATCTCTCTCTCTCTTTCTCTCTCACTCAGTACAGTGGCAACTTCGGTAACGTTTGGAATTATAAAAATTAAAATAAAATATAGTTGGTGTTATTTTTTAATATTTAGAGTATAAACTACAAATCACAAAAAAGAGAAAAGAGTAGTTTCATTTGAACAAACAGATTTGAATCGGAACTTTTTAATTTTTATATCAAAACTTTTTAAATTTTGTAAAAATGTTATAGGGATTTATAAAAATTTTATTGAGATATATTAAAATTTGTAAATTAAATGTATATAAATTTATATAGATTTATTGAGATTCATATAATACGAGGTGTGAAAATTTTTATAAAAAAATTATAAAATATTTTAAAATTTTTAATTTTTTTATACTTCAAACGAGTCCTTAGCGTGTCTCTCTCAGTGCGTAGAGCGACACTGAGAAAGTGATTTATTATCAACCTTGCTAGAAAGAATTCCTTCCCATATAAGTTTGATGGAGTGGAATTCCCCTCTCTCTCTCTCTCTCTCTCTCTCTCTCTCTCTCTCTCTCTCTCTCCCTCTGTAGAGTGACAATTGAGAAAGTGATTTGTTATCAACCTTGCCAGAAAGAAATATTTATTATTATTATTATTATTGCTGTTATTGTTATATTTTATTTATTTAAAGAAATATTTGTTAAAATGGTTGACTCCATTACATTGTATTTCCTTATATTGACTATATATATATATATATATATGTATGTATACTTAAAAGGTCTAGGGACCATGAGGGAACCATCTTTAAATTGCAAAAACTGAAGAAACATTTAAGGTGACACGTACTTTTGTTAGTTTTCTTCTCTAATGAGACGCAGATGTCCTCATTACTGGTCATGCAGAGAAAGACCCGCATGTTAACAAACTGGGTCTCGAGTAACAATTATTGCTTCTTTGCTGGAGATTGTGTTGTGCGCAGGAACCCAACTTTCTCTATCACTTCTGGTCTATTTTCAGAGAGGTTCCTACCCTCTTCCCCTCACCCAACCAAAACAATCGAAAACCCTAGCCCTTGTCCCCACCCATCAATAATTCAACCCATATATATATATATATATCTCAACTCAGTTTGTGAGTTCCTCTTGTTGTGAAATCAGTCAAACAGATCAAGAAATATTATCATGGACCTATTTATGTATATATAAAATATATGCCATTTGCCATAAGTGGCATGGTGAAAAAAATTGGAATTAGACATGGCTTGATCCATGCATCAAGCATGAAAGGGTAAATTATATTTTGTATTATTATGTTTACAATGAATCTTAGAGTAATTCATATCAAATGTATTTAAGGTTTTCTTTTATATTGCTCCAACAATGCTTCAATTCTTCATGCGTATGTTTGAAAGATTTTAAATTTCGCGTGCCATAAATTTAGTTGGCTGTAAATTCATCAAAGAGTTATAGATTTAGTGGAATTTTTAAGTATTTGAATGTTATTTTTTCATTTGGTTTGGTGCATCTAGAATTTGAGGAAAAAGTAAATAATATAGAATTTTATAAATTCAAAATGATTTCGAGGTTAGATTTTTGTAACTAAGATTGTATTGTATTATAGTAAAACATTCAAGATTTTTTCCTAATTCAAAATTTTCCACGTTAAAAATATTATGCTTCTTTAATCCTACTTTATTATTATGTAATTATGAATGATTGCGTGATTATTAGCAAATATAGTATACTGCATGTTTTTTTCCTAGTAATTCCCATGCTAAGCCCCGATCGCATTATATATATATAAACACCTGGGATTGGGGTTATCATCGTGTTTTAGAGATATTTTCCGAATTAATATTTCCATCTTTGTGGATTAATTTGCTGGGGGGTAATTTTGGTCTTTTTGAAGTGGTTGGTTGTCACGTCCCCATCTTAAAGCCCGGGATGGATGCCATGAGAATGTGAAAACTAAATGAAATAAATAAATAAAGTCCAATTCAAATTTAATTCACAATGAATTATAATTATTGATATATCTAAAATCATTATTCATTCCTATATAAAATAATATTTAGATACATCATCGTCAATTTATCAATAACATTATCCACTTCAATACCATTTTCAATAACCGCATTCAAGGTTTGCATAGTTAGAACATATACTATAATCATACTTATATATCTCCAAAAAGTTATATTGTGAAGATAAGATATAAACCCACACTTGGATCACACAATCTGTAATATAAATAATTTAACTCAATTTAGAATAATAAATACCATTATTACTATTCACAATTAAGATTGGACTTAGGCCACTCAAACTTAAACTGTCTATGTATCATACTTCAGAAATCGGGCCATCGTAGTTCTTATCTTTATTATTTTATGTTTAACTCTTCATCAATAAATTACAAATTAAACATTATTATAATTAACAACTTCAGGATATCAACACATAATAATATACGCAATCTCATGTAATAGATAATGATGGAATACAATGCCAATACATACTCTAATCTCTACCTACCCCTAACTATATCTTGGGACGGGTGACACTTGATAAAGTACGCGAGATCACCAATCGCACCGTTTACGTTTATGACGAAAGTATACTTTAATATATATATATCAAGTAGAGAACCGTGTTACACTCCTACTTGTGTAAAGCTCAGGCGAACCGCATTGCACCCCTTGGCCCTTTTACTAGGGAATTATGTTACACCCTTACTGGTGTAAGACTCAGGGGAATTGTATTATATCTCTAATCAGGCATCTATTTGATTCAAGCAGAAACCAATATAAATAGTATTTCAAGATTAACGTCCTAGTTTCAATAATTAAATTTTAGTCATATATATCAACTGGAGATCATCTAGTAATTTCAAAATCTTATTTTATCATTTTCTCAAAATCATGGATCCCGTCTATATATATAACCTATGTCTCAATACATCAATAATATCAATATGTAATTCTCGACCAATTAATGATCACAATTTAAAACCAGATATTGTAATCCTAGCCCAATGCACATGATATGCTCAATCATATAAATAAATATCATTTTAATATAAACATGCAATCTCATTAGATTTGATGATGATTTGGAATTCATTTCATCTTTAAAAATCAATAATAATTAAGTTTGGGCATAAAACATATATTTAGAAATCAATTTTGACATTTTTAGAAATTCTGCTAATTTGGTATCCGGACACTAGAAGCTGCGGTCCAGACATCGTTGTCTGGAATCCTAAGCTGCAATCCGGACACCAGAGTCCAATGCCCAGTTTCTGGATTCATTTTCAACAAAACCCAACTCCAAAACATTCCCCAAATCACCCATCCAATCCTCAATCTCAATAATAAATTATATGTAAACACTTGAATGCTTAAATCACATGTTTCTACAGCATTTAATCGAAGAATAACTCAAATATATGTAAAATCTTCACACATATATGCATATATATACACACATTCATATATACATACATATATATATATATATATACACAAATCTCATAATATTCGACCAAATTAAGCATATATATACATCAAAAATATCCTAACAACGTTTAGAACACAAATGTTTGTCCCACCTACCTTGAATATAAAGAGAAAAGAATAAATGAGAAAGTTTTAGTTTTAGCCTCCAAACTCTCGGTGTCGATTTCTCCCACCTCGAGTGAAACCACGCGAAATAAACACTACCACGACATTTACGGCACCGAATACTACCCTCATCCACTGATCTTCCTTCCTAAAGCCTATTTTCTCTCCTACGCTCTCTTTCCTCTCTTCTCTCTTACGCTCTCTTTCCTCTCTTCTCTCTCTCTCTCTCTCTCTCTCTATCTCCCTTTTTTTTTTGGGAATGGCTGAGAGCCACTAGAGAAGAAAAAAAAAAGAAATAAAGAAAGAAATGAAAGAAAATGAATAAAAAAACTGGGGCTCTGGTCCAGATGTCCAACCTAATACTATTTCAACCCAAACCCGACTAAAAAATAAAATAAAATAAATCAACCTAATCTTAATTTAAATATTTTATTGACAAAAAATAACACATAAATAGTCAAAATTAAATATCGAGTATTACATTAGTGGTGTGCAAATACATTGTTTCCAAATATTAGAAATTTAAAAGAAAACATTTTACTCTTATGCAGTGATTGAAAATTAGCAATAAAAGTTATTGTGCAAAATTTTGTCTCAACTTTAACTTATAGAGAAACACTGATTATGACATCTATTACTATTGTAGAGCAAACACCGAGATTTGGTAAAACTCAATTTTTTATGAAGTAACGCTCTTGGTGAAGCTTCTATTTTTTAAGAAGCGTCAAATTTGATCAAACTCCTATTTTTCAAATTAACAAAAATACTCGTAAAACTAAATATATATATGTGTTACTTTTATAAAGTAAGAACATAATAGTTAATTTATAACATTTTCAAATTATTTTTAAATTCAAAAATTTCAAATTTAAGAGCTCAGTTATCATGTTTAAATTCAAAAATAATTAAAATATATTTTCTTAGTTAGTAGTTATCTTCACCTTTATATATATCTATCAAAATGTTCAAACAAAAAAAAAAAAATCACACATATCAAATGTAAACCGATATCTAGTTAGAACATTGTTGTAACTCTATAGTAAGAAAACAATAGTAATTAGAACTTATTTGCAGCACCTACTATTTATTGTCATTGTGATTGTGATTGCAATGATGGCAATTTGATTGCCATCTAAGATAAGGTTTTAACTTTAATAATAATAATAATAATAATAATAATAATAATAATGACGTGATGAATATTAAACTTAAGACTTTTTATTATATATATTTGGGTTGTTTGGTTAAAAAAAGTTGAGAAAAAAGTTTAGTAAAAATATAAAGATGTGACATAAATGTGATATATGTTAAAATTTTATTGAAAAAAAATATAAAAAATAGTTAAAATTTAATGACTTTTAATATTTTTTAGTTGGCCAAACAGGCCTATTACGAACTCGACGTGTGCAATACCAGTTAAATAAATTTTTTTTAAAATTAATTTGATATAAAATCTTTTGTACTAACGCGTCTCTTTTTATTGATTATTGTACCAGAAGTAACACAAACTCATGGTACAGTTGATACAATTAGTGTTTTCTCATATAGCATGACTGCATGAGGGCCACGTATCCTTACAATTTTGTCCAAATTTTAAGAAAAATAATAAAATAAAGAAAAAAGGAAAAAAATAGATTTACTGTAACATCAAACATATGCCATTCATGATACAAACAAATAAGGACAAAATATAAATATGCAACAAGGCTTCAATAATTGTCCAGAGCACAAAGGTCTTCACTAACTACAAATGATATTTTATGAACATGGACAAGAGCAATGAAGTTAATGCATGTGTCGAGAAAAGGCCTTGGTTTTGTGGCTATTATTACTTTGTTCACATGCAGATAGAGAATATATGTATACGTATATAATATGTATGTAGACACGTACACAAACACATCATTCCTAGCTAGCTAGCTTGTATTAATTCATGCTTTGTACTCGTCGGGAGTGTACAGATAGATATGCATACATATTTGTGGTGTAAATGTAGACACACATACTCTGTATTGATATGTTTATATCTTGATCTCTGCATATCTTGTCTGCTTTTCATCATTTCACCCTATTTTTATTGATTTATTTACTACATAAAACTATATGCACAAACATATTTCAATAAATTCATTAATTTCAATTGATATTTTACAACATTGGTAAATCCACTGAGTCTAGAAATTAATTTCTCACGCTCCAATATTCTACTAATAAAAATGAATTTGTTTAATCTGCCCACTTAGAGGCTCAAAATATCTTTGATCCAAGAAAGCTTAAGAAATTTAGAGGATAGAGAAATTAAATAATAATAATAATAATAATAATATCAAAAATACAAAGAACTGAGCGGAATCGTTTCTTTCCTTCTAAAAATATGTATGGAGGAGCTCTATATATATAGAGAGAGAGAGAGAGAGAGAGAGATCCTTCATCCCCAAGGCAAAGGATGGCATTCAAAGAAACGAAGGTTCTTAGAAATGGTGGTGGCACCATGGCATGCTAAATTTTATTTCTCCGTTGTTGGATTGAAATATATATATATATATATATATACATAGTCCTTGTTATAGTTTTGTGGATCGCTCAAAAGAGGATAAAGATGATGATAATGGGAATGAACTCATCCTATGCTTATTAAAAACAAAAAATTCTACGTTTTTTAAATCAAATATAAAATCCGAAGTAAAAGTCAAAAAAATCATTTTTTTTTTTAAACGCATATGGGATCTCTTTTTTTGAATTCGGGTCCTCTCCATTTTACGCTTGAAATTGAGTGTTCGATCTATTTCATGTTATGGACACAAGCCACCTCATTAAAGATCGACTGTTAAGATGTCTTTACATTAAATAATTAAAAAGCATTAAATATAACGGTCTGAAAAATTAATGTATATTTGTGATTTCCTAATCCAATATTATCCCATTGATATGTTTTGAACACTTATAAAAAGGTAAGCCTTGTACTCCACCTATTCCCTTTATACTCTACTTTTCTTCTTCATTAATTGAAATTAGACAGTCACATCTCTTCTTTTTTACATATGTTATATATAATTATAAAATTACAAATATTTTTATACAAAATTTCAAACTAAAATATAATTATACCACCATAAGCACCCTTATTTTATAATAAAAAAATATCTTTTAGCACAAAATATTGATAAGACAACTTCCCAAAAATATTTTTTTTTTACATTTTCTGACAAGCAAGCAATTAGACCTTAATTTTTGAAAAGAAATCCATTTATAATATGTAGGTAACCTTACTATGATAAACACTTCCAATTCTAGATTTTTTAAAAAATATTTTCTATTACAAAAAATTAAATTTTCAGAATAATGATATTTATAATTTGTTTGATAATTTTTTTTCTTAAAGTTTAGTTTTTTTTATACATTAATTTACTTATTTTGATTTTTTTTTTGAAAAGTTTATATAAATTCTGACTAAATGAAACATTTCTAATTCAAGATTTTTTTAAAAAATATTTTCTATTATAAAAAATTAAATTTTCAAAATAATGATATTGTTGGATTTTTTTTTTTTCGCTTGAAAAGTTTATATAGATTCCAACTAAATGACTTGGGAGTGATGACAAAAGTTTGTAAAAAAAATAAATGAAAGAAATTAATTTTTTGCTTGATTATTAAGTTAGAAAATAAAATAAAATAAAAATTATTCTAATATGGTTCAAATTATACATAAAAATAGCTAATTAAATGGGTTAGTTTTATAATTTCAATTAATAAAAAAGGAAAGTGAAGTGTAAGAGAGAATAAGTGGGGTGTAAATAGACTCACCCCTTATAAAAATGTGTTTTATTATTTTTTATATAATATAACCTTCAAGACAGTAGGAAAAAAAATAAATAAAAGAAAGAAAAACAATACCGAAGGATTACAGAACTTACCCGATCGAATTTAAGAAACTCATCTTGTCAAGCAAAACTAAAAGGGGCTTCAATTGCGTTCGGCAGCATAAATACTTTCTTTAAGTACATTTACAAGGTAGAAACTACAAAATTTGGCATATTCATCAATAAACCAAAATTCCATTTGAAAGCACTCCCAAAATAATAATAATAATAATAATAATAATAATAATAATAATAATAATAAGAAATAAAAGAAAAGAGAAGAAAAATAAGGTGGCGGTTGGTCTTCCAAAAAAAATAAAAAAATAAAAATTAATATAAAGTTGATAAAATCAGGAGTAGCCGCGAATTAATTTATATGTGAGCTTGAAAAAAAAAAGAAAAAAAAAACTTGCATAAGTTTGATTTGTGGCTCTAATAATCCGAATTGGAATTCAAAATCAAGCATGAAAGATCTCGACGCAGAGGTTCACAAGCTAATTCAATTATATATATAATAATATTTTCAACCAAAATACTGTCATTTAAATGTAATAGAATAATGTCATTTTTATTTTAGTCAAATTATTTGATTTGCTTTATTATAGTTTAACCCAAGATTATGTCATTTTGGTTAGTCAAGCTGTAGAAGTTTTTTGTCAAACCCATAAGCTTGAGTTCCGTAATAATTAATAATTCAAACCAAACTCGTGCAAATCAAAACTCAGCTTAACTTAGTTAAACTCAGCTCAATTTTTTTTTATAATTGAAACCCATTCAAAAACGCAAACCACAACAGCCTATAAATACAAAAAACATATTTGTTATTGGCATATTTCCATGCATTTTTTCAGTTACTTACATAAAGTTTGAAAAATAAGAACTAACAATGCTAAAAAGAAGTCTGCTTAGATGTGTGAATATTTTTACTCTTGAGAATAATAGCTACGTAGTTAGAAGTCAAATTGTCATATCCAAATTGTCTACGTGTCATTTGGTATACTTATTTTAAATTTATTTTTTATTTTACGTTTTCAAAAATAAAAAAAAAACAATTCAAAACGTATTTGATCACTTATTTTTTCAAATTTTGTTTTAAAAAACAAAAAATAGTTTACACGTGAAATGCAAAATAGTAAAAAGTCGTTTTGAGTATTTTTAACTTAAAATAAGAAAATTTTAAAATATAAAAAATAAAAAATATCGAATCAAATACATTTTTTATTTTTCTTATTTTGAAAATTTTAAAATATAAAATACATAAAATAAAAATAAAAATGCAAATAAAATGTGGCCTTAATTTTGCATACTTAAAAATTCATTAAATCCGTATCACACTATATGCGGGTCATTATGCATAAATTTTTCTGTGCAATTGTATAATTACAGTATTATATATAGTATTAATGATATGACCCGTTGCAAAGATTTGACATATTATATAATTAAATTGAAAGTATTATTATATGCTAAAATAATTAAGTTATAAAAATATATTTAAAAGTAATATATATTATTGTTTATATAAATTCAATTAAATAGTTAGCGAACGTAAAATAAATTAGAATATTGATACTATCAATAGTATCGATTCGATTAAATTCAAGTTTTAATAAATAAAAATTAAAATTAAAATAGTTAAGAAATAACAGTACTTATTCATATAATTAAATAATTTTTATAATCTACTCTTCCTATCACAGTATACATACATATATATATCAATTACATGTAAAAACTTATAAAATACATATTAATTACATATAAAAATTTTAAAAAATTTAAATACATAACTATCAAATTACAAAGTCGAAGAAAAAAATTGTTGTAATAAAAAATCTTTAGAAATTTGAAAGAAAATAAAACTTTTTATCTATTTATAGGTTTTGCATTTAAGAGAATCCTATTCCATTTAAATTAGAATACCATTTTAAAGTTTTATCTTATTTCGGTTATAATACTATTTTGATCGAATTAAAAGTTCAAATTCAAGAAACGTTTAAGTAGCACTTCAATTAGATTAATTTATTCATAGCCAATTTTATTTTTTAATTTCTAATATAATTTTGTACTTTTTTAATAAATAATATTACAATATATATAATTTTAACAAACAATATTACAATTAATTTAAGATATATTGCTTATTTTGTCTGATGATAAAAAAATTAAAGGACATGTTATTTGTTAATAAATTAAAATATTTATTTAATATGTTAATTTTTTTCATTAGCTTATTTAACAATAATATTGTATTTATTATTTTTCAAATAACAATTTATTAAATTATAAAAAATTAAAAATAAGAAGTTATATGATAATTTGTGTTGATTAAATAAAAAATATCAAGTGATATTTACGTACATTTTAGTTTAAATAAAATTGTGAATAAGAGGTAATTATATACAATACTAATTTCATTTAAGTTATATAATTATAAATTATGTTAATAAATTAAAATCTTTACTTAATAGGCTAATTTTTTTATGCTTATTTTGTTTAATAATAATAATATTTATTATTAAAACCTTTGTTTAACAGGATAAATATTTTTTTGCATTATCTTATTTAATAATAATAATATTTATTATGTTTGAAGTAATAATTTACTAAAATATAGAAATAAAAAATAAGAATATGTTTTAAATGAAAATAAAAAATAAGAAGTTATATATAAATAGAAGTATAAATTAAATAAAAATATCAAGTTATATCCACGAATATTCTATTTTAAATAAAATTAAAAATTGTAAATAAGTAGTAATCATGTAAAATACTAATTTCTGTATAAGATAATTAAGATAACTATAATTAGGTGTCGCGTGTCACAACCATACACGTGTCACAACCATAACGAAAGTTAAGTTCTACGTGACGTATGTTAGTTATAATTAAATTTCACGTGTTACAACCGTTATACAAGTTAGACTTTACGTGTTGCAATGGCATATTCTACTTTATATATATATATATATATATATATATAATATGATATGCGCACAAAATGAGGCCTATGATGTTTCATGAGTTTTTTTATTTTTATTTTTATTTTTTCTTAATACTCTTCAGCCAGAGTCATTTTAAAACAGGCCTATATTAAATTTTGTTTTATGAAATATGGGATTGGGTATGGGATAATACTTCACTTCTAATTTTTATCATATATGTAGTTTGGTAAAATTACATCTACCTCTCATTAATATTTGAGTAATTATATTTAGTACCACAATATTTAAAAATTAAATTTATTTCTCTGATTTTGAAATGTTATTAATATTAACCCTCTAATGATAAAATAAGTGATTAAAAGTTAATATAAAATGTCAAACTAACTAAAATCTTAGATATTTTTTTTTATTTTACCGTTCTCCCTTTCATATTTCGTTAATTTGTTTTTACAAAAATTATGAAAAATTTTATATTTTTACTTACTTTTGCTTTTTGGGGGATTTTTGAAGGAAACTCTACTAATTCTATTATGAACTCACACTTAATGGTTTATCGACCCTACTTAAAATTTGAATAAAATTTTTTTCAAAAAGATATTCAAGGCATGATATTTTCAGTAGTTATATTCTACTTAATTCCATAAATAAACAAATATGAATTAGAAAATAAATTCCGAAAACTGGTGAACTTTTTAAATAAGACTTATAAATTGAATTAAGGGAGGCAAAGTTCATATAAATAATTTTGAAGAGAAGAAATTTCCGATCTACAATCTCTTCAAATATAGAATTGAATAATGTTAAATTATGGGTTAACATTTCACCTAAAAATTTAAAATTATGTATAATTAAAAAATATAATTTTATTATTTTAGACATAATAATTTGTGAGGGTACTTTGGTCAATACACAAAACGGCGGGGATAGGGAACCTAACTACTGGTTCTGTACTACAAGACAGGATTGCCCTGCAAAAATATTAGTTGATCGGGACCTTTTTGAGATTTCACGTGTTAAAGCGTTGTAGCGTAGTGGCTACACTGCAATTATGACTGTTTACCATGGTGGGATCTGGGAATAGTAAATTAGAGTGCGCTTGGCGTACCAAAAAGTAAAAAAAAAAAAATTAGATAAAATGTGATTTGAAAATTTTTTTTAATTTGGTGCACACCGTTCAAATTATTTTTTTTGAGATGAATAGTAAAATTTCATTCCGATGAATTGAATTTTCGTTTGGACAAATTCAAAATTTTAGATAGTCATCACTTTTTTACATTATAATCCGTCTAAACGGTTTCTACAATTTATTGTAACAGTTTTAAAAACGTCACAAAAAAAGTTCTTTTCTTTTTTCCCATATGTGAATTTTTTATTCTTAACCATATTTTAAGTGCGAATAATATGTTTGAAACCTATAAAAAATTAAAAATTAATTTTTACTAAAAATTTTTAAAATAAAAAGATAGCAGAAAATTTGATTTATTTATTTTTATTAAGCGTATCCTTATTTCAACTTAACAGAACTTAAATATTGTTCAAAATAAATAGAATTTGTACTCATGAATCCTTTTTTTTTAAATTTATGTTCTATTCAATTAAATTTTTATATGGCATTATTTAAACCGTCTTAGGTTAAGCTAAACATTGGAATGACTCATTTGTATGTTAAATTTTAAAAAAGAATAATTGAATGAAATTACATTCTTACCCTTATTAAAATATAAAATATACCTATTATAATATGTTAACATATTGAAATATAACAATATTAGGGTGAAATATATTTATCATTTTATGTGAAATTAGAATAGTATATTTGTATAATAAATAAAATTATTAGAGATAATTATAATTAGGTGTCACGCGTCACAACTACAGTACCTAATTAGGTACTATTTGGCACAACTGCATATATATATATATATATATATATATATATATGTATTTGTAATTTATATTATATTTTTTATTGGGTAATTTATTTTTTGTTATCTCGCCTCAAAATATTGAACAGATCTACACTTTTAACATTAACTTTTAAGAAAGAAAACCCCAATCATTAATGCAATAATTTTTATCTTAAAATGTGACAAAATAATTTAATTTTTGACTTTTAAGGTAAAAGTTAGATGCGTTCAGCAAGCAAGAAAAAAAATAAAAGAAAGAAAAAAAAAATTTTGTTTATACCCCCAAAATTTGTTTGAAATGACTATTCTATCCTCTCATTGGATATTATTTTAATATATAAGAAAATGCAAAATAATTGATATACAAAATTGTCTTAAAAACTAGATATACAAAATTGTCCTAAAAACTAGATGTACAAAATTGTTTTAATTAATATGGGGCTACTTGGGCCAGGCAGTCCAACATCATCCCCATCTTGAGAGTACATGGGCGTGTGACTGGGCTTTAACCCAAACTAACAACACAGCCAACCGCGGGGGCCCCTGGAGGAGTGGATGGGTTGATAATTGCGATGGACGTCCATTTTACCGTAAAAAGCCTAGTAAATCTACAGTGATGGGAGCGGATTTAAGATTTGTAGAACATCGAAACCGAACAAATGATTTGAAAATAAAATAAATTGGGTTATAAAAAATTAGTAATTATTTTATTTTTTAATAAAAACTTCTCTTCATTTTCTATTAATAGTGTTTCCCTATTCATAAATTTTTAATAATAACTGAATTAAAAAATTAATTAATTAATTAATTCTAGATATGCCATTATTTATTTCAAAGATAAATTGAATTATTATATTTACGTTCTATCTTTTGTAAAATTTGTCCACATGAAATAATTAATAATATTAAGTAATTAAATAATACTTAAGAAGAAATTAGCCTTGAAAATAGAAATTATAATATAATTAGAATTCTAATTATAACATAAATAGCTGTTCATTTTTTATATTTCCAAGGCAATTTGAAATAGCAAGTCTTATTTGTCAATATCTATTCATAATATTTGAAAAAAAAGAGGAGAAAGAAAAGACAACAATTTGAGTTAATTATTTAAGGCCTATTTTTACGTGTCAATTTAGATTAATTTATTTTTTTATAATTTTAACATTTTAATCAAATTGGTCATTGCGTAAAATAAAATTAAATTACAAAAATATAATATAAGGTCCGATTGGTTTGCTATGAATTTTAAAAATTATTTAATTTTATTTCACCATACGAATTATAAAGTTAAAATTTATTTTACTTTATCTCATATTTTATTACTCCACGCGTATTCGTAATCGAATTAAAAATAAAAATCGCTATCAGCCGCTTGATCTTCCGACTTACAGTCAGATCAGCGGTGATTGCGCTGTGATTGATTGCGGTGGTGGTTACCCACGTGATAGGCCACATTGGGGGCAGGTTCTGGAACCTTCCACGGGGCTATTCTCTTTTCATCTCGTCCTCCTCTTTGAATTTTTTTAATTGGGTAGTCCTTCTCAAACTCAGAGCTTCGCCATTGGCCTATGGAGTAGCGTATCATCACAACCCAAAGACACCCGTAAACGCAAGCTAGCTATAGCAGAAAAACCAGTCAGAAAAGATTGATTTTGTGAAGAAGAAGAGAAAGAGAATCGAAGAAGGAGAGGAGGAGGAGGAGGAGATGGGGGTAGATTACTACAAGATTTTGCAGGTTGATCGGAGCGCTAAAGATGAGGATTTGAAGAAAGCTTATAGAAAGCTTGCCATGAAGTGGCACCCTGATAAGAACCCGAACAACAAGAAAGAAGCTGAGGCCAAGTTCAAGCAGATCTCTGAAGCCTATGAGGTTTTATTCTTTACTTTAAATCCCCATATCTTATAACTCATCATCTGGGTCTCTGTTGATTTTCCTCTTCTTCCTCCTTTTTTTTGTTGGGGGGGGGGGGATTTCGAAATACCCAAACTTGATTAACTTCCCCTAAATAGTTCTGGGTCTGATTAAATATATTCACCAGAACTGCTTAAAAGTCTCATTTTTTTTTTTTAATCTGCCTCTGTCTAATTCTGTCTCTTTTTTCTTTCTTTCGTTTTTTTTTTGGGGGGGGGGGGTATTGTTTTGTGTTGTGAAAATATTTTTCAGGTTCTTAGTGATAGTCAGAAAAGAGCAGTGTATGATCAGTATGGTGAAGAGGGGCTAAAGGGACAGGTGCCACCTCCGGGACCTGGCGGAGCCACTTTCTTCTCGACGGGCGGCGACGGGCCAACAACATTCAGATTCAGCCCCAGAAACGCCGATGACATATTTGCAGAGTTTTTTGGGTCTTCGAGCCCCTTTGGAGGAATGGGTGGAGGCGGCATGAGAGGAGGGTCAAGGTTTGGGAACCTATTTATGGATGATATTTTTGGATCTTTTGGGGATGGAGGAGGTGGTTTTTGTAGTGGCGGATCCATGCACCAGTATGCTCCTCGGAAAGCCCCTCCAATTGAGCAGACCCTAGCTTGCTCTCTTGAAGAGCTCTACAAAGGCACTACAAAGAAGATGAAGATCTCCAGAGAAATTTCTGATATGAGTGGGTAAGTGCTACCTCTATAGTTTTTATTGCCAAATTTCCTTAGAAGCGCATATACTTCTTATGCCAAAAAAAAAATGTTTTTATATATTTTGTTAGCTATATATGTGGATATAACATTTACAATAAAACTAAAATAATACATAATTTAATGTAGAAAACATAACAAAATATAATATAGGATGGAAAATTTTATAGTTTTAGTAGTTTCCATTACTCAAGTCTAAGTTTGTCTTAATCATGTATTAGAAAATAATAAAATAATTAAACACGTCACTTGTTTTGTTTGACGTGTATCTTGGAATGTCCAAAGAGAGAGAGAGAGAGAGAGTGTGTGTGTGTGTCCAATACGTGTCTATACAAATAAGCTTGTTAGCAAATTTCTCTTTAGTTTCAATTCAACTTATTAGCTGTTGTTGATCAAATTAAGTATAAACTTAATTTCTCTAGTTTATAATAATTAAATGAAGTGGAATTGGGGTGTTTTGATGTTAATAACAATTAGATGGGAGAATTTAGGGTTCGATTGGCATTTTTAGTACTAGCTAGTAGCTGCTACAATGGTCGACTAAATTTATCCTCTTACATTTTAACCTTCTCTTAAACTTTCAAAGGCAAAAATG
Source organism: Vitellaria paradoxa (assembly GCA_019916065.1). Taxonomy (NCBI): domain Eukaryota; kingdom Viridiplantae; phylum Streptophyta; class Magnoliopsida; order Ericales; family Sapotaceae; genus Vitellaria; species Vitellaria paradoxa. The sequence goes on from CM034239.1 coordinate 43,164,035, forward strand.
TCAAATTAACCAAAACTAAAAATCTACCTAAAAAAAAAGCTACCTTTTTTTTCTTCTCGAACACAAAAATAGCTAAGCAAGCTACTTTCCTTCCTAAACCAAGCCTTGGCCTAGATATGTAATAAGCTATATATATATATATATATGTATGCATCCCTCATGAGATTGACAGATGGACCTCATGGTAAGCCTTTGAACCACACACATGGCATGCTTGGGCTAGGTGTTGACAAAAATGGTGAGGGGCAAACTAGAGAATATAAAAAGACAAACTGCAGGATTAGGATGTGAAAATTGAATGGTTTGAGAAGATTGTATGCACTTTATTTTGTTGGGTGGTAAATTGGTAATAGGTACTTCTGTATTTACTTTTGTTGGGTTGTGATGAGTTTGTATATTAAATTATCTACATGAGAAGTAATAATATGTTGTGCTTGTAACTATTAGGAAAATATTCTGGCTTGAATTCAGCGTTGAAAAGAGTGGCAGAAAATAAGGCCGTTAATACCACTAGTGCAAATTTGATCAGTATTTTGCTTGTTGAAATTTTCTTGTTGTGTAGTATGTCACTTCTTGTTGTTGTCAATCGATTATGCATTGTCAAAAATCTACTCATGTTTCCAAGTGTGTTAAAAGTTGTATCAATAAGACAATCAAATTACAGGGGTTGTTTTTTTTAGTTTGGTGGAACAGGGGAAAATTAGAATGTTTGAATTTTTTTTTTTGGGGGTGGGCGGGGTAAGTAGCATGTTTTAAGTTTTAATCGGTCTGTTATAAATATTACAAATAATTGTAACAGTTATTTTTTACTTAAAGGGTGTGTTTGGTGCGCCAAATTTTGCCACTTTTGGTCAAAAGTTGAGACGTGTCACTTTTATGCGTTTGGTAAAAACTGGTATAAGTTAAAGAAATTTGGAGAAAGTTAGAAAAAAAAATTAGCGGTTTTGTGTGCAGTAACTTTTATATGTGTGGGGTAATTTTTAGTGGAGAAAGTTGGAGACTTTACAGAAGTATAAATGTTACTTGGTTTGGAAGGCATTAGATAGACTGGATATTGAGTATGTTTGGTCATAAGTTTCCACCAATGGAAAGTTGGAGGATTTTGTCTTGTTTGAACGTTCCTCGCCTTTTTGGGGACTTTATGCTTTTACATGTCAATTGGTATGTAACCACACAATAACTTCTATTTGTTAAATTTGTGGATTCAGAGTTGGCCGTGTGTTGTAGATTTGAAAACTATAAGAAAATAGCTTCAGAGCAGTTATCTTTCTCTTTTAGCATAATGGTTCCCGGGGGTTGTTTTTTTTTTGGGGGGGCCGGGGGGGGGGTGTTCGGGCTGATGTTAGAAGCTTTTGGTCAAATTTCTCTGAAGGAAGATGCGATTGTTTGATCCTATTTTACTGAATTAAAATTTGAGTATATTTTACTACTAGTCTCTTAGATGAGTTGATTGTTTGTAGTCTAGAATCTGTTAAAAAAATACATGTCAAAGACATTCCTAGTTAAGCAAAGAATGTTAGGACTGAAGTCTGAATTACAAACTGAATTAAATTTTGTAGACTTTTGCTAGAGTTAATGATGCTTTTATAACAATTTGTTAAGAGATGCTTTTATCAACTATTGCCTTGTGCGGCATCCAGCAATAAATGTCTTAGTTGTCACACCCCAATTTAAGTATGAGATCTGGCGTGAACCACAGTACCTTAGCCCATGGTACACGCAAACCTTCACAAACCCAAACTACTAACATTTATAGTAGTAATAATATAAAATCGTACATAATTGAGTCAAATATGATATTGCAAATAAAATTAATCAACTAATTCTCAACAATAATAGCTCCAAAATTTATAAAACTCAATAATACTTGGATTCTCAAAACCCAAAGTAAACAATTAACTATTTTTATAGGAGGTCACAAACTCGTGACATCACGGTCCCAAACTAATTTGGAATTTTTGACTATAGTCTTTTCTTCTCACTTGAAAAAAGTTAAAAATACGGGGTGAGCTAAAAATCTAGTAAATAGATAGTCAAGCAAAAAATAGTAATAGCAATTTGAAAATATTAAATTTTCAAATAAACAATATAACCAAAAGAAATTTTCAAGCAAGTAATGCCCATGTATATATAATAGTAATTTCAAAATTTGTACATTAGAGTAGAATAACATCCAAAATTAATATATCAGTTACAATAGTGATGATAAAATCATTAATCCGTAGATTATCTTATGGGAATTAAATATAATGAATTCCAAACAATTTCTCATGGGCAGTGGTGCATGTTGAATTCAACATCGCACATAAAGTTACTCAGTCTGGCGTCTGAGTCCTTCTCTAGGTTGATCTGATTGAGGTTATCACGTTTTCATAGACCTGTTCCTAGAATCGTTGAGAACTAGGGTTACTATAGTTTCACGGACCTCTTCCCTAGTTGTCAGAGTTATACCATTTAAGAGGTCTGTCCCTGAACTTTTATTTCATTCCAATAATCACAAATAATTATTTATCACAATCCCATAAAATTAAATTGAATACATGTGTTCAAACAATTTTCTTTATGCTCAATTGTATAAAATATAAAATTTCTTATCCAACATAAATATATTTTCACAAATTCTAGTTTACAAAATCCAACCTTGAAAACATTTTTGCATGGATCAATTTACAAATTTTAATACTGGTAAGACAAACCACTTACTTGATGTCGAAAGATGTAAATATAAGATAAATCAGGATAATTAGTCACAATTTTGAATACACTAATAATATCCATTATTTTAAAATCTATCGTAAATTTATAATTAGTAAAAATTATTAACTACAACTCTCTCTATCAAAAATTATTAATAAATCTCTTATTGAATAATTTAATGAAAACCTACCAAACTTTCTGCAACAACCTTTTTTTTTTTTAATCCCAATGCCTCCTAATATATGTATATATATACACGTATATGATTGACTTCGTAGGCAAGCTTTCCTTTCCAACTTCACGCCTTTCTAGGTCAATCAATTACGTTCTATCTTTTTTTTTTTTTTTGGTTTTTCCCCCCAAGCCAATGCTCAAACAATTGATCTATATATATATATAATATACACATACACGAAAAAGAATGTCCACAGACAAGCAGTTGGCCTTTTAACCAATTCTCCTTAACTTTTCATCCATGTATAACATACAACGAAGAAAATAAATAAATAAGACTAACTTTTGAAATTTTGTTTACCTTGCCGCAGCCTTTTTCTTTCTCTTTCCTTCCCCTTTTCTCTCTTTTGATATAGGATATCATAAAACTCTAGTCCGGCGGAACCCTTCTTTATATATAATTTTTTTAATCTAGTTTCACCGCGCCCACTTAAATTATGGTGGACCTCCAATCATATGTTAATGATAAAAATATTTTCTTAAAACATCTGATGGTCCACACATACTCAAAAATAAATTAATTAATAAATTAAGTATTATTTCTTATATAAAGCCATCTAATTCCTTAATACAAAAATATAACACATAAATAAAATAAATAATTAAAATTAAATAAATAACTAATTTCTAACATTAGTATATTTAACATTGATGTCTACTTCAGAGAATCATTGATACTATTTACCCTTTAACTTAGTAACAACGAATTTGTCCTTGAGAATTTCTCATTCCTTCTCTGCTGCCACGTACGGAAAAGCATGTTTTGTTTGCCTCCTTTTAGGCTGTTTTTTCATCGGAAAGATACCATGAAGTGTATCTTATCGTGGTATCAGATAAGAAAGCATCAATTGTTTGTGGATTACCACCAAGTGATTTAGTTGTAGGACGAATCCGATCAACTAAGAAGCATGGATATAGATATACATATAAGTACATTAATTTTACAAAAATGAGAATATGGACAAAGCGAAGATAAAGCAAAAAAAATATAATTTTATTATCTATATATGAACATAACATAAACAACCAAACTAAATCAACACATAATTCAATATACAAAGCATAAAATAATTGAATACATAATTTAATATACAAAATGTAATATATTTAAATATAAATATATATATATATATATATATATATATATATAAAAGATAGATGATCTTATGATTTGAGAGGTTTCAACTACTTAAATTTAAGTTTGACTTCAATCATATGTTTGAAGAAGGTGATAAAATAATTGAATACACCACATAGCATGTTCAACATGTATCTCAAAGTGTCCGAGAAATATGTTTATCTTATATAGATACGATATCTATTTTGAAGTATGCATTCATAACGATGATTAGCCATTTTCCACCAAGTGTTGGAGGAATCTGATCAACTCTAAATGGGTAAAGAACTGGAGTTATCCGTTGAGCCAAAAAATATGGTACTCTTTTTTTTTTTTTTTTTCTCTCAAATGCAATGCTACACCTTATTTTCTGTGGATGCAGTAAGATCATGCCAGTAGAGGAGATCTTAACAATAAACATAAAGCCCGGTTGGAAGAAAGGTACCAAAATCACCTTCCCGGAGAAAGGAAACGAGCAGCCAAATGTTACACCTGCGGACCTCGTCTTCATCATTGACGAGAAACCTCATCGCGTATTCACCCGGGATGGGAATGATTTGGTCGTGGTGCAGAAGATATCTTTAGCCGAAGCCTTGACGGGTTACACGGTCCATATAACGACATTGGATGGCAGGAGTTTAACGATCATAGTCGACAGTGTGATTCATCCAAACTACGAAGAGGTCGTCCCAAGGGAAGGAATGCCAATCCCTAAAGACCCAACAAGGAGAGGGAACCTTAGGATCAAATTCAACATCAAGTTCCCAACAAGGCTGACTTCAGAGCAGAAGGCTGGAATCAAGAAACTGCTGGCTCCTTGAAAAGAAGTTTGAATCCTGGAGTGGAGACAATTGCTGCAGAATGGAGTTCTCTGTGAATATGTATACACATTGTTTGTGGGAGTTCTGTTATGTGGGGAGTGGGGATGGCTTTTTGATATATATATATATATTTTTTTTTCTTTTTGAAAGTTATATAAGGAATACTTCACTGGTATTTATGAATTTTTCTTGGGTGTTGTTTGAATGTATTCATAGATATTCTCTCCCAAAAAAAAAATGCAGTATACTAAGGCTTTATGGGTTAGAATTCTCCAAATGAGTGGAACTTAGTGTAACATTTTCTAATTCAATTCGTAAGAGGATGGTTGGAATAAGTTTTGCTTGGAGGGGCAAATGATACCCAAACCCCTAGCGTTGGTCTTGTTTAATTCTTATTATTTTATGTTTGCTTCCTGTTCTTAAATTTTAAGAATTAACAAGATTCATTCAATATTGAGTTGGTGAGATGACAATCCAAATCAACATGAAAACCGATAACACGTAAATCTTCAATTCTCACATGTACCAGCATAACAGTAATATTCTCTTCCAATGAGTGATACTCTCTTCCAATTCATTTATATAAATTATGCTACAGTTGTTTTACTAGTTCATTTGTCTTCAGTAATTAATTTTCGTAGACATCATCAAAGCAATAGCGATGAATCCCGTTTGAAGATGTTTATATACAGCACATCGAGAAATAATACTTGGAGAGGATCTCTTCTCCGCTACTTGCTTTCTTCTCCTACAAGATTACTAGTTAAAGAAATCCTTCCATTGCTGGAGATAAGACATCATCTATGGAATACTACTTTTTTATTGAAAAAGTAAAGGTAAGAAAAAAAAAATATATATATATATATATGTATTTCATTTGAAAAATGGCATGAAAAAGAAAAGGTAAGAAATATATATATATATATATATATATATATATATTTCTTTTGAAAAATGGCATTCGAGGGAATCAAATCCTAACTAAAGCAGTTTCAAATTAAACCAACCAACTAATTTTCTAGGGTAAATTATAGAAACACTATTATACTTTAGTTCAATTTTACTTCTAAACCCATACTTTTAATCATCGCAATTTGTTTTATATACTTTTAAATTGTTTCATTTTGTCCTATCAACGACCGTTAAAATAAAATTTGATTAAAACCGTTGTGTATTCACGGCATACATGACATTTCTCAATAATATATTTAATAAAATTGAACAAATTGAGACAATTTAAACTAAACGGACCAAAATAAAGTTAAGAACGAAATACAAAATTTAACCCAATTTCTATTTAGTTCCATCAGTATCATAATTCAGTTGTTGGTCCAATTTTTGAGAACCCATCACCACAAATTCGGTTCTGGGTTAACCCTCAAACTTAAAAACACCCCCCCCGGGCGGGGGGGGGGGGGGGGGGATCCATTTGCACCCTAAATAAAAACTCCCAAGTCTTGCTACTTTGAACAAGCACTTAAAACACCATTGCCGTCCTAACTGTCCTTTGGAAAAGAGAGATCCAACACCCCTCTGCAGCCAACAAAGCATTAACCAAAAAAAATTATAGCAGCACACCACCAACAACAATCTATTTATTGTTGCATGACATTGTGATTTTACAATTTGATGGTGATCTGAGGGAATTCAACATGAAAGCTACTAAACTTCCCCCCCCCCCCCAAAAAAAAAAAAGACCTAGCACATTAATAGGGTGGTCCATGGAGTAAGTATTGATCCCTCTATATATTAAATACACAGCAACTTAACAAAAGGCAGTGCTATAGCTAACAAAAAATAATTCAAGCTAATCATATAACATACTAATACATCAGCACAATTTTCTGCATGATTTATTAGTCACTATAATCTGAAGACGATGAAGCTGTACCTTCTTCCCCTCTGTTACTAATTTGCCCTCCATCTCTATTCCCTTCATCATCTTCCGAGTCACCATTAATATATCTTTCAACATCTGTATCGCCTTGACCATCTTCCTCGCTATCATCTCCATCATCACCATCTTCGTCTTCTAACTCTTCTGCACGGTCATCGTCATCTTCCTCCCCATCTATGTTATAATCAACAGCCCCCCTTAGGCGCTCGGGCCTGCCATTGAATGCACCAGAATAGTCATCGACTATTAGATCATCGTATTCATCCCCCATTGCTTGACCATTATAATCATCATAATCTGATCTTTCAGAGCTGCTGCTAGAATTTTCAGCGCCCCCCATTTCGATCCCAATGGTTTCTTCCCTATTCCACTGCAGATCGGAACTTCTTACAGTGTTCTCAAAGAGCATCTCTTTCCTTTGATCTCTCTCTCTCTCACTGCCAATCTCCACCACTCTCTTCACTGGTTTTTGCCTGCTTCGAGCTGTTCGACGACCCCGCTTGCGCCCTCCTCGTCCACGTGATCGCCCTTTCCAGCCTAGCAACTGCCCAAATCTCTCACTATTTGTTGCGGTACTTCTCTGGGAAGCCTCGGATCTGGAACTAACAGCTCTTCTTTGAGATCTCCCAGCACGGGTACGACCACGGCCCCGTCCACGTGCCCCCCGTCCCCGTCCTGAGCTGTGGTTGATCCAAGACTCTTGTTGCAGATTTTCAGCTTCATATGGAGCTTCTGCTAGATCATCCTCTGGAAGGTTCTTCAAACCAGCATATTTTGAAGGTGGTGCCTGACATTATTTGGAAACAATTCAGTCTACTGAAAGGGCAGGCAAATATCAGGCTTTAAATTGATATATATTGCACAAATTAACTCTAGCACTGGTCAATTTTTAGATCTCTGCAGACTAAGGTGTAAAAGCACAACAGACTTAAATGACCTCAAAGCATAGAGATTTTTTCCTTCAAATTGTTTCACTGTTCTGCAGGATTCAGCATTTGATTCCTAACACAATAATAATACTCACAATGAAATCCCCAGCTCCTTTGTCCTTTTGAGAATCAACTTTCTGTTGCAGCGTGTAAGAAACCGATAAGTCAAGTTCCAAAAGCCTTAATGCAACAGCAGATGATGTTTGAGGTACCCAAGGAAGTACATCAACCATTTCAGGATCAGTAGAGATATGAGCAGCAGATTCTGCTTGGTTACAAGAACCCAACAATTCAATGGTTGTCTCGAAGTTTGAAGACAAGAAGTCCTTCTTTATGAAACCCTCTAACGAAGTCAGAATCTGTAGAGGGAAAGCAAGCATGGATTAAGTTGTCACCCTCATGAACGCTTCAATAAACCAAAGTAAAATAAGTAAAACAATTTATGAAACCTATGAAACCTGCAGATATCCCAAATCTACATCTGAGCTTGTAAGTTGATTGGGGGGGGGGGGGGAATCCGACAGCACAATTCCAAGGAACACCAAAAATCAAAATAAAATCTACTTTTGGGCATGAATTACAATGCCCTCTATATGAGACAATGTTGTCTTAATTGTTAAGGAAAATCCTATTCTGCCAGGGGGTGGGGAAACCTTGTAGAAAAGGTAGCCAGAACAATGCGGCAATGGTTGGCTCATAATTAAATTGCATTTCAATGGGTATTTTGTTTTAAATTGGTTAGACCACATTTAGACTAAATCATTCTGGTTATGTTTTCTTGGAGACTCTAACGGTTCAATAGCATTACCCATTACCCAATTCTTAAATGCCTACAGTGTTTTATGTTTCATCAGTATTTCAATTAGATAATCCAGGGGAAATTTTGCATAAATTCAAAAAGTGAATGCATAAACAATTGATGGGGGACAATGCCCACAATAAAGCACACTCTGAGAGAGAAGGGGATGAGCATGAGAAGAGGGAGAAAGAAAACCTGAAGAAGGTCTTCAGCTGTTGATGCTGAGTACAGCTTCATACCCCAAGATTTTCTATAGCCCAGTGAACAAGCAGGTTGAAGAGCTTCAGCTGGAATAGAAACCTGCCAAAAATATTAAATGAATATGCTATAAGATGCATGAAACAATCATAAAATTGAGAACAACATACATAAATATTAAAAAATTAAAACCAGAATGTAATGTGTTACAAACTATTTATTAAAAAATGTAAAAGTAATTGCCTCTATCAACGATAATAGTGCTTTGAGTAATCTGATCCTCAATGGAGGAGATGAGTCCAAACCCTGCAAAGTCCAGCCAGGTTCACCCTTAAATTTCTCTCTGCATTGGGCAACATGCAGGGAAAAGTTTAAGTCTCCAATAGAAGCCTCAAAAGTTCTATGGCAAGAAGGACAATGGTTTTTCTCAAAAAGGTATAAATCATGGCAGTAGTCACAAATCCCCAGAATCTGTCTGCATCTTTTCTTCCCATACTTGACAGCAGATAATACCGATGAATTCAGGCATTCTTCCCACATCCACTTCTCGAAATCTTGATATCTCTTCAGGGCTTCATTTTTCTCCTTTTCATTTCTTCCAAGCCCAATTGCAAAAGATGATGAAGGTTCTGGCATATCAGAATTTGAAACACAGATAGTGCTGGTAGGACTATCTGTACAAGCAATGCAATCAGGGATCGAAGCCATTCCAGAAACTTCTGTTTTGACATTATCTAAAATTGGTCCTCTAGTACTGGTATGTGCCGCGTTCTTCCCAAGAGTTTCTTTGAAAGACACTTCAACCTTTTGCAACATTGAGTACAGATGGGATTCCCTTAACCCACGAACGTCCAAAGATGCCAACAAAGCATCAAAACCCTGCATGTATCATTATGAAAAGATGAAATAAAAAATGCACAGGCAAAAGAATCTATAGTGCTAAAAACATCTGAAAACTATACTTTGTGATAAAGATAAGCAAAAAAATAAGGGGGCTTAGGCCATTAAATTACAATTGGTTTACCCTAAATCACAGTTGAGAGACCAACTGGGAATACTAGTCCTACAAGCCCATGGTAAAGCTTCACAATCATGTCAAGAACTTCAGACAAAAATTTGATACACAATCAGAGTCAAGAGACAGTCAGAAAGAGCATCAGCCCCATCCCCAACTATCACATCTAATGCTTTCCAAGTGGAAACCTTTGGTGCCCCATTACCCAGACCAGAGAGAGCAAAAGTTGTATTCAAGTATGCAAGAGCAGGAGGTTTAACCAAATAAAAATAAATTTGTGTTTGGGAGGGTGGGGGAAGGAAAAGAGTAGTTGATAGCAACAACAATTTAAATAAAAAAAAAGAATGTACAAATAAATAAAGATACTACCTCCTCAGAATCAATAAGCCTCCAACAGCCATTACGTAACTCAACAAAAATCCTGCCTGACCCAGGATCATTTCGAGAAGCAGATGTTATGAACTGCCAGTAACGGTTTCGTCTGCGATCTTGCCCAAGAGGCAAGGACCTGTATACATACATCTCTTCAGCCCTGTAACCAATATAAGCTTTTAACTGTGATCGCGACCTTTCAGCAGCATATCCAGGCTGTAAAAGTGGAGTATTATCTGCACCAGCAGAGAACTCTAGCATTGCAGGGTTCTGTTCAGAAGTCACATGAGTAGGATAGTTCTGGTCATTCTGTGGATCATGAATGTGTTCTTGCTGGACTATAGGTTTTGTTGATGGCAAACCATTTTTGTCATCAACAGTAGGCAATGGGCTTTGCAGGCCCTCTACTTGGATACTTGGTTCAGCCTTGTTACTAACAAAAGATGAATACTGCATCTTCATCACAAACTCCTCCTTCATTCGGCGCTTATCAAGTTGTACCTCTGCCCACATTTGCTTCTTCAGAGCATTTGCAGCTTCCAAACGCTCCTGGAAAACTCTTACATTTCAGATAACTGGCATATACTTTGCAGAAGAAGGTGGAACAAAAAAAAACAAAAATATGAACACCACTAGAAGATAATATGCAATGTTACCTCTAAAACAATGCGAATTGAGTTCCCTTCATTTGCAACACCAATTAAAGCAACAAGGGCATTAAGGCGTTCCTCTACGCTCAGATCGGAGTACTCGCCTTCCATGAGTCCTTGAACCCATGGTTCACCAGAGTTGCTTTCATCAATCACTGTGTCTTCTTGATCATGATTATCTGCCTCATTGCAGAGTCCAGCAACATTAATGGATTGATCAACAGAAGAACCAGTGATTTTTAACTCCTTGTATTCTTCAGACTGCATTAAAGTGGAACTATCACCCAAATTCTTAAGGCCAATATCTGGAGTTTCCATTACCTCATCAGGCAAGGAGTCATTTCCATCTCCAGTACAAGTTTTTGCTATAAAACTGTTTGCTTCAGTAGTGCGATTTTCATTTTCTAGCTTTAGTTCTGTCCGTAAATCATCAGCTTCTGGATCCTCTCCTACATCACTTTCAGAATCTTCCTCTCTTTCAACATCATCAGGTTCTACATCCTCTGCATCTTCTCCATTGATATATCCATTTTTAAAAATCTGAATTTTATCCCTGGCTGTAGAAAGTATTGCCTCAGCATCAGCAGGATCCTTCCTATATGGGGCACGCACACAATATGTTGAAGGAGCTGTTCTTTCAAAAAGCTTTGTATCCCTCGACAAAGCAGCAGCTATAGATGCTTCAGGTGTCTTGCTTGTTGTTAGGTCCCGAAGGCCAGATTTCTTGCATGACGAAAGAATATATTATTAAATTAAATAAGTTGAAGGAAATCAGAAGGTTCAAGGATCATAAAAAACTAATCTTGGATTACCTGAATCTTGTCTGCAACTTCTAATATTGTTAGGCCCTTGCTTCCCTCAAGAGAAAGCACGTGAAATGCAGCAAATTTGACTGTTCCAGGAGTCAAGCGATGCCTAGATCTCCTAGTATTTGAAAAACCCCGTTCTTGCATTATGGCAACAGCATTTTCAGCTGCAGCTCCATTGCGTAAATTAGAAATTATATTCTCACCATCATTACCCTGTATACACACCCAAAACATTCCATTAACATGAACTAGAATAAGCGAGCTAGAATAAGAAATTCATAAAGCACACAAAGGGAATATTGACAAACATTTTTGAATTCCACCATAATTTTGGCTACATATATTAATACTAGGGGAATCCCTAACTTTATACTAATCTCCTAGAGCACTTGACTATACAAAGTGAATACCAACAAACATTTTCTTCTCCCAATAGTTTTTGCTATATATATTGATAGTAGAAGAATCCCCAACTTCACTAATCCCCTAAAGCTCTTGACCCAGACCCCACGAGAACCAAGAGTCAGGTGATGCCAAGGAAATTCGAACCGGTGACCGTTACCTCATTTCGTAGAGATCTTACTGCTGAATGCCCCCATGTGGGTCATATTGAAAGGTAACACAATAATATTCCATTACAAACAAGACATTTAGGTTGCGTTGTATCCTTGGATTTGCATTCAGGGGTTAGTGGTATCTATTAAGAATTACTCAAATATAATATTGTTAGTTTACATGTAGATTTTATCATGCATTTGAGTGCTTTAACATGAAGCATTATGATGGATTTGAAATCACCAAATAAATACATAAACAAGTTATTTTAAATCCTTCGTACTAGTGGCTCCACCACTTTAGAAGTAATCATTAGAAATACTCGATGATTTATTAAATAAATTAGTTATCTCTCTTATATTTTAATACAAATTAATCTAAAATCTATTTATTTGAAATCCATGAATATCCAAATGTAGCCCTATAGGAAATAAGGATATCCTTTGTCCAACAAGGTTGACTGACTTCAAATTTTATTTGCAAGTTGTTCAATAGTTTAACTGAAATGGAGTTCAATGGTTTAACTGAAATGGATTCACATCTTCCAACAAACTAGTGAGAGATCAAAAAAAATATCATGTGATGTTTAAAATACCTTTTGATGCAATTAGGCTTTGAAAAAAAAATACATATAAAAAACCTAGAAAAAATCATTTAATGTGCTGCTTTCAACGAAAAATAACCCACCCCCCCCCCCAAAAAAAAAAAATCAGATACAGCATGCAACAACCATATTATTTAAGAAACACAGATATGGACACTGGATGCAGGTATGACATGACACGATCCAACACGCAGCCAAAGCAGTGGCCAAAATTTGGAATGTGGTAGGGACACGACAACAGAAACATATTCCTTATTCTTACCGTTGGCTTCCCACTACACTCTTTTTATAACTGCACAACTTTCCAGACAGTGCAAATGGTGAAGCCGACCTCACAGTCTAGGTCTTAAAGAGAAAGCCAGGCCTAATCTACAGGAAAAAATAATGCATGCATACAAGCACATTAAAAATCGATAGTAACGTTCAAAACCACAAAATGTTGTAAAGCTTGCATTGCCATCCCAAAGCATTAGGTGTAAGGCCAGTAGGCTATTCCTCTGAAAAGAGTCGCATATCTTTTCCTTTAAAGAGATTAAAATTAGATTCAGAATGAAGACAATTAGTATTAAACCAGAAGCTAATGTGATAAAACATAAGGGATTATAAACTTGGGACAAGGAAGCAAACACATACACATAAAAGGAAGCAAACAAACATCATTGAGGTTTATCTAATGACAAACCAGTGGGCTTGAGTATCCACGTTAACTGGGTACAGCCAACAGGCCTTCATATAATTAGAATTATAAGCAAATCAATCTTCACTTTATGATGCAACTCAACTCAACAATGCTTTTGCCCCAAACTAGTTGAATTAGGCTACATGAATGAACCATCTTCCTTCGTTCATTGCTATCATGAGTTATGTCATAAAGTTATAAGAAATTAGATTTTTCTTTACAATTTCAGTACATGTAATCTATAGTTATACATTTTGTCCTATTTACCCTATCTACTTGGATAGAATCACTCTTTCTTACAGGTAAATCCTAAGTCTATATTAAAAATGACCAAACCATCTCAAACGACTTTCTCTCAACTTCACTTCCATCAGTACCACCTCAATTTTCTTTCAGATAAAAATTAGAGGGGGGTATCAAACTTTCTAAATGACAAAAAATAATAGTTGGAATCATCCTTAAGAATCTCTAACCAGTATTACACAAATAGAATCAAAACATATATGTTCGGTAGCCCTATCTCTCAAACTGTTAGCTCTATCCATTCATTTTTCTTTCAACTTAATAAGTATTCTCTTATTATATAAAACACTCGACGTGTTTCTCCATTTTAATCCCACAGCTCGAATCCAATGGATAACATCCCATTCAATCCATCCATTTGTATGAGCAATTGATTGAAGATATTGAAAATGCCCACATTTTGGCGTTTTGGCACTTCTTGATTCTCAATTTTCACCATACCCTTATACGTAGTTTTAATTTTACTGAATTTACAATGCATAAATTTATTTTAGTCCTACTTACAATAAAACCTCTGGACTCTAAAGTATGCCTACAAAATCTAACTTATAATTAATCTACACCTAGTTTCATCTATCAATACAACATCACTTCATAATGCATTTACAAAAAATAAATAAGCGAATAAACTGCAAAAGTTTGTAGTTTGATTGCAAAATCTAGTCCAGACGAATTATCACACATACACAATCCAGAAAAGAAAAAAAAAAAAAGAAAAATCTTACTCTTCTGCGCTAGAAAGCACAAGGTATGACTTCCAGAAGAAGACAGACCCAATAAAAAAATAAGTGCTCTCTTTAAAGAAATTTTTTGGAAACATACATAAATCAGGAATCAGAATCATCAGCTAAAGAAACAACCAAGCACTTGGAACCGGGACACAAAATAGTACAACTTAAAATTTTCCAGTTTCAATTGATTGCATTAGAGTTCTGTTTAAAGCAACACAACCAACTTCTTAGACAATGAAGATTGTTCATATGAAAAGAGATCCAACCTCATTTTCATCACGAAGATATGCTTGTTCAATGGTCCTTTTCTTCAATTTTGGCCCAAATCCAGCAGATAGAGCAAATTGCCGCAATATCTCAGGCCAGGTCAATGGATTTAAGTGGCGCTGCCAACTACGTATATCAAAGCCCCAAGCATAGGCCTAAAATGAACGAGGAATGAAAGATTTTCGGAATGAACAAAAAATAATCAAGCCACAATTGGTGGCAAAACTGAAGCAAAAACAAAAACCAACCACAAAACAAAGCTTACCCCCTCAACAATCTGCGGATGCCCACCTCCAGGATTTGCAGCTGTATTTTGATTTGCCCCCAGCCCAGTGGATGGCGTCCTTGCTACATCTTCAATATCTTTAATTATGGATCTCAGAAGAGCTACATGTATCTCACCTAGCAACCTTGGCTCCTGAAAATAGTAAAAAGAAGCTAATACAATAAGAATTTATATAGCTGGATAGCCAGGGCTAAGGAACCAGATTTACATAGTTTTTTGCAGTCCATTAAACACGTGGTAGTTCCATGAAACTTGTAGATGGTAAGGTCTTTTGTACATGGGTGGCATCCCCTGGATGCTTCTTTAATATAATTTAGTTCCTTTTTTGGGGGGGATAAATTTTAATATAATTTAATTTACTTATGAAAAAAAAAGCAGCTAATACAATAACAAAAAGGAAGGGCAAAGCAAATAGTCTGAAAACAAAATTTAGCACAAGGATCTAAAGAACTTACATAATCATGAAAAGCTTGAACAAATTCGTCCAGTGTAAATGGCCAAAGTCCCAGAACATCAGCAAAAGTTATTAAAAATCTCCAGACCTAATAATTGATTCACATGTAAATACCATTAGAATAATCACATGGACACATTGGCAAGTATGACTAGTAAATCTAGTATACATGTTGCTTGAACAAATACTACTACACGATGTCTCATCTTGTTCAATTATGTTTAATTGCCTTCCACATTTGTACACAGAATGGATACAATTCAAAGAGAAAGAACACAAACATGAAGTCATTCGTTCAACAATAAGGGAAAGCCACTATACAATAAAAGAATTATTCTGCAATTTGCAATTATGAGATAAAATTCAGGCCATCTTTTGATTCAAGATAGATGAAGCCACTGAATTTGCAAAAAACATTTGGCATTTACAGAAATTTTAATATTATAAACTATGACTGCATATAAAACAAATCTGGACCTTTCAACATTGACGGGTTACATTAATGCTGATTGTGCACGGAACAAAATATGCTGAATTGAAAAATAAGGACAATAAATTATACAGAGAAAATAAAATTATCCCAAATGCACACTTAGATTCATCAAAACTCTATAATAAGTAAATTGAAATATCTTTTCAATGTACAATCTGAACCACAAGATGTATTCTATATAGTATCTCGTAATCATGCAGTTTTAATTTATATTTCAATTAATCCAGTAAGATTTTCATTTCAACAAAAACCACTTCCCGTTTAGAGGAAAAGGAATGAAATATAACAGAAAAGATATTCATCAGTCTTACCATAAGAAGATTCCCAATGTTCTCCTCAGAATCAGTCCACGGTTGAATTGCAAAAGGCCTTCTCAAGCGCACAGGCTTGGGTGGGAATTCAATGAGTTTACCTGAAGCATTACAAGTTTGACAGCAGCTCAGAAGATTAGATAAGCAGGGGGAAAAAACATGATTGGAATATTTGAGATTACAACAAACCTCACTAAAACAGATGAGATGACAAATAGACAAAGTGAACTAAATGAGTGCCCCCCCCCCCAAAAAAAAGGGGTGAATTTGGGACCAACCAGGATAATTATCTCAGTTATTTTTTTTTTTCAGTTATTGCCCACTGAATGTGGGAGATATGAAATTCACTTTCACATGACATGTCAAAAGGTGAATGATGTAGAAGAAGATAATAACTGTATAATCAAAGACTACTTCAAGCTTTTCTAAGATATATGTTTCCATAACAACAAAGTAAGAACGTAATGTTCAATAAGAACTGCTTTCCTCAATGGTACTACACTTTCAGATTTTAATTACTATAATAATACATTGTCGGGTGCTGTTTCGGTGTTGTGCTAAATTTAGTTTGAAAATACTCTTTGCAGCAACTTCAAGGGTGTGATCTTGAAGCCCATACCATATGATAAGTATTTCAGGCATGGTTTCAACAATTGATTAAAAAAATTCATTTAAAACAAATCAAGGTACATAATATATGACGTATGTCAAACGTAAGCACCTCTAAATAATTCAAGATTTTGCAAACTTTCACTGTCAAGAGACAGGATTGAAGGCAAACCCCTGCTAGATGCTGCTAACTCCATGAGCTCCAATCGTTCATCCTCAATCAGTTCCATAGATTCTTTGGCAATTCTGCGAGCAGTAGCCCTATCATTGGCAGCTTTCTGTCTAGCTGCCTCCTTCTCCCTACGCAATTCTTCTTTTAGTCTCATTTTCTCAGCCTGAGGAATAAAATGATTAGCTCAACAATCTTACTAAGCAAATACAAAATATAGAACTTATATTTACTCAGGTATCAAACTTACCCTGATCGATTCTTTCTGCAAAAACTTCTCTCGCCGTTCCATCTCACGCCTTTGCTCTCTCTGGTATCTCTCCTCCTCACGCTGTTTTTCACGCAATAGTCTTTCTTCTTCCTTTCGCCTCTCACGGTCCTGCCTCTCCATTTCTTTCCTCATTTGTTCTTCCCTCTTCAGATACAAGATTTACAAAATTAGATTGCAAGCAAGAAACTTACCAAAAGTAAATAGATCACAAACAAGAAGTTTCAGAGAGGAGAAAAGTATATTATTTAATAGAGCAAGACCTTTCGCCTCAAAATATCTTGTTTCTCAAGCTCCTTTCGAATCCTTTTCTCATGGGCTTCAACTTCCCTTGCTATTCTTGCTTCTTCACTCTGCAGATGCAATTAATAAACATACATGAAATGCTGATCTCTATTTCAATTGTAGAAACATAAGATAAATTAGTATGTAAGGCACCTTGCGTTTCCTCTCCACCCGAGAAATGTCTTCTTCATGGGAGGCCCGCCTATCAGATGGGATTAATGGATTGTCCAGTGCGGTAATTGGGTGAGCACCAAAATGACCATCTGTACTAATGCTTGCAAAAGGGCTTTTTCGTGGAACAAGGTCATACTCCCCTGAAGTTGACGGCAATACATGGCCCTGCCGGGCTTGATGTGGCAAAAGGCTTAGACTTGGCATCTGACCTTGAAAACCATATCCTGAGGACATTTGCTCATTGCCATGCACGAATGAGCGCCCAGAAGATAATGCATTTCTGGCACTTGGAACATCACTTGGTGGACCAAAGTAGTGAGATGGAGCAGCTCTTTCGTATGTGTCATTTCTAACAGATGGCTGCTCCGGCAGAAACTGATATTCATGGAGTGCCCTCCCAGCACCCTGAGGATATGTATCAATTAAAAAAATTAGTCACAAAAAAATCACAGTCAAGAGCGTCAAAAAAATGTAATTTCACTACTAACAAGTTCTACAAAGCAGGCTTATTATGATCATGCACAGAAATGAAGAAACTTAGGGCAAGGGAACTGAAAATCCAGGTGTGGCAGGTGCCGAGGATCCTGGTACAGATGAGATGCGTATGGACTAATAATAGAAGGGGAAAAAGAATAATAATAATATGGAAAAGGAAAGAATAAACAAGGCCAAAAGCTTTAGGGTAGAAAGAAGTGGAGACAATCTGATACACAACACATCACTGCAAGGACAGTACCCTCCATTTCCTCAACAAGGTTTTGCATCTCTTATAAGTTTTAGATTAGCACGCTCTACACCTAAGATGTAGACAGGTCATAAAACAAAAAACAGGAGAAAATCAGGGAGCAGTTCCGGAAAATGATACACTTTCATGAAATTTGGGACATCCAAAGAACATGAAATTTGTGCATTTGCAGTTGTATGTCTTACACCACTTGAACTCACCCTTAACAACCAAAATAGAACACTACAGAAAAGTAGATAGAGGGAATTTAATAAAAAAAAAGTCATAGCCAACCATGCCAATGCATATCAACGCGGGGTGGGAAAAATGAAAACAGAAAAACAGCAATCACTGAGGCAATAAAAAGAGAAAATAAAAGAAAGACAGGCTTGCCTTGATTGGTTTAGTATCAGATCGCTCATATAGGTTTGGTTCATAAGGCCGTGTGGCTGGCTTCTGCTGTGTTATTGTCACTGTTCCATGCACAAAGGAAGAAAAATATGAGCTCATTTAGTCTTCCAGGAAATGTTTGCACATAAAGAAAAACAACCCAAAGCAAGTCCACATACAAGTAAATGATAGATAGTTTCACAAAAACTTTCCAATTTCCACCCAAAGCAGGCATAATAATAACAATAAAATTGGTGAAGGAAATAGTGTGAAAAACGAAAAAAGACCCGTATGTTCATACACAAACACAATCTTTTCTTTTTTGAAGTAGAAGGAAGGGTGCACCACAAGCTCATATTCGACCTTTGCACACCAAAATAAAAATCTCAGAAATATATACTTCAATCTTCCAAGCTCAATCAATCCCATTCAGAGCGAACATAACAACAGTAATGGTGAAGGAAATAGGGAAAAGACCCATATGTTCATACATAATCGTTTCCCTTTGAAAAGTAGAAGGAAGTGTGCACCACATGCTCATACTCAATCCTCGAGAACATTTGGCGTTCTCAGATGAGCTAATGGTGACCCATTTTTTAGATGAATCATTTCAAACTAAAATAAAAGTCTAGGAAAGAAATCCTTCGATCTTCTTTTGCTAGCAATTAACCTACTGAATCCAATTCTACGATAATCGGTTGACTTGAATTAGGCACTTCATGCTAATCAACAAAGCACCACCATGCAACCAGAAAAGTAAGTTCCAATATTACATACATCAGACCTTCTACCTATCCAGCCATTACAGTTAATCTTTGTTCCCGTGAATCATCTTTCTACATCTACCAAGTCAGCGTGGTAATAAAAGTGTTACACAAGGTAATAAAGAAACTGCATGCAACTTAATAGTTAAGGTATGCTTATCAGGCAAGTGGAAAAGAAAGAAATTTATAAATTATAATGTATAAATACATCTTGTTTGTTACGGGGCTAATTTCTTCATTTTTAACTCAAATATAAAATACTCTTCCTAAAACTTTTTCCCCTTAACTAGCTATATCATGAAACTATAACAAAGACAAACAAATTGACTCATAAATGAACATAGACATAGGATATTGATCGGTAAAAGCCTAGTTAGAGCCTGAACACGGAGTAACATTTTAAAAAAATAGTGGCATGCCCTTTACAGCAGACTGAAGTTACAATATTAACACCTCCCTTCCTCACAAGTACTGCTTAAAAATAGCCATCTTCGGACGTTGGCAATTCCTTTTGCAGAGTAACATTTCAAAAAACATATATATATATATCACTGGTGTGCCCTTTACAGCAGACTGAAGTTACAATGTTAGCACCTCCCTTCCTCACAAGTGTTGCTTAAAAATAGCCATCTTTTGAGGTTGGCAATTCCTCCACTTTCAATACAAACCAAACCAAACCAATCCAAGCCTTTTTCCACTAGGTGGGGTCGGCTATATGGATTTGTCCACTTTCAATACAAGGAAAAAAAAAAAAAAAAAAAAAAAGAGAGAGTTAGCCCATAAAACTGTCCTCTGAAATTTCAATCCTTGAGTAAAATCCTTTCTATTTGGTATATTTTTTACCCTTTAAATCACTCTATTCATCTTATTTGCCTAATTTGCACCTTACACTTGCAATTTTCGTATCCAACCTATTAAACAATCCAATGGATTTAAATTCATAAAATTTTCTCTTCACAACAGATTCAAACATCTTACAAGGCCGTGAACCCATCAATGGATATCCTTCAAATCCATTGGGTTCTTCATTTCCAGAATTTATCTAATTATAAAAGAGTACATCTGGCTACCTCCAAAGCTGTTGACTGTAATCAAATACACAACCTAGGATCCAATACAAATATTCTAATTTTCTGCATATATGTAACACCAACTCCATGCACTCTGACCCTGTTAAATCCAATCCATTTTCCTACTCTTTACATCTCATAAAGCCCACAAGCCATTCATATCTTAATGCAATATCAACGACAAAAGGCCTGCATTGCATGACCAAATCCCCCATCCTTCCTTTTTTCATTCAATCAATAGAAGTTACAAGTTTGATAGTACTCTCTCATCTGGTGAATTCCTCATCTCCGCCATTAATTGTATACATGCTAAACTGACCAAGGTTATGTAGGAAACCGAGGAGCCCCTTTTTTGTGTCTCAGGAGGAATTAGGGAATAGTTGTACCATCTAAAGAATCACACAAGAAATCGAGAAAAATACATAATTAAAATCAACTAAGCAAATTAGTCATCAAATGTATCATATACAACCTGCTATCAAGAAATCCTGTTAACATAATCCATGTAGCGCAGCCACTGCATAGTGCTAATATACTCAAAACTTAGTTAAAATGCAACAATCTAAATGACCTAAGGATCAAACTCACCAATGGGCGCCCCAAATGCACCGGGTGGCAACGGATCAAACTCCATTCCAAGTATAGGCCCGTCTTCCCTCAATGGCTCCCCTAGCTGTGCCTCTACAAAAGCAATTGCTCGAAGCTCCGATATTGCCTGAGGGGGCTCATAGTACCTCTTCATTGCAGGCATATCAGTTGTAATCCTAGCAATGGCAGCACCAGTTCGCGGAATGACTCGCTGGTAAGACTCCACGTGGCCAAATGGACTCGACCCCGAACCAGACCCTGAACAATGCTCATTTCCCACCTCACCTACCACCATCTCGTCCCCAACTCCACTGGAAGACGCCGCCACTGCTGCCGGCGAAGCGTCCTTCTTCTGCCGCTTCACGGGCGGTGTTTTCCTGTCCTTTAACCTCCGATGGCAAAACCACATCTGCAACTGCCGATCGGAAAGCCCCAACTTCGCCGACAGGTCTGCTCTCAGCGCTTCCGACGGATACGTCTCCACTACACCAAATCCAGATTCACACCCAATCAGACTACGAAATTAAACAAAGAAGCAAAAAAAAAAAAGGAAATTAATTAAAAAAAAAAACGAACCAGCGTAAGTTTTCTCGAGAATCTCCAACTGAGAAGCAGTCTTCATCTTCCGCTTGACCTTGTTTTCTCCCTCTGGCGGCGGCGGAGGCGGCGGCTTCTTCTTCTCCCCCTCAGGACCACCACCACTACTACCCTCAGCCCCCTCCATTGCACAAACCGAAACCCTCCCTCTCTCTCTATCTCTCTCCCCACAAATTACTCTTCCAAAAAACAGAGTGTTTCCGGAGATCAAAAATTCTCAGCAGCGGCCGTCATTTCAGCGGATCAAATTGGTCCTCTTCAAAACTAGGGTTTCGAGATTTGGGAATCGATTTCACGCATGTGGATATTGACGAAAAAAAGGAGAGAAAAGAACACACAAAAAATTCCTAACTTTCTCTCTCTAAAAGACTTTAGAGCATCGCACTCTCTCTCTCTATGTGATCCCTCAATGCGATCAAAGACAGTGATAAAGATGTGCGGTGAGATTTCAAGAATAATAAATAAAAGAAATGGAAATAGAAATAGAACATGAGAAGATAATAAAGATTGGAATTTTCGATTTAAAGAGAAACAAAAACAAAACCAACAACGAACAAACCAACGAACAGTCTTTCTCTCTCTAATCTTTCCCATTCCTTCTTTTTAATTTTTTTTTCTTTTTGTTTATCGAAAACGTAACGCTGAACGAATGGTAAGAAAACAAAAAAGAAAAAAGAAAAAAAAATTCTGTGTATGGTTTTAATGAGAGAGTGTGTATAGAGATTGGTATAGAGAGAGAAAGAGAGCGAGAGAGCGCGCACAATAAACTAAGAGTTCTTTGGAAGGGTTAGTATTGTCAGATGCGCCTTTGAAATGGATCGCTCGCTTTGATTCACGAATCCGTTCGGGCCTTTGGGTGTGGTGAGTTTCCCCCCCCCTCTCTCTCTCTCTCTCGCTACTATTTATGTGTTTCTATACGCTGGAACAGTCTCTTTCTCTCTCTATATGTATATTCATTCACCCTGGGTTGGCGTCCTATATCATCGTACGACCATAGTCAGAAGATACTCCCAGCTGCACAACGTGGCGCGTGGAGCACTCGAGGTGGGCCCACATGTTCCGTGGCCTTTTGGTTATTGCTGGCTTGATCATTTAGGTAATCAATTATACTTTAAAAAAAAAAATTTGAAAATTGAATTATCTTGCAAATATGTGCTCGGTCTTTGGATTTGGTAAGCTAAAAAATTTGTATTTTTGCACCAAAAATTATCGATTTGATAAAAAAATAATTTTTATACATTTGGTAAGATATTAATAATTTTTTATCAAATTAATAATTTTAGTGCACAAAACAAATTGACTTTTGAACCAGAAATTACTAATTTAAGAAAGATTAATTTTTTATGCATTTAACAAGATTGGTAACTTTTGATGCAAAAATATAATATTATTATTTGCCAAACACATATTTACTTTAACCCCGTTTGGTTTATCAATTTTTATCAATAAACTTCAAGTTTTTTTAATTTTTTTAATTTTATTCAACTTTATCAACAAAAAATATCTCCAACTTTCACCAAATTTCTCAAATGTTCTCTAACTTTCAGTAGTTTTTTCAACTTTTCTCAAAAACTTTTAACCTTTTGAGAAACATACTAAACACCAAACAATATTGACAAATTTAAAGATTATTTTGCAAAATTTTTTAACACCCCACATGACCCCTTTTATAGGATGAGGTACCACAAAGTTTAAGATCAGACATTAAATAAGATGGATTATGTGTATTTATTTTCACTCAATCAAGTGTCAATATAATTTCTTTATTAAATTATACTAAATATAAGTAATTTAAATTAGTGCATCAAACAAGGAATTTTCAATTCCTATAAAATATTTATCTCACTTACTTTTTACTTTGAACAGTAAAAAAAATTAATAGAGCCTTGAAGCACATAATTAAGACCTAATAATAATTATATAAACAAGCACAAATTCCTTCAAAGTTGACGCACTTATATTTTATGTGCAGAGTTTTTTTTGTTAATCATAATTAAAGTAAAGTACAAAAACTACCTCTGTATTTTATCCTCGATCTTATTTTGGTTCCAATAGTTTCAATTGCGACAGTCAAATTTTTACATTTTCGCTCAAGTAACAATTAGGTCCCTTCGTCTATTATCCGTACAAAATACCATTAAGGCGAGAGTAAAACCATCATTTCGCAAGATGGTCCATATGGTGAAGTAATAATATGGGATTCTCGAATGACATAGAAGGTAAAACCGTCATTTTGCGAGATGATCCACATGGTAAAGTAATGACGTGACACCCTCTGATAAGGTGGAGACTTTCCGCCAGACTGCTAATTGTACATGCATGCTGGTGTTGACATACGCCATGTGTTAGATTGCTAACTGTTCACATGTGTTGATATTGGTTTTTCTGTATGCGTGTTGATATGGGTTTTCTATCATGAAGTTGCTTCGCTTTAAAAAAAATAATAAAGCATTACAAAATATGATGCCCCAAAAATCAAACCAAGAACCTTAAGGATAAGAAGCTAACAATAAAACCAACTCACCAAGAGTTTGGTTTGTTTAAAATTCTTAGAAAATATTGATATATATTCAAAAGTTGAAATATATTCTCCCTCATCTTTTTAATATGTATATATATATATATATATATATATATATAATTTTATTTATAAATAAATATATTCTATATAAATATTGTAATGGGGGAGAATCTACTCTAATTTTTTAATATATATAAATTTTATCTAGGAGCCTTATAGAAACCAAGCCCATGGTGAGTTAATTTTGTTGCTAGTTCCATATCCTTAAGGTTTTTGGTTCAATTCTTGGGGATAGCATAATCTGCAACACTTAATTGTTTTTTTTAAAGTGAAGCAACTTCATAGCAGCAACCCACGTCAGCCAACATCAACACACGTGGATGAGTGAGTGTCTGATATATGACAAACAGTCTCCACGTTATCACTCTGTTATGTGGATAATTAGTAATCTGATACGTGGCGAGAGTCTCCACGTCATCTAAGAGTGCCACATTATCACTCTGCCATGTGAACCATCTTTCGAAATAACAATTTTATCTTCTCCTTAACGGTGAGACCGGGAGTAAAGTGTAGAGGTAGTTTTTGTACATTACCCTTATAATTAATTAATAAGAATATTTGGTATGGTTTTCAGAAATTAACATTATGTAAGTTAAAAAAATAGAAGTCAAAACAAAATAACTCTTTGAAAAACCGGATGGTTATATAAGTTGTCCAAAAAATTATTCAATCAAAGTAAAAAAAAATTACATTTAAGAATTGTAAATTTAAGTGTTATTTAAGGATTGTGATATCAACAAAATATTATTAAAACAAAAAGCTATAAATTTAAGAACTATAAAAAGGTAATTAATATTTGCAATATTGTTATTTGTGCTAAAAAAAATTAACTGTCAAACAGTTCACAATCTTTCATTATTTTTTAAATATTTTGTACAGATGCACATGTAAGAATCACCTGAATTCAAATGACAAAAATATTGATAAACATGTGGTGCAGATTGTCATCACATTTTCGCCACAATAACTTCAAATTCTCTTATTCTTTCATGAAAATATTGATAAAGTATAGAAATAGTTAATGAGTGGGATTCATTATATGACACTTCTCTTAAAGTTACTAAACACTACTCCTAAAAGTAGTAGAAATTGAAATTCATAACATTAAATAAAAATTACAACTAAAAATAATATGGTCATTGTATAAAAATTGAAAGATAAGACAAAAAATGAAATAGTTGGTGTTGAATCCTTTGCCTTGACTGCTTTTATGTGTATTTATAACTATAAAGAATATCCAAATTGTAGCTCTCTACTATTTGTAACTTCCAGCAACTTTTTATTAATTTATAACTTCCTTGAGTGGTTGCAAGTTGTGGTAATTCACCACTAACTTTGCAACTTTCTTGCAATTTGGTGTTAAATATTATTTAAAAGCCAGTACAATTCTCGACTAAATATTTTTTAAATATGTTTACCAAAATCAGCCAACAATGGTTATGAGTCGAAAGAATGTTAACCTTTAGACCGATATTATCTTATTTAATTTTCATGTAATACTCGCTATTTTTTGTCATTATTTGAGTAATTAGATCATTTTAAGATTTAGATTCACGAGCTAGTTTAGGTTATAGTATTCACTTATTTATCTAGATCAGATTATATCCAAAGTTATGTTTGGTCTTAGCAATTGGCTAAAAGCCCAACAGCCTTTTCATTTTCATTTTCTTTCTTTCTTTCTTCTTTGATTGAACTAGTAGGGAGAAAAAAAAAAACAAGGTAGAGAGATATAGTGGGAGTCTCAGAGTAATATTAACGTGGTTTTGTTCATTGTAATGTGGTGATCAACGTAATGGTAACAATTTGCGGAGATTGTGACCGATGAGAAAAATCAAAACTCTTAACATTTGAAACTTAAAGTGGGTTTCTCCATATTTCTTTTTTTTTTTTTTTGGTTTTTTGAATCTAAAGTAGATACAACCCCTTAAGTGTTTATTACGTATTTTAATATGATCTAAAGTAGAAATGTGTGTTTTATCGTGATTTATATGGTTATTTATACATGTGTATATCAATGTGCATGTGAGAATAGTTTAGATTTCTTGATGAATCCATGATTTTTTGGTCGATCGAGCATGTATATGAGATATTTGTGTGATATTGCTTATGTATCATTGGATTTTGGGCTTGTGGATGTGAGTCGAGATGATTGGGAGTTCATTTTAGTGAAGAACAAATCAAAATTTTGTTTCTAGTTCAATTTACCTAAGCGGTCTAAAGTATCACGTTCAAACAGATCATATCTAAATGGAGGAATTGGTTTGTACATCAATCCGTTTGAATGATTCCTTAAGAATGTTCGAACAAAGCTATCGAGTTAACATCTTTCATCTTACAAGTGATCTTTCAAGAGCTAGGACTAGTCACTTGGAGTTGAATTGAGACTATTAACTATATGATATTTATTATTTTATTTGGAAATTGTATTCATAGCTTATTGTCAAATATTATATTTTATTGTGATGTATAAGTTATTCTAATCGAATAGACTTTATTTGATAGTTTATGGGGTGGCAACTCTTAAAACTGTAAGCTATGATTTTAATATGAGAATAAAAGATAATATATGTATATCTTTATATTGTATTGATTATATGATTTTAAAGTTGACGCGAATGATGATAAGTGGTCGTTGTTCAATAACGTGAGTTTACCTTACATTAGATTTTATTTTGATTCAAATTAATTTCTATTTTTTATACCTTTTGTTTTGACAATTTAATTTAGGGGCATGACATTTTGATTCAGACAATTTAATTTAGTGGCATGACATTTTATTTAACCAATACAAGTACAAAGTTATCATACTAAATTCAATTAACTAGTTCTAGATAAACCTTTTTTTTTTTTATGAGAGTGAAGGAAAGCTATTTATTGCATAAAATAAAATTCAAAAATTTTCAATTTACTGCAATTCACGAGGCATTAAAGAAAATAGTTTTAAAGCGACAGTCGATATTTGTTTGGTTGATTTTTAATGAGAATTAATTTCATTCTCGTTAATATTTTCTTTTAGACCCATATTTAGTTCAAAAATGTGTAAAACAATAATCAAGTTTTGTTTAGGAACGAAAAATACTTTTTTTATAATTAACTACCAAATAATTAATTTTTTTTGCATCTAAAGAATAAAAAAGTAAATTTTTAGCATTTTATTAATTTAATATATATATATATATCTTTTATGATTTGAAAGAATCTAATAATGTAAAGGAATAATTTTTTTAATCATTTCAAAAAGCCAAAAAATAAATAACCAAATGGAGCCTCAAATTTTCTGGTGGAACTCTCTTCAAAAGCCCTTGAAAATGCTCCAACAAGTTTATAATTTCCTTGAAATTATAATTTGATTTTTTTCTCACTTCGGGTATGCCGAGGGTAATTAATTAAAATTTTATTATAGGTTTTTTTTTTTATATTTTTTGCCCCAAGGGGGGTTCGAATGGGGGCGCAACGCGCTCGAATGGCGCTTGGTGTCCGAACGAAGCTTATCATAATTAAATCAACTAGTGGGGACCGCCCACAATTTCTCTGGTTCAGAACAACGGACGTATTGGGTTAGAATTATTTAAATTCACTTTTTTATTTTCCTCTACTGGGTACATGGTTGTTAGAATTAATCATTATTTTAATTATTATTTTTTTCTATTTATTTAAAATTTTAAGACTATTCTCACTAGTTTAAATCATTTTATTATCGTTATTAAGTAAATAAAATTGAGTAGTTGCATTCTTGATTTAGAGTTTTATATTTCAAAATTCTAAATTATTTATAATAAAATATAAATTAAAAATTTTTTATGCAAAAAAAAAAATTTATAATATTATATTATAAAATATGAGTTTAAATTAACAAATGCAAGTGCATTAAACGATCACCCATAGCTACATAGGATTTACTGGGTCAGGTCAACTTTGTTCTTATTGCAGACCAAGAAAGAAAGTTGCAAATGGCCTATTCTATAGATAAGCTGATTTTAACAAGTGGACCAACTTTTATTAATGCATTTTGCTACCTTTCTCAACTTTTATTAACAAGTGATGGATTCTAACTTAGGCTTAGTTTGGAAAAAAAAAAGAAAGAAAAAAAAGCTTTAATTTAACATCTTTACTCCTTATGTTTAAAAAAAAATTAAAATATAAGAATGTAATTTTTGTTATTTTAAAAGAAGCAAAAAAAATAAAATTTTGAGTAGCCATTAGTTAAGTTTTTGACTACTCTTTTGAAACGAAATCTTAGGTAGTATTTGGTTTATTTTTCTGTTTTTTATTTTTATTTTATGTTTTAATAATCTCAAAATAAATAAATAAATAAATAAAAATTATTTTGTTTTAATTATTTTGAGATTTTCTTCGTTTTGAGTTAAAAATGTTCAAAATGACTTTTTGTCATTTTTCATTTTATGTGTAAATCTATTTTTTGTTTTCTAAAATAAATTTTGAGAATACAAATGACCAAATACATTTTGAACTATTTTTCTTATTTTTAAAAGCGTAAAATAGAAAATGAGTTGAAAACATAAAATAAAAAATAAAAATAAAAAACAAAAAATAAATAAACAAATCAAATGAGGCCTTAGTGTTCTGTTTGATAATGTTTTACAAGAAAATATAAATAGATAGATTGTTGAGACGAGGTGGTGACAATATGACATTGTAAATGAAATAAATTTGATGTTAGTACGTGGGTCTTTTGTAATTTTTGATTTGTTATATATATATATAATCATTCAAAAGGTTGAGGAGTTAATTCTTTTCCATTTAATTCTCTATGCATTAAATTAATTAAAGTAACATTATGCTACCAGAACAATTTTATAAAAATTAAACCATAACTATATTACATATTTTTGGACATGTCAATTTAAAAAAAGAAGAAGAAGAAGAAGAAGAAGGAAGAGAAGAAATTTCGTTAAGTTGACCTCACTTTAGAGAACTCATAGTCAGAAGTGTTACATTAAAATTATTTATAGGGAGTAATTTTGTTAAGTTAATCTCACTCTATAGAACTCACAAACTAAGCAAGTATAGGCAAAATTTATATGAGTGACCTTGAGAGAGAGAAACTTTTGTACCGTTTTGAACTTACGACCATTTTGAATTATACTGGTAAACTATCCTTCAATGTTTAAAATATTATTATATACTACATTGTTTTAATTATTTTTTTGGTACCTTTTTTATGAAAGAAATAAATATTTTTCATTAGCTAAACACTACCAGTAAACTCATCCTTATTAGGCCTAAATACAAAGGTGGAGTTTGGTTTATAAAAAGAAAATAAA
This sequence comes from Vitellaria paradoxa, assembly GCA_019916065.1. NCBI lineage: Eukaryota > Viridiplantae > Streptophyta > Magnoliopsida > Ericales > Sapotaceae > Vitellaria > Vitellaria paradoxa. The sequence goes on from CM034239.1 coordinate 43,193,760, forward strand.
AAATTAGTATACAAGTAATACTTAGAGAAATTTAATTAGAGAAATTTGATAAAAATTAAATTTTTTTTTAGTATTTTTTGAAGTTCAAATACTCTTAAAATTGAATAATGAAACTTTTTTGGCTTCTGGGTTTGTTAATTTCATTTATACTACATGCAACAATTATAATTAAAAATTAAGTGTGGCATGTAATTCAGTGGTTAAGAGTCTTGTGTTGTCCGTTCATGAACTCGGGTTCAAGTCCCATCCCCCCTCCACTTACCTACCAAAAAAAAAAATTATAATAAAAAAAAAAAGAAGAAAGTAGGTTGCTATAATTAATTCATGTTATGAATCGGGATAATATATGAATCCTTTTTGGGCTTCTAATTTTTGTTAATCTTGTGATTGATTCGATTTGGGTTGACAGCAATCGGAACCACCAGATCGATATGATTAAACCAATTGAATTCAATTGATGATGTATGATAGTTGTTGCATCCATGGATGTCTGCTTTCACACGCACAAAGAGGGTCATTGTCAATTAGCAGGGATGAATGCTGCTTGAAAACAAGGCATAAGTGGAGATATTGGGCTCGTTTGGTTTGTAAAGTTTTGCTGAAAATCTCTAAAAATTTCTATAAATCTCTATTAACTTTATATCACATCAATTTTTTTTTTCTCATTGCACGTATTACGAACTTTTCCCAAACCACAATTTATCTCAATTTATCTCATTTTTTCTTACTCCAAACAAACCCATTAGAGCAAATGTGTCAGTTTTAATGAAAAGACTTTTGAACCTCTGGGTAAATTATATTTATTTTTTAAATATTTGATTAATTATATATAATTACTTTTAATATTTAAATTTTATATTCACATCTTTCGTTTCAAAATATTTTCGTAACTAAATTAGTTTATGTGTCTAATTATCAATCTTAAATAGAAAGCAGTGTAATTAATATAGAAAAACTATATGAGATACCATAACACCATAAAACGTAAGGAAGTGAGGTGAACGTGATAAAATCAAGCCTCAAACGAAATTACTTATGCAATAAGCGCGCCTAAAAAGTGTATAACTATGCAATATCCTGCACTAATCGAATGGGTCAAAGATTTGAGTTTGGGTCCACTTTACTGGTGGGTTTGGGTTTTAAATTCGTATGAGTTGAATTTGAACAAATCAATGGGCTCCAAGCCCAAAATATTAACTCCAACCCAATCCAAACCAATCAATTTTTTTTTTTTTAAAGGTGAATCCAAACCAACCAAATAAAAATTAAATTAAGACCCAAAATTAATTTAATAAATTACAATTAAGCCGAGTTTTATAGCTGACAATGTTATGGGATATTTAAATCCATGTATGTATAAGCACAGGAGTTTCTTTCTAAAGCGGCCTAGAGTAGCCCACTAATGGTGAATGCCAAAAATTGCTCATCACATGTGAATTCTTCGTCGCCGATAAAACATAAATTTGCACCAAAGTGTTAAACAGTGATATTAAACAGGCCTTTTCTGCATATTCTGAAGGAACATTCTTCTTTTCTTTTTTTCTTTTATTGTTAAATGCTCAGGAAATGGGAAATGGAAATTTCCATGGCTAGTCATCATTCATATTCTTTTACCGTATGACCTGAAAAATGAAAAAGAAAAACATACCCCACAGTAAAAAGAAGTATCTTTACCTTCCAAAAAAAAAAATATATATATATATATATATATATGTATCTTTAATGCTTTCTGAGGGCATTCAAATTCTTCAATGCTATCCTGTTTCTGTTTGGGTTATCTTGTGTGTTTTAGGGTCTTCATTCTTCTTTGACCCCCCCGGGGCGGGGGGCCAAAAAAAAAAATTGCAATTTGACAATATACATTGTCAGTTAAAAAAAAAAAAAAAAAGACTATACATTGCCATACATACATATATATATATATATATATATATGACACAAAGCAGACCAGAAAAGTTGATAAAAAACTAGAGAAGGATGAATTGATTAGTACTAATTAATCGCGCGACAAAGGGAAGCCGATTCCATGTCGCCTGGTGGGGAACGCGATGAACAAGAGGCTGCAGATGACGCCGACGCCAACAGGCAGCGTCGAGAGCAACTCCTTGGCTTCCTCCGACGGCTCGGGACAGAAGCACTCGACGACATTCTGGTCGAACAGCGCCACCGCCGCGAAAACAAGCACGGAGAGGAGGGCGTGGAAGAAATCGAGGAATCTGAGCCTGTACTTCGCCGCTTCCTCCGGCGGGATATCGACCGCCGATCCGTCGATAACCCAAAGGCTCCGGAACGTGGCCAGTCCGTACCTGACTTTCCCTCGCTGGTCCCGGAAGCTGTCCGTGAAACAGACTAGAAAGCAAGACATCCCGCAGAGGCCCAGGAGGGCTAGGGTTTGGGATTTGGTCACGAAGGAATTGCATTTCCCTTCGTGGGTGAAGGCCGGGGAAAGGATTTGGAATGCGAGGACTGAGCCCGTCGGGAGGAGATTTGATAGGTGAGCCGAGACCTTGAAAGTCTTCCTAACGGCTTTTTGTCTGGGTGTTTTCTTTAGCTTTTTTACTTCATTTGTTGTTGTTGTGGTTTGGTGATCTTCCAAAAGGGGCTGCCTTTGTTCTTCGAGCTGGGCTGCCTCGTTAACTCCCACAGTTTGATTTTCTTCCCCAACACTGTCCATGACTCAAAAAATATAGTCTCTCTTCTTTGGAACAATTAATTCCCTTCACTTTTTCAATCTCTGTCACAATTTTGTCTCTCTAGGGACTGGTAATCGTAATGGGTTGTGGATTTGTTCAAGCATTTCTTTATTTATGGAGGAGAGAGTAAAGCAAATTAAGGGGAAGTCATATTAGGAGGGTCAACAACAACTAGGCAGACAGCCTTTTTCATGCAGGGGAAGTTACCCATCTGTAGGTAGTAAAGGCTTCTGTAACTGTTGAAATACAATTAAAAGTTTTAAATTTAGGAATTGTTTTAAGCCAATTTACTGTAAATAGGGAGTTTCAGAGTTGGGTGGCAGCTGTGAGAAATGTCCATGCATGTGCATGGTTGGATGAATGGACATCAGATGAGGTCAAATCAAGCAGAATAATTAACTATGTTAGGAAGATGGTCTGCATATGGCAAGAGATAATTTGTTTGGTATCATGCGAATGAGCGTAGAATTGTATTTTTTTTTTTTTTTTTGCCATTTAATCCTCCGTCGCTTCGCTTCGCTTATCATACTGCACCCAACCCCCTCGAATCACACAATTGGCATTTTAGCTATTGTGCAATAGCTTGCGGATTATATATGTTGACTTTGTTTTTGAATCAAGCACACCATTATTGGGCCCATGGACAGCCGATCCTCATCCCTTATTTTTATCTTTCAAACAAACACGGCCTTTATTCCCTGGAGTGGAAATATTGGTATTGTGCATCTCCCGGTTAGTTTTCCACCAAAATTTAAAATAAAAAATTATATCTGGTCAAATTATAGTTTTTATTGAAGTCTCTATCCCATCAAAAAAATAATTTCACACAAAAATTTAATTTTATATTATATTCAGCACCAGTTGGGTTATAAGGCCCATTAAGCTGTGGCCAAAGGCCCTAATACATTTAAGGCCCTATTATGTTTGTTTTGGGGGATTGGATGATGGGATATAAATAATATCATGGGATAATATATGGGATTGCATATAATATTAGATTAATTTTTTATGTGAGATTATTTTTTGGGTGTTTGATTGATGGGATATAAAGCGGGATAAAAGATGTTATTTGACATGAGATGTGACAAAAAAAAATTTTGGACCTTTAAATTTTTGCAGGAAACAAATCCAAAGATGTGAGATAAGTAATACCATGGGAGATATGGTATTACTTATCCCCCATTTTGGGAGATATGCTATCCAATTCAAACTATTTATCTCTAGTCATTTTACAAATCCAAACAAGAGATATTGAGCTCTACTGGATTAATAATCCAATCCCCTTTTTTATTCTCTAATCAAACATAGCCTAAATATATATATATACACACATTCAGTTACTCAAAAATCCTGGACAATGTCGAGGGAGAGGGAAAAAAATTCATACTTGATCAGGTTTAATTAATACTCGTACCAGTAATAGTTACTTATAGTGAAAGAAATTTTTCAAAATTAAAATTAACAAAATCTTACCCAAGACCAATTATGGCATAATATAGATTGAATTAACTATATTATCTAATGAGATTACAATATTAGACCATTTTGAATATAAAATTTTAATTTATAATTTTACGGGTCAAAAAACTATATATATATATAAAAATTTTAGGTCCAATATTTTTTTTAATAACTTAAGCTCCAAATAATTTGATACACCGTTGATTATATTATATTTAATCTCATATATTATTTTATAATATTACTTATTAATCATCATCCAAATTCAAACCAAACAGTGCGCTTTTGAGTTTGCATTGCGTATTTTTCTTGGTGGAGCGGAGGACCTAAAATTACACACTTAAGTCATATGATTAAGTTCCAATTATTAAACTTAACTATTTGATGGCTGAAATTGAAACATGATAAGCCCTGGAATCCTCTCTCAGAGGGGTTGTTAGTGGCTTATTTAGGGGGCAATTGAAAATGTTAATCCAATGTCATTTTATCGTTTTAATTGCCATCATTTATCGTGTTGCGAAACCTTAATGCTTATTTTGATAATTTTTTTAAGGTCCCATTTGAATATATTAAATTAATAAATTTTAAATTAAATTTATTAAATTATAAAAGTAAGAATACAAGCAATATTTCAAGTAATTATTGTTAGAAGTATGGAAGCTACTAAGATTTTAAACAATAGCTGCGTTTGGAGTGACAAAAAAGTAAGATAAAATAAGATAAAGTGAGATATATAATGGGTTCGTAATTTGTGTAGTGAGATAAAAAGTGAATAATTTTTAAAGTTTTTTAGTATTTTTCACTATTTTTTACAATTTTTTGTCAATCCAAACGGAGCCAATACATATATTATATTTGATGATTTCAATCCATTATAATGAATCATACTAAATCACTCAAATTAATGATAAAATCGTGTCTAAATTAACAAATTTATATTTCAGCGATTTTCTTAAATAAATAGTATTAAATTAATAAGCACAGACACACGATCTTATTATTTTTAATTAGATTTTATGTCATGGACCGAGATTGTTGGGCCAGGCCAGACGAAAAACCATACACGTTGCTGACCCAGTCTAGAAAGTCGTATCTTCCTTCAAAAAGTTCTTCTGCTGGCCCAACTGTAGGCCCTTCCTGTAGTCCATTTTGCTGCGCAAAATTAATAGAGGCCTAAGCTTGGTAGAAGGGAGAGAGGGAGAGAGAGAGAGAGAGAGAGAGAGATCCGATTATCATCCCCTGTAGGATAGAATGAACTAAATAAAACTATAAATTGAGGGTGTGCTTTTAGTAACGCTCATTTGGGAAGACGAGCTAATAGTTGCTTCAACAGTTATTTGTTATAGTGGCTGGTCAAATTTACTCTTTTATATTTTAATTTTTTTTTAAATTTTCAAGGACAAAAATATCAAAATAGTTAAAACTAAAAATTTACCTAAAAAAAAGTTACTTTTTTTGTTCCTCAAACACAAAAATAGTTTACTTATTTTTGGCTGCTTACTTATTTTTGGTTGCTACAATAATCAGCTAAAAATAAACTAGCTACTTTTCTTCTCAAGCGGAGCCTAAACCAAACGCAGTCTAAAAGTGTTTATCAAACACTCAGATTCAAATTTTGAAGAAGCAAAAAGAAAGTTAACAAAATAATAAGTTTTGGCTTGAAAATCCTTAATCTCAGCTAATTAGCTTTTATATTCAGGAAAAGAAAATATTGTTTTGTCAAAAAAAAAAAAAAAACTATAAATTTATGTTAAAATAATATAATAACATAAATAAAATGAAAACTGTCTCAATAAATTTGCATTTCTAAAATAATAAATTCATAAATACGTCACATAATTAGAATTTTCTGACTTTTTTTTTTTTTTAAAGCAACGTTGCATTACACCTGACAGAAGGGTGCCTTATGGCTCTGTCTGTCAAATGGGGAAACATATTAATACTATCATACTTACCAAAAAAAAAACAAAAACAAAACAAAACAAAAAAAATATCAATACTATCACAATTTTGTACATCACTTTTGCTTGGAAGACATTCGTCCTCTTAGACTTTTCTTCTTGGGACAAAGTCTCTCTCTTTCTCTCTCTCTCTCTATAGGAAGCATTTCAAACAGGTAATTTTTTTTTTAATATTATGCTTCGTTTGATGATAGAAAATATTAAAAAATGAAAAAAAAAAGAAAAGTTAAATATTCTCTCTCTAACTATAGATTTTTTTCTTAAATGTTATTTGGTTAAAAGAAAAAAAGGGTGAAAAATATGTATATATACATGTAATATATATTATAATTTAAATTTTATATGAAAAAATAATTTAAAAAATAAGTGAAACTATTTTTAAATTCTCTCCCCATCTTTTTTTTCATCCCAAAATATATATATATATATATATACGTAGGGTACCTACAAATGGTTTTTTCTCCCTCACATTTTCCTTCACTCCACTACTTTTTCCGTCAAGCTAAATAAAGAAAAATTCATTCTTCCCTCTCATTTTTCCTTCCCTCTACTTCTCCTTCAAATCACACGAACCATTAGACTGAGGTTGTAGGAAACAACCAGTGCGTCGTGCACAAAATACTTTAGAAATCTAAAAATTGAATTAAATTAATTTAACTAAAAATAACTAAATCACATTACCTATCTCATAAATTTACTTCCATTTGGGGCTTCAAAATTTTAAAATTTTTTTAATTAAATTTCATCACGTATTATTTTTTACAATATTTTTTTATTTTTTTAAATATTTTCAGAACTTCAAACGCGACCTTAACAGCATATATGAGCAGCCAATTGAAATTGATATATAGAGGGAAAAGGGGAGGATCCATGGCATTGATTGAGAAAATTTAATAGTTCAGATATATTCATACTATTTTAACTTAAAATATACATAGATTCATATAGATACATTTGAACCATTAAATTTAAATTAATAATTTCAATTACAAATCACGAAATTAACACAAGGTGTATTTGAAATGGTAAAAAATGAGATAAGTTATAAATTTGTAATTCATATAGTAAGATCAAAATGAATAATTTTTAAAATTTTTTAATACTCTTTATCATTTTTTATAATTTTTTCTCACTCCAAGTAGAGCCATAATATTATTATGTTAATTCTCTAAAATTCAACCTTCCAAAAAAATGAAAAAACAAAAAAGTTCTCTAAAATTCATGTAGAAGAGTTAGTGAGACTAGTCAAAGTCATGGAGCTTTCATGCATTAATAAAGAGTAGGGTTGAACAAGTACCGGGTGCCCTTTGATCAGTCCAATTCCATTACAATTAATTCATTACAAAACCAAGGGGCATTTCTTAGGCGGCACGGGTAGATTTATATTAATTAGCCCAGCTGTCTTAGATATATCTAAGGGGGTGTTTGGTGGATAAAAAATAAAGTAAAAAGTGCAATAAAAGTAGAAAGATTGATGATGGTGAATCCAGAAAGAGTAATTTACACTGAGTCACTGGACTTGAGTGAATCCAGAAATTTATTTAAGTGGGGTCAAAAATTACACAAGAATTTAAATAAAAATTCATATAAAATAAAAAGGTAGCCTAAAGAAGGCTTTCTTTTGGGTTACCAACGAAAAAATAGATTTATTATTATTATTATTATTATTATTATTATTTTCGGTGGTAAAAAGTGCTGATTAATTTTTCCTCTTATATATATTTTCTTAGTTACATTCATAAAAATAAAAGAAAAAATTATAATATAAGATATTAAAAATTAATAAAACCCTCGTAACGGTGAAAGACAGTTCTTTTTATGTATGTATGTAAGTTCTCTTATTTTTAAGTATCTTATATATATATTTTTTAAATGTAAATAAGGCCCCGTTTGGAGTAAAAAAGAATAAGATAAATTAAGATAAAATGTGATATGGGATTGATTTTGGTGCCTTTTTTTCTGAAAAGTAGCAAACCGTGGGAACGGTTTTTCAAATCCGTTCCCACGGATTCAAAAAAATTCACAAAAAATAGTGACAATGCTACTCGTTTGAAAGTTTTCAACACGAAAAATATGATTGTATAAAAAATTTAAACATTTGATAACCTACTTCCAAATTTTTTATTTTTTTAGCGAAATATTAGAATTTTTTGAAATTCGTAATAACGGAAAAATTAGGGGTAGAAGTATTGTTGAAAATTTATAGAGATTTATAGAGTTTATTTGTGATGCCAAACGGGGCCTAAGTAATAACATGACAAAAAACTATCAAGAACAACAAAGGAAATTAAATTTTAATAAAAAAATTCATATTGGTTGTGTTTAGATTGAGAACTTGTTAAAAAGAATAATAGAGATTTAAAATTCCTTCTCTTATTTGATTTACAATGGAAAATGAACGGAAAAAACATATGAAATTAAAAAAATTAAAAATAATTAAATTAAAAAACTAATATATTGACTAATAAATTTTATTTTATTATATTTTTGATTAACTCAAATAAAAATATATACTTAAAATTTTATATTTCATTCCTCTTTTTCCAAGCTACTTTTTCCTTTTCTCTTTCTTTTTTCGTTTTTTCTCATCAAATCTCACTCTAAGCTCATTTATAAGATGAAAAAACAAAACCAAAAGAAAAGAAATTGACTTTTTGTTACCATACTAATTAGCTCTTAATCGCAGCTAGTAATCGAAGTGTTATATATATTAAAAGGGTAGCAGGTAGTAGTTGTGGCAATTAAGAGACCAGATCAGTACTAATATATATCATCAATTGCTTGTTTCTTTGTTTGTATATATATTTGTTTCCCAAACAATGCCATGCAGGCCAGTGGCGGATCCAGAAAATTTAGTTAGTGTAGACGCAAATTAGGTAGTCTAAGTCACGTAACCTATATCTCAAAGTTTCGACACGTCGCAATAGCGGATGTGAAGGTGAGTAATAGTGGATCTAAAAAAATATAATAAAATATAATTATATTTTATTATAATATAATAAATATTATTATATTATAGTGTCAGGTCGAGTTGGGTGAGATCATCAGATCGGATCTAAATTTTCAACGTAAGCCTTTATCTACACTCGATCTTTCGTGCGTCCGCCAGTGATGCAGACCAAAGCACCACAATTGACAGGCAAGATTTTTTTGAAATGATTCTGAAACCGATAGGTGGGTCTCCCATCCAGTAACTCGTTGAGAAATTGAGGAAGGTGTACAATCATTTTAGAATGTATTTAAAGTGATAGTAAATGAGATAAAATAAAAAATAAATTATAAATTTATAATTTATGTAATAAAATAAAAAATAAATTATTTTATAAATTTTTAATAATTTATAATAAATCAAACGCAACCTTAACTCGTCACCATAAGAAAGTCTGAATGGCAAATACAGAAAATATGCAGATACTGATCTCGTTGGGAAACCCGCATGTCGTAAAGTACACGGAAGTAGTGTATATATTACTTTTTAAGAAATTATCCAATGCCAAATTCGTTATTTTTAACAAATTTTTAATATTTTTTATTTTAGTTTTTTTAAGTATAAAAATTGTAAAATTTTTTTTTGACATTTAAGATATCTAAATAGTTTTGGAGCATAAAAATAATTACTCAAAAAAAAAAAAAACAATTCTAAAGTAATCATCACTTCAAAATGTTAATTAAATTTAAAGAGGACAAAAACCACCGCTAATACATATATTATACAATACTGAAAAAATTTAATGACAATTACTAATCTATAACTAACGGAATTTAATGACAATTTACATAGTTAAGCAAAGATCTCACATAATAATAATAATAATAATAATAATAATAACCTCAAGGGGTTAGATGGGATGGTCTTGGACTGGGACTTAGGAGCTTACCACCCCAAGGTCTCAAGTTCAAGTCTCCTCTCTAGCAAAACTTAGGGCCAGCCTCCCGGGCGCAAAGCGTAGTAAAGGTTGGTAGGACGGGCCTCCTTGGCTGGACGAACCGTATCCAGTTCTTGGGTGTGGGTCCGATTCCCCGCCGCTACACGAGTTCGCGATTTACCGCTATTATATTGAGGGGCCGGTATGTGTGGCACAAACCAAAAGAGATTCACTCTCTAGGGGTTTGGCCTAGGAAGTGAATCTCTCGAGATTAAATCAAAAATAATAATAATAATAATAATGCCCCAGCAATCTCTTAGTTTCCATGGAGTATACAATCAAAACTTTCCGTACTTTCTTAGCTTTGTCGTTGACAAGTGGCTTGAGTGTTGAGATTAACAATAATGAACTAGTGAGAGATAGAGAGCGGACATGGTATGAAACTTCTATACAAATGATATTCATCTTATATATATATATATATATATATATATGATACATTTGACTATAAGGGACAGATTGGATGCGACAAAATGTGACTTCTATAAATAATACACTCTTATAAGCTTTGATGTGATATTTTTTGCTTCAGTTGGGAAGTAAAATTTCTTTCCTTAAAAAATTATCATCCCTTCTTAATTTGGAAAGTATTTTTGGAGAGGGTTTGAGCTCTCCAAAAATTATCCCCCCTTATATGGACTAAATTGGACTATTATGCCCCTTCTCACCTACAAAATATATTTTATATTAGAAATAAATTCTTTTTTTCTAATGGAAAAATGTATTAAAATTTTATATTAATAAAAATAAAAAAATATAATTTTTTTTCCAAATAGGGGGTGTGTGATTAAAAAAATATATTTTTTCCAAATAGGGGGTGATGTGATTTTAAGATAATAATATTATTTTTTAGCAAATTTATACAATTTTACATATAAGTTGATATTTTTTAAATAAGGAGAAAAAAAATAAGCGATGATAAATTGAGATGTTAGTATTTACAAAACTAATTTATATATTTTATAAAGTTTAATTTATTAATAACATAATTTATTTATAATTAATTTGTCTAAAATTAATTTGTACTAGTTGTTTTTCACATTATATAATTAACATAAACATATAATTAAGTTTGGGTAACTAGGTTTAATTTAATGGGTAATCAAGTTTGGGACACCACAAGGACAAAAGAGTCATTTGACTATTTTTTCCATCATTCATCTCTTCTTATTTATAAAACATCCAAATCAAGTCAAAAGTTATCCCCCTCCATAAACATCACATTAATGTTGGCCAACCCTCTAAAAATAATACCCCTCTTATCTTATATCCCCTCTAAAATTTATCCTCTTAAAATTTTAGCATCATCCAATTGGGCTCTAAGGACATAATTTTGTACCTAATAATTTTATGAGATAATATGGATATTCTTTGAGAATTAGCGTTTGGTTAATTCAACGAAATTTGGTGGAGGATAATTTTAAACTTTTAAATTATGAAAAAAATAATTTAAAAAATGGGAATATAAAAATTATGAGACATTGCAATGAAATTAAATAAAGGTTAGATTTCACCGATCAACCTTTATAGTGTAGTTTCATTGCATAGTTCTCATTTTGGAGAAATTATCTAATTAGCTCGGACATGTAATCTTAAGTGATTTTGGCCCACCAAACTTAAGATTTAGAGAAATTATCTAGCAGGTTTGGAGTACTTACTTTTAAGCAAATTTATCTAATTAAATTTGGGATTTGGTAAGGCCTATAGATTATTCCAATCATATATTCAAACATCGACATAATATCTAACCACATTATTTGTTGTAAATTAGGATAATTTTATTTTGATGCCATTTCCTACATAATATATGATTTATTATCATTCAATATGAATAAACGATTGTGTTTACAATTTAAAATAAATTACTTAAATATCTCTTGAGGTTTGCTAATAATATAATCAAAATAATGCAATCTTAAGTGGTACCTCAATTGATTTCTTTTAGAATCACTGAAGGACTTATTCAATTGTTAACTTTAGAGTTCTAAAAATTAATTAAGATAAACACAAACTATTCCACATACTTTGAGTATTTAAAAAATAAATAAATAATCATAACAACACAATCCTTCCTGATGTATGAAATATTACTCATACTTCTCCTGTTTTTAACATCATCAACTAGTTGAATTGACTCGTTAAACTAAATAATTATTACAACCATTTTCTCTTTCCCTCATTTTCTTTTTTAATAATTATTTTTTCTTTTATTATTCATATCTTATTCATTTTTATTAAATAAATAAATTAATAATAGTTATGAACTTATAATAGAACAGACAAATTATTATTATAAAATAAATTTTTTATTTTATAATGAAATAAATACAACATGATTGAAAGAGAAGATTATAAATTTTACGTGCATAACTGGGAACTAGCCTCCTCCCCTATTCCTGAATTCCAGAGTGAATGAATAAATGAGTGAATGTACGAATGAGTGACAACGATGGGAAAGAGAGGAGTAAGTTGAACTCACTCAATATTTTTTGTTTTGTAATGGAATAGACACAGTGACAGATCTAGAAAATTTAGTCAGGATAGACACAAATTAGGTAGCTCAAATTAGTGTAACTTGTATCTCCAAGTTTCGACACGTCGCAATAGTGGATGTGAAGGTGGGTAGTGATGGATCTAAAAAAATATAATAAAATATAATTATATTTTATTATAATATAATAAATATTATTATTATATTATAGTACCGGATCGGATCGGGTCATCGGGTCAGGTCTAAGTTTTTAGTGTAGGCCTTTGCCTACACTCAGCCCTCCGTGCGTCCGCCAGTGAATAGACACATCATGATTGAGATTATAAAAATCACAGGATAATGATGAGATAAAACAAGACATGAATTCCATTTGGTATGAACAACCTTAGAAGTAGGAGATAAGCAATATTTCATCCCAATTTTTTTTGTTGTACAAGGTTATTGTATGAAAAGAAAAAAATAATAATACATTGATAAAAAAAAATCCTTATTTAGATATATGTATTACAATTTAACTTAAGATACGATCAACCATAATTTTGACTAACTTAGTGTTAAAAATTAATAATGACAATACTAATAAGGATAAGTTTTGATTAATTACTATTATTTTTAAATTAATAAAAATCCTAATAATGAATTGTTTTAAATAATGAAAAACCATTAATAATTTAAGAAAAGAATAACAAATATGACATTTTACACTCTTATTCTTATTCCGTCCTAATTATTTGTTCCACGTTCTAATTTATATTAATATATTAATGTGTGAGGGGTTTGTGAGGGAGTGACACATGCGTTGCACCATATAACTTTGTTTCTCTTCAGCAAAAGATGAGATGTTCATGATAAGAAATTGTCAGAATTTGCTGACTTATCAAATGATGTCATCATATAAGCATGCTTAGGGATACAAGTCTCAATTGATGAATACTATGTAATTTAAAAGATAACGTAATTCAAAAGGTGATTTACTTATTGAGAGCATATTATATGCTGAAAATATGTGGATTGAAAAGGAACTGTGCATTATATTATCGACTATAAATCTGTGGATTGAGGGGGCACCAGTGCTAATTAGGGATACAAGTCCCAATTGATGAATACAATGTAATTGTATTTCAAAAGGTGGTTTGCTAATTATGGGTATATTATCGGTTAGAAATCTATTGGGACTCTGTAGGAATACAAATCCCAAATTCCTAATTGATGAATACAATGTAATTTAAAAACCAACGTAATTCAAAAGGTGGTTTGCTCATTAGGAGTATATTATCTACTAGAAATCCATAGGGATACAAGTCCCAATTGATGAATACAACTTAATTCAAAAATTAACGTAATTCAAAAAGTGGTTTACTGATTGGGAGTATATAACCTGTTAGGAATCTATGAATTGAAGGGGAACTAGTGAATACAACTTAATTTAAAAGTTAACGTAATTCAAAAGGTGGTTTACTAATTGGGAGTATATAAACTGTTAGAAATTTGTGGATTGAAGGAGAATCGTGCACTATATTATCCTTTGGAAATATGTGGATTGAGAGGCACGAACGTTCAAATTACAAATTTAAAAAAGTTAGATTTTTGTCTCTCTATCCCTTTATCTGTCGTTGTATTTTGTTTAAATTTAAAATTATTTCTCTTTATCATAACTTTAACAAATAATCAAAATTTTATATTAATAAGAATTTAAATATTTTTTAAAAATATTTATATTTAAAATTTAATAGACTAAGGGCTATAGATAAAGATAAATTTACATCTCAAATCTTTATTTACTATATGTTTATTTATCATTTATACATAATAAATCCATACCCATAAACGGATTTAGGAAATCTATTCTTAAATGGATTTAGAATATTTATTTTTGGTATATCTCTTCAATGGTAGGGTAATAGTGTAAAAATGAGATATTAATTTTCGTATATTAATTTTAAATGTAAATATCCTAAATTCGTTTTTGAGTATAGATATATTATGTATAAAGGATAAAAAAATATAGTAAATAAAGATATGAGATAAAAATTTATTATATTTTTATTTATTTTTATCTTTAGCAGTTAATCTATTAAATTTTAATTATTTTTATTAAATTCATATTAATATAAAATTTTGATTATTTGTTAAAATTAAGATATGGAGAAATAATTTATTTTATATGCTTGAATTTTGATGATCTACTGTAGGTATTATGATAATTTAATTTTGTTCAAATTTACTTATTAATTAAATTTAAAATTTATGATAATTAATTACACATATTATACATACTTAAATTTCAGTAATAAAAAATTTAATTATATCATAAATACATGCAGCAAAACACTTGATTTTTGCTTGAAGTGTGCAAGAGTCGGTTCGATTCAGATTCATACCTAATCTAAAACTGAATTGATTAACTACCAAAAAAAAAAAAAATTGAATTGATTTTTTTCGGTTTGGGTTGATTATTTTAGTTTAGTTCGATTTGATTTTTTGTTTATTAATCTAAAAGCTGAATTGAGAATTGTTAATTTTTTAATTTAGAACTGAACCGATTTTGATATAAATTCGAATTAAATTGAATCGTGGTGGTGGAATTGGTTGGATTTTTAATTTGTATGGTTTGTTCAACACCCCCTACTTTTGCTAGTTATCGCGTGTTACAATTGGAATGAGGCGTCGCAGTATTTTATACCATC
This sequence comes from Vitellaria paradoxa, assembly GCA_019916065.1. Lineage (NCBI taxonomy): Eukaryota > Viridiplantae > Streptophyta > Magnoliopsida > Ericales > Sapotaceae > Vitellaria > Vitellaria paradoxa. The sequence goes on from CM034239.1 coordinate 43,208,979, forward strand.
TCTCTCTCTCTCTCACACACACACACACGCACGCACACGCACTAATACTAAAATGTATTCAAAGACTTAAAAAGATTAAAGAATAAAACTAAAAATACTTGGCAGTGTTCACTTCTCCAACAATTAGGTAAATTAATGATAGAACTTAAATTAAATGTACAAGCTCACAAGGCCTTCTAAATTATTATATGGCACAAACCATTAATTGGTAAATTATTTTTAAACTAAGCATTAAATTAATTAGCAAAATTAACAAGTAAATTAATTTTCTTATGTAGAGAAAAGTATACAAAATTCAAAATTTGAACCAATTAATTAGTAAAATTTATTTTTAAATCAATTTTCATGACTAAAAGATAAATATAAAATAAAGTTTTATAGTTAATTATATAACCTAACATATCCACTAATTAGCAAATTTTTTACTTACTAAATTAATTTTTATAACTAATATATTTATAATTTAAATTTTAAAAATAATTATTCAAACTATTTTGGGTTAATTGTTAATTAGTAAATCAATCTACTCATATTTCTATTTATTAATAAATTAATTAGTAAAATTTATTATATCAAAATTTCAAGCCTAAAAGATAAACATAAAAAATTCAAAATTTTAAATTAATTATCTAAACTCTGTTAACTACTTAATTAATAAGAAAAATTTATTATTAAAGTAAATTTTATGACTAAAAGATAAATCTATAGAATTTAAATTTTGGAATTAGTTTTTCAAATTATTGACGTCTTTAAGAATATTTTGATTACTATTATTATATTAATATTTTTTGAAAAATAAAAAAATAAGATATGATTATGTGAGAAAGTAAAGAGAAGGGACTACAAATTATTTAATAGATAATAAATGTCAAATTATAGTGAAGTGTTTAGGACTCATATTTACTGTCAGAGCAAACATTATTAAATATGCACTAATTTAATAATGTTTAAATAGCAACATCTATCAATATTCATAACATTGCTAAGATTATATGAAAATTTGCTCTAATTTTTTAAGTAGCATTTGGTTTACTTTTGTATTTTTGTATTTTGTGTTTTTGTTTTATGTGTTAAAAATTTCAAAATGAAGAAACAGAAAATATTTTATTTTTCTTATTTTGAAAATTTCTTATTTTTTTGTTAAAAACTCTCAAAACGACTTTTTATCAATTTTTATTTCATGTGTAAACTAATTTTCTGTTTTCGAAAATAAATTTTGAAAATATAAGTAACCAAATAAATTTTAAGTTATTTTTTTAAAATACAAAATGAAAAATGAGATTAAAACAGAAAATAAAAAATAAAAATAAAAAATATAAAATAAAAAAACAAACTAAATGACTCCTTAATTAATTGAAGAGAACACCAAAACTCATTCAATTTTGGTGATTGGATCCTCGGCTCCTAGCTTCTTCCTCTTCCTTTTTTTTATTTTTTTAATTTTTTGATGGTTTTCCATGCCTTCGGGAACTTAAGAAATGGGCTTGCAGATCAAAAAAATTTGATTTGTTTAATCAATTTCCGAGGTTAGCCCTTTGTTTTCCAAAGATGAAATTATAAATCCATTTTCCAATCAAACCAAACCAAACATTGTCTCCCGACTCATCATCACACAATTACCAATTTCGAATTAAAAAAAAAATAAAAATAAAAAATGAATAATTCATCCAATGGGCCCCTTCAAAAAATTGCCCAACTCCAAGGCTCCAATCTCTCTCACTCTCCCACTCTCTCACAAAGGTAACCTCCCTCTAAGCTCGCCCTCTCTCATCATTACAGCTACGTTAAGTGCAGAACCCAACACAGGGAGGACACATTTCTCTCGCGCCCTCTCCCTCGTTTTCGCATAACCGCTACAGGAGGCATAAGCACGTTTCCTCCTCCCCCCCCTCTTTATATATGTATGTATGTATCTACATGTTAAGCTATCTGTATATATGTTAAGCTATCTGTATATGGCAACCATGTCAGCTCTGCTTCCTATCTTCCTCTCTCTGCTACCATCCCTTACTCTGTCGCTGAACCAAGAAGGGCGCTATCTGCAGCAAGTGAAGCTCGGTCTCGACGACCCGAACGGTGCGCTCTCCAGCTGGGACGACCGGGATGATACTCCCTGCAACTGGACCGGCGTCACCTGCCACCCCGCTACTGGCTCCGTTGTCTCGGTGAGCCTCACCAACGCCGGCCTCATCGGTCCATTCCCGAACCTCCTCTGCCGCCTTCCTTCTGTCTCTTATCTCTCTCTTCATAATAACAACATCAACTCACCGCTGCCACTCGGCGTTTCCAGTTGTCGCAATCTCACCAGCCTCGACCTGACGGACAACTTTCTTCATGGTCCTATTCCACACACCTTGTCCGATATTCCCAACCTCAGACATCTTATCCTCAGAGGAAACAGCTTTTCCGGCCAGGTTCCGGCTAGCTTTGGTCTTTTCCAGCGACTTGACAGCCTCGACCTTGTCGGCAACTTTCTCAGTGGCGCATTTCCTCTCTTTCTCAGCAATGTAACGAGTCTGAAATCGCTGGAACTCGCTTATAACCCGTTTGCTCCCAGTCGACTGGCTCCAGAAATCGCGAACCTGTCGAATTTGGAGAATCTGTGGCTCGCTCAATGTAACTTCTTCGGTTCGATTCCAGGGAGTTTTTGGGGACTGAGTCGGCTCAAGAGTTTCGACCTGTCGGGTAACTTCCTTCATGGATCGATTCCCAATGAGATATCCAAACTGGAAAGCGTTGTTCAAATTGAGCTTTACAACAATTCTTTCTCCGGCGAATTACCAGCGCGGTGGTCGAACATGACGGCGCTGAGGCGTATTGACGTGTCGACGAACCAGTTCGTTGGGCCGATTCCGAGCGAGTTGTGTGAGTTACCCCTCGAGTCACTGATCCTCCGCAACAACTCACTCGTTGGATCGTTACCAGAGAGCATAGCTCGGTCCCCAAACTTGTTCGAGCTCTTGATTTACGGCAACTTTCTCACTGGGACGTTGCCGAGTGAACTCGGCAAGCACTCCCCATTACGAATCCTCGACGTATCGGAGAACCAGTTCACCGGTGGAATTCCAGCGAGTCTGTGCGAAAGGGGGGCGTTACAAGGGCTTATGATGATATACAACTCGTTTTCGGGGCCCATTCCGGAGGCCCTTGGAAAATGCCGTACCTTGGCCCGTTTTCGTTTGCGGGCCAATCGGTTTTCCGGGGAAGTTCAGCCGGCAATTTGGGGTTTGCCACGTGTGTATTTGCTTGACCTTGCTGAGAATTCATTTTCTGGGACTATCTCACCCATGATACATGGTGCGTCAAATCTTTCAAATCTTGACATTGCTAGAAATCATTTCTCGGGTACTATACCAAAAGAAATTGGATCTTTACACAATCTAATTGAAATTTCGGCTAGTGATAATGAGCTTTCTGGGCAAATTCCTGTAACAGTTTTCAGTATGGGTCAGTTAGGGAGGCTTGATCTCAGCAGGAATAAGCTTTCCGGGAACATTCCTATGGGAATTCAAAGTATGAAGCAGCTCAATGATCTTAACTTGGCTAATAATAACTTATCTGGTGAAATCCCAGATGAAATTGGGAGTCTTCCAGTGCTCAATTATCTTGATCTTTCTGAGAATCACTTTTCTGGTGAAATCCCACTTGACTTGCAGAATTTGAAGTTAAATGTGCTAAATTTGTCATTCAATCATCTCTCGGGTAAAATTCCCTCACCCTATGACGAGGATATGTATAAGGATAGCTTCTTGGGTAATCCGGGTTTATGCGGTGAGCATTCTGGTCTTTGCTCTCAAGAAAATGGTGTGAGAGGTCATCTGTGGATGCTTAGAACTATTTTCATACTTGCTGGGATGGTTTTTGTTGGTGGGGTTGTTTGGCTCATGTGGAATTTCTGGAGTTTCAGCAACACAAAGAAAGGAGTTTCTATATTGAACTGGAGATCATTTCATAAACTGGGTTTCAGTGAAGACGAAATCCTTGATTGCCTTATTGAAGATAATGTTATTGGCAGAGGAGCTTCAGGGAAAGTCTACAAGGTTGTGCTTAGCAATGGTGAGTTAGTTGCTGTGAAGAAACTGTGTGAGAGATTGCAAAAAGATGATAAATGTTTTAATAGCATTGAATTAGAGAAAGATGCATTTGAGGTTGAAGTTGAGACATTGGGAAAAATTAGGCACAAGAATATTGTTAAATTATGGTGCTGTTGCAATGCCGGGGACTCCAAGCTTTTGGTATACGAGTACATGCCAAATGGGAGCTTGGGGGATTTGCTGCATGGTAGCAAGAGTAGTTCGTTGGATTGGCCAACCAGATTTAGGATTGCTTTGGGTGCTGCTGAGGGTCTTTCATATTTACATCATGACTGTGTTCCTCCCATTGTCCATAGGGATGTTAAGTCAAACAACATTTTGTTGGATGCACAGTTTGGAGCTAGAATTTCTGATTTTGGAGTCGCTAAAATTGTCAATGCAGTGAACAAGGCGGCGGAGTCCATGTCTACAGTCGCTGGTTCTTGTGGTTACATAGCTCCAGGTATATGGCAATTCGATTACATATATGATCACTTGTATCCATTTCTTGCCTATAATGATTTGATTTAATTACTAATTCTGAGTGTCATGCTAATCGTTTTCTAATTTTGATAATAAAGTATCAAAGCTTGATAATGAAACTATGCATGATATATACTCATAATTAGCTGGTATATATGATTCAAATGAATCATTTTTTGTGTATTCTTCATCCATAATGGTTGACTGTAGTTTTAAATTTTGAACCTCTGCCTGGGATTATTAAGATGTATGTCTTGTATTCTACAATTACATACAAATTAGGATTTTTAAATGTAGTTGGATTCGGCGTAGAGTTTTAGTTTCACTTGATTTCAAATATATGGACGAATTTCCTAACTTCTGCAACTACATGGAGATTAAGATTTTTACATGTATTTGGGTTGGGTATAGAATGGAGATTAAGATTTTTACATGTATTTGAGTTGGGTGTAGAGTTTTAGTCTCATGATTTCTAAATTTAGCATATAAATAGGAAACTTTTAGAAGTCCTAGAGTTGGCTTTGGCCCAGGTTTTTTATTGGGGTTTGTCACGCAGACAGGACTATTATCCGGTTTTCCTATGGGATAGGTTGTGCTCATGGATGAAGAGTCGGGTTTGTCTTGTTCTATGGTAATAGTGAAATTTATTCTCTCTCGGTCACCGGTTGTGGAAATAGGCAAATGGGCATGGGACCAAATTAATCATCTGTGTCCTGATTCTCTCTTTTTGGTTATTAGCGTCCGTTCCACAAAGATGGGTTAAATCCTAAGGAGGAGTTCATAGTTTCCTCAAAAATTGTTTAGAATCATTACTTGTTCAAATATTTGTTCAATTCATAGATGGGATCAATTATTTTGTGTGAATCTGTTTTGCTTTTCTGTAGTGTTTGGCTGAACCCATGTTCAGCTGCATACTTTCGTTAATTATGCAGGGTAAACGATTGACTAAAAATGTCTATTCAAACTTGTATATCAATATTGGGATCGCCTTATCTTCTCTTGTCTTTGCTAAACGGTAATACTCTCTGAAACAACTTGATTACCGCTCCATCTAATATTCAAGGTGTTAACTTTTAACAGAACCTGCTTTGTTTGATCTTAATCCTTTGCAGAGTATGCATACACTCTTCGAGTAAATGAGAAGAGCGACGTTTATAGCTTTGGGGTCGTCCTCCTAGAGCTAGTGACCGGGAAGCAACCTGTTGATCCAGAGTTAGGGGAGAAGGACCTAGTGACATGGGTATGCAGCTGCATAGACCAGAAAGGAATAGACCATGCGCTCGATCCCAATGTCGATTCCACTTTCAAGGAACAAATTCGCAAGGTTCTTAACATCGGCCTCCTTTGCGTCAGCTCACTTCCGATTAACCGTCCTCCAATGCGAAGGGTGGTGAAAATGCTCCAAGAAGCCGGTGCTGGTAGCGAGCCTGGGAGAGCAAAGAAGGATTGCAAGCTCTCTCCTTGTGGCCGTGAAGAGTCCTCTGCTTAAGTAAGTTCAAGATGAAGTTCTTAGACCTTTCCTATATCTAGTAGAAGTGTAACCAAGTAGAAGAAGCTTGTAAATAATTTGGGAAAAAAGAAATTCCAAAATATTGGTAGTCTGGTTTTGAATGTTTGACCTACAGGCCATCTTGGTTTTTTTTTTTTGCTACTATGTGTTTGTTACAATTAATTGGAAGGTTGTTAGTTGTATTGATGGGTCTTTGTGCTTCATTGACCGGCCACCATTAAATGAAATGTCTCTGGGTTTCTTTTTTCTTCCTTCTGGTGCAGTATGGCAATTCTATATGAGAGTGAAGAGTCATAGGGCTAGTGATGGACTGCCGGTGAGAGTGACAAGATGGCCCTCAAAAGTTGACTATGGAGGTTTGATAATTTAATCAAGGAGAGTCTGAGGGTCCCAAAAGCTTCGTACATTTTTGTTTTGCTGTTAATACTTCGATTTGGTGTATGGCTGTTGGGACCATGATTTTTATTTATTAGTTTTGGTGGCACACCATCAAGACCTCTAAATAGGATCTTTTTTAAGCTCGCCGGACTGCTATCATTTTAGTTTATTTGCTTTCTTAGGTTGGGATCAGAGACCAGACAACCTGAATATTCATTGGAACTCTGTTGCATTTCTGTTCTGTTTTGATGTTGGGGGATGTTTGTGTTCCTTGTTGGCTTGTATCAACAATGCTGGCATGCTGCATATAATCTCTGTGCCGCAGTGTTAGTAGCTGCTAGACAGGGGTTTAAATAGAGATTTGGTTGTAAAGCTAGTCAGATCTGTTGCTTGCATTAACTGGATCTTTTTTTTTTTTAACTATTTATTACGTACTTATTACGTACTTGAAGATTTGTGTTGACTAAGCTCTGCTGCTGTTTATTGGTTTTGTAATGTCTTTGCCCATTGTGGTGGGTATGGTGATGGAGATAGGAATAGCTTGATTCTCTCTTTTTTATCTTTTCTGCCTTCTAGCTTTGGTGGATTGTAACTTTGGACGGGTTTTTTTTTTTACTTCTCTTCTTTAAAAATAATTATCATGGGTCGAATATATAGTTGTAATTGTGAAGTCTAGATTTATCTTCTAGATTGGTTCCAATAATTGCTTCTTCCATGCCCTTGTTCCTTTTAATAACTCTTTGCTTTTATTGAGATTATTGTGTTTTGAATGAAAAGAATTAGGGAGGGAGGCTTTTTTTTTTTTTTCCCCTAATTCACACAAATATAAATTATAAAAAGATTAATGCATTATTGTGCTACCAAACAGATCCAAATGGTTTATTAAGCCCAGAATACTGGATCAATCGACCCATTGGGCTGCTCCCATTTTCGGACCAGCCCGTAGCATTGTTTTCTTTGTCATTAATGATCAGCCACACTAGATGATTGTCGCGACACTCCTTGGCACCCTTGATCATCTTGTCAGCTGTTGCTTGAAGTTTATAACGGGCAATGTTTTAAAAATTGGACCGGACCGACTGGTTTAACTGATTGAACTGTTGAATTGACGATCGGTCTAAAAAATAGTCCGGCCGATTGTTTAAACTTTTTTGAATTTCAAATCGCTGAAAAATCAGTAACTCAGTGGTTGAATCGGTGAATTGTTAAACTGATTTCAGTTCTTACGAATTGGCCTTTTTTATTTTGGAATTATAAAATAAGAAAATTAATATACATTGGTTTAGAATTGAACCTTAGTCTATTTTGTAGTTAAATATTATTTTTCCACTAAACCATTGATACTTATTATTCTATGATTTTGCTTAATTTTACTTATGTAATATGTTAGTTTAAGTAATTTTATTTTAAGACATTTTTCATTGACACTTTTTATTAGTAAAACAAAACAAAATAGAAAAAATATGTGAAAAAAATATAAGTTTTTAAAATCATTATATAATTTTAACATATTTTTATATTTAAATATATTTATGACGTTATGATTCAATTCCGGTTCGATTTCGATTGAACCATTAACTGGTGATCCGGTCTCTCTTCCAGTGTCTAGTTTTTAAAACATTGAGAACGGGATAGATTCAAGATTTGTAATTAGTAGAGACAAAAGAACTGAATATTCAATATTTATAATTAGTAGAGACAAAAAAAATAAGAGGTAAATAAGGGTAAAATGTATAAAAATAATAAAAATGTACAACATTTAAATAATTGGAGACAAAAGTAATGAGATTTAGGTGTAATTTTTTAGATGAACGAAGGGCAATTACCTTTGTTGAACCCCAACTTAGTTCATCCTTAATTTGGAACATCATTTAAATAACTCTTTCTGAGTATTTTCGACAAGTCATGCATGCATATAATCTGAAATTATTATTTACAAACATTATTAGTGTGTCTGAAACTATACCAATAAAAAAAAATATATTTGATTCTAGAATTTGTGGAGAGAAAAGAAGAATGAAAGAAAAAAAGAAAATAACAAATTCAATTGAAATGAAGAATGTTATCTTTAAAATAGTTAGGAAAACGAAAAGAATACAAATTGATATTGATAATTAAGTTGGAAATGAGATATGTTATATTTGAAATAGTCAGGAAAATGAGAAGAATTAATACGAATTGGTATTTATAATTAAATTGAAATGAAAAATGTTATATTTGAAATAGTCAGGAAAATGAGAAGAACACAAATTGTATTTATTATGACATTAATTTTTTATTTAATTAATAAGTTAAAATGCGTATATATAAGTCATTTCTTTTCATTATTCTTTTTGCCTTTGCAAATTCAACTTTCAAAACAACCAAAAAAAAAAAAAAAAATGAAAAAAAAAAACAAACAAATAAACCCAGTAATATCCAATTAATGGACAAAGTACTTATGTTGCACATGTTAAATTTTTCACCAAACATTTAAATGGGCTGGGCCTTTGGCCCAATTCTTTAACCCAACCCAACCCAATTTCGAGCCTAATGCAGTTTAGGAAAAGAAAATAAGGTCCCTTTTGGCGTAAGAAAAATCAAGATAAATTAAGAAAAAATGTGGTTTGGGATTGATTTTGGCGCCACTTTTTTCTGAAAAGTCGCAAACCGTTGTCGCAAACCGTGAGAACGGTTTGTCAAATCTGTTCCCACGGATTCAAAAAAATTTACAAAAAATAGCGACAATGGTACTCGTTTGAAAGCTCTCGACACGAAGAATATGATTGTATAAAAAATTTACACATTCGGATAACCTACTTCCAGATTTTTTTTTTTTTTAGCGAAATATTAGAATTTTTCAAAATTAGTGATGGCGGGAAAATTAAAGATAAATAAGTTGTTAGAGATTTATAGAGATTTTTAGTGTTTTTTTTTATGCCAAATGTAGCCTAAATCTAATAATTCGAATCAAAATCTCATATTCAAATATTTAAATAACCCCAAAACTAAATAAATGGTTAAAAATAAACACCATGCATTATACTCTCAATCCTCATTAATTATTTAATTATGACATTAAATAAGGTGTTACGTGATGCGATTATATATATATATTTAATTTTTTTTCTTATATATATATATAATATCTACTACTTTATGTATGCATATGTCAATTTAATTTTCTACTTGTGAGGGTGTTTGGTTGGCCAAAAATGATAATAAAGTATAAAAATTTGATGTAAAAGTAATATGTAGTAAAATTTGACTGGAAGAAAGTAAAAAAAAAAAATTAATAAAAATTAATGAATTTTGACTATTTTGTTCGACCAAACAGCCTATGTTGATGTGTGACCCGCATACATAAATCTTCTGGATTTGAATAAAACCAAAATGAAAAATGATTCCTGTGCAACGTACGTCTTCAGCTAAGCTAAATGGAAATGAGTGTGCTGCAATAGTCTCAACAGTCATTCTCTTCCTTATTATAAATCAAAACAATTTAATTTGACTTCTGCTCCTTAATAATTATAAATGAAGGGTAGGCAGCTGAGTATAAACAGGGTAGATTTTTTACTCGGGATACCAGATATATTCGAGAAGAGAATAACGAGATATAATAAGATTTGTGGAGGTGAAAAATGCTACTTTTTAGATATATATAAAATTATTATTAAATATTAAATCAATGAATATATTTTTCACAGTTTAATAATTTAATTGATCCTTTAGTAAAACATGAGATTTAATAAGAATATATTATTATCAAAAAAAAAAAATATAATTATTGTTAAGTTTAATTATTTATACAATTTATTATGTTATATTTTGTAATGCTATGCACAAAAGTATTTAATAGTTTAGTGGGAGCGTATATTTTATTTCACAAAAAATACTTAGATTAGATTCTTGTACATTCCTTAATTTTATGTGAAAAAAATTTTAAGTTAACCTTAATTTTTTTAATAAAGCCAAAATACTATATTTTTTATTTTACTAATTGCATGTCCAAAACCAAGGGTCACTCCCCAAACACCCCCCTCCCAACAAAGGCTCCGCCACTGAGTGTAAACCCAATTTCTGCTCAACAACAGCTTGCTTTATTTTAATATATGTTTAACTATGTTGCTGCAAATCTAGAGTTACAACAACTCAATTTGAGAAATGATAGTAAGTCAACTAGATAGAGTACTAAATCAGACCTTTCCCATTGGATAGATATGTGAAATCGCATCAGCTTGATACAAGTCAGGTATTTATATATATATATATATATATATATATATATAATATTTGCCTTTTTGGTGAAATGTACTAGTCATCAGTAGTTACCTTCAGGAAGGTAACTTATAATTATTATTTGTTAGATTGAATTGGGGAAGATGAATATATATGCAAATACCTTGTGCATTGATTGGTTCAAGGGGGCCATCGCTCCGAGCACGCCTAACTACGTATAAATTCTTGAATATATTTTTTTTAAGTTATGAAAAATTCTAATATATATATATATATTTTATATATAGTTCAAAATTTTGATAGTCGAATTAATTTTACGAATCAATATTTAACTTAATTTAAATCTATTGGGAGCCAGGATTTTCTATTTAGGATGGCAAATTTAAGTCTAAAAAAATTACAATTAAAAAAAGAGCAACAAATGTTACATATTTATTTTATTACGCTAATAACTAAAATTATTATGTACTTGGGTAGTTATCTACATAAAATATACATACTAATAAGTAAAAAAAAAAAAAAAGATTTATTCAAACAAATAAAAAAAAACACGAAAGGAGAAGCGATTGATGCAATTTTTTCTTAAAAAAGTTAAAGATTATACAAACTAATTTCTATATTTTAATAGAAAATCTATTGTTCAACATTTTATGAACGACATATTTGAATTAAGTATTTCATAAGTATCTCCAAATACAGTTTTTGAAATTGAAATATAATTTTAAAAATTAAATTTTTATTTTTAATTTTTATTAAATTTTATTCAACGATTAAAATTAAATTATATTTATCTATTAATTTAACGAATTTTCGTAAGAATCTAAAAATTAAAAATAAAAGTTAAACTATCAATATAATTAGACTAATCTTATAATAAACTTGATTGTTGTCACATGCTGGGGGAGGACTCCGAAGATCCTACGATCACGATATATAAGTATATATATATATATATATATGTATATATCAATTCCTACAATTACTTTATCTCTCTAAATATATTTATATATCAAATATGATAGGCCAAGGCTCCTGATCATGACAAGTTTTGGGTTCGTATTTGCGATGGACAAAGTTTACCAATTAAAGAGTCCCGGAATTCATGCTTGCTAGCTGTTTCTAGAGTACGTAGTGGAAGTTCAAAGCGCAAGTCACCTTTTCTGATTCTGTCATTGGCCAATATTATTCGATTTATCATCCCACAAGTCATTGGATATATATATATATATATATAATCATCAATATATATATTGTTATGCAATGAGATGTTAAATTCGCTAGGTAGGCGCCACGTATATTGTAACCAGTAAAACCTATGAAATTAATATTCAGACAGAATATTTACCTAGGTAGGCTTTATTTCTGCAGCATTCAAGGATATGGGAATTAATTTTAGGATGATATATATGTATATATGTACAGAGAGAGAAAGAGAGTACTCTCCCACAGTTTTACTAGAAAGAAAGGGGCAATATATTTCAAATTTCCTAATCAAGTGGGTGTTATATTGAGGCAGGTAAAAGATATAAAGAATTTTATGATAAATATTTTTTTATTTTAATTTTAAATATTTGATAAAGAATATTATTTCACTGATTTTTATTTATTTATTTAGAATTAATTCTAAAATATTTTTTTTCTTATTTTATTGTATTTTGAGACTATTTAATTTTTTATATATTTTGTGTTCAAATTTAATACATTTTTTAATCAAATTTATCTTTTTTGGTAAATTTTTTCTGTTATATATGATAATTTATTTGATTTTTTTTCTTGATTTAAGCTTTATTAAAGTTTCGGAATTAATTAAGTCGAGGCTTTTTTATATAAGTATGCATAATACAGTAATGAGTTTATTTTAGATTAATTACCTTCCTAATTTTTTTTTTTTTTTTGTTTAAAAATTCAATAAACTAATGTGGAAGGTGTCTTGTCTGTTTTTCCATCATCACATGGACAATCCCAAAGGCATAAGACTTGTCTATCGGTTAGAGGCTGATAAGTCCAATACTTCCTTTTAGTTAAATGTGTTCTGAAATTCAAGCCTGACAATTAGGGTTTCATTATTACCACGATTATATAAATATATATATATATATATAAATCCTAAAATTTCATATCGAGAACCAATGTCCTCAAATATAGTTGCTGCATGGTAACAATGGATCAATTTCCTCCTGATTAGAAGTAACATTGCCGCTTGTGCTTTTGTTTGTGCGGCAGAAATTTGGACTACCATACCAGTATCAGAGAGAGAGAGAGAGAGAGAGAGAGAGAGAGAGAGAGGTTTCTTGTGATGCATGAGAAGTCTATGTGAAGAAATAGATTTTAGGTGGTTGTTGTTTTTAAGTTCCTCACCTTTTCCTTTGTTTTATGTGTACTTTTTTTTTTTTTTTGGTTCCCCTTTCTTTTGCTTGAAACTTTTCCTTCATGTTCACTCTAGGGCGACCCTGGAACTGCAATCTCTCTCTCTCTCTCTCTCTCTCTCTCTCGATTTTTGGTAAAACGGCAGGTTGCCCCATCTCCACTCAATTATTTTTTTAACACTTTTATACATTTATCTTTGGTTCTTATTAAAATTAAATTCATGAAGCTAATCAATATTGTCCTCTCTCCAAGATACCCTTCAGACAGTGTAAAAAGGACCTGTAACTACATTTATTCCCAATGAAGTATTCCTGTATACAAATTCTAGCACAACATATCGTGAGATCTAAGCAAATCCTTTTTTTATTTCCCCTTTTCTTTTTACTTTTGGGAACCAATTATACTTCTATACAATTTTCACTCTCTGAATCTCCTATATTTTAGAACTCTCTCTCTCTCTCTCTCTCTGTCAGACAATAATTGCAGAAAGAAGTAAGGTGGAAAGGACTAAAAAGTGTACTGGGAACTCAATACCTTCCCAACCCTAGAGAAGAATTGTCTTGAGGGAGAACATGCTTTAGAAGAGACAAAATTGCTTTCTTTAATTTCACCTTTTTTTTTTTTTTCTTTTGCCTCTTTGTCTTATCTCCTTACATAATTTTCTTTTATTTGTGGGGTGCTACAAGATTAGAACAAAGGAAGAAGATCACCCACAGTGGATTAATGAGCATAAAAGGAAAACAGAAAAAGGAAAAATGACTTGGTGCAGTGACTGCAGTAATGTTGAGCCAGTGATTGTGAGAAGATCGCAAGCATCAACTGGTAGTAGTATTACTGTTCTTGCTGGGAAATCTGAATGTTCCCGTACAAGAACTTGCCCTTCATGTGGTCATCAGATCAAATGTCAAGAAAAGGTGCACCTTATTAATTCTTTTGTTTTTGATTTTGATTCTTTATTAGAGTCACAAAATTACAAAAAAAAAAAAAAAGAAACAGTTGTCAGAATAATATGGTAACGAGGGAATTTTATAATTATTATATATCTTAAGGTATTTTATTTATAGTGATAAATTCATAAGTTTTTTTTTATATTTTTTTATTAATGTCTTGGACAGATTTATGTGGTAGTATAGCATTAATCTTGTGAGAATATTCCGATTTGGTTGATTGTATGAATAGACCGGAATTCATGATCTGCCGGGGTTACCTGCTGGAGTGAAGTTTGATCCGAGTGATCAAGAACTTATTGAGCATTTAGAGGCGAAGGTAAGGTCAGATGCTCATAAGCTTCACCCTCTTATTGACGAGTTCATCCCCACTCTTGAAGGAGAGGATGGAATTTGCTACACTCACCCAGAGAGGTTACCAGGTGAAATTTCAATCATTTAAAACAAAATCCCAAAATCTCCAACCTAGATCTCTATAGATTCAAATTCTGTTTGTGTGTATATATATATATATATATATGCTACAAAAGTCACAATCAATTGTAGAGAAATGTGAAATTCAGATAACAGTGAGAATTAAAGAGGATATGGGAATAACTGTGGTTCAAGGTCGTATCAGAACTGAGACGTGCATGGCTGGTGATCTATGATTGCCAACATGCAATATCATCAAACTACCTACCATGCAATATTAATTTGCTTTCATTTTGATGCGGGGGGAAGTTAACGAATCGAATAGTTGAGTAAATAGATTTTGATTTTTCTGTTTAGTCAAAAAATTTTTTAAAAAATAACATAAATTTGTAGAATAAATTTTTTCTAATGATTTTTTTTTATTAATCAAAATTCTAGCTAATGATGCTGGTGGAATATATAAATAATTTAATGATTAATATTTTCTATTTTAATTTTGGATATTTGTCAAAGAATATTATTTGATAAATATTTTTTATTTACTTGGAATTAGTTTTAAAATTATATTTCAAAATATGTTTTTAAAATATTATATTTGGCTTGATAGTGAAATTAGGAATTTTTCGATTTTGATAGTGATTCTGTTTTCTAAATTTTATGTTATTTTGTTTCCTAATTTCAATTTGAATTTTTCTATTTACAATCTGTTTGAATCTCCAACTTTTTCTAAAAAATTTCAAAAAATTTGAAAAAATTTTAAATTCCTCTAATAAAATTTCGTCATATTTCACTTTTTACATCACATCAACACTAATTTTTTATTTTTTTGACACTCCAAACGTCCCCTTAATACATTGTAACATTTTATAACTCATTAGACTTTGATTATTAATAAAATTCAATTAGAAAAGTTTTCTCTAGTAAGCTTATGTTAAGTGGCATTTGGTTTACTTTTCTATTTTCTATTTTATGTTTTAAAAATCTTAAAATAAGAAAAATAAAAAATATTCTATTTTCTTTATTTTGAATTTTTTTATTTTAGATTAAAAATACTCAAAATAATTTTTACCATTTTTTATTTCATATGTAAACTTATTTTTTGTTTTTAAAATAAAATTTAAAAATATAAATAATCAAATATGTTTTGAACTGTTTTTATTATTTTTAAAAGTGTAAAATAAAAAATAAGTTAAAAATAATAAAAAATAAAAATAAAAAAATAAACCAAATGTGACGTCACATTTTCTTTCTTTTAATTCAACATTTTTGAAGCTGGTGAAAACCCTAGTAAACCTATGAATCTAGGTGTAGCCTCTAATTAATAATTAATTAATGCTATTGTTGTACCAATCTTGCAGGAGTAAGCAACGATGGCCTAGTCCGACATTTCTTCCATAGACCTTCCAAAGCATACACCACCGGAACTAGGAAAAGAAGAAAGGTGCAAGCAGATATAGACGGGAACGAGACTCGGTGGCACAAAACGGGCAAGACAAGGCCAGTTTTGATGAATGGCAGAGTGAAAGGGCACAAGAAGATACTTGTGCTCTACACCAACTACGGAAAGCAAAAGAAGCCCCAGAAAACCAACTGGGTGATGCATCAGTACCACCTCGGCAACAGTGAGGATGAGAGAGAGGGGGAGCTGGTGGTCTCCAAGGTTTTCTACCAGACTCAACCCAGACAATGTGGATCCTCCGTCGTCAAGGAACCATCGCATTCTCCTTCAAAATCAAACGGCCGAAATGGGCATCATCAAAGTCCTCATCAATTTGTTGAATTCTACAACCCGTCCCTCGTCTCCTTCGATCAACGGGATCAAAATCTGGTGACTCCGTTGCCGGTTATTCCCAATTTTAACGTCCCGTGAATAATTAGACAGTCAAGTACGCGAGACTTCCACTTTCTCAAAAATGAAAAATCAGAAAGGTTTGGGGGTGGCTATGGAGGTGGGAAGGTTTACTTGTTAAAAGTGCAGTACTCTCTAATAAGTAACGTATTGTCTGCTTTTGGACCTGCTATTGAAATAAGTGGAGAGCTAAATTTGTCTGTAGATGATTTAAGAGTTAAAAAAAGATAGGACGAATAAGGTGAATGAGTACTCTTTTGTCAAGGACCAATGTTAAGAGGCTCTCTCTTTCTATAGCCCTATCAATTAACCTCTAAAATTAGAAGATTGAGGAACTTTAATTGTTTTTATTTTTATTTTTTCCCCATGAACAGCTGTATGTTTCAATTTCAATTATCCTTTATTAATAAATGGCGCATTACTGAGTTCTTCAATTGTTTAGTAATATAATGTCGATAGAAAAGATATTTAGATCAATTGTAAGACAAGTTTCTTAATTTATGAATCGATATTGAGTTTAGCAAAAATCAAAACAAAAATCTTTCCTTTAGTCATTTGATTAGTATATATATACCTTTGGATTTTCAATAAATATCAAATTGAGCATATGTTCAAAATTCCAAACATAATTGAACTATGAAAACTCAACTGAAATTAACCAAGTGGTAGTAAATGACCAAACCCGGAAAAAAAAAGCACTGAATTTAATGAAATTATTAATTTCCACCCCCAAATAGCAAGAAAAGCCAGGTGAGGGGGGCTTAAGTTGCCCCAACTGCAGCGCATGCAGTCGGCCAAAGACAGTATCGTTTTGGACGTTTAGCTTCTGACATAGTCTTCAATTTTCTTCCTTCTCTTATTTTTTTTTCCTTTGTCGAGTGTGATTGATGTGATTTTAATCTTCCTGTTAAACTAGTTCACTTGCCATTTAAAAAAATAAATCAATAAAAAAGAAAATATTATCACTTATTCTTTTTTGGCTCACATGGCATCTCATTTCAAATATTTTGCTTAAATAATATTATTTAAGTTAAATTACACCTCTTTTTTTTAATATTTGAGTAATTAAATTTACATTTTTTAACTTTTAAAAATTATACTTATGTTCCTTATTTTAAAATATTATTAATATTGGCCACTTCCATTAAAATTTAATAAAAATGTCAAACTAATTAAAATTTTAGTTATTTTTTCTTATTTTATCTCTCCCTATTTTATATATTCGTTATTTTTTTTTTCAAGAAAATTAAACTTTTTTTTTTACTTATTTTTAAAGGTTCTATAAAAATAAAATTAACGAAAATGTGAAAAGAAGAGCGGTAAAATGAGAAAAACACATAAAATTTTGGTTACTTTATTTTTTTTTCAATTTTAATGATTGATTTAATAAAAGGAAGTTAATATTAATAATATTTTAAAATAAATGAGGCAAATATAATTTTTAAATATTACTATATGCAAGTGTAATTATTCAAATATTAATGAAAAATAGGTATAATTTGTCCTATTATTATTTGTTATAAGCTGTGAAATAAAGTGTACTTAAGGTGATGTGATTTTGACTAAAGTGACTAACCCTTTTTTGTTTGTTTCAAAAATAATTCATTAAAAATATGTTATATAACTAAAAAAATTTATCGAAAAAATAGAATCAAAATAACTAAAGCTTTGATTTTATTTTTTTTGGGATAAATTTTTTTAGTTAAATAATATTTTTTAATAAATTATTTTTGGAACAAACAAGAAATGGTTAGTCACTTTAATCAAAATCACATCATCCTAAGTGCATTTTATTTATGAGCTTGTAACAAATAATAAGATAAATTATATCTAACTTTCATTAATATTTGAGCAATTACACTTATATCTATCAATATTAAAAATTATATTTACCTCTCTATTTTAGAATATTGTTAATATTAACTCATTTCCATTAAATCAACCGTTAAAATTTTAAAAAATATTAAAGTAGCCAAAATTTTATGTGTTTTTTGTATTTTACCACTTTTCCTTTCACATTTTTGTTAATTTTCTTATAAAGTTTTTAAAAAATAAGTAAAAATAAGTAAAAAAATTTAATTTTTTGTTAAAAAAATAACAAATATGTAAAATAAGGATAGGTAAAATAACAAAAGCAACTAAAATTTTGGTTAATTTGACATTTTTGTTAAATTTTAACAGAAGTGGTCAATATTAGTAATATATTAAAATAAGCAACGTAAGTATAATTTTAAAATTTTAAAAAATGTGTAATTACTTAAATATTATATAAAAATAGGTGTAATTTAATTTAAATAATATTCTTTAAGCAAAATGCTTGAAATAGGCTGCCGTATGAGCCAAAAAAAAAAAAAAATTAAGTGCATAATAATTTTTTATTGATTTATTTTTTAAAAGCAAGTGAATTGGTTCAGTAGGGAGGTTAATCACATCAATCACTTTTTTTTTTATATCTCAGGATGTCTGGACCAGCTTATGCGTACTTCGACTAATTTCTGGGGCATTAAAGTTAATGACCGAGTGAACCTCCAGTGATCCTAAAGAGACTCGAACTAGTTATCACTGGCGAGTAAAGTTAAGGTTTTATCAGTTGAGCTTACTCTCAAAGTTCAATCACATCAATCACATTCGAAGAAAAAGAAGGAAAAAAAAAAGACAAGGAAGAAGATTGAAGACTGTGTCAGGAGCTAAACCTCCAAAACGACACCGTTTTTGACAACTGAATGTGCTGCAGTCGAGGGACTTCAACCCCCTCATTCAGAAAAGTCGGCCAAAAAATTACCTTTTGAAGTTTGAATGTTCCCCCAACCCAAATGAGCACAACCCCAATTTCTCCTAGCAATGCCATCAATATTTGAGATCAAGCATTTGATTAACATAGATTTCCTAACACAATTCATGCGTGTTCCTTAATCATTACAATTTAAATGAAAATATATTCGGCTAATTAAATGCATGGGCTTCATGCCCCTCATCAAAATATATAACAAGGCTTTTGTAAAAAAAAATTGGGCCTCACTGAATCCAATAAAAGATTGTTTTGCAGGTTGGGCCTCCACATTTTGAGAGGAGGAAAGGGGATGAGAGCGACGCTGAGGTCAGTGGGATTGAAAAGACAACTTAGTTACTAGTTCCACTCGAAAGCCCAAAATGCATGGATAAAGGGGCAGTTCATTACACGATGTTCATGCATTGTAAAATTTGAAGACGGTCAAGTCTGACTTACAGAAAATTTATTTTCAGGGTCAGAACTTGTAACTCTCAGATTGTAATGGAACAATCTTATGATTGCTCTAGCCAGACTTTACAAATTGCATAGATAAATACTCTTAAAATAGTCTTTTTCATTCTTTTTTCTTTTAAGAATTATAATCTAAAAATTATAACATCTATTAGGGATTTTGTCTTAGAAATATTTTTATTTCTGTCAAAATTTATAAAATTTCGTGAGTAATTCTTAATACACGCAATGATTTGGTTTTTCGTTAGAAGCAATGTGTTTCTCACAAAATTGATTATTATTAGCTCAAAGTGTGAATTATACTAGAAATGACTCTTCTGTCTGATGTTAAATTTTCTTATGATTTAAGGAAGGGGGATTGGAGATCTTCCGTATAAATTTCTACTTAATGGTCCATTTGTTTGCAGAGCTAATTGCCAAAAAAAAAAAAAAAATAATAAATAAATAAATAAAGAAATGTAAAAGAAAAATTAACGTATGAACCCTGTTTGATTTAAAAGTTAAAACATATTTATTTTGTGAGTTGGATTAAAATACAATTTAACATTAATGAAATCTATTAAATTTAACTAGATTTATGTTTTGGCCATGGAAATTTTGATGTGATTGTGCAAAAAATATTATTGAGAAAAATATAGATAAACTTGCCAATGAATTTTATATGGAATCTCTTTAAAAAAAAGTATTTTATTTTAACATAAAAAATGAGTAACAATGTATTTTTATTGATCCATTCTGGAAAAATATTTTTCACTCAATTAATTTTGAGTCATAAGGTACAAATTCATTTAAATTTAACAATTTTTATCATTTTTATATTTTAATATAAATTATGAGAGAGTTATGCTTTCACTTTTAAATTAAAGAAAAGTTGATATATTACTTGGTCAAGCCCATAAATATATAAGATAATCAAGGCATTGGAGATACAAATTAATCATGTGAGTCAAGTTTGGGGGTCTTATGCACAAATTTTCTTTAAAAAGTTGGGAAAATTGAAGAAAAATTCATCATCGTAGCTCATTAGAAGTAATTTTGCACGTTTGTAAGGGACCCCATTAGTTTTTTGTACCATTAGTATAATGCAAGCAACGTGAAGATAAGATGTTGATGCACTTTATGACCATAATTTGCAATTTTTTTTTTTCCCTCTTGACATACCCAACCTTGTCTTCTTGGATTATTATCAATCCACAATGAGATTTTGGGACTTGGAATTAAGATTTTGTACTGCAAAGAATATGTATTGTTGTTTTCTCATCCCACACTCTTGAACTCTCATTTCAATTATGTAAGTTTAAAGTGAAAAAGTTGTTCCACTAAAACTTTTTATCATAATATATTATATATAATGTAAATAAGATACAAATGATGTACGGGGATATTATTAATTATCAAAAAAATATAATATAAAGCCAGTTTGGAGGCTCAAAAAAGATAAAAAAGTATCAAAAGTTACATTTTGTAATTTTTTGTGTGTTTGGTGGAACCACAATTTTTTTCACTTTTTTGCTCTACTACAGTAATTTATTTCACAAAAAATTTTACCAAATATATAAAAATTGTCACTTTTTTGCTCTGCTATAATAAAAAATTTATCAAATACACAAAAAGTTACCACTTATTTACTCTGCTACAGTAAAAAATTTACCAAACACTTAAAAGTTGTAAAAAATTACACTTTGTTCCATCAAACACATCAAAAAATTATATATAACTACAAAAAAAATACAAAAAACTACCCAAAATTTTACTTTTTTACTTTTTTTTTAAACCTCCAAAGGGGCTGATAAAGAGTTGTCTCTTTAAAATGAAAGGCCCAATTATGTCATATTATTTTAATATAATATTTTAAAGAGAAAAATTCTAATTATGTCACGTTACTCAGCTAAAATTATACAAAAATGAAGAGACTAGATCAAGTATTTTAACTTTTCTTTTCGTGCACTTTTTTTCCTTTCTTTTCTTTTTTATTTTTTTATTTTTTTTACATGTCTATTAAATTATTAATTAAGAAACATTTTAGGAGAGTTGAATTAATCGAAAGTACAAAAACAAATGACTAACTCTTCATAACCTTTGCTCAGAGAGAGAGAGAGAGAGAGAGAGAGAGAGAGTTAACAAGGGAGGCATTTATTTATTGGGGTTTTTTTAGGAGTGTTGAACTAATCCAAAATACAAAAACAAATGAGTAACTCTTCAGTAACCTTGCTTTTGAGAGAGAGAGAGAGAAAGAGAGAGAGTTAACAATGGAGCCATTGATTTGTTGGGTCAAAAGTGAAGATCTGTAAAGAGAAGACAAGATTCATATCCAGGAAGGGACATATTATTGCACTGTTTTAGTCATATGTGTCTTCCAAGCCCCTCATTGATGCTATATACAAAGCCAGATTAGGATTTTTTTTCAATAAAGCAAGAGTAGGATGGATTATGGCTTGCCTAAATTATTTGGCTTATTACTTTTGTAATAGTTAGGTAGAATTTAAGAAAGAAAAAAAAAGTTATCCCAATAGAAATTAAGTGAAAAACAGAAGAACGTGAGAATGGTGTGTATTATATATATTTCTATATATTTTTTTTATTTTAAAATTCTTGAATTATAATTTTATAATATATTATTCTGATTATTTTGTTTTAATTTTATTAGTGGACACAGTATATATATTGATATTTACTTTATGCTTCGGTAAAAGGGCCATCACTTAATGAATAAAAGTTGATATATATATATATATATATATATATTAAAAATAGTGAGAAAGGAAAAAAGAGGCCCTTTCAGCGGTGGGGATGAAATGAAGACTTCAAAGCACGTCCCTCCATTGTTGCATGTAATGCAGATAATCTTGTAATTATATACATATATATAATAATATACAACTTTGCATGCTTGATCGAAAAGAAAAGGTTAATTACATGGCTTTATTGAAATCCGTAGGCTTAGCTCACTCAAGCTACATACAAGCCTCCCCCCCTCCCCCCAACTTAAATCCCCCTTTCACATCCAGTCTATAAAAGTACAACCCACCCCAACATAGAGAAGAAATTAAGATTGCAATAATGGAGTTCAAAAGGTTCTCTCTTGCCTTGCCCCCCACTACTAACACCCTTTTACCAAAATAAACAAAAAGCCATCATTTTAAAGGTACCATATTTTTGAGGTTGCAAAGAGAGAATACGCACTCTTGAATAGTTTTCAAACCACAATTTTTAGCTCTCCCACGAAGAAGCACTTCTCAACACCACCTTTTTCCCTCCCTGCAAATTTTTCTTTTCTTCGAGGAATTCATGTGCGGCCTTTGGAATTCCCAACCAATCGAGGAATTATTTCATAAGTTCGGCCTATATAAACCCAATCGGCTGAATTAAACATATTATATAAGCATGAGCCTACATAAATTGGATATATTAGATGGCGTCCACCTTCTTCCGATCACATCCATCCATTAACCGACGATGGGTGGCAAATTGATCGAACACCAACACCCAAGAAATCCCTGGTTTGCCCTCCAGTACTGGGAGTCTCATCATTCTGTATGTTCCTGCGCTTTGAAGGGTACATCTGGAACTGATCATTGAAAGTGGAGAGATCGTTAACCGAGCTGCTCTCCACATCACTTGCAAGTCTAGCTGCTATTGGGCTTGTACCGTACAACCCACAAAGCTTGTTCCCATCTAATTGAAGTTGATTGTTGTTGTTGCACTTCAACCCATGAATGCTTCCTAGGAACAATGACGGGTCAGTCGAAGTTGCTGCACCAATTTGCGCAGCTTTCTGAAGCAAGGCAGTAGCCGACATATTCACAGAGGTTGTTTGATGAGAATTTGTTTGGTGGTTGCTATACAATGAAGCAAAACTCAGGAGCTGATCACTTCCAGTGCTGTCCTTATTTCCAACCACCCAATTCAACTGAGGATTTGGACAAGAAATGACTTGATGAATCTCTTGAAGATTATCGTTATTGCCTATTCCTTGGATCATCCACGGTGAGAGTTGTCGCTTGCTAATTGGATCTATAGCTTCCTCGTTGGTTGAGATTGGATTGAAAATTGTTGAAGAGAAATGTTGTTGTTGATGATGAGCCATGGGAGGGCCTAGTACAAGTGGCGGAGTAGTACTTCCAATGAAATGGTAATTGACATTGTTGTGGTTTGAGGCTGCCGCGACTCTAGCTGTTTCTTCTGCCAAGGCATCGCAGAAGGCCCTGTGAGTCATGAAGCTGTCTCTCCTGCTAAGATGAAATTTATGAAGTGTTAACTGAGTAATGTTTATTAAGCTAATTTAACATAGTTCTACTCATATACATATATATACAGACATATATATATATATATATATGTTATCTCCGTTGCATGCAACATGAAGAATCAAACAAAATGGGTTCACCAACCGATGAACAGAGTGTATAAACAAGAGAACAAATACTGTAACAAGACTTAAATTCAAAATTAGATAGTATTAATAAAATTGCTTGATAGGATATTAAATTAATGATTGCCTAAAAAATTAATTTAAACTAACAAAAATCCTGTCCAACAGTATATATTGAGCTAACTTAGCAAAGAATAATCTTTGAATGGGTTACTCACAAAGGAAAACAAAATAGAACCTACTATAATGCATGAAAACAAATTAAAAAATATATAATAGCTAGGTTGAAATATATATACCAACAAATAATGCTGGATAATCAGAAAAAAAAATATAAGTCTAGCATTTTATAAATAATAAATTTATAAAATTCTATTTTACTTATAACTCTACTCCTATTCTTCTTATAATATAGTAGTATTTTCTTGTATCAATCATACACATAAAAAGTAATTAAGAAAATAAATAAAAAAATAATATATAATGAAAATCTAAAATTTGAATACTACTCGAGGTATTTGCTAACTTAAGTGCAATTCAGCTAATTCTTGTAATTAGTGTGAAATTAGTGTGAAAGACGTTCCAGTAATCTTGAAAAAAATTGAACTGATAACTATTGAGAACAAACATAAAATCTTACTAATTGAACTATCAAGGTTGAAAGTTTAATTCTAGTATTTTAGGACTACTACACCAAAAATAAAAAAATCCTGGATAAAGATTAAGATCATCAGCAATTAATTACCTTGAAAATACAGTGCCGCAGTCACATTTATATTCCCTGGTTCCGCAGGTTTTCGAGTGTGCTTTCCAGTCGGACTGCACGGCGTATCGCTTAGAGCACTTGTCGCACTTCCACTTCTTCTCGCCGTGCTTTCGACAGAAGTGCTTCTTTATTCCAGTTAGGTCTCCGAGCGCCCTCGAAGGGTGGTGGTGGACACAAGACTTTTCGGGGCACACGTACACTCTCTTCTTAGCTATTTCTTTAGATGTGCTCCTCTGCTTGAGCTTCCACGGTAGATTGTGTCCTCTCCGATG
Source organism: Vitellaria paradoxa (assembly GCA_019916065.1). Lineage (NCBI taxonomy): Eukaryota > Viridiplantae > Streptophyta > Magnoliopsida > Ericales > Sapotaceae > Vitellaria > Vitellaria paradoxa. The sequence continues at coordinate 43,233,869 of CM034239.1, forward strand.
CAATTGCAGGTTTTGATCCCTCTGAAACCCTTTCCCACATATCTCACACAAGAACCTGTTTGTGGCCATCAGTGTCTTGGGCGACAAGGCTATCACTTCTGCTTCAGGATCTGATATGAGAAATTATATATATATAGAGTTTGATGTATATATATACACCCATATGGCAAATATGGTCTAAAAATATGTGTGCTATGGTTAATTAAGCTTGACGGAAAGAAAGAAAGAAAGCAACAAAAAGAGCTATATGTAGAACATATATGTATGTATGTATGTATGCATCTAAGTGGTGGAAAAAGGATAGGCTTGCCTGGGTTTCCTGGCAGGTTTCTCTTCCTCTTTGCAGGAGGAGGATTGGATCCACCAGTTGGGTTTTGAACAACACCGATTGGAATTGCTTCTTCTGCCATTTTCTCTAACATGCGTTCAACTCTTTCTTCACAGAATTTTGTTCAGCCCTAGAAATATGCAAAAAGGAACCCAGTAAAGGGTAAGCTGATATTCATATTTGGAGAATAAAAACATTATAGGACTGAAGGTTTTGAAAAAAAAAAAAACAACAGAAAACAGATACCTTAATTTGGTTATATATGTTGTCGGTTACTACACAACAGGAGCTAATTAATATCTGGAGAACTGGATCTCTCTCTCTTTTATTCTCAACAAGAGACCCCAGAGAATGAGTACATTGACAAGGTTCCGACCTTAATAACAAGATCTGATAAATGGAGGATTAGATCTCTCTCTCTCTCTCTCTCTATTTTTCACTCACACACAAACACGTGGGTAGCAGTCTTTTAAACTGCTCTTGGTCCGCATATAAGAATAGAGAGCAATTATTTTGCAGGTGAAAAGTGAAAGATGGAGAGAAGAGGGGAATTTGGGGGGGTTTTGAAGAGGAGGAAGGGGTGGGGGAAAACCTATGGTCCATGATGACACTTATGATGAGATGAGGTCCAGGGGAAAGCTAGTCTCCCATGCCTTTCCCACTGGAATGATTATCCCATAATTTTTGCCTTTTGTTTTTAATAAATTTTTTCTAGCAAACATATGCTTTCTTCCAATCACCATATTTAAATACTTGTTTCACTTTAAAATATTAGCGTTCCCTATTTGCAAGGACCCCACACATACTTTTGAACGACTCTTTCCTATCCTTCACAACAAATCATATACAACTAAAATTGTGTATTTTCTTTTTTATTCTTTTAAATTTTGGGTGTCATTTTTTCTTTCTTCTCCAATCTATTTTTTTTTTCTTTTTCTTTGTTTTTTCTTTTTTTTTAAATTTGGAAATTAAATTATAAATTTTCTTACTCATTAAATACATTAAACCCCAAACTCAGTCTCTCTTTCTCACTTAATTACTAAATTCCTACACATCTCCCTATCTCTCATCCGTTCTCTCTTACTGCCTCTTCTCCCCCCTCTGTTTGTTTCTCTCTCTCTCTCTATTTATATCTTTCCCTCTTATCTTCTCTCTCTCATGTAGGGGTCTCCCTCAAGGGTGGACCAATATTTGAAATTCAAATAATTGAGCAAAACCAAAAAAAAATTGATTTATGGGTCAATAGTTCAATTGCTGGGTATATTAAATATAATAAATAAAATTAAATATTGAAATAATTAAAATTACATAAAAATCTAATATTCGTATGCGTTACTGGTCCAACCGCAACGTTCAATGATTTAGGCCATTTTGGCACATGAACCAGACTGTTTATTAGATTGGATCACGGTTTTATTGATTCACAAGGAGTTGTAAAATTTGCCTCTTCAAGAATCAGAAACAGTAAATCTTAAGACGTTGGAAAATAAGTTCTTTCTCATTCTTTCTTTCTTATTTTCCTTTGACGTATGTGGATCTAATTTCTCCACCCTTATGAATCATGACGAAAGTTTAAATACCCTTTACAAATCTACCATGCAAAATTAAGTTGTCTTTATCTCACTCAAAATCACCATGCATATATTAGTTTTCTCTTTCTAGGTGCGTGGGCAAATCCAACAGATTTATATATTAGGGTCGGAAGTATTTTCTAACCAATGTAGGAACTGTATATTAAAAAACTGATATTACTTGTAACCATCTAATAGCCCTATAAAATTTTGCATAAAAATTGAAATCATCTAATATTAATCAATTCCCGCGCTAGACTTAGAAATCGATAAATAGATATATCTCTAAGACTTTAGAGTCCATTTCGTTGTTCAAAAAAGTTTTATTTTTAGTAATTTTGAGAAATTAGTAGACAATTTTTTAAAATTAAGTTTTTTTTTTCCATCAAAAGTTATTAATTTTACCAAACGCTAACTGCTAATTTTGTCAAGCGTAAAAAAAATTAAATTTTACAAATTAGAAACTTTTTATTAAAAAAAAGTCAATTTTTTATAGTTTCCAAACATACTTTTGCACTAAAAAAATATTTTAAAAAAATTAAATTTTCACTAAAAACCAATTTTTATAAAAAGTTAAGTTCACCAAACTTACTTTTCAAAAAAAAAGAAAAAGCAAAAGCTCACCAAACTGGCCAATAGCCTACCAATTTCTGGCTTGGTAAATGATGATCTCGGGTAGTTTGATTCGAGAGTAAATTGCCTTTTACTGAAACTGTTCGATTCATTTTTTAAGACAAGGGAGGATGGGTTGCCCATATCAGTTTTAGTAATATTTTTGGAAAGGAATTAAATCAAAATAGGTTAAAAGACAGCCAACTGACAAAGGCAGTGAATTTTTAGAAGAGTGAGCAGTGTCTCTCCTTGCGGGCTGACTTTTCCAGCTAACCCTTAATCATAATCTAATGATGTTTCTGCTTTCTAACTTTTATAAGTATATAAACTTTGGAGTTTAGCTGTTGAACTTTGGTGGCCATCAGAATATTCTTTCCTTCCCCCAACACTTTCAAAGGCAGCAGCTTTTAACTTTCAAGATCTACTCCTCTTATGGGATTCCTCTACATCTAAGGTTTAATCTCTCTCTCTCTCTCTCTCTCTATATATATATATATATACACACAGATATATATATATAGCTCTCTTGTTTTTAGGTAAAAACAACACTTTCTTAGCATAAGATACTAGTATAAAAGATTTATTCAGGTTTAAATATCATATATATGGACATTTGAAATAGAAGCGATTGGGAAAAGCAAAGCGTTGTCACCAAGGGTATGTTTGTTTCTTTGATTGTCTTTTTCTTTGAAAATGAAGTGAAGCATCTACCTTTGGTTACCAACAACTACTTTGCATTTTTATCTTGTAATTTTTTTTTTGTTTTATATAGTTTTTTATTAAAATTTTATTTTTTTAAGAAATTGTAACTTTTACTCATGTTAATTGCATTCGTAAAAAAAAAAAAAAATGCACGATTGTTTGGGTAAATATTGAAAAATATATGCTTTTTTATTTTTTTAAAGGATACCTGACGAATATAAATTTTTTTATTTTACAAATGCAATTAGTATGTTTAAAAATTATAACTTTAAAAAAAATAAATTTTGATAAAAAAATTATATAACACAAAAAAGGTTATAAAAAATAAAATTTTAATTTTTTCATACCCAAACCAAGTCTTATTTAAATTTGTTTGACAAAAAATCTGAACAATTAACCTTGTAAAAGTATTTACCATTTCCAAGGAATGGACATTTCCCAAACTCCAAAATCCCAAAAATACCTATTTAACTATATTTTTTAAAAGTTGGTGTGAGATTTCACGCTTCTTCAAAAAGTCTTATTTATTCCAAGATTCTTAATTCATTTGTGCTACGGAAAACTGAAGAGATCAATTAGGAGTGGAACATTTATCTTATGGTATATATGTATAATCTTTGAAAACCAAGAGCAAGAGGGTTATGGTATTGTCAGACATACTTAAGCAGATCACTCTGAATGCGGATTAATTAATAAATTAAAATCCCATCGGTACATTGAGTTAAGGTTTTAAATTTGAACTGTGAGGGGTAATGTTGTCATATTAAAAGTTGAAACTTTGTGAAGGGACATAGTCTTGCTCTTTGAATATACATCCCAAAAGTGGAGCAGATTTGGATCCAGGATCCATTGCAGAAGCCCACATGCCCCTTTGCTTATCAGAAGTTGGAGAATATATGCCTTTCAAGGAACCCTATTTTTATTATTATTGTCTTATTTTTCATTACTTTACTTGCTTGCTTTTGTGAGTGTGTGTGTGTATTTTTTCTTAATTTTTTTGATACAATTAATTAGTCATCAATTAATTATCTGAATATATAATGCAATAGTCATATATGACTATATGATGCTACGAGATCAGAATTGAGATATTTGGAGAAAATAATTCGGAGGTAAAAAAGGAATAAATTTTTCATTTTTAACATTGCTAAGTGAGACCCATGACTTGTTCGTAATCGTGCAAAATTTAGTAGATAAATGAAACACAGATATTTTTATCCGTATTTATTGCTTTATTATGACCTAAGTTAGATTTTAAGCAACTTTTATCATTTCAAATGTCAAATCTTTGATTTCGTCATTTTTTAAAAGTTTGAGAAGGTTGATAACTTTTTATATGAAATTTATTTTTTTTATTTTTTTAATAAATTTAGATTTTCTTCTAATTTTAAATTATGTGTTTAGTTGGATCATTTTATTTTTAGTAAAATTCTTATTATTTGTCAATATTAATAAAGTTTGACTAGGTGTTTTGAGTCCTCCGATCTTTAAATACTAAGGCTATATGCTATTGAAAGATAATTTTTGATTTAATATGCAAAACTTATCCTCATTCTTGTTACCGTGAGTGCTTTTTGTTAAAATTCTAATAATGACTACCTACTTACTTGATATTTTCTTTATAAAGATTTAACAAACTTATAAAAGATTTACCATCTACAATTTCTATTACCGCTCGCTGTATCAATATATATATATATATATATGCTCTTACATATTTATTTGGTTTTTATAACTATGGTTGAGGGTGCCTACTGGCTATTGCTAACCTTTTTAATGTTACCCTCATCGATCCTGTATTTCTTTTAATCTCTTTTCATATTGCTAACTTTTGATCAACTTTAATTCAAACCTAGACTTGCAATCCCACTTATCACCAAAATGAATTTCTGTAATTTTATTTTATTTTATCTGGATTCCTCCTTTATAGTTCTTTTGGTGCTAGCTTAAATATAATAGAAAAAAAAAAAAAATCCATGAAAGTGCATTCCTGCTTTAATTACTTTAATTAGGTTGTCACTTTTATTTTTTTATTTCTTTTTTCTTTTTTCCAATTGCGTACTAGTCATCCAACCAGTTTATATTAACTTTAATTTTAATTACTTTGGGCCATATACTTTTATGACAGTCAACCCCCTATAATTTTGATCAAATAATATTATAACTCTTCAGTTTATGATTAATATTTGCAAATCAACCGTTAAAATATCATGTGACTCTCACATAATGAGTATTATAGTTATTAATCACACTGGTACTTTATGATGAGTTATTCATTGGTCTCTATACTTTCAAGTTAATTTCTTTTGTGTTTCTTGTTAAGTAGAACTATGATCATTTCATTCATGGCTATTTGCATATCCTTTGTTAAACCCTCACATATAGACATTTTAGTTCACAAAGAACATTAAAGCCATTGTACGTAACTTAACATTATATTCCAAAATTTTATTCTTTCCTGCCATAATCGACACTGGAGTGCCTTTTTTACACCTTACAATAGATGGGATCGTTTTCTTTTTTAAATGGGGCTCAATTTAATCCCGGCATTGGCTTATTTGGTTTTACCATAGTGTTTTCAGCATTGTTGTGTGATCTCAAGCTATAGGGGTTGTGATGGTTGAATATACAAGTTCGAAGATTTTTATTGGACAGTTAGTAGGATTATTTGGAAGATTTATTAACTCTTAAAGAAGATTGGAATTACTTTAAGGAAATATTCCAACACTTAATTAAAGAGGTTAGATTGGTTTCCTAGCTAAAGTTTCAAGGAAGTTGAAAATATTTTGAAGATAGAAAGTTATGCAATTCTATGAATATTGAATTGCTTGAGTGTTTTATAAATAAAAATTTTCTCTTAGGGTCTTGAAACACATTTGGAGAAAAAAAGTCAATTTTTTTTTTTTAGCTTATAGAGTTTGTTTGGAGCCTCAAAAAAATCCAAAAAAATCCAAAATCTGAAACAGCTGCCGCTGACATGGTCTGTCAAAATTTTGAAATACTGTTTGAACGCACTACATATGCTCCGTTCCAACGGATTTTGTCAAAATTTAAATAAAAGTGATCTGACACGTGTACAAAAAAAATACAAAACTCTAAAATTTTTCAAAATCTTCCACCAAAATTTTGACACGTGTCATTTTATATACTTTTTAACAATTTTATATCAAATCAAATATAAACATTCAACAATCATTACACAATAATTTCAAAATACACTTTTGAAAACTTTTGGAAACTTTTAGATTTAGTTGGGACTCCAAACGCACCCATAATTGATGTCTCTCAACTTAGTAACGATAATTTTAACTATCAAATTCTTGAACATAAATTCTTTGAAAAAATTCAAAAACCTGAGCGTATTCTTCATCAAATACAGACGAATATTTTTCTTCGTGTGTTATATAAGATGTTTATTGTGATCACTACAATAAGAATTGGAAGAGTAAAAGGTGCATGTTACCGTGATTTTCCTTACAATCGTTTGTGTTTAGCAAAAATTTTGATTTTCGTGACCGAAGATTTTTTCTCTTTTATTTGAGAAGAGTTCTTTTCGTAAAAATTTTTGTATTCAATCTCTTTTATTTTTCTATAATTTGAGATATATTCAATCTCAAAATTAAACGATGTTAAAAAAACAAGGAAAGATATGATATATCAGTGTCACTATTTTTTTTATACTCGAAATTTTAATGTTAAAAAAGAAAAAAAGAATGAAATGATATGTCAACATCACTATTTTTTTCATACTCTTTTTAATTCAATAGGTTTGTCAATTATTATTGTAATCTTATTACATAGTTGTTTGTACTTGGCTTGTTATTATTAAGAATTTGATTTAATTTATATTAATTAATATTTTTTATATAATTTATTTATTTAAAAAATATTATTGTATTTACAATATTTATAAATGAATGTATTTTACCACGTATCATACCAATAATTCAATGGCCATCCTTGATCTGGAGCACATATAGTCAGGAAATGTGTAGTTTTGCATTGATGCACAACCTAGTTCCCACCCATAGTGCTTATAAAATATATATATATACATATATATAATGAAAGTATATATGAACGACATTTTTCTTCATATCCTCCTGCATGTCCTGATGCAATTATATATATAGGGAGGCATATACGTTGTTAAAGAAGACAGATGGACTGATGAATTCAAACTTTTGGCTTATGCGGAGACACTAAACCAAGGGCCAAACAGTACGTGCTTATGTCTTCTAGTGAATGATAGTGGATTCTAGTAGTTTTACCTTGGACTTGACTGAGTCATACATAACTTAATTCTCTCAATCTCTCTAGTGATTTAGTCAAATCGAAAATCAAAATAAATAAATAAAAAAGATGATTGATGTTGTTTGGAGACAGTTTAAACTAATTAAGGGTGAGTTTGGAGTCCCAAAAAAAATTAAAAAAAATCAATGAATGGGATTGATATGATGTAAAAATGATATGTGGCAAAATATGATTAGAAGAATTTGAAAACTTTTGAAATTTTTTGAAGTTTTTTAATTTTTTTTGTAGCTTCAAACGAGACCTAAGTACCTTTCAGTAATTTGTTTTGAGTGTGACTGCAAAGTTATATAGTGCTGCATGCATTTTGAGCTTGTAAAAATAATTAGCTGCTTCCATGTGTACATATAGTGGTTGATCAGTTGATATATATATCAGAAAGCTTTAGTGCAATATATATACATACAAATATATGTATGTATATATTTTCTTTCAACAACTTAATAATTTTTTCATGTAATCTACAAATTACATTTAATACTCATAAATTGTTAAATTTTTTTAATAATTGATTATTGAAATTGTTTGATTTTTCAATAAGTATATATTTGTAATTGAGACACCTTAATTTAAATGCACTTAAGCTAGTGTAGCTGGCGGCAGCCACACATTCATGGAATAAAAAAGAAGATACACCACTATAAGTTCAATCAACAAACACACTATATATAAAATATGTTTCTTATTGAGAAAAAGAACAAAAAAAAAAAAAAAAAAACACTAACTCATGCAGTTGTTTATATATATATATATATATATAAATAAGAAGCTATAAAGATTCTCTTTTTGGCTTGGAAAGCAAAGTTAAAGCATGCATGCATGCACCTCTCTCTCTCTCTCTCTCTCTCTCTGTGTGTGTGTGCGCGCGTGTGTGGATTTGATAGCCGGCCATGATCCAAAGATGAGATAAAAAATTTCGTGTGTCTCCAAATTAAAGAAAAAAGAAATTGATTTTTAGCATTGTTATCATATGTTATGTATTAATGTTGTTTTTGTATTAATCGAGTTACATTTACGTCCCATAACCCTTCCATTAACTCGTTTAAAATATTCCAAGCCCATTGGATTAGGGGTGAGTTGGGTACTGGTACTGGTACTGGTGTGGGCCGTAGTATTGGGCTGCTCCCAGTATAAAAACTGGACCAAATTATGAAATGGGCTCAGCCTGGAAGCTTTTTCTGGGCACTCCCTCTAGACCCCATGTCAATCCTGCTGCAAGGGAGAAAACACTTTCTTGTTGCCGATCGTAGTTGCATAGGATTTCCCGATTTGTTGAGAAACTGCTCTTCGCTCCAAAAATCTCAAAACCAGGTATGAACCCTAATATTATGAACCCTAACATTGTTTTATTCCATTCTAAAGTAAATAAACTTTGATGTTTCTTTTTGACTGATCCTTAACTCCTTCTTTTGTTACTGGGAAAATCTGGGAAAGCAAAACAATATTGGGTTTCCTTAACCTCTGCGTTTCGGTATGCAAAAAGTCGCGATTATGCTTGCCCGAGTTTAGAGAAAAGAATTTTCATTTTTTCCTTCATTAGGGGATTATTTGATTGGGACCTCGTAATTTCTCCACATTTTTCGTTGCTTTTGGATTAGTTGTATGTTTGGACCGATATGAACAAGCCTAACCTAAGCCTGCCAATCAATTCTTCGTTCGTCTAATTTTTGCACCTCATCCTTCAGGGGTTCTGAACTATAAGAATCAATTGTGTTGTGCTGAAAAATCTAATCATTTCGTCAACCATGGATGAAAAATCTCTGGCAAAGTCCAAGAGAGCTCATTCTCTGCACCATAGTAAGAAGCATCATCCCAATCCGAAATTGAAAGCTCCATTGGCTGGCCCAGTTGAAGCCACCGGTGCAAAGAAACCATCTGGAAAGCAAGTTAGAGAGAAATCCCATCAGTCTCAGGGTTCTAGTGGTCTCCCTTCGAATTGGGATCGCTATGAGGAAGAAGATGTTTTGGGTTCAGTAGATCCATTGCACACTAGCATGGTTCAAGCAACTGATGTTATTGTGCCAAAGAGTAAAGGGGCGGACTACGGACACCTGATTTCTGAGGCTAAGTCTCAGTCTCAGGCAAATAATTCTTTAGACAGCTTTCCATCAATCGATGATGTTCTCACTGGTATGCCCTTGGTCCTTTTATTATTTATTTGTTTAGGTTGCATTTTTCATCTTTATTTGGGTAAAGGAGCTATTGTTGACAACCCAATGTGTCTAAATTTGAATGATTGGTTCTCATTGTTTTATTAATTTTCATTAAATGCAAAATCTTTTAAGCAATGAGAATTCCATCCAAGATACATACTTCTTTAAAGGTAGTACAACACACACCCGCACCCTGTTTCACAGCTGGGATCCTTCACTCCTTTTGAAGTTGGTTGTTTATATTGCTCATGTAAGTGATGGTGGATTTCCCTGTGAGGAGCTTCTTAGTCTATTAAGAGGTTGAATGGTTGATTGGCATACACTAAGGTTTCATTAAAAAGATATGGTAGGCTCCCTCGCAAAGAAATTGAGCAACTCTTCATGGGTCATAAACACATATTGTTTTGGCTGGTTGCTTCTTATTTGACTGACCTCCTATCAAACATTTCAAAATTCGTCATGCATCTTGTCATGGGTTGTTAGTAAGCTTGTTTTTTCACTTGGTTCCATCTTTATGGATCCATCTGACACTATGTATATGGTTTCCATTTTCCTTTGAAATACCATTCTCTCTAGGTACATGATATCTTTTAGATTAATTCACTTCTTGCAAAGAGTTCTGTTGTAGACTGCAATCTAGACCAGCCCATAGGGAATTAGGGGAGCATTTGTTTGAGGGATACAGATGTAGGATTGGATGAGTAATCCGTGGGCCCCACGGATTGGAGGGGTAATGAAGTGTTTGTTTGATATCCGTGGGCCCCATGGATTGGATGAATAAAGAAGGAATTTGTGGGATAAGTTATCCCATGGGGGGTGTGAGATGAGTTATCCCCCCTCTCCGGATTGCTTCCCTCCAAAATCCAAAGGTCCAAAATTATTTCCTATCACATCACATATTAAATCACATCTTTTATCCCACTTTATATCCCACCAACCAAACACCAAAAAAATAATCTCACATAAAAAATTAATCCCATCTTTTATCCAATCCCATCAGTGGGTCCCACAGTATTACTTATCCCTCATTATCTAATCCCTCAAACAAACGCAGCCTAGAAGTCTTGCAATGTTTTTGGGGGAATTGTTGTTTCTATACACTAAGGAAGGTAAAACAAAAAGCATAGAGGATTTCTTTGTCTTGTTGCTTGCTGCTATTATGTTACCACTGATAATTATCGTCAGTACCTTATGTAAATCTGATGGTTCCTTTGAATTGGTTACTGATTTTCACATTACTGAGTTATTTCTGTTGTTATCAAGTTATCATACATTAGCAGGCATAAGGCCCTCTTACATTGTTTGCTTGAGAAGCTATACTGGAATTTTAATCAGTTTAAGTGGATTGAGAATTACTTGGTATGCAAATTCCAATCTGCAGTATGACAGGAAATTGACTTACAAACATTTCTTAGACTTCAATCAGGGATTTAGTGATCTGCTTTCTGTGAGGGGACAAGGCATTCTGTCACATACAGGAGATGATAATTTTATTGTGGAGGATAGAGCAACCTCTAGTCATGAGGTATTTATTTTTGTTTGTTATGTTTCATTGATGGGTCTGACCAATGCTTCATAACTCAATAAAAATTGATATGCTATTCTCAGATATGCAGTGTTATTTGTTTATGGATTAATTAGCCCATGTATACAAGCTCTACAACTCTACTTAAATTAATTAGCCCATGTTTACTAGCTCTACAACTGTACTCTAACTTATTTCTACAATTTGTTTTGTTTTTCAACTGAAAATTAGGTACTTGATGGTCTCCTTTTTCTCCCTTCATTTTTCTATAAGATCCATGCCTGGGATCTTTTGATTCATTTATATGTCTTTGTAATTCAAGTAAAATTACCTTGGCTGGCTTGTTGCTCCTCCTGTTGAGTGATTATATTGATTTCATTATGCAACCTAGTTATTCAGAATACTTAGACGTAGCTACAGACTAGTGTAGATTAGTACTAATGTAGTTGGTAAAAAATATATACATAAACAACAGGCAAGTTAAGCATTCTACAGATGTCTAAAACTAGGGACTTTTTTTTTTTTCTTAGTAGATGTCTAGAACTAGATATTAGTGTCCTATGAATGCAAATTACAGTGCTGGGTATTTTCAGTGCATTGGTTTGTTGTTTGGTTTAGCATTTTGACATTATCACTAGCATAATATCTTCATATTGCTTCCATCTTGGTATGTTAAATGGGGGTTCAAGCTGTCTCTTAATGTGAAAAAAATGGACTTACTCTAATGCATTTGAGAGTAATTTTAGTTAGGATGTTACCATGTTTAAACTAATTTTTTTTGTTTAAGCTCAGCTTGTTTATTAAATAACCAAGTTGAGCCCTTAACAAATCGGGACTAAGTTTGTCCGTGAACAGCTAGGTTCATTGGTATCCCTATTTTAACGTACACAAATTTTCAAATCCTCTAACTTTAAACTGTTCTACTTGATCTTTGAACTTTCATAATGAAGGCAATGTAATCCAATTCATTGATGAATGAAAATTTAACACCGTTAAATAATCTGTAAACTCCAAATTGAAAATGCAACTCACCTAAAACAATTAGTGATTTTGTCATTCCATCCATGTTTGTCTCATTTAGACTACCATTTCTTTGTTGTCTGCAATGTTCATTATGGTGTTGTTTATTCTGTGAGATCATATTTCTTGGAATTGAGTGGCATTGATGTGAAACTATTTTTGGCTAACTTGGATCATATTGCACAATAAAGATCTTCTTAGAGCCATCCATGTATGTCCAAGCTGTTACCACTAGTTAGGGATGATTGGGGAAAATAGAGGCTCGAAGATCCAATGGTTGAGCTAGATTTTTTTTTTTTTTAATGTTTCCAATCTATTATAATTTCTATGGACAAATCCTGTGAAGTTTCTCTGTATGTTAGCCAATCTTTGCTTGGGGAAATTTTCGTAATGACTGTTTTGTACGCTTGTTTTGCAAATGAGTTTTTACCCTTTCAATTTGTTCTATAAATATGCTCATTGATGTCAAATAATTTAGGGGGGGAAAACTACTTAGTGGCATAAAGCTGTAGCATGCCCAATAATTCTAGGGATTTATGCTAGGTTAACCATCTTCTTTTTTTCCACATTTCAATTGCCTCTCCTTTTGAAGGGATCCATTTCTCTGATGTGACCAGCATAATTATAGTCGCACAAGAAGATAGAATGTGTCCTTTTTCTTGTTAGGTGTACTTGTATGCTTATAGAAATGTATCTTTATTGGAACTAATTCCAGTTGACAACCTTGAAGAATTATCGTTACGAGTAGCTCCAGGCATAATTTTCCTCGAGTCATCTATGTTTTTGGTTGTTTTGTGGCAGAATTATGGACAACAATTTTATGATGACACAATGTAGAAATGACATTTCTTTTGATTGTTTGACCTATCTTCTACCTGGAGAAGTTGAGTTTGGGCAGGATATTCCTGGCTAAAGTTGTCTATGATGTGTGATTGGATGTGACATGTCATCATTATCCCTTGTGTTGTCCCAATTTTACCCAATTTTGCTGTTCTCCAAATATTAAACAATTTATACCTAATAATGAGTCTAGACAGGACAAATAGGCATAACTTAATACGCAGCTGCCACTGGGCATTTGGAAAAAATATATATGAAGGTGGTGTTGTTTCTTTTTTAAGTTCCTTAACTCATGTGGATGTTACATCTAACCATTTTTTTTTACCCTTTCCTTCCTTTGTGCAACAGGCATCATTTCTGTCCCTAAATCTGCATCGTCTTGCGGAACAACTCTCAAAAGTAAATTTGTCGCAAAGACTCTTCATTGAAGCAGACTTTATACCACTGGAGATGGTAAGTGCATTTTATTAATTCAAGATACTTGAAATTGTCTTGTTATAGTTTATGTTGGATGTTGGGTTAGAAAGCAGCAGTGGCATCTAGCATCATCATGACTTAAGGTGCATCTCACTAGTTATTTCGAAGCTTCATGTATCTTTTATAGCTAGAATGAGAATGCTCATGATTTATTGGGATTATGGAAAATTTCTGGAATAAATTTTACAAAATTCCCAGGTCGGTAGATCTGGTTGGATCAAACTTATCGCTGCTTGTTTTTCAATTGCTGTATGTGTCCTTCAGAATAATTATATTTGCCGCTAAATATATCAACCTTGGTATTGAATTTTGTTATCACTTCAAAATTTTGGAGAAAGATTGTTGCTGACAGTAATGCCAAAAATCAAATGCTGTGAGATGAAATTTAGGACCAATGGCATTTGGACTGCTGACAGCAATTTTTAGCTTTCCATCCAATTCATCAATTGTTACAATGTTATATCATTATGAATAGTTACAACATTAGTTGTTATGCCGTCTCAAGAAGAGAGTTGGCAGATAAATTTTTAATGGCAAGAACACATTCAACCATTGTTTGTGTAAATTCTTTCATATCACTGCTGTTACATATCTTCAGAGCTCTCCCTTCTAAATGGTAACTGATAGGAGGGAATCCTAGTTATATACACACCACACCAACATCATATACCACGAATGTGGGACACATGCAACCTATACTACATATGCACATGAACTAAGAAGCACGAATATGGATACGGATATGATACAGGTATAGACACAAATATGGTAATTTTAAAAAAATGAGAATATGGACACGGGAGGAATATAATCAAAATATAATATTTCAATATTTTTATTAGCTATATTTATGAATACAACTTCCACAATAAAATTAATTTAGTACATAATTCACCATACTAAATATAATAAAATATAAGTTATAAGATTTTATAATTTTAGGAGTTTCGACTACTCATATCTAGATTTTTCTTAATCATATATTTGAAGGAAAAAAACGATAAAATAATAGGACACGCCATGTGGAGAGTGTGACACGTATCTTAAAGTGTGCAAGGAGTATGTGTGTCCACTACGTATCAAATATGGATCTGGCATTCATTTTGAAGTGTTCGTGCTTCCTAGCCCATGAACCATGGCAATAGCAATACTACCAGCCCTTCTACCATGTCAACTAGACCTTTCCAAATAATCTTCATTTTATGGATTTGATAGTATTTGTTACATACTTCATGTTGTGTGTTACAGTGCACAGAGGAGCTAAAAACAAGCTTGGGTCAGGAATCTGACGGCTTACAACCTGCAAGCCAAACTGAAGGGATGAAACAAAATTCTGACGAATTATTGGCCCATGGTTGCCACGGCAGGTATAAGATGGAGGATCAAACTAGCGAGTTTATGCCAACTGTTTCTTCCGGAATCCAGGATTCAGTTTCAACCTCATGTTTTCAAGGATTGAAGTCAACTAATCAGGCTAAGAATGAACTCTGCCAATCAGGAGGAACCAGTGAAAGCATAGGGAAGTATAGAGCACAATCAAATGTTCCTTCTGTTGCAAATCCAAAGAAGAAATCATCTAGATTTGAAGTGGCTGCTGCAGAATCAGAGCTTGATATGCTTCTTGACTCGTTCAGTGAGACAAGGCTCTCTGATTCCTCTGGTCTCACAAAGAAGTCTAGTTACACATTTTCAGATCAACAAGAAAATTCATCAGGGTTTGAAGGAACTTCATTTCTTAAACAGGCTCCTCTTCCCCAACCTTCAAGAAAAGAACCAGATTTATCTAAACCCACATCATTGTCCACCAATTTTGATGATGCCCTTGATGATCTACTTAACAATACATCCTCGGGTGTCACATTTTCTGTTCCGCAAGAGGGAACTTCAACTTCATCGTTAAGTGGAGCTCCGTCTCTCCGATCAGCTCCTGCTCCCAAATCTAAAGCACTAGATGATTTTGATTCATGGTTTGATACAGTTTGACGGGAACCATAAGCCAAAAAATTTGGCCGCAAGGCCCCATTTTCTGTGTCCTTTAACTCCTTGAAGGACAGCTTTCTGTTGTATTCGAACTTTTATGCTCGTAACTTTGTCTTGGTTCACCTCGTGTGCTGTTTAGGAACTGTGTAAATCACTGTGGGGGGTGATTCATGCATGGAACAAGAGGAAAAACCCAACAGAAATATATCTATTTTTGTGAGTCTCTCTCTCAAACTAACTGTGACTCATGAAATGCAAATCTATTTAAATTTAATTGATTTAATCAGTTTTGTACTTTAGTTCAGAAAAGAGAAAATTTTGCGTTGACTTTTGAAATAGAGGGTGGTGTAATTTTGGGCCAAACTCTAAGGATAAAGTATAATTATCCCCATTTAAGGGTTGTTTGGAGTAAGAAAAAGTGAGATAAAATGAGATAAATTGTGGTTTGGGGAGAGTTTGTAATACGTGCAGTGAGAAAAAAAGTTAATGCGATATAAAGTTAACAGAGATTTATAGAATTTTTTAAAAATTTTTAGCAAATTAAGCTTTAGCAAATTAAACGACCTTTTACAATGGTTATGTATATGATTTAAAAGCAGGATGCTGTTAGGAATATACATTTAATATATTTACAAATGGTTCTTTTTGAAGGCAAGTAACATGCTAAGTCATTTAATTTTCATGGGAAATTGTCCTTTTTTTTTTAAGAGAATATGCACCTTGGGAAATTGTCCCCCCCCCCCCCCTCTCTCTCTCTTTTTTTAAGAGAATATGCACCTGTATCCTACTGGTCGATCAATATATTGAAAGAAATACCTGCGCAAAAGAGCATTTCTACGGTTCTTTAGTTGTAAATGGAAATATATATATATATATATATATTATGAGTATCATGTCGTATCGGCACGATTCTGGCGCCGATATGAGATTTGCATCCAACACATACAGCTGCGTTGAAAGCCTGAAACGAGGGCTGATCTATTGTTCTACCATTGTTTTTTTTTTTTTTTATACGAAGGAAATCTCTCGCCGGTGAACCGTCGCGAGTAAAACCTCTGAGCGAGCGCACCACCCTGCAAGACACACCCACCGATAAGACCGAGCGTCCAGGAAGGGATTCGAACCCAAGACGTGGGAAGCATGCCCACTCTCCAAGCCGACCCCTGCTCCACTGAACTAACCCGTGCGGGTTTATTCTACCATTGTTGAACATAGTAAAGCTTAACATTAAATTGGCGTCAATGTTTTTATCTTCCGTGTACTTGTATTATATGTCACATATCTCAAGTGAGAAAAATTTATTATCCTGACATAACTTTTCCTCTTCCATTGTGTATTAATTATAGAGTCACTCCGCGTGAAAGTTTTGTTCTGCTATTTGTGTATTAAAAAGAGAGAGAGAGAGTTACTAGACTAGACCAAATTAGCTTAATAAATGATTAATTATTTTAATAATTATTCATTAAAAAAAAATCCGTTCGAATTTCTTGTAGTTGAATACTTTTATGATTTATGATTCATATACAATACATACAGGTTGTATGAATGATTTAATAATTATGATAATAGAAGTACAATTATTTTTAAAAATTAAAAATGATCTATTTAATAACAAAAGAATAATAATAATAATAATAATTTATTTACTTTTACTCTTTTATTTACTTTTCAACTTTAGATTCTTAAATTTAAATTTCAACCATTCATTTAATGTCAAGTTAATCAAACTAATCAATTGAAAAATGTTGTTTTTTTTTTTATTTTTAAAAGGGTAAATAAGTAAATTCCAATTGCATTTACCTCTTCTACCCTTTCTCTCTCTCTACAACTACTTCGTCGTTCTCTTCTGCGGAGGTGTCCAAATTTCGCCGGCTCAACTTAGCCTCTTCACCATAGAAGAGAACGAAGAAATCCAGTCGCACCCGTCACCTTATACTGGCTCTCCAACCTTGTTGCGCTCCCTGAAAATCACGAAATCGACCAACAGCGAAGTCGTTGTAGAGAGAACGACAAAGCGTTGTAGAGATAGAAAAGGGATAAGAGAGAGAAATGCGATTTGAGTTTACTGATTTATTCTTTAAGAAATAAAAAAAAAAATATGTTGTTAAATTGAATAATCAGGTCACTTTGGCATAAAATAAACGGCGGAGATTTAAATTCACAAACTTAAGTTGAAAAGTAACCTAAGATCCGCGATTGGGGTGTTTTTAGTTCTTAAATCTATACCCTCAATTTGAAGAAATTATCTAGCATTCCCATCAATGTGAAATAGACACATAAGCACGCGTACTCGTGTTTAATTTCTACTGATTAGGCACAGGTTTCACATCTTGTGAAATAATTGTTTAATTTCAACCTTGTTTTCTTTTTTCGGTAAACCCTCCCATTTAAATCCGTTAAGAATATGCAAAAATTCACTTAGAGTTATGAATAAGTCATAATTATATGAGTATATTTGTGTGCAGGTGAAACATGGGTGCCCAGGAAGCACACATATATAGGGTAAGTTTGGAGTTAAATAAATTGAGATAAATTGAAAATTCGTAATACGTGCAGTGAAAGAAAAAAGTTGATGTGATATAAAATTAACAGAGATTTATTGAGATTTTTGAAGTTTGTTTGCAAACCAAACTCACCCATAGTTCACCACGATCATCACTCCCTGTGATGCATTCTCTCTCCACTGTTTACTTCACTACTCACTCTACTTCCATTACTTATGCTTTAATTAGAGATATGATTAGATTATAAAAGGGGTTATATGGGTTGGCCGGTCTAATTATAGCCGTATGAATTTACTTAATTATGATATAAATATTATATTGGCTCTAATTGAGTTTATTCAATTAAACACTTAACCTGAATTAATTCATCACAAATTCACCCATTTGTCACCTCTAAACTGCTCTTGAATTGGCCATTCGTTGATCTATTGGACTACACCATTTGCTTACTCTTCTGGTACGTGGAAGTCCGCAGCCGCTACCCCGTACTGGGGTGCGCACAGGGCGAAACACGCTCCAGGATCCTAGCCGGCAAAGGCCCCTGGAGAGTTAACCAACCTAGGCAAGCCCTGGCTGACCGGCACGACCAAGAGGAGGCCATTAGGCACCCGCCATTACAGCGGTAACCCACCCTCTTGTGGGGGAGTCGAACTCGGAACCTCGAGAGGCCCAAGCTCTAAGGCGAGCCCGACTTCCACTCGGTCACCCCCAAAGGGGCACCATTTGCTCACCCTTGATTAGTATGCATATGGTATGATGACGATTGGAATTTATATAATCATTACTTTTCAGATACACACTTGATAAATTTATAAGACTCGTACGGTAACTAATAAAATATGCAGATAAGATAAACCTACACAAAAAAAAAAAAATCATCCTCTAAGAGGAGCTCTTTAGGGTTGAATTCAATTTCTTCTTAAAAAAATGTTTTAAGCTCTGGCCAGTAAATAAATAGTTGGCTATCTATACTTCATTACATATTGGAAACTCATCGGTTCGAATGAATTTCATTTCTCAATGAAGTTCCAATGTTGAATATGATTTTTTTTTTTTTGAAGCAAAATTTGGTTTTACGTTTCATTTTCCAATTCTTTTCCCCGCCGAAACGTTATTTCTTGCTCTGTGTTTTACACTATCGAAGGTTGATCGAAAACAACGTACCTCAATGTACTATTGCTTGGTCAACCGAAGTTGTCCTACGTGGGTATCAATCACATGCTAAATTTGGGTGCGTTTAGAGTTGTATAAAAATGTATAAAATAATATAAAATTATAAAAATAAATGTCACGTAATTCGTATAATGAGTGAAGAATTTAAATTTTATTGTTTCATAATTTATGTTCGTAAAGATTTGTAAGATTTTATTTTTTTTTTTTTTTTTGGAGAGCTTGGCAACAATGAATAGTAAAAAATTATGTGGGACCCACATTGAATTTGGCCACCACCTGAAATAACTTGTCAATTTTAACTAAAATAAATTAGTCTGAATTCATTTTTAATTTCTATGCGAAAAAAAAAATTGTTAAAGGCATTTCATTTTTAATTCTTTACACTCTATATTTTTGTAAAATTAATAGTTTTTTTTTTTGTAATTGTAAAAATATAATACGTTTGATATATTTCTTGAAAAAAATATAAACTAATTATATAAAGAATGCTTAGTTTAGAGTGCTTTTTTAAAAAATATAAAAAGTAATATTTTTCTTGAAAAAATATAAACTAATTATATAGGCGGTGTTTGGAGTTAAAAAATACAAAATTTTAAAAATCTCTACAAACGCGAATTACGAGACTATAAAATTTAAATTTTTTACTTACTGCATAAAATACGAGACATTAATGTGGCATTTGGTTTAATTTTCTATTTTTTGTTTTATGCTCAAAATAAGAAAATAAAAGATGATTTGTTTTCCCTATTTTCAGATTTTCTTTGTTTTAAGTTGAAACGTTCAAAATAACTTTTGGCAATTTTTCATTTTATATGTAAACTCATTTTTTGTTTCTTAAAATGAATTTTAAAAATACAAGTGACCAAATATATTGTACTTGTTTTCCTTGTTTTCAAAAGTACAAAATAACAAAGGCGCTTAAAATAGAAAATTAAAAATAAAAATAGAAAAATAAACCAAATGAGGCATAACTTTTATAAATTTATATAACTCTAAACACACCTATAAAGATGTTTAGTTTCGAATACTTTTTTTATAAAGATATAAAAATAACAGAAAACGGAAAATGTTTTTTAAACCAAACCCATCCCTTTTACTTTTTCATTTGTCTAATATTAATTTTTTTACTAAAATTTGATTTTTTTTTTAAACCTTATTCGCATTCATTTTAAAAATAAAAAAGTAAAAGAAGAGGGAAGCCAATGTACAAGACGAAAGATCTGATTTTTTTTTTCCCACTTGTGAATAGGTTCTCCTATTTTAAAATGTTATTTTTGTACTTTGTTTTATGAATATGAATAAGATGATTAAAAATTATAAAAAAAAAAAGTTAAATTTTAATAAAAAATCATTTAAAATAAATTAAAAAAAGTTACAAAAATAAATATTAATTTCTTTAATGTTACCAAACAGATCCCCTTGGAATATATCTCGGTCTCTCATTGTTTAGATTCGGAATGTGTCGTGGAATCTAATCTGAGAAAAATTTTCTAAAAATTAAGTCTACGTAAGTTCAATTAATAAAAATTAAACATATTAAACAAAAATTTGAGATTTAACCCAAACTCTTATGGTAATTACTTGATACAAGCAATTGGTCAAGAAGACTTTTTATAGATGCCCACAAAATAATCTTAAAAGACACAAATTTAATCAATTAGTTATCTATTTTTGGCTGATTCTTTTTTTTTTTTTTTTAAAGAAATTTGTTGCCGTCCTTGGTTAGTTTACAAGATACCTCATCATTTGGGTTTGATTATTACATATTAAATTTTGCATGCTTATTATTATTATATATATTATATACGTATATATATATTAAAATTGATCTTATATATATTAAAATTGAATTAGATTCAATAAGATTTTTCGGATTCAAGATTTTGAACCTAGTAATATATATATATATATATATTTTTTTTTTAATTTAAAATTTTAAAATTAATATAAATCAAAATTAATTAATTGAGGTCAACGTTGGATGAGAACCAATCGGATCTATATATACAATATTGTACCCAACACATCCTAAATTTTTATTGAATTTTGTTAATAAAATAAATCTATATCAAAAATACAGAAAAGAAAATTTCAAAAAGTCATTTCCTCCATGCAATTTCTTAAGAAGGTAAAAATTAAAAAGTAACCAAAAAAATAAAAATAAAAATAAAAAAGTAAACTAACACAAAGCTTAGTGAATCTCAAATCAATCAAAGCCATAAAGCTCCGGCCTTCTTCAACACAGGAATCAACTCTCCGGTAATATGGGTGGCCATAATCCGATCCAATCCTCCGAACAACCTTCCTCCGATGAACACCGCCGGGAACTGCAACCGGCCGTCACGTCCATCGCCGGCGCCGATGATCTGCTCTAACTGATCGACAACACTATCCTCGTCGTCCTCGTGGACCTCGTAGACCGCCGGGTTCACACCCAGACCCTGGAGCAGGCGCTTGACGACATGGGCCATACAACAACCGCGTCGGCCAAACACGATCAGTGCATTCTCCGAAACCATGCTCTTCATATCACTTCTCGCCAGCGATTCTGTAGCCGGTTTGCCGTCGTTTATTGGTCTTGGGTCGCTAATAATTGTAATGGGTTGTTGTGATCGGCTTAGAAAAGGCTGTTTAGGAATTGGTTGCCAGGTCTTGTAAGGGATTGCTTCTTGCATCGTGTATGTGTGTGAGAGAGAGAGAGAGAGGGAGCAGCGACTTGTGGGGTGGGGTGGGGTGGGATGTGGTGGGCTTGGAGTGGGCTTTCTTCTGCATGTGTATATATATAAAGATAAATAATATATATGTGTATGTATATATCTAGAGAGAGAGAGGTGAGTGACGAAAGGTGTTAGGGGAGACTTAAAATAGTCCAGCGTCAACGGCAGTTGGCTTCGTTACGCGTTGCACAGGGTGTGAGTGTGGCTGTATTGTATGGTGGCTTACGTTTTACTTGTGGAACTCATTTTTTCTCCATTCTGTACCCCACCACTCCCCCTCCCTAAGACCCTGTTTGGATTGAGAGATTTTTAGGACAAGATTGGTGTGGTAAGAACTTATGATTAACTGGTGAAGGACAAGGGTTATTCTTGATTTTTTTTATTTTTTATTTTTTATTTTTCCTTTTTTGTTAAAAAATAGAAGGATTAGCATATCAAAAAAAAAAAAAAAAAAAGAGCCTTAACAATTTATGCACTTCTTTACCTTTCTAATATAGCAGAAACATTAGTAAGGGAAAGTAATAGGTATTGTTTGGAAGTTAAATTTTTAAGTAATTTTTAAAAATTTCTCGTCAAAAGTTGGGGATGAAATTTTTTTGTGTGTTTAATGAAATAAGTAATAATATTTAGTAATTTTTTTATAATTTTTCGATATTTCATAAAATTTTTTGTAACTTTTAAATTCGTAATTATCTAAAATGACTATTATATCCCCTAAATCATAATTTGGGTTGCACAGTTAGTCCCCCACTTAAGAATATCACAAGGGTAAGTAAGTAATTGCAACATTGCCCTAAAATATTGTTATTTGAACCTAATTTCAATTACTGGAAAAAAAAAATGATAAAAATTAATATTTTATCAAATACTCAAATCACAATTTTTAATAATTTTTATAAATTTTTGCTCCACCAAACGGAGCCTATAGTTACGTGGTTTCATTTTGTTTAACTAACCGAGAGAATCAAAAGTACATTTACTTCCTTCTTTCCTTGTCGGGTTTCTTTACCAATTTGATTTCTTTTCCCCCTGTCCAAACAGAGCATATATAAATATTATATTTATATTGTTGGTCCAAACTGGGTTTTGAAAAAGCTGACGTTGGATGATTTAAATCTGGAATGGTGATTTCATCATGCAACGTTTGTTACGTGTTTAGCTTTAACATATAGGGAAAAGCACAATCATGCTTAAGTAGGCAAAAAAAAGAAGAGATTAGCTTTCTTGAATATTTTAATATCCGTCTACCAATTCTGACGTGGGCATGCAATGGGTGGTGATGTCAGCAAACTCTGTTTCTCGAATTTAATTAGAAAATTTCCAATGAATATACAACAGCTTATCTGTTACGTATATATATATATATATATATCAATGACATATCTATATATACAAGTTAGGCAGCCGCGGGCATGGAAAACAAGTGGAAAAGATATGCACACAGAGTTGCCAACTGTTTCATTCAAACTCATCCTCTTGTCTTACTGGTAAATATATTTATTTACCCAAAAAAAAAATTAATTTTAACCTGCCTGTTTTGAATGGTGATTGTCAATCTTCCACCCTTACAGTAATTTTTTTTTAATTGGAATTATGGTAAAGTTACACATTGAATATTTTTTAATTAGTTCATTATGATTAAATGCTGGAATGATGATCTTAAAATTTCACTCAATAATTTAACTTCTACAATTAAAAATAAATAAATAAAAATTTGATTTTAAAAATGAATAATATAATTAATCCGTTTGTTATTATTATAATCACAACAATAAATTGTAAACTAAAGTTACATGTACATGCATGTATTTATGTATCAACCCCTCAGTAATTTTCAGTTTGAGATTAAATGATAGAATGATTCTTGATGGTGATTCTTTTACGTCCGCACACTGTAGGTTTCCGCACACTGTAGGTCCTTTGAACAAATATTATCTGCTTTGAATTTGGTCAACTGCTTCCCAGGAGAGGTCACCCAACGGATATTATTTGATTGTAGGTTCTTTGAACAAATATTATCTGCTTTGAATTTGGTCAACTACTTCCTAGGAGAGGTCACCCAACGGATATTATTTGCTTTTGACTTGGTCAACTGTTTCCTAAGAGGTCACTCATTCTAACACTACTCCCACTAGCACACGCTTAACCCTAGAATTTCTATTAAATCCAGTGCTCAACCATGGCTAGCGCACGCTTAACCCTAGAATTTCTACTAAATCAATGCTTAACTATGGAGTTTTCGCTGAATGCAGTGTTCTCACGGCTTTGAAACGCGTTATGTTAGGGAGAGAGGTAGAAACACTTATAAGTTATCTCAGTTCTCGACTCCTTTTCGATGTGGGATAGTTGTGGTATCATCAAAACCCCTTAGTCGAGGACAAAGACACTAGGAATGGCGGGCTTGTGACTCTTTCGATTCCCATAGACGACGCCAACTAATGATGATCCATTTTCATCTGCACACCATAGACCTTTCTAACAAATATTATCCACTTTGGGTTTAGTCAACTATTTGTCAGGAGGTCACCCACCTATCTTAGTACTGCTTTCATTGGAACACGCTTAACTCTGGAGTTTTCGCTAAATCCAGTGTCTTCACGGCTTTAAAACGCGTCGTGCCAAGAGAAGAGGTAAAGGCGCTTATAAGTTACCTCAATCATCGATTCATTTCTGATATAGGACAGTTATGGTATCATCAATTATCTTTAAATTTCGACTTAACAATTTAACCTCTACAATGAAAATTAAGGATAAATTAGAGTTATCATTTTTGTAGTTTACACTCATCCTACTTTGATTCATATGTAGAAAATTTTCTCTCTTTAATGACGTACACACCAAGATCCATATATGATTTGTTAAAAGACTAAATATAGACTCAAGTTTATAGGCAAACTTGTCTTTGAATCCATGTTAAGAATTTCTCTTCCTTCCTCTCTTAATGAGCACTCTCTAATGGGTGAGAATATTGATGACTCTCTCAATTGAGATGAAAGAGGAGACCTAGGCTTCCCTTTGTATAATATTCCCATGGGTCTTCCCATCACTGACCTAATGGGCTTCTATGACCTACCCTAACTATCGTACTTAAATTATAAAACTTAGAGTTATAGTCTATTTAATTAGATCTATTCCACGAGTTTACCTGCGTCTCATAATAGATCAATTTACCTTAACTTGTTTTAATTGAAAACTTATAAAAAAAAAAAAAAACTCACATTAAAAAAGTCTACAATATAAAAAAATTTCAACATCTATGTACTTCTAACTGTGACAGCCAACTTTCTATGCTTTCGCTCAAGTGTCATTGTATTCCTTCCATTCGAAATCTAATTGTGAATCCGTTATGCGTCCCTCGTGTGAAAGGAGTACATGATCACTTTTGAAAATGTAAATTTTACTTAAGTCTAGTTTGGAGTAAGAAAAAACAAGATAAATTGAGATAAAATGTGGGTTGGGGTTAATTTTGGCGCCGTTTATTTTCTAAAAAGTCGTAAACCGTGATAACGATTTTTCAAATCCATTCTCACTGATTCAAAAAAAAATTCACAAAAAAAAAGCAACAATGATACTTATTTGAAAGTTTTCAACACAAAAAAATATGATTGTATAAAAAATTTACATATTCGGTTAACCTGTTTTCATATTTTTTTATTTTTTTAGCGAAATATTGAAATTTTTTAAAATTAGTAATGGCGGAAAAATTAGAGGTAGAGGAGTTGTTAGAGATTTATAAAATTTTTTAGAAATTTATAATATGCCAAACGAGGCCTTAGTACTCTTATACTTAACCTAAGTTAAACTTTGTCCCCCATATATACCTTAAATTGCAACTCTTTGGCCCCTTGAATTTACCAAGTGGGCTCCCCTTGTTTGCTGGTATTCATCTTGTAATTGATATTTACATCTGCTATAATTTTTGTGCTATATAGTAGAAATTACAATATTTAAAAAGGAACAATAACGTAATTTGAAATTTTTGAGAGAAAATAAAAACATGCTAGTATACATATGTGTGTGTGTGTTAAATTTAAATAGATATATTTTAAATAATTTTAAAACTGATTAATTATTTATAAAAATAATGTTGAACTATTTAAATTGTGCACAAAGAGTAGAGGTTACTATTAAAAATTTTATCTCTCCCTCTCTCTCTCTCTTTCTTTTTTTTTTATTGGGTAGGAACCTCCCCGTACAAGAGCAAACGGGCGAGCCGCTTGTGGCGGTGCGCAGAGTTCGGTCGGCCAAACTGACGGAATTGGTCATCAACCTATTAACGTAATCCAACGTGTGGTCTGACATCACAACTAGGGGCCCGCCACGTGGCTTCAGAAGGCGATGATGATCTCACCCATCACCTCCACTTTGTCGACTTCAAACTATAGTGACCTGTCATCAACTTCCATGTGGCATACATCCAGCCGACGTCACCATCGATTGGTGACGATAGCGTGACCGCAGCATAGCGAAGCACGATATTTCTTTTGTTCCGGTCAAATTCTCTGTACCGAGCATGGGTATTTGTTTCTCTGCTCCAAGCCTCCAACGAGTGGAGTTCTAGTATTTTTTTTTCAATTTAATTATTCTATATTTAATAAATAAAGAAAAACACTAATTTTACATTAATTTTTAATTTTTTTTCAATCTTTTTAATTTTCTTTACTCAACTTTTTTTTGGGGTAATTTCTTTACTAAACTTTATCAAATATATTTTTTAATTTTCTTTCAACTTTCTTTAATGTTCTATTTGAAACAATGGATTTAATTAGATTTGATTTCATTTAGTTAGAATTAATTTTAAATTTCATATTTTGAATAAAAATAATATTTAATGAAACAAATTTCATTTCATTTGAATTCTAAAATTTTAATATTTCATACAATTTCAAATCAGATTTGAATTAATAAAAATTGATAAAATTCATTTGTTTTTAATTAATTAGACAAATTTGCTTGTAGGCGTATTAATTACTTCTTCTTTGTTTATTATTTATTATTTTTTATTTTTTTTTAGACATGCAACAGGAAACGCTCTTTTTTTTTTTTTTTTGTTCCAAAGAAAAAAAAAAAAAAAACTTTTCTCTAAGTGGTTACAAGGTCAAAAGACTCAGAGCCAATCAACACACAACAAGCTTGCTATATGAGCTACTGATCACAATCAGAAAGGCCAATTCAAAAAATAATCATCTACTGTTAAATATTCAAGTACTGAATTGATCTTGATTATTAATTAATTAATCCTAAAATTGAATACATTGGATCTTTTTCAAATATAAAAAATACATTAAATATAATAGGGTCAAATTTGGTATTTTTTTTCATATCCATTCAATTCTATTTAAGTTCCAAACATAGAATTTCTATTCAGTTTTTAAATTTAAATATGTGTTCTAAACACAAAATTTTATTTTTCAAATGAAATGAAATGAAATTCTTATTTTAAAATGAGATTATTTCTAATGATAGAATGTTTCCAAACATAGTGTAACTTCTTTTTATTTTTTTCAACTTTTTCTAATGGATGAGTTTCTTTGCACTACATAAATAGATTTTTACACTCCATTTTATGTTTTTATTACATAATTACCCTCATTCTTGTAAAAGGATATTTATAATATTAAAATCATACCACATATCTTATTAGAAGAATAAGAGTAGTTATGTAATTTTATTTAATAAAAAAATTAAAATAGAGTGTAAGAATTTACTTGTAGAGTGCAAATAGCCCACCATTTCTAATTTTTACAAGTTTTTGTAAAACATCTTATTTTTTTTCAAAACTGACTGGGTAACATCAAAACAAAAATTATAAAAAATTCCATTTTTTTGACACTCAAAAATGCACTCTAAATTTATTGAAAACTTCTAAACTTTAGTTTCGAAGGAGCTTAAGATAATATATTTAAATTTATTTATCATGATGTTTATTGACGAGTTTCAATTTGAAATAAGGTGTTTATTTTACTAAAAATTTCTAATTTTTACTAATTTTTTTTCATTTTTACTAATTAAATTTTGTTATATGTCATTTTTACACCTATTTAAATTTTTTTTTTGAGTAAACCAAACACTACCTGAATATACTCATGAGTGTAAAATCAAATTTACTCATGAGTTTGTTAATAAACAAAGTTGACTTTATTACATTTACCATCATCTTATTCTACCCATCTAAATGTAACTTTATTTAAAAAAATATATATATTTCCTTTAACTTAAAGTCATTATAATTTAAAATTAAATTAAGTATTAATCATTTAATTTTAACTTTATTTATTATTGTAACCAAACAAAGAAATGAAAATGAAAATGGTCATAAAATTCTATTCTAATATTTCTATTAATTCGTATTAAAACACCGCCTTAATTAATTTTTATATTCCAATTATTCTACTCATACTTTTTTTTTTTCAAATTTAAACATATAAATATTTTTAGAAAAAAATAAATTAATCAAATGAGTTGTCTTTCACGAATACACAAATTGCCCTTACACCATCTATAATCGAACAACAATGTTTTTAAATCTTTGATTAGGGGGTCAACACTATAAATTTCTATAGTTTCACTTTACGCGGTCTTGAAATTATAGTAAAGGCACTTGAACTTTGAAAGCTGCCTGTGTATCTCATCACATGGTGTACATATATATATATATATATATGTGGTGTTAATACGACATCATGAGCTTGCTATAGAGATCTTAAGAAAGATTTGTAGGAGTATAAACATTTCAGTTCTGTTTGGTGCGAAAAAATTTTTTAAAAGTAGTAAAAAATATTTAAAATTTTTAAAAATTATTTATTTTTTATTTCATTGTACGAATTACGAATTCACAATTTATCTCAGTTTATCTTATTTTATTTTATTTTTTATCACTTTAAATATACCTTAAAATAAAAAAATTAAAAAAAAGACAAATCATTCGCAGAAAATATAAACAAAAAGTCACTCGGAGAGACATGCAAAAGCAACAGAAAAAATCGCCCATTTTGAAATGGCAACACCCGTATGGTCTGAATTCGGAGGGCTGCAGTTAAGGATTTATTGCTGCCATAGTAGTAAACTCAAAATGACGTCGTTTTATCGTTTTTTATTTAAAACGATACTGTTCTACTTAAGCTTTCATGTTTAAATATATCAACTCGTATTCGAATATGAAAAACTTAAGTAGAATATCGTCGTTTTGAAGTTACTGTAACAGCTATAGTAATCCTTTACTGCATCCCCTCTTTAGGTTTTTTTGTCTGATCAGTTGCTGTGGCGGCAGTGGGTCTAAGAAGAACCTCAAGGGGGTTGCAGTAAGGGAGTTGCTGCAGCCGCTGTAATAACTCCAAAACGACACCGTTTCGATATTTTTCTTTTTAAAACGACGCTATTTCACTTAAGTCCCTCATATTCGAATATATCAATTTATATTCAAATATGCATTTCAAATGAAAAAAATGTTATATTCTAAGATGAATTGATATATTTAAATATGAAGATTTAAATAGAACAGCGTCGTTTTAAATAAAAAAATGACGAAACGGCGTTGTTTTGAATTTACTACTGCGATAGTAATAAACCCTTAACTACAGCCCCCAGTTATACGATCACCCCCAATCTGTCTCTCTTATGAAACGTACGTGCAATTAACACTATTATATGAAAATAGTAGTTGGAATTTTCTCATTTAAGATTTTTCTTTTTTTTTTAATTTATCATAATTAACTGTTTTTGGTGCACTCGTAATATATTTAAAATTGACAAATTACGATCATAAATTGGAATTGTTCACAAATTACATCGTGTAGCACGCCTAATTTTCTACGGTATTTTTTGCCCTTTTTTTCTGCTTGTTTCCTTTTTCTTTCAGTTGACTGACAAATAAAAAAAAAAAAAATTGCATGCAATACCGAATATCTTACCAGTCAGCGACTGGCAGTGGATTACCTTGAGCCAAACAGAATGCTTGCTTTTCTTGGAGGGTAAACCAAATTAAGCGCACACAGCTCACCCAAAATATATATATATATATAAGTGTTTGGTTAGCAAAAATTTGACTAAAAATGCAGTAAAAGTACGAATATTAATATAAAAGTGATATGTGATAAAATTTAATTGAAAAAATAAAAAAATTTTAATAAAAATTAATAAATTTTGATTAATTTTGACCGACGAGACACTCCATATACATTTTTCACCCTCTGATTGATTAATTGGTTGGTATACTATTGTGATTGTTCAATTTCTGTACTAAAATGAAACGTAGCGGAGCAACCACCGCCACCGCCATTGCTCAAGTCTAAAGCCATTCAGCATCGGCCGACTTTTGCCGTGATTAACCCAAACTTGAAAGTTTTCGAGGTGGTCAAAGATTCAAACTTTATCCGTGAAAGTCACCATCGAACTCGGATATGAGCTGTGGCACAGTAAAGGCATCTTCACCGGGCGGGCAAAGTAATAACAAATTAAACCCAAAAAAAGAAAAAAAAAAAGGTTAGTGAAACAGTAAAACATGATAACATTTAATTAAAGAAATTTAAAAAAATTTGACAAAAATTGAAATTTTATTTTGGTGTTTGCAGTTACTAAACCACACCCTGAAAATACAAAGGGGGACACCAACGGCACAATTTTAAATATGAATACTATTATATGGTAAACTGAGATAAGTCGCATCGGGTGTATTTAAAGTGACAAAAAATAAGATAAAATAAGATAAAAAGAGATAAATTGTGGATTCGTAATTTGTACAATGAAATAAAAAGTCAATAACTTTTAGAATTTTTTAATATTTTTTATCACTTTTTAGAATTTTTTGTCATTTCAAACGAAACCATCATTAGATGGTCCAACAATCCAAAAAGTAAGAGAATTGCACTTACCTAGCTGCTCACACAACTCCAGGATGTTGCAATGAACCATCCTCATTTAACAACCCGAGAGTATAAAAATACTATTCAAGCATTAGATAGCCAGTATCCATATATCCAACAGATTCTGTATTATTTCTGATAAAAAAGTTTCAACGTTTTGATGAATAAATACGCTCATTTCAGAGAGTTCAAAATAACATATAAAACCATATGAAACATCCACCGCCAAAAAACTTCGATGAGTTATTCACAAATAAACAAGGTCAGCAACATAACTGAGGAGGAAAGTTAACAGGGTTCTTTTACCGGCTGTGTTTATTTCTTCCCAGTAGTGACCTCCAAGTTCATCCCATGCAGATTCAACAACAGGTCATCCGAACTCAAGAAAATCTTGTTGGCAGCTCTCGACATTGTATTTGCAATGTCTCTTGCAGCTTCAATTTTCCTTAGGGTAATAAATGCAGGATTGTCGGCAATAGCTTGGCCTAGAGCTGGGCACTCTTGGCCTCACCCTGGATCCTGTAGAAGGAAAAACAGAGATGCATTAATCAGGAGGTTATCAAAGAAAATATAAACAAAACATCAAAAGAGTAATTGCTGGTTGGGAGAGAGAGGTAGGGGGGGGGATGGTTGCACAAATTTTATGATTTTTGTAAGCAAGAGGGCATCTCCATTAAATTTTACCTTTCGAAAAAAAAAAAAAAAAGGCATCCATCAATCCAGAAAGTTGGATATGCCAAAATCAAAAATGCTTCCCACCATAGTTGTTGAATCATTTTTCAAGTTCGCAAGCACGTGGTACACTAGCTATGCATGGATCGGGATCAAGTTTTAGAATTCAGCATTCTTATCTCACCTATGCCCGGATAATAGCACTTCGTTCGTCTTGTTCAGCCTTTTCAACAACAAATTTGGCCCTCTCAGCTTCTTGTGCAGCTACCTGTTTGGCTTCTATTGCAGCTGTGAACTCCCTCCCAAATGTTAGGCTTGTAATGGAGACATCATCCAGTGCAATATTGATTGCTAATCTTTCTGTCAATATCTTCTGAATTTCCCTACTAATAGCCTGCAAACAAGTTGCAAATAACTTGGTTAAACCAGAAATTTCAAATGAACCCAAAAATTACCCAACCTAGTAAATTGAACTGGCTAAGAATTCAAAATATAGGCACAAAGCAAGCAAGGACCGTTATCTTATTGAGCTGAGATAGGTACCAGTGCTGCTTACAAATACAAAAAAAATAGACTCACTCTAGTGAGCCCAAGAATTTGCTCACTAGATGCTACTATTTTGTATAATGCTAATTTTCTTTCTTCCATTTTTTTTTGGTTGGGGGGGGGGGGGGGGCGTGTGGTTGGTTTGTCAAGTATGTACTCTAAAAATTTAAATTTGCAATTTGAACTGTCAAGCAGAACATGTTTAGCTCCCCACCTCTCTCTGAGTAACGAGCTGACTAGCATTGTATTGAGCAACCACCGCTTTTAAAGTTTCATGAAAAATTGAAGGAAGGACTCTTTCATTATAGTTCTGACCAGGAGTTCGATAAATTGTAGGCAACTGGTCTGGCACAGGGCCTGTAAGAACTCAAAGACCAATTTCCACCTGTGCAACAAAACCAAGACAGGCATTAGGAAATGTATTATACTCAGAAAGACATGGACTAAACATGTTGGAAAGTTACTTCCCTGGCATATGTTTCGACTACATTAAGCAATAGGCACTTCACTATGGCATCAAAATAAAGGCAAAGAAAAGAAAAGAAAAGAAAAATAAATAAATATATGCATGCACGAAACCATTAAGATCGTCAAGACATTTGTGAACAGCTCCAATTGAGGCCAAGTACTACAAGACAGAAGCTATGGTGGCCTGGGTGAGTGAAATACACACACAAACACATTTGAGAGAATTCAAGAATGGAAGACAAACATTAAATCATCATCTAACAGACAGATATGATTTCATATTACATTGGAAGTGAGCACCAGAAAGGCACAAGAAGTATGTCACATTTTTTAAACTGCTGAAAATGGCTTAACGTATTATTGGTAATGGCATGATCATCACTTCAGTCATCGGGGGAAATATATATATGATTGAATAACTAACATCTTGCGAACACAGACAATGATTATTGCTTCCTGATGCAATTATTAGCTGAAGTTTCTATAAACACTTTTTCCTGACAAATAAGGTATATGTACTATCAAGCAAAATTGTTAATACATTATGTACAATAATGAATAGTAGGTCCCAAAAACCTAGCACCACAACTAATGATGAAAAAGAAGCCATAACTAAGTAAATACCATTTCACAAGAAGAGTGCAGTTAAGCAGCCCACACCATGGTCAATGAACTCAATCCACACTCCACAAAAATTCTTCTGTCCATCACATCACAAATTAACCAAAGAAGCCCAACAAAGGTAGGTCTCTGTAAATGTATCCTTTTTAACTCCGTCTCAGATCCTTCCCCTCCACAAGTTCCTAGAGTGCATATAAGTAGCCCAGTTATGATACTTATCAACGAACTCAATCCCACACTCTTCGAAAAGTCCTTCTATTCCTTATTTTAATGATTAACAAAGAGGCCTCAAAAAGGTAATTGAAACTTACATGGACTCGAGTCCAAGTATCAGGTCTAGGTGTGTGTCTAGTATTCATCCCAAAATCTTAATTTTAGTATACTGGGAAAAGATGGGTATGGATACATGTTGTGAA
Organism: Vitellaria paradoxa; assembly: GCA_019916065.1. Taxonomy (NCBI): domain Eukaryota; kingdom Viridiplantae; phylum Streptophyta; class Magnoliopsida; order Ericales; family Sapotaceae; genus Vitellaria; species Vitellaria paradoxa. The sequence goes on from CM034239.1 coordinate 43,267,366, forward strand.
CATTTAAATCTCATCTAATATTTTATACCCCAACATACAATATAATAATTATTTAGGAATGTACTTGGAAATTAAATCAAATTTAGAGCAAAAATAAGATTTTCATCTTCCATCCATGGGAAAGATTAGAAAATTTTCTTCGCCATCAAATGTGAGCTTTTTTGTCTTCAAATATCACTATAAATTTAGAGGATCTAATTGTCCAAATTGGGTACATGAGTTTGACATACATCCATACTCTTACCCTTTCATGTTACTCATATCTGGTGGTGCACACAAACAGGAACATTGGAGGGAATAGAAGAGGCCATGTAACACTAGTCTTTATACATCCGTCCTTTTTGCTTTGACCTCTCAAATCCTACCCCTCCACAAGTTCCAAATAGGAGATATCCCAGGTGATGCCAAAGCAGAATTTAAGATGAAAGGGGCAACACATGAGAGGGCTTTTTATTATCTTTCACATCTTCCTTACAGAAAAAGCAACCAAATAAAATTGCTAGTTAGAGGTACTTGATTACAATCCAAGACAAAGGAAAGAGCAATAAGAATCCCAAACATGTGTTTTTCATATCAGCAAGAATGCCAGTCTTTGAGGACCAATAGAGCATCACTATAAAAAATCACATTACTAGAACACTGAACATATATATTTCATAATTTTCAACAACCTTGTACAGATTATTATTTATTAATATTATTATTGGATAGCTAACAATAACATAAATGATATGAGAACAAAAGCACTCAATTTGAACTGCCTCTTAATCAAAAAGGATTTTATTCATGAATTAAAATGAGATATGATCAATAATGATGATTTGGAATAGAGGTTGAAATTGCATTAGAACTTCAACCGCAGCACGTCAAGAAGCTTGGGTAACAATAAAATCATGGTAAATTTCTCAAGGAAGATACCATCTGAAGGTTACGACTCCCTGAAGTATACTCTGCACCAAATGGGGGCAGGCACGAACATCATAAATTATTGGTCTTTCAAACCATGGAATCATCAGGTGTGTCCCTTCAGGATATACCTACACATTCAACGTGTCGGCATGTGGTTTTAGAAGATGAAATCATGGAAGATAATGCAAATTCTTAAAAACAACATAGTACTAATGTTGCAATATACAACCTTATTGGATCTCGTGATTTAAACAAACCAAAAATGGAAATATATAGGCATGATCTTTAAAAGAACATATAATGAAGGAATTGATTAATCATCTCAAGAGATCCATCAAAGTTCCCATAGCATCCAAAATCACATGCCATGGCAAAATGAAAGTTGCAATATGTTCAAAAAGGTACCAAGAAAATAGAGGGGAGAGCTAAGAAAAATACCCAAATAATTGAAATGCAGAATAGTAACATGCAAGATAACCAGAACTAAGGTAATACACAGACCTTGTCTTTCACACCAGCTACACGATTGAAAACAATAGCCCGGTGCCCACCATCGACATTGTAAAGACTGTTGGCAACCCCATACACACCAAGCCCAGCAATGACTCCTAACTTGATTAAAGCAGAAGATGCACCGCCACCTGGCACCTTGGGAGCTTTACCATTGTTGAACTTCATGATCGAAATTTCTAAAAGTAGGTAAATTAGATACGATTGCAAGGAAAGTGAAAAAATGGCAAATCCACAAAAACTGGTAAGGAGCCAGTCATGCATCAGTTAACAATCATTGTATCAGAAACAGATCTTTAAACTGTAAAAATAGGGGGGATGGAAAATAAGGAACAAGACAGATAGAGAAGAAAAAGAAAATAAAAGGTACGGTAAAATGATAAAGGAAATAATAGATATTGACAGAGAAATAATATTAAGCTCCCTTAATTATCTGAACAGTAAAATAAAAGTTCCAACCACAAAACTGCAACACAATAATCAAAACACAGTTGTTATGCCTTTCCATTCCCTAAAATACTATGAACATTAAGGGTGCGTTTGGAGCTTCAACAATCTCCAAAAATTTTCAAAAGTGAATTTTGGAATTATTGTGTAATGATTGTTGAATGTTTATGTTTGATTTGATATAAAATTGTTAAAAAGTATATAAAGTAACATGTGTCAAAATTTTAGTGGAGGATTTTGAAAATTTTTGGAGTTTTGTGTAGTTTTTTGTACAAATGTCAGATAACTTTTTTTTTGAATTTTGGCAAAATCCGTTGGAACGCACCATTTTGGTCCGTTCCAATGGCTTTTGAAATTTTTTGGAGTCTGACTTTTGAAGTTTTTTGAGATTTTTTGAAGTTTTTTCAGGCTCCAAACGCCTCCTAAAGCACATGATATGAAAGTGTAAATCAAATCACTCAGAATCAACAACTGCTAAAAGAACACAAGAATTGGCACGATTTTAACAAATGTTAAAATAAATTAACTATCTAACGCATTCATTAAATGTTGAGATATTTGACCAAAAACACAAATAGATACACAATCATGAACCCAAACACAATACATCAGCACAAATTACCACCACAACTAGAAAGAAATACACCATACGGTGCTCTCCCTTCTTTTATAGCATAGAAGATGTATTTTTTACATTTCTTTCGCCCTAGTTAAATATATGTAAGTTCACAATTTGTAAATATAAACAATAAAAAAATTTCTAAACAAACAATTATAAGTCCCCCCCCCCCCCCCCCAAAAAAAAGGTGGAGTCGAACATCTTGTTTTGAAATTGCAAAACATTAGAAACCAGCTACGATGATTAGAACCATTTCCAAGACAACCAATAGTTCGAATCATAGATACATACATATATATATACATATTGGACAAGTCAGTTCAAATCATTTTTTACATTTCCCATAAATATATCCATAAAAATTTTTAAAGAGGCTCATGAAATAAAAAATCACAACCTCAGCCAGAAAAGACCCGTGAGTATTCGAGCAAAACGACACAAATATTTACCGACATTGTGGGCCGAAAGCGAAACCCACCACGTACTAAAACGCACAGATATTTGACAACAAACGCACGCATTCATACAAACATACAAGCTAAAAAGATTCGGGATTTTTCTTCTCTACGACGAAGAGGGAGCGAAAGAGTACCTTATAGAAGCCGAAGACTGTTTCTGGGGAGTCCTAAGAGCGTTCAGTGAATGAAGAGGTATTTTTACAGTTAACGACGATCGGGTTCTGAGGAGTGTTTGGAGCGAAGGGGTTTAACGGTGTGGAGGGCTTCAGGGACTGTTTGTGTTTTTTCAAGGTAATTGGTTAAAATTAATTAAAATTTATTTATTTTTATTAAATTTTTATATTTTTTTAATTAAATTTTATCAAATATTATTTTTATATTATTATGGTACCTTTTCATTAAATTTTACCAACTAAATATTCTCTCAATTTTTCCTATTCTTTACCAACAAATTAAAAATAAATATTTTTTTTTCTCCGAAGAAACGAAATGATTACTTTGGGCTTGGGTTACCGGATCGGACTGGGCCTAATCCTTATTTCCATATTTCCGTCACGGACCAATTACAGCTGTAGACCGCGTTTGGTTGTTGGAGCCTGTTGAGATATTATCTCACATAGAGCCGGTAAATGGGCAGATATAGATGATTTTGGATCATGACATAATTGGTAATTCAATTATATCCATTTAATAAGTTGTTAGACGCTCATACTAAAACTCTTAACTCTCACCGTACTTTAGCCTCAAAAAGGAATTTCGCACTCTAAATTTCTTGTGCTTCCTTGATACAAATTAAACTCAAAGTGACCCTATTTAAACTAGTTTATAAATTGATGGTAGAACGATTTAGAACTATCTGTAAGTTTTCAAGTTTTTTGAAGAATATCTATGAAAAATTCTAGTTAAATTAAGTAAGTTGCTTAAGAAACCATTTTGTAAGAAGATTATGACAAATTTTAAAATTATAAGAATATATAGATAATTTTAAAAAGTTAAGAATGATTCTTAACAAATATAATATAATAATTTTAAAAATTATAATTTATAGACCTATATATGATAAGGGTAACTTGCAAGTTTGAAATTTTATTTCATAAATAAAATTCTAGTACAAGCCCCATTTGAAGAAGAAGAAGAAGAAGAAGAATAATAATTTTTTTTTGATGACTCGGAACCTAGGTTAGGCAAGGTCATTGTAGACCCACCCCAACTTGCCAAATCGAGGGGAGAGCGGCCCGACCCAAGGCATCTCCCGTTTAAGTCGCGGTAGTACACCCAGCGCGATTCGAACTCTCGCCGCCCGCGTTTACGGTTCGGAAGCAACCATTCTTGACCACTAGGCTAGACCGCGGGATCGAAGAAGAAGAAGAATAAGAATAAGAATAAGAATAATAATAATAATAATAATAATAATAATAATACTCAGCATTATATGCCTCCAAATACTTATATGGTTGATGATTTCTATGCTTCATTTTTGTCAATATTCATTTGTATATTAAAAATTTTCATTTACAAATTGGGTAATTGCTTTTACGATTATAAATAAACTACACGTGGATTTAGTTTGGCGATTTATTTAGTAATGAGTTCAATTTAGTGTGTGTTTGAGAACTGCTAGCTACTTAGTTTTTTTTATTTATTCTAAAATGATCAAATTTTTTATTTTATATTTTAAATTTCTTTTAAATCATGAAGGTAAATATGTTAAAGTAACAAAAAATTATAAAACTAGTTATTAAGAAGTTAATTTTTTTCCCAAACACAAAAAAACTACTAAAATTTTTAGTACCTAATTACTAAAAAAAAACTAAAGTGGCATTTGGTTTATTTTTTTATTTTCTATTTTTTGTTTTTATTTTGTGTTAAAATTTCCAAACGAGAAAATGTTCTGTTTTTTTTTTTTTTTTTTTTTGAGATTTTTCTTGCTTTATAGGTTAAAAAGTCTTAAAATAATTTTTAACCATTTTTTCATTTTATGTGTAAATCTATTTTCTGTTTTCAAAAATAAATTTTGAAAACACGAGCAACTAAATGAATTTTGAATTGTTTTCCTTATCATCAAAAGTATAAATTGAAAAATAAACTTAAAACAAAAAGTAGAAAATAAAAAAACAAAACAGAAAATAAAAAAACAAACTAAATGACACCTAACTTTTTTGCTTCTCAAAACTCCACCTTAAACATTGTTTGATTTCACTTATTAAAAGTCAAACTTCATCAATTAATACATAATACTGCACATATATGTATATAGTTTTAACTATTTACATATATAATATATGATGCATAACGCATACCCAGAGCACAAGTGGGAGTTCAATTATATATATATATATATATATTTAGTATTTGAAATTTTCATATAACTGATTTCAAAAAAATAATAATAATAATTCGATGACAGATGAGGCGACGAGGGGTTCACATTTGCCTATCTCTTTGTAATTAAGCTTTGTTTGGTTAAATGGCCTTTGTTTTTATGAGTTCAATTTGGGCAATAATATTTGTTTTAACTGGTAGAATAAATGATTAGGTGTTTAATAGATTATATCATTAATTCATTTAAATTCATTAATCAAGTAAATATTATCTTATTTATCTAATTGCATTTATTAATAATTTTAATTGAATTCAAATTTATTTGAATTTAATTAGACGGATTTATGAGTTTAGATAATTATTATTACTTTTAATCTCACGGGTTGGTATTATGAGATTTTGTGTTGTACCCAAAAAAAAAAAATTAAAATAAAACTTATATCCGGTGTTTATTTATAAATAACATAAATAATATGGGATACAAGTAGCAAGATATTAAATGATTAAACGACTCAATTTGTTAACTCAAAATTTATATAAATGTTTGAAAGATCTTTATTTTGTAATTAGCAAACTGAATTTCATATAAGTGCTTGATAAATATTTGAGTAATATATCATATTTAAATATGTAAATATTTACTTGAAATTAATTAAGTAAACCAAAATTTTATATAGCTTGAAAAATGAAATTACTTGCATGAATTTATCATTTTATTCTGAGCTTAATTCAAAATTTATTAGTTTGTAACTAATTAATTAAAAATTGACATAAGTTCCTAATAAATATTTATTTAAAAATAATTTATAAAACTATATTTTATATAACATAATAGGGCTAGAATTGATTCTAATTTCTTAATTTTCATTGTTTGTGACTAATGAATTAGCTAAAATAATAATTGCATTGATATTTTCTCTATCTCATCCTTTTGTATTTGTTTCGTCGGAATGAAGTTCGAACGAGCAAATAAAGGAAGAATTAATAGATAAAGGAAATTAATTAAAAGAAGAATAAAAGAAACAAAGCAGGCTATATGGTAGACTAGTTTCCTTCATTCAACACTATTTTAGTTCCAGTCATATTTGATTTCCAGTATTATTCAATTACAGGTTCTGTCTTTAGTTTATTTATTTTCTATCTTTAATTTACAGCTTGTAAATATCAGTATGCTAGAGTAGTTTCAATTTCTTAATTTAGACAATCAATCAATGATGGATGGTGCTGTAAATCTAGATGGGTATTTTTTATGTATTTAAATTTTAGATCTGCTTTTTCAGAAGCATACAAATTTAAATGCTGTATTTTCTTAATATTTCGAAAGTGATTAAAGCTGATTATATTTTTTTATAATTATTGGTACCTTTAATTCATTTTATTTGAAAAAAAAAAAACCCAGCAATTCTAGGGTCATTGTTAAATAAAGTAGTTTTTTTTAATATTCATTTATAAATTTTAAAAAACATTATTACTGATTTTATTTTTATTAAAAGTTAAATCGCATTTTAATAAAATCCATGGTACTCCTGAAGTGATTCTCCTGTATTTTCTCTTTCATTCTCATAACATTTACTCTATTGTTAAAAGTTGTTAAAAGAAAATTTGGTGTATTGTGCTTTTAATGTAAGTAATTTGACAAATCACATAAATTTTGTATTTACATGTGTCAATTTATTTTTCAATTTGTTCTCTTCATATAAATTCGTCGTTTAGTGTCATCAAAGTTAACCTAAATTATACACAACAGTAATTCTTGTTAAAGTTATTTTAAAGCTATCATTTCCTCGAGACAATATTACTTGAAAGAATGAAAGATAAAAATATCATAGGTTGGTTTAGTTCAAGTTCATATTTAATTGGAATCGAATTGATTCTTATCGATTCTTGAAAAATGTATCAAAAAATCGAATTGATTTTAACATGATATCGAACTGAAAATATCGAGTTGGGTAGGTTAAGTTTTCAGGTTAGCCTAAATCGAGATAGTTTGAATTAACCCAATTTATTAATTTTTGAATCCTAAACATTTAAATAAATAATATATTATATATTAAGATAATATTATAATGTACAAAATATTATATATTATATTATAGGAGGCGTTTGAAGTTACAAAAAGTAAAATCAAGTGAAATAATTTGTGAGTTTATAATTCTTGCAATGAGGTAAAAAATGAATAACATTAACTTTTTCAGTGTGCTAAACATACCCTATATATATATATATTATATATATTATCAAACAGTTACTGTTTGTATCAGTTAAAAAAATTGTTTCATCTATAATAGTATATAATAATATGTATATTATACAATATATTATATAATTATATTTTTTGAATTGGTTTGGGTTGAGTTATCTTTAGTTTGGTCTTTTTTTTATTAACTCGAGAACCGAATCAAAAATATCGAATTATTATTTTTTAATTCACAACCGAACTGATTTATTATAAACTCAAATCAAATCGAACTGAAGTAGTCAGATTAGTTTGATTTTTGATTTGTTGGTTTTTTATTATTATTATTATTATTTTTTTTTTTTTTGGGTGCAACCCTACTTCAAACCATGGCAATGAGATTCTTCGCTCCAAGTATAATCAAACTTGCTTCCACGAAATGTTAAGGCAAATTAAGTTTGGTGATTGGTCTATATGTAGTAATTTTTCTTCGTGGTTTATGTTTATCCACGCCAAACCCCTCGCGCGTCGAGCTAGTCACCATGCCACTATGCGGTGCCGCTGTCAACTATCTCCTTCGCTCACCGACACCATTTTTTTTGGTAGCTTCCATAGCTGGCTCCAGTTTTATGCCCCCACATGCACATAGGGCCCGCCTTAATTTGCTTGTTATACATACATATATATATATGTATTCCATAAAACATTTGTTATTTACCAAAAAAAACTTTATTAAAATTTTTAATTAAATTGATATGACGATAACAACTCGATTATTTTTCAGACAATGTAATTAAATTAGAAATGGCCAAAATTACAACTAGATTAATTAGATTGAAACAAAAAAAAATTAAGTTGCGTGCATCTGTTTTAATGCAATTTTCATTAAAAACAATGATCCATCTCTCTTTATAGGTCCAAATTCCAACTGAAATTATTTATATGACTCCACAAATGAATATGTTTTAATCGAATTTGCCTCATCAAATCCTCCTTTTTTGTTTTTTTCGAAGGAGACTCTCTCTCCCTCCATCCTTTATGAATATATGAGAGATGGAGGGATGGAGCCACAAAGGCCACTAAAGCAACTTGACATCCATCCCTTGTGGAACCAAAACGAAAACATACCGTGAATATCATTCCATTATTTGTAACAATCAAACAATGCTTAATTAGGACCCAAAAAAAAAAAAGAAAGAAAGAAAGAATAAACATGAAAAAATACAAACCCGCACGGGTTAGCTTAGTGGAGCAGGGGTCGGTTTGGAGAGTGGGCATGCTTCCCACGTCTCGGGTTCAAATCCCTTCCTGGGCGCTCGGTCTTATCGGTGGGCGTGTCTTGCGGGGTGGTGCGCTCGCCCGGAGATTTTACTCGCGACGGTTCACCGGCGAGAGGTTTCCTTCGTATAAAAAAAAAAACATGAAAAAATACAATCACCAGAATTTTACTCCACAAGAAAAAAAAGAAAAAAAGTCACTTCCTCATGATCCTAAGAGTAACCCCTCACTAAAAAGTTACTTTTTTCAACCAATTGGTCATTAAAAACTTGAATAAAAAATAATAAGATATTTATAACCTTTGCCAACCAATTGGTTGGTAAAGATGTCACTTTTGACTATCAATTGGCTGGTAAAAGTGATAAAAATTTATTGTAAAAAGTAAAATGAATAAATAAAAATAATTAAATTTTGTATCTTTTTTTTTATCTTTCTCTCAAACAAATTTGTTTATCTCTTTGTATGATTTAAATTAGATTTCATAAATTTTATTTTAACATTTATTTATTAATTTTAATTAATTTAATATTTTACAAAAATTATCAAAAATTATTGTCATGGGTCAACAAAAAAAAATGTTATCAAATTAATGTTAAAACTAAATTTACCAAATCAAATTTAAATAACCTGAATGTATAATCAATTTTTTTTTTCAAAGTAAATATGTTGGAGTAGCTTTTATATTTTGTATGACTTAAAACCAAGTGAATATTAAACATTTTAATATCTACTAATTGTTTAGTATATATTTAATATTACTTATATTAAAGTGACATTATTTTATATTTATTTGGAAATGATAAAAATTTAAAAATAAAAATAATAAAAAATTATTTTTTAATTTTGAGTAATTTCATTTCTTTATCTTTTCAGAACTTATTTTCAAATATAATCACTTAAAACATTTTTTTTGTATTATAAATAAATTCTTAAAATACTTTTCAAAAATTTTATTTTTAAAAATAAATTTCTAAAACTAAAAATAAATGCGACCAAATTATTTTAAAAAATATAAATACAGAGTGAAGACAAATATATATAGTGAGCTATAATATAATTAAATTGAATACATGTATTAAATATGTGCTATACACAATGATTAAAGAAAAATAAAAAAATCTAAAATTACTTTTAGTTAAATATAATAGTTACTCATAAATTATTTACTAAATATTCGTATAATTCTATATATTGTTTATGATTTTTTATAACTTTTACTGATTAATTAGTCGCCGAAAGTGATAAAAATTTATTTACATATATATAAATATGTAAAATACATACACAAATAATAACTTGACCTAGTGGCCAACCACAATAACTTCTAAGAGAATGGTACGAGTTCGATTCTCAACAATAATAATAAAAAATCTCAAAAATATAAAGTTGACACCTAACCTAATAATAGGCTAACACATGGCGCAATCATAGGTTGATAATATGGCATGATGACAGATCACCAAATAATGCCACATGGCACCACATTTGATTTTTTTTAAATTAATTCAAATTTCTAATTTTAACCCTTTTACCAATCAATTGGTCGTTAAAAATTAATCATTTGGTGATCAAAATCTTGTCATTAAAAAATAAACTTTTTCGGACCAAATATATGTTGGTCACCAAAGATTTATCTTTTAACGACTAAAGTTTGGTCAGCAAAAATCATACTTTTACTAATCAAATATATTTTTAGTCGTCAATACTTTTTGCGATTAATCTTTACTAACCAACTAATTAACAACCAAATCATGATTGACCAACAAAACTTTAGCGATTAAAAATATCCTTTAACAAACAAAAATTTGACGGCTAAAAGTGTTTATTGTTACGGTGAGATTGTTGGCTCCAAATATAATCATACTGGCTTCCACGAAATGTTATGACAAATTAAGGTAGGTGATAGGTCTATGTGTAGTAATTTTTCTTTGTCGTTCACTAATCACGCCAAAACCCCTACACGTCGAGCTAGTCACCATGCTACTATGCGTTGCCATAGTCAACTATCTCCGCTCAGCAACACCATTTTTTTTTTTTTTTGGTAGCTTCCGTAGCTGGCTCCAGTTTTGCGCCCCCACATTCCCGTAGGGCACGCCTTAATTTGCTTGTTATATATATATATATATATATATAACCAAAAAAATTTATTAAAATTTTTAATTAAATTGATATGACGATAATAACTCGATTATTTTTCAAACAATTTTCCAAACAAAAATGTTTTCATGCTGCCCAATGATGGTTTGCAGGGACCAACGTTGACCAAAGTTATAACTTGATTAATCAAATTGGAAATGACTAAAATTATAAGTCGATTAATTAAATTGAAAAAAAAAAAAGGTTGCGTGCATCTCTTTTAATGTAATTTTCAGTAAAAACAATGATACATCTCTCTTTATAGGTCCAAATTCCAACTGAAATTATTTATATGAGTCCACAACTGAATATGTTTTAATTGAATATGTTTTAAGGAGACTCTTTCTCCCTCTATCCTTTATGAATATATGAGAGGTGGAAACCGGGAAGAGGTAGGTCCGGTGTGTATATGCACTTGTACATCTACGTATCGTTGATTTTAAAATAATAATAAATTATTCAACGATTATTGTGATGACAAAAATTTACACCAACGAGTGTGATAATGACAAAAATTTATACTAATTATGATAAATCATAACTAATTAAACTTCACATGAAAAATATTCCGGACAATACACCACACTGTACCTACCCGGATCCGGTGAAAACCAGGCTTTGAGATTTCAACTTTGTTAATTTATATATATACAACACAATTTATATGTTTCGTTGCATACAAATGGTTATATTATATTATATATATATAATATATTATCTGCTTTCTTTTTCTGTCCAAGCTGCAGGCATGTGAGAGATGCTTTGGATTCAAAATAAGTCTTTGTCCATATATGTATATATATATATATATATATATCAATGCATGAAAACAAAGGCCACAACGAAAACATACAGTGAATATCATTCCATTATTTGTAACAATCAAACAATGGTTAATTAGGAAAAAAAAGGGGAAAAAAAAAAGAAAGAAAGAAGAATAAACATGAAAAAATACTATTACCAGAATTTTACACCACAAGAAAAAAGAAAAAAGTCACTTCCCTCATGATCATAAGAGTAACCCCATGCAAAGCAACCCAAGCCCAGCAACCAAACCCAAGCCCAGTTGCAACCGCCCGGAGTCATTGGCCGGTGCTGGCTCCGCCGGCGACGACTTGGTCGTGTCCGGGCTGCTAGAACTAGAAGTGGTCTTCCCAGTTGGCGGAGCCGGCGCCGGAGCCGCAGCTTCAGTGAATTCCACAGGCAACAACACCTTGTCCACTTGATAAACAGCCAAGGGAGATTGCTGACGCAAAGCATTGTTGACTTGAGTCACGACGCCGCCGGAGGAGGAGGAGGAGGAGGAGACGTTGACCTGATTGCCCTCGCTGGAGAAGTAGAGCCCGAAAGGTTTGCCGTCTTGGCTCGAAGCTTGGGTCCGAACCGGGTTGCTCACAGTTTGGAAGTCACTCAAGGAGTAGTACTTGGGCAGCATGTGGTATTGGATGAGCTGAACTTGTTGCTGGGGCGAGAGATTGTTCATGGTGCCGGGGGGGAGGTTGGTGAAGGCGTTGTCGGTGGGGGCGAAGACGGTCATGCCGTCGCGGGAGCTGTTGACCTGGTTGTTGATTTGGTCGACGGCTTGGGTCGATTCCAGGAGGCGGATGAAGGTGGTGTATTGACCGCCCTTGACTAGGATTGCGGTGATGTTGATCGGTCCCGGAGGAGACGGCGCGGGAGCTGACTGGGCATGGGTTTGAGGGGTGATGAGGAGGAAGAGAAGTGAGGTGAGAGAAAGAAGAGAGAAAGAGAGAGATGTGTGAGCCATGTTGGTTGGTTGGGTGGTGGTGGTGGTGGAGAGCCGGCGGGGGGGGGATAGAGAGAGGTGCATGTGGTGGGGTTTTTATGCGGGGAGGGAGGTGGGGGCGGGGGGTGTTGGACTTTGTTGGATTGAGCTGGCTACAGATTTGAATCGAGACAAACCCTATTGAAAAAGAGAGTATATGAATTATATTCAACTACTCTTCGTCGTCGGTTCATCTCATCTTGTGCACTCTAATTTAATCTCATCCTTACTTGTTCAATAGTTTATCTAATCTTCTGCAACTCTAATTTAATTCTGGATTACGGTGGTCGATTGATCATCTTTCTGTTAACTAATTTATTTCACCTGCATTCCTATAATTTTAACTTCATACCCTTAAATTTTATAGATTTCATAAATATACACTTAAATTGATTGATATTTGTATTTCACCTATTTAGACTCTTTATATTAGATTCTTTATTTACAAAATTAATTAATGATAAATTTACAGCCATAAAATTATCTACTCTAGTACTAAACAAAATTTTCTTTAATCGAGCGTGGCCTTTAGCTCAGTGGTTAATAGCATTTCCTGCCTGCTCATGACTCGAGTTCGAGTCTTCCCCCTCCCCTTAAAAAAAAAAAAAAAAAAAAATTCACCTTTCAAAAAAAAAAAAAAAAAAATTTCTTTAATAATCATTTATTTATCTGTGCTTTGTCTTGAGGAAATCGTTTTCTGCAATAAATTTTGAAAAAATAATTTAAAAATATTATTAAAATTAAATTAAATTAAATTAATTTATCATTTTGCTAAAGTATTTTTTTTAATTAATACTAAGAGTATATATAAAAATGATTTCATAGTATTAAATTGATCAAGGGTTATTTTTTAAATGAAAATTTTAATATAAAAAATTTAATTAAATATAATACAAATCTCAAATAATGTAAGTACAGTTACACAAAATTGAAATCATAAAAAGTATACGTAAAAACAAGCCCAATAAAAATTGAAGTCCATACCACGGTTGAAATGCAAATTAATATTTTAATTGTGAACAAGCATTCAAAAACTAAAATTAAATGCAATAATATCAAGCCCGAAGTTGAATTTCTAACTCCCACTTAGTATCAAATCAACTACGTGCGCATGTGAGATGGTATGCATGATTAATTAAAATGAATAAATTAGTTATTTAGTGCTGTCTGCTTAATGTAGTGCTTTGGCTGAATTGACAAATCATAATTAATTAGTTTAATCCTTCCTTCCAAACATCAATGTGTGTATATATATATATATATATATGTTGGTTGGATCGGCAAATCGTGAGTCTAATCATTCAAATTGAATTATTAAAGACCCACCGGTTTTGAAAAAACATATGCTTCCACTCCTTTTTATTTTTTTTCTAACCTTAGAAAAAAAAATAAAAATAAATATATAAAATTTGAAAGAAGCTACTAGTACAATAATTATATATCTAAAGGCAACCACATATAGGTCTCGTTTGTTTTGTTGAAAAATAACAAAAAATTATATAAATTTTTGTTAACTTTATATCACATCAACTTTTTTCTTTCACTGCACGCATTACGAACTCTCAATTTATTTTAATTTATCTCAATTTATCTCACTTTTTCTTACTCCAAACAAACTTATAGAGTCGCATTATTCGTAACTATTTTTTTTTCACATAGTGCAGGTAATCCACATATTTTATGTTTTTTTTTTCACATAATTAAATAATTTTTCACATAATTCACAAATTACACCGAAAGTTTCAAAATACCCACATATATTTTCTGTAATTGATTGTTGAAATTATTTGATTTTTTTAACAAATACATGTAAAAAATTTTTAATTTATTCAGTAATCCATTACTGAAATGTTTTGTTTATTTGTCGAAATTTTATTTCAGCAAATGATTGTTGAATTTATTTGATTTTTTTAACAAGTAGTTGTTGATATTATTTGATATTTTTAACTAGTTTCTGTTAAAATTTTATATAAGATTAATTTTTTAGAGTATGAATTTATGTATAATAACTATGAAAGGCAAAGAAATCATTTTTCATTAAGACGTTTTTGTTCTAATATGAGAAAATTTTAATTGGATTACGGGAGAAGAAATAGAGATGCAGATAGTGGGACCACCCCCAACACGCACACATATGCTTGGGCCTCACCTACATACTAGACCCCAAAAATGGAATTTTCATCCCAATCAAACTCGTATTTAACTTGAGTTGAATGTCCACTTTAGGCCTGAAGTTTGGGTGTATTTGGAATTGTATAAAAGTGTATAAAATATAATAAAATAAAATTATAAAACTAAATGTTTCGTAATTCGTGTAGTAACTAAAGAATTTAAATTTTACTATCTCGTAATTCGTATTTATAAAGTTTTGTAAGATTTTATTTTATTTGGTAGAGTTGGATCCTTTATGCATATTATACACACAATAATTCTTTTATATATATACACACACAATGATGCGCACACATAAATATTCATTAACTACTTTTTTTTATTTTATTCTTATTTTTCATATATTTTTATAAATTTTCAAGCAAATTAATTATAAATTACAAACACTGAAACATTTATCTCAGATAATAAATTAATAGTAAGTAATTAAGAATCATTTTAAAAAATAAATGAAAGTAATGGAAAGTTAGCAGACAAATGCAAAAATTAAAATGTACAATGGTAAAATTACTTTAGTAATATACAAATTTTCAAAAATTACTCTTATATCTCTTTTAAATTATGAGTGGTTGTTAGTAATTAGAAGATATTAATAAAAACAGTTAGAAAAAATTCACCAAATGATTAACTTTATTAATTTTTAAAATTCAGCAACCTCCTCAGTATTTTTTTTATATAATAATATAAATATCTATGTGTAAAATCACACACACATATATTATATATGTATATATATATGGTGACATATTAATCAATTACTTGGACAAACAAAAGGTATATATGCTCCACTTTGTCAGCCTGGCAAAACATGGAGTGTGGGAAACCCACAAGTACCTATATGATTTCACCAAATACAAGTATACAATAAATAAATTAAGCAATGATATACAGTAATTTTGCAGCTCTCACTCTCTCAATAAATCTCAACAGCAACCAAAAAATTAATGACCCCTTTAAGGCGTTGTTAGGCGATCAATATATATATATATATATATATATATATATATATATATATCTTTAATTAGTGACCACTTTGAGATCAACCAATATATATATGATAAGGTCAAACCATTTGATCCAAGGCTGTATTAATGGCTGTATTAACTGGGTTAATTTGCACAGTACGGCTACTAGTTTTCATCTTCCAGCGCTATTACAGCTCAGAATTCTTTGTATGTGTGACATGCAACAACTCTAGCATCGTTTCCAGGTGTCCTTATCCTGAGGAGAGGGACCAATTAACCAACAGACAGGCTGATTGGTCTGTAGGTGATGTTTTTTAATTTCTAGCACTAAAAGAATATATATATATATATATGTATATATATAGTGTATACCAAACCAAAGCAACAGCTCAGATCGGTTGTACATGCTCCACCAACCATTCGTAGATTAATGTCCAATTGTGTTTTTCTCTTCTTTTTAACTAAAATACATTGAGATTGGATCCAGGGTGTAGGCCGAAACCATGCCTCCAAAATAAGAAATAAGGTGTGTTTTTCTATTTTTTGTTTTTTATTTTTATTTTTTATTTTTTGTTTTGAACTATTTTTTATTATATATTTTTAAAAATAAAAAAAACATCTCAAAATTCATTTAACGATTTTTTAAAATTTATTTTCAAAAACAAAAAATAAGTTTATACATAAAATTAAAAATATCCAAAAGTTATTTTGAAAGTTTTTTTTAAAAAAATAAAGAAAGTCTCAAAATGAAAAAGACAGAATATTTTGTATTTTTTGGTTTTAAGCTTTTTAACATATAATAAAAAAAAAAACTAAACTAAATACTGCGTAAATATTCCTTTAACTCATGTGTGAAGATGTGATTTGAAATCATGTCTTTAAATTTTGTTAAGATTAAAAGTATCTTAAAAAATGACTTCTTCTAGCTTGATTAATTAATTGTTTATATATTGATTCCTCTCTTGATTAAGTCAATAATATCCAATAATATTCAACGCAGTGATGAGGTCGTTATGTTCGGAAATATATCATTCGTGTTTCGTTTGAATAATTAAAGATTTCGAATTGACAGTTATCTTGGCTCCACTATCCCCCAAAAAAAAAAAAAAAAAAATACAAAACAAACAAGTCTTATCTTTAAAAAATTTTAAACTATTATCTTAATTTTTTTGGAAGATTTTGTTCTATTAAATTCCCTGAAATTTATTTTTAATTGAGAATGATATTATTTTTCATGGGCTTAATGATTCTTTACTATTACTTGGACTTTTCCATTATTCTTGGATTTTACTTAAACAATTTCATTGGACCTATTAAGCTTAATCCATAATTTTAACCCAAGTTCTATTACTCAAATTGAAAGGCCCATGACCCAACGCATTCGTTTAATTCTTTTTTTTTTTCCCCTTTAGTGCAACATTTAATTCATTAATTCAACTCACTAACCAAATCAAAGCTTGATATTTTCTTCTTCCTTTTTTCTCACGTTTCTTTCAGCAACTACTTGCCTCCCTTTAACATATATCTCACTTCAGTCGAGGAGAGGAACTTGTAATTCACCTTGGCGAACATATGGCCACCACCAACATGCGATGGTTTTGAATTTTCATCTTCTGAATTCTAGCACACGAATTACTAAAATGAAATTAACAGCAGTCAAAATACAATAGTTACAACAAGCATATGATGGTCTTAAATTTTCAGCTCACAGACCAACTATCTTCTGCCATTTAACGATTTTTACTCTCAAGCATAAAATGTGCGGTGCATAATTAAAATCAAATTCTCGTAGAACAGATTTTAACAAAATTTTTAATTGAAATTTAATTTTTAGAATTTACAATTAATAAAGCAATTAAATAGTAGATTCAGATCTTTTTATCTATTTATTAAATTGAGACAAATAAATACTCGTTACAAAAAATAAATTTAAATTTTGACTTAATTAAACAATTCAGTTTTTGTCACGCCCCTGACTTAATTGTCCGAGACAGATGACAGGAGAATATGAGAATTAATTAAAGTAAATAAATACATGTTCTATGGTCAAGTTATAATGTGATAATAATCATTAGAGTAGATAAACACGTCCCTCATTCTCATATAAAATAAATAAAAATGGCATTAACCACAATAAATCTAATGTCACATCCTGATGATATAACCCAAGACTTATATAGCTAAATAAATATCATTAATAAACAACCTCAAAATAAAAATAAGTTTGGGATCCACATCCTGTATCGCACAATTAAAGATACAGTAATCTATATATAAATTAAAATAATATAATAAGCCGATCTATCGGTCATAACTCAACTCTGAGTGGCTACACCATTGCCTCACCGAATCACCTTGAATATGGATGTGATGAGTAAACTTGCTTAATAGGTAAGACCATGTAAGTGTGCATCAGTGAACAGTAATTAAGCATATAGTACAACTCACAATAATATAAACCAAAATATAATATAGCAATACATATGTGATGCAATGTAGTGGCCAATGCATTCTCTAATTTTCATCTATCCCTAACTTTATCATGGGACGGATAATGCTTAGCACAGCACGCGAGGTCACTAATCCAATTGCACTGTTTACGCTTACGGTAAGCGTGTATCTCCATATATATAGATATATATATATATACAAAGTGGAGAATTGTGTTACGCCCTGCTGGTTTAAGATTCAGAGGAACCGTGTTACACCCTATAGCCTTTCTGGTAGGAAACTGTGTTATACTCTTAGTCAAGCATTTGCTTAACTCAAATAGGTTCGACTATAGCTTGGAAAAAATCTTGTAATCAGATCTCATAATTAACGTCCCAACTTCAAAATGACTACGCTCTAGTATTATATATCTACTAGGGATTATCTGATATTTTCAAAATTTTATTTTCTCAAATCATGGATTCCGTCCATATATATATATATCGTGTCTCGGTATGTCACAATATAAATATGACACTCTCGGCCAATTAATAATCACAACAAAACAAAATGATGCAACCCCAACTCTATGCACATGATATGCTCAGTCATATAAATAATGTCACATCAATATAAAAATATATTCTTATTAGTTTTGATACTAATTTGGGGTTTATTTCATCTTTAAAAATCAATAATTATTTAGTTTAGGTACAAAACATGCATTTAAAACCAAATTTTACATTTTTCTAAGAATCTACTATATTGGCCCTAAGCTGTGGTTCGGACACTCTATTCAGCTGATCCAAACACCATAGTCCAATACCTAATTCCAAGTTTCGTTGCCATAGTCCAGAACCTAATTTCATGTTTCGTTTTCAATGAAACCCAATTCCTATCTATTTTCCAAATCACTCATTCAAGTCTCAATCTCAACAATAACTCATGTATGAATACTTAAACAATTAAATCACATGTTTCTACAATATTTAATCGAAGAATAGCTCAGATATCTGCAAGATCTTCATGATTTGAGAAATATATACATATATATGCCCACATTCATATATACATATATATGCACAAATCTCAGGATATTCATCCAAATCAAGCATACATATATATATATCAAAATCATCCGAACAATGTCTAAAGCACGAATATAAGTTCCACCTATCTTGAATCCAAAGAAAAAAGAAGAAAATCAAAGAAAACTAGTTGAGCTCCCGACCTTTAAAAGTTGACTTCTCCTACCCTATGCCAAATTATAAAAAATGGTCATTGCCACAATGATCACTATGTTGAGTACTATTCCAATCCGCCAGCCTTCAGCTTCGGATTGCATTTTTTCTCTCTACTTTCTCTCTTTTCTCTTCCTTTCCTCTCTTTTGCTCGGTTCTCTGGCAGCCAGGCCAACTGAAAGAAAAAGGAAAAAGAAAAAGAAAGGGAAATGAAGGAAACATAAGAGAGTTGGGCCCTGGCTCAGTTATCTAATTAAATATCAATTCAGGTCACACCTGACTTAGAAAAAATAAAATAAATTAACTCAGTTGCATAATAATTATTTATTTGATCCAAAATAACACATAAATAGTCAAAAATAAATATCGGGTATTACGGTTTTAATGGACAATAAATAAAAGTAAAATAAATTATTAATTAAATCATAAAAATAAACCAAGTTTCAATGGCTTCAACTGGATTCCTAACTTGAAATCATGAAACTATTGCTTGGTATTTAATCAAGGGACCCTGAATCAATCCGTCATCTAACTCTTAATCTATGCGCATCAGCTTTTTTACGAAAAAATTTTAAAATATAATAAAAATAAGTGTTACCGGAATCGAACTAAATTGATCAGTTCAATCCGTTAAATTAAAAACTGCACCTAAAATATATTCAATTTAATTATTTCACCAAGCATGCCATTTAACGTAAAAAATTAACTGATTTTTTTTTTTTTTAAGAATCGTTGAACAAACTGATTTTAAAAGAATGAGGCCAGTTTTCGTAAAGTATACAAAATGAAATTCTTTAAAAAAAATAAATAAAATATTTTTTTTATTAAATAACAACTTTTGTGGGTTTCTAATATTATAATACAATTATTTTAAAATTTAAAATAATAAAAAATTGACCATTAATTAAGCAAAGAACAGATTACACACTAGTTAGTAATCCTATTGTAGGGTAACTTTGACTTATTTAGAGTGTGGAATTTTGAATGGGGAGATTTTTTTGTTCTACTTTTTACTTTATTATAAACTATAATATAAATTTAAAGGAAAAAAAAAAAAAAAAAACATCTCCACAACGGATACTCTCGTCATTTGTCCAACTTAGAGATGGTATGGAAATACTCTTCACGAAATAGGGACGATAGTTTTCAGCCTATCATATCCTACATTAAATATTGATTATATTTATATAATAGTATAGAATAAATACAACGTTATTTGAGTTGAAATATGAATAATTTTATTTTTAATAATATTATTTGATTTAATTATTTATTTTAATAAATATTTTATAATATTATTTTAATTGAATAAAAAGTTTTTTTTTTTTTTTGAGAAGAACAAGCGTAGGAATAAAAGTCTGTATTTGAATGGGACCGATGATAAAATAATTTTTTTATCCTCTAATAAGGTTTAATCTATAGTCACTACTATTTTCTCTCGCACAAGTCACCGTTCATCTAATTTATATTAATGATTATTTGTAGTAATCAGTATATTTCGTTTAAAATCATCATACCTATAAGATGATATCTTTCATTTAAAAATTGACGGTAAAAATATAAGTAGTGAAAGGTGCAGAATAATTGTGCGGTGGAATAGCCAAGTTGCTCTAATAAAGGCTAGAAGAAAAATGAGAATAGAGATTGGTAAGTGGGGACAAAAAGAAGGGAATTCCCTCTGTATATAAAATTAATCAGTCTCTTTGTTGAATTAATTACTACATTGTAATATTTGATTACAACAGGGGCAAGGTCAAACTCTTCGAAACTGACGCACACATTTTTGAGTCGAACCAGCGTGATCAGAGTTATGCCAGAAGTCAAATCACGAAGTGTGGAATTGATTTCATTGTCCAATTACGTTTCCAAAAACATTTTTTGGGGGTGTCAAATTTGATAATAATAATAATAATAATATGAAAAACTTTTTATTTTTTTTATTCTTCCAAAAATTTTCTAGTTTTTATTATTTTTTTATATTTTTTTAAAAAATATACCAAGTATCAGTAATTTACTTACCCAAAAAAAAAAGTATCGGTAATTTAAAATTTACCTTTTATTTGGGATCAAAATTCAACATTCTAAACTGGCACTATATTTGCAAAGTATTTGAGTCAGACCGCATAGAATTTTTGTTTATTCAAATTTAATTTGAGTTTAAGTTTGAATTTTTGTATCAATGTAAAATTAGTTTAAAAATAAAAAAATCTAGGTGCCATTTAATTTATTTTTGTATTTTCTATTTTGTATTTTTGTTTTTTATTTTTTATTTTAAGCTTATTTTTTATTTTGTCCTTTTAAAAATAAGAAAAACAGATCGAAACTTATTTGGTTACTTGTGTTTTCAAAATTTATTTTTGAAAATAGAAAATGAATTTACACATGAAATAAAAAATGGTAAAAAGTCATTTTAAAAGTTTTTAACAAAAAATAAGTAAAATAAAAACAGAACATTTTTTATTTTTTTATTTTGATATTTTTAACACATAAAATAAAAGTAAAAAATAAAAAAATAAACCAAACACTACCTTAAGTTTAAAATCGGTTTGTAAGTAATTTGATTACATCAAAATGTCATCCTTTTGGTATAAGATGCAAAAAGTTGATAATATAAAAAATATATTTATATTATAAAAATATATTATTTTATCGAATTAGTTCACGAATTTTTGAGTGAGTATTTTTAAATTCGACTTCAAACGAATTACAGCAACTCGTTAAAGTTATGAGTCCAACCTTTTTCTTTTTTTAAACTGCTTGAACTTGATTAAAAATAAATTCAGCTCGTGACATTTTTTTTTTTTTTTTTTTGGGTGGTATTTGCGATAGCTAATGAATGCTGCAAGAATTCGAGCAAGAGGTCAAGCTTTAATTTTCATAATTAAATAGGGTAAGTACATTTTTTACTATTACAAATATTGAAAAACTACCGCAACATAATCAATTTCGAGGCCAGCGCCCCACCTGCCAGTTGGGGTGGATGTGGATATGGACAAGGTTTTTTTTTATTTTTTTAAAGGTGGGATATGGATTTGGTTAGGCTCATTCATGCCGAATCTTTGACTACTGGGTTCAAGTTCGATCTGGTTCGGTTCGATATGGATTGAAAACTACGAACCAAAATTCATTCACCATTGGAAAATTAAAGCCAAACTCGTTCATTCGGTCGAAAAATAAAATAATTAAAATTATAAAAATCATACAAAAATAACCAATAACTTATTTATTGCGGGAGAGGAGAGAAAGAGCGGAGCTAAAGTTTATGTGTCGGGAAGTGTGAAATTTTTAGTTGACTCACTTATTAATTTCGGATCGCGTCGAGCTATGATGTTTGTATCCAAACTCAGTCTAAAAATAGATCAAGTTTTGAAAATTATCCCATCTCAGCCTTAAGAACTAAATTTCTAAATCCAATCTCTACAAATATTAGGTTTAGGTGAACGAGTTCTTCAGATCAGCGAATCAGTATTCACTCGCACCTGCCAGGACATGAAAATGAATCATATATTTCAATTAGCTATTTTTGCTAAAATTTTATTTATCCAAATAAAAGGTAATTAATCTCGTTACTTTTGCACACTAAAGTTTCATGGTTATATAAAACTACTAATAATCAACTTTCATGCATATACAATTAGAAGACTAGATATTAATATATTCGCGATATAAATGATAGTTATATATTTATAATTATATAACTCTTAATAATAATTGAGAGTGTTTTAGAAATGTAAAATTACTTAAAAGTGAAATTAAATAAATTAAATTTTTTTCTTCTTTCTTTTAAAAAAAATTAGTCACACATCTTTTTCAAGGTCTGAAGTAAATCATGTGTACTTGGGCTAATATAAATAGAATGAAAAAAATTCATCAAATCTTGTGGTTTAAGGTTTCACCAATTATCCTAATATTGCCGTACAATAGTAGGGTGGATAGATTAGGAAAAAATTTAATAAATTAATTTGTGTTAGTTAATTTTTTAAGCATAATTATCTTTAAAGTTGTGTAAAATTTGAACTAACACGAAAGATTATATGCAAAGAAATAAATTGAAAATTAATCGCATAAGAACATAATACTTACATAGTTCGGCAAATTACTTGCTTTCACAGATACAATATGTTTAATTTTCTATTAGTAATTTCCGACAATGGATGTAAGAGTTAAAAGAATGAAAGAAATGATTTTGAAGAAAACCTTAGAGAAATTATTATCATCTCACTATTCATTTATCTCGCTCACGAATCTTAAAATTACTCGATTTGAATTTACAAAATGCATTTGTCACAACTGTAATTTTATGACCCGAGAATGTGAGCTAAATCACATGCAATTGTACATTCAAACTATAAAACCTATTTCTAATCATAGCCAAATCACAACGGGAGTAGAATAAAGACAAAATAAATAAAGATGAAAATATAATAAAATAATGTCTCACCCTCAACTGGGTACAGTACTCTAAAAGAAACCACACTAGACTCAACCTGGTCCTATACAATTCCATTGAACAAAAATATGTTTATATACACAATATGTCTCATGCATAGATCAAAAGAATAATATATAATATGACCCCCTATCCAAAGTATCGAAAGAACATTTAAGTAATATGAAGTACCGATAAAGAAACTGGGATAGCAGAATATGTTAGCTAGAAGATTCTATACGCAGCCTCACCTTAAAACCTACAACTAAATCTACAAAATCGATGAGAGAATGAGTATTTTAATATGTGGCCCGCCATGTAACACATAAAATACTAATGTGCCTTGTCATGCCACTATTATAATTTCCACAATACATATAACATAATATAACAATGTTATTATAACATTTTGACATTAATAGTAAAATAAGTTAGTGACGTAGTTAGACCATTTAGCTAGTTAGCAACTTAACAATTTATTGAATACTAACCTAATTCTCTGTTAGACATTTTATCGATTATACTATTAACATCATTACTGTATTATTATATTATATTCAACATCAACTCAACTTGTCACATCTCAACTCAACACACACACAATCATGAAACCCTACACAATGATAAAAACCCTACACACATACCATACAAATCATATATATATATGGGTAAGCACAATTTATTGCCTAGCGTACTAAGATACCTAATTGCGAGTTTATCCATATTTTTTGATCATATAGTCAGAATAATAGATTTTCTTCGTCGTTCCGTGAGACTAAGGCCACAGAATATGGTAACTAAATTAGTATCATCACGTAAAATATTAACCTATTGAAATAATAATAGTACCCTGCAGATTTAAAAATTTTTAATTTATGGGTATAATATCACCCTTATTTTCAGTGCTTTTTGACATAAACCAAAACTTAACTCACACCACATTAGCAAAATAATACAATTCTAATTCAACATGATTCAACCATTAACATTAATCTTGATTCGCATATATAACATGAACCCAAGTTTCACATATTATTTACATCAACCTTCACAACCCAAAGGTCATAACATTTAACATACTAAAAATTATATCAAATGAAAAAAGTTTAAAAAAATAAAAATCAACTTTTTTTTTTTACCTAAATTGAGGATTAGTATAGGAAGAAAAAAATTAATTTTTTGTAACTAATTATTAAAAAATTAGACTTTTTTTTGTGTGTTTTGGAAGGAAGCTTTTTTTATTTTTGTTAATTTAACAATTTTACTCTTCATGATTTAAAAAAAATTTAAAATGTAAGAAAATAAATTTAATGATTTAAAAAAATTAAAAAATTAAATAGCTCAGAAGTCGGTTTTGTTCTCAAACACAACCTAAGCTCTATTAATGCTTTTTTTTTTTTGGGTAATTAGCTCTATTAATGCTTTTTTTTTTTTTTTTTTTGGTAATTAGCTCTATTAATGCTTTGCACCTGCGAATAATTATTGCTCGCGGGGTGGAGAGGATAGTGGAGGGAATATGGACAACTGGCATCAAACGAAGACAAATAAAGAGAGACGACTGAGATGTTGCCACGGCATCATCGAACTGCCGGAAGCAGTGGTGCCCACCCAAAGGCAAAGATCAAATCGGAGACTCCTAAAAGAGAAAGAAAGTGCTGGGGATGTGGCCACCGGACCAACGAGACTGAGAAAGAGCCCCCATTTGCGAATTGCTGTCTCCCCTTAGATCCGATTTCAGAAATTATTATTCTCTCCTCCGTTCGCGGCGGCGGTGCTGGTGGTGGATGGCAAGTAGGGCCAACAAGTACGCCTCCCTCAACTTCAACGACATCTACGAGAAGAAGGTCACCAATCCCACCACCAACAAGCAACACCCCTCCTCTTCTTCGTCTCCGTCGCCTCTCACGAGTTCCAGCAAACCCATTCTCTCCAATTCTCGCATCCATGGCAACATGCTCGTCCTGAGCCGCCCCTCTCCCAAACCCCTCTCTCAACCCTCTACTCCTCCGCCACAATCACTGCCGCCGCAACCCCAACTGCAGCCGCCACAGCACCGTCCACAACAGCCACACGCGATTTCGGATCAAACCCAGTCTGAATCGGACGCCATATCTCTTCGTCCACAGGGCCGAACAGGGTCGGGACCATCTTTGGCTCCCTCTCCTTTGACGTTGCCAAAGCCGGACAAAGATTTCTCGCCGTCTCCATCTCCATCGCCATCGCCATCGCCGAAGCCGAACAGGTTCGTTCCGCCTCATCTTCGGCCGGGATTCGTGGGCCGGGAGGAGAAGCCAGGGCCTGAATTCCAGAAGCAACAGGGAGTCCGGTCCAGGGAGTTCGGAGGTCACCGGCTGGGGCATTTTGGGTCGCCAAATAGGTACGGGGAAGACGGGCGACCGAAATCCGGAGGTGGGTATGAGAGAATGCGCGGAGTTGGTGACTCAGATCGGGGGGATATGAATCGGCCTGGTTCGAGTGGAGCTCGCCCGAGTTCCAGTGGATGATGGTACGGTTCTCACAAACTTCTCTGTCTTTGTACTTTTTGAACATATATGTATATTCGTCCATTTACGTCTGTTCATAAATGGAACTGTTTGACATTTATGACATTTTTATTTCATTTATTAGTCTATAATTTTCATTAAGATGTCATGGGAGCCATTTGCAGTTAAAGGTGAAAGCACATGTAGGTTGAAGGTGGAGTGGAGTGGGCATTCCAAGGATTGTGAAACTCAATGAAGCGTAATTGGAGAAATGGCTTTGTTGATATGAACATAGAGAGAGACTTTGGAGAACGGTTTTGTTGGCGAAACTACAGTGAGTAGTGAATGGGCGAAACTACAGTGAGTAGTGAATCGGAAGATTGGTCAACGATAGAGTGGGAAAGGGAGCTCATTGTAGTTTGTGGAAAAAGTATTAAAGGTTTATTGCAAGAATTTTGAGGCATTCTTCTATTGAAGTGGCTAAATGGAATATATTAGAGTTTTGAAAAGATGAATGGATAGATGGAAATTGTTTGAAAGATTTGTTCCGAAAAATGAGTTAGCAGTGGATTAAGAAGCTACCATGGAGAAGTGCAGTTTATTAATATTTAATATTGTGTCGTGGAATTTTGATCTAAGAATAAACCTTCAAAATTGAGAGGTTGACAATTAGTTGAATTCGATGAATTTTGTTATATATCCAAAAGGTGGGGAAAGGGCAGGACAGATTTTGATGGTTTAGGATCAAGACCACTGAATTTACGTTGAAGACTTTCTAGGATGCAATGGTCGATAGTAGGATGGACTCTTTTCCTTGGAAGCTTATTTGTCCTCTGGGGCACCTACAGAAGTTGCCTTCTTTGTTTGGTATTTGACTATTGATAATCTTAATGGTAGAAGGTTTATCATTGTCAGTAGGTGCTATCTTTGTAAAAGTGAGGATGAAACTATCAATCATAGTTTTGTTCACTGTACGTGGGGAAAGGAGTTATGGTATGTAGTAATATATCATTTTGGCATAACATGGGTTCTTCCGAACAAAGCCAAGAAGGTTTTTTTGACTTGCTGATGTGAGGGGGGGTGGGAATGGTGTAAAGTCGGTAGGATTATTTTTGTTTGTTTGACTTGGCTTTACATGCTGGGAAAGGAATAGCATAGTTTTTCAGAATTTAGAATCTCATTTTTAGAATAAAAAAGTATTTTTTTAATCTATCTTTTACAGTTGGTTGGTTATCTAGGGGTGTAGAGCTTGATTTCTATCATTTTTTAGATTTTGTTGAGAGTATCGATTTGTAATCATAGCCTGTGCCTAGGGTTTTTTAAGGAGATTTTTGCCCAACGCATGCACAATTTGTACAAAATTCCTTCATCCTTTCAGTCAAAATAACAATTCCCTAACCTATGCACTAGGAAAAGTCATTGTTTGAAACAATGATTTCAGCCTCTACCAAAGCACAATCGTTGTTATAAATGATTTTAAAAGTTGTCTTTACAAACAATGACTTTAAAGTTATCTAAGATTAAAATACTTCGTTCAATGTACTTTTGTTGAACTGTCAAAAAGACCCCCAACCTTAAAAGACTTTACAGTCCTTTTTCAGGCCCCGTTTGGAGTAAGAAAAAACAAGATAAATTGAGATAAAATGTGGTTTGGAGTTAATTGTGGCGCCTTTTTTTTTTTTCTGAAAAGTCGCAAACCGTGAGAACGGTTTTCCAAATCCGTTCTCACGGATTCAAAAAAATTCACAAAAAATAGTGACAATGGTACTCGTTTGAAAGCTCTCGACCTGAAGAATATGATTGTATAAAAAATTTACACATTCGGTTAACCTATTTCCAGATTTTTTAATTTTTTGGTGAAATATTGAAATTTTTTGAAATTATTGATGGCGGGAAAATTAGATGTAAAGGGGTTGTTAGAGATTTATAAAGATTTTTAGCGTTTTATCTTAATGCCAAACGAGGCCTTAATGTGATCGTTTGAAAAGACAACTTTAGGCCCTTTTTTTTTTTTGGGGGGGGGGGACATCGTCTAAGATTGAAGTTGCCATTTCAAATGATGGCTTTGTGGGTGTATGGGTTAGGGAATTTTTTTTGATGATGAATGGGTGAAGAAATTTTGTTCCCTTCTTGTATGCTTGGGGCAAAAGTCTCTTTTTTATGTATTTGGTTGGTATCCCCTTCATACCCTATTCAATAAATTGTTTGAATTATTCTTTCTCAATAAAATAACATAAATAAATAACAGGACATGACAACACTTTACGTATATTCTAGATGTTCTTTATTTGTTGTCGTCTATATCTCCACATGTACGCGTGTGTGTGTGTGTATCTCCTGGTGTTGCTATTTTATAATTGTGCTCCTAACTATAGGATTTGTCGTGCATCTAATAATCCTGTGGCTCTGGGGTCGAATCCATAGGGAACGAGTGTTTCAAATGTTTTATCATGTAGTAGTGCAAGTGAATTGAATTGAATACAATATTTTTTGGATTTATTATATTAATTCAAAAATAATGGCTCGGAATAGTGGTAAGGTTGTTCCATTGCTATCTAAAGGTCAAATTCGAATATCGGAATTAACCTTTTTACTTGTAGAGGAAAGGCTGTTTATATCTGACCCTCCTTAGACTCTGCAATGTGAGAGCCTTGTGCACTGGGTTTTCCTTTTTATTTTATTAATAGAAATTAAGTTGAAACTAAATTTAACTTAAACAAATACCGAAAAGTGGGTTTGAATCAAGAATATGCATGATTCAATTTTTTCAAGACTAACTCATGTTCAATCCAACAATAGTGTGTTGAGCTTGGAACTTTTTTTTTTTTTTTTTTGATTGGTGAAACAACAACTAGGATTGATGGTTTTTATTAGAATTGAAGATCTATGTATAGAAGCATATGGATTACAAGCATCTATTATACCAAAACTTGATTTGTGAATGATAGTTGAAACAATTTTGTAGAAATCTAGCAAACTATTGTAAAACGATCATTCATTCACATTTATAAAATGTTAGACTATAGGATTTATTTTGTTTCTTTATTGAGTTGTCACAGCTATATTTCCTACTCCTATTTTCCTTGTTTGATGTAAGCTCTCATTATAAATATAATTGGAGGGAGAAGGTCGAAATAACTTCAATTCTCTCTCTCTCTTTCTCTTAACTTGGAATCGGAGCTAAATTTGGTCCCAAAAAGAAAAAAAAGAAACCCTAAGTCGCTGCAAATATATTGTTCTCACCGTTGGCTGGTTCTCTGGCCGTCAAAGTTCACCTCCGACGACATTAAAGCTATCATTGGCGGCCGACGATCACAGTCCACTCTTAGTCAGCACGGGATATTGCCTGACATGCTCTCTTGCGCCAATCTACTTTGCGGCTCCAGATCTCATGCGCTGAGAGATCCTCAGCGTGTGCCAGAAATCAAACATAAGATAATAAGGAAACAGCATAAATCCTATATTCTAACATAAAATAATACTTAACTATCAAGTTTGTTGATACCTAATCAAGAACTCATAAAACCCTAACGTATCAACTTGGACATCAAGATTCTAAGTGTTTGATATACCAAAACATGATTTTGTTAATATCAAATCAAAGAATACATAAAAAGCTAATTTGATTCATAGAAATCACTATGCCGTAATTGTAGTCAGTCCAACTAGGAGTTCACACAATCCATGGTTATTTGCCAAAATTTAGATCAAAAACTTTATTTTGAAACAAATATTCATTGAACAAGTGGAAAGAACAGATGCAATCAAAGAGGAGGAGGTCAGGAAGAAAACTGAAAACCAATTCTAGTCCCTCTTCTCTGAGCTTCTCTCCTACCATTCATAATGCTAGCAAAAAATGAGCCTTAAGTCGTCTACCACCTTGGAAAAGAGCGACCATTCGAACCGTAGGCTGAATGGCCTGGCTGGTGAAGAGATTCTCATGTCTCTTGTTCCGTGGTCTTGACGTAGTGCTCATCTTGCAATTCTGGATAGCCTTGCTTTTGAATTTGGCCCTTTGCCATCTTTCCACTCTTCATATATTTCTTTATAATTTTTGGTTGTTCATTTGCTCCTCTTTAGAACATTTGACTTGTGAACTTGTAGACAAAACAAGATTGAGGAGTTTCAACTATAAAATATGAATTTAAACTTATGCATGTATTGAACGTAGAATAACATGTATCAATTATGCAATTTATAATGTTCATCATTCAGTCTGTCACTTGTCCATATTCTGTGCTCAGTATCATGTTCTTTGTTTGTCTTGACATTCCATTTCAACGGAGGGCTTGTATGTATGCGACAACTCTTAGTCATCAGGTTCTAATTACAATTTTATTCCTGTTATTTTGATTTTGAATTTATTTGGTAGATTAATGTTTCCTCCCAGTGAACTTGATTTGTCCTATTGGAGGCAATTGATATTTGTCATGTTATCTAGACATGCTAGCTATCAGAGCTACAGCACCTAAAAAATGCTATTCAATGTTATATTAATGAAGATAACTTATTATATATATATATATATATATACTTTACAATGTAATAACCATCCAGTGTTTTTCGTTAGTAATTTTATTAACCAACCCATTTTGTCTGGCGACAATTTGAAATTCAGCAACGTTAATCATATGTAGAGAGAGCTTGAATAAAACTCAAATATCAAAAATGTATCTTGAGTTGAAGAGGTTCTAACTATCCAAACAATAATCCTATTATTTAAGTTGAATTATTGACCACTAACTCACGTAAAAGTTGAAGTTAGAGAGGGTAAACCTATTATTTTGTGACACAATATATGGCTAACTGTTCTAAATGTGATATATGCCAATAGTGGTTGGGTGTAACTCATTCACAATATTGTCATGTTCCTGTCTTTAGTTTTGTAAACTTCCAGGTGTCTAAGTGACGAACAAGTGTGTCCCCAAAGTATTAGATTCCAAAATGTCAAAAAGTTATGGGTCCGACGTGTATTGGGGAAGTGTCTGACTAGTGTCACTGTTTCGAACATTATATTCTTGAAAGTGTTCATACTTCTTATGTCCTAGATGTCTGAATGAACCTGTGTCTCCTGCAACTCAATTATATTTTGGCCGGCTTAGCATTTGACAGATTGTGTTTGATTGGGGGATGTGGTGGGTGTGATTGGATTGTCAATCCTGTGAGCCCCTTATATCTCAAGTGTTTTTTTTTTGGCACCAGATGCAGTATCTGTCCATATCTCATCCCCGGATTAGTTTACGTCCAAGATCCAAAGGTCACATCTCTTATTTTATTCCATTCCATATCCCGCCAACCAAACATAAAAAAAGTAGTTTCATGTTATTTTTAATCTTATATATTATCCTGCAGTATTACCTATCCCCTATAATTGTATCTCCCAATCAAACGTAACCTTAGAAGTTAGATGCATAATGCACATTAGGAAGAGTTATTATGTTGTTGAGTTGCTGTTTTTTTTATCAATATCTTAAAACGGTACTGTCTGTTATGTAATTTGTCACTTCCATTATGGGAAAACTGTTATAACACATTTCAAGTCAACTATGGAAAGACGGCAAGCAATAGCTGGGTCAGGTGAATGATCTCAAACTCGTCAATAATTATTAGTCTACCTAGGAGGTTGCAATTGGTCTGCCAATAGATGGACCTTGTCTATCATGCTTACTCTTGTAATATGCTGTTGCTATATTATGATCCTTTTTCTGGCGATTGTTTGTGAAGATAGCTGCTGGTTAACATTAACACATTGCCCCCTGCTATTGGATCAAGAATTACTTCCCTGCCAATTGCTGTTTGTAAATTTATCCACCATTTATTTTTATATGAATACTCCTTGAAACAATGACCTCTTCATTTGTAAACTACTTGTTTTAAGAGTTTCCATGTGTTAAGAGTAATTAGTTGATGGATGAAATGAAGTCAAAATGGGGTATCGCCTTGTACATTGTTATAATGGAGGCATGGGGGACTGAGTAAAGATTGCTCTCATTGATTTGGAAAATTACACACAGACTATTGATTTCGCTCTCCTTTACTTGTAAATTTTACTTATGTTCCATTATTATTAAGCTTTTGCCCCTATTTACTTTAAAAATGTAATTTTGCCCCCATTAATTACAAATTTTTGGTCCACCCCTGGATGGAGGGTCTTTTGATTGGAATAGTTCTTACTGAAATCCGAACTTATTCATCATTGTGACAATTTGCCTCCGTACAGACTTCTTGTGTTGTGGTAGAGCTTCTTCCAAGGACAAGTGTGAAAAAACCTTTTTGATGCAAATATATCCTCACAATGGACATCTACAATTTTTGGTCCTGGAATCGGCATTTATCTAGAAGATTTTGGTAGATCTTCAACTCCTGCAGATCAGAATCTGACTAAGCTGGTGCCTTTTGGGTGTCTTCCAATAACTGACTGGTGATGAAATGTTTGTTTTCAAGTATTCTTTTTGAAGAGGAGGTTTGTGGATGGAACCCTTTCCAAATATTGTTTGGTGGTTGGGATTGTTTTAGTTAAAATAGAAAAGGAAGATGCCAATGGAATGTATAATCTCCTGTATGATTGTCTTCTGTTCATTTCATACACCATTTTGTGAAAGTGAGTATTTCATTGCGGTTGCTGCCCCCTTCTTATTAGTCTCTCTTTTTCAATATATTCTGCTAGCTTTTTTTTTTTGTAGAATATGCATATCCTTTTTTTAGGTTCGTAATTGACTGTTCATTTGATCGAGTGGCTCATGGGTATGCTCTATACAGAGATTACACGGGTTTGATTCTTAATTCAAGCGATGAGTGTGAATGGCAGCGTATATCTTCTCGGTTTACCTATCGGTTAAGCAGTTCATTGAGAGTTAGTAATAAATCGGTAACGATTTTAGGTTACTCCAAAAAAAAAAAAAAAAAATGATCTGTTTTGTTTTGAAACCAGCTCTGATGTTCGATCGATTTCACAGTACTTGGTGCTATGAAGCTGTCCTTAACAAACTATTAAAAGGAGATTATCAGGTTTGGGTTGCGTCAATATACTAGGAACAGACTTGTATGTACAGAAATTTGTAGATTCAAAACCCGATAATCTTAACAGGAATCTGAATCCAAAATTACAACTTTAGCGAATATGAAACATGCCAAGCAGCTTGGATTGGCTTCTGCATGTGGCCGTTAGCGATCTTGTTGATTTGGTGAGGGCGTTGTTGATTGTTGTCATTGTCTAGTTTGATTTGTTATGGTTGGCATAGCCGGTGGTAGTTGTTGCTCGCTATTTGGTTAGATTTTCTGCTACTGTTCCCTTTGGAATTCATGCTGTTGTGCCTTTCAGTTAGTTAAGTTACTTCTTGACATATGCTTGTTTGGTGGAGCGAAAAATAACAATATATGTATATATATATCAATTTTGGGTGCTTTTGGTGTTTAGGAAAACGTCAAAAGTTAGTGTTTTTTCCGAGTTGATAAATTATCGACACATTAACTTTTGTTGATTTGGTAAAGGGTATAATAATTATTTCATTTTAACCTAATTTAAAAGTTGTTAAAATCTTTATTAACACTTAAAAGTTACTAGAAAAAATTACTACAAATTTATATTTATTTTGCTAAACATTTAAAAATTACTAATAATTGTTACTTGTTTTATTAAAAATGAGCTTTTCTTTTTTGATATGCTTACAGGGATGACTCTAATTTTGAGGTAGCAATAGGGGAGGAGGCGAAAGTACACCATGGACCCAAACATGAAGTAACTAACCCAAAAAAAAAAAAAAAAAAAAAAATTGGCACAGAAACTACACGCGAATATATAACAAAATCTCATGAAGGAAACTATTAGAAAATCAAAATAAAATGAAAATTTTGAATTTGTTTTTTTTTTTTAAATTGTGTTAGAAAAATGAGAAGGTAATTGATAGATATTTGTTAAAAAATAAAATAATAAAAAAATTACCAATTTTAGGGTATTAGGTATTTGATGAAATACCAAAAATTAGTGTTTTGCTTATGTGACATGTTGCTAACATACTAATTTTTGCCTATGAGACAAAAGTTATAATAATTATTTTATTTTAACTCAACTTAAAAATTACCAAAATTTTTATTAAGCACACAAAAAATTGTCAAAAATTTTTAAAAATTATTAAAAATTATCAAAATTTTTTATAAAATACCTAAAAGTTACTAAAATTTTTTATTTGTTTTATTAAATACACTAAAAGTTTCACTTGCCAAAAGGTGTTAGAAATTATTAAAAGTTATCAAAAATTGTAACTTCCAAACAGAGCTTTAATTAAGGATAACAAAATAACACCATGCAATTAATAAATTTAATTTTTCTTTATTATTCTTTTTCAATGTACAAATTCGTGTTCCAAATACACCTTAAAATTATTTAGTGTTTAAAAAAATAAATATCTTATTTAATTACTAAATGATAATTCCAATAATAAAACCATACATTATCACAAATAATTTTTTAGTTATAAATTTGTGTGGTGAATCTGGTGATTACGATATGTATATGGAATTTTAACCAAAAAAAAAAATAACTATTATTACTATATAAAAATATGAATTTAGTGATTCAGCTATCTAACTAAAACGCATAGTGTGATTTGACGTCGAATACCATATTAGTAAGTTGAGACAAGACAAGGTATACGTAACTAAAATTTTTCACGTTGCTTTTTTTTTTTTAATTTTTTAATTAAGAGTTTCTCATATTTTTAATTGATTAAAACTGCACGTCTCAAAGTACTTTTGTTATCATAAGAAGCATCGTAGATTTTTCGGTCCTGTTTGGTGGCACCAAAAATTATTAAAACTCACTAATTTTAATTAATTTTTATACTTTTTTCTCATCAAAATTTTTCACATATCACTTTTATGTCACATTTTTCTATTTTTATTGTACTTTTTATTTTTTTTTGTCAATCAAACACCTCCGAATTCATCTTAATTAAAGCAAATTAAAAATTAAATTAAACTAATTAATTACAATATATAATTCAAGGGCAGTACTTTACTTTCCTGTTTCAAAACCAATTTTCATTATTGCAAGCGGATTCACACAACCTGTTAAATTCCATAAGTATTAAATTTTTTATTTCAAAAACCCACAAATGCACTTAATTAATATCACAAAGGAGGTCCTCCGCACACGCGCGCGCACGCAGATATATAATGGCAATCACATGAATTAATTAAGGAAAAACTTCAATGAGAGACCTCAAACCCAGAATGGGAGTTATCTTGTAGTCAGTGAAACCAGCATCAAAGAACAGCTTTGCCCATTCTTTTTCACTTCTCTCCTTGCCTGTGGCCAAAACCATCATGATCATATCAAAGAAGAGCTGAGTTTCAACCGATTGATGATCATCATCTCCTTTCTGTTTGCCCACCACCATTTCAATGATAATCAACTTTCCTCCCTTTTCTTTGCTTGGAATTGCCTTCTTGCATTGCTTCAATATCTTCACGCACTCTTCGTCACTCCAGTCGTGCAGTATCCACTGTCATTAGTTACCAGTTGCAATTAATAATCCAGTTTTAGACCTTCCAAGATCAAGATATATATATCTGCCCAACGGTGAGCTCAGAATATGACTTTTTTATTTATTTATTTTTGTTAAAGTTGTACCTTATTATTATGACTCACGGAAACATATAAAAGATTAAGAGTTGCAGGTAAGGTATAATCTTATTTTACAAAACTGTCAGTTTAGTAGTCTTATTTCAGGTAGTTTTTGATTTCAATTTTGATTAGATGCCCTATTCCAATATATTTAGAATGTGTTGTACATTTTGATGAAGTTTTAATTAAAGTTTTTAGAAAATAGAATTGTGAGAAAAATTAAAAAAAAGTGATAAGATTGACAAGAATGTATTATTTAAGGTTCTCACATTTTTTTTTTTTATAATTACTTACTTTATTGTTAGAGTTTCTTATATATAATTAAAAAATAATTTTACGTGTAAATATAGATAAATTATTAAATTACGTAAATTTTATATTCTTCTATTTGGATTTATTTTTTATATTCAGTTGTGATGAGTTTACTCTTATTTATTTGTGTATTGTGAGAAGATGAATCAGGATTTTGAAAACTAACAATTTTTATAAACAACAGTGGATGGGTAAAATACCTTGAGTAAAATTGCATCAGCTGCAGGAGAAATTGCCTCAAACATGTCCCCTCCAACAAAGTTCAAATTCCCACTCCCTTGCAAGTTAGCAACCACGTGCGGGAGGTCAAAAACAGTGCACTCCATGTTTGGGAAAACGTCGGCGATGTCCCTGGCAACAGTGCCAGTTCCACCCCCAACGTCAACCAACGAACCCAATCCCCCAAACACTCCCTTGCACTCTTTAATCACTATGCTCGTGACTAATCGCGCATCACTCGCCATAGCCTCGTTCAAGAAATCGTTCAGCATCGGTTCGTGGCTAGCACTGTCCCAAATCGTGCACCCGTTGGCGATGTGAAACGCCGAGGGATCGCCGTTGGTAAGAAACGCCATCAGAAAGTCCCACGGCTTCAGCAAAGCGGGATCAAGCATGGATAGCAAGAACGGCGCCACACTCAAGGGATCATTCTTCAAGAGAAGCTGAGAAGCCGGCGCGAGCGTATACTCGACTTCTTCGTGCCGATCATCGTCTCCGGCGACGTTCCGTTGGAGGAAGAAACCGGAGTGAACGAGAACACGCATGAGGCGGTAGACGCATTGAGATTTAGTTGGGTTTATGGGAAGTTGGGAGACTAATTTAGAAAGGGGCATGGGCTGGCCGTGGCAGTGGATGATATCCGGTATGCCTAGCTGAACGGCGCATTTTAGTGTTGCCGACTTTATGAAATTGAACGTTTGGCTCCATATGAAAGCTTGTGCTTCAAGAAGCTCACTAGATCTCTCAACATTAACCTCAGGCATCGTGTGTATATATATATATGTATAGGCTGTTACTCTCTCTCTCTCTCTCTCTCTCTATGGGTGTATGTATAAAACCATAGAGTACTGACTCTATCTATATATAGGGCTGTAGGAATTTCTTATGACCCACACAATAGAGACATGTCACTGTTACAAAATTTTTTGAGCACATGTTTTCCAGTCTCGTATCTGTTATCGATTGCATCACCAATTTTCATCACATGTACACAGGATTGTTTTATTTTTATTTTTAATTTTTTTTCCTGAAAAGATAAAACCCCATAAAATGGGAAAACAATACAATGAGGGCTCGTTTGGAGCCATAAAAAAATTAAAAAATTTTAAAAAACTTTAAAAAATTTTAAATCCCTCCAATCACATTTTACCATCTATTATTTTTATATCACATCAATCTAATCCATTTGTTTTTTTTTTTATTTTTTTGGAACTTCAAACACCCCTGAATCGTCAAAATATATAATTAGACGCCGGTGCAGTCGCGTCATGTGTGAATATATATACATATTTTCTTAATAAACAATAAAATTATAAAAATAAAAATAAAATAACTCAAATAGTAAATAATAAATAGTTAAGATTATTTAAAAAATAATATATAATTAAGGAATATTAAAAAAATAAAAAAAGTTACAAAATTAGTAGTTAATTAAAAGATATTTAAGGTAGATAAAAACATAAATAAGTAAAATTATGTAATTATGTGGCAATTATGAAAAAATTAGTTTTTAATCCTATTGAAATATAGGTAGTTATATGAAGTTAAAAGATATTATAGAAAAAAAAAAGGAAGGCTTCAACAAAAAAATGATTTATAAGAAAATGGTTTTACCAAATTTTGATATTTGCTCTATAATAGTACTAGACATTGGTACACACGCGATGCATGTAATTTTTTTTTGTCTTAATTATCGATAAAAATATTTTAGTTTTGCAAATTATGAATATTTATTTAATTTTCTATTAATTTTTAATCAATCTATTAACACAATGTGTGTGAATTTTTGTTTTAAAACTATGTGTGTATTATTAATTAATTATTATTTTTTTAAAAATTAAAAAAATATCCGCGCATGCGTGATGCATGTTAATTTTTATCAAATTTTTATTTAAAAACTACGTGCGTGTCATTAATTAATTTATTATTTTCTTTTACAAAATTTTTCAAACAATAAATAATGAGTAATTATTAATTAAAGATATTTAAGTAGGTTGTAAGTAATTAAGGGGCATTTTAGATAAAATAAAAGAATATTATAAGATTAGTTGGTAGTTAAAAAGTATTAATGGACAAAAAATTAAAAAAAAAACTTCACCAAAAAAAAAAAGTTTCATAAAAAAAAAAAAAATGGTTTCATCAAATCTTGATGTATGCTCTATAGTAGTATAGATAGATAACAAGGATGAAGTTGGGGATGAAATCAAAATCTTGTACTCAGAGGCTAAATAAATTATAACTGATATTATAAATTTTATATTAAGTAAACAAAAAGTAAATAAAAATAAATTAATATATATGTATAGATGGTATAATTAGTTAACTTTTTAATTTTTAAATTATATATAATAATTAAGAAAAAATAATTAAATTTTACGAATATTGGTCCATAACCTAAATTTTGAGTAAATATTTTTAATCTAAAAATTTATATATATTATTGATGTTATTTTCCTGACTAAAATTAATTATTTTTTAAAATTTTAAGAAAATTAAATCATAATATAAACTTTTTTAATAAAAAAAATATATATAAGTGACATTTTTTAAAAAAACTTAAGGTGTCATGTCAACCCATAGGGCATGGATGATCCCAGAGAATACTTTTTTTTTTTTTCATTTTTTTGATGAAATATTAGAGAATACATAATCATGTATATCTCTAGCACATATTGGACCTCCAATGTTTTCCACACGAAGGATGACATCTGACACGCTGTGAATTTTCACAATTTGGGGACTTGATATAATCACGTGCAGTTATAAATAATATATCACGGATATTACCAAATTTTCTAAGTATTTTAGCAAACTATAAAATATTAATAGTACAACTGTACACTCTGACAATCAACTGATAATAATAAAACTTCATATACAAACTAGACTTCACTTGATCTAAATAAACCAGTCAAAACACAAATACATACAATACAACTCTGACTCTCAACACAACCCAAAAAACTGACATTCATGCTAAATGGGGGATTTTTTTTTTGTTTTACGGTTATTTAATTAAAATATTTGGTATCTATTGTCGATTTAAAAGTATTTGGGAGAGTGCGGTTAATGAAAACGGAGTTTGAAAAAGCGTTTTCATATTACACTCAAACCGGAATCGAATTTTTTTAACCCTTCTGAAAACGCTATATGAAAGGACGCTTTCTGAAAATGCTATATCAAAGGACGTTTTCTGAAAACGCTATATGAAAAAGCGCTTTCTGAAAACGCTATATCAAAGGGCGCTTTCTGAAAACGCTATATGAAAAAGCGCTTTCTGAAAACGCTCAATGAAAGAGCGTTTTCTACGTTACCTTAAACCCAGTTCCCCCCTCATTCGAACCCGTCTGTCTCTCTTCCTTCTCTCTGTCGTGCTCTCTCTCGCTCAGGCCGATCTCTGTCGTGCTCTCTCTCTCGCCCAAGGCTGAAGCAACCCTCCTCTCTCTCAACCGGCCTCTCGTTCGTCCGTGAGCTCTCACCGCCGGCGACCTCTACCTACTGAGCTCCACCCACAAACTCAGGTAAGTTTTTGTTTTTTTTTTTTTTTTTTTGGATGCTGCGGCAGCCTTTGTGGCTGCAATAGATTTGTTCCATTTTTTTATTTTGATTGATTATTTTAATTCAATATATTGATTGTGGTTGCTGTGATTGATTGTGTTGGATGAATGTGCTGGTTTGTTGTGTTTGGTAGCCGAGAAAGTGTAGGATTTTTTTGTGTTGGTTTAGTTTGTTGTGTTTGGATGAATGTGCTGGTAGCCGAGAAAGGGGTTGGGAAAGGTAGTTTAGAATTATTTTTTTTGAATATTTTTCAATTAAAGTAAAAATAGACTCTGAATATTTGATTTGTTTTGCTTTTGTAGTTGTGCTTGACATATATATGTAGGTATATACACTTGCTTTCCGGTTAATTGGCTGTTTGTAATATATATATATACACTATTCATAATACCTACTTGCAACACTCAAAATAAAATTAATCTTAAGTGAATGTTTAGAGAATCGAAAAATAACGAAAAATATAATTACTAAATTTATATTTTTCAGAGATAAATAGTGTTGTTTGTTGTCTTTGCATTAGCTTTTCGAATAGAAAATTCGTTCAAAGATTTATTTTTTGGGCCATTTAAACAGTTTTATGTTAGAGTTTTTTGAAATCATTAAAAATTTTTTAGATTTATAGAAAAAGTTAATGAGATTTGCAGAAGTGTTAATGAGGTTTGTAAAAAATTATTGAGATTCGTAAAGATTTGTTAAAATATGTAAATATATAAATTTATAAAAATTTCACAAAATACGAGAAGGGTAAAATATGTTAAAGCGTTTTAGAGATTTTCAAAAAATTTTTCTAATTTTCAGCACACCAAATTCACCCTAAGTTTTTATTTAGTTAAAACTTTGGATAGAAAATTCAAATTAAAAAAATTATGATAATTCATGAGTTCTAACTTTTTTTCAAAATTCTAGACTCTAGCAGTTACTGCATGTGTTTTAATATATATATATATATATATATATATATATATATATATCTTTCTAATTAAATTTTGATAAGTACTATAAAAATTATCACAAATCGGGCGATTTGGCGGGCTAGAGTGCCCCTTATATGCTATGATGTGGTCGAGATGTATTTTTCAGATCGGGTCATGCGGCAGTTTGGGATGATTCAGGAGGAGCCAGCCACATGCGACACCAGCCTTGCATTGCATGCACTTGATCGACGAGGTCGCGGGGGGACTCGCTGGGATGTCCACCACCGAGAGCACATCACTACATGGGAGGATCGACATAATAGAGTGGTCACAGCAGACCCATTTATAGGCCAGATGCCAGCAGATGATCCGTACATGCGATGGTATCGGACGATCACCAGGACACCGATTGGACCTCTGCGACCTGTGCCTCCAATCGGATCTCAGCCTGTTGCAGCTACGACGACTATACTGGTGAGTGACTCGTTTTTGTTATTGAGTAATGAATTGCTATTCTTGTTTTCAATACAGTTTAATTAATTGACATGTTAATCGTTCTTCATACGTTTATAGGTGGATACCGCTTTGAAGGCTACTCA
Organism: Vitellaria paradoxa; assembly: GCA_019916065.1. NCBI lineage: Eukaryota > Viridiplantae > Streptophyta > Magnoliopsida > Ericales > Sapotaceae > Vitellaria > Vitellaria paradoxa. The sequence goes on from CM034239.1 coordinate 43,308,954, forward strand.
GATAGCGATAGATATCCTCAGTTGTAGGGATTGGGAGGAGGTTCGTCAGTTGGCTGAGATGATGAGGAGCATCGGGAGGAGGACCATTGCAATCATAGATGAGGAGTATCGATTGACTGAGACTGGACGCAGTGCGACCTCATCAGCTTCCCCCGATGGCAGACCATCATCATCTACTGCAGCGGGACCATCTAGTTATGCAGGAGATATGCCCTCTACTTCTGCAGGAGCCATACCCTGCAGTTCTCCAGGAGCGCCACCTTCTGTGTCTGCCAGGTCACCATCACCGATTCCTGATCCACATCATCCATTAGAGAGCATTGATAATTACACTATAGTCATGGATGACGTGGATGTTACACCGTCACCACTGTCGCAGTCTACGCCATCAGTTCCTACCACTACCATAGCATCGCCATCACAGGGCATCACAGCACCTCTTCCTCTTCCTCTCATACACTACACCTGAAAGAGGCCTAGAGCTCGTTTTGACCCGAGTCAGGATCCATCCCATTTAGAGCTACCTCAGGACCCACCACCTCAGGTGCAGCCTACAGCACCACAGACTCAGCCACAGGCGCAGGAGGGGCGAAGGATTCTTCCTTCTCGTAATAGGAGGCATCCTTCTTGTGGGACAGAGTAGACATTATTTATCTTGACTTTTGTAGATTCATTGTACAAGATATACAATTCAAAAGTTCATGTATATATTCTTCATAACTTTATTTATTGATCTTGCAATCTTATTTCTTTACATATCTTGTAATATCGTTTAAAGTTTAATTTAGTTTTACTTTATAGATTTTTTGATATCATTTAAAAGTTAGTTTTGTTTTATATTTCGTTATATGTTTAGGATATTATTTAAAAGTTTCTTTTATTATTGCTTTTAGCTTATTAAGCTTAAGTTTCTTTTACTTTATATAAATGTAATGTAAATGTTGAGTGGTGTTTTCAGTAACTCGGCAGGTTAACAGGAAAAAAAATTAGGTTTTTATAAATGTAATGTAAAATGTGGGTTGGGACAATGAAAAACGCTATATGAAATAGCGTTTTTAGTACGAACTACAGTTTTCTGAAAACGCTATATGAAAGAGCGCTTTCGGAAAACGCTACATGAAAGGGCGCTTTCTGAAAACGCTACATCAGATAGCGCTTTCTTTAGAAATGCCAACTCGAGGAGGGGTTGGTTCACAATTCAGAAAACGCATTTTCAAATAGCGTTTTCATTATCAGCACTTCCACAAATATTTTTTCCCCAGCCGTAGATAGCCTATATTTTAACCAATTAACAGCAGAACCAAAAAAAACTCCTAAATGGGTCTCATGGACTACTCAAATTCCATGGTACTCTGACTTTTAGCATTAGTGTTAAGAAAGTGAGTATTAAACTGCGTGTGCCTATGTACAATATGTTCTATTATTTTTTTTTTTTTGGAATAGAATCATAATTGGAATGGAATAACTATTCCATCAATTAAACTAGTAGATATATTCTTCATTTAATTCTAACTTTATTTTTTAAATAATATGTTCTGTCATTTTTTTAAATAGTATCTTAATTGAATTAGAATAATTATTTCATCAGTCAAATTAGTAAATATATTTTTTCATTTAATTCTACTTTATTTTTTAAAACAAAATGTGAGAATAAGTTAACATACAAAGCGATTGCCAAGAACGTTAAGTGAAATTTCATGCTGAATTATATGAGAATAGACAACGATAAGGAAAATTCTATTTACCTATGTGATAAACATTGCCACCCCTACTCAAAATCTTAGTCTTAGGCAAATAATCTCCATGTGATATGTATGTTGTTTGAACAATGTTGTAAATTTTAATTATTGAGTCGTAGCCATCTATCTTTCCCAAAAGAGTTATGATAAGTCATCTTTATTTAACTTAACCATTATTCTATACATGGGTTAGTCAAATAATTAATTAATTTCATGTCATGATCATTATTGATGTAGCTAATGCGCGCATGTTATAAATTTATATTAATTTTGTTTTGCTTATCGAATTGATTTCATATTGGAGTATTGCTTGAAGTATCTTTTTTTGATCTAATACAATTGGCTAAATATCCACTTGGTAATATATATATATATATATATATATATATAACTTTTCTTCTAGCACACTAGTAGTTAATTACAATATCTCGTCCAATGTGGTGGCTAGTGGCTGACAAATCTGGGATCATAATCTTTCAAGCTTGTAACTATTTGATTGGTAATTAAATCTATTTTATTTGATGCATTATTGTCAATTGCTATTGCGTGGATGTGGCCCCCACTGACCATGCTAAAATAATGCCAAGATAAATCATAAATAATTAGGGATACAAGTGGCCGTGAATCACTTGAGGCATGAAAAATCAGGCATGTACACGGAATTAATGGTTGACCTGTTAATAATTGATGATTATGTACGATGATATACACATACAACTCCAGATATACAGGTATATATGTTTCAAGAGTTTTATGCGAACTGATGCGAACTGTGGATATCATCAGTGATGGGTAAGATGGAGAGTTACTTCACTCTCAAGCCTAAATATTGAACCATGTTTTCAACCTCATAAACTCAATACTATAAGTAATTTGGTTATGTTATGTGCGAATGGAATGAAATATAATAAAATTTATTTTTATTTTAATTTATTCTTACATCTTGTATTAAAAAATAAAGTTAGAATTAAGTAAAAAAATACATTTATTAATTTAAATGATAGAATACTCATTTCATTCTAATTAAGATTTTATTTGAAAAAATAATAAGACATTATTATAAATTTCGTTGCATAATAAACAAACGTGCATGATTAGTGCTCACTTTCTTCTGGGGTTGGGGAGAACCCCGCAGCCGTTACCCATGGGTGCACACTGGGTGAAACCCGCCCTGTGGCCCTAACCGGTAAAGAACCACGAGGAGGTAAACTAGCCTAGGCAAGCCCTGGCTGACTGGCTCAGCTGAGAAGGCTGTTAGATGGCCCTCCATAATTAGAGGAAGGATTGCCCCCAAGAGGAGTCAAACCCGGGACCTATTGGTCCCAGGCCCTTCAGCCCACCATCCGAACCAACTCAACTACCCCTTTCGGGGCATTAGTGCTCACTTTCTTGCCACTAATGTTGAAAGTCCAAGCACTAGATATGGATGCGTGCCTACGCCCTATGTGATAGGTTACACATTAGGGCATTTGCATTGTGATAAAGCTTCCATCGCAGTAGAAAATCTCTTTATGAGATAACCCTCATTGAAAATCCTGGGCAAAACAGTCAACCCAATAATTTCTACTGGTTTCATATTTAAAAACAAAAATTAGAAATTCCAATTCCCATATGACTAGAAAATTTTATGCATGAATTTGGAACACAGTGGATTTAGAAATCCACCACTCACCCAAAGATATGTAAACAATCTTGTTAATTCTTTTTATAAGATTTATTTGTATTAATAATTCTTGAGGAAACGCTTTTAATGTAATTGATACCATAACGTCGTCTAATTATTTGTGATCTTTATGTTAAGTGTTACACTTGACAAAGAGTGTCATGTTTGAGTGAAGATTTTAATGGTAGAAGGATTGGAGTGTCATGCCCCTAACTTAATTGTTCGAGACGGATGGCATGGGAATATGAGAACAAAATAAATTAAATAAAAATTTGTGCCAAGGTCAAGTTTCAATACAATAACAACCATCAGAACAAGTAAATACATTCTTCATTCCCATATGAAATAAATAAACATCGTCAATTGCGATAAATTTAAGGCCACACCCTGGTGACTAAATTTAAGACTGACACAGTCGCGTAGGTCTCATCAACAACAATGCAATCTCATATATAAATTGACTTTGGGACCCACACCCCCAGGTCACACACAAAGGGGAATACAAACATCTCAATATAAGTAAAATTCCATAATAGATCAATTTGTCGATCTCAACTCAGCTTCGGTTGGCTATTTCCTAACCTCATCGGATCATCTGTAATATAAATAGAGTAAGTTGACCAGCCCATTAGGTAGGACCATGCAAGTGTGTTCTAATAAATATGCTCAAACATACAAAATAACTCACCATAATAGCAACCAAACATAATATAAAATATATATGTCATGTTATGTAATACAAACATCATATAAAAATGCATATGTAATGTAATGCAATTATCTAATTCCCATATACTCAAACCTTATCCATAGTTAAGACCGGACTCAGGCCACTCTTACCTAAGCTGCCTATGTATTCCATATCAGAAATCAGGTTACCGTAGTTCTTATTTTATATCAATTATTTCATGACCAAACTCATGATCAATATAATCATCCCTGCATTCATCAATAAATGTAACAATCATATTATCTCAATATATATATATAAACTAAATAGGGAATCGTGTTACACCCCCATTGGTGTAAGATTCAGGGAAACTGTGTTACACCCCCTGACTCGTTTGCTAAGGAACCATGTTACACTCCTAGTCAGGCATCCACTTATCTTAAGTAGGTATCCGCTCATCTCAAGTAGGGTTCGACTACAATTTAGAGAAAATTCCATAATATCTCACTTCAATATTAATGCCCAACTCCAAATGATTAATTTTTAGTCATATATATATTGATTGGGAATTATCTGATATTTTCAAAATATCATTTTCTCATTTTTCTCAAATCGCGAACCCAGTCTACATATGTAACCCGTGACTTGGCACATCACAATATAAATGTGGCACTCTCAGCCACTCAATATCCTCAACCTAGACCAGATGATGCTACCCCAACTCTAATGCACATGATATGCTCAATCATATATAATAATTCTATTCAAGAATTTACAACATTAACAAGACATGCTATGTTAAGCCATCAATTATGTTTCATACAATTCCATCATCAATTATGTCTGATTTAATCATATATAGTAATTCTTTTCCACAATTATTAACATAAAATAAAGCATGCCTTAAAATCTCAAAATTTACAGTTTTTCTAACATCTTTCCAATTTTGTAACATTAATTATAATTTTTCATAACTCTAGTGGTAACATTATGATCCTCCCAAATTCTTTAGGGCTGAAATCACCATTTTTCTAAACTTTAGGGGCCATTTTGTAATTATTTAAACCTTTGGGGGTCACTTTGCAAATATCTAAAACTTTTGGGGTCACTTTATAATTATCTAAAACTTTAGGGGTCAATTTGTGATTATCTCTAACTTTGTCTCTTTTCTTTTCTTTTTTCCTTTTCCTTTTTCTTTTTCATTTTCCTTTTTCTTTTTCGTTTCCCGTTTCTTCTCCAGTGAACGCCCAACGAAATGGGGCTTTCAATTTCAAACTGACTTTCCATTATCAATCTAAATTTAATCATTTCCACACAAAATGAATATATAGAAATTTATCCTAAAATCTTTATATATCATTTATGTAATTATCATAACTTAAAAGTATAAAAAATTCAACACATATACGCATATATATATACTCACCCGTATATATATATATCTCACAAAACTTTACCAAATCAAGCATATAAATATATCAAAATGATCCTTGTAACGTTTAGAACACAAGCATAGGTCCTATTTACCTTAAATCTGAAGAGAAAAAGAGAAATAAAGAGATTTTAGTTTAGCTAACAAACCTTTCGACGTCGATTTCTCCCGCCTCGAGCAAAATTACATGAAATGGATACCGCCACAGTGTTCACGGCGTTGAAAACTATCCGGGTCTACTTTCCTTCCTTCTTGGATCACTCTCTCTTTTCCCTCTCTTTCCCTCTCTCTCTCTTCTCTCTGTCCCCGGGGTCTCCCCTGGAAACCAACGACCAAAGCTAAAACAAAAAAAGAAAGAAAAAAATTGAAGGGAAAGGGAAGAATGAAGTATAATCATCTAAAACTTTAGGGTTCAATTTGTGATTATCTAAAAGTTGTGGCCTCAATGATAATATCTCTAACTTTGTCTCTTTTCTTTTCTTTTTTCCTTTTCCTTTTTCTTTTTCATTTTTCTTTTTCTTTTCCTTTTCCCGTTTCTTCTCCAGTGAACGCCCAACGAAATGGGCTTTCAATTTCAGACTGACTTTCCATTATCACTCTAAATTTAATCATTTCCACACAAAAATAATATATAGAAATTTATCCTAAAATCTCTATATATCATTTATTTAATTATCATAACTTAAAAGTATAAAAAATTCAACACATATACGCATATATATATATATATACACACATGTATATATATATAAATCTCACAAAACTTCACCAAATTAAGTATATAAATATATCAAAATGATCCTTGTAACGTTTAGAACACAAACATAGGTCCTATTTACCTTAGATCTGAAGAGAAAAAGAGAAATAAAGATATTTTAGTTTAGCTAACAAACCTTTCGACGTTGATTTCTCCCACCTCAAGCAAAATTACATGAAACGGACACCGCCATAGCGTTTATGGCGTCGAAAACTATCCGGGTCTACCTTCCTTCCTCCTCGGATCGCTTTCTTTCTTCCCTCTCTTTCCCTCTCTCTCTCTTTTCTCTCTCCCCCTGGTCTCTCTTGGAAACCCACGACCAAAGCTAAAACAAAAAAAGAAAGAAAAAAATTGAAAGGAAAGGGAAGAATGAAGGAAGAGAAAAAGAAGGGGCTGGGCCCTTGCCACATTTGTCTAATCTAATACTACTTCAAACTATTTTCAATCTAGAAAAATAAAATAATTAAATTATATCTCCAATTTAACATTTTATTAACTCAAAATAATATATAAATTATCAAATTTAAATACTGGGTGTTACATGGAGTATGGTTGAATTTTGATTCAAGAATTGGTGTATTGTGGGTGTCTCTTAAGCAAGAATAAGGAAATCTAAATTAAGTAGATTAATAAGAGTGTTAATTCAGAAAACTTGTATTATCTCAGGTGAGATCATTGTAACCTTGATTCATAGTGAAGTTTTGAAATTTGATCTGTATTAAAGATATGAGGTTTTTCTTTATTGTTAAAAGGGTTTATATAGTGAGCAATTTTTTTTATCTTGTGTGGATTGTTTGCTTGGATTTCATATTAGATCTGCAAATCCTTACATCCAATCTCAGATTTGGTGTTGTAAGTTTAATTATGACTTTTTAGATTGGGTATTTGCAAAGATTTTGCAATTTCAAATCCTTATCAACATGGAACTGCATGACTTCACAATTAGACCCAAAATGATCAAATTAGTTCAATTTTATTATTTTGTGCGCCCCTAGTTGTGACCTGGCGGCATAAGGAGCATACGGTGTACATTTTAGGATGGTGTACCCTCCTTAGATCAAGTGCTAATTCATTTATTTAATGGTTGAGAATAATATAAGAGTCAAGAGTGCACTACATAGTTCTGAACTTTGCCACGTATCTGGATTGTTCAAAATTTCCCACATAAGTAATTTACATGCGCAACTGAATTTCAAGATGGAAAAAAAAAATTAGAAATGAATTATATCAGATTTCTTTTTCTAAAAAACATAAAATGATACTAAAATGATGGTGTGCTAAAACTTTTGTAACAAAAACTCATTTTAATAGAATACTCCTCTTAAAATGATTGCATCATAACAAAGATATGTTAAAACGGAAAATAATAATAATAATAATAATATGGAATGTTTGTTGGTTTATTATTTTAAAATAATATATTGATAAGGGCATCTTTTAATTACCAAATTGCTCTCCAGCGTTATTTTATTTGCATTTCTGACATATTATATGGAACTGCATGTATAACAGCCTTATTTTTATTTCATCAGAAAAAAAAAAGACACAATCTTTGGTACAGGAAGCATAATTGTTGGTAACCATAGAATATCCCAGAATCACGCCCACACAACAACTAACATATGTGTATATATATATATGTATGTATGCATAATATATGATTTAAATCGTTTGCAGTACAAGAGAACACCTACGGACAGTGGTATGAATATATTATTTTATCGCCAAACAAAGCTTTATCAGGGATAAACCTCCATTAGAGACCTCAAACCCAGAATGGGAGTGATCTTGTAGCCACTAAAACCTGCATCAGAAAAAAGCTTTGCCCACTCTTTCTCATTCCTCTCTCTACCCGCGACCAAGATCATCATCAACATATCAAAGAAGAGTTGTGTTTCAACGGACTCATTGTCGACTCCTTTTTGCTTGTCCAACTTCATGTCTACGATAATCACTTTCCCTCCCTTTTCCTTGCTTGGAATTGCTTCTTTGCATTTCCTTAGTATTTTTACACACTCCTCGTCACTCCAATCATGCAATATCCACTGTTTGTCACCAGCATTCAAAATAAGCATTGACTATATATCTTATAAATTCCGTATGGCAGGAAAGGTATTAAAAATAAATAAAAATACTAAAGCTAATTTAGCTTTTTGACTCAAAATAAGCATTGACTCGAGTTCTAATTTAGCTGTAATTTGCGTAGCTATTAATGAAACACATAATTAGCCTAGAAGATGAATCTAGGGAAAAAATAAGCATAGGAATAAAATAATTATTTTATGACTTCAGTTTGAATCGACACAAAATTTATTAAAAAATTTTGATAAGTTGATAAGAAATTTGATATGGACTACTTTCTAGTATTTTGGAAAAAGCATAACGTTAATCTGGAAAAAAAAAAATAAACATATGAATAAAATAATTATTTAATGATCTAAGTTTGAGTTGGTTTGTATTTTGTTAAACTAATATAAAAATTTGGTATGTAATATTTTTAAATGTTTTCAGATATTTAGAACGTGAATCTAAATAAAAAATAAAAATTAAGAGTGAAATCATCATTTTACTACCTAAAAGAAATTTATGATTATAGAGTCATTATTTTTTTTTAAATCATCATTTTACTAGGTGAGGGAAATTTATGATTGTAGAGTCATTACTTCTTTTATTTTCTTTTATTTTACTTAATTCTAACTTTGTTTTTTAAAATAAAACGTAAAAATAAATTAAAGTGAAAAAAATTATTATATTCCATTGCATTAGCATGTAAACATGCTTAAATTACATACATAATGTGAAAAGCTACCAAAGATTGGCTCTATTTATTTAATTTTTAATTTTTTTTTGGTAGTTGGGTTGCTGGGTCTTAATCGGTGCTCAAATATTCAAATTTAATTTGCGACGACCTAAATCGCATTCTACCTCTAAAGGCAAACAGCTAAAGGCCCACCTTTGCCCATTTTTTATTATTTATTTATTTATTTTTTGGGAAAGGTAGTTTAAGGCCTGCCCACAAACACTAACACGTGATATTATTAGTAGAAAACTAATACCAGCGCTATGTTGGGTACGTGAAAATGAAGGGAAATTTATTTTTACTTTAATTTCAACTTATTTTTATGCTCAGTAATTGAAAATTAAGTTGAAATGTTATTTTATGGAAATAGTCACTTTCACATTAAGTGAAAAAAAAGTATTTTATAATTTAAATGTCGGAATAGTTATTCCTTTACAATCAAAATTTGATTCAAAATTGAAAAACATAAAAATAAAAAACAATCAACTATTTTGTAATAAAAAAAATTTTCTCAATTACTCATTTAGATTTTAAAAAGACCATTTTACCCTTTAACTTATTTTCAAATTAGATCCGAACTCGAGTTGCAAAATGACTTTTTTTCCCAAGACTTTTTTTTTTTTCCAAATTCATATTTCAGGCTTCTGAAAGGCTAATAAAAATATTCTTCCATATTATTTAATAATTAAGTAAATTTTAATCCAATCCAAACTCAGGTTATAAAATAACCATTTTACCCATGGGTTCGTTTTTTGTCCAAATTCACATTTTGTGCTTCCTAAAGGTTAAAAAATACTTATCGATGTATTTCTGAATAATTAATAAAATTTCATCTCAATCCGAACTCCAATTGTAAAATGACGATTTTTTTCACTCTGATTTGAATTTAGACTATAAAATCACAATTTTGCCCCTTGACCCGTTAGACATCTTAAAAGACTAAAAAATATTTATTGACATGTTTTTTTAATAATTAAGAAAATTTCAACTGATTCGAACTGAATTGTAAAATGACTGTTTTACATCTGAACTTTTTTTTTAACTAAAATTAGTGCTCCGAAAATAATTTTTTTTATAATTTTTTAAAAATTAATGTTTGTAATTTTTATTATATTTCATTTTATTTAAAATATGTAATCAAATCATAAAAATTTAAATGCCTATTTTATTTCCATTATTTTCATGTTAACAATCAAATAAAAGGATAAAATGAGCATTACATTCTATTCCTATTCATATTCTATTCTCACGTTTTATTCCATTTCATCCTATTCTATTCCTACGTATCAAAAATAACCTAAAAGTCATGAGATAACAGTGTCCAAGCTCCAGAGTCTCTGCTCCAAATTCTCCCAAGCTAGGTCAAAGAAATGTTTACAATAAAATTATTTGCTCTTGGTACGATAAAAAGTTAAATAAGGAAAAGTGATGGGTCCCGGTATACTTACCTTGAGTAAAACCGCATTTGCAGGAGGAATAGACTCAAACATGTCACCCCCAACAAAATTCAAGTTCTCGCTCGATTTCAAGTCAGCAACCACATGCGGGAGGTCCAAGACGGTGCTCTTCAACTTCGGGAAAGCCTCGGCAATACCTTTGGCAACAGTTCCTGTCCCTCCACCGACATCAACCAACGACTCCAACCCTTCGAAAACCCCCTTGCAGTCCTTAATAAGCACGCTCGTCACTAGCCGGGCATCGCTAGCCATCGCTTCATCAAAGAAACGGCCGAGCTTCGGCTCGTGGCTCCCGTAGGCCCATAACGTCCTCCCGTGAGCCGTGTCGAACGGCGTCCGATCGCCGTTCTTGAACCACTCGCTCACGTGATGCCACGGATTCGTCAAAGCCGGATCGAGCATCGCTAGCAAAAACGGCGTCACGCTCAAGGGCTCGTCTTTGAGGAGGAGCCGAGAAGCCGGCGTGAGCGAGTAGGCTTCTTCTTCTCCTTCTTCTCCGTCGTCGACGGCGCTTCCGGAAACTTTTTGGTTGGAGAAGAAGCCGGACTGGACTAGAATGCGCATGAGGCGGTAGACGCACGGGGATTTCCCCGGGTTGACAGCTGGGAGAGCGGCCACGAGGTCGGAGAGAGTCATGGGACGGCCGTGTTTGTTGATAACGTCCGGAATGCCCAGTTGGATTGCGCATTTTAGTGACATTGAGTTTATGAAGTTGAAGAGGTGGTTCCATATGTGAGCCTGAGAGTGAAGTAACTCTCTATTTTGCTCACCGTTGATCATCTCCATCTTAATTAAGCTTCCCTATACTTCACTTTTAACTCTTGAAACTTTGATACCTTTGCATATATCTATAGTTGTGTGTGTGTATATATATATATATATACATGTATCGTCATACGTATTCATTAATTATTATTTGCAGACGACCATGACTCAGTCCACGTCAACTATTCCGTTAATTAAATTCGTGGTTTTTTCACGAGCCAACTTCTAATTATTTATGATTTATCAGCATGATTGGTGGGGTCGCATGAACGCGTCATCAATTGATATGATTAATCAAAACCATAATCATCATGACATGATCAAATTGGTTGATTTGTTAATTAACACATATTGGAAGCGTTTGAAGGTGATAAAAAGTGAAATAATTTGTGAGTTTGTAATTTGTGTAATGAGATAAAAATGGATAATTTTTAAAGATTTTTAGAATTTTTTAGGTGTTATTTGGTTTACTTTTCTATTTTTTATTTTTTTTTGTTTTATGTGTTAAAAATCTCAAAACGAAGTAATAGAAAATAACTTTATTTTTTATTTTGAAATTTTCCTTATTTAAGGTTAAAAACTCTCAAAATAACTTTTTGTCATTTTTCATTTTATATGAAAACCATTTTCTATTTTGTAAAATAAAATTTAAAAACACAAGTAACCAAATGGGGTTTGAGCTATTTTTCTTATTTTTAAAAATATAAAATAAAAAATAAATTCAAAATAAAAAATAAAAAATAAAAAAATAAACTAAATAATACCTTAGTGTTTTACGCCACGCCAAACGAACCCATAATCATGGTTGGAATAAAATTTCAACCAAATGTGCATGCTCTTTGTGAGACCCATTTGAAGCAATTAGTGCCATGATTCACATGGCTTACATGGAGTTTATAATTATATATATATACACACTTTTTAGCTTGGATGTGTTTAGAATTGTGTACATTTATATAAATTTATAAAAGTTAGTATCTAACTCATACTTTGTATAATGAGTAAAAAATTTAAATTTTACAATCTCGTAATTTGTATTTATAGAGATTTACAAAGTTTTATATTTTTTTAATTCCAAACAGTACTTTTGCTTAAAGCCGCCAGAGGTTTTCCACAATTCAGGTTATAATATTTTAACATATTTTGCTGGGAAATATAGATGGGTAAGAATCATGGTTAGAATTTAAAACATCGCTCAAACAGTATAATGATCACATGGAGATTATCTGCCTAAGACTAGGAGTTTGAGTAGGGTTGGTGGCAATGTTTATCACACATGGTAGATAGAATTTTACCTGAAATTGATAGACCTAGGATTGAGCTAGACACAAAATATCCAAATTAACCTAATTAGGTAAGATAAGACTTCATTTTTTTATAATCTTATATGTACAATCAAAGAGAACAGTGGACAAAATTAACTATGTATATACCATTATAAAGGGCGCGTTTGGTAGTGCAAAATTTAGTATTTTTTATTAATTTTTAGTCAAAAATTGCTAGTTATAATTTTTGATATGTTTTGTAAAATAAATTGTAATTTTCAGTAATTTTTAAGTATTTGGTAAAATTTTTGTCAATATTCAGTAATTTTTAGTAACTTTTTGTGTGTTTGGTGAAATTTTGAGTGGAACAAATTACTGTGAAAGAGTAAAAAAGTGACAAAAGTTGAAATTCACAAAACGCTCAACTTACAATTTTGGATAGATTTTTACGCTTTTGTGTAATACCAAATAGGACCAAAATTACTCAGAGAGAGAACCCTATCTATTAGTTTGCTGCTTCATACTTTGCCATCGGCACAGTCCCGATTGGCATGCACATCAAGAAAATTTATCAATTGACAGCTAAAAAGACAACGTTAAAAATTATAATTATACAATAGCGTATTAGTTTCATTTCACCAAGACAAAAGAAATTGTTCTTGGTGCAAAGTATGCACAATTATCATCCCATGGGCATAATCATTGCATTAGAATTTGCAAACAGTTGCAGAAGTTTAGGGTAATTTTTTTAAAAAATTCTTAAATATTTCAAAAGATTTCAATTTCATTTAATTAAATTTTATCATGTTTCATTTTTAGATCACTTTAACACTTATTTTTTTATTTTTTTGTTAAATTTTTTCAGAACACAATGCGCGGCCTTGTTAGCTAGACAAATTAATAAACAAAGCAGGATGGGTTTTATAAAGGATAAACCTCAATAACGATCCAACCCAAACTGGGGGTGATCTTTGTAGTCATTGAAACTTTTGCCCATTCTCTCTCTTTCCTCTCTCTACATGTGAGCACGATCATCATCCGCCTATCGAGGAAGATTTGTGTTTCAACTTTGGAGGGACTTGTGGTTAATTGCCGCCTTCTTGGTTTTCGAACTTTTTGTTTACGGATGTTTGGTTTATTAAATTGTACAAAAACTTATAAAAAAATTAAAAAAAAAGGGATGTTTGGCAATGTAATTTTTAGTGATAAATTATCAACTTTTAATTTTTGAGCATTTAGTAAATCACCAACTTTTATCACTTTTCTATTTTACTTAAGTAACTTCAACTCAAAAGTTATTAAAAATTGTTAAAAGTTATCAAAAGTTACTAAAAATTGTCAAAAAGTATCAAAAATTTTACCAAACACTCAAAAATTACAAAAAATTACTAAAAATTGTTAACAATTGCTACTAAAAATTAATACTTATATCAGTTGATCCTATCTTCCGAAATATTTCTCAAAGTAGATCAAAATCCCCACCCCCCCCAAATGGCTACACTATTTTTTACAGAATTACTGTTAAATTTAAGCTACTAAACTGGATTTGATTTATTTTAGGTTCCGTTTGAATGAATGATTTGTGAAGGAAAAAAAAGAAAAAAAAAGGTAAAAATTCAAAATTTCTTTCCTTATTTGAGTTGTAATAAAAATGAAAAGAAAGACGCATGGAACTTAAGATTGAAATTAAAAATACTTAAATGAATAACTAATACATTATAAATACTTTTTATTTTATTATAATTTTGAATCCATTCAAATAAAGATATGTGTTTGGGATTTCATATTTTCTCCCCTTTTTTCTATCTATTTTTTTTCTTTTTTTCTTTCTATTTATTTTCTGTTGTCAAATTCCCACTCCAAAACACATACGTAATTTTAATTTTATTTGACTTCTTTTTATTGTTTTGGGGTGAGCATCATGGCAACTATTCTAAACTCTCTTCTCTTCTAAAATAAAGAGGTAAAGTATTTTGATCCACATTATAATTTCTATTTTAAAGAATCTTTTTTTGTGTCTCTAAAAATGCAGAGAGACCTAAAATAATTTTCATTGTAGAGAATTATTTAAAAATATTTCTGTAAAAAAGATTTTGAAAGATAATATTAGAAGTTACTCTTTACTTCATTTAGGGGGAAAAAAAATAAATGAAGAGATAATGATATCCTATAGTGTGCTACCTGAGTAATTTTAATTCAGTGATTTATATTTATTTGAAAGCATATGGTAATTATTCATTGCCGTCAACAAACACGTATGTTTGATCAAAGAGATTGAATAATAGAATATAAGTAATATTGTCAGATAATATATGAGATTAGATATAACATAAGATAAATTTTTTTATGTGGAGATTTATTTTTTGTGTTTGGTTAATGTGATATAAAGTAAGATAAAAGATGTGATTTGACATGAAATGTGACAGAAAATAATTTTGAACCTTTAGATTTCGGCAAGAAACAAATTTGAGATTGGGATATAAATAATACCATACTCCCATTGGATGGTATACACCCCCATTTTGAGGTATTAGCAATTTAAGGGGATTGTTCATCTACTTTTTTTTTTATTTTTTTGTTATCATATACAGAATTTGTGGGTCCCACTAGATTAGAAATCTAATCCCTTTCTTGAATCCTCTAGACAAACACTGAAGGATGTCCATCCAAGTCCTTACCGCAAATAGTTTGGGCAATAGAAATTATTTGCTAACAAAAATTCAGAATTGGGATTTTAATCAGTCATCATAAGCGGTTGAATAAGAGTAATAAGTAGTTGCTAAAAGAAATTATCGATCACTTAAAAGTGGTAGTTAATCTTAAGGTTACTCAGAAATACCGTCGATTATCGAAAAACAATCGTTACATGTACCGGCTGTCTAAAGTAATTGCTAACTTATTAAATCTAAAAGAATTATCGATCGCTTCTAACCACTCGTCATTGACAAATATCGTCTAAGCAGTCGTTAATGAGATTTTTTTTAATTGAAATCCTGCAAATTTTTAAATTTGTAATTATTTATGATTTATCCAAGCATTATTTTAATTAGCATATAGTCGGTGAGGTCACATGCACGTGAAATCAATTGATATAATTAATCAAAAGCATAATTATCATCATATGATTTATATGGTTATCGTTGGCGGACGTGAAATTTATAATTATATATTTACACGCTCTGTTATAAACTGTTTTATTTATAGCCGCCAGAGACTTTCTTGAATTCACGGTACAATATTTTAACATATTTTGCTGGGAAAGATTGATGGGCCTGACTCGTAGTTAGAATTTAAAACATCCCTCAAACAGCATACTGATCACACGGAGACTATTTGCCTAAGATATTGAGCAGGGATGGCTGTGTTTATCACACAGGTAGACAGAGTTTTCCTTTAAATTGATGGAGCTAGGCTTGAGTTAGGCACAAAATTAACGTCCAAATTAACCCACGTAGATAAAATAAGATTTGTTGACTTCTTGGTATTGGACTTCACTATCTTCGATGGGCTGCTCTGCAGTTCGGATTTAGACTTAAGGAGATATCTGGCGGGCTCTTTGAGAGCTTGCTCCCACATCGGGAGTCGGATGTGTGTGTGTTCCATATAACCTTAGTCGACAGATCAACTTTTGAGTTAGTTTGTTGATTTTGATTTTTATTAAAAAAAAAAAAAGGATAAGATTTCATTTTTTACAATCTCGCATAATCAAAGAGGGCAAAGGACACAATTAACTATACCAGAATAAAATTGCTCAGAGAAAACCGTATCTATTTGATGCTTTTTACTTTACCATCAGCACAGACCCAATCAAAAGCGCATCGCCTCACTGAAAATTTATCAATTGACAGCGACAAAGACGACATTTAGAACAATTATACAATAGCATATATTAGTTTTATTTCACTAATAATTTTGTAGAGAATTATTTAAAAGTGTTTCTGTAAAAAAAAAAAAAAGATTTTAAAAGATTATTTTTAAAGTTACTCTTTTACTTCATTTAGAAAAAAAAATTAAATGAAAAGATAATGATATCTTATAGTGTAGTGCCCAAGCAAGTTCTAATACAGTAATCTATACATATATGTTTGGAACCAAATGGTAATTATTTAGAGACTAGTAATAACCCTGTTTACAGAACTCTTAACAAAATTAGTATTAAATTTTTTATATAGTTAAAATCTTGAAGAAAAGTTTAAGTCGAAAAAATTATGATAATTTATGTGTTTTAATTTTTGCCTAAAATTTTAAATCATAATAGTTACTAAATGTGTTTTGTTCTCTCTCTTTCTCTCTCTCTATTTCCAATTAATTTTTAATAGGCAACATAAAGTAAAATATAAATTATAGTGCTTTAATTTAGAAGGTTAAATTTCTCATAAACCATAACTAGGTAGAATTTAAAGTTGATAATTTTGATTTGTATATTATCTCCATTTTTTAAATATAGTAAATTTAAAATGCTCAATACCATTTTGTGAGATAAATGATAGTGAGGATCATTAAAATAAGAATTGAACGGAAAGAAAAAATATGAAAATATTATGTGGAACTGCATGTATAATAACCTTATTTTTATTTCATTAAAAAAAAAAAGATACAATCTTTGGTACAGGAAACATGATTGTTGGTAACATATAGAATATCCCAGAATCACACCCACACAACAGCTAACTTATGTATATATGTATAATATATGATTTAAATCATTATCAGTACAAGAGAACACCTACAAACAGTAGTATGAATGTATTATTTCAAAGCCAAACAAAGCTTTATCAGGGATAAACCTCAATTAGAGACCTCAAACCCAGAATGGGAGTGATCTTGTAGCCACTAAAACCTGCGTCAGAAAAAAGCTTTGCCCACTCTTTCTCATTCCTCTCTCTACCCGTGACCAAGATCATCATCAACATATCAAAGAAGAGTTGTGTTTCAACGGACTCATTGTCGACTCCTTTTTGCTTGTCCAACTTCATGTCTACGATAATCACTTTCCCTCCCTTTTCCTTGCTTGGAATTGCTTCTTTGCATTTCTTTAGTATTTTTACACACTCCTCGTCACTCCAATCATGCAATATCCACTGTTTGTCACCAGCATTCAAAATAAGCATTGACTATATATCTTATAAATTCCGTATGACAGGAAAGGTATTAAAAATAAATAAAAATACTAAAGCTAATTTAGCTTTTTGACTCAAAATAAGCATTGACTCGAGTTCTAATTTAGCTGTAATTTGCGTAGATATTATTGAAACACATAGTTTTTAGCACTTTAGAAAACTTAGAATATGAATTTTGGGAAAAAATAAGTACAAGAATAAAATGATTATTTTATGAGCCCAAGTTTGAATTGACACAAAATTTATTAAAAAAAATTGATTAGTTGATAAGAACTTTAGTAAGGAATACTGTCTAGTATTTGGGAAAAAACTTAATATTAATCTTGAAAAAAAATAAACATATGAATAAAAGTGATTATTTTACAATTCAAGTTTAAATTGGTCTATAATTTGTTAAACTAATATAAAAATTTGGTATGGAATATTTTTAAATGTTTTCAGATATCTGGAATGTGAACCTAGATAAAGCAAAATGGAGATTCAGAGTAAAATAATTATTTTACTACTTGAGGGAAATTTATGATTGTAGAGTCGTTACTTTTTTTCTTTTTTCTCACTTAATTCTAACTTTAATTTTTTAATACAAAACGTAAAAATAAATTAAAGTAAAAAAAATTATTATATTCCATTGCATTAGCATGTAAATATGCCTCAATTACTTTCATAATGTGAAAAGCTACCAAAGATTACCTCTATTTATTTAATATTTAATTATTTTTTTTGGTAGTTGGGTTGCTGGGTCTTAATTTGTGCTTCAAATATTCAAATTCAATTTGCAACGAGCTCACCGTACCTCAAATGGCAGACAGCTTAAGGCCCACCATTTTTTTTTGAAAGGTAGTTAGGGCCTACCCACAAGCACTAACATGTGATGTCAATATCAGAAATTAAATTGACAAGAACAGATCCCAGGCTTGATCTTAACCAAAAGGCAGAGAAAGATATTAAAAAAAAAAAAGATATTAATAGCAGAAAACTTAACTAATATTAAGGTTTAATTTGGTACGTGAAAATGATGTGAAAATGAAATGAAATTCATTTTAACTTTAACTTATTCTCATGTTTGGTAATTAAAAATTAAGTTGTAATACTATTTTATAGGAATAGTCATTCTCATATTAAATGAAAAAAAAAATTCACAATTTAAATGTCGAAATAGTTACTCCTTTGTAATCAAAATTTAATCCAAAAAAGAAAAAAATAAAAATAAAAAAACAAGTGACGACTTTGTAATAAAAGAATTTCTCAATTACTCATTTGGATTTTAAAATAACCATTTTACCCCTTGATTTATTTTTGAACTAGATCAAAACTCGAACTGTAAAATGACTATTTTACTCTTAGGCTTTTTTTTTTTTAAAGTTCATATTTCAGGTTTCTGAAAGGCTAATAAAAATATTCTTTCATATTATTTAATATCTACGTAAATTTTGATTCGATCCAAACTCAGGTTGTAAAATAGTCATTTTACCTCTGGGTTTGTTTTTTACCCAAATTTGCATTTTGGGCTTCCCAAAAGGTTAAAAAATACTTATCAATGTATTTCTTGATAATTAATAAAATTTTATCTCAATTCGAACTCAAATTGTAAAATAATGATTTTTATTCAGGGGTTATTTTTGTCCAAATTCGAATTTTAAGCTGCCCAAAATATTAAAAAAATATCTATGACATATTTCCTAATTATTAAAGCAATTTCAGTTCAGATAAATTTAAACTATAAAATAACCATTTTACCCCTAGGCCCGTTAGGTATTTCAAAAGACTAAAAAATGTTTATTGATATATTCTTTAATAGTTAAAAAATTTTGACCTAATTCGAACTTGAATTATAAAATGACCATTTTATATATTTGTTCTTTTTTAACTCAAATTCGCGCTCCGAAAATAAAATTTATTTTCATAATTTTTAAAAAATTAATGTTTTTATTTTATTTAAAATATATAATCAAATCATAAAAAATTTAAATATATATTCCATTCCTATTATTTTTATGTTAACAACCAAATAAAGAAATAAAATGAACACTCCATTCTCTTTCTACTCTTATTTCATTCTCACCTTTTATTCTATTCTATTCTCCTCTTATGTGTCAAAAATAGTCTAAAAGTCACGAGATAACAGTGTCCAAGCGTGAGAGTCTATGCTCCAAATTATTTGCTTTTGGTACAGTAAAAAGTCAAATAGAGAAAAGTGATCGGTCCCAGTATACTTACCTTGAGTAAAACCGCATTTGCAGGAGGAACAGACTCAAACATGTCACCCCCAACAAAACTCAAGTTCTCGCTCGATTTCAAGTCAGCAACCACATGCGGGAGGTCCAAGACGGTGCACTTCAACTTCGGGAAAGCCTCGGCAATACCTTTGGCAATAGTTCCCGTCCCTCCGCCGACATCAACCAACGACTCCAACCCTTCGAAAACCCCCCTGCAGTCCTTAATAAGCACGCTCGTCACTAGCCGGGCATCGCTAGCCATCGCTTCATCAAAGAAACGGCCGAGCTTCGGCTCCTGGCTCCCGTAGTCCCAAAACGTCCTCCCGTGAGCCGTGTCGAACGGCGTCCGATCGCCGTTCTTGAACCACTCGCCCACGTGATGCCACGGCTCCGTCAAAGCCGGATCGAGCATCGCTAGCAGAAACGGCGTCACGCTCAAGGGCTCGTGTTTGAGGAGGAGCCGAGAAGCCGGCGTGAGCGAGTAGGCTACTTCTCCTTCTTCTTCTCCGTCGTCGCCGGCGCTTCCGGAAACTTTTTGGTTGGAGAAAAAGCCGGACTGGACTAGAATGCGCATGAGGCGGTAGACGCACGGGGATTTCCCCGGGTTGACAGCCGGGAGAGCGGCCACGAGGTCGGAGAGAGTCATGGGACGGCCGTGTTTGTTGATAACGTCCGGAATGCCCAGTTGGATTGCGCATTTTAGTGACATTGAGTTTATGAAGTTGAAGAGGTGGTTCCATATGTGAGCTTGAGAGTGAAGTAACTCTCTATTTTGCTCATCGTTGACCATCTCCATCCTAGTTAAGCTTCCCTATACTTCACGTCTAACTCTTGAAACTTTGATACCTTTGCATATATCTATAGTTGTGTGTGTGTATATATATATATATATACATGTATCGTCATACGTATTCATTAATTATTATTTGCAGACGACCATGACTCAGTACAGGTCAACTATTCCGTTTAACAATTCCCTCGTTTTGCATGCCTCTCGTGATTCACGAGCTAACTTGTAATCATTTATGATTTACCATTTGTCTATTTTAAGATGAGTTTGGAGTGATTAAAAAGTAAGATAAAATATGATTTGAAAAAATTTTTTGTGTTTGGTACACTCATCTCAACCTGCGTTTTTTGGAGATGAATAGTAAGATTCTCGTTCTGACAGATTGAATTTCTGTTTAGACGAATTCAAAATTTTAGACAGTTATAACTTTTTTACATTACAATCCGTCCAAACGGTCAAACAGATTGTAGAATTCGTTTGGACAAAAATTGGCTACGTGAATATGTCGGAATGGTTTCTACAATCCCTCAGAACGGTTTCTACGATCCCACAAAAAATAGTCAAAATGGGTGCAATTTCGTAACTTGAGAGTCTATGGTGAGAATAGTGAAAAAATTTTTGCTATTTGGTCAACCAAATTCTAGTTATTGACTTTTTCTGAAGGGTATTGAACTTTTTTTTTTAAATTTTGAGAAAACGGGAATGTGTAAAAATGTATAGAGATTTTCAGAGGTTTTCAGAGATTTTCACCAAAATTTGGTGTGCCAAACGCACACTTAATTAGCATGGTCGGTGGGGTCACATGGAGTTTATAATTATATATATACACACTCTATTTTATTTAAAGTCGACTGATATTTTTTTCAATTCACGTTATAAATATTTTAACATATTTTGCTGGGAAATATAGATGGATATATGACTGCATCTAAATATTGCGTTTAAACTAACCCTCAAATGCAAGGGTGTGTGGTATAATTTTAATTTGGTGAGACCAAGGTTGAATTCACAGGGACCTAAGTTTAGTTTCCATGTTGTAAAAAGTTACTAATCCTAAATTCAATGAGAATCAGAAATTTAAAAAATATTAAGTTTCTAGGTTTTGGAATATAAAAATAATTCAATACTAATATTCAAGTAAAAAGGGATTTAGAAAATATGTTGCGTTCAGTAAAAATTGTGAATAGCGGCAAATAACTCAATCAAAGAATAAACTAAGTAAGAAAATATGTTCAAAAATTTAAAACAATAATTAATTAACTACAGGGATAATTAAAATGACAATTAAACTATTAAATGAGAATCTTGATTTAACTCTCAATTCCAGGTATGTTAATTACTTTATGAAGTAATGTGCATACTACTACAATCTAAAATTCACGTAAAAGAACAAATAGACTGAAAAGATATCTTTATTAAAACCCATTATTTCCCAAAAGCTTAGCTTTATACTCTTGTTTAAGATTATAAAAATGGAAGATTTTCATTAATATCATTTGGGTTCAAACCTAATTTTTTTATCTCAAAAATATCAATGCAAAGTTTTAATCGAAAACCCTTACTTGTGATTACAGATATTATAATCAAGGATTTTCATTTTTGAATGTTTTGAAGCAAATAAAATCATATTTGACATATGTAGATCTCTACATATATGTTTTCACAAAACATGCACAGGATCTACGCACATCACATTACTTGTAATAACCTATCCTTTCTTGATTTGTTGATAAAAAAGATTAGGTTTAAGCTAGCATGATTTCAAAATCCATAACAATTAATAAATAAGTAGATCATTGAATCAATAAAATATTATTAAACCAGTAAATGAAAGTAACGTCTGATGCCAAACAATGAACAATGAAATTTGATAGAACTCTTACGAATAATCCAACAAATTTTGAAAGCATTCTCCAACGTAACAACACTAAAAGAAAAAAAAAAAAAAAGAAACTCTCTAGAAAGTTTGAAAAGAATATTAGGTAAAAGTGCCAATATGGTTGTACAATATTTGTATATATAATGGTATGTAGAAAGACTTTAAAACTGAATGAAACCGCACCAATTAACTTGCAGTGGTCCGGACCACCCATGGGGGTGTCTAAACCACAGTGTCCTCCTCTTTATTTTCTACTTTGATTCTCCAGCTTGGCTCTTAACCTAGTCCGGACCACTCGTGGGGGTGTCCGGATCCCATAGTGTCTTTTTTATCATCCGAGTCATTTTCGTCACTGCTAATTTCGATTATTTTATCCTTGTTTCTGTAATTTAAAAAATAAACTTAATTAGTGATAAAAAGTAACAAAACTCTTAGATTTATTAACTTAATGCATGAATTAAGGTTAAATTATGGGGTTTGTAAATACACTTTTCAAGTGTAATCATACCTCTCAACTTGAACATTACTGGTCCTTATCAATGGCTTTATTGAAATGAAATAAAGCTACTATTCTATTTCTCTTTTTGCTGGAAACACGGCTACACTTAACTACGTGCAGTAAGCCTTTTAAACCCCTAGGTTCTCTCCAGTAGATGAGTGAAGTTTGGTGAGGGTTTGCCATGAATCTACTTAGAAAATTCCTAGACTAATCTAATGGATGGTAATAATCATTTCAATAACTCTTGATTTAAGTTCAATATAAAATAAGTAATAAAATTTTAAAATTTAGCATAAATTCTCCCAATGTGTATTAGACTTACCAAAATTTTCAACCATTTTATTTCAAGTGTGCCAAGTCATATCATTCATTCAAAATAGCCATCAAACACACTTAAAAGACTACAGCCTTGACTTTAAATCTTACCAAGTTGGCCACTCAAAAATGAAAGCACTCAGGAAGGTTACTCTCATGATTCACACATGATTACAATATCAAATGAATGCAATGAACCTAATCAAGAGGTGACTGAAAGAATTAAAATGTGAAGTGTTGCATAGCTTCATGAATGGAATGTATCAATGCGCAAACAAGAGAACTACTATCAACCACATGAAATAAATCAATGCTCTTATAAGTGTCTTTCACCTAAAATCCATTAGGTCTTTACTAGGTTGTAACTTGGCCATAGGGTGTTGGTTAGATAAACAAGGGATAGAGAAAATCAAAGTGCATGTCTAAGGATGGTGGTAATGGTGCAATGCAATACCCCCAACTTTTCTCTTTTCAGCTCCTTGAAAGACCAACATTGAAACTCAATTTATTTTTTTTTCTTATATATATATATATATATGGGACCAATAATAATAAACTTATGAAGTGTTATGTCCCATTTTTTATTTTTTGGTTTTTAACATCCATATTTTCCAACCATAAACTCCCTCCCCATTAACCTTGTTACAAAATTGCACCTGTATCCCAAGACATGCCAGGGTTGGTTCACTTATACATCTAAGGTTAAAGGGGTCATAAATATGGCTAAATAAGGGGCAAAAAATTTCATTCATTATTTTTGATTTCTTTAAAGGCTTTAAAGTGACTCCAAAGACTATGTAATCAAAGAAAAGATTCAGACTTTCAAATATAAGAAAGAGGGCCTTATAATATTACTCTCTAGGTTAATAACACTTTGTTAGAGACATTGATCTACACATGTAAATAAAAAATAGTGTCTTGTACATTTAATACCAAAGCAAATTAATGTAATAAAGCTGTCCAAGAAAAATGAGACGAAAGAAATTATAAAGAACATTATAAAACCCTCAAGAACAAAAGGCTAGGCTCAAAAGCTCACACAATGTAGGATTTCAAGTCTCCACCTATGTCTTGGCATGCTTGAATAACTAAATCTCACGAATTCTAATCCTTGACGCACTTTCAATTTAGTGGTTTCAAGTGACAAGTTTGCAACACATTAGAAGATTTTATACTCAATTTTAAATTAAGTTTCCTATTCAAAATTGAAATCAAGCCATTTGTTATTTACATGAATAATACCATCATTAGATTAGATGCTAAAACATTCACTAGTCGCTAATATATCAAAGGAAACATTAGCATGTGACTACCCCCTAACTAAAGAGACACATCGTCCTTAATGTGTGTGCAATACAAGAACAAGGGTGAAGATTAAAGGTAAAAATGTGGTGTGCATATGACATGTTCCCCCCAACTAAATGCTTAAGTGACTAATGATGCTAATTAAATAGCAAAATTAAAATAATAAAATAAACAGAAAAGAAATAAAAAGAAATGATAAAGTATTACCTCGTGCTAGCTTCATTATTAGCTAGTGCACTATTAATACCACGAATAATTTCATCTGGAAGCTCAAGGTCATAAAGCTGGTCATAATAGTCTGACTCGCTGAAAGTCTCATAGTAGACTCACTATCAGTGTTAGGCACATCCTCAAGTGGTGGCATATCATCATAGTCAGAAGGTGAATTCTCCTTAGATCCTCTTTGGTCTTAGTGTTAGTGTCATAAGTGGGTGCATCAGACCACTCAATAGATATGTTTATCTCAACCCACTCCATGCGTAATAGAAGTTCTAAGTCAACATCATCCTACCTTTGCTTCTCAAGGAATTGAAAAGGTGTTATTTGGACTAGGGAAGGGAAAATAAGTGAGAAACATAGGGAATTACTCTCTTCAAAACACTCATTAGGCCACTTATCTAAGTCAACCTCAAAGCTCTCCGAATCACTCTCATCACTCGACATATCTATTACGGGTTCCCACTTACGTTTGTGACCAATTAAATTGTCAAGTTTCTCCTTCTAGTCAAATGTATCCTTACTAAAATCAGACATGGTGTACCTGTTCTTAACATAAAATATATATAAAGAATTTAATAATATACTCAATAAAACATTGCTAAGCATTCAGTAAATAGTGAAGCCAAGAGATAAAGGAATATAAATAACAAATAATAAATAAAATCAAAATAGGGTTATGAAATAAAAATATTACCTACCAATACAGTCATAACTCAAAATATATGTACAAAGCAAAATTAAATTAAAGAGTTTTAGGATTACATCAAATTACATCAAGAAGCACAAATCCTAAACTTTCAAAAACTATAAAATACCTAAATGAAAAGAAAGACAAAAGAAATCAAAGATGAATAACTGGGATGGTGGAGGAGGATGAATGTCCCTTAAGTAATCCAAAATAGTCTGCAGAACATGGCCATACTCTTGCTGAGTCTGATGAAGCTGTAGAAGAGTCCATCTGTCATCCTCTCTGTTTTATTCCAAATGAGTTATTAGCTCTGATAACTCCCCCAATTGGACAACTAACTCTTCATTAGACACTGAATGCTCATTGGCCTTATCTTCATGAGATGCCTTCCTTATCCTGAGCTAATTTAGTTATCTATTTCTTCATTCTAGCTAGATTACCCCTAGACTCAGCATAGGAGGTGATATTGAACAGTTGAAGACCCACAGCTATGGGTAGCTCATCAAGAATCAAAGTACTTCACCTCCTAAAGATCTCAGTAAGTGTTCCCCCAAATGGTAACACAGACTGACTCCCGGATGCTCAAAAGTGTTGACAATCTGATGCCAGATGTATGAGGGTAAGTCTATCGTTAATCCTGTTCCAATAGCATAAATAAGTCTTACCTTGAGTGGACTGTAATTTGAGTTACGGTTCTGAGGGAGAAGATTCATACAAGAGAACATATGTAAAGTCCAATCCTTATCGTTCAGTGCAAAAACTAGCTTTCTATGCTCCCCGTTCCAATCTTGACCTTCTAGTAAAATTTTAGTAGCTATGATAGATAATGGTGGGGTGCCATTAAAAGGATAAGTAAATTCGAGATTTGGGACACGAGGTAGCTGAAAAACTTGTGCGAAGTCATCTAGCATGAGAACTATCTCAACCCCTCAAACGCAATTAACAATTCTTTCTCGACCTCTTCTTCGCACTATATAATTCTCTTTGACATTAGCGAAAAACTCCCTAACTAAGTCCATTATATATCGGGCATGAAACTTAGCAATATGAATCCACTGTCATCCTTCAAAATTTTGCTGGAGCATAAATTTCTCAGTGTGAAATTGATCAATCTGCCAATATCTCTAGATCACTACTGGTTTATATACCCAAACGTCATCGTATTTTATTTTAGCTTCGTTCTTCCAAAACCGACTCCTATCAAAGAAAGTTGACCCTAATTGCCTATTAGCAGCATGTTTGACTCTTGGAGCCATGACAAATTACAAAAGAAAAGAGAATATTTGTTGAATTGACCATAAAACCACAATCTCCTATGTCCACACAAGTTCAGTGGCCCAATTCTAATAATAGAAAATTAAAACATTAAGTTGTCAAAAGTGGGTCATTGAGTGCCCAAGTGACAACATGGCAGCTACATAGAAGTGGTCCATTGAAAACATTTGGAAAGTAGAATCATAAAGAAAATCAAGTGTCAGATAGTTGAGAAGCTGACAAAAGTGAATAGTACCAAATAGACCTATGGACCAAATTTGTTAAAGTGGTGCTAGAAAAATGACTTTATTAGGATAATCTCCACCAAAACAACATTTGAAACCCATAATAAGATCCAAATCTGGTTGTAATCAGAAACCTCACTGAGCATGAGTTTGGGTTCAAAGAAAAATTGAACTTTTGCAACCTAAGGCTTAGAAGAAAATATGAAATTACCTAGAATCGAAAATAAGGGGGATTTGAAGCTGAAATTTGACCAAAAGCTCGCGAAAATGCCTAGATGCGAAGGAATCGATGATGGATTGAAGCTTATGTTGAGAGAAAGTTAGAATGAATGTGAGAGATTTGGGTTTAGAGCTGCGACGAGGCGCTTGAAGGAGACGTAGGGTCCGAACCACCCGCAAGGTATCCGGACCACAGTTAGCCCAAGCGGTATTTTTTCATGATATTTACACACTGTGGTCTGGACCACCTGATTAGGGTGTTCAAACTAAAAGATGGAAATTCAAACTATTTTTTTTTTTCGAACCAAAAAGAATTAAACCTTAGTGTTACGACTCGATTCAATGTAAAAATTGAAAATTACCCTAAATCAAATTATTATACAATTAATAGAACATTTTAACCATGAATTACCTATGAGGTGGAGAATCTAAAAGATCCAAGATTCTATTAAACCGATGAAATTCTCTAGATAAGGTTTGGGTCTATGCCCTTTTACTTTGAATCAATTTCTATTCTTTGGATTTTCTATTTGAATGGCCCTGTGATCCGAAACATGTTTCAAGATAAATGGGCCAGACCATTTAGATTGCAGTTTGCCTGGAAATAAGTGAAGTTGTGATCAATAAAGATGTATTTTTTGACCTTCGTGAAATGCACATCTTGCAATATGTTGGTCATGTATTTTCTTCATATTTTCCTTAGAAATTTGAGCATTCTTATAAGCATCATTCTTCAATTCCTCCATTTCTGCAATCTGGAGTTTACGGTGAAGTCTACCCTCATCGATATTAGCATTTAATTGTTTAATAGCCCATTATGCCTTGTGCTCTAATTCGACGGGCAAATGGCACAACTTCTCATAAACTAATCTATATGGTAGCATCCACAGGGTTGTTTTATAAGTTGTACGATATGCCCATAGAGTGTCAATTAGTCGTAGTGACCAATCTTTGTGATTTGGGTTAACTGTTTTCTCAAGAATTTGCTTTATCTCCCTATTAGCAAGTTTTACTTGGCTACTTGTCTATGGGTAATATGATGTGCCGACTTTATGGACCACATCGTATTTGAGCAATTGAGTTCCCACAGGGTGATTGTAGAAGTGTTTACCTCCATCACTAATAATTGCCTAGGGCACTCCAAAATGTGAGAAAATATTCTCATGGAGGAACTTAAGCACGACTTTGTGATCATTAGTTATAGCGGCAATTGCTTTAACCCATTTAGAAACATAGTCAACCCCTACTAAAATGTATTCATATCCAAATGAAATTCGAATTTTGGAATTAACCTTTTTACTAGTAGAGGCAAAATTGTCTACATCTGACCCTCCTTACAATGTGAGAGCCTTGTGCACTGGATTTTCCTTTTTATTTTTTTAATGGAAATTAAATTGAAACTAAATTCAACTTAAACACATACCGTAATATGGGTTTGAATCAAGAATATGCATGATTCAATTTTTTCAAGACTAAAATTAAGGTTTTGATAACTCATGTTCAATCCAACAATAGTGTGTTGAACTTGGAACTTTTTTTTTTTTGATTGGTGAAACAAGAACTAGGATTAATGGTTTTTATTAGGATGGAAGATCCATTGTGAAACAACAACTAGGATTACAAGCATCTATTAAACCAAAATTTGATTTGTGAATGATAGTTGAAACAATTTTGTAGAAATCTAGCAAACTATTGTAAAATTATCATTCATCATCCAAAAGGGTAGAAAAATACATGAATCACATTTATAAAATGTTAGAATATAGGATTTATTTTGTTTCTTCATTAAATTGTCACAGCTAATTTCTTACTCCTATTTTCCTTATTTGATATAAGCTCTCATTATGAATATAATTGGAGGGAGAAGGGAAAAATAAATTCAAAACTCTTTCTCTTTCTCTCTCTTAGCTTGGTATTAGAGCTAAATTTGGTCCCAAAAAGAAAAAAAGAGAAATCCTACGTCGCAGCAAATACATTGTTCTCACCGTTGGCTGGTTTTCTGGCCATCAAAGGTCACCTCCAACAACACTAAAGGTATCATTGGCGGCCGACAATCACAGTCCACTCTTAGTCGTTGCTGGATATCACCTCACGTGCTCTTTTGCACCAATCTACTTTGCAGCTCTAGATCTCACGCGCTGAGAGATCCTCAGCGTGTGCCAGCAATCAAACATAAGATAATAAGGAAATAGAATAAATCCTATATTCTAACATAAAATAATACTAAACCATCAACTTTGTTCATACCTAATGAAGAACTTATAAAACCCAAGCATATCAACTCGGACATCAAGATTCTAAGTGTTTGATATACCAAAACATGATTTTGTTAGTATCAAATCAAAGAATACATAAAAAGCTAATTCAATTCATATAAATCACTATGCCGTAATTGTAGTTAGTCCAACTAGGAGTTCACACAATCCATGTTTATTTGCAAAAAATTAGAGAAAAAACTTTATTTTGAAACAAATATTCATCAAGCAAGTGGAAAGAATGGATGCGATCAATGAGGAGGAGGTCAGGAAAAAAATGAAGAAAACTGAAAACCAATTATAGTCCCTCTTCTCTGAGCTTCTCTCCTACCATTCATAATACTAGCAAAAAATGAGCCTTAAGTCGTCTACCACCTTGGAAAAGAGCGACCATTCGAACCATAGTTGAATGGCCTAGTTGGTAAAGAGATTCTCATGTCTCTTGTTCTGTGGTCTTGACCATAGTGCTCATCTTGCAATTCTGGATAGCCTTGCTTTTGGATTTGGCCCTTTGCCATCTTTCCACGCATCATGTATTTCTTTATAATTTTTGGTTGTTCATTTGCTCCTCTTTAGAACATTTGACTTGTGGACTTGTAGACAGAACAAGATTGAGGAGTTTCAACAATATAATATGAATTCAAACTTATGCATTTATTGAACGTAGAATAACGTGTATCAATTATGCAATTTATAATGTTCATCACCTAGTTTGTCACTTGTCCACATTATGTGCTTAGTATCATGTTATTTGTTTGTCTTAACGTTCCATTTCAACAGAGGGCTTGTATGTATGCGATAACTCTTAGTCATCAGGTTCTAATTACAATTTTATTCCTGTTATTTTGATTTTGAATTTATTTGGTAGATTAATGTTTCCTCCTAGTGAACTTGATTTGTCCTATGGGAGGCAATCGATATTTGTCATTTTATCTAGACATGCTAGCTATCAAAGCTACAACACCTAAAAAATGCTATTCGATGTTATATTAATGAAGATAACTTATTATATATATATTTTACAATGTAATAACCATCCAATGTTTTTCGTTAGTAATTCTGTTAGCCAAAACCAAACAAAGTTGCCCATTTTGTCTGGCGACAAATTGAAATTCAGCAACGTTAATCATATGTAGAGAGAGCTTGATTAAAACTTAAATATCAAAAACATAACTTGAATTGAAGATGTTCTAACTATCCAAACAATAATCCTATTATTTAAGTTGAATTATTGATCACTAACTCAGTGTAAAAGTTGAAGATAGAGAGCGTAAACCTATTGTTTTATGACATAATATGTCACTAACTATTCTAAATGTGATATATCACTACAAGAAATCACACAATTGTCGACCAAAAAATTGGTCGCTGAAGGGTACAATGTAGTCGGCGAAAGTTTTTTGGACCAAACTTATTTGGTCGGAAATCGCTGACATGTGGTGCCACATGGCATTATTTGCTAACATGTCATCATGCCATATGGCACCTTATGTTGTGCCACGTGTCGATCTATGATTGGGTCACATGTTAGCCAATTATTAAGCCGTGTGTTAGCTCCATATTTTTAAAATTTTTGTTGTTGTTGTTGGTGAGACTCAAACTCGTGTCATCTCTTTGGAAGCTGGTGTGTTTGGCCACTTGGCCAAGCTTTTATTTGTATATATATTTTACACACACACACACATATATATATATATAAACAAAATGTATTGCTTTTGCTGACTAATTGGTCGGAAAAAGTTCACCTTTAGCGACCAATTGGTCGCCAAAAGTGATAAAATTTTTATTATTTTTATTTAATTATTTTAACATTTTTTGTAATAATTTTTTACACTTTTACCGACCAATTGGTTGGAAAAAGTTCACCTTTAGCGACTAATTGATTGCCAATAGTGATAAAATTTTTATTATTTTTATTTAATTATTTTAACATTTTTTGTAATAATTTTCTACACTTTTGCCGACCTTTACACTTTTGCCGGCCAATTAGTTGGGAAAAGTTCCCCTTTAGCGACTAAATTTATATTTGGTCAGGAAAAGTTACGCTTTAGCGACCAATTAGTTGGGAAAAGTTATCATTTGGCGACTAACATTTTTTTGGTCGGGAAAAAGTGACTATTAGCGACTAAATTTATATTTGGTCGGGAAAAGTCTCCTTTAGCGACCAAATTTATATTTGTTCAAGAAAAGTGGTCACCAAAGGTGTGATTTGTTGTAGTGTATGTCAATAGTGGTTGGGTGTATCTCATTCACAATAATGTCATGTTCCCAACTTTAGTTTTGTAAAGTCCCTAATGTCTAAGTTTCTTTTATTTTTTTTGGTAATTTCCTAATGTCTAAGTGACGAACAAGTGTGTCGTCCCCAAAGTATTAGATTTCAAAATGTCAAAAGTTATGGGTCCGACATGTATTGTGAAAGTGTTTGAATACTGTCACTGCTTCGAATAGATACATTATCTTCTTAAAAGTGTTCAGACTTCTTAGGTTCTAGATGTCTCAATGGACTTGTGTCTCCTGCAAATCAATTATATTTTGGTTGACTTAGCATTTAATAGATTGTGTTTGATTGGGGGATGTGGTGGGTGTGATTGGATTGTCAATCCTGTGAGACCCCCACATATCAAGTTTTTTTTTTTGGTCACCAGATGTAGTATCTGTCCATATCTCATCCCCGGATTAGTTTACGACCAAGATCTAAAGGTTACATCTCTTATTCCATTCCATTCCATATCCCGCCAACCAAACACTAGAAAAATAATTTCATATTATATTTAATCTTATATATTATCCTACAGTGTTACCTATCATCTATCATTGTATCCCATAATCCCTATCATTGTATCCCCCAATCAAACGTAGCCTTAGAAGTTAGATGCATAATGCACATGAGGAAAAGTTATTATGTTGTTGATTTTATGTTTTTTTATCAATATTTTAAAATGGTACTGTCTGTTATGTAATTTATCACTTCCATTAGGCGAAAACTGTCAACACATTTCAACTCAAATATGGAAAGACAAGAAGCAATAGCTAGGTCAGGTGAATGATTTCAAACTCGTCAATAATTATTAGTCTACCTAGGAGGTTGCAATTGGTCTACCAATAGATGGACCTTGTCTATCATGCTTACCCTTGAAATATGCCGTTGCTATATTATGATCATTTTTCTAGTGATTGTTTGTGAAGATAGCTGCTTGTTAACATTGAGACATTGTCCCTTGCTATTGGATCAAGAATTACTTCCCTGCCAATTGCTGTTTGTAAATTTATCCACCATTTATTTTTGTGTGAATACTCCTTGAAACAATGACTTCTTCATTTGTAAACTACTTTGTTTTAAGAGTTTCCATGTGTTAAAAGAATAATTAGTTGATGGATGAAATGAAGTCAAAATGGGGTATTGCTTTGTACATTGTTACAATTGAGGCATGGGTGGACTGAGTAAAGATTGTTATTATTGATTTGGAAAATTACACATAAACTATTTGATGGAGCATGGAGTAGGCCTGTATCTAGGCCTAAATGAGATAGGAAGCCCAAGCCCAATGATGATTTTTTTTACTATTAGTTTATTTATTTAATTATATTTTTGGATTATTATTAGTTTATTTATTTAATTGTATTTGTTTTGGATTTATCTGTTAGGGTTAGGGTTTTCTGTTGGTGCCTATAAATAACACCTTACGTTATTGTTTTTGGACAGATTTGATGAGATTGAAACCCTAGAATATTTCTTTCAGCATTTCTTCTTCGTTTTCTTTATTTTCTTGTTCTTTCTAACCGAGCTACGTCAATTTGGTATCAGAGCCGAAAAATCGTACAGCTCTCAATATCTGTTAGAAACCCACTCTTTCAAAGAACCCTAGTTTTCATCATTGTGCCCACCCAAATAACCTAAGCTGTCGTACATCATTGTTGCAATAGATTCAGTGTTAGATCTTAAACAACAACCGCTATAGCAGTTGCCACAGTCGCCGCCGTCGCTCTACGCACCTTCAAACCCTTCGAGTACATTTTCGTGCGTTTTACTAATATTTAATTTCGATGAACACCACCATTGGCACCATCTGCCTACGGCGAATTCACTGGTGATTTTGACGATCTCTGACGAAACTCCGGTGACCTTCGACGAAACTTGAGCGACTTTTAGGAGAACCTCCGGCAACCCTAGAACAGTTTGTACTTCGTAACGTGCATTAATTCGACGTTGAGACGCAGTAATTGGTAGCAGATGGATTTAGGTATTTGACAACACCCCACCGCAAAAAAAAAAAAAGAATATATACCTTGTTTGGTTCCCTTGCAACAATACTAAGGTATTGTAGGCATCTCAAAGCTCCTTCAACGAGGTAAATTTTCTTTTATTTTGAAAACTTGATTAATATTTGTGATATTTAGGTATATTTTGTTTGAGTGTTTTAGATTCCAATTTATTTGATAGAGCATAAAGAGCATTAAAAAAAAATTTCTTCTATTTTTAATTAATTCTTTCGTGATTCATGCAAATTGTGGCATATAATCGCATTAAAATTTTTTTAGCTTTGAGTTTGTTGCATCAGCATATCATTTATAAATTTCCTTACTTAGTAAAATTTTAGATTTTAACTCAGCATGTCAGCCACAAAAAGTGACACCATTGAACCTTCCTCATCTAACACAAAAGACCCAATCGAGAGACTTAATAATTTTGATTTACGACTAGGAGCCTTATCTCAAAATTTAAATGATAGTCTAGCATATTACCCGTCATCATGATGCAAATAAAGCACAATTTGATTTAGTCACTACATTGGTGAGTAATTTAAATTCAATGTGTGGTCAATTGACTCAACGTCAATTTGCCCTCGAACAACAAACTCATGCAATGAATCAAAAAATGGATTTGCTTTTAAAACATTTGGGTAAACATGAGATAGGTGAATATGTTGATGAAACAGTTAGGCTTTATTGTGTCTAAATATGGCATTTCAGCTGACCTCGAAAATGTTCAAGTTATTATGGAGTAGCCTGAACCAAAATCTGTCACTGAGGCTCGTAGTTTTCATGGTTTAGCTTTTTTCTATAGGGATTTAGCACCATTATCGCTCCAATCACAGAATGTTTAAAAAATGAGGAGTTTCAATGGTCTAATGCTACTAGCCAGGCATTCAGAGAAATCAAGGTCAAAATGACTGAGGCACCTGTTTTGAGACATCCTGATTTTACCAAAGTTTTTGAGGTTTTTTGTGATGCATCAGGTGTAGGTATTGGTGGTGTCTTAAGTCAAGAAGGTCACCCTATAGCTTTCTTTAGTGAAAAACTCAATGATGCTAAAAGACGATATTCTACATATGATAAGGAGTTTTATGCTATAGTGCAGAGTCTTCGCTTTTGGAGGTTTTATTTGTTGTTTACTGAATTTGTGTTATTTTCTGACCACCAAGCTTTGAGATATTTAAACTCACAAAAGAAATTGAATGCCTGACATGCTAAATGGGTTGAATTTTTGAATGAATATTCTTTTGTGATTAACCATCGTGCTGGTATTGAAAACAAAGTTGCCGATGCACTTAGTGGATTAACTGTTACACTTCATCGTATGAGTGCTCATGTCATTGGGTTTGATAGATTGAAGGATGAGTATTCTACATGCCCTGACTTTGGTATTATTTATGATGAGGTTAGTAAAGGTAACCGTCATGAGTATGTTGACTTTCTTGTTGAAAATGGTTATTTGTTTAAAGTGACTAAATTGTGCATACCTCGAACATTATTTAGGGATTTGTTAGTTTGGGAGATGCATGCAGGTGGTTTAGCTGGACATTTTGGGAGGGATAAAACCATTACATTGGTTGAATATAGATTTTATTGGCCGTCTCTGAAAAATGATGTTGGTAGGATAGTTGCACAATGTCAAACATGTCAGTTAGCTAAGGCTAAGAAACAAAATACTGGTTTATATACTCCTTTACTTGTTCCTCATGAACCTTGGAAGGATGTTAGCATGGACTTTGTTCTTGGATTGCCTAGGACTACTAGAGGGCATGATTCTATTTTGGTTGTGGTTGATAGGTTTTCTAAGATGGCACATTTGATTCCGTGTAACAAAACCAATGATGCTTCCCATATTGCTAAATTATTCTTTAAAGAAGTTGTTAAATTACATGGTTTGCCTTCCACCATTGTATCTGATAGGGATGTGAAATTTGTCAGCTATTTTTGAAAAACTCTTTGGAAATTGTTTGGAATTACGTTGGAATTTTCATCTGCTTTTCATCCTCAAACTAATAGTCAAACTGAGGTTGTTAATTGTAGTTTGGGTCATATGCTTAGATGTTTGGTTGGGGTAAAACAAAGTGTTTGGGATTTAATTTTGCCAACAGCTGAGTTTTCTTATAACAATTCTGTTAACCGTTCAACTGGTAAAAGTCCTTTTCAAATTGTTAATGGCTACTCACCCCGCACACCCATTGATCTTGTTCCTTTGCCACCTCATATGCGTGTGTCTGAACCTGCAGAAAATTTTGCAAAACACATTCATGACTTGCATGCTGAGATTAGGTAAAAGATTTCTCTAAGTAATGAAGAGTATAAACTAGCTGCTGATGTGCATCGTAAATCTAGGGAATTTAATGTTGGTGAATATGTCATGGTTCGCATTCATCCTAAAAGAATTCCAAAACCATTTTCAAAAAAACTTTATGCAAGAGTCATGGGCCCTTATTCTATCATTCGTAAACTGGGACCTAATGCATATCTTCTTGATTTGCCTAGTGACATGGATATTAGTCTTGTTTTCAATGTAGAGGATCTGCTACCTTACCGAGACACTTTTGAGCCTCCCACTTTGCCTTCTAGTGTGTCTGTAGGTGGAGCTAGCAAAAGAGCACCCTCTGTGACTTTGTTACAGTATTCTAATGAGATAGTGGACAATATCATTGATGATGAGTTCGTGACTTTTCGAGATGGTGGTTTTCGTCGTTTCCTTGTCAAATGGCATGGTCATCCTGATTCTGATGCTACTTGGATACTGGAGGATGACCTTTGTCATTTGGATCCTTCATTGTTGGATTGCTACCTTTCCTCCCACTTTTCAGAGCAGAGTTGTTTTCAACTCGGGGAGAATGATGGAGTATGGAGTAGGCCCATATCTAGGCTTGGACGACATAGGAAACCCAAGCCCAATGATGATTTTTATTACTATTAGTTTATTTATTTAATTATATTTTTGGATTATTATTAGTTTATTTATTTAATTGTATTTGTTTTGGATTTATCTATTAGGGTTAGGGTTTTCTGTTGGTACCTATAAATAGTACCTTACGTTATTGTTTTTAGACATATTTGATGAGATTGAAACTCTAGAATATTTCTTTCAGCCTTTTTTCTTCGTTTTCTTTATTTTCTTGTTCTTTCGTAGCCGAGCTACGTCACTATTGATTTTGCTCTTTACTTGAAAACTTTACTTATGTTCTATTATTATTAAACTTTTGCCTCTATTGTTTTTTTACTTTTGTCTCCATTTACTTTAAAAATGTAATTTTATCCCTATTAATTACAAATTTTGGGTCCACCCCTGATGGAGGGTCTTTTGATTGGGATAGTTCTTACTGAAATCTGAACTTATTCATCATTGTGACAATTTGCCTCCGCACAGACTTCTTGTGTAGTGGTGGAGCTTCTTCCAAGGGCAAGTATGAAGAAACCTTTTTGATGCAAATGTATCCTCACAATGGACATCTACAATTTTTGGTCTGGGAATCAGCATTTATCTAGAAGATTTTGGTAGATCTTCAACTCCTGCAGATCAGAATCTGATTAAGCTGGTGCCTTTTGGGTGTCTTCTAATAACTGACTGGTGATGAAATGTTTGTTTTCAAGTATTCTTTTCGAAGAGGAGGTTGTGGATTGAATATTGTTTGGTGGTTGGGATTGTTTTAGTTAAAATAGAAAAGGAAGATGCTAATGGAATGAATAATCTCCTGTATGGTTGTCTTCTGTTCCTTTCATACACCATTTTGTGAAAGTGAATATTTCATTGCGATTGCTGCCCCCTTCTCATTTGTCTCTCCTTTTCAATATATTCTGCTTTCATTTTTTTTTTTGTAGAATATGCATATCATTATTTGGGGTTAGCAATTGACTATTCATTTGATCGAGTAGCTCATGGGTATACTCCACGCAGAAATTACATGAGTTTGATCCTTAATTCAAGCGAGATGTGTAAAGGGCAACGTGTATCCGGTTACCTAGGTTTGATCTTATCAGTTACCCAATTCGTTAAGAATTATAATAAGTCGGTAAGGGTTTTAGATTACCAAAAAAAAAAAAAAAAGAGAGCTGTTTTGTTTTGAAACCAGCTCTGACGTTTGATCGATTTCACAGTACTTGGTGCTATGAAGCTCTCCTTTACAAACTATTAAAGGTGATTATCAGGTTTGGGTTGCGTCAATCTGCTAGGAACAGACTTGTATGTATAACCATGACCAGCGCTAAGAATACCATACAGAAAAAGCCGTTCTCTGCACAGAAATTTGTAGATTCAAAACCTGATAATCTTAACATTAATCTGAATCCAAAATTACAACTTCAGAAAAGGGGGGGGGGGGGAACGAATAGGAAGAAAATGAAACATGCCAAGCAGCATGGATTGGCTTCTGCATGTGGCCGTTAGCGATCTTTTTGATTGGGTGGGGGCTTTTTTGATTGTTGTCATTGTCTAGTTTGATTTGTTATGGCTGGCTTAGCCATTGGTATTTGGTTAGATTTTCTGCTACTGTTCCCTTTGGAATTCATGCTATTGTACTTTTCAGTTAGTTAAGTTACTTCTTGACATATGCTTGTTTTTCCAGATAGTGTTTTTTAGACATACGCTTGTTTGTAGGGGTAAAAAATAACAAATATATATATATATATTAATTTTGGGTGTTTTAGTCGTTTAATAAAACATTAAAAATTAGTGTTTTTGCTAAGCTGATACATTATCAAAATACTAATTTTTGTTAAGTTGGTAAAAAGTATAATAGTTATTTCATTATAACCTAATTCAAAAGTTATTAAAATTTTTGCTGAATACTTAAAAGTTACAGAAAAAATTATTACAAATTTATATTTATTTTATCAAATATTTAAAAATTATTAAAAATTGTTATTTGTTTTATCAAATATATAAAAAAATTTTACTTATTAAATTTTGAAAAATAAATATCAAAAATTGTTAAGAATTAGATTTCCAACATGGAGCGTTATTCATTTTTTTTTGTAATATGCTTACAGGGATGACTCTAATTTTGAGGTAGCAATAGTAGAGGTGGCGAACTCGTCCAAATTCAAAAGGACACCATGAACACAAACGTGAAGTAACTAACCCAAAAAAAACAAAAAAACATAAAAAAGGCACGGAAACTACACGCGAATATACTACAAAATTTCATGAAGGACAATATTAGAAAATCAAAATAAAGTGACAATTTTGATTTTTTTTTTTGGTTGTGTTGGAAAAATAAGAAGATAATTAATAGATATTTATGCAAAAATAATAATTTTTACTTAGGCTCCGTTGGAAGGAGCAGAATTAACCAAAAAAACAAAAATACTAACTTTTGGTAATTTAGATATTTGGTAAAATATAAAAAATTAGTGTTTTGCTTATATGATCTGTTGCTAACATACCAATTTTTGCCTATGCGATGAGAGGTATAATGATCATTTCATTTTAACTCAACTTAAAAGTTACTAAAATTTTTACTAAATAGAAAAAAATTGCCAAAGTTGTTAAAATTGCCAAACATTATCAAATTTTTTTTATTAAACATGTAAAAGTTACTAAAATTTTTTTATTTGTTTTATCAAATACACCAAAAGTTTCACTTGTCAAAAGGTGTTAAAAATTATTAAAAGTTACCAAAAACGTAACTTCCAAACGGGGCGTTAGTTAAGGATAACAAAATAACACCATGCAATTAATAATTTTAATTTTTGTTTATAATACTTTTTTATATACAAATTCTTAAAATTATTTAGTAATATGTTATTTAATTACTAAATGATAATTCCAATAATAAAATCATGCATTATTATCACAAAGAATTTTTAGTTATAAATTTGTGTGGTGAATCTGGTGAGTACGATGTGTAAATGGATTTTTAACAAAAAAAATAATAATTATTATTATATAAAAATATGAATTTAGTGATTCAGCTTCCTAACTAAAAACGTATGGTGTAATTTGACGTCGAATGCCACATTAAAGTATACGAAACTAAAATTTTTCGTTACTAACGTTGTTTTTTTTTTTTTAATTTTTTTTTATTTTTTTAATTAACAGTTTCTCATATTTTTAATCGATTAATTAAAACTGCACATCTGAAAGTACTTTTGCCTCTACCTTGGCATCTTCATCATAAGAAACATCATAGATTTTTCATCTTAATGAAAGCAAATTAAACTAATTAATTACAATATAGAATTCAAGGGCAGTACTTTACTTTCCCATTTCAAAACCATTTTTCATTATTGCACGCGGATTCACACAACCTGTTAAATTCAAAAACCCACACATGCACTAAATTAATATCGCATAGGAGGACCTCCACACACACGCGCACACACCCGCACACACGCACGTCGATATATAATGACAATCACATGAATTGATTAAGGAAAAACTTCAATGAGAGACCTCAAACCCAGAATGGGAGTCATCTTGCAGTCACTGAAACCAGCACAAAAGAACAGCTTTGCCCATTCTTTTTCGCTTCTCTCCTTGCCTGTGGCCAAAACCACCATCATCATATCAAAGAAGAGCTGAGTTTCAACCGATTGATGATCATCCTCTCCTATCTGTTTGGCCACCAATGTGACACCACCGACCATGCAAAAATAATGCAAAGATAAATCATAAATAATTAGGGAATACAAGTTGGCCGTGAGTCACTTGAGGCATAAAAAATCAGGCATATACACGGAATTAATGGTTGACCTGTTAATAATTGATGAATATGCATGATGATGTATACACACAATTCCAGATATATAGCTACAAATGTTTCAAGAGTTCTACACGAATTATAGGAAAGCTAATTAGGACGGATATGATCAGTGATGAGCAAGATGGAGAATTACTTTACACTTAAGCTCACATATGGAACTATGTTTCAACCTCATAAACTCAATATTGTAAGTAATTTGGTTATGTTATGTGCGAATGGAATGAAATATAATAAAATTTATTTTTACTTTAAAACTTATTCTCACATCTTGTATTAAAAAATAAAATTA
Source organism: Vitellaria paradoxa (assembly GCA_019916065.1). Taxonomy (NCBI): domain Eukaryota; kingdom Viridiplantae; phylum Streptophyta; class Magnoliopsida; order Ericales; family Sapotaceae; genus Vitellaria; species Vitellaria paradoxa. Next base: position 43,349,765 of record CM034239.1, read on the forward strand.
GAATTAAGTGAAAAATACATTTATTAATTTAAGTGATGAAATATTCATTCCATTTTAATTAAGATTTTATTCAAATAATAATAATAATAATAATAAGACATTATTATATATTTTGTTGCATAATTAATGAACGTACGTGATTAATGCTCATTTCCTTACCCCTAATATTAAAGGTCCATGTACTAGGTACGGATGCATGCCCACGTCCTATGTGTACATACACAGAGGGTGCACATTAGGGCATTTGCATTATGATAAAGCTTCCATCGCAATAGAAAATCTCTTTATGAGATAACCTTCATAGGAAATCCTGGGCAAAAAAGTCACGCTATAATTTATATGGGTTTCATATTTATAAACAAAATTTAGAAATTCTAATTCCCATATGACTTGTAAATTCATGCATGTATTTGAAACACAGTGGATTTAGAAATCCACACCTAACCCTTTTTTTTTTTTTTGAAAGGTAAATGCACACCTAACGCAAATATATGTAAACAAACTTGTTAATTCTTGGGATAGTATTTGTTTGTGTTCGTAACTCCTGAGAAAACACTTTAATTGTAATTGATACAATAATGTCGTCTAATTATTTTTGATCTTTATGTCAAGTGTTTGAACACGTGACAAAAAGTGTTTGAATGCCTCATAAATTTATTGGGAGACGTTTGAATGAAGATTTTAATAGTAGAAGGATTGGAATATGATTAAATTTTGATTCAAGAATTGGTACATTGTGGGTGTCTGTTGAGCAAGAATAAGGAAATCCAAATTAAGTAGGTTAATAGAAGTGTTGATTGACAAAACTTTATTTTCTCACATGAGATCATTGTAACCTTGATTCAGAGTGAAATTATGAAATTTGATCCGCATTAAAGATGTAAGACTTTTTTCTATTGTTAAAAGGGTTTACATAGTGAATAATTTTTTTGTCTTTGACGGATTGTTTGCTTGATTTTCATATTAGATCTACAAATCCTTACATCCAATTTAAGATTTAGTATTGTAGATTTAATTATATATGACTTTTTTTTTTAATTGACTTTTTAGATTGGATATTTGCAAAGATTTTACAATTTCAAATCCTCATCAACGTGGAGCTGCATGACTTCACAACTGACCGTAAATAATCAAATTAGTTCAATTTTATTAGTCTTTTGCGTATTTTGTGCACCGCTAGTTGTGACCTAGTGGCATGAGGACACGGAGTACATTTTAGGATGATGTACCACCCCTAGATGAAGTACTTATTCATTGATTCAATGGTTGAGAATGGCACAAAAGTCTAGAGTGTACTACATAATTCTGAGCTTGACCATGTGTCTTGATTGTTCAAAATTTCCCACGTAATTAATTTATATGCCTAACTGAATTTCTTGATGGAAAAAAATTAGAAATGAATTATATCAGATTTCTTTTTATAAAAACATAAAATGAAATTAAAATGATGTTATAGTAGTAAAACTTTTGTAATAAAAACTCATTTTAGGCCCCGTTTGGCATCACAAACAAACTGTATAAATCTCTAACAACCCTTCTATCTTTAATTTTTTATACAATCATATTCTTCGTGTTGAAAGCTTTCAAACGAGTACCATTATCGCTATTTTTTGTGAATTTTTTTGAATTCGTGGGAACGGATTTGAAAAACCGTTCCCGCGGTTTGCTATTTTTCAAAAAAAAAAAAATGCAAAAATCAATCTCAAACCACATTTTATCTCAATTTATCTTATTTTTTCTTACTCCAAACGGGACCTTAATAAAATATTCCTCTTAAAGTGATTGCATCATAATAAAGATATGTTAAAACGGAAAATAATAATAATAATAATAATAATGATATGGAATGTTTTTTGGTTGATTATTTTAAAACAATATATTCATAAGGGTATATTTTAATTACGAAAGTGCTCTCCAGCGTTATTTTAATTGCATTTCTGGCATAAATTTTATGGAACTGCATGTATAATAACCTTATTTTTATTTCATCAAAAAAAAAAAAAAAGATATAATCTTTGGTACAGGAAGCATAATTGTTGGTAACCATAGAATATCCCAGAATCACACAAACACAACAACTAACTGATGTATATATATGTATGTATATATAATATGTGATTTAAATCACTATCAGTACAAGAGAACACCTACAAACAGTAGTATGAATATATTATTTCATAGCCAAACAGAGCTTTATCAGGGATAAACCTCCATTAGAGACCTCAAACCCAGAATGGGAATGATCTTGTAGCCACTAAAACCTGCATCAGAAAAAAGCTTTGCCAACTCTTTCTCATTCCTCTCTCTACCCGGGTACAAGATCATCGTCATCACATCACAGAAGAGTTGTGTTTCGACAGACTTGTCGTCGACTCCTTTTTGGATTTCGACCTTCATGTCTATGATAATCACTTTCCCTCCCTTTTCCTTGCTTGGAATTGCTTCTTTGCATTTCTTTAGTAATTTTACACACTCCTCGTCGCTCCAATCATGCAATATCCACTGTTTGTCACCAGCATTCAAAATAAGCATTGACTATATGACTTATAAATTCCGTATGGCAGAAATGGTATTAAAAATAAATAAAGATACTAAAGCTAATTTAGCTTTTTGACTCAAAATAAGCATTGATTCGAATTCTAATTTAGCTGTAATTTGCCTAGCTATTAATGAAACACATAATTTTTAGCACTCTAGGAAGCCTAGAATATGAATTTAGGAAAAAAATAATTACGGGAATAAAATGAATATTTTATGGCCCCAATTAGGATCAACACGAAATTTATTAAAAAAAAATTGATAAGTTAATAAGAAATTTAGTAAGGAATACTTTTTAGTATTTTAAAAAAAACATAATGTTAATCTTGGAAAAAAAAATAGACACATGAATAAAATGATTATTTCACGATCCAGGTTTGAATTGACTCGTAATTTGTTAAACTAATATAAAAATTTACTATGAAATATTTTTAAATGTTTTCAGATATCTAGAATTAATGTGAATTTAGATTAAATATATATATATATATATATAAACTAAGAATAAAATGATCATTTTATTATTCAAGAGAAATTTATAATTGCAGAGTTGTTACTTTTTTTTCTCACTTAATTCTAACTTTATTTTTTAATACAAAACGTAAAAATAAATCAAAGTGAAAAGAAAAAAGAATTATTATATTCCATTGCATTAGCATGTAAATATGCGTAGATTACTTACATAATGTGAAAAGGTTCCAAAGATTGGCTCTATTTATTTAATTTTTAATTATTTTTTTGGATAGTTGGGTTGCCGGGTCTTAATTAGTGCTCAAATATTCAAATTTAATTTGCAACAACCTTATTGTACCTCAAAAGGCGGACTGCTTAAGCCCCATCTTTTTTTTTTTTGAAAGGTTGTTTAAGGCCTACCCCACAAACACTAACATGTGATATTAATAGCAGAAATTAAGCTGATAAGAACAGATACTACACTTGATCTTAGCCGAAAGGCCGAAAAAGATATTAAAAAAAATGGAAATTAATAGCAGGAAACTTAATTAATACTAAGGTTATATTTGTTATGTGAAAATGAAATGATATTTATTCTCACTTTAACTTATTCTTATGTTCGATAATTAAAAATTACATTGTAATACTACTCTATAAAAATAACTATTCTCATATTAAATGAAAAAAAAATTTCACAATTTAAATGTTGAAATAGTTATTCCTCTGCAATCAAAATTTAATCCAAAAATTAAAAAAAAATAAAAATAAAAACAAGTAAGTACTTGGTAATAAAAAATTTTTTCAATTACTCATTTAGATTTTAAAATGACCATTTTACCCCTTAACTTATTTTTGAACTAGATCCAAACCCGATCTGTAAAATGATTGTTTTACCCTTAACTCCTTTTTTAAATTCATATTTTAAACTTCTAAAAGGTTAATAAAAATATTCTTTCATATTATTTAATAACTAAGTAAACTTTGATTCGATCCAAACATAGGTTATAAAATGATCATTTTACCCCTGAGTTCAATTTTTTGCCCGAATTTACATTTTGGGCTTCTCAGAAGATTAAAAAATATTTATCGATGTATTTCTTAATAATTACTAAAATTTCATCTCAATCCGAACTCAAATTGTAAAATGACCATTTTTATTCAGGGGTATTTTTTGTCCAAATTCAAATTTTAAGCTGCCCAAAATGCTAAAAGAATATTTTTGACATATTTCTTAATAATTAAATAAATTTCAGTTCAATCTGAATTTAAACTATAAAATAACTATTTTATTCTCGGGCCTATTAAGCGTCAGAAGGCTAAAAAATATTTATTAATAGTTAAAAAAATTTTAGCCCAATTCGAACTTGAATTGTAAAATAACCGTTTTATATCCGTGCTCTTTTTTTTTTAACTCAAACTCGCACTTCGAAAATAAAAATTATTTTTATATTTTTAAAAAATTAATATTTATAATTTTTATTATATTTCATTTTATTTAAAATAGGTAATCAAATCATACAAATTTAAATATCTATTCCATTCCTATTATTTTCATATTGACAATTAAATAAAAAAATAAAACGAGCATTCTATTTTATTCCTACTTATATTTCATTCTCATCTCTTATTCTATTTCATTAAATTCTATTCTATTGTTATGTATCAAAAACAGCCTAAAAGTCATGAGATAACAGTGTCCAAGCTTGAGAGTCTCTGCTCCAAATTCTCCCAAGCTAGGTCAAAGATATGTTTAAAATAAAATTGTTTGCTTTTGGAACAGTAAAAAGTTAAATAGGGAAAAGTGACCGCTCCCATATTTACCTTGAGTAAAACTGCATTTGCAGGAGGAATAGACTCAAACATGTCACCCCCAACAAAACTCAAGTTCTCGCTCGATTTCAAGTCAGCAACCACATGCGGGAGGTCCAAAACGGTGCACTTCAACTTCGGGAAAGCCTCGGCAATACCTTTGGCAACAGTTCCTGTCCCTCCACCCACATCAACCAACGACTCCAACCCTTCGAAAACCCCCTTGCAGTCCTTAATAAGCACCCTCGTCACTAGCCGGGCATCGCTAGCCATCGCTTCATCAAAGAAACGGCCGAGCTCCCGCTCGTGGCTCCAGTAGTCCCAAAACGTCCTCCCGTGAGCCGTGGCGAACGGCGTCGGATCGCTGTTCTCGAACCACTCGCTCAAGTGATGCCACGGCTTCATCAAAACCGGATCGAGCATCGCCAGCAAAAACGGCCTCACGCTCAAGGGCTCGTCTTTGAGGAGGAGCCGAGAAGCCGGCGTGAGCGAGTAGGCTTCTTCTTCTTCTTCTCCGTCGTCGCCGGCGCTTCCGGAAACTTTTTGGTTGGAGAAGAAGCCGGAGTGGACCAGAATGCGCATGAGGCGGTAGACGCACGGGGATTTCCCCGGGTTGACAGCTGGGAGAGCGGCCACGAGGTCGGAGAGAGTCATGGGACGGCCGTGTTTGTTGATAACGTCCGGAATGCCCAGTTGGATTGCGCATTTTAGTGACATTGAGTTTATGAAGTTGAAGAGGTGGTTCCATATGTGAGCTTGAGAGTGAAGTAACTCTCTATTTTGCTCATCGTTGATCATCTCCATCTTAGTTAAGCTTCCCTATACTGCACGTATAACTCTCGAAACTTTGATACCCTTGCATATATCTAGAGTTTTGTGTATATGTATATATATATACATGCATCATCATGCGTATTCATTAATTATTATTTGCAGACGACCATGACTCAGAACGGGTCAACTATTCCGTTTATTAAATTCCTGGTTTTGCGTGCCTTATGATTCACGTGCCAACTTCTAATTATTGATGATTTATCATTGGACTATTTTAATCAGCATGGTTGGTGGGGTCGCATGAACGCGTCATCAAATGATATGATTAATCAAAAACATAATTATCATGACATGATCAAATTGGTTGATTTCCCCTTACCAAAAAAAAAATTGGTTGATTTATTAATCAACACATATTGGAAGCGTTTGTAGGTAATAAAAAGTGAAATAATTTAAAATAATTTTTAAATTTGTAATTTGTGTAATGAGATGAAAATGGATAATTTTTAAAAATTTTTAAAATTTTTTGGGTGTTATTTGGTTTACTTTTCTATTTTTTTTGTTTTTTATTTTAGTTTTATGTGTTGAAAATCTCAAAACGAAGAAATAAAAAATAATTTTATTTTTCTTATTTTGAAAATTTTCTTATTTAAAGTTAAAAACTCTCAAAACGACTTTTTGTCACTTTTCATTTCATGTAGAAACCATTTTCTATTTTGTAAAACAAAATTTGAAAACATAAGTAATCAAATGAGTTTTGAACTATTTTTCTTATTTTTAAAATTACAAAATAAAAAATAAATTCAAAATAGAAAATAAAAAAAACAAACTAAATGATACTTTAGCGTTTTACGTTACACCAAACCAACCCATAATCATGGTTGAAATAAAATTTCAACCAAATGTGCATGCTCTTTGTGAGGCCCATTTGAAGCAATTAGTGTCATGATTCACATGGTAAAGTTTTATATTTTTTTTTAACTCCAAACAGTACCTTTGTTTAAAGCAGCCAGAATTTTCCTCAATTCACGTTATAATATTTTAACATATTTTGCTGGGAAATATAGATGGGCATGAATCATGGTTAAAATTTAAAACATCGCTCAAACAGTATAATGATCACATGGAGATTATTTGCCTCAGACTAAGAGTTTGAGTATGGTTGGTGGCAATGTTTATCGCACATGGTAGATGGAATTTTCCGTAAAATTGATAGACCTAGGATTGACATGGACACAAAATATCCAAATTAATTAACCCACGTGGGTAAGATAAGACTTTATTTTTTGTAATCTTATACGTACAATCAAAGAGAACAACGGACGAAATTTACTCTATATATACCATTATAAAATTACTCAGAGAAAACACTATCTATTTGTTTGCTTCTAATAGCGTATTAGTTTTATTTCACCAAGACAAAAGAAATTGTTCTTGGTGCAAAGTATGCACAATTACTGGCAAATGAAAGCACCATAATCATCCCATGGGCATAATCATTGCGTTAGAATTTGCAAACAGTTGCAGAAGTTTAGGGTAAATTTTTTAAAAAAATTCTTATAAATTTCAAAAATTTTTAATTTCATTTGACCAAATTTTATCATGTTTCATTTTTAGATCACTTTAACACCTTTTTTTTTTTAATTTTTTTATTAAATTTTTTCAGAACACAATGCGCGGCCTTGTTAGCTAGACAAATTAATAAACAAAGCAGGATGGGTTTTATAAAGGATAAACCTCAATAACGATCAAACCCAAACTGGGAGTGACCTTTGTAGTCATTGAAACTTTTGCCCATTCTCTCTCTTTTCTCTCTCTACATGTGAGCATGATCATCATCCGCCTACCGAGGAAGATTTGTGTTTCAACTTTCGAGGGACTTGTGGTTATTTGCCGCCTTCTTGGTTTTCGATCTTTTTGTTTACGGATGTTTGGTTTATTAAATTGTACAAAAACTTATAAAAAAATTACAAAAAAAAAAGAGGTATTTAGCGATGTAAATTTTAGTAAAAAATTATTAATTTGTAATTTTTGAACATTTAATAAATTACCAACTTTTATCATTTTTCTATTCTGCTTAAGTAACTTCAACTCAAAATTTACTAAAAATTGTCAAAAAATATCAAAAATTTTACCAAACATCCAAAAATTACAAAAAGTTATTAAAAATTGTTAAAAATTATTACTTATTTTACCAAATATATCAAAATTATAACTAACAACTTTTAATAAAAATACCAAAAATTACTAAAATTATGTTTCCAAACACTCCTAAAATTATCTATTTTCTTCAATCAATTTTTATTATATATCACTTTTATATTATTTTTATACTTTTCTTATACTTTTTTATCACCCAAAACACTCCCTGCATTTGATAACCACTTTTCCTCCTTAATTTGTCCTTGCTAGGAAATTGCTCTTGCTTGCATTTCTTCAGTAATTTTACACGTTTTTTGTCACTCCCTGCATTTGATGGCCACTTTTCCTAGGAAATTGCTAGGAAATTGCTCTTGCTTGCATTTCTTCAGTAATTTCACACGTTTTTCGTCACTCCGATCATGCAATATTATCCAGTGGTTGTCATTTGCATTCAAAAAATTAATACTTATATCAGTTGAATCTATCTTCCGAAATATTTCTCAAAGTAGATCAAAATCCCCCCCGCCCAAAAAATTGGCTAACAGTATTTTTTACAGAATTACTGTTAAATTTAAGCTACAAAACTGGATTTGATTTATTTTGGGTTGTGTTTGAATGAATGATTTGTGAAGGAAACAAAAAAAAAAGGTAGAAATTCAAAATTTCTTTCCTTATTTGAATCGTAATAAAAATGAAAAGAAAGATGCATGGAACTTAAGATTGAAATTAAAAATACTTAAATGAATAACTAATATATTATAAATACTTTTTATTTTATTATAATTTCGAATCCACTCAAATAAATAAAGATATGTGTTCGGGATTTCATATTTTTTCCCCTTTTTTTCTATCTATTTTTCTCTTTTTCTCTTTCTATTTATTTTCTGTTGTCAAATTCCCACTCCAAAACACATACGTAATTTTAATTTTATTTGACTTCTTTTTATTGTTTGGGGGCGAGCATCATGGCAACTATTCTAAACTCACTTCTCTTCTAAAATAAAGAGGTAAAGTATTTTGGTCCACATTATAATTTCTATTTTAAAGAGTCTCTATTGTGTCTCTAAAAATGTAGGGAGACCTATAATAATTTTCATTGTAGAGAATTATTTAAAAATATTTCTATATAAAAGATTTTGAAAGATAATATTTGAAGTTACTCTTTATTTCATTTAGGGGGTAAAATTTTAAATGAAGAGATAATGATATCCTACAGTGTGGTACCTAAGCAATTTTAATTCAGTGATTTATATTTGTTTGGAACCATATGGTAATTATTCATTGCTGTCAACAAACACGTATATTTTATCGAAGGATTGGATAATAAAATATAAGTAATATCGTGAGATAATATATGAGATTAAATATAACATGAGATAAATTTTTTATGTGGAGATTTTTTTTTTTTTTTGTGTTTGGTTAATGTGATATAAAATAAGATAAAAAATGTAATTTGACATGAGATGTGACAGAAAATAATTTTGAATCTTTAAATTTTGACGAGAAGCAAATTCGAGATTGGGATATAGATAATACCATACTCCCATCGGATGGTATATACCCCCATTTTGGGGGATTAGCAATTTGAAGGGATTATTTATCTCCTCTGTTTTTGTTGTTTTCAAATACTGAATTTGTGGGTCCCACTGGATTAGAAATCTAATCCCTTCCCTGAATCCCCCAAACAAACACTGAAGGATGTTCATCCAAGTCCTTATCACAAACAGTACAGCAATAGAAATTATTTACTAACAAAAATTTAGAATTAGGATTTTAATCAATCATCATAAGCGGTTGACTAAGAGTAATAAGTAGTTGCCTAAAAAAATTATCGATCACTTAAAAGTGATCGTTAATCTGAGGGTCACTCAAGAACACTGTCGACTATCGAAAAGCAATCGTTACATGTACCGATTGTCTAAAATAATCGCTAACTTATTGAATTTGAAAGAATTATCAACCGCTTCTAACCACTTGTCATTGACAAATATCGACTGTCTAACCAACCGTTAATGAGGTTTTTTTTTTTTTCTAATTGAAATCCTGCAATTTTTAAATTTTGTAATTATTTATGATTTATTCAAGCATTATTTTAATTAGCATATAGTCGGTGAGGTCACATGCACGTGAAATCAATTGATATAATTAATCAAAAGCATAATTATCATCATATGATTTATATGGTTATCGTTGGCGGACGCGAAATTTATAATTATATTTACACGCTCTGTTTTATTTATAGCCGCCAGAGACTTTCTTGAATTCACGGTACAATATCTTAACATATTTTGCTGGGAATGATAGATGGGCCTGACTCGTAGTTAGAATTTAAAGCATCCCTCAAACAGCATACTGATCACACGGTGACTATTTGCCTAAGATATTGAGCAGGGATGGCTGTGTTTATCACACAGGTAGATAGAGTTTTCCTTTAAATTGATGGACCTGGGCTTGAGTTAGGGACAAAATCAACGTCCAAATTAACCCACGTAGATAGTCCAAATTAACCCACGTAGATAGGATAAGATTTGTTGACTTATCGGTGCTACACTTCGCTATCTCTGATGGCTGCTCTACAGTTTGGGCTTAAATCCAAGGAGATATCTGGTAAATTATCTGGGGGCTTGCTCTTACATCAGGAGTTGGGTGTGTGTGTGTGTTTCATATAACCTCAATCGATAGACCAACTTTTGAATTGATTTGTTAAAAAAAAAAATAGGATAAGATTTCATTTTTTACAATCTCGCATAATCAAAAAGGGCAAAGGACACAATTAACTATACCAGAATAAAATTGCTCAGAGAAAACCGTATCTATTTGATGCTTTTTACTTTACCATCAGCACAGACCCAATCAAAAGCGCATCGTCTCACCGAAAATTTATCAATTGACAGCGACAAAGACGACATTTAGAACAATTATACAATAGCATATATTAGTTTTGTTTCACTAATAATTTTGTAGAGAATTATTTAAAAGTGTTTCTGTAAAAAAAAAAAAAGATTTTAAAAGATTATTTTTAAAGTTACTCTTTTACTTCATTTAGAAAAAAAAAATTAAATGAAAAGATAATGATATCTTATAGTGTAGTGCCCAAGCAAGTTCTAATACAGTAATCTATACATATATGTTTGGAACCAAATGGTAATTATTTAGAGACTAGTAATAACTCTGTTTAGGGCACTCTTAATAAAATTAGTATTAAGTTTCTTATATAGTTAAAATTTTGAAAAAAAAATTTAAATCGAAAAAATTATGATAATTTATGTGTTTTAATTTTTTTCTTAAAATTTTAAGTGCTTACAGCTACTAAATGTGTTTCTCTCTCTCTCTCTTTCTCTCTCTTCCCCCAATTAATTTTTAATAGATAGCATAAAATAAAATACAAATTATAGCGCTTTAATTTAGAAGTTTAAATTTCTCAGAAACCATAACTGGGTAGAATTTAAAATTTACCGTTTTGATTTGTATATTATCTTCACTTTTGAAATATAGTAAATTTAAAATGCTCAATACTGTTTTGTAATATAGATAATAGTGGGATTCATTAAAATAAAAATTGAACAGAAAATTAAAAATATAAAAATATTTTATGGAACTGCATGTATAATAACCTTTTTTTTATTTTATAAAAAAAAAAAGACAATCTTTGGTACAGGAAACATGATTGTTGGTAACCATAGAATATCCGAGAATCACACCCACACAACAACTAACTTATTTATATATATGCATGTATGTATAATATATGATTTAAATCATTATCAGTACAAGAGAACACCTACAAACAGTGGTACGAATGTATTATTTCAAAGCCAAACAAAGCTTTATCGGGGATAAACCTCAATTAGAGACCTCAAACCCAGAATGGGAGTGATCTTGTTGTTAATTATTTAATTCATATTGAATCATTAAGAAAATAAATTAATACGGAAGTGTACCTGAATCCATAGTTGCAATCACGTGGTTCTTGATATTCTAAGTCTATACGTATGTTTCTTTTCCTGATTCTCTCTAATGATGGGATCTCAGATTGATTAGAACAACATTACGTATGATCTGGGGACCATAACCTATTTATAATAACTGTAGAAACCCTACTTCTGTTCGGCCCATCATAAAATAGAAATATGGGCTTAGGTATTTATACATTAAAGGCCCATACAAAATGAGATGTTATAAAGCCCAAAACCTTAAAACTTTATTAGATCACTTTAAATGGGCTTAACCTTTATGATAGCCTATAACACAAATAACATATTTGGCTCACAATTGATTATTTTCCAACAATCTCCCACTTGGGCCAGATATGTTAGTTTGTACATTATAAAATTAACCTTATGAGCTCAAAATTTGCTATTATTACCAACTATCTCTATACAATTTGGTCCATCAATTATATCAATATAGGATTAAAGCGGCTTTCGTTATATGTATCATAACTAAACCCATCAATAGTCACATATATTAATATAATAAACGACATAGATCAAGTATGAATGTGTAGCATGAAAATTACATGTAAGGTGATCTAAACATGCCTATTTCTAACTGGTCCAACCTTATTCTTTAGTAAGATCATAATAAATACATTCAGAGTGCAAATAAACCATAAACTTTATTCTGCAGAAAATAAATCCATAAAATGTGTCTACAACTGAAAAGCATCCAAATACAAACTCCCACTAAACCAACATATCATCAAATGATACAACACCTATATGAGCTACGTGCTCATGAAAGACCTTGGGTGGTAAGCTTTTAGTGAGCAGATCCACAATCATGGAGTTTGTGCCAATATGCTCTATAGACACCTAACCACTCTGAACTTTCTCCTTAACAACTAGGAACTTGATGTTTATGAGTTTAGACTTCGAAGAGCTCCTATTGTTATTAGAATATAGTACAGCTGACTTATTATCACAGAATAAATTTAATGGTCTTTCAATACTATCCAAAATTCACAGCCCAGTGACAAAATTTCGCAGTCATATTCCATGATTAGATGCCTCATAACAAGCTATGAACTCTACTGCCATAGTAGAAGAAGCTATAAGTGTCTGCTTGGCACTCCTCCAGGATATAGTTCCTCCAGCCAGCAGGTAGATGTAACCTGATGTGGATCTTCTACTATCTTGGCATCCAGCAAAATTGGAATAAGAAAACCCAATGATCTCCAACTGATCCGATTTCTTATAAGTGAGCATGTAATTCTTTGTTCTCTGTAAGTACCTTAAAACTCGTTTGGCTGCTTTCCAATGATCCATCCCAGGATTGCTTAAATATCTACCTAACATTCCAACAATGAATGCTATGTCTGGACGTGTACAAACTTGAGCATACATTAGACTCCCAACAACTGAAGCGTAGGAAATCTTATGCATCTCCTTAACTTCAAAGTCATTTTTAGGGCATTGATTGAGACTAAATTTGTCTCCCTTAGTGACAGGGGTATCACCTGGTTTACAATATTGCATGCCAAACCTTTTAAGTACCTTATCGATATAGGCCTTTTGTGATAATCCAAGAATACCCCGAGAGTGATCTCGATGTATTTGAATCCCTAATACAAAAGATGCATCACCAAGATCTTTCATCTCAAAATTCTTTGATAGAAATCTCTTGGTTTCATGCAACATGCCTATATCATTTGTGGCAAGTAATATGTCATAAACATATAAAACCAGTAAAATATACTTACTCCCACTAAACTTGTGATACACACAATCATCCACAGTATTTACCTCAAAGCCGAACGAGATAATTACTTGGTGAAATTTGTAGTACCATTGACGGGAAGCTTGTTTGAGTCCATAGATGGATTTCTTTAATTTGCAAACCATATTCTTTGAGTATGCCGACACAAAGTTTTTTGGTTGCACCATATAGATCGTTTCATTAATGTCACCATTAAGAAATGCCGTCTTAACATTCATATGATGTAACTCAAGATCAAAATGTGCAACAAGCGCCATAATGGTTCTGAAAGAGTCTTTCGTAGAAACCGGAGAGAAAGTCTCTTTGAAGTCGATGCCCTCCTTCTGGGTAAAGCATTTTGCTACAAGACGAGCCTTATATCTTTCCACATTACCATTCGAATCCTTTTTGGTTTTAAATATCCATTTACAACCAATGGGTTTCGCACCTTCTGGTAATGGGACAAGATCCCAAACTTTATTGTCTTGCATAGACTTATACTCCTCATTCATGGCATCAATCCACTGTTAAAAGTTAGAACCCCGCATGGCCTGATGAAAGTTGATTGGATCATCTTCCACCATTCCAATATCTTCCTCACGTTTTTTGAGAAATACCACATAATCATCTGGAATAGCACTTCTCTTTTCTCTCATGGATCTCCTTAGTTCTTGAGGTTGTTGATTTTGTTCTTCTGGAATAATTACCTCATTCTGGATGGGGGGTTGTTCAACATTGTCTTGTTGAGGTTCTTGATTTCCTTCTTGATCAATGACAGGTATAGAAGCCTGCACATTATCATAAAGGATAGTAGGAATCGAAACCGATTCCTCCTGAAAGGCAATGTCTCTAACCTTATTTCTTCTCCCAAAATCAACATTCTCAAAAAATGTTGCAGTTCCTGTTTCAAAAATTGACCTAAGTGTGGGATCATAAAATTTGTAGCCCCTTGATCGCTCAGAGTAACTAATAAAGTAGCTACTCACTGTTTTGGAGTCCAATTTATTTTCATGTGGCCTATAAGGCCTTGCCTCAGCTGGACATCCCCAAATGTGAAAATGCTTCAAACTAGGCTTTTTGCCTGTCCAAAGCTCATAAGGTGTTTTGGCAGCTGCTTTAGTGGGTACTCTATTAAGAATGTAAGCTGCAGTCTTAAGTGCTTCTCCTCAGAGTGATTCTGGTAAAGTAGAATGACTAATCATACTCTTTACCATGTCTTTTAGAGTTCTGTTTCGTCTCTCAGCTACACCATTCATGCTAGGGGATCCTGGCATGGTGTACTGTGGGACGATTCCACACTCCTCAAGGAATTTAGCAAATGGTCCTAGACGTTGTTCTCCTGAACTATCATATCTACCGTAGTACTTACCACCACGAACAAATTTGACACTTTTAATCCTTTTGTTGAATTGATTCTCAACTTCAGCTTTAAAAGCCTTGAACACGTCTAGTGACTGAGACTTCTCATGAATGAGATATAGGTACCCATGGCGTGAGTAATCGTCTATGAATGATATAAAATATTGTTGACCATTCCAAGAAGCCGTAGGGAATGGTCCACAAATATCTGTGTGGATCAATTCTAAGACGTCTGAAGTTCTGTTGGCACCTAACCTCTAAATTTTGGTTTGTTTTCCCTTAATACAATTAATGCAGACATCAAAGTCTGAAAAATTAAGGGAATCCAAAATGCCATCAGACACAAGTCTCCCAATTCTATCTTTTGAGATATGACCCAACTGCTTGTGCCATAATGACGTCGAATTTTATTTATTTAATTTGCGTTTAGTACCACGTGATTGCACATGCAAGGTTTCATTATATGATGTAATAGTATCAAGCAAGTTTAGGTTATCATATGCAGATAATGAACCAGTACCAATAACATTTGAATTTAACGAAAGACTAAATTGATTGTTTTCAAATGAACAATAATAACCAGATTTGTCGAACAAAGAAACAGAAATCAAATTCCGTCTAAAAGACGGAACAACAAAAGTGTCTTTCAAATCCAAATAATAACCAGTTCCTAATAATAACCTAAATGTGCCTATTACATCAACTTCCATCGATTTGTCGTCTCTCACAAAGATGTATCTTTCACCATTATTTGGCTTTCGGTAGCTCAAGTAACCCTGCATAGAAACACTTATGTGAGTAGTAGCACCAGAATCTAACCACCAAGTGTTTCTAGGTACTGAAGCTAAATTAACCTAAGAACAGACCAAAGTAAGAATTGTAAATTTCTTTGCACGCCAAGCGTGATATTTGGCACAGTCCTTCTTCACATGTCTAGGCTTATTACAAAAGAAACAGCTCTCATTGTTCTACTGTTGTTTCTTTTGTGCTGGACCCTTAGTTGCAGTTTCTTGTTCTTTTTTTCTTTTCTTACCCTTGTCTTTAGAGGTGCTTGCCAAGTGAGCACTTTCAGTTCTGTCTTGCTTCAACCTTTCTTCCTCTTGCACACAATATGAAATGAGCTCATTTAGAGACCATTTTTCTTTTTGGCAGTTGTAACTGACCTTAAAGTGATTGAACTGTGCAGGAAACGAGATCAATACCAAATGCACGAGCAAGTCATCAGATAGCTCAAGCTTTAATCTCTTAAGTTTAGAAGCAATGTGAGACATCTCCATGATGTACTCCTTTATGTTCTCCTTGCCTTTATACTTCATTGAAATTAAGCTTTGCAAAAGCGTGCTTGTTTCAGCCTTATCGTTTTTAACAAAATGCTTTTGAATCTCGACAAGAAACTCCTTGGCATTAGTTATCCCGTCGGATATTGCACCCCTAAAGGCTTCTGGAATGCCGCGCTTAATGATCATAAGACTCATGCGGTTTGAGTGGTCCCACTTCTCAAAGTTTCTCTTGTCATCAAGTGAACTTTCAACCATAAGAGAAGCTGGTTGCTCAATCTTAAGCCCAAGGTCTAGATCCATGCAGCCAAGAACAATTAATATGTTCTCTTTCCAATCCTTGAAGTTTGTCCCATTCAGCATAGGAATAGAATTTATATTGGCAGATATGGTAGTAGTAGACATATTGTTGGAAAATAATCAATTGTGGGCCAAATATGTTATTTGTGTTATAGGCCATCATAAAAGTTAAGCCCATTTAAAGTGATCTAATAAAGTTTTAAGGTTTTGGGCTTTATAATATCTCATTTTGTATGGGCCTTTAATGTGTAAATACCTAAGCCCATATTTCTATTTTATGATGGGCAGAATAGAAATAGGGTTTCTACAGTTATTATAAATAGGTTATGGTCCCCAAATTATACGTAATATTTTTCTAATCAATCTGAGATCTTATACACACACAGCCGTAATATATATATATATATATATATACATATATGTATACATATATGTATGTATACATATATATATGTATACATATATGTATGTATACATATATATATGTATACATACATGTATGTATACATATATGTATATATATATATATGACAATGCCCTTTTGTTTTTAAGTAGGCCTTGAATATTTGGGAATCTCATTTTGTATGGGCCTTTAATGTGTAAATACCTAAGCCCATATTTCTATTTTATGATGGGCAGAATAGAAATAGGGTTTCTACAGTTATTATAAATAGGTTATGGTCCCCAAATTATACGTAATATTTTTCTAATCAATCTGAGATCTTATACACACACAGCCGTAATATATATATATATATATATACATATATATACATACATATATGTATACATATACATATGTATATATATATATATGACAATGCCCTTTTGTTTTTAAGTAGGCCTTGAATATTTGGGAATCCAATTACAGATTGCCCGTTCATTAACAAATAACCTATACATACATACATACATATATATATATATATATATATATATATTTAATCCAAATCAGGCATGATAGGTTCAAAGCAATTAATCTATTCGGCCATAGAGAAACGGTCGAGAATCAATTTAATTATACAAACCCAGGATCTATTCGTACTCAAATTCACAAATCAAAATCCGAAAATTGTGTGCATATACTTGGAGTTTAAAATCGAATGAAACCAGAATTTAATAAAATTTTAATCCTCAATGATTCAATATGAGTAGGCTCTGATACCACTTGTTAATTATTTAATTCATATTGAATTATCAAGAAAATAAATTAATGCAGAAGCGTACCTGAATCCATGGTTGCAATCACGTGGTTCTTGATATTCTAAGTTTATACATAGGTTTCTTTTCCTGATTCTATCTAATGATGGGATTTCAGATTGATTAGAAAAACATTACGTATGATTTGGGGACCATAACCTATTTATAATAACTGTAGAAACCCTACTTCTATTCGGCCCATCATAAAATAGAAATATGAGTTTAGGTATTTACACATTAAAAGCCCATACAAAATGAGATGTTATAAAGCTCAAAACCTTAAAACTTTATTAGATCACTTTGAATGGGCTTAATCTTTATGATAGCCTATAACATAAATAGCATATTTGGCCCACAATTGATTATTTTCCAACACTTGTAGTCACTAAAACCTGCGTTAGAAAAAAGCTTTGCCCACTCTTTCTCATTCCTCTCTCTACCCATGAGCAAGATCATCATCAACATATCAAAGAAGAGTAGTGTTTCGACGGACTTATCGTCGACTCCTTTTTGGTTGTCCACCTTCATGTCTATGATAATCACTTTCCCTCCCTTTTCCTTGCTTGGAATTGCTTCTTTGCATTTCTTTAGTATTTTTACACACTCCTCGTCACTCCAATCACACAATATCCACTGTTTGTCACCAGCATTCAAAATAAGCATTGACTATATATCTTATAAATTCCGTATGGCAGGAAAGGTATTAAAAATAAATAAAAATACTAAAGCTAATTTAGCTTTTTGACTCAAAATAAGCATTGATTCGAGTTCTAATTTAGCTGTAATTTGTGTAGATATTATTGAAACACATAGTTTTTAGCACTTTAGAAAACCTAGAATATGAATTTTGGGAAAAAATAAATACAAGAATAAAATGATTATTTTATAACCCCAGTTTGAATCGACACAAAATTTATTAAAAAAAAATTTGATTAGTTGATAAGAACTTTAATAAGGAATACTGTCTAGTATTTGGGAAAAAGCTTAATATTAATCTCGAAAAAAACTAAACATATAAATAAAATGATTATTTTATAATTTAAGTTTAAATTGGTCTATAATTTGTTAAACTAATATAAAAATTTGGTATGGAATATTTTTAAATGTTTTCAGATATCTGGAATGTGAACCTAGGTAAAGCAAAATGGAGATTAAGAATAAAATAATTATTTTACTACCTGAGGGAAATTTATGATTGTAGAGTCGTTACTTTTTTTCTTTTTTCTCACTTAATTCTAACTTTAATTTTTTAATACAAAACGTAAAAATAAATTAAAGTAAAAAAATTATTATATTCCATTGCATTAGCATGTAAATATGCCTCAATTACTTTCATAATGTGAAAAGCTACCAAAGATTACCTCTATTTATTTAATTTTTAATTATTTTTTTTGGTAGTTGGGTTGCTGGGTCTTAATTTGTGCTCAAATATTCAAATTCAATTTGCAACGAGCTCACCGTACCTCAAAAGGCAGACAGCTTAAGGCCCACCCTTTTTTTTTGAAAGGTAGTTAGGGCCTACCCACAAGCACTAACATGTGATGTTAATATCAGAAATTAAATTGACAAGAACAGATACTATGCTTGATCTTAACCAAAAGGCAGAGAAAGATATTAAAAAAAAAAAAAGATAATAATAGCAGAAAACTTAACTAATATTAAGGTTATATTTGGTACGTGAAAATGACGTGAAAATGAAATGAAATTCATTCTAACTTTAACTTATTCTTATGTTCGGTAATTAAAAATTAAGTTGTAATACTATTTTATAGGAATAGTCATTCTCATATTAAATGAAAAAAAAAATTCACAATTTAAATGTCGAAATAGTTACTCCTTTGTAATCAAAATTTAATCCAAAAAATAAAAAATAAAAATAAAAAAACAAGTAACGACTTTGTAATAAAAGAATTTCTCAATTACTCATTTGGATTTTAAAATGACCATTTTACCCCTTGACTTATTTTTGAACTAGATCAAAACTCGAACTGTAAAATGACTATTTTACTCTTAGGTCTTTTTTTTTTTAAAGTTCATATTTCAGGTTTCTGAAAGGCTAATAAAAATATTCTTTCATATTATTTAATAACTACGTAAATTTTGATTCAATCCAAACTCAGGTTGTAAAATAGTCATTTTTCCTCTGGGTTTGGTTTTGCCCAAATTTGCATTTTGGGCATCCCAAAAGATTAAAAAATACTTATCAATGTATTTTTTGATAATTAATAAAATTTCATCTCAATCTGAACTCAAATTGTAAAATAACGATTTTTATTCAGGGGTTATTTTTGTCCAAATTCGAATTTTAAGCTGCCCAAAATACTAAAAAAATATCTATGACATATTTCCTAATAATTAAAGAAATTTCAGTTCAGATGAATTTAGACTATAAAATAACTATTTTACCCCTAGGCCCGTTAGGTATTTCAAAAGACTAAAAAATATTTATTGATATATTCCTTAATAGTTAAAAAATTTTGGCCTAATTCGAACTTGAATTGTAAAATGACCATTTTATATATGTGTTCTTTTTTAACTCAAATTCGCGCTCCAAAAATAAAATTTTTTTTCATAATTTTTAAAAAATTAATATTTTTATTTTATTTAAAATATATAATCAAATCATAAAAAATTTAAATATATATTCCATTTCTATTATTTTTATATTAACAACCAAATAAAGAAATAAAATAAACACTCCATTCTATTTCTACTCTTATTTCATTCTCACCTCTTACTCTATTCTATTCTCCTCTTATGTGTCAAAAATAGTCTAAAGTCACGAGATAACAGTGTCCAAGCTTGAGAGTCTCTGCTCCAAATTCTCCCAAGCTAGGTCAAAGAAATGTTTACAATAAAATTATTTGCTTTTGGTACAGTAAAAAGTTAAATAGAGAAAAGTGATTGGTCCTAGTATACTTACCTTGAGTAAAACCGCATTTGCAGGAGGAACAGACTCAAACATGTCACCCCCAACAAAACTCAAGTTCTCGCTCGATTTCAAGTCAGCAACCACATGTGGGAGGTCCAAGTGTTGGAATTAATTAATATTTAATTCCTATAATTAGTGTCCTAATTAAAGTGGTCCATATAAGAATCCAAATTTGATAAGGAATTATTTAGAAAGTTATTATTGGCAAAAGATTGTGAGTTAATTTCCTAACCATATCCTACTTTGATGGACGGTAGAGATTAAATGACTAATTAGGAAATTGGGTCCTCTCTCTCCCTATAAATAGTGAATGAATTCCATCAATTCATACATATTAAAATTACAACACATTAGGGTTTATAGGGCAAGAGGGAGAAACCCTAGTTTCCAAAAGGTTTTATTTTGTTGAAGGAGAAGATTCAAGAACAATAATTTTGAGGTAGCTTCCGCATTCAGATTTTCAAAGCAATGGTTTAAGGTACGTGTACTTAATTATATTATGTAAGTAGGCAAAATATGCGAATGTCATGAAGATAAAGATCCTGTATATTTAATTAAATATTATGTGTTAATTTAATTATAAACTTACATGTGGTATCAGAGCACAAGTTTGTAATCTCATGATATTCCATTATGATATTGCCGTTAATTGAATTTTGTTGCATATTTAATTATATATGTGTTTGAGAAAATTAGGAGAAGCTTATTCATATATATATATATATATATATTGCATGGATTTTGGTTTTCTATCCTCATTAAAATTCTTAAAAACTTACTGAAGATGGGATATTGAATCTGTATTCACATTCTTGTATTATTGCTTTCAATAAAATAGTTTGAATGCAAACGGCATGAGTAAGGATTTAAATCCCAAATCTTGTATTAAGTTATGATTCTTTATTTTAAGTTGATTTTTCCAATTAGGATTCTTGGATAATCAACTGAAAGTATATGTTAATATTGTGAAGGTAGTGACTTAATTGCTAAAAAGAATTAGGGAATTTAATGAATATAATTAATCTTTTAAGGATAACAGGCGACTTGCTTTTTAACATTACTGAGTTATAATATATAGATATATATATATATTTATGGATTAATGGCATGCCTTCTAAATTCTGAAAAAAAAATGCACTTAAGTTTTGTCATTATTTTTTCTTATTATTTTGTTTTCCTTTATTTGTATTTTTGGAAAACTTAAAATAATAATAATAATATTCTTTTAATGTTTAATGATTAAATTAAGTAAATTAATTATTTTAGCCATTATTATTGATTCTAATATTCACATTATTAATGGTTTGGTGTTCACCACAGTGCTCCCATCCATTATTGTGAATATTAAATTTATGATTATATTTAATTCTAATATTCATATTATGATTAGATGAAATATTCCCACTGTATTTTCTCATCTATTGTTATGAATATTAGATTACTAAAATTTTATTCATACCATTTATGTTTTGGTTGCCCACAGGGCCAAATATGGTAATGAATGTTGGATGGATAATATATATATATTTTTTAATATTCAGGTTATAAATGGTTTGGTGTTCACCACAGTGCTCCAATCCATTATTGTGAATATTAAATTTATGGTTATACTTAATTCTAATATTCATATTATGATTAGATTAAATATTCTCACAGTATTTTTAATCTATTGTTATGAATATTAGATTACTGAAATTTTATTCATACCATTTATGTTTTGGTTGCTCACAGGCCCAAATACGGTAATGAATGTTAGATGGTTAATATATATATATATATATATATATATATTTTTTTAATATTCACGTTATAAATGGTTTGGTGTTCACCACAGTGCTCCAATCCATATTATGACTATTAAATTTATGGTTATACTTAATTCTAATATTCATATTATGATTAGATTAAATATTCACGACAGTGTTTTTTTTTAATCTATTGTTATGAATATTATATTATTAAAATTTTATTCATACATCTATATTTTGGTTGCCCACAAGCCCAGATATAGTATATAGTAATGAATATTGAATTGTTGATATTTTAATTACTGTTTATTCAATTATATAATTTGGTTGTCCATAGGTCCAATTATTTTAATTGAATAATTATTATGGTGTGATAAATTATTTTATTAGAAAAATTATGGACATCCATAGATGCCATATTTTTTTTTTTTAAATACTGTAGCACCCAATTAAATGTTTTTAAATATCAACATTTTTTGTTCCCTTGCATAATTGTTGTTTATGTGTTGTTATAAATGAAATAGATATGTAAGCATATTTAATGAATATTACAGTTTTAAATCCTGTTTTACTTCAATCCCAAGCCTCAAATATCCCTAAATTTGATAATACTAAATTTCTTTTTTAAGTGGCATGAGCAAGTCGAGTTTAATAGAATGCTAAGGAAGATTTTAATAATTTTGAGGAACTTTTTCAGTTTACTCACTTGCTGGAAAATTTATCGCTAAACTAACCAGTGTACGTTTTTATGATACTCGTACCATGAATGAACACATTATTGAGATGACCAATCTAACTACAAAATTAAAGACTTTAGGCATGATTATGGATGAGTCTTTTCTCATCCACTTTGTCCTAAACTTTTTATTTTTAGAATATGGACCTTTTTAGTTCAATTACTGCACTATTAAAAATAGATGGAATGTAAATGAAATACATAGTATGTTGGTCCAATATGAAGGAAAACTTGTGTAGCATAATGGTCATGTGACGCATCTAATGGTGAAAGAATGAGTTACAAAGAATAAAGCTGGAAAAGACATCAAGCGTGGCCCATCCAAGATGAATGGATCTGATCAATCTGCCCCAAAAAGGAAAATAAAGTGATAAGTACCATTTTTGGAAACGAAGTAGACACTTTCAGAAAGATTGCCTAAAATGTAAGGCATGGTTCGAAAATAAGGGTAAACTTATACCTTTAGTATGTTTCGAATCATTGATATTCCTTTTAATACTTAGTGGATTGATTATTATTTAAGTACTCATGTTTTAAACTCGATGCAAATATATATTTTTTTAATTTATTTAAGATCTCTTGCCTTATTGCATTTAGAATATTGGTAAATGGATAATACCAAATTAACATTGAACCTTGTTTCTCTAAATCCTTTCTTACTTTGCATCATAATGTTAGAACTAAACATGGGTCATTTGACGAGCATTCATCTTACTTGTGGTATAAAAGATTGGGGTACATATCTAAGAAAAGAATAGAGAGAATAATAAAGGAAGGAATTCTCTCAAATCTGGAAGAAGTACCCAGCTCCTACAAATAATATATATAGACATATGTAGACCTTTTGCTAAACTCCTTGAACGTTTAGGTGCTTGTGCACAATACACGATGCCAAATGAACCTTGGCAGAGTAGTGTAGCTGAAAGGCACAATTGTACTCTTATGGATATGGTTAGGAGTATGATGAGTAATATAAGATCACCTATATCCTTATGGATGCATGCTCTTAAAACTGCTGTGTATGTCCTAAATAAGGTTCCTAGTAAGACATTTCCAAAGAAAACTTTTGAACTGTGGAAAGGTTGGAAACCCAGTTTAAGGCATTTGTATGTTTAGGGTTGCCCAGCAGAAGTAAAAATTTATAATCCATATGAAAGAAACTGGATCCAAGAACAATTACTTGTTTCTTTATTGGGTATTCAGAAAAATCAAAAGGATATAGATTTTACTGTCCTAACCATAGTACAAAAAATTTTTGAAACCGAAAATGCCAGATTCATTGAGAATGGTGAAATTAGTGGGAGTGATAAAGTTAGAAATGCAATCATTCAAGAAATCAAGGTACAATTTTCCTTACCTCTGATTCATAACAGTCCTGTTGTTCTTAATGATGTTGATACAATCAAATGATTAGCAACCTGATGATTCTCATAATGAGACTGTAACCACTGACCCTATTATAGATGCGCCACAAGAAATAGCATTAAGAATATCTGTTAGAAATAGGAGACTTGCTAATTCGGATGACTACGTGGTGTATTTGCAAGGATCTGAGTATATTGTTGGGAATACTGATGATCTGGTTATATATTCAGAAGCCATTAATAGTAATGATTCTACTAAATAGATTGATGCCATGAATGATAAAATAAAATCTATGGACTCCAATAAAGTCTGGAAGTTAGTCGAATTGCCTGAATGACATAAAAAGGTTGGATGTAAATGGGTTTTTTAAAACCAAATGCAATTCTAAGGGCAATATCAAATGACATAAAGCTAGATTATAGCCAAAGGTTTTTATTAACGTGAAGGCATTGATTAAAATGAGACTTTATCTCCTGTATTAAAGGACTCTTTAAGAATCATTTTAGCACTGGTAACTCATTTTGATTTAGAGCTACACCAGATGGATGTAAAGATGGCTTTCTTAAATGGGAGTTTAAAAGAAAGAGTCTATATGATACAACCAGATAGCTTCATAAAAGAAGGAAAGGAAAATATGGTCTCTTTGTTAAAGAAATCGATATATAGACTTAAACAGGCTTCCTGACAATGGTATCTTAAGTTTTATGATACTATTACTTCATTTAGGTTTAAGGAAAACACTGTTGATCGGTGTATATACCTGAAAACCAGTGGGAGTAAATTTTTATTTTTAGTACTGTATATTAATGACCTACTTATAACCAACAGTGACCTTGGTTTACTATAGGAAACTAAAGATTTTCTTTTAAAAAAACTTTGAAATAAAAGATATAGGAGAGACATCTTTTGTGATAGGAATAGAAATATTCCGAGATGGATCACATAAATTATTAGGATTATCTCATAAAGCCTATATTAGTGAAGTTTTTGAATGAATAATTTGCATAATCATGACTCCACTATCGTTCTAATTCAAAAGGAGGATAAGTTCAGCTTAAGTTAATATCCCAAAATAAATTGGAACATAACAGTGTGAAAGATATTCCTTATACTTTTACTCATATGAGTTTAATGTATATGTAGATTTGCATCAGGCTAGATATTAGTATTATTATTGGGATGTTATATATATACCAAAGAAAACTAGGATTTGATCATTTGAAAAACTGCAGAAAAAGTTTTAGAATATTTGCAAGGTTTAAATATTACATGCTCACATTTAGAAGGGCCAATCACCTTGAGGTGATTGGATATTCAGACTCATATTTTGGAGGATGTGTTGATAGTAGGAATAGCATTTTCATTATGTTAGAAAGGCTATTTCATGGAAGAATGCTAAGAGTTATTGCATCATCCACCATGGAGGCTGAGTTTGTTGCTTCTTTTGAGGCTACAAATCATGGATTATGGCTGTAAAATTTTATTTCAGGGTTAGGAGTTATGGATACTGTTTCTAAGCCTTGAAAATTTACTGTGATAATGTTACAGCAATTTTCTTTTAAAAAATTGATAGGTATACTAAGGTGGCCAAGCACATTAAGTTAAAATACTTATCTGTTAAAGAAGTTCAGAAATAACAAATGTCAATTGAACACATTAGTACGAGTGTTAATATAGCAGATCCACTTACGAACGGGCTGTCTTCAAAGACATTTATGCAGCATGCTGAAAAGATCGGTCTTGAGAATAGCAAATAAATTAATTAATTTGTGGATTGCTTAGTGCTTGTTTATTTGACATTATGATTTTGATATCTATTAAAGATTTTCTGAATTTATAAATTTCTGTCTTACAATATTTGTTTACATGCATGTGATTTGTTTAATGTGACAGAAATAGTCTTTTATAAAGACAATATGGGACCATTAACGATAGCTCACTTTATAGAAATTGTTAAATAAATTGTTGATGACGTAGTACATGGAAGGAACCATGCTCTTGAATTAGTATGGAACCGCCATGACTCTCATTAATATTTTATTTAATTAAGGTAAGCCATTGAGATGGCTTTTCTAATGTTATTGCGCGCCTTTTGTTTCCTATATCAAATTATGACTGTAGGATTATTATACGGACCAAGTGGGAGACTGTTGGAATAAATTAATATTTAATTCCTATAATTAGTGTCCTAATTAAAGTGGTCCATATAAGAATCCAAATTTGATAAGGAATTATTTAGAAAGTTATTATTGGCAAAAAATTGTGAGTTAATTTCCTAACCATATCCTACTTTGATGGACGGTAGAAATTAAATGACTAATTAGGAAATTGGGTCCTCTCTCTCCCTATAAATAGTGAATGAATTCCATCAATTCATACATATTAAAATTACAACACATTAGGGTTTATAGGGCAAGAGGGAGAAACCCTAGTTTCCAAAAGGGTTTTATTTTGTTGAAGGAGAAGATTCAAGAACAATAATTTTGAGGTAGCTTCCGCATTCAGATTTTCAAAGCAATGGTTTAAGGTACGTGTTCTTAATTATATTATGTAAGTAGGCAAAATATGTGAATATCATGAAGATAAATATCCTGTATATTTAATTAAATATTATGTGTTAATTTAATTATAAACTTACACCAAGACGGTGCACTTCAACTTCGGGAAAGCCTCGGCAATACCTTTAGCAATAGTTCCCGTCCCTCCGCCGACATCAACCAACGACTCCAACCCTTCGAAAACCCCCTTACAATCCTTAATAAGCACGCTCGTCACTAGCCGGGCATCGCTAGCCATCGCTTCATCAAAGAAACGGCCGAGCTTCGGCTCCTGGCTCTCGTAGTCCCAAAACGTCCTCCCGTGAGCCGTGTCGAACGGCGTCCGATCGCCGTTCTTGAACCACTCACCCACGTGATGCCACGGCTCCGTCAAAGCCAGATTGAGCATCGCTAGCAGAAACGGCGTCACGCTCAAGGGCTCGTCTTTGAGGAGGAGCCGAGAAGCCGGCGTGAGCGAGTAGGCTTCTTCTTCTTCTTCTTCTTCTCCGTCGTCGATGGCGCTTCCGAAAACTTTTTGGTTGGAGAAGAAGCCGGACTGGACTAGAATGCGCATGAGGCGGTAGACGCATGGGGATTTCCCCGGGTTGACAGCTGGGAGAGCGGCCACGAGGTCGGAGAGAGTCATGGGACGGTCGTGTTTGTTGATAACGTCCGGAATGCTCAGTTGGATTGCGCATTTTAGTGACATTGAGTTTATGAAGTTGAAGAGGTGGTTCCATATGTGAGCTTGAGAGTGAAGTAACTCTCTATTTTGCTCATCGTTGACCATCTCCATCCTAGTTAAGCTTCCTTGCACTGCACTTTTAACTCTTGAAACTTTGATACTATACAAATATCTAGAGTTATGTGTGCATATATATATACACGTATCATCATGCGTATCCATTAATTATTACTTGCAGACGACTATGACTCAGACCAGGTCAACTATTCCGTTTAATAAATCCCTCGTTCTGCATGCCTCTCGTGATTCACAAGCTAACTTGTAATCATTTATGATTTACCATTTGTCTACTTTAGGGTGAATTTGAAGTAATAAAAAGTAAGATAAAATAAGATAAAATATGATTTAGAGAAATTTTTTGCGTTTGGTACACCAATCTCAAACTGCGTTTTTTGGAGATGAATAATAAAATTCTCGTTCTGACAGATTGGAATTCTGTTTGGACGGATTCAAAATTTTGGACAGTCGTAACTTTTTTGCACTACAATCCGTCCAAACGATCAAACAGATTGTAGAAACCATTTGGATATAAGTTGGCTGCGTAAATCTGTCGGAACGGTTTCTACGACCCCACAAAAAAAGTCAAAAATGGGTGTCACTCCGTAATTTGAGAGTCCATGCTGAGAATGGTAAAAAAATTTTTGCTATTTGATCAACCGAATTCTAGTTATCGACTTTTTTTGAAGGGTATTGAACTTTTTTTTTTTTTAAATTTTGAGAAGGTGGGAATGTGTAAAAATGTATAGAGATTTTTAGATATTTTCAAAGATTTTCACCAAAATTTGGTGTGCCAAACGCACCCTTAATTAGCATGGTTGGTGGGGTCACATGGAGTTTATAATTATATATACACACACTCTATTTTATTTAAAGTCGGTAGATATTTTCTTCAATTCACGTTATAATATTTCAACATATTTTGCTGGGAAATATAGATAGGTATATGACTGCGTCTAAATATTACGTTCAAACTAACCCCCAAATGCAAGGGTGCGCAGTATAATTTTAATTCGGTGAGACTGAGATCGAATCCACAGAAACCAAAGTTTAGTTTTCAATTTGTAAAAAATTACTAATCCTAAATTCAATAAGAATCAGAAATTTAAAGAATATTAAGTTTCTAGGTTTTGGAAAATAAAAACAATTCAATATTAAATATTCAAGTAAAAAGGGATTTAGAAAATATTTTGAATTCAATAAAAATTGTGAATAGCGGCAAATAACTCAATCAAAGAATAAATTAAGCAAGAAAATAAGTTCAAAAATTTAAACAATAATTAATTAACTACAAGGATAATTAAAATGACAATTAAACTATTAAATGAGATTCTTGATTTAACTCTCAATTCCAGGTAGGTTAATTACTTCATGAAGTAATGTGTATGCTACTACAATATAAAATTCACATAAAGGAACAAATAAACTGGAAATATATCATTATTAAAACCCATTATTTCCCAAAAGCTCAGTTTTATACTCTCATTTAGGATTATAAAAGTGGAAGATTTTCATTAATATCACTTAGGTTCAAACCCAATTTTTTTTATCTCAAAAATATCAATGCAAAGTTTTAACCGAAAACCCTTACTTGTGATTACAGAGATTATAATCAAGGATTTTCGTTTTTGAATGTTTTGAAGCAAATAAAATCAGATCTTAAATATGTAGATCTCTATATATATGTTTTCACAAAATATGCACAAGATCTACGCACATCACATTATTTGTAATAATCCACCCTTCCTTAATTTGTTGATAAAAAAAAATTAGGTTTAAGCTAGCATGATTTCAAAATCCATAACAATTAATAAATAAGCAGATCAATGAATCAATAAAATATTATTAAACCAATAAATGAAAGTAATGTCTGATGCCAAACGATGAACAATGAAATTTGATAGAACTCCTACGAATAATCCAACAAATTTTGAAAGCATTCTCCAACGTAACAACACTCCAAAAAAAAAAAAAAACTCTCTAGAAAGTTTGAAAAGAATATTAAGTACAAGTGCCAATATGATTGTACAATGTTTATGTATAAAATGGTACGTAAAAAAACCTTAAAACTAAATGAAGCTGTGCCAATTAACCTGCAGTGATCCGAACCACCCATAGGGTGTCCAAACCACAGTGTCCTTTTCTTTATTTTCTGCTTTGATTTTCTAGCTTGGCTCTTAACCAAGTCCGGACCACTCATGATGGTGTCTGGACCATAGTGTCTTTTTCATCATCTGAGTCATTTTCAACACTACTAATTTCAATTATTTTATCTTTTTTTTTTCTGTAATTTAGAAAATAAACTTAATAAGTGATAAAACGTAACAAAACTCTTAAATTTATTAACTTAATACATGAATTAAGGTCAAATTATAAGGTTTGTAATTACACTTTTCAAGTGTAATCATACCTCTCAACTTGAACATTACTAGTCCCTATCATGGCTTTATTGAAATGAAATAAAACTATTATCCTATTTCTCTTTCGTTGGAAACACAACTACACTTAATTATGTGCAGTAAGCCTTTTAAACCCTTAGATTCTCTCTAGTGGACGAGTGAAGTCTGGTCAGGGTTTGTAGTGAATCTACTTACAAAATTCCTAGACTAATCCAATGGATGGTGATAATCATTTCAATAACTCTTGATTTAAGTTCAATATAAAATAAGTAATAAAATTTTAAAATTAGCATAAATTCTCCAAATGTGTATTAGACTTACCAAAATTTTCAACCATCTTATTTCAAGTGTGCCAATTTATATCATTCATTCAAAATAGCCATCAAACATACTTAAGAAACTGTAGCCTTGACTTTAAATCTTACCAAGTTGGTCACTCAAAAATAAAATCACTCAGGAAGGTTACTCACATGATTTACACATGATTACAATATCAAATGAATGCAATGAACCTAATCAAGAGGTGACTGAAAGAATTAAAATGTGGAGTGTTGCATAGCTTCATGAATGGAATGTATCAATGCATAAACAAGACAACTACTATCAACCACATAAAATAAATCAATGCTCTTATAAGTGTCTTTTACCTAAAGTCCATTAGGTCTTTACTAGGTTGTAACTTGGCCATAAGGTATTGGTTAGATAAACAAGGGATAGGGAAAATCAAAGTGCATGTCTAAGGATGGTGGTAATGGTACAATGCAATACCCCCAACTTTTCTCTTTTCAACTCCTTGAAAGCCCAACATTGAAACTTAATTTATTCTTTTTTTTTCTTATATATATATGGGACCAATAATAATGAACTTATGAAGTGTTATGTCCCCTTTTTTTGTTTTTTGTTTTTTTTTTTTTTTTTAAACAACCATATTTTCCAATCACAAACTCCCTCCTCATTAACCTTGTTACAAAATTGCACCTGTATCTCAAGACATACCAGGGTTGGTTTACTTATATATCTAAGGTTAAAGGGGTCATAAATGTGGCTAAATAAGGAAAAAAAAACTTCATTCATTATTTTGATTTCTTTAAAGGCTTCAAAATAGCTCCCAAAGTTATGTAATCAAAGAAAAGTTTCAAGCTTTCAAATATAAGAAAGAGGGCCTAATATTACTCTCTAGGTTAATAACACTTTGTTAGAGACATTGATCTTGACATATAAATCAAAAATAGTGTCTTGTACATTTAATACCAAAGCAAATTAATGTAATAAAGCTGTCCAAGAAAAGTGAGACGAAAGAAATTATAATGAACATTATAAAACCCTCAAGAACAAAAGGTTAGGGTCAAAAGCTCACACAATGTAGGGTTTCAAGTCTCTACCTATGTCTTGGCATCCTTGAATAACTAAATCTCACGAATTCTAATCCTTGATGCACTTTCAATTTAATGGTTTCAAGCGACAGTTAAGTTTGCAACACATTAGAAGATTTTATACCTAATTTTAAATTAAGTTTCCTATTCAAAATTGAAATCAAACAGTTTGTTATTTACATGAATAATACCATCATTAGATTAGATGCTAAAACATTCACCAGTCATTAATATATCAAGGGAAACATTATCATGTGACCACCCCCCAACTAAAGAGACACGTCGTCCTTAATGTGTGTGCAACGCAAGAACAAGGGTGAAGATTAAAGGTAAAAATGTGGTATGCATATGACATGTTCCCCCCAACTAAGTGTTCAAGTGACTAATGATGCTAATTAAATAGCAAAATTAAAATAATAAAATAAACAAAAGAGAAATAAAAACAAAGGATAAAGTATTACCTCGTGCTGGCTTCATACTTAGCTAGTACACTATTAATACCATGAATAATTTCATCTGGAAACTCAAGGTCATAATGTTGGTCACAATAGTCTGACTCGCTAAAAGTCTCATCGCTCTTAGCAGACTCACTATTAGTCTTAGCATTATCAGTTTCAGGCACTTCCTCAAGTAGTGGCATATCATCATAGTTAGAAGGTGAATTCTCCTCAAAACCCTTTTGGTCTCAGTGTTAATGTCATAAGTGGGTGCATCAGACCACTCAACAGATATGTTTATCTCAACCTACTTCATGTGTAATAGAAGTTCTAAGTCAACATCATCCCACCTTTGCTTCTCAAGGAATTGGTAAGGTGTTATATGGACTAGGGGAAGGAAAACAAGTGAGAGACGTAGGGAATTACTCTCTTCAAAGCACTCATTAGGCCACTTATCTAAGTCAATCTCAGAGCTCTCTGAATCACTCTCATCACTTGACATATCTATTATGGGTTCCCACTTACGTTTGTGACCAATTAAATTGTCAAGTTTCTCTTTTTGGTCAGATGTATCCTTACTAAAATCAGACATGATGTACCTGTTCTTAACACAAAATATATATAAAGAGTTCAATAATATACTCAATAAAACATTGCTTAGCATTCAGTAAATAATGAAGCCATGAGATAAAGGAATATAAATAACAAATAATAAATAAAAATCAAAATAGGGTTATGAAATAAAAATATTACCTGCTAATACAGTCATAACTCAAAATATATGTACAAAGCAAAATTAAATTAAAGAGTTTTAGGATTACACCAAATTACATCAAGAAGCACAAATCCTAAACTTTCAAAGACTACAAAATACCTAAATGAAAATAAAGACAAAAGAAATCAAAGATGAATCACTGGGATGGTGGAGGAGGATGAATGTCCGTTAAGTAATCCAAAATAGTCTGCAGAACATGGCCATACTCTTGCTGAGTCCGATAAAGCTGTAGAAGAGTCCATCTGTCATCCTCTCTATTCTATTCTAAATGAGTCATCAGCTCTAATAACTTACCCAATTGGACAACTAACTCTTCATTGGACACTGAATGCTCATTGGCCTTATTTTCATGAGAATGGGAACTACTGCCTTCCTCATCCTGAGCTAATTTAGTTCTCCATTTCTTTATTCTAGCTAGATTACCCCCAGATTCAGCATAGGAGGTGATATTGAACAGTTGAAGACCCACAGCTATGGGTAGCTCATCAAGAATCAAAGCAACTCGCCTCTTAAAGATCTTAGTAAGTGTTCCCCCAAATGGTAACA
Source organism: Vitellaria paradoxa (assembly GCA_019916065.1). Lineage (NCBI taxonomy): Eukaryota > Viridiplantae > Streptophyta > Magnoliopsida > Ericales > Sapotaceae > Vitellaria > Vitellaria paradoxa. The sequence goes on from CM034239.1 coordinate 43,382,904, forward strand.
CAGACTAACCCACTACTGGAAAGAGTGGAACTAGCGACCGCCAAAAGCTGTCGCTAAAGGAAAGATAGCGGTCGCTGAAAGTATTAGCGACGGCTTAGCAACCACGTCCAGCAAGTCGCATTTGGGTCATCGCTAAAAAGTATTAGGCGGTCGCTAAATTATTTGCGACCGCTCGATTCAAAAACGTCAGTAATTTAAGCGGTCGCTAAAAATTAAAAGGCAGTTGCTATTTTTTTGGCGCGAGTGCTACTGCTAGTGCCAAAAGGCGTGAATTATTAGCGACCGTAAGTAGCGGTCGCTAATACAAAAGAGGGGTCGCAATTAATTATGCGCGGAAGCCATGGCCATTTGGCGCCAAAGAAGTAGCGACCCATTTGGGATATTAGTGACTGCTTTTAGCGGTCGCTAATACTTAGTTTTTTAAAAAAAAAAAGAATTTAAATTTATTATAATAAAATCAAATTATTAAAAAAATTCTATTTAATAATAATTTATTATTTATTTATAATAATTATTTATTTAATAGTTATTAATTATTTATAATAACTATTATATTTAATTATTTATGTATAAATATTTATATTAAATTTTAATTTATTAATTTGCACATGGAATTAATGAAATTTTTCATAAAATCAATAAAAAAAAAACATAGCTCCTAATTATGATTATATATACAAACACAATATCAAATTAGATTACAATTAAAACAAAATTTTATTATATGCAAATGTTCAAAATACAAAAACAAAAATATATATAAATGTACTGATCAAAATATATATACAAATGGATCCTAATCAGTCCAAGAGGGCCATCCGCCATCGTCCGGGTCCTACAATGAAATAATAATGAACACAACCGTCCGAACATGGCTCCCTAACTGTTCACAATTTAAACTTATTAGAATTTCAAATACAAAGAAAAATAAATTTAAAATCTACTTTATTCGGATAAAAAAGTACACAACCGTGTATTAGGTATGTAAATCAACCGTATCTCCTTCGACCGTGTCCCTAACCCAATTAACATCTTCATCACGTTGGAAGATTGCATCTTGGTCAAGAGCTTGTTGGGCGAATGGATCAATATCTGGCTCATCGCAGTCGATCTGGTACACCCCACTCCTTGACATTTTAACTGCAATTTGCCAGTTGGGATCGGCTCGATCGCCAACATAGTAAACTTGCTCTGCCATGGATGCCAGTATGTATGGTTCAGCTTCTTTTTGTACATCTCGATGTAACAAATTGTTGAAATTGACCAATTTAAATTGGTACTTATCAACTTTAACCCCGCAAATTGGATCAGCCCAGACACACTTGAATAATAAATATCTTAAACCGCGATTGTAAACAATTTCAATAATGTCATTCAGTTGGCTGTAATAGTAACCACCGTCAACAAATGGACAACCGATGCCACTATTTTGTGTAGCTCGCCTATCATCTACTTCCTTGATGCGAAATCGAAACCCATTGATGTCACAAGCTGTGTAACGTCGAGCTGTCGTGTAAGGACCATCAGCCAACTGATTTATTTCATCGGTCAAAGTAGATTCTGTAGTACTTCGTAAATTGTATACCTATGGAATGTAAATTATCATGAATTAATTAAACACAAATTCATTATGATGTGAAAAACATATAAAAGTATATGAAAATATTTAACACGTACGTAGTTCCTAAACCAGTCATGAAAACATTGATAATGGGACATTCGAATTGATTGTCCGTTACACGAGGCATGTTTTGTTTCAGCTCGTTTATGTGTCTCCTGCAATGCAAATCAAATTGGATTGAGAATAACCATGATTTCTATTACAAATATGGTGTAATTAACTTTCTTTATTACAGCAACGTGACTTACTGGGTCAATGGCACAACTGATTGGGTGTTGAAGAGCACGAACCGATGAGCTTGGATCCACTCGATGTGGTTGAGATCAAATGATGTGCCTTCCCCAATAGGGCCTTCATTTATCTGCTCCGGCTTGCTAAACTTTGTTTGGACATCATCGTTTAGATATGCCGCACAAAAATTTATGCATTCATCCATCAAATATCCTTTCGATATGGATGCCTCCGGTCGAGCTTTGTTCCGCACATACCTCTTTGATGTGTTCATATACCGCTCGATCGGATACATCCACCTAAATTGGATAGGGCCACCAAGCCAGGCTTCTTCAGTTAGGTGTATAGTCAAATGAAGCATGACATCAAAAAATGCCGGCGAAAAAATTTTCTCTAGATGACACAGTGTCAAAACAATCCTATCCTGCAGACCTTTCAAATCTTCTGTACGGATTACTCTATAACACAACTGCCTGAAGAAATTACTGAGCTTGATCAACGGCTGCACAACATTATTAGGCAGACAATTCCTTATAGCTATAGGCAGCAATTGTTGAAGCAGGACGTGGTTGTCATGACTTTTCAAACCCTGTAACGTCCGTTAGCTCATGTTGACTCACTTCGAAATATTCGAGCAATATCCATCAGGTACCTTCATGTCTTTCAGAATTAACAAGAACGCATCTTTCTCCTCCTTGCTCATGGTGTACTGTGCAGGTGGCATGTATGCCCTGTTGGACTCTCCTGCCTGCAAGTGTAATGGAGTTCTCAATCCCATATCCTCCAAATCACATCGAGCATTCGCATTATCATTTGATTTCCCCTTAACACCAAGGATCTTCCATAATATATTATCGCAAACATTCTTCTCAATGTGTATGACATCCAAGTAGTGCCTGAGTAAGTTGTCTTTCCAGTAGGGCAACTCATAGAAAATACTTTTCTTTTTCTAATTATGGGTTCGATTCCTATTTGCACCAGAAAAAGATGGCAGCGAGGGGCTAACAGATCCTGAAACTCATATACTATTTGAATTTGCTCCCGCTCCATCTGGGCCAGCAAATCAACCCCAGTTATTGCTCGTGGTGTCGGACTGAACTCCCGAGTGCCGTCAAACGAGACTCTGTCATTTCTAAACCTATGCAACAGAGGTAGAAAGCATCTATTACCCATGTATGCCCACTTTCTACCATACTTTAGCCAAGTTGACTTCTTGCTCTAATTGCAACAAGGACATGCGAACTCTCCTTTCGTGCTCCAACCAGATAAGTTGGCGTACGCCGGGAAGTCGTTAATTGTCTATAGTAATGCTGCCCGTAGTTTAAACATTTCATTTCTTATTGAGTCAAACGTCATCACACCATCAGTCCATAATTCATTAAGCTCTTCAATCAATGGTTGCATATAAATGTCTATTTTAGCCCCGGGACCCTTAGGTCCGTCAATCAATGCCGATAGGATGACAAAAGGTTGCCTCATGCACAGCCAAGGTGGAAGATTATATGGAACTAACAATATAGGCCACGTACTATGAGTTGCCCCAGTCATGCCTGAAAATAGGTTAAATCCATCAGCAGCCAAACCAAGCCGCACACTGCGAGAATCAACAGCAAAATTAGGGTGTCTTTCATCAAAATCCTTCCACGCTGGAGAGTTTGTTGGATGGGATAAGTTCCCATGATCCCCCCTGTTCTCGGCATGCCATGTCATTAGTTTAAAGATCTTGGATGACATGAAAAATCTCTTCAATCGTGGCTTAGGTGGGAAGTAGCGCACTTGCTTTGCAGCCATAAGCTTACCACGGTTTGAAATACCCAAACGATTCTGCCGAGTTTGGATAGTATTGACATTCTTCTATCTCAAAACCCTACACACGGTACACGTATCGAGATTTCCATTCTCATTCTGAAACAACATGTAACTATTGGGACATGCATCCAGAGTTTCGTATGTGAATCCCAAATTCTCAGTTAACTTGCGTGCCTGGTAGTACGATTCAGCAAGCTTAGCTCCCGCTGGTAAAACCCTACGGAGCAACTGCAGTAGCATGTCAAACGACGTATCTGACCAGTGATTCAATGCCTTCAAATGTAACAGCTCAACGATGAATGACAATTTAATGAATTCCTAACATCCAGGATATAATTCTGTCTGCGCATCGTCGAGTATTTCAAAATATCTCAAGGACTCATCGTCCGCACCCGAGCGGGGACTAGTTCCACCCGTCAGATTAATACCAGCACCGCTATCTTCATGTGTCAATCCACATGCGATAGTAGCTAGCATCACGAGCATTGGATCAACTTCCTCTGCAGCCTCGGTCTCCACCTCAATGGTTTCTTCCGGATGAAAAGCGGTATACTCTTTCCCATGGAGAGTCCAGAATTTATACTGCTTCAAAAACCCATTACAGATCAGATGCTCCCTGACAACCTCCCGTGTATAGTAATACCGGTTAGCACACTTTCTGCAGGGACAGCTAATGTACTCACTGGGAAACCCACTAGTGAATACAATAAACTGATTAATCCCCTCCATATACTCCGAGGACATCTTATTCGGCAAATCAATCCAACCCTTATCCATCTTGCTTAGAGTGTCTGTGGAGTCCCAAGAGGATAAAATGTCATTACTACAAAAAGTAGTGCCATATGCAAAACACCTAGTCTTAAACTTTACCTCCTCATTACAGGGTGGTTGGTCCTATCCCATTCGAGAATGCACGATCCAACTTACACTCAACAACTCAATGCCTTTGTCCCCTAATGAGATAAAATTTCGGCAGCATGTCCGCGTGGTTCTCCAAGTACACGATACACAGACGACATCAATCGTACCCTGTGTACGCACCCGAAGAACAACAGGATGTCAACCGAAGCTTCATCTATCATACGACAGTACATGAGTTGTTGAAGGCAGGATGGATAATTGCATTCCCAAACTGTCCAAACTAGACAATTCAAGAATCGCGTACGTCAATCCCCACACGTTCATCGAAAGGACAACAAACCTAGTCAAAGACCTAATCCGTCACCTAAGGATGACCAATGGGTGGCGTTCGAGATTCTCAAACGGGTCTAATTTCACTAATATATGCAAATGAATAAAATAAAGTAGTTCTCAATGTCTGTTTGTTTTCTAACTTAGAATAAAGTATTTACAAAAATATTGGATTGGGCCCAAGAAACAATATTATAATATTATTATTTGACCTAATTTTCTGATCGTATTCGTATTAGTTTGGACTGTGTCCAAGAAAGATGTTGGATTGGGCCCAGGTAAGATTAGGAGTTTTCTTGTAATTACTAATTGAACTAATTAAATATTATTAATTAACTACTGCTACTTGTCTAATTAATTACTATATTATTCGATAAATTACCTAGAAATAATATTATAATATTATTATTTGACCTAATTTTCTTATCGTATTCGTATTGGATTGGACTGGGCCCAAGAAAGATGTTGGATTGGGCCCAAGCAAGATTAGGAGTTTTCTTGTAATTACTAATTGAACTAATTAAATATTATTAATTAACTACTGCTGCTTGTCTAATTAATTACTATATTAGTCGATAAATTGCCTAGAAACAATATTATAATATTATTATTTGACCTAATTTTCTTATCGTATTTGTATTAGTTTGGACTGGGCCCAAGAAATATGTTGGATTGGGCCCAGGCAAGATTAGAAATTTTCTTGTAATTACTAACTGAACTAATTAAATATTATTAATTAACTACTGCTGCTTGTCTAATTAATTGCTATATTAGTCGGTAAATTACCTAGAAACAATATTATAATATTATTATTTGACCTAATTTTCTTATCGTATTCGTATTGGATTGGACTAGGCCCAAGAAAGATGTTGGATTGGCCCCAAGCAAGATTAGGGGTTTTCTTGTAATTAGAGTTAATTATTGTTATTCAAAAAAATAACACTTAAATAAACTATCCGAAGATCAAATATACAACAAATAAAATAATACGATACAAATTAAATAAATTAATAATAAATATTATAAACAATTCAATATTTACTCATTATAACACAAATTAAACTATAATTTCAAATAATAAAAGTATTTTTAATCATTTGAGTAACTAGCCATTACAATATTAATTGAAACAATCTAATTTGACCTAAATTAATTATATTATCAATATTCTAATTCGTTATTTAATATTTTAACTAATATAAATATTTAATGAACCTAAAAATTATAATTTAATATTATTATTTACCAAATCTTACTATTTTTAGTATTATTGTTTAATTCAAAATATATAAATTAACAACAAATATTACGATATTAATATTTTTTAGTATTATTGTTTCCTATTTATGCTACTTTTTATTTAATATTTTTCATAATATTAATGGTGAATGACAAAAATATATATAAATTATCTAATAAAATTAAAATAAATTATAATATCTCTCAACAAGATTTTAACTTTGTATATATTAGCTGAGAGGTCTATTTGGCAACAGGTAGAAAAGTCAAGTTAACTCCTTCTTTTTTTTTTAATGAATTCTTTTATCAAAAAATATTTTTTATTTTTAATAATTTTTAACTATGCTATTTACATTCATGAAAATATTATAAAATAAGAGAACTTACATACAAGTGAAAATTATTATTAATTTTTTTTTGGTCTTATGCATCCATTCTTATTTAAATGTATTCTTTTTATGAAAATAAATAATATGTTTAAAAGTTTACAAACGTTATTGTATTTAATTTATTAAAAAATCTATTAACTTTCACTAACTTTTTATACCTTTTTCAAACTATATATTATTTTTACATTAAACTTTATATTTTTATTATACTTTGGTCTAATAACTGAGCCTAAACGTCGCACAGCACATGTTAGAAAATCCAACCATGGCAATTTCTTAACTTAATTTTAATTTATATTTTTAGTGAACCAATAAGTTTTAGTTTAATATTAATATTTAATTAATTCTTATATTTTTAGCATTATTGTCTAATATTATAAATATCATAATATAATTTAATTTCCGTAAGGTAAGTTAATCAATTTATTTTTAAAAATTATACATTTATGTATTTATAATTCCAAATATTTTACTTTAATATTGATCATATTTAAAATTAATTTCTTAATTGTTTAATCATTACTTCAAAAGCAAATCATATTAAATATTATTTTTCATGTTTTTATATTTGTAAATATGATAATTATTTCACTCAATGATAATAATATATATAATTTATTAAAGTAAAATTATTTAATAAATTATATTTTCTTACAAAGAGCTAATTTCAATTCACAGTTATCGAAATTTAATTAATTTCGGCAACGTAATAACATTAATTAATCTCATTAACGTAATGTTAATTAATTTTAATATCATAATATAATCAATTTATTTTAAAAATTTATAATATAATTTAATTTCATTAAGGTCACGTTAATTAATATTTTTCATGATTATTTTAATAAATGATAATAATATATACAAATTATTTAATAAATTATACTATCATATTAGAACTTAATTTTAATTTATATTTTTAATGAAATAGCTAATTTAAATTATATTTTCTTAGAAAGACCTAATTTCAATACACATTTTTAAATTAAGAAAAAAAATAAGCATTCACTCTTTTATAATTTCAAAAAATTATATTTCAATCAATATATTTTTACTTTTTTTAATACTAATTTTTAATAATTAATTTTATAATTTTTAATACTTACTACAAATATTTAAATTTATAAATAATTTTAAGCTTAATTTAATAAAAAAACAAACTAAAAAAACAAATCTATCAATAAATATATTTTATTTTTATTATATTTATTAATTTATTAAAATTATATATTTAAAATTTAAATTTTTTTATTCATTTCTTTTTGAAAAAATTCTGACCCCAAACAACACCCTCGTAAAGGTGAATAAGAAGAAGGCGACATGGGACGCGAGGGTTTGTTCCGTAACAAATAAGCTAACTTAAACAAAATAGCTTTTTTGCTTTTTTGTATTTAAAAAGTTAATTTTGTCTAGCACAAAAATTAAGTCAATTTCAGTTTGATTTAAATTTAAACTGTAAAATATTTGTTTTGTCCTGAGTCCTATTCATTGTCCAAATTTAAATTCTTTAATTCTGAAATGATCAAAAAATATTTATTGGCATATTTCTTAATAATTAAGGGAATTTTAACTTCATTTAAACACAAATTATAAAATGACTATTTTATCTCTAAGTCCCTCATTTTTTTTAACTTGTAGTCAAGTTCTAAAATAATTTTTTTTTATAATTTTTAAAAATTGATTTAATAATTTTTGTTATATTTTACCTATCATATTAAAATTATGTAATTAAATTATAAGAATTTATATATTCATTATATTTTTATAATTTTAATCTTAATAATTAAATAAAAAATTAAATAAGTATTTTATTTTATTTCATTTTATTCTAACGTTCTAATTCTATCCTCAGAATTTTAAATTTCAGGGTGTCACGCCCTGAGTTTCACAACCCGAGTACGCGAACAAATAACACATATTATACCGTTTTATAATCTTCCTTATTCCACATTAGAACCATAAACACATACTATGGGCAATGAATATAAAGTAATTAAAAATTAAACCTTCAATTTAAATAAATGCCTCAGTTTAATCCACTAGGCAAACAAAGCTGCAAAACTAAACCCAACCAATCTCTAAAAAAAATAATAATAATTAACATTCACCTCAAAAAAAATTTCCTGGAGTCTAAAACAATTACATAAAAATAAATAAATGAATAAATAAATAAATAAGACTTTAATTTCTATGCTCAGAAGATCCAGCACGTGACTCAAATTCATTACCTGCATCACAAGCTGTAAGGGGTTTAGCACTAATACCACGTGTGCTCGGAACCCTAATAATAACAATATAAATGCAATATGCCTTAATATACTACTAAGTGAAACAACTATGCACAAGTAGCAATTTCAAACAAGAAATTAAATCAATTTATTAATTTAATCTTGGTTACAATTTAATTGTGTTTCAGCACCATCAAACACATCAAGAAAAAATAAATTGATTTCAAGATACTGCTTCTTGGTTGTCTCGTAGAAACAAGACCCAACCAATATACATCATTCTTTGATGTCTGCTTGGTTGTCCCGTATAAACAGGACCCAACCAATATACACCATCCTTCGATGTCTGCTTCCTAGGCCAAAACCTTAGGAATGTAATATGCCACCCTTAGGCATCTGCTCGTTCGTAGGTTACTAGCCTACTAGAATCGATAACCAACCCCGCGCGAGTTTCGGGACTCTCAACCCTTGGGTACGTATACCCGATATTTTTAGTACCCCTCAATCTAAATAAAACATATTATTAAATTTTATTTTATAACCATATTAAATAAATTCTTCTTACCTTAAGTTTTACGCATTATTACTTCTCAATTCATCAACACATCAAATAACACTAACATATATCTCATCTAACAGGCAATGTCACGTTTTCGGTATTTAATAAAAAGTAATATTCAATAAGCTAATACAGAACATGAAATTAAACAAACTAATATATGGTTAAAATGGAAGTGTCAACGCACAACAATGCACACAAACACACAAGTGTCACGTTGGTGAGATTAATTGCATGTAAAGATAAAGTTAATATCAAACTAATAGAATTATGATGTAATTGCATATAAAGACAAAATACATAAAAGACAAAATAGTGTATTTGAATTGATTCAACAAAAGTCCAGCAAGTTCAACATTACCTATTGGAGCCTAAACGTGCCAATTGTTCACTTAAAGGAACATTATATATATATATATATATGCAATCATTACTCAGGGAAGCCCATTAATCAATTTATCATCCATGTGATCAATCTGCCACCAACTTTATTTTATAATATTTATATATATATATGTATACCAATCGGCCGCCATTCCTATAATATAAATATATATATATATGTATATAAAACATCAAAACCTCCTGCCAAGCATGTTTTAACATCCCAACTTCGTCTTTTTTCACGCCGAACGAGATCATCCAAAAGACAAACAAATAATTCCTATATATATATATATATGTTTTACATACACATACACAAACAAATAGATAGAAGTTCCGTCCCCTTACTTCCTTAACTCGGCAGCAGATTTTTTTCTCTGCAGCGGCAGTTTTCCCTCCCTTCTGGTTTTCTCTTCCTCTCACTTAGGGTTTTTAATTTTTATCAAAATAATTACAACTTTATATATTTATAAAAGAGGAATTTTAACCATAACCAACTAATTAATTTCCTACTCCCCATAGGTTTAGGAAAATTACACCATTCTCCTAAAATTTTAAAAAAGTCTTTTCAAATATAACCCAAAATTAATATTTTTAAATATAACTTAAAATTAAATACCAAAATTATAAATTATTAAATTTAAATAACGAAATAAATTCACTGAATAAATATATATAATAACTAAATTAAATTAAAAAATTCGGGTCATTACATCCTACCCCCCTTACAAAAATTTCGTCCTCGAAATTTAGGAGGTAAAGAAAAGAAAATTAAAGAAACAACTCTGGATACCTACTCCGCATATTTGCCTCTCGCTCCCAAGTCGACTCCTCAATACCACGATGCTTCCATAACACTCTAACTAAGGGAATAGTTTTCCCTCGAAGCACTTGCTCCCTAGAGTCCAAAATTTCCACCGGTTTCACCTCATATGTCACATCTGAGTCAACATCAAGCTCAGTCCAATCTAATACATGTGAAGGGTCCGGGTTATACTTTATAAGCATAGACACGTGAAACACTTCATGTACTCCTGAAAGCTGCGGTGGCAAAGCAAGACAATAAGCCACCTCTCCAACCCTAGCCAAAACTTCAAATGGCCCAATATATCTCGGGGACAACTTCCCTCTGCGCCCAAAATGAAACTGACCCTTCCGTGGTGAAACCTTTAAGAACACATGGTCTCCTAGCTCAAACTCCAATGGTTTTCGCCTCTTATCAGCATAGCTCTTTTGACGGCTCCTTGCTGTCTCTAGTCTCTGTCGAATTAGTTTGACTTTCTCAGTCGTCTCTTGCACAAACTCAGGCCCAACAATTGCAGTTTCTCCAACCTCAGCCCAACAGATAGGAGATCTACACGGTCTACCATACTAAGCTTCAAAAGGAGCCATCCCAATGCTCGACTGGTAGCTATTATTACACGCAAATTCAATCAAAGGAAGATGGTTCTCCCAGCTGCCACGAAAATCAAGCACACATGCCCTGAGCATATCCTCCAAAATCTGAATTGTACGTTCTGACTGTCTATTAGTCTGAGGATGAAAGGTAGTACTAAACAACAATTCTATCCCCATAGCCACCTGGAGACTCTGCCAAAATCGAGAAGCAAAACGCGGGTCCCTGTCTGAGACAATGCATACAGGGGCTCCGTGAAGCCTCACGATTTCCTTAACATATAATTTAGTCAAGACATCCATAGAGTCGGTCAATCGAATTGGCAAGAAGTGAGCCAACTTCGTCAACCTATCCACTATCACCCAAATTGTGTCGTGACCCCTTAGAGATCTTGGCAAGCTAGAAACAAAATCCATTGTAATATTCTCCCACTTCCACTCTAACACTGGCAAAGGCTGTAAGAGACCTGCTGGTTTCTGATGCTCAGCCTTAACTTGCTGACAAGTAAGGCACCTACTCACAAACTCTGCCACATCTTTCTTCATACCTGCCCAAAAGAATTGACGATGCAGGTCGTGATACATCTTAGTACCTCCAGGATGTATTGCAAATTTAAAGTGGTGGAACTCCTTTAAAACTATATCTCGAGCAGAGATGGGCACGACAAGTCTCCCCAAATACCTCAAACCGTTATCGTCACCAATCACCCATCTTGGCATCTCATCAGGATTCGATAACTTAGGTCGTATCGTCTTACATTAAACATCAGTCCCTTGAGCTTCTATCACACGACTCAATAGAATTGGCTGAGTAGCCATGGCACATAAGAAAGTATGACCCTCATCTCCCTGTAACTCTATATCAAACTCACTAAGGCTTCTCATCATTTCCCACTCTCGCACGAAAAGACCCGCTAAAGTATCACGAGTTTTTCAGCTGAGTGCGTTAGCTACCACATTTACCTTACCAGGGTGATACTGGAGCTCAAAATCGTAGTCCTCCATGTACTCCATCCATCTCCTCTGCCTCAGATTCAAATCTTTCTGAGTGAAAAGATACTTCAAACTCTTGTGGTCAGAAAACACCTCAAACTTTTCACCATACAAATAGTGTCTCCAGCTTTTCAGAGCAAAGATAATTGCTGCTAACTCCAAATCGTGTACTGGGTAGTTACGCTCGTGAGTCTTCAATTGCCTAGACCCATAAGCTACTACTCTGTCACCCTACATTGATGCACACAGCCTAAACCTTCCTTGGATGCGTCACAATAAACTGAATAACCTAATCCCCTCTCTGGAATCACAAGTACTGGTGCAGTAGTTAGCCTCTTCTTTAACTCCTGAAAAGACTGTTCACACTTCTTATCCCAAATAAACTTGACTCCTTTTTCGAGTCAACTTAGTCATTGGCCCGGCTAACCTTGAGAAGTCACGGACAAATCTTCAATAATATCCTGCCAAACCCAGAAAACTTCGAAGCTCAAAAACTGTGTTTGGTTTTTTCCAATCCATAACTACCTCATCCTTAGACGAATCAACTGCAACTCCTTCCTTAGAAACAACATGCCCAAGAAATTTTACCTTTTTGAGCCAAAACTCACACTTGCTCAATTTAGCATAGAGCTAGTGATCTCTCAAGGTCTGAAGTACAATTCTCAGGTGCTCCTCATGTTCCTCCTCTGACTGGGAATAAACCAGAATATCATCAATAAACACCACTACAAACCTGTCCAAATATCTTCTGAACACCCGGTTCATTAAGTCCATGAACACTGCAGGAGCATTGGTCAGTCCAAATGGCATCACTAAGAACTCGTAGTGCCCATACCGAGTCTTGAATGCCGTCTTAGAAATGTCCTCCTGCTTCACCCTCAACTGGTGGTAACCAGATCTCAAATCAATCTTTGAGAAAATAACCGAACCCTTCAGTTGGTCGAACAGATCATCAATCATCGATAAAGGATACCGATTCTTGATCGTGACCCGGTTTAACCTTCGGTAATCTATACACATCCTGAGAGTTCTATCCTTTTTAGCTGCAAATAGTGCTGGTGCACCCCAAGGTGAAGTGCTAGGGCGGATAAATCCCTTAGAGCTCAACTCCTCTATCTGGGATCTTAACTCCACCAACTCTGCAGATGCCAATCTATACGGGGCTATAGAAATTGATTCTGTGCCAGGTATCAGATCAATCCCAAATTCAACCTCCCGTTCAGGCGGTAATCCAGCTACTTCTGAAAACACTTCTGAAAATTCACAAACAACTCGTGGTAACTCAAATTTGTCACCATCCTCGTCCTCCAAAGCTATACAAACAAACAAACTGCACAAGTCTACTCGTCCCTGCCCATCGAGGGAAGGCAAGAGCTGAGGGCTACAATGATCACTAGAAAATCGTATTCGATCTCCCTCCGTAGTAAATAAGGTTACCCGACTCTTAGCACAATCTATCATCGCCTGAAAGACTGACAGCCAGTTCATGCCAAGAATCACATCAAAGCTTCCCATGTCTATTACAATCAGGTCAAAAACTGATAAGTGCTCCCGTCCCAAAGTCTCATCCCTAATAGTGATCTCACAATTCTTACAGACTTGATTCAACACAGAATGACCCCCTATCGATGTTTCAACATGCAATGGTGGAACTAACTCGTCTACAGATAAATTCAATATAGACATAAATGATACAGTAATAAACGAATGAGATGTTCCTGTGTCTACAAGAACTGTGGACTTAGTAGCATAAATGAGAAAGGTACCTCTCGTAACTATAGGCTCTGCACGTCCATCATTTTAGGCCACAGTGAAAACTCGTCCCTGAACTGGTACCGTTGATGGTCTACCCCCCTTTTGTCCATGCTGGGATCCACCCTGAACTCCTTGATGCTGCTGAGCACCACTTGGAACACCAATCTGATACTGCGGTGGCCCACCTTGAGTATCCCTCTGAAAACGAGTCTGCACTGATTGTGACCCTGCTGGCCTGTTACTCTGTATTGACTGAGCTGGCTGTGGAGGTCTCATAATACTTCCATTACCTTGCCTCTGCTGACAACGCATCTGCACATGACCTGGTAGGCCACACGTGTAACAAGTCTTTACCTTGGCCCTATTTCTAGATCCACCTGACACACCTTTGTAAGGACAATTAAACTGATGATGCCCAGGCTGTCTGCAATTATGACAAACAATAGGACTCTGTGCGGAAACTCCAGTTGCCGCTGACTTACTTGGAACCATACTCCCCTACTGAAATTGTTGAGACTGTTCCCCATGTAAATTCTCTCTCTGCCTTTTGGTGGGTCCGCTCTCTTAGTGCTGAGTCCTTCCTTGCCTGGCTTCATTCTGTGCCCTGGTATCTGCCAAATTCTTCTCCACTGCCATTGCTCGATCAACTAAGGTCTCATATTCATTAAGCCCCAAAGGCACTATCCAATCTCTGACAGTAGGCCTCAATCCCTTCTCAAACCGTCTACACTTGGTGCGTTCAGTGGACACCAACTCCTTAGCATATTTGGCCAATGAGGTAAATTTACGCCCATACTCCAGCACAGTCATTGGCCCTTGAGTTAAATTCAAAAACTCGTCAAGCTTAGCATCTCTCAGAGACTGTGGGAAGAAGTAGTCTCTGAAACGCTCCTTAAAATCATCCCAAGTAAGTGCAAACGCCCCATGAGACCCCTTCACAGTACTCCACCAATCCGCTGCAGCACCTTCTAACTGAAAAGTAGCAAGCAGAACTCTAGTCTTGTCTTTATTTAACTGCATCACTTCAAATATTTTCTCATTCTCGTGCAAAAACTTCTCAACCTCTTCAGTGTCTACTGTGCCAGAGCAAGTAGGAGGTTTTATTCTCCTAAACTTCTCATACAGAGCTGTAGGCTGACTCGCTTGCATTCCTCCAGCAAACATTACAGTCATTTGTTGCATCCACATCTGTGGGTCCATCATTCCTGGCTGTGGCACACTTGGTGCTTCGGATTGCACCTCAGCCACGTGAGGCACTCCTAATGGAACCTCTGCTCCAACCCCAACATATGATCCTTGCTCTTGTGACACTCCCGCAGCAACGGGAACATCATCAACTGGAACTTCATGACCCTGCACAGCCTGAATCCCTTGGCCTCGACCCTAGCCTCTACCACGACCACGACCTTGGCCCCTGCCTCTACCTCTAACACCTGGAGCTACACATGGCTGCATTTCTCTAAAAATTCATAAAAATATACTAAGGTCAACGCCTTCTTAACAATTTATGTCCAACAAAGCATCAAATTCACGTATCACAACTAAATAAACTAACATGTAATCACATAATACTTAGAAAAATAAAAGACCCACTGTCCCTAGGTATTCTAAACCTAGGCTCTGATACCAACTTGTCATGCCCCGGGTTTCACAACCCGAGTACGCGAACAAATAACACATATTATACCATTTTATAACCTTCCCTATTCCACATTAGAGCCATAAACACACACTATGGGCAATGAATATAAAGTAATTAAAAATTAAACCTTCAATTTAAATAAATGCATCAGTTTAATCCACTAGGCAAACAAAGTTGCAAAACTAAACCCAACCAATCTCTAAAAAAAATAATAATAATGAACATTCACCTCAAAAAAAAAAATTTTCCTGGAGTCTAAAACAATTACATAAAAATAAATAAATGAATAAATAAATAAATAAAACTTTAATTTCTATGCTCAGAAGGTCCAGCACGTGACTCAAATTCATTACCTGCATGATAAGCTGTAAGGGGTTTAGCACTAATACCACGTATGCTCGGAACCCTAATAATAACAATATAAATGCAATATGCCTTAGTATGCTACTAAGTGAAACAACTATGCACAAGTAGCAATTTCAAACAAGAAATTAAATCAATTTATTAATTTAATCTTCGTTACAATTTAATTATGTTTCAGCACCATCAAACACATCAAGAAAAAAATAATTTGATTTCAAGATACTGCTGCTTGGTTGTCTCGTAGAAATAAGACCCAACCAATATACATCATTCTTTGATGTCTGCTTGGTTGTCCTGTATAAACAGGACCCAACCAATATACACCATCCTTCGATGTCTGCTTCCTAGGCCAAAACCTTAGGAATGTAATATGCCACCCTTAGGCATCTGCTCGTTCGTAGGTTACTAGCCTACTAGAATCGATAACCAACCCCGCGCGGGTTTCGGGACTCTTAACCCTTGAGTACGTATACCCGATATTTTTAGTACCCCTCAATCTAAATAAAACATATTATTAAATTTTATTTTATAACCACATTAAATAAATTCCTCTTACCTTAAGTTTAACGCATTATTACTCCTCAATTCATCAACACATCAAATTAAACTAACATATATCTCATCTAACAGGCAATGTCACGTTTTCGGTATTTAATAAAAAGTAATATTCAATAAGCTAATACAGAACATGAAATTAAACAAACTAATATATGGTTAAAATGGAAGTGTCAACGCACAACAATGCACACAAACACACAAGTGTCACGTTGGTGAGATTAATTGCATGTAAAGATAAAGTTAATATCAAACTAATAGAATTATGATGTAATTGCATATAAAGACAAAATACATAAAAGACAAAATAGTGTATTTGAATTGATTCAACAAAAGTCCAGCAAGTTCAACATTACCTATTGGAGCCTAAACGTGCCAATTGTTCACTTAAAGGAACATTATATATATATATATATATATGCAATCATTACTCAGGGAAGCCCATTAATCAATTTATCATCCATGTGATCAATCTGCCACCAACTTTATTTTATAATATTTATATATATATGTATACCAATCGGCCGCCATTCCTATAATATAAATATATATATATGTATATAAAACATCAAAATCTCCTGCCAAGCATGTTTTAACATCCCAACTTCATCTTTTTTCATGCCGAACGAGATCATCCAAAAGACAAACAAATAATTCCTATATATATATATATATATGTTTTACATACACATACACAAACAAATAGATAGAAGTTCCGTCCCCTTACTTCCTTAACTCGGCAGCAGATTTTTTTCTCTGCAGCGGCAGTTTTCCCTCCCTTCTGGTTTTCTTTTCCTCTCACTTAGGGTTTTTAATTTTTATCAAAATAATTACAACTTTATATATTTATAAAAGAGGAATTTTAACCATAACTAACTAATTAATTTTCCTACTCCCCATAGGTTTAGGAAAATTACACCATTCTCCTAAAATTTTAAAAAAGTCTTTTTAAATATAACCCAAAATTAATATTTTTAAATATAACTTAAAATTAAATACCAAAATTACAAATTATTAAATTTAAATAATGAAATAAATTCACTGAATAAATATATATAATAACTAAATTAAATTAAAAAATTCGGGTCATTACACAGGGTATGCAATATGACAAAAAATCGAAGTTTCCCGGAAGTGAGGCTACGTGGATAGTGCGCAATAAATTAGGAGAAGGTAGATTGCCGTATATTAATGTAAAAGATACTTTAATGCTGAACAGCTTTCAAACAGAATATGGCTGTTTGAACTAAAAAAATTTAAGAAGTTATTAAAAAAAATTATCCATTTTTCAAACTTTTGTGATCAAATTCTATCACATATCATTTTTATATTACTTTTTTAAAATTATTGAATTTTAATTCAATATTACAGATACAGTTATATTATTTAATTAAAAAATTTAAATGTATTTAAATTATTAAATTTTAATTTAACGGTATAACTTGCAAATCATGAAATTTACATAACTCCCCCAAATCCTTTAAATTTATCGTCTATATTGGCAACTTTTGGAGTACAGCAAAATAATACAAAATTTTATAAATTTCTACAAACACAAATTACAAGATAATAAAATTTAAATTTTTTACTCACCGCACAAAAGACAAAAATTTTTTCCATTCACTAAATTTTTCTTCTAAAATCTCTTTTTTTTTTTCTTCCAACATACCAATTTTTATAAAATAAAATTAAAAAACAGAAAATTAAAAAAAATTTAAAAAACAGCAAATAAAAAAATAGAAAAAAAAACAGCATATTAAACAAAATTAAAAAAAAACAGCAATATACATAAAAAAAAAAAACATTACACAATATACATATGAAATAAACAAGTTAATGAGTAACTAAAATAAAAAAAAATTAAACAAACAATAATATATACATGCATGCATAGATAATCATCAAACCTCCAACCACAAAAACAAAAAAAAATTATTTACATTTATCTAATAATAAACATGAAAAATACAGAAAATAAAAAAAATTATCCAAACCTGGTGTAGTGGTGATCAACCTTCAAACAAACTCTAATACACAAAAAAAAAATTAGTGTTTATTAGAGAGAGAGAGCAAGAGAGAGAGAGAAAGATAGAGCAAGAGAGAGAAAGAGAGAGAGCTAGAGAGGGAGAGCATTACCGGCAGAGGACTTCCGGCGACAGCAAACTTCCGGCACGGCAGCAGGGGGTGGGGGGAGAGAGGAGAGAGCGTGGGGGAGGGAGAGAAAAAAGAGGGAGAGAGGGAAAGGAAAAAGAGAGGGGCAGTCTGCCCGATATTAGTAGAGCATCAGTGACCGTTTAAAGCGGTCGCTAATGCGGTCGCTAAAAGAGCATTAGTGACCGCTAAAAGCGGTCGCGCGAATTTTCTCGTCGTCGATACCTTGTCGCACGGGATTAGCGACGGCAACTAAGGCGACCGCCTAAAGCGGTCGCTAATACTCTTTTGGCAACTGCTTTAAGCGATCACCCAGGTTTTCCACTCGCCAATCACCCAATCTCTAGTAGTGACCCCTGCATGCTCAAAAGTGTTGACAATTTGATGCCAGATGTATGAGGGTAAGTCTATCGTTAACCTTGTTCCAATAACATAAATAAGTCTTGCCCTGAGTGGATTGTAATCTGAGTTACGGTTCTGAGGGAGAAGATTCATACAAGAGAACATATGTAAAGCCCAATACTTATCGTTCGGTGCAAAAACTAGCTTTCTATACTCCCCGTTCCAATCTTGACCTTCTAGTAAAATTTCAGTAGCTATGATAGATAATGGTGGGGTGCCATCAGAAGGATAAGCAAATTCAAGATTTGGGACACGATGTACTTAAAAACTTGTGCGAAGTCATCTAGTATGAGAACTATCTCAACCCCTCGAACCTGATTAACAATTCTTTCCCGACCCCTTTTCCGCACTATAGAATTTTCTTTGACATTAACGAAAAACTCCCTAACTAAGTCCACTATATATCTGGTATGAAACTTAGCAATATGAATCCATTGTCATCTCTCAAAATTTTGCTGGAGCATAAATTTCTCAGTGTGAAATTGATCAATCTGCTAATATCTCTATATCACTACTGGTTTATATATCTAAATGTCATCGTATTTTATTTCAGCTTCGTTCTTCCAAAACCGACTCCTATCAAAGAAAGTTGACCCTAATTGCGTATTAGCAGCATATTTGACTCTTGAAGCCATGACAAATTACAAAAGAAAAGAGAATATTTGTTGAATTGACCATAAAACCACAATCTCCTATGTCCACACAAGTTCAGTGGCCCAGTTCTAATAATAGAAAATTAAAACATTAAGTTGTCAAAAGTGGATCATTAAGTGCCCACATGACAACATGGCAGCCACATAGAAGTGGTCCATTGAAAACATTTGGAAAGTAGAATCATAAAAAAAAAGCAAGTGTCAGACAGTTGAGAAGCCGGCAAAAGTGAATAGTACCAAATAGACCCACGGACCAAATTTGTTAAAGTGGTGCAAGAAAAATGACTTTATTAGGATAATCTCCACCAAAACAACATTTGAAACCCATAATAAGATCCAAATCTAGTTGAAATCAAAATCCTTATTGAGCATGAGCTTGGGTTCAAGGAAAAATTGAACTTTTGCAACCTAGGGCTTAAAAGAAAATATGAACTTACCTAAAATCGAAAATAAGGGGGACTTGAAGTTGAAATCCGACCAAAAGCTCGCGAAAATGCTTAGATGTGAAGGAACCGACGATGGATTGAAACTTATGTTGAGAGAAAGTTAGAATGAATGTGAGGGCTTTAGGTTTAAAGCTAAGACGGGGCGCTTAAAGGAGACGCAGGGTCCAAACCACCCGCAAGGTGTCCGGACCACAATAAGCCTAGATGGTATTTTTTTCATGATGTGTACACACTGTGGTCCGGACTACCTGATTGGGGCGTTCGGACCAAAGGATGGAAATTCAAACTAATTTTTTTTTTCGAACCAAAAAAAATTAAACCTAAGTGTTACGACTCAAGTCAATGTAAGAATTGAAAATTACCCTAAACCTAATTATTATACAATTAATGCAACATTTTAACCATGAATTACCCATGAGGTGGAGAATCTAAAAGATCTAAGATTCTATTAAACCAATGAAATTCTCTAGATAAGGTTTGGGTCTATGCCCCTTTACTTTGAATCGATTTCTATTCTTTAGATTTTCTATTTCAATGGCCATATGATCAGAAACATGTTTCATGATAAATAGGATAGACCATTTAGATTGCAGTTTGCTTGGAAATGAGTGAAGCTGTGATTGATAAAGAAGTATTTTTTGACCTTCGTGAAATGAACATATCGCAATATGTTGGTCATATATTTTCTTCATATTTTCTTCAGAAATTTGAGCATTCTTATAAGCATCATTCTTCAATTCCTCCATTTCTGCAATATGGAGTTTACGGTGAAGTCTGGCCTCATCGATGTTAGCATTGAATTGTTTAATAGCCCATTATGCCTTGTGCTCTAATTTGACGGGCAGATGGCATGACTTCTCATAAACCAATCTATATGGTGGCATCCACAGGGTTGTTTTATAAGTTGTACGATATGCTCATAGAGAGTCAATCAGTTGTAGTGACCAATCTTTGCGATTTGAGTTAACTGTTTTCTCAAGAAATTATTTTATCTCCCTATTAGCAAGTTCTACCTGGCTACTTGTCTGTGGGTAATATGATGTGCCGACTTTATGGACCACACCATATTTGAGCAATAGAGTTCCCACAGGGTGATTGCAGAAGTGTTTACCTCTATCACTAATAATTGCCTAGGGCACTCCAAAACGTGAAAATATTCACGTGGAGGAACTTAAGCACGACTCTGTGTTCATTAGTTCTAGCGACAACTACTTCAACCCATTTACAAACATAGTCAACCCCTACTAAACTGTATTCATATCCAAATGAAATTCGAATCTTGGAATTAACCTTTTTACTTGTAGCGGCAAAGCTATCTACATCTGACCCTCCTTGCCTTATGCACTGGATTTTCTTATTTTTTTTATTAATGAAAATTAAATTAAAACTAAATTCAACTTAAACAAATACCATAATATGGGTTTGAATCAAGAATATGCCTGATTCAATTTTTTCAAGACTAAAATTAAGGTTTTGATAACTCATGTTCAATCCAATAATAGTGTGTTGAACTTGGAACTTTTTTTTTTTTTTTTTGATTGGTGAAACAACTAGGATCAATGGTTTTTATTAGGATGGAAGATCTATGTATAGAAGTATATGGATTACAAGCATCTATTATACAAAAATTTGATTTTTGAATGATAGTTGAAACAATTTTGTAGAAATCTAGCAAACTATTGTAAAATGATCATTCATTATCCAAAAGGGCAGAAAATACATGAATCACATTTATAAAATGTTAGAATATAAGATTTATTTTGTTTCTTTATGGAGTTGTCACAGTTAATTTCCTACTCCTATTTTCCTTATTTGATATAACCTCTCATTATGAATATAATTGGAGAGAAAAGAGAAAAATAAATTCAAAACTCTCTTTCTCTCTCTTAACTTGGTATCAGAGCCAAATTTGGTCCCAAAAAGAAAAAAGAGAAATCCTAAGTCACTGCAAATACATTGTTCTTACTGTTGGCTGGTTCTTTGGCCATCAAAGTTCACCTCCAACTACACTAAAGGTATCATTGGCGGCTGACAATTACAGTCCACTCTTAGTTGTTGCTGGATATTGCCTCACGTGCTCTCTTGCGCCAATCTACTTTGTGGCTCCAGATCTCATGTGCCAAGAGATCCTCAGCGTGTGCCAGCAATCAAACATAAGATAATAAGGAAATAGAATAAATCCTATATTCTAACATAAAATAATACTAAACCATCAACTTTGTTCATACCTAATGAAGAACTTATAAAACCCTAGCATATCAACTCGGACATCAAGATTCTAAGTGTTTGATATACCAAAACATGGTTTTGTTAGTATCAAATCAAAGAATACATAAAAAGCTAATTTGATTCATAGAAATCACTATGCCAAAATTGTAGTCAGTCCAACTAGGAGTTCACACAATCCATGGTTATTTGCCAAAATTTAGATAAAAAACTTTATTTTGAAACAAATATTCATCGAACAAGTGGAAAGAACAGATGCAATCAAAGAGGAGGAGGTCAGGAAGAAAACTGAAAACCAATTCTAGTCCCTCTGCTCTGAGCTTCTCTTCTACCATTCATAATGCTAGCAAAAATGAGCCTTAAGTCTTCTACCACCTTGAAAAAGAGCGACCATTCGAACCATAGCTGAATGGCCTGGTTGGTAAAGAGATTCTCATGTCTCTTGTTCCGTGGTCTTGACCATAGTACTCATCTTGCAATTCTGGATAGCCCTGCTTTTGGATTTGGCCCTTTGCCATCTTTCCACACTTTATGTATTTCTTTATAATTTTTGGTTGTTTATTTGCTCCTCTTTAGAACATTTGACTTGTGGACTTGTAGATAGAACAAGATTGAGGAGTTTCAACTATAAAATACGAATTTAAACTTATGCATGTATTGAACGTAGAATAATGTGTATCAATTATGCAATTTATAATGTTCATCACCTAATCTATCACTTGTCCACAGTTTGTGTTTAGTATCATGTTCTTTGTTTGTCTTGACGTTCCATTTCAACAGAGGGCTTGTATGTATGCGACAACTCTTAGTCATCAAGTTCTAATTACAATTTTATTCCTGTTATTTTTATTTTGAATTTATTTGATAGATTAATGTTTCCTCCCAGTGAACTTGATTCATCCTATTGGAGGCAATTGATATTTGTCATTTTATCTAGACATGCTAGCTAGCAGAGCTACAGCACCTAAAAAATGCTATTCGCTGTTATATTAATGAAGATAACTTATTATATATATATATATATTTTACAATGTAATAACCATCCAGTGTTTCTCTTTAGTAATTCTGTTAGCCAAAACCAAACAAAGTTGCCCATTTTGTCTGGCGACAAATTGAAATTCAGCAATATTAATCATATGTAAAGAGAGCTTGAATAAAACTCAAATATCAAAAACATATCTTGAATTGAAGATGTTCTAACTATCCAAACAATAATCCTATTATTTTAGTTGAATTATTGACCACTAACTCGTGTAAAAGTTGAAGTTAGAGAGGGTAAACCTATTGTTTTGTGACACAATATATCACTAACTGTTCTAAATGTGATATATGTCAATAGTGGTTGGGTGTATCTCATTCACAATAATGTCATGTTCCCATCTTTAGTTTTGTAAACTCCATAATGTCTAAGTTTTTTTTTTTTTGGGTAATTCCCTAATGTCTAGTCTAAGTGACGAACAAGTGTGTCGTCCCCAAAGTATTAGATTCCAAAATGTCAAAAGTTATGGGTCCGACATGTATTGTGAAAGTGTTTGACTACTGTCACTACTTCGAATAGATACATTATCTTCTTAAAAGTGTTCGGTCTTCTTAGGTCCTAGATGTCTCAATGGACCTGTGTCTCCTGCAAATCAATTATATTTTGGTTGACTTAGCATTTAATAGATTGTGTTTGATTGGGGGATTTGGTGGGCGTGATTGGATTGTCAATCCTGTGAGACCCTCACATATCAAGTTTTTTTTTTTTTTGGTCACCAGATGTAGTATCTGTCCATATCTCATCCCCGGATTAGTTTACGACCAAGATCCAAAGGTCACATCTCTTATTCCATTCCATTTCATATCCTGCCAACCAAACACCAAAAAAATAATTTTATGTTATATTTAATCTTATATATTATCCTACAGTATTACCTATTCCTTATCATTGTATCCCCCAACCAAACGTAGCCTTAGAAGTTAGATGCATAATGCACGTTAGGAAAAGTTATTATGTTGTTGAGTTTATGTTTTTTTTTGTCAATATTTTAAAATGATACTGTCATGTAATTTATCACTTCCCTTATGCGAAAACTGTCAACATCTTTCAACTCAAATATGGAAAGACAACAAGCAATAGCTGGGTCAGGTGAATGATCTCAAACTCATCAACAATTATTAGTCTACCTAGGAGGTTGCAATTGGTCTGCCAATAGATGGACCTTGTCTATCATGCTTACTCTTGTAATATGTCGTTGCTATATTATGATCCTTTTTCTAGTGATTGTTTGTGAAGATAGCTACTGGTTAACATTGAGACATTGCCCTCTGCTATTGGATCAAGAATCACTTCCCTGCCAATTGCTGTTTGTAAATTTATCCACCATTTATTTTTATGTGAATACTCCTTGAAACAATGACCTCTTCATTTGTAAACTATCTGTTTTAAGAGTTTCCATGTGTTAAAAGAGAAATTAGTTGATGGATGAACTGAAGTCAAAATGGGGTATCGCTTTGTACATTGTTACAATGGAGGCATGGGTGGACTGAGTAAAGATTGTCCTCACTAATTTAGAAAATTACACATAGACTATTGATTTTGCTCTTTTTTACTTGTAAATTTTACTTATGTTTTATTATTATCAAGCTTTTGTCTCCATTATTTTTTTACCTTTGTTTCTATTTACTTTAAAAATGTAATTTTGCTTCTATTAAATACAAAATTTGGGTCCACCCCTAGATGGAGGGTCTTTTGATTGGAATAGTTCTTACTGAAATCCGAGCTTATTCATCATTGTGACAATTTGGCTCCGTACAGACTTCTTGTGTAGTGGTGGAGCTTCTTCCAAGGGCAAGTATAAAGAAACCTTTTTGATGCAAATGTATCCTCACAATGGACATTTAAACTTTTTGGTCTGGGAATCAGCATTTATCTAGAAGATTTTGGTAAATTTTCAACTCCTGCAGATCAGAATCTGACTAAGCTGGTGCCTTTTGGGTGTCTTCTAATAACTGACTAGTGATGAAATGTTTGTTTTCAAGTATTCTTTTTGAAGAGGAGGTTTGTGGATTGAATATTGTTTGGTGGTTGGGATTGTTTTAGTTAAAATAGGAAAGGAAGATGCTAATGGAATGTATAATCTCCTGTATGGTTGTCTTCTGTTCATTTCATACACCATTTTGTGAAAGTGAATATTGTAAAGTCTTGTGGCAAATCCAATCAAAATCTTAGTTAAATTAGGAATGCTATTAAAGTTTCCTAAAGTGATGCAAATTGAAGATTTGAAGAATTTTGAACAATTAAGGAGATAAAATGAATCAAGTTGACCAAGATTTTGAAGAATTCTAATTGGTGTGAAGGATTACAAAACCTAATTGGCCTCGGACGCAGCTTTCTGGAATGTGGACGAGATTCTAGTGTACCTTGCAGGCACGGCGTAGGGAGCGCGAGGGTGAGCTCCAGGCCCACAGGGAGCGCGCGAGTGTGCCAAGTTGTTATGACACATCCCAGAAACTCTAGTGAGGTCTGCAGGCTGGAGGATGGGTGTGCGCGGGTGCGAGCTACGAATATTCTGTCCAAATTTAATTTCCTATTTTGCTAATTTAGGGCAACTTTGTGTAACCCTATATATATGAAACCAACTCTGTTAATAAGGGTGGGGAGAACATATTATAGGGACCTAGAGAGAGAGTCTTTGATAATTGAGAGCTTTCACGTTCTTTCTCTAGATTTTTCTTGTATTCCCTTTTCACTTTCTGTGTGAGACAGAAAGCCTACTTGTAGGGTTTATCGAGTGATTCGAGCAAGAGTGACGAAAGGATTCGTGCGAGTGATTCATAGAGAGTCTGAGTAGAGTCTTATAACCCGTTGATAGTGGGATTGTAAATAGAGGTTTTTCTCCCTGTGATAAGGTTTCCTCATTATTCTCTTGTGTGATTACTTTCATTGTGTGTGTGATTGTGTGGGTTTGGAATTTTCAATTGGTATCAGAGCGGGTCACTCTAAGTTCTTGAGTGAAGATCTTCATCCAAACCACTGGATCCACCGCGTGAAGGAGGTTCAAGCACCAGACCCCCTTGGTTTGACGGCTCAAACTATTCATACTGGAAGGTACGAATGCAAGCTTTTTTTTTGGGAATTAATTACAAAGTCTGGATGTCAATAGTTCAAGGATAGGAAGAACCGACCCATAAAGTTGACGGAAGAATAGAACAAAAGTCAATTCAGACGTGGACTAAAGTTGAACAAGAGAGCTCGGAGTGGAACTTCAAAGCCTAGAGTGCCATATTTTCTGCAGTCTGCCCTAATGAATTTTACCGCATCTCAAGTTGTACGAACGCCTGAAAAGCGTGGTTAATTCTGCAAAGTACACATAAAGGGAACGAACAAGTCGAAACCAGCAAGCTTCAAAAACTCACTTCTGAGTTTGAGGGACTAAGGATGAATGAAGATGAAAGGTTTGATGATTTTTATGTCCGGCTCAGTCACATTGTTAATTCCTGCTACAACCCTGGAGAACCAATTCTAGAATACAAAGTGGTACGTAAAATTTTACGTTCTCTTCCACGAGTGTTTGATTCTGAGGTCACAACAATAGAAGAAGTTAGAGATGTGAACTCCATGAAAATAGAATACCTTGTGGGATCCTTGCAAACGTTTGAAGCAAATATGGTGAAACCTCGCAAAGCGTCAAAAGGCATTGCTTTAAAGACAGTGGAAGAAGAAAGTGATGAAGAAGAGTCGGATAGAGAAATGGCACTTGTGGCTAAACGATTCGTGAGATATATGAGGAAAAAGAGCTTATTCAATAAGAATAACAAGGAGTCACAACCTCAAGAAAAATGAAAGAAGATCAAGAAGATTGAATTTGGGGAAGAAAACAAGAAGAACAAGATCAAGTGTTTTGAGTGTCATGGATTTGGACATTTTGCTCAAGACTGTGCAAACAAAAAGATGAAAAAGAAGCAAGTCAAAGTCATGAACGCTACATTAGATGATGACTCCAGTTCAGATGAATCATCTTCATCAGCATCCTCAGACGATGAAAATAATTTTGTTGCTTTTATGGCATCTCACTCTTCGTCCGTAGGAACATCATCTAGATCTCAAAGCAACACCGATATATCAAATGATGAAGATGATGACTCTGAAGATGAATTCAATAATGATCTGCAAGCGGTCTATGATGCTCTAATTGTCGAATACAGTAAGGTGAAGAAACAAAGACAAGCCCAACATACCCGCAACTGTAAACTCCGAAGTGAACGAGATTCCTTGAAGACAAAGAATGAAAAGCTCACAGGTAAAATATCTATTTTGGAATCTGACAAAACTTCTCAGTCTCATACTGCAGAAAAGTTCAAAGAAAAACTTGAAGAAAAAATAAAAAGATTGATGAATTGGAGAAAGTTGTTGGAGAACTTCAGGATGAGATATGTAAGCTGAAAGAGAAGATCAAGAGTGATGAGAAGATAATTGAAAGAATGAACTCCAGTTCTCAAAAGCTTGAAGAAATTTGAAGCCAACAACGAACACATGGAGACAAAGCAGGCTTAGGCTACACTGGAGAGAAAAGTGCAATTGTTTCATCATCATCAGCACCTTCAGTAGCAGCAAAGTTTTTTCCAAAATCTGTAGCCAATCCCGAGACCTTCCCAAAGCCTGCTGCACCACCAAAGAAGAGTTTTGAAAAGAATAAACACCATCAGGATCCTCCTCACATAGTGAAAGGTATGTTTTTTGCTAGACCCCAATTTTTTGTACCTGTTTGTCACCATTGTGGAATCAAATGTCATATACGCCTAAACTGTCACAAGCTCTATGGTCTTTCTTTAAACTATGTTAAAAATTTTTCAAAAAACCCTGAACCTGGAGTCCTTGTGAAGAATAAATTTCAAGTGTTTTCAAAATTTTTAGAAGATTCTTACAAAAACTCACGTCCTTTTCAAAAACAAAACAGTCCAACAATTCAAAAAGGTAAAATTTTCAAATTTGTTGAGAAAAAAATTTTCATAAAAGTAAAAAACGTGAGGAAAAACCTGTCAAGACAACTGGTCTTAAAACTAGAACTATTTGGATTAGAAAGTCAGATTTAAATTGTTTTGTTTCACAAAATGCCCTTCGCTTCGAGTCTCTAAGTAAATCTATAGGCATTTGTGCACACCATTGAAATCTAAAAGATAAGTCAGAAGTTCATTGATTAAGTTGAAAATATTTTATGACTTCAATACTGTTACATGTACATTAAATCTTCCAAATTCATAGATTCAATGAGTTCATAATTTTCACATTCCTTGTAAATTGATACGAAGTGGTTTGGTAAATTTTGTCATAATTTTGGAATGCTTCCTATTACACTTGACTGTACATGCATATACCTCTTTCTCTTCTTTTCTACGAATCAATGGTTATTGTTTGATGTGTTTAAAAAATGTTGAGGAGCCTGATATGTGCATATCAAAGTAATGCATCATTAAAAAAAAAAAACTTGGAAAGGGCTACCGATGGAACCAGTGAGAAGCCCCTTAATGACTTGTTGATTGTTAAGGGAATAGCTACCTACTCATAAGCGCGTGAAAGCTGCCAAGTGTTAAAAAAAAGGAGGAAAATTGGCTCTCACTTCATTTGGTACATCAAATTTAACTTTTTGAATCTATGATTTGTTTGAGGGGGAGCCTATATGTGTATTATAGTCAAAAACTCACACGTGCACAAGCATTTGTTCAATTTTATAACTTACTTCATCTTCTGACACAGAATTGAAGATTTTCTTGGAAAACCAAAATGTGAATCATTGATTTTATGGAGGGTAAGAGATTGATGTACATGCATTGGTATAGTGGAATTAAAATTTTTTGACATTTTTTAGTGAATTCTTCTACTGTCTCTTTCTGGTTTTGATTATCTGTGTCCAAATCTGCACTTACACGTATTTTCCCCAGAGCCTCACAGGCATGGTGCAGGAGATCCTACCTCACATTATTCTGATGTCACACTTAGAAGAGGTCGTGTCATGTATGCCACACTCATGGGTCTTCAGTTTGATCTTGCCTTATTCATGTTTCATCTCATGTTCATTGCCCAACAACTGAAACGTACAAAGGACTCACTGCCTTTTAGGGTTCTCGTCACCAAAATCATATAGTCCCATAACATTAACTTGCCTACATCTGGACTTACCTCTCAGCCCACACCCATTACTCGTCTTACTGCCCGCAAGCCCGTTAGCCAAGCTATTGATGACACACTTGATAAACACGAGGCCGCTGAGTCTAACCGGACCACTAGCCATATACACTAAATGCGTTGTCCTTGTCCCTGCTTCGTCTTGAGGCGGAGATAAAGAATATTAGAATTGATCAGACTCTGATGAATGAGCCGTTGGGACTATCATATTTGTTCTTGACTTTATGGTTGTACTAGACTTTATATTGTGCTCCTCCTCCTTAATTTTGTGTGCTTGTCATTTCCATATCAAAAAAAGGGAGTCAATTCAGGTTATGTATGTGATATGTGAACTTGTTTCAGCTATGGTATGATATATTATGTATTAGGTGCTCAGTGTGTTAGTTTGGTGATAATATCATTGATCATTTCCATATCATTATTCCACATGGTGCCTTGATATGTGTGTTCAGTACATGCAGAATTTGAGCAGAATTTAAAATTTAACTTGAGTTTTGATATGGAATTGCCAAGGGGAAGATTGTAAAGTCTTGTGGCAAATCCAATCAAAATCTTAGTTAAATTAGGAATGTTATTAAAGTTTCTTAAAGTGATGCAAATTGAAGATTTGAAGAATTCTGAACAATTAAGGAGATAAAATGAATCAAGTTGACCAAGATTTTGAAGAATTCTAATTAGTGTGAAAGATACAAAACCTAATTGGACTCGGATGCAGCTTTCTGGAACGTGGACGAAATTCCAATGTACCTCGCAGGCACGGCACAGGGAGCGCGCGGGTGAGCTCCAGGCCCACAAGGAGCGCGTGGGTGTGCCAAGCTGTTATGACATATCCCAGAAATTCCAGTGAGGTCCACAGGTTGGAGGATGGGTGTGCGCAGGTGCGAGCTACGAATATCTGTCCAGATTTAATTTCCTATTTTGCCAATTTAGGACAACTTTGTGTAACCCTATATATGTGAAACCAACTCTGTTAATAAGGGAGGGGAGAACATATTATAAGGACCTAGAGAGAGTTTTTGATGATTGAGAGCTTTCACGTTCTTTCTCTAGATTTTTCTTGTATTCTCTTTTCACTTTGTGTGTGAAGCAGAAAACCTGCTTGTAGGGTTTATCGAGTGATTCGAGCAAGAGTGACGAAAGGATTCGTGCGAGTGATTCGTAGAGAGTCTAAGTAGAATCTTATAACCCGTTGATAGTGGGATTGTAAATAGAGGTTTTTCTCCTTGTAATAGGGTTTTCCTCGTTATTCACTTGTGTGATTACTTTCACTGTGTGTGTGATTGTGTGGGTTTGGAATTTTCAAATATTTCATTACGATTGCTGCCCTCTTCTCATTTGTCTCTCATTTTCAATATATTCTGCTATCATCTTTTGTAGAATATGCATATCGTTATTTGGGGTTGGCGATTAACTATTCATTTGATCGAGTGGCTCATGAGTATACTCCACACAGAGATTACATGAGTTTGATCCTTGATTCAAGCGAGATGTGTGAAGGGCAACGTGTATCTGGTTACTCGGGTTTGATCTTATCAGTTACTTAATTCGTTGATAATTGTAATAAGTCAGTACTTTCAGATTAAAAAAAAAAGTGAACTATTTTGTTTTGAAACCATCTCCGACGTTTGATCGATTTCACAGTACTTGGTGCTATGAAGCTCTCCTTTACAAACTATTAAAGGGGATTATCAGGTTTGGGTTCCGTCAATGTGCTAGGAACAGACTTGTATGTATAACCATGACCAGCACCAAGAACACCATACAGAAAAAGCCGTTTTCTGCACAGAAATTTGTAGATTCAAAACCCGATGATCTTAACAGTAATCTGAATCCAAAATTACAACTTCAAAAAAAAGGGGGGGAACGAATAGGAAGAAAATGAAACATGCCAAGCAGCCTGGATTGGCTTCTGCATGTTGCCGTTAGCGATCTTGTTGATTTGGTGAGGGCTTTTTTGATTGTTGTCATTCTCTAGTTTGATTTGTTATGGCTGGCATAGCCGTTGCTAGTTGTTGCAAGCAATTTGGTTAGATTTTCTGCTACTGTTCCCTTTGGAATTCATGCTATTGTACTCTTCAGTTAGTTAAGCTACTTCTTGACATATGCTTGTTTTTCCAGTTAGTGTTTTTTAGGCATATGCTTGTTTGGAGGGGTAAAAAATAATAAATATATATATATATATATATTTTGGGTGTTTTAGGTATTTGATAAAATATTAAAAATTAGTGTTTTTGCTGAGCTGATAGATTATCAAAATATTGACTTTTGTTAAGTTGGTAAAAAGTATAATAATTATTTCATTTTAACCTAATTTAAACGTTATTAAAATTTTTGTCGAACACTTAAAAGTTACAGAAAAAATTACTACAAATTTATATTTATTTTATCAAATATTTAAAAGTTATTAAAAATCGTTACTTGTTTTATTAAATATATAAAAAAATTTTACTTATTAAATTTTATCAAATATATAAAAAAAAGTACACCATGAACGCAAACGTGAACTAACCCAAAAAAAAAGGGGGGGCACGGAAGCTACACGCGAATATACGACAAAATTTCACGGAGGAAAATATTAGAAAATCAAAATAAAGTGAAAATTTTGATTTTTTTTTTTTTGATTGTGTTAGAAAAATAAGAAGATAATTAATAGATATTTATTAAAAAAATAATAAGTTTTACTTAGATTCCGTTGGAAGGAGCAAAATTAACAAAAAACAAAAATACTAACTTTTGGTGTTTAGGTATTTGGTAAAATATCAAAAATTAATGTTTTGCTTATGCGATCAGTTGTTAACATACAAATTTTTGCCTATGTGATGAGAGGTGTAATAATCATTTCATTTTAACTCAACTTAAAAATTACTAAAATTTTTACTAAATAGACAAAAAATTGCCAAGGTTGTTAAAAGTTGTCAAAAATTATCAAAATTTTTTATTAAATACCTAAAAGTTGCTAAAATTTTTTTATTTGTTTTATCAAATACACTAAAAGTTTCACTTGCCAAAAGGTGTTAAAAATTATTAAAAGTTACCAAAAATGTAACTTCCAAACAGGGCGTTAGTTAAGGATAACAAAATAACACCATGCAATTAATAATTTTAATTTTTGTTTATAATACCTTTTTATATACAAATTCTTAAAATTATTTAGTGTTAAAAAAATATCTTATTTAATTACTAAATGATAATTCCAATAATAAAATCATGCATTATTATCGCAAAGAATTTTTTAGTTATAAATTTGTGTGGTGAATCTGGTGAGTACGATGTGTATATGGTTTTTTAACAAAAAAATAATAATAATTATTATTATTATATAAAAATATGAATTTAGTGCACTACTAGAAAAAAGCTGATTACCAACTGACAAAATCAGTTGGTAATAAGCTAAATTCGGTTGGTAATCATGGATTACCAACTGATTACCAACCGAGAGAAGCCCAGGAATAGCAAGATAGTAAAGCAAGCATAACAAAATATCTTAAAATGCAAAATAATGTAAGCAAAATAAAAGCTATAATTAATAACAATATTTTTTAATTCTGTCTAAATAATATTTTTCTCTTTTTCTTAAGAAAAAATAACTTATAAATAGTGATTCTAAAATTCTTGTTTGATGAATATCAGTTTCAGATATTCTTTGTCTTGTAATAGATAAACGAGTTCTATACCAAGATAATTTTTGTTTATAATAATTCAATTGAATCATAAGATGAACTGATAAAAACACAGATGATGAAAATGAAGCTTTATTAATAAAATTTGTAAATACAATTTTTAATACAAGAACTTACTTGATAAAAATTCTTTATTCTTCTTAGCCTGTTGAAGGTTTTCTTTTAATTTTAATAAATAATTTCTTTTCAGCTGAGGATCTTCTATATCTTCAATCATTTCCATAATTAATTCTTGTTCTCGGGTAATAACATTACAATGACAGTTTTGCTTGATAATTTTGCTACTAGATGAATCATCAGATATTTCTGTATTAGATTCAGTTGATGATGTGATATTATCTATTTCAAAGTCATCTTGAGAATTTGATTTTTCATATTCTCATTCAGAATTACTTAACATCAATATTTCCAATTGTTTTTTGAGGTGTTCATCAATATCTAAGGAATTTATTTTACCTTTTAATGGGCAATTATTTTTATAATGTCCTATTTTTCCACATTTATAACATGTTGGGGGTATTTTCTGATTGTTAGTAGGCTTTTTCGATTTTTTCTTATGTTGGAATTGATTTGGTTTATTTTTGTAGGGTTTTTTGTAAAAATTATCTTGACTAGGTTGTCTTTTCTTTTTATAATAGGGTTTTGGTATTAGCTTTTTATGTTTTTTATGTTTTCTTGATGGGGGTAAGTTTTGTTTAGCTAATCCAAATTGTTCACAAAATGTGCCTAACTCTTTATGTGATTGTATTAATTCTCTTTGTAATCTTTGGTTTAATTGGAAGTTAGTACAGATTTCAAATGCTGTCTTTTATAGTGTCTGATATATCTGGAAATGTTAAATGTTCATAAGATATTATGCTTTCATTTTGTTCTCTTAATCTAGTTTTTACTTTTTCAGCAAATAATCTTGGTAATCCATCAATAAATTTTTCTTTCCAGAACGGGAGACGCTGGTCATCTCTCATTCCAAGTTTTGTTAAAAATGTTTCTTCATACCAGTGATAGTCTTGAAGTTTTGGACATTTTAAGTTTGTTAAGATTATGGACGATCTTTCTTCAATTTTTGATGTGTTTCCTATAAAATATTTAACAATAGAAAATATTAGGGTATTAACGGCATCTTCTATTATTGTTGGATTATCATCTTCATCTTCAACTTTTATATGTTCATTAAATTCATCAGTTTTGATAGCATTTAATATATTATCCTTTTCTGATTCAGTAAGATATTTATCCCACCAAGTTTTGAGCCTTCCAGAAAATCCGGATATAAGAATTTCTGCTACGGCTTTATCAGAACATTGTTTTTTCATTTTATAAGCACTTGCAACCATTGTCATTTCTTGTAATTTATTAATCTTTTGATATTCTGTTAATCCATCTAAATTCCATTTATAGATTCCAGTACCTTTGAAAAATTGAGTTGGTTCAACTAATTCTTCATATTGTTGATCTGGGAAAGATGGTCTTGGATAATAATTTTTTATTTGTTTTGTATTATGTTTGTTATGATTCCATCTGGCCATATTGATTGTTTGATCTTGAGGAGTAAAAGTTTCTAATATTTCTTCAACTTCTGTTTCAGATAATTGTGATAATGTGTGGAAGGCTTTTATTGATGGAGATGGTGTTTCAGGAGCCACCATAAATGTCAATGTGTTTTGTAGTTTTTTAATCTTATTATCAATATCTTGTATTAGATCTTTATCTTTTAATTGAGTATTGATTTTCTTAGGAATTTCATGAGGAATAAATAAAGGTTTTTGATGTGAATTTTAACCTATTGCGGGTTCTGATTCTTGTAAATTATTTTCAATTCTGTTTAATTGATCACTAATTGTTTTAAGGTTTTGATTTGTAAAGTTATTTTGTTCTAAGATTTTTTGTATATCTCTAGATGTTATATCAGACTCTGATGGTGATTTCATTTTATAAGGTGAAGCCTTAATGATTGAATTTCTATATTGGATAGATATTTCTTCATGAGGTGGATGGGTAGATTGTTTAGTACCTTCTGATGTATTCCATTGTTGGGGTTTTTGAGTAACATTTATTTCTTTGGTAAAAGGATAATTTATAGAATTATTGGCAGCATAATTTTCAAACCAATCAAAAAATCTAAAATGAGTTTTATAATTTTGAACATGTTTATAAAATTTTTCTCTTATTGGTATTCTGGCAACTTCATCAAAGTTTGATAAGAACCATTCTCTTTTTTGATCGTTTTCGGATGATTCAAAATCTTTCTTTAATATACTTTTGTTCATAATAAATTCTCTATCTATGACAAATATTTGAGGGTCGTCTTGCATTTGAGATTAAGTTGGGGACATATGTTCAGAAGATTTATCTTCATCATCTTTTTCTTGTTGATTTATTTGATCCGTGTAAATAGGTTGGGGTATAGTTGATCTATTTCTAACTCTATTAAGCTTAAGAGGTTCATAATTACTTGATGTTGGAATAGAGGAACAAGAAGATCTTGGAGGCTGATAGGATGATCTTGGAGGTTGATAAGGTTCTCTAGAATAAGAGGATCTAGGAGGTTGATAAGATTCATTAAAATTTTTTGTTTGAAAAAGTATTTCTCCTTCTTCTTTAATTTGTAAATTAGAAAGTTTTGTGGATAAAAATTTGAGTTTAACAGATCCATTTGGGAGTTCTTCAATTTGTTGGAGTTTTTTGTTTTCTATTTTTGGAGCGGGTACTTGGTCTTCTAATTCCTATTATACTGGGAGATTGATATCACTCCAGAGTATGGTTTGTGGGACTATTAAATTAGAGTTTTCTTTTTGAGTTTGGAAAAAGATTGTTTCTCCTTTAGGGCTAATAGTTTTAACTAAAGGATCCATGATTGTGGTCATAGTTTTATAATGGATTTTATAGATTACAACAAAATGAATATTTTCAGGTTCCATATCATATCCTGATGTTTGTATTTTAAGAACAAGAGAGTTTAATATTCCAGTATCATGTAAAGAAACCGGATAATTTGGGAAACAGTTAAAATATATAGGACCATTATATAGACTAGTTTCAATAACTCCTAGTAAAGAGTTGAAATTTACGATGTCTTTGATCTCTAAGACATAGTAGAATTGATGTATTTAATCCACTTCTAGTTAATGGTTGAATAGCTATTTGAACTAATCCAAAGTGAATGTATGAATATTTTTCTTGATGTTTTCTAATGATACTAGAGTCAAGGAGTTTGATAGATTGACATTCAGATGTAAACGGGACAGTTTGTTCAACTGTCTTGATAGAATAATCAGAGGAAAAAGACCATTTTTTGATATGATAAACTTCTTTAATAGGAACATTTGGGATTTTCCAGTTAGATATAGGTTGTTGTAGATTTTGTATATTTTGTTCTTCTTGATTTATTATATTACTATCTTGGGATGAACTTGATGCCCTAGACATAGATCTAGACAAGAAAGACATGATAGAAAAATTAAATTCTTATTTTATTTTACAAAACTTATGTAAAACTTTCACCCTAGGCCTGTCAACGATTTATGCCTAAAAACGGGACTTACAACACATTGCCCTAAACTAGCTACGCGACTATCGGCTTTCCCCACCGAGTCAGGTTCAAGGTTTACTAAATCTTGTAAACTAAAATAAAAATTCAAAGTTTCTAAAATATCTTAATTCTCTCTACCTATGGCTCCGATACCAAGAGAAGCCCAGGAATAGCAAGATAGTAAAGCAAGCATAACAAAATATCTTAAAATGCAAAATAATCTATAATTAATAACAATATTCTTTAATTCTGTCTAAATAATATTTTTCTCTTTTTCTTAAGAAAAAATAACTTATAAATAGTTATTCTAAAATTCTTGTTTGATGAATGTCAGTTTCAGATATTCTTTGTCTTGTAATAGATAAACGAGTTCTATACCAAGATAATTTTTGTTTATAATAATTCAATTGAATCATAAGATGAACTGATAAAAACACAGATGATGAAAATGAAGCTTTATTAATAAAATTTGTAAATACAATCTTTAATACAAGAACTTACTTGATAAAAATGACTAGACTTGATACATCTGAAGGATGGAAGCTTTAGAGAGGATATGGGTGAGATTCAGACGGCAGAATGGTTTTCTAGTCCGAATGCAACCTACCTAATGCCACCCCCCCTCAAACTTAACTTCCTTCCCTTTTTATAATGGAGAAAGGAATCAGGCTACAGTTTTTCCCGTGATGGGTACTGATAAAGAGCCTGACTTCTTTTTACAAAGATGACATAAAGTTTGACATAAAGATAAAGCTAAAGATGATAAATACATAAAGTTGACATAAAGCTGAAAAGTGACATAAAGCTTGATGGCAATAGTTTCTTTGGCATGTGACTTGATGAATGATTGCAGGCGTGTCTGAAAAGTGACATAAAGTTTGATGGCAATAGTTTCTTTGGCAGGTGAGACTTGATGTTCTTTGTCATAACTTGATGAATAATTCCAGGCATGTGAATCTGCAGTAGCTTGATAATCGATTGATGACAGGCATGTGAATTTGCAGTGGCTTGATAATCAATTTTTGGCTTTTGCTTTTGTTTTCGTCTTCTCCTTGATTGGTGCTGGTGGAGTAGGATTATTGATAGGGGGAAGGATACCATAGCAGTCGTCTTCATTATCATTGCCAAGATTGACTGAATTGAAGCTTTCTGCCGAATTGGAGTCCTCACTTGATTCCTGTTCTGATAATGATTCTAATGCAGCTAATAATTGTTGTTTTAATTCCTTTTTTGATGCTGTAGCTGCAAGTTTTGATATATTCTGGCTTTTTTGAAGAAGGAACTGAGGGGTTGTTGATGTTGTTAATACTGGATGCTGATGGAAATATTTATCAATGGCCGCGGGAGTAACCCTGTCAATTTTAAATTGCTCCCACCATTTGACTTTAATTCTGCGGATTAGTGATGAAATGGTTGGTCCTTGATGAAAATATTCCCATTGGATGATCCAGGCAAGGGAGAATTGTTGAAAGAAATAGAATAAATGAGGGAATTGGTTCATGGGAAAATGAGATGGGATTTGAAATCGATCTTGATAAATCTGGAGGCCTTGATGAGCTTGTTGGGATAATATCTCTAGTACTGGCCCAAACATGTTCCACCATTCGATGAACCATGCTGGAAGGTCTTGATGAAATTTGTTGTGGAAGTAAAACATCCAAGAATGTCTGAATGTTTTATTTTGATGATAAAAGGTGTGGTACCAGGCTTTTTGATAATCCCAATAATTGTAGGTGGATGGAACAAAATGTTGAGAAAACTGGTGGAATTAGTTTGGATGTCCTCCCCAGTCTTCAAAAGATAAGATTTTGATAATTTGACATGTTGAATAGGCTATTTGGGTTTGGTCAAATTTATCTAGATAATGTTTAAATGATACTGATTCAGTGTCAATCAGTATAAATTCATAAAATTTTTGGGTTTTCATAGAATTTGAAGTTACAAAATGGTTATTTGGTAGAAATACGGTTTGAAGAAGATCATGGATAACTTGGTAATTGGGTGGGTTTGTGAATGGGTTTTCATACTCTTGAGATAATCTGGTAATAAGATAGGTTTGTGGTTTAGGAAAATATTGTGATTTTGATGATAGGGAAATTTGAGAAATTGGTGTGGGGTTTGCCGATACCACCACATTTTTTGATGAAGAGGCTATGGGGCCAAGAGCCACCATAGATGATGAAGAGGGACGTGTAGCCACCTCTTTTGATGACCCAATTGCGACTGTTTGAGCAAAGCTCTTATTAGCAACTTGGTTTAATATCTGTTGTTGTTGTCTTTCTTCTTCAAGTAACTGGGTATACCAGTCACTGGGAGATAATGGAAGGACCCTGGGAATGGTAGTTGGTAAGGGTGTGGTTTGACTAGAGGATGATTTAATAGGTACCATAGCATATGATTCTTTTGATATTGGTTGTTGGGTTGATGAAAGTGGTCTAATAGGTTTAGGAGGCATGGTTTCCCTGCAAGAATTCACGGGTAAGGAAATCAGGGATGGAATTTGCTTCTCCTTTGATGTATTCAATTTTATAATCAAAAACTGATAAAATAGCTTGCCATCTTGCAAAAATTTGTTTTGATGCAATATTTTGAACATCTTTTTGTAAAACATGCTTGGCAGCTTTGCAATCAATTCTAATTAAAAATTCTTGATTTAATAAATCGCTTTGAAATTTTTGAATGCATAATACAATAGATAAAATTTCCTTTTTAATAGTACTATAATTCCTTTGGGCATTAGTCCATGTTCCTGATGTAAACCGGACTAATTGTTCTTGATGGTGACCAGGAAGACGTTGTTTTAGAATACCACCGTATCCTAGATCTGATGCATCTGTTTCTACAATTTTATAGGCAAGAGGGTTTGCTATATGCAAACATGGTAAAGACTTAAGATGTTGCTTGAGTTGTTTGACAATTTGGGTATGCTGAGGAGACCATGGAGGAGGATTTTTCTTAAGCCTTTCTCTTAATGGAGCAGCAATGATACTAAGTTTTTGATAATATTCTGAGATATAATTGAGGCTCCCTAAAAACCTCTGAAGTTATTTTTTATCTTTAATTTCATTAGGAAATTTACTTGCAAATTCTAAAGCCCTTTCAATTGGAGTAATTGTTCCTTGATCAATGTAATGTCAAGAAACCTTATCCTAGTTTGAAAGAGATTAATTTTTGATGGAGAAAGCACTAAACCATTTTTCTTTATAATATAAAGGAAAGTGTTTAAATGCTTCCAATGAGATTGAATACTATTTGAGAAGATTAATATATCATCAATGTATACTATTGAGAAATCAGAATATGGGTTAAAGATGTCATTCATGATTTTTTGAAATTCACTTGGAGCATTTTTTAATCCAAAAGGCATTACATTCCATTCATATTGTCTAAAAGGGACAGTGAATGCTGTTTTATATTTATCTGATTCTGAGATCTGGATTTGCCAAAATCCAGATTTTAAATCAAATTTTGAATATATTTTAGCATGTACAAGTCTTTGGAAGAGGTCTTGCTTATTAGGGATTGGATATCTTATCCATTGCAAAACATCATTCAAAGGCTTGTAATTTATTACTAGCCTTGGAGTTCCTCTTTCTATTTCAGCATTTTTATTTACATAGAAAGCAGCACAACTCCAGGGAGATTTGGATGGTCTTATTAGTTTTTTGTCTAATAAATCTTGGATTTCTTTTTTGCAGTAATCCAAAAGTTCTTGATTCATTTGGATAGGTCTGGCTTTTGTTTTAATTTTTGATTCTTGAAAATCTTTGATATAAGGAAGGGTAACTATATGGCTTTTCCTATTCTAAAATGCATTTGGAATGGTGGAAGAAACTTCTTTGATTATTTTATTTTTAAAATTCTCAATTGCCAATTTCAACTGGCTATCTTGAAGTTGAGTTTTGATTTGTTGACACACCTTTTCTTGTTTTAGGAGCATTAGATGTTTTTCTTTCGATATGATTTTTGAGATATTATTTATTTGGATTTTTTCTATAGCTATATCTTTTAAAATATTCAAGTCTTTAATATTTGGAGGATTAAGAAATTCAAATATAATTTCTTGGTCAAATATATTGGTAGAAATCCCTTTAGGAGATACGGTCATGGGTTAGATAAGATTTAAGAAAGGTGTTCCTAATATTACTTCTCTATTTAAATCTTTTACTAAAATAAATGGAGTTTTTATACATATATTTTGATTACATACATGGGCTCTTGTTAATTTATATTTGACTTTTAATGGCATACCATTAGCAGATGATAGTCTTTCTTTTGTTGGTTCAAAATATTTTATGGGTACTAATCCTTCCTGTATACAGTTAAGCTCAGCACCAGAATCAAAGAGTGCAGTAGTATTAATAGTATATTCTTTATTAATTACAATTTTTAATTTTACATTCCATTTTTGGTAGGATATTTGGGTTAATAGGAAAATATCATCTTTTTATGTTCTTTACTATGAGTTAACAGGGTTTCTTGATCGGAGGTTGAGGTTATAGTATCCTTATGTTGATTTTTTAGAATTAATACTTGTTTTGTTAATTCTTGAATCTCTGATTTTGATAATCCTAATTCCTGTTTTAGAGTTCTAATCTCTTTCTTGATTTCTTTTATTTCAAGTTTAATGTCTTCTATTGGAATTTTTCGTAATTTCTGAGGTTGTTTAGCCTTTTTTAATATTGAATCTAGATCATAACTGATT
This sequence comes from Vitellaria paradoxa, assembly GCA_019916065.1. Classification (NCBI taxonomy): domain Eukaryota; kingdom Viridiplantae; phylum Streptophyta; class Magnoliopsida; order Ericales; family Sapotaceae; genus Vitellaria; species Vitellaria paradoxa. The sequence goes on from CM034239.1 coordinate 43,424,215, forward strand.
ACCAACTGATTACCAACCGATTTTGGTCGGTGGCAAAAACCCTAGTTGGTAATGTTTATTAACCAAAATTTTTAAGGTCGGTTGGTAATTACCAACTGAATTTCGGTTAGTAAATTAAATAAATTTGTTAGTAATTTCTTATTGGTATGAAATTAAGTTTCAAAATTTTGGTTGGTAATTACCAACCGAAGTTGTTATTGCCAACTGATTCCTCAGTTGATAATTGCCAACCGATTTGTTAGTTGGTATTGTTTAACTTTTGGTTGGTAATTTGTTCTTGAATATTAAATTGATATTTCATAATATACCAACCGAAATTTATTTTGTAGCAACAGATATTGTTAGTTGGTATTTTGCCCACCGAAATGTCAGTTGGTAATATACCAACCGAAATGTACTTGGTAATTACCAACTGCTAAAAAAATAAAAATTTAAATGTAGCGCCACATGGCATCATTTGCTGACATGTCATCATGCTACATGGAAACTTGTGTTATGCCATGTGTCGACCTATGATTCTGCCACGTGTTGGCCTATGATTCCGCCACATGTCGGCCTACGATTCCACACCACATGTTAAATCTATATTTTTGAGATTTTGATTGTTGCTGTTGAGATTCGAACTCGTGCCATTTCTTTGAAAGTTCATGTGGTTGGCCACTAGGCCAAGCTATTATTTGTATATATATTTTACACTTTTTTGTATATATAAACAAACCTTTATCACTTTTGGCAACCAGTTGGTTGGCACAGGTACCCCTTTAGCGACCAATTGGTCGCCAAAAATGATAAAAAAATTTATGATTTTTATTTAATTACTTTAACCTTTTTGTTATAATTTTTTAACACTTTTGCTAACCAATTGGTTGCAAGAAGTGCGCCTTTATAGACTAATTAGTTAGCAAAAGTGATAAAAAAATTATTATTTTTATTTAATTATTTTAACTTTTGTTTCAATAATTTGAAATCATAAACAATACATGAAACTATATAGATATTTAGCAAATAATTTATGAATAACTATTATATTTAACTAAAAATAATTTTAAATGTTCTTTTATTTTCCTCCAATTCATATGTGTAGCACATATTTAATACATATCTTTAATTTAGTTATATCATGGCTCACTATATATATTTTTTTTCTTCATTTTATATATACATTCTTAAAAATAATTCGGTCGCATTTAGTTTTAGTTTTAAAAAATTATTTTAAAAAGTAAAATTTTTGAAAACTATTTTTAGAATTTATTTCTAATAAAAAAAATATTTTATGTGACTATATTTGGAAATAAGTTCGAAAAAGATAAAGAAATGAAATTACTTAAAATTAATAAATAATATTTGTTATTTTTATTTTTAAATTTAAAATAATGTTGCTTTAATATAATTAATATTAAATTACACTAAACAATTATTCTAAATTTTATTAGTTTTTCTAACTTTTATTATATTTTCACATTAATTTTTATTTTAATTTTTTTAAACCAAGCACCACATATTTAGGTGGTGTTTAGTTGGCAAAATCAACTAAAATTTACAAACAAATTTTTTTGACCTTTTTCTTTTGGCAAATAATTTTTTTTTTATAATTAAGATAACGTTTAGTCAAAAAAAACTAGTCACTTACCTTTTTAACTTTTTTTCTTAAATTATTAAATTTATTTTTTTGTTTTAAAAATTGTTTAAGCTTTAAAAGGGTAAAAATATTAAATTAACAAAAAATTAAAATGTTAACATTTTAGTAACTAGTTAGTATTAATTAAAAAATAACTTTTTTTCGGTCTTGTCTAAATTTTATTACATATCACTTATACATTGGGTTTTCTTTCGATTTTTAAGCTTTATTACCTTAACTCTTAGGTTCGATAATTTTATATAAATTAATTTAATTATTAAATTAAATAAATTAATTATGATATTTATTTTAGATAATTTAGCAATAATTAATTATTAAATTAAATTAATTAATTTAGTTTTATTATTTATTTAAAATAATATTAATTAATTTATTTAATTAATTTTTTGAATTTAATTATATTATTTATTAGAATAACTTACTTTAAAAAATATTTGAATAAAATAATTTATTTTTATTTAATGTTATAAAAATAGACAAAGTTTTAAAATTGACAAAATATTGGCAACAGAAAAAAAAACCAGAGTGAAAACAAATTTTTTCTGTTTACGTTTTTCTGTTTTTGTTTTCATTTTTTTTTTTTTTTGTAAACAAAAAAACGTAAACAGGTTTATCAAACATGTTTTTGTTGCGAGTTTACAAAATTTTAAAAACATAAACCGAAAAATAGAAAACGGAAACGTTACCAAACGGGACCTTACTAACTTAGGCGTTTACACACGAATTCTTACAGCAAAAAATATATACAGGAAAAAAAATTAAAAAAATAGAAGTAAATTTTAGAATCCATAAACGATTTGATTACCTAAACTTGTTCGATTTTGAAAATCATATACCCTAAACCTTGTGTCTTAAACAATTATAATCCTAACATGCATTTATCACTAATTCATTAATATGAAAATTTAATATTACCAATATAAATTGTATAAAATCTTTTCCTCCTAGTCAATTAAATTATATGCAATATGTATGAACCATACATATAATATATATATATATATATAAACACCGAACCCAATATGTATGAACCATACCATGTTATCAAAAAACGCATGAATTTACTTATCTAAAGGTTGTATCACATGAACCAAATAAATCATGAAACAATTTCATGCCATATATAAATATATATAATTAATTACAAATATTTCTTAATATAAAATTAATTATAAAAATATTGAAATTAGAAATTTCTTTTTTTTTTTAATGTTCAATGCAAATTGTAAAATTTTTGGTTGGTAATTAGTTGATAATTAGTTGGTAATTTGGTTGGTAAAAATATTTTCTCACCCTATTACCAACCAAATGCCAACCGATGACATTACCAACCAAACCATTCCGTCGGTAAGTACGTTGGTAAAATATTTTCTCATTGGATTACCAACTGATTATCAACCGATTATATTACTAGCCGATAAGCTCAGTCGTTAATTTGGTTGGTAAATATATTCTCGCTAGATTACTAACTGATTACCAACGGAATATATTATTCTGTTGGTATATATTCCTAATAGATTACCAACCGATTGCCAATAGATTCTCAACCGAAAAATCCAGTTGGTATTTTGGTTAGTACATTTTTTCTGCTTGATTACCAACGGATTACCACCAGATTACCAACTGACTACATTACCAACCACTAAAGGCCGTGATTAATGCAATTGGTAAATATATTTACACTTCATTACCAATAGATTACCAACTGATAATTAACCAAATAAATTAATAAAGGATACCGTCGGTTGATAATTGGGTTGCTAAACATATTCTCGAAACATTGCTATCGAATTACGAACGGAATACCAACTAAATACTAACTAAATAAATTACCAACTAACCTACAAGTTGGCAATGCGGTTCGTATTAATTTGCCCATCAGGTGATTACATGACTAGCCAAATATTACGGTCGGTAATGCGGTTGGTAATAATTTAACCATCAAATTACCAACCGAAGAACCAACCGAAATATCTAACAACTACACTATTCAGTGGGTAATCCATTGGTAATTTGGTGGAAAAAATCTTCCTGTCAGATTACCAATTGATTACCAACTGAAATATGTACCAACCAATTGTAAGCAGTTGATAATCGGTTGGTAAAAAGTTTCCCGCTAATATAACAACTGATTACCAACCGATTACCAACCGAAAATTTAGCAACCGAATTGGATCAGTCAGTAAGGAGTTGATAATTATCTAAATTTTAGCCATTTTTACATCGGTTAGTAATGTGTTGATAGTCGGTTGGTATTTACCAACTGATTATATTCGGTTGGTAATGATCAGTTGGTAATCAGCTTTTTTCTAGTAGTGGTGATTCAGCTTCCTAACTAAAACGTATAGTGTAATTTGACGTCGAATGCCACAATAGTAAGTTGAGACAGTATAAAGTATACGTAACTAAAATTTTTCGTTTCTAACGTTGTTGTTGTTTTTTTTGTTTTTTTGTTTTTTAATTAACAGTTTCTCATATTTTTAATCGATTAAAACTGCACATCTGAAAGTACTTTTGCTATCAAAAATTAAAACGCACGCAGATATATAATGACAATCACATGAATTAATTAAGGAAAAACTTCAATGAGAGACCTCAAACCCAGAATGGGAGTCACCTTGTAGTCACTGAAACCCGCACCAAAGAACAGCTTTGCCCATTCTTTTTCGCTTCTCTCCTTGCCTGTGGCCAAAACCACCATGATCATATCAAAGAAGGGCTGAGTTTCAACCGATTGATGATCATCCTCTCCTATCTGTTTGCCCACCAATGCGACACCACCGACCATGCAAAAATAATGAAAAGATAAACCATAAATAATTAGGGAATACAAGTTGGCCGTGAGTCACTTGAGGCACGAAAAATCAGGCATATACACGGAATTCATGGTTGACCTGTTAATAATTGATGAATATGCATGATGATGTATACACACAATTCCAGATATATAGGTACAAATGTTTCAAGAGTTCTACGCGAACTATAGGGAAACTAATTAGGATGGATATGATCAGTGATGAGCAAGATGGAGAGTTACTTCACACTCAAGCTCACATATGAAACAATGTTTCAACCTCATAAACTCAATATTGTAAGTAATTTGGTTATGTTACGTGCGAATGGAATGTAATATAATAAATTTTATTTTTACTTTGAAACTTATTCTCATATCTTGTATTAAAAAATAAAGTTAGAATTAAGTGAAAAAATACATTTATTAATTTAAGTGATAAAATATTCATTCCATTTTAATTAAGATTTTATTCAAATAATAATAATAATAATAATAATAATAATAATAAGACATTATTATATATTTTGTTGCATAATGAACGTATGTGATTGATGCTCATTTCCTTGCCCCTAATATTAAAGGTCCATGTACGAGGTACGGATGCATGCCCACGTCCTATGTGTACATACACAGAGGGTGCACATTAGGGGATTTGCATTATGATAAAGCTTCCATCGCAATAGAAAATCTCTTTATGAGATAACCGTCATAGGAAATTCTGGGCAAAAATTCACTCTATAATTTCTATGGGTTTCATATTTACAAACAAAATTTAGAAATTCTAATTCCCCTATGACTTGTAAATTCATGCATGTATTTGAAACACAGTGGATTTAGAAATCCACACCTAACCCAAATATATGTAAACAATCTCGTTAATTCTTGGGATAGTATTTGTTTGTGTTGGTAATTCCTAAGAAAACACTTTAATTGTAATTGATACAATAATGTCGTCTAATTATTTTTTATCTTTATGTCAAGTGTTTGAACACCTGACAAAAAAGTGTTTGAATGCTTCATAAATTTATTTGAGAGATGTTTGAATGAAGATTTTAATGGTAGAAAGATTGGATTATGGTTAAATTTTGATTCAAGAATTGGTGCATTGGTGGTGTCTGTTGAGTAAGAATAAGAAAATCTAAATTAAGTAGATTAATAGAAGTGTTGATTGACAAAACTTCATTTTCTCACGTGAGATCATTGTAACCTTGATTCATAGTGAAATTTTGAGATTTGATCCACATTAAAGATATCAGACTTTTTTCTATTGTTAAAAGGGTTTACATAGCAAGCAATTTTTTGTCTTGGGTGGATTGTTTGCTTGGTTTTCATATTAGATCTACAAATTCTTACATCCAATTTAAGATTTGGTATTGTAGATTTAATTATGGGTTTTTTTTTTTAATTGACTTTTTAGATTGGGTATTTGCAAAGTTTTACAATTTCAAATCCTCATCAACATGGAGCTGCATGACTTCACATCACAACTAACCCTAAATAATCAAATTAGTTCAATTTTGTTAGTCTTTTGAGTATTTTGTGCACTGCTGGTTGTGACCTAGTGGCATGAGGATACGGAGTGCATTTTAGGATGATGTACCACCCTTAGATCAAGTACTAATTCATTGATTCAATGGTTGAGAATGGCACAAAAGTCTAGAGTGTACTACATAATTCTGAGCTTGACCATGTATCTTGATTTTTCAAAATTTCCCACGTAATTAATTTATATGCCTAACTGAATTTCATGATGGAAAAAAATTAGAAATGAATTATATCAGATTTCTTTTTATAAAAACATAAAATGATATTAAAATGATGTTATAGTGGTAAAACTTTTGTAATAAAAGCTCATTTTAATAGAATATTCCTCTTAAAATGATTGCATCATAATAAAAATATGTTAAAACGGACAATAATAATAATAATAATGATATGGAATGTTTTTTGGTTGATTATTTTAAAACAATATATTCATAAGGGTATATTTTAATTACAAAAGTGCTCTCCAGCGTTATTTTAATTGCATTTCTGGCATAAATTTTATGGAACTGCATGTATAATAACCTTATTTTTATTTCATCAAAAAAAAAAAAGATATAATCTTTGGTACAGGAAGCATAATTATTGGTAACCATAGAATATCCCAGAATCACACAAACACAACAACTAACTGATGTATATATATGTATGTATATATAATATGTGATTTAAATCACTATCAGTACAAGAGAACACTTACAAACAGTAGTATGAATATATTATTTCATAGCCAAACAGAGCTTTATCAGGGATAAACCTCCATTAGAGACCTCAAACCCAAAATGGGAACGATCTTGTAGCCACTAAAACCTGCATCAGAAAAAAGCTTTGCCAACTCTTTCTCATTCCTCTCTCTACCCGGGTACAAAATCATCGTCATCACATCACAGAAGAGTTGTGTTTCGACAGACTTGTCGTCGACTCCTTTTTGGATTTCGACCTTCATGTCTATGATAATCACTTTTCCTCCCTTTTCCTTGCTTGGAATTGCTTCTTTGCATTTCTTTAGTAATTTTACACACTCCTCGTCGCTCCAATCATGCAATATCCACTGTTTGTCACCAACATTCAAAATAAGCATTGACTATATGGCTTATAAATTCCGTATGGCAGAAATGGTATTAAAAATAAATAAAGATACTAAAGCTAATTTAGCTTTTTGACTCAAAATAAGCATTGATTCGAATTCTAATTTAGCTGTAATTTGCCTAGCTATTAATGAAACACATAATTTTTAGCACTCTAGGAAGCCTAGAATATGAATTTAGGAAAAAAATAATTACGGGAATAAAATGAATATTTTATGACCCCAATTAGGATAACACGAAATTTATTAAAAAAAAAATTGATAAGTTGATAAGAAATTTAGTAAGGAATACTTTTTAGTATTTTAAAAAAAACATAATGTTAATCTTGGAAAAAAAATAGACACATGAATAAAATGATTATTTCACGATCCAAGTTTGAATTGACTCGTAATTTGTTAAACTAATATAAAAATTTACTATGAAATATTTTTAAATGTTTTCAGATATCTAGAATTAATGTGAATTTAGATTATATATATATATATATATAGAAACTAAGAATAAAATGATCATTTTATTATTCAAGAGAAATTTATAATTGCAGAGTTGTTACTTTTTTTTCTCACTTAATTCTAACTTTAATTTTTAATACAAAACGTAAAAATAAATCAGAGTGAAAAGAAAAAAGAATTATTATATTCCATTGCATTAGCATGTAAATATGCCTAGATTACTTACATAATGTGAAAAGGTTCCAAAGATTGGCTCTATTTATTTAATTTTTAATTATTTTTTTGGATAGTTGGGTTGCCGGGTCTTAATTAGTGCTCAAATATTCAAATTTAATTTGCAACAACCTTATTGTACCTCAAAAGGCGGACTGCTTAAGCCCCATCTTTTTTTTTTTTTGAAAGGTTGTTTAAGGCCTACCCCACAAACACTAACATGTGATATTAATAGCAGAAATTAAGCTGATAAGAACAGATACTACACTTGATCTTAGCCGAAAGGCCGAAAAAGATATTAAAAAAAATGGAAATTAATAGCAGGAAACTTAATTAATACTAAGGTTATATTTGTTATGTGAAAATGAAATGATATTTATTCTCACTTTAACTTATTCTTATGTTCGATAATTAAAAATTACATTGTAATACTACTCTATAGAAATAACTATTCTCATATTAAATGAAAAAAAAAATTTTCACAATTTAAATGTTGAAATAGTTATTCCTCTGCCATCAAAATTTAATCCAAAAATTAAAAAAAATAAAAATAAAAACAAGTAAGTACTTGGTAATAAAAAATTTTTTCAATTACTCATTTAGATTTTAAAATGGCCATTTTACCCCTTAACTTATTTTTGAACTAGATCCAAACCCGATCTGTAAAATGACTGTTTTACCCTTAACTCCTTTTTTAAATTCATATTTTAAACTTCTAAAAGGTTAATAAAAATATTCTTTCATATTATTTAATAACTAAGTAAACTTTGATTCGATCCAAACATAGGTTATAAAATGATTATTTTACCCCTGAGTTCGGTTTTTTGCCTGAATTTACATTTTGGGCTTCTCAAAAGATTAAAAAATATTTATCGATGTATTTCTTAATAATTACTAAAATTTCATCTCAATCCGAACTCAAATTGTAAAATGACCATTTTTATTCAGGGGTATTTTTTGTCCAAATTCAAATTTTAAGCTGCCCAAAATGCTAAAAGAATATTTTTGACATATTTCTTAATAATTAAATAAATTTCAGTTCAATCTGAATTCAAAATATAAAATAACTATTTTACTCTCGGGCCTATTAAGCGTAAGAAGGCTAAAAAATATTTATTAATAGTTAAGAAAATTTTAACTCAATTCGAACTTGAATTGTAAAATAACCGTTTTATATCCGTGCTCTTTTTTTTTTTTAACTCAAACTCGCACTTCGAAAATAAAATTTATTTTTATATTTTTAAAAAATTAATATTTGTAATTTTTATTATATTTCATTTTATTTAAAATAGGTAATCAAATCATATAAATTTAAATATCTATTCCATTCCTATTATTTTCATATTGACAATTAAATAAAAAAATAAAACGAGCATTCTATTTTATTCCTACTTATATTTCATTCTCACCTATTATTCTATTTCATTAAATTCTATTCTATTGTTATGTATCAAAAACAGCCTAAAAGTCATGAGATAACAGTGTCCAAGCTTGAGAGTCTCTGCTCCAAATTCTCCCAAGCTAGGTCAAAGAAATGTTTAAAATAAAATTGTTTGCTTTTGGAACAGTAAAAAGTTAAATAGGGAAAAGTGACCGCTCCCATATTTACCTTGAGTAAAACTGCATTTGCAGGAGGAATAGACTCAAACATGTCACCCCCAACAAAACTCAAGTTCTCGCTCGATTTCAAGTCAGCAACCACATGCGGGAGGTCCAAAACGGTGCACTTCAACTTCGGGAAAGCCTCGGCAATACCTTTGGCAACAGTTCCTGTCCCTCCACCCACATCAACCAACGACTCCAACCCTTCGAAAACCCCCTTGCAGTCCTTAATAAGCACCCTCGTCACTAGCCGGGCATCGCTAGCCATCGCTTCATCAAAGAAACGGCCGAGCTCCCGCTCGTGGCTCCAGTAGTCCCAAAACGTCCTCCCGTGAGCCGTGGCGAACGGCGTCGGATCGCTGTTCTTGAACCACTCGCTCAAGTGATGCCACGGCTTCATCAAAACCGGATCGAGCATCGCCAGCAAAAACGGCCTCACGCTCAAGGGCTCGTCTTTGACGAGGAGCCGAGAAGCCGGCGTGAGCGAGTAGGCTTCTTCTTCTTCTTCTTCTCCGTCGTCGCCGGCGCTTCCGGAAACTTTTTGGTTGGAGAAGAAGCCGGAGTGGACCAGAATGCGCATGAGGCGGTAGACGCACGGGGATTTCCCCGGGTTGACAGCTGGGAGAGCGGCCACCAGGTCGGAGAGAGTCATGGGACGGCCGTGTTTGTTGATAACGTCCGGAATGCCCAGTTGGATTGCGCATTTTAGTGACATTGAGTTTATGAAGTTGAAGAGGTGGTTCCATATGTGAGCTTGAGAGTGAAGTAACTCTCTATTTTGCTCCTCGTTGATCATCTCCATCTTAGTTAAGCTTCCCTATACTGCACGTATAACTCTCGAAACTTTGATACCTTTGCATATATCTAGAGTTTTGTGTATATATATATATATACATGCATCATCATGCGTATTCATTAATTATTATTTGCAGACGACCATGACTCAGAACGGGTCAACTATTCCGTTTATTAAATTCATGGTTTTGCATGCCTCATGATTCACGTGCCAACTTCTAATTATTTATGATTTATCATTGGACTATTTTAATCAGCATGGTTGGTGGCACGGGCAAAGCTACCTTGAGCCAAGAGGGGCAAGTGAACCTCTCAATTTTTTAGATAAAATTATTAAAATGTTCTCTTTATTATTTTAATTTTATTTAAAAATTAAATTAATTAAAAATTAAGATATTTTGATTTTATTAAAAATTTAAAGTTAACTCAAATTTTTTTAACATATAAGAAGTTTAAAAGAATCAAACTTAGTATTTTTTGTGAAATAAAGTGTATCTTTTAATACATTATTGCATATTTTTGTTTATACTATCAGTAAATTTAGCATATAACATAATAAATTCTATAGATAATAAAATTTAATAATAATTATATTTTTTGTAGTAAGGGATATCTCTAATAAACTTCAGGTGCTTGAACCATTAATTGTGAGAAATATATTCACTAGTTAATACTCAAGAATAATTTATTTTTTCTCTAAAAATAACATCGTTTTTTTCCTATTCTTAATTGAAAAATAAGTCGATTGTTATTTTTTCTTAGGTGTTCGGTGCCCCCTGGCACCTGATGTCCCCTGGGCAAAAATTCTGGCTCCACCCCTGATTGGTGGGGTCGCATGAACGCGTCATCAATTGATATGATTAATCAAAAACATAATCATCATGACATGATCAAATTGGTTGATTTCCCCCTTACAAAAGAAAAAAAAAATTGGTTGATTTATTAATTAACACATATTGGAAGCGTTTGTAGGTAATAAAAAGCGAAATAATTTGAAATAATTTTTGAGTTTGTAATTTGTGTAATGAGATGAAAATGGATAATTTTTAAAAATTTTTAAAATTTTTTGGGTGTTATTTGGTTTACTTTTCTATTTTTTATTTTTTATTTTAGTTTTATATGTTGAAAATCTCAAAACGAAGAAATAAAAAATAATTTTATTTTTCTTATTTTGAAAATTTTCTTATTTAAAGTTAAAAACTCTCAAAACGACTTTTTGTCACTTTTCATTTCATGTAGAAACCATTTTCTATTTTGTAAAACAAAATTTGAAAACATAAGTAATCAAATGAGTTTTGAACTATTTTTCTTATTTTTAAAATTACAAAATAAAAAATAAATTCAAAATAGAAAATAAAAAAAACAAACTAAATGATACTTTAGCGTTTTACGTTACACCAAACCAACCCATAATCATGGTTGAAATAAAATTTCAACCAAATGTGCATGCTCTTTGTGAGGCCCATTTGAAGCAATTAGTGTCATGATTCACATGGTAAAGTTTTATATTTTTTTTTAACTCCAAACAGTACCTTTGTTTAAAGCAGCCAGAATTTTCCTCAATTCACGTTATAATATTTTAACATATTTTGCTGGGAAATATAGATGGGCATGAATCATGGTTAAAATTTAAAACATCGCTCAAACAGTATAATGATCACATGGAGATTATTTGCCTAAGACTAAGAGTTTGAGTATGGTTGGTGGCAATGTTTATCGCACATGGTAGATGGAATTTTCCGTAAAATTGATAGACCTAGGATTGACATGGACACAAAATATCCAAATTAATTAACCCACGTGGGTAAGATAAGACTTCATTTTTTATAATCTTATACGTACAATCAAAGAGAACAACGGACGAAATTTACTCTATATATACCATTATAAAATTACTCAGAGAAAACACTATCTATTTGTTTGCTTCTAATAGCGTATTAGTTTTATTTCACCAAGACAAAAGAAATTGTTCTTGGTGCAAAGTATGCACAATTACTCGCAAATGAAAGCACCATAATCATCCCATGGGCATAATCATTGCGTTAGAATTTGCAAACAGTTGCAGAAGTTTAGGGTAAATTTTTAAAAAAAATTCTTATAAATTTCAAAAATTTTTAATTTCATTTGACCAAATTTTATCATGTTTCATTTTTAGATCACTTTAACACTTTTTGTTTTTAATTTTTTTATTAAATTTTTTCAGAACACAATGCGCGGCCTTGTTAGCTAGACAAATTAATAAACAAAGCAGGATGGGTTTTATAAAGGATAAACCTCAATAACGATCAAACCCAAACTGGGAGTGACCTTTGTAGTCATTGAAACTTTTGCCCATTCTCTCTCTTTTCTCTCTCTACATGTGAGCATGATCATCATCCGCCTACCGAGGAAGATTTGTGTTTCAACTTTCGAGGGACTTGTGGTTATTTGCCGCCTTCTTGGTTTTCGATCTTTTTGTTTACGGATGTTTGGTTTATTAAATTGTACAAAAACTTATAAAAAAATTATAAAAAAAAAGAGGTATTTAGCAATGTAAATTTTAGTAAAAAATTATTAATTTGTAATTTTTGAACATTTAATAAATTACCAACTTTTATCATTTTTCTATTCTGCTTAAGTAACTTCAACTCAAAAGTTACTAAAAATTGTCAAAAAGTATCAAAAATTTTACCAAACATCTAAAAATTACAAAAAGTTATTAAAAATTGTTAAAAATTATTACTTATTTTACCAAATATATCAAAATTATAACTAACAATTTTTAATAAAAATACCAAAAATTACTAAAATTATGTTTCCAAACACTCTTAAAATTATCTATTTTCTTCAATCAATTTTTATTATATATCACTTTTATATTATTTTTATACTTTTCTTATACTTTTTTATCACCCAAAACACTCCCTGCATTTGATAACCACTTTTCCTCCTTAATTTGTCCTTGCTAGGAAATTGCTCTTGCTTGCATTTCTTCAGTAATTTTACACGTTTTTTGTCACTCCCTGCATTTGATGACCACTTTTCCTAGGAAATTGCTAGGAAATTGCTCTTGCTTGCATTTCTTCAGTAATTTTACACGTTTTTCGTCACTTCCTGCATTTGATAACCACTTTTCCTAGGAAATTGCTAGGAAATTGCTCTTGCTTGTATTTCTTCAGTAATTTTACACGTTTTTCGTCACTCCGATCATGCAATATTATCCAGTGGTTGTCATTTGCATTCAAAAAATTAATACTTATATCAGTTGAATCTATCTTCCGAAATATTTCTCAAAGTAGATCAAAATCCCCCCCGCCCAAAAAATTGGCTAACAGTATTTTTTTACAGAATTACTGTTAAATTTAAGCTACAAAACTGGATTTGATTTATTTTGGGTTGTGTTTGAATGAATGATTTGTGAAGGAAAAAAAAAAAAGGTAGAAATTCAAAATTTCTTTCCTTATTTGAATCGTAATAAAAATGAAAAGAAAGATGCATGGAACTTAAGATTGAAATTAAAAATACTTAAATGAATAACTAATATATTATAAATACTTTTTATTTTATTATAATTTCGAATCCACTCAAATAAATAAAGATATGTGTTCGGGATTTCATATTTTTTCCCCTTTTTTTCTATCTATTTTTCTCTTTTTCTCTTTCTATTTATTTTCTGTTGTCAAATTCCCACTCCAAAACACATACGTAATTTTAATTTTATTTGACTTCTTTTTATTGTTTGGGGGCGAGCATCATGGCAACTATTCTAAACTCACTTCTCTCTTCTAAAATAAAGAGGTAAAGTATTTTGGTCCACATTATAATTTCTATTTTAAAGAGTCTCTATTGTGTCTCTAAAAATGTAGGGAGACCTATAATAATTTTCATTGTAGAGAATTATTTAAAAATATTTCTATATAAAAGATTTTGAAAGATAATATTTGAAGTTACTCTTTATTTCATTTAGGGGGTAAAATTTTAAATGAAGAGATAATGATATCCTACAGTGTGGTACCTAAGCAATTTTAATTCAGTGATTTATATTTGTTTGGAACCATATGGTAATTATTCATTGCTGTCAACAAACACGTATATTTTATCGAAGGGATTGGATAATAAAATATAAGTAATATCGTGAGATAATATATGAGATTAAATATAACATGAGATAAATTTTTTATGTGGAGATTTTTTTTTTTTTTGTGTTTGGTTAATGTGATATAAAATAAGATAAAAAATGTAATTTGACATGAGATGTGACAGAAAATAATTTTGAATCTTTAAATTTTGACGAGAAGCAAATTCGAGATTGGGATATAGATAATACCATACTCCCATCGGATGGTATATACCCCCATTTTGGGGGATTAGCAATTTGAAGGGATTATTTATCTCCTCTGTTTTTGTTGTTTTCAAATACTGAATTTGTGGGTCCCACTGGATTAGAAATCTAATCCCTTCCCTGAATCCCCCAAACAAACACTGAAGGATGTTCATCCAAGTCCTTATCACAAACAGTTACAGCAATAGAAATTATTTACTAACAAAAATTTAGAATTAGGATTTTAATCAATCATCATAAGCGGTTGACTAAGAGTAATAAGTAGTTGCCTAAAAAAATTATCGATCACTTAAAAGTGATCGTTAATCTGAGGGTCACTCAAGAACACTGTCGACTATCGAAAAGCAATCGTTACATGTACCGATTGTCTAAAATAATCGCTAACTTATTGAATTTGAAAGAATTATCAACCGCTTCTAACCACTTGTCATTGACAAATATCGACTGTCTAACCAACCGTTAATGAGGTTTTTTTTTTTTTCTAATTGAAATCCTGCAATTTTTAAATTTTGTAATTATTTATGATTTATTCAAGCATTATTTTAATTAGCATATAGTCGGTGAGGTCACATGCACGTGAAATCAATTGATATAATTAATCAAAAGCATAATTATCATCATATGATTTATATGGTTATCGTTGGCGGACGCGAAATTTATAATTATATATTTACACGCTCTGTTTTATTTATAGCCGCCAGAGACTTTCTTGAATTCACGGTACAATATCTTAACATATTTTGCTGGGAATGATAGATGGGCCTGACTTGTAGTTAGAATTTAAAACATCCCTCAAACAGCATACTGATCACACGGTGACTATTTGCCTAAGATATTGAGCAGGGATGGCTGTGTTTATCACACAGGTAGATAGAGTTTTCCTTTAAATTGATGGACCTGGGCTTGAGTTAGGGACAAAATCAACGTCCAAATTAACCCACGTAGATAGTCCAAATTAACCCACGTAGATAGGATAAGATTTGTTGACTTATTGGTGCTACACTTCGCTATCTCTGATGGCTGCTCTACAGTTTGGGCTTAAATCTAAGGAGATATCTGGTAAACTATCTGGGGGCTTGCTCTCACATCAGGAGTTGGGTGTGTGTGTGTGTTTCATATAACCTCAATCGACAGACCAACTTTTGAATTGATTTGTTAAAAAAAAAAATAGGATAAGATTTCATTTTTTACAATCTCGCATAATCAAAAAGGGCAAAGGACACAATTAACTATACCAGAATAAAATTGCTCAGAGAAAACCGTATCTATTTGATGCTTTTTACTTTACCATCAGCACAGACCCAATCAAAAGCGCATCGTCTCACCGAAAATTTATCAATTGACAGCGACAAAGACGACATTTAGAACAATTATACAATAGCATATATTAGTTTTGTTTCACTAATAATTTTGTAGAGAATTATTTAAAAGTGTTTCTGTAAAAAAAAAAAAAAAGATTTTAAAAGATTATTTTTAAAGTTACTCTTTTACTTCATTTAGAAAAAAAAAATTAAATGAAAAGATAATGATATCTTATAGTGTAGTGCCCAAGCAAGTTCTAATACAGTAATCTATACATATATGTTTGGAACCAAATGGTAATTATTTAGAGACTAGTAATAACTCTGTTCAGGGCACTCTTAATAAAATTAGTATTAAGTTTCTTATATAGTTAAAATTTTGAAAAAAAAATTTAAATCGAAAAAATTATGATAATTTATGTGTTTTAATTTTTTTCTTAAAATTTTAAGTGCTTACAGCTACTAAATGTGTCTCTCTCTCTCTCTCTTTCTCTCTCTTCCCCCAATTAATTTTTAATAGATAGCATAAAATAAAATACAAATTATAGCGCTTTAATTTAGAAGTTTAAATTTCTCAGAAACCATAACTGGGTAGAATTTAAAATTTACCGTTTTGATTTGTATATTATCTTCACTTTTGAAATATAGTAAATTTAAAATGCTCAATACTGTTTTGTAATATAGATAATAGTGGGATTCATTAAAATAAAAATTGAACAGAAAATTAAAAATATAAAAATATTTTATGGAACTGCATGTATAATAACCTTTTTTTTTATTTTATAAAAAAAAAAGATACAATCTTTGGTACAGGAAACATGATTGTTGGTAACCATAGAATATCCCAGAATCACACCCACACAACAACTAACTTATTTATATATATGCATGTATGTATAATATATGATTTAAATCATTATCAGTACAAGAGAACACCTACAAACAGTGGTACGAATGTATTATTTCAAAGCCAAACAAAGCTTTATCGGGGATAAACCTCAATTAGAGACCTCAAACCCAGAATGGGAGTGATCTTGTTGTTAATTATTTAATTCATATCGAATCATCAAGAAAATAAATTAATACGGAAGTGTACCTGAATCCATAGTTGCAATCACGTGGTTCTTGATATTCTAAGTCTATACGTATGTTTCTTTTCCTGATTCTCTCTAATGATGGGATCTCAGATTGATTAGAACAACATTACGTATGATTTGGGGACCATAACCTATTTATAATAACTGTAGAAATCCTACTTCTGTTCGGCCCATCATAAAATAGAAATATGGGCTTAGGCATTTATACATTAAAGGCCCATACAAAATGAGATGTTATAAAGCCCAAAACCTTAAAACTTTATTAGATCACTTTAAATGGGCTTAACCTTTATGATAGCCTATAACACAAATAACATATTTGGCTCACAATTGATTATTTTCCAACAATCTCCCACTTGGGCCAGATATGTTAGTTTGTACATTATAAAATTAACCTTATGAGCTCAAAATTTGCTATTATTACCAACTATCTCTATACAATTTGGTCCATCAATTATATCAATATAGGATTAAAGCGACTTTCGTTATATGTATCATAACTAAACCCATCAATAGTCACATATATTAATATAATAAACGACATAGATCAAGTATGGATGTGTAGCATGAAAATTACATGTAAGGTGATCTAAACATGCCTATTTCTAACTGGTCCAACCTTATTCTTTAGTAAGATCATAATAAATACATTCAGAGTGCAAATAAACCATAAACTTTATTCTGCAGAAAATAAATCCATAAAATGTGTCTACAACTGAAAAGCATCCAAATACAAACTCCCACTAAACCAACATATCATCAAATGATACAACACCTATATGAGCTACGTGCTCATGAAAGACCTTGGGTGGTAAGCTTTTAGTGAGCAGATCCACAATCATGGAGTTTGTGCCAATATGCTCTATAGACACCTAACCACTCTGAACTTTCTCCTTAACAACTAGGAACTTGATGTTTATGAGTTTAGACTTCGAAGAGCTCCTATTGTTATTAGAATATAGTACAGCTGACTTATTATCACAGAATAAATTTAATGGTCTTTCAATACTATCCAAAATTCACAGCCCAGTGACAAAATTTCGCAGCCATATTCCATGATTAGATGCCTTATAACAAGCTATGAACTCTACTGCCATAGTAGAAGAAGCTATAAGTGTCTGCTTGGCACTCCTCCAGGATATAGTTCCTCCAGCCAGCAGGTAGATGTAACCTGATGTGGATCTTCTACTATCTTGGCATCCAGCAAAATTGGAATCAGAAAACCCAATGATCTCCAACTGATCCGATTTCTTATAAGTGAGCATGTAATCCTTTGTTCTCTGTAAGTACCTTAAAACTCGTTTGGCTGCTTTCCAATGATCCATCCCAGGATTGCTTAAATATCTACCTAACATTCCAACAATGAATGCTACGTCTGGACGTGTACAAACTTGAGCATACATTAGACTCCCAACAACTGAAGCGTAGGAAATCTTATACATCTCCTTAACTTCAAAGTCATTTTTAGGGCATTGATTGAGACTAAATTTGTCTCCCTTAGTGACAGGGGTATCACCTGATTTACAATATTGCATGCCAAACCTTTTAAGTACCTTATCGATATAGGCCTTTTGTGATAATCCAAGAATACCCCGAGAGTGATCTCGATGTATTTGAATCCCTAATACAAAAGATGCATCACCAAGATCTTTCATCTCAAAATTCTTTGATAGAAATCTCTTAGTTTCATGCAACATGCCTATATCATTTGTGGCAAGTAATATGTCATAAACATATAAAACCAGTAAAATATACTTACTCCCACTAAACTTGTGATACACACAATCATCCACAGTATTTACCTCAAAGCCGAACGAGATAATTACTTGGTGAAATTTGTAGTACCATTGACGGGAAGCTTGTTTGAGTCCATAGATGGATTTCTTTAATTTGCAAACCATATTCTTTGAGTATGCCGACACAAAGTTTTTTGGTTGCACCATATAGATCGTTTCATTAATGTCACCATTAAGAAATGCCGTCTTAACATTCATATGATGTAACTCAAGATCAAAATGTGCAACAAGCGCCATAATGGTTCTGAAAGAGTCTTTCGTAGAAACCGGAGAGAAAGTCTCTTTGAAGTCGATGCCCTCCTTCTGGGTAAAGCATTTTGCTACAAGACGAGCCTTATATCTTTCCACATTACCATTCGAATCCCTTTTGGTTTTAAATATCCATTTACAACCAATGGGTTTCACACCTTCTGGTAATGGGACAAGATCCCAAACTTTATTGTCTTGCATAGACTTATACTCCTCATTCATAGCATCAATCCACTGTTAAAAGTTAGAACCCCGCATGGCCTGATGAAAGTTGATTGGATCATCTTCCACCATTCCAATATCTTCCTCATGTTTTTGGAGAAATACCACATAATCATCTGGAATAGCACTTCTCTTTTCTCTTGTGGATCTCCTTAGTTCTTGAGGTTGTTGATTTTGTTCTTCTGGAATAATTACCTCATTCTGGATGGGGGGTTGTTCAACATTGTCTTGTTGAGGTTCTTGATTTCCTTCTTGATCAATGACAGGTATAGAAGCCTGCACATTATCATAAAGGATAGTAGGAATCGAAACCGATTCCTCCTGAAAGGCAATGTCTCTAACCTTATTTCTTCTCCCAAAATCAACATTCTCAAAAAATGTTGCAGTTCCTGTTTCAAAAATTGACCTAAGTGTGGGATCATAAAATTTGTAGCCCCTTGATCGCTCAGAGTAACTAATAAAGTAGCTACTCACTGTTTTGGAGTCCAATTTATTTTCATGTGGCCTATAAGGCCTTGCCTCAGCTGGACATCCCCAAATGTGAAAATGCTTCAAACTAGGCTTTTTGCCTGTCCAAAGCTCATAAGGTGTTTTGGCAGCTGCTTTAGTGGGTACTCTATTAAGAATGTAAGCTGCAGTCTTAAGTGCTTCTCCTCAGAGTGATTCTGGTAAAGTAGAATGACTAATCATACTCCTTACCATGTCTTTTAGAGTTCTGTTTCGTCTCTCAGTTACACCATTCATGCTAGGGGATCCTGGCATGGTGTACTGTGGGACGATTCCACACTCCTCAAGGAATTTAGCAAATGGTCCTAGACGTTGTTCTCCTGAACTATCATATCTACCGTAGTACTCACCACCACGAACAAATTTGACACTTTTAATCCTTTTGTTGAATTGATTCTCAACTTCAGCTTTAAAAGCCTTGAACACGTCTAGTGACTGAGACTTCTCATGAATGAGATATAGGTATCCATGGCGTGAGTAATCGTCTATGAATGATATAAAATATTGTTGACCATTCCAAGAAGCCGTAGGGAATGGTCCACAAATATCTGTGTGGATCAATTCTAAGACGTCTGAAGTTCTGTTGGCACCTAACCTCTTAATTTTGGTTTGTTTTCCCTTAATACAATTAATGCAGACATCAAAGTCTGAAAAATTAAGGGAATCCAAAATGCCATCAGACACAAGTCTCCCAATTCTATCTTTTGAGATATGACCCAACCGCTTATGCCATAATGACGTCGAATTTTATTTATTTAATTTGCGTTTAGTACCGCGTGATTGCACATGCAAGGTTTCATTATATGATGTAATAGTATCAAGCAAGTTTAGGTTATCATATGCAGATAATGAACCAGTACCAATAACATTTGAATTTAACGAAAGACTAAATTGATTGTTTTCAAATGAACAATAATAACCAGATTTGTCGAACAAAGAAACAGAAATCAAATTCCGTCTAAAAGACGGAACAACAAAAGTGTCTTTCAAATCCAAATAATAACCAGTTCCTAATAATAACCTAAATGTGCCTATTACATCAACTTCCATCGATTTGTCGTCTCTCACAAAGATGTATCTTTCACCATTATTTGGCTTTCGGTAGCTCAAGTAACCCTGCATAGAAACACTTATGTGAGTAGTAGCACCAGAATCTAACCACCAAGTGTTTCTAGGTACTGAAGCTAAATTAACCTAAGAACAGACCAAAGTAAGAATTGTAAATTTCTTTGCACGCCAAGCGTGATATTTGGCACAGTCCTTCTTCACATGTCTAGGCTTATTACAAAAGAAACAGCTCTCATTGTTCTACTGTTGTTTCTTTTGTGCTGGACCCTTAGTTGCAGTTTCTTGTTCTTTTTTTCTTTTCTTACCCTTGTCTTTAGAGGTGCTTGCCAAGTGAGCACTTTCAGTTCTGTCTTGCTTCAACCTTTCTTCCTCTTGCACACAATATGAAATGAGCTCATTTAGAGACCATTTTTCTTTTTGGCAGTTGTAACTGACCTTAAAGTGATTGAACTGTGCAGGAAACGAGATCAATACCAAATGCACGAGCAAGTCATCAGATAGCTCAAGCTTTAATCTCTTAAGTTTAGAAGCAATGTGAGACATCTCCATGATGTACTCCTTTATGTTCTCCTTGCCTTTATACTTCATTGAAATTAAGCTTTGCAAAAGCGTGCTTGTTTCAGCCTTATCGTTTTTAACAAAATGCTTTTGAATCTCGACAAGAAACTCCTTGGCATTAGTTATCCCGTCGGATATTGCACCCCTAAAGGCTTCTGGAATGCCGCGCTTAATGATCATAAGACTCATGCGGTTTGAGTGGTCCCACTTCTCAAAGTTTCTCTTGTCATCAAGTGAACTTTCAGCCATAAGAGAAGCTGGTTGCTCAATCTTAAGCCCAAGGTCTAGATCCATGCAGCCAAGAACAATTAATATGTTCTCTTTCCAATCCTTGAAGTTTGTCCCATTCAGCATAGGAATAGAATTTATATTGGCAGATATGGTAGTAGTAGATATATTGTTGGAAAATAATCAATTGTGGGCCAAATGTGTTATTTGTGTTATAGGCCATCATAAAGGTTAAGCCCATTTAAAGTGATCTAATAAAGTTTTAAGGTTTTGGGCTTTATAATATCTCATTTTGTATGGGCCTTTAATGTGTAAATACCTAAGCCCATATTTCTATTTTATGATGGGCAGAATAGAAGTAGGGTTTCTACAGTTATTATAAATAGGTTATGGTCCCCAAATTATACGTAATGTTTTTCTAATCAATCTGAGATCTTATACACACACAGCCGTAATATATATATATATATATATATATATATGACAATGCCCTTTTGTTTTTAAGTAGGCCTTGAATATTTGGGAATCCAATTACAGATTGCCCGTTCATTAACAAATAACCTATACATACATACATACATATATATATATACATACATACATATATTTAATCCAAATCAGGCATGATAGGTTCAAAGCAATTAATCTATTCGGCCATAGAGAAACGGTCGAGAATCAATTTAATTATACAAACCCAGGATCTATTCGTACTCAAATTCACAAATCAAAATCCGAAAATTGTGTGCATATACTTGGAGTTTAAAATCGAATGAAACCAAAATTTAATAAAATTTTAATCCTCAATGATTCAATATGAGTAGGCTCTGATACCACTTGTTAATTATTTAATTCATATTGAATTATCAAGAAAATAAATTAATGCAGAAGCGTACCTGAATCCATGGTTGCAATCACGTGGTTCTTGATATTCTAAGTCTATACATAGGTTTCTTTTCCTGATTCTATCTAATGATGGGATTTCAGATTGATTAGAAAAACATTACGTATGATTTGGGGACCATAACCTATTTATAATAACTGTAGAAACCCTACTTCTATTCGGCCCATCATAAAATAGAAATATGAGTTTAGGTATTTACACATTAAAAGCCCATACAAAATGAGATGTTATAAAGCTCAAAACCTTAAAACTTTATTAGATCACTTTGAATGGGCTTAATCTTTATGATAGCCTATAACATAAATAACATATTTGGCCCACAATTGATTATTTTCCAACACTTGTAGTCACTAAAACCTGCGTTAGAAAAAAGCTTTGCCCACTCTTTCTCATTCCTCTCTCTACCCATGAGCAAGATCATCATCAACATATCAAAGAAGAGTTGTGTTTCGACGGACTTATCGTCGACTCCTTTTTGGTTGTCCACCTTCATGTCTATGATAATCACTTTCCCTCCCTTTTCCTTGCTTGGAATTGCTTCTTTGCATTTCTTTAGTATTTTTACACACTCCTCGTCACTCCAATCACACAATATCCACTGTTTGTCACCAGCATTCAAAATAAGCATTGACTATATATCTTATAAATTCCGTATGGCAGGAAAGGTATTAAAAATAAATAAAAATACTAAAGCTAATTTAGCTTTTTGACTCAAAATAAGCATTGATTCGAGTTCTAATTTAGCTGTAATTTGTGTAGATATTATTGAAACACACAGTTTTTAGCACTTTAGAAAACCTAGAATATGAATTTTGGGAAAAAATAAATACAAGAATAAAATGATTATTTTATAACCCCAGTTTGAATCGACACAAAATTTATTAAAAAAAAATTTGATTAGTTGATAAGAACTTTAATAAGGAATACTGTCTAGTATTTGGGAAAAAGCTTAATATTAATCTTGAAAAAAACTAAACATATAAATAAAATGATTATTTTATAATTTAAGTTTAAATTGGTCTATAATTTGTTAAACTAATATAAAAATTTGGTATGGAATATTTTTAAATGTTTTCAGATATCTGGAATGTGAACCTAGGTAAAGCAAAATGGAGATTAAGAATAAAATAATTATTTTACTACCTGAGGGAAATTTATGATTGTAGAGTCGTTACTTTTTTTCTTTTTTCTCACTTAATTCTAACTTTAATTTTTTAATACAAAACGTAAAAATAAATTAAAGTAAAAAAAATTATTATATTCCATTGCATTAGCATGTAAATATGCCTCAATTACTTTCATAATGTGAAAAGCTACCAAAGATTACCTCTATTTATTTAATTTTTAATTATTTTTTTTGGTAGTTGGGTTGCTGGGTCTTAATTTGTGCTCAAATATTCAAATTCAATTTGCAACGAGCTCACCGTACCTCAAAAGGCAGACAGCTTAAGGCCCACCCTTTTTTTTTGAAAGGTAGTTAGGGCCTACCCACAAGCACTAACATGTGATGTTAATATCAGAAATTAAATTGACAAGAACAGATACTATGCTTGATCTTAACCAAAAGGCAGAGAAAGATATTAAAAAAAAAAAAGATAATAATAGCAGAAAACTTAACTAATATTAAGGTTATATTTGGTACGTGAAAATGACGTGAAAATGAAATGAAATTCATTCTAACTTTAACTTATTCTTATGTTCGGTAATTAAAAATTAAGTTGTAATACTATTTTATAGGAATAGTCATTCTCATATTAAATGAAAAAAAAAATTCACAATTTAAATGTCGAAATAGTTACTCCTTTGTAATCAAAATTTAATCCAAAAAATAAAAAATAAAAATAAAAAAACAAGTAACGACTTTGTAATAAAAGAATTTCTCAATTACTCATTTGGATTTTAAAATGACCATTTTACCCCTTGACTTATTTTTGAACTAGATCAAAACTCGAACTGTAAAATGACTATTTTACTCTTAGGCCTTTTTTTTTTTAAAGTTCATATTTCAGGTTTCTGAAAGGCTAATAAAAATATTCTTTCATATTATTTAATAACTACGTAAATTTTGATTCAATCCAAACTCAGGTTGTAAAATAGTCATTTTTCCTCTGGGTTTGGTTTTGCCCAAATTTGCATTTTGGGCATCCCAAAAGATTAAAAAATACTTATCAATGTATTTTTTGATAATTAATAAAATTTCATCTCAATCTGAACTCAAATTGTAAAATAATGATTTTTATTCAGGGGTTATTTTTGTCCAAATTTGAATTTTAAGCTGCCCAAAATACTAAAAAAATATCTATGACATATTTCCTAATAATTAAAGAAATTTCAGTTCAGATGAATTTAGACTATAAAATAACCATTTTACCCCTAGGCCCGTTAGGTATTTCAAAAGACTAAAAAATATTTATTGATATATTCCTTAATAGTTAAAAAATTTTGGCCTAATTCGAACTTGAATTGTAAAATGACCATTTTATATATGTGTTCTTTTTTAACTCAAATTCGCGCTCCAAAAATAAATTTTTTTTTCATAATTTTTAAAAAATTAATATTTTTATTTTATTTAAAATATATAATCAAATCATAAAAAATTTAAATATATATTCCATTTCTATTATTTTTATATTAACAACCAAATAAAGAAATAAAATAAACACTCCATTCTATTTCTACTCTTATTTCATTCTCACCTCTTACTCTATTCTATTCTCCTCTTATGTGTCAAAAATAGTCTAAAGTCACGAGATAACAGTGTCCAAGCTTGAGAGTCTCTGCTCCAAATTCTCCCAAGCTAGGTCAAAGAAATGTTTAAAATAAAATTATTTGCTTTTGGTACAGTAAAAAGTTAAATAGAGAAAAGTGATCGGTCCCAGTATACTTACCTTGAGTAAAACCGCATTTGCAGGAGGAACAGACTCAAACATGTCACCCCCAACAAAACTCAAGTTCTCGCTCGATTTCAAGTCAGCAACCACATGTGGGAGGTCCAAGTGTTGGAATTAATTAATATTTAATTCCTATAATTAGTGTCCTAATTAAAGTGGTCCATATAAGAATCCAAATTTGATAAGGAATTATTTAGAAAGTTATTATTGGCAAAAGATTGTGAGTTAATTTCCTAATCATATCCTACTTTGATGGACGGTAGAGATTAAATGACTAATTAGGAAATTGGGTCCTCTCTCTCCCTATAAATAGTGAATGAATTCCATCAATTCATACATATTAAAATTACAACACATTAGGGTTTATAGGGCAAGAGGGAGAAACCCTAGTTTCCAAAAGGTTTTATTTTGTTGAAGGAGAAGATTCAAGAACAATAATTTTGAGGTAGCTTCCGCATTCAGATTTTCAAAGCAATGGTTTAAGGTACGTGTACTTAATTATATTATGTAAGTAGGCAAAATATGCGAATGTCATGAATATAAAGATCTTGTATATTTAATTAAATATTATGTGTTAATTTAATTATAAACTTACATGTGGTATCAGAGCACAAGTTTGTAATCTCATGATATTCCATTATGATATTGCCGTTAATTGAATTTTGTTGCATATTTAATTATATATGTGTTTGAGAAAATTAGGAGAAGCTTATTCATATATATATATATATATATATATTGCATGGATTTTGGTTTTCTATCCTCATTAAAATTCTTAAAAACTTACTCAAGATGGGATATTGAATCTGTATTCACATTCTTGTATTATTGCTTTCAATAAAATAGTTTGAATGCAAACGGCATGAGTAAGGATTTAAATCCCAAATCTTGTATTAAGTTATGATTCTTTATTTTAAGTTGATTTTTCCAATTAGGATTCTTGGATAATCAACTGAAAGTATATGTTAATATTGTGAAGGTAGTGACTTAATTGCTAAAAAGAATTAGGGAATTTAATGAATATAATTAATCTTTTAAGGATAACAGGCGACTTGCTTTTTAACATTACTGAGTTATAATATATAGATATATATATATATTTATGGATTAATGGCATGCCTTCTAAATTCTGAAAAAAAAATGCACTTAAGTTTTGTCATTATTTTTTCTTATTATTTTGTTTTCCTTTATTTGTATTTTTGGAAAACTTAAAATAATAATAATAATATTCTTTTAATGTTTAATGATTAAATTAAGTAAATTAATTATTTTAGCCATTATTATTGATTCTAATATTCACATTATTAATGGTTTGGTGTTCACCACAGTGCTCCCATCCATTATTGTGAATATTAAATTTATGATTATATTTAATTCTAATATTCATATTATGATTAGATGAAATATTCCCACTGTATTTTCTCATCTATTGTTATGAATATTAGATTACTAAAATTTTATTCATACCATTTATGTTTTGGTTGCCCACAGGGCCAAATATGGTAATGAATGTTGGATGGATAATATATATATATTTTTTAATATTCAGGTTATAAATGGTTTGGTGTTCACCACAGTGCTCCAATCCATTATTGTGAATATTAAATTTATGGTTATACTTAATTCTAATATTCATATTATGATTAGATTAAATATTCTCACAGTATTTTTAATCTATTGTTATGAATATTAGATTACTGAAATTTTATTCATACCATTTATGTTTTGGTTGCTCACAGGCCCAAATACGGTAATGAATGTTAGATGGTTAATATATATATATATATATATATATATATATATTTTAATATTCACGTTATAAATGGTTTGGTGTTCACCACAGTGCTCCAATCCATATTATGACTATTAAATTTATGGTTATACTTAATTCTAATATTCATATTATGATTAGATTAAATATTCGCGACAGTGTTTTTTTTTAATCTATTGTTATGAATATTATATTATTAAAATTTTATTCATACATCTATATTTTGGTTGCCCACAAGCCCAGATATAGTATATAGTAATGAATATTGAATTGTTGATATTTTAATTACTGTTTATTCAGTTATATAATTTGGTTGTCCACAGGTCCAATTATTTTAATTGAATAATTATTATGGTGTGATAAATTATTTTATTAGAAAAATTATGGACATCCATAGATGCCATATTTTTTTTAAATACTGTAGCACCCAATTAAATGTTTTTAAATATCAACATTTTTTGTTCCCTTGCATAATTGTTGTTTATGTGTTGTTATAAATGAAATAGATATGTGAGCATATTTAATGAATATTGCAGTTTTAAATCCTGTTTTACTTCAATCCCAAGCCTCAAATATCCCTAAATTTGATAATACTAAATTTCTTTTTTAAGTGGCATGAGCAAGTCGAGTTTAATAGAATGCTAAGGAAGATCTTAATAATTTTGAGGAACTTTTTCAGTTTACTCACTTGCTGGAAAATTTATCGCTAAACTAACCAGTGTACGTTTTTATGATACTCGTACCATGAATGAACACATTATTGAGATGACCAATCTAACTACAAAATTAAAGACTTTAGGCATGATTATGGATGAGTCTTTTCTCATCCACTTTGTCCTAAACTTTTTATTTTTAGAATATGGACCTTTTTAGTTCAATTACTGCACTATTAAAAATAGATGGAATGTAAATGAAATACATAGTATGTTGGTCCAATAAGAAGGAAAACTTATGTAGCATAATGGTCATGTGACGCATCTAATGGTGAAAGAATGAGTTACAAAGAATAAAGCTAGAAAAGACATCAAGCGTGGCCCATCCAAGATGAATGGATCTGATCAATCTGCCCCAAAAAGGAAAATAAAGTGATAAGTACCATTTTTGGAAACGAAGTAGACACTTTCAGAAAGATTGCCTAAAATGTAAGGCATGGTTCGAAAATAAGGGTAAACTTATACCTTTAGTATGTTTCGAATCATTGATATTCCTTTTAATACTTAGTGGATTGATTATTATTTAAGTACTCATGTTTTAAACTCGATGCAAATATATATTTTTTTAATTTATTTAAGATCTCTTGCCTTATTGCATTTAGAATATTGGTAAATGGATAATACCAAATTAACATTGAACCTTGTTTCTCTAAATCCTTTCTTACTTTGCATCATAATGTTAGAACTAAACATGGGTCATTTGACGAGCATTCATCTTACTTGTGGTATAAAAGATTGGGGTACATATCTAAGAAAAGAATAGAGAGAATAATAAAGGAAGGAATTCTCTCAAATCTGGAAGAAGTACCCAGCTCCTACAAATAATATATATAGACATATGTAGACCTTTTGCTAAACTCCTTGAACGTTTAGGTGCTTGTGCACAATACACGATGCCAAATGAACCTTGGCAGAGTAGTGTAGCTGAAAGGCACAATTGTACTCTTATGGATATGGTTAGGAGTATGATGAGTAATATAAGATCACCTATATCCTTATGGATGCATGCTCTTAAAACTGTTGTGTATGTCCTAAATAAGGTTCCTAGTAAGACATTTCCAAAGAAAACTTTTGAACTGTGGAAAGGTTGGAAACCCAGTTTAAGGCATTTGTATGTTTAGGGTTGCCGAGCAGAAGTAAAAATTTATAATCCATATGAAAGAAACTGGATCCAAGAACAATTACTTGTTTCTTTATTGGGTATTCAGAAAAATCAAAAGGATATAGATTTTACTGTCCTAACCATAGTACAAAAAATTTTTGAAACCGAAAATGCCAGATTCATTGAGAATGGTGAAATTAGTGGGAGTGATAAAGTTAGAAATGCAATCATTCAAGAAATCAAGGTACAATTTTCCTTACCTCTGATTCATAACAGTCTTGTTGTTCTTAATGATGTTGATACAATCAAATGATTAGCAACCTGATGATTCTCATAATGAGACTGTAACCACTGACCCTATTATAGATGCGCCAGAAGAAATAGCATTAAGAATATCTCTTAGAAATAGGAGACTTGCTAATTCGGATGACTACGTGGTGTATTTGCAAGGATCTGAGTATATTGTTAGGAATACTGATGATCCGGTTATATATTCAGAAGCCATTAATAGTAATGATGTTGATACAATCAAATGATTAGCAACCTGATGATTCTCATAATGAGACTGTAACCACTGACCCTATTATAGATGCGCCAGAAGAAATAGCATTAAGAATATCTCTTAGAAATAGGAGACTTGCTAATTCGGATGACTACGTGGTGTATTTGCAAGGATCTGAGTATATTGTTAGGAATACTGATGATCCGGTTATATATTCAGAAGCCATTAATAGTAATGATGTTGATACAATCAAATGATTAGCAACCTGATGATTCTCATAATGAGACTGTAACCACTGACCCTATTATAGATGCGCCACAAGAAATAGCATTAAGAATATCTCTTAGAAATAGGAGACTTGCTAATTCGGATGACTACGTGGTGTATTTGCAAGGATCTGAGTATATTGTTAGGAATACTGATGATCCGGTTATATATTCAGAAGCCATTAATAGTAATGATTCTACTAAATAGATTGATGCCATGAATGATAAAATAAAATCTATGGACTCCAATAAAGTCTGGAAGTCAGTCGAATTGCCTGAATGACGTAAAAAGGTTGGATGTAAATGGGTTTTTTAAAACCAAACGCAATTCTAAGGGCAATATCAAATGACATAAAGCTAGATTATAGCCAAAGGTTTTTATTAACGTGAAGGCATTGATTAAAATGAGACTTTATCTCCTGTATTAAAGGACTCTTTAAGAATCATTTTAGCACTGGTAACTCATTTTGATTTAGTGCTACACCAGATGGATGTAAAGATGGCTTTCTTAAATGGGAGTTTAAAAGAAAGAGTCTATATGATACAACCAGATAGCTTCATAAAAGAAGGAAAGGAAAATTTGGTCTCTTTGTTAAAGAAATCGATATATAGACTTAAACAGGCTTCCTGACAATGGTATCTTAAGTTTTATGATACTATTACTTCATTTGGGTTTAAGGAAAACACTGTTGATCGGTGTATATACCTGAAAACCAGTGGGAGTAAATTTTTATTTTTAGTACTGTATATTAATGACCTACTTATAACCAACAGTGACCTTGGTTTACTATAGGAAACTAAAGATTTTCTTTTAAAAAAACTTTGAAATAAAAGATATAGGAGAGACATCTTTTGTGATAGGAATAGAAATATTCCGAGATGGATCACATAAATTATTAGGATTATCTCATAAAGCCTATATTAGTGAAGTTTTTGAATGAATAATTTGCATAATCATGACTCCACTATCGTTCTAATTCAAAAGGAGGATAAGTTCAGCTTAAGTTAATATCCCAAAATAAATTGGAACATAACAGTGTGAAAGATATTCCTTATACTTTTACTCATATGAGTTTAATGTATATGTAGATTTGCATCAGGCTAGATATTAGTATTATTATTGGGATGTTATATATATACCAAAGAAAACTAGGATTTGATCATTTGAAAAACTGCAGAAAAAGTTTTAGGATATTTGCAAGGTTTAAATATTACATGCTCACATTTAGAAGGGCCAATCACCTTGAGGTGATTGGATATTCAGACTCATATTTTGGAGGATGTGTTGATAGTAGGAATAGCATTTTCATTATGTTAGAAAGGCTATTTCATGGAAGAATGCTAAGAGTTATTGCATCATCCACCATGGAGGCTGAGTTTGTTGCTTCTTTTGAGGCTACAAATCATGGATTATGGCTGTAAAATTTTATTTCAGGGTTAGGAGTTATGGATACTGTTTCTAAGCCTTGAAAATTTACTGTGATAATGTTACAGCAATTTTCTTTTAAAAAATTGATAGGTATACTAAGGTGGCCAAGCACATTAAGTTAAAATACTTATCTGTTAAAGAAGTTCAGAAATAACAAATGTCAATTGAACACATTAGTACGAGTGTTAATATAGCAGATCCACTTACGAACGGGCTGTCTCCAAAGACATTTATGCAGCATGCTGAAAAGATCGGTCTTGAGAATAGCAAATAAATTAATTAATTTGTGGATTGCTTAGTGCTTGTTTATTTGACATTATGATTTTGATATCTATTAAAGATTTTCTGAATTTATAAATTTCTGTCTTACAATATTTGTTTACATGCATGTGATTTGTTTAATGTGACAGAAATAGTCTTTTATAAAGACAATATGGGACCATTAACGATAGCTCACTTTATAGACCTTGTTAAATAAATTGTTGATGACGTAGTACATGGAAGGAACCATGCTCTTGAATTAGTATGGAACCGCCATGACTCTCATTAATATTTTATTTAATTAAGGTAAGCCATTGAGATGGCTTTTCTAATGTTATTGCGCGCCTTATGTTTCCTATATCAAATTATGACTGTAGGATTATTATACGGACCAAGTGGGAGACTGTTGGAATTAATTAATATTTAATTCCCATAATTAGTGTCCTAATTAAAGTGGTCCATATAAGAATCCAAATTTGATAAGGAATTATTTAGAAAGTTATTATTGGCAAAAAATTGTGAGTTAATTTCCTAACCATATCCTACTTTGATGGACGGTAGAAATTAAATGACTAATTAGGAAATTGGGTCCTCTCTCTCCCTATAAATAGTGAATGAATTCCATCAATTCATACATATTAAAATTACAACACATTAGGGTTTATAGGGCAAGAGGGAGAAACCCTAGTTTCCAAAAGGGTTTTATTTTGTTGAAGGAGAAGATTCAAGAACAATAATTTTGAGGTAGCTTCCGCATTCAGATTTTCAAAGCAATGGTTTAAGGTACGTGTTCTTAATTATATTATGTAAGTAGGCAAAATATGTGAATATCGTGAAGATAAATATCCTGTATATTTAATTAAATATTATGTGTTAATTTAATTATAAACTTACACCAAGACGGTGCACTTCAACTTCGGGAAAGCCTCGGCAATACCTTTGGCAATAGTTCCCGTCCCTCCGCCGACATCAACCAACGACTCCAACCCTTCGAAAAACCCCTTGCAATCCTTAATAAGCATGCTCGTCACTAGCCGGGCATCGCTAGCCATCGCTTCATCAAAGAAATGGCCGAGCTTCGGCTCCTGGCTCCCGTAGTCCCAAAACGTCCTCCCGTGAGCCGTGTCGAACGGCGTCCGATCTCCGTTCTTGAACCACTCGCCCACGTGATGCCACGGCTCCGTCAAAACCGGATTGAGCATCGCTAGCAGAAACGGCGTCACGCTCAAGGGCTCGTCTTTGAGGAGGAGCCGAGAAGCCGGCGTGAGCGAGTAGGCTTCTTCTTCTTCTTCTTCTTCTCCGTCGTTGATGGCGCTTCCGAAAACTTTTTGGTTGGAGAAGAAGCCGGACTGGACTAGAATGCGCATGAGGCGGTAGACGCATGGGGATTTCCCCGGGTTGACAGCTAGGAGAACGGCCACGAGGTCAGAGAGAGTCATGGGACGGTCGTGTTTGTTGATAACGTCCGGAATGCTCAGTTGGATTGCGCATTTTAGTGACATTGAGTTTATGAAGTTGAAGAGGTGGTTCCATATGTGAGCTTGAGAGTGAAGTAACTCTCTATTTTGCTCATCGTCGACCATCTCCATCCTAGTTAAGCTTCCCTGCACTGCACTTTTAACTCTTGAAACTTTGATACTATACAAATATCTAGAGTTATGTGTGCATATATATATACACGTATCATCATGCGTATCCATTAATTATTACTTGCAGACGACTATGACTCAGACCAGGTCAACTATTCCGTTTAATAAATCCCTCGTTCTGCATGCCTCTCGTGATTCACAAGCTAACTTGTAATCGTTTATGATTTACCATTTGTCTACTTTAGGGTGAATTTGAAGTGATAAAAAGTAAGATAAAATAAGATAAAATATGATTTAGAGAAATTTTTTGCGTTTGGTACACCAATCCCAAACTGCGTTTTTTGGAGATGAATAATAAAATTCTCGTTCTGACAGATTGGAATTCTGTTTGGACAGATTCAAAATTTTGGACAGTCGTAACTTTTTTGTACTACAATCCGTCCAAACGATCAAACAGATTGTAGAAACCATTTGGATATAAGTTGGCTGCGTAAATCTGTCGGAACGGTTTCTACGACCCCACAAAAAAAGTCAAAAATGGGTGTCACTCCGTAATTTGAGAGTCCATGCTGAGAATGGTAAAAAAATTTTTGCTATTTGATCAACCGAATTCTAGTTATCGACTTTTTTTGAAGGGTATTGAACTTTTTTTTTTTTTAAATTTTGAGAAGGTGGGAATGTGTAAAAATGTATAGAGATTTTTAGATATTTTCAAAGATTTTCACCAAAATTTGGTGTGCCAAACGCACCCTTAATTAGCATGGTTGGTGGGGTCACATGGAGTTTATAATTATATATACACACACTCTATTTTATTTAAAGTCGGTAGATATTTTCTTCAATTCACGTTATAATATTTCAACATATTTTGCTGGGAAATATAGATAGGTATATGACTGCGTCTAAATATTACGTTCAAACTAACCCCCAAATGCAAGGGTGCGCAGTATAATTTTAATTCGGTGAGACTGAGATCGAATCCACAGAAACCAAAGTTTAGTTTTCAATTTGTAAAAAATTACTAATCCTAAATTCAATAAGAATCAGAAATTTAAAGAATATTAAGTTTCTAGGTTTTGGAAAATAAAAACAATTCAATATTAAATATTCAAGTAAAAATGGATTTAGAAAATATTTTGAATTCAATAAAAATTGTGAATAGCGGCAAATAACTCAATCAAAGAATAAATTAAGCAAGAAAATAAGTTCAAAAATTTAAACAATAATTAATTAACTACGAGGATAATTAAAATGACAATTAAACTATTAAATGAGATTCTTGATTTAACTCTCAATTCCAGGTCGGTTAATTACTTCATGAAGTAATGTGTATGCTACTACAATATAAAATTCACATAAAGGAACAAATAAACTGGAAATATATCATTATTAAAACCCATTATTTCCCAAAAGCTCAATTTTATACTCTCATTTAGGATTATAAAAGTGGAAGATTTTCATTAATATCACTTAGGTTCAAACCTAATTTTTTTTATCTCAAAAATATCAATGCAAAGTTTTAACCGAAAACCCTTACTTGTGATTACAGAGATTATAATCAAGGATTTTCGTTTTTGAATGTTTTGAAGCAAATAAAATCAGATCTTAAATATGTAGATCTCTATATATATGTTTTCACAAAACATGCACAAGATCTACGCACATCACATTATTTGTAATAACCCACCCTTCCTTAATTTGTTGATAAAAAAAAATTAGGTTTAAGCTAGCATGATTTCAAAATCCATAACAATTAATAAATAAGCAGATCAATGAATCAATAAAATATTATTAAACCAGTAAATGAAAGTAATGTCTGATGCCAAACGATGAACAATGAAATTTGATAGAACTCCTACGAATAATCCAACAAATTTTGAAAGCATTCTCCAACGTAACAACACTCCAAAAAAAAAAAAAAAAAAACTCTCTAGAAAGTTTGAAAAGAATATTAAGTACAAGTGCCAATATGATTGTACAATGTTTATGTATAAAATGGTACGTAAAAAAACCTTAAAACTAAATGAAGCTGTGCCAATTAACCTGCAGTGATTCGAACCACCCATAGGGGTGTCCAAACCACAGTGTCCTCTTCTTTATTTTCTGCTTTGATTTTCCAGCTTGGCTCTTAACCAAGTCCGGACCACTCATGATGGTGTCTGGACCATAGTGTCTTTTTCATCATCTGAGTCATTTTCAACACTACTAATTTCAATTATTTTATCTTTTTTTTTCTGTAATTTAGAAAATAAACTTAATAAGTGATAAAACGTAACAAAACTCTTAAATTTATTAACTTAATACATGAATTAAGGTCAAATTATAAGGTTTGTAATTACACTTTTCAAGTGTAATCATACCTCTCAACTTGAACATTACTAGTCCCTATCATGGCTTTATTGAAATGAAATAAAACTATTATCCTATTTCTCTTTCGTTGGAAACACAACTACACTTAATTATGTGCAGTAAGCCTTTTAAACCCTTAGGTTCTCTCTAGTGGACGAGTGAAGTCTGGTCAGGGTTTGTAGTGAATCTACTTACAAAATTCCTAGACTAATCCAATGGATGGTGATAATCATTTCAATAACTCTTGATTTAAGTTCAATATAAAATAAGTAATAAAATTTTAAAATTAGCATAAATTCTCCAAATGTGTATTAGACTTACCAAAATTTTCAACCATCTTATTTCAAGTGTGCCAATTTATATCATTCATTCAAAATAGCCATCAAACATACTTAAAAAACTGTAGCCTTGACTTTAAATCTTACCAAGTTGGTCACTCAAAAATAAAATCACTCAGGAAGGTTACTCACATGATTTACACATGATTACAATATCAAATGAATGCAATGAACCTAATCAAGAGGTGACTGAAAGAATTAAAATGTGGAGTGTTGCATAGCTTCATGAATGGAATGTATCAATGCATAAACAAGACAACTACTATCAACCACATAAAATAAATCAATGCTCTTATAAGTGTCTTTT
Source organism: Vitellaria paradoxa (assembly GCA_019916065.1). NCBI lineage: Eukaryota > Viridiplantae > Streptophyta > Magnoliopsida > Ericales > Sapotaceae > Vitellaria > Vitellaria paradoxa. The sequence continues at coordinate 43,460,106 of CM034239.1, forward strand.
ACCTAAAGTCCATTAGGTCTTTACTAGGTTGTAACTTGGCCATAAGGTATTGGTTAGATAAACAAGGGATAGGGAAAATCAAAGTGCATGTCTAAGGATGGTGGTAATGGTGCAATGCAATACCCCCAACTTTTCTCTTTTCAACTCCTTGAAAGCCCAACATTGAAACTTAATTTATTCTTTTTTTTTCTTATATATATATGGGACCAATAATAATGAACTTATGAAGTGTTATGTCCCCTTTTTTTGTTTTTTGTTTTTTTTTTTTTTTTTTGAACAACCATATTTTCCAATCACAAACTCCCTCCTCATTAACCTTGTTACAAAATTGCACCTGTATCTCAAGACATACCAGGGTTGGTTTACTTATATATCTAAGGTTAAAGGGGTCATAAATGTGGCTAAATAAGGAAAAAAAAAAAAACTTCATTCATTATTTTGATTTCTTTAAAGGCTTCAAAATAGCTCCCAAAGTTATGTAATCAAAGAAAAGTTTCAAGCTTTCAAATATAAGAAAGAGGGCCTAATATTACTCTCTAGGTTAATAACACTTTGTTAGAGACATTGATCTTGACATATAAATCAAAAAAAGTGTCTTGTACATTTAATACCAAAGCAAATTAATGTAATAAAGCTGTCCAAGAAAAGTGAGACGAAAGAAATTATAATGAACATTATAAAACCCTCAAGAACAAAAGGTTAGGGTCAAAAGCTCACACAATGTAGGGTTTCAAGTCTCTACCTATGTCTTGGCATCCTTGAATAACTAAATCTCACGAATTCTAATCCTTGATGCACTTTCAATTTAATGGTTTCAAGCGACAGTTAAGTTTGCAACACATTAGAAGATTTTATACCTAATTTTAAATTAAGTTTCCTATTCAAAATTGAAATCAAACAGTTTGTTATTTACATGAATAATACCATCATTAGATTAGATGCTAAAACATTCACCAGTCATTAATATATCAAGGGAAACATTATCATGTGACCACCCCCCAACTAAAGAGACACGTCGTCCTTAATGTGTGTGCAACGCAAGAACAAGGGTGAAGATTAAAGGTAAAAATGTGGTATGCATATGACATGTTCCCCCCAACTAAGTGTTCAAGTGACTAATGATGCTAATTAAATAGCAAAATTAAAATAATAAAATAAACAAAAGAGAAATAAAAACAAAGGATAAAGTATTACCTCGTGCTGGCTTCATACTTAGCTAGTACACTATTAATACCATGAATAATTTCATCTGGAAACTCAAGGTCATAATGTTGGTCACAATAGTCTGACTCGCTAAAAGTCTCATCGCTCTTAGCAGACTCACTATTAGTCTTAGCATTATCAGTTTCAGGCACTTCCTCAAGTAGTGGCATATCATCATAGTTAGAAGGTGAATTCTCCTCAAAACCCTTTTGGTCTCAGTGTTAATGTCATAAGTGGGTGCATCAGACCACTCAACAGATATGTTTATCTCAACCTACTTCATGTGTAATAGAAGTTCTAAGTCAACATCATCCCACCTTTGCTTCTCAAGGAATTGGTAAGGTGTTATATGGACTAGGGGAAGGAAAACAAGTGAGAGACGTAGGGAATTACTCTCTTCAAAGCACTCATTAGGCCACTTATCTAAGTCAATCTCAGAGCTCTCTGAATCACTCTCATCACTTGACATATCTATTATGGGTTCCCACTTACGTTTGTGACCAATTAAATTGTCAAGTTTCTCCTTTTGGTCAGATGTATCCTTACTAAAATCAGACATGATGTACCTGTTCTTAACACAAAATATATATAAAGAGTTCAATAATATACTCAATAAAACATTGCTTAGCATTCAGTAAATAATGAAGCCATGAGATAAAGGAATATAAATAACAAATAATAAATAAAAATAAAAATAGGGTTATGAAATAAAAATATTACCTGCTAATACAGTCATAACTCAAAATATATGTACAAAGCAAAATTAAATTAAAGAGTTTTAGGATTACACCAAATTACATCAAGAAGCACAAATCCTAAACTTTCAAAGACTACAAAATACCTAAATGAAAATAAAGACAAAAGAAATCAAAGATGAATCACTGGGATGGTGGAGGAGGATGAATGTCCCTTAAGTAATCCAAAATAGTCTGTAGAACATGGCCATACTCTTGCTGAGTCCGATAAAGCTGTAGAAGAGTCCATCTGTCATCCTCTCTATTCTATTCTAAATGAGTCATCAGCTCTAATAACTTACCCAATTGGACAACTAACTCTTCATTGGACACTGAATGCTCATTGGCCTTATTTTCATGAGAATGGGAACTACTGCCTTCCTCATCATGAGCTAATTTAGTTCTCTATTTCTTTATTCTAGCTAGATTACCCCCAGATTCAGCATAGGAGGTGATATTGAACAGTTGAAGACCCACAGCTATGGGTAGCTCATCAAGAATCAAAGCAACTCGCCTCTTAAAGATCTTAGTAAGTGTTCCCCCAAATGGTAACACAGACTAACCCACTACTGGAAAGAGTGGAACTAGCGACCGCCAAAAGCTGTCGCTAAAGGAAAGATAGCGGTCGCTGAAAGTATTAGCGACGGCTTAGCAACCACGTCCAGCAAGTCGCATTTGGGTCATCGCTAAAAAGTATTAGGCGGTCGCTAAATTATTTGCGACCGCTCGATTCAAAAACGTCAGTAATTTAAGCAGTCGCTAAAAATTAAAAGGCAGTTGCTATTTTTTTGGCACGAGTGCTACTGCTGGCGCCAAAAGGCGTGAATTATTAGCGACCGTAAGTAGCGGTCGCTAATACAAAAGAGGGGTCGCAATTAATTATGCGCGGAAGCCATGGCCATTTGGCGCCAAAGAAGTAGCGACCCATTTGGGATATTAGTGACTGCTTTTAGCGGTCGCTAATACTTAGTTTTTTTTTTAAAAAAGAATTTAAATTTATTATAATAAAATCAAATTATTAAAAAAAATCTATTTAATAATAATTTATTATTTATTTATAATAATTATTTATTTAATAGTTATTAATTATTTATAATAACTATTATATTTAATTATTTATGTATAAATATTTATATTAAATTTTAATTTATTAATTTGCACATGGAATTAATGAAATTTTTCATAAAATCAATAAAAAAAAAACATAGCTCCTAATTATGATTATATATACAAACACAATATCAAATTAGATTACAATTAAAACAAAATTTTATTATATGCAAATGTTCAAAATACAAAAACAAAAATATATATAAATGTATTGATCAAAATATATATACAAATGGATCCTAATCAGTCCAAGAGGGCCATCCGCCATTGTCCGGGTCCTACAATGAAATAATAATGAACACAACCGTCCGAACATGGCTCCCTAACTGTTCACAATTTAAACTTATTATAATTTCAAATACAAAGAAAAATAAATTTAAAATCTACTTTATTCGGATAAAAAAGTACACAACCGTGTATTAGGTATGTAAATCAACCGTATCTCCTTCGACCGTGTCCCTAACCCAATTAACATCTTCATCACGTTGGACGATTGCATCTTGGTCAAGAGCTTGTTGGGCGAATGGATCAATATCTGGCTCATCGCAGTCGATCTGGTACACCCCACTCCTTGACATTTTAACTGCAATTTGCCAGTTGGGATCGGCTCGATCGCCAACATAGTAAACTTGCTCTGCCATGGATGCCAGTATGTATGGTTCAGCTTCTTTTTGTACATCTCGATGTAACAAATTGTTGAAATTGACCAATTTAAATTGGTACTTATCAGCTTTAACCCCGCAAATTGGATCAGCCCAGACACACTTGAATAATAAATATCTTAAACCGCGATTGTAAACAATTTCAATAATGTCATTCAGTTGGCTGTAATAGTAACCACCGTCAACAAATGGACAACCGATGCCACTATTTTGTGTAGCTCGCCTATCATCTACTTCCTTGATGCGAAATCGAAACCCATTGATGTCACAAGCTGTGTAACGTCGAGCTGTCGTGTAAGGACCATCAGCCAACTGATTTATTTCATCGGTCAAAGTAGATTCTGTAGTACTTCGTAAATTGTATACCTATGGAATGTAAATTATCATGAATTAATTAAACACAAATTCATTATGATGTGAAAAACATATAAAAGTATATGAAAATATTTAACACGTACGTAGTTCCTAAACCAGTCATGAAAACATTGATAATGGGACATTCGAATTGATTGTCCGTTACACGAGGCATGTTCTGTTTCAGCTCGTTTATGTGTCTCCTGCAATGTAAATCAAATTGGATTGAGAATAACCATGATTTCTATTACAAATATGGTGTAATTAACTTTCTTTATTACAGCAACGTGACTTACTGGGTCAATGGCACAACTGATTGGGTGTTGAAGAGCACGAACCGATGAGCTTGGATCCACTCGATGTGGTTGAGATCAAATGATGTGCCTTCCCCAATAGGGCCTTCATTTATCTGCTCCGGCTTGCTAAACTTTGTTTGGACATCATCGTTTAGATATGCCGCACAAAAATTTATGCATTCATCCATCAAATATCCTTTCGATATGGATGCCTCCGATCGAGCTTTGTTCCGCACATACCTCTTTGATGTGTTCATATACCGCTCGATCGGATACATCTACCTAAATTGGATAGGGCCACCAAGCCAGGCTTCTTCAGTTAGGTGTATAGTCAAGTGAAGCATGACATCAAAAAATGCCGGCGAAAAAATTTTCTCTAGATGACACAGTGTCAAAACAATCCTATCCTACAGACCTTTCAAATCTTCTGTACGGATTACTCTATAACACAACTACCTGAAGAAATTACTGAGCTTGATCAACGGCTGCACAACATTATTAGGCAGACAATTCCTTACAGCTATAGGCAGCAATTGTTGAAGCAGGACGTGGTTGTCATGACTTTTCAAACCCTGTAACGTCCGTTAGCTCATGTTGACTCACTTCGAAATATTCGAGCAATATCCATCAGGTACCTTCATGTCTTTCAGAATTAACAAGAACGCATCTTTCTCCTCCTTGCTCATGGTGTACTGTGCAGGTGGCATGTATGCCCTGTTGGACTCTCCTGCCTGCAAGTGTAATGGAGTTCTCAATCCCATATCCTCCAAATCACATCGAGCATTCGCATTATCATTTGATTTCCCCTTAACACCAAGGATCTTCTATAATATATTATCGCAAACATTCTTCTCAATGTGTATGACATCCAAGTAGTGCCTGAGTAAGTTGTCTTTCCAGTAGGGCAACTCATAGAAAATACTTTTCTTCTTCTAATTATGGGTTCGATTTCTATTTGTACCAGAAAAAGATGGCAGCGAGGGGCTAACAGATCCTGAAACTCATATACTATTTGAATTTGCTCCCGCTCCATCTGGGCCAGCAAATCGACCCCAGTTATTGCTCGTGTTGTCGGACTGAACTCCCGCGTGCCGTCAAACGAGACTCTGTCATTTCTAAACCTATGCAACAGAGGTAGAAAGCGTCTATTACCCATGTATGCCCACTTTCTACCATACTTTAGCCAAGTTGACTTCTTGCTCTGATTGCAACAAGGACATGCGAACTCTCCTTTCGTGCTCCAACCAGATAAGTTGGCGTACGCCGGGAAGTCGTTAATTGTCTATAGTAATGCTGCCCGTAGTTTAAACATTTCATTTCTTGTTGAGTCAAACGTCATCACACCATCAGTCCATAATTCATTAAGCTCTTCAATCAATGGTTGCATATAAACGTCTATTTTATCCCCGGGACCCTTAGGTCCGTCAATCAATGTCGATAGGATGACAAAAGGTTGCCTCATGCACAGCCAAGGTGGAAGATTATATGGAACTAACAATATAGGCCACGTACTATGAGTTGCCCCAGTCATGCCTGAAAATAGGTTAAATCCATCAGCAGCCAAACCAAGCCGCACATTGCGAGAATCAACAGCAAAATCAGGGTGTCTTTCATCAAAATCCTTCCACGCTGGAGAGTTTGTTGGATGGGATAAGTTCCCATGATCCCCCCTGTTCTCGGCATGCCATGTCATTAGTTTAAAGATCTTGGATGACATGAAAAATCTCTTCAATCGTGGCTTAGGTGGGAAGTAGCGCACTTGCTTTGCAGCCATAAGCTTACCACGGTTTGAAATACCCAAACGATTCTGCCGAGTTTGGATAGTATTGACATTCTTCTATCTCAAAACCCTACACACGGTACACGTATCGAGGTTTCCATTCTCATTCTGAAACAACATGTAACTATTGGGACATGCATCCAGAGTTTCGTATGTGAATCCCAAATTCTCAGTTAACTTGCGTGCCTGGTAGTACGATTCAGCAAGCTTAGCTCCCGCTGGTAAAACCCTACGGAGCAACTGTAGTAGCATGTCAAACGACGTATCTGACCAGTGATTCAATGCCTTCAAATGTAACAGCTCAACGATGAATGACAATTTACTGAATTCCTAACATCCAGGATATAATTCTGTCTGCGCATCGTCGAGTATTTCAAAATATCTCAAGGACTCATCATCCGCACCCGAGCGGGGACTAGTTCCACCCGTCAGATTAATACCAGCACCGCTATCTTCATGTGTCAATCCACATGCGATAGTAGCTAGCATCACGAGCATTGGATCAGCTTCCTCTGCAGCCTCGGTCTCCACCTCAATGGTTTCTTCCGGATGAAAGGCGGTATACTCTTTCCCATGGAGAGTCCAGAATTTATACTGCTTCAAAAACCCATTACAGATCAGATGCTCCCTGACAACCTCCCGTGTATAGTAATACCGGTTAGCACACTTTCTGCAGGGACAACTAATGTACTCACTGGGAAACCCACTAGTGAATACAATAAACTGATTAATCCCCTCCATATACTCCGAGGACATCTTATTCGGCAAATCAATCCAACCCTTATCCATCTCGCTTAGAGTGTCTGTGGAGTCCCAAGAGGATAAAATGTCATTACTACAAAAAGTAATGCCATATGCAAAACACCTAGTCTTAAACTTTACCTCCTCATTACAGGGTGGTTGGTCCTATCCCATTCGAGAATGCACGATCCAACTTGCACTCAACAACTCAATGCCTTTGTCCCCTAATGAGATAAAATTTCGGCAGCATGTCCGCGTGGTTCTCCAAGTACACGATACACAGACGACATCAATCGTACCCTGTGTACGCACCCGAAGAACAACAGGACGTCAACCGAAGCTTCATCTATCATACGACAGTACATGAGTTGTTGAAGGCAGGATAGATAATTGCATTCCCAAACTGTCCAAACTAGACAATTCAAGAATCGCGTACGTCAATCCCCACACGTTCATCGAAAGGACAACAAACCTAGTCAAAGACCTAATCCGTCACCTAAGGATGACCAACGGGTGGCGTACGAGATTCTCAAACGGGTCTAATTTCACTAATGTATGCAAATGAATAAAATAAAGTAATTCTCAATGTCTGTTTGTTTTCTAACTTAGAATAAAGTATTTACAAAAATATTGGATTGGGCCCAAGAAACAATATTATAATATTATTATTTGACCTAATTTTCTGATCGTATTCGTATTAGTTTGGACTGTGTCCAAGAAAGATGTTGGATTGGGCCCAGGTAAGATTAGGAGTTTTCTTGTAATTACTAATTGAACTAATTAAATATTATTAATTAACTACTGCTGCTTGTCTAATTAATTACTATATTATTCGATAAATTACCTAGAAATAATATTATAATATTATTATTTGACCTAATTTTCTTATCGTATTCGTATTGGATTGGACTGGGCCCAAGAAAGATGTTGGATTGGGCCCAAGCAAGATTAGGGGTTTTCTTGTAATTACTAATTGAACTAATTAAATATTATTAATTAACTACTGCTGCTTGTCTAATTAATTACTATATTAGTCGATAAATTGCCTAGAAATAATATTATAATATTATTATTTGACCTAATTTTCTTATCGTATTTGTATTAGTTTGGACTGGGTCCAAGAAATATGTTGGATTGGGCCCAGGCAAGATTAGAAGTTTTCTTGTAATTACTAACTGAACTAATTAAATATTATTAATTAACTACTGCTGCTTGTCTAATTAATTGCTATATTAGTCGGTAAATTACCTAGAAACAATATTATAATATTATTATTTCACCTAATTTTCTTATCGTATTCGTATTGGATTGGACTAGGCCCAAGAAAGATGTTGGATTGGCCCCAGGCAAGATTAGGGGTTTTCTTGTAATTAGAGTTAATTATTGTTATTCAAAAAAATAACACTTAAATAAACTATCCGAAGATCAAATATACAACAAATAAAATAATACGATACAAATTAAATAAATTAATAATAAATATTATAAACAATTCAATATTTACTCATTATAACACAAATTAAACTATAATTTCAAATAATAAAAGTATTTTTAATCATTTGAGTAACTAGCCATTACAATATTAATTGAAACAATCTAATTTGACCTAAATTAATTATATTATCAATATTCTAATTCGTTATTTAATATTTTAACTAATATAAATATTTAATGAACCTAAAATTATAATTTAATATTATTATTTACCAAATCTTACTATTTTTAGTATTATTGTTTAATTCAAAATATATAAATTAACAACAAATATTACGATATTAATATTTTTTAGTATTATTGTTTCCTATTTATGCTACTTTTTATTTAATATTTTTCATAATATTAATGGTGAATGACAAAAATATATATAAATTATCTAATAAAATTAAAATAAATTATAATATCTCTCAACAAGATTTTAACTTTGTATATATTAGCTGAGAGGTCTATTTGGCAACAGACAGAAAAGTCAAGTTTTCTTAACTCCTTTTTTTTTTTTTAATGAATTCTTTTATCAAAAAATATTTTTTATTTTTAATAATTTTTAACTATGCTATTTACATTCATGAAAATATTATAAAATAAGAGAACTTACATACAAGTGAAAATTATTATTAATTTTTTTTTGGTCTTATGCATCCATTCTTATTTAAATGTATTCTTTTTATGAAAATAAATAATATGTTTAAAAGTTTACAAACGTTATTGTATTTAATTTATTAAAAAATCTATCAACTTTTACTAACTTTTTATACTTTTTTCAAACTATATATTATTTTTACATTAAACTTTATATTTTTATTATACTTTGGTCTAATAACTGAGCCTAAACGTCGCACAGCACATGTTAGAAAATCCAACCATGGCAATTTCTTAACTTAATTTTAATTTATATTTTTAGTGAACCAATAAGTTTTAGTTTAATATTAATATTTAATTAATTCTCATATTTTTAGTATTATTGTCTAATATTATAAATATCATAATATAATTTAATTTCCGTAAGGTAAGTTAATCAATTTATTTTTAAAAATTATACATTTATGTATTTATAATTCTAAATATTTTACTTTAATATTGATCATATTTAAAATTAATTTCTTAATTGTTTAATCATTACTTCAAAAGCAAATCATATTAAATATTATTTTTCATGTTTTTATATTTGTAAATATGATAATTATTTCACTCAATGATAATAATATATATAATTTATTAAAGTAAAATTATTTAATAAATTATATTTTCTTACAAAGAGCTAATTTCAATTCATAGTTATCGAAATTTAATTAATTTCGGCAACGTAATAACATTAATTAATCTCATTAACGTAATGTTAATTAATTTTAATATCATAATATAATCAATTTATTTTAAAAATTTATAATATAATTTAATTTCATTAAGGTCACGTTAATTAATATTTTTCATGATTATTTTAATAAATGATAATAATATATACAAATTATTTAATAAATTATATTATCTTATTAGAACTTAATTTTAATTTATATTTTTAATGAAACAGCTAATTTAAATTATATTTTCTTAGAAAGACCTAATTTCAATACACATTTTTAAATTAAGAAAAAAAATAAGCATTCACTCCTTTATAATTTCAAAAAATTATATTTCAATCAATATATTTTTACTTTTTTTAATACTAATTTTTAATAATTAATTTTATAATTTTTAATACTTACTACAAATATTTAAATTTATAAATAATTTTAAGCTTAATTTAATAAAAAACAAACTAAAAAAACAAATCTATCAATAAATATATTTTATTTTTATTATATTTATTAATTTATTAAAATTATATATTTAAAATTTAAATTTTTTTATTCATTTCTTTTTGAAAAAATTCTGACCCCAAACAACACCCTCGTAAAGGTGAATAAGAAGAAGGCGACATGGGACGCGAGGGTTTGTTCCATAACAAATAAGCTAACTTAAACAAAATAGCTTTTTTGCTTTTTTGTATTTAAAAAGTTAATTTTGTCCAGCACAAAAATTAAGTCAATTTCAGTTTGATTTAAATTCAAACTGTAAAATATTTGTTTTGTCCTGAGTCCTATTCATTGTCCAAATTTAAATTCTTTAATTCTGAAATGATCAAAAAATATTTATTGGCATATTTCTTAATAATTAAGGGAATTTTAACTTCATTTAAACACAAATTATAAAATGACTATTTTATCTCTAAGTCCCTCATTTTTTTTAACTTGTAGTCAAGTTCTAAAATAATTTTTTTTATAATTTTTAAAAATTGATTTAATAATTTTTGTTATATTTTACCTATCATATTAAAATTATGTAATTAAATTATAAGAATTTATATATTCATTATATTTTTATAATTTTAATCTTAATAATTAAATAAAAAATTAAATAAGTATTTTATTTTATTTCATTTTATTCTAACGTTCTAATTCTATCCTCAGAATTTTAAATTTCAGGGTGTCACGCCCTGAGTTTCACAACCCGAGTACGCGAACAAATAACACATATTATACCGTTTTATAATCTTCCTTATTCCACATTAGAGCCATAAACACACACTATGGGCAATGAATATAAAGTAATTAAAAATTAAACCTTCAATTTAAATAAATGCCTCAGTTTAATCCACTAGGCAAACAAAGCTGCAAAACTAAATCTAACCAATCTCTAAAAAAAATAATAATAATTAACATTCACCTCAAAAAAAAATTTCCTGGAGTCTAAAACAATTACATAAAAATAAATAAATGAATAAATAAATAAATAAGACTTTAATTTCTATGCTCAGAAGATCCAGCACGTGACTCAAATTCATTACCTGCATCACAAGCTGTAAGGGGTTTAGCACTAATACCACGTGTGCTCGGAACCCTAATAATAACAATATAAATGCAATATGCCTTAGTATACTACTAAGTGAAACAACTATGCACAAGTAGCAATTTCAAACAAGAAATTAAATCAATTTATTAATTTAATCTTCGTTACAATTTAATTGTGTTTCAGCACCATCAAACACATCAAGAAAAAATAATTTGATTTCAAGATACTGCTTCTTGGTTGTCTCGTAGAAACAAGACCCAACCAATATACATCATTCTTTGATGTCTGCTTGGTTGTCCCGTATAAACAGGACCCAACCAATATACACCATCCTTCGATGTCTGCTTCCTAGGCCAAAACCTTAGGAATGTAATATGCCACCCTTAGGCATCTGCTCGTTCGTAGGTTACTAGCCTACTAGAATCGATAACCAACCCCGCGCGGGTTTCGGGACTCTCAACCCTTGGGTACGTATACTCGATATTTTCAGTACCCCTCAATCTAAATAAAACATATTATTAAATTTTATTTTATAACCATATTAAATAAATTCTTCTTACCTTAAGTTTTACGCATTATTACTTCTCAATTCATCAACACATCAAATAACACTAACATATATCTCATCTAACAGGCAATGTCACGTTTTCGGTATTTAATGAAAAGTAATATTCAATAAGCTAATACAGAACATGAAATTAAACAAACTAATATATGGTTAAAATGGAAGTGTCAACGCACAACAATGCACACAAACACACAAGTGTCACGTTGGTGAGATTAATTGCATGTAAAGATAAAGTTAATATCAAACTAATAGAATTATGATGTAATTGCATATAAAGACAAAATACATAACAGACAAAATAGTGTATTTGAATTGATTCAACAAAAGTCCAACAAGTTCAACATTACCTATTGGAGCCTAAACGTGCCAATTGTTCACTTAAAGGAACATTATATATATATATATATATATGCAATCATTACTCAGGGAAGCCCATTAATCAATTTATCATCCATGTGATCAATCTGCCACCAACTTTATTTTATAATATTTATATATATATATATGTATACCAATCGGCCGCCATTCCTATAATATAAATATATATATATGTATATAAAACATCAAAACCTCCTGCCAAGCATGTTTTAACATCCCAACTTCGTCTTTTTTCACGCCGAACGAGATCATCCAAAAGACAAACAAATAATTCCTATATATATATATATATATATATATATATATGTTTTACATACACATACACAAACAAATAGATAGAAGTTCCGTCCCCTTACTTCCTTAACTCGGCAGCAGATTTTTTTCTCTGCAGCGGCAGTTTTCCCTCCCTTCTGGTTTTCTCTTCCTCTCACTTAGGGTTTTTAATTTTTATCAAAATAATTACAACTTTATATATTTATAAAAGAGGAATTTTAACCATAACCAACTAATTAATTTCCTACTCCCCATAGGTTTAGGAAAATTACACCATTCTCCTAAAATTTTAAAAAAGTCTTTTCAAATATAACCCAAAATTAATATTTTTAAATATAACTTAAAATTAAATACCAAAATTATAAATTATTAAATTTAAATAACGAAATAAATTCACTGAATAAATATATATAATAACTAAATTAAATTAAAAAATTCGGGTCATTACATCCTACCCCCCTTACAAAAATTTCGTCCTCGAAATTTAGGAGGTAAAGAAAAGAAAATTAAAGAAACAACTCTGGATACCTACTCCGCATATTTGCCTCTCGCTCCCAAGTCGACTCCTCAATACCACGATGCTTCCATAACACTCTAACTAAGGGAATAGTCTTCCCTCGAAGCACTTGCTCCCTAGAGTCCAAAATTTCCACCGGTTTCACCTCATATGTCACATCTGAGTCAACATCAAGCTCAGTCCAATCTAATACATGTGAAGGGTCCAGGTTATACTTTATAAGCATAGACACGTGAAACACTTCATGTACTCCTGAAAGCTGCGGTGGCAAAGCAAGACGATAAGCCACCTCTCCAACCCTAGCCAAAACTTCAAATGGCCCAATATATCTCGGGGACAACTTCCCTTTGCGCCCAAAATGAAACTGACCCTTCCGTGGTGAAACCTTTAAGAACACATGGTCTCCTAGCTCAAACTCCAATGGTTTTCGCCTCTTATCAGCATAGCTCTTTTGACGGCTCCTTGCTGTCTCCAGTCTCTGTCGAATTAGTTTGACTTTCTCAGTCGTCTCTTGCACAAACTCAGGCCCAACAATTGCAGTTTCTCCAACCTCAGCCCAACAGATAGGAGATCTACACGGTCTACCATACAAAGCTTCAAAAGGAGCCATCCCAATGCTCGACTGGTAGCTATTATTACACGCAAATTCAATCAAAGGAAGATGGTTCTCCCAGCTGCCACGAAAATCAAGCACACATGCCCTGAGCATATCCTCCAAAATCTGAATTGTACGTTCTGACTGTCTATTAGTCTGAGGATGAAAGGTAGTACTAAACAACAATTCTATCCCCATAGCCACCTGGAGACTCTGCCAAAATCGAGAAGCAAAACGCGGGTCCCTGTCTGAGACAATGCATACAGGGGCTCCGTGAAGCCTCACGATTTCCTTAACATATAATTTAGTCAAGACATCCATAGAGTCGGTCAATCGAATTGGCAAGAAGTAAGCCAACTTCGTCAACCTATCCACTATCACCCAAATTGTGTCGTGACCCCTTAGAGATCTTGGCAAGCTAGAAACAAAATCCATTGTAATATTCTCCCACTTCCACTCTGACACTGGCAAAGGCTGTAAGAGACCTGCTGGTTTCTGATGCTCAGCCTTAACTTGCTGACAAGTAAGGCACCTACTCACAAACTCTGCCACATCTTTCTTCATACCTGCCCAAAAGAATTGACGATGCAGGTCGTGATACATCTTAGTACCTCCAGGATGTATTGCAAATTTAAAGTGGTGGAACTCCTTTAAAACTATATCTCGAGCAGAGATGGGCACGACAAGTCTCCCCAAATACCTCAAACCGTTATCGTCACCAATCACCCATCTTGGCATCTCATCAGGATTCGATAACTTAGCTCGTATCGTCTTACATTAAACATCAGTCCCTTGAGCTTCTATCACACGACTCAATAGAATTGGCTGAGTAGCCATGGCACATAAGAAAGTATGACCCTCATCTCCCTGTAACTCCATATCAAACTCACTAAGGCTTCTCATCATTTCCCACTCTCGCACGAAAAGACCCGCTAAAGTATCACGAGTTTTTCAGCTGAGTGCGTTAGCTACCACATTTACCTTACCAGGGTGATACTGGAGCTCAAAATCGTAGTCCTCCATGTACTCCATCCATCTCCTCTGCCTCAGATTCAAATCTTTCTGAGTGAAAAGATACTTCAAACTCTTGTGGTCAGAAAACACCTCAAACTTTTCATCATACAAATAGTGTCTCCAGCTTTTCAGAGCAAAGATAATTGCTGCTAACTCCAAATCGTGTACTGGGTAGTTATGCTCGTGAGTCTTCAATTGCCTAGACCCATAAGCTACTACTCTGTCACCCTACATCAGTACACAGCCTAAACCTTCCTTGGATGCGTCACAATAAACTGAATAACCTAATCCCCTCTCTGGAATCACAAGTACTGGTGCAGTAGTTAGCCTCTTCTTTAACTCCTGAAAAGACTGTTCACACTTCTTATCCCAAATAAACTTGACTCCTTTTTCGAGTCAACTTAGTCATTGGCCCGGCTAACCTTGAGAAGTCACGGACAAATCTTCGATAATATCCTGCCAAACCCAGAAAACTTCGAATCTCAAAAACTATCTTTGGTTTTTTCCAATCCATAACTACCTCATCCTTAGACGAATCAACTGCAACTCCTTCCTTAGAAACAACATGCCCAAGAAATTTTACCTTTTTGAGCCAAACTCACACTTGCTCAATTTAGCATAGAGCTAGTGATCTCTCAAGGTCTGAAGTACAATTCTCAGGTGCTCCTCATGTTCCTCCTCTGACTGGGAATAAACCAGAATATCATCAATAATCACCACTACAAACCTGTCCAAATATCTTCTGAATACCCGGTTCATTAAGTCCATGAACACTGCAGGAGCATTGGTCAGTCCAAATGGCATCACTAAGAACTCGTAGTGCCCATACCGAGTCTTGAATGCCATCTTAGAAATGTCCTCCTGCTTCACCCTCAACTGGTGGTAACCAGATCTCAAATCAATCTTTGAGAAAATAACCGAACCCTTCAGTTGGTCGAACAGATCATCAATCATCGATAAAGGATACCGATTCTTGATCGTGACCCAGTTTATACTTCGGTAATCTATACACATCCTGAGAGTTCTATCCTTTTTAGCTGCAAATAGTGCTGGTGCACCCTAAGGTGAAGTGCTAGGGCGGATAAATCCCTTAGAGCTCAACTCCTCTATCTGGGATCTTAACTCCACCAACTCTGCAGATGCCAATCTATACGGGGCTATAGAAATTGATTCTGTGCCAGGTATCAGATCAATCCCAAATTCAACCTCCCGTTCAGGCGGTAATCCAGCTACTTCTGAAAACACTTCTGAAAATTTACAAACAACTCGTGGTAACTCAAATTTGTCACCATCCTCATCCTCCAAAGCTATACAAACAAACAAACTGCACAAGTCTACTCGTCCCTGCCCATCGAGGGAAGGCAAGAGCTGAGGGCTACAATGATCACTAGAAAATCGTATTCGATCTCCCTCCGTAGTAAATAAGGTTACCCGACTCTTAGCACAATCTATCATCGCCTGAAAGACTGACAGCCAGTTCATGCCAAGAATCACATCAAAGCTTCCCATGTCTATTACAATCAGGTCAAAAACTGATAAGTGCTCCCGTCCCAAAGTCTCATCCCTGATAGTGATCTCACAATTCTTACAGACTTGATTCAACACAGAATGACCCCCTATCGATGTTTCAACATGCAATGGTGGAACTAACTCGTCTACAGATAAATTCAATATAGACATAAATGATACAGTAATAAACGAATGAGATGTTCCTATGTCTACAAGAACTGTGGACTTAGTAGCATAAATGAGAAAGGTACCTCTCGTAACTATAGGCTCTGCACGTCCATCATTTTAGGCCACAGTGAAAACTCGTCCCTGAACTGGTACCGTTGATGGTCTACCCCCCTTTTGTCCATGCTGGGATCCACCCTGAACTCCTTGATGCTGCTGAGCACCACTTGGAACACCAATCTGATACTGCGGTGGCCCACCTTGAGTATCCCTCTGAAAACGAGTCTGCACTGATTGTGACCCTGCTGGCCTGTTACTCTGTATTGACTGAGCTGGCTGTGGAGGTCTCATAATACTTCCATTACCTTGCCTCTGCTGACAACGCATCTGCACATGACCTGGTAGGCCACACGTGTAACAAGTCTTTACCTTGGCCCTATTTCTAGATCCACCTGACACACCTTTGTAAGGACAATTAAACTGATGATGCCCAGGCTGTCTGCAATTATGACAAACAATAGGACTCTGTGCGGAAACTCCAGTTGCCGCTGACTTACTTGGAACCATACTCCCCTACTGAAATTGTTGAGACTGTGCCCCATGTAAATTCTCTCTCTGCCTTTTGGTGGGTCCGCTCTCTTAGTGCTGAGTCCTTCCTTGCCTGGCTTCATTCTGTGCCCTGGTATCTGCCAAATTCTTCTCCACTGCCATTGCTCGATCAACTAAGGTCTCATATTCATTAAGCCCCAAAGGCACTATCCGATCTCTGACAGTAGGCCTCAATCCCTTCTCAAACAGTCTACACTTGGTGCGTTCAGTGGACACCAACTCCTTAGCATATTTGGCCAATGAGGTAAATTTACGCCCATACTCCAGCACAGTCATTGGCCCTTGAGTTAAATTCAAAAACTCGTCAAGCTTAGCATCTCTCAGAGACTGTGGGAAGAAGTAGTCTCTGAAACGCTCCTTAAAATCATCCCAAGTAAGTGCAAACGCCCCATGAAACCCCTTCACAGTACTCCACCAATCCGCTGCAGCACCTTCCAACTGAAAAGTAGCAAGCAGAACTCTAGTCTTGTCTTTATTTAACTGTATCACTTCAAATATTTTCTCATTCTCGTGCAAAAACTTCTCAACCTCTTCAGTGTCTACTGTGCCAGAGCAAGTAGGAGGTTTTATTCTCCTAAACTTCTCATACAGAGCTGTAGGCTGACTCGCTTGCATTCCTCCAGCAACCATTACAGCCATTTGTTGCATCCACATCTGTGGGTCCACCATTCCTGGCTGTGCACACTTGGTGCTTCGGATTGCACCTCAGCCACGTGAGGCACTCCTAATGGAACCTCTGCTCCAACCCCAACATATGATCCTTGCTCTTGTGACACTCCCGCAGCAACGGGAACATCATCAACTGGAACTTCATGACCCTGCACAGCCTGAATCCCTCGGCCTCGACCCTGGCCTCTACCACGACCACGACCTTGGCCCCTGCCTCTACCTCTAACACTTGGAGCTACACATGGCGGCATTTCTCTAAAAATTCATAAAAATATACTAAGGTCAACGCCTTCTTAACAATTTATGTCCAACAAAGCATTAAATTCACGTATCACAACTAAATAAACTAACATGTAATCACATAATACTTAGAAAAATAAAAGACCCACTGTCCCTAGGTATTCTAAACCTAGGCTCTGATACCAACTTGTCATGCCCCGGGTTTCACAACCCGAGTACGCGAACAAATAACACATATTATACCGTTTTATAACCTTCCCTATTCCACATTAGAGCCATAAACACACACTATGGGCAATGAATATAAAGTAATTAAAAATTAAACCTTCAATTTAAATAAATGCATCAGTTTAATCCACTAGGTAAACAAAGTTGCAAAACTAAACCCAACCAATCTCTAAAAAAAATAATAATAATGAACATTCACCTCAAAAAAAAAAAATTTCCTGGAGTCTAAAACAATTACATAAAAATAAATAAATGAATAAATAAATAAATAAAACTTTAATTTCTATGCTTAGAAGGTCCAGCACGTGACTCAAATTCATTACCTGCATGATAAGCTGTAAGGGGTTTAGCACTAATACCACGTATGCTCGGAACCCTAATAATAACAATATAAATGCAATATGCCTTAGTATGCTACTAAGTGAAACAACTATGCACAAGTAGCAATTTCAAACAAGAAATTAAATCAATTTATTAATTTAATCTTCGTTACAATTTAATTGTGTTTCAGCACCATCAAACACATCAAGAAAAAAATAATTTGATTTCAAGATACTGCTGCTTGGTTGTCTCGTAGAAACAAGACCCAACCAATATACATCATTCTTTGATGTCTGCTTGGTTGTCCCGTATAAACAGGACCCAACCAATATACACCATCCTTCGATGTCTGCTTCCTAGGCCAAAACCTTAGGAATGTAATATGCCACCCTTAGGCATCTGCTCGTTCGTAGGTTACTAGCCTACTAGAATCGATAACCAACCCCGCGCGGGTTTCGGGACTCTCAACCCTTGGGTACGTATACTCGATATTTTCAGTACCCCTCAATCTAAATAAAACATATTATTAAATTTTATTTTATAACCATATTAAATAAATTCTTCTTACCTTAAGTTTTACGCATTATTACTCCTCAATTCATCAACACATCAAATAACACTAACATATATCTCATCTAACAGGCAATGTCACGTTTTCGGTATTTAATGAAAAGTAATATTCAATAAGCTAATACAGAACATGAAATTAAACAAACTAATATATGGTTAAAATGGAAGTGTCAACGCACAACAATGCACACAAACACACAAGTGTCACGTTGGTGAGATTAATTGCATGTAAAGATAAAGTTAATATCAAACTAATAGAATTATGATGTAATTGCATATAAAGACAAAATACATAAAAGACAAAATAGTGTATTTGAATTGATTCAACAAAAGTCCAGCAAGTTCAACATTACCTATTGGAGCCTAAACGTGCCAATTGTTCACTTAAAGGAACATTATATATATATATATATATATATATGCAATCATTACTCAGGGAAGCCCATTAATCAATTTATCATCCATGTGATCAATCTGCCACCAACTTTATTTTATAATATTTATATATATATGTATACCAATCGGCCGCCATTCCTATAATATAAATATATATATATGTATATAAAACATCAAAATCTCCTGCCAAGCATGTTTTAACATCCCAACTTCGTCTTTTTTCATGCCGAACGAGATCATCCAAAAGACAAACAAATAATTCCTATATATATATATATGTTTTACATACACATACACAAACAAATAGATAGAAGTTCCGTCCCCTTACTTCCTTAACTCGGCAGCAGATTTTTTTCTCTGCAGCGGCAGTTTTCCCTCCCTTCTGGTTTTCTTTTCCTCTCACTTAGGGTTTTTAATTTTTATCAAAATAATTACAACTTTATATATTTATAAAAGAGGAATTTTAACCATAACCAACTAATTAATTTTCCTACTCCCCATAGGTTTAGGAAAATTACACCATTCTCCTAAAATTTTAAAAAACTCTTTTTAAATATAACCCAAAATTAATATTTTTAAATATAACTTAAAATTAAATACCAAAATTACAAATTATTAAATTTAAATAATGAAATAAATTCACTGAATAAATATATATAATAACTAAATTAAATTAAAAAATTCGGGTCATTACACAGGGTATGCAATATGACAAAAAATCGAAGTTTCCCGGAAGTGAGGCTACGTGGATAGTGCGCAATAAATTAGGAGAAGGTAGATTGCCGTATATTAATGTAAAAGATACTTTAATGCTGAACAGCTTTCAAACAGAATATGGCTGTTTGAACTAAAAAAATTTAAGAAGTTATTAAAAAAAATTATCCATTCTTCAAACTTTTGTGATCAAATTCTATCACATATCATTTTTATATTACTTTTTTAAAATTATTGAATTTTAATTCAATATTACAGATACAGTTATATTATTTAATTAAAAAATTTAAATGTATTTAAATTATTAAATTTTAATTTAACGGTATAACTTGCAAATCATGAAATTTACATAACTCCCCCAAATCCTTTAAATTTATCGTCTATATTGGCAACTTTTGGAGTACAGCAAAATAATACAAAATTTTATAAATTTCTACAAACACAAATTACAAGATAATAAAATTTAAATTTTTTACTCACCGCACAAAAGACAAAAATTTTTCCCATTCACTAAATTTTTCTTCTAAAATCTCTTTTTTTTTTCTTCCAACATACCAATTTTTATAAAATAAAATTAAAAAACAGAAAATTAAAAAAAATTTAAAAAACAGCTAATAAAAAAATAGAAAAAAAAATAGCATATTAAACAAAATTAAAAAAAACAGCAATATACATAAAAAAAAAAAACATTACACAATATACATATGAAATAAACAAGTTAATGAGTAACTAAAATAAAAAAAAATTAAACAAACAATAATATATACATGCATGCATAGATAATCATCAAACCTCCAACCACAAAAACAAAAAAAAATTATTTACATTTATCTAATAAACATGAAAAATACCGAAAATAAAAAAAAATTATCCAAACCTGGTGTAGTGGTGATCAACCTTCAAACAAACTCTAATACACAAAAAAAAAATTAGTGTTTATTAGAGAGAGAGAGCAAGAGAGAGAGAGAAAGATAGAGCAAGAGAGAGAAAGAGAGAGAGCTAGAGAGGGAGAGCATTACCGGCAGAGGACTTCCGGCGACAGCAAACTTCCGGCACGGCAGCAGGGGGCGGGGGGAGAGAGGAGAGAGCGTGGGGGAGGGAGAGAAAAAAGAGGGAGAGAGGGAAAGGAAAAAGTGAGGGGCGGTCTGCCCGATATTAGTAGAGCATCAATGACCGTTTAAAGCGGTCGCTAATGCGGTCGCTAAAAGAGCATTAGTGACCGCTAAAAGCGGTCGCGCGAATTTTCTCGTCGTCGATACCTTGTCGCACGGGATTAGCGACGGCAACTAAGGCGACCGCCTAAAGCGGTCGCTAATACTCTTTTGGCAACTGCTTTAAGCGATCACCCAGGTTTTCCACTCGCCAATCACCCAATCTCTAGTAGTGACCCCTGCATGCTCAAAAGTGTTGACAATTTGATGCCAGATGTATGAGGGTAAGTCTATCGTTAACCTTGTTCCAATAACATAAATAAGTCTTGCCCTGAGTGGATTGTAATCTGAGTTACGGTTCTGAGGGAGAAGATTCATACAAGAGAACATATGTAAAGCCCAATACTTATCGTTCGGTGCAAAAACTAGCTTTCTATACTCCCCGTTCCAATCTTGACCTTCTAGTAAAATTTCAGTAGCTATGATAGATAATGGTGGGGTGCCATCAGAAGGATAAGCAAATTCAAGATTTGGGACACGATGTACTTAAAAACTTGTGCGAAGTCATCTAGTATGAGAACTATCACAACCCCTCGAACCTGATTAACAATTCTTTCCCGACCCCTTTTCCGCACTATAGAATTTTCTTTGACATTAACGAAAAACTCCCTAAGTCCACTATATATCTGGTATGAAACTTAGCAATATGAATCCATTGTCATCCCTCAAAATTTTGCTGGAGCATAAATTTCTCAGTGTGAAATTGATCAATCTGCTAATATCTCTATATCACTACTGGTTTATATATCTAAATGTCATCGTATTTTATTTCAGCTTCGTTCTTCCAAAACCGACTCCTATCAAAGAAAGTTGACCCTAATTGCGTATTAGCAGCATATTTGACTCTTGAAGCCATGACAAATTACAAAAGAAAAGAGAATATTTGTTGAATTGACCATAAAACCACAATCTCCTATGTCCACACAAGTTCAGTGGCCCAGTTCTAATAATAGAAAATTAAAACATTAAGTTGTCAAAAGTAGATCATTAAGTGCCCACATGACAACATGGCAGCCACATAGAAGTGGTCCATTGAAAACATTTGGAAAGTAGAATCATAAAAAAAAAGTAAGTGTCAGACAGTTGAGAAGCCGGCAAAAGTGAATAGTACCAAATAGACCCACGGACCAAATTTGTTAAAGTGGTGCAAGAAAAATGACTTTATTAGGATAATCTCCACCAAAACAACATTTGAAACCCATAATAAGATCCAAATCTAGTTGAAATCAAAATCCTTATTGAGCATGAGCTTGGGTTCAAGGAAAAATTGAACTTTTGCAACCTAGGGCTTAAAAGAAAATATGAACTTACCTAAAATCGAAAATAAGGGGGACTTGAAGTTGAAATCCGACCAAAAGCTCGCGAAAATGCTTAGATGTGAAGGAACCGACGATGGATTAAAACTTATGTTGAGAGAAAGTTAGAATGAATGTGAGGGCTTTAGGTTTAAAGCTAAGACGGGGCGCTTAAAGGAGACGCAGGGTCCAAACCACCCGCAAGGTGTCCGGACCACAATAAGCCTAGATGGTATTTTTTTCATGATGTGTACACACTGTGGTCCGGACTACCTGATTGGGGCGTTCGGACCAAAGGATGGAAATTCAAACTAATTTTTTTTTTCGAACCAAAAAAAATTAAACCTAAGTGTTACGACTCAAGTCAATGTAAGAATTGAAAATTACCCTAAACCTAATTATTATACAATTAATGCAACATTTTAACCATGAATTACCCATGAGGTGGAGAATCTAAAAGATCTAAGATTCTATTAAACCGATGAAATTCTCTAGATAAGGTTTGGGTCTATGCCCCTTTACTTTGAATCGATTTCTATTCTTTAGATTTTCTATTTCAATGGCCATATGATCAGAAACATGTTTCATGATAAATGGGATAGACCATTTAGATTGCAGTTTGCTTAGAAATGAGTGAAGCTGTGATTGATAAAGAAGTATTTTTTGACCTTCGTGAAATGAACATATCGCAATATGTTGGTCATATATTTTCTTCATATTTTCTTCAGAAATTTGAGCATTCTTATAAGCATCATTCTTCAATTCCTCCATTTCTGCAATATGGAGTTTACGGTGAAGTCTGGCCTCATCGATGTTAGCATTAAATTGTTTAATAGCCCATTATGCCTTGTGCTCTAATTTGACGGGCAGATGGCATGACTTCTCATAAACCAATCTATATGGTGGCATCCACAGGGTTGTTTTATAAGTTGTACGATATGCTCATAGAGAGTCAATCAGTTGTAGTGACCAATCTTTGCGATTTGAGTTAACTGTTTTCTCAAGAAATTATTTTATCTCCCTATTAGCAAGTTCTACCTGGCTACTTGTCTGTGGGTAATATGATGTGCCGACTTTATGGACCACACCATATTTGAGCAATAGAGTTCCCACAGGGTGATTGCAGAAGTGTTTACCTCTATCACTAATAATTGCCTAGGGCACTCCAAAACGTGAAAATATTCACGTGGAGGAACTTAAGCACGACTCTGTGTTCATTAGTTCTAGCGACAACTACTTCAACCCATTTAGAAACATAGTCAACCCCTACTAAACTGTATTCATATCCAAATGAAATTCGAATCTTGGAATTAACCTTTTTACTTGTAGCGGCAAAGCTATCTACATCTGACCCTCCTTGCCTTATGCACTGGATTTCCCTATTTTTTTTATTAATGAAAATTAAATTAAAACAAAATTCAACTTAAACAAATACCATAATATGGGTTTGAATCAAGAATATGCCTGATTCAATTTTTTCAAGACTAAAATTAAGGTTTTGATAACTCATGTTCAATCCAATAATAGTGTGTTGAACTTGGAACTTTTTTTTTTTTTTTTTTGATTGGTGAAACAACTAGGATCAATGGTTTTTATTAGGATGGAAGATCTATGTATAGAAGTATATGGATTACAAGCATCTATTATACAAAAATTTGATTTTTGAATGATAGTTGAAACAATTTTGTAGAAATCTAGCAAACTATTATAAAATGATCATTCATTATCCAAAAGGGCAGAAAATACATGAATCACATTTATAAAATGTTAGAATATAAGATTTATTTTGTTTCTTTATGGAGTTGTCACAGTTAATTTCCTACTCCTATTTTCCTTATTTGATATAACCTCTCATTATGAATATAATTGGAGAGAAAAGAGAAAAATAAATTCAAAACTCTCTTTCTCTCTCTTAACTTGGTATCAGAGCCAAATTTGGTCCCAAAAAGAAAAAAGAGAAATCCTAAGTCACTGCAAATACATTGTTCTTACTGTTGGCTGGTTCTTTGGCCATCAAAGTTCACCTCCAACTACACTAAAGGTATCATTGGCGGCTGACAATTACAGTCCACTCTTAGTTGTTGCTGGATATTGCCTCACGTGCTCTCTTGCGCCAATCTACTTTGTGGCTCCAGATCTCATGTGCCAAGAGATCCTCAGTGTGTGCCAGCAATCAAACATAAGATAATAAGGAAATAGAATAAATCCTATATTCTAACATAAAATAATACTAAACCATCAACTTTGTTCATACCTAATGAAGAACTTATAAAACCCTAGCATATCAACTCGGACATCAAGATTCTAAGTGTTTGATATACCAAAACATGGTTTTGTTAGTATCAAATCAAAGAATACATAAAAAGCTAATTTGATTCATAGAAATCACTATGCCGAAATTGTAGTCAGTCCAACTAGGAGTTCACACAATCCATGGTTATTTGCCAAAATTTAGATAAAAAACTTTATTTTGAAACAAATATTCATCGAACAAGTGGAAAGAACAGATGCAATCAAAGAGGAGGAGGTCAGGAAGAAAAGGAAGAAAACTGAAAACCAATTCTAGTCCCTCTGCTCTGAGCTTCTCTTCTACCATTCATAATGCTAGCAAAAATGAGCCTTAAGTCTTCTACCACCTTGAAAAAGAGCGACCATTCGAACCATAGCTGAATGGCCTGGTTGGTAAAGAGATTCTTATGTCTCTTGTTCCGTGGTCTTGACCATAGTACTCATCTTGCAATTCTGGATAGCCCTGCTTTTGGATTTGGCCCTTTGCCATCTTTCCACACTTTATGTATTTCTTTATAATTTTTGGTTGTTTATTTGCTCCTCTTTAGAACATTTGACTTGTGGACTTGTAGATAGAACAAGATTGAGGAGTTTCAACTATAAAATACGAATTTAAACTTATGCATGTATTGAACATAGAATAATGTGTATCAATTATGCAATTTATAATGTTCATCACCTAATCTATCACTTGTCCACAGTTTGTGTTTAGTATCATATTCTTTGTTTGTCTTGACGTTCCATTTCAACAGAGGGCTTGTATGTATGCGACAACTCTTAGTCATCAAGTTCTAATTACAATTTTATTCCTGTTATTTTTATTTTGAATTTATTTGATAGATTAATGTTTCCTCCCAGTGAACTTGATTCATCCTATT
Source organism: Vitellaria paradoxa (assembly GCA_019916065.1). Classification (NCBI taxonomy): domain Eukaryota; kingdom Viridiplantae; phylum Streptophyta; class Magnoliopsida; order Ericales; family Sapotaceae; genus Vitellaria; species Vitellaria paradoxa. Next base: position 43,485,751 of record CM034239.1, read on the forward strand.
GGAGGCAATTGATATTTGTCATTTTATCTAGACATGCTAGCTAGCAGAGCTACAACACCTAAAAAATGCTATTCGCTGTTATATTAATGAAGATAACTTATTATATATATATATTTTTTACAATGTAATAACCATCCAGTGTTTCTCTTTCGTAATTCTGTTAGCCAAAACCAAACAAAGTTGCCCATTTTGTCTGGCGACAAATTGAAATTCAGCAATATTAATCATATGTAAAGAGAGCTTGAATAAAACTCAAATATCAAAAACATATCTTGAATTGAAGATGTTCTAACTATCCAAACAATAATCCTATTATTTAAGTTGAATTATTGACCATTAACTCGTGTAAAAGTTGAAGTTAGAGAGGGTAAACCTATTGTTTTGTGACACAATATATCACTAACTGTTCTAAATGTGATATATGTCAATAGTGGTTGGGTGTATCTCATTCACAATAATGTCATGTTCCCATCTTTAGTTTTGTAAACTCCATAATGTCTAAGTTTTTTTTTTTTTTTTTGGGTAATTCCCTAATGTCTAGTCTAAGTGACGAACAAGTGTGTCGTCCCCAAAGTATTAGATTCCAAAATGTCAAAAGTTATGGGTCCGACATGTATTGTGAAAGTGTTTGACTACTGTCACTACTTCGAATAGATACATTATCTTCTTAAAAGTGTTCGGTCTTCTTAGGTCCTAGATGTCTCAATGGACCTGTGTCTCCTGCAAATCAATTATATTTTGGTTGACTTAGCATTGAATAGATTGTGTTTGATTGGGGGATTTGGTGGGCGTGATTGGATTGTCAATCCTGTGAGACCCTCACATATCAAGTTTTTTTTTTTTTTTGGTCACCAGATGTAGTATCTGTCCATATCTCATCCCCAGATTAGTTTACGACCAAGATCCAAAGGTCACATCTCTTATTCCATTCCATTTCATATCCTGCCAACCAAACACCAAAAAAATAATTTTATGTTATATTTAATCTTATATATTATCCTACAGTATTACCTATTCCTTATCATTGTATCCCCCAACCAAACGTAGCCTTAGAAGTTAGATGCATAATGCACGTTAGGAAAAGTTATTATGTTGTTGAGTTTATGTTTTTTTTGTCAATATTTTAAAACGATACTGTCATGTAATTTATCACTTCCCTTATGCGAAAACTGTCAACATATTTCAACTCAAATATGGAAAGACAACAAGCAATAGCTGGGTCAGGAGAATGATCTCAAACTCATCAACAATTATTAGTCTACCTAGGAGGTTGCAATTGGTCTGCCAATAGATGGACCTTGTCTATCATGCTTACTCTTGTAATATGTCGTTGCTATATTATGATCCTTTTTCTAGTGATTGTTTGTGAAGATAGCTACTGGTTAACATTGAGACATTGCCCTCTGCTATTGGATCAAGAATCACTTCCCTGCCAATTGTTGTTTGTAAATTTATCCACCATTTATTTTTATGTGAATACTCCTTGAAACAATGACCTCTTCATTTGTAAACTATCTGTTTTAAGAGTTTCCATGTGTTAAAAGAGAAATTAGTTGATGGATGAACTGAAGTCAAAATGGGGTATCGCTTTGTACATTGTTACAATGGAGGCATGGGTGGACTGAGTAAAGATTGTCCTCACTAATTTAGAAAATTACACATAGACTGTTGATTTTGCTCTTTTTTACTTGTAAATTTTACTTATGTTTTATTATTATCAAGCTTTTGTCTCCATTATTTTTTTACCTTTGTTTCTATTTACTTTAAAAATGTAATTTTGCTTCTATTAAATACAAATTTTGGGTCCACCCCTAGATGGAGGGTCTTTTGATTGGAATAGTTCTTACTGAAATCCGAGCTTATTCATCATTGTGACAATTTGGCTCCGTACAGACTTCTTCTGTAGTGGTGGAGCTTCTTCCAAGGGCAAGTATAAAGAAACCTTTTTGATGCAAATGTATCCTCACAATGGACATTTAAACTTTTTGGTCTGGGAATCAGCATTTATCTAGAAGATTTTGGTAAATTTTTAACTCCTGCAGATCAGAATCTGACTAAGCTGGTGCCTTTTGGGTGTCTTCTAATAACTGACTAGTGATGAAATGTTTGTTTTCAAGTATTCTTTTTGAAGAGGAGGTTTGTGGATTGAATATTGTTTGGTGGTTGGGATTGTTTTAGTTAAAATAGGAAAGGAAGATGCTAATGGAATGTATAATCTCCTGTATGGTTGTCTTCTGTTCATTTCATACACCATTTTGTGAAAGTGAATATTGTAAAGTCTTGTGGCAAATCCAATCAAAATCTTAGTTAAATTAGGAATGCTATTAAAGTTTCCTAAAGTGATGCAAATTGAAGATTTGAAGAATTTTGAACAATTAAGGAGATAAAATGAATCAAGTTGACCAAGATTTTGAAGAATTCTAATTGGTGTGAAGGATTACAAAACCTAATTGGCCTCGGACGCAGCTTTCTGGAATGTGGACGAGATTCCAGTGTACCTTGCAGGCACGGCGTAGGGAGCGCGAGGGTGAGCTCCAGGCCCACAGGGAGCGCGCGAGTGCGCCAAGTTGTTATGACACATCCCAGAAACTCTAGTGAGGTCCGCAGGCTGGAGGATGGGTGTGCGCGGGTGCGAGCTACGAATATTCTGTCCAAATTTAATTTCCTATTTTGCTAATTTAGGGCAACTTTGTGTAACCCTATATATATGAAACCAACTCTGTTAATAAGGGTGGGGAGAACATATTATAGGGACCTAGAGAGAGAGTCTTTGATAATTGAGAGCTTTCACGTTCTTTCTCTAGATTTTTCTTGTATTCCCTTTTCACTTTCTATGTGAGGCAGAAAGCCTACTTGTAGGGTTTATCGAGTGATTCGAGCAAGAGTGACGAAAGGATTCGTGCGAGTGATTCATAGAGAGTCTGAGTAGAGTCTTATAACCCATTGATAGTGGGATTGTAAATAGAGGTTTTTCTCCCTGTGATAAGGTTTCCTCATTATTCTCTTGTGTGATTACTTTCATTGTGTGTGTGATTGTGTGGGTTTGGAATTTTCAATTGGTATCAGAGCGGGTCACTCTAAGTTCTTGAGTGAAGATCTTCATCCAAACCACTGGATCCACTGCGTGAAGGAGGTTCAAGCACCAGACCCCCTTGGTTTGACGGCTCAAACTATTCATACTGGAAGGTACGAATGCAAGCTTTTCTTTTGGGAATTAATTACAAAGTCTGGATGTCAATAGTTCAAGGATGGGAAGAACCGACCCATAAAGTTGACGGAAGAATAGAACAAAAGTCAATTCAGACGTGGACTAAAGCTGAACAAGAGAGCTCGGAGTGGAACTTCAAAGCCTAGAGTGCCATATTTTCTGCAGTCTGCCCTAATGAATTTTACCGCATCTCAAGTTGTACGAACGCCTGAAAAGCGTAGTTAATTCTGCAAAGTACACATGAAGGGAACGAACAAGTCGAAACCAGCAAGCTTCAAAAACTCACTTCTGAGTTTGAGGGACTAAGGATGAATGAAGATGAAAGGTTTGATGATTTTTATGTCCGGCTCAGTCACATTGTTAATTCCTGCCACAACCCTGGAGAACCAATTCTAGAATACAAAGTGGTACGTAAAATTTTACGTTCTCTTCCACGAGTGTTTGATTCTGAGGTCACAACAATAGAAGAAGTTAGAGATGTGAACTCCATGAAAATAGAATACCTTGTGGGATCCTTGCAAACGTTTGAAGCAAATATGGTAAAACCTCGCAAAGCGTCAAAAGGCATTGCTTTAAAGACAGTGGAAGAAGAAAGTGATGAAGAAGAGTCGGATAGAGAAATGGCACTTGTGGCTAAACGATTCGTGAGATATATGAGGAAAAAGAGCTTATTCAATAAGAATAACAAGAAGGAGTCACAACCTCAAGAAAAATGAAAGAAGATCAAGAAGATTGAATTTGGGGAAGAAAACAAGAAGAACAAGATCAAGTGTTTTGAGTGTCATGGATATGGACATTTTGCTCAAGACTGTGCAAACAAAAAGATGAAAAAGAAACAAGTCAAAGTCATGAACGCTACATTAGATGATGACTCCAGTTCAGATGAATCATCTTCATCAGCATCCTCAGACGATGAAAATAATTTTGTTGCTTTTATGGCATCTCACTCTTCGTCCGTAGGAACATCATCTAGATCTCAAAGCAACACCGATATATCAAATGATGAAGATGATGACTCTGAAGATGAATTCAATAATGATCTGCAAGCGGTCTATGATGCTCTAATTGTCGAATACAGTAAGGTGAAGAAACAAAGACAAGCCCAACATACCCGCAACTGTAAACTCCGAAGTGAACGAGATTCCTTGAAGACAAAGAATGAAAAACTCACAGGTAAAATATCTATTTTGGAATCTGACAAAACTTCTCAGTCTCATACTGCAGAAAAGTTCAAAGAAAAACTTGAAGAAAAGAATAAAAAGATTGATGAATTGGAGAAAGTTGTTGGAGAACTTCAGGATGAGATATGTAAGCTGAAAGAGAAGATCAAGAGTGATGAGAAGATAATTGAAAGAATGAACTCCAGTTCTCAAAAGCTTGAAGAAATTTGAAGCCAACAACAAACACATGGAGACAAAGCAGGCTTAGGCTACACTGGAGAGAAAAGTGCAATTGTTTCATCATCATCAGCACCTTCAGTAGCAGCAAAGTTTTTTCCAAAATCTGTAGCCAATCCCGAGACCTTCCCAAAGCCTGCTGCACCACCAAAGAAGAGTTTTGAAAAGAATAAACACCATCAGGATCCTCCTCACATAGTGAAAGGTATGTTTTTTGCTAGACCCCAATTTTTTGTACCTGTTTGTCACCATTGTGGAATCAAATGTCATATACGCCTAAACTTTCACAAGCTCTATGGTCTTTCTTTAAACTATGTTAAAAATTTTTCAAAAAACCCTGAACCTGGAGTCCTTGTGAAGAATAAATTTCAAGTGTTTTCAAAATTTTTAGAAGATTCTTACAAAAACTCACGTCCTTTTCAAAAACAAAACAGTCCAACAATTCAAAAAGGTAAAAATTTCAAATTTGTTGAGAAAAAAATTTTCATAAAAGTAAACAACGTGAGGAAAAACCTGTCAAGACAACTGGTCTTAAAACTAGAACTATTTGGATTAGAAAGTCAGATTTAAATTGTTTTGTTTCACAAAATGCCCTTCGCTTCGAGTCTCTAAGTAAATCTATAGGCATTTGTGCACACCATTGAAATCTAAAAGATAAGTCAGAAGTTCATTGATTAAGTTGAAAATATTTTATGACTTCAATACTGTTACATGTACATTAAATCTTCCAAATTCATAGATTCAATGAGTTCATAATTTTCACATTCCTTGTAAATTGATACGAAGTGGTTTGGTAAATTTTGTCATAATTTTGGAATGCTTCCTATTACACTTGACTGTACATGCATATACCTCTTTCTCTTCTTTCCTACGAATCAATGGTTATTGTTTGATGTGTTTAAAAAATGTTGAGGAGCCTGATATGTGCATATCAAAGTAATGCATCATTAAAAAAAAAAAAAACTTGGAAATGGCTACCGATGGAACCAGTGAGAAGCCCCTTAATGACTTGTTGATTGTTAAGGGAATAGCTACCTACCCATAAGCGCGTGAAAGCTGCCAAGTGTTAAAAAAAAAGGAGGAAAATTGGCTCTCACTTCATTTGGTACATCAAATTTAACTTTTTGAATCTATGATTTGTTTGAGGGGGAGCCTATATGTGTATTATAGTCAAAAACTCACACGTGCACAAGCATTTGTTCAATTTTATAACTTACTTCATCTTCTGACACAGAATTGAAGATTTTCTTGGAAAACCAAAATGTGAATCATTGATTTTATGGAGGGTAAGAGATTGATGTACATGCATTGGTATAGTGGAATTAAAATTTTTTGACATTTTTTAGTGAATTCTTCTACTGTCTCTTTCTGGTTTTGATTATCTGTGTCCAAATCTGCACTTACACGTATTTTCCCCAGAGCCTCGCAGGCATGGTGCAGGAGATCCTACCTCACATTATTCTGATGTCACGCTTAGAAGAGGTCGTGTCATGTATGCCACACTCATGGGTCTTCAGTTTGATCTTGCCTTATTCATGTTTCATCTCATGTTCATTGCCCAACAACTGAAACGTACAAAGAACTCACTGCCTTTTAGGGTTCTCGTCACCAAAATCATACAGTCCCATAACATTAACTTGCCTACATCCGGACTTACCTCTCAGCCCACACCCATTACTCGTCTTACTGCCCGCAAGCCCGTTAGCCAAGCTGTTGATGACACACTTGATAAACCCGAGGCCGCTGAGTCTAACCGGACCACTAGCCATATACACTAAATGCGTTATCCTTGTCCCTGCTTCGTCTTGAGGCGGAGATAAAGAATATTAGAATTGATCAGACTCTGATGAATGAGCGGTTGGGACTATCATATTTGTTCTTGACTTTATGGTTGTACTAGACTTTATATTGTGCTCCTCCTCCTTAATTTTGTGTGCTTGTCATTTTCATATCAAAAAAAGGGAGTCAATTCAGGTTATGTATGTGATATGTGAACTTGTTTCAGCTATGGTATGATATATTATGTATTAGGTGCTCAGTGTGTTAGTTTGGTGATAATATCATTGATCATTTCTATATCATTATTCCACATGGTGCCTTGATATGTGTGTTCAGTACATGCAGAATTTGAGCAGAATTTAAAATTTAACTTGAGTTTTGATATGGAATTGCCAAGGGGAAGATTGTAAAGTCTTGTGGCAAATCCAATCAAAATCTTAGTTAAATTAGGAATGTTATTAAAGTTTCTTAAAGTGATGCAAATTGAAGATTTGAAGAATTCTGAACAATTAAGGAGATAAAATGAATCAAGTTGACCAAGATTTTGAAGAATTCTAATTAGTGTGAAAGATACAAAACCTAATTGGACTCGGATGCAGCTTTCTGGAACGTGGACGAAATTCCAATGTACCTCGCAGGCACGGCACAGGGAGCGCGCGGGTAAGCTCCAGGCCCACAAGGAGCGCGTGGGTGTGCCAAGCTGTTATGACACATCCCAGAAATTCCAGTGAGGTCCACAGGTTGGAGGATGGGTGTGCGCAGGTGCGAGCTACGAATATCTGTCCAGATTTAATTTCCTATTTTGCCAATTTAGGACAACTTTGTGTAACCCTATATATGTGAAACCAACTCTGTTAATAAGGGAGGGGAGAACATATTATAAGGACCTAGAGAGAGTTTTTGATGATTGAGAGCTTTCACGTTCTTTCTCTAGATTTTTCTTGTATTCTCTTTTCACTTTGTGTGTGAAGCAGAAAACCTGCTTGTAGGGTTTATCGAGTGATTCGAGCAAGACTGACGAAAGGATTCGTGCGAGTGATTCGTAGAGAGTCTGAGTAGAATCTTATAACCCGTTGATAGTGGGATTGTAAAAAGAGGTTTTTCTCCCTGTAATAGGGTTTCCTCGTTATTCTCTTGTGTGATTACTTTCACTGTGTGTGTGATTGTGTGGGTTTGGAATTTTCAAATATTTCATTACGATTGCTGCCCTCTTCTCATTTGTCTCTCATTTTCAATATATTCTGCTATCATCTTTTGTAGAATATGCATATCGTTATTTGGGGTTGGCGATTAACTATTCATTTGATTGAGTGGCTCATGAGTATACTCCACACAAAGATTACATGAGTTTGATCCTTGATTCAAGCGAGATGTGTGAAGGGCAACGTGTATCTGGTTACTCGGGTTTGATCTTATCAGTTACTTAATTCGTTGATAATTGTAATAAGTCAGTACTTTCAGATTAAAAAAAAAAAAAAAAGTGAACTATTTTGTTTTGAAACCATCTCCAACGTTTGATCGATTTCACAGTACTTGGTGCTATGAAGCTCTCCTTTACAAACTATTAAAGGGGATTATCAGGTTTGGGTTCCGTCAATGTGCTAGGAACAGACTTGTATGTATAACCATGACCAGCACCAAGAACACCATACAGAAAAAGCCGTTTTCTGCACAGAAATTTGTAGATTCAAAACCCGATGATCTTAACAGTAATCTGAATCCAAAATTACAACTTCAAAAAAAAGGGGGGGAACGAATAGGAAGAAAATGAAACATGCCAAGCAGCCTGGATTGGCTTCTGCATGTTGCCGTTAGCGATCTTGTTGATTTGGTGAGGGCTTTTTTGATTGTTGTCATTCTCTAGTTTGATTTGTTATGGCTGGCATAGCCGTTGCTAGTTGTTGCAAGCAATTTGGTTAGATTTTCTGCTACTGTTCCCTTTGGAATTCATGCTATTGTACTCTTCAGTTAGTTAAGTTACTTCTTGACATATGCTTGTTTTTCCAGTTAGTGTTTTTTAGGCATATGCTTGTTTGGAGGGAGGGGTAAAAAATAATATATATATATATATATATATATATATATATATATATTTTGGGTGTTTTAGGTGTTTGATAAAATATTAAAAATTTGTGTTTTTGCTGAGCTGATAGATTATCAAAATACTGACTTTTGTTAAGTTGATAAAAAGTATAATAATTATTTCATTTTAACCTAATTTAAACGTTATTAAAATTTTTGTCGAACACTTAAAAGTTACAGAAAAAATTACTACAAATTTATATTTATTTTATCAAATATTTAAAAGTTATTAAAAATCGTTACTTGTTTTATTAAATATATAAAAAAATTTTACTTATTAAATTTTATCAAATATATAAAAAAAAGTACACCATGAACGCAAACGTGAACTAACCCAAAAAAAAAAAGGGGGGGGCACGGAAACTACACGCGAATATACGACAAAATTTCACGGAGGAAAATATTAGAAAATCAAAATAAAGTGAAAATTTTGATTTTTTTTTTTTTTTTTGATTGTGTTAGAAAAATAAGAAGATAATTAATAGATATTTATTAAAAGAATAATAAGTTTTACTTAGATTCCGTTGGAAGGAGCAAAATTAACAAAAAACAAAAATACTAACTTTTGGTGTTTAGGTATTTGGTAAAATATCAAAAATTAATGTTTTGCTTATGCGATCAGTTGTTAACATACAAATTTTTGCCTATGTGATGAGAGGTGTAATAATCATTTCATTTTAACTCAACTTAAAATTTACTAAAATTTTTACTAAATAGACAAAAAATTGCCAAGGTTGTTAAAAGTTGTCAAAAATTATCAAAATTTTTTATTAAATACCTAAAAGTTGCTAAAATTTTTTTATTTGTTTTATCAAATACACTAAAAGTTTCACTTGCCAAAAGGTGTTAAAAATTATTAAAAGTTACCAAAAACGTAACTTCCAAACAGGGCGTTAGTTAAGGATAACAAAATAACACCATGCAATTAATAATTTTAATTTTTGTTTATAATACCTTTTTATATACAAATTCTTAAAATTATTTAGTGTTAAAAAAATATCTTATTTAATTACTAAATGATAATTCCAATAATAAAATCATGCATTATTATCGCAAAGAATTTTTTAGTTATAAATTTGTGTGGTGAATCTGGTGAGTACGATGTGTATATGGTTTTTTAACAAAAAAATAATAATTATTATTATTATTATATAAAAATATGAATTTAGTGCACTACTAGAAAAAAGCTGATTACCAACTGACAAAATCAGTTGGTAATAAGCTAAATTCGGTTGGTAATCATGGATTACCAACTGATTACCAACCGAGAGAAGCCCAGGAATAGCAAGATAGTAAAGCAAGCATAACAAAATATCTTAAAATGCAAAATAATCTATAATTAATAACAATATTCTTTAATTCTGTCTAAATAATATTTTTCTCTTTTTCTTAAGAAAAAATAACTTATAAATAGTGATTCTGAAATTCTTGTTTGATGAATGTCAGTTTCAGATATTCTTTGTCTTGTAATAGATAAACGAGTTCTATACCAAGATAATTTTTGTTTATAATAATTCAATTGAATCATAAGATGAACTGATAAAAACACAGATGATGAAAATGAAGCTTTATTAATAAAATTTGTAAATACAATCTTTAATACAAGAACTTACTTGATAAAAATGACTAGACTTGATACATCTGAAGGATGGAAGCTTTAGAGAGGATATGGGTGAGATTCAGACGGCAGAATGGTTTTCTAGTCCGAATGCAACCTACCTAATGCCACCCCCCCTCAAACTTAACTTCCTTCCCTTTTTATAATGGAGAAAGGAATCAGGCTACAGTTTTTCCCGTGATGGGTACTGATAAAGAGCCTGACTTCTTTTTACAAAGATGACATAAAGTTTGACATAAAGATAAAGCTAAAGATGATAAATACATAAAGTTGACATAAAGCTGAAAAGTGACATAAAGCTTGATGGCAACAGTTTCTTTGGCATGTGACTTGATGAATGATTGCAGGCGTGTCTGAAAAGTGACATAAAGTTTGATGGCAATAGTTTCTTTGGCAGGTGAGACTTGATGTTCTTTGTCATAACTTGATGAATAATTCCAGGCATGTGAATCTGCAGTAGCTTGATAATCGATTGATGACAGGCATGTGAATTTGCAGTGGCTTGATAATCAATTTTTGGCTTTTGCTTTTGTTTTCGTCTTCTCCTTGATTGGTGCTGGTGGAGTAGGATTATTGATAGGGGGAAGGATACCATAGCAGTCGTCTTCATTATCATTGCCAAGATTGACTGAATTGAAGCTTTCTGCCGAATTGGAGTCCTCACTTGATTCCTGTTCTGATAATGATTCTAATGCAGCTAATAATTGTTGTTTTAATTCCTTTTTTGATGCTGTAGCTGCAAGTTTTGATATATTCTGGCTTTTTTGAAGAAGGAACTGAGGGGTTGTTGATGTTGTTAATACTGGATGCTGATGGAAATATTTATCAATGGCCGCGGGAGTAACCCTGTCAATTTTAAATTGCTCCCACCATTTGACTTTAATTCTGCGGATTAATGATGAAATGGTTGGTCTTTGATGAAAATATTCCCATTGGATGATCCAGGCAAGGGAGAATTGTTGAAAGAAATAGAATAAATGAGGGAATTGGTTCATGGGAAAATGAGATGGGATTTGAAATCGATCTTGATAAATCTGGAGGCCTTGATGAGCTTGTTGGGGTAATATCTCTAGTACTGGCCCAACCATGTTCCACCATTCGATGAACCATGCTGGAAGGTCTTGATGAAATTTGTTGTGGAAGTAAAACATCCAAGAATGTCTGAATGTTTTATTTTGATGATAAAAGGTGTGGTACCAGGCTTTTTGATAATCCCAATAATTGTAGGTGGATGGAACAAAATGTTGAGAAAACTGGTGGAATTAGTTTGGATGTCCTCCCCAGTCTTCAAAAGATAAGATTTTGATAATTTGACATGTTGAATAGGCTATTTGGGTTTGGTCAAATTTATCTAGATAATGTTTAAATGATACTGATTCAGTGTCAATCAGTATAAATTCATAAAATTTTTGGGTTTTCATAGAATTTGAAGTTACAAAATGGTTATTTGGTAGAAATACGGTTTGAAGAAGATCATGGATAACTTGGTAATTGGGTGGGTTTGTGAATGGGTTTTCATACTCTTGAGATAATCTGGTAATAAGATAGGTTTGTGGTTTAGGAAAATATTGTGATTTTGATGATAGGGAAATTTGAGAAATTGGTGTGGGGTTTGCCGATACCACCACATTTTTTTATGAAGAGGCTATGGGGCCAAGAGCCACCATAGATGATGAAGAGGGACGTGTAGCCACCTCTTTTGATGACCCAATTGCGACTGTTTGAGCAAAGCTCTTATTAGCAACTTAGTTTAATATCTGTTGTTGTTGTCTTTCTTCTTCAAGTAACTGGGTATACCAGTCACTGGGAGATAATGGAAGGACCCTGGGAATGGTAGTTGGTAAGGGTGTGGTTTGACTAGAGGATGATTTAATAGGTACCATAGCATATGATTCTTTTGATATTGGTTGTTGGGTTGATGAAAGTGGTCTAATAGGTTTAGGAGGCATGGTTTCCCTGCAAGAATTCACGGGTAAGGAAATCAGGGATGGAATTTGCTTCTCCTTTGATGTATTCAATTTTATAATCAAAAACTGATAAAATAGCTTGCCATCTTGCAAAAATTTGTTTTGATGCAATATTTTGAACATCTTTTTGTAAAACATGCTTGGCAGCTTTGCAATCAATTCTAATTAAAAATTCTTGATTTAATAAATCGCTTTGAAATTTTTGAATGCATAATACAATAGATAAAATTTCCTTTTTAACAGTACTATAATTCCTTTGGGCATTAGTCCATGTTCCTGATGTAAACCGGACTAATTGTTCTTGATGGTGACCAGGAAGACGTTTTAGAATACCACCGTATCCTAGATCTGATGCATCTGTTTCTACAATTTTATAGGCAAGAGGGTTTGCTATATGCAAACATGGTAAAGACTTAAGATGTTGCTTGAGTTGTTTGACAATTTGGGTATGCTGAGGAGACCATGGAGGAGGATTTTTCTTAAGCCTTTCTCTTAATGGAGCAGCAATGATACTAAGTTTTTGATAATATTCTGAGACATAATTGAGGCTCCCTAAAAACCTCTGAAGTTATTTTTTATCTTTAATTTCATTAGGAAATTTACTTGCAAATTCTAAAGCCCTTTCAATTGGAGTAATTGTTCCTTGATCAATGTAATGTCCAAGAAACCTTATCCTAGTTTGAAAGAGATTAATTTTTGATGGAGAAAGCACTAAACCATTTTTCTTTATAATATAAAGGAAAGTGTTTAAATGCTTCCAATGAGATTAAATACTATTTGAGAAGATTAATATATCATCAATGTATACTATTGAGAAATCAGAATATGGGTTAAAGACGTCATTCATGATTTTTTGAAATTCACTTGGAGCATTTTTTAATCCAAAAGGCATTACATTCCATTCATATTGTCCAAAAGGGACAGTGAATGCTGTTTTATATTTATCTGATTCTGAGATCTGGATTTGCCAAAATCCAGATTTTAAATCAAATTTTGAATATATTTTAGCATGTACAAGTCTTTGGAAGAGGTCTTGCTTATTAGGGATTGGATATCTTATCCATTGCAAAACATCATTCAAAGGCTTGTAATTTATTACTAGCCTTGGAGTTCCTCTTTCTATTTCAGCATTTTTATTTACATAAAAAGCAGCACAACTCCAGGGAGATTTGGATGGTCTTATTAGTTTTTTGTCTAATAAATCTTGGATTTCTTTTTTGCAGTAATCCAAAAGTTCTTGATTCATTTGGATAGGTCTGGCTTTTGTTTTAATTTTTGATTCTTGAAAATCTTTGATATAAGGAAGGGTAACTATATGGCTTTTCCTGTTCCAAAATGCATTTGGAATGGTAGAAGAAACTTCTTTGATTATTTTATTTTTAAAATTCTCAATTGCCAATTTCAACTGGCTATCTTGAAGTTGAGTTTTGATTTGTTGACACACCTTTTCTTGTTTTAGGAGCATTAGATGTTTTTCTTTTGATATGATTTTTGAGATATTATTTATTTGGATTTTTTCTATAGCTATATCTTTTAAAATATTCAAGTCTTTAATATTTGGAGGATTAAGAAATTCAAATATAATTTCTTGGTCAAATATATTGGTAGAAATCCCTTTAGGAGATACGGTCATAGGTTGGATAAGATTTAAGAAAGGTGTTCCTAATATTACTTCTCTATTTAAATCTTTTACTAAAATAAATGGAGTTTTTATACATATATTTTGATTACATACATGGGCTCTTGTTAATTTATATTTGACTTTTAATGGCATACCATTAGCAGATGATAGTCTTTCTTTTGTTGGTTCAAAATATTTTATAGGTACTAATCCTTCCTGTATACAGTTAAGGTCAGCACCAGAATCAAAGAGTGCAGTAGTATTAATAGTATATTCTTTATTAATTACAATTTTTAATTTTACATTCCATTTTTGGTAGGATATTTGGGTTAATAGGAAAATATCATCTTTTTATGTTCTTTACTATGAGTTAACAGGGTTTCTTGATCGGAGGTTGAGGTTATAGTATCCTTATGTTGATTTTTTAGAATTAATACTTGTTTTGTTAATTCTTGAATCTCTGATTTTGATAATCCTAATTCCTGTTTTAGAGTTCTAATCTCTTTCTTGATTTCTTTTATTTCAAGTTTAATGTCTTCTATTGGAATTTTTCGTAATTTCTGAGGTTGTTTAGCCTTTTTTAATATTGAATCTAGATCATAACTGATTACCAACTAATTACCAACCGATTTTGGTCGGTGGCAAAAACCCTAGTTGGTAATGTTTATTAACCAAAATTTTTAAGGTCAGTTGGTAATTACCAACTGAATTTCGGTTAGTAAATTAAATAAATTTGTTAGTAATTTCTTATTGGTATGAAATTAAGTTTCAAAATTTTGGTTGGTAATTACCAACCGAAGTTGTTATTGCCAACTGATTCCTCAGTTGATAATTGCCAACCGATTTGTTAGTTGGTATTGTTTAACTTTTGGTTGGTAATTTGTTATTGAATATTAAATTGATATTTCATAATATACCAACCGAAATTTACTTTGTAGCAACAGATATTGTTAGTTGGTATTTTGCCCACCGAAATGTCAGTTGGTAATATACCAACCGAAATGTACTTGGTAATTACCAACTGCTAAAAAAATAAAAATTTAAATGTAGCGCCACATGGCATCATTTGCTGACATGTCATCATGCTACATGGAAACTTGTGTTATGCCATGTGTCGACCTATGATTCTGCCACGTGTTGGCCTATGATTCTGCCACATGTCGGCCTACGATTCCACACCACATGTTAAATCTATATTTTTGAGATTTTGATTGTTGCTGTTGAGATTCGAACTCGTGCCATTTCTTTGAAAGTTCATGTGGTTGGCCACTAGGCCAAGCTATTATTTGTATATATATTTTACACTTTTTTGTATATATAAACAAACCTTTATCACTTTTGGCGACCAGCTGGTTGGCACAGGTACCCCTTTAGCGACCAATTGGTCGCCAAAAATGATAAAAAAATTTATGATTTTTATTTAATTACTTTAACCTTTTTGTTATAATTTTTTAACACTTTTGCTAACCAATTGGTTGCAAGAAGTGCGCCTTTATAGATTAATTAGTTAGCAAAAGTGATAAAAAAATTATTATTTTTATTTAATTATTGTAACTTTTGTTTCAATAATTTGAAATCATAAACAATACATGAAACTATATAGATATTTAGCAAATAATTTATGAATAACTATTATATTTAACTAAAAATAATTTTAAATGTTCTTTTATTTTCCTCCAATTCATGTGTGTAGCACATATTTAATACATATATTTAATTTAGTTATATCATGGCTCACTATATATATTTTTTTTCTTCATTTTATATATATATTCTTAAAAATAATTCGGTCACATTTAGTTTTAGTTTTAAAAAATTATTTTAAAAAGTAAAATTTTTGAAAACTATTTTTAGAATTTATTTCTAATAAAAAAAATATTTTATGTGACTATATTTGGAAATAAGTTCGAAAAAGATAAAGAAATGAAATTACTTAAAATTAATAAATAATATTTGTTATTTTTATTTTTAAATTTAAAATAATGTTGCTTTAATATAATTAATATTAAATTACACTAAACAATTATTCTAAATTTTATTAGTTTTTCTAACTTTTATTATATTTTCACATTAATTTTTATTTTAATTTTTTTAAACCAAGCACCACATATTTAGGTGGTGTTTAGTTGGCAAAATCAACTAAAATTTACAAACAAATTTTTTTGACCTTTTTCTTTTGGCAAATAATTTTTTTTTTTTATAATTAAGATAACGTTTAGTAAAAAAAAACTAGTCACTTACCTTTTTAACTTTTTTTCTTAAATTATTAAATTTATTTTTTTGTTTTAAAAATTGTTTAAGCTTTAAAAGGGTAAAAATATTAAATTAACAAAAAATTAAAATGTTAACATTTTAGTAACTAGTTAGTATTAATTAAAAAATAACTTTTTTTCGGTCTTGTCTAAATTTTGTTACATATCACTTATACATTGAGTTTTCTTTCGATTTTTAAGCTTTACTACCTTAACTCTTAGGTTCGATAATTTTATATAAATTAATTTAATTATTAAATTAAATAAATTAATTATGATATTTATTTTAGATAATTTAGCAATAATTAATTATTAAATTAAATTAATTAATTTAGTTTTATTATTTATTAAAAATAATATTAATTAATTTATTTAATTAATTTTTTGAATTTAATTATATTATTTATTAGAATAACTTACTTTAAAAAATATTTGAATAAAATAATTTATTTTTATTTAATGTTATAAAAATAGACAAAGTTTTAAAATTGACAAAATATTGGCAACAGAAAAGAAAACCAGAGTGAAAACAAATTTTTTCTGTTTACGTTTTTCTGTTTTTGTTTTCATTTTTTTTTTTTTGTAAACAAAAAAACGTAAACAGGTTTATCAAACATGTTTTTGTTGCGAGTTTACAAAATTTTAAAAACATAAACAGAAAAATAGAAAACGGAAACGTTACCAAACGGGACCTTACTAACTTAGGCGTTTACACACGAATTCTTACAGCAAAAAATATATACAGGAAAAAAAGATTAAAAAAATAGAAGTAAATTTTAGAATCCATAAACGATTTGATTACCTAAACTTGTTCGATTTTGAAAATCATATACCCTAAACCTTGTGTCTTAAACAATTATAATCCTAACATGCATTTATCACTAATTCATTAATATGAAAATTTAATATTACCAATATAAATTGTATAAAATCTTTTCCTCCTAGTCAATTAAATTATATGCAATATGTATGAACCATACATATAATATATATATATATATATATAAACACCGAACCCAATATGTATGAACCATACCATGTTATCAAAAAACGCATGAATTTACTTATCTAAAGGTTGTATCACATGAACCAAATAAATCATGAAACAATTTCATGCCATATATAAATATATATAATTAATTACAAATATTTCTTAATATAAAATTAATTATAAAAATATTGAAATTAGAAATTTCTTTTTTTTTTTTAATGTTCAATGCAAATTGTAAAATTTTTGGTTGGTAATTAGTTGATAATTAGTTGGTAATTTGGTTGGTAAAAATATTTTCTCACCCTATTACCAACCAAATGCCAACCGATGACATTACCAACCAAACCATTCCGTCGGTAAGTACGTTGATAAAATATTTTCTCATTGGATTACCAACTGATTATCAACCGATTATATTACTAGCCGATAAGCTCAGTCGTTAATTTGGTTGGTAAATATATTCTCGCTAGATTACTAACTGATTACCAACGGAATATATTATTCTGTTGGTATATATATTCCTAATAGATTACCAACCGATTGCCAATAGATTCTCAACCGAAAAATCCAGTTGGTATTTTGGTTAGTACATTTTTTCTGCTTGATTACCAACGGATTACCACCAGATTACCAACCGACTACATTACCAACCACTAAAGGTCGTGGTTAATGCAATTGGTAAATATATTTACACTTCATTACCAATAGATTACCAACTGATAACTAACCAAATAAATTAATAAAGGATACCGTCGGTTGATAATTGGGTTGCTAAACATATTCTCGATACATTGCTATCGAATTACGAACGGAATACCAACTAAATACTAACTAAATAAATTACCAACTAACCTACAAGTTGGCAATGCGGTTCGTATTAATTTGCCCATCGGGTGATTACATGACTAGCCAAATATTACGGTCGGTAATGCGGTTGGTAATAATTTAACCATCAAATTACCAACCGAAGAACCAACCGAAATATCTAACAACTACACTATTCAGTGGGTAATCCATTGGTAATTTGGTGGAAAAAATCTTCCTGCCAGATTACCAATTGATTACCAACTGAAATATGTACCAACCAATTGTAAGCAGTTGATAATCGGTTGGTAAAAAGTTTCCCGCCAATATAACAACTGATTACCAACCGATTACCAACCGAAAATTTAGCAACCGAATTGGATCAGTCAGTAAGGAGTTGATAATTATCTAAATTTTAGCCATTTTTACATCGGTTGGTAATGTGTTGATAGTCGGTTGGTATTTACCAAGTGATTATATTCGGTTGGTAATGATCAGTTGGTAATCAGCTTTTTTCTAATAGTGGTGATTCAGCTTCCTAACTAAAACGTATAGTGTAATTTGACGTCGAATGCCACAATAGTAAGTTGAGACAGTATAAAGTATACGTAACTAAAATTTTTCGTTTCTAACGTTGTTGTTGTTTTTTTTGTTTTTTTTTTTTTTTAATTAACAGTTTCTCATATTTTAATCGATTAAAACTGCACAACTGAAAGTACTTTTGCTATCAAAAATTAAAACGCACGCAGATATATAATGACAATCACATGAATTAATTAAGGAAAAACTTCAATGAGAGACCTCAAACCCAGAATGGGAGTCACGTTGTAGTCACTGAAACCCGCACCAAAGAACAGCTTTGCCCATTCTTTTTCGCTTCTCTCCTTGCCTGTGGCCAAAACCACCATGATCATATCAAAGAAGGGCTGAGTTTCAACCGATTGATGATCATCCTCTCCTATCTGTTTGCCCACCAATGCGACACCACCGACCATGCAAAAATAATGAAAAGATAAACCATAAATAATTAGGGAATACAAGTTGGCCGTGAGTCACTTGAGGCACGAAAAATCAGGCATATACACGGAATTCATGGTTGACCTGTTAATAATTGATGAATATGCATGATGATGTATACACACAATTCCAGATATATAGGTACAAATGTTTCAAGAGTTCTACGCGAACTATAGGGAAACTAATTAGGATGGATATGATCAGTGATGAGCAAGATGGAGAGTTACTTCACACTCAAGCTCACATATGAAACAATGTTTCAACCTCATAAACTCAATATTGTAAGTAATTTGGTTATGTTACGTGCGAATGGAATGTAATATAATAAATTTTATTTTTACTTTGAAACTTATTCTCATATCTTGTATTAAAAAATAAAGTTAGAATTAAGTGAAAAAATACATTTATTAATTTAAGTGATAAAATATTCATTCCATTTTAATTAAGATTTTATTCAAATAATAATAATAATAATAATAATAATAATAATAAGACATTATTATATATTTTGTTGCATAATGAACGTATGTGATTGATGCTCATTTCCTTGCCCCTAATATTAAAGGTCCATGTACGAGGTACGGATGCATGCCCACGTCCTATGTGTACATACACAGAGGGTGCACATTAGGGGATTTGCATTATGATAAAGCTTCCATCGCAATAGAAAATCTCTTTATGAGATAACCGTCATAGGAAATTCTGGGCAAAAATTCACTCTATAATTTCTATGGGTTTCATATTTACAAACAAAATTTAGAAATTCTAATTCCCCTATGACTTGTAAATTCATGCATGTATTTGAAACACAGTGGATTTAGAAATCCGCACCTAACCCAAATATATGTAAACAATCTCGTTAATTCTTGGGATAGTATTTGTTTGTGTTGGTAATTCCTAAGAAAACACTTTAATTGTAATTGATACAATAATGTCGTCTAATTATTTTTTATCTTTATGTCAAGTGTTTGAACACCTGACAAAAAAGTATTTGAATGCTTTATAAATTTATTTGAGAGATGTTTGAATGAAGATTTTAATGGTAGAAAGATTGGATTATGGTTAAATTTTGATTCAAGAATTGGTGCATTGGTGGTGTCTGTTGAGTAAGAATAAGAAAATCTAAATTAAGTAGATTAATAGAAGTGTTGATTGACAAAACTTCATTTTCTCACGTGAGATCATTGTAACCTTGATTCATAGTGAAATTTTGAGATTTGATCCACATTAAAGATATCAGACTTTTTTCTATTGTTAAAAGGGTTTACATAGCGAGCAATTTTTTGTCTTGGGTGGATTGTTTGCTTGGTTTTCATATTAGATCTACAAATTCTTACATCCAATTTAAGATTTGGTATTGTAGATTTAATTATGAGTTTTTTTTTTTAATTGACTTTTTAGATTGGGTATTTGCAAAGTTTTACAATTTCAAATCCTCATCAACATGGAGCTGCATGACTTCACATCACAACTAACCCTAAATAATCAAATTAGTTCAATTTTGTTAGTCTTTTGAGTATTTTGTGCACTGCTGGTTGTGACCTAGTGGCATGAGGATACGGAGTGCATTTTAGGATGATGTACCACCCTTAGATCAAGTACTAATTCATTGATTCAATGGTTGAGAATGGCACAAAAGTCTAGAGTGTACTACATAATTCTGAGCTTGACCATGTATCTTGATTGTTCAAAATTTCCCACGTAATTAATTTATATGCCTAACTGAATTTCATGATGGAAAAAAATTAGAAATGAATTATATCAGATTTCTTTTTATAAAAACATAAAATGATATTAAAATGATGTTATAGTGGTAAAACTTTTGTAATAAAAGCTCATTTTAATAGAATATTCCTCTTAAAATGATTGCATCATAATAAAGATATGTTAAAACGGACAATAATAATAATAATAATGATATGGAATGTTTTTTGGTTGATTATTTTAAAACAATATATTCATAAGGGTATATTTTAATTACGAAAGTGCTCTCCAGCGTTATTTTAATTGCATTTCTGGCATAAATTATATGGAACTGCATGTATAATAACCTTATTTTTATTTCATAAAAAAAAAAAAAAAGATTACAATCTTGGGTACAGGAAGCATAATTGTTGGTACCCATAGAATATCCCAGAATCACACACACACACAACAACTAACTTATGTATATATATGTATGTATATATAATATGTGATTTAAATCACTATCAGTACAAGAGAACACCTACAAACAGTAGTATGAATATATTATTTCATAGCCAAACAGAGCTTTATCAGGGATAAACCTCCATTAGAGACCTCAAACCCAGAATGGGAATGATCTTGTAGCCGCTAAAACCTGCATCAGAAAAAAGCTTTGCCAACTCTTTCTCATTCCTCTCTCTACCCGGGTACAAGATCATCGTCAACACATCACAGAAGAGTTGTGTTTCGACAGACTTGTCGTCGACTCCTTTTTGGATTTCGACCTTCATGTCTATGATAATCACTTTCCCTCCCTTTTCCTTGCTTGGAATTGCTTCTTTGCATTTCTTTAGTATTTTTACACACTCCTCGTCGCTCCAATCATGCAATATCCACTGTTTGTCACCACCATTCAAAATAAGCATTGACTATATGACTTATAAATTCCGTATGGCAGAAATGGTATTAAAAATAAATAAAATAACTAAAGCTAATTTAGCTTTTTGACTCAAAATAAGCATTGATTCCAATTCTAATTTAGCTGTAATTTGCCTAGCTATTAATGAAACACATAATTTTTAGCACTCTAGAAAGCCTAGAATATGAATTTAGGAAAAAATTAATTATGGGAATAAAATGAATATTTTATGGCCCCAATTAGGGTCAACACGAAATTTATTAAAAAAAAAATTGATAAGTTGATAAGAAATTTAGTAAGGAATACTTTTTAGTATTTTGAAAAAAACATAATGTTAATTTTGGAAAAAAAATAGACACATGAATAAAATGATTATTTCACGATCCAGGTTTGAATTGACTTGTAATTTGTTAAAGTAATATAAAAATTTACTATGAAATATTTTTAAATGTTTTCAAATATCTAGAATTAATGTGAATTTAGATTAAATATACATATATATATATGTAGAAACTAAGAATAAAATGATCATTTTATTATTCAAGAGAAATTTATAATTGCAGAGTTGTTACCCTTTTTTTTCTCACTTAATTCTAACTTTATTTTTTAATACAAAAGGTAAAAATAAATCAAAGTGAAAAGTGAAAAGAAAAAGGAATTATTATATTCCATTGCATTAGCATGTAAATATGCCTAGATTACTTACATAATGTGAAAAGGTTCCAAAGATTGGCTCTATTTATTTAATTTTTAATTATTTTTTTGGATAGTTGGGTTGCCGGGTCTTAATTAGTGCTCAAATATTCAAATTTAATTTGCAACGACCTTATTGTACCTCAAAAGGCGGACTGCTTAAGCCCCATCTTTTTTTTTTTGAAAGGTTGTTTAAGGCATACCCACAAACACTAACATGTGATATTAATAGCAGAAATTAAGCTGATAAGAACAGATACTACACTTGATCTTAGCCGAAAGGCCGAAAAAGATAATAAAAAAAAATGGAAATTAATAGCTGGAAACTTAACTAATACTAAAGTTATATTTGATAGGTGAAAATGAAATGATATTTATTCTCACTTTAACTTATTTTTATGTTTAGTAATTAAAAATTATGTTGTAATTCTACTCTATAAAAATAACTACTCTCTTATTAAATGAAAAAAAAAATTCACAATTTAAAATTTTAATCCAAAAATTAAAAAAAATAAAAATAAAAACAAGTAAGTACTTGGTAATAAAAAAATTTTCTCAATTACTCATTTGGATTTTAAAATGACCATTTTACCCCTTAACTTATTTTCGAACTAGATCCAAACCCGATCTGTAAAATGACTGTTTTACCCTTAACTCTTTTTTTAAATTCATATTTCAAACTTCTAAAAGGTTAATAAAAATATTATTTCATATTATTTAATAATTAAGTAAACTTTGATTCGACCCAAACATAGGTTATAAAATGATCATTTTACCCCTGAATTCGATTTTTGTCCAAATTTGCATTTTGGGCTTCTCAAAAGATTAAAAAATACTTATCGATGTGTTTCTTAATAATTACTAAAATTTCATCTCAATCCAAACTCAAATTGTAAAATGACCATTTTTATTCAGGGGTTTTTTTTTGTCCAAATTCGAATTTTAAGCTGCCCAAAATGCTAAAAGAATATCTTTGACATGTTTCTTAATAATTAAAAAAATTTCAATTCGATCTGAATTCAAACTATAAAATAACTATTTTACCCTCGGGCCTATTAAGCGTCAAAAGGTTAAAAAATATCCATTAACATATTTCTTAATAGTTAAGAAAATTTTTTAATAGTTAAAAAAATTTTAGTCCAATTTGAACTTGAATTGTAAAATGACCGTTTTATATCCGTGCTCTTTTTTTTTTAACTCAAATTCGCACTTTGAAAATAAAATTTATTTTTATATTTTTAAAAAATTAATATTTATAATTTTTTTTATATTTTATTTTATTTAAAATAGGTAATCAAATCATACAAATTTAAATATCTATTCCATTCCTATTATTTTCATATTGACAATCAAATAAAAAAATAAAACGAGCATTCTATTTTATTCCTACTTATATTTCATTCTCACCTATTATTCTATTTCATTAAATTCTATTCTATTGTTATGTATCAAAAACAGCCTAAAAGTCATGAGATAACAGTGTCCAAGCTTGAGAGTCTCTGCTCCAAATTCTCCCAAGCTAGGTCAAAGAAATGTTTAAAATAAAATTGTTTGCTTTTGGAACAGTAAAAAGTTAAATAGGGAAAAGTGACCGCTCCCATATTTACCTTGAGTAAAACTGCATTTGCAGGAGGAATAGACTCAAACATGTCACCCCCAACAAAACTCAAGTTCTCGCTCGATTTCAAGTCAGCAACCACATGCGGGAGGTCCAAAACGGTGCACTTCAACTTCGGGAAAGCCTCGGCAATACCTTTGGCAACAGTTCCTGTCCCTCCACCCACATCAACCAACGACTCCAACCCTTCGAAAACCCCCTTGCAGTCCTTAATAAGCACCCTCGTCACTAGCCGGGCATCGCTAGCCATCGCTTCATCAAAGAAACGGCCGAGCTCCCGCTCGTGGCTCCAGTAGTCCCAAAACGTCCTCCCGTGAGCCGTGGCGAACGGCGTCGGATCGCTGTTCTTGAACCACTCGCTCAAGTGATGCCACGGCTAGCTTCATCAAAACCGGATCGAGCATCGCCAGCAAAAACGGCCTCACGCTCAAGGGCTCGTCTTTGACGAGGAGCCGAGAAGCCGGCGTGAGCGAGTAGGCTTCTTCTTCTTCTTCTCCGTCGTCGCCGGCGCTTCCGGAAACTTTTTGGTTGGAGAAGAAGCCGGAGTGGACCAGAATGCGCATGAGGCGGTAGACGCACGGGGATTTCCCCGGGTTGACAGCTGGGAGAGCGGCCACGAGGTCGGAGAGAGTCATGGGACGGCCGTGTTTGTTGATAACGTCCGGAATGCCCAGTTGGATTGCGCATTTTAGTGACATTGAGTTTATGAAGTTGAAGAAGTGGTTCCATATGTGAGCTTGAGAGTGAAGTAACTCTCTATTTTGCTCATCGCTGATCATCTCCATCTTAGTTAAGCTTCCCTATACTGCACGTATAACTCTCGAAACTTTGATACCTTTGCATATATCTAGAGTTTTGTGTGTATATATATATATATATATATACATGCATCATCATGCGTATTCATTAATTATTGTTTGCAGACAACCATGACTCAGAACGGGTCAACTATTCCGTTTATTAAATTCCTGGTTTTGCATGCCTCATGATTCACGAGCCAACTTCTAATTATTTATGATTTATCATTGGACTATTTTAATTAGCATGGTTGGTGGGCTCACATGAACGCGTCATCAATTGATATGATTGATCAAAAACATAACCATCATGACATGATCAAGTTGAATGTTTTATTAATTAACACGTACTGGAAGCGTTTAAAGTGAATGAAAGTAAAATAATTTAAAATAATTTGTGAGTTTGTAATTCATGTAATTGAATAAAAATGAATAATTTTTAGAGATTTTAAAAATTTTTTAGGTGTCATTTGTTTTACTTTTCTATCTTTTGTTTTTTATTTTTGTTTTATATGTTAAAAATCTCAAAATAATGAAACAGAAAAAATTTTATTTTCCTTATTTTAAAATTTTTCTTATTTAAAGTTAAAAACCCTCAAAATGATTTTTTATAATTTTTTATTTTATATGGAAGTACATTTTTTATAATCTTATACGTACAATCAAAGAGAACAACGGACGAAATTTACTCTATATATACCATTATAAAATTACTCAGAGAAAACACTATCTATTTGTTTGGTTCTTCATACTTTACCATCAGCACAGTCCCCATTCACATGCACATCATGAAAATTTATCAACTGGCAGCTAAAATGACAACATTAAAAATCATAATTATATAATAGCGTATTAGTTTTATTTCACCAAAACAAAAGAAATTGTTCTTAGTGCAAAGTATACACTATTATTGGCAAATGAAAGGACCAAAATATGATCATTCTATAATTTGAATGGTAAAAAAAATTAAATAATTGATATAAAAGTAATATGTGGTAAAATTTTTTATACATTTCTCATCACTCCAATCATGCAATATTACTATCCACTGATTGTCATTTGCCCTCTAAAAATTAATATTTATATCAGTTGATCCTATCTTCCAAAATATTTCTCAAAGTAGATCAAAATTCCACCCCCCCCCAAAAAGGGGCTACAGTATGGTGTACAGAATTACTGTTAAAATTAAGCTACTAAACTGGATTTGATTTATTTTAGGTTGTGTTTGAATGGATGATTTATGAAGGAAAAAAAAGGATAAAAACTCAAATTTTCTTTTTCTTATTTGAATTGTTATAAAAATGAAAAGAAAGATGCATGGGATTTAAGATCGAAATTTAAAAAAAAAAAACTTAAATTAATAACTAATATATTATAAATACCTTTTATTTTATTATAATTTCGAACCCACTCAAATAAGAATATGTGTTTGGGATTTTATATTTTTCCCCTTTTTTTATCTATTGTTTTCTTCATCTCTTTCTATTTATTTTCTCTTGTCAAATTCTCACTCCAAAACACATACTTAATTTTAATTTTATTCGATTTCTTTTTATTGTTCTGGGCCGAGCATCATGGCAACTGGTCTAAACTCCCTTCTCTTCTAAAGCAAAGAGATAAAGTATTTTGATCCGTATTATAATTTCTATTTTAAAGAATCTTTATCGTGTCTCTAAAAATGTGGAGAGACCTATAATAATTTTCATTGCAGAGAATTATTTAAAAATATTTCTGTAAAAAGATTTTGAAAGATAATTTTTGAAGTTACTCTTTACTTCATTTGGGGGAAAAAAATTAAATGAAGAGATAATGCATGATAGCCTATAGTGTGGTACCTGAGCAATTTTAATCCAGTGATTTATATTTGTTTGGAACCAAATAGTAATACTATGAAATAATATATAAGATTGGATATAACATAAAATAAATTTTTTATGTGAAATTATTTTTTTAATTTTTAGTTAATGAGATATAAAGTGAGATAAAAAAAGTGATTTGACATGAAATGTGACGAGAAATAATTTTGAGTCTTTATATTCTGGCGAGAAGCAAATTCAAGATTAGGGTATAAATAATATCGCACTCCCATGAGATTGTATATATCTCATTTTGGGGGATTAACAATTTCAAGGGGTTGCTCATCCACTCTCTTTTTATTGTTATCAAATACTAAATTTGTGAGTCCCACCACATTAAAAATCTAATCCATTCCTCGAATCCTCCAAACAAATACCGAAGGATGTCCATCTAAATCCTTACCACAAACAGTTGCGGCAATAGAAATTATTTGCTAACAAGAATTCAGAATTGGGATTGTAGCCAATCATCGTTGATTAAGAGCAATAAGCGGTTGCTAAAAGGAACCATTGATTACCTAAAAGTGGTTATTAATCCGAAGGTCGCTAAAGGGCACCGATGACTATCAGAAAGCAGTCGTTATATGTATTAACTGTCTAAAATAAGTGCTAACTTATTGAACCTGAAAAATTTATGGATCACTTCTAACCGCTTGTCATCGGCAAATACCGACTGCATGTCCAAGCAGCGGTTAATTAGATTTTTTTTTTTAAATAAAATCCTGCAATTTTTAAATTTTGTAATCATTTATGATTTATCTAAGCATTATTTTAATTAGCATATGGTCGGTGAGGTCACATGCACGCGACATCAAATGATATAGTCAATCAAAAACATGATGACCATCACATGATTTATATGATTCTCGTTGGCGTACAAGAATTTTGTTTTTGTTTTTGTTTTTTTCGAATTGGCGTGCACGAAATTTATATAATTATATATTTACATGCTTTGTTTTATTTATAGTCGCCAGAGATTTTTTTTTCTTTTTTTTTTTTTTTTTGAATTGGCGTGCACGAAATTTACATAATTATATATTTACACGCTCTATTTTATTTACAGTCGCCGGAGACTTTCTTGAATTCACAGTACAATATTTTAACATATTTTTCCGGGAAAGGTAAATGGGCATGACTCGTAGTTAGAAGTTAAAACTTCCCTCAAGCAGCATACTGATCGCATGAAGATTATTTGCCCAAGATATTGGGCAGGGATGGCTATGTTTATCACACAGGTCGATAGAGTTTTCCTTTAAATTAACCAACGTACATACGATAAGATTTCATTTTTTTATAATTTTGTTTGGCTGAAAAAAAGTTGAAGAAAAAGTACAATAAAAGTATAAAAATGTGACATAAAGGTGATATATGTTAAAATTTTATAAAAAATATATATATAAAAAATAATTAAAATTTAGTGACTTTTAGTATTTGTGATCGGCCAAACAGGGCCACAATCAAAGAGGGCAAAGGACACAATTAACTGTGAGCCCGTTTGGCTGTTCAAAAAAAATCAACTTTTGGTTGTTTTTTGAATTTTAGTATTTGTGATCGGCCAAACAGGGCCACAATCAAAGAGGGCAAAGGACACAATTAACTGTGAGCCCGTTTGGCTGTTCAAAAAAAATCAACTTTTGGTAGTTTTTTGAATTTTTTTGGGTGCACTTTTTTGTATGTTTGGTTGAACAAAGTGTACTTTTTAGTATTTTTTTTGTAATTTTTGAGTGTTTGATAAACTTTTTACTGTAACAAATCAAAAAAGTGAAAACTTTTGGGTATTTGGTATTTTTTTACTGTAGCAAATCAGAAAAATTACAACTTTTTGTTTGACTTTTTACTGTAATAAATTAAAAAATGAAAAAATTTATAATTTTACCAAACACACCAAAAATAACTGTTGATATTTTTTTGTTAATTTTTGAGTTACCAAACGGGCCCTATACCAGAATAAAATTGCTCAGAGAAAACCGTATCTATTTGATGCTTCATACTTTACCATCAGCACAGACCCAATCACAAGCGCATTTTCCCACTGAAAATTTATCAGTTGACAGCTAAAAAGACGACATTAAAAACAATTATATAATAGCATATATTAATAAACTAAAACAAAAGATATTGTTCTTGTCATCGGGGTTTTATGTTTCTCCCCTTTTTCTCTATCTATTTTTTTTTTTTCTCTTCTTTCCTTTTATTTTTCCCTGCCAAATTTTCTCACTTCAAACGGACTCTAAATTTTATTTTATTTTATTGTTTTGGGACAAGCATTATGTCAACTACTCTAAACTTCCTTCTCTTATTTGAAATAAAGAGAGAAAGTATTTTGAGGTCCACATTATAATCTCTATATTAAAGAATTTATATCGTGTCTCTACAAATGTAGAGCGAGGCCTAATAATTGCGTAGAGAATTATTTAAAAGTGTTTCTGTAAAAAAAAATAAAAAAAAATAAAAAAAAAATTTAAAAGATAATTTTTAAAGGTACTCTTTACTTCATTCAGAAAAAAAAAATAAATGAAGAGATAATGATATTCTATAGTGTGGTGCCCAAGCAATTTCTAATCCAGTAATTTATACATATATGTTTGGAACCAAATGGTAATTATTTGGTGACTAGCAATAACCTTCCTAACGGCACTATGAACAAAATAGTATTAAACCTTTTATATATTTAAAATTTTGAAAAAAAAAGTTATGTGTTTTAATTTTTTCTCAAAACTTTAGATCCTAACAGTTACTAAATATGTTTTAGTCTCTCTCTCTCCAATTAACTTTTAATAAGCAACATAAAATAAAATATAAATTATAGTACTTTAATTTGAAAGGTTAAATTTCCTAAAAATCATAATTAGACATACTTTAAGTTAATAGTTTTGATTTGTATATTATCTCAGTATAGTAAAATTTGGAATGCTTAATATCGTTTTGTAAGATAGATGATAGTAGGGTCAACTAAAATAAAATTTGAGCGAGAAGTTAAAAATATAAAAATTAAGGGTGGAAACGAAATGAGCTTTTCGCGAGCTACTCGAGCTCGGCTCGAAAAAAGCTAGGCTTGAGCTCGATTTGTGAGTTAAACGAGCTCGAATCGAGCTTAGTTTTTGGCTTGTTTTGGATTCGAGCACGAGCTCGAGCCTAGAGAAACTCGGCTCGAAAACTCGCGAGCAAGTTCGGTTAGAATAATATATATATTTTTATTATATTTTTTAAATATATTATATTTTAATCAAAATGACATCGTTTTGGTTTAATCGAGCTATTCACGAGCCTAATCGAGCCTAAATTTTTCTTTATCGAGCCGAGCTCGAGCATGTTAAAGCTCGACTCAGCTCGTTTCCACCCCTGATAAAAATGATCTCAATCGTTGAATGAAAAAAAAAATAATTCTTAACCGTTGGATTTTAGTTTGTGAAAGAGATATTTTCAAAAATCGTCTTATTTTATTATATGGACTAGCAATAACCCATGCCTATGGCACTTTGAACAAAATTAGTATTAAATTTCTTATATAGTTAAAACTTTGAACAAAAAATTTAAATTGAAAAACTATGATTTTAATTTTTTTACGAAACTTTAGGCACTAGCAACAACTAAATGTATTTTAGTATCTCTCTTCAATTAATTTTTGATAAGTAACATAAAAGAAAATACAAAATATGGTACTTTAATTTAAAAGATTCAACTTTCTAGAAAGCATAATTGGACAGAATTTAAGTTGACAGTTTTAATTTTCATATAATCTCCACTCTTGAAATATGATAAAATTTAAAATACTTAAGTTATTTTGTGAGATAATTGGTGGTGGGGTCTACTAAAATAAAAATTAAGCAGATAATTAAAAATATAAAAATGATCTCAATCATTGAATAAAAAAAATAATTTTAAACCGTTGGATCTTAATTTTTGAATGAACATTTTCAAAAGCCGTCCTATTTTATTACATAGATGTCTGACATACTTCAAAGAATGTCCATCCAAGTCCTTATCACAAATAGTTGTGGCAATACAAATTATTTGCTACTGTAAATTCACCATTGGAATTGAGATTTTAATCGATCGTCATAATCAATTGGCTAAGAGCTGTAAGCAGTTGTTAAAAAGAAATCATTGATAGTCTTTTGACCACCGAAAAGTGGCCATTAATTTAAGGGTCGCTCGAGGGTATCATCGGTCGTCGAGAAGTAGTCGTTACGCGATCACATGAAGCGATCGCTAACTTATTGAAGTTGAAAGAATTATTGACTACCTCTGATTGGTCATCATTGGCAAATACTGACTACCCAAGTGGCCATTTTTGTTTTTTTTTTTAATAAAATTTTGTAATTTTTTTTTTTTTTGGTACTAGGGATTTAATCTAGTTCTACACATTCGATCACTACATATAAATTATCTAACACACTAATGAAAATATTATTAAAATAAAAAATTATCTTTTATTATAAATTATCAAATAACAAATTATGTTTATTAAAAAGAAAAAATCAAAAAATAGCCAATGAAGAAAAGGATTGGAACCGCATCTATCAAATTTGAAATCAATTTGCAAATAATTAAATTAGTTAAAGATACAAAATATTTTAAAAATTAAAGTAAATTTCTAAACAAATTTACATAGTGACATTTTGAGTAATTCAAAAGTTTGAATTTCGCATAGTTCATTTCTACATGCCACTATTATCTTAATCAAGTTACCCGTTAAACATTGTTTACGTTTAGTTTAAGCAGTTAATTCCAATTTAAAAATTCTAGAGTTTCAACTAGAAATTTCCAAAACTATTCCGAACAATATAATACTTCGATTTCCATGTGATTTGTTTCTACATGTCACTGGTACCTAGATTAAGGTACTTATCAAATCTTGAGATCTTTGAAAGTCGTCCACTTGATTTCAGCTTTCAACTCTAACTTAGAAATTTGTCAGGTTCAAAATTTAACTATGAACCACGCGAGACTATTTCGAGCAATTCAATACTCCTAATTTCGAGCGTTTCGTTTTTACACGTTACTTGTACTTAAATCTCAGTACATGTAAAGTCTCGTGGACTTCGGAGGCTGAGTTCAAAATTTTTAAATTTCAAGTTTTAACGACAAACTATTTGGTACCATTTCAGAAAATCCGTTGCTAATTCTGATCCTTACGTAATTCATTTTTACACATCACTCATGCCTAAATCAAACTACCCTCAAGTATCACGACCTTCGAAAGTCGTTCCGTCAATTTGAGTTCTTCACTCTAACTTGGAAAATGAGTGGCAATTAAAAAGAAGTAACGAAAAAAATAAAAATAAAAGTTATATGAGGTAAAAAAAAATAATTATTTTAATTGATTAAAAAAATTTTCAAACTAAAAATATATTAATTATTGCACATAAAATATACAATTAGTTTATAATATATTATATTATATAAAATATTTTTATTTAAATAATTCATAAAATATTATATCCATATTTCCAAACTCGTGAATTAAAAGGAAGCCCGAGCTCATTTTTTCGTAACTCAAACTTCAGTTATACTTCTTTTGCAAATAAACGAAACCTCAACGCATCAAAATTCACTCGACTCAACTAATATGCACTCTTACTACCTCAAGCATTAGTTACTTTTTTTTCTCTTTTCTTTCTTAAATTGATAATAAAAATAAATTATCTTTTTATTTTTAACAAAGAGACGCTGTGAATTAATTCTAAAGAACTTAACACAAAATTATAATTTTACCAACGTTTCTCAAACTAATATAAATGAATCGAATCGATTCGGCTCACACCCTAACCCAACACTCCTCTAATATTTGTACAAATCAGCTTGACTTGATTCAAGTGACTTGAGTCAAGTCTTCGACCACCTGACTCGCAACCCTTCTCTCTTTCTCTTTTTCTCTCTCTGTCACAACCTCTGATAACAAGTATCTTGTTTATAAGATATATAAATATATATATATATATATATTTTCTTAGTGGTGGACTCCACCCACCAAGCACCATAATAATTAAAATTATTTATTTATTAATAATTAATTAATTAATTTTGAATTTATTACTTACTTATTAATAAATTTCATTTAATAATAATGATAATTCTAATTTTAATTGTAAATTGTAAGTATTTTCTATTTTTAAATGTCATTTTTATAAATAAAAATTAGTTGTTATAATTTACAAAATTAAATGTAATTAAAATTGTATTAATTTCTTTTAAGATTAATTGAATAATTATATTATTTTAATTTTTCTTAATTTATTTAAAATTATTTTAAAAAATATATAGAATCAATGGACTGAGTCGGGAGGGGCTTTTCTGATCCGGCCAAACCGGACCCAGAAGAATGCCGACGGGCCGACCTGGTCCCGGGTCAGGCGGGTCAAGGGGGTCAGCTCCGACCCGGACCGATTACATCTCGAGTTTCTCATCCTACCTTCTGTTCTGCAGTTTCTCCGAGAAGGCGCACCAATGTTCTAAAAATATCTTCCCGTGTCGGCCGCTCAGTCTGAGTTCCTTTCTGAGAATCCAAATGTCAAATACACGAATTTTGCTGCATGCGTAGTATCACACACAGATGGTATTACCGGTGGTGAAGCTTGGAACACTAGCTCTGAGAACTGCTTGCAAGCCCATCGCTAATCGGCTCAAGAAAGAGGCTGGCTTGCACCCAAAGTTCCGTCAGTTCATCGTCAACATTGCCCAGGTTTTCCTCCGTTTTTGATTTCGCCCAATTTTCTTTTTTTTTTTTTTTTTTTAACTATATTCACACAAACACAAACACACGCGTATTTCTGGATGTTTGAGTAATTATAATTGTCCAATTAGCAGCCTCAAGTGTTGATTTCTCTTTGTTGCTTTCATCAATTACGATGAATTTTCTCGTGATCTCCATAAATATGTCGGTGTATTTCCTGTATGTTCTTTGTTGCTTACTGTAGTCCCTTTGTTTAAAATCTTATCGCTTCAGTCTTGGGAATTTATGAATTGATTTTTTGGAACCCCGCAACTGACTTGATGATTAGGATAAGGATTAAAAAAAAAAAAAAATGACAACGGGTGTGTGACGCTTCTACATTGCGGGATTAGGAAATGGTAAATCGTACCTTGCTTGCATTAAGGCTAATACTAGGGTTCAAATCGTGACCATTTCACAATGGAACAACCTTGCCTTACTTGATGGCCATAAAAAGTGATTGTTTTTATATGAATTTTTTCATCATAAGTTTTAAAACACATCATTCTCTGTGGTGCGGAACAAACAAGTAAAATCAAGAATTAGAAGACATTAAGCAATGAGAAGAAGAATCAAGGTAGAAGAAGAAAGGAGGAGAGAAGACCAACGCGCATTGCCAGTCATCTCAATATTCTTCAATCCATCCATCAGTCTCCTAATCCAATACAATCAAAGCCTTTATACAGGCTAATCCTAAATCAAAATATAATCCCATGAATATGAAATATCAAAAATAAAATCTAACATAGGAATTAAAAATTAAATCCTAATAATAAAATAAAATCTTTCATATCGTGTTTCAATTTTTCATCAGTTTGTTTGTTGTTCTTCCATTACAGATCGATCGTGTTTTGAATAAAGGGGTTATTACACTTTACCCCCTTGGAGTTTGGCTCAAAAGCACATCCCTCCTCTATTTTAAAAGTTGGCGCATGATTCTCTCGTGATTTGGACTAAAATGCAAAATTGACAAAATTTATTAAATATAACTGGATTTGTGCCTCATGAGTCAAATTAGTTAGATGAAAAAGATTTTCGGCAAAAATGGATACATAAAAGTGCATTTTTAGCCATTTCTTATGTTAAAATGAAATAATATTTCATTTCTTAAAGAAACTCAATACAAAATCTATAGACAAACTTGGCTATATTTTTTTCAATAATATTTTTTGCATAGTCACATATATGTATCTCCAAAATTTTAACTTATGATTAACACAGACCTAGTTTGATATATTACTACGATATCATCTGAGAACAACATACTCCAAAAGATATAGTCTTGCACATGTTTAGCAAGCTCATCCATAATAAAGTGATACGGTAAAAGCTTAAATGGATCCTTAGAAAACCAATTGTAATTGGAAAATAGACTTATGAAATTAGAAAAGAAATATCTGAAGATAATTATTTTATCACATTGGAAGCAAATAGTATGTCTATTTATTTGCAAGAGGAAAAATTGGTATTTATACATTTTATGTTGAATAAGCTTTGATGACTTCTATAATCTTATCTTTCTGTTATTGAATTAGGCAAATCATAGATTCACAACAACGATACAAAGACAAATTTACGGTCGTGCAACTGATGTTGCAATTCGCCCTTTGAATGAGGAGAAAGCTGTCCAAGCTGCCGCAGATCTTCTTGGGGAACTCTTTGTATTTACGGTAGTGTTTATTATGCAATTTCCTTTTCTTAGAATCAAGATTGTTGTCAAGTTAACTTGTTTGCATATCAGATTATAATCTTGTATGAGGACTGGGGTATGTTCGTGGTGTATTTTGTAGATGCATTTTACTCGTATAACTAAATGCCTGTCTGGGTGGTTTCAGAGTGTTGTGCTGATTGCTGGTTTGTGAATGCTGGTTGGTTGTCAATGTGCATGAGTTTCTTCTTCACAGTATTTGGTTTTTAAGTTCTTGCGCATGCATGTATTCGTGAACATGTGTGCCCATAACTTCCTGAAGTTTCTATAAATCGGGTACTAGTTGAAGGTAAGCTTTTAGTTTGGACAGTCAAGCTTTTAATACTGGATTTTCTTCTATATACCTTGTAGAATGAATGGTGAGCTATGAAATACGAACCCTTCAAAATGGATGTGGAATCTATATCCGACGCGTATCGGACACATATACTCGTTAGAAACTATTATTTATTATGTTTACTTCAAATATGTGATTAAACATAACCCTAAATTTGAGTGGTCAAAACTTCTGAAATTATAAAATCTTATATCTTTTACTTTATTATGTTTTATACATTGAATTATGTGTTGTGGATGTTATATGAATATCTATAATTAATAAAAATATACAAAATTTATAATTTTTTAACCATATCCCTACTGTTCGTATCCTTATTGTTTTAAAATTGCCGTATCCGTGTCTATGTCTTGACCCGTATCATATCCATATCATGCTTCTTAGATGGGGAGGCAGTTTTGGGAAAGGCCATCTGAGCACTTCACCCTTGACATGGAGATTTGGTGCTGTGGTAATGACATGTAACTATGATGGTGACAGCTTAAAATGTGTTTTCACAAGTAGAATCAGAAAATCCTATTAAGTTGCTGCAATTTCATTTTGGTTTCTTTTGGCTTACACGCATAAGCAAACATTGCCCTCAAAAAAATTAAAAACTCAAATGTATCCTTATATAGGGGCTTCAATGCCTCTTTGATGATATGTTCTTAGCCTTGTGGCAGAGACAATTTTTGCCTATTGATCTGACAGACACTGAAGAATCTAATTTAAGTTCTAACATGGTGAGATGGATCCCCTTACAGGGGCTGGGGTTTGATTCAAGAGAAGTGCTACTTATATCCCATTACCTAGTCAAGAAAGTGGGAAACATGTCAACTATGTACTGTACAAATGACATAATTTAGTTGCGGAAGAATAACCAAGCCAAGCATAGCCCTTTGAATATTCCTTCTTCCTGACAAAGTTTGTTGGATTCTTAATTTGCAACATTGCGCCAACACGCTTATTTTCCACATTACAGCTTGGGAAGTTGACCATCCTCACCCATCATAGCTCATGTATGTAACACAGGTTGATAGGATTACAATTCTCGCAAAATTTGGGAAGCGTGCTTACATTTCACATAATCTCAGTGTCCAGTTCAACTATATTTTGGTTTCAACAATAGGCAATTGAGGAACATCAGTTGGTTGTATTATTTGCACTTTTAAAGTAGATATTGCCTTAGACAAGTCCAGGGGTTATTCTGATCCTTATTTATTCATGGGTAACCCAAGCTATGGTAGAAGATGAAGTTGTCTAGTATTTCAACATTCTAGATTACGGTAGATACCTCCTACTGACGTGATAACAGTCCTACCCATATACTTATTTCTTACCGCACAAGTCTTTTATTGTTTCGACATTATGCTTACTTGAACCATTCTCTCTAACCAGGTCGCAGGGGCTGCTGTCATCTTTGAGGTGCAAAGAAGTTCTAGATCAGAAGCCAGGAAGGAGGAAATGAGGAAACAAGAACTACAGGTTTGATTGTAATATCCTGTCCAAATTTTTTTTCCTGGAACTTGCTATTTTTATTTTCTCTACGGAAACTACATATGTGGCCTTTGGATGTTCCTTTTGGTACCATTCCACGGTAGGTCAATAATCACCATAACCTTGTCAACTTATAGCTCATTAAAGTGCGTGAAGATATCTAAAAAATGAGCAGATTTTATCCCAAACTTGTTGTTTTTAAAGATGAAATGAGCTCGATGAACTCTATCGTCAACTGGTAGAATAAAATGGAGTTTTCTAAATTGACTTGATTTCCATTAATGTCACTGGCAATGTTATGACCAGAACATCATGATGTTATTTGCTGTTGGCTGCTATGTTAGTTTCATTAATGTCACTGGCAACATTTGATGTTTGAAACATAGTTTATGGAGAGAGAAGAAAAAAAGGTTTACTAAGTTAAAAAAAAAAATAAATTTAACTTTTTCAATTCATTCTGTATTTCTATAATTCTCTTTCACTTTTCTTTTTTCTTCATAAATTCATGTTTCAAATTTAACCTTAATGAAATCGAAAATTTCAAAATTTGAATACATGACGTTTATTGCACCCAGTTGTACCTGATGTAGAAACTAATTACGCCTAGAGTAAAAGTTTATATATTTGGAATTGTAAGCTTTTAGTTCATTAAAATAGAAATTTCATTCCAAACGCACTCTGACCGACCGTGTCGAGTTGGTCTGTGAAGCTTACTTGACTTTGTTAACTAAGAAATTCACTGGTTCTCTATATTTTGTTAGGTTATGAAGCAACGAGATGAAGATATAGCCAGAGAAGTCGAGCTTCTAAAGCACAAGATTGCAGAGTTGGAACAACTGGGCAAAGGACGAGGACTTGGTGGTCTTCTCAATTTCAAGCATGCTCAGAGTCACAGCAATGGACATGGAGAAACGAAACCCACTTGATCATTCACTCCGCGTTATGTTTAAGAAATTGAAAAAGAAAGAAAAAAATGATGTACCAAAGTCCATTAACAGTTTAGTGCTACAATACATCAGGGAAAATTCTATAATCACATTCTCATATCTAAGTTCTAGTACAATTGAAAATCTGATATATCTATATAACAAAACACATCTTTTGACTTGATGTTTGTCTCAATCATCACTTATTGTATTTCTATATAATAAAATATATCCTTTAAATTTGAAATTTGAAATTCAAGCAAATATATATATTATATTTTATAAAAATATCTATATAATAAAACACATCTTTTGATTTAACATATTTTTTTCTCCTTCTTTACATATTTTTTAATACTTTTTATATAAAAGATTTTAAATTAATAATTTATAAAATGTGATATTATTTGTAATAAATAATAAAATTTTATACCTTAATCTCTCTTGATTAATGATTTTTATTTTTATAGGTAATTTTAATATTTTTTTATGTAAATTTACTTTATAAATTTAAATTTGAATTATTTACAGATTAAATTATATTTTCTTTACTTTCATGTACGGAAAATTGTTAGTATATATACATATATAAAGTTTTTCAATCATCTGGCCATTAGGTCACTCACACCAACATCTTTTACTTGATTCTCTACAACATGGTAAAAAATTTATTTGCTTTTTATTTTATTTATTTTACAAACTCTATGTTTAACAATGCTTTAGATCTGGTTCTTCAAACTTTATAATATTTTATATATATTTAAAATATTTTTATTATAATAATTGCAATTACAATTAAAGAGGAAAAAGAGAGTGGAGATGAGAGAGAAAAGAGAGCCAAAGCAAGGAGCTGATGGTGGGAGAAATGGTAGAAGAAAGATAGGCAAACAGGTGAGAATAAAGAAAAGAGTACAATTTTAGTAGTTAAAAAATAATATATATATCCAAGCTATAGCATTTAGAGAGTTATTGTAGCCTTTCACTTGTTTAGGGTCGTTTTGACAAAATTGTTTGTTCGTTTTATTTCTTGTATTCAGTGTTTTTTGGTTCTGTGTTACAAAAATAAACGAGAATACAATAGGATTATTTATTTTCATAGTAAATGTGGATACTAAAATAAGAAAATGCTACTCTCCAAAAAGAATTTATCAGAATGGTTGCCAAAATAAGGCGGAAATAATATTTTGGCAACTAAAGTACATCTCAATATATTATTTAAAGTAATAAGCTCACAAATTTTTATACTTTTCTACTTTACGTGTGCTTTTATTTAAAGTGACAAGTTCACAAGTTTTCACATTTTTCTGATAACTTTTTCTTGCAGTAATAGTATAGCATTGCTCTTGAAATATCTACAATGATGCAGATTTATATCAATTATAGTCCTCCAAGCTACTGTTGAACAGAAGACCAAGAATTTGACTCAATCCAATCATAAGCTATAGGGCTCAAGAAAGCATCAGGTATGCCGAAAGAACTGACCAAGGCTAGGGCATGTGGCCGTAGTTCACTGCAAAGTTTTGTTACTTCTTTCCTGACTGCAGCTGCATTGTCTGGTGATGAGTACCCATATCGGAGGAATGATGCATCTTCTTCCAAGCTGATCAACGCATACATGGATCTCAAAAGACCTATTACATTCTGCAGTGAACACATGGATATTATTCAGGGGTAATCTTCGGTTTTACAGCACTAATTTCTAATTCCTGCGTCACGAAAGTCAAACCACAATTTTTCCTAGGGAAAATTCTGAACAATAGATGAACACAGTAAATTGAGAAAGTGATTCCCGTGTAGATAAATGTAGAAACAGTTTAGCTTAGATTTACCTTCAATGAGCCAGCAGATAGAGTTTCCTCAGCCTCTATAAAGGTTTGAAAATTGCTCGTTCTGAAAATGCTTTTCCCAAGTCTTCAGCAAGCTGATAACTCTGAAGAGATAAGAGGCGGGGGGGGAGAGTTTGGATTTTGACTATGGCACATAGAAGGAAGAAAAACAAGCAGACAGATAGAGAAGGGTGCATGAATATTAAGGAAGGGCATCCTTACCAAAATGAATGCATATCCTTTGCTTTCTCCCTGTGATTGGTATTCTGAAACTTCCGCAGCAAAACGATTAAGTAGATCCCGCTCTCTTAGGCAGAATATATCCATCTGTCACGGGCAAGAGATGTGAACTTCCAACCTATTAATTCCACCAAGATTCATCTAGCCATTGAGCTAAAAATTTTGTTACCTGGAACTGGACACTCCTGAGGCTAGAACTTGTGAACTGAGAAGGTATGACGGGGCAAGATTTATTCATGTGCTCCAGTCCTAACCCTTCAAGTGGTCGGTTGCTCTTCTTGGCTGCCACATATTCAGTGAGGAGTGCCTTGCTAACCTGAGTTTATGTATTCCATCATTAATTTCAATCCTTCTAGACCCAAATCTAAAAATTTATAAAATTTGGTAGATAAGTAGTTCAATTTGAAAATGCTTTCAAGATAATATGGAAGTTAGTGCTTTCTAAGATAATCTGAAAGTTAGTCCTATCCTGAAGGGTTGGAAGAGTGACCTTTGCAAAATTGAAGTTCCACCGTTACTGTTAGTGTTAGTCACTGTTAGGTTTTACATTTGTAATTGACAATTTTGTTCTTGTATCCTTTGACATTATGTTAAGCCTTAAGGTGTCCTAGAGTATAGAATTGATGTATTTTATAGGCAAAAGCAGAGCAGCATGATGGATCATTGAAGTAGCCAGAGGCCAAGGATCGAAACTGGAGCAGAGTCAAGCAAAGCAGGAGCTCACCGGCTACTCATTGGCAAGCTCACTACCAACTGCGGGCTGGCTTGCTCCAGCGAGAAGGCAACAAGAAAGGAATTCTGCCCATATTTGTCCCAGTTCTCACCATATAGCCTTTGGACATCGCGTTTGATACTCATTGGATAATACAGAAAACTAGTTTCTCAAGCAGTTTGAAATTCGGCTATGCATGGAGCTCGCTGGAAATACCACAATGCAGGCTTTCTCGAGCAGTTCCAAATCCTTATTTTCTCTTAGCAGTTACAATTACACAAAATCCTTAGTCCAACTTCAAGTCGGCTTTTATGCATACTTTTGGCTCACTAATGAATGACCCAAATTCTATCCAATGCAACAAATGACCCATCTGATTCAATATTTTTGTCGGGTCAGACCAGCATAGGCAGACCAACAAAGTTCGTGCACCAACGGCTATGTTGCAATTCCAAATTCTGTTCTAAGGTCACCATTCAGACTTCTAAAAGTGACTATATCTGATGATGTCATACTGATTTTATTGCAAAGAAATACCACAATCCATAAATACCTGTTGCATAAGGATTTTGTTATCCCCCTCAAAAGTGGATTGCACATCATATTCACCTTTCAGATGGCCAATACGATTTTCAGTCTTCAAACCTTGTCCCCCACAAGCTTCACGACATTCCTGATTTGAATATTAAAAGAACTTTCGTCAGCAAACTTAACAAGAATAGGATAACTCCATCCCTATATAATGCTGGATTATGACCTGAAGAGTTCGCATGTTATGCCAAGTGAAAGTAGCCTTGAATGCACTTGATATAATGTGGATGGTTTTGTTTGATTCAGGTGTCCTCTTCACATACATCATTTTCAAGTAGTTACCAGCGAAACTCATAGCATATCTGCAGCACAAATAAGAGCGCAAAGGCTGAGAGTACCAACACTAATTTAACAGACCACACTGTGTGTCATACTAGCAGTCATCCCACAACACAGTTAAATCGGTCACCGATTCAAGATAAGAACAAAAAGATTCAACAACCATGATTACATACTGGGCGTTAAGTCCAAGATCAAACACCATTTAAATAATTTTAGCTACTATTTTTAAGTGGCGTACCCAAAATTGTTTCAATAGTTAGCCCATAACTATGTTATTGTGTCTACTCCATCCATAATTTGTAGCTACCACCATCGTTCAAAGGAAAAATTATACAGGTAAGCAAATCATCAATCCTGAATAGGTCCAATCAGAAAATTAAATGTTTAAAGAATGATCAAATCAACAATAAAGGGTTGGGAATACAATAGCTCTGCCACATGAATCTGATTCAGTTGCATAAAGCCTAAGAAAAACAACACATTGTTTGTGCTAAGAAAACAACCTACAGCTATTAAGATGGTGATGTGGGGTATGGGTGTGCCAGAGTCTAAACCAACTCGAGTGTGTAACGTGCTCGTATATATGTGAATAATGATAAGACAAAAGTGGATTCCGGTGCCTTTGTGCAAGGACTTAAAACTTGACGAAGGGACAATGAAATCTGCTTAAATATCTTTTAGAAATTAATTTCTTTTTGTACTTACTAGATCAAATTATTTCTTCAATTCAAAATAGATTAGACCAATCCACCATATGAAAATTTTCTTGGATCTTAAACCTCAAAATGTCAAAATTTTTGAATGAAGAGCATTTGAAAAATATTATCTCAACTCTTTAATCTTGAAACTTTTTAAATCATTGTGACTATTATAGTATTTGATAGTCTTATTTGGTTTTAGAATTAAAAGTTCTCAAAGAAGTATACAAATAAAAAAAAGTTTTCTGATTAAAAAATTAAATTTTATATATATATATATAAAGTACTCTTTTGTAAATGTATGTATTATTTATATAATATTGTTGACGATACCTATAATAGTTGCTTTTGCCAAGACAAGTTATTTATTTATAATCAACTATGTCACAAGAAAGATTAAATGAATTAGCAATATTATCAATAGAAAATAATATTTTAATGAATATTGTATACAAAAACTAGATAAGTGATTTTGAATCTCAAAAGGCTAGGAAAAAATATATATATTTAAGGCTCCAAGTGTTTCAATGTTTAAATGTTTTCTAGAATTTTACTCATGTTCCTAAAAAAATTTCTGGAAACAAAAGTAAAATTATTTTTTGAATCTAAAGAGGCTATAAGAATTAGACATCTTTAAATGAGAATTTTTAAATATTTTGTACATTATAAAGAAATTTATATTTTTCTTTATAAAAACAACTCGTTATTTATGAGCTATATTATTAAAAAAAAACAGTAATTAATTAAAATTGAATACAAAAACTAGATAAGTATTTTTGAATCTAAAAAAGGCTAGAAGAATTATATATATTTAAATGAAGATTTTAAATAATTTCTACTTTATAAAATTTTTACATTGTTTCTTAAAAAAAAATGCCTCATTATTGACCTCGACTTAGGCCCCCATTAGGTTGAAGCAGCCCTTGGTGATGGATGTCTCAATAACAATATAGAGTCTAGATCAATATTATAACTAAAACACACAAATATGTAAACAAAAGAACTTGGGCAGTTATCTTGCTGGACAGATCTTTAAGTAATGTAAACAGTACTGTATAAGCGTACACTAGGTCAAATGAACTGTGCCCATTATTTGGAAACCAATAGGCACCATTGCTAAGTCATACCTATTTATTTCTTTTCCCAATAATTTTTTACTTGACAAGTGGGTGCAATAATTAGTCATCTCGTAACTGAGAATCAAATCAATGTTTCAACCTAAGTCCCCACCAGATAAATGACATGGAAGTACTTTTAAAATAAAAAATAAGGTGCACATGGTCCATCTACATGGTCTCTATCATTTAGAACCAACATTGCAAAAACGAGAAAAATTACAACATCAAACACTAAAGTCTTGGCACATCTAATGTATTTGAAGGAATAAGACAGTAGTAACTTAACAAAATTTGAATAAATTCAAATATCATAGATCCAGTTGGTGAGAAACTTACGTCTTTGCAAGAAGAGGTATGAGCCGCCGTTGATGACTTGGGTAATCAAGCAAAAGGACTTCAGGCCCATTCGGG
Source organism: Vitellaria paradoxa (assembly GCA_019916065.1). Taxonomy (NCBI): domain Eukaryota; kingdom Viridiplantae; phylum Streptophyta; class Magnoliopsida; order Ericales; family Sapotaceae; genus Vitellaria; species Vitellaria paradoxa. Next base: position 43,529,096 of record CM034239.1, read on the forward strand.
GTAATAGAAAAGGCCCGCCTGGTCAATGAGTACCTTATGGCAATTGCTAAACTAATCTAACAAATGAATAAACAAGATAAGAAATCTCCGACAAATTGAGTTTGGGATGATTCATTACACAAAGTATGAAAAGCATTGAGAGAGGAAAAAAAAAAAAACAAACAAACAAACAATTGTTGTAAATCAACGAATGCTACAGTCATGTTCAGTTACCTTTGATGTGTAAATTGCTTTGACTGCAATAGTTATACGACCAGATGTCAGTGGGGCCAAGAACACTGCAAATCTCTGCAAGCAAATAATAACATGCAAGAACAGCTTAACTATTGTAACAATGAACCAAAGACTCCATTTCTCAAGTGCCAACTAGCTCGCTTGTGAGTCTCCAGGTTAATTATAATAGATAGATAGTTTCATATGATCGTTTCCCTGCTTCAAAAGGGCTAGAAATTTTAATGTGTAAAGCAGAAGGATTTTTCTTGCTGGGTGACCTATTTCCCTTTTGGACCACTATACCCCCAAACACGGGTTCATCAAAAGAAGAGCTACACAAAGATGTTAGTCCTCTTTGCAAGCTGAAGATGTTAGTCATATGCAAAATTTTTACCTGATCTGGGTTTTTTATTGTGCTGAGATATTGCCCATCAGGAGAAACATCAGCTACTGAATTCAACAAATTCTCTCGGGGAACCCGGACATTATCAAACCTGGAAAACAACATATTGGCAAAAGCCTTGGCTTTATTTTTTCCCTCTTTTTTATTTTTTCTACTTTTACAAAATGATTGCTGACTTCCAACTAATATTCACAATTAGGGTTGCATTTACCACAGTCGAGCATTATCCACACCATTTAAACCAATCTTATGACCGCAATCAGCTATACGGATGTTTGGGCAGATGTTGCCATTCGCATCTCTGATCTGGACTATAAAAGCATGGACCCCTTGATTGTTTCCATTTATAATAAGCTGAGAAAAAATTATTGCATGTGTTGCATGCTAAAAGCATTTAAAGAGAGAAAGAAAGCACATTAGCTTTGTGTAATGATGAAGCAAGAACAAATAAGTGATGCATTAGAAATTTGGAATACCAAAATCAGGGGAAAAACAAGGAATGAGAAACAACAACAATTCCTTACATTAGCTGCTCCACCAATCCAATACTTCTGGCCTGATTCACATGGAGTGTTAATGACAAACTCTTCCCTGCTTGAATCATATATTGTGATAGTCTCAATACCTCGAACCTAAAAACAAAAAGCAACTATCATAGTAATTAAGGAAAACTACACAGAGAACCAAAATCCATGGACTGGCCAAACACCTCATATTAATTGATTGAACAACCCTTACATACATTACTTCCATGGCCCAACTCGGTCATTGCAAAGCAACCCTTGACCAAGTAATTCTCCGAGTCCCTCAACCACTTCTCATGATGATGCTTTGTGCCAAAAAATTGAATGGCACCAGCCCTGAAATTCATTGGAAAATGACTACATAAATAAGTAATTCTTCACGTGTCAACATAATGGGTTTCAACTTGAAAGCACTAACTAATAAGATGTTAACTGGCAGGTGCAAACCAGAGTCTATTTCATCCAACAAAGCATTAATTCCAATAGATCTAGATCATAAGTTTGAATAGAACAACCAAGGAAAATTACTGTGGTTTGCATTAAGAAATAAATGAATAAATATGAATCATGTTGCACAAGAGCATTGTAATAGAAGGAGAAAAGAATGGTCAAATGCCCCATCAGTAGAGGAGGGATAAACTTAGACTAATGCAGAACCTCCCTTATTGTTTATGGATACAAGTCATGGAACAAAGTGTCCTATATACAAATATTTTACAAGCATTAGTTCCAATTTTATGGGTGTATGCATCCAAATAAATAAATAAATAAAATAAAATAAAAAGTAAAAATAAAAAAAAAAAAGCATAAAAGCCAAACCCACTAAAATTTGTAGTGTGAGTCTTCTAAGGTATAGCAATTCATTCCGCTCAAATTAACCACATTTCAATCTTCATTTGGTTTCTGAAAAAATTAGTGATAGATAAATATTAAAAAAATGGTAAATATTTTGAAAGTCAGTTCTTCACTTGATTTGCAAAATAAAACAATTAAAGCAGTCGTATTACAATTAACAGTTAAGTGGAGGGTCTAGTTCTTTTATACCCTAGTAACCAAAATGTATATATATTATATATTCAATTCAGAATTTTAATTGATTGTAATTTCTTTATCGTTCTTTGAAATCTCCATTTGGCGGCCAACCAAACACAGTAACAACAAATATTCAATTCGTAGACTTCAGAATTTTAGTAAAATTTCCCAGGAAAAAAAAAATACTGACGCACACACCATAGGAGGAAATGCGTGCCGATCTTGACTCCTAAAGAGTGATCATAAATGGTAGCAGTCTCAAAAAACGCCAGCTTTCGAAGCTCGAGTTCGGGCCCTTTCCCAGTGAGCCATCCCTTAAAAACCCCTCGATCCAACAGGTACTCAATTCGCCTCAACGTCATCTCCCTCTGCTGCTCCATCGACTGGTTGTAGTCCGGCGACACGAATACCCTCCCGCCCCTCTCCCTGCGGCAGAACAGCTCGCTCTGCTTCATCAGCCCGAACAGCCAGTCCCGGTCCTCCAGGTTGTGGCCGTCCGTCAGTTTCCGCATCTCTTTGGTGTCGAATTCGAAATCCTCGGAGAGCTCCGGAGGTGAGTAACTGAGGCACACCGAGGGTTCGAGTGACGGACATCGAGATCGATCCTGCTGGTGGAGGTGTCCAGCGAGGACTCGAGTCCGAAATTTAATTCGATCAATCGAAGACAAAGAGGACAACGCCATTGATGAGCTCGAAGGTTGGGATTCGGCCTCGAGTAGGAAGACTATAGAGAGACCCCCGGGGGGTGGGTAGTTGGTAATGGAGTTAGGCAGACGTGTGACGAGCAGAAAAAAAAAGAATAAATGTTATGTTTTTTTCTTACGCGCCAGCAGTTGGAGTGCGACCTATGAAACTGACCGTTACGTTTCAACATTTTTAATCGGATTCCATTTACCAAAGTTTTAAATGAATCCATAGTTAAATAAATTCTGTTTAAAAAAAAGTTAAATAAGTTGTCCCAAAATAAGTTTATTAAGAGTTTATTTATATTATTTTGATAAATATTTACTCGTTGGTAATAAAGAATTTTTTAATTTTATTAAATTTTATGCAGACTTTTTGTTTCAGAACTTACGTTTATAAAATATATATATATATATATATATTTCTTAAATTTTGCTAAATTTCATGTACATTTCTTATTCTAATACTTGTATTTGTTAAATTTCATGTCTGTTTTTTATTTTAATACTCGCATTTATTAAAATATTTCGTAATCTTACTAAATTTTATGTTAATTTCCTATTCTAATACTCACATTTATTAAAAGATTTTCTAACTACTAACTTAGTTTAGAGTTTTTATCTTGTTTAGGATTTTTTTTTCCTTATAAACAAACTTGAAACCTACCAGGAGTTATTCGATGGTTGTTTCACTGATAATTGGAAGAATATCCTGTGCAAATAATTCAAATGCTCCATCATTAACAATTACAAAACTATTATCATCTTCATCCTATGGCCCTACTTGAGAGCAGATGTCACAGTTATCGTCTTTATCAAATGCCAAATTATCACCTTCATCCTGTCCCTCCTCCTAAGAGTAGACGCCACAGTTATCTTCCTATCAAGTGCCACATTATCACCTTCCTCTTTATTCCTCCTAATAGTAGATACTACAGTTATCTTATTCTTCAAATGTCATATTATTACCACTATGAATAAGTTTCTATAAGCCACATAATAATTATTCCTTTCTTATATATAAGAAATCATCGTCAACTTAATTTTACTATGTATGCATCTATTCTTGCAATTTCATTCATAATATTGTGTCTTGGAACTATTTGTTTTTTTTTTTTTTTTAAGCGGTGAAAATTTAATTGTGTTATGTTCCTAGAACTAGATAAAAAGAACATATGAGGAGAAACATGAGCGAATTCTTAAATATTAGATTAACGATTGTATTTTTCACATTTTAGTAATTTAATTGATCATTTTTATAAACAATTTTATTAAGATCAAAATAACCTTAAATACAAGAAATAAATAAATAAAATACATACATATACAATAAAATTGAAAAATCACGTAATTAACCCTAAATTATTCTCCAAAAGTTCTACCTTGTAAAAGCCAGAATCAGAAGATTTGTCAGGCCTCACTCACTCGATCCCACCGCCTCACTTTCCGGTGTAAATCAGACGTTAAACAGGGAAACCCCAAGGTAAGGCGGAGATGTCGGCTTGTGTAATCACGATGGCGCAGGATGGGAGCGGAGATTGTCGGATGGTGTAGGAAGCGGGAGACACCGTCCCGCTCTACAATAGCTGCCGGACGGCGATCCTAGAATACGGGGAGTTTACAAGCAGCTGGTATACGTGCCCAAGACCAGGAACCTCATCACCGTCGCCAGTTTGCATCCCGAAGACACAGTCCTAATCTAAAACAACACCACTTCCAAAATTGAGCAGCACCACCACCACCACCAGGTAGGACGCGCTTATATCTGCACTCGACTCACCAGTTCAATCAATTCACTGGACATTCGAGTTTTTCCTACTGAGTTCCTAGACATCGCGTGTAATTCGAACTGGAAAGTTTGGGTGTGGAACTACCATTATTGAAGGAGAGGACTACATACCTGACACTATCACATTTGAGTAACTCTGCTCTAGAAGTAAATGCTCTCCTGGGCTACCCTTTACTTTTTCCCAGAATTAGTTTTGCTGAAAAAGTGTAGTTTCAGGTTGTATCTATACCCAAAGATTTGCTTTCGTAGTAAAGTTCTATTGTCTTGTCTGCAACTGAAGAGTGTCTTTTGATATAAAGATTGCCTTAAAATTGGAAGACAAATGGAGATTAGGAACAATTAGCTTGTGAATCAATTTCAGTTGCATTCTTTGGTATGAAAAATGACATGGCTCCACCATGAAGGGGAAGATCATCTTGAGTAGTTTCATGTTGAATAAGATTCTCAAATGATTAATTCCATGAAATACTCGAACTGATCAGTATCATTTTGGTTTCTTTACAGGGAATAATATCCGTGGAGGTTTACTAGAGATGAAGAACACGGGCAGACTGCAAAATCCGGAGTTCGAAATTTCAAGCAGTCTTGGCTCTCACATGCACCCTTCTTACCTGCATAATGACCAAGTGCATCTACATCATATACAACCTCCCATGTAAGCACCCTTCTTACCTGCATAATGACCAAGTGCATCTACATCATATACAACCTCCCATGTAAGCAACCAAATCAATCAATTTCAACCCCCGATCGCAAATACTATCATCTTCACACAGGCATCAACTGAACAATATGGATGATAGCAACAGAAACTTTAGGCCCTCCATACCCCTTGAGCAAGGGACAAACCAGCACAATCCGCCTCCAGAAGTTAGCAACTTTGGTCGCCCAGCATTAATACGTAAAATAGATGTAATATCTCTCTTTCTGTTGTTTTGCTTTCATTACACTGTTATATAATTGTCCTTCTCATTCCTCCATGCACCTTGAAGAAGATTTAATTCATGCTCTGGTTTATTTCATTTTCTAAAGTGAACTAGTATTCCCCTGGAATGTGTGCAGGATGTGATGTTAATGGATGGTGTTCGAATTCAGACATCTCAAATAGGTGGTTCAATAATGAGGATGTCCCCTATGAGGTTTGTTAATGAATGACCAGTGAAATTAGTCTTTCCATTGATAAGCACCATATTTTAAGTCTCACTTTTTTACTAACATGTTTCATTCTTGAAGGCAAATATTAGCAATTCCTGCAGATTTGCTTAAATATTTCACAAAACAAAATTATTTAACTCTATAGCAGCCTATGACTAACATAAAATTCAACTGCAGGAGCTACTCAATCTACCACGACAATTGTCTTGCGTCAACACTACAGATTTTTTTTTGTGTTAATATAGATGATTGGAATGGAAATTTTTTGCCCTCCATACCCATTGAGCAAAGGACAAACCGGGACAATTTAACTCCAAAAGTTAGTGGCGTTGACCTCCCCAGCCATACGTGATGTAATTTCTCTCTTTCTATTGTTTCACTTTCACTTCATTGTTATTCTTCTCTTTCATTTATGCATATCATGAAGCAGGGTTAATTCATGTTCTGATTTTTTTTTTTTTTTAAGTGAAACTAATATTTTTTGGAATGTACGTAGGGTGTGATATTAGTGGATGATGTCTCTGAAGTGAACGCACTTATTGTTGATTGGCAGGTAAGAAAATAAAAGAGAGAACAAAGAAAATTTAGTTTGATTCTACAGCAACACTTTTCTCCCAAATGAGAAATTAATCCCAAAATGATTATTCTTTTTCATTTCTTTCGACTGCATCTTTCACATACTTGTTTCATTCTTCCTATGCGAAAGGCAAAATATCAAAAGTTCCTTTGTATTTGCTTAGATATTTCATAAAACAAAATTACATATTCAATAGCAGCTTATAAGTCTTAACCTGAAATGCAACTACAGGAGCTAGATCTACAAGAACTATCGGGCCACGTTAGAACTAGATTGTCTGAGGGAACAATCCTAAGGCATTTAAGGACAAAATTTCATGTTTCATCTACAAATACTTTATATCTCAACGAAGAATTGATCTCGGATCAAGTACCTGAAATCTATGTCATATGCCAGGTAGTGAAATCACATTTTAAAACTAGATCGTTTGAGGAAACAATCCTAAGGCATTTAAAGACAAGAATCCATGTTTCATTGGCAAATAATTTATATCTCAACGAAGGGTTAACCTCAATCAAGTACTTAAAATCTGTGTCATATATCAGGTAATCAAATCACGTGTTTTCACTTTTTCTATGGTACATTACTTGGCGTTTCAATATTTTAATATCTCATTGCGATGGCAAATGGTGTGCAATTTTGCAGGGTGAATATGAAAATCATGAGAAAATTGGAACTCCTCAATGCAGACATGATTATTATGCAGAATGCATGATGAAGTGGCTGCAACAAAATAATGTTTGCCCTATCTGCAAGGCTACAGCTTTGCCCATATAGAGCTAGAATTTTAAATTTTTTCATGATATTATATGTTTCGAGGAGCTCTGGGAAAGTTCTTTTCTTTGCATGATGTAATCACTTACTTGAAATAATCTTTTTTTTTTTTTTTTAGGAAGTCTTGAAAGAAGGGCATGATGGATAAATTTCGTAGTATAGAAAGGTATTATGGATTAATTTCTTTTCTATGAGATTGTATTATTTCGTGCAGTTGTATTGGGGCCACTTTTCTTTCACCGAAGAATGAATAATCATAGTACGTTGAGGGTGAAAAAATGTTTTATTTTCCCCTAATACCATAAACTGTAATATGTCATTTGGTTGGCCTGCCTTTAGCCTTCCTCGTACAGCTTTTTAAGTGGGCATCGCAAAATCAAACGAATTTATCTATAATACTAGAAGAATAATATTTTTTGCTTGAATTGTTTTATAAAATCAGTCAAAAAAATTATTTTAGTTTAATTGAGATTAATAGTATTTTTAACTCAAGCTAATTTTACGAAATAAATCAATAATTGAAAAATAAATAAATAACGTAAATTAAAATTAACAAACAGTTTGAAATGAAAAAAAAAAAATTCTGCTCAATTAGGTAAGTTTACAATTTGATATATATTTTAAAATAATTTTTTCAAGGAATAGGTCAAATCAAGATTTGATAACATATAAACCTCTAAGTCTTGTTTTCGACATGCATGATCATAATATTTGAATTCGTGTGATCCTGAAACTCATTTAACCATCTCTCTACATTCTGAAGTTTGACGTGCCGACATGTTCTCAAATGAGACATGCCAGGTGATATCACAAACGAGCAATGCACTTACAGGTCCTCAATAGTATGCATTTGTAATTGTACAATATCTGCAACAAACAATATGGAATGAGTTAAGGATCCAGTCCTAAAGGAATATAACTTAGAGTGTGTTTAGAGTGACAAAAAGTGAGATAAAATGAGGTAAAGTGAGATAATTTGTAAGTTCGTAACTCGTGCAGCGAAATAAAAAGTAAATAATTTTTAAAGATTTTTAAAAATTTTTAGTAAATGTTATCAAATCAAACGCACCATTGGTCAAAGTCCTTTGTAATTGCAGTCACATAACACTATGGCGGAACTTAAAAGAAAGATATATTATTCAATGAAAGAAAGTCCAGCTAATATAAAATATGTACCAGACAGTCAGCTTGCACAGCCCAGAGAATAAGGATCTAAGAGCAAGGCCAAATAGGTGGTTGAAAGTTGAAGCATACTAAAAACTAAAAAATATTTCCCTTTTGTTTCCCTACCGAAATAGGTAAGTTCCACAGAAAACAAGAAGCAAAATTTGAAGAAACAATGCTCATATCAAATCATCATCTTATGATATCCTATATCAAGAAGGATAGGGTCACTAGGTTTATTCCCCATAATCTTTAGCCCTATCACAGTTCAAAAGCTACAATGCAAAGTTTGCATCCTTGAAATTTGGTTACTTACACTTTCTACAAATAAATAAACGGACCCAGGATTTAAACTTTAATTAGACTGATCAAAGAGTTTAAAAATAGAGTGAACTAGGTTACAAAAATTTAAGCTGATCAAAAAGTTTAAAGATAAAATGAATAGGGTTACATTTTTTTATTTTTTATTTTCTATCAAATATATTTTTAGAAAATATTCTCTAAATTAAATATGTTTTTTATTTATTTTATTATTTACAAAAAACACATAATATACGTAGAAAAAAGGCTAAATTAAATGTACGATTTAATTGTTTCTTTAAGAAGAAAAAGAAAAAAAAAAGAGATATTAAAGGGAAAGTAAAAATAAAAATGGGATTCCCTTATTTATATTTTTTTTATCCACTCTAAATTTAAAAATCAAACATGAAAGTTGGGAATAATTTTATTTCTTTTAATTTATCTTCTCACTAAAGTATACTGATATAAGTATTTTTTATTTTAACTTTTTTCAATAAAAATAATTTTTAGTTGCAAAAAATTAGTCATAATTTTGGCTCCATTTATTTCAAAATTAAATATTTTTGAAAAATAACTTTTTCATATCTTTTTAAAAAATATATATATACAGTAATAAATGGTAGCTTTATCAAAAGAAAATATTATTAAAACATAAAATTTATCTTCAAATGATCCCAACAATTTTTTATTGAAGAAAGATATGTTGCAAAAATATATATATATATATGATAATTAGTTTTAAATGACATTTAAGTAAATAATTTATAATTAAATGACATTTAGGAAAAATGAAAAATGTTTAAGTAGTAGATAGTTAAAAAGGATATTTAAGAAATACTAAAATATATAAAATTAAATTTACTTAGTTAATTGGTTGTTACAAAAAAAAAAAGATTCTTGTTATTTATATAAAAAAATTAGCAATTGTGAGGAGTTGAAGGTTTTTTTTTTTTTTTTTTTGGTAGTCGAGGGTATCCGGATAAGCTTGCGCGCATCTCGACTAATTCTTGGTGCCCTGAAGTTAACGATCGAGTAAACCCTCCACTAACCCTGAGAAGATTCAAACTAATGATTACTGGAGAGTAAATCTAAGATTTTACCAGTTGAACTAACTCTCAAGATTAAAGTTGAAGAATATTAATGAAAAAAAAAAAGTAAAAAAATTTACTCAATATAAGGTTTCATTAGATATGACGTTTCATTAAGTACTTCCAATGTTTCATCTATATAGTAAAAATTATCAAAAGAAAAAAATTCACGTACAATTTTAAAAAATTAAATTTTTTTGTTAATTTTTAAAATTGTACGTGAATTTTTTTTTTTTTTTTTGGTAATTTTTACTATATAGATGAAAACTAAAAATTTAATTTTTTTAGTTTATCTTAAACTAGATATGAAATTTTTGAACTTTTTGCAATTTTTTTATTATTGCGATTAAGACCCTTAAAAACTGCAGATTAAAAATTTTTAATTTTGATGAACAAGTTAGTAATAATTAACGATTTACAAAACAGAGCCATAGTTATGAGAATCGAATTGATGATTGAACCAATTAATAGACTGGTCCAATGATGATTTATTGATTGAACTGACCTTATAATTACTATTTATTAAATATGTAAAGTAAATAAAATATGCATTGTTTTTTTTAACCATATTTCTTGTTTAATTATTATTTTTTATTTTAGAAATTAATATATTTTTCTATTATTTTAAGAAATAATAATAATAAATTAACAATCTCTCTGTTTTCTGGTAGAGTTCTAAAAATTAGAGTTATGATAATTGTAGATAGAAAATTGTGTGTAATTCATCAATCCGATGACCAAACATTCAGCAGCCAATTTATGTTAAATAAAATTCCAATGATTTTTCAAAAATTAAATTTAATAAGAGATGTTGAACGGATTAAAAAAACAAAAACTAACCGATCAATTTAAATTTTGTTTACAAATGAAAATCTACATTGAAAAATTTTTCCATGTCTTGCAAAGAAAAAAAAATAGTCTAATACTTGCATTTATTAAAAGATTTCCTAATTTTGTTAAATTTTATGTTGGTTTCTGATAGTCGCATTTATTAAAAGATTTTATAATCTTACTTAATTTCATATCAGTTTCCTATTCTAATACTTGTATTCATTAAAAGATTTATTAATCATTTTGATTTTCGATTAATTTCATTTATTAAAAAGTTTCCTAATCTTGCTAGATTTCATGTACTTTATTAAACCCAATCTTGCTAGATTTTGTCAATTATATTTATTAAAAGATTTCCTAATCGTAACTTAGTTTGGAGTTCTACTTTGTTTAGGATTTTTTTATTGCTTATAAATAGTCTCGGAACCTGCCAAGATTAATTCATTCTCCATTGATATTACTTTTATCTCGTGGGTGTAATTGTCTCTGTCTCGTTGATTCAAGGTAGTTGTTGCATCTATAATTGGAAGGATATCTGGTGCAACTACAGCCAGCGGGGAGCACCTTGCAAGCAAATAATTCAAATGCGCGATCATCAACCGCTACAGAACTATCATCATATTCATCCTATGGCCTCTCCTGCCAGCAGAAGGGGTTATGGTTCCCAGTTTCCATACCCGTGTTTCTGCACAAGAAATAACGGCTATCTTCATCATATGCCATATTATCACGGTGGTCAATCGGTATCCCTTGGGCCTCAAAGCAACTACACTCTGCTTCTGATTAATTCCAGCTTCCACAATCCCCGCCTGATTCCTCCTCCTAGAAGCACATCACCCTGTGTTTCACAATGCAGCTGCTTATTCTGCCCAGGACATAGACATTATAACCACTCAGTTCAGTGGAGCTGTGAGCGCCATACAAGTCCTCATTGCTTTCAGCGCGCCATCCCGAACTCAGTGGAGCAACCAATCATCGCTTTGGGCGAGCCACAAGGTAATTACTCGTTTCTTATAATATATATATATATAAGAAATCATCGTCTTCGTCTACTTAATTTTACTCTATATTCGAGTACACATCTCTTGCCATTCTTGCAATTTCATTCGTAGCACTGTGCTTTGGAACTGTGTGTTTTTCTAAAAGTAGCGAAATTTTAATTCAATCAGATTCTCAAACGATTAATCCCACCAAATACAAACTTATCGGCAACATTTTGGTTTCTTTGCAGGGAATTATGTCCGTGGAGGTTTACCAGAGATGAGGGACATGGGCAGACTGCAAAATCCAGCGTTCGAAATTTCCAGCAGTCTTGGCTTTCCCATGCGTCCTCCTTACCTGCACAGTGACCAAGCGCATCTGCATCAGATACGACCTCCAATGCGAGCAACCACATCCATCAATCTCAACCCCCCATCGCAAATACCATCATCTTCATACGGGCATCAAATGTATTGTAGAGATGATGGAAACAGAAACTTCAGGCCCTCCGCGCCCATTGAGCAAAGGATAAACCAGCACAATCCGCCTCCAGAAGTTAGCAGCTTTAGTCACCCAGCAATAATACGTATCGTAGATGTAGCATCTCTCTCTTTTTCTGCTGTTTTGCTTTCATTACACTGTTATATAATTGTCCTTCTCATTCCTTCATGCACTTTGAAACAGAGTTAATTTTCATTTTCTAACGTGAACTGATATTCCCCTGGAACGTGTGCAGAATGTGATGTTAATGGATGGTGTTCGAAATTCAGACATCTCAAATATGTGGTTCAATAATGACGCTGTCCCCTATGAGGTTTGTTAATGCATGACCAGTGAAATTGGTCTTTCCGTCGATAAGCACCAATTTTTTTTTTTTTTTTTTTTTTAATCTAACTTTTTACAAACATGCTTCATTCTTGAAGGCAAATATTAGGAATTCCTGCAAATTTGCTTAGATATTTCATGAAACAAAATTATATAACTTCATAGCAGCATATGTCTAACGTAAAATTTAACTGCAGGAGTTACGCAATCTACTCAATCTACAATTGTCTCGTGTCAACATTGCCGATTTTTCTCGGGTTAATACAGATGATGGGAATAGAAACTTTAGATCCTCCATGCCCATTGAGCGAAGAACGACAAACCAGGACAATTCAACTCCAGAAGTTAGCAGCATTGACCTCCCAGCCATACATATGCAAGATGTAATTTCTCTCTTTCTATTGGTTCACTTTCATTTCGCTGTTATATACTTATCTTTCTCTTTCATTTATGCGTATTAAGAAGTAGAGTTAACTCATGTTCTAATTTTTTTTTTTTTTAAGTGAGACTAATATTTTCCTGGAATGTACGTAGGGTGTGATGTTAGTGGATGGTGTTAGAAATTCAGATTGGTTCAGTGACGAGTATGTTTCCGAATTGAATGCAGTTGGTGTTGATTGGGAGGTAAGAAAATAAAGAGAAACGAAAAGAAAATGGTTTCCCTTCTCTCCCATACGAGAAATTAGTCCCAAAATAATAATTCTTTTTCATAACCCTTTCTAGACTTTATAACAACTATCAAACTTACTAATTTGATAGTTGGCTCCTAATTAACTAATTTGGGTCTATAACAGTCTCCTATAAGATAAGTTAAAGTTTGACGGGTGAAATTGATTTTTCCATTTATAAGCACCATTTGTTTTGACTGCATTTTTCACAAAGTACTTATTTCATTCTTTCTCTGCGAAAGACAAAACATTAGAAATTCCTTTATATTTGCTTAGGTATTTCACCAAACAAAATTACATACTCCAATAGTAACTTATAAGTCATTTAATATAAAATGCAACTGCAGGAGCTACTCGATGTACCAGAACTATCAAGCCATGATGAAACTGGATTGTCTGAGGAAACAATCCTAAGGCATTTAAGGACAAGAACCCATTTTTCATCAGCAAACAATTTAAATCTCAATGAAAGGTTGACCTCGGATCAAGTTCTTGAAATCTGTGTCATATGCCAGGTAGGCGAACCGCATGTTTTACACTTTTCTCATGATATATTGTTTGGCATTTCAATACCTTAAATAGTTCATTGCGATGACAAATGGTGTGCAATTTTGCAGGGTGAATATGAAAACCATGAGAATATTGGGACTCTTCGATGTGGACATGATTACCATGCGGGATGCATAATGAAGTGGCTGCAACGAAAAAATGATTGCCCCATCTGCAAAGCTAAAGCTTTGCCCATATAAAGCTAGAATTTTAATTTTCTTTTTTCCCAATAGAATTTGTATGTTTTGAGAAACTCTAGCGAAATTATTTTCTTCGCACGATGTAATCATTTACTTGAAAGAATTTTTTCTTTCCTCCTTTTGGAAAGCCTTGTATGGAAGGGCAGGATGGATTAATTTCTTTCTTATGCGATTGTATTACTAGGCGCAGAATGTATTGGAGCCCTTTCTCTTTCACCTAAGAAAGGATAATCTAGTATGCTGAGGGTGAGAAAAAATGTTTTTTTATCTTCCTCATATGGTTCAAGGTGTGAAGAAAATTAACAAAATAATCACCTTGAAAATTAACAAAATAATCACTGTAATATGTTTCCCCCTATCCTAATATCACAAACTGTATTATGTCATCTGCTTGGCCTGCCTCTAGCCTCCACTCCCACAGCTTTTTAAGCGGGCAATGCAAAATCAAAAAATATATATACAAGAGAGAGAGTTGGTGAAGAAATAACATCAAGCTCACATCCGTAATACGGGCTGCAAATGAACGTTAGCCCGGGCAAGTAAATTCAAGGAAACATATTTCAAATAGAAATCAAAAATTAATCACCATTTCCATGGACCACATAATATAACTAAACAGAAAGTCAAATTATCTTAATTCATTCCCAAATCCAATCCTGAGCAATCAAATATGAACTAGCCTACGGTAGCTAAGAACTATAATAATACACCAACGAAAATAAAAAGATTAAAATAGGAAATTGCAAACAAAATAATGTGGATCTTGATCCTTGTGGCTTTGGCTAAGCTTGGGAAGTTCAGTGTCACATCAGGAAATGCCAAAAATGAAAGTTTGTCATCTCAACATCCCATATGCTTATACAGCACCGTCACATTCAAACATGTTCCACCGCCACCGAGAGCATGGAGCTCCGAGGAAGATGAGAAAAATATCACAGTATATTTCTTTAATTTTATACTAAACAGAGCAACATCCAACCTTTTTCACTGCTGATACATCATCCTTACCACCGACATTAATGGTTTGCCCCTTGGGCAAGGCTGCTGGGTCATCCCCAATGTCCAGAGCCTTCCTGCTGACGACACGGTATATTTGAGTAAGAACTTCTGTAAAGGCATTTTCCACGTTCATGGACTCCAAAGCAGAGGTCTCCATGAAAAAGGTGTTCTCTCTTTCAGCGAATGCCTTGGCATCCTCAGTGGAAACAGCCCGCAAATGACGCAAATCTGCCTTGTTTCCGACAAGCATGATCACAATGTTTGAATCCGTGTGGTCTCGAAGCTCCTTTAACCATCTCTCTACGTTCTCAAATGTGACATGCCGAGTGACATCATAAACAAGCAATGCACCTACAGCTCCTCGATAGTATGCACTCGTAATTGCACGGTATCTACAGCAAACAATGAAATGAGTTAAAGATCCATTCCTAAGGGAAAATAATTTAGTCAAAGTCCTTTGTAATTGCAATCACATAAACACTATGGAGAAACTTAAAGAAAGATGTGTTATTCAATGGAAGAAAGCGGAGTTAATATAATATTACAATTAGCTCGCACGGCACAGAGAATAAGGATCTAAGAACATGGCCAAATACAATGTGGTTGAAAGTTGAAGCACACCAAAAATTAAAAAATATTTCTCTTTTGTTTTCCAACATAAATGGGTAAGTTCCATAGAAAACAACAATCATATTTTGAATAAACAATGCTCAGATCAAATCATCATCTTATGATATCCTAAATCAGGAAGGATAGGATCACTGGGTTAATTCCCCAGAATCTTTACCTCTAGCTCAGTTCAAAAGAAACAATGCAAAGCTTACATGCAATAGGAATACAAGTAAATCACGGTCAAATATCGCACCACCTAACGTTGGACTGGTAGTTTTAACATTGTTCTGATTTCCCCCTATTTCCTCAGCAGCCACATAACGAAGCAAAATTCAAAACTACACCAAGAAGACTATTCCGTCGCAAATTAGTAGAACCAACCCAACACTTAATCAATATTTCTTTAGTTGGTTTAAGTCATGGTGGTCGCAAATTTGTCAATTCTTTTAAATTTTAGCATCCCATCCAACTGGGAAGTGTCAAGACATAAATATAAGCATGCTTGTCAGCAACTTGGCTGGATAGTGTGGGAACATAAATATTAAAGAAATGCTTGTCACTTAGTCAGTGATTTGGCTTGCATAAATAGCAAACATACATAAAATACAAATATTCAAACGTATAAAACAAGATAAACAGAGGATTTTAATTGGAATTTTTCCTGAAAAACTCCCAACTCATGACAATCCATCCATCTAGGTAATTCATCTTGTTAAGAACGTGCTGTAAAAAGAAGGAAATCAAAACACACTTACCAAAAAAAAAAAAAAATACTGAATCAAGGATTAACCAACTGAGAAATTGGAAGCCTACACTCAACTATAAGCCTGGTGCAATGAACTCCCCATTCATTTCCTTTAAACGAAATACAATGTGAGAAAAATAGAACACAAAAATAGTTCTCTATATTTTTTCTCCATTTTCTCGGCAACCAAACGAAGGATCAAAAGCACACACCAGATCTGATAGGGAAGAGTGAGGCATCAATGACAAATTTACAATTACAGATCTCAAAAACCGAGCAGTCACCATAATTAAAACCCAAAAGTTGATTCATTTTCAAATGTGTGAAAAAATAAATCAATCACCAAAAGGGACAGAACCGGATTCAATTACACATTGCGAACACATAAGGCTCCACCAATTTCCGAATGTAAATACACATACGCAAATGAATGTGAAAGGAGGTTTAGATCTATACCTCTCCTGGCCGGCGGTGTCCCAAATCTGGGCCTTGACGACCTTGTCGTCGACGTGAATGCTGCGAGTGGCGAATTCGACGCCGATGGTGGACTTGGACTCGAGGCTGAACTCGTTTTTGGTGAATCTGGAGAGCAGATTGGATTTGCCGACGCCTGAGTCGCCAATTAGCACCACTTTGAACAAGTAATCGTAATCGTCATCCGCTCTGTAAGCCCCCATCTAACTTCAATGTATTTTAGAGAGGCAAGGGGGTGGATTTGCAAATGAAAATGAGAGATTTGATTGCTCGATCTATCTGTAGATATGCTAGCACCCGGATCTCAACAGTTTGAGAGAGAGAGAAAGAGAGAAAGAGACACCGAGATAGATATATATATATATATATGTATAATATTTAGAATTGGAGGGTTGAAGAGAGGGGACAGAAGAGGGAGATGGATTCAAAGTCTTTCTTAGTTCTCACGTAAATAATAATTTTTTGGGGGGTACCAGCATAAATAATTTGTGTGTTTGAATATTATGTAAATAATTTTTTTTTATTTTTTGGGAAAGTAATATTATAATATAAATGGTATAATCTATGTTAGTGTACTTTTTTTTTTTTTTTCTGGGTAATGGTTTTAAATTTTTGGGATATCACTTCTGAGTCATTACCAATTTACTATTTATTGTGTTAAATTATTTTAATTCTCATGAATTACACTGTCACCTCTAACTTATTATGAATACTATTTAACTCCTATGACATAAATACCATTTAAAAAGTAATGCCATTGGAAGTATGGCATGTTATCATTTGACCTTAAACTTAAATATATATATATATATATATACATTTTGTGCTCTTCATTTTACTATATGTTAGGATAATTTTATGAAACTTTGTCATGCACAAACAAGTTTAATACCCCAAAATCTATTTGTACATAAAAATATTACTTATAATAATTAAAATACTCATTTTTATGACACACTAATCATAACATTTTTCTTATCATATTTTTTAGAACAATACTAAATACATTTCATTTTTATTTTTCACATTATAAAATGTATTATTAGTTGTTAGAGGGGATGGACTGACAGACGAACGTGAAGGCAAGGACATTCACTTGCCCCCTTGAATTTTTCGTTAAAGACTAAAACCCTTATATTTTAATTTTATTACAAATTTGTCATTAACTCTATTTTTTTTTTCAAACTTTTCTTTTTTTTGCTTTCGTGTTTCATATAAAACTTTTTTTTCTTCTTTTAAAGACAACAAACAATATCATTTCTCTCCCACTTCTAGTCTCCGTACAACTCACTACCATCTTTTCTAATATCATTGGTCAAAAGCCACTCTAATTTTTGTTTATTTAATTTTCAAATTTTTCTTTTTTCTACTTCGTGTTTCATCTAGAACTTTTTTTTTTCCTTTAAAGACAACAAACAATATCGTTTCTCTCTCACTTCTAGTCTCCGTACCACTCACTACTATCTTTTCTAATATCATTGGTCAAAAGCCACCCTCTCAGACCTAATAGCATCATTTCTCTTTTCTTTTTTAAAGAAACACATAAATTTTTTGAACTTTCATACGCATTAGAAACTATTAATGAACAACTTATGTTTAATGAATTAGTTAAAACTTTTTTATGTCAAATGAGATTAACTTATGATATTTATTTCTAAAAGGTCAAGTGATGCTAAACCATAATTAAAAGATGCTAGTATAATCAATTCAAAAGGTAAAAATTTAAATATTATATAGAATAATCACAAAAGTCCTTTAAATAAGAAGAATGCTAGAACAAAATAAAAAATGACTAACTTTCTTTTAGAAGATATAATTGACCATATTAATCTTGTTATAATTAATATCACTTAGTTAAGATGAGTTTAGCGATGTCAGATAATAATTTACTGTCATTAGTGGAATTAACCTTATAAAATAAAAACATATATTATACACACATAAGATGGTTTTTGTTTTGATAATTGTTTATTTTTTTTTTTTTTTTTTTTTTTTTATACTCGGTTAAGAGAGGAAGGTAGGGGGGAAATGTGAGATTAAAGAAGAATATTTGATGATTCTTTCGAACACCGCGTACACCTTCACTTCTTGGTAACAATAAATGTAAAGGGAGTCACCATATTTGAAAAGTTCATGCGAGTAGGAAGAGCATAATTCTATAGATATATTAATCATTTTCACAAGGAATTGAAAAGGTAATAACCCCACTTCAATTTGTATTCATCCACATTCACATTTGAATGGAAAGGTTTGCGTGCAAACCCCCAAATTGTATTTACTCGCATTCACATTTTGCATTTGACTTATTTATTATAGACCTTTCGGACTCTATGTATTTGGGACCATTGCCTTTTCCCCCTTTGAATTTCAAAACTAATGAGTCGAACTTTTCCTCCATTAATTCACTGTGCAATTTTGTTTTCACCTTTTCGCTTTTTCAAATTCATGATTAGAAATAAAATTGATTTCAAAGTAAACTTTAACAATGATAAATATGTTACAAGTCGGTCAGTTAATTATGAATTATTGAAAGTATACATATATATTGGAGAACCTAAATTTTATGGGATAAAAAATATCTAATTAAATTAGAGTAATCAACCATACATGTGCTTAGGGGCAAACCAAATAGAGGTCCCAATGGAGGCAAATTAAATCTTAGTATAATTTTTCAAATCAATGATGTCAATTTGATCTAGAAAATTATACTAAGTTTTTATTGTTTTACTATTATTTGTCTATTAATTTCCCTTTTTGCCCTAACTATTTTTACTTTTATTCTCCTAAAAATTGTATTTTTGTTAGGAGATAGCATATGTTAAGTTATTTGCAAGTTGTTCCAACTTGCCTTAATAATAGCTCGACTTTAGTTCAATTAAAACTCCATTCAAGCTAAACTCAAACTTAATTTTAATTGATTAAATTTCAAGCAAAGCTCAAGACTTAAGATTGGGTCAAAAAATCACGAGTCAATTTGAAAAATATTTAACATTATCAAATAATTCTCTCCATAATCCCCTACGTAGTTATTATATAGAGTAAAATTTTAAGGTCATAAGGTGGTGTGGGTTCTTCACTTTTTATAAAAATGCAACTCCCATTTAGATCACCCAACTTCACCATTCCATTTTACATTTGTCTCATATTACCCCAATTACGCTTCGCCTACCAACTAATGGAAGTTAATTATTGAGCTACGCAAATTCCTTTCCCAAGTAGTTAGTTATAAATAAACTAATTACTTAAGAATAAATCATTCCAAAAGGCTTATCCTAGTTTTATAAATTAAAAAAAAATGATTATTATGCCTTTTTTAATTTTAAAAATTTGTTTGACTCAAGTAATTCAAGAGTTGAGTTAGAGCTCAAGCCACTTTATTTTTATTTAAGTGCATAAATTAAAGTTTGGTTTGGCTTGACTCGTGCCAACCATAAGTCATGTCCTCCACTAATTATAATCATAGGTCTAACCCTAAATGTGCCCACTCAATTAGAGTGTACAAAATATTCAAAAATTAAACCAATCCAATCATTTCAAATCAATTCTATCATAGGTTAAGTCAATTTTAGATCTCCAAAGTTTAGACCCAATTTTTACAAATCAATTTTAAATCAAACTATTTCAAAATTTAAACCAAATTAACCGGATGCAACCTCATTTTTTTTTGGGGGGGGGGGGGGGGGGGGGGGGGGGGGGGGGGGGGGGGGGGGGGGGGGGGGGCGGGGGGGGCTTATTTTTCTTCACAAAATGTAATTATATTACGAAGTAAATCGAATTGATAAAATCAAGTCACGCTCCATTCTATTAAATTCTGGGTCTAAAATTTTAAATTCGATAAAAGTCAATTAAATTTTAACTCCAAAGTGAACTTAAGCCAAACTGACTCACGCACCCCCTCGCTCAAGCTGGGTTATAATAAATTTGGATGGATCAACCCCACCCTTAAATTGCATCAGCAATTTGCTTGAGCTTTTAAATCCGCTCACCTTAGTTAAAACACCTTCCTAATATGAGCTGCACTAATGTTTCTACTTCTTTTTTTCCCGTAACCACTTTGGCTTCGAACCTGTTAGCGAACAAAAAGATGACTGCTATTCTACAAATAATTTTCAGCTAGTAGCTTTACTGCATTATCACAGCTTCGAAAAGCTGTAAGGAAACCAAATAGAGGAAAAGCTGGTGCCCACCATATCAAAGTAACAGGCAGTAAAATTTATGTCCAAAAATCTTAAATACTAGTCACTGAAGCGTGGAAAGGGATGAGTCAAAATATTAAAACTTAAAGCATATATCAAACAAGTTATCTGCTGTTATTCAAACTGCCATAACAAGCAAATGTACAAGTAATCTGCCGTTCATAATAGGAATAGATTTCGGAGAGCAAACAAACAACTCAATTTTTCATTGCTGTTATTTATTTATAATTAATACAACACTCGAGTTTCCTCTCCGTGAAAGAATAACTATTTTTGTTTTTCCATCATATATAACCTACACTGAGGCAGAAGAATGAACAAGTAAATAGAAACATCTGAATTTAAATATCATAAATTGTTACAAAATTGATTTGGGTGCAAACTACTTTAGTCCTTGGGCTTATTCCTCATCATTTTACGCTTGTTAGCATCCAAGTATTTCTTTCTTATCGTATGGCCCTTGGTGTCACCTGCATAAACATAACAACGTCAATAATCAACGCAGCCAAACGATAAACATAAAGCAAAATTTATTAGGAACGTGCTGTGAACACCATCACGATGACAATCACAACAATTTTCTCAAAATTTGGTGGAAAAAATGCAGATGACTTTATTTTGAAATTAGTTGATTAATTCAAATGTAATGCACGTGCAACATGTACATAGGGTATTTGTTAGAGCATTTATCGTATCTGGGAATATCAAAAGCTTATGCGTTGATATTTACCAATTTGAAATCAAAGAATTTGGCACATGTAGAGAATGGACGAAGAAGAATTTGTTTCATACCTTTAAAGAGATTACAATACTACCTATATATACACAGGATGCCTTCAACAGAAAAGGAAACAAATAAATATCCTATCAAAGAGATTTTACTGACTATGCTATCTCCTATTTAGGGATACATATATTTACATATATTTTTCCAATACTCCCCCTCAAGCTGGTGAATAGATATCATCCATTCCCAGATTGGTAACAATTGTTTGAAACACGGGTTACAACCCTTAGTAAGCACATCTGCTAGTGAGAGTTAGTGGACACATAAGGTGTACAAATCAAACCACTGTCCAACTTTTCTTTGATGAAGTGCCTGTCCACCTCAATATGTTTGGTTCTATCATGCTGCACTAGATTATGGGTAATACTGATTGCAGATTTGTTATCCCCTCCCATTTAACCTTTAAATCTTCCAAGATAATCTTCACCCATAGCAGCTCACAAACACCTTGTGCATTTGCTCGAAATTCTGATTGAGCACTTGACCTTGCCACCGCATTTTGTTTCTTACTCCTCCATGTAACTACATTTCCACCAAGAAAGTACAATATCCAGTGGTCGATCTTCTATCCATTACTGATCCAGCATAATCAGCATTTGTGTATACTTCGAGTATAAGTCCTACATTCTTTCGAAACAAGATATCTTTTCCTGGAGTTCCTTTAAGGTAGCGCAATATCCTATAAACTGCCTGTAAGTGAACTTCTTTAGGGTGTGCATAAACTGGCTTACTACACTCACGACATAAGCAATGTCAGGCCTAGTGTGAGATAAGTAAATAAGTCTCCCCAACCAATCTCTGATACATTTTCTTGTCAACAGCAACATCTCATTCTGCTTGTCCAAGGTTGGATTGGAATCTATTGGTGTACTTACTGATTTGCATGCTAACTTCCCTATATCTTTCAAAAGGTCAACGATATACTTCTGCTGAAAGATAAAAATTCCATACCTTGAGTGTGCCACATCAATTCCTAGAAGTATTTCAATCTTCCTAGGTCTTTAATTTCAAACTCTATTGCCAGACTTTGTTTCAGATTCTGTCTTTCCTTTTCATCATTTCCTGTTAATAGCATATCATTAACATAACAAGCAAAATTGTAACCCCCCCCCCCGAGTCAGAGTGCTTGATGAAGAGTGTATGGTCTCCTTGGCTTTGTTTATATCCCATAGTCAACATTGCTTTGGTGAATCTTCCAAACCAAACTCTTGGAGACTGCTTTAGTCCATATAATGCCTTTTAAGCCTGCACACTTTATTAGCTGCTAAATTCCCACGAAATTCAGGTGGAATTTCCATGTAAATTTCCTCTTCTAGATCCCCATGCAAAAAAGCATTCTTCACATCAAATTGTTGCAAGTATCAATTATGGTTAGCAGCCAATGACAACAAATTCTAACTGTGTTCATCTTGGCAATCGGAGCAAATGTTTCTTGATAGTCTATCCCATAAGTTTGGGTGTATCCTTTAGCTACTACTCTTCCTTTATACCTCTCAAGTGTGTCATCCGCATTGTACTTTACTGAAAAACCCACTTGCATCCTACTGGCCTTTTTCCTTTAGGTAAGTCTACTACCTCCCAAGTCTGATTCTTTTCTAAGGCCTGCATTTCAACATTCATGGCATTTCTCCAATGTTCATAGGCTAAAGCCTCAGATAGTGTGGTGGAAATGGACACAGTGTTTAAACTCATGAGAAAGCTCTTATAAGATGATAAACATTTTTCAAAGGACACAAAATGTGAGAGTGGATATAATGGGTTTTTAGTACATTCTCTCGTCCCTTTCCTAATAGCAATAGGCAAATCATATCAGATATAGGTTCAGCTGGTAAAGAAGGACTAGAAACTGTTACCTCATTCTCAGGGTCAGAGTCTGATTCTTGGACTTGCACTGGTTCAGGAATTGGAATCTTCCTCCTCGAATATACCTAAGAGAACCGTGAGTTATCAACAGTGTCATCACCCCTAGTCATGGGTTGAGATTGATCTTGACAAGGAGGTTGGTTCTGAGAAGATACTGACTCGGATTGTGTTTGAGAAGATAGAGGCAAATCAAGAAGGAAAAGATCTTTATCCTCATCTTCCAAAAATACTGTCTCCCCCCTGAAGATAAGGTGTGGGAAAGTAGGACTCATGTTCAACAAAGGTGACATCTGCAGAGACAAAGGCTTTTTTGATGGGAGGATTATAGCATTTATACCCCTTTGTGTTGATGAATACCCCACAAAAACACACTTGATTGCTCTGGGGTCCAATTTCCCTCTGTTTGACTGTGGACATGAACAAACAACACACAACAAAGATTTTTGGTACAAGATGATTTGTAGTACGAATGTAGAGGTAAAACTGAGAAAGCGTTTCCATAGGGCTTTTGAATCCCAAAACTCTTGATGGTAATCTATTTATGAGATGTGTAGCTATAAGAACTGCTTCCCCCCAATAATGTTTAGGAACATTGTTTTGGAATAGAAAGGCTCGGGTGGTGGCAAGTAAGTGACCATTTTTCTTTTCTGCTACTCCATTTTGTTGGGGGCTATTAACACAAGAAGATTCATGAATGATCTCTTCCCTTAGGAAATAGGATGACAAAGTTTGATTGAAATAATCTCTGGCATTGTCCGACCAAAACCTTTTGATTCGAACAAATTGAGTTCTGATCATGTTATGAAAATTGGGAAAGACACTATTTATATCAGATTTAGATTTTAGCAAGAAAACCCAAGTGACTCTAATGCAATCATCGATAAAGGAAACAAACTATCTAGCCCCAAAAATATCTGGAGTGGTGGATGGACCCCATATGTCACTATGGATTAATGCAAAGGGAATATGACTTCTTTTATTACTGATTGGAAAAACTTACACGTCTGTGTTTTGTGAGTTCACAAACATCACAATGAAAATTCACACTATCTAGCCCTTTGAATAACGAAGGAAACATAAGTTTGAGAACTCCAAATGAAGGATGTCCAAGTCTTCGATGGTAAAGCCATGCTTGATGTTTATTGGCATGAGAATACTCGGAAAGGAATGATAGAGGTGATTTGAATTTGCTAACACTCAAGTTATTAGGTACTTCAAGGTAGTACAATCCATCCTTCTCCTTAGCACGTCCAATCATCATCCCCGAACCCTAGTCCTGAAATACACAATGAGTGGGAAAAAATGTTATTTTACAATCTAGGTCATGGGAGAGTTTATTTATGGACACAAGATTAGTGGATAATTTTGGAACATAGAGTACATTTTTAAGAATAAAAGAGGGACTAATCTTGAAATCTCCAACACCTGCTACAGTGGTTAATGAACCATCTGCAGTAGCTATTTTTCTATTGCTAGGACAAGGGTTATAGGTACTAAATTTATGTGATGAGTGTGTCATATGGTCTGTAGCTTCTGAGTCAATAATCCAAGAATTCACAAATGAACTATATGAGGCATTTAAACCGTGTGAAAGTGAAAATTTACCTGAATGTGCCAATGAACAGGTACCTAAAGATTTAGAGCTTTTAAGGGTTACCAGTAGGTCTTGTAGTTTCTCAATGTCTCCGATGCTGAGTTCCTTTTTTCCTTGATGCTTTCTTCTTCCTGTTGAGTAGCTGTTAAGTTTGCTTGCTCCTGTCCCTTATTTCTTTGTCGTCCACCTTTGTATCCCCAATCTTTGCTTGATGTAGAAGGCTTTCCATGTAACTTCTAGCATTTCTCCTTGGTATGCCCCGGTTTCTTACAATAAGTGCACCACATGCTGTCTCGAAGGTTGTCACCACTCAATGTTTTGGACAATTCAGCTTCCCCATTTTCATTGCTTAATTGCTGCCTTTAACTATTTAGTCCAGCGGTCAACATGGCTGAGCTATCAATGATTTGGGGTTCAAGCATTACCCCTCGCCTACTATCTTCCCCCATAATAATAGATATAACTTCATTCAGGGAAGGCACTTCTTCATTGCCTAAAATTTGAACTCTAACCTAATCAAATTCAATGTTAAGGCCAGCCAAAAATTCATAAACTCGGTCTTCCTCAATAAAATTTTTAAGCGTTGCTGCATCCTCAGTACACTTCATCTCTATGCACCGATAATGATCTAACTCCTGCCATAGACTTTTAAGGTAATTTGCATACTCCATAACAGATCTGTTTCCTTGCTTGCTGGAGGTTGTCTTAATTTTTAGATCATATACTTGAGCAGCATCCCAAACTTTAGAGTAAGTCTAACTAAATCCCAAATATCTTTTGCGGTCGGCAGGAACATGCAAGTATCAGTAATTTCTGGTAACATTGAATTCCATAACCAAGCCATGAACATAGAATCTTCTTCATCCCATTTTGCAAAATTTGGATCTCCTTCTGCAGGTCCTGTTCCCAAAAGGTGACTGATTTTTCCTTTCCCCTTAAGAAAAGTTTAAACTAGTTGAGACCATTTCAAATAATTCTTCCCATTCAGACGGTATGCAGCCTGCATACGTTGTAACTCCCCAGCAGCAGATTGATTGGCCATCACTTCTTCACATTGGGCTACAGTGGTATGAGAAGAGGTCTCGTTTGTCACAGACATAAGGCTGTTGGACAATAACCAGTGATGAACAGTTGACTACCCACAGATACGAGTCTACGCTTCTTCACTTAGAGTTCTATTTCGAAGGTACTCAGATCTGTCAGTTCTGTTCCTTCGATTGGGAGCCACTGATTCTCCCTCGACTCTCTGATGGCGCCCAAGGCTGAAAAGAAGCCCGCCGAAAAGAAGCCGGCGGAGGAGAAGAGGACTACCGTCGGTGAGAAGCCTACAGACCACTGTAAACAACCAATCGGTCAAAGAGAATTGTCGAACAAGGAGAGCTGACGATCAGCGATGAACCTTCTGCTTTAATCGACTAGGTTCCAGTGACGTCTGCGACGATGCGATCGTCGACTGGAGATAGTACCTGATGACGATGCTCAATCGTAGGTTGCAAACGAAGATGGCGTCGCCTCTTTCAGCGATGCTAGGGCTTCAGAATGAGAATCAATTGTCAGCGACTTCAATTGTCAGCGACTGAAGATGACGTTGCCTCTTTAGGGTTTCGAGATGAGAATCGACTGTCAGCAAGGATCGCTGATCGACAAGCACAATTCAGGGACCCTCGCAATTGATGGTTGTACAAATGAGATAATCACGACTGTCACGAATGGCACTCAATTTGCAGGTAACGATTGGAATCAGAGATTTTCTCCCCTTTTCCCTCTCTTTTTCTAGAGGAGACTTGACTAAGGTTGAAAGGGCGAAACCAGCCTAAACAATTTTTCGACAATGAAGGCCAAAAAACTAAAGAATCCTCTGGCAATGAAGGCCAATCGGAAAGATTCCCAGAGAGCCTAAAGCTCTGATACCATGTAGAGAATGGAAGAAGAAGAATTTGTTTCATACCTTTAAAGAGATTACAATACTACCTATATATACACGGGATGCCTTCAACAGAAAAGGAAAACAAAATAAATATCCTAATCAAATCCCTCAATCAAAGAGATTTTACCGACTATGCTATCTCCTATTTTAGGAATACATATATTTACATATATTTTTCCAATAATGAAAGAGTAGACATGATGCATACCAATGAATTTAAGTGGATTTCAACTTGAAACCAAAAGAGTGAATATAATGTATAATGATGGATTTCAGTGTACTTTAAATCATCATATACAAGTAGTTAATTGAAACACTAGTGTGTTTGAAGTGAGATTTGGTGAGGAAAAAGAAAAGAGAAGGGAAAAGTAAAAGAAAATTGTAGGAAAAAGAAGGAAATATAAAATTCCAAACACATCCTTATTTAAATGAATTAAAAAAATATAATAAAATAAAAGGCATTCATCAATAAATTAAATTTTTAATTTCTCAAATCCCGTCACTTATCTCTTTCACTTTCCATCACAAACCAACTCAGATAAGGAATTTTTAATCCCTATCTTTTACATTTTCCCTTAACAAATCATTAATTCGAACACAACCTTACCGTGCTTGATGTAAGGATTAGCTGAGAGAAAAGGAAAAAGGAAAGGGGGGAAAATGTAGGGGAAACAAAGACGAAACATAAAATCCCAAATATATAACATTCTATGGATGGATTAAAAAAATATAATAAAATAAAAGGCACGCTTTCATTAATCTATTAAGTTTGTAATTTAATTATTTTTAACTTCTCAAATCTTATACCTTTTCCTTTCCATTTTCCATCACAAACAAAACAGGAAAAGGAAAATCCCTATCTATTTCATTTTCTCTTAACAAATCATTGATCCAAACACAACCTTAGTATAAATGGTTTAAGTTGTACAAAAATTATAACAAAATAGTTTTACTTTGTGGGGGATCGGGGTGACGTAGATCACTCTGACGATCTGGAAACAATGTTAAACGTTGTCAACAGGGGGACCTCGCTAGAAATGGTCAAGACGAGAGATGGCATCCCGGAGTGATAAGAAGAGAAAAAAATAGAGATTTCTGAGGTTATAGTTAGGAAGGGAATATTTGTATCATGTGTATAGAATATTAGTGGGCGAGAGTATTTATAGGAAATGAGTAAAGACAAAAGAGGCTAGTTTACAAGCGCCAAGGACCACGGTCCCCTGGCCAGATGGTCTGCATGCGTAACTCATTTGTTGATGAAGGAACTCCAGACCAAGTGGTGGTTGCATTATGGCTGTATCAGTATGGGGCAGCTGTATGGTACAGAGTTGGTTTTATTGGGTAGTGGTTCTCTTTCCTTCCGCTGGTCGAGGGTGCGTTGACGAATCCTCCAAATCTAGCCACCAAACCATTTGTCCCCTGGATAGTCCTGCAGTGAGTGTGTCGGTGAGCCCTTTGGATGGCAACACCAAGCCTTGCTCCTGGCCACTGAGGGTGGAATAAAAGTCTCTAGGTGTTTATCCATGGGAATCCCCCAAAGGGGAAGAATCCCTTGGGTGAGGAATGCCCCCAGCACGAGAAAGGGGGCCCTGGGGAGAAAGTACCCGCAGCAAGGGTGTGGTCGCAGGGGTTCCACAGGTGGCACCGCCTTGCTGCAACAGAGGGTGGCACAGGAGCCTTTTTTCCCGGTGAGGGTGACTCTGAACACATACATACTTATCGTAGTCACATTTTTTATATTCAGTGAAGTTAGTCTCAAATCCATTCAATTGAAATCCACGTCTGGAAAAAGCAGAGCATAAATGCTTAGAGGGCTTACCTCAATGAGTTCATCAGAAGCAACATACCCAATTGCTTCTTCAAGAGTCATCTGCAGACAACGCATTCAAGTGTTAGCACTCATACATCAAATGGAGAATTGACAAATTTCCATTTTTTACATGATCACCTAAAAAGGACTACATTCCATTTTATCCTACCAGGCAACTGTACAACTAACTGAATTTTTACATGGAAGGAACTGAACCAAATGAAAAAAAAATTCAAAACATACATGTGGAATTCACTCATATAGGTAGGAAATTTCAAGAAAAGGAACTGAGTGTGTCCTTAAATTATTTGGCTCTGACAATATCCTTACATGAACTTCTACATTTCTCTGTCCCTTAATGGCAGGCACGGGAAAGCCCATGGTTCTGAATTAAGAATGTGAAAGACAACCCATCTGTATACACTCTATGTATTGGAAGATGACTGGAGAAGCTAGCAACTGAAGAAGCAGAATAAGGACATAAGAAGCCAATGGTTGAATAATACATACCAGGCGAGGAGGAGAGAGCTTCACATTTTCATCCTTGCCAGCAGCCCGTACATTGGTAAGTACCTTAGTTCGAACAGGGTTGACCTGTGACAAGACAATTACTGTCAGGCCAACTTTAGAACTTTGCATAATGTCAGGTGATAAGCAACTGCTTACATCAAGATCTGTATCACGAGAATGTTCACCAACAATCATGCCATCGTATGTCTGCATGCCAACGAAAGGCCATTTAGCATTAAAAATTAATAATAAATAACAATCGCTTCATTTATTTAAGTAGAACTAGTTTATACTTCTAAAAGGACGTTTTTTTTACTAAATACACATGACAGCAATACACTGTTGGCTATTGATGAGACAATGTGGCCCTCAAACTGAACAGAATTATAGTGATAGCTTTCGAATAGAAAGCTGCATTGAGATGCAAATGAATGCATAAAACTCATTAACCATAAACATACCTACCCACCAAGGAACACCAGATATTTTCAACAGTAAATATGACATGCATTTTTTTTGGCCTATCATTAAGTGTCCTCCACCGGGGTTTGCCACTACAGTATTTCATCGGCAAAGCCAACAAATAAAAACAGCATCTCAAAACTGGATCCAAACATGGAGGTCCTCCACTCTTTACATTTGTGTGATAGCAAACCGGATTAACGTGAAGAGGACAAGCAGTAAGCAAAAATTGATCATTTTGTACCAACCTCCATCCCAGGGGTCACAAAGAGCGTTCCACGAGCTTCTAAACTCATGAGTGCATGAGCAGTGATTGTTCCATGGCCCATGGAAACCTGTTCAATTGAATGAGTGCAACAAAGTTAGGGCCATTAAAATTAGAACCACACAAATCCAAGCTACTTTCCAATGAATGCAATGGAACCATACAGGTTTATTATGAATTTAGCCAATCAGTATCTGCGAAATAAAATCAGTAGATAGCCCAGTAAATGAAAATAACAAAATCTTATAAATTTCAGGTATGACATCACTTTTTCCTTATTTTTTAATAACTTCATTTTTTATTTGACAGGTAACTTCACCCTTTTTTATAACTTAATTTCTTTTCCAAACCTTTTTATTATTTTGAGTAATAGTTACCTAAAAAATGCATAAATATATCCAGACAAAAAGCCAATCAGTGTGACAGTGTCTGCAAAACACATAAATCCCAGCTATCTTTCCAACAAATGTAATGGAACCATATGGGTTTATTATGAATTTAGCCAATCAGTGTCTGCGAAATAAAATCAATAGATAGAAAATAACAAAATCTTACAAATTTCAGGTATGACATCATTTTTTCCTTATTTTTTGATAACTTCATTTTTTATTTGACAAGTAACTTCACCCTTTTTATAACTTAAATTTTTTTCCTAACCTTTTTATTATTTTGAGTAATAGTTACCTAAAAAATACGCAAATATATCCAAACAAAAAGCCCTTTTTTTTTGGGGGGGGGGGGGGGGAGTGTGGATATAGCCAATTGAAAATGTGGGTCGGTGCTGTTCAGCCCTGCCATAGTGATGCTCCACAATATTGTAGTTTTTTTGGGAGTAGTCTCAACCATGAAATGCACCGTTATTATAGAGGTAAACACACTTTAACATCTTAACCCAAAATGGTTGGGGAGAAGAAAGTCTCCTTTATTTTAGGGTACTACCGGGAATAAAACCAGTGGGGACGGTGGGCAACATCATAGTTGAGAGACTAGTTTGGAAAAATAATTGCAGCCCCCCCCCCAAAAAAAAAAAAAAACAAAAAAAAAGAAGGAATCAGTAAGATTTTTTAACAAGTAGAGATTCAAGAGAAGTATCAAGCCGCTTCAAAAAATTCCATATTTTTTAGGAAAGTTCAGCAATGTTGCCATAGTTGAGAGCAGCTGGGGTTTGGAGATTCATCTGTTTGAAGCTTCTAATAGCCTCAGAAGTATGAAGGAGGTTGTAATTGCTTATTCTTTAGGTAGCTAGAGGTCAGATCTGTATCCCTGACAAGGAGTAGGGGGAAATGGGTGGCGGGCATTGGCTAAAATTTTGCAGCATTTTGATTAAGCATTTGCTAAAATCTACCTCATACAACATATGCACTCTGTGGCATCATATTTGACTGAATGAAAAAAATAAAATAAAAAGATCACTTCTAATTGACTAATAAAAAACTTTAAGGTTAAATGTAGGTGTACCAACACTCCTTTCCGGACATTTCCAAGAGGACCCCGATGTTTTGCATACACTGCAAGAATAAAAAATAAAAAAAAATAAAGGCATTTGAGACACTACTCTTTCCAAAAAAGAAAAAAAAAATAGCAATGAAATGTTGTACGAACAGAGAAAAATGAAACAGGCAAGGGGAATGGAGGCATAAGTTTATTGTGAGTAATGAACTCCTGTGATTTGTTCCAGACAAATAGCAAAACAGAAAGGGGAAAAAATAAATATATGGAAAATATGCTAATTCAATGCTGGAGTTAAAAACCAAATAATGAAAAGATTCAGTATTTCAAGGACAACTATATAATTCTGCTATTAAAGAGTATAAAACATGCATTGATAATGTTGAGTTACATTCAAATGTCCAAAAGCAAGCAGAATTCTTAATTCAGACAAAAAGTAATGTTCTGAAACCATTCAAACCATACTATGTATCCCAATATTGTTTCAATCAAATTACATGTATAAAGCTTTTTAATTCAACCCAAGAAAGCCTTAAAATCAAGGAACAAAATATCGTTTCCTTTCATTGAACGGTTTATGTTTCCTAAGAAGCTTATATGAAACACTTATGCAATAAGAATTCTTGTATTTCCATCGAGCGTACCAAAATACAGAATAATATACCCAAAATTTAAGTTGTTTATTAATTTGTTATTCGGTCTTCATACATTTAAAAAATCTCAATCTATATATCTAAATGTTTCTATATATTTTCATGCTTCTATGTTGGTCCCGAAATGTTTCTGTAGCATTTCCATTTCAGTGTTAACTGAAACAAACTTACGACTGTTGCTTAAAAATTCTGGAGAATACTAGTTTTCTAGTTTGGAATGCTGGACCCATTCTTGGTCAAAAGGAAACTGTAGTCATATTTTTGGTCAAGCTAATTCCCATTGAAAAATGAAAGGAGCTGCTCGAATTGAAAGCTGGCAACATGGCAATGAGATGAAGAAGGCAAAATGAAAATGAAGAAAGCGGCTAAGAATTTATTGAAAATATGAACATACACAGGAAAGCACGGTGCATAAATCCAGTGCCACGTGTATCACTGCTAAACACACTCCTGTAACCAACCAGCCCCCTGAGAAAAAACAGACGATCAATATTATTTTCTGTCTGACATCTCGCTGCACAGAAAATTGGTTTTGTGCAGAAAGGCCAATTAAAATATATCTCAAGAGTCAAAGCATAAATAGATACAGCAAAGAATGCAAAATTTGAAGGAATGCGTAACCTCTCTTCAAAATAAATGAAAATCAAAACAGCAGATTTATGATTGTGTTGTGCCTTTATCATACACCTCGGATCAGCAATAATGTCGGATTCAGAGTGCTAAATAAGAAAAGAAATGACCTCCAGCAAACCATCTGTCATTGTACACCCCTAGGTTGAATCGAATGGTACAATCTTGAATTATAGAGAGAGAATACACAAGGTAACTAGCACACAAATAATGGGGGAAAAGGTAAAATGGGGGAAAAGGTAAAATGGAGAAAAAATAAAAGAAAATATTAAAGACCAAAGAAAATCTCTTATGAAGGTAATCTACGTTATTTATTCCCCTGTTCTCAAGATATATACATTTTTCCTCCAAATCATTCTGTAAGACTAAAATATAAAATTTTTTGAGGCATATCAAGGCCACATAACAAAAACCTTATAACATGCATGTCAGAGAAATATAAGCATCTGTAAAAAGTATTTGTGAAAACAGAATGAAGAATGACAAAAAAAACGAAGCAACACTTTGCAAGAAAAAACGTGCGAGACACCAGCTTCTTATAAATTGCAAAAAGCATGGACCAAGCCAGCTATGAAGACTGAACCTAACCACGGTTTTTTTTTTTTTGGGGGGGGGGGGGGGGGGGGGGTCGGTTGAGGGAGGATACACGAACCTGGATGGACAAGTCAAACACACTCTAGTTCTGCCAACATTTCCTGGGATAGGACCCATATCAGCAACTTCAGCTCGCCTGTGAGACAGCGCTTCCATGACTAACCCCACATGCTCATCATTTACCTAAGTGACAAGAAATGGACTAAAGGTTCTGAGCCCAAAAGGCAGACAGCTAGCATTATTATAAGCATAAATTTCTTACCTCAATTGTCACTTCTTCAATTGGCTCCAGCTTTGCACCATTTTCAGTTTTATACCTGATTCAATACAATAATATTTCTCAAGCACTGAAGTGCACCAAATCCCCAGAAAAATAACCGCCTAGACTCAACACATCCTGGAATCTGAAAGGCAAGTGACAACAGAATTCCAGAACACAGTCCAGCAAAATTTCAAAAATATATGCACACGCGTGCGCAAGAGAGAGAGAGAGAGAGAAGGGAGGGCAAAAAATGAAAAACATTACCCCGGGGGGGGGGAAGCATAAAAGGTCACAAATTTAAAAAGAATATTGTAATCAGAAAACTCAAGAACACACATAACTGTTAGATAATTTCAGAGAGATCATAAATATGTCAAATTCTTGAGTTTATTTACATTGTTAAGTTTTACAAGGAGATTTATGGAAGACAGTAGGAAGTTGATAACAAAATAATCATGACAATTTCCAAGAAATCAGGCAGAAGATGGTTTTCTCTACAAGAGCAAATTTGTGCCCGACAAACACAGGAATTGAATATATAAATATCCATAAGACATAGACAGCAACTGATTGGGAAAACAATTGATCCCTGGCCTTCTGGTGCAATTATTTGCGAAGTTAGCATCAAAACTTTTTAAAAGAAAACCGTTGCTTTGTTTTGCTATTCATAGGGATTAATGATTGTGTTAGAATTTACCTTTTAAGCAAGCTAGAAAAAAATTAGAAAAATACAATTAAAAAATCAATCTATCTAGTTGTTATAGCAAAAAATAAATAAATAATTATACCTTCTCTGATTCTTGCACAACGAGAATGGTCTAACAAGCTTATCAAGAGATAAAGTTTGGGGGAAAAAACATAAAAAATAAATAAATAATTCTACCTCCTCTGACTCTTACACAACAAGGACAATCTACCATGGTTACGAAGAAATAAAGGTTGGAAACAAATACAAAATCAGATTTACACTCTTTTGTCCTCATTCATCTTTCATAATTGTGCAAAATAACACAAAACCCTAACTTCATAATCCCTGATAGATGCCAACAAATAGTTACTCCCTGAGCTAAACAAGCATCCTAATATCCTGCATCAGCATGTAGTGTATAGAAATAACATCATTATACTGCACAGTTGCACTCGTGGTGTGATAAGTGACATGCACGTTTAACATCAGGTCAGATGGGGATATTTAAGGCATGATACCATCCAACCTGACACTGGAGTAGCAAATTTCCTAATCCATGTAGGACCAAACAGCAGTCCTCAGGCTGGCTTATTGAGTAGGTGGAGATCATGGAGCAAGGGGTTCCACTTCTGCCTTATCAAGCAGGTGGAGACCGTGGAGTAGGTTCAACTTCCAGAGTCACAGTCATAACAATCCCTAGGTCAGTAAGACTAAGAGTGACAGCACACTAGCGAAGTTAAAATTTTTCTTAGGGAGCACCCTTTGCAGTTATAATTCACCTGTAAAATTAGTGTTTATCCTGTAGAGGAGTTTATGGCCAAAATAAGGATACTCCAACTGTCCCCATATACCTGATTGGGAAAATGACAAAATAAATAATAGATAATCATTGTTCTTTAAGCTTGGGAGATTTGGGGGGTCTCTCATGCACTAATATCGACTCTTAGAAAATGTCAGCTGGAACGTGGATCGTTTTGGTACATGAAACAAAAAAAGGAACAGAGTAGGCTTGTACACTATAATACGGTACAGTAGGGGACAGGTTTCTCAGAGTTGTCATATTATTAAAATATTTTGATATACAAAAGTGACTTATTTTAAAAAATAAACATAAAAATTAATCAAGAAAATAAAATAGTGTGAATATTCGTAAAACTAAGTGCACTTTTTGTTTAATATGAATCTTTACTCATTATCTTTTCATAAAATTTTAAACTTACTAGTTATAATCACAATTTTTATCAATCTACTATTTTCTAAGATCTTTTCTAATGAAATATAACATAAGTATGATCTGTTCAGATCATCAAATGAACTTTTCTAATAAAAATATAATATAAGTATAATTTGTTCAAATCGCCAAATTTAGTTCATTGGAATGTAGTACTACATTTCCGAACATGTACGTAGAAGTGGTTTGCAGGAATAGAAATGATTTGTGGTAACAATGGTCCTTGAGACACTTAGCGGATGGCATTTACATAAAAGATACATCACCAACTCCATTTGAAATAGCAGGCTGATTATGTTCATTTTTTGAGTTCTCATTTGATAATGTGTTAACAAGCATCTGACAGCAGAAAGCAAGCCGATACAAAAGCAATTGCCAAAATATTATCTCCAATAGCATCAAGAAGCAACTGCCAAATTGATCCAAGAGCATCAAAAAATTAAGAAGAAACATTAAATAGGACACCTCAAAATTGAACCAACTTACAACACCGTTACCCCTTCAATTTGACTTTGATAAGCTTACCCAATAAATGATGCTAGTATACTTAAAATACAAATGAAGAATGGGAAGAAAGCTAGAGCTCAAAACTGGGTTCAAATAGAACTCACATGACTTTAGGTGGTGACACAGATAGCTCAAAACCTTCACGCCTCATATTCTCGATTAAGATGCCTGTTAACCCTCATCAAGAAAAATATATTTAGCATATAATTGATAAAAGGTAAAAATTCAAGAGGACAATGTATCAGTAATAACATGAACTATTCCATTTTTGAAGAAAATAAAGAGCTGGAGGCCCTTTAGAGGAGCCTCTAAAGGGTACAAACATATGGAGAATGGGTTAAGGAAAAACTGACCCAATTGAAGCTCTCCTCTACCCTGAACTTCATACGACTCTGACAAACCCGGGATCACATTTATGGCAAGATTTGTTTCTGCTTCCGCCATTAGCCGATCACCAATTTTTCCACCAGTCAGCTATAACAAATTAATCAGAAAATCAGATCACCTCATACATAAGCAAAAATTTGTGAGGGCAAGAAAAACTTCGAAGTATAAAGAGGAAACAGAAGCACAACTGCCACATGTGAAAGCAGAAGTCTAAACAAGTGTAGAGTGTCAGCATTT
The DNA here is from genome assembly GCA_019916065.1 of Vitellaria paradoxa. Taxonomy (NCBI): domain Eukaryota; kingdom Viridiplantae; phylum Streptophyta; class Magnoliopsida; order Ericales; family Sapotaceae; genus Vitellaria; species Vitellaria paradoxa. The sequence goes on from CM034239.1 coordinate 43,565,734, forward strand.
GATCACATTACAACTTCGTTATAATAGTAGTGAAAAAAATTGATAAGAAGTTCGGAGTGTGAGGAACTGTGCATACCGCCAAGAGCAAAAACGGGTCAGGTTACATGATATATCTCAATCTAGGAAGTTTAGGGTTAAAAGCTTGATTAAAGTAATTTTTGGAAGGGGGGGAGTTGACCAGGATAAAGTTTGATAAAAGTAATTAAACTCTACAATTTGTTGACCAGGATAAAGCTACATAGCCTTCAAAGTTGTAACTTTCCCACCAAGCAGCCACCTTCTCCTTGAACCCCTCCACCTCCAATCACATATTTTTTTAAATATACAGAGAATATATACAATCAGGTACACAATAGTTGGTCTGGAAAACTAAACAGGCAGGATAATTACCCCATGTGTATTGTAGCAAACTCAGAATTCATTTGAAAAGTTTGAATATGGAATTCAAAGGGATCAAATAGGAAAGGCGATTGAATCATAGAAATATAATGAAATATAAGATGAACCAACATTTATCAAATTTAAATAAGAGTAAGAAGAAATCAATTGATCCCGTCCTCCTATTTTTATTTCTCAAACCAAGAGATCCACATAATTTTTAATTAAAAAAATACAGATTATTAGGTCTCCATAATTTTTATTTAAAAAAATACAGATTATTAGGTCTCCAAATAATCTGTCGGTATAAAACCCGTAACTTCTTCTCTAGTTGATTGAATATGAAGAAGAAATCTCTAATATTGGTTCTAAAAATTTATACTGCATAAGCATTCAACACACTTTTCATCAACATTTTTGGCCTTCAGTTTGGCTGTATTTAGAACTCCTAAATTAGTTTTTTGATAGTGAAGTGAATTTTATCACACAAAAAAGTTGTGTTCGGTGCAATACCCCTGTAAATTAGGATAAAGAAAATCAAACAGCAGATCAATTTAAAGAAATGCATCCACAAAATAAACTTGTCAAAAAGAAAGAGAGAGGGAAGATAGTGTCAGCAATGTGCTAAAAAGAAATCTAGACACGGTTTAAGCTGTTCCATGTCCCAAACATATTAAAAATAAAAACATAAAAACATCTACTATCCATTTGATGCATTTGGCATTCTTCACATTCACGCCCGCCCCCGCCCCCCCGGGGGGGGGGGGGACACAAAACATTAAACATGCCGTATCATGTTGCATTGTATATCAATCTCGTGTCCATATCCTTGCTTCCTAAGTAAATTTTCACAAAATGCCTTTGAATTCTCCATTACACCACCTCTTTAAAAAAAATGCAGCATTAATTACGCATTTTGTCCCCATCTCAAATAATCAATTAAGAAAATGCAAGGTAAAAAGGTAAAACAAACAATACTTATCAGGAAAAAAAATGTAAAACAAAGATCTATCAAAGTGAAGATTAAACACAACTAAAGGGGGGAAAAAAATTCCAACTCACATGGGTACCATCACGACCAGCTAATGGTGAGTCATTGACACCAAAAGTCATTGAAATGGTCGGAGGATCCAGTTCAATGGTAGGCAGTGCAGTCATTACCTGGAAAATGCAGTCAAGAGTAGTTTAAAATTTTAAAAAAAAAAAAAAAAAAGTAAACCCAGTCTCAATTACATAATGCAGGGAAATCTTGGAAGCAACAACTGAGAACATGCTATAACGTAGTTGTGCAGAAAAGTGAGAAAAAATAATGCCAAGAAAACACAGGAAGCATTTGTACAGATCACAGACATTTATATATCATTCCGTAGTTAGAGATTAGAAGCAAGACGAAAGGCAATGTAATGCCCAAAGACCTGCACAGACACACAATCAACCCTTCTTTTGCATATACTAATCATAATATTAACTTTTTATAAGCAATGAGAGACTATATATGCCATTCCTGCACAGAAAGCAAGGGAAAAAATAAGAGGACAAAAGGATGATCTATACAATCCTTCGCATCCAAAGACTAACAATCCAAGGACCTAGATTGGGTAAATCTGACCCAAAAGCCAACTATACAAAATAAAAAAATAAAAAAGAGGAAAGAGAGAGAGACACTAAGCACGAGTGTACTTTACCACCAATTTCACTTCAAGATCCCAGTTTTAAATTGTCGCACTTCTTCCATCAGTTATCATTTAAAAAAAAAAAAAAATTGATGGAAGGGGCAAAGTGAGATGATTTCAAGTACAGGGTAATAAGTATAGTTTACCCAGAAACAAAACTTCAATCAGTACAATGGATGTTCTGCCTAAACAAAACTTCAATCATTACATCCTCCCCAAATTAGCCACATTAAGCAACAAGGCCCTAACAGCCACACATTCCTCCTATTCTTCTGTGCCATTCTCACGTCGAATACTCGATATTTAGATAAGGCTGTTGGGTATGTGTCCAATATGTCTAGTTGGACAAACACCTAACAAATATGTATAAACAATCAAGTTCACCATATCATTATGCACAAGACTCCAATTTTTTTGGGGTTAAATTAAAGGTATTGAATTAAAGAGCATCAAGGGATGCTGCCCACTTACAAAGGCTTTACAAGGCTACAAGCTACAAAAATGTGAAATTTCCATATCCTCCACAAAAAACAAAAATTTGTGTAGATCCAGCTCTCTTCCCCCAGCCAACAACTGTACAAAAGTGACAGAAATGAGCTCTTCACTCTATACATAGATAATTTGTCATCCAGGAAGCTCCTATTCCTCTTCCCCTAAGTTACCCACAGAATGCAGAAAGGAATAAGTCTCTAGGTTTTCCTTCTAGCTTTACTAATTGTGGCTCCCAACCACAACTCAGGGAAATGTCTCACATCATGAGGGAACACCCAGTGCATCCCAAAGCAAGTCAAGACTAACTGCCAGATTTCTCTAACCTAAGGATAGTGCAAGCACAGATGTTTTAGAGTCTCCCCCTCCACTTCATAGAAGCAACACCTATTCACCAGCAAGAAGCCTCCTTTATTAATGCACAAGGCGCTAATTATAAACATAAACTGCTCTATTTTATATTGTAAACATTATTTTTTATCGTAAAATAATAGAATAACAACTTAACAAATATGAAATCTGGTCATGTCAAAGTCATTGACATAAAAATTAGATAAAATTGATACTGGACCTACACAAACCCATACTTGAGCTTGGCACCACACCAGAATCTATTTTAAATCAAGGTGCTAAAATGTATATTGCCCACACACTGATCTACCAACACTTCTAATAGAAAAATTAATCAAGAAAGTTGCCCACATACTGATCTACCAACGTTTCTAATAGAAAACGTAAATCAAGAATCATTCTTCTTCAAAAATCATTCTTTTTTCATACAAGCACACTCTAGTTTCCCATACAAACACCAAATGAAACTGACATGCTTCTAAGCCACAAGATGTTTATATGATTGTCTCTACACGTAGGAAACAATTTCAAGAGTCAAACATTACCAACTAACTTTTGAAATCCTTAAACTAAGGCAGTCTTACCATTATGCATTGAATGTGCCAATTAGCATAAGATGAGAAGTGTAAGAACACATGCACAACTACAATAAATATATAAGTCAAAAAATAACAAAGCATGTTAGGTATAAACAGAGGTCAAGTTTTCGTTTAGATAGTTTGTTTTGATTATCACAAAGATTGAAACATTTTGAAAAAGACACAAGAATCTGAAAAAATATACAAATTTTTAAAAGCACAAATTGAAAAATCTTTAGATGCATAAAAGCCTAGCAATAAACTAATCAAATAACTGACTATTTTGGTATATTACTTTGTATTTGGCTTCTTTTTAACGTGTTTTAATAGAAATATACATATGTATATATATATATATATATTAATACATTCCCACCTTCCATGGGGCTAATCCCCTAGAACTCCTAACCCACCCTCACTAGAACTAAGAGCCATATTTTAATAGAAATGCCAAAAATTATTAATCTAGCAAATGTTTCGTTCCAATCTCTTACAAAACAGAAAAGTTTGCATGAAAAAAAATAGAAATTTTGTGCCTTCAAGTGCACACAAAACTAGAGTTATCATACCCTTGCAAACCATGCTATGGTACAAATTCCAGAAAATGGTACAGTTGCATTCTAGTACACTAAATATGATGATCCAAAAAAAATTGTACCTACATTATAACTTCACTAGAAAAACATCTAAAAATAGTGAATTGATAACAAATTGTGTTACAGCAACCAATAAGTTTAAGCTTCTACAAAAGGATAATGAACAAAGATTTATATCAAATAAAAAGTGTACTTAGTTTCATATCTATACTGTTTTATTTTCTCGGTTAATTATTATTATTATTTTTTAAATAAATTACTTTGACATACTAAAACATTTTAATATTATGATGACTCTATAAGAAATCTATCCCTCATTGTACCGCACGTCAGAGTACAAATGTACCGCATTCCCATTTTTGTTCTTGCACCGAAACGATCCACATTTTCCAGGTAATATTGGACAAAACAAGCTGATGACAATTTACATGATATTACTTGCCATTTGCATGAAATTGCTTATTCAAAAACAAAAATAAAAGATGCATAATGTAGCCAGATATATAAAGATAGCAATTCAAAAGTAATTCAGTAGAATTCAACCTCAACATTGAGGACCTCAAAAGCGAAATAAAACTTCAGATCACATGAGGGACTTGTGTTGTCTTTTAAAGTAAGGGGGACATTTTGTAGATGCCCATTTAGGTGCACTTGGACATGTACATATTGAAGGCTTTGTTTAATGAATGTTTCCTTGTCAAAACCTCATTATCTGACAGGAGAAAAGAAATGCTGCAGAGAAGATAAGATGAAGAATATATGCGCCATGTTGCGGAAATGCTAAAGAAACAAAGTCACACACCTCAACATTTGCCACTGTATGTCCTATTGATGGACTTGCCAGCCCAGCCATTGATATTATATCTCCAGCTCCTGCACTATCAATCAGAACCATGCTTGTACCCTTCTTTTTCATCAATTTCAGAACCTATGTAGCATGAATTATTTTATTAATACATAAAACAGTAGCAATGATATCTAATATCGGTGCAAGTGGTACCAAATTAAAAATAAAAAATGAAATTTTTGCAATTTTACATCAATTTGAGCTATTTCAAGACTCAATAGTTTAGATAATTTTGTCAGCTTCTTCATGCACAAAATTATGCAATAAAATGTATCTAGAGAAATTTAGAATCCAGTCCTGGCTCAGATTATTCGATGTTCTTGAATAAGTCAAAAGTTTTATTCTTCCAATCCAAGTAGGTCCATCAATGGTAGGTCTGCCAATTATTTTACTTTTATAATAAGCAGAAGCACTTAAATTTAGGTGTAAGAACATCACTGTTTTTACGTTTATCATAAGCAGAAGTACTCAAATTAAGTACTTAAATTTAGGTAAAAGAACACCACTGATGTATCCAACAACCTTTCCTTCCTCAATTTTGTCAACCCTGGAATCAGTTTTTCGAAGTCCATGTACTCGGTCACCAACACGAATAATTCCAGAAGAAATACGTCCGGTCAATATTCGCCCAAGATAAAAGTCCTTTTCCATCATGGAAACCTGAAATAAACTGTCATGCATCTTTTTCAACATTTCAAAGTAAAACAACAAAAATAAAAACAAATACAAAAACAAAAATTGAAAACTATGTGCGGTGCACAGAGGATGCAGCCCAGACTAGCCATAGATACGATTCTCAATTAACAAGAACAAAATGTAATGTGTTTATGTAGCTATTGGTCAAAAAGCATCTTCCATGGCTCATGTAGTGACTACAAACTACTTGAGGGTGGCAGTGGCACGGAAGATGCAGCCCCAACATAGCTCCCAGGAACATGCAAGGGAGTAGTGCTACCACCTAGCAAGGACAAAGAAAGGGGGACCTGTACCTTCAGACTTATTAAAGGTATGTTTGGAACATGGATTTGTCAAGGGAAAAGAAATTGCTAATGTATGGTCACTTTTTTTATGATAAACAAGATTATAAAGAATAAGAAACTATATAGGACCAGCAGTTGTCAAAAGATAAGTGCACACAGAAATTATATACTCACTTTTTATGATTGATTAAAATAAATTCTTTCAACTTAACTTCTATTAGTGTCAACTCAATTTTTATATATATTCATTTTTTATCATATCTATTCTTATATTACCACACATCCATCTTAGCATCCTCATTTCTGCTACGCCTATGAGTTTTGCCTCTTAATAGTCCAACACTCTATACCATAAAACATAGTTGCTCATATAACTGTTCTATGAAATTTTCTTTTCAATTTGATGGGCATTCTCTTATCACATAAAACATCCAAAACACTTCTTATTAACCACCCAACTTGAATCATATAGATAAATCCTATTCTATCCCTCCATTTGCACAAATAATTGATCCAAAAAATCAAAAATGATCTTTTTTTTAGCACATCTTGATCCTCAATTTTCACTATGTCATTATTACTTGTTTTAATTTTACTGAATTTGCAATGAATATAATCTATTTTAGTCCTACTTAATAAAACCCATGGACTCTAAACGGTGCTTCCAAAGTTTTAATTTATGATTAAACCCAGATCTAGTTTCATCTATTAATATAATATCATCTACGAACAACATATACCAATTAATATCATCTTAAATATGTTTAGTAAGCCCTTCCATAACCAAAATGAAAAATACAAGGCCTAAAGAGGATCTTTGGTGTGGATCTTGTAATTGAAAAATTATTTGCATCACTTCCAACAGTTCTTATGCTAGGAACTGCTCCGTCATACATATCCTCCATCACCTTAATATATTTCATAGCAACTCTTTTGTTTTCCAACACCCACCATAAATTTTGTTCTAGGCCCCTACCATGTGTTTTTTGAGTCAATAAAAATCTTATGAAAATCTTGCTTCCTTTCTCTATGTTTTTTTTATCAATAATCTTATTAGAAAAAATAGCTTCCATACTAAATTAGTTCTCTGATATTTTTGTCACACATCTTAACCTAGCATCAATTACTTTATCCCAAAATTTCATAGTGCAACTCATAACCTGTGCACCCTAATGGGTGTAACACTCCAATATTTTTATCATACATCTTAGCCTAACATCAATTACTCTCCCAAAATTTCATAATGTGACTCATAATCTTTGTGCCCCAATAGATGTTTGACTATTGGATATCCCATTCATGGTTTTATAAAATGGTAACGGGAACCATAACAATAATAATTGTGGTGACGCAGAAGTGGGATATAACAGATATAATGTAACGGAAACAGAAATCAGAAGCGTGATTTTTTTTTTTTTCAAATTCAAACCTCGCTTAAATTGGACAATTTTCGATATTTTAACAATTAAAATGCATAAATATAGATTATTAGTATTGTTTAGTAGTTTATATTAATCAAAAATGTCATGTTTATGTATATATATAAATATTACATTTTTTAAACACCTCTTACATGAAAATAAGCTCATATATATTTATTAAATTGTTAATACTTATACAACAATTAACACAACAATAAATGTATAATTATTAAAATAAATATTATATATGTTATAGTATAACACTTATGTTTAATTAATAATTTTTAATATAAAATACTTAATTAATATTATTTAATATAACTAGTATAAATTATATAATATGTTAAAATAATAACATTATTAATTAAATTAAATTAAATTTATTATAACTTATTTTACTATAATTTTTATTATAACTAATATTTTGTTATCATGATATGGTATAATAATGATGCTTAATTAATAACTTTCAATATAATTAATATAAATTACACAATATTTTAATATAAAATTTTATTATAATATTTAATTATAATTAAAAATAATTTAATATATTTATAATAAAATCTAATATAATTTTTTTTTGGTAAGTATAAAATCTAATATAATATATTTATATATTAACATTATATATTTATTACTTAAAAGCAATTTATACTAAGATCTAATATAATATATTTATATATTAACATTATATATTTATTACTTAAAGCCATCAATGCTATGACATCCATCATCAATGCTGATGATTCCGATATCCAAGAACCCACCCACCGCCCAAAATCCCAATACCAAGGGACACACCCACTGCCCAAAATCAAATCACTTTCAGCCTTTGGAGCTTCTTCTTCACTTTAGACTTCTCATTCCATGGTTTCACAGTCGCTGCTTCTTCAGTTGGAAGCTGAATCGGGTTCTTCACACTTCAGACTCGTCGTTCTCTGGTTGCAAAGGCGCCGCTTCTTCAGTTGAAAGCTGAATCCGGAAGAACACAAACTGATGGAGTTGTTTGCTTTTAATTATTTCACAATTTTTTATTTCTCACACCACCTAAATCTGGTACTTCTTAAATATTTCTTTATTTTTAGATTTTGGATCAAATTTGTGTTAAAAAAATTAGGTTTTTTTTTTGGGAATCTCTATTGAAAGATGGGAGGGTTTTTTTTCTCAGTTGCAATGGGTATTTATGGTTTTCTTCCTTTCTTTTGCTAATTTGTCTGCCAAGGATCGGCGTAACGCTGCCATAATGCCTATTACAGTGCTGTTACAGTGTGATTGCCGCTCCACACTATGTAATGGTGCCTTAACGATATCTGCACCTTCCGATTCCGTTACGCAACGGCCGATTCCGTTATGTATCGCCGTTTTTTAATACCATAATGCCATTTATTTTTATAATTAAGCGAAAGAATACTTTTCCTCCATTCATTAAGCATCTTACTGGTATATAAGATCTTGTTAAACAATTAAGTCAATCAAGTGATCCCATCATCCCCTAGGCACTTCCAAGCTTCAATAGTGACACCATATGGGCCAATATTTTTTCTATCTTCATCTCTTTCATAGTTGCCTTTACTTCTATAAATCTAATTCTATACATAAAACTTACATTTCTATTCTCAATGAGGTTACCAAAATTTTCCAAATTCTATTCATAACAACTATAAATAATTTATCAAAATAACTTCTCCACATCTCTTTAATATCCTCTTCTTTTACTGAAACTCTTTGATTCTCATTTTTTACACTTAACCTAATACAAGTCTTACTTTCCTTTCTCTTATTCTAGATAACTTAAACAGATTTTTCTCCAAATATTTATCTCTACCTTATTATACAGTTCATTGAAGGCATCATATCTGGGTTCTCTAATTTCCCTCTTAGCTTCTTTTAGCCAATTTGTACCTTCCATATGCTCTCATCTCCTCACACACAAGAAAATTTCCATAGCACTCTCTTATAGCCTTAATAACCCCTTGTCCTCGCCATGTGATGTCATTGACATTTTTTAAAATCAGCATCTCAATGCATCTGTGTCTTATATCCATATCTATGTTACTTAGGCGTTAACACACCGTCTCTATTTTCATTGTCAACTTGTCTGTATGGTCATCCCCAACCTTCCTGACAAGAACGGATGGCCACTGCAACAACATCCTATTAAACAAAGTCAATTAAAGGTTTAATTTGGAGAAGACCCTGCCTAAAAGAAACCTCCAGTATAATTCTTCTCTCATTCTTGCTGCCTGTGCAATTGGAGATAGTCATCTCAAATATGGACGAACATGCACATAAAATTCTTCAGGCCAGCTGTCACAATTAAGATAAGAAATGACAATAATTTAAAAAATAAAAATAAAGTGCATGTGTGCAAATGCACACGCATGTGTTTGTAAATGAGCACCTCTACTCATATCCCTGAGCATAAGCATGTGCGGATCTACGTTTGTACAATTACACATATTTATGTAAGTACTAAAAGTAAATAATCTAATACCAACCATCATTTGGAATGGTGCATCAAGACTTTCTTTTGGTGGAGGAACATGTTTTATGATTGCATCAAGCAACTCTGACATATTCTTTGCATCATCAGGAGGATTTTTGGTGAAGGTGGAGGAAGCCATCCCTCTTTAGCAGAAGCATAAAGAACAGGAAAATCTAGCTGCTCCTCTGAAATGAAAATATAAGAAGTATTTAATAGAATAAAACTTAGCCAATAGTCAAAAATGAAAGCATAAGCTCTCCACACTATTTCTTGCACCTGTAGCACCAAGATTTGCAAAAAGATCAAACACCAGACTCTCGACTTCATCGCACCTTTCCTCAGAAACTGCATAAATGTATGTAAATGTGAATTAATTCAAGACAGAAGACAAGATTAGACCTCAGAAATAGTCAGATAGAGATGAATGTGTCATCATATCAGCCATTAGTGCTGATAGATGTTTGCCTGACAGACAAAAACAGTCCAAACATTGCAAATCAGGAACTTAAAAATAAGAGATTAGTATGTTTTTTCCATCATCTACCAGCACCTAGTGGTTGAAATAACCATATAACTGAATCAGATGCATATCCTAACTGTTATTCTAAACAATGAAGCATAATATTTACTTTACTATATATGGAATATTTTACAGGTCATCTTACCTTTTATCCAACACAGAAAAAATAGATTGTCCTTGTCGCATACTGACTTGTCTCTTTAGAGTTCACCCTTTACCCAATGCGAAAAGGAATAATTTGCACTAGTCACCCATTATCACATAGTTTTAAATAAAACGGGACATCCCCCACGCTACTTACTTGGATTCAATTCTAGGGTGCTTGCATTGGAAATCGGTATAAAAACCTTCCCGGGTAATCATAGCATAACCAAGCAAAGAAAATTCATTACACAATACCAAGGATGTAAGAAAGCCGAGACAAGCCTAGCTTATTCAGGCACATTAGCATAGAGTAGGGCTTGGGGTTGGGGTTGGGCTCATTCACTGTCTGTAATGGTGTGGGGTCAAGCTCGGCTTGGCTCGCTCGGCTCGGCAAGTCATGATCTAATTTCTATGGATGTATCAAACATCATATAGGCACATATATTTAAAAATATAATTATATAAACATATAAATAAATTAATTATCTCAGCCTGAGCTCTTAGCAAGCCAAGCCAGACAGTCTGGTCATTTACTAAATGAAAAAGTCAAGCCTGAGTTCTGTTTATGAACAGCTCAATTGCATTTATAGACCTATACACCACACTATAAAAACAAGCAATGCCAGAGAAACCTTTGTTGCCTCATTTGTTAAGCACAAAAGACAGACTAATCTTTATCCATGGGTGAAATGAAACAACGTTAATACTTAGATTTATGTGCTAGATCAGGATTTGTCACACCTGCCGAAGAAAAAAGCACATCTCGTATCGGAATGAAGATTAGTTAGTTCCTTAAATCAACACAACTGAACAAGCCCCAAATCATTAACACATCTAGATTCATGTCCCTCCAAATTAGAAGTTGGAGTAAACTGAAAAGGTAATTTACAACGGAAAGCCCAAAATTTCAAATGAAACCAAATACAATGCGATGAAGTAAAGAAAGTTTTTTTTTGGGGGGGGGGGGGCGAGGGTGGCTCCATTTGTAAGTCAAATGAGACATTAAAATGCAAAAAATAAATAAATAAATAATAAAATATTCATTTGTGAGTCCAACCACAGAGGTAGAACCATTATGCTTGGTACATTAGACAAATCAATATTCCTTTAAGTTGGAAATCAGGTGCCAACAAAGTGAACGCTGTGTCCATTTGCAAAATCATGGCACAATTTTACTTTTATGAAGTTCTACATTAGACCACCTATAAATGCGTGTTTTTTCAAGGATGAGAATGAAGTGCAGGAATAGCTCTAATCTTTAACTCAAAAGGGGAAAGGGGGGTGGGGGGAACACAAGCCAGCGTTGCATGCTGAGAAATGAGATAATGGCCAGCGGAAAGACTCATGCTAAAACAGCCGGCCAAAGGTGAGCCACAATATGTCTATAAAAAATTTTAAAAAAAAATAAGGAATAAAAATTAAATAGCTAGACGTAACCCATATACAAAGGCTCCACAAAACTACAAGGGACAAGACAGTCTATAATCTTCATATATCTCTGTAAGCTATATCTCTGTAACCGTAAGCCATACAAGAACCAGAAAATGGCCCAAATGAGGTCAACCAGCCTGAAAGCCAATCATACAAAGTGGACATAAAAAATACTTTCAATTACACACTGGATTCTCATATCCCTACAGATTTTACCACCTCTCTCTTCATACATCCAGAACAGGTAAGGAGGTCATCAGTTACAATGATAGGAGATGGAACCAACAGTAAATAATTGAAAACAGAACATGTGGGGGGGGGGAGGGAACACAATGGATGAAGGTGCTCATTTATAGGCACAAAATGTGACCAGCGTTCTTTACCTTTGGAATAAAGAACCTCACAACACTGATTAGAATGCATCCAAGATTGCATATGTACGGAGGAGTGGTCAAGGAAAGTCATACCTGCAGGTCTGTCTACTTTGTTTAGAAGAAGTAGAGGGCGTAGCCCGTATTTCAAGGCTTTAGCAAGAACAAACTTTGTCTGTGCAAGCGGGCCTTCACCAGCATCGACAACCAAAATTGCTCCCTCAACCATGCAAACTACCCGCTCAACCTAAGACCCAACCATAAAAATACAAATAAATAAACAAGACATACTAACACAATGTAGACAAATAAAACAGCTTGTTTGGCTCCCCAAAAAAAAATGTGATTGGTTTCGGTGTTAAAAATTAACAAATTCACTTGCAAGTTGATTACACGTGTTTACTAAGCTTAACAAATCCTAAGTTTCAAACTAATTAGAGTCGGCTACATGAATTATTTTTATCCATTCATTTTTATCAAGGGTTATGTTTTCTATGATGTTATTGAAAATAGACATTTCTTCACAATTTCAGTCTATATAGTCTTAAGGTCTACTTCTTGTCCTTTTTACCACCTTCTAATTAGATTCAATCACTATTTCTTATTGGGTACATCTCTGAGTCTATATTGAACATGACCAAACCATCTTACCATCTTAAACTAACTTCTCTCAACTTCTTTTCTATCAGTGCCACGTCAATTTTTTTTTGGAGGGGGAGGGGTATTCATTTCTTATCATATATTATATATATATATATATATATTATATTTTAATATTACAACATATCTATCTTAACATCTTTGTTTCCACCACATTCATCATATGACGTATACTTCTTAATACCCAACACTCTATAGCATAAAGCATAGTTGCAGTATAGCTATTCCATAAACTTTTTCCCTCCAGTTAATGGTTATTCTTCAATCACATAAAATACTTGAGCCACTTCTCCATTTTAAACCACCCACTTCGAATCCTCTATTCTGCTTCAATCCCTTCCATTTGAATGATAACTTGATTAGATGTTTTGACCTTAAATATATATATATTATATATAATATATATATGAGGAATAGGGAGGGGGTTTCTTTTGTCACAAGTGAAGATGCCAATCAGCCTAACTCATTGTTAGGAAGCAAACACTTAAAAAAGAGCAAGCGAGCAAGGTAAACAAGAAAGAGTATAGAAGAACACTCTACTCACTCACTCAAATGCTTGGAAAGCTTGGATCCATAGAGATGTCAATCATTACAAATGAACCCTACACATTTTTATTTAGAGTATTTCACCTCATCAATGGACTGTAGAGAGTTAATTTGGTCCAAAGGTGGGGATTATGTCTCTAGAATCCTTCACCATAGTATCTATGATTTGTCAAAACTCTAGGAGTAACTTTACAATTCCTTAGCAATATTTACAAGACACTAAAATATTCAAGATACTTCCTAGAGACTCCACTAATTCTAGAATATTCTAGAAAAAACCTGGAGCAATCCAGTGGCTTCTAAAAAAATTCCGGGCCATACTAGAAAATCCTGAAACCCTGTAGAATGCTCCGGACCATTTTAGGATATTCCGGAACACCATAGAAAAATCTAGAATGCCCTATGTTATTCTCAAGCCATGTCATGCAAGAGTCCAAATTAGTGTTCTCAACTATCTGGCGTGATTGAAAGTGGCAAAAGGTGACACTTTCTATGTAAAAAGATGTTGGGTTTGCTCATTTCTTATGAAACGTGGAATCACCAAATCAAAAGAGTTTCAAAACTTGCTTGATTTTTAACAGCTACAGAAATTTGAATTAGCCAATTCAAAATGGATCAACATATGAAATGTGGCAGCTGCATGGTCAAAAAACCCCAAAAAAATTAAATTTCTACAATGTAGTGAAAGGAGAGTACTGGTTTCAATGGTGCATGAAGATTTTTCCTTCAAACACCAACAGAGAAGTCTTGTGAAAAGTAACTCTTTTAAGTAATGGAAGCTCACACTTGAAAACATGCTTGACCACCATTAAGTTTCTACAAGCCATGTTAGCTGTTTATAATTGGGGAAGGACTGGATGTCCCCCTTCTAAGGCATGCGATCCCATGACATACTTAAGTGTGTTGGATGCGCGGGTAAGAAACGGAGGTCCAGCACTTTTATTCCGATTGGATATTGTGCAAAGTCTTCCCTCATCCACCTTATCCCAGCATTAACAGAACATAAGTGGCCTCTAGAGACTGCTAATTCAATCTCGTCGTTTTATGCCACAAGAACAAGGTCAAATTTACTTTTTAGGTACCATGTGTTGTCGGTGCTCTAAATTGAAGATAAAAGTCACATAAAGCGCCGTCCTAACAGATCCAAAGATGTTTGAGCCACCAAAATGAAATCTCTCTCTCTCTCTCTCTCTCCTCACACACACACACACATAAAGCGCAGTCCTAACAGATCCAAAGATGTTTAAGCCACCAAAATGAAATCTTTCTGTGTGTGTGTGTTGTAACAAATACCTAGCACTTTTCAATCTCCAAATGGTGTTACACCGATATTTTTTCTCCAATTGCCAGTAGAATGCTTTTTGGCGTACTTCAAGTATAAGATTGCTAAAAGACGCCCGCCCGCGTGGGAGGGGAGAGAGAATACGGAGGGCACATAAGACTGCTCAACAGGTGTATTTGTGAGCATATTGAAAACAATATCTAACACATTTATGGGGCTAAGAAATTTAGAAGGAGATGGTATAACTTAATTAGGCTTCACAGACTATGCATCAATTATCATATTCCAGTGTTTCTGGTTACTATAAGAACCATGGAAAATAAGACGTCATAACACAAACATACTTCACCGCCAAAATCAGCATGCCCAGGTGTATCGACCATATTTAGCTCATTTTCCTTCCATGAAATAGATGTAACCTGCAAGTAATTATTAGGATATCAGCTGTCAGGTTCTCAACAAAATGGGAAAACAATCAAAATAGATGTTGCTCCTACCAATTACATGAAACAGTTAACAAACAATATGAATTTGCATTCACACATGTAAAAATTTATATCAAAACATTAAATAACATTCACAACCCCCCAGGAAGGAAACCCCAAAGGAGGTTAACAAGTATAGGATTACTCCTCCCTATTTTGAGGTCAAAAAAACTTGGTTTATCCAGACCACCATATGAATTTTTTTTATCCTTAACACAACCCCCACATCTTACCAATACACTCGGGCTTTTTCACAATCATATGCATTTGGGTATAAATTTTGGTTTAATTTTAATACATGATTTAATGTATACTACATGTGGCCCAGTGAGGGCTATGACTCCCATTCACCTGAAAAGTTACATTAATACCTCATTACTTTACCCCTATTCACCTAGAAGTTATATTTTTGCTCCCATTATTTTTTCACTTTTTGCCCCACTCGACTAGAAATTATATTTTTGCCCCCATTGATACATACAAACTTCTATATTATTCCTTTGTCATTGTCATATTCTTTCAACAATTATTTCATGCATACAAAGGCATTTGAGACTCTAAAGGCAATTGAAAAGCTTGATAAAATCCATCAAGCATCGCCATACTGCATGCTTCTATATTCAATATTGTAGATAACCAATATTTAATTGGTTTCAATGATAACTTGATAAGGGTAAATAAGTCGAATATAACCTACATTCCACAAAATCTAGCTTAATTCGGGTCTATCTAAGTTAATGTTCACGATCCTCCCGTCAACTGAACAAAGAAAAAGAATTAATGAAACAATTCATGAAATGATAAAACTCATCTTATTCAAAAGATTTGAGTTAAACATAAATAGGCCAAAGACACAAATAAAGTGATAAATCTAAAAAATTTTTTGTGTATTGAAACCTCGGAGAGCTATTTTCAAAGAAAAGAAAGTACCAAAAGAAGGGGCAAATGTGTCTATTACAGCCTAAACCCCTGCAACAACCATCAAAGCCTTTAGATTGCTGTTACAGCCATTATTTTTTTTCTTTATAAGTTACCATTACAGCTGTTATACCCCTTACTTATGTTTGAAATATTTAGTATCACCACTAAATCAGGGCACAGCAGATTTGCCCCTATCAAAACCAGTGGTAACTCCGTTATGGAACGATTTTGACTCATTTTAAAGTTAGTATTCTCAACAATATAAGTGATGCTACAACAGCAAAGGCAATAGTGGTGAAAACTGAGGGTGATTTAGTGGTGAAAATTGAGGGTGATTGAGACTAAGTGTCAATGTTCAACATGGGTACCCATAGTGACATTCAATGTTAGAGGCAGTGTATGAGACATGCGCTGAATGGGAATTTCACGTTGGTTAGTTGTGTCTATCTAAGAAACATGGACAGACACTCCTAAAAGAATGTTCTGAATTGGTTTGGTTTGAAAATGTCACAAACCCAGCCAAACAAATCAATATCATGTTGAGTTAGGTGGAGGTTTTAGCTTTCATGCTGAGTTGTCTATCACTTACTATTCATAAATTCACACTAAGAACAAGCATGAATAAGATATCAGCATCCCTAACACTATCACAGCAAAAAATGAAACCATAGAACAGAAAACCAATTATCCAAAAATTTAATTTTTTTTCTTTACACTCTGTTTGGTTCTAAGGAAAGCAGAGCAACAGAAATCAAACACCAGAAGTTTCTAAATTTATTCAATCCAGCATAAATAATAAAACAGCAAAATCTTGCATTTCTTTCTTTTATCTCCATTTTCTCAGCAACAAAACACAGTGAATCAGGGTTTAAACAATGAAAGTTTCAACCTTGGAAGCGATAGTGATGCCACGCTCACGCTCGAGGCTGATAGAATCGAGGGCGCGTTCATGGGGGATATCAGCGCCGCACTGGCGGAGGAGGCGGTCCATGAGGGTAGTCTTTCCGTGGTCGACGTGGGCAATAACGGCCACGTTCCGGAGCCGGCTGGGATCCAGCGCGCCGCTAGGAGCTGCAGCATCGGAGGCAGCCGGTGCCGCCGCCGAGAAAGCGCGGGCGAGGCCGGTGGCGCGCGCGTATGCATAGGGTTTAAGAGCAGTGGTCTGAACAGGATAGTAGGAGACGGGGGAAAGAGATCTTTTGGTATTGGACCAGAGGGAACGAAGCAACGGACCGCCATTTCCCAAACAGAAATGGCAGTTGTACTGCTTCCCTAATTTGGATTTCATAGGGTTTATGCTTAGAAAGGGTTTTTGATCTTTTTGCCGACGAGATCTTGGGGCATTGTTGGAATTCTGATTTGGAGGGGCAGATAGATAAATTTGGCTTCAAACAATTTTTTCCTTCCCAACCTTTTTTGGCCCCTTTCCCTTCCAAAGACTGATACAGTTTTGCCCTTCCAAAATCATATCCTGTTTTGATTATTTGAGGTGGTGTTTGGATGAAAGAAATAAAAAATTAATATGAAAGTGACACGTGATAAAATTTAATTAAAAAATGATGAAAAAAGTTGATATGTTAGGGTTTGAATCTTTCAAACACCGTCTTAATGTGAAAATTATCATTCTTTTATATATTTTAAATTTTAATTTCACTATATATAAAAAGTAAATAAAAATAAAAAATAATTTCTTTCTCCTTGCTCACGCTTGGGTTTTCTTTTTATATTTTCTTTTATTTCATCATTAAATTAGCCACTTTGTAATTTCTTCTTATTTATTTGCAAATTAAATTTATTCTTTCCTCTTCTTTATATAATTAGACCAATGAAAATAAATAAATAAGTCATTTCTACAATTTTTTTTCCTTTCAACTATTTTTACTTTCTATTACGTTTTTATTATTATTGACTCACGTGATCTATGAAATTATATAATATTCTTTTGTTATCAAAAATAGCTTCTTAATATATTATAAAATATTTCAATAAAAATACATAATATCATGAAAATGTTAGAGTTACTTTTTTATAGTTATATTTTTTAGTTATGCCATCGTTGATGAACCAATAAAATTAATCCAAATTAGGTTTTTGTACGAATACTATAAGTTTATATTTTACCACATCTCAAACTTATAAAGTTTGATCTTTTTTTTTTTTTCTTTCAATCTATTTGTTAATTTCAATATATGGTTTTATTTTCTTAATTCTTAACTCATTTTGTAAAATTAACTTTAGTTAAAAATATTACTAATCTTAATTCTATTAAAATAATTTTGTGATTAGTTTTATAAAATAACTCAAGTTAAAAATATTATTTTTAGTGATTGTGCATTTTATTTTATAAAAAAAAACTCAAATACTGAATATTATTAATCAAGTTATTAACTAGAATATCAACATGACTAATTTAATTTTAAAATTTAAATTTAAAAAACAAATATTACTCTCTAACCTATTTAATATTTAGTCACTTTAATCCTAATCTTAATTAATAATCCTAATCTTTGAATTTTTATTTAAAATATATTAAGAGTTGTTATTTAGTTAAAATATACTAAGGGGGTTAGAATTTTTTAAGTCAATTAATATTTAGTTATTTTTAAATTATTTTCAAGCCTAGTCGTTAATTTGTTATTTAGATAATTTTTTGGGTGCTTTCAAATTTAAGTTGTAATTTGTTCGAGATATGTGCATTTATCATAAGTGGTGAATCAAAAGGCAAGTAAGCCTATTTTAAGAGACATATAGCCCACTTGATATTATTTAAAATCACGTGTTATAATTCTAGTGGCTATATAAATAAAAGAAAAAATATAATTGTACTCATATATCGATATAGGACAGAAAGAGATAAAATAATAAAAAAAGTACTAAAAGAATTAAAGAATGAAAGAGTGTTTTGTTCAAAAATTTCTAAAAAAAATAAAAACTAGAATAATAAATATGGAGTGTATATAGGATTTGGTTTATTGAGATAAAATGAAAAAAAAAATTACACAATTGTTTATATGTATACACATAACATAGGTTTATAAAAATAATTCAAATAACATAGGCTTTATTTTAGATTTTTTCTGAAAAAATTGTCTATAAGGTCTAAATAATCTGTTGGTATTTTATTTTATTTATTTTTTTTTGTGTTTTTAAATTTAATATATAATAAGAGTTGTTATGGTAACAGAAGTTAGATTTTTTAAATTTAAGTAATGTTTAATTATTTTTTAATCCAAATTAGATTTTTAGTAAATTTGATAACCATAGTAAATTAATTAGTATGTTCTATTTAAGAAACTCATGATTTCATTTTACACTGATAAAAATCACGTGTCAATTATAATAGTTTTATAAAAAAAAAAAAAGTAAAATTTGGTCATACACTGACATGGGATAAAATAAAATAAAAGTTTTGAAAATAAGAATAAAAAATTAATAAAAAGTGGGAAAATTATATTTCATTCAAATATTTGTAAAAATAAAAAAGTAAAATAGTTTATAGGGAGTACTACGTAGGATTTGGTAATAATTATTTGATTGGTTTTGTAAAAATAATTCTAATTAAAAATATTATTAATTGTACATTGTGTTTTATAAAACATATGGTTAGTGCGATAAATTTAAATTCAAAACTAGAACTTAAAAAAATAATTACTCTTAAGCCTAATTAATGTCTCGTTAATTTTTATATTTTAAATTTTAAAATTACAATGAATTGTTATTATGAGATAAATAGTTTTTAAACATTTTCTTAATTATTATTTATGTATTTTTTATGTTTTTTAATTTAATTCCTAATACATTTGAAATATGTAAAAAATTATAAGTTAAGTGTATCTTCATAGGAATTCATTCACATCTATTAAAATTACATGTCATAGTTTTGTATGTAAAATAAAAAAATGAAATTGTCGTCACCTATTAATTTTGGGGGAAAAAAAGTAGATTTTGTGAATAAGAAAAGAGAAGAGGAGACAAGAAGATGTACGAGGAGTGTACCACATATGATTGAAATGAAGGCGAAAAAATGAAAAAAAAATGTTATTTCAATATTATATATATATATATATATATATATATATATATATATATGTTAGATAATATGCAATTTTTTTTGGATTTGCTTTGTAGCTATCTTGGCTTAATACAAACATGACATATCATTGTTGATGTGAGGGACTGGTCCGTGAGGGACTCTGCCTGGAAGAGTGAAGCTGGAGATGAAGTAGAGAAATAATGCCTTCCATCCCACATCGCCTGGGTCGTGGAAGGAAGTAATATATATATATTCGATATCAATATAGAACAACGCGTTTTAAAGCCGTGAGGGTACTTGATTCCCTAGGAACTCCAGGGTTAAGCGTGCTCCAGTGGGGGACAGTACCGGGATGGGCGACCTCCTGGGAAGTAGCTTACTAATCCCAAAGCGGACAATATTATACTATATGTAATCCCAAAGCGGACAATATTATACTATATGTAATCCCAAAGCGGACAATATTGTACTATATGGATGCAGGTCGTTACAAATAGTATCAGCTAATACCCAGCCGAAAGTGTGGGATCACGTGTGTGGGGGACCTGCCTGTGAAGGACTCTGCCTGCGGGAGAATGAAGCAGGAGGCCACGCTGGGACGCGTGCCCCGTAAGGGAGAGGATTGTGAGGGACCTGCTCGTGAGGGACCTGCTCGTGAGGGACTTTGCCTACAGGAGAGTAAAGCCGGAGGTGAAGTAGAGAAATAATACCTTACATCCCACATCGCCTGTAAGGGGGGAGGATTGTGAGGGACCTGCTCGTGAGGGACTTTGCCTGCAAGAGAGTAAAGCCGGAGGTGAAGTAGATAAATAATACCTTACATCCCACATCGTCTGGGTTGTGAAAGGAAGTAGCATATATGTAATATTTAATATCAATATAAAACAACGCGTTTTAAAGCCGTGAGAGTACTGGATTCAGTGAGAACTCCAGGGTTAAGCGTACTCAAGTGGAGGCAGTACCAGGATGGATGACATCATAGAAAGCAGCTTACCAAACCCTTTTATTGTATTATATGGATATGAGTCGATGTGGTTGACGCACTCAAGGTTCAATAAAAAGGTACCTATGCATTACATATGCAAGTTTTCCATTAAAAAAAAATTAAAAAATCAAAACGGGAAGGAATCTAGACACGATTAAAATTACAGAAGTATTTAGGAAAATTACTTAGGCTTGTAGTTTTATCAATCAAATCATTACACATTTTATTTATCACAATAGACATTTTTCAACTTATTTGAGAAATTTTCATAAACTTTGATGCAAATAGTGAAGAAAATAAGTGTTTTTATTTGTTTGTTTTTTACCCTTTAAAATACAGTCACGTGGCAAGATGGAAAATTTCCAATAAAGGTTGAAGAATGGTTTATTTTCAACAAATTGAAAACAATTCAAAATGTTAATTAATTAAAACCCAAGGCGATAAAGAAATTAATTAAAAAACAAGGCAAGAAATTCAAATTACAGTGAAAAGAAAGAAGTATGCTTTTTAGAATTCATTGAAGCATCCGATACAACACTACATATAAGATAATTAATTAATAGAATTAAAAAAAAAAGAAAGAAAACAAAAATAAGAACAAGGGAAATATTAATAATTGTGACATTCATGAAAGCAGGGAGGGGCATTCCACCCCAAAGACCCAGGAATAAGGTTATTAACACAACAGCTAATTTAAAGGAACACGCATGGCCTTGGTTTCCGACGCTTTTTCTTCGGTTTGGGAGGCTGCAGAACAATCTTGATGGCAGCATCGAACACAGCCTTCACATTCTGAAAATAAAAATTGTTCCCAAAAAAAAAAAATATTAGACACAAATTTACTCTCTTGACTTTGGTGTAACTGTAATGAAAAATAACAAGTGTAACGAATAAAACAAAAAGTCTCACGAAAATATAAAGATCTGAAAAAGTTACGTAATGTGACAATAACAACCGATTTTTTAAATTATGTTTCTGATTCTGATTATCAAGAACCAAAACATATTAAAAAAAATTGGTTGTATGATCAGGTAGCATTTGTTATTTGTATAAGAAAACTTGTTAGAACCTGCTGTGTCTTGGAGCTGCACTCTATGTAAACCGCAGCACTAATCATCTTCTTCAGCTCCTCACCCTGCAAAATTCCATCCCATTTGATCCAATTGACAATATATCATACTGATCATACACCCATACATACATACATATGTGTGTGTGTATGTATTAGTATACACCAAAACTAACTCAGACCGTACGCAAGGCAAGATAGCACAATTGAGGGTTCATGCCTTCTTGAAATGAAATTGATGGTAAATTACGAGCCAAGTGTATTATAATCCATTGACTTGCCTGAGCCGTTGTGATTGGGGTTGCGCCTGGGTGGTCAATCAAGTACTGCTTGTCTTCGCGTAAATCTGCGAATAATCAAATAAAGTTCAGATGAAACCAACTAAACTAATTAACGCACATAGAAAGAGAGAGAGAGAGAGAGAGAGAGAGAGAGAGAATTCAGCTGGCATAGTGGCGGATTGTTTTGTTCCCAAAACTAGAATTGTCTTACCCAGTTTGGTTCCCACAAGAACAACTGGGACGGTTGGCGCATAATGCCTCAGCTCAGGGATCCACTGGAGGGGGAATTCAACAATATTCAGAAGATGCGATTCCAAAGCGTGCATCGGGGAAAACAAACGAGGATATGGTGTTGTGCTTAAATTTCTACTAACCTTCTTTGATATGTTCTCGTAGCTGGCTCTGCTGATGAGAGAGAAGGCCAACAGGAAGACATCAGCACCTCTATAACTCAGAGGCCTCAGCCTGTTATAATCCTCTTGTCCTGAAATCAACCAAATTAAAACTGATTAATTACCCAAAAAAAAAAAAATCTACAAATATGTAGATATAATTCGGATAAAATATGACCGGTCTCTTTTTTTTTTTTTGAAAGGTAAAAAATATGACCGGTCTCACTTTGTATCTGTACATTTATTTCATTTCTAATGTCACCCTTTAGTTCAATTTTATAAAAAAATAAAAATTTGTTTGTCTATTGAGAATCTATTGTCAAAATCTTTAATAGAATTAGAGAAATGATTTTGAAGCTGAATCAAATGTATAAAGGTTAAAGTGGCACAATTAAAAAATATAAATTGTAAAGTAAAATTTATGATAAAATATACAAATGCTAAGTGTTATTAAAAATGTACAGATTATGAAATAGAATCAATGATAAAATATACAAGTGCCAAGTATATTTCACCAGTATAATTATCATGTTTGGTTGCAAGAATACGTATCAAAACTACCCACTATGTTGGCAAAATGAAACTAAAAGCTCTATTGTTGGACACAGTGATTTTTAGTAGCAAGGTGAAAATACCATTAATTGAAGAAATTAAGCAAGTATTGACCTGCTGTGTCCCAAAGCCCGAGGTTAACTGTGCTGCCATCCACGACCACATTAGCACTAAAGTTATCAAACACTGTGGGCACATAATCCTGTCAAACCAATTGAAAAGATTAAGCAGACCCCCCCGGGGGGAGAGAGAGAGAGACAGAGAGAGAAACAGAGAGAGAGCGCATAGTCTGGAATCATATACAGTGGGGAAAGTGTTGCTAGTGTACGAGATGAGCATGCATGTCTTGCCAACGGCTCCATCCCCCACGGTGACACACTTGATGAATCTTGCAGTTGTCATCTCTGAAACTCTTCTCCTTGGTTATATTTTTGTCTCTTCACTCGGCTAAAAGACCTCCCTCTCTTTCTCCCTCTATTTCACCATTGGTGCATGTCTCTGCCTCTAGATTTTGGGAATCAAATGTTTGGAAACTAGCTAGCTAGAGGAAGTTAGAGAAGAATGGAGGAGGGTTTGAGGGATATTTTGGAGTGGGAGATGATTTTGAAATTTGAATAGAAATGGAGGGTGGGAGAGGTGGCATTTAATAGCCATTGCATACCCATATAACCCACTTTGGTTGTTTGCCTTTACAATGATTGCCAATGGGTTTCTGTTACTTTAAGGGGAAGAGCAGACCAAAAAAATTAACTAGAAGTGGGGGTGGTTTGGTGCTGGTGTTGTTAGTTGGTTAAGTGTTGAACAAGGGAGAGAGAAAGAGAGAGAGAGATTAATGATGGAAAATGAGGAAATTGTAAACATTGCTTAATTAGGCCATTAAAAAAATAAAAATAAAAAATAAAAAAATAAAAAATAAAAAAATAAAAGAAAAAAGAAGAAGAAGAAGAGGGAGATGGGGGCAGAAAAGAGAAAACTGGGAAAGTTATAGTCACCAATTCCGTCCTGTCGGCCTCAAATCCTGACATGTCCCTCAAAAATTCTACCCAACTCTCAGATTGGAATAAAAAAAGGAGCCAAACTTCATTTCTTCTTCTTTTTTCTTTTTTTGATAAATTACAATTACATTCCTTGATTTTTTTTGAAAAATTAAACAATATTCATTATATTTAAAAAATTATTCAAACTTTTTTTACTATTTAAGTTTTCCTACTAACTAAAATATTCTCATATAATATTATAGCTTATAAATAATTTGATTTCTTACATTATAACTAAAAAATAAAATAAAAAATAATGTTAGTAAAATTCTATGTACTTTTTAGTTGGGATACTAGGAAGAATTTAAGGAAACCTCAAAACAGAAAAGGTGAAAATAATTTTTTTGAATTGTAAGTGTTGTTCGAGAGTAACTTTTTAACTGTGAAGGGGGCGTTGTTTAACTTTTGAATAAACCTCACAAGACGTGAATGTGTAATTTTTTTTTTTTTCTTTTCTTTTAGGTTTCATTAGGAGTCGCCATGGTTGAGGAGGAAAGCCAAGCTAGCACATGCTACAAATAGTGCGACTCAAATAAATTAATTCATAGCTTAGTGGGTGTCACTAATTAAAGGAGAGATTTATGTGTGAGTGGACATGGGTGTTTCAGAATGAAGTGAGGTCAGGCTGTTTGGGGGTCGGCTAGTGCATCACTTTAGCTAACTTTTAGAGTAACACTTTGCTAAAATATACAGCTCAATTCTAATCATCTATATAATAAAAGAGGATGATTTTTAAAAATATTTTTCTTACAAATTAAAATTTAACGGTTTAAATTTATTTTTTTAATTTAATTATTATAATTATTTTTATATTTTAAATTCTTACTTAATTCTTATTTTAGCGAATCATACCACTATCTATCTCACAAAATGACTTGAGCGTTTTAAATTTCATCATATTTTAAGGGTGGAAATCATATGTAAATCAAAACTATCAATTTAAATTTTGCTCAATTATGATTTCTAAAAAGTTAATCTTCCAACTCAAAGTATCATAATTTGTATTTTTGTTATTGTGCTTATCAAAAATTAATTAGAGAGAGAGATAGAGAAAGAGACCAAAACACATGTAGCAGGTGTTAGGATCTAAAGTTTTAGAAAAAAATTAAAATTTATAAATTATTATAATTTTTTTGATTTGAACTTTTTGTCCAAAATTTCAAACTACATAAGAAATTTAATACTAATTTTGTTTAGATTACCATAAGTACGGATTATTGCTACTGTTCAATAAATGGTAATATAGTAAAATTATTTATTTATTTTTAAAATAGGATAACTTTTCACATGTTGGGAGAGCCAATATCTTCTATTAATTGGCTTGATCAAAGGGATTCCTTTGTTATTGTCACATGTACACAGTAGGTAGGTAAATCCAACGTCGAGATGTTCAAAATCCATCCGATGTTGTCCCAATAGATTGTCTGAAACTTTATTAATTTGATCAAAAGTTAAAATGATAGCTTTTGAGACTAAAGTTGGATCTTGCCAGTAAGAAATTGGATTTTATTGGAATTGGCCCAATTGGTTTCTAGACAAGTGAAGTGAGCACCCGAAACAGAATTAATATTGCATTGAAAATCTTTACGACGATAACTTTTTCTTTGTCGTTTGAAGTCTAGTAAAACAAATCAAGATACTACAATTTATCTGACACTTTATTTGATATCATTCTTCTTTTAGAATTAATTCAATTTTAAAATAAAGAATTGATTTGATTTTAATTTAAGTTGATTTGATAAATAAAATTTTATATTTGAAATATATTTTAAAATTTAAAAATTAAATTGAATTGAATTAATTTACAAGTAATACTAAATTTGACCACATTACTAGGAAATAAAAAATATAGTAAACATATGATATATGAAAAAAAATTTCTCCACTTATTTAGACGACTTAAAAAATAATGAATTCTAATTAAAATTTACATTTTAGATTTAGATTTGAAATGATGTAAAAATTTCAAAATTTAAATTATGAAATAAAATCAAATTCAACTCATAAAATTTTATTACGTGAGAATTCTCAGAAAATAAAACCAAATCCCATCCATTCTACTATTCCGAACGGAGTGTCAAATTTAAGAAGAAAGTATAATTAAATAAATGTGTGTGATATGTGCCCAACGTGACTACATATTCAACACTTTGTACCTAATAAATATGTGTAATATTTTAATTTTTTTATATAATAATTATACACCCAATTAATTACGTTATCACGTATGAAAATTAATTGTTTTATAACATTTCAAAAACGATATTAGACTTTAAAATTAAATAAATGTATCAGTGTGTACCAAAGGTGAGAATGATTGAATAAGTGTATCCTTAATAAGGAAAATAGGTTGGCGAAAGCAAAATTAGTGCCTTGAGATTCTTCGAAATATCATGTATAGTCTTAAGTGGCTCCACCCCCTCCAACAACTCCAACTCTACCCCAACTCCATTTTTAATTTTTATTTTTTATAAAAATAATTATTTTATTCTAACATTATTTAATTTAGTAATCTAACAAAAAAATGAGGATAATCACTTTTATTTTAATATTATTTAATTTGATAACAAAATAATAAGAAATAAAAATACATACATATATATATATATATATATATTAATTTTAATTTTATAATTATCAAATATATGTGATTTTTTTTTTGAAGAAGAAAAGAAACTCACAACCTAACTTAACTCAAAAAGTTGGAAAGTGAGGTAGGGGATATATGGTAACACATGCACCCTAACTATCTCGAAGTGGGATAGCCTGCCCACTGCAACCCCTCGGGCCGAGACTCAGACTGAACGGGGCAACCCACAGGGAGAGTGGAACACTGGACGACGCACGTACGCACACGTGAACGGATTTTGTTTTTTTTTTTTTTTTGAAGAAAGCAAACCCACAACCCAACTTTCCAACTCAAAAAGTTGAAAAGCAGGTGGGGGGTATATGATAATATACACACACTAACTATCTCGATGTAGGGATAGCCAATAGATGTGATTTAATTTGATAATTAATACCGGACTTCATTTATTTGAACTTAAATTGTGAATCTTAGTGAATAAGAACACAAATTATGAAGGTTATTTTGATAATCAATATTAATTAAATTTTCAAATAATGAAACAAAAGAAAAAGTAGGCAAGTTAGCATATCTTAATGCAAGTCATATCAAATAATAATATTAATTGTATTAAATCATGAAATTTTTAGGCATTTATGATTTTTATGTGGATATTTTTGGTTAAAAATTATGTATTAAATTATAGAGTTTGTGAGTCTTTTAATATTTTTATGAGGACATTTTTGTCCAATTTTTTAAAATATATTAAATTATTGGAATTCTTAGATATTTATAATTTTTATGAGGACATTTTTGTCAAAAAGTTATGTATTAAATCAAGGGGTGTTTTGGGTACTTTGGATTTTGTTGAGAATATTTTTGGGTAAGAAAAATATGTATTAAATCATGAGTTGTTTTATGTATTTATAATTCTTATAAGAATATTTGTGTTCAAAGATTTTTTTTTTCAAATATTCATACTTTTATATATAATGGTGAGACAGTAAAATAAAATTAAGTCATGGGGTTTTTTAGGTATTTATGAGAAAATTTTATATAGTTTTAATTAAATAAATATAATATAATATAATATAAATAAAAAGTTTTCAATATATTAAATCATTGGGATTCAAAGATATTTATAATTTTAATGAGGCTAATTTTGGTCAAATAAATCATGTATTAAATTATGAAATTTTTTAGATATTTATAATTTTTACGAGTGTATTTTTATCCAAAAAATATTTTTCAAACATTCATTCTTTTGTATAGTAGTAAGATAAGATATATATATTTGTCCCAAATTGCACGAACATATTTTGTATTGATTTTACAGTAATAACTTCCATAATTAAATTAACGTACAACTTTGATAATTAAATTAAGTACGTATGCTTTGTTTGGAAAGATTATTTTTTTTTTTGGTGTTTGAGAAAGAAAAAAAAACTTTTTAATATATTATTCATGACTTAAAATAAATTAAAAATATAAGAGGTTAAATTTAGTCATTTTAGAAAAAATTAAAATTAATTTCAATTATTTTGATTTCATTTCATAAGAATTTATTTCATTTTATAATTTAATTTTAGAATTTTTATATCATTTAAAATTTAATTCAAAATAATAAAATTTTATGAAAATTTATTTTTTAATCTATTTAAGTAAAGTAAGTAAATAAATTTATTCTCATATATCATATTTATCATATTTATGTTTCGGTCAAATTTAATATTTATCTTAAATTAATTCTTAAATTTAAATATGTGTTTCAAATAGAAAATTTTATTTATTAAATTAAATCAATTTTATTTTTTATTTTAAAATTAAATTAATTTTATGAGAAGAATATTTTTAAATAAAGTATAAAGTAATTTCCTCACAATCAATTACGGAGAGAAATGGTATACCCAATGCAATCCGATCCGATCCGACCCGACCCGACACAACCCAACCCATCGCTGAGACTACGGGAAGTCAGCCTCATAATGCCAAAAGAGGAAGAGAAACGGGCTTCTCAATATTTAAGCAAAGGCCGAAAGTCTCCGCAAGTCTGCGATGGAGAAAAGCCTTCTCGTCAGTTCCCTCTTCTGCATCTGCTTCCTTCTCGCCCCTTGCTCTGCTTCTCTTGTTCCAATCGGAATCCATCCCCTAGGTTCTATCTCTCCCTCCCTCTCTCTCTCTCTCTCTCTCTATATATATATATATATAAGTATGTGTGTGTATGTATCATGTATGTATGTATATATGCGCTTATTGGATTATACTAAGGTAGATTTTGTGGTTGACAGATAAGAAGTACTATTCTTCGGAGTTGATCAAATGCAAAGACGGATCTAAATCTTTCAGCAGAGACCGTATAAACGACAATTACTGTGACTGCGCCGACGGCACTGACGAGCCTGGTATTGCTCAGACCTGAATTTCAGCTTTTGTGCACGTTGAATTACATTCTCTATTATACTATTAAGGGAGCTCTCAAAACAATCATATTTTACCTTATTTTTGTGTGTGTATATTTTTGAATTTAGGTTAAGTTGAAGGTTGGTACACTTCACGCATGTGGAAATTATTATTATATTTAATAACGAGTTTTATATAAGGAAAAACACAGAAGAGACCAAGCTACTTATAAGTGTATGCCGATTCTGATATTTTTTTTTTCAATATATATACATACTTATATCCATCTAATTATGAAGATGGTACTTGTTTGGTAATGGTGTTGAATCAGAGTTAAAATCTCAGTTTTTGAATGATAAATTTTCACCAAACACCATATAAAGAGTTTTGAATCATTAAAAACTCAAAATTTCACTAATCAAACACTGCATAATGAGTTCTGAATGATCGCAACTCAAATTCTCTCCATAAAATATAGACAGAGAGTTCTAGACGATTAGAAAACTCATATTTTCTCCAATCAAATGCTACATAAATTGTTGACACAGAATACGTAGCAGGGGAACTGAATGTTGAAGATAAATACAATCAATTCACATAATGTTGAGCAAATAGAAGTATTTATTTGTAACACATGTAAATAGCTAAAGGAAGAGGGAGGTTGTTAGTGATGAAATATTTATTTGCAAGTTTTTCTTGCTTGGAGTGAGTTATTCCTGCTACAAATTATAAGCTTATTGCTTGGTTGTATTGATTGACCAATCAGTAATATTGTGTGGCATACCGGGACCTATGATTTTCTGTCCGTAACCAATAGAATGGTTGAATCTTAAGAAAGCCGTCAACATTATTTGAAATGAATTTTTGGAAAATCATAAAAACGGAAGCCCTTTTTCTTTTATTTTCTTCCGGTAAAAAAATCATGTGAATGAAAAAAGTTGAGCATTACTTATCTATTTTAATACATATTCTATTTGGTCTTGGGGACTCACTTGGCTTTCTTTCTCTAATTTGTAGGAACACCTGCTTGTCCCACTGGAAAATTTTATTGTGAGAACGTAGGAAGTAAACCACAATTTTTGTTTTCTTCTCGTGTGAATGATCGTTTTTGTGGTAAGTAAAATCGCATCCATATTCTTCTCTTTCATGAGGTTATATAGATGATGCTTTCTCATTATTCACACCCGTTTAAATGACCTGGTGCACCAAGTAGTGCAAGTATCTTGCCTTGTAATGTGTTATGTAACCGGTGGAGTTTCATATCTTCGACCTAACTCCTAGAAGGATGGTTGCTGGCTTATATATTTGTTTTTACTACATTAAATACATTTAGACTTCCATATATTGTATGTTCTAGTTGCTTCCATAGGTGCTCGTTAGATCTTATCTGATGTTTCAGTGAAATGTTGTGGTAATAACAACTGTGGTTGCGTACTTATCGGGGAAAAAAAAAAGCTGTGGTTGCATTGAATTCTTCCTTGTACTCAGCCACTTTTCATGTCTGTTTTGTTTATTTTTGCTTGGGGCCTGGGTTAGCTTAAATCTTGTGGTGCCTTGATTATCCAAATTTAGTTAACAATCCGTTTTTGTTATAGATTGCTGTGATGGTAGTGATGAGTATGACGGTAGCATCATTTGTCCCAACACATGCGTCATGGGTGGAAATGTTGCATACAAGACAATGAATTATGGATCAACTACTGGCCTAGGCTTGAATGATGTGAAAGCAAATCAAGAAGGAGCTATTTTGGAGGACTCGACTAAGAAACTTACAGGTTTTGTTTTGATTTTTCATGATATCATTGTTTCAAGTGAGAATTATTTCTGGGCATCAGCTGCATCGTTAAAGTCACACCTTTGTTTTATAATTACATAGCATTCCTTTCACACAGCTGGTCCTCACCATGTCAGAGTGGGGGTTGTGGTTCTGTTGAATTAAGTTATGGACTTGTCAAATTCCTTATTATTAACAATACATTAGGAATTGGTACCTTTGTTTTATAATTACATAGCATCCCTTTCACTTGGCTGGTCCTTACTGTGTTAGAGTGAGTGTTGTGGTTCCATTGAATTAAGTTATGAACTTGTCAAATTCCTTATTATTAACAATATATCGGGAACTGGTGATTCCAGGTTTGAAGATAGTGATAATCCTACAGGTGATTCTCATAAGTTCTGCGGTTGCTTTCTGGTTATTTTATAGACGTGTCAGATTGAGAAGAAGACGTTCTCGTTGAATAAGTTTTTACCTTGAGGTTAATATTCTGGTCTTGGTAATTTCTCATTTAGCTCTCCTTAATATATTTCTATTCTGTGTAGAAATTTTAATTTTGTTGCCATTTTCATGTTTGTCTGTTCTGTTTCTTCATCATCATATTGGCTGATTTTCTATGGTTCCTTGAGAATTTTCTGACTTGAATCAGTGTTAATTCTTTACTGTGTCCCTATTCTTAAAGACCTGTGATTGGTTGAAGTTCATTGTATCATCTACAAATTGTTTCATTCCTATGTATATCATGTTACTACATACTATAGAGGGTTTTACATGAATCTACGTGCATTATTTGTTTGTGTATCACCCTTCAATTTGATGTTCAGATTTTGTGTGCAAAATGTTAAGATATGTTTTGCATCTAGTTCACCCTAAAAAGAAAGCACTATGACTTTATAATCTCACTTCTTTTCCTATGTATAAACGTAAAAATGTGTAAAATTTGATGTTTTTTTTCTTGCACTTAACATAACATAGCTTAGTCCTAAACTAGTTGGGATCGGCTACATGAATCCTTTTCATACATTTATTTCTTTCATGGATTATGTAAAATTTAGTCTTTCCTCACAATTTTAGTCTATATAATCTTAGGTTTACCTTTTGCCTTTTTAACCCCCTCTAATTGGATTGACTCACTCTTCTATATTGGTGCATATTTTGGCTACGTTATACATGACCAAACTATCTTAAATGGTTTTCTTTCAACTTATTTTCTGTCAAACTTACTTTAACTTTCTTTCAGATATATTCATTTCTTATCTTATCTTATATATATATATCCACATATTTTATAACTGGGGGTGTTCAAGCTAGTTTGCGCACCTTGATTAATCTATGAGACCCTAAAATTAACAATTGGATAATTCTCCAGCGGCCCTAACTAGACTTGAACGGGTGACCAATGAAGAGCAAATCCAAGATCTGACCAGTTGAGTTAACTTTCAGGATTAATCTATTTATATATTTCCACACACCCATCTTGGCAACCTTATTTGCACTACTCTCATCTTATGAAAATTTTGCTTATTAATGACATAACACTTTGTACCATAAAGCATAGTTGTTAATTTCCTATAGTATATAGAATTTAATTGTTATGTGAAAATTTAATAGATATAAATGAGAGGGGCTAGCTCAAGTGGAAAGCACCCCTACTCCACCTAGAACAAAGGTCATGGGTTCGAGTTGTCGCAATCCCTGTTCCCCTAATAAATAACATTTATTTATGAAAAAATCATAGATATAGATGTTAAATAACTATTTGTTTATACCATACCTTTACCATGCCTGACCCAATTATTTGGATATTGCCATATTGGTGTAATTAGTTCACATCCTAATTTTCTCTGCTCTGCCTATTTTTCTTCTTCTTCTCTCTTCCAAGGCTTAATGCTTGTTATTAAGCAATATTTCAGCAGTCTGGACCAGTCATTTTTCGTCGATTTGGCATTTTTTAATTTATTTCATCTTTTATTTTTTCTTTGGTCTTGATATTCCCTGTTAGGAAATGTGTTAGTTTGTCTGAGCAATCCAATCCTTGATCATATTACATTTTTGATTATTTACTTTTTTTTTAAATAATATTTAATCGTCATGATGTATATATGTGTTAATTTTTCTGTTTCATAATTCTTTCAGCTACAAATCATTGTCTGAAATTGGTCGTTAATGCGTGGTGGTTTCGATCATCATGTACATGGTCCTCCACCATATTACCATTACAATTTTGAAAAGATGGCAACTCCAGTGACAAAGATTTGTGCATATATTTATTATTTTCGTGACTCTTTGCTTCGATTTTCTTCCATTCGTTTGATCTCTTCATCGTGGACACTTGAAGAATCTGTCAGAGAAGCAGTTGAAGCCAAGACATACCAGCAAATTCCTGAGCTTCTCATTGTTGCAAAAGAGTCTTGCCAGAACTCAAATCCATTCTCATTCCTCTCCAACTACCCTCAGCACCTCAGAACCCAAATCATTGATGAGATCTTACAATCTTTTATCCCTCTTAGACCCCGTTCTCGCCCTCAAGCTGCCTATTCCTGCCTCCTCTCCTACACACTACAAAGCCCTAATCCCCTTCCTCTTGCTCTTGCCATTCTTCAACGCACTCTACGCTCTGGCTGTATCCCTGTCCCTCAAACTCACCTTCTTCTTTCTACTGCATGGATTGACAAACGGTGCCAATCTCAATCTATCTCTAACATATTATTGGAGATGCAATCAATCGGATATTTCCCTGATACTGGCACTTGCAACTATCTTATTTCGTCACTCTGTGCTGTTGATCAGTTGACAGAGGCAATTAAAGTCTTGAAGGGCATGGGTGGGGCAGGATGTGTTCCTGATTTGGAAAGTTATGATGCTGTAATTAGTGCAATGTGCACGGTCAGAAGGACCACAGATGTGGAAAAAATGATGAAAGAAATGATCGCAAGAAGTGGGTTGACTCCAAGGCAGGCAACAGTGGTGAAAGTGGTCAAAGCAATGCGGGCAAAAAAAGAGATTTGGAGAGCAGTTGAGGTGATTGAGCTTTTGGAGAAGGCGGGGTTCCCTGTGGGGTTTGAAAGCTATGAGTTAGTAGTTGAAGTGTGCTTAGAGCGTGGCGAGTTTGTTTTGGCAGGGAAGGTTGTAATGGGGATGGCAGGAAAAGGGTTTATACCATATATTAGGGCAAGACAGAAGGTGGTTGAAGGGCTGGCTAGCGTTGGGGAACAGGAGCTTGCCTCTGCTGTTAGGCAGAAGTTTGTGGAAATGAAATCTTAGCTTCTTGGATAATATCTTAAGGTAAATGTTCTTTGCGGGGGATAGTATATCCTTTGGTGACTGATCAATATAACAAATACCACAGTCAAAGATGTGTCGGTAGCTATGTATTCTAGCTTAAAATCTTGTTGAAGTTCTCTTAACAGTTTCAAACATAAATGAATCGCTTTTTACATTATCATGTCAGATTTGATCAATGTATGGCCATATAAGTTGGATCTCTGGTGGAGGCAAAACTTCATTGCCTGGCTCTTATTTGATTTTTCTCTTCATTAACTCTCTTTTAGTAAAGCTATCAATGCATGACCTGTTTCTCAGAAAGCTTTCAAATTTCTTCTATGAATTATGTTTATTATTATTGGCTATCCCGATTAATGAGCCTTAATGTTCCACCAATCATTACTAGTCCCTGATATCTATTGGTTCAACCATAACTCTGAAAAAGCTTTCTTTTATAGAAATATTTCTGTTTATATGAATTCTGAATTTCAATTGACTAGAAGACGAGTTTTCATATGTTCATGAGAACGTGTGGCAACAATTCTATTCTTGCAGACCACTGCTTCTTGCTGTAGATTGAGCCATAGGTTTCCAGGCTGATGACAGACCAAAGAGAACTGAGTTGAACTGAGTGAGGTAATCAATCTATGAATAACCTTTTTATTCTTGGATAACTTGTGTAACATCTGTTTCATAAACTCAAATGGTGTTATATTTATGTCTGGATCATCTCATTTTCGCTTGTTTGCTTAAACCTCGCATGCTGTTGGAACCAAATTAAATTAGTTCGTAACTATGCGCATAAAAGCTAGAATGCATTAAATAGGATAGATCAACCCTTAACAGGGTAGCTAGCCTGCATGGCAATGCCACAAGTACCCTTTTTATCAGCTGCATTGCGTTTGATCCTAACATAGCCCGATTCACCCCAATCAGTGCTCCACGAGTTCTTCACAATCCAGAACTTCTCATCATCTTCTTCTCCGTATCCGACTACTGTTACCCCATGATTGAGATTGCTTCCGCAGTGGCCCGACAAGATCCCTCCAGAGTAAAGCTGAAATGCATAGCCACCAGCATCGATGGCAACCGATACAGGTTGTTTTGCTGCTGCAGCTTGGAGGCTCTTCTCGCTATCTCGAGTTACTTTTTTATAGCCACTTATTGTTGCTGAGGTCACTGCAGCTTTGTCTTGGTTACAATCCCCATCCATTCCTTGATATGGGTACTCTTTCTCTGTTGTAATGCCTCCATTGCTTTTGATGAATGAGAATGCTTTTTCCATGTATCCTCCTCTACAGCCTTTATTCCCAGTTTTGACATCGCAGTCGACAAGTTCTTGTATTGACAGGGACACCAGTTTCCCGGTTTTGATCTTGGTTAACCCTTCCACTGCTGCCACTGCTGAGAATGCCCAACAACTTCCTGCAATGACAGAAAAGACCAGAATGATTTGTTAGTGACTAGCGGTGGAATCAAGCCGAGCTGGAACTTTTGGCTTACTAGAACTTGGCTCTGGAATAGCTTGATTAATTAAACGGTATTGTTTTGGTCTATGATATAATAAATCAAAATAGCTTGATTGACCTAAAATGACATCATGCCAATAGATCAAAACGTCGTTTCGATAAAAATATTTCAATATATAATATTTTGTCGAATTGACTCGGGAATGTTTGAATTGAGCACTTCTAGGCTCGAGTTTGAGCTCAATTTTAAATGAGTAATAAATTCAGTTCGAATTTAGCTCATTAAAGTCATAAATCAAGTTTGAGTTGAGTTTTTTTTGAGCTGATCATGAATTGAGCAATTCGCGGCCACAGCCTTAGAAGCAACAGTCTTATAACTAGATGGTCTTTCTCTACTCTTTTTTTTTTTTTTTAAACTGATTTCCCGTAGCTGTTTCATCATTCGTTAAACTTTCTGAGAAAGATATTGGTAGAAGAGCAATCGTTACCACACGGGCCTTGATTCTTGACTGGAGTCACTGCACCTTTCTTTCTCCAGTCCACACTGGTAGGTAAATCCTTACCTTCCTCATATATAAAGCTCTGCCCGGCACCTGAATGGTTGTTAGTCCCATAACCCATGTAGGTGGATATGAACTCCCCATTCGTCATGTCCGCAAACTTGTTGTCGACCAGCTTGAACGACAAGTTCTGGGCATTGAACTCATCAATGAACTCGACGTTTGTTTGGTAGATTCCGAAACGGCGTTCCCATTCATGCCTATTCTTGTGGTTGCGGCTGTATCTTTTCAGCCACTCCTCGTACCTCTCTTTCATGGCTTCGTGATCACACTCGTTGAGACCGGACCTCTCTTCCCTGGAACAAATTATCAAAGGCGCGAATAGAATCCACAAAATTAGAAGAGCCGAGCAAGCACTGTTCAAGACAAAAGGTGCAGCCATTGATGATGTCTAGAATGATGACCAGGAATGAAGACTGCTGTTTAAGTTTTGTCAATATAGAATTTTTCGAAGGCGTTTTAGTTGTGGTTCATAGTGTTTTCTGTCATGCCTTCTGCACCAAAGAATTTCACTAGAGGCAAGTCATTTGTGCATATGTGGCCCAGCTGCTGTTTGTTCTGTTCCGTTCCGTTCACGTCTTTTTCTTCAGCGATTAGTGCTGGTGTTAATGCTAGAACTGCTGAAGTCAAGCCAATTTTTGAGACAGTAGTTGCTACCGGTATGTTGTCTAGGTGATTTGGCATGACTTCGAATTAGGGGTGAGCATTAGTTCAATTTTCAGTTAATTCGGTTTTTGATTTATAAAATGTGAAGCCAAACTGACTGAGGTGTGTTTGATGCACTGACAAATGATGACAAATTCTGAAAATCTCTAAAAGTTATTCACTTTTTATTGTACTGCACGAATTACGAACTCACAAATTATGTCATTTTATTTTATTTTATTTTTTGTCACTTCAAACGCCTCTTGAATAAGGGTTAGCTAAATTTGATTCAGTTTATGAAAAAAAAAAAAATATTCGATTCTTAGTTTGGTTACTTCGGTTTTAGTAGGTCTTAATAAGTTTATATAATACATTTCAGTTTTTAATTTTTTGATTTTTTTGAAATTGAATTAAAGGCCAAAATTTGACTAATCTCAAAGCTAAATTAACTGATTGGATTGAACTGTTTTAACCAAAATTGAATATTCGATTCAAAATTCAATTAAAACTGAATTATGGCCACCCCTAGTTTGAATGGCTTCATTTTTAGCTTAACAGGCTTGGTAACTTGAGGTTACTTTAAAGGAGCGTTTGAAGTGATAAAAGTGATAAAATTTGATAAAAGTTATGGATTTGTAATTTGTATAATGAGATAAAAAAATGAATAACTTTTAAAAAGTTTTAAGTGTTTTTCTAACGATTTTCAGAATTTCAAACGGAGGTTGGGTAAAAAATTAGCTACTTTATTTATGTTAGCAATTGTTCCAAAATTTCCAATTTACATGTATCGGTTATCACACAGGCAATTGTGCATGCAAAAGCTATGAACTCGGAGAGAAAACTGCTTTGAACAAACCATGTGTTGGACAGTTGTTTCGAAACGTCTTAAACCATGGGCCCAGATATTAGACGACAAGAATTTCAGTCGAACTTCCGCGGGCGGATCCATTATTTTGAGAGAACAATATGCACGTTTTGAAAATTTCAAGGAGAGAGCTTCACCTTAATTGTTGATTTAAATGTTAAATGCATGCCATTGAAATAACAGAAAAGTTATATCTATTTCACAATATGATAACTTGACATTTATAATTACAAGTGATTAAAATATATTCTATATATTTTTCACAAAAATTTATATTAGGTATAAAAAAATTACCCACCTTTATTACATTATTTATTTAAAAAAAATTTTGACATTTTAGGTTGTGTTTCTCGTTCTTTCATTGCATAGAAATCATATATAGGGTAAGTTTGGAGTAAAATAAATTGAGATAAATTGAGAGTTCGTAATGCGTGCAGTGAGAGAAAAAAATTGATATGATATAAAGTTATCAGAAATTTATAGAATTTTTTTAGAATTTGTTTGTAAATCAAACAGGCCATAATGGTATTAATGTTAAATTCTTGTACAGGGTCTTTTTCAATGTATGTAATCATTCGCCCACTTCTTATTTTGCTTCCGTTCCTGACTACTTGTGAAGTAAAATCACGCTCTCACAGCCATTTACATTATTAAAAGTATAAAATATAAACATTCCTAACATGAGTGATCAATATAACACAGAAGGTGATCAATCTCATCTCCAAACAAAAAAGGAATTGTGCATTTTCGGATTTAAATGTAAGCAATGGATTGGGAAATTAAATATCATCGATAAATTGCGAAACCGAATGAATGATAAATTCCTCACAAATTGGTTGATTACATACCATTGCTTATTACAAATCTTCAATATAATGGTATACTATCCTATTTGTAGCCCATATGCAAAATAAGAATAAGAAGTGGGCGAATGATTTCTAAGATATAGCGATATTTCCGTTTAACACGTCCATTTTGCTAGGATGCATATGGACTACAAATAGGATAGTGTACCATTATGTTGAAGATTTGTAATAAAGTGAGAAACTAAATTGAATGATTTCAATTTGAAAGATAGTGTACCAATATGTTGAATGTTTATAAGATATAGCGATATTTCCGTTTAACACGTCCATTTTGCTATGATGCATATGGACTACAAATAGGATAGTGTACCATTATGTTGAAGATTTGTAATAAAGTGAGAAACTAAAGTGACACTGAAAAATAAATTGTACAGTGATTTTTGTATTTTACCCTGTGAAATTACTTTTTTACCTTCAATTTAATGGTTATATGTAACAAGTAGTTGATAAAAGGATTAAATTAATACTTAACCAAAAGTGTAGAGTGTGGGGATTTGACTGTCACAATTCAAACATGATGAACTAAAGTGATATCGAGGGTAAAATATTGGGGTGATTTTTAGTACTTTATCTTTTTTTCCTTTTAATTTGATATATATATACATATTCTCCGATCATATAAAATATGTACGACCCTTCTCTATTTTAGCCACCTTCTTCAAATCTTATGAATAATTTCTTCTATTACTTTTGCATGATTAATTGATCTAAAGATACAATAAAAGATCACTTTTAAACTTTATTGATTCTAATTTTACTATACTTTCTTTTTACTATACTTTCATTTGTAATTCTAATTTTACTTAAATTACAATGTATATATTTTGTTTTAGTTTTAGTTACTTAAAACTTATAGATACTAAAGTATCCCTCGAAAATTATGTTAATGATTAATTCCAAACTTAATTTTATCTACAAATATAGTATATATTATTCACAAATAATATACACGAAATGATATCGTCTTCGATATATTTGGTAAGTTTATCCATAACAAAAAGTGAAAAGATAATAGTTTAAAATTGTGTTCAATTTTGGAGGGAGAATATAAAAAAAAAACATAAACACACACAAACATTTTAAATTTTTTGCTAATAATTCATCATAACTCAACAAAAAAAAATGTGCATGGCTAACCTCTTTAATTTCAAAATTGTCAATTTACCCAAAAAAAAAAAAAAAAAAAAGCGACCTATAAGGATTCCAGCAAAGGTTCAAAAGAAGATTGATGCCGGAGGAACATGAGGGTCAATCATGGCGGCATTTAATTGCCGGATGTAACTGGATTTCTATATCAACTTTTATTTATTACTTTAGGATTATGTTTGGATATCCTATTTGAGTGTGAAGGAAAAAATGAAAAAAAAAAAAAAAAGAATAGAAAAAGAAGAATATATAAAAAAAAAAATTAAACTTTTATTTTTGGACAGGCAAGTGAGAAAAAAAATAGAGTATTTTTTAAAAAAGAAATTTTCTTTATTTATTTATTTTTTGACAAATCCAACAAGCTAGCAATTTAATTAAGCATATAAAGGAAAAAGCTTTCACGGGCATCAATCTTAATTTCAAAGGCATTCATAAATGAATAAACAAACCTTAATTTCAAATTACTGCTTCACAAATTAAAGCAAAAAAACCCGAAACAACAACTTTAGCCCATTGATTCGCGCGCGAAGAAGTTAAATAATTAGTTACAGCTTTGAAAGCATGGTGATAACTTCTTACAATTATTAATCCAAGGCACTTTAATTACTCATGGTTAAAACTTTCTCTTTCACGCGACAAAAAACTCAAAAAGAAAAAAAAAAAAAAAAAAGACATCCATGGTCATGCTTAATTTATCGATTCTTCCTGAGAAAGGGAAGTGGCGGCAAATATATTTAAAATAAAAAAAATAACTCACTGTCAATCATGATTAGTGCTTTCTGAT
Organism: Vitellaria paradoxa; assembly: GCA_019916065.1. Taxonomy (NCBI): domain Eukaryota; kingdom Viridiplantae; phylum Streptophyta; class Magnoliopsida; order Ericales; family Sapotaceae; genus Vitellaria; species Vitellaria paradoxa. The sequence goes on from CM034239.1 coordinate 43,606,583, forward strand.
TAAACTCTTTAATATATTATTAAGAATTAATAAATGAGATGAATGGGAATATGGGGCGGCCTTGATTGAAAGTGACACATGGCCTACATGTGGGTATGGTTTGGGGACAAAGTAAAGAGAGCTTAGAGCATGGAAACAATTCACGTGGCCTGACATTATCCCTTTCAAGTGCACCGCTTTCCCCCCACCTCATCCCTTATTCTATGTTTAGAGTAAAGATGAGGGGGAGAGAGAGAGAGAGAGAAGTGGAGGGAAGGAAATGTAAAATTTCAATACCATATTCTCTATGCAAGACTTTCGGCAACTATTATTTTTTAAAATTGAGTTAAGTTTATGAGTTCCTCAATATAGTACTCAAATTGGGTCTCAACTGAATGAATAGGTTGTGTATGTTGATCATCTTGCACGATTTTGTCTCACATCATTTAATTAGATTGCCATGCATCGCTTATCTCGCAAGTGCACCCTTATCTTACATTACTTCGTACTCCAAGTGACCAGAGGGGCTATGAGTGACATCTCGCATTGCTAGGCTCCTTGGGCAATCCTCACCTTGCAACAAGCCATTTTTTAGTATCGAGTTAGACTCGTAAATTCTTCTTCAACAACAAAAATAGTTTAAATTGGATATTGGAGGGTTGAGTTGAGCTCAAAAATTCTTCAACAATAAGAATGTTATTTACTATATCATTCTAATTGTAATTTTTAGTAAACTTTTCTTGTAGATAAGCTGAAATGAGACCGATCGAGAGATGTTGAAGACCCATTTGTTTTTTTCTGTCGGTTGAGATGATTTGGCTCATCAGATGGTGATGAATATGTTCTGCAAAGTTTGTGTGCATTGGGGGAAGAGAGAAGGGGGCGGGAATGCTTTCCTGCATGTAAATTATGAGACTATATATATATTATAAGGTTTCAGCTAAAGGGGAAGGGTCGCAACAGCACGTGGCCTCTGATGCCCTAGTTATTAAACTACTGTGACTTCCCACTGGCACAGTTGAGACCCCAACCCCTCCTCTACCAGCTGTAGATAGCTGTCCTCAATCTCCCCCCCCCCCATGTGACCCTACCATCATGCAGAATTAAGATTTCTAATAGATTCCTCTCTCTCTCTCTAGAGAGAGAGAGAGAGTCGATGATAATGCCAGTGGATATCTTGCCTTCTAACATTGCATGTCATTCGGAGTATATATGGGAAAGAACATTTGCTTTGTAGAATGTAGTTTGCTTTTGTATTGGTTTGTTCATTTGGTCCTTTTCTTTTTCTCCCTTGTGCTACATTTGTGTTAGTTTTGATTATTGCTAAGCCCAAAGGAAAGAGAATGGCACAACTACCTCCAAAGGTGCCTACCATGACGCCCCCTTGGTCCGACTTTCCTCACCAAAGAAGGGCCTCACCGGAGAATTTGCCATCAAACACCACCGTCCACCACCACCACCAGCAGAACCCTTCGTGGATGGACGAATTCCTCGACTTCTCGACGGCGAAGCGTGGGTCCCACCGGCGGTCAATCAGCGACTCAATTGCCTTTGTTGAGCACCCAATAATGGTGGAAGAATGCAGAAGAAGATCATCAGTGCCGGGGTCCAGGGCTAACAACGAATTTGACCGGTTCGATGATGAGCAGCTCATGTCAATGTTTGCGGACGAAATTGCGCTGGCTCCCACCATCTCATCGTCAAACACTTCGTCACCGTCTGATCATAATAGTATTAATGACGAAAAGTCAGCACCACTTCATCATCACCATCATCATCATCAGCAGCAGCAGCAGCAGCAAAAGAAGATGAGGAATGAGTCTGAGGAGGTGCAAAGTTCATGCGAATCAGAAGCACAAGTCACCACCACCAACGGAATAACAGAGATTTCAACTGATAAGATCATTGATCCTAAAAGGGTCAGGAGGTAACCATGCAATTACATTATACAACTAGTTTCTAACTAGGTGTGGTTGATTGACAAAAAATTGGTTAAAAATTACAATAAAAATTAAAAGATGTAACATAAAAGTAATACGTGGAGAAATTTAATTGAAAAAAATATGTGGAGAAATTAGTTAAAATTGATGAATTCTATTAAATTTTGGTGCCCAAAAAGGAGCTATACGCGGGCGTAACAACATGAATTTGTTTGCATCAGAATCTTGGCAAATAGATTGTCGGCACAGAGGTCGAGAGTTAGGAAGTTGCAATACATATCGGAGCTTGAACGCAGTGTTAACTCACTCCAAGTACGTAATTGGCCTCCGAAGTACTATTTTATTTTATTTCTTATCTTAGAATTAATTTCCTTTAACTACGTATATATTGTTGTTCATATATATATATACTAGTCTAAAAGCAATTATATATATGTTTTTTGTCATTGTACGTTGAATATGAAGGCTGAAGTATCAGTGTTGTCGCCGAGGGTTGCATTTTTGGACCACCAACGCCTAGCTCTGAACGTGGACAATAGCGCTCTCAAGCAAAGAATCGCTGCTCTTGCGCAGGATAAGATTTTCAAAGACGGTCAGTCAGTTAATTTTCCTACTGAAAATTGATTAATATATATATAAATATATAAATATATACAGAGAGAGAGAGAGAGAGAGAGAGGGAGGGAGGGAGGGAGACAACTGCTAAATTATGAGTTAATATATTATACAAATAATGCCATCTTGCAGCAAGTATTGTTCTCAAACTTGGTAAAAGCAGGTGCATTTAGAAGATATACCATGCTTTATTTGTTATGTAAAAAGAGCATATATATACATATACAAATGTGTATGTATGTATAGATATATGTGTTTAGAAAAATAATGTTTTGTATCCAAATAATGCAGCTCATCAAGAAGCACTGACGAGGGAAATAGAGAGACTAAGAAAAGTTTATGAAGAACAAAATCTCGAGAAGATGGAAAATGGTACAACAAATATTGGAGCTCCTCCACCATCCTCTGATGCCAATGGTTCTACGAAGGATGAAAAGCTTCTCAACTGAAAGAGAAAGCAAGGGAATTTCTTTTCCATCTTTCTTGGTGAACTCTCCCCAGTAAATACTCAATATATATCCAGGCCACTTCTATTAAACATTGGCCAAAGTTTAGCTTATTTTAAACGGCTGAAGCATTCTTCATTTTGGGTTTAAATCTTTGAATTATTGATAATTTTCTTTTTAAAAAAATTGAAAAAAAAAGTAGTACCTTTGGACTGAATATTTAATTTTAATGGATTGAAAATTTTAAATTATAAATATATAAACTTTTATTGTACTCTAATTACATTTTATACAAAAACTAGTTGTATCGAAAATAAAAGTTTATATATTTGAAATTTTTGTTCATTAAAATAATTTTTTTAGTCTAAAAATTTATATATATATTTAAATTCCCCAAAGAATTCAATGAGTTGGACCAGCCAAATGAAAACCATATATATATATATATACATAACTAGGTAAATCTTAGCCAGCTAGCATTATTAATTACATAAATGGGGAGAAGAAATTCACCGGAGGAGACAATGGGGAAGGTACCTAGTAAGTGATGGTGCCCTATGCTTCAATCCCAACCAGCTGTCCATTCACATGATGTGTTTCCCTGTTAACTGTAAGGTCCACAGAAGATCACATGGTGGGAGAGCCAGAGGAATTGAAGACAGTTGGCCCTATTCCAAGGGCCATAAGACAAATAAATAAATTAGGGATTAACCGTAAAAAGGTTGTTCTTTTTTTTTTTTTTTTGCTATTTTTTTACTGACTAGGGCCATGTTACCGATTGGTCCTGTCCTATCGTATCCTCTCCGATCATCAATCTGTTTCTTTTTAATTTCATATTGTTGAAAAGCAGTGGATAGGTAGTGGATTTGTGTTGGGATGTATGAAAGAAGGGCTTGTCAGGTTATGCAAACTCTTTTTCAGTGTCTTTTATTTTATTTTATTTTATTTTATTTTGATTTTGGGTGTGATATTGTTAGTTTGATGTTCTTCCAGAAAGGAATAAAAAAAAAAGTGTAATTATGGTTTTTTTTTTTTTTTTTCATTTTAATGTAACATTTGAGTTTATGTTGATGGGGTCCCCAACATTTTGAGTGTTTTGAAATGTTTGACAGCAATCCATCAGTACCCTATTCGGCCATGCTGACCTTAAAAAAGTCTGAAGGCAACTGCTCTTGGTTTGCCATTACTTTCCATAAAGAGATCGAAGCAACCGTGCAAAATCAATCCTTCACATTGTGCAACTGTATGGCAAGAAGGTTTTCCTCCAATGGTAGGAAAAGCTTTTTACCAAATTGAGCTCACATCATTTTCTTTTTCTTCTTTTGAAGACCATCATTTCTTCGATGGGTAGGGTAAATGAAATAGAGTGCGAGTTCGATAAATATGAGATACCCAGAATTGACCTTAACTTTTAGATGGTTTAAAATCATTCAAAAAAATGAGATTTCCATATATAAGAGTACTCGATACTTGGAGGTCCCTTTTATAAGGAATTTTTTTAGTCGGCCTAAAGCTGCCACACCTTGGGCTTTAACCCAAGGCCGGCTCTGGACATACCTTGGAGAAGGATTTGTTTGGGGGCAGGGAAAAGTCAATATTAAGGCAAGTCACGAATTAAGTCTTTTTTGTTTTATTTTATATTATCCATTTGAGCTTGAATTGTGGCATTAACGAACATAAATTGAGATCAATTCTGGTTCATTTTCATTCAATTTGAGTTTAGAAGTACTCAGTTCGAAAATCTGTGAGTTGGTAAGATAAAATAATATTTTTTGTAATATTGATTATTATATTTTAAATTAAAACTATTTTATTTTAATTTGGTTGAGTTATTAGCGAGCTAATTTCAAATCTAAATTCTTCTTTCTTATTCTAACTTGAGTCTATACACAAAAAAAAAAAAAAAAAAAAAAAATTGAGCTTGAATAAGCCAAAATTTAACTAATTTACTCCCTACTCAATAGTTTGGTTTTTAGCCATTGGATTAGCGCAACGTGGAAAATTCAAGGGTTCCACGCGAGAAAATACATCCAAATGAATAATTTATATTTAGTAGGATAGAATAAGAGTTCGATGAATATGTGCATTTTTTAAGATTAAAATGAATATATGCACGTCATATTTATTTTATTTTTTATTTTCTCAATAGGATACATCATTCTCCTGTAAAACTATGAAAATGGGGAAAGAATGGGTTTCGGTTGTACTAGTTATGAAATTACTTTTATTTTTGTTACCAGCCAAATATTTAATTTTCTCTTAAGAGTAACAGAGATTCTTAATTAAACTTGGAAATTACTCAATCAATCTTAATTATCTAAAGAGTACAAGGCATTTGGTCCTAAAATAAATTTTTTTAAATAAAATAAAAATTACTTTTAATAAGATTAAATTGGTTACAAATTTAAATTTTTAAAAAATAAATAAAATAAATCTTAAATAAACAAAAAAAATATGTTTCCATCTGTTTTCAAATTTTTGTTTTTAATTTTTGTCACTCACTAATATAAAATCATTATCACTTCATACTGTTATAAAATTACCGTTTTACCTTTAAATCTGTTTATTCCTAAATTTGCACTTTGGCTATCTAAAAGTTTAATAAAAGTTTTCAGACCATTTTTAATTCGTATAGCAACTTTTGATATGATCCACATTCGAACAGTAAAATGAGCAATTTACTCTTATATCTTATTTTCGACTTAAATTCGAACTCTAAGCATTCCAGAAGAGTTAAAAAATTCCTCAGCAACCTTCATATCAGCTTAATAAATTTTAGACAAATCCAAACCTGAGCCATAGCCACGAAATGACTATTTTATCTTTAGGTTTGTTTTCAGTACAAAATCGCATTTTAGACCAATTCAAACTTGGGCTAAAAATGATAATTTTAACTTAGCTATAATTTCAATCCATATTTGTATCGTGGTGGACTTCCTGAACGATTAAGAAATATTATTTGGCATGATTCTTATCAGTTTAAAAATTCATAAATGATTGACTTTCAACCAAAAAATGATTGTTTTACTATGAGCAGTTTTCACCCATATTTGCATTCTAGACTTTCCCAAAATGGTAAAAATATTACTAGAAACGTTTGTTAGTTTTTTAAACAAATTTAAGCCCTATCTGAATCCGATTGAAAAATAACCATTTTACCCCTTCATCTCGTTTTCGGCCAATATTTACATTGAATTTCTCGAAAATATTTATCGGACATATTTCTTTATTTTTTTTATTATTAATGGTGACGATAAATTCTTAAAAAATTGAAACTCTAGACAAAAAACATTAAAACATTTCTGTTTTTCTTTTCCTATAAACTAAAAGCGTATCAACAACCTTACAAACTATTATTTATTATTTTAAACTGATTAACGCTTTCAAATAACTGGAGCAATCTACTAACCCTAGTCAAAGTCATCGAAAATAGAATTTGATTTCTTTACATGAAAATGGAAAAAAGCTCCATGACTCGTGAAAATTCACGGGGTGAAATAAGAAAATCAATGGATTATTTATTATTACTTATTATTATTTTTATTTTAAAAAAGCATCAATTATATTACTTATTTAAAAAAATAAATAGGACTAGGCATCTACCTGAATTACGTCTTAAAAACGTTTCAAAAAACAAAAAAGAATTGAGTATTAAAAAAAGGGATGCAGAAACTCGCAAACGTTGACATTTCCCAAAGCAGGAGTGATGTACCACCGGAAGCAACCGAACTGTGTCAAACGTGCTTATCAAGATGTGAGAAGTAATTGATTGAAATTAGAGAAATCAATACAAATTAAATGCTACCATCAATAAACAAACATCAACTTGCAATATTGCCTTATATCACCATGGTTGTGACATCCATTGGCTAAAATTGCAGTTGCTGATATCCAAAGCCTCTTAATGCTCACTCACAGTTACCAATTTTTATCTCTATTCCCCCCTTCAAAGAAACATTCTAGGTGGGTAAACAAACACCAGTCCAATTCAAGAGGGCCTAAAAATGGGTGCCGGCAAACTTTAACCAACAGATGGGAGGAAAGAAGACAGATTCTGCATTTAGTCGTCTTCTCCCTATACTTTCCCTGTACTAAAACTAGAGTGGTTCCTCAAAACCAACAACCATGCGCAGGCAAGCATTTTCCGACAACTTGAGCACGCACATTAGGTAATCTAAAAATGGCCTACTCAGGGAAAAAGGGGGAAAAAAAAAAGGACCGGAGGGGGAGCGGACCAAGTGCACAATGCTCCTGCATTTTTTTTTGTTGGGGGGAGGGGGGTTTGAGGTGGGGCAGATGTAAGAAACCTTTCCTCTTACTAGGTTTCGAACTCATAATTCACAGATCCGAATGTAACCACCTTCCTGTTGGTCCAAAGAAAATTAGCCTTCTAATACATTATAATAATTAAGGTAGATTAAGAGAAAATGTATGCAGACTGCAATATGAACATTATTAAATGCAGAAGCGCAGAGTGCTGAGTGAACAAGATAGTTTGACAGGGATCCGGATTCTTGGGAGTTGAGAATTCCTCTTACAGAAAGCATACACGTCTGGGGTAACTATGGGGATTTCAGAAACACGTGAAAGACATATAAAGGAAAACGATCAAATAATCAACCTCAGCCATAAAAAATAGCTGACTCAACATCAATAGGCAACATCAAAGTAATACAAGTCCAGCGGATAATGCTTGCAAAGTTTGCAACACAAAATCCGAAAGAATAACCAAGTCTCCGTTACCTGAAGATATACGCATCTGTATACCAGCCTGGGACTACACAAAGAACAAGAAGCCAACTCATCAAATTATATATGATAACTCAACACAGGGTCTTATATTGTGAGTAGAAATATGTTATTACCATCAGACAAAACAACTCTAAATTTAGGCCATTGTCCATAAAGAGTTCCAGAAATTGTAATAACCATCTAAAGGTGCTTCTCTCCAAAAAACAAAAAATCTAAATATAACTGGGTTGGGATACAATTTAGTTATGCCATCCTATAAGTTCAGGTTATCATTGTTTTTCGTTTCTATTTATCTAGAAATTATTCTTTTGACCCTACTATTTTTTCATTTTTTACCCCCACTCGCTTGAAAATTGCATTTTAGCCCCCATTGAATACACTTTCTGGATCAACATAGATCTTTTAGTTCCATTGCAGGCACGTGAAAGAATGTAAAAAGCAGAAAGAGAGATGTAATATCAGTGCATTGTTCTTCATCCCTATTTGGTCTACCAACTTAATACAGTCAACATATAAGAAGTGGATCCGCCAGCAACTTAATCCTCAACTCGATCTAGTTCACTAGTCTTGTTGCATAATGAGAACAATCTCTCAATCCACACAACACACTATCAGCATATTTTGGAAATCATGCATAAACTCTATGATGTAGAGAGCAAGTCAAACCATCATAACTAATTTTCAAAAGTTAAGTATGACATACATTTAGATAACATCATAAAGAGAAGATTTTGAGCAGTTAATCATTCATTTGCTCCACCTTCTGACGTTGCAGAAACCTTGCGTTTTTCAGACAATTCCTTGAGCAGTTTTACTTCATCCTCAAAATCACTCAACCGCCGATCCAGCTTTTGCACCACACTAAAATGCGTCTCCATTTTACCAACCAATTCTTCTTCAAACTCCTTTGCCTTCTGTTGAATAATAATACGATTCAGCCTATCTTCTTCTTCCTGCTTCAGACGCTGTTTCTCCAGTTCCATGGTGCTCAGTACGACTCCCCCAGGACCAGCATCCTTGTAAAGTGGTTCTTCAGGAAGCTGAGTGCGTAGTCTATATTCAGCGAATGCTTTGTGAGTTTCCTTCACTGCCTTCCTGTAACCCTCTAAAGATTACCCATCAGATACAGTTCACGTTCAAGCCGGAATATCTCCGCATCCTTTCTCTGTAGTTCTTCACATTTGGTCTTATGCAAGTGCTCAATCACATGATCTCTACGCTGCACCTCGGTAAGCAAGTACTGCTGGCTCATATTTAATTCTTCACAAGCTTGTTCCTTTGCCGCATAAATCATCCTAGCTTTCCCCATCCACTGCTCCACATGCTCCATGCACATCTCAAAATCAGATGATTTATGATCCCATGGGCCATTGGTCCTCAACCTCTTATTGCTGCCATTAAAAGAATCATTTGAGATATCGTTCACGTGGTCAATCTCTCTCTTGCTACCATTACCAAAAAATGATGGACCGCCCGAACTAGTATGCGTATCTGTCCTAGTTTCAAGAAGCTCCAAATTAGACCGATCACAAAGCTGCCCTGGCAAACGAAAAGGGATATGATCTGTCTCCATTCCTTGAAGGAAGTTGCCTGTTAACCCATCATCTTTTGGAGTAGGATCAAATTCATCCTCGTCCACTTCTTCCTCTTCTCCACCCTCCTCCACTTCCTCTTCTTCTTCTGGTTTCCCCTCCTCATCACCATCCATACCCCTATCATCTTCCATACCACAAGGCTGCATGAAATGGTCACCCATGTCGTTTTTTCCATCCAAAAGCCAATGCGTCTGATCCTCCTCCTTGGCTTCTTCTCTATCCATCTCATGCACATCCTTAATCTCTTCCTTCTCAACTATTTCCTGCCCCAAAGTTAATTCAATATTAGGTTCGTCCACCACAACATTAGCATGAGACGCTTGTCCCCCAAAAGCATCGGTTTCGCTCATCTTCACTTCACCACCATGCTCTTCCTCCTTCACCTCCAACTCCACTCCAACTCTGCTTCATTCGCCTCCGCCTCCGGCGTCCACCTCCACCTCTGCCTCCACCTTGGGGTTCTTCCCAAAACACCCCTTCTCGCTGCGATTTAATCAAATGATGCAAATGGGAGGCGTAATAACAGTCCTGCAATTGCTGCCCCTGCATCAACTCCTTCTCAACCATAAACCAAATCAATCCAGGCCAATCCACCTTCTCAGGGTGCCCATCCTTGATCCCCCTCGTCCAATTCAACACCTCGCTCGGCATCATCCAAGTATCCTCGTGCAAAAGCACCCAATTGGACACAAACTGCCTCAACAAAAAGCTATGGACTCCTCCGTCGGGGACACCGGAATCCAAATCCACAGCCTCCGATGACAATGCCGAAAGACTACCCTTGTCCTTCTTCACCGGAAGCTTCAAAGCGCGCGCCAAATCGGCCCGATTCACCCCAATCCTGAACTCGTTCACATAGCTACACCGCAGCCGCGAATCGTAGTTGGCGATCAGTTGGGCAATCAGATCACCGCGAATGTTGCGATCAAACTCCATGTGGACGAAATCCCAAAGCCCAAGCCTCCTCAGGAGCTTCTCGTGCTTCTCAAAATCAAGGATTTTGGAAGGCACGAAGGGGATGGGCTTGAGGTTTACGGCTAGGGTTTGGAGTTTCTTCTCGATTGCTTGTTGCTTCTTCTTGTTGCCGCCTTTCTTCCGCTTGTTGGGCCGGCGAGGAAGGTTGGTGGGCGAAGTGATAGCAGTAGGGTTGGGATCTGTGATCGGCGGGAGAAGAACAGCCAGAGAAGAGAGAGTCGACATACCTGATTTTTCTAAGTGAACTTGCGGCTCTCGATGTCGGTGTTGATCTCCTCCTTGATCAAGGACTTGGAGATCATCCTGATCTTCGTCTTCTTCTTCTTCTTGCTGAATCTGGGCCTGATCGAGCTCTGATTTTTCTAGGTTTTGACATTCTTGTTGTCGCTGACTTTGGGTCTGATCGACCTCAGATTGTTCGGGATTCTGTGGGTGTGGGGTTTCTAGGGTCTGATGCTCAGGAGATTGAGGCTGAGACGGGGGTTTCTGTAAAGCTTGATTTTCGTCATCAGGGTTTGGATTAGGGTTTTGGGACTGAAGCTCTGCTTCTGGTTCTGCTTGTTGGGGTAGAGAAGTCATGGTGTGAGTTGAAACGTCGATTGGGGTGAGTGTAGCATTTTCCCTTCAATACTCTCCCCTTTCACAAATAAGCCAACTTCCAAACCCAAGGGCATCGTGGCTATGAAAAAGCATGGATTTTTGCAAACTATTCCCAGCCAAATCTTCCAATTGTTACGAGGTCAACGTGGGGATGGCAATCAAACCAACTTCCCTCGTTCCCTAATATACACGAGGTGTGAAATTTAGAGGAGGAGAGGAGGAGAGAGGGGTAATTCCTTCCCGACTGTGACTTGGAGGGTGTTTGGGAGTTAAAAAAAAAGTTCGTTTTTGTAGTTTTTTTGGTGTTTTTTTTTTTTTTTTTTTTGCACTTTTTTGTGTGTTTGTGTTGAACCAAGTAGATTTTTTATTATTTTTTTAGTAACTTTTGGGTGTTTGGTAAATTTTTTACTGTAGCCAAGCAAAAAAGTTGTAACCTTTTGGGTGTTTGGTATGTATTTTACTGTAGCAAATCAAAAAAATGTAATGATGGAGTGGTAGTTTTTACTGTATTAAATCAAAAAAGTGGCAAACTTTGATTTTGCCAAACACTCAAAATCAAATTTTGGTATTTTTTTACTAATTTTTGGGTTGTCAAAACACCCCGTTGGTTAAAAATAGCGTTAAAGTGTATGATAAAATAAAACGAGTTATAAATTTAAAAAATATATATAATTTTAAAATCTTTTATTATTTTTTAAAATTTTTTTATTACCTCCAACGAAACCTAAGTCACTATTTATCGTATTTTGATTATACCTCATCTTTTATAATATATTAAGAATAAATTGACTTGTGCTTTACAAATAATTTATTTAACACTTTGTTTACTTTTTTTAATTAAATAAAAATTACAAAATTATCTTTTTTTTTGACTACTATTTTATATCTAATTGAAAATCGCATATGGTCCTTCATAGAAAATCATATACAAATTTAAAATAGCATAGTTGTCCTTCGTAGAAAAACATACAATAATTTGTGCCAATACTTTTAAGCTTACAGGAGAATAAAAGTATTATTTTAAGTTTCTAAAATAATTTTATTTTTATATTTTTAACAATCATAAAAAAATAAAATTTATTTTATTTTATAATTAATTAAATAAAAAATTAATTTATTTCATTCCTTCTCTCTATAAATTTTTGTTATTTTAACTCTTCTTATTGTTCTCAAATCATTTCAATTCTCATAACCTAATGATATATTTATACACAAAATGTAATGAATTAAAATATAAGTGTGATAATCTTAAATAAATAATTATAAAAGATCTGTAAATAAATTTTAATATGATAAAGAAAAAGAGAAAAGTCTGTAAAATAAATTAAAATGAAAATAAATTATTTTTCTTATTTGATTAAGTTATAAAATACATTAGAAATAAAATTTAATTTCTATGATTTTTAGTAATTTAATTTAATTTATAAGATTTTTAAAAATATAAATAAAAATAAAATTTTTTGTAGTCTTTCAAAACATTTTTTTAAATAAATATGTTAATATGAAAATAAGATTATTTATAAATTTTAAATTTTTAAGCCTCTTTACATTTACTAACTCTTCTCAGCCAATCTTAAATCCAAAGTAAATCACATTGTTCTTCTCATAGTCATCACAAAATAAAAATAAAAATAACAAAAAAATCTAATTAGAGAAATCAATGAACTGAAAAAAATTAACTTTTAGGAGCTTATCAAACAAATAGAAGTATAATTTATTTTAAAAACTTAATCAAACTGTTTATAATAACAATATTTTTTAAAAAATATGGAATTAAAATTTTTATTATAGTAAGATAATTCATGTACATAGTGAAAATTAAAAAAACAAATTTAATTACTCGCTATTTAATAAAATATTTAAAAAATTGATCAGCTACCTTCTATTTGTATATTAAAAAATAGTTTTAGATGACAAAATAAAACATTTATGATATTATAGATTATATATTTGGTTGAATTTTTGTATACGTACTTTTGTGACATTTTAAGTTTGTAAAATTTATTGGGAAAAGATATATGAGTAGTTATTTATTTAATTAATAAAAAAAATAAAGTATAGTATAAGAGAGTATTTATGAAGTACAAATAAGCTTGCCTTATTTTAATTAGTGTGTAATTTAATATTTATATCAATAGCCAATAACTAAAAATCAATCAACTCTTCGTATACAATAGTAAGGGGACGTTTGAAGTTCTGAAAAAGTTTAAAAAATTAAAAATTAGTGTAAAAAGTGATACTACTAAAATTTGACTTGAAAAAAGTTAGAAACTTTGAAAATTTTAACTTTTTTGAAAAAAATTTATATCTCCAAATAAATCCAATGACGAGATATAAGAAAAATAGTACAATGGTGGGGATGGAGGGTGAAGGAGGAAAAAAAAAAGACTTGTTGCAATTTTTTTTTTCAATTTTTATTAATTAATACCAAGACTCTGTTTGAGAATCTTGGTAACTTCTCAGATTTTGACCATTCAATTTTTGACTTTTTTAAAATGAACAAATTTACTCCTTAAATTTAAATTATGGGGATAAAAAGTCAAATTAACCAAAAAAAACTAAAAAGTTGATTTTTTATTCTAAAAAAATTCTAAAAAATATTTTTTAGCTAGCTATTTAAAATGCCAACTACTAAAAAATTATTTTTTTTTCTTTTCCAAACTAAGCCTAATATCTAAAATTATTTTTTCTTTTTTTTTCTTATTAAGCCTAATAATCTAAAATTATTTTTTCTTTTTTTTTTTCTTATTAATTTGGAAAGGTCGCCTAGGCCGTTCCTCCCTTTACCAAACGCAGCAAAAATATTTTAAACAAAATCAAAAGTAAAAGCATATGAGCTTAGTCTAGTCATTAATAATATATCTAATAAAAATATATTTCTTTTCTTTTTGTGTTTTTTCTCTTAATTTGTCGTCATTTTCACGTAATTATATATTTAATTCTTTTTTTATTTTGAGAATTATTTTTACATTTTTAGAACAACTAAAAGCATCACTGTTTACAAATTTATTAATCTTTGAGAAATTTCTCATCAAAGTTAGCAGAAAAAAATAAAATATTTTTGCTTTTAATTTTAAATATTTTATTAATTTAAAATTTATGATAAATTAGTTACAAACATTATTATTAAAATTTTAGGGAAAAAATGTTTTTTGCTCTTAACATTATTTGGTCAACTTTCAGGAAGTAATTGTATACCCCGGAGACTGAAGTCGACCCCTAATTGCTGCTGTTGAAGTCGAGTGGAGCGTTGTCGTTTTGCTAGCTGCCTCCCAATTTTTCTTTTTTCCAAGGCAAATTGATGGTCAGAGTTAAAGGTAGAAAATAAAATAAAATAAAAAATATTTTAAATATAATTAAGCAACTTTTGACCGTAATGAAATGAAAAATAAAATAATTAATTTTTAATATACTTGTTAAAAATATAAATATAAATAAATTTTATTTTAATTTTTAACTTATTCTTTAGTACCAAACTAAACTTAAATGCTTTTGTCAAAATTATTAAAATTTAATTAAAAAAGATAATATGTCTATTCAAATATATATAAAATGTAAGAACGGAAATATGTAGTTTTCTCATTTCAAAAGTTGTCACAATCTTATGTGCAGAAGTTTCCAATGTATAATTTTTTGCTGAGTTAGCGAGGGATATAATGGTTATTTTTTTAATTTAATTTAAAAATTATCAAAATTTTTATCAAACGCGCAAAAGTTACCAAAAATTACAAAAAAAAAATTTATTTATTTTACTACACACCTAAAAGCTGCCAAAAGGTACTTAATTTTATTAAAATATTTTTAGTTTATTTTATCTTCCAACTTAATTAAATAAAAAAAATTAATTATTTTTATTTTACTAACTTTAAAAAAAAGTTACTTAAATTTTTACTAACCTAATTTAAAATTATCAAAATTTTTTACGAAAAATACAAAAAGTTACCAAAAATTTTCTATTTATTTGTGACACACATAAAAATTGCCAAAAGTTACTAATCATGTTAAAAATATTTTTAATTTATTTTATTTTCTAACTTAACCGAATAAAAATTAATTATTTTTATTTTTATTATTACAAACTTAATCAGTGGCTGAAAAATAAAAAAAAAGTTTTGGTAATTTAGGGTGCGTTTGGAGTCCCAAAAAAACAAAAAAAAATCAATGGATGGAATTGATGTGATGTAAAAAAATAGGTGGTAAAATGTGATTGGAGGGATTTGAAAACTTTTGAATTTTTTGATTTTTTTTATGGCTCCAAACGAGCCCTTAAACCCTCGC
The DNA here is from genome assembly GCA_019916065.1 of Vitellaria paradoxa. Lineage (NCBI taxonomy): Eukaryota > Viridiplantae > Streptophyta > Magnoliopsida > Ericales > Sapotaceae > Vitellaria > Vitellaria paradoxa. The sequence goes on from CM034239.1 coordinate 43,621,763, forward strand.
CAACCTAACAAAAAAAATAGTGTTGGCAACCTGTCATATAAGATTATTGACAATTTTTGGTATTTTATCAAATACCTAAAATAATAAAATTTGTGTTTTTTATTTTTTTCATCCCCAAACGTTAGTTTAGGAACTATAAATTTATATTCTTACATTCTTATATATAATTTGAATATACATAATTACTCTTTATAATTAAACTCTTACAAATTTTAACAGAAACACTTAATCTAATTTGCTACAAAAGAAATATATTAAAAATTAAATAAAATCTATTTATATTTATATTTTTAACAAGTATATTAAAAATTAATTATTTTATTTATTTTATTTTTGTCAAAAATTACTTAATTATATTTAAAATATTATTTTATTTTTTTATTTTCTATTTTAACTCAGGCCATTACTGTGCCTCGAAAAAAAAATTGAGGCAACCAGCAAAACGATTGCTTTTCAACAAAACTGCAGCCATTCACTCGACTTCAGCTGCGAGTGGTGGGGTTCAACAAAACGGCCTCCTCTCCGTAATTATAGCTAGCAAGTTAGAAAAAGAGTAAACAAAAATAACAGCTTTAATTCTTTGATTAATACATAATGGGCTAATATTGATCTAATCACCATTATCAATAAAGGACATTACAAGCAACAGTAACCAATCTATCGGAGAAGACAAAACAAAACAGAGCAGAAGAGATGCTCTGTTTCTCTTTCTTTCTCTGCCCTTCTGGCTGCTCTCTCCTTCTCTGGTTTGATCTCTCATCTCCAACGGTCACATTTACATTTGAGAAGTGTAACCCCCATAACCCTTTAGCTTCCGTTTCCCACATAAAAAACCCACATCACTATCAAAGCTCAACACACTCTTCACTTCCACCCTTCTCTCTCTCTCTCTCCCTAAAAATGACTGTATCCTCCACTTTCTCTCATCATCTTCTCAATCTTCCTGATCACAACCCATTTCCACTTACTCTGCCACGCATCACCTCTTGCTCATACGTTCCGGCGCCACGACCACGGCCCAGCTCCGGACAGCCATCAGACAATCAACGAGCTCCACCGCGGACGGCGGAGCGGTGGACGGTGGATGCTATGGTGCGTGGCGAGAAACAACGCCGAGGGAATTCCGCCCTCCAGACCGCCGTAGACTGGGCCTGCGGCCCCGGCGGTGCCGACTGCGGACCCTCCAGCAAGGTGGGCCCTGCTATGACCTGGCTGACATACTCAGAATGGCGTCCTATGCGTTCAATGATTACTTACTGCCTCAAGCACGGCAATGACCGAAGAAAGCTGCAACTTTGATGGCACGGCTGCTCTCACTACTCTCAACCCCAGTAAGAATCTTTGGTTCAAAATTAGGGCTTTGGTGGAGGGCTTCTTGATCACTAAACACCCTAAACCTTTTGTTCAATTAAATTAATTTTATTTATTTTATTATTATTATTATTATTATTATTATTTGGTGGAATTTGATCTAATTTTGTTTCAATTTTGGTTTCAGGTCATGGTAGCTGCAAACTCCCATCTAGGTAATTTACTGGATTTTACTACAATCTGATTACATATGCATAATGTTAGCTATATATACTTGGGTATGGTGTATATATTTCATTCGTATGTATTTGCATTGTTAATATTGTTGAGTCAGGATCTGAATGTTGAATTGTTAAGAGTTGAAGATATTGAACTCTAATCTTATACATGCCTGATTTCCGCAATTGATTAGCAAAAAAATATTACGCAATTGATGCCGTTTCATTTCTTTCTTTAAATTCAATTATGTCAATCTTCAAAGACACCATAAAATGTTAAGTATATACATTGACCCATATGCTGAATTTGTTAGTTTGGTAGAGAAGTTTTAATTCGGTAAGCGTGTTTAAGCTTTGTGTCCAAACTCACTTAGGACCTACGTTTTTTAACAGTAATGATGAAGTGCCTACACTCTTGAAACTTTGTTGCAATTACGGAAATTTTCTAAACTTTGATTTGGGGAATTTTCATTCACTCGTCTGACATAACCATGAATGTGGTTAAGCTATTACCAAGGTAATTTTTGGGGCGAAAGTGGAAAGGGGCCAAATGTAGTTGAGAAAATTTTGCACAATCGTGGATGGTGCTATTCAATTCTGTAACTTGTTCAACTCAACTCAACTCACTAAGCCTTCTTTTCTTTTTCTTGATATCTTACTAACAATTTGACAAAGTTTCCAATTTACGTTTTCATTTTATAAAAACTAAACACGAAAACTCATTGGTAATTGTTTTTTCTAAAAAAATAAAAATTATTTCAAAAATTTTTAAAATTATGGAGTCATAAAAAATATGTTATCTCAAGTTTTCATTTCCTCCATCACCACCACCACCACCAATCATACCTGCCGCCCTCTGGCCACCCCTGCCACCCCACCTTTGACCGCACCACCCACCCGGCCACCCTTTCAAAAACTGTAACTATCAACCAATAGCTATTGATATTAAACGCCTTTTCAAGTTTTTATTTTTTATATTTTTACTACTATGAAAATAAAAAATAAAAATCAAAAACTGAAAATTGATAGTTTTGTCAATGGGCAATAATCTTCTGAGATTTTTGCTTTCTATGGAGTATATTTTGTTTTTAGCATCTCTATAATTTGTGTTGATTGGCAATGCAGCTCTACAATGAAGAATGGAAATGCTACAGCGACATCAACAGTGGGACTTGGCCCAAGCGGTACCAGTGCAGATCAAAGTGGCAGCAACTATTTTGCTGGTAGACGGTGTTGGTCCTGGATCACCATTCATTTTTCCTCGTAATTATACTGATTTTTTGAGAACTCTAAATGTCACCTTTCATTTGTCTTACCTAGAAGTGATATAAAAGCATGGCCCTTTCTCTTCTTTTTTCTTTTTTATTTGGAGAAGTTTTGGTTGGCGGATTTTAAGCTTACATTGGAATTCATGAATTTCTTCTGATATATCTTTATGCAATCCATTGAACAAAATCAATCTAGTCCAATTAAGTTTCTGAATCCCACTGGATCTCTGCACCCAATTTGGCTCTTCCATTGCTATTTTGTATCACCCCTTTTGAACTTCTCAAGGGGTCTTGACTCCTACTGATTTGGAACTTCTGCAATATTAGTTTTTGGGATAAACTCAATATGTGGATGGTTTTGCAGTAGTTGCAAACCATCTGCCATTAGCTATGCTTGTCGTTCAATTGTGCAATTTAGGTAGGGCTGCGCACGGCCGAGTAGCGAGAATGTGTCTATTTAATTAGCTTATCCATTAATTATTCTTTCTACTTATACAGTGTTCTGTGCATCAAAATTAGATCTTAACCACAATCGATACCCAACAGGGTGGGTGTGGTTGTGTTTGTGCTTTAAAAAAAAAAAAAAAAAAAGGAAACATCTATGACCATAAGGGCATAATCAGATCTAATGTTTCGTGAATTGCTCTTTGTTGGTCCATTTCTCAGCAGCTACTTTAGATGTGGATTCATTCAAGCCTTTCTTTAAGGGAGCTCTTCAGTTTGATCCCAATAGGCTTCTCTTTAGGGGTGAGTCTACACGTGAATTTTCTGTAAGTTTACCTGATTTGCATGGTTTGTGGACTATTGCGCTGGTCCTATGAGTTGACCCAGTACACAAACCTAAAAGTAGTGGTTGCGAGTTTTCATTATCACAAAAAAAAAAAAAAAAAAAAAAAAAAATTCTAGAAATGGATTCTTGATTATTGTGAATGATGTTTTGTTCTCTCTCTCTCTCTCCGTTTTCTTATATATATATATATATACACACACACACACAAATAAGCTGCATCTCCAAAGAAAGAACATTTAATTTGGACCCATGCCACTACTGCATTGTAGATCTTAGATACCAAGCAAAATACTAAGGAGGGGGGACCCCCACAAAGCAGGGCCACATTAGAGAGCAGGGCCACATTAGATCTACTATTAGGGAAGTGAACCTGAGCTGGTGAAACCATTCTACAAAACTCACAAACCGGGAAAATATAAGCAATATGTGAGTGGCTCAAAGGAATTGACAGCAGCTAAATAGTTTCGAACCTGATACCTTGGGGAGGGTGCACACCCCCATATCTCAAGTCATTCTTCACCATGAAGATTGGCTTACGGACTCAAATTCAGGATTTCTAATTTATGGCTCTTTCACTCTCGTTCACTGGCTTTATGTTGTAATTTAACACACTGAGCACAGAAAGCTAATTGTATTTTAACCACAGTTTGGGAGTAACTATAATTGATAATATTTTAGTAGCAAGATATGGTTTCTGATTTTTGCTATGATCCATTGAATTAATTAAAGAACCAGCACTGTAATTTTGTGAGAGACAAGATTAATTGCACTGTGTTGCTAACATATATTGTAAATTAAAGAACCAGTAAGAAATGCAAATGAAGAACAAACAAGCCCATAGAATTCATATGAAGCCTAATTTTCTAGGGCTACGTTTGGAACATAAATTTGTGGAGGGAAAGGAGGAAATTAAAAAAAAAAATTGTAGAAATATAAAATGAAGTGAAAGTCAAATTTATTTTTACTTTTTTATAGAGTTCAAAAAATAAGATTAAAATGAATAGATATTTATCAACAAAATCTTGGTTAAGCATACCAAAGTTACACAAATTATAAATTCTATTTGGCTGGCGTTTGGAGCTTCAAAAAATCCAAAAAATCCAAAAGCTGACACGGTCTGCCGCTGACACATCTGTCAAAAAATTTGGAATGCCGTTGGAACGGACCAAAAATGGTGCGTTCCAACGGATTTTGCCAAAATTCAAAAAAAGTGATCTGACACGTGTACAAAAAAATACACAAAACTCCAAATTTTTCAAAATCTTCCACTAAAATTTTGACACGTACAAAAAAATACACAAACTCCAAAATTTTTCAAAATCTTCTACTAAAATTTTGACACGTGTCACTTTATATACTTTTTAACAATTTTATATCAAATCAAATAAAACATTCAACAATTATTACACAATAATTTCAAAATACACTTTTGAAAATTTTTAGAAATTTTTGGATTTGGTTGGGACTCCAAACACACCCTTTCTCTTCATTTTTTTCTTTTTCTTCTCAATTTTATATTCCAAACATAGCATTAAGATTGAGAAGAAAGAAAATTCAAATAATACATTTGTGCTTTCTCATTTGCATACTTTTGCAACTGTATCCCTAATTCAGTTTGATTTTGAAAGAATACATCTCTCTTTTCCCTTGAAATGTTGTGAAAATTCAACACTGTTGCAAGATCTTTGAAATTTAAGGATATTATTAATTTTTGAAAATCCCCCCCCCCCGGGACCATTAGTCGCCAATAGCTTTCGGGCCTAATGCCGGCAAATTTCAACCACTAACGTTGGAAATTTATAAATAGTTACAAGGTCAATCTGTTGAGAAATAGAATTTAAGATCAACTTATGCACATGGGACTGTGTTTGTCCGTCCCCATCAAGGCTTTATCATATGCATGTATTAATTAACAAACACCCTCATCTTAGGTAACCAAATACGACAAGTCTTTCCTAAGAACAAATTAAAGTAAAACAAAACACCTTCATGAATATCATAGAATCTCAAACGTTGAACAATTCGCTCCATTATTCTACCAAACCACTCTGAAAAGTTCAACTCGATCGCCTGCCGATGACCGCAGTCGATAGAGTAATTCATCTAATTAATTATTGGCGTGTACATTTGTATACTAATTATGAGAAAAAACAAAAAGATAATAAAATCAAAATCATATACAGTACAAAGCAAAATTAATAGTGGGGGAGAGATTGAGAACTTAACTATAGGAGTAAATTATATATGAAGAAATTCATTGTCTCTCAGGATCTTCAAGCCCATCTTCTTGTCCACAGGATTGAATTCTTGGTGACGATCTCTCTCTACTAAGCATCCTCCGAAAAGAACTTAATCGCGAGCTCGATTCGTTGACTTTGGCAATGGGTTGAGACGCGCCGTCTGATGTACCTTCCGCGTTCGTGACGATTGTAGAGTTGACGCGTTCGAGAGGCGGAGCCGTGGGCGGAGAACCGCCACCACCGGCTGCCACCGGCTCCTGGGGTTCCTCCAGCGAGAGCCGCGGCTGAGCCTCCGTCCGGCAAATGGGACAAGTTGACTGTGAACTAAGCCATTTATCGATGCACTCTGCGTGGAAAGTGTGCTTACAATTTGGTAAAAGCCTAGCCATTTCATCGTCCTCTAAGATGCTCAAACAAACCGCGCACTCTACGTCATCATGGGTGGCGGTGTTAGTTTTTTTGTAGACGAAAATAGGAAGAGAGGCGATGACCGCCGGATCGAGCCCGGTCTTGGGTGGCTCGGTTTCGCCGTGAGCCTGAGAGACTGCCAGACGCGCCGCATGGCGGCCCTCCGGCGGGCCTGGCGACGGAGGATACACCTCGCGTATATGTGGAGAATGGTGACGATTACGACCACGACTGATAAGGAGATGATTGCCGTGAGCATGATCTTGCTGTTGAGATCATACTGGTCTCTCCTGGAGGTGGCTCAGGCTTCTCGGGCATGGTTGGTGGAAAAGGGTGGAAAAGAAGCTAGAACTCTTTGATCTACAAATGGGGTTTCCAAGATTTCTAGTTGTTTTTTTGGTAACTTGGTTTTATATTTATCGTGGGTGTGAATATTGGGAAATACGTGGGCTCGGAGAAGAAATTAAAGGAAGAACCAAACCAACGACGATGACTCTAAGTTTTTCCAGAGTTTGACGGTTGAATGTTGACTTCTCTCCAACAAATTTACATTTTAATTATGTATATATATATATTTTTAATCTTTGTTGGTTCTGTTAATTCATTTTAGAGGGTTCGGTTGCAAAGTTGCTAACTCCATAATTCATTTTAAACCCACACAAATAGATGGATAGGTGAGATAGCACAATCCCTCCCAAGTATCTCCTTCACGTTAAAGTGAAATTTTTCTTTCTTTTCGGACGGGAGAGGGAAGAAACGCTAATTCCCCTCATATATATATATATATATATACGTATGTGAATGTATGTAATATTAGGGGAAAAAAACTTATTTTTTTAGAATGTTATGGATGTTCCTTGGACTCAATTTAATTATTAATTAGCAATTAATTGAATGCTCTCAATAAAAAAAATTAAAGCATTAAATAGATAGACAATTTTAATGTGAAAAATTTTTAAGAAAAATTTATAAGAATGAACTCAAAAAAGATTGATGAAGCAATTCAACATATGATTTAATAAAGCGAAAAATCTTACCAAACTTGACATGCCGCGAATTCTCTTGAAAGATAGGACAATTATCCACTGTGTGAATAATTGTACAAGGTTTTACAATTAATTATATGGAATTCAACAATCCTAATGGATCAAATCGTCTTATCAAATCACCTGTGAAGGCAGCGATAGTCATAATTAATCCTCGCTAAATCATCAAACTCTTCAACCCAGAATCATATGAAGATGAATATCAAATCACTTGAACAATTCTTAATTTACCAGAGCGGTATAAATCGCGTTTTATTCTGATATATTTTTTCATGTATTTTAGAATACTCTATAAATCTTAAATTTTGAAAAAAAAAAAATTACATATGTATAGTTTCAAAAAGTGCCAAAATCCTAAATATATAGATCCCAAATTTGAGCAAAGTTCTAAATATATAATCTCAAAGATTCTATATATAAGGTCTAAGAGAATCCCAATCAAACATTGGTTAAAAGTTCCTCAAAATAAGAACTCTTTCCGTTTGAATCTTCAAAGAACTTTAAAAAACTCCAAAAGATAGAAAAAAATTTAAAAGTTCTAATTTTTTTAAACTTTAAAAAATTTCAACTTCTTCACAAAATTTGTAAAAATTCGTTGAAACAAACTATTATAGTGAATTTGAGGATTTCGACAAATTTTTTAAAAAGTTAGACTGACATTTGTATTAAAAATTTTCAAGATTTTTTTACTAAAATTTTGTCACATGTCATTTTTATATAAATTTTAACAACTTTATATCAAATCAAATACAAATATTTAACTATAATTTCAAAACAATTTTTTATATTCCAAATTCCAAAAAATTTGACTCTCGTTAACTTTTAAATTTTTTTTCACAGTCCAAACGGCATTGCGCAATTTCTAACATAACAAAGGTCTCCAAACGGCATTGCACAATTTCTAACATAACATTCGTTTGTTTTGTGAGACATCCCGATCAAGCACAACATACTTTGTTGTTTTCACTAGATCTTAATCAATTTGAAGATCTAATACAATTCAACAGGATATTCAAGACCAAAATAATTCAAAACTCTTGATTGGCTCACAAATCCAATCCTAATTAGCTTCTATCACAAATAATCATAATTCAATTACAATCAGGCTTTGTAAAATGAAATTCATTCTTAATTTAACCTATTTTCATGTTCAATATTAGAAAATTAATTTAGAATATTTCCTAAGAATGACTTTCTTAGGTTATGTGAGAAAAAATATCCCATAATTTAAGTAATGGAATAATCATTCTTCTCCATTTCAATTAAAATTTGATTAAAAAAAAAGTAACTATTTTGCAATCAAAAATTTTTCTTGATCACCCTCTTAGATAGTAAAGTAAACATTTCACCTCTGAATGGATTTTCAATCTACATCTAAACTTAGGTTGTTCAATGATTGGTTTACCCTGGGTCCATTTTTTTGTACAAATTCATACTTTAGCTATTCCAAATGGCTAAACAATGTTTATTGACATACTTTTTAATAACTAAATAAATTTTGATCCAATTCAAACTTGAATCATAAAATGACAATTTTATCATTGGGTCTATTTTTTTACTCAATTTTGTAATTTGAGCTTTCCAAAATGCTAACAAATATTCATTAACATATTTGTTAATAGCTATGAAAATTTTGGCCCAATTTGAAATCAAATCATAAATTGATGATTTTACTCTTGGGCTTTTTTTTTTTTTTTTTTTTTTTTTTGTCTAGATCTACATTCTAGGCTATCAAAAAGGCTAATAAATATTCATTGACATTTTTCTTAATAGTAAACTAAATTTCAACACGATTTGAATTTAGATCGTAAATTAACCATTTTGTCTCTGGACTCATTTTTTTCCTAAATTTGTAATTAGAAAATATTTATTGACATAACTTGATTTGATTTTAAACTGTAAAATGAATATTTTATTCCAGGGCCCCCTTTTTTTGGCTCAGATTGGCATTCTAAGAAATAAAACTTATTTTTATTGTTTTAAAAATTAATATTAATAATTTTTATTATATTTTATTTTATTTCATTATATTAAAAATATGTAACAAATTATAAAAATTTAAATGTTTACTCCATTTTTACAATTTTTATGTTGGTAGTCAAACAAAGAAATGAAAACAATTCTATTCTTGCCTCTCATTTTACTTCATTCTCTCGTGCAAAAACATGGTGTTAGGACTTCGTAGCACGATTAACAACAAATGTGCGTAAAATTCTTACCCGCGCATATATTTTGTGAGAAAGGAACAAAGTAACCACAAATTCTGCATATGAGATAAAACTCAAATTTGATTTCATACTAATTAATGAAAGAATGCACAATTTTACCAAATTAGCTCGTGTGCAGGGATAAAAATTACAACTGCCCGTAGTCACCATGCCAACCGAATGAACCCAAAATAAGTCTAAAAAAGAAAGGAAAGTTAGATAAACTGACCAGAGAGAGTTTTCAACCAAGAATTTTCCGATAACAAAGTCAGAAAAAAGTCAAGAGAGTGACAAATAAAATGCAAGCATTCAGTTGACAATAATAAGTATATCTAAATTTTGGTGCTATGTGTTGTATTTATAATAAGATAAAGTGAATAATAATTACCAAAATAATTAGAAAAGCAATAATTTCCCCTCTCTTATACATATATTTTGTATATATAACGGTTTACTTTATATTAAATGCTTATCATTCAGTATTTAATGCGTGTGGGAGGAATCAGAATAATAGATGAGATGTGGCCCTAAAGAATGTCTTAACGTCAAATCTGTCTACCACTTATAAGGTAAGGTAAAAAATTAACTGAGTTCACAAAATAATAATAAATGAATCGAATTTATTACTAAATAGTATTTATGATTAAGATTAAACTAACATTTATACTTTCTGTTGTGAGACTCAATTATTGTGGTCACTGAATGCAACCAATGTCGAACATCTGTTGCTCGGCACATATATGTTCAAGATGAGGAACGTGTTCTTAGTATTTTTTATACCAACAGCTTGGTGAATGTTTTTGACTCAATTACTTTTGATTTGATTTTGTTGTTACAAATCATATCGAAATATAAATTGGTAAGTTTTAATATATAATCTAAACTCATTAATTGCAGAATTGGACATTATTATCAAAGGAAAAGGTAAAACGTTTATCTAGCTACTTCACTTAAATACAAGAGCAAATTATACTTACAGCCCTTCAACTATAACTTAGTATCACTTAACCCATCTCATCAAAAAAATTCAACACTTACACTTCTTTAACTATGAAAAGAATTGACAAGATTAACATCGTTAATCAAGATGATGAAAAAACATTGTTAGTCTCACTTAATTAGCAGATCATGGTTTTTCTTGCTCGTGTACATATTTTTAATTTTTAACTCGCATTTCAATATAAAATATTTTAATTTTTTAACATACAAGGTGAGATTAATAAAATTATTTTGTACTACACCTAATCAGAGTAGATCAAATAATTTTACCTACTCTCATTTTAGTCCAAAATCTTTTGAGATTTTAATTTTTGACCCTACTCTTTTTTTTTTTTTTTTTGGGAGGGTAAGTTTTGGCCTTATTCTTATTTTAGGATAAGATTGTCAATTTTCCCGTCCCATTGTTATTCGTAAAACGAGATGAGCCCCAAGCAAGATACTAGTCATAGAGCAGCACAAGAATAAAAGAAGAGAATTACTTAGGGAAGACGAGATGGCGAGGAGCCCTACCATGTTGCCATCTCTATGTTAAATCAAGAAATACTCTGTGCCTACCATGTTGCCATCTCTATTTTAAATCAAGAAATACTCTGTGCTCCTTTAGGTCTATTTCTCTTCACTTTATTATTTTTAAAAGGTTCAAAATTTGTGAATTTGTTTTTTAATTTTTGTTCTGTATCGTGTTTTGAATTTTAAGTTTATTGAGAAAAAAAATTTAAAATAAAGATAAATTAAAAAAATAAATATAATTCATTTTTTTGTTAAATTATAAAGATGAGAAAAAAATTAAATCAACATTTTACAACAATTATTTTAATTTATTATTTTATTAAAAAATGAACATGTATAGATAATTTTACAAATTTCATTATATATATATATATATATAATATGATAAATTAGATGTACCTCGTCTGAACATTTGACTAAGTTTAGGTAAACTAATCATTTAAACATTGCAATGACATCTCTAATTTTGGTTAATTTTCTGTTAATTAAGTGAGGTTAAAAATATTTTTTTTATTATTTTGACTAACAGTGTTAACCTTATCATTCTTTTTTATAATTGAGGAGGTGTAAGTGTTACTTTTTTAGATGAGAATGTCAAGTGATATTGAGTTATAATTGAAGGGATGCAATTGTAAATTACCCTAATACAGTAGCAACTTGACTTGAAACCAATCCAATTGGAGGAATTTCCCTAGCTTGCTCCATATAAGAGGGTGAAAACGCACCATCTTGGGGGCATTAACATTCAAAGTTTCAAAACTTGTTTATTTTGGAACTCATAGGCTATTTCTTTGCTCAGAAAAAATTGAGATAAAAATATAATTCTCTAAATTAACACAGTAACTAATAGAATCGGAGAACCTCTGGACCGTGACATATTTTCCCCTTTCTTCTTCTACCATTTTGGCTAGCATGACTGAGATTCAGGGAGAAAAATAATAATACAAAAATTATTAAGATTAAGTACAAAGTCTCTTCGGACAAGCTGAGTTTGTAATTACGGAAACAAGGTGAAATTCTCTCTCCTTCGGTTAGTCACGGTTCTGGAATCTTGACTTATTTGTTTATGGAGCCTGTGCATGTGCTGGTTTCCAAAACTCTGGTTAGCAAACAATTTGTTTTTGTTTTTTTGCCCTTTTTTTTGAGGTTATATATATATATATATATATATTCTAGATGGATTTTAAGCAGCTACAGACTTCATGATTTGCCCTACTTTCCTGAACCTAAATGAGAAAATATTTTAAAAATTGTTGAAAGAATCACTTGGAACTATATACAAAGATACCTTTTTAATTGTCTATTTGTCTCATAATATATAGAGATGAAAATATAGAACTAAGGCTGCCTTTGTTTTAAAGTAATTTAAGAAAATACATTTATAAAGGTTTTTTAAAAAATATCTTACTCATAATATGTGTATATATATATTTTAAATATTTACATTGAAACAAATGAATCTAAATCGCAAATTATATTTGATCACTAACATTGATAATGCCCTTTAAGAATGCCATGACTTGTATATATATCTGAGCTCTTTAAATTCAAAAAACATAATAAATGTATTTTTTTTTAAATATTTTCACATCGAAACTAATTAATCAACCCTTGAATAATAAAAGGTTGTACTTGACCAGTATACAGCAGTCAAAATGTCCCCCACAAATGCTATGACTTGGAATATTTGAGCTCTTTAGCCTCCACAAAATGCAATGACTTGGAATATTTGAGCTCTTTAAGAGATTGGTTTTTCTTTAAGATGGCTCAAGAATCTGGCGATGCTTTGGAAAAATTTTGTGGTGGGAAAGTCCTTTCACGTGGGAATGCTATAAGCTTTCTTAAATTCTTCTAGAATATTTTTATTTTTGAAAATATAAAAAAAAAATTACAAATGATTGAGATAATTCAAAAACCTTTTTTAAAAACTTAAATCATAAAAACTCTATTTTAATCATTTTTTAATCTTTTTTTAAAAAATATATGTCAAAAAAGTTACTGAACAAAAAAAAAAGAAAAATTAATTTTTGTTAAAACAAAACAAAACAAATACAACAAAAAAAAATTAGCAGAATGAGAGCAAGTCAGTGCTTTCCTTCTGGGCAAAGAGAAAAGCCACCACCGACTGCAACTCAAGTTATAGAGAGATAAAATCACCCTCTCTTCCGGGGTACAGGCCTCTGTTAGCTATTATCTAATATTGTACAAATAATATAGAAGTAACCACATATATACACCATTCCAAAGCATCAAGTTTATGTTTTCATCATTGCTTGTCACCAAAAGTAATTACTCAAGTCACTCATTTGAAAAAGAAAAAAAAAAAAAAAACTCTCAAGTCATCCAACTAAAATTCAAGAGTCTCTCTCTCTCTCATTAAAAATTTCAAATTCCACAACAGTTCATTTGGTTTTACTATTTAATTTCTTCGTCGTCTTGCTTATATTCAACGAACAAGAATTTTAAATTATTTTCCTTCTTCCTTATAGAGTAATATTCTCAAAAAAATTTGATTTTAATTACTTAAACATTAGTGACGCATGTTTTAAGATCATATGCGGGTGAAGGATCACATCACCATTCATTTATGTAATTTTTTTTTTTGGTCTGCCTCTTTCTAGAAAACTTCCAAGCTAATCTAACACGGTGAATGGACGGTATACATATATATTGCAATAATTTATACATAGTACAAACAATTTTCAACTCAACCACGTATATATCCATTGACTAACAAAATTAGAAGCATATTGATGTACCCTGTCCCCTTTTAACTTTTTAGGGGAAATTGTCTCTAGTTTATGCTTAGTGGTGTGAAAGGTACTTAGGATCCGTTTGTCAGGGCGAAAAGGAAGGAAAAGCAGCAAAAAAATGTGGTTTTGGAAATTTTTTGACGTTTGGCGCATAATCACTAAATCACATTTTTTAGAGATAAATAGTAAAACTTTTTAACTTTTGGGTCAACTTTTTGGAAAGATAATCCATTCAAACGGTTTTTTTAGTTCCGTCGGAACAATTTTGCTTCAGAATTTATTGAAAGTGGTCAAAAAATTTTGAGATTTGTAAAAAAGTTATTGGAATTTGTGAAATGTAACTGGGGTTTGTAAAAAATTTATTGGGATTTGTAAAATTTGTTGGAATATGTAGATATATATAAATTTATAGAAATTTCATTAAATACGAGGAGTGTAAAATGTGTTAGAGAAATTTAGAGATTTTCAGTATTTTTCACCTTTTTTGAAATGCCAAATATGCCCTTAATATAGGGGACAACAATATTTGCATGCTTGTGGGTATAATCCTTATATCATGTTTGGGAGTTTGGTGTAAAAATATTGGCATGAGGGTAAGAAATCCCTTGTAGCATGTTTGGGAGAGGGTTTGATGTAGGCCTGCAAGATGCTTCCAATTACACCTTAGCTATTGCCCTTGTTCTTCATTGCTTGGTTATTTTCTGTGCTTCTTGTAATTACAATCCCACTTCATTTTACTTGTTCATTTAGATAATTTGCTCTATTGCTTGATTGTTTTTTTAGAGGTACCCTAATTAAATTCCTTAGTTTTGGTGTGAGATTAAAAAGGAACGAATGCTACTTCTCTAAAATTTTACTCTTTTTAATTATGTCAAATATATTTTATGAAAATTTAATTAAACTGATTAATGTTTTTCCGTTTAAGAGATTAAATGTTAATTTTCCAAACAGAAGAGTAAAAATAGTAAAAAATTAACAATTAAAAATTATGCGTTTTCAAAAAAAAAAAAAAAAAGTACTTTCTCAATATTTATTCCTGAATTTTTAACTATGGACCAAACGCACCTTTAATTCGGTTTGACTTCATTCCCTCACTGGGAAAAAAATATGCAATTATAGGAGAAGTGGCCAAACTTTGATATGTGTGTGTGTGTATATATATAATAATTCCATCACAAACAAGCTTAAAGATACTTCAAACTCATCTGTATTAGAAGTCGATACTTTGGCAAAGTTACAAAAATATGTACAAGTAACAAATTTACTTTGCATTAAATTACTTAAAATTTAATTTATCTTCTCTAAAAGTTTTAAAATAATTGGATTAAAAATTAAAAAAAACTTGTGAACCTTTGCAAACGTTAAGAATAGTCTATTTTTGTCAACCAAAGTAACGTGAAAGATTGGGAAACGTTGTGCGGTTTTCTCGTTGTTTTCTTCTGGGGTTGGGGAGAAACCCGCAGCCGCTACCTATGGGTGCGCACTGGATGAAACCCACCCCGTATCCCTACCCGGCAAAGAACCACGAGGAGGTAAACCAATCTAGGCAAGCCCTGGCTGACCGGCTCAACCGAGAAAATTGTTAGATGGCCCTCCACAATTAGAGAAATGACTGCTTTCAAGAGGAGTCGAACCCAGAACCTATTGGTCCCAGACTTTTTAGCCCGCCATCCGAACCAACTCGACTACTCCTTTCGGGTTTCTCTTCGTTTTCTTCTTTCTGTGGGAGAACGTTATTCAGTTGACTAGAAAAACAGAGGAGACATGGTTTGGAAATAGGGAAAGAGACAGCTTGAAGCGCGTTGGGCTACAAGTCAAGATAGTAGACTTTCTGTGCTGAGACTCATTGAATTAGTGAAGCTACTTTGGCTTAATTAATGAAAACAATAAACAAATTTCGCAAAATTGAACTTTAATTATACCATCTACGAAGACTTTGCCCCCCGGTCGAGTCCTTCTGGGATTTGGACTTCCGGGGATGGAAATTCTAGAAATCATGGAAATTAACATATGTGTGTGTATAAGTGTGTCAATGAATTAGAAGTCTATTTGGTTTACCAAAATAATAATAATAATTAATTTAAAAATAAATAAAAAATAATTTTTTAAATTTTTTTAACTTTCTTCGTCAAATACTTTATCGGCTCTTATAAACTTAATTTCTTTAAATTTTTTCAATTTTTCTACAATTCGTTCAACTTTTATCAACTTTCTCCAACTATTCTTTTTAAAACTTTTTTCAATTTTTACCAACTTGCTTTGACTTTTTAAAACTTTTTTCAATTTTCACAAATTTTTACTACATGTCCAATTAACCACAAAAACTTTTGCAAATTTTTGTCACACGCCTGACTACTAAAGTAACACGTATAGAAAAATTGATATAAATTTATTTATTTATTTAGTATCACCGAACGGCACCTGTCAATAAGCTAAAAGGCTAGGCGGTGAATTTAATTTAATTTAGGATCTGAACATGGTGGCATCGGTGCCTTGTTATGCACAGAAGGCAGCAGAATCATCGAATTATTATAGTTGCCCGATTGATCACATTGTTAATGACAAATAATATATATGTTAATTAACTTGCGTATCTTTCTTTCTGATGGAAACATGAAGGTGGCATATATGTACTCATATTATATTATATTTTAAACCCTAATCAACGCATTATCACAGATGATAGATAAATATGTACTATATATATATATATATATATTATATTTAAACCCTAATCATTGCATTATATGTTTACCCACTAAATCCATCTCTAGTTGGGCGTGACCGGAGTCCGGACAGGAAGGATATCCATTTCTAGTCAATTGTAAAGCGACAGGACTTGAAACTTAAATGGACACTAACGCCCCGTTTGGAGGGGTAAAAATCAGCCAAAAATTATTAAAAGTTGCTTCTTAGATGTAACTTGTTCAACTCAAAAATTATTAAAAATTATAAAAAATTACTAAAAATTTTATTAAACACTCAACAGTCGTAAAAAAAATACTATTTATTTTATCAAATATAACAAAAATTATAACTAAAGTAACTTTATGGTTAAAAAAAATTAAAAATTACTAAAATTTGGCTTCCAAACTGTACCCAAAAAGGGTAAGCAATTTTCGCAACTACCCGACCGTTGCCATTTCTATTATTTCTGGCATCGAGTCCAACGGGCCATTCCATCCCCCAAGAGCCGATTAAGCCGTATACTTTTTCTAGGCTTCGCTTTATCATTAGCCAGGCTAAAGATATTTCACTAAGCCCAATTGTTTTTCTTCTGGACTCTCTCTCACTTGTTTTTTTTTAGGGGGGGGGGTAATTCTATTGAACAATAATTTTAAAACAGAAATATTTACCAAAAAATTAACTTTATCCATTCTGAGTCAATATTACTTCTAAGGAATTAGCAGTTAAAGTGAAGTTTTATTCTAATAGAGTTATTAGTAAACTTTTTTCATTTTTTTTATTAAAAATTCTAATAAATTAGTATTTTTCATCCAAATTTGAATATGATCTCTGTTTCTCTCTATCGACCACTGATGACCACTGTGCTCTCTAAGTTTGATTTGGGTACTAAAATTAAATTTTAATTTTTTGTAATTTATTTTCACAAAATAAATTAAATTTTGTGATTTTTTGTACCAAAATTCAATTTATAAGGATTTTTTTAATAAATTTTAATTTTTTTTATATAAGTTATAGTTTTTAGGCATGTTAATTGAACTTGTTAAAAAAATTGAAAAAATCACATACGTTTAGGTAAATTTTTTAAAAATAACAAAAAAATAAATTTTGTTAGTTCTTTTCGCTTTTATTCAAAAGAACGTGAATTTTTATTTTATTTTTTTACATGAATGCAATTAATATTTTTGAAAACTACAGTTTATGGAAAAACATTAAAATTTGATCACAAAATTCATATAAAATAAAAATAAGCTAAAAAAAAAAATCTTAATTTTGGTACCCAAAGCAAAGCAAACCAAGCATTTTCTCACTAGGTGGGGTCGGCTATATGAATTTGACGACGCCAATCAACTCTATTTAGGGTCATGTCCTCCGTTAGATCCAGATAAACAAAGTTATGTTTAATAGTTTTTTCCCAACTTTTTTGGGTCTTCCTTTTCCTCTCCTATTCTTGACAAGCTCCATGCTTTTACACCTTCTAATAAGTGCCTCCGTTGAACGTCTTCTAACATGGTCAAACCATCTTAATTGATTTTCTCTCATTTTATCTTCTCAAACCAAACCAAACCAAGCATTTTCCCACTAGGTGGGGTCAGTTATATGGATTTAACGACGCCAATCAAGTCTATTTAGGACCATGTCTTCCGTTAGATCCAGGTAAGCAAGGTCATGTTTAATAGTTACTTTCCAATTTCTCTTGGATTTTCTTCTTCCTCTTCTCCTCCTAACAATCTCCATGCTTTCACACCTTCTAACAGGTGCCTTCGTTGGACACTTTCCACCATGACCGAACCATCTTAATCGATTTTCTCTTATTTTATCTTCAATCAGTAATATTCCTACTTTATCCCTAATCTCCTCATTCATAATCCTATCTCTCCTTGTAATCCCGCACATCCATCTTAACATTCTCATTTCCGTAACTGCCATTTTCTGAACATGATTATGCTTTACTGTCCAATATTCTGATCCATATAACAACGCTGGTCTTACCGCCACCTTATAATACTTTCATTTCAACTTAAGGGAGACTTTTCGATCACACAAGACCCCCGAAGCACTCCTTCATTTGGTCCACCCGATCTGAATTCTGTGACTTACATCAGTATTAATCCCTCCATCTTGTTGCACCATAGATCTAAGGTATGTAAAGTTTTCTTTCTCTACAATCTTTTGTGTGCCTAAATTTATTTCTATGCTACCAGTTGCTATACTTTGACTAAACTTGCATTCCATATATTCCGTTTTGCATCGACTTAGCCTAAACCCTTTTGTCTCTAACGTTTCCTGCCACAATTCTAGCTTAGCATTCACTCATTCTCTCGTCTCATCTACTAAAATAATATCATCTGGAAATAGCATACATCACGGCACTTCATCCTGAATATATCTTGTAATCTCATCCATAACTAAAGCAAACAAATACAGGCTTAACGCTGAGTCTTGGTATAGACCAATCGTGATAGGAAACTCTTTAATCTTTCTACCAGTCATCCGTATAGATGTCGTGATTTTATCATACATGTCCTTTATCACCTCAATATATGCGACACACGTTTCTTTTTTTTCCAATACTCTTCATAAAATCTCCTTAGGAACTCGATCATAGGCATTTTCTAAATCAATGAACACCATATGTAAATTTTTTTAACCTTCTCTATACTGTTCCATTAACCTTCTCAAGAGAAAGATAACCTCTATGGTTGATCTCCCAGATATAAAACCAAATTAATTCTCCGAAACGTTTGTCGTCCTTCTTAGTCTTCTCTTAATAACTCTCTCCCATAATTTCATCGTATGACTCATCAATTTAATTCCTCGGTAGTTCGCACGGTTCTGAATATCTCATTTGTTCTTGTATATGAGTATAAGAATACTTTTTCTCCATGCATCAGGCATCTTATTTCTCTTTATCACTACATTAAAAAGTTTTATCAACCAACTTATGCCACACTCCCCTAGGTACCTCCAAACCTCAATAGGAATACCATCTAGCCTAACTGTTTTCTCATTCTTCATTTTTTTCAATACTTCTTTTACCCAAATCAAATCTTAATATAAAATAGAGAGGATCTAGAACCACCTAATTAACACACCACACCCAAACCTAATTCTCAACCGTCACAACCATTTGCTTTCTGAAATCGCCACCTTTCAAAATCCTAACCCCAAGGTTACGTTTGGAACATGAAATTGTTAAAGAAAAGGAAAGTAAAAGGAAAATAAATTTGTGTGAAAGAAAAATTATTAAAAAAAAAATATTAATTTGGTGTTAGTTTTTCATAGTTAACTAAGTAAAAATTATTTTTTTAAAAAATATATATATTTATTTTCTTTGGATGATGACCTAGTACTATTAACATTAACAATGTGGTCACCGTTTGAAAATTATTTTACACTTGCACCTAATAAATATATATATATAAATATATAATAAATACACTTCACAATAATATAATATTTATTGTGAGAAAATATGGAGTATAAAAAATCAAAAGTGAAATGTATTTATCATCTCTCCGACCTAAGATAAAAGTAGAGTATAATTACCAAACCAAAGTTAAAAGTCAAGCGTAACTTATAAGAAGCAAGAAATTTTGAGACGTGACTCCTGTGAAATTAGATCCGAAGAAGCTGCAGTAATCTGGGTTTGGTAAATTTTAAATGCTTCATGTAGTATTGCTGTGCATGGACACATTTGTCACAATCTGTGTTTTCGTTGGTTGAAACTTTTTTGCTTGTGCAAATTAAATTGTTTAAAAATTGTTTTTTTGGGGGGGGGGGGGGGGGGGGGGGAGGGGGGAGCAGCCGACTTGGGGTGTTTGGCAACCCAAAAATTAGTAAAAAAATACTAAAAGTTAGTTTTTGAGTGTTTGGTAAAACCACAAGTTTTGTCACTTTTTTGATTTGTTACAGTAAAAAGTACCACTCCATCATTACATTTTTTTGATTTGCTATAGTAAAATACATACCAAACACCCAAAAGTTACAACTTTTTTGTTTTGCTACAGTAAAAAA
This sequence comes from Vitellaria paradoxa, assembly GCA_019916065.1. Lineage (NCBI taxonomy): Eukaryota > Viridiplantae > Streptophyta > Magnoliopsida > Ericales > Sapotaceae > Vitellaria > Vitellaria paradoxa. The sequence continues at coordinate 43,642,215 of CM034239.1, forward strand.
TTTACCAAACACTCAAAATTTACTAAAAAAATACTAAAAATTCTATTTGGTTCAACCAAACACACAAAAAAGTGCAAAAAAAAAAAAATACCAAAAAATTACCAAAACTTAAGTTTTTTTTTAACTTCCAAACACACTCTTGGTTGCTGAATTTGAGCATATATCCCAATGCAGACATGAGTATTTATAACAATATGTTGCTTAAAAAGGGAAGGGAATTTAAATGCGCCACGCATATCTTCTTTGTTTTTTCTAATAATCTAAATACCAGTGATAGGTCCTTGTCAATAGGTCTGAGAGTCACATGCAATACCAGTGGGGGTAATGTTGACTTATTAGTGCAGCCAATTCTAGATTTTGGGAGTACTACGTTGCCAGCAGCCAGATGATACAGAACAAAAAGTAATATATATATATGTATAAATTATTGCAAGAAGTTGGTTTCATGCCTAATCCCAAAATTGAAATGAAACTAATTACATTCTTCAATCACTCACCAACTAAACCAATAAAAAGGAGTGGGGTTTAGTGCCTAGTTTTTTTGGGTAAGTGGTTTGGTGCCAAGTTGCTAACAAAACAAATGACAAAAGAAAGCAAATAAACTCAACAGTGGCCGTAAAAATGAGAAGAAAGTCTGCAAATTCAATCAGGTAATAACCAACATAAATCAAACTAAAGTTGAGCAAAGAAGTAAGAAACCATCAACATAAATCAACCCTTCAAATCACCCAAAAAGGAAAATAAAATAAAATTAACCTGTTTGAGTAGTGCAACCATTATGTATTTTTCTTCCCACAGTAGAGATCCATTTTCATTCTCTCTCGGAATGTAATCCTGTGAAATCAATGTACGGCCAATATAACTAAGTGTAAAAATGAAGAAAGAAGAGCCATTTAAAATTTGTTAGGATATATGGGTTTACAGGGAAAGTACCTGCCCGATGGAAACGAAATTAAGTTTCTTTAATCATTCAATGGTGAGAGTGTATAGAAGCAGAGGATGGTTTATTAGACACCGCCCCATGGTGCTGCTGCTCACCGTGAATTTGCATCGGAGCTTGAAACTGCAAAAGGCCCTGGGGGGCAAATTGGGCGCCGGAGATTGCCTGTGTGGTGTGGATTTGGTGCTCATTCCAATCAGCAATCGAAGGCGAAAAACTGGACTGAAGGGTTCCCCTCTCTGAAAGCACTGAACTTTGGGTTAGAAACGGCTGTGGTGGTGGAATTGACCCTGAGCCGAAGATGTATCCTTCTCTATTCTCCCCGTTCCACGAAACCAGTCTCTGATAACTGGGCTCAAAAGTAACCGGAGCCGACCCCGGAAAAAGAGTCGTCCGATCGGTCGGAGGAGTGTGGTGGCCTGAACTCGGGCCTTGTGAGGAGTGAAGGGAGAGGCAAAGGTCCTCCTCCGTCTGGACTACCCTGTTTCTAGCCATTATATCATCTGGGTAGCCCTGAAAATTCATTGACGAAGTCCCCGAACTCATGGGAAAGAATGACTTCATGGTGTCAGCGATGGATTGTGTATCCATTGCCGATGGCATAAATGGGGAGTCGTCTTCTTCTTCACCCATTTGAGTTTGCATCTGAAAGGCACAAGCGGAGGAAGGCTCAGCTCGCTGGTCCCCCATTGCCGCCATGGTGTTGTTGTCATTTGGGTGCCATGGAGGTAACTCATCTAGCTTGTCGATTGCATTCTTCGCCTTGTTGATTAGCCAATCAACCGCTTTGCTCGGCCGGTCGTACCCCAACCGGTCCTGCACGTCGTAGAACTGGATTGCGGTGTGGGCTGCTAGCCGGACCCTTCTGTCTCTCGGACCTTTTGAAGTGACGACCTTGCTGTGCCGGTCTCTCCGGCCGGTTGACCTGATAATGTGACCTCCGTGGACTTGAACTATCTCTCCTCCTCCTCCTCCGCCGGAATTCTTCATTGCCATTCATTCCCCTTTCTTTAGCATAGTGTGTGATGTTTGGCCCAGAGGCCTGGAGAAGATGAAGTTGAAAGTGTTTGATATGGGTGGTTTTGCTGTGTACTGATTTTATTCTTGAAATTGGTATTTAGTCTTTTTCTTCTCTCTCTGATGACTTCCCAGAAAATTCGGATTCAAATTCCCGCTGGGTTTTTCCTCCTCCAGCGTTCAGAGAGTTTTGATCGTTTCTGAAACTGCATGTTACCAGTCTGAAATCTGCAACCCCTGATCCCAAAGAACTCTGCCTCTGCTAAGCTGAACAAACCCTAAAGTGGTAAGCATAAAATCTTGAAGGACTTAAATTCTTTCTTATTTTTGGAGGGTTTTGAGAAGACAAATGAGTTTTGTAATGAAATGCGAGAAGGGGGGAGGGGTCGAAGAACCTGGGAGAGAAATTTTTTTTATTGGCCTCTCTTATAAGAGCTGTTTGATGCTTCTGTACAGGCTGGCAATTTGGTCGGACAGACGAACTTAAATTAACATTTTTGTTCTTTCATTCCCACAAATGACATTTGTAGCACGTTAACGAGTCACAAACCCAATTCATCTCCTGCTACTACTCTCCCCCCTCCCTCCTTCCCCTCTCTCTCTCTCTCTCTCTCTCTCTCTCTCATCGTGATTAATTTGTTTGTACTTTTTTCCCCCTCTTACGAATTAAGATTGGGCTCCAATGGTTGATATGAATAATGAGTGGGCCCCTCTCCCACCCACTCTCATTCAAGCTTTGATAATGATCTCTAGCAGCTTTTTCTGCTTCTTTTGATCATCGATCTTTTACTTCTTTAGTCCAGTTAAAATAAAAAAAAAAAGAGAACAAAGTAACGCAACTTCACTAAGCCTGTTTGGTTAACCAAAAAATGGGTAAAAAATATAATAAAAAAAATGTGATATAAAAGTGATATGTAAAAAAATTTTAATTGAAAAAAAATAAAAATTTGTTAAAATTAATAATTTTTAACAATTTTTAATGTCATTAAACAAACCTTAAATAAAGATGACAACCATCCTATTTCTTCCCTCAACTTCGCTTGACTAATATTTTTTTTTCCCAACTATTGTACTCAAATTATCGACCAAATATGAATGTATTTAGAGTTACAAAAAATAATAAAAAATTATAAAAAATATAATTTGAGTAATTATTTAATGATTGGCATGTGGTTACCAAATTATATTTCCTAAAGATAAACAGTAAAATTTTTTACTCTAACGGCAGCTTTTTGAAAGAAAAAAAATATTTGAATCATTTTTTTGATTCGTCAAAACAGTTTTATATTAGAATTTATTGAAATTTGTTAAAAAATTTTTGAAATTTAATTAAAAAGTTAGAATTTATAAAATATTATTAAAGTTTATAAAAAATTTACAATGATTAAAAAATTATTGAGATATTTAAATATATATAAATTTATAAAAATTTTATGAACTATTAATTGTTATTTGTGTAAAATGTATTATAAAATTTTAAAACTTTTTTACAATTTTTATCTCATCAAACATCCCATAATCTAGTAGCGGTACTGTAAATTGAGAGAAGATTTTGCCAGGGCCGTTTAGTTACTGTCAGAGCAAAAGCTGCTGCACTGACGAGAGAAACGTGTATTTAAAAAAGGCCAAAAAAAAAAAAGTAAAATAATAAGAAAGAAAAAAAAGCAAGAGGGTATGTGTTTGGAGTGATAAAAAATAAAAAAAATAAGATAAAATAAAAATAATTGTGAATTTATAATGAATGTAATGAAAGAAAAAAATTGACGTAACAAAAAAATTTATAAAAGTACAAACTTTTTTAAAATTTTCTTAAACTCTAAACGGCGCCGAATAATAGCATCCAATAGTTGTTGCATCATAAAGATGCTATTCATTTTCGCCTTTTTTAGCTTAGAGGGGCCGTAGTGTATTTTCGGAGTGTAAAATATTAGCCGTTGAATTCTTTATCTCTAAATGATCAATAATAAAATTTTATTTTAATTAAATTAATTAAGTTTATTGAATCATTTAAAGAAAAATCTGACCGTCAATATTTCAACCTTAAACTGCTAAAAATATAAATACACTCAAACCCTTTCTAATACTTTATACCCCTCTATGTTTAGCAATTAATTAATTAATTTGACACTCTTTTATTACTGGAGGCTTTATGTATAGAATGGGGGTAACAAGGTAGCATATCGGTTAGGTATAATGTTAGAACATTTTTTTATTTTATTTTTTGGGAGGGGGGGTTTAAAAAGAAAACCCTTTTGAGCTTTAATCTGGAGGAAAAATTCTTGTAGCCCATTTATACAAATAGTTAAAGAAGAAACGTGTAGACAGATCCCAACATCCATTACGAAGAAGACTTCATTTGGGACTCTGAAAAAGTTTGAAGAAAGTGCAATTAAAAGCTTACTACTATGTTTGGAAGATAAATTTATAGAGGGAAAATAAAAATAAAAATAAAAGAAAAATAAAATTTATAATTTGTTCAATTTTTGTACATTTAATTGAGTGAAAGTTAGACTTTGTCAATAAATATCTATTAATTTTAGTTTTATTTTTCTAACTTAATAAAAAAATAAAATAAATTTAACTTTTTCACTTTATTTTATATTTTCACTATTTTTCTTCATTTTTTTTCCCGCCACAAATTTATATTCCAAACATAACTCTAGAGTTTTTTCATTTTTCTTTACTTGCTCTTGTTGAGAAACTTCAAGTTACTATAAATAAAAGGATTTTAATTTGAATTAGAAGCTTTTATTCTATGACAAGAAAATAAAGGACATATTTGTTTTTTAGGGTAACATATAAAAAATTTTATTGAGATAAATTTTATCCTCCATTATATTAGTTTAGAAGAGAGGATGATGATACTTAAACTAAGAGATAAATTGTTACTAGTGGGTGAGGTGATAACATAGAGTAATAGAAAAATTATACATTTTTTTTTCATTATATCGTAAAACATTGCTTGTTTAAAGTTGCTTCATATTCTTATAAACATTATTTCTCAAGGAACATTAATTCTCAAGAAACATTTTTCTCAATATTTCAAATATAATACAATTAATACCAGGTAATATTTACTTTTTTAATTTAAACGTAACTATCATAAATTCGTTACACTTTAAATTATTAATGGGATAATAATTAACTCCGTAATTTATTATTTTCAAAGTTTTTAATTCGTACCAAACCTTTCCTTGGTTTTGACGAATAAGTAGATTAGATCACTAAAACATTAAATGGATGGAAGGCTGATTTAGGGTTGAAACTAGTTAATTAATCCTTGTAAGCATCAAACAGTTGAGCCGGAATTAAACTTTAATCCTTAAATTCTTGAACCATGAGGCCGGCCAACTCCGCTGTGCAATAGTTAATTATTTTTTCGTTAAACAAATAAAGATTCGACGGCGAGAATCTCTCAAGAAATAAGATAACCTATAAAATCATCATCTCCCTTCGTTTAATTTTTTTGAAACCTTAAGGTTAATATATTAATATATAAATAATATATTAATACATTATTTATTTATGATACCTATATTTTTATTAATACACTGTATGGATGGCTATGGACTAATTAATTGAAAGGAGAGAGAAGCTGACAGCAGAGTTACTATCAGTCTCATGGCATCAATGATTTAGACAGTTGAATTTAATCTAACGATCTAAATTAATTTAAATATTTTTTTAATTAAAAATATATGAATACGCTTGAACAATCTAATTAAAATTTAACGGTTCAAAAAGTAATACAAAAAGCAATATCATGAACTCGCTGTCAGCTCTTTAAAATCCTAATCAAGCATGGAATAATTAACAGGGTCGTAAGCAAATACCAAAAAGACAAAACACTCAACATTTTTTAGTGAATTAAATTAAGTTAGAGGTTCAGTTCTGATTGAAAAATCAGAATCTTTCGTCGTTCTCAATTAAGCCAAACAAGAGAAAAGGAAGGAACTGTAATGTAGTTATGCCACCAATCCTTGGAACGAGAGAAATGCATGCATATAATTTCAAACTACATATATCTTCTGCTAATACGAAAAAATTTACTTGGATAAGGATTGGTGGAATTATGTTGTCTTTCTGGTGCATCTCCCAATGTCCTCGGCAAGGTGATTACCATCGCACCGCCAATGGCTTCCAGTTGAGACATCTGGATTTCTAAGAATATTATTCCTTTTTTTTTTTCTACTGTATATATTCACGCGTTATTCTAAAGTCCAGTGGGTTTTAAAGTTGATAATGACACTGCAAGTATGTATGTATGTGTATATATATATATATATATATATGTTTTTTCGTTAATCCAGTCATTGCAGTGCTGGTTACTTAAGTTTTTATTTAAAAGGGGAATTGATATCCAATTAGTCTCTCGATTATTTTAGCTTTACTTAATTGTTATTTTTATTAATTTGCTTATCAAAAATTTAAAAAAATAATTTATCAATATAATTTAAGTTTTTATAATAGAAAATAATTTTTTAAAAAAAATTTAGATAAGACAATTTACCAAAATGTTATTAATTTTTATAACAAGAAAATAACTCAAATGCTGTAAATAGATTTTTTTTTTTTAAATTTAGGTAGCAATTACTCCCTATTTATCAAAAAAATTTGGGAAAATAACTTAATGATATAATTTAAATGTTTGTAATAAAAAATATTTAAAAAATGGGATAAGAAAATTAACTTACTAAAAAATTCCAGATAGGCACATGGGACTTTTCTATGATAAAAATTAAATTTTTTTTTTTTGGTTAGTTTCCTTCTTTGAATTGTTAAGTTTATTTTTAAAATTTTTTGAGAAACACACCGGCAATTGTCACATGAACTTAAAAAAAAAAAAATCACTTATGACATTTGGAGTTCCCTTTTACGATAGATATTAACAATATTTTGGTTATAAATTACCTTATCTAATTTTTTTAAATTATTTTCTATCATAAAAACTTGAATTATATTGGTAAATTTCCTTTTTAGGTTTTTTTTGATAAGGTGGTGAAATTAATAAGAATGATTATTATGTAAAACCAAAATTGTAAATCTTTTTTTATTTAAATGAAAACTAAAAAAAAAAATGACACTTGGAGCAGGAATATCACTTTCCATTTTTTCTTTTTTTTTTGCTACATATGATAATTAATTGAATGATGTTATTTTATTAAAATAATTTATCAATAAAATTGTTAAAATATGTGCTATTCTGACAATTTTATAATTAAAATATTTTGTTCATATTTTTACCTAAAACGATAAACTCAAAAACTACACTTTATTAATTTCGAGAGCCTTTTCTAGCAAACACTGCTGTAATTCCTAAAGTTTTGGCTTTTACTTCAGATATTTTTTCTCATAATCATGGTTCATGTCTTGCTCCATGCCCTGTGTCTCCTGCTATTGTCACGTGTCTCAATTATATATATATTTTTTTAATTAAAGCCACTTAAATAAAAATAAGCAGGTGGCAGTAATAAAATAATTGAAAATTAGACAAGACATATAGTTAGGGGACAAGAAATGTTGATGGGTTTGTTGTGGCTCCTTTCTTTTCTGCGCCATGCATAACAAAACAAATGTGTGAAAGAAGGTGATGGATTCGGCTTCGCCGGTTGAGCAATCAAGAGTGTGATATTCGCGATGGAATGGTACAAAGGAAAGGTCAACTCTTCTTTGTCTTTGTGATTGATGGCATTCATATACTCACCCATGAATAATCTGCTATTGCACGCCTAGAAATATAGGTGTTTTTCGAAAATGTACCTGTCACAAGTTAAGATTTAATAAATAAGATCTTTTTAAAATTTTATTCAATAATTAAAATTATTTTTATGTTTTTAACTTCTCACTGAATTCTTATATAACGATACCTTACTATTATTTATTTTACAAAATGACTTGACATTTTAAATTTCACCATATTGCCCAATTATCGTTTGTAAGAAATTAAACGTTCCAAATTAAAGTATTATAATTTGTATTTTATTTTATGGTGCTTATTAAAAATTAGTTATAGAGAAAGAGACATCAAAACACATATATATAATAACTGCTATGATTTAAAATTTTGAAAATAAATTAATACCCATAGATTGTCATAATTTGTTCGATTTAAACTTTGTCCAAAGTTTCAATTATATAAGAAAATTAATAAGAATTTTGTTCAAAGTGCTGTTGGCATGATTATTGTTAGTATACAAATATGGTCCAACTAGAGGACATTTCATGTACGTGGAACAGGCTTCTTAAATTAATTAACGAATAAAATCAATTGATCGAGCTTAATTGTGAGATATAAAAAAAAAAAAAATGTCCCCTACTTAGAAATTACGTACTAAAGGAATTCATGTAGACACAAGATTTCAAAATTTCTAGTTCTCCTGTTTGGTTAATGAAAAATGGTTACCCAAGTAATAAGCATACCCGCAAAACTATATGGAGGGATCGATGGATGTAGAGTTAAGGGGCTAAATGTTGGTACTTTTGTTAATTTTATCGGTGAAAAGATTAAAACACTTTTGATAATTTTATTTTATTTTAAAATTAATTTAGAAATTGCAAAGATAATGAAAAAAGAGCTTACAACGATTGGAACAAGACATTTTTTTTTTATAGAATGAGACACATTCTCCCATTACTTTTGTTAATAATAATATTAGTAAATATGATAAATAGCATAGTGAATTTTATAACTAAAAAAATATTAGTAGTTATTTTTTATTACGATAAACCTCCCAAATAAACTTTTGGGTAACATTAAAAAGTCTCATACAAATCGTAAAATATATCTTAATCAGTTTAATGTCTTATTCAATTATGATAATTATGTTTTTTATATATTTTTATTTTCTCAAATTCTCTTTTATATATATATATATATATATATCTCACTCTCTCATTTTACACTTTTATTTCATTTCCTCCTCCTCCTTCATAGATGACATCACTTCTTTCCTACTTTTAGTTTATATACGACTAGTTTACTTTTTTTTATAATTAGTGTATTGTGTTTTTCTTACCGAAAATTTTAAACCAGCCCCTGCAATGAAAGTGAGTGACTAGTTGAATGGACAAGAGGTAAAACAACAGCTTTATGAGGGCAAGCATCAAAATTTTATTTATCTCTTTTTTATTTAATAATAATAATAATAATAATAATAATTGATTTTCCCATCTTCATGTTAAATAAATAAATAAATAACCTTTCAAAAAAATTAAATAAATAAACAAATCGTGATGTGTTTGCTGCGTTAGATTTTAAAAAAAAAAAATTCCGACGGGATAGGAGTCAACTCTTCTCTAATCAAAAACATAAAAGATTAACTTTGGGGTTTACAATTTTATTCATACCTAGATAAATACTGTGAAAGGTTTCTTTTATGACCAATCCAATTATCTCACTAATTAAGTTGCCCTAGATTTTTTTTCTTTATAAATACAAATACTTTTCGAAAATATATAACCACAAATACTTTTCAAAAATATATAACCTATGATGTTGGGAATTGTTTAAAAGTTGTGTGCAATCCAAAGTTTAGGGTATTTCTTAGCATTAGCAACTTCAAGATTACAATTAAGCAACGAAGGATAAGAAGAAGTTAGTTCAATTGAAATGTTATTTATTTCTGACATACGGTAAGTTAAGAGACAAAGTTAAGGATCAACTCATCTCCCCACTATTTTGATCAATAAATTATCATTGATGTGCTTACTGTAAAAAGAAGCAAGAGAAAGAGAGAGGGACTAATATAAAGGAACCATAAATTGTGTAAAGGACACACTTCTTAGAACTTAATATATGTAGATATATCAAGTCCTCACTTCACTAGTGATGAAGGACAAAGCCATATATAGAGAGGGGTCTCATCCATCGAACGTAAATGGGATATTTTCTTTTACTAAAATTTAATATTTTATACGTAGGATATAGCCAGCATGTCATCTTCATATAAGTTGTGCCCCCATTACAAAACTAATACGGGTGGATCTGATTTGTTAGCATGCATTTATAGAATTAATTCAAAATACTTTGAAAGATCGATTCTCTCTTTTCATTCCCCCTTTATATTTCACGTGATGCTTTTTGTTGCTAGGACGTGGCAGGAAAATGACGCAATATGCAAAGAGGCCTGCAACAATCATTTATGCCACCAGCAGATTGGAAATTTTCTATTCATCATGCCATCTCTCATTCTCTCTCATGTAACAAGAGTTAGAAGCTTACATCTCAAGGTTTCAGGTCCAAATTCTCTCACTGCCAACTTTTCGGGCCAGCTCCTAGACGTAAAGTGCACTAATGTTGGTAGGACGAGTCTTCTAATAAATTGGATGAACCATATTCAGTTCTTAGGTATGAATTTGAATCCTCGCCACTACACGAATTCGCGACTTATCATTGTACATGTTGAGAGACTGATCTATACGATATAAGTCAAATGAGATTTACTCTCTAAGATTTGTCTAGGAAATGAATTTATCGGGGTCAAATCTTTTTTTTTTTTTTTTTTAACGAGAGTAAAAAAAAGCTCTCAAAATGGCATCAACCCTTGAGTGAGTAGCTAGTTTTCTTTTTTTTTTTTTATTTTTTTTTAAAATGATGATGAAAGGAAAAGAGTACCTCTTAAATTTTTATTGAAAACTCTCGTTTATAATGGAATAAAACCGTGGTTACATCATATGTATTTAACAACCAAAATCGAAACTAGTATTACTTTTTCTTAAGTGAGATAGCCTTATTGCCTGAAACTAACACTAACAAAATACATGTTTATCATGGTGACCATTTCACACCAAACCAAAACAAAAGCTGTGTTTGGTGGGGTTGGTTTATTGTTTGAAACAATTGCTTTTAGCTCCCAAATTACCATAAGTTAGGCATGCATATAGTCGATCCCCCTCTTGTCTGCACCCTCAATTATCACTCAGCACCAAGGAATGGCATGCCTCTCTTTTGGGGATATTCCTAATTGGTTGCACATGGATGTACCATACATAGAAGTCAAGTATAGCTCTGCACTTGAGGGAGGGAGGGAAAGAGAGAGAGATTCGACTCGTTCTTGCAAATCCTATGTTTAATAATCAAAAGAGAAAATGAAAAGGGAGATTCGCAATCCTCAAAATGAGGATGTGGAGGAATATCATGGGAGAGTTAGATGACATGTATCTCCGCACTGTTTCTCGTTAAATTTTTAAGTCCAGAATTATTTTCAATCAAATTTTTTTTAAATCACATTTATTATCTAAAAAATTTAATATCAACAAAATAATCCCGCATAAAAAAATTAATTTAATATTATATTTAATTTTATATGGTAACGTTTGGAGTGATAAAAAATAAGAAAAAATAAAAAAATATGTGGTTTGGAGTAACTTTAGGTATCTAGTGTTTCTAACCCAAATTACGTTTTTTGGAGAAGAATAATGTAATTTTTAGATTTTTGCTGTAAAAGGTTGGAAAGAGGAACTGTGAGAACGATTTTTTGGGTCTGTTATAATAGATTTATGACAAAATTTTTTTGAAAGTTGTTAAACATTTTAATTTTTGCGTGAAAAAATTGGAGAGAAATCATGAGAACGAATTTTTTGATCTATTCTCATATATTTATGTCAATTTATTAAAATTTATTAAAAAGTTATTAGAAATTATAAAAAATTATTGGAGTCTGTAAAAAATGTATTGGAGTTTATAAAAATATATATATATATTTATATATTCTAACAAATTTTTTAAGAGTGTTATTAGATATATATACAAATTTATAAAAATTTTATAAAATACAAAGTGGTAAAAATGTATTAAGGAGATTTTTATTTGTCTTTAACAAAAGTCTATAATTGTTAGTTATCTCGATTATTAACGTGTAGATTCCCTCGTGGTTTGCGGGTCCGTTAGTTTCTCCCCCTTTGCAGCTCAATCATTCTAGTGGGGGGCATGCGGGTCCATTGCTTTCACGAGTGACCGCGACTTAACAGGAGGAGGGGCCGTCAATATCAGCGCAACTCTCAACCAAGAAAGATGAAAGATAAGTTTCTTAATTTTTTTCTGGTTCAGGAGCAACCATACTCGGTAATATTCTCTGGTTTGTGTATGCAGGGATACCGCATGTTGTCTTCTTGTGAGAGGTAATTGTCTTTGTCAGTTGTAGTTTTTAGGCAAAAGCAACTAATCAAGCACGGAATACGTTCCAAGCTGGCAGAGAATTTAATTTTCCTCTTGAGAAAATTCCAAGTGTCTTCGGATAGAGCCAATGTGTCTGTCTAGAGATGATTATTGAGAGTTGGTGCAGTGTCGAATCTACTCGCTCGCGAAACAGCAGATCACTATCCAGCAAGCAGTGAGGTCACTGCTTAGCCAATGCATCTCATTAGTTTTCCTACTTTCCTGCTCTTTTTATTGTGACGACAAGGAAAGTTTAAACTGTAAATTTCAAATTAAAATTCTGATTTAATTGTATGTATGGATCTTTCAACAATTTTGTATCATCTTTATAAAGTTTTTGTTCATAAAACTTTTAGAGAAATCAAGAACTTACCTTGATCCATGCCTTCCTAATGTTTCTTGTAATATTTCTTCCTCTTTCTCTTCTTTAATGGTCAAGAAGAATTCAATAATGGCAGAATTTTTTTTTTTTAACTGCTCTTTTCTGTTAGTTATATTGAAGGGAGAGGGGAGGGTCTTACCAATAAAACCCTTTTCTGGTTTTTAATTTGCCTTAAGGCCCAATCACCATCAAATTGGCCCACTCTCATTAAAACCAGCCCAAAATCACATGGGCCACATAATTAGATCATTAAAATAATCTAACAATCTCCCACTTGGCCCATGTTATGACTTGGTGATTCAACAACAAACTATAAATGTGCAATTTACATTGAACCTTTTAAGTCATCATCCTTAACTGAATTAAAAGATTGGATCATGGCGGTCACAGGTTATTTAACAACATGATTCCTTCCACGTATCACATAATTGAATTAATTCAGAACAGCTTTAAGTAAGGGATACTGTAATCCTGAACTTTATTAACTTTTAAAGATATAATATGTCATCACACTAAAACAATACATGTATACAACATAATGTGGACAACAATTAAACAAGCAGAAACATAGCTTTAATTGAATTCATAACTGTTACAATAATATGAGCAAGACAATTATATGTATATATAAATACATTATACCATTATGTTAATAAGGACTTATCCATAATAGCCATCCGTTCAATATGACCATTAAATGTTTTGGGTGGCAATCCTTTAGTTAACAGGTCCGCTATCATCAAATCAGTACCAATATGCTCAATCAACACTTTTTGCTTCTGCACTTCTTCTTTAACAGATAAGTACTTCAAATCCATATGTTTTGCACCCTTTGAGTACCTATCGTTCTTAGAGAAGAAAACTGCTGCGGAATTATCACAGTAAATTCTTAACGGCTTAGCTATACTGTCAACAATCCTAAGCCCTAAGACAAAGTTCCGCAACCACGATGCATGAATAGTGGCCTCAAAGTATGCCACAAATTCTGCCTTCATAGTGGAAGTAGCAATGACAGATTGCTTTCTGCTCTTCCATGAAACTGCTCCTCCAGCTAACAAGAACATATAGCCAAATGTGGATTTTCTCGAATCCACACATCCAGCATAGTCTGAATCTGAGTAGTCAACCACTTCGAGGTGACATAATCTTCTGTATGTGAGCATGTAATCCTTGGTGCCTTGTAAATACCTAAGGACTTTCTTTGCAGCTTTCCAGTGGTCCATTCCAGGATTGCTTTGATATCGGCCTAACATTCCAACGGCAAAGCTGATATCTGGCCGAGTGCATGTCTAAGCATACATCAAACTCCCAACCACTGACGTGTAGGGAATAGATTCCATTGCCTTTCGTTCCAAATCATTTTTAGGACATTGCATTTCACTAAATTTATCCCCTTTTTGAATTGGAACTATGCCTGCGGAGCATTTTTCCATTCTGAATCTCTCGAGCACTTTATTGATATAGCATTTCTGAGACAATCCTAACAGTCCTTGTGATCTATCACGGAATATTTCTATTCCTATCACATAGGATGCCTCACCCATATCTTTCATTTCGAAGTTCTTAGAGAGAAATTTCTTTACATCATGTAACAAGCCAACATCATTAGCAGCAAGAAGAATATCGTCAACATATAAGACTAAAATAATGAACTTGCTCCCACTGGTCTTCATGTAGATACACCGATCAACGGTGTTCTCTATAAAGCCATATGACATAATGGTATTATTGAACTTAAGGTACCACTGTCGGGAAGCTTGTTTCAGTCCATATATTGACTTCCTTAACTTACACACCAAATTTTCTTTTCCTGTAGTCGAGAACCCTTCTAGTTGGTCCATATAAACATCTTCTTCTAAGTCACCATTCAGAAAGGCTGTCTTTACGTCCATTTGGTGAAGCTCCAAATCATAATGAGCCACCAAAGCCATAACAATCCTCAAGGAATCCTTCTTTGAAACTGGAGAGAAGGTTTCTGTATAATCAATGCCATCCTTTTGAGTGTAACCTTTGGCGACAAGTCTGGCCTTATACCTTTCGATATTGCCTTTCAAATCTCGTTTGGTCTTAAAGACCCATTTACAACCGACTCGTTTTGAACCTTTAGGCAACTCAACTAGCTCCCAGACTTCATTGTCATCCATAGATTTCAACTCTTCTTTCATAGCATTGAACCATTTTTCAGAATTGCTACATTTCATGGCTTGTTTGAACGAGACTGGATCCTCATCAATGCTTAAGTCACATTCATGTTCAAGTGAGTAGACCACATAATCATCTGAAATAGCTGGTCTTTTCTGCCTTACAGACCTTCGTAATGCTATTTCTTGTGTTTCGTCTACTACTTGCTCATTCATGACTTGCACATCATTAACTAACTCATCACCTACATGTTCATCTTGTGGGTTTGGAATATTAATTTGTTGTTCCGGCATGTTATTTGACCGTGTCACAATAATAGGGACAACAACTTGAGGAGAAACACTAGGTGTAGTAGTTTCTATTTGAATTTCTTGCATATCCACATTTCGTTGTTGCCCACTCCCATTGAACTGGCCATTCTCAATGAA
This sequence comes from Vitellaria paradoxa, assembly GCA_019916065.1. Taxonomy (NCBI): domain Eukaryota; kingdom Viridiplantae; phylum Streptophyta; class Magnoliopsida; order Ericales; family Sapotaceae; genus Vitellaria; species Vitellaria paradoxa. The sequence continues at coordinate 43,657,280 of CM034239.1, forward strand.
ACAAGCATTACCAGTCTCAACTATTCTCGTACTATGGTTAGGACAGTAAAATCTGTACCCTTTTGACTTTTCGGGATAGCCGATGAAATAACCACTAACGGTTCTTGCATCAAGCTTCTTTTCATGTGGATTATATACCCTTACTTCTGCCGGGCAACCCCAAACGTGAAGGTGCCTTAAGCTAGGTTTCCTTCTTGTCCACAATTCATAAGGAGTTTTGGGAACTGCCTTACTAGGAACCCTGTTAAGTAAATATGCAGCGGTCTTTAATGCATGCATCCATAAGGATAAAGGTACAGTGCTATAACTTAACATACTCCTAACCATGTCCATAAGAGTACGATTTCGCCTTTCAGCTACACCGTTTTGTTGTGGTGTATTAGGCATTGTGTATTGTGCACATATGCCTCGACTTTCAAGAAACTTTGCAAATGGACCCAGACATTGTCCACTTTCATTAAATTTTTCATAATACTCACCACCTCTATCTGATCTCACAATCTTTACTTTTCTATCTAACTGCCTTTCTACCTCATTAATGAACACCTCAAGGATGTCCACGGATTGAGATTTTTCATACAGTAGATATATGTAACCATAACGTGAGAAATCATCTATAAAAGTAATGAAATATTTTTCTCCACCCCAAGATGGAGCATCAAAAGGACCACATATATCAGTGTGTATTAATTCAAGGAGTTGTGTACTTCTTGTGGCTACTTTCTTTACTATGTGTTTAGTCTGTTTACCTTTAATACAGTCCATACATATATCCATGTCAGTGAAATCTAATTGAGGAAGGATTTCATTTTTCACCAACCTCAACATTCTTTCCTTGGATATATGTCCTAATCTTTGATGCCACAAGTAAGTAGAATTTTCATTAAGTGCACTACGTTTACTTCCTACACTATGTTCAACATGAAATAGGGATTCAGCATAATCAACATCAAGATTGAAACGATAAAGACCATCCATTAAAGCACCAGAACCATAATAGTACTTATGTCTAAACAAAGAAAATGTACCATTTCCAATCTTAAAATGAAAACTAACATCATCCAACTTTCCTACAGAAACTAAATTTCTAGCACAATTAGGAACATAGAGACACTTTTCAAGATCCAAATGACATCCAGTGTCCAAGATCAACCTATACGTCCCAATCCCTTCTATTCGTGCCTTCATTCTGTTCCCCATGAACAAGTATCTTTCAGTTCCGTTTATGGGCTGGATCGAAAGAAATCCCTGTGTAACATGAGACACGTGAGTAGTTGCACCTGAATCTAACCACCATGTATTATTAGGAACTTCAATAAGGTTTGATTCGAAACAAACAGAAACATAATAAATACCTTTCTTTTCGAACCAAGCCTTTCTTTTCGGGCAATCCTTTTTAAAGTGCCCAGACTTCTTGCAGAAAAAAACACTTATGCTCCTTATGAATATGGCCATGACTGACCTTCATTGGGGCTTTTCCCTTTTTCTTGTCCTTCTTACCTAGTTTAGCCTTGCTGCTACTAGCTCCATCATGAACCGTGAGATGGACAGAGTGTTCCTTTATCTTCTTTAACCTCCCCTCCTCCTGAACCAACATGGCCTTAATTTCTTGAAGGTTCCATTTTTCCTTAAGGGTGTTGTAGTTCACCTGGAACTGGCCAAATTCAGGAGGGAGTGAGTTGATGATAAACTAAACTAGGAAAGACTCACTCACATCCATACCCATCGATTTCAGCTTTGCTGCTAGATTTCCCATGCTTGTCACATGATCATGAATGGGTTGTGACCAATCAAACTTCTTGGTCGTCAGTTCACTCATCAGGCTCCCCACAATGGACTTGTCAGCTATGTCCGATTGAGAGTACTCTTTAATTTTCTTCATAAATTCCCTTGCATTGTCCGTTTTAGGCGTTGATGGCTTAACATTTTCAGCCATCGTCATCCGCATCAAGCTCAAGCTCAGCCTGTTAGAACGCTCCCAAGCCTCGTAAAAAGATTTTTCATCTTTTGTACTGGCCTCAGTAATGGTTGCAGGCTTTTCATCTGAAACTATAGCTACGTCCAAGCCTATAATACCCAGTTGAAACTGGATTTGCTCAGACCAATCCGCATAGTTCAGCCCATTGAACTTGACCAGTCCATTGTTCAAACCGAACAAATTAGTAGAAGCTACAAACATTATACAAGATCACACGTTAATACTTTGAGTAATCATAATGGATTCAAACAAGTAATAAACTTTGAATATATATTTAAGTTCACCTTTGGGTGATACTTGAATACATAATTTTAAACAATAATGATACTAATTTAAATAACTTTTAATAAACAATCAATCATACTAAAATTAATATTCATGTTATCTTTGGATATACAATCATATTAACCAAGTATGTTGATATGTTTCTTTAATGTCATCCATTATAAGTAATGGTCCACCTTTGGGTGACCTCCTAGCAATATAACTAATGATCTCAATTGTTCAATTTCATCTTTTATGTCATTTAATAGCATCACATAAATATGAACAATTGAAATGTGAATGAATTAAAATGTCTAATTAATCCTTTAGCTAGGTCACTTTGGTGACTAACAAGCCCTCATGCTATAGACATTTTATTATCTCTAATATTTCAAAACACATAATAATTGAGATAATAATAGCAATAATAAATTTCATAAGAATTAATTATACCGTAATAAACTGTTAGAATTTTCTTATCAATATATATATATATATATATATAATCAAAATTAATATTGCAGAATCATATATATGTATACTTCGAGGGCAGCAGCAACTGATCATATGTGGATGTAATATCAAAATTCTAAGTGCAATTAATTCTAAGAATCAATACTGCTAACATGAAGGCAATTTGCCAGAGTTAATTGCTAGAGTTAATTGAGGATTGAAATCATGTGGGCTCTACCCGTGCATGTTCACATCCTGCTGTCCACGCCAACGGCATGCATCATCACATGACATGCATCATATACACGGCATCATTAAGAAAAGCATGTCAACATATATATCAATTCATATATATATATAAATATATCATTATATACATATTCATTTAGAATTTGTCGCATGGGGCCTTTACACGGCATGCATTATGGAATATCATTCACAGAATTAAGGAAATTAAAATGGTTTCGGTAGCCAATGATATTCCATTTGCCAGTCACATATCTCATATATATGCACCTATATATATATATATATATCTACCACACGTTTACAGTACTATGTATATATATATAAACAGAATCTTGTTTTTTAAACTTTCAAAAACAATATTAATGAAGAAATAAAATATTCCAAATAATCGTTTAATGGAGATATCAAAAGTGTTGAAACCCCGCTCTGATACCAATCGTAAATTTCAAATTAAAATTCTGATTTAATTGTATGTATGGATCTTTTAACAATTTTGTATCATCCTTGTAAAGTTTTTGTTCATAAAACTTTTAGAGAAATCAAGAACTTACCTTGATCCATGCCTTCTTGATGTTACTTGTAATATTTCTTCCTCTTTCTCTTCTTTAATGGTCAAGAAGAATTCAATAATGGCAGAAATTTTTTTTTTAATTGCTCTTTTCTGTTAGTTATATTGAAGGGAGAGGGGAGGGTCTTACCAATAAAATCCTTTTCTGGTTTTTAATTTGCCTTAAGGCCCAATCACCATCAAATTGGCCCACTCTCATTAAAACCAGCCCAAAATCACATGGGCTACATAATTAGATCATTAAAATAATCTAACACACCACCCTAGTCAAGTCTAAAGAGGACTTAAAGAAAAAGCTAGGTGATGCGGAGGCCAGCCTCAAATCCTCCTTTGAGATGATTGTTATCCTAGAGTAGATGATTGCTATGAAGGGGCAGGAAGATTGCTTCAAACGTAAAAGAGCTCCAAGCAAATGACAAGGAATTCCAAGCAAAGGAGAAAGAAAAGTAGTCCTTTGACATAAAGCAAGCCGAGTTGACGAATTACTATAGTTTCCAATTTATAGATGTCCACAACTAGTACTTTTTTGAAAGGATAGGAAGTTGCAATGAACCATGCTTAGGTTTTCCGTCACTTTTTAAGTGTATAAAAATGTGGACTGGCTAAACTTCGATCAGTTGTTTCCCTTTAGCTTTGGGCAATTGATTCCCCTAACACGCTCTGGATTTTGCAACCTGAGTGGTAAGCAAATAATTACATGCAAACATATTTACAACCACATAACTCTGTCCTAATCATAGTCAAATTACAACTGGAGTAAGATATGATATAATAATCTTAATACAAAATAAGTTATATCCACCACTGGATACAATGCTATGAGATATAAATAAGGCTTAGCTAGCCAAGTACAGCCCATCGAAATAACAATAATAAACATATACAACTGACCACTCTATCGAGACTTTAAATTTTGAATAATATAAACCTCAAAACTAAAGTGTCAAAAGAATACATAAACTGTATATTAAAGGATAAAACAAAATGACAACTGGGAAATCTAAATCTTCTAACCCAAAACTTAACTGGAAGGTCCTTCTCAAATCTTGTAACTATAATTGTAGGGGAGTGAGCACAAACATACATGTCTTATCACAGTACTGCGTGTTCATGCATATCATTTATCATTCAATACAATAATTAATGATAATAATAGGCAACATTAACTCAGCGTATCAAATCATGATATCAAAATCATATAATTACCTCATTAAAATATTAACAACAATCTTGTAATTATTTGTTATAGTCATTGATATCATTATCATTATCATATTACATCCTATATTCACATGCCATCTTAGACATATATCCATTATAGTGTTGAAATAGTCATCAATATCACTTATCATTTCAGATTAATTTTCTTATCAACATGTGTGAAGATACATAACATCATTAACATAAACCATTACCATGACTTATCCCAAACGCGCACACACACCAATACATATGGGCAGATGCTTTGCGAGGTTAGCCATAAACCAAAACTTTGCCAACATTTATATTATAATAAATATTAAAGGAGAATCCCAATTGATGTCACATTCTAATGAGCAAAGCACACAGTTTAAAATTCTTTAAATAGCGATTTTTAAATCGTATCTTTATTACCTATTTTGTTTATTTTTCAATGTATTTAATAAATAAGTAAAAAGTATATAAATAATTACCCACTTGCCACAATTTCCTTCTAATTGTTCCATATTGCAATAACTTGCGCACTAAAGGAGTGCTTGGAGTGACAAAAGTGAGATAAAATAAGATGATTTGTGTGGTTCGTAATTCGTACAATGAAATTAAAAAGTAAATAATTTTTAGAGATTTTTAAAAAATTTTCAAAGTTTTTCAGTGCACAAAAACACCCTAAATATTAGTATATAATGACAGTGAGAAGCCTTATCTAAGTTGCCAACGAGACCATTTATTCTCTCTTATGATGTTAATTAAGAGTGTACATAAGTGGGAGAAGTTTAAATTCAAAATAAATAAGGAATCGATTTGATTTTTATTGGGTTGAATTTTTTTGACTTTAAGCCAAATTAATTATGGTATAGAATTGAACTAATTCAATTTTGATTGATTTAAATCCATATTATGGTAGTTCTTTTATGCATAAAATAAACTTTCAACTCAAATTGAATAATATCAATTTGGGTATATAAATATATTAACTTGAGAATTAAATTGAAGTATTCATATTGATAATTTTTAGATTCAGAATCAAATCAAACTAATTTGAAAGCAGGACTGGAGTCAAGATTTGTGATTCACTTGGGTTGAATAATGGATTTAAATACAGCACTGAATTGAGTTACAAAAATTTAGACGGAATAAAAAATTTAAAAGTAGAGTGAACTGGGTTACAAAAATTTTTGAGTGGGCTAAATTTGAAAAAAATGAACTAAAATATTTTTTTGGACTAGGTTACCCATGCTATAGTCTGAAAAATTTTAAGTCTTGGTCCGCCCCTGATCCAGAGTGATTAAATTGGTTTAATTTTTTATTCTTTCAACCCTCCTAGAAACTATTTATGGGTTTAGAGTAGGGCAAGCCCAAAGCCTTGTATAATATTTCTGGATGGGGCTGGGTGGGCGGTAAAGGTCCAAATCCAGATAATACGGGGCCTGGCCCATTATGCATTTTCGCCGCAACACTCACTGGCGCAGCAACCCAACTCGCTCGAGTCTCCAAGAAGAGCGGCGAAACAGAGCTTCGAACATTTCCTCAAAAACCGTTCCCGATTCCCCAGAAACTTCCAATTATAAACACAGAGCACGGCCGCACCAGCGAAAAGAGGCTTTCGTCAGTGGCTTTCGTCTTCTCTCTCACAAGCCTTGAAAGTTAGGGTTTGTTCTGGTTTTTAATGGAATCGAAACTCCAATAATTCAATTGACAGAGACTCAAAGCTGCGCTTCTCTGTTCTTTCAGTTGAAACAACGACTCAAACGTCGCCCCCAAAGAGCTCCAATGGTTCGTTCAAATGGCGTCCGGCTCCTTCACTGCCTCGCTCGCCGCCGCTCTCTCTCTCCCAACCTCCTCCACGATTCTCCAATTGCTGTGCGCACCGCTCCTCCTCTTTCTCGATATACATATATTTATATGTATGTGTCCCTATATTCGCTACTGATCAATTGTTGCAGATATATGAGTCGTCGTTTCGAGGGGGATATAGGACGTACGGCTCGGCGGCCTGCAATGGACCTAGGATTCTTGAGGGTATCAATTCCAGATATGGTATTCGTTATTGGGGTTTTGCCTGATTTTTACACACCTTTGTTCGTTTTTCTTTCTATTATATTTCAAACTCTGTGTTGACTCCCGCAGTTCAAAAAGCAGTTAATAATAATAGAAGCTGGTCGCGGCTGGGAGTATTGAAATCCAATTTGGTTGCCAGCTCTGCAAGATTAATTCATGGCACTGGTATTGGTTATATTTTCTTTCTATAGTAAGCACTCAAATGTACATATATTATTTTTCCATACTTAATTTTGTGCGCCTAACTTGAGTAGTGGCTTCTTCATTTTTATGATACTAGAACACTAGAAATCGAGATTCAAAGTTTTTTCCTACTGAAAATATATGTTCTTTTCTGTTTTTGAGTATTTTTAAGAGGAAAATGTATTTACAGTTGGGTATATTTAACATACGCCTTGTGGTTTCCGCTTTGTACACTAAGACCCTGTTAGATTTTTTATCAAAAAATTAACATTTGACCAATTTAATACTAAAGTATTGAAAAAAGTATTTATATTATGATAGTGTATCTTTTTTTTTTAATATAAAAATTACATAATAATTAATTTATTAAAATTTTTTGTGAACCTTTTCTGTATTAGTACTTTACATTATTATGCTTCACATTAATATTTTATATCTATATAATATATAAATTAGTAATTGTACATATACATAAATTAATAAACTAAACATGGAAGAGAGAAAAATTTAGTTTCTCACTTTCTTCCACTTCATTTCCATTTTCCATTAGTATCAAACAATAACAGAAGAACCTTACTCTCAATTTTTTTTTTCATGCATTTTTTATACTAATTGTAAGGGTGTAAAGGTAATGTCATAGCATTGAATTGGTCAAAAGTTACTTTTTGTATGGAAAAATCTAACAAAGGGGATCTAAGTGACTTCAATACAAATCTTAGGGATTAGGTGCACATTTATGAAACTTGTGGAACTGTACAAAGCCTAAACGACAGGGAATATAGGTGAAAAAACCCTTTAAAATCTGATTTTTTGATTCTTCACTAGTTGGGCCACGGAGGATACTATTGAACAACAAGACCATTTGGTGACGTTGTTCTTGTGTGCACAGCTATATACTTGGGCATGCAGTTGCTTGTAATTATTGCTACCTTCATTATATGAGATGCTGAAGCATGTTGCAGTTAACTTTGAGTTGTTTCTCTGATCAGCGTATATGGCTGCAAGAGATTATTATGACGTACTTGGTGTAAGTAAGAATGCAACTCCGTCTGAAATCAAGAAAGCTTATTACGGGGTATGTGTTTGGCTCTTCTCTTGCTTTTGCAGTTCACATTTAAAAATGTTTGGATGTGCTCTATTATTGCATATGGATGGAACCAGTCAAGATTGTTCCATTCACTTCCAAATGATGTTTGTAGAAAGTTGTTAGGTTTGCCATCCGATTATTTTTCTAAGGTTGTATGTCATGTTTGTGGTCATTCTCCAGCTTGCAAAGCAATTGCATCCAGATACAATAAGAATGACCCTGAAGCTGAAAAGAAATTTCAAGAAGTCCAAAAGGCATATGAGGTACTCACTATTTTGGCATGCATATTGTAACTGCTGGAATGCTGTTATTAATACACGATATGCACCATGAAACTGTTTTGTTTGTATTGTTGTAGGTTTTGAAAGATGAAGAAAAGCGTGCGCAATATGACCAGGTTTCACTAATAGCTCATTTTACTTGTATTCCTTAGAGATGGAACTGTTAGGAATTTGGATATTTGCTGAAATGCTGTTGAACTCAATATGGAAGCATACATTGATTCAGATATATGTTCACGATTATGTTTGCCTGGACTAATAATAAAAAAATAACAGAAAGGTGTAGTTTTGTACTATGATGTCTTAGCATGAAGATCAAACTAATTGAGTTTTTTTATAAATTTGCTTCCTGGAGGCATTATCTTGTCATCTTTTCATCAATTGAATTTGAGGGTCTATATTGTGGTTCTCCATTTTTTTCATATGGGTACACTGTATGCCCTTGGACCATGCAACTTTGTCAACTAAAATAAACCTTTTTCTCTATTGCTTTTGCATTTTGTTTTGCTACAAGCCTTTTGAGTGGAGCAGGAGTTTTTGTCTTTTATAACATTAACAAAAGTATTGAAGAGTTAATTCTTCGCCAGCTTTTTGTCTATTAGAAAGGGCGGAAGCATTCATTGGCAGCTGACTGCTGTGATTCTTGGATAAAGAGTGTCTGTGCAGATTGGTGTACTGACATCTAGGGAATTGTGCAGTAATTTTCTTTTCTTCTATGTCTATAATTTCGGGATTCAAAACCAAGTCAGCTGAGCCCAAAGCTATAGAATCATGTAAACAACTCGTCTAACCATTTTATTAAAAAACAAATTCATCTAATTATAAATATCTGAAGAAACTTGAGTTAAATCTTGAATATTGTCAAACTTGGAAAGCCTCTAGTGTCCTAATGCTGAAAACTTGATACACCACTAATGCTTGAAAATTGTTAGGCAAAGATTTTGTCATGCCCCAAAACTGGAATGTTCAGGGCTGATAAGGTTCATTCACATTAATGAGCAGTGACTTTACATCACCATTCAAATTAACCTGTACAACAAACATCAAATACGGTATAGGGCATTTAACATATATTGTCTTTTATTGTCATATTAAAATAATGTACACTCCATAGGTTGCCATCCCAGCAACAATCAAATAAGGTCTATTTGGCCATAACATATCATACATCATAGAGAATAATAATATCTGGCGATGAGCTATACACAACATCATTTCAAATAAGATGATGATATAAGTCTAATTTTCGGGATCCACATTCCGGGTTGCACAAATAGAACTACAAGATAAAGAGAGAGGAGGATCTATTGGTCAAGCCAACAGTCTCAATTCAGCTTTGGGTGATTGCTCCCAGCTCTTGAGGGTGGCATGTGATATAAAAAGGGTGAGTTCAACAGCTTGATAGGTAGAACAGTGCCGGTGTGCATGAGTTTACATGTTCAACATTGCACAATACAAAACATACATCTAAATTAACCAAGCAAACACATATATAAATAGTGATGCAAATAACATGGTCATGCAACACTAATCTTCATTTCCCCCAATTTTTTTTTGGGGGGGGGGGCGGGTGTGTTTGTGAGGGACACAACCACCTGGTGGCATTGTATATGGTTGTCAAGCACCTAGAGATCGATAATTGTAACTGATCAATTGAGCAACTGAGTCAAAGGGTTGGTTGTTGGCTCCCATAAGCCACAAGCCCACTCAATCCATGATCTTACCTTAAAACAACTTGTTAGAATTGTTAGTATCACTGATTGAAATCTATTGTTATTATGAAGTATAATAGTTCTCTTAAATCATGGGGGCATAGAGCCCCATACTGAGTGGTAGGTGGATAGGAGTCAAGCACCAAGAGGCCAATTAGCCAAGACCGACTCAAAGGGTGGTATGGCTGATGGGCTCTCCATTTGAGAAGTGCACTAATACAATTACTTCGGCTGGAACTGTTGTTTATGAAGACAAGCTTAGACTAATGTGAATCTCTCTCTCTGTGTATGCACGTTTGCGTTCTCTTGCATATTGTTAAGAGTTTTTATGCGTCATAGACATCTTTATTGAACTATGTCTGCTTTTCTTGCTTGTATGTTGGTTTCTTTTAGTTCAACTTCATGATAACTAATTTCTTTTAGTTCAACTTCATGATGACTAACTGTTGTACTTAGAAAGAAAAGATACCTTCTGCTCATTATGTTTTTTGGTACATGGATCAAATTATTTTGCATTTTACATCTTGGAGGCTGGTCTAGGGTAGTTTTCAGAAAAAGTTTTGTTACTGAACTCTACTTTCTCAACTGTTCATGTTATCTGAAGGTGGTTGTTTTCTCAGTAGCTTTGCCATAATTGTTTTTGTTATTGTTCCCTATCAAATATCTTCACTTCTCTTTATTTTCAAACTTGTGTTGCTTATTTGCATAATTTTGTAGCTTGGCCATGAAACTTTTGAAAATGCTGCCAATGGTGGTGGCATGGGTGGTGGTCAATGGGGGCCTGACTTCAATCCATTTGCTGACATCTTTAATTCAGATAATGTAAGTATTTTCGTCTTTATTCAAGTTTTTTCGTACACACAATATATCATTCTGTGGCTGTTTTAGAGGTTTCTGTGGCTTGTTTCCACCTGTGGAAAGCTCGGTGGTTCTCCTTAAGTTGATCCTGAGAATTTGCAAAAATGCCAATTTGATAATATATGGGCTGATTTCTTGTTTAAATGCACACGCGCGCGTGTGTGTGTGAGGGTGAGAGAGAGAGAGAGAGAGAGAGTTTGTGCAACATCACAGTGACCTCAGGAACTGATGGTTTAGGAATATTAACTATTGGATTTTGTATTGATGAATTTATGTTTAACTTATGTCCTGTAGCAACTTTTATCTACCTGTATGATGACTTGATGGTCCTTGCCGTGTGAGGATTTTCCAACCATTAGCTGGTGATGTTTATTTATGTTCCTTGCCCGTTATGTTTCTTGATTGGTATTTGCGGAGTTCGAAATCTTTGTTTTGACCTGATTTTTTTTATGATGTATAAAATCTTTCCACATTCATCTTGTTGCCTGTGACATCATCTTTATAATTTGTTTTATACCAATTCGTAGCCCTTCAACTTTTAATTTTTTACATGGTTTCGTTGTTATCATATTTCTCAGTGGATTTTTTTGTGCGCTTAAATGGATACAATCTTAATAGTAATGCATTATACTTGGCATACCAGTTATGGGTCTATCCTTATTTTGTTGGTCATGGTTACATGGCCCATTTCCAATTCAATCTGGCTTCTTCCCCTTGTAGGACATTTTAGCATTCATGTAAAAATGGGATTGGGTGTTATAAGGGCAGAAAGAAAAGGTAATTACCAATATAAAAAGTGATACTGTTTCTTCATCTTGGGACTTCTCTTTTGCTTGCAATGCTGTTGATTGCGTTGCGAATGGGTTAACTAATTATTGGATTTGTCCTAAATCTGTTTTTCCCAATTTGTAGTTTGGGATAACTACCACTGATGTCGACCGTGTTATCAATCATGATGTGACTGTTAAATATATTCCCCAGATTCTGTTGAGTGGTTTATTGGTCGTTTTTCATTGAGTGCTTCAAATTTTGGGTTTTATGTGTGCTGAATTTGATTTAAATGGCCTTTTATGCCCTTATCCTTTTTTTTTTGTTATCAATATTTATCTCCATAATATTTGTTGACTTTTGAATCCTAATTTTCTCTTTCTACTGTGCATGTTGTGCCACACTCTACAACTGAGGGCAGATCTTTAGTTCATTCTTTCATAGGGGCTTGGGCGGTAAAGATGTCAAGGTTCTTTTCCTATGCATCAGTGTTAGTGATTTGTTGGAGTTCTAGAGTTTGTTATTGGGAAAATTTTCAGTATGCACTTGTGATGTATAGGTTTCAGTTGAACTATCCTTTATGGAAGCTGTTCAGGGATGCACAAAAACTCTGACATTCCAAACTGAGTTGCCTTGTGAAGCCTGTGGTATGGCATTTTTCTCCGAGCTTGACATCTCTGCAATTGTTATTTACAATCTCTCTTTCTCTCTCTCTTTTTCCCCCCGTATTAGATTTTTTGCTTGCTTTTATTGCAAACTCAGTTACTTCTCTACAACCGACAGACAGATAAAGAGTATGGAATATGTGTCCATCATGTACAGTTAGTAAAATAGCATATTTACTAATTTGAACTTTGTATAGAACTTTCATATTGTGCGTACTGATTTCCGGAAAAAAATATATTTGACTTTGTAAGTACTATTTATACTGAAAATGAAAAGTTACATTAAAATTATCAATGTTTTTGTTGTGTCCACATATTTGTGCAGTTGTGGACATGAAAATTAGATGAATCCAACATTTGGATATTAGATACCTGTCTGCATTTGACACCCAATACCCATACCCTAGTTCATGTGGCATAGGGTTGTTAATAACTTCTGTTTACTGGCTATAGTATGATAACTTCCCAATTATGATGTTCTTGCTTGATCCCCATTTTTAGGTGGAGCTGGTGTTCCTCCTGGAACTCGACCTGAAACTTGCCGGACCTGTAGAGGCTCAGGCATGGTGTGTTTTCTTACAGCCATGTTCATAATCGTAATTGTATTGTAGCAATGATTTTATGGATAACTTTTGATTTTTGCATAATTTCAGATAAACAAAGTAACTGGCCCATTCAGGGTCCAGGTTACATGCTCTTATTGTAGCGGGACTGGAAAAGTTGTTAAGGTATGTTATATCATTTTTGTTACAATGTGATTTAGGGTGTGTTGTACAATTTTTGTTACTAATGCCAGTGCTTTCTTGTTACTTCCGTGGCGGGGATATGCTGTGAATCCTATGTTTTGTCAGACATAATGACATGTATGTGATCAACTTGTGATTTACGTGATAAAAAATTTTGAGGGTAGATAAACCAGAAAACTGTTTAGACACACCTATAGGTTTAGATGTTCTTTCTGTTCGCATTGTTCTCTTATTTGGCAAAAACAGTGAGGCTATTTATTAGCTTTTTGTGTCTCTTGGAACGCTGCATTGATGGACAGAATAAGAATTTCTCAACAGCTAGATCTTCTCTTCATCAATGTCTTTTGATCATTGTCCTCTGAGTGGTGTAGGTTATGAGTAGGGCCATAAAATGAACCAGTTCATGTTTGGCTAGTTAAAAGAGCTTGTTCAAGATATTAGGAACAAAGCCAAGCTTGAACATATGCTGAAACTTGTTAATTTTCTTAGTTCAGTTTGAACTCTGTTCGATAAACTTGAATGCACTCTTGGACTTCATAAAAAAATCAACTACTTGGGCTTGACTTGTGATTGTCTTAATCAACTCAAAAGGTAAATAACTCATGTTTGACTTGTGATTAGCTCGATCCTCTCAAAAGATAAACAAGTCAAGTTTGGAAATGCATTGATGTTTTCATGCTATGCAATTTAGCTTGTTGACAACTCTTTTATGAAATCTAGAGCTCGTGCCTTTTTGTGTATGTAGATATGACAATGATCTTTGTGGGAGATCATAGTGACGTGGGGAACTCTAATAATCTGGAAGTAATAATGGTTGTAATCGATGGCGGGATCCCACCGGAGGTGTTTGGGATGAGAGCTGAGGCAGCTCAGAGCAAGACAGAGAGAGAGAGAGAGAGAGACTGAGATCATGTGTCGGTTGGTGGGTGTATTGAATGTCCACCATAGATATAAGGACAATGAAGGTATATATAGTGGTGGGGAGATAACTAACGATTACAAGCTTGTAGGGTTTGTATGTGTCAGTGGAATAAGTGTTAATGATGGATGTGACTATACTCTGAAAGTTAGTCCAAGGTGTAGGGATTCAGAATAGAGGTGACAGATCTCTGAGGCATTGGGTGTTCAAGGCATTGGGGTTTGTAGTTGGATAGGGGATGGACACCTGGTAATGGTGGTTGAGGTTATTAAATTTGGCTGCCGGTGTATTAAATGCATAAGCTTTTCTCTTTTCGAATTGACCGCGGTAATGCCTCAATGTATCCCCAACTCCAGCCCCTGATACACTTCTCCTTGATGGTCCTGCGTGAAGGTGAAGTGGTTCCTCTCAAGTCTTGCTTCTAGTCCAAGGGTTTAGTATTAATATGATAAGGACAGGTCCTGAATGTCCCTAGCTGCGGCATGCTTCCTATCCTCCGATCAAGTCTTCTCTCATGCGACTCACTGCCACTATAATGAGTGGATGGATACCACAGATAAGATCGGTGTTGTAGCCAAGGTCCTCGCGGTATGAGCTGTCGGTCAATGCCGCGTCCCAGCAACTAGGTCATCTCTTATATGTTGTCTTGTTAGTTGGTACTGGCACATGTATATATTAGGGCTGTATTCTCTGTTTATGAATTCAGAATTAGTTTGGGCTGTATGTGCAAATAGAAATTTAAGTTACAATTATATAAAACAAAAGCTCGCAACCTTTTTATTGAAATTGCATTATAGTTCAACTCCTTGTCTGATAGATGATCACAACTATTATTAGATGTGCCCATTAGATAGTGGATTTATTCACAACAAATTCATCCAAGTACTGATGAACTGAGACTATTCTTTTTGATGGTTGCTTTGCAATTTATATATGCTGGTCTGGGCAACGTTTGAAATGGACTTTTGCAGTAAGTAGAGAATGTCATGGTTTAGCTTTCTCTATATCGTAACTGCTCAACAGTCTACTAAACTTATGCCAAAACTAACATATATGGTCTGTGGCAAGTTCAAATATTTCGTTGCGAGACCCTTTTTTGATTCTTATATTTTGACATCTTCATTTGCAAGCATAAGTTGTGTTCTTATGTATACTTTCCTGGTGTAATGGTTGCTGGATCTAATTTATTACTGTTCATTCATTTTTTTATTATTAAAAATTGGTACATTAAGGCATTTATCTTGATCTGTGGATGTACTAAGTTTTATGGTTCAAATACAGAGCTTTTGCAAGTCTTGCAATGGGGAGAAAATAGTGAGAGGACCAAAGACAGTCAAGCTGGATATCATGGCAGGTATTTTGAAAATTTTAAGCGGATGTGGTATAGTTGTGAAAGACTTTTAATATTGTCAGTTGGTCTCGTTTCTAATTTATCTAACTGATTTAAAAGATTGGACTTGCCTCTGTTGGTTGTCTAACTCTTTCAGAGATGATTTTATGAATTTAGAGAACTGTCTCCATTTTTTGTGGAATGTTAATGTGAGCTCTAATAGGAGTTGTTTAAAGGACTTATGCCAGAGTTTGTATGAATTATTTTGATAAAATGACATCCCAAAAATCCCTGTGTGTTGTTTGAGACTGAATTAGTACGGGGAAAAAAGGGGGCAAGAGAGGAAGTTCATTACACTTAGCATTGTTGAGCTATTTTATTCAATCAAAATTTTGGTGATTTTATCCCCGTATTATTGTATTGTATGTTAAATAATGGAGAAGGGTATGTTAATTTACACACACACACGACTTTCATTATTATTTCTAATTTATCTGGAGTGATCCCTGCAATTGTTCTAAAGCTAAGGGGAGGTAAGTGTCACTTCCCTTAATTGAAACACACTAAATTGAGAATGTTTTGCCTTTATTGAAATTTCACCTTATGCAATCTATTCTTGGAGCTTGTGCCAATTTAGCAGGGCATTTGTTGTGAGGTAATGGTGTAAAAGATCTTTTATCCACAGAAGGTCAGAAAAATCTGTGGATTTTTTACTGTAGCGATGATTGTAGTCATCAGTGATAACTGGTAGACAATGGGGTGGTTGTAAGAGACCAAAAGGGGAGGAAGCAGCAAGGTGGTTGATCATGTAATAAATGCAATCACCTTTGACCCAATTGCAATGATTAGCAATTAGGAGAATTGCTTTGATGTTTGGGGTTATTTTCTTTTCTCTGTACGTTGTGAAAATTAGATGTGTTAGTTAATGGTTAGGTAATATCGATTCAAATTACAGATGATGTTTTCTATTTTTGTAATTTGTAAATACATTAATGTTTTGAACGTAAATAAACAAAGCTGCTGGAATGGTGAGAGATGATCATCATCAAGGATAAGAAGTAAAGCTAATTCATTTGTTTCATTGGCCTCGTCGGCATTCCAATAATTTTTAGAAGACTACAAAATATTTCCTATTGTGAAGTGGGTTTTACTCCTTGAAAAACAGCCACTACTATACCCTCATATGTTTTTCCCGTGGGACTTCTCAATCTTAGTAGTAGAAAGGAAGTCCTTCATGGGCTATATAAGATTGGACAAGCATGATCTACCTTAGTGCAGGATGTGTGAGTAGCACATTCTTATTTGCAGTGAGCGCCTTTAATATATGGAAGCAGAAGGGTAGATTATAGAGTTTCTGAATTTAATATATTTTAGTGTTTGGGAGGTTTGTAAAACATTGCTCTTTTTAGGTTTCCATAGTTGCACCAAGGGATGGGGCTCTGTGGGTTATCTCAAAGTACGGAAGGTCCAAATGTGGGGCTGTTCTGTCCCCTGTTGCTGCGACGTGAAGCTGAGTACTGATAATTTCCTATTTTTTAATTGGGTTTGTTTGCCCCACCTTCACGGTTGGGGGAGGGTGGGGTCTATAAGATAAAGTAGTCAATCAAATCTGGCTTGCTAAGAAGTATGGATACGATACGGGTACGGACACGGATACGGATACGGTAATTTTAGAAAAATGAAGATACGGATACGGCATGGATATGGTCAAAAAATAAAATTTTGTATATTTTTATTAGCTATATATGTGAATATAACATCCACAACAAAATGCAGAATAATAAAAGAGGAAGGATGAGAAACTCTACTTGTGACACCTAGGTTCCCAATGGACCACACTTAGAAGAAAGTTGACCTAGTGGCTGCTGGAGAGAGGGAGAGTGTTGACTGGAGATTGAGGGAGTATCCATTTCCACTTTCCTGTGGTAGCTTGTCGATAGTCATTTCCTGACAGATTGAAAGAGCACGGAGAAGCGAAGCTGCTTTAGGGTTTTAACCTAAATCAAATTAGGTGCTGAAGGGAATATGATTTCATGTGACATCGACACTATAAATAGTAGGCTTCCTGGTGGGGCCATAAGTAAAACATGTAATTAAAGCCTAAGTTAGGAGAGTTGTCTTATTTGTGCCTTGGGCATGGGCCCGCGCTTCTTTGGAGGCATTTTGCCTGGTACTGGTTAAAGACTTGAGTTTGGTTTTTTGGTGCCTAGCAGCATCTTTTAACAATTATGATGCAACCAAACCTATATGACACCCATTGAAAGTAATTACTTTGCTTCCAGTAAGATCCATTGGCATCCCTTACAAGCTCACGTCTTAAAAATGAATGCCCAAAATTCTTCCCCCCCCCCCCCCCAAAAAAAAAAAAAAGAGAGAGAGAGAAATCCTATATAAAACTAACCAAAGTGGTAAACTATACTAATGCTAAAAGCTTGGCAATGCATAGTTTCATTGTTTTGCATTGAGGCTTCCTTGAACCTTGTGTGGACTGGTGCACGCCCCCAAAGAGGAATTTTCCTGCCATTTCTTAACCACCGGAATCTAGAATGAGCTACTTACTGAGCATTTGGTTGTCCACTCATAACAAGCAAATGAGCTTGGTAACTTGCAAGGGATCTTTGACATTAATGCTTGGTATGAAAATCTCATGCCATGCTTATAGTATTGAGTCTTGAGTTTATATTGTGCCTTGAAGATCTTTAAGAAATTCTGGGAGACTGGTTTAGTAGTTTGTTGTCCTGACAAGAAGGGAAACAGTTTTCCATTATATTCAAATGAAAGGAAAATGGGAAGAACCAGTGTAGTTTTTCTGTACTGTAGGTGGTTAGAGGTGCCCATGGATTCATGAATCATGGTTATACACTTGTATGGCTCAATGACGATAGAAATTATTGATCTGTCATTTATAGGATGAAGATGATACAGACTATAATTTATCAAAAACAAAAATACGGACTGTTAGGTACACTGTGACAGAGGGGATGCTATGGGTAAGTTTGGAGGCGATGCAGGGGTTGATAATGGCCCAATTGGGGTTGCTTCTATTGTTCTTGAGCATCTATGAGGTTGGGATGGGGGCAGAGGATTTTGGTTTCTTCTACTTTGGTTTGGGCCTTCTCTGTTTGTGTTTGTGATGGATGGTTATGCGCTTCTCTGTTTTCTTGGCATCTGCAGGAGTAGATGATAATGAAACTATGAAGGTGTATAGAAGTGGTGGAGCAGATCCTGATGGCAATCAACCTGGTGATCTTTATGTCACTATCAAGGTACTGTGTATAAGTTCTATCACCACCTATACAGTTAATATTTCTCTGGTAAGTTAGGATGAATACCTTTCTGTTCTGCTTAGAAATTATAGGTTAATATTTCTTTCTAGGTCCGGGAGGATCCTGTTTTCCGACGAGAAGGACCAGACATTCATGTTGACGCTGTACTGAGTATCACTCAGGTAATTACATCTCTATTATCTTAATCGCAAAAAAAATTCAGCAATGGTTGATTTATGAGATCTCTTGGAATTTGTGCACAGGAAGTAATTTATTCTCAAGTTTTTTTTAGCTTTCTGATTTTTGTGATGCATCTAAAGACTATAGATCAATCTTTTTGGCCAGGGATATACATTAATCGTCTTAGGGCACATAGGTCCTTGTGAATCTTCAAAGAAAAATTGCAGTCACAATCCCATCCCTTCGGAGATTTCAAGAAATGGGTTACTTGTGTGATTCTAGTTGTGGTTGTGGTTTTCCAATGGATATCCTGTATTTAGAGAAAAAGAAAAAAGAAATAGGCTGGGATTTTTTGAATTTTAGGATAAATTAAAAACCAATCAAATTGTAAAAGAAATGTATCTGGTTCGGGTAGCATATTCACCTAATTGAATCCATTAAATATAGGTACATGCTTGTATCCATTAAGTAATTTTGTCCCAACCTATTTGCAGTTTATTTCTCTGATGAGACCTGTGGAATTGCATTATCATAGTCCAGTTGTGATTGTGGTTTTCCAATGGATATCCTGTATTTAGAGAAAAGAAAAAACAAATAGGCTGAGATTTTTTTGAGTTTTAGGATAAAGTAAAAACCAATCAAATTGTAAATGAAATGTATGTGGGTCAGGGTAGCATATTCACTTACTCGAATCCATTAAATTAGGTACGTACTTGAATCTATTATGTAATTTTGTCCCAACCCATTTTGCAGTTTATTTATCTGATGAAACCTATGCAATTCCCTTAATAAGCATTTTGCTTCATCTAATTACTGGATGTCTCCGGATTTATTCTCTCGCAGGCAATTTTAGGAGGAACCATCCAGGTCCCTACTTTAACAGGGGATGTTGTTCTTAAGGTTTGTTTTGTAGTTATTGTGTGCGTGCGAATGATATTAACCTTAATTTTCATTTGTGCATTTAGATTTCCGTTTGTTATGTTGTGCTCAAGTGGTTTAGTTTTGTTGTCTTATGGTTTGCAGGTCCGTGCTGGCACCCAACCTGGTCAGAAGGTGGTGTTGAAGAGAAAAGGTAAGCATATCAACAAAATGCGCAAATGTTTTTAATAGCTGTTTACTGAGAGAGAGAAGTTCATGATAGCTGTTATTTTTTCTTTCCTAGTTTACTCTTTCTTGCTGTTAAATGCAAAGAGAGAGACTTTTTTATTAAAGGGAAACAATAAATTAAAACTCAGGGGAAAAAACCTTAAATATTTGGGTCCTTTCTATTTGTGGGCTGAGCATTTAGGTGTGTTTGTTTGAGCGATAAACAAACATGGGATTGGATATAGCTGTAATTATTGATCACTTTTTGGCTTCAGTCTCGTGTTTGATTTGCAGAACTAAATGCATTTGGCTTTAGAATACTTGTTTTTCTTTTCTTTTTCTTTTTCTTCCCCCCCCCCCTCTTTCTTTTCAAGGGACTAAACATTCACCCTTGGATTTGCTTTCTGCCAAAATCTAGAAGTTCAAAATTATTTCCTATCATATCTCATGTTAAATCATATTTTTTAACTCACTTTATATATCCCACCATCCAAGATAAACTATTCCATTGGGGGTTGAGATGGCATATCCTCCACCCTTGGATTTGCTTCCCGGTAAATTTTTATGGTCCAATATTATTTCCCGTCACATCTTAGAAAATGGAAATATTTCGACTGGAAATATTTTCGCTGCTTCAGGGAAATGGAATGATATTTTTTTTGATGGTTGATGAAGTTAGCATATGATTGCTTGATTCAATACCTCTTTAGGTGCTTTTGGAAAACTGGTTTCCTATTGAGTGGGTTATGATGATGTAGGCCAGTAGTGGCTCTCTAAATTATACTTGAAGGTGGACCCTAGTAATACTCTGATGACATTAGATTTTGCAAAATCTAATTTTAACTAGGTTTTGTTGTTTTTAGCTAGAAATATGTTGTGGCGCGGATTGTTTGTTATGTTGAGTGGGAACAACAATGTGGTACCACCCATTTACTCTAAAATGTGGTATGATTGGAGTGGACTTGTCTAGATTAGGTTTTTTTACTTGTATGGATTATGCTACAAGAATTTAAATTACTTGCAGATCATTTTTTTTTCTAACTAGTAAATTTCCAACACAATATAAATTATTTTTTCTTCTAATTAATCATATAGAAATTCATTTCTTGGATCATCATGCCCCCCTTTGGCATTTTTTGTTGCAAGAATTCTGTTGTTCACTTCTCCCCCCCCCCCCCCCCTTTTTCTTTTTTCTCCTCTCTTTCAACCAAAGGAAACCTAAGGCAAGAAGTTGGAAAAGTGATTGCTTTAGGTCTCCAACTTCACTGTTTTGGAACGAGTATACCATGTTTGGGAACTGTACACTACACCATGTTTAGGAACTGTGCTTGCGCTCCAGTAAGATTGAGATTGAACAGCTCAATGCAACAAGCTATAGACCTAATCCAAACCCTAAGACGAAGGAAACAAAAATAATAATGGAGAAAAGTCGAGCCTAAACTTGTTCTCCTAAAAGGAAGAAAGCTCAAATATAAAACCATGTTTTTCCATAGCTCCATGAAAAATCTGTAGCGCATTATCTTTATGTAAATATTTATACTAAATTTGTTTTCTGTTCAAGTTACTGAACCTCAGTATGGTAATTGAAACCCAATCCATTTAAAAATAAAATCTACAAACCTAAACGGAGCTAGAGATCCCACCCCATAAAATGTGCTAAGCATGTCTTTATTTATTTATTTATTTGAGTTTGATGTCTTTTCAAATGGTCACAACACCAGTCCTCTGCCCAATTGGCCCGTGGTGGGCCTAGATGTATAAAACTTTGGGACTACTTAAGTGGATGGTCTCTCTTCCCTCTCTTAACCCGTAAAAGGTAGGAGCTATTATGGTAAATGCAGAATGAGAGATTGTTACACTGGTCACATCCTCCTAGTATTTTTTTTTTTGGGGGGGGGGGGATGGGGAAAAAATGATATTGGATAAGCATTTTGTCATATGTATAGTATACTGTGTGCTTTTAAGATAATTTTTCCCCTCCCCATTTTTTACAGGGATAAAAACAAGGAACTCTTACTCGTTTGGGGATCAATATGTGCATTTCAATGTCAGCATTCCAGCGTAAGCTCTCTCTCTCTCTCTCTCTCTCTCGCAGCGATTGTTATTTATGGCAGTGTTGCCTAATCAAATGCCACCTTTTAATAATTATTGATGGTGCTACGTTTGAGATAAAAGTGGGGGTTATGTTATTTCTTGGAGGATAACTTGTAATTACTGTAAAAGCAATGCCTTCAGGGTAAAAGGGCAGCCCTCCTGAACGACCAGGATTTTGATCTGTAACGGGGAAGTTATTCCCATTAATCAATTTTGTTCTTTATTCAAAATTTTAGAATGAAATCACAAACGCATTTTAACGGTCGATGGGAGGGTGTTTTGTGCAGGAATTTGACTCCAAGACAGCGGGAACTAATTGAAGAGTTTTCTAGAGAAGAGCAAGGGGAATACGATAAGAGTGCTGCTGCTGGGGGATCTGTTTAATTTCAACGGACCGTTTTGTGGCCCGCCCCCCCCCCCCCCCCTCTTCCAATTATAAGCTTGGCAATTTTGTACGAGTAATTTTAGGTTTAAGCTTCGATCTTTTATATATTTTTTTAAAAATATCTATTCTGTAATATTTTCCGGCCTCCTAAAACACCATAGTTATCACATTAGGATCTAGACCAGATTATGAGGCGTTTAGTGTAATGTATATATACCTATACTACCATATTCTTTGATAAAGCGAACCTGCTGGATGTTTGTACTCGCATTATACAAACTTGAGCATATTTTATATTTCTGACCGTTGGCTGTCTTTAAGGGCATGTGTGCTTTCGACCTTGCTTCATATCTATTGAATATCAAATATGCTATATTTACCTATCTATTGATTATAATATCTTTACCTATTTTTATTTGGGCCTTTCTATTATAGGGCCGTTGGAGGTAACAAAGAGTTATAAAAATTAATAAAAAATTATAAATTCGTAATCTGTGTAATGAAATCAAAAATAAGTAACTTTAAAAATTTTTGATATTTTTTGATAAATTTCAAATAAAACTTGTATGATATAATAATTTTATGTATAAAATAATTAGTTCAATTGCACTCTTTAAACCACATATCCGAACCAAATTAACCAAAGCATGATTCATTTCAAAAGTTATGAATTTAACGAAGTGTTGCCGATCGATCCCTAAATGGTAAATAATAAATAAAATATTAAAACTCAAGAAACAACCAACCAGCCAATGTAATGGGCACAAACAAAAATAGAATGACGCGCAAATTTCATTGACTGTAAGTTTAAACATCTAAACGTCAACGTTTCACTTTGCAAAAGTGAACCACCCTAAGCTCCTAGGCTGTTTGTGACAATTTGATAGGCAAATAATATGACGAGAAAAACAACACTTACGCATTCGCTGTTGTAGAGTGTATTATTTTATGTAAAGCCAATGACGCAAAAATCGAATTGGACGAGATAAATCGATTTTACAAGTTTTAAATAGGGTTTTTAAACCTTGGCTTTAGATAAATAAATAGGGTATTTAAATTAGGGGTTGACATTTCATGTCGGAGTTACTCAAGCTGTCCTATTTTATGAGTTTGAGATTGAATTTGTAAGTCTAAGCATAGTTTAATTAAAAAATATAATTTTAATACATTTTATTTATTATTAAATTAAGTTTTTATATTAATTTTTTATAAATGTTACTTTAATAATAAACTACTTATTTTCATAATTTTCTATCTAAAAAAATAGTTAAAATTTTTATTTAAAAATAATTAAATTTACATGAACGGATTGAAAATTAAGATTTCATTTGGGTACCGATGAGCTAATTACTAATTTTTGATGTTTTCTAAAATGATCAAATTTATTCTCTTACATTTTAATTTTCTTTTAAACATTCAAGAGTAAAATATTAAATTAACAGATGCTAAAAAGCTAGTTACTAAAAATTAACTTTTTTCTCTTCCCAACACAAAAAAAAAAAGGTTAACTTTTTTACTTTTCAAACCAAGCATAAACATATGCTTGGCGGGTAAAAGAAGATTTTTATTATGGTGTGGCCCGCCCATTCCTTACAATCAATTTGCAATTTAGGGTCCGTTTGGCACATAAAAAACTCTAAAAATATTGAAAACCTTTGAAAATTTCTAAAATTTTTTGACACATTTTTCATTCTTCATACTTCATGAAATTTTTATAAATTTATATATATATACATATCCCAACATATTTTTACAAATCTAATAAATTTTTTATAAACTCCAATAACATTCCACAAATTCCAATAACATTTTTACAAATCCCAAAAACTTTATAACTACTTTCAATAAATTTTGGCATAAAACCATGTAGATAGAACTAAAAAACCGTTTAGACCATTCCTTTCTTCGAAAGATTGACGTAAAAATTAAAAATTTACTATTCATATCTAAAAAACATGTTTTGGTGGCTCCACGTCAAACACTAAAAAAGTTTTCCAAACCACATTTTTCGTTATTTTTCACTACGCCATATAAACCCTAATTTAATTTAAGACTTGGTTTGGAAGTAAAAAAGTTAATTTTTTTGTAGTTAGTTACAAAAGAGTTAGCTTTTTTGTGTTTGTAAAAGAAAAAAAACCAACTTTTTAGTAGTTAAAACTTTTTAAATGCTAGTTTTTTTAACTTTTTGTTAATTTGATATTTTTATTCTTGAAAGTTTAAAAGAAAATTAAAATATAAGAGAGTGTTGATGACTCATTTTCGTCTGCACACCATAGACCACAGATATTGTTCGCTTTGTGCACTCTCCATAGGCACTTTCATACACAGTTTAAAACTCGTCGTGTTAGGAGAAGACGTAGAGGTGCTTATAAACTATCTCAATTCTCGACTTCTTTCCGATGTGGGATACTTGTGGTATTATCAGAGTCTCCAGTCGAGAACTGAGGGACTGGGAATGGCGGACCTTTATAATGACCCATTTTCATTCGCACACCATAGGTTCTCTTGGCAGACATTGTTCCTTTTGTGTACTCTCCCATAGGCACTTTCACGCACAACTTTAAAACGCGTCATATTAGGGAGAGAGGTAGATGTACTTATAACCTATCTCAATCATCGACTCCTTTTCGATGTGGGAGAGTTGTGGTATCATTAGAGTCACCCAATTGAGGACTGAGGGACTGGGAATAGTCGGCTTGTGACTCTTTCGATTTCCATAGACCGCTAGCTAATGATAACCTATTTTCGTTTGCATACCATAGACCCTCCTAGCAAATATTGTCTGTTTGATACACTCTCCTGTAAACATTATCACACACAATTTTAAAATACATCGTTTCAGGGAGAGAAGTAGAAGCGCTTATAAGTTATATCAGTCCTTAACTCCTTTTTCATGTGAAACAATTATAGTATCATTAGAGAATAAATTTAATCATTTTAGAAAAAATTAAAATGTTAATAACTACTTGCTACCGGTTCTCGAACGGAACTTAAATTTATAAATTTAAGATTTGGAAGTATAAGCAGGGGAAAATGGAAACAAAATTCTCCGCCAAAACAAAAGCGCCAAGGGCAAAACAGGAGAGTGACGTGGCAAAGTGGCAGTGGTGGAAGCTAAGACACAAGGATCGCTATCCGTGCCCTCATATCGCTAACAAATCTTAACGGTTCACAACTCACGTAATCAACGGCCTTTAATCTTCCTCAAAAAATACCCCAAACACCAAAATTCAAATAATTTCAAACTCCCGCCCCAGATCCTCCGCCTACATAAAGCCTTCAAATCCTCAGTCGGATCTGCCTCGTTACGCTCTCTCACTAGAACCCTTCGGCTCCCTCTTTCTATCTTTATCACTTTCTGGATCTTCGTTGCCATGGCTCGCACAAAACAGACGGCTCGGAAGTCCACCGGAGGTAAGGCCCCGAGGAAGCAGCTCGCTACGAAGGCTGCCCGGAAGTCGGCTCCGGCCACTGGCGGAGTCAAGAAGCCCCACCGCTTCCGCCCCGGGACGGTGGCTCTCCGTGAGATTCGGAAGTACCAGAAGAGTACTGAACTACTTATCCGGAAACTCCCGTTCCAGAGGCTTGTTCGTGAGATAGCACAGGATTTCAAGACGGACCTGAGGTTCCAGAGCAGCGCCGTCGCTGCTCTCCAGGAGGCGGCGGAGGCGTACCTGGTGGGGCTCTTTGAGGACACCAACCTCTGCGCGATTCATGCGAAGAGGGTCACCATCATGCCCAAGGACATCCAGCTTGCGAGGAGGATTCGCGGCGAGAGAGCTTAATTGAAGGGTACCCCTAGGCTGATGATTTGTTTGTTATTGTCCAATATTAGGGCTTTTGAATTTTATTAGGGCTTAATTGATGTAAAGCTGTAAGGGTTGGATTGGCCATGAATGGATGTTTAGGGTGTTTCACTCTTGGTAAGTGAAACGGTGACGTTTCAATGTTTCAGCTTCATTCATTGAAAATTTGCGCATCATTTTATTTTTGTTTTGTGCCTGTTACGGGGGTTGGTTGGTTGGTTGTTTTATGAGTTTTTAATATTTTATTTATTATTTAGGTTCAGCAAACATTTGGTTAAATCCAAAACTTTTGAAATGAAACTTGCTTTGGATATTTGGTTCATACAGTTTAAATTTTTGAATGTACCAATACAAATCGAA